>OW121854.1:18519546-21019546 GCA_933228895.1 Platycnemis pennipes
AACTCGCAAAAAAATTGCATCCATTCTACCACTATTCAGATTTTAATTATAATTAGTAAATGAGATATACAGAGTCCACTCTGATTTTAAAGAGAACATGGTGATTGAAGAGTTTGGGTACATTGTGGTGACTATGATATATGTAGCCTCGAAGTGAAGCTTCAGCAACATTATTATTCCCTACTTATAATACGTATACCAAGCATATCAACATAGTTAGACTACTCACTGCCTTATGCGGTGGGCAAGAAATAATAAAGTGAATTTCCAATTCTAATTTAACAATAACAATTCTTAATCTAAAATAAATGATAAATTTTCAATTTCCACTGTTTTTAAAAGAATGTATTGACTAATTAAATTCAGATAGAACATTTTCAAGATGTTTTTTCAGATGGGTGATAACGTTGAATATCAACGAACCTAGTCACTAATACTTTTGTTTACGCAGACGTAAATTGCACTGTTATTATTAACTATGGAGCAGTTATTCCGCCACAAGACTGAAACTGCATTACATATTTTGAGTATATGACAGGGATAGAGTTACATCCAAAATATATTCGGCAATACAGTACTAGCACGACGGAATACATTTGGCAGAATAGGTAAGAGTAGCAATTTTTGATCTAAGTCTGGAAATAAATACAATTTCATGCACATATATTAAGGGTTCACAGATTCGGAACAATTGCAATACAGAATTGAGATAGAGGGTGTAATAAACGGACAGAGGGAGGGTGCACTAGTGTGAATGGCAAAACAATAATGCTGCATGCAAAATCGGGACTAAATTACTCAGGAACCAAAGAAGACCCAAAGGATAGCAGCATATATGAGAACTCATATGAGCTTATGAACGTATCTCTTGGATATCTAATAATTATTGGTAAACTGGTGACTTTACCAATTTACTAAAGTTTAAACCTACATAATTACTCGCTAATTAAAAATTTCACGTGTACTTAAGAGACAGGACAGATATATTTCACTTTTAATACTCTATAAATTAGGCAAAGGGATTTTATAATAAAAGGAAAATATGCAATCAAGCTGGAAAATGCACGGATTATTTTATTCTACACACAATCCATGATCACAATTAAAAAAATTTCAATTCTTAAAAACCACGTCTTCCTTTAACCGCTTTTTCCTCTCAAATACTTATTTTCGCTCCTACAAGCAGTACATGCCACCCAAAGAGGGTAACGGTCATAACTGTATGCATACCAAAATACCCTTCATTACATATAATTTGACAGAAGATTTCCAACAAGAATCAGCTATAAACCTTATAAAGCTGGCAGGTGAACGATGGATAATAATTAAATAGTTTTCCTGAGAAATTAGGATCTCACCATAAGAATCGCTAAATATTTTCCCGGCAACATGTTTAAATTTCATAATTTGTATGTATGTTGTGCATCATTTTCAAACAACGGAATTGAACGATATTTTCATGCTATGGTCGTCCTTCACTCACCGTTCGAAAAACCATCGTGAAAACAGCATGGCTTCATATAGATGCCTTCCCGCTTGCCCTTAGCCAACATCCCTAAGTTTCCTAGGGCAATGTTCTCTCATTATTAAGTCTAATTCAATGCGAATAAAAGGTAAATAATCTCATATTCATGTGAAATGATAATATGCGTGAAATTCATAGTAGCAATATACGTAATGCGCAGCCAATATCTGTGATTAACTTTTGATGAGAAAAATACGTAGGTACTGCATAAAAAAAGTTATAACAATATTTTCATCAATCTTGTCCCAATATTCGCAACTTTGCTTCCAATTTTCTATTCGCTCTCTTGACAAATCGTTACCCTAAAGTCTGCTGGGAACGAACCCATTGCTCTTTCTAGGATTTTGCAAAGTTTGTGGTTGAATACTACGCTATCCCTGATCTTCTGATTAAGGGACAAAATAATTTCACCATTGAAATATCCTACATTGAAATCCAATGCCATGATGTGTCGTCTTCTGCTGTGATTCGTCTCTAGGGAAGGGTTATGGCAAGGCCCTTATGACCGGAAAATCGCTCGGGAGAGTTGATGGCATCTATGGCAGGGGGAGGGGGGCAGGAGAGAGATTTGGGGGATGGGGAAGGCGTGCGGAATGAGTTAGATGGAGGAAGGGTACACGTCGAATTCGAAAGTGGACTCTTACACGACCGAATAACACAATCGCGCGCGTCGAAACAAAACACTGCTGCGTCCCGATCAATCGTCGGCCAGTCTTCCCCTCGCGTGCCTTCGTGTCCGTCGCGTAAGATATGTTACAACCTCCTCTTTCCGCGTCTCCACCTTCCGATGCTTAATAGACTTTCCCGCTTCTTCCACGACGACCGAGAAACATTTTCCCGTCCTTCCAACTGCCACTGCGTGCGTCAGAAGTGAAAAGGAAGTTAAGACATAGAATCGCGTCTCGTTTAAATGTCTAAGGCGTTCCTTAGATTATCATTTCCGGATTATCAACTACTGTTGTCTAATCTGCCACCCAGATATTGATTGCTGCTGGGTAAATTTTAATTTATTCGAAGCATGATCTAGAGGGGAGGGTTGGGGCAGAATACAAGCATGTCGACCATATTTCTTAAATAACATGACGGAGTTTTTGAGTTGGGCGTCAGCTTACTGGACTGCACAAAGCTAGCAAGTCGGAATGGTATGGATATCGGGTTTGCGTCATGATTCAACTTAAATTGGATGATACGATAAACCGACCATGGTAGCTTGTCCAGGTAACCTGGCAATATCAATTCGAGTTCTATTTTTATAATATTTATCAAGTATATCTTAATATGCTTGTCAAGTTATCCAGTCCTATAAAGCACCAGCAACTCAAAGATTGAAGGTTCAAGTACCACCAAGGTGATGGGTGCTTTTCCTGCCATAAGATTAGGGTTAAAATTAGGTTATACGATGCGATATAATCTTGGCAGTTGGGTGACCATACGTATTGCTGCTAGGTATTTAAATATTTATTTAGGTTAAAAATGGAGATAAAATCCATTAGTTTGAGTAATTATTAAAACCAAATGTTACCCCTATTTTTTCAATGCCATTAAATTCCAATCAAAGCTGTAGTCCTAAAATAACAAACATGAAGCAATATGAAGCCACCAATTATGCGTCACAAAAGTCCCAAGATTTAATTGAATGCCTAATGAAGCACACCAGAAAGAATACCTTTTCCCTTCCTGAAAGGAGGGAGCTGATGCTTCTTCAAGCACATATAGGTTTGGTTTCCGAATATAACGAATGAAGGAATGATTGCACTTTCACCACTTCGGTTTTGAGTAAATTTTCACTTTCTTTGTTGAATACTTAGTCTAAGTTTAGGTGATATCATAGCATTGGAATTAGTTTTGGGGTGTTGCAACAGCTCAGGTTATTTCACACCGTCTATTTTATATTCTTAAAACCTAAAACCAAAGCAAAATCCATGCTCGGGGTGGGATTCTAATCCGCGGCCATATCAGGCAACAAAATTTATCAATTTTACTACCACAGCCGGTCTTATGTGATATCAACAGTAGTTATTTACGCCAACCTGATGAACTTTAGATTGTAATTGACAAAGTAATTTACTTCATATGTGTTTTCATGTCATGTTTTTGGGTCTTAGGTTTTTTTATAAGGAAATGATCAGTTAAAAGCTTTCGAGAGCGGCTACGTGGCACACGCTGTCACCTATGGTGGTCATCGTAGGGTGCATCTTCAGGAAAGCTCTCCTCAGTAATAGGGGTCTAAAAGGAAAAATTATTTACTTTTGAATATTTTTGTGGTTAAATAAGCCGAGAGTCAATTATATCTGACTCCTTGCTCAGCCCAAGGAAAAATTCTACGGATGCAAATGAGTGTATCAGTGAGCCAGCTGTTGTTGTAGAAGAAGCACATTGTGAAGAAAATTGTGTCTTTTAGGGCTCTAACCAAGAATTTCATTTCTAAGAACATACTTGTGGTTAAAATAATAGGAAAAGTTTTATAACACGTCGTTATGCGGATAAATTCCGTAACATTCATCTTAACCCAAACCAGGTCGTGAAATAGTATTCCTGCCGGTATTAAGGAATCCAATTCAACATTGGTTTACATAAGAATTGGAAGCTTTTTGATTTTATAATATTCTTTGTGTGGAAAAGTGTAAAATATTAGCTACAAATCATTTACTTCTTGTTAATATGGAGAAATTCCACAAAGTCAATTCGTCAACGATTAATTTTATTTGTAATGCTATTTAGGCAAAAATACAGTATATTCGTTAAACTATCTATCAAATATTGAGTTGCAAGTCTCAGTAGATTTTTCAAAATTTCAAAAAGAGTGGGAAGTTACAAAACATTCACTTTTTGTTATTAAGGAGAAAATCCTTAAAGTCAATTCCTCAACGATTAATTCAATATTTGTCATTATGAAATATTTTTCGGCATTTTTTAAAACGAGAAAGGGTTTTAATTTAAATTGTATGCAATAACTTAAGGAATGTGCTGTTTTATTTATACTAGTTAATGAGTAACTGCTATTCAAATTGCTGTTTCTGGTTATGAGCTGAGATGAAACAATGTATTTTTGTATGTTCTTAGTAGACGAAGTAGTCCAAGAACAATAAAATATTTCTATTTCAACCCTTTATTCTTGACAACATTCTGTTTCTGTAAGTAAAAACTGAAAAAATACATAAATAGTATTTCATCATAAATAGTAATCCTCAATCGTAGACAAAGCATTCCTGAGGTTGTGATGTAGAGTGACTAATGAATTCAACTTATTGTTAGAAAAATGATCAGAACCACGATGACATAACATAAAAACAGTTACAGAAACACATTTAAAAAATTTTAATAAACGGCTTCTTAAAATTTTTACGTACCATAAACCATGCATTCACGTAAAAAATCCTTAACTGCTGAAATGTACCACGCATTCCAAAATGTCACTTGGGGTTAACATGGGGTTCAGAAGAAAGGCGCTGGTCAGTCCCAAAATCATGCCCTGGATTCTTCCTTGTTTTACAACATCCAAATCGAAGGATTCGCAGGAAAAGGATATTTAAAAAATTACAAACGGTCTTCAAAGTGACCTCAGACCTATTTAAATACAGTGAGAACAGTCTCAGCTTGTGGATGTTGAAAACATTTTAGTAAACACGTCGCGGGATGTGTCACCACGTATGTAACTCAAATTAAACTACGTTGCCAAGTATCTTCGAAGGCCAGGTGGTAAGAAACGAACATGTGGTGGCACAGCAATAAAATACTGTTTCGAAAGAGCAATTTCTCGACCAAATGTTCGGTTCTTCAGATTCCGCTCAATTTGAAGAAGATCAGGACTTCGTAGCCGGTGGAAATATTCTGCTCCTGGCAGGCATACATTGGATTTCAATTTTGGTAAATTGTTTTCCTTTTCATCGCATCAAATGATAACAGTTATTTAGCCATTTCTACCACAGACGAACTTATAGCCAATAATGCAAAAATAAATAAATTTTACACTCCTAATTATAAAAGAAAACCCTTAGACCAAGCTTTAAACCACACTGACACTTTCTTTGTATTTCTTTTTAATCACCATGCCTTACATTCTAATTGTGGCTATGATATTATATTGACTTTCCAAAGCGAATGATTATGCATGCCATCAAAAGTCTCATCGGAACTTCTAGCTCATTTAATTTCAAATTATACGCTCATTAAATTAAAAGTCGTTGCTGCAAAGGAAACTGATCAGGTATATCGTCTTGCTCAAAGCAATTAAAGGGTACATAATTGGACCGCCTCCTGTGAAAATTTGGTGGTTATTCCCCTGGCCGGATTTAATCCAGAATAAAAATCTTCTCTCATTTCTTCATCTTATTAGTATTCATTAGTGGGTGTAAGATTTCGATTCCATCCACGCTCAATAATGAAGCATGTACATATAGAATATGAATACGACTCTAAGGCCATGGTGTATTGAAAAAATTCTGGAAAATTGCAGTAGGTAAACATTTGTCTATGATTGAAAAAATAATCACCTAGAATATTTATTCACTGTAATTTCATTGAATCAAACCGTTACATTTAGGGCTCAAAATGAATTTTGCTGCAAATAAAAATCACGTGATTCAAATGATAAAGTAAGATATATTCTAGTCCAAAATACGTATATAGAAGGCATAGGTTGGATGAACGACTTATAAATAGAAATAAAATTTCTAATATTACTCAGTAATTTTAATAACCCAAAAGTATCAGTAAAAGTTTTTTTTCTTTTTATGATATGTAAGTTTCACCAAGTGTCCTTGCATATCCACCGATATTAATGAGCCTTGTAAGAAAATATTTCCAATTCTTCAATTGTAGGATTACTTAGCAGGAAAGGAAAATTATAGACTCAAAAATCTTATAAACGCGCAGTGATCGACAAAAATAAATATATACAAAGACTTAAGCGGTGTATATTTAACTTGATCTACTTTTATCCTGTCAAGACGAGAAAAGAAAATAGATGAAATATAAAAGATGAAATTTCAGCTAATTGAATCGTGTGAGCTGTATATTTGAGAAAATGTATAATCTTATAACATACAACTTGATATATAGTAAGTACAGTTAATTAAAAGATATTCTCATAATAAATATAGCTTCCATCAAAAATACATGCACTACAAATCACTATAAAAATTAAACTTAGTATTATATGATTCATAGTAATGGCTTAAAATTATTACGCTAAGCGAATTGTACCTATTAATAAATCATGAAATTTACGCCTACATAGTACATAATTTCAAGCATTTTGTTTTAGGAAGAGATAAGTAGTCAACGCAAATATTGCCAGCGTCTATAGATATTAATAAAAACTGGAAGCAGTCAAACCAAGGTAGAAGTTTTTCTCCATAATCCCGATGAACTTTTGAACTATCGCTATTTTCCAGTACCTTGGCCTTCCTCAACAGGCGTTCCCAATCTTACGGTAAATGTCCCCATCTCATTTTTCATTCCCACTCACTTTTTGTCTCAGAAAGGCTGGCGGAATGCAAAACCGGTCAATGCAATCGTGCGCCGGAAGCATGCTCCATTTATTTGCATTTCTATTGATACGAAAGTGCATGAAATAAAATAAAGAATTAAATAGTGAATGAAACCAAATAGATATAAAATTGCAATCCATCCTCGGAATTAAGTCATACTGTCAATTTCTCCTGGAAATATCAACACTACTCAATTAATTTTTCTCTATCTTTCAAACACAATGTACCAACGACGTAGAAATACAATACGGAAATGTTCAAAATATGTTTGACTAGGCATTTTCAATAGAACAAACGCATGCAAAACTAAGCTCAAATATTCCTCGCTCTCCTTCAGAAATTCGATCACAGTTTGGTCGGAGGCAAATAATCATTGTTTCCCTCTGACGTTCATTTTGGCCAGGAGTGCCGCGGCAAGTAGCATTGCGATGCAAATGACTGCATGCCTTCACGTTTTCTCATGTACCGCGCTCGTTGGAAAGACTCGATTTGGCGCGGAGATGGTTCCCATGGCTCAGCCGCCGTTCAAATTCCCGAAGTTGGCGGATTATTCAATGTGACCTTTTAGAGAATGTGTGCATGCCAAGAGGTGAGGATTTCAAGTTCAGCACTCTCACCAAAATCCCTCGCTCTAAAGATTATTTTAATGTGTATATACTCTTACATACATACAGGTATATACTCTAGTACAAAATGTTTAACATTTGAACCATTGCGTCACCTATTCTACCATACAATACCTCCCAACATTTAACTACTTGTGGTCCAAGTTAGAGACATATCATGGACCATGGAATATTTTATGACTTTAACCTGACGCGTTGTTTTAGGCTATAATCGATCACTTGCCCCAATGGTGGAGGCTTCATCAAGATGAGAAGGCTCATTTCGTCAATCCTCCGGTGTAGAAACAAATATTATAAGCGTAATGGGGTTCTCAATTATGGTAATTTATGTTACATTATCAATAACTTCAAATAAGGTTGCAAAAAGAGTCACACCAGGAACCAAACATTTTTCTCACAGACAAGTTAAGCAAGGAGTGAACACGAGTCGAAATTCGAGAGCACTTCATTTAGGTTTTGTGTTAAACTCCAGCGATTTTGAAACGCGATCAACTTTCAGGAATATTTACTCTATAATTAAATTTGCATCAGACCACGGGACCTCTGCCTACAAGCATACTGGATGTATTGCACATATACGTTAAGAATAGAGATTCAAGAGATCTATGATCAGTGCTCTGTTGAATGTAGAACAGCATTGCCTCTACAACTGTCATTGCGTAAAAATTAAGTGTAAAATCAACAATAGATTTTATTTTATGCTGGAGACAGATCATGTTAGGAACGGCTCTATATTTATCTCCCTTCAATAGCATCACATCTACATATGCCTATATATTTCAACTATCACAACGCATTGCATCGTAAAATATTCGTTTTTAACTTCATAGTTATTACTGTTAAAAATTTGTTTTGCAAGTAACATTTTATTGGTGTCCATTCAAATTTATTTTTATGCTCCAAACGTATCTAAAAGCTCGTTATTTTCCGTTTATAATAAAAAAAATATTTGACTACACTATGCTTTCTTTATTAATAAATAATGTTTCCTCTAAACGCTATTTCCCTCTCGGATTTGATTGATTAAATACACCCGTAATCTTCCTCTCTGAGTGCATCTGTGGACCTTGCATGCCGAGTAAGTACGAGGAACTTACACTTTTCCAACCGGAAGTATTTAGAGGAAAAAGACGAGTGATGGAAGGAGGAAAGATGCGGTATAACACCCTCAAACGTGAGTTCTTGCTCTCATTCCGGGAGACTTTTTTCCGCAACCAAGTAGGACAGGATATAATTTTCATCCCCCATTCCTTTCCACCTCAGACCGCTGCCCCCTACCGGGAACTTCCACTAGTTGTAGTGGAAGAAGTGGATAGGTTGGGAGGAAACAATTTAATTTTTTTCTCTACTCTCTTCCTTCCACCTCGACCCATCCCCAACCCCCGTGTTTTCCCTCCCTCAAATACGATCTCTCCCTCCCTCCCCCTCAACCCCCCTCTCCTCCCCCATTTAATCTCTTCGCTTCCCCCTCCCACCCGCCCACCGCCCATCCTCTTTTCTCCTCTTCCTCCCACTGGAAGGAAAGTGAGAGCTGACGCCGCCCCAGGTTACGGAGTGCTTATAAGAGAGGGTCGCGGAGCGCTGAGGACACTCTGAAGAAGCGAAGTTATATTCTTTACTGTTTCCTCGCGTGCCACGGTCGCAAGGACAAGGAAGGGATCCTCTTGAGGAGTGGAGCACCCCGACCCGACCGTCATCCTACCTTGAGGGGCGCCCTGTCCTCCGCTTCCAGAGACGGGACCGTCCTAAGGAAAAGGGCGTCAGAGGTCGCCCCCGTGACGCGGTCATCATGAGGGTGAGTGCCCCCGCGAACCGGCTTCTCCCGAGCAGGAGGAAAGGGCTTTGATTCCACGCTGGACCCTTTTCGGTGCGATACTGCGAGTGCGTTACCTCTGCCATGTTTATATCGATCGATAAGACTGTTGGTAAAGTTGTGAGTCGACGTTTCAGGTATGCCGCAGGAGACTACTCCAGGGACGTTCGTTTTTATTCAAGAGTGACTCGCTTTCCTGACATGAAAATGCGAATACACATGGACATTAGCGCATCAACAATATCAGTATTGGACAAGTGAATCAGTGCTAAATAGTGGATTAAGCAAACATGGTGGAATAAAATCAAGCCAGCATGGAATCCACTTCCGCGTAGTGGGATTCAACATCTCTTTACGGAATAAGGTCTGGGATACTGCGATTACGCTAAAAGAAAAACTCAAAACAGCGTGAGGAATTGCGATAATATATAATTATAATTTTCTCACGGATATTCCAATCTAGAAATACTCGATACTATTGGCAGTTACCTGGTAAAGTCATTCAATATAAATCATTGAACACAACTTTGTGGAACAATAGGGAACATGCACTACTTTTTGTAACTCTTTGAATGTGAAGTTTATTAGCTAAAATGTGCTTGGTGAAAATTTTGCTGAAGAATTAAGTTGCGTTACAAAGATATTACACTTTGAAAATTGTACCTTTCGGCAGCTTAAAAACATGACGTCATCGCATGACGTCACGGAACGGTATCAATATGGGCGTTGTTTACCTGTTTATGCGTGGAGTTAAGTTGTTTAATGAATAATTGGCGATAATTTATGCATTTTTCTCATTTGTTTATTGCAATAAACGATTGTATATCGATTTTTTAATTACGTAATATGGGTGGTAACGAGCAAATCGTTCATCAATTAAATTATGCCTGTTTATTGCCCAAGAATTTCTACTACGTCTATGCAATCGCTGATTTTTTTTAGAAGAACGCCGCCATAAGGGAATCAACCAAAGGAAATTGTCGGAATGTGCTTTTTTAAGTATTTTTTCAGCCATCGTTTCTTTCAAGAAACGGCTAGAAACCTCAAAAAAATATATTCACTTCGTTTTCTTTTAAACCTATATGTCTATCTCCGTAGCAATATGGAACATACCGTGCAGTGACGTCAGATGGTGTTTCAGGTCACGTGACTTTCGTCAATTTCCGGGAACATTTTAATATCTTTGTGGTGGGCGTAGAAAAATTTGGTTTGTATATTTAAATTGGCGAGAAAATTTCGCATCAAGTACATCATTAATCTTCAAAAAACAAATGTCATGCATATTCCCCATTGTGTTTGTTGATTTATAGTGGATTTACACAGTCTACAGAAACATAAATTAAAAAATTGGATAATTTATGCATCACGCTTTGTAATTAGTTGTCCCATATTATTGCAACAACCAATTTTTATCACGAAGTACTCAGTTGATAATTGGAACTTAGAAAGAAACCAAGGAGGTCATTAGAGTCCCACATTAGAGTACTTTGGTCCATCATATGTCAACATGCAAAGTTAGAGTCATTAAACTCTATAAATCTTACTATGTGAACTCATGAAAATTTTATGAGCAACCTTGACTGTGATACATGGCTCTGAAACTTATTTACCAAATATAGTCACAGACTTATCGGATTGTTTCGGACTGATAAATGATAAATAATTTAGCTAGACTTTTACAAATTTTCTTCCATTTATTCCTTTCAAAAGCAAAGAAAACGTTGATGGACGTTAGAGATCAAAGTCATTAATATAATGAATGGAATATGAATGGCTAAGTAACGGTATTAGACAAAAATATTATTACAGCAATTCAGAGGTAATAAATCGCATTGGTACCTATAAAATCAAACTGAAAGTGAAGGGAGAGGGAAGGAGGCTGCAAAACAAAAAATTGATACTTAAGAACAGGAAGAAAGTTGCAATCGCTCTTAAAGTAAAATAACACTGCAAGACAAACCAATAAATATTATGATAAAAAATTTAGTTTGAGACCGGGAAAACGTAGAATATTGAAAGGTAAGTCATTATTAGATAGATAGACAAGCGTCTTTATTGGGGTGAGATTGAGTATACTATCCCCTATTCCATGTAACCCCTAAATTCAGAGGTAATGAATCAGAATATCACTTGGATATAGTAGGCTAAGAGGAATTATTTTAGAAATCTGTGCAGGGTTAAATAAAAGATGGAATAAGTTTAAGAATACAAAAACACTAAGTAGCAGATTAATTAAGTCATGACAAGTGTTTTCACTGAATTGCGTCATGATAGTGAAAATTCAGAAATCTTTGGTCCTTCTGGCTAAATAACGTTTTATAAGAAGCTTCCATTTAAATGTTTATTGGTCGTTGGCATCAGAACTTATAAAGAGAGCAATACTGTTCAGTATATATTGTAAGCTATTAACGGATTAAATGTAAAAATTCAATAGAAAAAATCTCTCGAGAGTGTAATGAAACGAACTGAAAATGAATTAATACCATTAGCTGAATTGATGTGAGATAGTGTGGTGTTAGGCAATAAGTATGTGTAATCTATATCTCTGACAATGGGATACCAGGTGTTTCTCAAATTTGTGAAGGGCAAACTAACATTTTTATTCCAGTAATAATCAATGTTGATAGAGTAAAATAATGATTCAGGAAAACTGAAGCTAACAAAAGAGTGGAATTTTTTATTAGTAAATTATGTAAGTCTGTGTAAGCTCTCAGAAACGTTGGAGATACAATTATTTTCTGCACTGTCTGCGATCAAATACTGGATTATTACAAGCCTCTTTGCTTAAAAACCTTCAATGAAAAAATTGTATTCATACCGTACCTACTTCCTTTTCCATCCTTGGAAGGCATCCTCGTTGTGCTTAGCTGTGGATAATTAAGTGGCAACTGTGTCTTGGCAAAGCCCTCATTAAATCGCCAGCCTCATTTTCTTCTGTGGCGCGACGTAGAGATTACGAAGCCTAGCACTCTTCGAGAGCTCAAGGGTGTGAGGAGCGATAAACCGATATAACGGGGAAGTTCTGGCCAATGCCCACGACCAACGGGGGTCAAAGCCTCCAGTGCATGCTTAAGAGTATGTGCAGGTTAAAACTTATTCATTTGATCTCGCTTTTTAAAGATTCATTCAAAAATAACACAGTGACAAAGCATTTCCTCAATACATCGTTAAAAATGCAAAAAGAGCCAAAGTTAATTACTTATCATTGTGCGGTAAATGAGGTTGATGAAGACAAACGTTTGAGATTAGTTTCCTTCCGAGATGGGACATTGAATTTCAACATGCTTCATAAAGTCTATCGTACATGTGTTTTTTACTTTGTTGCTGAACATGGCAATCATTGTACAGTATCTGCTCCCTTTGTTGCTGGGGCAATGAAAATTAATTTCTCTATTTAATAGCCAAATATATCAGTTCACCATGACTAATTAATAATTAAATACAGAATATAAATGAAAAATCACTGCGTGCGATTTCACCACACATCACCTTAAAAGTAATTTTTTTTCCTAACGTAAAATAGCTTCGTAAGTTTAAATGCAAACAAATCTAATAGTCATCGATTTTTCTCAGAATACTGCATTCTCATTTCAGACTTAAAAACGATGTTTATGCTAGTGAAGGATAAATTAATTCTCCTTGCAATTTTTCATCATCGTGCATATAAATCCTGTGCACCAAATTTCGAAGAAAAGGCAATGCGAATACAAAATACAAAAAAGGCAACCTCTCTCTCTACTTTCTTTCGGCAGGGACATCTCATCCCACTGTCGGTGACGACAGCCGTCATCTCCGTGTGCATTCTGCACGTTGCCCAGGGCCACTTTCTCAGCACGGACCAGGCGTATCCAGCGAACTACGCCACACTCTACAACAGTCAGTATGGGATGGCATACCAGCAGATATGGGACGAGCCAAGAGCGGCCGTATTACAAGTTCATCCACCGACCTTCCACGGGTAATCATGTTTCAATGCCAATTAATTATGTTCTATTATCAATATTCTACCGGTATTACTCGATGTAGACATATTTGAAATACTCCCCTGACGTAAAATATATGCACTACCTATCACACGATGATGCTCTTAATTCCGCTAAGTTATTTTCCCTCATTATTTTGATCCGAACATCATATACTTCTTCCTTTTCCCCACTTACCTAATATATACTTCTCTGGCAGGTCCTTCTAAACATCACTAAAGCATATTTCTACCCACCATCCCTTCTTAATATCGGTATCAATGGCATCTACTCCCTCCATCGATTCCAACATTTCTTCGCTTGTCTCCCTTTCCACTCACCTTACCTTCCCCATCCTTTTTCTACAACACACCAGTTAATGCTTATTCTATTGACAACTCCTTTCCTTAAAATCAACGTTTCGGTACCACACACATCAGCCCACCTTATCCCACCCACCTATCTACCAGTCTTTCCTTAAACCGCGATGGCACACGTTAGTGAAGGATTCCTGCCTGTTTATATTAACTTGTTTTTTTTCAGTGCCATCTACATCGGTTCTGTTAGCAAACTCCGACTAATCTACTTTCAGCAGACGTTTTTTTTGTTTCAAAAGTCATAAAGTAGTCAAAAAGTGGCAAAAAAATGCAAAATAGTGACTCAAACATTGATCGCATTCCCGTCCAACGTTCTCTCTTGAATCAGTTTCAACGGCTTCTTATCCTGCCAACATTTTTATATTTTTTTAAGCCTGCAGTTTTCTTCTAATTTTTAAGTTAAGTTATAAAAGCTCGGCTATGCTCAGCAAATATCACCTTATTCTCTTGAACTGTGCTCGTTTATTCGCCCTGCCAAAAGTTGAGCATATTTTTGATCCCCATTGCTTTAAAAGTTTCTGAAAAGCTATTCCTGATAATGGAATACATGCGATTCCACTTAAACCCGCTTATTGTTTTGCAAAATTGAGTACAAAACCAGTGTACACACTTTCGACCATGAATGAGATTGAAAGACTGTAAATACGAAAAATGCTTAAAAATTATTAAGAAAAGTTGCTTTTGAGAAACAAATGACCAAAGTACTGGTAATACCATTTCTACACTTCCGAAGAAATTTAGGATAAAATCGGCAACAACGTGTAAGAATGAGTCACGTACGTATCGAAGGATGCGATTTTTTAAAGTGTCACTTGATATGTATTAAAATTAAAATAAGAGGACAGAATCATTTCGGATGCATACGTGGAATATATTTTTCCTGATTCCTCTATTTGTCGGTACTTTAGGATTTATTTCCTACACAAATCCCAACTCAATGTGTGAAAAGTAATTTTCAGCGTCCGTTTATGGAAATAAGTGCTAATTGAAGGAGGGTATTTTGTGGTTCATAGTACTGACAATTAGCTTTTCCGCACACATCTGACCCAGGAATGTTTTCACCGACAAAACTTTGATGACTCACGGACTGACTATTTTTCACTTGTTATAGGAGTTAATAGGTCCATTGATGCGGCAAAAATGCTGCTGTTGGAAAGCTTTTTTAACATTAATAAATTGTGAAAAATGGGTAAAGTTTTTTTTTGAGGAATTACTTCAATTCATTGGTAAAAACTGTTGCAAAAAGCATGAATAAATTTTTGATAGTGACTGCAATTAAATTTTAAAGTTTGGCAAACCCGCTAAGCATAGAATAATTTAATATCGTGTAAGTGATGATAAAAACATTTTAATCAATATGGAATTGCACGTTATTTTAAAATTGACAATTGGCCAACTCATGCTAACTTGTTTATAAGTCGGACTCAGACACGAAAACATCGATAAAACGTGCCCAGAAAACTATCAGATTTGTTACTCTAGACGACTTGTCTGTATCTTATCCCTCTATCTTTAACAGAATATATTTGGCAAATGCCAAAATTCGTTTTCTAAAAAGTGTGTCAACAATCGGTATTTTCCTTGAACTGCTTGTCACGGGGTGGCAAAAAGAAAGCTCGAGATATCTCAGGTTGGCATTCTCATACAGATACAGGAAAATGGAAATGAAAGGGAAAGGGGATATATTTAAATGCACGGTTAAACAATGAATGAAATCTTGAAAAATCCAACAACCAAAACAAACGTATAGTTTAAGTTCCACCACGTCAACGCTAGTAAGGTATCACGTCCATCCCGCAGTCGCATGCTGAAATAGCGATACTTGGAGTTGGTAATCGTAGACTAACGAACTTTTTTTTGGCCTTGACGGCCACCTTATACTCTTGACAAGGTCAATATTTTCTTCTTTCTTGCTGATAGGCATATACGTAGAACAAATAGTGTAATTCGATTCTCACAGTAAATTACGGAAAATTATAGCTGAAAGACAGAACTAAAAAGGCTTTACTCTAGATATTGGTATCGAATGCTATTCCATTTTTTTTACAATATCTATTGGATTAAATCACTTTGGAATTGCTATGGAAGGTAAACAAAAAGTAACAGGATATTTGTGTCACATACTGAGAGTTATTTATTTCACTGTTAGTTCATAACTGAGTGACTTAACTGAGAGTTCTTTCTAACCCTCAGCAAAGTCAATGTCAGTCAATCCACCCTTAAAAACAAGTATTCTGTTATCATAAAAGTATACTTACTAATTAAAATACAAATAAATAAAAACTATGGTTAAATGAAGGAAATTAGTGAATTCCACAGTAATTTTTATTGGGAGACCTAGGGTTCGTCACGTAGTGTTATTATCTGATGATGGCAACTCGTATCGAAACCTAGATCATCCCAATAAAGGATTGTGGAGTCCACTAAGATCTTAAATGCATCCATAATGGAAAACTTTTCTCACCGCAATTGGTTTCCTCTATTGAATACAGCTACTTTTTGTCGATGGATGAGTGTATATGCAAGAGGTATCCGCCTCTAAATGTATACTCTTTCGGCAAGGTCTACAAAGAAATAGTTACTGAATAGAAAAGGAATTAAGGTGCTCGATACTAACAAGATAAGACTGTAGAGAAGCCCTGAAAAAAAGAAAACGACATAAATAAGAAGTAGAGCCTTACAGAAACTTCAAAATTGAAGGTTATTAATTTTAGAGATGGTCTAATTATCGCCTGAGTCCGCCGATCCAGTAGTGACTCAAATTACAATCATGAAGTCTAAGACATTAGATACTCATGAGGAGGGATAAACGAAGAACTATTCGTAATGTTCACATCTAATTATGCAGTGTATAAGTAGAACCTAAATCTTTGTTTATTCCTCACCAAAAATAAAACCCATGTCACTAAGTGACGCCTCATACCATTAAATTCTTTAGATACTGCTAAAACTTGCTTTGGTGTGGGTAAAGAGTATGTTGGCCAAATATTAACGCACTGCACATATCTATCACCATGATTCGTAGCCATTATTTTATCGCAGCAAGCACTTAGAAATTTTCCAATCAAAATACCTTTGCGCACGTAGTAGGTATTTGCTTGAGAGAAAGAAAATATCAATGCGTAAAAAATTATAGAACACTACGTTTTACATATTCATCGGTCAAAATAATTGCGTGCGTAAAATAAAAATATCTTCAAAAATTGTCCTACAATTCTATCATACCAGTTTGGCAATCAGTTTTCCTTGTTGACACTTAACGTAAGCACCAAGCGGTCTGTCGCTACACTTTGTTTCAAGCTTACTGATAGTCGACCTAAAAAATTGCGTGTTTTTAAAGTACCAAGTAAATTATCCATTACCCATTAAATCAAAATACCCGAGTCACCTCATCCTCCACTTAATCCTCCTAATCCCCCCACCCACAGGCCTCCTCCTCCTATCCTACCCCAGTACCACATTGATACATGGAGACCTGGTTCTTATATATGCTGTCAGGTTTTAAGAAAACAGCAAAACATTACCTCCTCGAGAGCCACATTGCATGGGTTAGATGGCAGAAGGAACAATTTTGTCTCATTAGACTTCTTATAATTATTTTTAATATTGCGTTGACAGGCCTTGAATTTATCTATTTCTACATATTCTTTTAAGCGTCTGGTTGCAAAATTTATTCAGATCGGCTAAGAGTTAATCAGCTGAAATACGTAGTATTTCATCTACATTGTATTGCATTGCAACATTCAATAGGCAAACATTTCTAAGGATATATATGCTCATATATGCTCTCTCTCTCTATTTTCCGACTAGGATTTTAATTAGTTACGGAGATTTGTAGTTACTTGGTCTCGCATCCTACCTTACTTGAGCAATCCTATTTTAAATGAATACCAGCGTATTTTTAGTGAAACTGGGGAATTGAAGTTTTTTCAAGATTTTTTAATACACCTAGGTATTCTTTAATGTAAATCAATACAAAAACTAAATTATATGAGTGATGGCAGTGCCAAGAATTAACAGAGAGAACTGTTTCAGGCTAATAAGAGGGAATTTATACAACACAACAAAAGGCAATGGCAAAAATTTTAAAACGGAGTCCACGAAGTTATTTCCCATGTTTCCGCAAAAAATTAGCTTAACAAATATTTACCTGGTAATGTAACAGCATTTAGCGTAATTATGCTCCATGTATTTACCATTTTAAGAATAGTAATGAACAGTAAATAAAGACTAAGAAAGAGCTCGTCTATCATATTGCTCGTTAAGTTGCACCAGAACAAATCACCGAGTCCAACTCAATATTTGGTCTCGTGGACGGGAATAAATCTCACAACTTACGCCGGAGTACAGGGAGTAGCCCTTTCTCTTTCCGATTTGTGTACTGACGGAAAGATATGGTACCCTGAAAATCACCTTGTCTTGGCTAAGAGTCCAGAGAGGTCTCTAAAAGTTTTCGAACCTGAGACCTTCAGTAAGTAGCCAAACACCTTGCCCATTGGACTGCAATTCCTTTCATCACAGCAATTATCGGTAATTTATAATTCTGAGAAAAGTATTGCTCCCAATTCGGACAGCAATAGTTATCAAAAGTAAACCATTGTCATGGCAGATATCTCGTGTTGGATTTAATGCATCTGAGAATCCCGCGGTCCGTTTAAGTACTGGCCTCTAACACCAGGGGGCCCAGGTTTCAATTTCGTCAATGGGAGATATTTTTCATTGGTAAGCAGACCTCTACTTGAGTGGTTTGTGGAGAGCATATGAGTTAAGTACTGCGCCCTCACGATTGGAGCTTGGCTCATTTTGATGAGAGCAGCCAATGGCGACGCCGGATATTTCTCCACCCTTGAATTCCTATCCTATCCTTCCGGACTGAAGCGTAATCTGGTACGGGAATAGGCTTCAATACCACACATGATGATGAATATTGTCATTTTTAACATCTGATTGATTTAATTTTGGCAGGTAACACAATTATGAATCACTCAATGATCATGATAAAGACTTGGAATCGTTCAAATGTCACACCTGAATGAGTAACCACGGATACTGTAACGCATGCGCATGTTAAGCAAATGAGAATACTTATAAACGAAATCAAATCCATTTAAATTTCACTTTTGTTCAACCGGGAAGTTTTTTATCTACATACTACCCTACTAACCACCAAAAGGACGTTCAGCTTGAAGTAGCAGGACACCGGCCGAGAAGTAGAAAATATTTTGAAAAAATACATATTTTATTAATAATACAGTATGGTATGCAATGCAGTCCAAACGATTACTTATTACTTATGTCACAGCCATGTACTGTGAGTGAGAAAAATGAATTCTAGCATTTCCTGATTTGAGTTTATTTCACTTCAATTGCCGGTTCCGTATACCTTGCTTATTTAGTGTGGGGGTTGAAATACGTCTGCAACATCATATGAGATTGTTTTTGTTGGTGAGGGAAGAACTTACTGATAATAACTTACAAGAAGACATCGGAAAAAAGATTTTGAGGATGTTTACGATCCATTTTTTTCTGAAACTGAAGATTTAATGCAGAAAATTGTCACGGCTTTCTTCCCAATAGAAAATCGGTTCCATAAACATATTCATCCCGAGTATATCCTTTGCATTATATGTGCTTTTATACTAACCTTTTGGCCTTTGTATATAAGGCAAAGGATCGAATAATATTTTGCATTATTCTAAATAGTGGCATGGGCTCGCGGCTCACCAATATTTTTTTGAAGTAATAATATTACATAAATTATATATAATTATTGCCCTAAAAATATTATCCTAATATTTTAACGGTAATAATACCTCAACAAACAAAATTTCTCTCAGAAAAGTGAAGGAGCGAAACGAAAAACAACATTAATTTAGAATGCTAAATGTATTTAGCATGTAAAATATTCGATAACTGCTTCACGACTGAAAATTCAAGAGATGGACATTACAAGTACCAATGTGTATTCAACAGCCAACAAACATCATCATGATATGATTTATTGCCTAAATATTATGATTGCTTGATAATTGTATTCACAAAAGAAATAATCCCATGTTTTTAGGGATGGTTCAAAGATTAATTTAAAATAATTTTACCTAAGTATGAAAAATGACCACTTTTTCACATGTTTGTCAAAACGCTATGTTATCGGAATGTTCTATAACTGCTTCAGAAATCTTCACTTATGTATGCACCAGAAATGACAAAATGTTCCAGCACGAAAAACAAGTCGTGATAAATGCTAGGAGGATTTTATACGCCGCCCAGTTTAGTAACGCTCAATCCAATGCTCTTAGAATTTAGTATTAGTCAGGCTAGACAGGTCGGTCACACCTTGACAATGGATGAATCTGAAAATCTAATCCTACAACTACGGTGATATACGGTGGAGGAAATAGCTAAGATGTATCTCCAAGCTACAACTCTGGTGCTTCCGTCCGTCGGCGAGAAATGTCTATATTTTGTCCAAGTACCTGCTCGGCTGGTTGGCTCGATAATTCCATGATGCAACACAACGTCCCATGATGGACAAGGGCCGAAATTCCGTGTAAGACGTTAGGTAAAACAAAAGGGAGGGGGTGAGGTATCCATTGTGGAACACGAGCGTCCCCATTTTTATTTCCCTTTCGCTTTCTTTTCCTCCTTTTCGACACGTACCCCCCTCGCCCCACGCCTTCTCCCTCCTTGAGATGGATCGGTTCCGAAGTCGCGCCACCCGCCCCGATTTCTTACAAATTTCACGCACACTATGTGGGGAGGAGAGGCGTGGAATGGGTCCAAAGAAAAAAAGAGGGGATTTATTGGTGCGTCGGACACACGCGATCGCGCACGCCGTCTGACCGTCCTCGCTTTCACCATGTTTTTGGCGGCTCCTCAGGCACGCACCGATAGGTGGGCTTCGTGGTGCGTGGGCGATCGAGGCTCTGACGTGCTCCGTCGTTATCGGCGTCGGAATTATGTGCACCGCGAGTCCTCAACATTCCCATTAGAGTAGGGTGGGGTCGCACCATCCGCCGCTGGACGAGCAAAGATCACCTTGGGGACACTGGAGAGCAATGGATGCGAGGGAACTCCAAGGAGCTGGAAGGATGAGGGAATCTTCAAGGTTGAGGACCACGCCCTGCCCACGCAATGTGCAACAACAGGTTCCGAGCTGGTCGCCATTGAATGCAAATCATTTTTTTTTTGGACGTGGTCCGCGAGCACCCGCCAGAGGGATCTGTTGATGAATCCAGGTGCTGACGCGACAAGTAGGCATTTGTTCCGCTGAATGAAAGTTTTGGAAGAAATTACGCGGGCCACGAAAGACGGTTTTACAATTTGCCACATTTGCTACACAATGGTTTAAGGTTTTTGAATCCATCCTTAACATTAGGAGCATAGTAACGGTAGTAACTCAGTTGGTCGAGCATTGGGTGGCTAACCGGAGGTTCCGGGTTTTAATCCCAAGGGATCCTTTGGACGTGATCAATATTAACCCAAGTGGGTTACAATGAACAAAGTTGATTTTTCCACAAATTTATTTTTTCTCCACGACACAGGTATCGACTACTAGGTCACCATCAGGTGTACTCCTAATGATGACTTAACAGTCATCATCAGACTTCATTCATGTTACAACCGATTTGGGTTAATCTGGATCACGTTCAAAGACTTCAAACTCGGAATCCCCGGTTCGCCGGTCAGAAAAAATAACTTTGTAGAAAAATTAAGTTCGTTCATTTATACTATAATGAATCGTTTCCATTATGCTACGGCCAATAACAACAACTACCCAAGTGCGTTATTTTCTGAAAATCTGACCTTTCCAGGAAACCTGCACAGGGAAAGGAAACGACCTCCATAAGCTGATGTGAGAGTTGCATACGCAGTTGGACTTAGTAGTTGGCGAGGTCTACCCTCACCAACCAGACCACCCTAGGGGTTATATTCCAATTCACTATTCAAAAGGTCTTCTAATAAGAGTAGGCAAATGTTATGAGTAGAAAGAAAATTAAATTTATAAATAACCAATTGAAGATTAATAAACGCTTTAGAATACTTCCTTGATTGTGATTTTCACACAATTTAGTTGTGTGGTTCAACTTGTGAGTAAATCTTCTGGAAATCACCAAGATATCAATACACTTCCTTGTAAATAATGTGGGTTGGGTGCAAAGAAAGTTGAAACGACCCACGCGGATGAAGGCTGTTGAGGAATGTTCACAAACCAATGTTGGCATAAAATTGGAATTATATTGGATTCTGGAAACGTGAACGCTGTAATTCCAATGTTATCCTTCAACTCAAATCATTTCTTTCGATTCCATACACTGTCGATTACGTACGGAAGCGGTGGATAGAAATAGCTTATAGCTAATATAAAATTGAATGCCTTATGGAGATAATTCTAAGTTAAGTACTTATTCGTCAAATTTGGCATAAAATGGTGGGCTCATTGTCAAAGCTTGTAGATGAATAGACTAAAACTGATAATATTTTCTCTTCCGCTACATAAACCCTACCAGCTAGCAAATACCGACCTACCTTTATGCTGTAAAGGACTACAATTATCAATTGTACTTACTCGCTAATAGCAATTAGACCAGCTATAACTGGAATAGCTGAAATCATTGTGCTCGCAGGGTGACTACTTCTAGTTCGATCGGTGGATAAATGTGAAACCTATGGAGGTTTCTATTCCGATGACAGTGGACGCAGCATTCCCACGCGAGCTACCCTACTTGGGCAGGTCAAGGGTAACGGGGAGAGGTGGAAAATCAATTATCTTCATGCACCATTGATGCAAAAAATGCTTTTATGCACGCTCGATTTCAGCACGAAAGCACTCACTTGGAGCAAGCCACGGTTTTTTCACTTACAGAAATATTCCTCCCACAGTAAAAAGAGCTTGGCCAAATATATACCAAATATATATCTCCTCAGTGAGATGAATAAAACTTTTTATGATCAATGACCGAAGCGCTTTTACTTATTTTTTTAAGAGATAACAATTTTTTAGCTCTGGATATGTGACAGCATCATTTCAGAACATATTTCTATGGAATAGTCTTCCCCTTGCATAAAAGTTTCATATAAGAACTTGTAATATAATCTTAAAATATATCTATGATATAATGAACAAAAGACATTGAGATTGACCGTTTAATACACCATCTCGATTCATCAATGTTAATTGAGTATGACAATATTGTGTCTATAACTGGCATAGAGTGAAATTAGAAATTTTGTATCATCTCCACATTTTCTTACAAATAAGTACATAAGTTTCTTCCGCTTTCTGAGTAATCGGAACCGATTAAATCTCAGGATAGCCCCTATTTATTTTGTGATTTGGGTATATTCTTAGCAAAAGCAGTATCAATCTACATCATAGGTAGGAACTATTGAAGTAACCCAAGCATTTTGATGGTGGATAAAATATCGAAGCCGATACTGAAAAAGAAGAAAGATTTATGTATCTACACATGCTATTATCCTCGTAAACCAAATTCGAACTCTAAAAGGAAAGTGGGCTAGCAGAATAAGCTGCAAGACTGTGTACACATATTATGCACTAAGTACAGGGACATCCATTTATCGATACAACAATAAATACACACTATTGCCACCATCCCTTTCTCGATATACGCAGCATTCTCTAAAAGCCTTCGGGTCGTTTACCATATTTTTTTATTGCCGAATATGATAGAGTTTGTAAAATAAAAAGACCCGTATTTTTACGTTTTTTGATCCGTCAATTATTTCTCGAGTTATAGGCGGCGAAAAACTGATGCTTTTAACCCTTTCGGACAAGTGGGTGTGGCGCAATCTCTGACGTATATCGACTTCGTTCAATCACAGCTGAGCCCGCGAAGCTACTTTGCCTTATCGCAAAGGGGGGGACACAGCTGACTCTGCAAATCGGAGCAGTTACGACAGCATCTATGCGAGCAGACCTTCCGAGAATCCCCCTCCACTCCCTCCCTTTCCCATAAGAGCAGTCAAGGACGGGAGGAAAATGACGTTAATGTTATCACAGCAGCTTTTTCGGTTGGCGTCACCTTTCGCTTATTTTAATTTTTGATTTATGAGTGAATGGTTGTGGTTAGAAGATTAACTTTTTTCACTAAATTTCTTGTTTCGTTTCCATCTAACGATTTCGTATACAAAATTGCGATTTCGGTTCCGAGTAAACGCCCCCATTTCATAATGCTGCACTTGAGCCCCCTTTCTGGTGAATGATAAAACAGAGATGCTCACATGCATATACTATTGCCTATTTATAATAGTACCTATGCGCTAATTATTGCGTGCCAATCATCATTTGAAAAACTAATGAATTTATTATGCTTCTTTCTCGCAGCGTAGTGGAGGGCTGACACCACCATCCTCTACCTCTCAATAACGCATTGTGACTATTTTTGTCAAACCTTTACCTCTCCCTTTGGAGCTATACAATTATGTAAAGTGAAATATAGTGTGTCTGAAATTGATACTCGAGAGAATTCGCGACGAGCTTTTTAATCCTTCCATCTTCCCCTCCTCCACGCAGGAAATATTTCCAAGAGAAACTCTTCCCGCTCTGGGCCCGGCACGTTGGGCTAGCTGCCGCCGAGACTCCAGTGTACGGTGCCGAGACTTCAGTGTATACCGCACAGACTCCGGTGTATACAGCCCAAGCAGCACTGCCTCTGGTTTCCGTGGCACCAGTTGCTCCTTACACGTACACGGCCGCATATCCACTGTTGACCGCCCCAGGGACTGACACGGCCGTCCTCGCTCACCCACTGCCAGTCAGCGCCACCGCTGCTCCGGTCACCCAGACTGGCACCCAGGCTCCTGCTGCAGCCGCTGCAGGCGAGGATAAAGTACCCCTGACCACGGACGTCCCCGCGGAAGGCGACGACGGATCGCAGACCGATGCCACCCCAACGGAAGCCAATGGGATGGCGGCACCGATCGAGAATGCCCCGACCGAGGCGGACGAAGTCGAGCCGACCGTCGACTCCGGAGCTTCCAACAACAACCCGTCCTTCCTGGGCGCTCCAGAGAGCTCAACTCCCGTCTCAGTGACTGTCCCGGAGGCCGACGGGAAGAGGGTGGTCATCTACCAGTTCCCCAATTTCCTGGAGGGGCTGGTAAAGCGGTTCCAGAACTACTTCTCGACCTACAACCATATAACGACGCTCAGCGTAGCGAATGCGGTGGCAAACGCTAACGCCGTGTCCAACTCCGCCTCCAATTCGGTTTCAAACTCCGAGTCCAATTCGGTCTCAAACTCCGAGTCCAATTCAAACTCGAATTCAAATTCCAATTCCGACTCCAAATCTGCGTCGCTCTCGGATTCAAAGTCCCAGTCCGATTCGGACTCGAGTTCCAACTCGCTGAGTGGGTCGAATTCCGTCTCGGGGAGCAATTCAGGTTCAGGGAGCGGTGGGCCGCAGCGGGATGTTGACGGGGACGGGAATCCGGATGGCACCGGTGGAGTCCAGAGCATCGAGAAGCAGGATCAGGTGGAGACAACCACCATCGGCTTCGGCAGCACCACGGAAGTCCCCACCACCAATCTCCCGTCAATCACGTCTACTCATCGCCACCCCGAATACCTGCCCCCACCGCCTCCCTACCGAGGTTACCCCACGCCGCAAAGGCCACCTCCGCAAAAATGGTCAATTGAGCCTCCACAGAGATCCCTGTCTTACGAAGTGCACTTCACTACCGAAGCTCCATTTAACAACGGCTACAGGTATAACAGACCCAGGCTGCCGTTTGACCCATACCGCGAGTACTACGCACAGCGGCAAAGAGCGACTCAGTGGCGACCCGTTCCCAGCAGGCATTGGGACGGACCTCGGTATCACAATGGGCAACAAGGAAGGAGTTACAACTACAGGCCAAGGTTCGACTCCCATTATTATCCACCGCGGATATGAGGTTTCTCTTCGTGAATGAAGTTGACTGACTATTTCACATTTTTGTGTATCACAGAAGACGCATGGATGTGAGCAAAAAGAGAAATCTTGACAAGAACAGGACTAACAAGATTGAGAGAACTCGTCTTTACTCGATCGAACTTTATGGTAAGCTCGAATCAAATAAAGGCTTCTGTTATCCTTTGCATAAGCAGCAGAAAAAGTTACCAAAACGATAAAAAATGGACAATGATTCAAAATCGATCAAGCGACCATGATCTTTTGTTCCTCTTCTGAACTTTATGAGTGTCTTCGCCGAATATGATAAGATAACCAATATGTGACAGCGATTAATACCTCTTCTCAATTCATTATGATTTTCTAAACTTGAGAATTAAAGTTTTGCGTAGCAGCATGGATCTAAGCATTTTAAGCTATAACCATAGAACAATTTTTATTTAAAATATACAAATTTTCGTGTATGTTTTCTTAAACATTCTGTAAGAGGAACAAAATGGTTCACCAAAGAGCCAGAGAATAGGAAATTATATATTTCGGCAGTTATTGCCTATTCTCCGATACGACAAGCGTGAAAGGCATACCAAATGATTACGTCGCATATAATGCCATAGAGAACATGGAATGATTTATACGGCCATTAAATGTATTAATTAAGGATGGGTCGGTTCGGTTCTTCGGTTCTCGGTTCCACCGGTTTTTGAGCTTAGAACCGGAACCGAGGCCAAAAATAATCGGTACCGAAATAATTGGCGCGAAAACCAGTTTGAAACCTACTCACACTCCGAAAGTGGAGGCTTCACTTTAAAACCTGGTGAAATAGTGTACTTAGATGCTTCAAAGTCACGAATTATTCTAATTCAGTCTCTGAAAATGATTATTGATTACCTTATCTTACCATTGAGCAATGCAAAGTAAGTGGCAAAGTAAGAACCGGAACTTAGAATGGGAACCGAGAACCGAAGTTAAGAACCGAACCGGAACCGGAACCGAAAAAAAGTGGAACCGACCCATCCCTAGTATTAATCTATTTATCTTCCCGGGGTTCTCAAACGTGAGACCTGACCACTTTGTAAAGGAGCCACCCATTTAATCTGTGGGTCACTTCATTATGCAGTTTTATTCAAACATAAGTCCCTCAAGGTAAGGCGTTAAAACATTTAGAAAAATTTAAGGAGCTTATAAAACAATCTTCTCTTTTGCCAGGTAAATATTCATAGTATCCTTGTGAATGACGAGAAATACAAAGCTTTTATCAATAAGTTTCGCATTTCCTTAGGTATGTTACTGCGCTGTCTTTCATGGTATTTAACGGGAAGGTTGTACCCCGGTGTGGCACAGACTACCCGAAAAATACCATGCAATGCACAGCAACACTTCTCATGTACGAATAATGATTATTCACTCGCACTTCCGTTTGCTGATCTCCATGGGACGGAATCATGGCCGTTAAAAAAGAATTACGGGGCAAATAAAATAGTAGTGTCATTACTTCGAGAAACATTTTGAGTAGGAAAGATTTCTACCTAATAACGACCACGACTGTTTTCTATATTCTCTACTCATTTTCCACAGTTAATTTCCAACTACTACTCCACCATTCTCATTTATCCATTTTCCAGTGTCTTTTAATTGAGTCTGACATATAATCTACATGGACTTAAATTTTCATCACACTTCTATTCATGTAGCACAAAATTGCCCTAGGTAATCCCAGTGTAAATTTTCCTTAGGCAAAATATATTATTTTCGTTTCCTATACGCCTTTGCATTGATTCGGCGCAAGACCTATTTTCAGTAAACTTGAAAGGTAATATCCATTTAACTACTCTTCATCTTCAAGCTGAAACATTCATTAAAAAAAAAGTAGTGCAGTATTTATGACAACTTTCAAAATTCAGACGCACTACATTCCTTTCAGTATTACTCGGGGTGAATACAAGTGTTTTTGCATGATATACAATTCCATTTAATCGACCAATTCAGGCAACTAAATATTCAGTGGATACCCTGCACACCTACTTAGTTTCTCTCGGATAGGTATTAGCTTCAGGTGACCATCTAAACTATTTTTTTAAATTAGGGAATCGAAACAAATGTTTCAAGGGAAATATTTTTTGCGTAACCAGATGTCATGTAAGGCTACGTCCTACTCACTAAAAGTTTGAAAAAATGAGCCCACACGTTCCGGGTTAATCATACAAATGGCTAAATTTTAGTGCATTCTTTCTAAGCACAGTAATCAATTTTCTAATGCACAGGAGAGCTGTTCCAGTATGAGTAGAAATGCTAACACTCCATTCAATTGAGAGTACGGATGTCCTTTTTTGGGAAAATTGGCGAAAACTATCAACATACCTGTCCTAGTATAGAGATGAAACTATTGACATGTATGCAGTGATAATCAATATTCGTACCGTGGGCATGCTCCAGGAAATAAACTTCACAATTATTATTTCCCATGCCCTGGGATTTATGCACTGTTAGGTATTCCCGACTGTTTGAAAATCGAAATATAAATAGAAATAAATAGTTGGGAAAATGGTATAAATGCTCCTTCTCAGGCGTTCCATGGGTCAGGGGCTAAATTCAAATGAATAGCAGGTCACACTTTGAAACTCAGGTGAGTTGATTAATCTTGGAATACCCGAGAAACATTAATAAGTTATACGTCGGGAAAGCACTAGATCTTTCACAGGAAAATATTTTAAAATATATATCAATGACGCAATGAGAATCATATTGATGAGTTTCCATCTAAAATAGTACCCGGTTCTCTACGTTTGATCCTCAGTTTCACTTAGCATGCATTCTTTGTTAATATAATCTACGGGATAAGAAGTGTGATTTATTAAGCACACTTCATTCTCATGTCTCGAGAACGTCGAGGTCCAGTTTTCATACCGTCGACAAAAAATTCAATTACCTTCGTGCATGAATCCGTGGACTTTCGATGATGTGAGGGCAAATATAGACACTGACGAGGTATGATAATGCCTTGTCCTTGATGATTAAGACCCCTCGTGCCGTTTGAAGGGGTCGACAGAAGAGTAAAAATGCCGAATGTGGCCAACAGACACCTATAAGTGTCTCATGCTGGAAGAACAACCAACTGTTGCCACTAAGATGTCAAGAGGCATTAGTTACCCTTCACTTCACTTTAGGATACCTTCTTGTAAGAACCACCAGCTCGGATCACTACTATTCACATGGTTTCTCGATAGCTTTATCATTTTCTTCGCTTGTAAAGGTGGATTACAAACGAGCAATTCATAGTTCGAGTTCACTATACCAGTGACGGTTCATCTAGCTATGTAAGATCCTTTCTAATTCTTCTCAAGGGTGAATGATTGGGTGAAATATCTTTACCTAAACCCAAGGAATGAATGTAATCGGCAAGTTTATTTTTGCGCGCCCTCCATTTCATTGAGAATTCTCATGTCGCCGACGGACCCGAGATCTACAGCATCGCAAGAAAGCAACAAGGTAAGACCATTTAACAGTCCGCAGGAAATTTACGGGGGAAACCAATACAAGCGACACGCCGGGAAAAATAGCACTACGACTACGAGCACTATTACAACTATATCAAGAGAACGGAACCAGCGCAAAAATCTTGTTAAACAATGTCAAATGATAAAAATATTGTTCCGCTTGCGATAATCGGAAGAACATTCAAATACTGTACAGTTATTTCCTTATTTGGTTATTTGTATATTGCATCCTTTGTAACAAAATTTAAATATTTGTATTTTTAAATAAACCATTTGTACAAATTCCTCCCATATCTCTTGTATTTTTAATTAATCAAATTTTTTAATACTTTCTTAAAAGAGACAGTGAAACCTAACTTTATCGAAATATTTATCAACTTTTCTCCAAGTCGTAAAGTTTATTTGAAATAATTACATCCTGTTTTGGTGACAGCAATGCAAGCTAAACTCCATATTTAATATTTCATAACATTTGTTACTTTGACATCAGAGGAAAATATCTTCAGGCTATATTTAGATAAGTACTTATGTCTACCCATTTAACTTGGATCCTACGGAGATTAACGAATTAGAGTATTTACTTTTAACTGCTTTGCGCCCAAAATCATTTTAAAAATACACAGCGAGGTATCGGTAGAAAATATCACTGTAGAAAATTCTCTGAATCTAGAACTTTCGGGCTGAATTTGCCATTGATTTACGAATAACTTAATCTAAAATCATGTGAAATGCATTTTGATAACATGATGTACTCCATTTTCTTTGTCATTGGTAAATTATAGCAATTATTGATACTTCAATGGCTAGAGATAAAATATTTGGTACTTTAATATTGGTATGTTATCCTAAACACAATTATTGAAAACGAGTACTTTTATATTTTGGAATATTAACACTTTTAAACAAGACTGAACACAAGAAAAAGTTAGTTACCGTACCTTTTCTAGCCATTTCATGTTATTTCTTTAAAGAAAAGGTGATCGATAGCTAAGGTAGTTTGCAGCACTAAGAATCAGAGAGTACTCGTGCACAGGTTGGTATTATGCAGGACAGGTGAAGTGTTGTGTAAAGCCCGATATTCACATTAGCCCAATTAAACAAACCAGCGCGCCTAGGATTCACTCGTTTTTATCCGACAGGCACCAGTTGGTACACGGTATGACGCCCAATCCGATCTTCTGAACGCGGAACCCTTTGGTACTTTCAATAGGGTACTTAATTTGAGCATGACACTGATCTAATAATCTTACTGGGTCTTATAGGGATTTAAACCTTAATCCTCGGTATTAGAAGACATTAAACAACCATGGAAACCAGTCTGATCCACTTTCTTGTTTATTATAAAGCCTACATTATATTATTACGCATATAACAAAACAAAGCATTCATAACAAAATATAGGTGAAATAGTGGGCACTCTGTGGTCTAGAATAAAAAAGAATCTTATATTTAACATTTTGCGCGTTGTTAGTTTTATTAATTAGATCCACATACTCTCCAGCGCAGGCCCTGGAATGTTTTGTTTTAAAATTGTCATTTCCGTGGATTCTACGTAATGAATATTAGACGTCGTAGTCAGTGTGCACGGTGAAAAAATATGACATGAGGCTCCCGAGTTTAAATAATATCTAATTCTCTTCCAGGAATTCCTGCAATTTTGATAGCAACAGAGTGCCATAAGGAATGCAGCAGGTTTATAAAACATGACTGACCTGTCCTCTGAAAATTAGTTCCGTTTTTTTGTGTGTTCACTGGATGACATGAAGAATATTTGCTGGGCCGAAACAGTACATAAGATAAAATAAACTGAATTTAATCAGTAAATTCAACTTTACATACCATGCCAATCATATTGTAGAAACAAAAGTGATATTAAACCTATTTTCTTAACAAATAATAGTATCTTCGAGGTTGTTAGGAATGTGATTCGTTTCAACTTCGAAATGCTTTCACTTCCACCTACGTGACTAATACACGCGCACTTGGCTAAGGAAATAAGGCAAAAATTAGTTATTTTGAAACATCTATTAATAGTAGAAGAATAATGTCAGAAAAAAACTGTATAGAATTGAAAAAATACCAAAATGCTAAAAAGATCTCTCATTCTTGTGAGGAAAGGAAAAAAGCGGAGAATTATCGAAGCATTTCTTGAAATATCAGCGATCCATCGATTAAGGTAGATTTTCATGATCGTGAAATACTTTTCACAAGGTTTTTATTTTTATAATGTCTTTCCTCAGATCCATAAGCAAAAGAAAGGCTTTATCAGTTATTGATGGATGCGAACAAAGGTAGGGAGGACTATAAATATTTAAATTCCTACGTGCCGATACATTTGGAAGTTTTTTTTGCTCAAGTTATTTGTCTTTTCTTTGAGTTCCTTTCATCAAAACATATTAAACGATTTCTTATACAGTGTATCCTCTGGAGAAATGTTGGGGAAAAAAATTTGAGTGAGACTGATTTGATACAACTTCCATATAATATGTCCAATAGAGTCTAAATCATCTTAAAGGTGATTATTAAACAAAAAGAGTTTTTACATTTATTACACACATTTTGTACTTTCATAGCTATTGTCATTTAGTGTACGATCATTAAGGATTTGATATGACCGTTAAAGTGAGTACTAGCTTCCCATCAGGAAGGCTCAGGCTCGATCCTGGAATAGCCCGATTTTCAGCAGAATACTTAATCCTGCGCAAATGCTGTTCAGAGAACTAGATCATTACTCTTACGCCAGATTAGGCATTCAACATTGAACTCCACAAGTAGCCTCAGCTAGAAGTAGGCTAACGCTTACGTATGGCTCCTCTTAACCTCTCCCAAGTTCTCGATAAAAATCCTATCTATACATAAAACTCTAACTATCCTTAAGGATGTTCATGTCTTCAAATGCTCCTTTTCAGAAAATGAACGTTCAGACATTGAGATGATATAAAATGTAATTTAACTTCACAGCAATGAAACAAAGGTGTCAAAAATCAATAATTTATTTGTAATAATTCTCTAAGAAACGGAATTGTTTATGATTTATAGTACAATCTCTTCTATCCGGTATGTACCATACAAATATATGGTCATGGAAGAGTTTTACAATGGAAGATTTCTTAGTGCGGAAGTTCGAAGAGGAAAATGAAGTCCATAAGGATAATTTGGGAGCCCCAATCTTAAGAACAGAATTTGACGCAGCTGTAAGGGACCTGAGGATAAATAAGGCTTCCGGAATAGATGATATTACTGCCGAACAAGTTAAAAATGGCGGAAAGAAGACATTTACTCAGCTGTATCAAACCATCTGCGACATGTACTCTACAGGAGAGATACCCATGGACTTTGAAAATAATATTATCATCCCTATTGCCAAGAAGAAGAGAGCTGAGAACTGTAAACATTTTAGGACCATAAGCCTGACACATGCCTCGAATATATTGACGATAATCATCTATAGAAGAATAGAACGAAAAGCTGAGGAGTTCCTGGATGAGGACAAATTCGGGTTCAGAAGAAACAAGGGCACAAGAGAAGCGATTTTGGTCCTCAGGCTACTTATAGAGAAGAGAATAGAGAAGAATCTACCGACGTTTTTCGCATTTGTAGATTTGGAGAAGGGATATGGCAACTTGGATTGGAACATGATGCTAATGTCTCTGAAAGAAATTAGAGTATCATACAATGACCAAAGAGTTACCCACAGCTTGTATAAAAACGAGGTGGCCATAATCAAAACAGGACCCAGCAGTGCAGAAGCAAGCAGTGAAATAAATAAAGAAAGGATTTAGGCAAGGCTGTGCACTGTCTCCCGTATCGTATTATTCAATGTCTTAATCCAGAAAGCCATCCCAGTAGTGAAAGAAAGGTCTCCGGGAGTGAATATCCACGGGGAGAAATTCAGCATGCTGTGATTTGCCGATGATATAGCAGTCATGGCAGAAAAAGAAGATTTAAAGAAGGCACTAGGAAATATGGAAAAAACAGTGACCAGATATCATTTAAAGATCAATAAAATAAAACTAAGGTACTGGTATGCAGTAGGAGAAAGGGAGGAAGGAACATTGATAATTATGGAAAACAAAAAATTGAGGAGGTGGAAGAGTTTTGTTACCTGAGAAGCCGAGCAATCAGCGATGGACGAAGTAAAATAGAAATTGCCGGTAGAATTGCCCAAGCGAAAAGGGAATTTTACCAGAACAAGATTCTGCTTACAGCTGCAAATACAAGCGTGGAAGTGAGGAATCATTTCATTAGAACATACATCTGGAGCACTCTACTATAAGGCAGCGAATCATGGACAATAACAGCAGCAGACTGTTCAGGCTGGAAGCAATTGAAATGTGGTGCTACCGAAGAATGATGAAGATAAAGTGGATCGATCGAGTGACAAACGAAGAAGTCTTAAGAAGAGTGGGAGAAAAGAGATGTCTACTGAAAACCTTAAAAAGAAGACGAGACAACTTAATAAGCCACATCTTAAGACACGAAGGCCTGATGAAGACAATCGTCGAGGGAAAAGTGAATGGCATGAACGGAAAAGGCAGGCCACGTATGAGATATATGGAGCAAGTTGAGAAGAATGTAAAAGAGAGTAGTATCGTCAATATGAAGAGGTTAGCCGATAGAAGAATCGAGTAGAGGGCTGCGTCAAACCAATCCTAGGATTGTTGACCTATGATGGCATGCTTACTCATTACGGAATAACAAGAGCATCGACGTACTGAGTTATGTGGTTTATTGGGGATTTCTCCGCGAATACGTGGCGGTAATAAGCACCAGAGGCAATTGAAGAAATCGTGTAGTGTTAAGAGTGGAATATTATTGAAGGTTTAATTTCAAGGACGTTATTTTTGAAAAGCTGCAAATGGTAACTCCAAATGCATCCTTCATTTAGCTATTATGATCACTTAATTCGTATGATATTTCCAATCGATGACAACACCGGAGGCCTTAACAGGCCTAAGGAACAAGTATGTGAGTACAGATTTAATTACCATGGTATACCAATGTGAACCATTTTAATTTGAGTGTTCTTCACTGGAGATTTTGAGTAATTTGAAATTAATATTATGAAGCTGGAGTCAATGTAATATGATTCATTATTGATATTTTTATTATTTTTAAATAATTTAAGGCGTCAATATATTATAATAACATTAGAAATTAAGATTAGGGGTTTTTAATTAAAGTTTTTACGACTTTTGCTAATATTTGGTAGCATGGAAACTTATTAACAACAGCCGTAACTGCTACCAATACCCCGCTACTAACGTCAATATTCCTCTTTGTAGAGAAATAAACTCCAAAAGCTTCCTTCCGTGTACCTTTTTTTTAATTTTGTGAAGAAGAAGGTAAATAAAATTAGCAGAGTATTTGTTTTACAACTTGGGCGATGGTTCCGTTTATGGTTTGGAAGAAAAATCCCGTTCCCAACATGAGGTAAGCTGAAATGGATATGAGGAAGGAATTCAGTCGTTCCGTTATGTCACTCTGGGATGTCTCAGAGATTTTAAAAGAAAGGAAGGGGCTTAAAAAGCATTTAAGCTCTCACTCTCTTACATTCGACTAAACTGATTTCTACTTTGAATCAAACAACTGTCGAAAGGGATGTTAGTGCGTGTTATCCAACTCAATTTACTGCGCGTAGACTTGTTAGATATTGAATTACTCTACTCTAATTACTCTATTGAAGAGTATTTTAAACACTTCCCTTCAAATTATACTTTAGACATGGCGTCCACATTTCAGTGCATTTTATTTTCAGCAACTGCGTTTTAAAAGCGTAAGGTCCTTCATTTGATTTTGTGTTGTTTCCGATGAATGTGATGCTTTTATGTAATACGCCGGTACTAAAGGTTATCAGTGACAATTATAAAATTACAGCACTAATGACATCAGCAAAATTACAATATTATAACAAACAACTAAGAGGCATAAAATCATAAATAGTTAAAGACATTAAGCCTCATGTAGAATGGGTATAATTACCATCACCTTTCAACTAATTAGAAGTTTTATAACGATGGGAGTTATTTGGATTGAAACCATGTGTCAGCAATCCTTAGATTGGTTTGTCGGATCTTTTCACTAGATTCTCCTATCACATAAACCTTTTCACATATCCATAATTTTTTTGTTTCATACTCTTCACTGCATTCATTTTATATTTAATACGAGGTATTGTCTTCATCAGGCCATCGTCCAAGATATGGCCGAATACGTTGCCCCGTCTTCATTTCCAAGTTTCCTGCTCACTTATATTTTCTCTCACTCCTCTTATACGTAGGAAAAAGGTGATTTTAAATAGATCATTTTATTGTTCTCAGAAAATTTATTTATTATCCTACCCTTCAATTATCTACCGGATAGAGAAAAAATATAAAATAAAACTATCCTACCCTGGTCAATCCTGACATTCGAAATAGACTTATTTGTAGCCATATATAGATGGGGAAAAAGCACAACAATTTTTCGGAACCGTTTCCTAGTCCTTCAACCTGAAGACGCTGACAGGATAGTCAGCGAAACTGTCGTCATCTAGCAAACCTACGCGGAATAAACCTGAAAGTATGCAGAGAGCATCCAACCAACGCCGCATAAACCTTCGATCAAACAAGATGTAGGTTCTAACGAAGTTCAAAGGATCCAGATTGTCACCAGCCGAGATCTGGAATTAAAGGAGGAATGAGAAATTAAGTAAATTAGAAATGTGATCTCCGAGATTATTCGTAATATGTGGTTAGGGCAAATGAACACCTGGAACAAAGGACGGGCAAAGTAGAATTTTCACAGAGAAAAAATATTCACCATGACCTTGTCTTGAAACCGGAACCACCTGATAATTGAGAAAAAGCACCTGATTTGAACCCCAAACCGTCAACTCCTAATCCCCGAGGAACCTCTAACTCATTTCTGACTCTCCCTCAGATATCACAGGTTCTGAATTTGAGACTTGTACTCACGGCTCATATGGTGGCTCTATAATCAAGAGAGATGAGAAAACCTCACGGAAAAACTCATTAATGATATTGTAACGAGCGATTTAGTACCACTAAATTTTTAAACTATTAGTGTGTGTACCACGTGACTCCTTAGTTACCAATACGAGATAATCCCGACGGTTTCGAACACACCGCCCTTGGTCAAGGTGAATGATTTTTTTCTCTGCAGAAATTCTGCTCCTGTGCAATTTTAGCGAGTCACGCGGTTAAGGGTTTGGCTGCAGTTCACGATCCTTGAATTCGAATGATAGTATGATAGTATGAATTGGAAATTGACTATGATACAGAATTGAATACAATCACCAAATTGGGCAACAGAAGCAAGGAAACACCTTAGTGAAGCAAAAAGTAACAGGAGTAACAGGTCCGTGATGAAGGGAATCACAGAGAAGTGGTGGATCGAATGCAAACAAGAGGGAAGACGAAGGTGATAAATTGAAGGAGGATATTCTGTGGGGAAAAAAACAACCAAAATGACAATTTAAGTAAAAGAGTTCAACGCTGCCAATAGATGGGAAAATTCCATGGGAGAAGAAAAATTTACAATGAAGAGACTAAAACTTTGACATAAAGTCTACTGGTTCGTATATCACGGCGCTACTCTCTTGCCTACAATTGATTTGGCAACTATCTGCAGTTTACTAATTCTATACACCATAAATGTAGAAGAAAATAATAAGGACTTAGTTGGGCAACAAGCGATGTCCATTTGGTCATTTATTTTGCTTACCGAATCTCATGACTAATAGGATGCAAAAATCGGTGGATATGCACGCCTATATTGCTGTTAATTAAGTTTAATGGAGGAATTTTCAACTTTAGGTTAGACTTTGAATCGCTAAGTTACGGATTAGATGATTATGCACACCCCTTGCACACTGTGACTCAGAATTTACATAATACGTTTAATTATAACATCATTTCCAAATGTTTTGTCTCATTTAAAGAGTGTTGCCCTTTACTGGGAATAATACATTTTGGGAAGCTCACCGGTAAAGGTTTAAAATTTCAATTAAATCAATTTTAGCAGTTTTCCACGGAAGAGTAATTTACACTGCATTTTAACATCCTTATTCGCAAGAAGCGCATCGAGTGAAAAAAGGTGCGAAAACCAAGAAGGGTATTTAGCCCGGTGGTTAACTTGAGAATCCCCTTTCCTTTTTGCTCACGATGCGAATTTAAGATGAAAGGTTGCTCGTTGTGCCGGGGAAGAAAGCGGAAAGAGACTAATAGAAGAAAACATATATTTACGGGAATGTTTGCGAGGAAGAGATGAGAGTAAAGAAAAGGAACAACGGTTAGAAAAAAATGCTAACGGTAAGTCATCGCGCGTTTGAGACAAAAAAAAACAAATAGCCGAAGGTGAGGTGAAAAGGGAAAGAACTTAAAAGGAAGAAAATGGAATATAGAGAATGATTCTCAGTAATTTCTGATGAACGAAAGCAAGTACATTTTCATCCCTCTATGAGGACATATTGACATTTATTCCCACTTAATACTCGCTAGCTTGGCATCTCGTCAATTTATAGGAATTTATTTATTTGGCTCAATATCATGGCCACAATTTTACTTCGTGTTATCTCCCAATGGTATGAAGGTAGACTTGTACCATGCATGAACGTAATCTTATACCATCACATTTAGTATGGAATTTCAAGTAAATCGGTAGAAATATTTATACTACTGTTATAAAATGGTATATTTCTTAATCATGTCACTCCTAACCATGCCATTTACCGGTCTGAATCATAAAGTATCTACTCTTTTATGAAAACCATATAAATGTTCAATAGATTCATAGTATTTCAAAGTAATTTGCATCATCAAGAGAATGATTTCTTTAATCGAAAAATTCACCATAAAAATTGCTCAAAAGGTATTTAGTTGTAATTTTGCGTATACTTAACTTGTGGTATAATTAATAGTTAATAAACAACCTGATTGAAGCAGCTTAAAAGTACAGTATCAATCTTCGAATTTTGAACTCAGCTGAAAACATTGATTCAACAAGCGTAAGTAAACATTTTGCCAAACCGTAGTATTGAAATGGGTAGAGTTTTATAGATAATCCACATCATTAGTACATACATGGTTGAAGTATCTTCGAAGGACAAAATACATTAATACGCTCATCGTTAAAATTGTATGAAATATTAAAGAGAGTACATTTTTGCAGGAGAATAATAAATAAGCCACAAATTTAAAGCAACATAGTTGATATATCTCAAAAACATCATAGTACTGACATATTCTTAGAAGAGTTTCAAGTCTATAAGTTCATCTCTTACGCTCTGAAAGATTTTTTTGCCTTTAGATTGAAGTTTATTTCTAACCCTCAGCCACAATTCTATGTACGGCATAGTTTCTCATATTAGCCCCTTTTCCTTCAAGGTGCTTTGCTATGCGGTTAAGCTTTATGAAACATTTTGATTCCCAAATGTTTCCTGCTGTTCAATTGCAATATGCAGGTCGCAGGATGAAAGTTATGGCAGTGAAATTTCGTCAAAGGGTCATTTAAAACAACAGAGGAACGCAACGGTGACGATTGGAAGAAATCTCGGCTATTTTATACGTTGAGGAGGTTTGTTTTATTCAATGGCGCATTTTCTTGCGATAGGGATAATTCGTCCCTTCCTTCCCCACCCCTCACTAACCAATATCCACTAACCGCGTGCTAACGTCCTTGTCCTTGGGGGAGAATTTGCACCGGGTAAAAGATCGCAAATGAGTTTCGAGGTAAATTCCTGCGCTTCTAGAATCACTTACCTTCGCCTGATTATGAGTCGACGACCATGCTTAATTCACCCTTACAAAAGATTTTCATTACCATAGTTAAAAAAACACTAAGATTATTGCATGTTTTTTAGAATCATGTGTAGGTTCTTATACGCTTGAATTTATTTTAAAGTAGCATTTCAAATTTTTATTTTGTCTGTATCTCGGACAGTTTTGAAAATAAAATTTGAGAATTGGAAGAATTACTCACATTGCCAAATTGTGTCCTCCATGCCAAGTTTAACCAAAATCAGAAATGGTGAGGCCAAAATAGTGATTAATCTGATATAGAATCATTATATAGTAGTTGTGAATAATTTTAGTATTTCTAAATTTGTTATTCTATTATTCCAGTAGTACCTACTAAGAAAATCTGGCTGCTTTGCCAATTTATGGTGTTAGGATCGTAATCGAAAAAAAATTACCATACATGGAACTTAAATCAGCGTAAAATAAAAATGAATTATGGTAGCATTCAAATATTTTCTAATGCGAACGGAATCAAAATATTCCAAGAGTTTCAAAAATTACTTTATATTTAGTGTCAGCCTTACGCGGCAATTCTGCTTGAAAACTGTATGAAATACGCTGAATGAGCATTTACTATTTCTCTCCCTATCTTTTCCTAGCCAAAGTTTGTGTTTGATAAGTTGCTTATTGAAGAGCTCCTTCCAACTAAGCTCCTTCGCTGCCTCAATTAGCTCTTGACCTGCCTATCCAGTTCTTTCATTCCGCTGCACCGTCTAATAATATTCGAACATTAGCCCCTTGACTCAATACATGTCCATCGCCATATGTAAGACTCATTTATATGCCATTAGATTCCCAAAATACTATCGTGTTACGATCCATTAATTAAAATATCACAAATTTCAAACTTCACAAAGAATTGAAGATGATTATAGAAATTAAGTTACAGAGAGAAGTATATATATTAATGAATGATAAATTATGAAGCACTCTTTCATTAGAACCATATAGAAGTAAAATAGATTCATAGCATTTTAAAGTAATTTGTAGCATGCGGAATGGATTTTAGACTCATAAAATTCACCATGAATATTAGTCAAAAGATCTTTAGTCATAATTCTGTATAGAACAAGTGGTATGGTTAATAATTAATAAATAAGCTGATCGAAGCTGTTCAAATGTATAGCATCCATCTTCGAATTTGGAACTCAGCTGAAGAAATTGATTCAACAGGCGTAAATATTTTACCCAACCTATCCGAGATCTAAACTTTCTGATATTTAAACTATCCAGTGAAAGCCGCTAAGTTGCTCATGGTCTCGACTGAAATGTGAATGATTACTGGGGTAAAAATGAATTACGGTAGACTTGACAGGATTCACAGAAGCAATTAATTCCAGATAATTTTACCTTATTTAAAGAAAATAACGAGTAGGACTGGCATGTGCTTTGAGTAAAAATTAAATTATACCCGTAAATTACTGATCATAGTACGTTTTACCTGTTTTAGAAGCATTTCAAATGTTTTAGGTTTAACAAAGTCAAATCCTGAGTCAAACCATGGAGTGTTAAATTAACTTTAATATAAGCAGTTTTCAGTTATAAGTTAGACTACGAATAAATAATGAGTTATATATGAGAAGATTGCTGAAATCAGAATCATATATGCAAAGACTGTGCGAGAAAATATACAGTTCTTATGAGACATTAGAAAGGAAAATATGTCGGAGAAACTTATTAAAATGATGAATGAGGAATACCTAAGCATTCCTAGAACCAAGATGAGGTTTTTGGCTGTGACATTATAACAAACCAACCAAAGTTGAAAATAGAGGAATGGAATCTAGAGTCTTATAAAAATTGTTAGAAATCGTAGAATGAAATATTTTTTTATCACTCATTTAAAACCTGCATGAAATTATAGTTAACTTTGATAATATAAAATCGGAATAAAGGTGTTCAGTTTCCCTTCCGTATATGACAGCTTCCATACTGGTGGCCTTGTTAGTATCGCTTGAGAACATTTATTTTGAAAGAGTACGACATGATGAGGCAAAGGAGAGATTTGCTTATCATTCCTTCTCCGAAACACCGAGCGACAAATTCCAAACAAAGCATAAACTTTTACCATCCACTCTCGCTATTGAGATTCTGAACCATCCTTTCACCACATTGCCAAACAAAGGATAACATTTCAGTGTAAGAAATACTTGGGTTCCAATACCACTTAAATTATGTTACCGTTTCTCACCATTCTCATTTTTATCTCATTTTTCTAAAATGTTTTGATTATTGCTGCCTTACATACCATGATCTTACGGAAGAGCTCAGTATTAAGCTCGAAATTCTATTAAATATTCGGGTAAGATTTATTTTTAACTAAAAGAAATATGAACACATTTCCACTTATTTTACCAGGCTTACAAGGCTGAAGGCCAAAAACAGAAGGAAATACTTGCTTGGTTCGTTTATGAATGGTCTTTATAAAATTCAGTGTCCTAGTTATTTAAGGAATTTTTTCTTCTCGGAGAAAACAATAGCCAATTTTACGACCAGAATGGCACCTGCTCATTGAATTGCTCCACTACACAGGACTACTACATATAAATTCTTCCTGTGTTACTTGGGTCAGGTGGCTGCATAGAATTCCCGCAGACTTTGAATCCAGTAATATGGAATCCAAATGAAAGTTAAAAGAAAAAAGATTTTTTATCATATTAATTTAATCAGTAGGGGTAATAACTTAAAATGCATATATTTGAGGAATGTGTTGTGTTATTTATTTATATGAGCATGTAATCGCATTTCTAATTGATGTATCATCTTATGTATTTTTTCTATGTTCTAAGTGGATGGAGAAGTCCAAGAGCAATGGCATATTTCTTTTCCATTTTATTCCGTATCCTCTTTGATTCATTCATTCCTTTCTATTTATCTTCATTTGGCGTACAAATCCTTAAAGTTCTCATGATTTGGAACTCAACCTGCCGGTTGAAACCAGAAAGTTATTAATTAAACGTGACGTCATGCTGTGGCGGCACCTAGGTGACAAAGATATCGTTCGTGACGTCTACTTTAGGTAGGCGTTACAGAAGGATCCCTGAGCGCTTCACCTGAAAAGCAATGCGATAAAATATCTTCATATTGGAACACTTATTAAAAGACAATTGCACACGGTTTGTGTAAAGTGTCTTCCTCATAAATGATTGTCTGAAATTATTGTCTGTTTTGCATGTGAAGCATTGCATACGATCAAATTACAAGATATATTATATTTGAAAACCCATAATGACGCACTGAGAACAGGATTGTCTGTGTAAGCTGCGTAACATCATGCGGAGTCACACATTTGAGACACACCCTTGTGGCCTCTCTCAAGAAAATACGGAAATGAATATTTTTGGTGTAGGAAACTGACTCCACTGGGTTTATTGAAAAAACAGCATTTTATGCATTTCTACAATTTAAAATCAAACTTTACAATATTTCAAAAAATGCTCCGAGAATGTAGCGAGTGGTTGCAGATTATTGATAAAGGAACTTTGATTCGCCTCAATCGTAGATGGAGAACAAACTGCTTAGTATGTTCGCCCTATGCCTCAGATTCATCAGCGAATTATCTGTATTAATTGCTTTTATTCATATAAACCTCGGCCGCTAACGATATTCATTTCCCTTTGATTTTCATGAGTTTCTGTGTCCAGAGCTTAAGATGCAAGAAAAAAGGAAAGGAGAAAAAATGCACTGCTCCCGTAAACATTGTCTGCTCCCGCTCCCCTGCTCTGCTCCCGCATTGTCTGCATTGGAAATAACAAACATTCAAAAGCCGTTGGATGCGTCTGGAATAAAAATGTCAAGTTGCAATTAGCCAACCGATTACATAGCCTTTCTTCCTGGAAGAGAATAAGGCCATAAAAAAATTTAGTCCATTTATTGAAGATGGTAACGAGGTAGAAAAGGATATAAATAATGGAGCGCAGTGGATGATGGGAAGATCGCGATACGGAACCCATAAGTTGTGGTAGAGTATTGCTTTTAAGTGAGCAGAATAACTAGTCTAAAATGGAAAAAAGCAACAACCGCACGGGCAATGGGTGAGTGGGAATCTAGTAAAATTGCAATACTACGGAAACATGAGGTTTGTCGAGAAAATTGCTCCATGTAGAACGTTTAAGAAATCTAAGGTAATTCATGATGGGCAGTAAAGATGAGTACTTGGTTACTCTTCTTTAGAACTAACTTGAGAACTAGATGTTTCTCGCATGAGAGAAGTATTCACATTCTCTGCAAAGGGAGTTTGAATGGATGGAATAAATAAAAACGTTCATATCATCGACCAATTCCCTTCTTCATTCCATTTCTCTTGTTTCAGAAACACATTAAGGAGTCAATCTCCACTGAATTGACACCTTTGGTCCCCTTTGTAAAGTTCCCCAACATCAATTTTTACCTTATAGTAGTCACTTGGTGAGGGGAACACAAATATGAGAGTTTCTAATTGAGAAATTAACGCATCCTGGCATCCCAATTCATACGAGTTATCTTTTCCCTTCTAAACTCCACGATCGATGTAATTGCTCCAGGAAAGCATGGGTGCGATTTTTTCCTCATGCACGAACGATCGTAGGCCCTGACTTGAAAGGAATACCCCCTCGAATCAATATGCTCGCACCAGGAGGTGAACGAAGACGAAATTTTTGCGCAAGCTATGACGAAGATCGTTTGGAGAATCGAGGTACGCACACTAACTCAACCCAAATTGTAAACAAGCACCGTGTCGGGCACCGACTGGGAGGAGATAACCACACGTCCAACTCCTCCTCATCATCCACGTCACACGCATTTTCAGATGAATCGCCCGCTTCAACCCCTCCCGGAATCCCTTCACGCCGACTTAACACTCTCCCACCACCCCGAGATATATCCAACATCACGTGATCTGTGGCACCCAAATCGAGCAGTTTGAGAATCAGACGAGCACGACTTTTCCGATTGCTGGTGGGGGTGTGGAAGCAGAAGGAGCTGGAATGAAGAGAAGGCTCGTTTGAGGGGGTGGGGGCGAAGGAATCGGGGTGGTGAGGGGTCTTATTTCGTTGTTTGCCTAAGATGCAAAACGGTGGGGAGGGGCGGTCGCTCGGGGAAGGGAAAGGTTGGGGTAACAACACAATTCCGTCCTCTCTCCCCAAAGACCTGTGTACACAAGGACCGTGAATGTGACTGAAGGGTTAGGGGGAGAGAAAAGGGGGGAAGCACAAGTGTTGACGCACTTGGGAAGGAGTGGAGGGGGGCATCACTATTTTTCCATTGGGCTGAGAGTTCCTCGCGGAAATATTCCCGACTGCCGCTCCTCCTCCCGCGCCTTGTGAGTGCATCTCTCTCCCTCTCCCTCAACCCCTTGGCCCCGCACCTTCCCCCCTCCCATACCACCTAGGGAGAGGGTTGTGGGTGCGGCCACCGAGGTCTTTAAAAGGGAAGCACGGTCCACCGAGACCCACAACAGAAGCGGCGACAAGCACCCGAAGAGCGGTCCCAGGAGACACCGGCGTCGAGGAAGAGAGAGCCCGAAGGTCTGCAGGCAGCCTAAACCTCTCAACCCCATCACCAGACGCGAGGTGAGTAATCCCTCATACTACCACATCTACGCAACACCCTGGAAGCCCCCGCGGTGGTGTGTGGCAGGAGGTGAAGATCGCAAAGCATGCACTATTGGAATGCAAACGGGCTGCCCACCACTAAAGTTTTGGGCAACCTGTTAGCATACGTATCCATCGACTAACCTTACTCCTTTTAGCCCATTCAAACCTTCCTCTTTATATCTATTGTTCCATTGTATTTTAGTAATGCCCAAATATCCAGTTCTAAACTAATACTTCTTCCTCTCTCCTCCGGAATTCTCTCTCTAATTAATCTCTTTCCATCCCTTCCATCCTATAATCCCTTTCCATCTTATAGCATTAATTTTTTTCTCTCAGAAAGTTCATTACTAAAACTTGAAAAAATTAACTTCTGGTTTAATTTTTCTCAAGTCTAACATTTAACGTAGACATTTGAAATTTTATGCATATATTTTTTTAAAATATTTGACATCAGTTTAAATTGTTTTCATAAGTGAATTTAATATTTTGTTTTCCAATTAAAAATGTTTTCAGAAAATAAATAAATATTTTACATCAGTTTAAATTGTTTTCGTAAGTGAATTTAGTATTTAGTTTTCTAATAAAAAATGTTTTCAGAAAAGAAACGTTATTATGGAGATCGATTTATCGGCAGTTGAGTTTGTAAGGGATTGTAAGTCCTCGAATTTAACTACTTTATACTGTGATCTGTAACTCTGAAAAACCAAATGTATTCGTTCATTATGCAATTATTTATGATGTTTTAACGGCGTAGGGTGATCGCCAGTATTTCAGTCCTAAAATCGGCTGGTTTCAATCTTTTGATCACCTTGAGTCGTTTAGGATTATACTGATGTGGTTCCTAGAATGCCTGCTCACATTTCAAAGTTTCGGGTTCAAAACCTGAGATAGGTAGATGTCTTTTGCGGATGTATCGAGTCCAATTTTCGTGAAATCAAGCAGTGTTGGGAGACGTAATCAAGTTAGTTGCCCCCTCGGTTAGATGAGACGTCAAACCTTGAGCCTATCGGCACCCTTCGTGGAGAGCTAATTAATGCCGACGCCGGGTTTCTCTCCTCCTTTCGCTTTAAATTAAATCATTTCTAATACTAGTTCATTTTTTTATTTCTGAAGATTCGTAACTTGCAAACGCAAATAGCCTATATTCGTACCTCAAAACCTCAATACTAATAATATTAGCTCAGGGGTATTATTATTTATATACATAATTGCTTGTTGTGCACACCGATTCCCTCAGTTTCTTTAAAGGCCCAGTCATTCTCATTATTTTTCGTTAATTTCCTAAATATTTCCATTATTTACGATGCTATAATGAATCCTATCATTTCTACTATTCTTTGTCCATTTGCACTCAAATTGGGCCTTCTTTGCTCTTTCGGACCATTCGTGTTTTATTTCACGTATTCAATGTTTTTTTTTCAAAATCAATGTCCAATCTTCGAAGGCTTCACTCTTTTCTGATTAAAAACAAAATACAAGCGCAACTAATGTGAGACAGCGCTTCTTACATATGATACTAGTGCAACGATATTTCTAATTTTTTGCCACACCAACGTTCTCTCTAGAATGCTTTTGGTTTTTCTCTTAAATGAAATCCTAAAGAAGGCCAAACAGCACCAAGAATAGTGTTTTCAGAAATCCCTTTACAATTACATTGTTTGTTAACTAGCGTTCCTTTTAATGGCTACATTCCGTAACTAGAGCATCTCACGAAAAAGAACTCTGAAGTAAAACCATTGGTAAAAAGTAAAATCCGACACTCGATACAAATCAGACAATAGTAGATCATTTTCAATGTTTGCCATTGACAAGTCAAAATACGGCGTTAATGTAAATATGTTTAAATCAAGTCATAGAGGGATTTGTGGTTTAATATAGCCAGTTACCTAACGAGTTCCAATTGACAGCAATTATTAAGATTGCAAAAGAACATTATTAGACATTTATCATACTCATCGGAAGTCGAACTTAAGTCTTAGTATTCACGAAAGCTGAAGATATGCATTCATATTTTCGGTCATATAATGCAAGCTGAATTTCCAAAGCATATTTTATAAATAAGTATAAATTATGTGAAAGACCTCTTCACGACCGCAGAAAAAAACTCTACTATAAAAAGTTCGCCACTGTCAGCATTTCCATGGAGTAAATAATATCAGGTTTGTTGCAACTATAAGGAAAAGACTTGATTGACCCATTTCTGTCGTCAATCTTTACAGCTTACGCTTATTTTTTATTCTGGTGCATATGAGTTGGCGTATATTGCAATTCTTCAAAACTCAGAGCCAACCGCGAACATAAAATGCCGTGCCGAAAATTTGGTGACCCGTAAGCTACTGGGATAGATAATACTAATTCTTTCTTTATTCAAAATAGTTGAAGCGGGAAATTCGATTTCTTCATGTTTATATGTTGTATTATATTGGTTTTAGCAAATAATCTGCGTGTAATGACCGCCTCCTGAATCAGTATATTTTATTTAATGCAGGAAAAAACTGGACAACGAGATCATTCTCGATGGCGAAAGCCAAGGATTTAATTGCGATTAACGCAAAATATTTAGCTTTCACTCAGGAGTATTATAAAATGCACATGCTTGCGTTCAATTGTTCACTAAATTCTACTTTTACGGTCACATTAAAAGGTTGCACTCATATAATCTCATAAATAAATATTAATTTTATGAAATAATACCTTCATTTTTCATTCACAATTCCGGCCTGTAAATATAAAAAACTTATGGAAATTAAATACCAGTAGCTAATATCAACCATTGCCGTGAAAAATCGGCATGAAGCGTTATATACTATTCATTTTTCGGATTTTGTTGAGATTCAACTGGCATGATGACGTTATTTATCTTTGTACCTCAAATTTATTCATTTTTAATGAACATTAAATATACATAAAAGATAGTAGTAAAATCTTTTAGAATATGTTTTTAAAAATTAAGCCAACTAATGGCAAGGAGTTATCCAACAGACTCATCGACATACAGCATTCCCGCTGGTTTCTTTAATTCTAAGCCACAACGACTTTCTCAAAATTAAAAAACTTGTTACTAGAGTCATCGTTATTCATTAAATTTCATTTACTTCCTGATAAAACACAAAGAAAATAAATATGATAATAATCCTCATATGAGTGGACAATCTTTGCTTCTCGGCCTTTTGAAGCCTACCAATGAATCATCTAGATCCTTGATGGGAAGATCATAGCTAAACTTTGATGACAAAAAATTCTGATTTCCGCTTTTTACTTCGTGATTTCCCTCTCATTATATTAGGTTACCAATAGTATCACAAACGTAATACATTATCACTGAAATTAAATGTAATATTGTATATTATAATATATATTCAGGCAGGAATAGGGCAGAAGTATTCCTAATTTTTATGTAAATCTTTCGATTTTCAACATGCGAGTCTCATATAATTTCTGAAATCCAAATGATAACATTTATTGTACTTACTTTACATTTCACATATTACAAATCTGCATTCCGTGTGGGGAAATATAATAATATATTTTCATCAATATTTGGAAAGTGAGACAAGCATCATCTGTATTGGGATACTACCTTGTTTAAATATAGTGCAAAAATATGCCGCTATCTATCAGTACCTATTTATTCACTTTCGTTTGATAACCAGAGTGCTAAGGTTTGATGATGATCTTTTCTCCTTGCTCTCATCATAAGGTGTGGCCGGAGCAATACCATGTGAATACCGCCATTTACACCTCCAAATGCTCAGCACCAGTCACTTCTGATCCCACAAGTTCAATGGCACACCCCACTCATTGCGTTTCCATCCGTCAAGTGTAAGGTCACGCCGACTGACGTAGCTCAGGGATGTTTTCTCTTCAGCCAGTCGTTGACATGTCGGTGAAAAAAGTGATATAACGACTTAGCTAAGTGGAGGCCACTTTAGCGAGGAGGATTCAGTTTCCAACAGATATTTAATACTCTCTAAACACGCATAATTAAAAATATAGTAGTTTCCTTCATCATAGAAAAAAGGGTTCATTGATTGCGGTTACCTCATATTGCATGTGTTTCTTTTGCGCATAAAATTTGGCCGATAAATCCCAGTTTACTACAAAATTGACATTTAATGTTAAGTTTATTTGGAAAAGCTCAGAAGTTCCTGGATGCGCTGCCTTGTTGCTGACGTAACAGGTATATAGTTTACATTACGAGGCATAGGAAATATTCGTCTCTTGAACTTACCATTGCATTTCAGAGTCCCTATGCTCTATTGAACACGCATTAATAATAGCCTATTAAAAATATCAAAGCTCGGTAAGTCTCCTCCGTTAAACATGGCTGTATAGGTTACGATCGTTTTAGAGTCGTTTTTAGATTTTAAAAAGGCATTCGATAAAGTTCCTCATGATCAATTAATATTGACGTTAGAGAGTTTTGGTATAAATAAATACGTTGTATGTTGGGTAAAAGAATACTTATGTGGGCGAGAGCAGAGGGTTGTCATAGATGGTATCATGTCGGACACAATCAGTCACATCTGGAATTCCCCAGGGTAGCGTAGTAGGTCCGTTTCTATTTCTTTTATACATAAAGGATTTGTGTACCGTAGTTAGTAGTAAGCTTAGACTTTTTGGAGACGATGCTGTGTTGTTTCGGGGTTAATCTAAAGAAGATGACAGGAAATCGCTTAGCAAGGATTTATATGCAATTCAAGAGTGGCACGATAAATGGCAGTTAGAACTTAACCTTAAAAAGTGTGTAGCTATCAATTTTTGGGGGAGGAATAATTCGATAGAGCGTACCTATAAAATTAGTAACACGAAGATCGAAAACGTTGAAACCATAAGATATTTAGGAGTAACAATCATTAAAGATTTATCGTGGGGAAGACACATCCGGGAAACATGCGGCCGAGCGAAGAGAAAGCTCTAAAAAAAAAAGTACTTGGGAAATGTGATGAGAAGACAAAAGAGCGATGTTACTTTTCAAGAGTTAGGAGCCAGTGTATGCGATCCGAATGTATTAGCTTTGATCAGAGAGCTAGACAGTGTGCAGCGTAGAGCAGCTAGGTTCGTCAAAAGGTGTTTCGATAGGTTGAGTAGTGTTTCATAATTAATACATCAATTAGGGTGAGAGTCATTATCAGAGCGTAGGTTAAGGTACAAATTAAATCCATTAGAGAAATTTCAATTGGATAGATTTACTGAAAATGTTAGGCACATATTAAATCACCAGCGTATTATGTAAGATTCGATCAGATAATTAAGATTAGAGAAACAGATTGTCGTACTGGTAGGTTCAAAATGGCATTTTTCCCTCATACTATAAGAGAACAGAATAGGCAGTATAGCAAAGGGATAGGTAGGGGAAATATTTTCGAGTATTCTGTAGTGCATGATGCATGTATTAACCCCTCAAATACCTTAGATACTAACAATCTAGTTGCATGAGATCTATAGTTGCTTGTTTGCATGTTAGTAGTGCTTGGTGATCTTCACCATCTGCCACACGCCCTCGTGGTGTCTTGCAGGGTATCGTGTAGATGTAGATGTATATGTAGATGTAGAGGCTAGGTTTTAAAGGGTTTTATCCATTCTTGGAAACATATAAGGAGAAGAGTGAGAGATGAAAAAATGGGTCGGCTACACTCAGAGAGGACTACCACTGGGAATGTTCCTCTTTGTGTATTTATTTAGTGTGTACTCTGAGAAACATTGCTTTAAATGTAAATAAAACTCTGATTTTCATTGTCACTTCAATGAGACATACGCAGCCGATTCCAGCCGCAGTAGTGTGTAGCGTCTCGTTTTTGGCGGCCTGTAACGTCCCCTACAGTTGCGTGATCGCTCCGAACGTCTCACTTCACGGCAGGCGAAGTGAAAACATCCAATGCGTAATCGTGATGGGCAGTATGGCTCTCGTCGGGTGCACTGTAACGTCGAAATAGGAGCGTTATGAGTTAGGTAATCGCCCTACATACCTGTACCTAGGTTGCTATCCTGCTCGTGGAGTCCTCTGCTACGGCGAAGCATGTCTTGAATTTCTCGCAATTGTGGGCCAAATTCACAGTACGCTTAGTAACATGAATACTAGCTGTTATTAAAACAATAAATAATTGTAAATCAAATAAATAATAGAAAATTGTTATATATTAACTGAATTAAATATACCTCAGATACTTGTTAATAACATTTCACAGAGTACAAGATCTGATTGGAAGCGCCCGCAGCACCACCTTCTGGCAGGTAAAGGAAAGAGAGTCACGTCACACGTATGATCTACCGGCATGCAATAGTTTGCCGTCACGTTTTCGCGCCGTTAAATTTTGTCGCTTTTTAATTAATGAGGGAATATGCTAAATGAAATTTTATAATCGAACAGCTTGAAATACATACCCCAGGTTATATAAAATTTTGATCAACTCAATGAAAAAATTATAGGATATAACCCCGTCATAAACATCGATATTTTCGTGATGGTATTTTACCGCGCGCAAGAGGCCTAACATCGGTAGAGAAACATTAGCATTTACAACAGGGATTCATTAGGTTTGATCTCTCAGAAAGAGCAGCTACAAGAGCGGCAAGGAGTTCATGGTTGCTAATGTATGTTGCTTTCCGTCCAGGTAACACGGGTTCGAACGCAAATAGCAGAGAACTTTTTTCAATAGAATATCCGGGTCTCCCCTCGGGTGCTATGAGGAGAGACTTTATGTTCAGAACTCTGTCCGTAGGATGGGAAATTAAAACGTTACTACTTGGCACCTCTCGGTTAGAATGTGATCGTTGTTTCCATCAACCGGATTTCTCTCCAACCTTCTTCCTCTTCCTTGCCTGCCGATTCTTCATGAAACCATTTGCATTCGATCATCTCCGTCAACTAATTACAACAAAGACGATGGCTAATTGATAACAAAATATTGTTGATACCACTTAAGAATGCCTGGTTAATTTCAAAACAGGAAGATGGCTCTGTGACCTACGTCAACGGTTTATTATGTGATAAACATTAAACTTTGGGAATATGGTTGTTAGTGGAGATTAGAGTATTCCCACCCTGTGGGTCCGGGTTTAAATCTGGAAATTGGAAAATTTCCCATTGGTACACCGGAACTCACTTGAGTACTATTTGTAGAGCACTTCAAGTTCAATACTCCGTCCGTCCGATAAGACGTAAAACCGAGGACTCGTTGACGCATTTTCTTGAGAGCAGACTAATTTTGGCACCGGTATTCTCTCCGCCTCCTCCGTTCCCTGGAAAATTCCTACCTCTACCCAAGAGTCTACCTATCCTAAGTGACGTGAGCAAATAAGCACCTCCCCCAAATACCTGCCTCTACCACAATCAACAAAGGCAATGGTGCCTGAGTTCTCCAACCACTCCGAAATAAAGAACAAAATATGGTTTCAGATCTTAGGCGTTGTATGACTCTGGTTAGCTTGTCCCGGTTTAAGTTTAAGAAATTTTTTTCACAATATGCCACAAAATCAAAGATTAATTGAATTTTTCTCATTATTTTTTTAATCGAATAGCTTGATTTCATGGAGCTTCCATGCATGCTGAGCTTTTCATCTATCCGTAACTTTTTTCTATTAAGACCGTTGCCATTTTTTATTTGGCAAGACGAAAACCATTTCTTGCTAGCAGGAAATCTTGCAGGATTCTTGGTAACGTCATCGTCTCTAATGTGCTCTCTTCGTTTCGTGAGGCGACAATTATGGCAATGCAGGCACAGAGCTTGGAGAACGCTTGGACGGTGTTTTCCGCTGAATATTGCAGCTTCCTCAGTGGCAAAGCGACGCGAGAATGTTTTGGGCACACAGGCGCCCTCCCCTCATTTGGAGGGCAAAGAGAATTGGAGAGGTAAACATTCGTGGTCGCATATATCTTCTTTTTATCTTCAGGTCGGTGGACGTCTCCTTCGGCCTTCGGTATGCGCCTCGGAAGCTCATTAGCGCGGGGTATTAAGTCGTTCCGTGAAAATAGATTAGATAGCCGAGTAAATCAAGCGAGCTCGTGAAACAAACACACTCTACACGGACGAAGCTTTGTAAGGAGGGAAGGTTCGATCTCTTGGATTGAGATACTGAAAAGTTTTCATTTTCCTTAAATAAGGTCGGCAAAGAATTGAGAGAGCAAATATTTTATTCACTACTTACAACTAACTTGTTCTGAGAAAAGAAATCCAATTGTACCAAATATAATACATTTCAGGTCTCTAATCTTTCATCTTGGTTCTACATACATGGAGGCAAAGAATTAATTGAATATTGAAATTCGGGAGAAGTAAAATTGACGGAAATAAAAATTCGTATATACCGTCTTTACGAATGGTGTTTAAGTACATGTCTACTGGTTTACTGTAATTCATGGTTATATATATTATTCTAAGGAGTTCAAAGGCATTTATTGTAACATTATTGTCGAAGGAAATAGTTTAGCTTTGATAGTACTTGAACTTGACCGGAAATAGACCTCACTTATATCATAATGTTACTCATTATCTACGATTTAATTCATAATTTGCAAGTAGAGTTACCTTGAGCTATTTGACCTGTTTTAAAACCAGTATGTTAATCTTACTGGCTCTAAATCCTAAGATTTAGGGTTAAGAGGTTGCTTGGTCCTTGGTCGCTTGGCCCTTATTCCATTCTCTGTGGCCTAGCATTACATTTTAACGTATTTCTTCTCTTTTAACATCACTATTAATTGCTTAATTTTAATTTGGCATAATTTGTAATTTTACCAACATAAATTATGACATTATTTTCGGGAAATGCTTAGGTAATTATAACAATGTATGAACCGCCAAAGCTTCAGCAACATTAATTTCTTTGTGTTATCAATAGAACAAATCTATTTACCCTCTTGTACATTAGGAAACTAGAAGTTAGCCAATTTGGAGACTTGAATACAACAAGCGTGAAACATTATTTATAAATCAAATGGACGGTGCTTTAGGGAGCAGCCAATTTCAATCACTTATTTTTTCCGTTTGTAACCCTAAGCAATGTTATTACTCATTTACGTTTAAATGATGCCCACAAGTTGTAAGGTATAAAATACAAACCTTTTGAAAAAATAAAAGGGGAGTTATTGATGGAAGTAGGGAATATTTCAATGGACCATCAAAGAACCCTTGCCTCTAACATTTACTGGTGCGAAAATTAGTAAAAACAATTGCTGTACAAATATAATTTCCATCCAGGTTGTAAACCTATTTGCACCCATAAGAATTTGAAGAGTTCGTGTTAATGATTTTTTAAGGAGTAACAAAGGGTAACTAAATAGTTTAATCTTAATTTAATTTCTCGTTATGAAAAAATAAAAATAAAAATGGCTTTGTATATTCCACACTTTTATTAGCAAGACCGACCGCGGTTTCCACGGCTATAGCGTCGTTATCAAGGCAACATATAGTGTGCCTTGTACATCTTTCAGCTGTTAAATTTTCACCGGGCACACTATATATTGCCTTGATAATGACGCTATAGCCGTCGAAACCGCGGTCGGTCTTGTTAATAAAAGTGTGGAATATTCAAAGTCATTTTTATTTTTATTTTTTCTTGATGATTCAATTCCACAAAGTAACGCCTGAAGGTATTTCTTCGTTTTCTTTAATTTCTCGTTGCCTAGGTTTCAACGGTGCGATAAATCTGTGTACACACTTGGCTGCTGTTCGATATTTCAGAGCTCTAAATATTACCTAAAGTGGTGGCTATGTTGGCTGATAACGGAAATTCCTGATAATGATTTCTGACCCTGATTTATTCACAGGTCGCTGAAGATGAGGCGTTCAATTGCCCTGTTGGTGTTGGCCCTGGTGGCGCTCGCCTCCGGCAACCACGAGGACGAGGCCGTCATGATCGTGCCCGACCCAATGGACATCTCCGACGACAGCATCTCTGTCTTCGCCCAGCCATCTGCTTACGACGCTTTGCCATTCGATCCCCATCAGTTTCCACCGGATTATTTCCGCTTCGGTGGTCTGCATCAAACCGGTGGCTACTACCCGTCAACGGGCACAGGAGGAATTTTTAACCTGGGCAATAAATTTCACCAGTTTTCTCCCGTGAGTGCTCATAAGATTTAAATTTTTTGTTCGATATCCCTGCTGCAACGGATCTTTGAAACATGCATGCTCTAGTTTTTCCTTTGGAGCGCATAGGAGAGTAGAATGCGATCTCCATTCCCCAAACTATGAATCGTGTTCCAAATCTTTAATCTTAATTGGCACAGCTACTAGCTAGGACGTTGCTATGGGCAACTTATGATGAGGGAATATATCATTTTACCATGATATACTTCAGGTGGTATTTATTTATTGATGACGATAGCGAAAATTCGAAAGAAGTCGGGAGTTTATGATGCCACATTCTCATAGCGTAAACAAATAAATGCTTAGGGTATATTGTGGTTGAAAACGGAGATTATCCTCCAAGCTACGGCTAACGTTAAAGTGTATTATACCTTTTCCTTATTTGATCAATTTCAATTTTAATCAATTTTATATACAAAACTCAAGGCAGAAGGAATTGGGTAGGTCAGCTGTAGTTTCAGTCCTAAAAGTTTCCGTAGTTAAATGAGCTTTTTTCTTTCATCTTGTTCGAGGCAGTTTGACCACCCTGTCAGTCCCGTACGTTCACATAAAGTACTGATCTGAAGGGAATACATGTTAACATGCCAAAAATAAGTTGTAAATACAATAATGGGAAGCTATTTAATCAAGAAGGCATTTTAATATCATAATTTCATCCAGGAAAAAATAAAAGCCTAAAAAATAGCCAAAACGTTGGGATAAGAATCAGTTATTGAGCCACCCAAACAAAAATTTTCGATGAGTGGAAAAAAAATTATGCTTGATCTGAAAAGTGACTGTTCCTCCTTTACAAATATTCAGTGTCTATGTCTGTGATTTTGGTAAACTTGTGCATGTTTACGCTTGTAATGAGCCGTATATTTCTTCATGAGAGCTAAACCGGCACAGAACAGACTGCGGGTGATAGGTTGGCAACATACCGACATATCCCTTCAGGTCGCGGATATGGATTTTGCATTTTCAGGGACACTGTGTTTGTTCTATAAGACTAAAGGCAGAATGATACCACCTAAGCAGTTTGAGACCTTTAAAACTGAAATCTACCGCTACAATTATGAAGGTTACATCGTTTTGACACTACTTGATAAAGATGAATGATGATAATAATTTGTGACATTCAAATTTAAGAAATAGAACTGCATTCATAATAAGCATTAATGATTTCTCAAACAATCTAAGATCATTAATTTTCATCCACTCTGTACTAACTCTTGCTTGAATCTTTGTGTATTTTGTAATTGGACCATGTAAACCAAGATCAAAGCGTTTCACAAACAATCTCTCTCAACACCTTAGAATATTTATGAGCACTGAATAGACTTATGATGTAGCCCATAAAAGTTTCTCTCAAAAACATTTAGCATGCAAAACCGTTTAAGTTTCATGACATGAATGTCCTACAAAATTGTTAACATGTTGACTTAAAATTTTGACTAAATACCTACACCTCCAACCAATCAATAACTAATCACGTGCTTTCTCTCATTTTTATAGAATGTGCCAAACGCAGTGGGTTCCTTCTCCAGTTTAGTTAGTAACTACTTGAATAGAGTCCAGCAGTTCCTGGGTTCTGCGAATCAAGGCGTTCAGCAATTAATTTCAGCGGCCCAGAACTTCAAGGACACGTACAAATATCAGTACAGTCCCCCCCGTCCTAGTATCATCTCCTCGTTGCTTCAGCACAAGTACCCCGGCTACCAATACCGCAACAGCTTACCCCAGGCTTACTCCGGGGAGGCCCAAGTCAGTCAGACGCCCTTCTACCAAGTGATAGCCGTCGCCCCAATCCAAGACTCGCCCCCCATCCACGTGTCCGACCTGCTGCGACAGCGTGCCATGGACATGGACCGGGTGGCGTCCGGCCACGTAGAACAGGTCCCGTCGAGCGGACAGGTCAGAGGCGAGGAGGTGGAGTATGCGGTGAAGGCGGCCATCCAGAAGGAGCTGACGAAGGAGATGACCAGTGAGGACGAGGCGGAGGGATCGGTCGTGGTGGAGCAAACGGACATTGAGCACTTCGCCAAGGACGTCGCAGAGGAAGTGGCTTCAGTCGTCCGGGCGGCGTCGCGCGAGCCAGGAAAGATCAGTGAGGTAGTGGTCAAGGTGGACGCTGCCGGAGTGGACAGCGATGAAGATGACGACGACCAGATGGCGGCGGACGCCAACGCAAGCGGTTCTAAGAAGACCGACGTCGCGAAGAAAGAGGAAGGGACAAAGACGCCGGCGGTTCACAAGGAAAGCGTAGCGAAGAAGCCCGATGAAGTCGACGATAGTGACGACGACTCCAGCGACTCCAGCGATTCCAGCGACTCCAGTGATTCGACGGAAACACAATCACCTTCTCCAGCAAAGGTGGGAGCAGCGGGTGCGAAGGAGACCAAGGTACCACCGAAGAAAGTAATCTTGGACGACGACGATGACAGCAGCGACTCCTCGGAGGATAGCTCAGATGAATCCCTGCCTTTAAAGAAGACACCGAAGAAGGAATCTTCGGGAGCCAGACCATTAAGGACTGAGCTGGAGTACGTGCTCATGAAAGGACATCCCGCTGTTGGTCAAAAAACACAGTAAAAGCCACAAAAATTGACCTAATCGAGAGATTAAATCTGAAGAGGACTCTAAAAACTGCCATATGAATTAGCTCAACTCTAGAGCTTCATTTTGAGCGGGATGGGAAAGGAATCAACCCGATGGTATGAGGCCCACCAAATATATGATCGGGAACTCTATTAAGTTCGGTTGAACGCGCACGGAAACTGATCTGATTGGAGAATTAGTTAACCCATGCTGTTTTAGAGCTTAAGGAGCTTAACTGATCTTGGTTTCCAAAGATTTCTTCCTAGAGAAGAACAGCATTCGTAGATGATCTGCATCACCTGTTATACGACCATAACGATTAGTAAGCATGAAACATTAATTCTGGTCGTGAATATTACAGTGTGGACACAGATATTTTTGAATTTCTAATGATTTTGTGTTCATTCATGAAAATTTTATGAAACAATAACAAATGTGACAATGGCGAGGATATTAAAATTTGTTAAACTTACAGTATTTCAAGAGAATATTTTCTCAAAAGTGTGTTATTTATTTTAAAAATATTTATTCAGCACTATAAAGCTAATTAATAAAGATATCTCAACTTATGTTCCCGACTGTCAATGGTATAAAAATTATTGCCTAAGAAATTGAAAATATGCTGCAAATAGGACAAAATTAGTTCCAATAGGACAAAATTAAAAATTTATGACGATTTTTGGTGAAAGGGAACAATGAATATTTTCGGGTATAAAAATTAGAGGAGTATTTTGTGCCCTTGTAGTCAACTACAAGAAAATTTAGTCACACACTTACATTAGAAGTCAATAATTTTCCTTAGACCATAATGAGCACAGCCAAAAGCAGCCTTGATTGAACTCCTCTAAATGAAGACAATGTACACTGAAATAAAAAAATTCTAACTGAATAATAAATGGAATTTATTAAGGGACTGCGAACTGGCCGTAAAACCTTAAAGGAATTGCCCGCTGAAATTCCACAAAAGCAGAAATTCCACAAAGAAAATATTCATTCACGTTGACCGGGACTCGTACCCGGATCCCCATTTCCGGTCAGGTGCTTTAACTAATGAAGTAACCGAGGGTTGCACTTTCCCGGTAGAGATTTTAAGGGGCATTAAAGGAACAGGATTCTCCTGTTCGATTAGTTCTGTTAATAATAGGGTCTTAAGATTTTTTTAATTCTTTCATTAGACTCCTTTCTTGTCTCTGGAATTTTGGAAGGTAAGCAAAATTAAGGACTAATTAGCGGATATTTAATATTTACTGGGTTGCATAAATGGAAACCTCGAATTCAGATATTTTATTTCCAACTTTACATTAATTTTCCTGACAGAGCAGTATTGGCAGTAAAATATAAAAACTATCAATTCTCATTACGCTCTAGAGGCAATGCTTTATTAATTTATGAGTTTCTTTACGAATTATCTTCACTCGTTATCAGCTAACTGCCAAGTGGTACACAATATCACTGTTTGTTATTTGTCTTCTTCATTTCTTGCCACTTCAAAATCTGCGGTCGTAAATTTTTCTCCCGCAAATATTACAGTATGCTCTTTCTCGAACGAGGCCATAATATAAAGCTCCTGACCGTCTTATAAATGTCATCAGGCACTTGTCTATAAATTACAATCCACAGTACGAGCAATAACTGAAGCCCTTTTGCTGGCTGTCATACCTGTGATTTATCATAATCCAACGGGCGAAAAATATCATTCCCCGGCGCAGATAAATTACATCTCATGGTTAAGAGAGGTGTGTGAATCAGATTCGAATATAGTTACTGTTGATTTGCCAAACGTATATCACACAGTATATGCATTGTGGTACTTCAATGGCAAATTCCAAGTTGCACAATGCTTTTTTCCACATCCTTTTAAACGAGTCAGTTTAATGCTTTCATGCATTTATATATGCCATTTTCACTTTCGATGCTGTTATTTTGCGTTATTTGTGTTAATGACACTATTTCCTTCAGCTTTTCTTCCGGAACATTTGAAAAAAATAAATTTTCATTTGCATTCTGCTTTTCATGTCACAAATTTTGGTCAGTTTACCTATTTCGCAGCTAATTTATGGATATTGTGTGATCAAGTACTTCATTGAAACTGGACGTAGTCAAATAAATACTGTAAAAAATCTGTAAAAAATATGTTACTGTAATTCACAGTGCTGTGAAAACTCTGATTCGTTCCACCAAACCTATTGGCAAAAATTGTTTTTATGGGCGGGAAGAGAACCATTTCGAATAAGCGAAGAATAAGATATATTGTGATAAGATAAATTACTTTATTTAAGCACGTTATTAGATTTTAATTATTTTCTTATTAGTTTGATATTGTAACTTCCATTTTTTTATTTTTCACCTGGAGTTTAAATGATATAAGCCTCACAAAAATTCAAATAAATAATATAAATATTATCTTTCCTACATATGCTTAGCTTTATGATAAAAAATGAGTGTGAAGCCTCAAAAAAGGTTCGCCGTGGGTAGAATGTGTTAATTAATTAAAAATATTCTTAAAATATGTCATAATGTGGTGAATACGCTATTTGTGTCACTTGCCCTCAGTGCAATGGCCGAGCGACACGTTTTTCAATGCAGTTGCAGATCAATGAATAAAAAAAACTGTAGCTAAGAAAAAAATGACAAAAGTTGCATTCAACATAAAAAAGAAGTACCTAACGTTAGTGCTAGTCTAACAATAAGCCTCAGAAAAAGGATGAGTTTTGTCTCGCATGGGATACAAATGTGATATAATGGAAAAAAGGATATAAATTTCTATCCTCCTCACATATGATAGAAATATAATACGGCATGCGGTAATTTACTAAGACGGGCTGAAAACCAAAGTAGAATAAAAGGTATCACAAGTTGACATGAGTTGACGTTGAAATTTTATTTCGCTATCCTGGTACAAATTTGTTTTGCATAAAAAAACAGAACATCTTGCTGATAACGTATGATGACCATGTTGATGTGGCCGTAATCCTAAACACAAAGGAGTTCTTCGGTTTATATTCGACCCATTACATTTGAAAACATTCGCTCTTTGCATTCATTCTACACTCAATCCCATTCTATACAAAAAAAAACAAAATTCTCCTGACCACCAAATAACATATCTTGAAGATGAGCTCATCACCTTCAAATCACAACTCACAATCTTCAAACGGGGCCAAAAATAGGATAACCTCACCTGAGCTGCCAAAAAGGAATGCTTAAGAAAACTTAGTCATACGGTGATACTTAGGTATAACAATCTGAAAAGAAATGTGCATTTCAATGGTCTCCAAGATGCATTTCCTTATATTCCTCTCCTTTGCACAGAGCTACCTTTGCACAGAGCTAATATTTATTATTACATATATATCTCCCATTAGGTATTTGGCAAACCCAAAAGTGTACGTACTAGATACATGTAACCACACAGTTCTGATATTCAAACTGTCATCAATTGCTATTTAATGAGCCTAAATACACCTGCATCTTAAAGTATCGGTTACTAATATACGTGTGAAAGATAGGCGGAGAAAGAGGCAGTAATACACATAAGCTTATCTAAATTAATTACATAAGTGTTATACAACAAAGGAACTGTGGCATATCTTCTTAATTACGAGGAGATTTCTCCTTATCATTCACTTTGGCTTATAAGCCATACCTCTACTAATCCCCATCCATATATATTCAAATTAGTATTAAGTCTTCTTTCAAACTAATCCATTATTTTGATAATACAATTCTATTCACTTGAATGAATTACTAACTAAAAGAAGATCACTGCTTGTAATACCATCAATGAACCTAGCGAGAAATTTCCACGTAGAAAAAGATGCTCACTTGGAGAGATTTATGCATAAATACCAGCTTGCAGCAATAAAGCAAGAGGATAGCCATTTCTTCGTTGAGTTTTTAAGGCTTAAGAACAAATGAACATCAGGGAATAGAGGCATTGACCTGAAACTTGATAGGAGAAATATTAGACTACAACCCTTTCTTTGATTGAGCGCTTGTTGATAAATGATTTAGGTCAGTTTCAGTTTCTATCTAGAGAAAAAAAGTACCAAGTTTGAGACATGGAATTTCAAATCAGAGTAGGAAAATATAACACCAAATCTTTCAAGTGAGAATTAACTACTAGATAAGTCATCTTAACGAAACGTTTCTCGCAGAGTCAAGCGCCGCGAAAAAAGTTTCGCCTGACGAGTCGATCCCATAATTAATACGTGTAAAATGTGAATTCATTCCGTGTATGCATGTGGCAAAATAAATGTATTTATATCGTAGCTGTAAGACAATTCATTGATTTAAACTCAAAATTGTTCCTAAAATAGTTTTAACAATAGGAATCATTACGAATTGCTTATGTCAAAACGCGATCTAAGAGAAAGAAGTGTGAATTTATCCGGCAAGTCATGATTTATGACCCCAATAATTAATTTCGTTTTGGGTACCTCTTCAATTAAGGAGCAAACCAAGGAGTTGAACCATTAAGTGAATCAGTGGGCTACTCCCCTCGATAAAATATATTACGCCCTTCATAGTGATTTTCCAAGGAAAGGAAGCGATGCCATGTGGTCTCAACGGTCGTTCCACGGCTTCGCCAGCACAAGTGAAATGGATTTGAAAGCAGAGTCGTTGAGACCAACAGACGCGATGGGATAAAATGGGATACGACGGCCGGAAAATACAACGCAAAACGCTTTGCAACAGGGGCCAGCCATTTCTCGGATCTAAGCCGTCAGACCCTTGACCTCTTTCCTTCAGTTTGTAGTAGCAGGTATTTTATCTCTACTCAGGCTTTTGAGCAAAATCCCATCCGTTTTAGCGTTCGATAAACGTGAATCCATAAGAGTTGTGGGTTCAGGATTACATGCGATTAGAATCACCATGTAAGCAACGACAGTAAAGGCATCGTTTCCGTTACCACTAGAAAATGCATCACGTATTTTAGCATGGGAATAGCCCTCTCCACATTACACTATGGTTGAACGAAAGCGTACGTTTGCGGTTGAGCCGCTTAGTGCCACAATTTTGATGAAACTAACACTGCTATGCCAACAGCGTCCATTCCGGTCCCGGTGATGACCGGACCCAAACCACCGACAACGTGTTTCCTGAGGAATTCACAAGGGGCCCTAAGGTCTCAAAGGCCTCCCTCCTCCTCCAGACCTCCTTCCAGCCTGCCCACCTTCAGTTCTCCTCAACTTCAACGGGAGTGATGTACAGAGGCAGTGTTTGGTGGTCTTTAATCGATCCTCTCTGCGACGGAGAGACTTGGGCGTCGTGGACGGCTGCGAGCGGGATGGCTCCGAGGAGCGAGGCTCGCTCGGAGACGGAGCGTCCGACTGGCGTCGCGACGCCGGTGTTCGGGAGGACTCCAGGGGCGGCCAAGACGCCTCCGCCGCCGAGGAAGAGCCGGTTGGGCGGGTAGGGCTGCTGCCTGGCGAGGAGCGTCGGGGGCGCCGCGACGCCCTGGGGTACGGCCACGTATACGGGGACGGCGTGTCGAAAGCTGTAGAAGAAGGCACCCTTTCCTGGAGACAAGGAAGAGATAGGCTCGTGCAGGGTCAAGCGAGATGACGGCGAGCCTTTGCGACGCGTCGCTAGGGGGCGCGCGAGGCAAAGGCCTTGAAGAGAAGGGCGGGCGAGATTCAGTCCCACCCTTTTAGTGCCCAATTTTTAACACGAAAAAATTTCCCCTGCATGCACATGCTTTAAAGAGCTTACCTCACATGGTCTCTCAAGGAATTATCTGAGTTCATTTCTACGGCAGATAAGTAAACATTAATAGAGCCACCAATGCACATTAGTAAATACAAGATAAACATTTCTAATGCTTATAATCAAGGAATAAAAAATAGCAAAGTATGCCTCCATTATAAAAATAATAAATCCTTTCAAAACACCATTCTATATGCACATGACCATATCAAATACTATTAATACCATTACATAAATATGGCTTAAGATATGTAATCGATGTAGCATATTTTCTTCACCAAGTTTTAATATCACTGAGAAGATTATATAATATTCTTTTTCTGTATATATCATAATACAAACATTATAAAATATAAAAATACAGTCTAAAAACACATGGATAAATTTTTGAAAAGCAATTTTAACGAAATAAAAACTAGAGTACTATTTTACAGAATATTTTATCAAAGCCAATTTTACTTCAAAAAATGAGGGTCTTTTTAGGGTAACTGGAATTCAAAGCCTGATGAAGTGTAATTTAATTTTAAAATGAATAATAGAATGTTTCTTTCAACATAATTACTTTTGCTTCGTTACTCTCCACCTTGCGTAGTCCATCTTTTAGACTACCTATGTAAGTTTCACGATCGCTGAGTTTGCTCCAGTGTATTTAAGGCGTATCAAATTACTGATCTGTAGTGGTAATTGTAGTGGTAACAGTGCGGGTGATACTGTAGAATTGAAGCTCAATCTACTTTGAGCAACGGATTTTCTGATTACGGGGCCAATCTCCAAATAATTACTTTAGGTAATATGAGAAAACACTTACTACATTCTATCAATGCTTTAGGAAGTGAATGCATAGGCGTCTAGGAATGGTGAAATATTTCGGACTAGGCCAGGCTAGCCCATTTCGGAAACCTTTCGTCAAATAGGAGAAACCGTGAGTGGGAATGGTATTAAAATGCTTAAAATACGTAGTTCTAAGGCTGAAAATTCCGAAAAAAAACATACGTGTCTATCTAAACTTGCACCATGAAATATTAATTCTTGGTGGTAGGGTTATAGTATCATAGGACTTCAGGGCTCAAGAGGTCGGAATACATTTTGAGAGAAAACTGATCAGAGTTTAAAATAGAATCTTTGCCTAACAAAACCCATTTAATATATTTATGCACAAAATCGTTTCTTCGTAGGAACAAATACTTATTCTAACGGCGTCCAAACGATGGAATACGCTTACATGACATTGTGTTTCAAAAACTCCATGGAAGTGTATTTGACAGGCATGTATAGCATGAATGGTGGATTCCTGTAAGTATAATTTTTTTTAATAATATTGAAACAGTTTGGCAAATTACCTGAGGAATATGTCAAAGGAATTGTCAAATTGCCAAATAAATCCAATAGTAAATATATTATTTCTTTCTTCTTGACTTCAATAAGATATTTGTTGATAGCATTTATAAGGGTTGCCCCTGTGGCTCAGTATTGTCCCTGAGCCACAGGTCTATCCGCGTCTGTTCTTCTACCTGATATTTTGCCTAGGGTACCACGTACTCCTTTGATAAAGCATAGACATTTTTAATAAAGATAATAAATTTGGCAGAATTGAATTTCTATTTCAACTAATCTTCATATATCTAATTTCGTGAATTAACTACTACCAAATAGTCGTGGAATATTGAGGTGGAGAATCACTTATATCATGCAATTCATGTTCTTCTTTGGAAATATGTCCTTAAGTAACCCTGCTTTATTTAGGTGGTTTCAATGCAAATAAATTTTGCATAAATTTTCATAAATTATAAGAAATTTTAAGCTTAAATGGTAAAATCTTAGATGCGGGCTTCTGTGCTCTATAGAACATTTAATATTAGTAAGGAGTCGAATATTTTCTACTAAGTTACAGAAATGTTGGCCTAACATGCGCTTATTTTTTAAGCAAGCATATGGTATTAAAACTCTTTGAAATACACTGATTATTCGAATTCAATCCTTTCATGCGTAACTTTGTGGAAGTCCATTATAAATAATGACAACAACAAAGTATGTTTTAATAAACAGAGTTTTTTACTGGTACAACTAGTTTCAACACCACGGCGTCATCATCAGGTACGTACCTGATGATGACGCCGGGGCTTTGAAACTAGTACTATCAGTTAAAAACTCTGTGGATTAAAACATACTTTGTTGTTGTCATTATTCACTGATTACTTATTCCTAATTCTGAGACAAGTGTTCAATTCAAAGGTACATAAAATGCATTAAAATCGCAATAATTATTGAAATCCTTTCGATTCTTCGACATTTGAAATTATGAAAAAAGTGCCGAAATTAAAGCAAGAAATTTAAGTTGGTATGAAAGTGAAGTAAGTCCTAAGTTCGAGTGTTGAATGATTTTAAAATTTTACTGTGGTTAAAAACTATTAAGCTCTTGCATGAAACTGATTTTAAAATTCTCAAAATCAAATTTTATTTAACTTTCATTACTACTTTTCTTATATTAGGATCTACTAAAAATGAATACCCATACTCAGATGGGTATTTTTAGATCAGTATCTTTCCTAGACCAATTATTAAATAAGATCAGCCTAATTTCTGATATCGTTTATTTATAGCAGCATTAAACAATAGCGATTAAATTGTGAGTAATTTTTGCAGTTCATTTCAGTTCATTTAATTGGATTTCATAGTACCATTGAGTAATTTTTTTTTTAATTTTATAGCGCAGATGGTGATATTTTTCTTTTATCTTGTGAATAGAGTAACTGCAATTATTTGTGGACTTGCAATAACACATTCCGAGAATTCAAGGTGAGCCAAGCTGAAACGATTAGAGGCAGCTACTCTATATTAAGCTATTTACCAACCTTTTCTTTACATCTCTACTCAATGTTCCTGCCAACTAACTCTTTTGACAATACTGCCTAGTTAACCAAACATCAATCGTACAATGCTCGAGTTCTTACAAAATTAAAACAAAATGGGAAAATACTTACACCGGCTTTGGCTGATTCCCTCCTGCTACTAAATTTGACTTTTTATTCTCTTTCCATGGGAAAAATTTCCATTCTAATTTACTTCTCTCATTCGTATCTTTCTCAATCTCTCGTACTAGGATTAGCAAGGAGTCTAGCAATGATTGATATCCTTTGCAATTTGGCTTACGAAGGTTCGACCGTCGGAAAGCACTATCGACTTCTGTGATATGCGTGATGCATTTATGCATGCAACTTGCCCTACCATACCACCCTCGAAATTTCTCGTACGCATATGTTAAAGAGCATTAATTACATTTTCTGATACATAATCACATTATAAGTAAGCTGTTTACCCTGCTCCAATTTATCACTGCCTATTGTAATGTACTTATCATAGCATATTTTTCTATTCAAATAAATCGTAACTTCGGTATTTCAAGGATTAATAATCATTCCATATTCTTATTCCCTTCATATCTTTCATCATTTCACATTGCAACTCTAACACTAATCTATTTTGTATTGGGTACCTTTAGTTATATTGCTAAAAAATCAACTAATGTTCAAGCGAAAATAAAACCGACTTTACAAGTTCACAATCCACATTCATACACACCTCTAATACTTCGCTAATGAGTTCATTCAAGTATTCATTGAAAAGTAAAAAGATAAGGAACAATCTAGCCACACTCCATGGCATAGTGTTACCCATTTTGACTTTCTATGTTTCCATTTGCACACTGCCTGCTTGAGGTTCAATTTCCTAATGAATCGCTTCGTATGATAGCCACTGTTTTATCCAGATGTCTGTCTGGTAAACGAGAAAACCATGGATGCTAAGCTTACGAAGTACGCAACAGTGTACGCTAGACCATGAATGAGAGGTCCAGTTGAGAATCCAGTTCCTTCCTACATGGACGTTACCTTCATGCATGCATACTCAATAAGGAAATTATTTATATTTAGTGCATAAGAGTAGAAGGAAAAACGGACTTCTGGCACAATGATGACGTCACATTACGTCATTAACAGCCACGCCCAACCCAATCACGCCCATCTGTGAAGGTTAACATGATCTGGCACATTAATGACGTCCCCACCCAACCCAAGGTGATCCAGATTGAGCAGCAGAGTTCTAGCACACTTAATTTTCGACTCCACCCAACCCAAGGTGAAAAAAATTGACCAATCAGGATCAACGGAGTTCTAGGACAGTTAATTTTCGATTGCATCCAACCCAAGGCGAACCAGATTGAGCAGCAGAGTTCTGACACAGTTAATTTTCGACTCCACCCAACCCAAGGTGAAAAAAATTGACCAATCAGGAGCAACGGAGTTCTAGCACAGTTAATATTTAATCCACCCAACCCCACCAATCAAAGCTGTCCTTGAACAGGAATCAACATGCATAATCACTACCAGATTTAAAATTAAAGTCGTGGCTTCATGAATTGTACGATGGAGGTCGTAAGCAATCGTACGTTGAGATGGTTCAAAGATTGAACAACAGAGGTCATTGTAGATTTAAAATTTAAGTCATAAGTCGTATTGGTACGAGAATTGAGCAACAGAGGTCGGAAGCCACCGTAAGTCGTGATGGTTCGGGGATTGAACAACAGATGTCGTGGTATAATCACCGCCAGATTTAAAATTAAAGATGCAATCGTAAATCATTTACTTACAAGCCTAATATCACTTAAATTATTAAAACGTTAAGAACTTCTTTTATCGTAAATAAAATTGTCTTTCAAGTGAAATGATCAAATTTAATATTGATGAGTAATTAATAGAGATAATTATACTCTAATTACTTCCGTTTCACCTTGGGTTGGGTGGAGTCGAAAATTAACTGTGCTAGAACACTGCTACTCAATCTGGATCACCTTGGGTTGGGTGGGGCAGTTAATGACGTCATTAATGTGCCAGATCATGTTAACCTTCACAGATGGGCGTTGTTGGGTTGGGCGTGGCTGTTAATGACGTAATGTGACGTCATCATTGTGCCAGAAGTCCGTTTTCCCTTCTACTCATAAGTTCAATATACTACTGTACTGCCTGCGAGTGCCAGATGAAACAGCGCCTTAAGGTCCCAAATGTCTCTCCCAAACTTCCTATTAGCGGCCTGGCTGAATAACCCATGGTTACCATACTTTGGAGATTATTAGCATACAAAAATTTGTTTGAAATCAATAGAAAAAGCCAGAGCAGAAATATTCACCGAAAGGGGAATCGGTAGGAGGTGTATAGAGAATTCGAGGCGTGTATTTATTCACCTGGTCCTCCCTGGGCTTGATCCTGGCTCTCGCCCCCGATCCTAGTGGAGACGGGAGACTCCGCGAATTCGGGATTAGTGACGATGACCGCCTGGTTGGCTTCGTCGTGGATGCGCGCTGGGTCGTACGTCTCCAGCTGGGAGTTGTACTGGAGCTTGGGGTAGCGGTCCCTCTCGTATGTCAGCTCGCGGTCTTCCACGGAGCCGGCGCCAGCGCTGTTGTCGGAGAGGGTGTCGCTCTCAACCACTACGCCCTCGTCAGCCTCATCCATAACCTTCTCGTCTCCCTCCTGTAACGCAGAGAGACACTGCTCGTCAATTTCAATCAAGCGACTGCTTTTTGAGCAAATCATGAGCGAAAAGAGATTAGTAAATTTCAAGATTTACTTTCAAAAAAGTGAAAAGGACTTGTTTTGTGGACTTATCACCACCGTCCTGTGGTCTATCCAGAACATGTGCTCTTATACAAGTACAACGACGTCAATGATGGAGAAAGAGGACTTTTCTTAAGATAGTAAATAAAGTCTTTAAAATTTTTAATTAATTAGCATAAAATATCTTTTAGTTAAATTTTATTAATAGAAGAATACAATGGTGTTTAATGATGTTAATTATGAGCACGTATTGAGAAATGTCAAAAGAGGGGTCATTCGGAAATTCTTTTACTCTCTTGGAGTCTAATAAAGTATTTTTTGTACATGTATTATTGGCGATTGGTTCAATGATCGTAAAAAACTAATTCTACCTCAAATGCTATCTTAACATTAAGTGGGTAATTTATCATATAATGCATCTATGGAGAAGATAATGCCTTTGGTTGCCAATAATTGAAAAAATCTTCAGTCAGACGCAATTTTTACAAGGGAAACAGACGCAGGACGTTACCATGATCACATTTAAAGTACTTCCTGCAATAACCAATGAATCTTCAACTCTTATGGTTGTAACTATTTTAAGGTTACAATACGTTAGTAGGATGATGGATCATTCCCTTTTTTGAGTGAAGCAAGAATTGTGTCCAAAGAAGAGATTTCTTTTTGTGATACTCCATAATGGCTTTCATAAAGAGTCATTCAAAACGTAGGTAAATCTAGCAATTATCGCTAAAATAACCTTCCATTACAGTTTACACTAATAACTTACTTCAAACTGTATCATTATTATTCAAATACATTCACGAAAGTTTTTTAGGAACGGATATTTTACAAAGATAATTAAATCATATCCAAGCTGATGGATCTCAGCCAGCAGGGCTGTCGTATGAATCTGGCATGATAAGTTCTCCAGTAAATTTTTCTGTCAAGAAAAATATACTGGAGATCTACTACGATATCTACTACTACATTGGCCTGACGGTGTCACATGAAACAAAATGTCCTACGTTCACAACAATTACTTATTCTCCAAAAAGTGTTGAGCTTCGTTCTAACGCCTTTTAGCGGATAATATGTTTTGAAGAAGCTCCAACTGTTGAAGCTGCATCGCAGCATCTAGCCTTAAGTAGGTTGGCTCGCGACTGCTTGAGTCAAGTTGTCTGAGGAATCTTTTTAATTTAAGTACGAGTATATGCCTGCTAAGTGATCCTTACTTCACAAAGAAAAATACCTAAGCTATTGAAAGTCATGAGTATCACAAGAAATACGATGTATAGTCGAAAGATTTATTTTTTATGATAATTTTAGTCAGCTCGACGATGGAGTCAATTCAGCATTTACTTTAAAGAAATAAATTCATGTACGCAATGAATTTACTAATGTATAGTACCAGAATATTACTATCAAACGTTATGTTGTAATATTTTTCTGAAATATGCTTTAATACCTCATTAGAAATGTTATTATCCATACGCCATGCATTTTGGCTAGAGTAACCGCAGTGCCACTTGAAGACAACTAACGCATTTCGTCTGCTATAAGCGCACAAATTGGTGGATTTAGCGAAAAATACTGTGGGTTGATGACTTTTTTTTCGTGTCGTTTTATTTCGTGTGAAATTACGCATAAAATATCAGTTTTTTGCAAAAATGACATGACACTATGGTATTTTTAAACGTTATATTCCCGTGTGATGGCCATTCTCGCCGTAAATCGTATGTAATTTCAAATGTAATTTGTGCAAAAAGGAGTATGGATTGGTGTAATTATCTTCACTTTATTAGATAGAGGAACTTTAGTTCTATAAGTGCTGAAAATATAAAAAAAATGACATGACTTTCACTTTTCGGATCAACCTCCTTAACCTAATGCCCAGACCTTATTGCCATGCATATTACCGCAGTAAATAAACAAAAAGTAACATTTCCCAAATAAATACTGCATCATTTCTAACAGAATATAAAACTCCGGGAAAAAATTCATGATGTAAGTAAATAGACTCTTATGCTAAAATGAGTGCGCCATCCTTGTTCACCTCGTCCACTTCCTCCTGCTCGCCTACATCCTCTTCATCAGAGTCGATCACGGAGTCTTGTAATACGGACGCCGGGGACTTCACTGGAGTAGCTCCGCTGTTTCCTTCCTCGGCCTCCGCCGCGGCCAGGGCCGCCGCGTGAGCCTCAAGGGCCTCCTGATGAGCCCTCAGGTGGGCCTCCCGGGCCGCGGCCACGTCAGGGGAGTCCTCGACCGGGGTGGGCAGCTGGCCCACGATGGAAGCGGGCACTAGAGTGGGGTAGGAGGCAGCGTACTGCTGGGCAACCCTCTGCTGGTAGTTGGGCTGCGGCTGGATGACTGCCCCTGGGGCCGAGACGGGGAGCTCGTTGGAGGCGGCGTGGTACCCACTCTGGTCGGCCACGTACTGGACCGTGATGGCTCGCCCAATCGGGTCCAGGTAGCTGTAGGAACCGCGAACCGTGCCGTCAGAGGTTCGGGACTCGATTCTCGCCTGGTCCGGAATACTATACCTGGTCAGGATTGTGGAAATGATAGCACGTGAAAAAGTCAGGGTAACATATTGGTCTGTGCGACAGTCGTTGTTTCCGTAGAAAATATGCGACACATTATCAACTGAATTTTATGACATTTCGAGCATTATACAAGCTACTATGCATAAGAAAGGACTCAGAATCAGTCATTTTAACAAATTGAAATTCTGCATGGAGAACTTGGTGCAGTAAACTAATAATTTAATTTTTAGTTCAACACGGATTCACTGTTCTCCGTCAATCAACAATTACTGTTTATATAAATAGACAGTAAATTCTTCCCTTGGATGGTAATAGGTGTTTTTTCAATAAATAGGCATGACTTCAGCAATATTTTTACGTAAAAATTAGGGATTCCGAAATCCTCTCTATCTTCAACAATGAAAATTATAAGATGTTAAAAATGTTCAAAAACACCTATATTATGTTACCATTATGATAGGGGCACTATAATATACACCAGAGAGGTTTCAAGAAATTTAATTTACTGAATACTCTTTACTGTAAAATTTTAACTTGGATGTGTGCATCAGTTCTTGTGGCATACGCTCTTAAAGCCCTCTACCAGGGCCACACCTAAATGTAGAGATATAACTTAGTCATAGGAAAATAAAAGATAGTTTTGAGAAATACCTACTGCCAGAACTTTCATACATAGAGCATAACTGATGAAACATTCATCAAACATGCCACCCATGGTTATTAGTAGCATTTTTGGTTAGCTCCTTGGTAACTATTTATGAAATGTGTTCATCCGTTTTCAACTCACCCGAAGAGGAACTGTCCCCTTCCATCCTGAGAGTGGAACTGGGTAGCTTCCTGCACGTCAACCAGCTTCAGGACTGATTTCTTAGCTGCTGGAGCGACGACGGGAGCCGGGGCGACCAAGGGAGCGACGCGGGCAGCTTGGGGCAGCGAGATGTGGATGGGAGACGAGTAAGGGATGCCGCCATAGCCGTAGGCATAGGGTACTGCAGACGGGCCGAAATAGAAATAGTTGGGGGCAGCTGCGGTCAGAGCGCCCAGAAACGCCACTGCGGCCAACACCTGGAAGTGAAAAAATAGGAAATAGCTTCATTGAACATCGCAAATACGTCATATACTAGCCACAACAAATCACATAGATTTGAATAAAGAAAAATTTGGAATACGAATAATCATTTTCCGATTCAATAATCACCTAATGCGAACAAATTTATTATTTAAACTCTACAAATTCAATTGGGCATGGACAATATGGAAAACCCTACGGCAAAGAATAATCAGATGGATTGGACATACCTTGAGACTCAATTAATAAATTAGATATATAATAGGAGGGTATATTGAAGGGAAGGTCCCGCGAGGAGGATATATAGGGCAACTAAAGAAGGACGTGAAAGAGAAAACATAACAGGGCGTGAGAGAATGAACTCTGAATGTGGCAGAATGGAGGGCTGTAGTAAATCAATCCTAGGATTGAAATACTGATGATGAAAGTCAATTATTATTAGTGTTATACTGATTGAATTGGGTCAAAATGGGCATCAAATACTTATAAGTAAGTGTATCCATGCGTCGGAACACGCCAATCATTCACGCCATATTCTCCTCGATGAACAATTAGTTTCTTTCACACATCATACTAAATACATTAGTCCTCTACTCCCTCTCCGCCACTCATCTAACATTTTTCCCTCCACCAATTTCCTGAGAACAACCCCGTCCAATGGGGTCTTTTAACATATTTTTTAATTGCCGAATCTGATAGAGTTTGTAAAATAAAAAGAGCCGTATTTTTCCGATTTTTGATCCGTCAATTATTTCTCGAGTTATAAGCGACGAAAAGCTGATGTTTTTAACCCTTTCGGAAAAGTGGGCGTGGTTCAGCCTCTGACGTATATCGACTTCGTCCAATCACAACTGAGGCCGCGAAGCTACTTTGCCTTATCGTAATGGGGGGACCCAGCTGACTTGGCCAATGGGAGCCATTGCGACAGCATCTGTGCGAGCAGACCTTCCAAAAACCCCCCTCCACGCCCTTCCCTTCCCCTAAAAGCAGTCAAGTACGGAAGGAAAATGACGTTAATGATATCATAGCAGCTTTTTCGGTGGGCGTCACCTTTTGCTTATTTTAATTTTTGATTTATGAGTGAATGGTTGTGGTTAGAAGATTAAGTGTTTAACTAAAATTCTTTTTTCGTTTCCATCTAACGATTTCGTGTACAAAATTGCGAGTTCGGTTTCGAGTAAACGCCCCCATTACCCTTCCCATTCCTCTCCTGCCTTCCCTCACCACTTCCTCTACTACCTCTTCTGTCTTCCTTTTCACTCGCTTAACCTTCCGCGTTCCTTTCTAAACACACACACACAAACAATTCTCAAAGCCACTCTAATTTCCTCCTCTTTCCATCATTTCACGTTTCGGAGTCGCATAATAACAAGTTTGGCATAAATAAATGTCACCAGTCTTTTCTCAGCGTCCAGCTCTATGCCCTTATTATGTTCCACTCATGACTTTTGCTGATGCTGATCTTCCATCGAAAATGGTAATCGCAGATCTTATCCGCATTTATTTTCCAGTGCTATCCAGCCAAGTTAACTATTCTATCAACTGTTGGCCATTTCCTCCGGCTTCGAAGCTTACCCTTGCCTTCCTTATTCTGGAAATCCAATTCTGTTATGTTTTACTTATTGCTTAACTGAGTTTTATATTAATTGCATACGCTTTGTGACGCATTTTATATTTTTCACGGATTAACATGTCAGAGGGTATTTGCTTACCCACGAACGTAACCTTTTTAAAAACTTTCCTGCCGGACAAATATCTCAGTGGATATTTCAGTGAATGTGAAATGTGTTTGCATAAGCTTTATTCTCCTTAGTTCCATTTCTCAGCTTCTTTATTGTCTCTTTCTCAGTGAAGGCATCTTTGGAATTCTCAAAGGTGCAGAAATTACCTGTTATTACAGATGCAAAGAATTAATTGTTTACGATAGCTCAGCAATTAAAATGTCGGAGGCTCCATACTCACTCATTATGGATTAAACCACTTAACGTTTTATTGACCATTAGGCTTAGTTCCACTCTAAAAATCAGTAATAGGGCTCTCAATCTCCAGTTCCTGCTCGTTAACTTTGAACCTGAGGAACAGCGCCATTTGCATCTAGTACGTGTTTTAAGCAGGAGCAAGAGTAAATAACAAAAGCTATCTCTTTTCCTCGTTTCACAACAGCTTGATTCTAATTGGTCAGTTTGTAGATCATATAATATACTTATTTTAATTTGACATATATGGAATATGTATAAAAATTGACGGATTTCGCTGCTGCCATACTTATATAGCTATAAAGAGGAGACCATCACAGAGTTTATTTACAATTTTATAGTTAAGCAACCTGTGAGAGGCATTCAGTGTAAGTTCAGCCAGAGTCGATATATATTTTAAATTGTTTTCCCAAGATTTCTAAGAAGAAGAAGAAGAAGTCGGGAATTGAGCTATTGAAATAACTTTAGTCTCCATCGCAGAGATTTAGTGACCTATAGTCTATAATAACACTAATGACAATAAATGTGCAAGTAGCAACTACTCTATATTTTAACAAGGCAACTGATCAGTTATGTTCCAAATAATCTATAAGTAAAATGCAACAATTGTTGTAAAAAAATGCTTCAGAACTTAAACGGTGATAGTTTTTCTTAGGAAGGCAAAATATTTTAAAAGCTCAATCGTATTAGTCCAATTGAGATCATGGAAATGCGTTTAGAGAGAAAAATGCCAAAAAAAATTTGAATTTGCATTTATCTTCATGCAAAAATGGAAAATATTAAATCGAAGGCGTAGTTTACGATATGATTGGCATAAGTACTGTGGCTTGCGGGTTTCTTTTCATGAGAGCTTGAATTTGTGTATAACGTACAAGAACTCTTGCACACACTTCCTTGCGACAGCTCGCAGGGCATATGTAGGTGTAGCTGTACATATTTGCCTGTTTACGGTACCTCCTTACGTGCACGGCATGAACCATCAATATTTGTACGAGATTTGAGCAGTGGCCGTTTCTCATGATGATTGTAATAGGTTAACAATCTTTTTCCATATTAAGCTGCTTTGTGCAAGGAAGGATTTCATAACATCTTCGAGAATACTCACAAATAAATATTCTCTTTTTAAGATGCTTGGTTAGTGCATTTCGAAGGATAATTTCTCACAAATTACCCACGAATGACTAACTTCTAAATAACTTCTCGCAAATTGACCACCAATCCTGAATTTGCCTTAGCTGCCAATTGCCTCACTGAAGAGCAACAACAGTAACGTATCAGGTTACTACCATATCTTGATGGTAGCAAAAAAAAATCAGTGCCATAGGGAGCAATTTTTTTATGTTGTCTTAGCCTGATTTGAATGTGGTAAAATATATTTTTGGGATTGGTGCGAAGGCTTCCGCGGCGTAGGTCAGATGTTCACTGCATATCGGGTTCTGCGTCCGCGAATGTTGACAAAGGGTGACAACAAACGAGGACGCAGAACCCGATATGCAGGGAACATATATTTGGGATTTTTCTCATCGTAGGAATCTCTATGTTCTCCTTTTCATTACATGCCTATTAATTCTTTCCCTCAAAAGTTATTCCGATATCTTCATTGATTAAATCAGATTTGACCATTTTCATCATTCCCGTCGGCAAAGATTCCCTTGATAAACAAAATGAGGGTGCGCTGTCATAACACTGGCCATTTGTATGCTGTTCAAGTGAGATTGAGATAAATCGATGCCGAAGCGGGAGTCAAATCATGCTGCTAGGAGAATGACGTCAACGAACGCCAATGTCGGCGCAATTGAAAAGTGTGAGACACATCCTCTATGACGGTATATCAGGCGCCGTGCTCGATTTGCATCGGAAATATTTATTGCCCATTGATTAAAATATGACGTTGATTCGATGGGTTCCATCTCTTGGGAACCTCAAGCGCTACAGGGAACTTGAAGATCTTGTGCTGAGAAATATGGTATTTCATCCAACGGGTCCCACCTTTGGCATTAACAGTACCATTATTATATTATTTTTATTCGCCTGGCGTTCTCGCAGAGGACACCTTCGGACGACCAATCCAGTGCAAGGCCAGCTGTCTTCCCCGCCCCAAGGTCATTACCTCCTCCGCTTCCTCCTCTTTCTCCTCTCCTCCCTTACACTCTCCTCCTCAACCCCCCTCCCTCTACCTTCAGTAACACGGGGCTCCTACGTCGGCCAGACGGGATATCCCCTCCCCCTCCCTGTTCCTCTTCCCCTCCTCCCGTTTACCCCTCCCCCCCCCCTCCGGCCCGAAATAAGACGGCAACGCCCTTGAGAGAAAGAAGACGTGATAAAAAAGCGAGCTCCATCTCGCCGTGCACGAGAATTTTTATTTTTCGCGAGGCTGCCAAGCAGATAGATCTCCTTGCGTCCGCTCACGGTACGATCGTTGTTTTGGCCACGTATGTACTAAAATACTTCGATTCGAAATTTATTTCGATAAAGGTGACATTTAATTGTGTCTACGAGTGATTTACTTCGCAGGGAATTACATTAGAATATGACTCAGCCGTTTGAACGAATACTCGAGTTTTCAGCCTTAATCTAGTCACTTGCAGCAGCTAAATTTCTACGGCAATTGTAGGTATATAGTCTTTATTGAGCCAAAATAAAGACAAATCCCTTGTTCCACCCAACCACACGTACCAAACTATAATATAGGATAATGACCGTCTCTGACAAAAGATGTTTGAGAAATAAAGGAAACATCAGTACTAACGGGATTCAAAAATCAGGAAATTTACATCGAATACAATAATACAGAGTAATGTATTGTTACACATCAGAATGCTATGAAAAAATTATGTAAAAATTGCCGTAAAAGCAGAGAATTCTTATACATTAATCGTTTGCCATAAACCTCTACACAGGAAGAAAAATACGGAACCCTCATATTGCATAAAAGTAATTATATTTCAAAAAATGTCCATGTTTACGGACGCATTTCATTCTGTCATCAACAATTGATACTCCCTGTCCCTGACAGTGAAACCGTCAGGGACTATACGATCGTATAAATAAGAAATTGTTTCAATAGTTATCACTACCGGGAAGTTGCTCGATATTTTTTCAGGTTGGCTGCATAACTCAGCTTGGTAAAACGCCACCCACGCTATACAAAGGTCGTGGCTTAGAATCTAGCCTTGGATATGAAATTTGGGTTCGCCTGAGGATAAAGCTTAATTTTTAGTTAAATTTGGTGGCTCAACCTCAATTTCAGACTTAGCGATTGGAAAACCTTCAACACATTAAAACCATTACGGCATGGTATCATTATAAATAGTTGAGAAGGTTGCATTAATCCTGAGTAATGAAAAATTGAATAAATAAGTATATTTGAAAATAACATAAAATAAAATAGGCATAATAAAAAAGGATACAATTTTTTTCGAGAATTTCCCAGTTTTTTCCGGACAAGATGTATTTGGTGAGCAATGCACTAACATAGCTATAGCTCATTTTACTTAGTAGTGGTTTATTTATATATTTATTTTCCACTACCACCGAAAACAGCACATGTGGCCTTTACATCGGGGTATTAACAATGTAACAACAGACGAGCACACACATCCATGTCCTGAGTGATGAAAAAACCCACTCAGGCGGGACTCGAACCCGCGACCCTAACGCGAGGACTTAACCACGCCGCCACCGGGGCCGACAAGATAACCATAAGATGTTTGATAACCACCCGATTGAAATTCGTGCATTGTGCTGCAATGGTTTTCGGTACTTGAGGGCAGTTGATCATAATTATCTCTTAAATAAGAACTATGATGAATCATGCTTTATCATCCATCATTTAAGTGTAAGCCTAACGGTCCGTTTTGCGGTTTTCCTAACCTTTACATTAAAAAGTTTTAAACCAAATGTTTTCAAGTCAGTCGTATAAAACCATCTATATCTGAGTATAAAACACGCTTTTTATTTTAGCAAAATTTTTTGAGATGCCTTTGAGAGAAGAAGATGAAATTTGAAATGATACCGGAGCAAAAGATGCTTAGCAAAGATTTGAGTTTCAATTATGTTATTATCCAAGTAAACATTTACAGAAATTGCTGAGCAGAAATCTCAGGGTTACAACCCGTGTCTTGTTCTGTAATATCCAATGTAATGCTTTATTTTTTTCACTAGATAACACATACTTTTAGAGATGTTCTCTCTATGTGAGTCCAATTGCCTTTTTACGGGCCAATTTACTGCCATATTTCGGCTATCTTGTGAAAAATTCTTCCATGAATGACTTCTCAGCGAAATTAGAAAAGGATTTGTTCAACTTCGTAAACATAATTTGGTATACCTACATGGTACAATATTTTATCATTGATTTATAATGTAACCAAAATACATATACATTTTAAATAAGCTATTAATCTTGAAGTTTTATTCATTACTGCACTCGTATTTAAAAACGATCTAGCTTTCACAGCTTTCCAGTGACACCAGCTAATGGTTATTTCTAATGCAGCTTCTTGCTCAGTCTAGAAGACGTTTCAAAACGTATGTGATTTCTATTACTTCCTTCACCCTGCCCTATTGATTTTAGCACATCCAATAGCGTAAATTGTCCCCTAAGCTTGGAAAATATTCTGTATCACATAACTGGGTTATATGAGATTATCTTCATCCATGTCTTGGCAACCTTAGTGTTTCACGGCTGATTTCAAGCGGATTGGCCAAGATTTCCTGGCAATTATCACTTATTAACTAAAAAAGATTAAGTTCAATGAAGGGATATGTAATGGTAAATAAATGGGTTTACTATTTGGTATGCTTTTCAATTCACCAAGGCTTTAAAAATGTCTTGAGGGATTGCGTAATAGTTTATATTAGGTTTTTAGTAAGTATTACTGGTACTAGCAATTTATGCTCGATACTACCACTACCTATTACAAACTCGATGAATTTGCATTTTATGTAACATTTTAGGATTAATTTCAATGCCAGATAAGCACACATATTTAGTAAATCTAACCTCAATCTGAACAGAAAAATATCAAAGGACGCATCCATGTTATCTAGCATCCGAGTAGATTAGCTCTAAGAACACAGCAGAAATATCGAAAGCGGCATCCCTAGGTGTAACAACATGTGTGTATCAAATAGATACCACACCAGGATTGAGAATATACCTACTGCTGCAAATGCCCATTATGCTTTTTTTTACTTCAAAAGTAAAAAAAACATGGAATTAAGGACTAGGGAGTCTGAAACAATACTGTTGGTTGCGATGGATATGGTCGTGATGCATTGGGAGAACTGCCAGCCAATCACACTTCTCTGTTTGCAATCAAAGTGTTAAGAATGGCAAATGGTAATAAACACACCACCATTTCTTGCCCATCGAATGCGAAATCATTATGCAGTTATTCCTGGCATGCAGCAAAAGGTAATCCATTTCATTGTCTTGTATTTCAAATACGCATCACGAAAATAGTGAGCGGCTTCCTGCTCTTCGGAATTTCTTCATATTCTTACAATGTTGCTACACAGTTCCATGCATATTATTCCATTACACTGATGCACACATACCATGCCATAACTAAGAGTTTTCTAAAGTAATCAATAACAAACACGAATAAGTTGTATTCATATTTTAAAAGTTGGTAGACAAATAAATGATCACATTTTCTCGCATGATATTTCTGTCATGATATCTCGCAGGGTGGATATTAGTCCCTTTTTCTCCTAAGAGAAATTAGTTCCATCCATTACCGACTATTATGGTACAACGCTATTGCAACTGAGTTCATAATATTATTACTTCTATAATAGTACCGTATTTTGACACGTATGATTTCAGTCCCTAGTCCCTCTTCGTCTAAGCTGCGTAAATAAATAGATGGGCATGAGCGCATTAAGTAACAGAGGTACCATTTCTCAAAGAGACTTCTATGCGTATCACAATGAGGAAAATTTGCAAGCGTCATGAGTAATTCAATTTCCAAGAAGAACGCGCACATTTGAATCGCCGTTCACGGTGATTCACCCATAAGCTATTTCACATGAGGCCGCCACCGTTGGATACCAACTCCTCTAGTAATTTCGTCTCATAAATTTCCCGCAATAGTATTCCGAACCTATCGACTGAACTCCAACTAATGCCTGAAGATCGTGGATGGTGCACAACATGATTTTGAATTTCTTCCCTTCCTTGCTGCGCTCATCATCTTCGTTAATGTGTTAAAATCTTCGATCGAAATACGCTCCACGTTCATTCCTCGCCCTCAAGGGATTTTCTTATCGATCAACTTCGTGGAGAGGTTACCTGAAGATTGCCGCATCTGCGATATCCTATCGAAAAACGAGTTTCCTCTCGCCATGCACGTGTGAGAGATTCAAGGCGAGAGTGAAGATATCAGTGACTGCCACGCCTTGGAAGATCGGATAACATTGCGGTTAAGAAAGCGCCAAAGGAAATCGAGGCATGAAGAGGCAATTATTCTACGAGCATGTAAGTAGACGCAGTAGTTGTTCGGTGGAGATGACCGACAGCTAAGGTCATTTACACTGTTTAGGACAGTGGTTCCCAACCGGTGTACCGCAGTACTTCAGGGTACCGGGAAAACAGCTAGGGGTGCCGCAAGATTATTGCTGAAAAACGAAAAAATGTTCAGCAGAAGTAACTTCTGAATTGGTTACTCTCAGGCTCGACAGATGGTGACAATAACAGAACAATACCAGAAAACAACATCTTCCAACCCAAAAACTAATTACTGTAAAGTACCGATGATCCTTGGTAACGGATTGGGAAGACAAATCGGATAAATTTAATAATATCAGAAGGTATTATCAGAAGGAAAATACCTTACATTGTACCTTATTTATGATACCTTGCTACTCTTCAATGCCAAGATCTGACATAACATCTTGATTTTCCCCAAGATTTGAATGGTGATGCTTACGCAAGAGATTTGGAATTACTTGTTTAGGACATGTAGGTGACTGGACTGGACGTGAGAAAGAATTTTCAAGAAAAGAAGAAAGCTAACGTAAAGGAATTCACTTTGTAAAATTCCACACACTTTTATTAAAACCGGACTACTAGTAGGTTTCGACTTATACATTCATTACATTGATAATGACTGTATAAGTCGAAACCTAGATCGGTTTCAATAAGGGTCTGTGGAATTTTACAAAGTGAATTCATTTACGTTACCAATATGTAGTTCCACGATGTCAAGCCTAGCAATTTGTTATATAAAAGGAGAAAGGGTAAAGGGAAATCCAGCGCTAGCTAAGGTTAACGAATGGCGCCTTAGAGTCTGCGAATTAATGTCCCATCCGACGGATGGAGTACTGCACTGGAATGGCTCTACACACGGCACTCAATTTGGGGCCCGTACATGAATTTTAAAATCTCCCATCGGAATTGAATGCCGGATCCTTGGGATATAAGGCTTGTACTCTAACCACCTCACCAATCTGAAACCCAGCACATGAGAAAGTAGCAACGTCATATGAGGACTGTCTTATTGTTAGACATTCTGACTCCCGGCAAGGTCAAGAATTTTCTTTATTCTTCCATTCCGTTTCCAGCTATCGTGATGAGACCTCGCAGCGTGAAACGTCAACCATAGCTACCTCGACGGAAGGTCAACGGCCGCATGAACGTAGGATTTCGCAAAAGAGGACGACGACTGGATTTCTTTTCTCTCTTTTAAAAAAACGTGAATGATTAAATAACCGGTAGAGGCAGAATCAAATTTCAAACTTCCCCGTGCTCGAAGACTGGAACAACCTTGCCCTTGAGGTAATTTTGCTTTCAGTCCAATGTATCAGAACATATAATGAGATTCCGGCTCCAAGAGTCAAGGAGGCAAGTGATGATGAAATATTTTTTCTGAAGATACTGACGTATTTTGGGGAGCCTTGCCATCCATTCAACCTGGAAAAAATTTAGGGGAAAATGAAATCTGAGTTCCATTGGAGTTGACGCAATTTATGCTTTTCTCTCACTTGCAAAAAATTCGTGAGGTATATTTTTTACATGCCATTAGATTTTTTTTTAATTCCAATCTATTTATAATGCAATGTGCGCTTCTTATTCAAATACTTCGTATTTTAAATTGTAGGGTCTTTTGCCTCAAAAAGCATAAATATATAATCAGCCCAAATGTTTATCACATTTTAATGAATTCATTGAATGCAATCAATTTATTGTTCTCTCAATTCTTGGTTCACAGTCTGGAGTAAATAAATGATAGCTTTAATACCCAAGAATAATTATGAGGACGTGTTATTTCTTGCTTGTGCTGAGAAATAACGGTTTGGTTTCCCAGAAACGGGAATAATTTTACTCTTCACTGTGCTATTTCTGCCAACATAAATTTCAATTCCATGCTGATTCATCGACCTACGTCTTTGAATCCCCTGGGAATCCCGCAAGAAGCTGAACTAAGGAACCTGGCAGACATTAATTCAGCTCAGCTCAAGTGACCACACGTTGTAGAGGGGGTTAAGTCTTCATTTTGCATTCCATTTACCTCCAACGATTAAGACGTCTTCCCTCTTCCTTCTTCTCTGGCTCGAGATCACTGAAACGTGATACGCGGAGTCCGCTAGGTGACGCACTTCTCGAATGGGTGGGTGGAATAACTTAGGTTCGAAACCTGGCGTAAATGAAATGGAACTCCCCCAACAGTTAACGGCGTCTCCGTCTGACCTCTGCCCCACGCGCGCACTATTTTTCCCGTGTAGGCACGCTGAGCACGCGATAGAATGGCGGGCACTCCTGAAGGAACGTTCATAGAGCGAAAGCCAAGTGGAGCACTGCGCCAAGGCGGAACAAGTGGTTAGAACACCGTCGCGGAACAAGTCTTTTACTTGGTGTTCCTATCACATGATAGTCTTTTAACATGTATTGTGAAAAAATAGATTTATGTCAACAAAGAAGTCTCTTTTGTAAATTGATAAATGATATAGTTTCTTGATATGTTTCGAGATTTCTGTAAAATTCAATTGATTCCAATGTGTATATTTTCGTTTTGTTTTGTTTACCCTGTAATTATTTTGTTGGGCAAACGTTAAACTCTATAAATAAATAAATACTGTAAAACAGGGTAATTTAGCAGTTTTTTAACTATTTCTTTGAGTAAATAATTTCAGTATACCCAAAAATATTTATGTAGGCACAAGATAACATTTTCCATGCAAATAATGCCGAAAATGTTTTATTAAATCAGCATATTTTGTTTAAAAAATAAAGTACAGTGGTGGAAGGCACACGGGAAGGCATGAGATGAATTTGGCCTTGAAATATTGTTTGTAATAACAGTCCATTTTGCAATGAGATATATAATCAATGATTATTTTTATGCACTATGGTATGTTAAATATGGACACCGCTTAATGATTTATCACTTTATTTCAAATGTTTTACCACTTTATCCCCGGATGTAAAAAATCGTTGTTTCACTCAAAAAACTTATGTTGTACCTAAAAGAAATCAAGTCGACCTTTTCAAATCCCATTTACCATTTAGCTGAAATCTGTGTGCTTTCAGGTAATGTAAAGGGATGCAAAGATTATTCTTTTGTATTCAATTTCCGGGATGACAAAATGATAGTTTCTTTCCTATGTCGCATTTTTTTTTGTAAAAAGCTCAACCAAATCACACATTTCCGTAGATATTACTTTTTCCACCAACATTGTCACTTTTTTGTCAAAAAAGTGCTACACAAATTCGAAAACAATAATGGCTCTATCTTGTCGTAGATGTTGATGGCAACTCGAGATTTTCACCGCAGCTCGACTTCCTTCATCGAAGTCAGTTCCGACGTCATGTGCACTGATGCAGGTTTCCCGATGCTACATGGAGTTCTTCACTATATTTTTAGCCCGGGAACATTCCTGAGACGAGTATCATGAATAATTTAAGCAAACGCAGTCTTCTAAAATTGTTTAGATTCTCTCCGTGGATAATTAGTCGTGGCCGAATTCACGACACATTATTGCATTTTTTCTCATTAAAAGGTATATTATCCCAGTTTTTCTATAATCTCTTAATATCTTTTTTAACATTCTGGTTATGAAAAAACTAACGATATCCTAAGACCGTTTTTTCTTACCTGACTATAGCATAGACGACATTTGGTTGAGGTTTTCTAGACTACGATTTTAATAGGTGAACTAGAATGGAATTGTTTATTGAAGCTTTCACGGCTCATGGTGATACTTGGTATACGCGGCACACCCGAATAGAATGGGATTTACTACCAGAACGTAGGGCAAAATTTAGGCCAAACCTTTTAGAACAATTCGAAGCTGATTTGTCTACAGATGACGTTAGGTATATGTTAAGAAAACCTGCGTATCGTGCTTAGTTTTATCAGATAAACAAGATAAGAGAGATAGATTGTCGTCCGGGTTGATTAAAAACATCATTTTTCCCACGTACCATAAGAGTGCACAATAGGCAGAGTAGCAAAGCACGGTAAAAGATAGCTAGAGTAATATGTAGTGCATGATGCATGTTGAAGCACCACTAACGCCTGCATTATAGGGAAATAAGTATAGGTACATGTATATGTATTCAAGAAACTGTTTTTTTTAACCAGTAATCAAATCAGTAATGTGTAGTTACTAACCACCCAGCTGTATGTGACCCTTATATCTAACATGTATCCATGGGGTTGTAGAAATCCATCTCATAGTTACATGTAAGTAGTACTTGTTTGGTAATCACCACCCCCTGCCAAACACCCTCATCTGCAGCCACAGCGGTGGTTCGCAGGGTATTACGTTGAAGTAGAGGTATACTTGTCTCTAGAATTCACGATTCTCAGCTGAGCGTCTAAATACGAATTTAGAGTAAGTATCACGAAAGGAAAGGTGATTCTCCTGGTGGTAGGTACCTAATGCTCTAACATTGTTGTGAAGAAATTGAATGAGTAGCCATCTCATAAATATTGAGATGCTGCACTAAAAAGTTTCGAATTGTGGAGCAGTGAGTCACCCTACTTTTCCACATCACATCGTTCCCTCTGCCTTCTTGAGGAGGATAGTTACTGTGCGAGTCCTCGTAAATGAATGAACCCATAATTATGTCGTGTAGAATGTACTTTCACGCTGGCTTCTAATCCTATCGATCCGGGTTCGAAAGGAAGAGTTTTTAATAGTTGATTATTCTCTACTTGAGTACTTTGTAGAGAGAAACCACAAAGTAGAGCCCAAGATAACATGGGTTCTAAATATTTTATTCATAGAAATTACCTAATAACCAACCAAAATCTATTACATTACTTCCTTTTAAATAACAATGCATATTGACATTTCACGTGACTCGCAAATGTATGCTTAAGATTCTCCTCGGGGTGGTAGCATAGTGACTCTTGTAAGTAGTCCATAAATGGAGCAGTTTTTTTCCTGCAAGTGTTCTCACTGCATAAAGCATGCGTGGTGGTGATTCACAGACATACAGCGACACACCCTTGCAGTGGCTTGCAGGGAATTTTGTAGATGCATATGCAGTGCTTCATCCGTCAGATGCGACGTAAAAGTCGGCTGCTTAATGCCATTTACTGAGCGTATACTAATGATGACACTGGATTTCTCAGCACTCTCCCTATTCACTTCCTTACATTTTACCTTATTTTACCTTTTTTATGATACCTTGCTAATCTTCAATGGCGAGATCTGACATTGCATCTTGATTTTCTCCAATTCTTACCACTACAGCAACGTCATAACCATCTGTGCATGCATTTTATTCATGTTGAGAAAGGAATAATAATAACCACTAAAGCATGTGCAGAGTGTGGGGCAATTAGAGAAATATTAATCCCTTACACGTTAAGACGCACTAGGCATGCATTCCTGAGAGAAAATAAAACAATGATTCTCGCGCTACGCAGTGCTGAGAACGGTCTCACGGCCGAGGGCAAAAGGGATATATTATTCACTGGAAGGGAGGAAAAAAACATCCACCGTCCTCGGAAGGGTAGGAATTCGAGGGATGGAATCGAAGAATAACGCTTCTCGGGGAGATTATTCACATCAGGTGCACCTCAGACGGTGGCTAGCCAGTCGACGGGACCAAACCGCCCCAGGCCCTCGTAACGAGCCCACAGATGTGGTGGACGGGGCTATAATTCCGAGAGGGAAGATTCATAAGGGGTGTCTTCCGAGACGCCCGTATTCCTCTTACGAGAGGAGAGTGATTTTTCCGAGATGCCCTCATTAATTTTCATGTTGGTAAAGCCTGCCAGAAGACAAAATAGAGATTAGTGGGGAAGAACTCCGCTCACTTGCTAGCACCAAATATTTCTTCATTAATTTCTCTCAGGATTTACGATAACATGACCGTACTTAACGTAAAAGGCACTATGTTACCTAATTTATTCAGGTAACCCAATATATCTAATCCATAATTATAGGTAAAACTATGTGGAATATATATTTCCTAATTATTTCAAAAAATTGCCATTGGCACAAATTAGATTGCGTTTTACAGAAGAGGGTAGTTTACAAAGGAGCTATCCCCTTCCCCTATGAAGTTTTTCACTGTTTCATACGTTTCAACGTTGTTTCCCTTCTTACCTAGGTTCATCTATCTCTACTCAAATACCTACACATTTGAGCTATTATCCATTTATATCTTTTGCATTATTTTATTCCATTCTACGACGCAATGAGAGTTGTCATTAACTCGTCCACTTCAAATATTTTACATAAATTTGCTGTACTATGCTCTTTTCTCCAGCGGCATACTTCCCTGGCTAATGATGGTCAATACTCTGTATGTGTTGCATTCTGCATCCATCGAACTACCTCCTTCCTCCTTCAATTTTTGAAGCACAACCAAACTACTTATAATTTTACTTGGTGCATTTATCAAGGATTCATGAGCATAATTCACTCCTGCTCGTAATCACATTTTTTCCAGCACAATTATATTTTTCGTGTACACATCCACACGCCCACAAATATCTTCGCTGTCGTCCAAGAAACTAAATTTCCCCAACTATAGCATATTAGACTGCTATATTATTAATAATCTTTGATTTCTTTTTCTCAAGCTATTTAATCAGCTTTGTTGTAATAAATATGCAATATTGTAAAATTGTTTAGTAAAGATGTAATAATGTATTTTAGCGCATTTAATCACAAGTAATTCTGTGACACGTCCAGAAGTGGTGGTGATATCTTAGGGTACAAAAAGAGGTTTACTGGTTAAAAACTGTTAGTTTAAAAAAAAGTTTTTAAACAAAAAGTTAAGAACTGAAAAACTTTGGGAAAAAGTCTTATTCACATATGGAAATTTATCTCTGTTCATTACAGTATCAAACGTTACGATAATTATAAATGGCGTAACAATTTAAGTGCAGCATTATAGGTACTGCGTTTAAACAAATAACGCCTATTTTTTACTGGTGCAGGGTCAATAGAATCCAAATCACTAAGCAATATAGGTAATAGCTAGTACAACTCAGCCTCAGTTCCAAGGGAGTTAACAATATTTAAATAAAGTTTTTTTTTATTATTGGTAGGAAAGTATACCGCTACGTAAAATGATTCTCCGAAGATTTACCAAGAGATAAAATACAAACAGCATTTATTCGGGTTCACCCTCAGGCAGGAATACATTATTTCACGGTGCGAGGTGGCGTAATGGGTGAAACAATTGGTATGCGACAGAATAGTCTCAGATGAATTACAGATAATGACTCAAAACTCCCTTTCCACTTAATGTCGTGATTTAAAAATTCCGTGAAGGAACCAATCATCAGCACGAAGACCCCGACACTATGCTTTCATTTGCTGGACTTTCTACCAGTTAAAAATCCACTTGAAAGTCAGCTCAGTCAGATAACTCTATTCAGCAGGATTTTTTAGGAATTCCGAATTACGCATGCGTCTCTGTCAAGTTTACCAATCGCTTTATACATAAGCAGGGTACTTTTCATGTAAAGCACGCGCGTATTTATTTCAGGTTAAATATTTGATGATATTATTACGAAATATAATTCATTTACCTTTATATCTTCACCAAGAACCATTTATTAATTATTCATAAAGTTATTATATCGAAATTGACCACGTAAATAGGAAGTAATGAAAATATATTCGATAGATGTACTAGATTTTTGTACTGTAACATTCTTATAAAACGAATGAAAACATGACTCTTAGAGAGAAAAAATAATTAATGTAATTCAATAATCATAACCAGAGATTTTAAACCACACTCACTACTACGATCCGAGTTCAATAAATAATTGAAATAATAAGGTGCTTGTGTTTGGAAAATCTTCGTTTTCTTAAATTGTTGGTTGCCATGTGACGTCAGTGAACGCTGCAGCGTAAGGGCGAAACAAGAGAGAGGAGATCGGTTGAATTAATTTAATTCAAACTTTTACATACAGCATAGATGTTAAACACTCACTCACGCGACTCGGGTTTCAATAAATAATGATCATCAATAGATTCTTGAGCCTGGGAAAATCTCGTTTATGTAAATAGCGGTTGCCATGTGACGTCATCGGACGGGGAAAACAAAGGGGAGGAAAGTTGTTTGCCTGAAACAGAGGGGAGAATGGGGGAGGAGGCCGGGTCAAGGTACTTATTGCTGAGGGTCATCTCAGGGTCATCCACGCGCCTTAAAATTTGTAACTGTTCACGCGAGTCCAGATCCAGTTCTAAATGCAGTTCTATTGTAGTACTACAATTTTACTCGGCAGAATTTTTATTTATGAACAAAACATTTTCATTGAGATGAATAGCGAACGAATATGAAAATATTCCAACATTCTTTTAATCACATTTTTTTAAATGGAATATATGTTTTGCCGCGATTTAAAGTCAGATTATATTCACAGAGCCAACATACATAGTTCAGTAGATGAATGAACCTCTTGGCTGTAAAGGAAGGAGTGCTCGTCAAAAGCAAAGATATGTGAACGGTAGGACGTAGTGCGCAAGCTCTCCGAAGGCATAGAAATAAAGTGCAAGTTGCTTGTACATCTTTCAAAAAAAAGCATTTAAACTACTTCCAGTCATTAGCGTGTTCTAATGGAAGTCACGCGAAAGTAAAAGTGAGCACGAAGAGTTGGTGTGCCTTCATGAGGGAAAGAAAAAAGCATAGAAGAGGGAGAGGGAAACATCTCCGTCAACATTTGTCTTTTACCCGTATGAAATCCCCCAGCACCTTAAAAAGAGTTTTGGCTCTTCCCTTCAAGGTGGAGATCTATACTTAGAACGATCCCTCATTTAGAAGTGAGAGTGACATTCCAATACATCGTGTAGCAGGGTCATTCACCATTAATAACCTTCCGTTGGAGCTCTCACGGCCTGCCCTTAACCAATTGAATGTGTGGCGCACGCACACCTCGTGTGATGCCCCTCCAAATAAAATCTGCGAACAAATTAGTGAAAATTCGTTTGTTCAATTTCAAACGTTTCATGCGTGATAAAAATCGTCTCGACGTACGTGATAAGAATTTAAAGTCAAGGTAAATATCAGTATTTTAATACTTCTATTTGATAGAATCACAAATTATAAGCAAAACAGATACCACCATGACGGAGGTGAATTTTATTGAAGTTTAGATAAATACTGTGATAAATGAAATTTGTAAAAAAAAACATTTCTTTGTCAAATCTGATTTCTGGAAATTTCAAGTGGAATTACTAAACAATATATTTACACAGGAAGGTACATTATATTTAAGAGAATACACTATCATCAAGTCTATATATTATTTTAAAACGGTAAAACATTAAATTTAGGCTAAATATTGCTAGATACCGTATCTATTGGCATTAAAATAGAACTGTTTTCCTTTCAATTAGGGCCAGTATAATTTATAAGAATTTTATAAGCAATTGTTACATTTTTCTAACTTAAGTCAGTGATCAGTTTTTGGATATCACTTTGTGAAAGTGACGGGTATTCATGATAAAAATATCCACACACTTACTACAGGCTATAACACCATCCATGGGTATACTATACCATGGTTTCATAAGTGTGAATTTCAAGATAGGTATTGATAAATACACTACGTAATTGATAATGACACTTTTGCAATGCATCCAGTCCTGGTGTTCTAAACCAAGTTTTAGTTTTAAACCAAGCGTGAATAAGTAAGTTTCTTTTCAATTGTCATTAATTACTCAATAAATAAGGGTTATTCATTTTCCATCCAGTATTAAAACGTCTTTTTCGGACTTCTTTTACTTTTTTAGAACTTCGTATTAAGTTACAAGCGGTGAAACGCTTTATTAAATATACAAATTAATCTAATTCTTCGTAAGAGGATCATTCAGGAAACGAGGGATTTGAGTGATAAATTAAAAAAATGAATTTTTTCAATGTAAATTAATATTTTAAAATGAATTACGTTTTCTAGGACGCCTTAGAAACCATGATTCCTGAAAGAAACGATAATTTTATAAAACGAGATTAAAATCTTTCAATAAAGAATGCTGAAAATAATACTAAGCCACTGTAATATCTTCATTATTAATATTTCATTATGGCAATGTATCATAAGCATTGGTTCATCACGGAAATTGGTTCATCACCAAATTTCAAAAGAAGCTCATCCTCATTTCAATAATTAATCACTTAGCGGCGTCAATTAACACATTAACACTTTTATTCAAGAAATGAAATAGTGGACACGCGACATCACAGAGTTTTTTCAGCAAAAAAATATTCTGAGTACGCATGCCAGCTGCTGCCACTGGAAGGAAGAGAAAAACGGGAAAATAATAATAAGAGATGGAAGGAAATGCCAGCGTTTCACACATGGGCTGGAAGGCTAATTAAGGATTATATGTTCTCCATTCTGGCTAATAATAACAAGGACCTCTACAGTTTCTCATTATTTGATCCATTTCGAGCCAATTCGGTAATATGTTGGCAAAATATGAATTATTTTATATAACTATTTCGTTAGGCTCTTGTTAATATTGACGGCAGAAGGAAAAAGAATGAATAAGGACATAATTTCATTGAGACCATATTTTTGTACCTATTTTGTTTTAATTCTCCTCAATAATATATCATCCTCCCTAAGTTTTATGTTCTCATAGGAAGAAGAAAATACTTAATTGAAAAATATTTTACATATAGGCCTTCCCGGTGTAAACCTTACTAAAAATTGAACATTAAAAAAAATAAAAACAAATACATTTATATTTTATTCTGGTTTACATAGCGACGGCTACTAGATCTGAGTGATAATCTAACACAAGGCTGTGCCGAATAATAATCATCACTGGTAAATCCTTATGAACAGCAAACAGGCATATAGCCCAAAAGGAAAGCCCCAGACTGCAGTCTCAATGCTTGAAGCTTTATTCCTCCATAAACATTGAAAACATATTTTGTATGTTACATGATACTTATATATGTAATCTATACTTTTCTGAAAATCATTTTATTCAATCTAAGCTGTCTAAACTGGATATCAATAAGCGTTACAATAATTTCATTTCTTTTTTCCACAACCCCTATCCATTAAGGGTTCGGAATAAAGACTGATTCTATAGGTCTTTCAGCGTACCTCGATTCCCTTGCCAGAGTAGTCAATGGAGGCATGTAAAATAAAAGGAGTCGGTGCATTAATCCGGTAAATCATCCCGAGTATTCATTTGTCATGAGTATTACCCAGTTTAGTGCATTTGGGAAAAAGGGCTGAAAATCGTCGCGGTGCCGGCACCCTTCATGTAAATCAAGTCTATTCAAACTATGAAGACACGTATCTTGATCGCTACTGAAGATCGTGAGAAATGCGATTAGAAAATCGTCACTTATGCGATGATTAGATTCCGTGAGTGAACGATGTGCAGCCTTCCCCGTTTTCATTGGAACACCTCCAGATTCCGACACATGAAGATCTCTCGTGAGTGAAATGCTCATGATTCATTCGTCGTTCTTCACGACATAGCCCCGTTTCTTTTTTACGCGCAGCGACCTGAAGTGCGCAATTCGGCGCTCGGTTCCCAATTGCTATTCCAGTCGCCATCGGGCTCCCGGGAGGACACGATGGCGTGACTTCTCTCCGGGCACGGGAACGAACTATGAGGATTCGAGATCCCGCAACTAGCGGACGAGAAGCAATTTGGCTTACTTGGAAGCGGTGAAAAAGGGCTTCAAGGTTGTCGATATGGATTTAAACCGATTTATAACCAATCGATGGGTTGACGTAGACAATAATTTGATGAGTTGAGGTAGAGAATAAAAAGTTATTCACTCAAACGCTTTAGAAGTTCATTACTTAAATGTCTACAGTGGAAAGAATACGAGTGAGAAAGATTATGAACGAATACAAGTGAGTATTAATTGCGTGATCAATTCCTGGCTAATTTTCTTTCGTTGTTTTAGGGTGGTGTGCCATAGATTTCCAGTTTATTGATGCTTATCTATTTTTTTAATCAAAAAATCTACGCATATCTACGCATTTCTCACGCTGCAAAGCTGAAATAGTATGTGTCCCCATTATTGGAGGGAAACGAATATTTTATCAGGATGAATACTTAAACTCCACTAAGACTGTAACATTGCTTCCTTATTTCAACAATAAATTTGTTGGATTACCTCCACTAAATCAAAAACATGTCATGTGCTACTTTCCTACTGCCTCTACTATTCACTGCTACTCTATGTCCTACCTAAGTCTTAATTAAGATTTGCCTTCATTGAGGATGATTAAGTTTGAGAAATAAATAATGCACCGTATGATGGATCAAGATGATCTAGGGCTAAAGTAAGGCATTCAGGTCTCAAAATATACATTATTAGTACAATAAGTATTAATGGAATATCACGTAAATAGACAGTAACATAAAAAATGAACCAATTCATGTACTAGCAAAGGAATTTTTACAAACTCAACCACACCTAGTTGTGATGAAATTCATGCTAGGTTAATTACCCTTAATCGTTGGTATTTACTCAGGTACATAGAGATGAAAAATCTTTAGAAATAACAGCTTGAAATGTAGAAAAAAGGAGGATAAGTTTTCCAAGGATAGCCTTTCGTGAAAATAAGTACGACGCTAAAGCTAATGAGTAATAGTATGAAAATGGATAGGTACCCGTATTTCCAGATACACTGGTTAAAAATCCGAGAAAGGAATCAACGAATAAATAATGCAAGCGCTTTTTTATTGCATTCGATGTGCGAGTCCAATATGCATCACAATGAAATAAGCATAACAAGGTAAAGACCAAACACTTTGACTTGACTTTTCCCTTTTTGCTCATTTAATTGGAAGCAATTTACACCCATCACGACGTTCATAAATGAAAGCTTTATAAAAAGTGTTGATTCTACCAATAATAATTCCTTTAATTTACAAATTGTTGAAATTTTAAGTTTTAGGTATTTGTAACTTAGTAATTGATTAACGTTTGATTGTAGATGAAGGCGGATTAAACTATTTCAGCAAAAGAATGCTGGCAAATTCGCTCAGTATTCAGGGAACTGGATCAGTTACAGAGAATGATTGAATTCGATTTGATTTTCATTGTGATCCGAGCATGCATTTTATTTGTAATTCAGGAATTAGAGATGACTTATTTTTTATTATCATTATCAACCAATTTATCATTTATTTATTTTCATAATCCAATTTATCAGTACTTTGATCCATTCACCATTTATAAGAAAATATTACATAAACATTGAACGAAAATAAAATAGAATGAGAAGATCTGACAAAACTCAGTTTAGCGATGTGGGTGTGAGCCCTTTAGTGAAAGAAATTTACATGTATCACGTAAACTTTTTCTACTTCTGCATCATATCTTTTTAATTAATGTATGATGATAATTTGAAGATGAATTATAATGTGTAATCAGAATTATCTATGCATTTTTTTAAAAAATAAAATTTTAATACGTCAATAGGAATCAGGATCAACCGAGAACCTTTCCTTATTTTTCCGTATTTTAACTTCTTTCTGACCACTAAAGCAGATATGAAGTACAATGAGGCACCTCAGAACAGAAATAAATAAAATTATATTGATAAATAAAAAGCGGATTTTTATTCCCTAATCTTCATTATTCCATCAGCATTAGCTTCAATCCTTCATCTTCACTCCCTTTTACTTTCTTGTCCATAATTTTAATCAACTTCCTCGTTCCCAATCATGAAAGTTTTTCCATGATTGCTAAGAGCAGGGAAATAATTTTTGGGAGTACTCTCGTCAAAGACTTTGTGATAATGAGTTATTCTAGTTTTTTTAGTTCCTTCCTGGATAATGTGATCTGAACCTATCCAACCCATCAGAATAATGTCCTCTTTCAGGTATTCTAGTAAATTTGCTTATTTTTATTTTGGCGCACAATCTATGTTTTCCTCTCCAACCTTAGTTGATTTCTACAGAAGTGAATGCATATCTCCTTAAATCACATATGTAGGTTTTTTATTGACCGATTTGGTAATTTTACCGTAAATGAAGAGTACAAATACTGACGAGGGATTGGGTGGAAGAAATATTCCAATTAAAGCAAACTTCATCCCCTAATGTAGACACAGTAGGTAAGGATAGGGCTCACATCATGTTAGCTCATCGGCGTGTACCTTTTAAACATAATTATGGGGATTTCTTTCACCACCTGCAAGTTGATCCCTAAGGTGCCAAATTCAAAAGGATTTCTAGGTGCCAAATCCGAGAAAGATTTGGCACCTAGAAAACCGCTGATATTGAGCTAAACTAGATATTGGGCTAAACTATATAGTCTTCTTCGGGATTCGAACCCTGAGACAAAGGTTAGCAGTCCTAAATTTGCCAACGGGATTCCACGTGGTCTATATATTAATAACGTTATTTAAATATATAAAAATAAAAGTTGTATAGGTGTTAGAAATGGGTGGATTCCTTTGGCAGGATGTCCTTGGTCGAGTGACGACCAGCTGGTAACAGATGCCACCGGCAATGTAACGAAGCACGGATTTTGAGCCCATTATGAGCAGTTCGCGAAATGTTGCGGACGTGGAGGACCAGGGCAAGGGCATTTGGGGTTGTACTGCCGTGGGTGGAAGGAAACAAGTTGCTGGACCAGTGGACACGTGAAAAGAGCCCTCACCCTCCCCACTGGATACACCCACCCGCCCATCACCCGAGGCGGAGAGGACTGACTAACTGGGTGTTGCTCACTCGCATCTCAAGGCTGGATCCCAAACGGAAATTAATCGAAGGTTTCCTTACGTTTTTGGCCATGACAAAACACGGCACCGTACCGTTGACCCTTCTTTCATTCTGTTGCGGGTGTGGCCAGCAAGTCAAACGCTTCAAGGGTGTGGTCGTGGAATAAGAGTCCGATTCTATTTCACAGGATTCCTGCTCAATACACCTTTCAGAACGTCTTTATCCAAGACGGGGCAAAAGAAGAGAAATATCCGGTTGGGATAGCCCTGACATTTGAATAGGCTGGCCATGAAAACTGGAAATCGATCGATCTCTTCCACTTGGTTACGTCGATAAATTAGGTGTTATGGCAAATATTAAGAGGGTGTTTTCAAAGTGCATCATTTGTCATATTTTTGGTGAAACTATTTAATGAATTTTAAAAACCTGTTCACATTTCGGCAACATCAGAATGCTAAATGTATACAATAGGTATGACAAATTATTAAAAAAACATGGCTAAATAAAAATATTACTGCATATTCCATGTCAAGAAGAAATATTCTTATAAAATCATTTATTTACCAATGAGTGCCATTGATATAAATGAAATTCAACTGAAAAATTAAAGGTATCTATAGTTTAGATAGTTCCCAAAATGAAAATATAGGGTGTAAAACTTATGGTAAAAAATATTTCTTTATTTATTATTCTATGCTTATCCTCCAAGAATGCATTGATGTTGCTTGTATGGCACCTATCCCTAATTTGAATTCTAAAAAGGAAAATACCTCTATATCTTCATGTTAACCCCTTAAAGTGAAGTAGGAATTTAGTTATCTCGTCGAAATAATATCTTTCCCGATGCTCCCCTGAAATTCTTAAGCATTGTGAGCACACCTAATTTAGCCTAATAGCACGTAATTATGGAGAAATTACGTGGTACAAAATTAATCAAAACGAAAATCACGAAACTCCTCGAACATACTCAGGCACTAGCCCTTTCCAGTATATTTTAACTATAAGAAAAATTCACCAGTTAAAACAGTAACCAAATGAAGACTAGTCCCTTGATCATATAAAAGGAATATTAAATAAATATGTATTAATCCGCAACCAGAGTAGACACGAAATTTTGTGATAAATTCCGATCTCTACTAATTATTCACCCTAAATTTAACTGAACAGGGTACATCGAAAGGCATAAACAAACACTAGAAGTATGCCTGAATTAAATGCAATCGCTGAATTATTTGAACACTATCAAAGTAAAAAATGTAAGTATTTACAATACCATGTATTTAGAAAGAAACCAATTGGAACTCCAAAACAAAAGTCTGATGGATGACGTAACGATTCATTTCATTATATCATAAAACAAACGCGGCATTTAGCTGGTTAAATTCAATGAAGCGTAGCGTTTATGGCTTCCTTAAATTTCAAAATTGAATAGAAATAGACACATTTATTTGATATTCACCATTGATAAACAAGATAAAAAGTTAAAACTACTTCCATATTAAGTCATCATGCGTTAAAACATCCTTTCATTACTGGACATAATTCTTGACATGAAAAAAGGTAAGATCTAATTTTTCACATTATGATATTTAGTATACGGTGTCAACATCGTTTAAAAAATCTGCCGTACCTCCTGTAAAAAGTAAAACTTTTATCAATATCTAGTGATCTAAAAATTTTGAGCACTTGGTATTATTTGGAAGCAATAAACTTTATCATATGGCAACAAAATATTTTTTAGCTTGCCGTAAACGAGCATACATTATTGACCGTTTTATCCAAAAGATAAAATCCAAATAAAGTATGAATATTGAACATAATTTCACGATGATAAGCAATAACTAGAAAAAATATTTTATTTTGGTAGTTGTGCATGCAATTGAAAATACGTGCAAATAAGGTAAGCACTAGAATAGCTTGTCATACCGAAATTCCCATGATGCAGCGATGAGTTGAGTCCTTCGATATTGCTGAGCCGGTCCTGTTGGGCGGCCTTCAAACTCACACACGATGCTCCGTCCGAACAAGTGACCGTCGAGTTGCTCCGAGAGCCTTTTCGTTTAAAACGCCGGTTCCCTTTCCGCACACTCTCGAGTCTCCGTCGAGCATTCAAGTCTCCGACGGGCGTTGGAGTCTCCGGCTACCACCTTCTCCTCTTTCTTCCCCTCTTTCGTTCTTCCTCCTCCCACTTGTTCCCCCTTTCTTCCTCCGATCACAGCGCCTTTACCTCTCCTCAACACACACCGCCTGCAACAAAAGGGATCCTCTTGGTTACTGGGCTCGGGAGGCAAAGCTCCTACTCAGTTAAATACGGCAGGTTGCCTACTTAACCCTTCTTCCTCCCTCCCCCTCCTGTCGCTCTCTTCCCAACCAACAACGCGGCTGCTATAGCAACGCCCCACCCCTCCCCTCGCCAGGCCAACGCCTCAGAACGAGGTAGAGCTCAGGTTTGGTAGCTGGCAAGGAGTGAGGGATAAGGAGGGGGGACTATCAAATAGGGGTGGATTGGCCCTCCTGTTTTTGGCTACAGCCTTGAGGAAAAAGGAGCACAGAGGGAAGAAAAAGGACAGAGGGGAGGTACTTTTGGCTCACGAACAATCAAACTGGGTTTAAATAAAATTAATCCAAGGCAAAACGTGCGCGTTCAAAAAAATGGCAGTGGAATGAGAGAAATGTAACGTCTAAAGTGATCGACTGAGTTGAAAATTCTATCTCAGTCAACTATTAATTCGAAGAGTGGGGGCTATCGAACAAGTGAGAAGCAATTAACCTGCCTTGTTCACCTTAAGAGAAAATTAGGGTTTGCCATCTCCCCCTAAGCGTAAGTAAGATATATGACCTTACCAGAATGACACCCGTCATTGGCAAAAGTCACTTGGTTTTCCAGGTAAATCCAAAAACTCCTCTGTTCATAAACTAGTTGTCACAGGCCTTATTTTTATCAAGTAAATTTTTCAGTTGAAAAATACTTCCATCATATCAAATGCATCGTAGAAAGCTCTCCAGAAATACGTATCAATTCAAGGGGGATTGAAATCCTAATAATTATTTCTGTAATGCCTTGGAAGGTATTGTTTTTTTTACGATTCTGTAATAAGATTCAATGACAACTCAATCGTATATGGGTAATAGTTATAAATATTTAACGTCCGTTTGAGCTTTTCGCGGTTTGCATTGAAGATTAGCCCACTAATTTGCATGTCCTAGTATGCACACCAGTGCAACGTTTCCACACAAAGACCAATAGTCGAGACCAAGAGATCACCGAGAATCTTTGAAACCATTTAGTAGGCATTCTTGCTCTGATTTTTTGAACACCCAATTCATGGGAACGGTTAAGAAATTTCATTACGTTATAAGTAGGCATATTTTCGTTATGCCAAAATTAGTCATAATATGATTGATATTTAAAAATTAATAAGAGAAGCTATTATATTTACAAGATGCTGTCGCTCTTAAGGATCTTCACATTCAAGCAATTTGCAACTCGTTCAGTGAATCATTTTGAATTGCATTGAAAGTTTGACATGGCGCATGATTTTACTCTTGAGATGGTTAAATGACATTATTATAAAAACTATTTGGCTAAAATTATTGAATTTTCGTAGTTATAAGTGAATATACAACTTATAAATACAAGAAGACCTTAGCTATGCTAGCCAGAGAGTAAACACGCTGTCCGAGCAACGCTTGGGTCACAGGCCAAATTCAATTGTTATAATCATAACAGCCCAACAAGCTCATACATTTGAAAATTTAAGCAAGGGGTGAAATGAAGCCTTTACCGTTGAATTATATATAGCAAACATCTACCAAAGATAAAATTAAAAAAGTCAATATACTATTCCTAGCATATTTTCTGCTTTAACACTCATGAAAAATAAGGAAAAAAGGGCGATACTCTTTTACCCACAAATGGTAGGGAATTGTTTCATGATGCCAATTAATATGCTAAACTGCCCTCTATCCTCAAAATGGCTCTTATTTATGAATTGTTTCTTATTATTTTGGTTTAATTTCCAAATACATGCTAGCTAGGTATATATTAAAAGCATTTCATTTATAATTTCATTCGATTTTGCACAAGGCAAGGTGTTTTCTCTTCTTAAAAACATATGGTCATGGAAATTAATGACTATGAGTCCATTGTTAATAATTAATTGAATGATGGAATTAAAAACGATAGAATGTAACTTTGATGCACGCAGAGAATTATTGGCCAATAAACGTGATCTAAAGTCCCTATTTCTATGTGCTAGGTGTGGGTGTTGAAAATTCCCTTTCAGATAAAGTTAGCTTGATTATGTTATACAGATTTTCCTCCGATAAAACCTAACCTAAAAATCTTCATAACCTCTCTACTCCTCTATGCCAACCACAACGAGTATTCTTTTCCTTCCACTCCCCACTCTAGGCATTCTCCCCCATGTCCTTCTCCTCAGTATTCTGTTATCACTTAAATACACCACTTTACAATTTTTTCCTTACTATAAATCGCCAAACAATCTCCTTCCCACAATGCCTCGCAAATGTTACATGCAATACGTTTTGTATGGAAAATTGGATATCATCACAGTTTTGTTAAAGATTATTTTTTCACATTTTAAAATATTGTTGGAAACCATAGAATAGAATAATCATGTTTGCAGTTCAGAGTTCAATCTAGCGACATACTTTCACCAAAAAATGGCCTGAAGACACATGTGTACAAAACGTTGCTCATGGAAAGAAAATAAGTTTGGAAATACTGCATATCGCGGCTTTTCTCTCACAGTTCTCTACCAAGATATCACATATTCCCAAAACTATTAAGGAAGAAGATGAAATGAACACTAAAGGTAAAGAAAAATCTTTTAACGACATTATATTATGGTACCATTCCAATTATTACAAATAAAAATATAGATGGAATGAGAAAAAATTTATTTCTGAGAAAGAACATTGCGATACGAGCAACGCAGCAAATCTGCTAAACATTTCTGGAAAACGTCCTAAATAAGAAGAGAAGTGATTATTAATAGAGAAGGTAAAAGCGATTCACATATTTATACATTTTATGAGCCAGATATTAGCAAGTGTTAATGTTAGACAATGTTTATTACTTTGCACTTCGTGTAATTCAACGTTTTACTATTTTTTCTCATCCATGATTTCCCTCCCTTTCAAAACGCTCATCTATCTCAAAAACAATAGTTCATTCAGGCTTTCCTTTTCTGTTCATAGAAATTCATTGAACCCTTCTACGGTTTGGCAAAAAAACATAAACTAATTCCGACCATTTTACTTATCTCCTTCTCCAATTCATGAAACCATTCAATTCTGAATGTCAATCTGATGCTGAACGCTACTTCCATTATATTTTTCCCATTACTTTTATAAAGAGGCTGAAGGTTAACAAATTTACCCATCTTCCAAATCCAAACTTGTATGTTTAAATAAGTAATCCAACTTCCGACCTACTTGCATACGACATAAGATACCTCAATAAAATACCTCGAAAAATGTCACTTTTTGTTCCGTACCATGTAACTTGAAAGATCTGCTACTGTTGGTGCAGTGATTTATAGGATGACTACATGAAATTCTTCCAATAATGTGCAATTATGTAACCTTTTCATGGTGGCATGAATCACTTGGCCCATGCATCGACTGCTGAAAACTGGACCTTACGACACCATAATCATTACTGCTACTTTTGAATGGTTGGTGGCTCACCTGACTTTCGAAACTGTTGAATAAACCTTTTCTCTTCGGTTGTCGTGCGACTTCTTTGGTGAGCATACGACTATTGGGCGGGGGAAATCTCTGTATCCAAGGGTAAACGTGAGACTTCGGAGGCGAAGAGGTGAAAATTGAGCCACGCCCTTAGTCTGCTGGCCATGGAAGATCGTAAGGGAAGAAAAATGGAGATGAGATAAGAAAACATTGAAGATGGCCTCATTTTCGAAATGTACAGCATAAAACTTATATATCGTGGGCAATAACAATGACAGCTGCAAGTGCGTTCATAAATTAACGTCTTTCCGACCTCGTAACCTCACCTCTAAAATTGCACCGCAGAAAATTCCTACTATAGTATCTGGAGAACGTCATTTAAACAAGTTGAGTTAGTTTAATGAGCATCCAATCCTAAAAACCTATTAAATATCCACCAGCAGCATGAACGTACTCTTGTTTAACTCCAAAATTTCAAAATTCTCCTGATTATACACAAAAAGCCAATTTTTTCCTCACTTTACCCCTCTTACTTCCATCCAAAATGTCCTACAACTCATCATCTTCACTTTTATCTCCTATTTCATCCCATAAAATTAGTACTAATTATTTAGTTAACATTTTCGTCAAATTTATCAGCCCTTCTTCCTTTTGTTTCCTTTCTATCTCCATAACCCCATACCAAATGCCAACTTTCCAATTTATTATTTACACAATTTTACTGACATAAAAATAGCGCAATCTAGCTCACTTATTAATCCCTAATGAATTCTTTTTAAATATATATAGAAGTATGAATTCACATTAGATTCGGTTCTATAAAAAAAAGTAGCAAAGTCAGTTTTAATCACGTTTCATAGTGTCTGGGACAATTGGCATATAACAGCCCATTTCCTCAACACATTTACAAGAATAAAAATAATTCTCTACCTTTATCTACTTTTTCTAATAATTCCTAATATTCAAACAAACGTAGGTACTTGAATAATTAACAAGTGTGAATCTCGATATTTGTGTGATGATATTCTCTAGGTATTATGCTATTTTTGTCTTAGTGCGCATAAGAAGGTAATCAAAGGTTGTTTTCTAGAACCCAGGAACTCATTCTGGACCTAATAAAGCACACGCTGGCGATAATGTAGTTTTTAATTGAGCTTTTGAAAGCTATAACATGAGGCCAATTTATCAGATTTTGATCAGTGCTTCAAATCGCCAATCTCAATTAAAAACTATTTCATTGCAGTACTTCTTCTGAACATTGTGATTCCAGATCAGTTCGTTTCATAGATGTTGGATAAAATGCAAAAGAGTGTTTCGTGAACATATTTAAAAAAATTCTCAAATAAAATTATTATTGATCAAAGACGACATTGAGACTGTTTTCCTTTATCAAACATCTCGATGGCGGTAAAATTTTTAAAATATAAGGTCTGATGACTAAATGCGCTTAATTAATAAGCGAACTTAATCGAGACCTTGATCACTACGTCATGACTGATCCACACGCGCACCCGCCATACTGGTCCAGATTTTCTCCACGCTCGAGTGATTTTTGATCACGAATGCGTGCATTAGATGAACTGCAGCCTTGAGGTGTTAGTGTATCTGAATTTTATTTTATTAGAATTATCCCTCTCTAGGTAACGAAGTGTAGCACATATCGCGATACGTATTATTAATAAAAGGGAGAAACAAATTATGGAAAAACAGAAGTTTCAAGCCCACTGAAATATTAACTCATAATTTTTATTGCTTTAATCGCATTTTTAGTGGAAAAAAACATCTTATAGACCGGGGAGCTCCGGTAATACGCTCTTTATCCTCCTGATTATAAGCCTTTAAGTAATTATTATTTATTCTAAATACTTGGTTGAGGAAAGAACATTGGAGAGTATGAGAAAAATCATGAAGTGACTTAAATCAACTCGATGGGAATAAAATATTGGCCGAAAAAAGTACTAATAATAATTTTAGAGTGGCAGGGAAGAATTCTTCTCAAAATTTCTGCTTTAATGTTCAACATCCTCTGAGCTACGTACTATGCAACATGACAGCCATTCACTTCAGTCAATGCATTCATGACAGTCAATTTCATTGTTATATTTTTGAACATGCACACAAATAGTCTTGTGAAGAAAAAAGTTAAAAAATTGATATGGTCTAATGAATACGTTAATAATCAAATATATCAACAGATTAAAATGCAGTAGCAAATACCCCTCCACACGGATAATCTACGCGTATTCATCGTGTTAACACAGACTTGGCATTTCCCATCTTTATTTTAAAAGACTTCAGATAAAAGAACTCAAAATTACTGATTATGAAAATGAACTATGAAAAAACTTATTAGATTAGGCATAAATACTTATCTTCTCAAGGCGCAGTCAGCTTTACAGCCTCCATGCACTAAAACCCAAACTCTGTTGTTAACGTGCCAATGCTGAATCCTTTTAAACATCAAGTGGATACTCTTTACTGCCCACTTCACGAGGGTTATACAGGATTGCAAACAATCCATTTGCTCTTTTCTGTTATTTTCTACTAGAGTCTATGATTGCATTGCACAATGCCAATTGTCTCAAAAAAGCAATCAACTTTCCAAGAGAGTTTAAAATTTTTATAGAGTAGCCAACATGGAGGATATAATATACTAGATGAGGCAACGTAGCTGATTTGAGAAGCCAGTGGCCGTCTTGGTAGGCACAGGCATAAGGGACGGACTATTCACTATCCTAACGGATGAAGCTGATTTAGCACTCGGTAAAACCTGGAGTAGTAAGTTGAATAATGGAATGAATCCACCAAATTCTTCAAAGGAACATAGAAACGTGCGCAAGCAAGTAGGACTGTGCCAAATATGTAGTCTAAATAAGTTGAATTCAAATCAGTTTCGGTAATAAAATTAACTCCCAGAGGAATGGAATGCATTTTTCCCATCCTTGAATAGGCTTAAAAAGATAAATTGAGATCGCTGCGATGACATTTGGATACGATTCAAATTTTATTCATGCTTCAATACACATGCATTCTCCATAAAACGTCGTTTTAAACACAATGCATTGCAAGAAGTCCTCCCAAACACCTTTATTCTGGCTTCATTGACACCCTTAGGCTAGCACGCCAAAGCCTCATCCAATGTTCTAATCTTCTTGGTAGTGGCAATGAAAATACATACCTGGTTTACTGGTTAAAATGAACATTTATATATGTATTATATGTATAAATTCATATCGACAATATTAGAAAAAATAATGCATATACAATTCAAAAAATTACCCTTTTCCTGGTTCCTTTCTCATTTCGAAAATGTCCTTTGATGAGATCAGTAAGAGCAAATTTTAGGTGATATCTATCTGATTTTATTCTCTTTGACAGCCAATCAAAATGGCACGAAGAAAGATCACATTCTTTTGCTGTTGGAGAATTAAAAATCTAAAATCAATGACTTTCAAATATACACATTATCTGTTTAGGAATGGAATAAATAGTCGGTCATTGTAGCCTAACCAATGGCCGGTGTCACACCAGTGGATCATCAATAAAATTGAAGGTGCAAGTCATAAATAGAAGACCCCCCAGGAAACTCCTGCACCACTCCATGATGTCAGGGTGGGTTTGTTCAAAAGGATGAAATTGGAGAAATGTTTTGATTGTGAAACGGAAATGCGTAAAATGCCATATTTCCGAAATTATTGAGGATACTAACAGATTCGATCGAATTTTCCCAGGGCATAATAAATTAGTACGAGTTTTACCTGGGCTAATTTTGCATACCATAAATGGCTCATTCAATTGTACCAAATTTGCATCTATACCTAGATGTAGATGGTTTTGAATTCTAATTCATATTGCACGCTAGGCTGTTTTATTTCTTGGATGATTTTATTAAACCATGGAGAAAACACTGCCATAGAGCTACTAGCAATAGTGCAAGGGAAGTACCTTATATGCATCTGATGCATCTGATGCATCTTAACCTCTCAACTCACAAGTACATTGGTATCGCAGATTACTATGCACATATGGGTAGAAATTAACTTCTCAAAAAGTTGGAAAAAAGAATTTTGAATTTGTAATAGTAAACCCAAACAAGAGAAGTATCACGAATCATCTTCTCCACTGATTTTCACCTCATGGGTTGCATTTACTATCGCAAAAGTATTTCTTATGTTGTCTTGTCATTAGTCCAGGCATTGGCATGCCCTTGAATATCATACAGAAGGGTGGGGAAGTTCTGTGACCTCTGGCCAGATCACCTCTCTATCCCTCCCTCCCAAGCCTCTACCCTTCCCGTTTGTCAGGGGAGGGTGACTCCTGCGGAGAAGAGGGATGAGAGGGAGGGAGGGATGTGTGGTGGGAGTATATAGAGAGGTGTTAGGCAGCGGGGCGGGGATAGGAGGGTCGGAGGGGTGGCATAAGAATGATGGAACAAAAACAAGACCGAATGGCTCTAAGTCGTAGGGCAACCGGTTTGCCATCTCTGAAAAATATATACGAATGAGATGAAAAAATAATAGGACATAACGGTATATGCTAATTAGACAGCGAAATAAACAATAGGTGGATTAAAATATTCTTGCAATAAAACTTTGCAAAAAATGTTACCTTATGGTTAAACTCTTGACATTATATCGGTACATATCAGTGAAAGAAATCGAAAGGATTATCACAAGAAAATAAGGAATCAAATTCAGAATCAGTAAGAGTATCAGTATCAGTCATTCACTGGGCTTCTGAAAACTTTTGGTTAAGTACACTTTAATAACTGTGTCATTTAAATTATGAAATTAGGAATTTCATAACTTGATTGCATATACTCATGAATTTTCGTGAATAAATTAATTTAAATATAAAAATTAAAATAATGAATGAATATGTTTTGTGCTGAAAACCATTTTACTGAAAATGTGGTCATACTATTGACACTGTCTAATTAAACGGTATGGCATTAAGCTGACATTCTATTGGCTTTTATTTCCGGGCACCTTTGCTGTTTTTTCCTTAATCGTGATGAAATGCTAGAAATTGAAGACAAATGAGATCTAAGGCTGAGAAGTCGTAATTAAGAATGAAGTGAGATGATCAAAACCGGCTTGAAGAAGCAGCTGCCGGGCGAAATATATAGGTATATTTCCTCTCGCCCTCCCCTCACCTTCACCCCATTGCTCTTTTTACCCTCCTCAGGATGGCGTCTTTCCTGATGGGGTGGAGAGAAGAGGCACGTGATCACGAGTTTGATCGTGACCCCAATGAAATCTGGCCGCGAACGCGTCGATTGGGTGAAAATTGGAGAAAGATTGAGGGTTTAATGGCACTTTGATTGCAGCTTTGCAGCTGTGGATTTGCTGTTTTGGGGATCGCTAAGGGATAAAATAAAGTGATGGCTCTTGGCTCTTACATCATACACCAAACTATCTCACCTTTAAAAATCCTCAACAGACATTACTAGGTGTAGAAAGGGGAAGAAATATTTTTTTAATCCCCTCCTAATAATGATAATTTCAAAATAAAAGAGCCAAGCTTATATAAAACTTGTTTTTATTGATGTTTGATAGAATATATGACAGATTTGCCAACACCTCTTCTACCATTTGTCAATTACTCTTATCCGTTTTTGTAAGATATTTCTCTTCTTATTTTAGTGCTCTTTGGTCTTTTCATTTCATCTTTGAAACCTATTCTTCGTTCTTCCTCTTTTCTCTGGCGTTGTACCACAGAGTAAGTATAATACTACTCTACGATTGTATCCTCAATTTCTGGCTTCAGTAAACCAATGCCCTTAATTAATTGCTCATTTCTTCAATTTTCCTTCGACAATCTCTCCTCCTCACCTACGCCCAACACTTCATTTGTCTTCCGGTCCATTCATCGTAACTTTTCCATTTCTCTCCATACTCGATCACAAACGCCCTTATTCTCTTCTCATCTTCCTTTTCCATCGTTTATGTACCGCACATATTCAGCGTGTCCATAATTTAACTCTTTATCCACCTTTTCAGAATATCTTCCACAAGGGATTCAAACAATTTTTCTCCTATTCCTGAAATATTCTTTTTCCGGTGATGTTATTAACGCTTCCAAGTCTTTGAATCAATCCTACCTGTATCTATCGACGATAACAACCACTTGCAGAGAAAATAGTGATAAACCTCGAACTGATTTTTATGGATACTTTTACTTACAAGAAATATAATGAGTTTCATTAGATTTTTTCGATACTTAATGCAGCATTTTTCTATCAATTACCGAATGTCTTTTCATACCCATTGCATTATGTGATACATCCCCATGATGATTATCTTCACCCACTGTAACGTTCACACATGCACCATATTCACTTCGGAGCTTGCGCACGCCTACTGGACGGAGGCACTGCATAGTTTTAAATATTATCAAATTGTAGGGAATAAGTATAATATTTATTATTAATTATTTAATAAGTATAATATAGCTGTTTCTCAGTGACTACCTCCTTGCATCAATATTTTTAGTGAACATGACGAAAGGTGTAGAATTATCATGCAACCACCACCACTACGTTTCTTCTGCGACGGTAAAGTTTCACTTACAGTCGGTATAGTGTTTCGGGTTAGAGAGCGCGTGTTCCACTACCAATGAATGAAAATAATACTCCGTTTAGTAAAGATAACTTTTACTCCACCGACCTTCTGCCACCTTTTCTGCTTGTTCGTTACATTTTTGGTCAATACCCGCTAAAATTTCACCACCTTAAGAAGCCCTTAGGCTCTAACTTTCAATAGAATTCATATTTCTTTAAAACAAGAGAGTTGGTTTTGGGTGTATGGAATTAAACTGCAATAGAGAGAGAATTAACTTAGGTGTGAAGAAATTATTAGGTATCCCCATCATGCATTGTAAGAAAAAACTTCATAAATTCTACAAAATCGAATTGTATCAAATTTATCACGAGAGACAATTACTCCAGAATCTATATAATTTTTTCTTCTACTCATCCTGAACATGGACTTCATGTTGAATTTACTCATAAGAATAACCAACTTTATTCCAACACTCATGTTTATAAAGTGTCTCTACAACTCTATAAACTGTCTCTACAAATTAAAACAACCATTAAAGGTTTAAAAGTGAAAACAAGAGCTCTACATATAGCTTTCCTGCATTTTTGTCGATTGACCAACCAGTGCATTACGCATGCGAAGATGTAGTTGGCAACAACAAGTGATCCACCCATTCAGCTTCAGCATTCCATGCAGTGTCTTGATGAGAGAAGACGCTCAATGTTGCCGGGGAGGATCTCGTCCAACTGGTGTTGGCGAAAACGAGCCTCTTGGGAGGTTTTCGGCCGCTTCCGAGCACTTCCGCCGATCATCGAACTCCCTTCGCCAAAAAAGGATGAGGAAAGCCCGGACGGAACGCATGGTGGTGATTAAAATGCTTCACTGGGCCCGTGGCAGAATTATTCAGCATCCGAGGACAAGAGCGGACGAGAAATGAAAGCGAAAATCAGAGGTAATTGAACGGTGCGCAGAAAATGACTAATTTACAGGTTCCACAAAGTCGAATGAATGAAGGAAAAAAGAATAAAAAGAGATTAATCTTTTAAGAGAAGTGTTTAATTGAATAAATTGCTGTGGTATTAGTCAACGAAATTTGAATAACTAAAACCGTCTTTTTTGATAAAATATACCCGTGAGATTGTTAACAAGACTCCAATTTAAAAAAAATCTTTGAGTTCATAAAAAAACGAGTAAAATTGCGCATCCTTTACGACTGATTGGTGTCACGCCTACTCAAAGTTTTCTTTGCCTTTGCTTTAATAAATCGAAATAAATTAATAAAGGAAACCTAACAAGAGAAAATTCATAAAGGAAGGTGTTTTTACATACAGTTTTTTATATTCGTACAACTAGATGGAAATGGTTATGTATTAATTAGGTGCTTGAATAAGTAATACATAATTTTGAAATGAAAATAGTAGCACTAGTGTAATTACTATGAGAACCGATTCTTGAAATGCAGGTCAAGCCAGCAATATGAAGAGCCGTGACACCAATAACTACCCTGCGAACCTATATATGGTACCTATATATATATATGGCCTTTACAACAATTTATATTTTGTAGTTTTTATTGAACATAAGACCTTATTAAATAGAAAAAGTCATGACAATAGTTTTAAATTCGAAATAAACATCGTACGGCATGCTATATTTTCTCAGCGTACTTATGAGTTAGGAGTATACAAAAATTGAAAACATAGAATCGAAATTTGTATTCAGGCAATTGATTCATTCTAAAAATAAAAAACATGTGAAACTTATGGAGAAACCCGCATACCAACATTAGAATTTAAAAATTGCGGGAAATATTACCGAGGATCGGCAGCGATGTTTTTGTTCGTTTTTTTTCTGAGTGCCGAGCGAAAACGTAAAAGAGATGGCACATCGAATATCGGAGGAAACACGGGCAAGATGCTGTTCCGTAAAAGTGAGAACGAACGTTGTGAATGAGAAGAGGTGACTCATAATGAAGGAAGGATCGAAATGACTGAGCACCCTTGAGCGAGAGAATTCGGATGAATGGCCGAAAAAAATGGTTCAGAGCTCGCTTCTACGAACGACCATCATTCAACTTACTGCCTGAGGGGACAAACGAATTTGAGAATTAAATTTTTCGAGTAACGGTCCTCTTAGAGGGATAGTAGGATCTGATGGACTCGGTTGATCAGAGGGATGGAAATTTTCTCTAGAGAAGCAAAATGGGTGTGTTAGTTAAAAGGAGACGTTTAAAGAGAGATGAAGCAACGTCCTCTAAAGGTAAAATAGAGAAAAAGCAATTGAGGCACGTCGTAAGAATTTCCTATTTTCTTCGTGTAAAACTTACACGTGAGGAAATTTGATAGTGACAGGAACGGCGAGGGCTTTCAAATACTAGAATACAAGGCAGAAAATAGACAACGCAAAATGAACTGCAGCATGACTGAAAATGGCGACTATCATGGCGAAATCCTTGAATTGTTAGAGAAAAAGTCTTTTTCGGGTCAATTCTTATAAGAGAGAAAGAAGTGGGGAAAGCCTGAAGATTTTGTGAGAATGTTATGATTTCAATCACAAAGAAGACAAAGGTAAAAGAATGATACGACTTTAAAGCCAATATTTTAATACCTCAGGTTGAAAAGTACTTCTCGGAGTTATCAAAATAAGATTAGAGGACATGGGAAACAAATACCTACTTTTTATTTTGGAAGAAGGTATAAACGATTGTCATGGGATTCTTGACTCTTCTCAACGTACTAATTCTGACTATCTAACATAATTCCTAAGATAGCTATACTCTAATCAGAAAAATTTTCGCAAGACCAAGAACGTCAATTTCATTTAATGTCAATACTCATTGAGGACTTCCCAAAAATAAAACACAGAACAATACCTGAAGCTCTAAAGATATGCTACAAAATTATTTATTTTTATATATCTGGAGAAATGTTATTAGTTTAATAAGGGAGGATGAAGAGGGCATTCTTTGGACTCTTTGGCATTGATAAAACATTTAATAAGTTTATACAGTACCGGTGTGAGTGATTTTTTGTTTGCGTGATTTAAACGTCTATGAGTCTACTATGCGATACGTCATTTGTGTGATTTGGCATATTGCGATGCCTCATACTATATGATTTAATTGCAGTGATTCACCAAAAACTTCCCCTCAAATTTGCGACCCCGATTTGATAGATCATTTCTTAAATTTTGGCGGCATGATGATAGTACCTCTTCTCCAGGGCAAATGATTAGGAAAATGTATTGTATCTCTGAACCTGTCGTGGATTATTTTACGATTGATAAAGAGATACCTGACCGCAGAAGGACAGTTCATGAATGGTTGAATCCTAGAGGAAATGGAAGGCTTGGGGTTTGGCATCCCAAGAACCGCACCACACAGGACGTTAGGGGGTGTGGTCGTGGCGTCCTTGGGAGGAAGTCGGTGGAGGGATCTGGCAGATAAAGAAAGGCCCCTGACCTCACTCTCTCTCTCTTTCTCTCTCTCTTTCATGTGGCGAAAGTGGGGAGGGGTTGAAAGTCGAGAGGGCAATGTAACGAGACGAGGTATCATGGAAGGATGGGAAGGAAACACGCTATTTCCACGTGCGGGACCATTGAGGCTCGGGAAGACTAATAAATTGAAGTGCACGATAAGTGAATTAGATGAATGAATCACCACTCGGCCTCCACGAATAATTTCGTTGAAACACTATATATACATGACTAGAAACTAATAGAAGCGTTTATGATTGTTGAGTGATTAAAGATCAGCTTTGACGTAGATGTGGTGGAATTGGTGTACAAGTATTTTATACATTAGTATGAAATGAGAAAAGTTTTCGTCCTACAGTAAACTTCCGATTATCCGTGCGCGACTTATCCGGGCTGTGAATTATTCGTGACTCGACAATCTATTTAGGGTATCGGCAGTGGTCTCAGAGGTAGGGAAATGTTTGTGATTTTGTTCCAATCATGAATTTCACTACAGCCCTGCCGACTGGCCCGATGACTTACGCCAGGCTTCGTGCCAACACCCGAGGCTTGCAAACATTTAATTGCGGCCATGACAACTCTACTGTATTATTTTTTTGCCATAAAATACTATTATGGACAGCAAGAATCTTTTTATCGACATATTGTGTTATTTTCTCAGGGAATTATTTATTTTGGCGAAGCACCCTAGAGAAATGAATTCGAAAAGAACCAAACGGCGGATTATCAGCGTTTCCCGAATATCCGTCCACCCTATATCAGCCCTTAATACGGAAAATCGGGAGTTTACTATGCGTTGAAAATTGAAAAAGCTTTCAACCATCAAATACAATGACAAATTAAGAGGGGGAGACAAGTGGTTGGTGTGGAGTTACTTGTAAGAATTCTATGTTTCATACCAGGGAGATGCATTAATACAGGTTCAGTTAAGCTCATGTTGTGTGAGGGAAGCAGATAACTGCCCCAAATTGAATATGCATTAAATATCATAATTGTCGGTTTTCACTATAGATAGGCATTTCATTTCCATAGGTTGATGACAAATTTTGCCTAAAAACAGATCACGTAGACGTATTAGCAATGTTTATTACTCAGCGATGATGCTGGTAGTTCAATGCAGAGAACTCGAGGCTACTAACCTTAGCGCCTGGGACCCCGATCACGGATATTTATAACGCGCACGATCGCGTCATATTTACTTTTTAATTACGGGTAGGAAAGTGAAAATAAAACACCGATTCTACAAATTTTCGTCCTCTACTTCATGGCTATCGTCATGGATGGCTATCGTCAGCACTTTATTTCCATGTGAGTCTCCACTGTATATAATTATAGTGACGATAAAGGGCACGATACGACACGATATCTCCCCATCGTTGAAGGTGGTACAGAGATTTGACATTCCGGTCCCCTAATATCATGTGACTTTCAAAAGCCTTTGGGTCTATCATATCTACCCTCATTTCTTTAGTGTGTAAATCTCAAATTAGATCTGCAAATCACATAAGTTGGAAACATTTTTATTTTACACCACTGTGCAGGTAGTGGTTTTCACAACGGTAAAAAAATATTTGCCCTCGATTCACATATGATAAAAACCGTACATAAACGAAATATATTTCCATCAGATGCAAGGAATGCTAACAGTAAATAGGATTTTTTCTCCAATTTATGATAAAATCTATTTTCATTATATATACATATAGAGCCTTATTCTCCTATTGCCATCGTCATTACATTCTTTATATATTATTTTCATGAAACCGAGACGCAACCTGCCAAAGATGTTCCCCGTTAGGCCACATATTTCTCCTTATAGCTCTACACTATAAATCATTCCTACAACGCCTCACCAAGGAACGCGTTTCAAAAGATCTACCATCTCCCAAAAGATCCTGTGCTAAATTCCATTCTTATTTTTTTTGCCATGGAATTTTACCCGCATTCCTGAAAACGTTCTGCGAGAAGGGCACCTGGACTTAGCCAGAGCTCCGCCCATGAATAGCAAAATATTTTCTCTGGAAGAATGAAAACTATTCGTCACACACTCTAAACACTCCATGCATGTGAGTTTTTACTAGACAGGAAACTTAAATACACCTAAAGTACCCAGGAAAGGGTATTTAAATTTGAATGACTTGTAGACTTATTTTCTGGCTATCAAAGATCTGATTTGATATTCGTTACACATCCTCAACAATTTTAAGCTTTTGTATGGGCTTCGTTAATATCCTTCAGCATAAATATTATACCAACGTGTTATTTCAAATCAATATAATATTTTATAGAATGGGCACTCATTTACTGATCTTGAAAATAGTGGTAGGAGGTAGATGTGGAGAATTGTCATGTGCTAAGCCTAGGAAGGACACAGTCGCTCTCTTTCTACTGAAGTGAAAGGAAAGATATTATGAACCCTTATATACCTACCACGTTTCAACGTGTCATGGATACCATTATAATAAATTATATTCATATTTCTTCTTTGTACAAATAATCGTAAAGTTTCTTGCGCAATGAGTGATGCACAAAATGAAGATGTTAGTTTATTACGTCAGAGACACTAGAGATTCAAATGTAATAGTCTAATATCGTTGTTCTTTTATAAATATTCTTTCTGTTTACTTTCAATTTCTAGATTCTATAAAACAGAATAATAACAGAGAAGCATCCATATTTTTGCTGCATATTTGGTGGTCTATTAAAGAGAGAGATTCACTTTTCATTCAGTGCTCTATGTCACCCCCATCAGAGTCCTAATATGCACAAGATTATAAATAAATATCCCATACCATAATCAACAAGGTTTCTAGGTTTCTGATTCCAAATTTGTAAAATAAAACAAACTATATCATTTATACAATGCCAAACATGCCCTAATATTCTGTGAATAATTTGCGAATTTGCTGGTAAATCCTTTCTTTACATTTTCACTTTCTTGACACACAAATCTCGGACAATGGGGTCCTTACTATAAATGTTTAGTAGTTCCTACATCCCTAAACTCTTAAGAGCACCTGGGCTAGAACGCGTGGCAAAAAATCGAAACAAGAACACCGCGCCCGAATCGCACAAAAAAAGAACCGTCTGCAAAACACGCCATCCGGACGTTGACACCGGTGTTCCGGACCGACCGCTCTCGCCGCATTTTTTATTTCTTTCCTGAATACACCAAGTTGGATTCGGAAGGGTGGGGCGGGGTTGGACGGAAGAGGACAGGCCAAGGACTTCTCCAATTATCTAAGACCTCGCAAGAGGACCGGGGAGCAGTCACCCGGAAAATTGCTCTCCAGGAGCACTGTTCGTCGTACGCGGAGGACATTCCGGCTGGGAATCATTACCCAAGTAATGCCTTGATTCCGGCTTATTATATCGCAGAAACATCTGCTAAAGATCTGAGGTTATCCATGGCTCTTTTACAGAAACAGAATAGCTTCCGAGGTGTCATGAGTAGCAATATCAAGCCCTCTTCCCAACGCGCTAGGCGATTGATCTTCAAATTACCTATAATTTGAAGTCATCCAATTAAAATATGATGGTACGTTCAAATCCAATTCCCAGCTCAGAGGTTAGGTATAATGGGCTATTTCACCAGTGATTACCTTGCACAAAAAACGCGCATGCAATGAAATAAACGTTGGCAAAGTTTAATCTTTCCTTTACTGCTACATCTGCTACGACTAGGAAAGGACTGAAATGGACCCCTTGAATAATGCGAGCGTTTATTGCAGAGCGCTGGTCTAAAATGCGCGTGCGCACAATCATTTTTAATCAACTTGACTTTGTGGGAAGATGATATCATTTCTTTTACAACGTATCAATCTAATGCACTAAGTTTCAGTTTCGTCAAGCCAAATAATGTAAAATAGCAAGAAAGTCGTGATAAAGAAATTGTCATTCAATACATCTATGCCCATAGAGAATTTTCACTTTTTATTAAATTTCCAATGTGCCTAAACTTAATTTATGATAAAAATAATTCTTTTTGTCCCCATACACTCTTGTTTAATAATTTAAGTGCCTAATCCTATGACGCCTTAGTGATTACAGTTTTGAGATACTTATCTATAAAATTATTTCGTAGAACCAACGAATTTGGGGCAAAGAAATGACAACAAAAGCATGTAAGTAAATAGTTTGTAATGAAAAAAAGGTAGACAGCTTCATCAGGATGAAAACATTCCATTGTTAAGATAAGGATGCAACGCCACAAGGTTAATGAAGATGACACACACAAATAAAAAAAAACATTACAAGTTGACATTTAAGATGGAATGAGGCCAATGCCATATGAATGTGGAGGGAGAAAAACCTGAAAACACAGCCATTTCATCACTGGGGTCTGATAAAATCATTTGTAATTTAGTCAAATACCATGAATGTAAAAATGAAACGATTAAGTATACCTAGCATTCAACAATAGTAGAGCTACATAATTACCGACCAATTTCACAATTAATTATAAAAAACCCTTAGGACAAAGTCAAACACAACAGCCACGCTCAAGACATGATTCACACTCACGAACTTTGGACTGTCGGACAAGCGCATTACTGACCTCGCAGTTTGATGGCAGTCTGGCTCCTTGGCAGTTGAAGGGATAATGGGGATTAGCAGGCAAAAAACAAGAAAGAGGCCTTGATGAAGAGAGACGGAACTGAGGGATCATCAACAGCGCAATAATTACTGCTGCTGTGACGAGGAAAGAGATTATTGATGGTTTAGTATAAAAGGCAGTCCTTGAGGGAAAGATTCAGTGCTCTCTCCTAATAAACTTTAAGCGAATAATTAGTAATGATAGGCCACGGATTAGAAATAAATGGGAATATGTACACATATTACCTTCTATGTTCATTAGAAATATGAATAATCAGGTAATGTAAAGAGTCTTTTCTTTGCTCCAAATCCGCTGTTTTATACATCTACATCTACATAATACCCTGCAAGCCACTATAAAGGTGTGTGGCAGGGGGTGAACTCTCACCAAACATGCACTACATATCATGCATACAAAAGGATTAGTACTTGTATAGGTACCGTTCAAAACTACGATATATGAAAAAAATAAAAATAGCAAACCATGCACGCAAAAAAATTGTGTTAGTTGGGTCAGCTTTAAGTCCTTATACCAACATGCAGCTACCAATGTTATCCATTGCTACACTCGTACTGGATATATTTACAGTTATTCATATCCCTAATAGTACGAGGGAAAAAGGACATTTTTAATCTATCAGTTCGGCAATCAATTTCTCTAATTTTGTGATTATGGTCCAGTCTACCATAGTAAGTTGGGGTTCGCAATATATTTTTAACATCATCACTGAAAATATGGTCTTGGAATTTGTTTAAGAGATTAAGCCTAAATTTCAACCTGCGATCTGACAATGATTCCCAATTTAATTCATTTAATAGACTGGTTACGCTAATAAGGTCATCATACCGTCCCTTTACAAATCTTACTGATCTTTGCTGCACACGTTCTAGTTCGTTATTTAGACCGATTTCGTAGGGATCCCATACACTGGCAGTATATTCCAAATGAGGTCTTACAAGGGAAAAGTAGCTGATTTCTCGTACATGATCGTCACATTTACCCAGTACTCTTTTGACGAATCCCAGTTTACGATTCGCTTGACCCATTATCTCATGCATGTGTTTACCCCAGGAAAGATCATTTGTCAGTCTTATTCAAAGATATTTAATGGATTCCACGTTTGTTAATTCATAATTACTTATTTTGTAAGTGCTAGGAGGAGAGCTATTCTTTTTCCAAAAATTGATTACAAGACATATTTAAAAGTTCAATTCTAACTGCCATGTACCACACTTAGTTTCAATACTTGTACAATACTTCAAGTTTCTACTTATGTTATAAACGTACTGTTTATCTGCACCCTTTTCTAACGTCTGCATTATGTTTGAACGCAAACATTGTAGACATTGGAGTTTATATGGCTATAATTAAGGAACCGGTTAGATGACAGAAGATTTGACCCACACATACTTACTTGTAATTAAGTGCCGTGTTACTTTTCTTAAAAAGTCGTGAATGCCTTCGATAAGAAAACCGCTGTTAAAAACATACGAACAAGTCTGCTATAGCATAATAATTTTTCCGTGTAAGTAAAATAAAATTTTCGAACGAATCCGTAACGAACGTAAAAGTTGTAGACTAGCAAAATTGCTATTACCTTTTTGTTTAAAAAATCGCAAAAAATATTATTTCTTCTGCTTTTCCAGGTAGAGTTGGCATTAATGGAGATAAAGCCAAACGCAGGTACTCAGTTCTACTTATTCTACCTCATATTTAATGCACCTCTCCCTGCATTTTTTGTCTGGTCATATTATCAGGTTTATTATCTTCTTTCATTTTATATAAATTCCCGTTCTCTTCTCTCTTTTCTTCGCTTTCTCCGCATTCTTGCAACTATGAAAATATTCGGATCATCGTTCCCCGGAATCGAGCTTGAGTAAGAGCTTTGATAAAGGCTTCCCATTCCGAAGCGCCCGGTTAGAATCCCAGCAGTAGCAGAGATCGGTATAACCGTTAGTACCTCAAAGGGCGGAGAGCGTCAAGCGCTTCGAGTTCATTATTCCATCCATCGGATAGGACGTTAAATCATAGGCCCCGTGGCGCCTTTCGCTATTCGTTGGCTCATAACGACACCGACTTCAACTCCACCTTTCCTCCGTTTCCCGAAACGATACTCCATTAGGGTGGTCCTTAGTTTTTGATTTTTCGATTTTCTTTCGGAACATCCACTCAATTTATGCTAATTGATGTAAAAACATATCCTGTAAAATATTATTGTAATTGGATAACGGGAAGACTCGCATCGCACTCAAAGTTGTGAAATTTTGGCATTTTTGGCTGTTTTTCGGACATGAATGGCGATAAGAACGCGCTGGTATTTTTCAACTGATTTTCTATGGTAACCAACGACTCATTGGACATTTGATATGCTGCACCTACAATATTTTCCAATTGTGACGGGTGGTTCCCGAGATAAGGCCCCAAGAGTGAGCGCGTGCCACCCTAAGTGGCGCCGCCTCGCGTCAATGCTCGAAGCTCCCAAGTCCGTCGCATCATTCGGAATTAGTCCTATTCTTTCGACGAAATGTATTGCTATGCGATACTTTCTTAACACAATTTTAATTTATTAATCTAATTAAAATAAACAATGAACATTACATTTTACAGGATATGTTTTTCCACCCATTAGCATAAATTGAGGGGGTGTCCGGAAAGAAAATCAAAATATAAGGACCACCCCAATACCCCATGCCTAGGTGCTTGCTTAACCCGGTAAATGACCTCAGCAGTCAGTTGCCTCTTCCACATAGCCACTATTATTTTCCTTTATTGCTTCTTCCATTCACCCGCTCGCTTCACCTAATTTTCCCAAACAATATAGTTTCTTCCGCGGCCATCTAAAGTACTTTTCACATGAAGCAATACATCTTCTCCATCCTCCTCCCAGCTAATATTTCAAAGATTACCTCTCATCCACATTACCCAGCGTCCAGTTTGGGAATCATATGATTTCGAGCAAGTCCAATACGTCCAGCATCTCCTACAAGAAGACTTTTAAATATTTCCTTCTTTACTAAAGATTTTGAGGATAAATCCAGTCATTAAAGTTTTCATTTGATGACAGTTACGCATTTACTAAAATAGATTAGACAACTATGCAGCATTATACAACCTTTAGCTAAAATGTAGCCAACACAAATGTTAACAAACAAAATACTCAACCTAAGGAGACTTAATTTCTCAATACCTATTAGGCTCCCCCCCCCGATGGCATGGAAACAACTGACGAGTTACAATACTCTTTCTCAATAAGTTTTAATTAGGGATGGGTCGGTTCGGTGCTCGGTTCCACCGGTTCTTGAGCTTAGAACCGGAACCGAGGCCAAAAATAATCGGTACCGAAATAATTGGCGCGAAAACCAGTTTGAAACTTACACTCCGAAAGTGGAGGCTTCACATTAAAACCTGATGAAATAGTGTACATAGATGCTTCAAAGTCGCGAATTATTCTAATTCAGTCCCTGATGTTGATTATTGATTACCTTATCTTACCATTGAGCAATGCAAAGTAAGTGGTAAATTAAGAACCGGAACCGAGAATCGGAACCTAGAACCGAAGTTAAGAACCGAACCGGAACCGAAAAAAAGTGGAACCGACCCATCCCTAGTTTTAATATATATTTAAGAATACTACGATGTATAATGATTTTAACGAGTGGTATTTACAAATAGCCTTTCATAGTATTTTTTTTAATATTAATAAAATTGAGATCGGGAAAAGACAGGGGAAACTGCTTTACTATCAAATTTATAACCCGAGTTTTATATTACTTCAATCTTGTTTACTGGCCCAACCTATAGCAAGTCATGTAACGAGTAAGGTAGATAATTAATTTTAATTTTTTATCCTAATTGTTTTATTTCTCATTCATCCCATCATCAACACGGGAGTTCAACAACTTGCTTAAGCTTGTATGTGCCGTAAAGTGCTGGGGAATGTACTTAAAAACTCAAAAAATATTTTTAATCAGAAACTAAAATATAATTTGATAAACGGCAATCTAAAGCTGTTTCTGGCTTAAAACCACTCACAAACGCAAGAGAATTTCAAGTAATTCAACTGGTCAATCACGTGAACACGCTTATAAAATGAGTTTAAGAGCATTGAGAACATAATAATGGCCATTCTCATGCCATTTTAAGGTGTAAACTGCAGACGAATAACTAACAAATGCACCAAAGTTCCTTGTTTGCCGTTACATTTTCCAAGATATGTCTTATCCTAATGTTGCTTTAATATTACAAATCAGAGCATGTGTTATAAGAATCTAGTATATTTGCTAAGAGACAACCACGTCCAGAGAGGAAAATCTTTTGTACAGTTACCACATAAAACTATAAATAGCTAAGAAATAAATTCCGGTACTTCACTCTATTTTAATTATGATTCAGGTGATTCATCTTCTCCAGTGACGCAACACTTTCAAATAAAATGTTTCAAATTGTTTGCCTTGTTCTTTCACATTATACCTGTATCATATTCACACTATGCCCTTTTTTCATCAATTTTTTGTTTAATCTACTACTTTTCCTACGCACTATTGTATTTAATTGGTTTTTGAACAGTAGCTACAATATCAGTAGGATTAAGCAAACTTTTCACACCCCTTTTCTTGAGTGGGTGTTTTCGTATAGTGGATTTTTTCGTAAAGGATTTAAGTATAATAATCCTCACGTTTTTCCCACAGCCTCATTTTGCTCATTTGCTATTCTTTAATTCCTTGAATCATATAATGATACATGCGACGAGGGGTTGAATGGCAGAAGGGGAATGCGGCAGAATGACAGAAAATTGCCTCATTCTCGCCCCAAAAAGATATTATCATTATTAGTATTATTATTATCAGCTAAGGTTACTGACATCTCTTGTGTGGTCAACCAATGCTTCCCTTTTCTACTGGTATTCTGTTCCTTGCTATCATGACGATTATTTTGTCGCTCAATACTGATATATATATTCTCATTCCATTATAAAAATGTATTGCTATTAATCAAAGAAGACTCTTATATAATCAAGGATACAATTTTGAGAACAATACTATGACTTATTTATTTATGCTGGAGGAATCGACTTCTGAGTACTTAAGGGTAGAGAACAGCACTAAAACCCAAGTAGTGTTCATTATTTACTGCCTCATTCGTTTAACAATGGATTAGCTGGAAGGGTGCTTCCAGTACCTTTCCAGCTGTAGATGAGGGCGCTTCATCTATTCCATTCTCCTTGATTAATTACGTGATTAGGAAGCCTTCCTGTTTACCATGGCAAGAACATTAATCTCATTTTGCTGGTGCTAGGAATATATTCCTAACAAGAGACTCACTATGGTCATGGTGCTAGCACGTAAATACGTGACTCGTACGTTATTCCGCTCATTTTTCTGACTAAACTTCTATAGTGGCAATGATTGGAGACACAATTAACTTCTTAAGTTTAATCGAGGGATGCCTAAGAGGCAATTCCTGTTTCTATTAGGAGTCTCTACGCTAATTTTCATACGCTTTAATTGTGCAAATTAAGTCATCATCGTCGCCATTAAAATAGTTTTACACTGAAGGCTATGCAAAGATTACTATTTTTGCAAAACGCTAGAAAGCTATTGCTACATTTTTATTGTCACCTGAAGAATTCATTTACTTTAAAAATACCACATGGAATGATGAAAACACCTTCACATTTTCTTGCTATTTTCAACTATGGTGAACTTGTTACTATCAATGCAGAGGATGATGTGATGAAAGTGAAGTCCAGAATCATCTGCTCGCAATATGTAATCTGAATATCTCTGACGAATTAGCTATCATTCCAAATTATAGAGTTTGGAAGAATATAGCCATGATTTTGTTTTGTTTAAGATGCTTGAAATCAAATATGCCGTTCATTGTGTACCTTCATTAAAGTTTTTTTTTCAAAAACAAATGATGATGAGGTTCAGGAAGTTTGCATGAATAAAATCACTCACTCACTTCTGAGAAATCATTTACTGTAGGGAATATTGTGCAGTTCAATGACATTAAAATGCGTTGCTTAGAGCGATCGAAATGATCAAAGACAAATCTTTTCCTCGTCCCTCTTGTCAAGAGAGAGCGAGAGAAGTGGAGGGGAAGGGTGGAGATAGGAGGGGCGGAGGACGATTACAGGGGTGGCGGAGAGAGGGTTATGACAGTCATTCACATCCATCGTCCCTTCCACGAGGAATCAAAGTAAAACAAATGAGAGACCTCGAAGGAAATTACGAATACATGACCAAGTGAGAGCATACATTCACATCCATTTGAGTGCTTGGTTGCTTATATCATGATACCGAGGAGGGTGCCGTCCAAACGTGTCCGGCCAAAGCGTCGTCGTGTGGCAGTTTGTCGTGCAGGCGGTGCCCTGGACCGATGCGGTCGACCTGATCGGGATCCCAACACCCTCCAACCCTTCCCAAAAAAAAAAAAACGTTCTTGGCTCGTCCCGATGGTTCTGTCCACACACCTTTCTTCTTCTTGCAATACATCCCTCCTCCCGCTTCGAAGAGCCGATGGTGTCGTGGGGTCAATCAGGGTCGTCGGTTCGATTGGTGTTCGCGGGGAAGGGCACGCCTGCTTCGCCGGTGAGTCAGTCTCTACACCTGTAATAGCAAGTGAATAATTAATCCACTGAAAAGATGTGTTGTCAAAAAGCACAGTCAACAAAGTATCATTATATATCAGATGATGGCGATAAAATTCAAATAATGAAATTACGATGGAAAAAGTAGTCCATAACGAGCATTTAATGTGGAGATCATTCAAAAGAAACATTCTGTTTATTTTTCATGGTACTACCGTTACCTTTCATATGCAGAGAGAGAAGATTGTGACAGATATGTGGGATGAGAATAATTGATGCATGAATGTGGGAGGAGTACCAGTTGATCAGTTAAGTACCACAATGACTAATCGTCATAAATTTGCTCAGAAAGAAGGTGGTAAGCACTACTAGACCCTTCACTAATCCATTTAGAGCCATTTTGAATGAAAATGGATAGAAAATTAACGAAAATAATGAGAATATATAGTAAAAAGAAGAAATTCTGAGCATCTAAATTGAAGGCTTCGGCAAGAAAGGAGAAGAAGCCCTTTTCCATTGTGGCCACCCTTAGGACCAAGGCGGGGGTAGTACCGATTACGTTAGGGGAATCCACTTAAATATACAGGCAATAACAATAAAGATCTTCTGGCAACATTTTTGAGCAACAAAATAAGGCATATTTAGGGATAAATTTGAGATGTATCGTGAGGTTGCATTTATCTGAGAATTGACTTCAAGGGATAAGATGATGATGGTAAGAAACAAAATAGTGAATACGCTGACCTAAAGAAAAAATAAATGAAGGAATGAATCCATCTAAAAAATTTATTGAAAGCAAGGGCAGTATATCAAAACTTCAGAATCAAACATAGACAAAATGCCAGGAGCAAGAACACGTAGAAATAACGATGAATAAAATGAATTAATAATGAATTAGACCAATGGATGTCTGCAGCTAACTAATACAAAAATTAAACAGGTACGAGAATTAGTTTGGCACTGAAATAGAGATATTATGAATAAAGTATCGCACGAAATACCTTTACACAAAAAATGGTATGGATAGCATTGTGGTTTAGACTTCTAATTGGAAATTTAGTCTACAAATTTGTGAGCACCTTGAAATTATCCAGATAAACTCCAGATGAGATTTTTTGGGGCACAAGAACATTAGAATGTTACAGGCAGCATATAAAATGTTAATCCCAGGAAAACCTAATCACGTGAGTTCGAATAATAAGCCTAAGCATTAGTAGTTCTTTCAACTTTTCCAAATTAATATAATTTAGCATCTACAGCTGATGCAATTATTTCAATCACATACTTTAGTCATAGTAAAATCAATCACATCTGATGGAAGACTGAGGGGTATCTTTTTATAGACCAGAATCTATAAATAACCCTTTCTGGTTCTGTGATTCAAAATGGAATCATTAACTTTATTGCTTCAGGCATTCATTCAATGCACCTGCTGAACATGTCACGATCTCATTGGCTTTGGTGCATGATTCCACCACAAGGTTTCACAACTCACCGCAGAGGGCAAAGTATAATCTTTAACTGTTGCTGATTATTGCCGAACTTATGATCCGATGTTTTCATAATCTTATCAAAGCTTTGGACCGGAAATGAGTCAATTTTTGGTTCACGATTTAAGAGGTGAGGTCTGACAACACTCGACGCCGACCTTCACGTGGGATGCCCTAGATAATGTGATGATTAAGGTTATATGCAGCGGGCGTCGTTACTCCGTGCTTACTCTATTGGGTAGTGGCCTCCTTCTCTTTCAGGAGCACCACGGGTGGGAGGATGGGCCCGGCGGGTCCCGTGTAGATGATGGGCTGGCCGTGTGGGACGATGAAGGCGCCCTCTGGTGTGGCAGCCACGGTGGTCTTGCCGGGGATGGCCACCAGTGGCACCACTGGTGCCACGGAGGAGACGGGTGCGAGTGGCAGTGGCACTGGGATTACTGGGTGCTGAGGCACCACGAAGTCCGCCACGTCGAGGGACATTCCCATGCGGGTGGTGGAGGCTGGAGTGATGAGCATCATCTTCTTCTCGGCCATCATCACGGGCTCCTTGGCCTCTCGGCGAGTACGGCTGCGGCCTTCCTGTCCGTCGGCGGACGCCTGCTCTTCCATGTTCGTCTCCTTGAGGACGGCCACCGCGGGGATGATCTTGCTCTCGGCCCTCGGGATGATGACCAGCGCGCTGCCCTCCGCAATATCCTCTGAGGATGGACTCAGGGCAGCGGCCACGGCGGCCTTCTCGTATTCGGCAGCGAAGGCCATCTTAGCAGCGCGGACCTTGTGTATGGAGGTAGAAATTATAATAATATGTTACTCTTCCATTCATAAAAAATTTGCAGTTTTAAGCATTATATGGAAGTTTAGATATTTAATAAGGCATGAGGCCTGTGTTTAGACTACCCAAAAATACACTAAGGTCACCATAGCAGCGTAGGCCTTATGGATAGAGGTGGAAATTATAATAATTCCTTATCCTTCCATACATAAATAATAGGCAGGGAAGCAAATTATCCAGCAATGGGCGAATCAAGAAAGAAATTGCCAGTAGAGTAACCCAGTCAAAAAGGGCATTTACCAAGATAATATTCTGCTTACAGCCACAAATACAAGCGTGGAGGTTAGGAAGCATTTTGCTAGAACATGCATCTGGAACATACTTCTTCATTTCAGCGAAGCATGGACGATAACAGCAGCAGGAAAGTCAATGCTGGAAGCAATTGAAATGTGGGGCCAACGAAGTATGATGAAGGATCGACCAAGTGACTGAAGATGAAGCATTAAGAAGAGTGGGAGAAAAGAGAAGTCTGCTAAAAACTTTAAAAAGAAGAGGTGATAATTTAATCGGCAATATCTTTAGACACGATGGTCTGGTGAAGACGATCGCTGAGGGAAGAGTGAACGGGAAGAATAGAAAAAGCAGGTCACGGAAGAGATATATGGAAAAAATGATGAAGGGTAAGAAAGAGAAAAATTACGAAAATATGAAAAGTTAACTGATAGGAGAATCACTTGCTCAAACCAATCAAAATTGTTGACCGCTGATGACGTTTAACTTCCATGGATAAAGAATTTACGTTTTTAATTAGCACTACATGTAACCTTGCTTACGAACAAGCTTTTGTTTAGGCTAACCTCAACGAATCAATTGCATTGAAAAAGCAAGTTACACTAAAATCAATAAAGATTAGATAAAATATAATAATTTTCATAAATACGTTATGACTTGAACTTTTGTGGCAAACCGAAAAAGGATTGATTTACATCATCAGATATTCAAATTTACATACCGTTTAAAACAACGTTTCTATGTTTTCAGTGCCCAATATCAATTGATGAGTAAACCTTGAATTTTCATTCAGAAAGGTAATTTTGAAAGTATTTGGTGGTTTATAGAAGTTTTGGCCCCATTAACGAAAAATCATTTTTTATACAGCGTTAAAAGTTTTTAAACTCAGGAATGCAAAGACATTTGCGAATGCTAAACTTGATAAATAAATACATATATTTGTACTTGTTTAAATGATTGGCATTTGCGAATACCATGGCGTGACCCTCAATTGACATCACAAGATCGATACTTAAAAGATTATCAACGAAAAAGAGACAGAGGAATCATTGAAAAGGTAATGTAGGCACCAGGAGAGGGAAGCTTGCTGTTAGGCATCAAACGAAAGTGTTTTCAGGGTAATGAAATCTTTGACATATAGTACCAAGTGAGTTCCTATGGAAAAATATTTTTTCTAGTACCTTTCATGATTCTTTAATGCTGATGGTAGTTAAAGCGTTCGGCTGGACTCAAAATATAGAAGAGACCTATTATATCAAGCAAAGCAATAGGGCAATTATTTTACTCTCAAATTATATAAATTAAATAACTGTTTATAAACTTATTAAAATAAGGCGGTCGCAGCTAAACAATAATGATCGTATATAACCTCACAATAAATACTTATAATTTCTACTTAAATGGCCACCGATATCTAGCATTTTTAGCATCTTTAGCTAATTTTGTTATTTTTATTTATAAGTTTTGAATATGAAATGGATTAGAAATGAATGGAAATAGGAAATATTACTTTACTCTTTCTTGTCAGTGGCTTTATATCTACCTCGCACTTGAGACCACCTCAGATCGGGAGGGGATAAGTAAGGACAGAGGGTAATTTCGGTCAAACCATGTTCTCAACAAAAGAGCGTCACAGATTAAGGTCCCATTTACAGAAAATGCAGAGATTGCAATTGGAAAAGTCTACAGAGTTATCGAGTAAGGATTTCGGGGAAATTACTGAGGGGATTCAAACCCGGTCTCAAAGTCAGGATAGTCAGTATACTTGCTAAACCCAGATCCCTCGAACCGCAAGTATTTTTGAGATAGTCAATTTCAGATGCGATATTTCATCTCGCTAATTGACTTCTGAAGAACTACGTGAAATGGCTTAGTAATTCTGGCCAACGTTACAAAATTGGTCTCTTTAAGACTTTCATTTGACAAAAAACTGTGCTTATTTCAGGGAGTACTATGGTATGACTACGGTATGGAGCAATATTGAAATATCATTGACCATATCTAGAATGGTAACGAATAAAAATAAAAACTTTTAGTCTATTCCACACTTTTTTAATAACCGACCTAGGTTTCGACAAATTTTGTGATTCAAAAGGTACAAATTTGTATCTGAGCAACAGCCTTATATATCCACCAGGTCGTTGGGGGGGGAGGGGAAGAAGAAGAAAGGAGGGGGATGAGTGGGGATTGGGGAAATGGAGGGTGGACGGGGGGGGGGATTGGGGAAATTCCCCTTGAGAATGACAAAATTTGTCGAAACCTAGGTTGGTTAATAAAAAAAATAAAAAAAGTGTGGTATAGACTAAAAGTTTTCATTTTTATTCGTTACCAAGAATAGAGTAACAAAATTCCACAAAGTGACTCATTCAGTCCTATCTGATATATCTAGAATATTAAATTCAATGTGGCCCTCTGGCTCTCATTTACCAGCAGCCGTTGTGTAGCGAGAAGCTTTGACCTCTTTGACCTCTTCAGCCGATCTGTACTTACCTCAGGGGTATCCTCGACGGGTTGTGGGAGACCCCTTGAAGTGTCCTGAGAAGGGTACCTCACGACGACAGGGACTGCGGCCGCGGCATGGGTGGTGTAGGGCCAGAGACCGTGCCTCGCCATGACGACGGGCGTGGAGTGCCCATGGGACCACATGGGGGCGGCGGCTATTGTCGAGGGCCATGGATGGATGACCTGTGGCCTCGCCATCGCGGCGACCACGCAGCACAATACAACACAGAGTACCTGTCGACAGTGAGAAGAGAGCCGGACCCTTAAGCATTTGCCGGAGATTTCAACAGGTGCATCCACACCAAGTAATTTTGTTCATGTACAAAAGGGCCTTTCAAAATATAGTAAAACTAATATAAAGATTAGGCCGAAAATCACCATCGTATACCAGCTTTCAGAGTCTTCCTGTATTTTAGATAATGGTTATTTTAGATAATTCACTACATAACAATTAGTTAAAATTTATATGAAAAAATAATTTGAAAAATCACTGTTCGATCTCAGATAAAAGAATTATTCGTCACTTCAGTTTGATAAAGACCGTTTCCTACTAAAACTTCCACATTCACATAATCAGTAAGTAGTGTTAGGTGAATTAAATCTCATAGATCTAATTTTTTTGATCATTGGAATCTAAATCTTAGATTCCAGATATCGTCTACCTTTAAGTATCCCTCCCATTGAATATTCCAGTCCAATTCCAACAGATTCCACTTCCTCGATAACTTACTCTTTCCTTGCTATATAAGTTATTTTTTTGAGTCTATCTTCTAAAGCAGGAGAAAAAATCACCGTCACTCACGTCAGAAACCGAGGTGTCAGATATGGAGTCAGAATGGCAGATTGATACCGATCAAATATTAAAACTATTGAAGAATGGAAGTTTATTAGTTAAGATATCTACATAAAGCTGATCATAAATCAAGATATATTTTATTAGAGTATATAATTGAAATGTACTATATTTTGGGAGTGGGACCTTGTTAACGACGACAGCAAAATAGCAACAATGAAAGTAGTTCTACCTCTTATAAAAGGTGCTTCTAAGATAGTGCTAAAAATCCTGGAAATAAATATTAAACCGTAAAAATAATGCGCAGGTTGATTCGTTTACAGGAATTTAAGGATTGTATTTGTTTAAAAAAACTAGTTAAAACCTGGTTTAACGTCTACTGCAATATTTACAACAAAATTTCACAGAGACAAAAGATAAATTAGAAAGACAGCGAGTCGGGTAATTATTTACTCTTGTACCAGTGACAATAAAATGCAATGCAGGTCACTAAAAAATGCATTTAATATAAGGATTATAAGGTTTTTAGGATTTCTTTCGCAAATAATCGTCATCTTCAGTCTTGAAATTCAAAACCTAACGAATAACGTGGAGTTTCCGACATTTTACGTCATTCTAACCATATTAGCTCACAATCAGTTATTTTCACAAGGGAAGAGCGGTGTTTGTTTCGCTGGATGATAACAAATATGAATTGTGTACTTTTCAGGGTAACATATAATGGTGATACAGATAAAAAAAGGTAAGAAAAGGAAAGAAAGAAAATGTTATGGCTTTAATGGACCTCTTAGGAAAAAAACAAGATTTTTATCGGACCAAGTTCAATTTTCACCTCGAAATAACAGCACTTTTCATTTAATTTGAGACCAAATTTGCTTCAAGGCAAAGGACTATACGCCTTTAAGAATGTCAACTGTGAGTATGGAATAGGCTTATCGCCAACTAACCATGAAAGTATGTCTCTTTTCAGTAGGCCGAGGTCCTATTACAGTTTCCAAAATATATTTGACCGAATGCAAAATATACGTGGAGGAAAAATGAGATGGGAAGCTGTTTGGTAACGGCGTGCTTCATGTTCAACTGGCTATAATAGGTTCGTTAGAGCATAATGATATTCATTTGGGAATAAGATCAGGAAGGACATCACCTAGAGTTGAACTATGAACCATAGAGGAGGCAAATTGCCTAAATTCTGCTTCTATAAAGATTCACCGACAAAATAGCTTGGTAACTCTGCTTTGATCAATATTCTTTTGTTCCTAAACTTTGCTTCCATTATTAAGAAGTATCTCTCTACACCAAATTTCAAGTTTCAACACTTTCTCAATGATAAATACTTCAGAATTAACTCACGAGAATAAACAATTGAAAGTGAATGTTTTTCATCTCTAACCAGCTACAACTCAAAGGGAAAGATTTGTTTGAGGGGCCATTATGAAGAAATGAGATAAGTCAGTAACTTGAGTTTAAAGTTCAAAAATATTACTAATAGGCAACCAAATTTTTACGGCACTAATGACTAAAAAGTATGTGAACGGTAACAGCAATTGTAATAATAGATATAAAATGTATTTATCCCGATATGTAATGAACAATAAGTGGGGCACGATTACAATCACATAGACAGATGTAATGTAGGTTAAACTGTGCTTTTTCAAAATACGTACTAGATTTCCTTCTAACCGCATGTATCTACCGCTACCATCTATGTACCGCATGTATATTTGCTGATTTCATCCTCTCCGTATAACCCAAAGTCTTATGCCTCAACTGACGCAGAGGTAGAATAAAGTATTATTAGGATATCCAACGACAAAATTCCGCCAATACCCGATAATAGAGCAAACATTGAAGCAGAGAATCCGTTTAGGTCTTCCAAGGGTGGCGATTAGACAGTAAGTGGAAGGTACCTAGGTACCTAAAGAAATGGCACACATACCTTCATTTTGCTGAGATGCTGAGGACGTGCTATGGCTCCAAGCCTCTCTCCTGAGTGTCTGGCTTCGTCTCGAAAATCATTCCTATCGTGGACCAATATATACCCTGGGGGTGGGCCTTGGAGAGGGAGGACAGAGGGTGGCAACAAGGAGGGTGGAGTAGGGGTGGAGGACGGGACGTCGCGACAGCCCCTAGCGACTGCATCCCACAGAACCGAGCGCAAAAAAAAAGTTTAACCAAAGAGAATCGGCAGAAAATGAGCGCTGCATTTGGATGGGAAAACGATCCCCTATGGGGGAGAGGAGCTTCCACGGGTGGCTATAAAGGCAGGGGGGGAGGATTTAGTGGGGGAAGAGGGTGGTTCGGCTAGTCCAGCAGAGCCCAAGTTGGCGACAGGGAAGGACTCCACGGACGAAGGGTACGAAACCGGGCGTGGAAGCGAGGGTCTGCGAAAAGAGAAGAAAAAAGGGGTTATGGGGGAGGGGAGGGATGGGAGGAGGGGGTGGACGCAATGAAGGGAGCTCGGCATGTATGCATTCATCGGCCACCTCTCCTCCCCCTCACTCGACCGCTTTCCTTGCCGAAGACCCTTCCCCCGACTGCCGGCGTCTTGCGTCTCGGAGGAGGGGTGCTAAACGACGGCCGAGCTAAGATGACGTGTCCTAACACTTGTCGCAAATGGAGCTGGCGACCGCACACCGCGAAGCCTCCATCCGATTCTCTCAGAGATGGGAGCAGAAATCGCACTCACCGACGCAAAAATATGACTCGGATTCCAAATTAACACTCAGTATTTTCCAGTTCTTTCATCTATTTACCAGCGGGAAATATCATACCTCGTAATGAGCCGCAAGAACGAACTAAAGATTAATTTCTCAAAATATTTCCCAGAGAATTTCTCAGAGAAAAAAAATAATTGGTCAAAGATGGCAGTTTAACCAATGTTCTTTCCATTTTGCTCAGCATGTGGCAGCAAGTACCGGTGTTTGCGAAGGGGAACTTATTCACAAAGTGAATATAACTAATGTCAGCTCTAACTTCATACACGGTTCAAAGTTTGAGGCTTTACTTTGTGGAACCACTCGATGGGAAATGAAAATCCACTTTGTACGTTCCACATCTTGATAATGACATATTTTGTCGAAACAATCGTAGAAACCAGTAAAACCTTTGTGTGGAACGTACATACAAAGCGGATTTTCATTTCCATTCATACACGGTGCTTTCTCCAGCAGGGTTGTTGATTCGCAACATCGCATAAACAGCAGGCTGCCAATAACTTGAAAACCGGGTTGGTTTGAATTCCAAAATATTTTCTTCCTAGGCAAAGGTCCTAGGTTCGAGTTCTGGCCCTGAGGAAGGTTTAACAGTGGAACACCCCTGAGAGCCGTGTAGGGATCACTTAAGGCAGTGCTCCGTCCGTCGATTACGTTTAACTTTGAAGTAGGCCAATTATGGCGCTGGGTGTCTCTTCATCTCCGACTCGAAAATCTTACCTCTAACCAAAATTCCCCTCTATGGTATAAGTGACCTCAAGTGTCGGTCATATCATCGCATAATAGCAATAGCAGAAGTAAATGTCTAGCTGCTTTAAGGAGCTTATAAATCCACAAAGATGGAGTAATATTCGGTAACCTCATAACTTGTCCTGGAAATCGATGAAAAATTGACATGTCAAGGTTTTAACCTAGTCCAGTTAGGTATTTGGAAAACTACAGTTGGTACTGGTAGAACTGCATTGCCGAATTTGAGCACTGGGATGAATATTACTATGGAAATCCAATGAGTTAAAATCTCGTATTTCAGGCCCCCCTGTGTAGCTGTTTTGGCAGGAAATTTACAAAAATTCAGCAAAGCCCAGCACTTGAGATGACCAGAGGGGTAAGAAATAACTAAGGCAAATAGTGTATATAATTTCCAGCATTTTAGGAGTTCTCCTTTGCCTGTACTATAAAACAGTTCCAGAAAGAGCAGAAAAACTGAACACCGCATATTAAATGTCCATAATTACAACAGCTTGATTTAATTTATTTAACCAACCTACAGTAGCATCGTCTGTAGTAAGGACAGGCACTTATTTCATAATATATTTTTAATTGTAGCATGACTTCTCCGCAAAATTCAGCTTATCAAAAGATCAAATTTTGTTTAAATTATTTTGTTTTGGTTATTAAAGCATTCAATATTACGAGTTTTCTAACATTGATGGTAAGTATTGATGTTCATTTTTTATTCTACTATTACTAATGCGTTGCAATTCTGATAAAAGTTTTTCCAAATTCATTTCTTACTTCAAATTAGTATACTTATACTCCTCCGAACGGTTTTAAAAATTTGTCCTTTTTAAATTCCTCTTCAATTATTCTTTCTTTCTCGTCTAGCAGTCTGGTAGATAAGAATGGTTATTTGGATGGAACGAGAAGAGGTATGAAGGAAGGTGGCATTAGGAAACACATGGAGTATGGAATAAAACAGTCACTTAAAGTGAGGAACAAGTAAACAACCGTAGGAAAATGTGCTACTAATATTCTAATAAAATTGCAATATAATATAAAACATTAACGCATAATGAGGGAGAAGTGAACAACTATAGGAAAATGTGTTACTTATATGCTAATAAAATTTTAATATGAGTAATGTATATCTGTAGTATTTGTTAAATGTTTCTACGCATATAGGATGAAAAGTAGAACTGGTAATGTGTGTCCCACATGGTATTAAAAAATATCTATTAGGGTAAGCAGTATTACTTATAGTGCAGAACTTAAGGGCATGTAATTGTGCATTTTAGTGACAACTCACCACCTGCCACTCATCTTATAGGTGGCTTTTAGAGTGGTCAATTGATATATCGGTATGACAAAATAATGAATTGGAACGTGTGCGGCAAAGATCGGCAAGTTTTGTAAAGAGATGGTATGATAACCATGTAAGCGCAACGAGTTCATCAGATGAACTTAAATATAAATCTTTATCAGGTCATATATTTTAATTTAGAATTCAAGAATTAAGTGAATCACAAGCGAATAGGTAGGAGAAGGTAGGTAGTATAAGTGTAGTTCATGTACGTAGCAAACGTTTGGTGATACCCACCCCCTACCACACACACCCGAGTTGGCTCGCAAGGTAGTCAGTAGATATAGGTACATCCAGTATTATGAATAATAATATCAAGTCATTTATACTAGTTCAATATGTGAGCGAGTGCTAACTAAACACAAGAGCCGGTTAAACTTTCAAAAATCTGAAAATTGTCACAAAACCCCTTCCTGATAATTTTGCTGAGCATTTCTTTCCAATCCACAAAATGAATCGCATCAAGAACATGTGAAAATACCAAAAAAGGAGAGTGGTGACTGCTTGCTACATTGTAACCATGCAAGAGCTCAGACCAAATCAAGTGTATTCTCCTTGGGGCAGAAGACCTCTTTTGCAGCGAGAGGAAAACGTAGAACCACTTTAGGATTGGCATGGCTCAGAAGGTTAAGGAATCATCTAAGGAATAGGAGAAGCTTCTTGGGCGATTTCACAGAATTTAAGGAAAGTTAAAATTTAAGAGCAAGTACTTCATTAAGCCAATATTTGCCTCAATTTCAAAAAGTTTAATGTCTGTAGCACCATGAAGTTCTGGTCTAAAATTAGATATCAGTAGAGTTTTAATGTTTCCAAATTTTTCTTATCGAAATCTTTCCATGGTGCACATAATTCCATGTGTAGGAGTAATAATAAAAGGTGTTTCCAACAGAGGGAGAAATGAAGATAATCCGGAAGAGGTAAGATATTTTTTTAATAAGTAGGAATAATGTTTTGATGGAGGAAGTCTTGTAAACAAATACTTGTGCATTTGAAAATATTGTCACGGCAATCTTATGACTTGACTATCACTATCCACTCTCATCAGTTTTTTTTTTGCATGATTATATTTTAGTTTTCTAGTTCATTCACGATAGTTTTTGAACAAGATTCGTTCTTTTTCGACAGTTTTGAACGTTTATTTCCAATATGGATAGCACATTCCATTATAATCTGATAATTCTCCCTCTTATTTTAAGTCAACGCCTTCAAAGTAGTTTTTATCCTTACATGTTCCTTAACAGTATTTCCCTACTTCAAAATGGATTTTCAAAATTTATTTTCTATAATTGTTACCTCGTTTATCATCAATATTTATTAAATTATCGTCACTTTATTTACTCCTGTTTTATCGCTCTTATGTTATTTTCTCAACTCAAGTGCTTGGCCATTATATCGAATGATATTCATTACATTTCACTGTTCTTAAAAGCCTTAATAGTTAATTTTTTCTCATTTTCATTAAGGTCCTGGTTTAACCACTCCTCAATGATACTTTTCAGATTAACTACTTACATTTCTTATTATCCCTGCCGAGGCTTCAAGATATAACTTCTTAACATAAACTATTTTTCTCATATCTACGTTGCTACATCCCAAATTGGACGCTGTTCTAAGTCGCCTATGCCCAAATCCTATCAAAAAATTTCGACTTCTCTAGTTTTCCCTTCGACTTTCAAGCCTAAATGATATTTGACTCCACCATCTTTCCTGCCAGTATTTCCAATTTAACCTCTAAATTTGCTAGGCAATTACCTTCCCCTATCTTCCCTACAATCATAGATCTAGTTCTCTCCACATCCTTTGTTCCATTTGTTCCATATTTTTTAAATGAAGCCGTGAATTGGAAGCCGTAACTTTAAAATTTATTTTTGTAACTAAAATATAGAATACTGATGAATATTTTGTGGTCTACTGTATTAAAAATCTTCACTCTGGTTATATTATGCAATTGCCTATTTATTTAATTGATAGTCATCATGTCTTAGCTGACGGCCAAATGTAAATGTAATGTAAAACCAAGCTCATCTACACTCATTCAGTCCTCCCCCGAATATTATAATCCATAGGTAGAAAAACTATATTTGTTACCTCAAGAAAATTATTATTATGAAACCTTGACTGCTTCCGAAACTCATTTGATGCAACATTAAATATTTGAGGAAAAGTCCCATTTTCAATGACTGTTATTGAAACTCAATCATCTTTGGTCTAAGTTAATCAATTGTAAGAAACCTAGTAATTCTTCTAATTACGTTTTAAGTTATTATTAATTATAAGGTACCAATATATCCCTGTAGGAAAAACTTTTTTATTGGTATGTATTTGATTTTGGTGTGAAAATCCGACATTGGTATGGTACACAACCTTACAACGGGTGGATATAAGAAACCTGTATCCCCGAGTTTAATGCCATTTGGCTTGGCAGCGCAAATATCTTTCAAGAAATCAGTCCTTCTCGAAATAAAATAACCTTAACGAATGCCCCAAGGGTAATCAATGAAATTATTTCCAGTGTGATTTGTTTTTCCTTTGCCATGTAGTATGACTTGCTACAAATTAAATGTCATCCATTGGCCTTCGTATAGCGTGGGTGGGGAGGTTAGCATTTGTAAAGAGGAGTAGAATGCAGTCAAGCGGTACCTGTCAGCGCGAGGGCAATTTAAATTTGAGACTACGGCTAAGACGAGTGTTTGTACGAAGAGAGCAATAAAGAAATGTATGAGCATAAATTTAAGGACATGTTCAAGTTTTTCCTTGAAATAAAGTCGCCTTATGACTCACCTAATTCATGTTTCTTTCGGAAGGGGGGATTAATGGGAGCAAAAATGAGGTTTTATTGAAACAACCGAGCAAAAATAAGCATTGATCTACGTACCAATTTCACAATCCTATCATCGGTTTCTTGCAGTTTCCATAAATTCTCCATAAATGCTCCCTCATAAAAGTACCTTCTCAGACACGTTCACCACTTCGTGTTTTAAAATGCAATCAATTGCGTTTTTTGGATCGCTCAACGTTTCTTGTCTTATTCTTCCATCCTTGCATGTATTTCTTCCAGAAAATATAGTGACTGAAGAAATTCCTGACTCAATTTCCCAAAAGACTTCATTCTTAGATGATAAAATGTAAAAATCCATCTATTATTTGCATGCTTTTATTCAATGGCATTTTTCTCTTCAAATTGGCGTATTTCCTACCTCTATTCAGGTCCTACGTCATGCACTTTCTTTCTTACTCATCGCCGTTAATGTTAACGTGGGGCTCTACCTTCGCTAGTAATCTTCAGCATTCCAATTCCTATAAGTATCTGTTCCATCAACCGGCTCCGCCTACCACTAATTTCTGCTAACAATCTTCTTTCCTCCAAACCATATCTCCTCAGCAATAAAGGTTGTCATTCAATCAATATAAAATTGTGCAGAAAAACAGGAGCTTGTTACAAGGTTAAATTTTCGTTTTAAGTATGATGGAGTAATATTAGGACGAGATTTTTGAACATGAATACAATGGAAGACACTCTCTGTCAGGCTATTATTAAGATTGTTAGGGAGGATGGCTTAAGATGTACTTAAACTATCCATGTGAAAGCCCGCGGCCCCTACAAAGGTGTTCTGGGTAAATATGTTCTTAGGCAATGTAAGAAGCTCACGGACCGATTAAAATGGCTGAATACTTCTCTGGAATAATTTTATTAACAAATTTATAAATTATTTGCTCACAACTAATGCCTCATTAATAATGTAATATGTCCTCTGTCGGGGATGTCTGTTTTAGTCCTTTATCAATTTTACGACACCAACACAAAAAACAAAATTATGCAATTCATTGATGATTTCTGCGAGTCCTTTCTGACAGTTTTGAAAGTAATACAGATTATTTTCAAACAGTTACCGAACCGTTGAAATCAGCAGCTCGTTTTCTGAATGTAGACCAATAGTGCAGTATTACTGAATATATATTTGATCTTAGTAAATTTCAAAGGCTATTTTTTAACCCAATATTGTAATTTCTATCCCATAATTGCTTTTCTGCATTTAAGCATCGCAAGGTGAAGATTTTGTTTCCTGAGCTGTTACAATTTAACAAATTAAATGTAAAACTAATAAATAATGTGTTGAAGTTTTTCACCGAACAAATACCGCACAATGAGATTAAAATCATAAATGCAAGCCTTGAACTTTAAAAGTACCAAAGGGGATGAAAACTATTTATGACAATATATTTGACGCAGAAAATCAACTTTATGTTCACGTTGAATGAGTAATCATGCATTTACTCTTAATAAATTCTGCAAGAAAAATATCTGTAGATCAAGGCGCTACAATGACTCAGATGGTCACAAGGGCAATAATTGATATTCAAGAACAGATGATACAAAAGAAGTTAAAAATGGGAAAACTCATTTTTTTCCAACGGAGAGGGCGTAACTTCACCTCCTCGTGATCGACCTCGGTTTCCAAAGGCTAATACATAGCGAAAATCATACCTTAATTGTCCCTCTATTATTTTGAAAGCAATCGCGGATTGTAAAAGTTAAATAAGAGCTAATTTTACTCCAATTTTCGCCAATAGGAGGCAATAATTACTAGTCTTCCGAAACGCAGGCTTGAATTAGCATACAACTCATAGCATTTTTGATTTAAACGATGAAGATGAACTCCATTGTTTCCAAATCATCAACTCATGAGGTAGGAGGTACACACCATGGCAGGATTCAGGTTCAAATATGGCTTCCAATAAATACCATTTTTGACTACGCACCTACCTTTCCTACACGTATGACGCAGAAATCTAAAAATACAGCTCACTCCACCCAGATAATTATCATAATAACTATTCTAAGTGACATTTTTGGCAGATAAGATGACATTTCACCTCGGTAGTATTTTATTTTCTCGTGCATAATAGGCTTTAAATTTGCCATGCATATTCAGTGCTTCATGAATCACTCGTCTTTGAATATATTTGTTCTTCGATACACGATATATGATTTTCTCTGTTATAAAAAACAGACGCACAATAAACTTTCAAGTTGGCAGCTCAAGTCTGCGCTTGTATGATCCACCCTCTCAACATGCAATGTGCAATTGCTTCTGCACGCTAGAAAAATTCAATAGTCCTGTCTCATAGTTTTATGCAATAAAATGCAATCTTGTAGACGCTGCTAGAAATGATACAGTTTTGCAGCCTTGTAATCTATATCCACTTTAAAAGGTATATCAATGGTTTTTGAATATTTTAAATGGTTTAGAATTGAATTTGGATAAGCGTTTTCAATTCCGAGAAGGGGTAACTGGCTCATTGAATAATGTATTATATAAATACAGGAGAGGGGACTAATGATCCACTAATATTGTTTTTATAAAAATACAATATCAACATTCACAGGGAAAAATGGCACCAAAGCTAAGAAAATTTGAAAAATATCTACCTAGCTATATGTTTGCTCTAGCTGATTAATTATTTAAAGAATTTAATCAGTTCAATACAATTCCTATATCAGGATTATATTTCCTGAAAGGGTTGACTCCCTAAAAACTTTATTGGCAAAAATATCGGTTTTCGACCTTCAATACAGTATACCGGCAAGTATATCAATGGATGTCATGCGGAGAGCATTACTCTGTAAAGTACTACGTCTGTTGGATGGAGGGTTAAATTCTGGAACCATTAAGGCGTTTCTCAAAAGCAAGCCTGACCAGCATCTGCCAATATCCCATGATAAAGATGCGCGGTCAATTCAGTAGAAGCTTGGATAACTTTTAGCATACTAAGAAAGTGATATGCAAAGACTAAAGAGCGTTGTTGATTTTCATTATCTTACCACCGTCTTGAAAACACAGTCATGATGTGACATTCAGAAGAAGTAGACGTGATTTAAGAAATAGAATTCAGCAAAGAATTTATATTAAATTGTAGTTTGAATTAACAACTAAACTTCCCTTGTAGTTTAACACGGTTACCTCTGCTATGGAGGTTACAAATATACTAAAATCCCAGGGTTATAAAGTAGGTTTGGTCATGAAAAACAAATTAAAAAGGAATTGAGAAAAACTGAACGGTTTAAAGTGTGTTTATTCTACCGAGTCATCATTGAGACACGTTATTTGTCCACTAATTATAAAACCGTTTGCTCGTCGATGGAATATGCTTGGAGTCGCCATTTATCACACACCCTTACGATGACCTATAGGGTAGGTACCATGTAGATGTGCATGGCATATACCATACATATTTGAAACCACTCATGATGGTTCCCTTTTCAAAGTATAGGGTTGCTACTGAAATCTCTTGGCCTCAGGGAAACTCAGTCAGTCTTATTCCCTTCCATTTAAGTTGGTGCCCATAGATGACCGTTACCCACAGACCACTCGTCCGCAAGAGGCGTTCTCGCCGGCGGATGCCGAGGGCACCGTTGCCCTGGAAAATCTCTTTAAAGGGATTCATGGGGAAGGGTTGGGAGGAGAGGACGTCGCATCATCCTTCCATAGGGGAAAAAAATGAGACAATGCAGCTCACGAAGACGCCAGAAATAAAAGGACGGAGAAAGAAGGATTAAAGAGACGCGGCACGGGGAAAATGCTAATCGAAGGGGTTGGATGAGAGAGGAGGACGTATTTGAGGGATGGGACTCCTTCGACGGAATCGGAACCAGTAATGGGGGTTGGTTGGTCGGAGGCGGGGGAACGGAGCTTGGGGTTGTGGCGAGTGGTTTGGGGAGGGATGGATGTGGCCAACGTGGAAGAATGAGGTCTGGAGTCGGATTCACTGGACGGGTTCTCACGTGGAGAAGGCGGGGTGGCGCTGGGGGATGCTACCCCCTTCCCCGACGACGGGTTTCGGGGTCTCGAATCGCAGACTCCGACGAGAGACCTTGGCCTTGAGATCACGAGGGGGGAAGGATCGGGAGGTGTGGGGCGTGGGGGGGGGGGAGCGTGGCGGCCTTCCTATTCGCCGTGAGTCGGCAAACGAGAAGAGATCCTCGTCGCACTGGTGATAAAGAGAACTCTCCCTTGTTCCCCGCCCTCCTTTACGCACTCAGCATCCTAGATGGTTCTTAATTCTACTTACAATCACTCCGAGGCCAGCGTCACAAACTTCCCAGGACTTAATTGCCAGCCTCAGTGGCAGCAGGGTAATACCCTCACTAGCTATTAATGAGGCTGCAGATGCGAATCCAACCCAGATGAGTTTTTCATTACGCAGAGCATGTGTATTTTATCATGATTTGTAGAACAGAACTAAAGAGACTATTGCTTCTAACTTTTATAAATAATACCTACTAACCGAACTAGGCATAGCTTTGCGGAATTTTGTAACGCTAGTCATAATGGCCAGACACTTGCAGCCATTTCACACAATGAGCAATTTTAATCGTTTATGACGTTATTCTCAAGGTGTAATGGTTCAGAACGCAGGGAACGCGAGCCAATATATTAAAGATCTGTATTTAAAAGCTTGAAAACCTTGAAAGTGGTGGCGTAAATAGTTGAAATCGATTGGTAAACATGAATATTTTGGAAAAGTGTTAGGTGTTCCGTCCTTGTATATTAGCCTGGTTATTGATGTGTCGGCCTAGCAATCCAAATGTTGTGGTTTCAAATTCTAGCTTAAGCTCATTTGCAAACTTTTTAAAATGATTCAACTTAGAATTAGGTAAGATTGCCGGTTGAGAAATCACCTTAGTAGCTAGGTACGTGAACACCCTAATCCTACTAATTAAAAATAGATTGGCATATTAATTGATGATGAGATTGATCGTTTCAATAAATAAATTTCGATAAAAAAACTGATAAACAGGAAATTTCAAGAAAAATTTTGAGTATCCAGGAACAAAAGACACCACTGATCCACAGTACAAATGTTATGCTAAGCTTATCAAACGATGGCCTGATGAAGTAAATCGTCGAGGCAAAAGTGAACGGAAAGAACAGCAAAGGAAGGTGTCGTATGAGATATATGGAACAGGTCGAAAAGGATATGAAAGACAAGAGTTACGTTAGCATGAAGAGGTTGGCCGATAGAAGAATCGAGTGGAGAGCTGTGTCAAACCAATCCTAGGATTGTTGACTGATGATGATGATGAAGCTTATCAACTGGCACCTGAACTATAAAATATTTAACGGAATTATGAAAATGCCACACATTAAATTATATATATGTAGTGAGTTTTTGAGATAGGAGTCACAAATAGAGAACTCGGGCGGGAGTTAATAGCACAATGGAAAAATCAATCTTAGGATTCGATCAATATTCGATCGAATCAAGATCCGATTAGCGTTACAGAGTGTCAAGCAAAATTTATGGAAATGCCTCCTGAGTAATAATGGCTACACACCATGAAATACTTCTATTTCACAGACTATTAATAAATAAAAGGAATAGAAATACATTACACAGCTAAGAGTGATCCAATGAAACAAGTCTAGGATTAAAGCGATCCTAAATAGCAATAAAAGCTACTTTTTATTTTATTCACCTATACTAAGCCTGAATTTTACTACGATATATCGTATGCGTTGTGAGCCTGATATCGCCATTCGATATAGAGATGTTCACATGGCAGCCAATGTACTATATCCTGACGTGATATCATTTAAAATCATCGTGTAAATCACGAAGTCGTTGCATCAAACCTTCAGCGACATGATGTGAAATCTCAGTGCGATATTAAAAACTACCTTTACCGCATAGGACTACAGTCAACAAACTGGGAAAAATAGCCAAGAAAATACAATCAAAAGGAAGAGAACCAGTCTATTTTTCTTGTCGGTGTCTAACCTTAGTCGTCCTCCCTCTTGCACGATTTGAGAATGTCAAGGTGGGTACGAGATCTCGCCGCTTACCGTAAATTTCCCCCTCAGCTCATAGTGGCCACCGTTCCCTATCCACTTCTCACGAGATCGAAAGAAATCTGTTCTCCGGTGACACTCAATGCGAAATACCGGTTTTCCAGAGGAGATTTAAGGCGAGTAATGCATTAGAAAATGAAAGCAAGTGGAGAGTGATGGGACGATAAGTCAGTAGCATCTTGAGGAAAACCGAAGAAAAGAGAGAGTGTGGGAAGATGATTGAGAGTAAATAGCAATGAGATGTTAATTGATGGGAGCTTATGATTCATGAAAGACAAAATGTGCGGAAAAAAAGAGTGAGAGATGAAATGCAATAGGGTGTAAAAGAACATTACACGAATGCGGTCAAATTGGTTTCCCGCATTCAGAGACACTAATCTGAGAGTTCCTCGCAAGGAGACTCAGAAAAACTTGAAAACAAGCATAAGAAACTACTCCAGTAGAAATTAATATTCATTATACTCAATAGTCCCCATTAAAGATGGATGGCATGATGAATAGGATGGTAGGAGTAGGTAGACGATAGAATATCAAATATTTTCCTCAGGGCAACAGTCAGAATGGATAATCAGGCAGATAAAATAAGCTAGGTTAATAAAGCGTTAGTGCAAATAAATACCAATATTTTTTTTAAATAGCTGCAAAATTAGTTCAAGCCACGTTATCCATTTGATGTTGAGTGACAAAAGCGCTGACTTTGTTACAACGATACTTAGAGAAAAAAGCGAAAATATATGAAGGAAACATAAATTTGTTAGGTTCCTCCGAATATATATTTACTTTAAAATGAGAAATAAGAGTTTTGGCAAGCAGTGAAGCTGTAAAAAATAGCAGCTATCGTAGTAAAATAAGAATAGCTGATGGCCGGGAGTGTCATACAATTATCAGAAGTTAATTAGAAGTCCTAATAATTTTTTATTTCCCAACCATTTAATATTGTGTTATTTTCCGAGAACCTAATGCAGCATTAATTACGTTTCTAATGAATCATGAATTTTTAAAATACCTAGCACTTACAATGTTGAATCATCTGTATTCTAAATTTCAGGTATTTATAAATGTTCATGACTTCATACATAAATCATTAGGAGACATAATTTAACATCTCATTTCAGGTTATGCGCGTTATTTAAAAAAAATCTCTGTCTGCTTTAGTCAACAATCCTAAGATTGGTTAAACGCAGTTCTTCACTCAATTCTTCTTTCACTAACCTCTTCAAACTTTTTATGATGCTTCACTTTTAAAGCTTTCATGTATTTCCTCGTATGTCTCATACGGAGACTGCCATAATTCTTCCTCCCAATAACGTCATTTTCTTTCAAATCGAAAGATCGAATTCCAATCGAATATTCACCAAGTTGTATATGATGTAGCAAAATCTGCCGAGATTCTACCTTGTAATTTGATTTTTAATGAGGGTGAACGCTAATATCCCATGCTAATATGTTTCACTGCAAATGAGGAGAAGGGACATTCGGTATTTTTTTTCCTGATGTCTTTAGATGTTAGTTCTCCTTTGCAACTTGACTATAGCTAGCCTGGTGACCCAAAAGTTGCAGGTTTGAAACTCACCTGAAGGATAACTATAGGTATTGTGCCAGCTTGATACAACTAAGGCAGTAGGAGAGCCAAACACCGATTCCTACTTGAGGAAGACATAAATTTTCTTCGTGTAAATCGTTGAAGTGTTGTTGAGATAACTACAGTTATAGCTTTCTATACCGAATAGGTTTAGACCTTGGCAATGGTAGATATTTTTCATCTGTTTTCATCGTTTACATTCGTTACAGTTCCCGCTAGAATGCTGCATGGATAGTATTTCTGGTACAGTACTCTGTCCACGGAATGGGACTTTACACCGTGGACACCTTGGTGGCTTTCGTAAAGAGCAGGTTAAGTTCGATGCACAAATTAATTTTTGCCTCAGGATATGGAACTATTACAGTTTTATTGAAGGTACTGACTTATATTCGCCTAGGAAAATATATAACATGATTTGCTATAATCTAGACGCATTGACACTTTGTCAGGAAAATTTATGTCAAACTCGCCTCTGATTAAAATCAATGACAGAATTTTTTTCTAGAAGTTATTATGGTTGGCGAATATTTGATTAATTCCTGTACTCGTTTTAATATTAATAAAAAATGCCATTATTAGTTGAAATATATTAATGGCTCTCCAATATTTTTAAAATACCTAAAGGAAGTATTAGCTCTTTCACATAAAATATTTACCGACTCCAGCTCTAAACGATAGGAAAAAGACGAAAAGGCTAATCTTTATACATTGCCACCGCGGTCGCGACTCTTGAGTTTCTTGGACTGGAAGGAAAAGCGTGGGGGAGGTGGGAGGGGAGGTTGGAGAGACGTCGCTCCTTGGCAACAAAAAGGTGGGCGATCCGTTAGGTATCGTCTCCGTGTGAGACGGTTTGAAGGCGGATGGAAATAAAACGACAGCCCCCGCCGACTGCCTGGGCCTCTGGCCATAAAAGTTCTCTCACGGCATCATCCTCGTTCCATTGGCTGCGGAGGAAAAAAATAACAAGGGCGACCCTAGCCCATTTAAGGGTTTGTGTGTTTGCAGACAGGTATGGGACAGCTGGACGACGAAAGGAAGCACTTTCGCGCTCCTCGGACTGCGTCTATTTAAAGAATATTCCGAATGGGAAAATCGCATTACATGTCCGAAATTAGAGTCTCTCATCCGAGCAAACACGGTTGCTCGCATCTGGATGAGTCATCGCCTTAACAAAAGGTTCCCCCAGTCACTCTGATGAGCTAACCACATGAGACATCATTACCAAATGTCGAGCGAGAAAGCGATATTTCATTCAATGAAATGCTAACCACAAGAAAATGACTTTAATTTCACAAATATTATATAAGCAAGAAATAATTACATAAATTCTCACATTGAACGCAAAAAGGATCAGCATGGCAGTTTTAAGTTCAATCAACTTTTATATTATTGACACCATTTTTTCAAGAAAGACGCAATTTTTCTATCATCATCGTTGGTCAACAATCCTAGGGTTGGTTTGACGCAGCTTTCCACTCGATTCTTCTATCGGCCAACCTTTTCATTGTGACGTAATTCTTCTCTATTACATTCTTCACAATCTGTTCCATGTATCTCATACGAGGCCTGCCTATTTCAATCATCCCGTTCACTTTTCCCTCGACGATAGTCTTCATCAGGCCATCGTGTCTCAAGATATGGCCGATTAAGTTTTCCCTTCTTCTTTTTAGAGTTGTCAGCAGACTTCTCTTTTCTCCTAGTCTTCTTAGCACTTCCTCGTTACTTACTCGGTCGATCCATTTAGTCTTCAGCATTCTTCTGTAGCACCACATTTCAAATGCTTCTACCCTTTTCTTCTCCGCTGCTGTCATCGTCCATGATTCACTGCCGCAAAGAAAAATGCTCCAGATGTAATTTTTTCTATATTAATCTTGAATACGCATTTAACTTTGCTCTAACCGGCAATGAACGTAAAAAAATAACCAACTAAATAGAGTGTTGAACCCGAAGTTCAATTTGAATTGTTCATGCAGGGTTAGCAAGCCCACCAGGGTGTAAAATTCACACTTTTGGTGAAGGGTCAGTCCTATCCTTATGCTTCATTTAATTTCTCGGAAACATCTGGTAGTTGCGAATGAATAGAGCATGTGTTTTGAGGGGAAATATTCAGTGGGGTTTTTCTCGCTTTCGATCGCGGGACATCCGAGAACTTCAGGTCTGCGAGTGGTTTCCAGAAAGATTTGATACCCAGAAAGTGGAGCAACTTGGTTGTACCTGGACGTGATTAAGGCTGCAAATTTTAGGATTTAGATAGGCAGGGATTTAAAATTAGACTAGTTTTTAGTATCCCCAAACGCAAAGGATATATTTCAGGGTTTAACCTAACGCCTTAATCCTAAGACGAGCGCAACATCCATGTCCTAGGCGAGCTTCGAACCCGCGAACCTAGGCCAAGCTGACCTGTGTACCATAGCTAGCTGAACTTTTTAAAGTAGCTCAACGCTATGACAACTGGTCTACCATGCCGTCTATGCCACAAACCATATGCTTGCAATATCCACCAAAAAAGTACAGATTTTCGCAAAAAGGCAGCGTTACCTTCATAACCATGACCTAAAAATCAGGTAAACTAAAGCTCCTAATCACATAAATCCCATGAATTTTTCAACAGTATCTAAAAGATAAAACCCGAGTAAATCTTTGCGTTGATTTTAAACGAATCTGATAGTATAATCCTATGCGTAAACTATTTCACATGATGGTCCATTTGTTCATAGTCAAGGTGAAAAAAATCTTTGTTCATATACGCCTATGATGCCATACGAATCAACTCGAAGTGTCTTTATCGCTAAAATTTATGCGTACACTGCTATTTGAAATCATATGCATGTTGATTATTTCGGGCCCAGCCCAAGAATTTCTCCACCAGCTTTTCATTTCATTTGGTCACGACGCTACCCACTACGACTGGTTTTCAGGAGTGTCATCACGACTTCTCAGGACGTCAAAGCCAAACGTTTCGTGATTCCTACTGAAGGGAAAGAATATGAAATTTCGTGATCCTTGAAGCGAAGCGAAAGTAGGGAAAGCAGTAGAATATTATTTCTTCTTTACATAACTGATTTGAATACAGTAGTTAAAAATATCCAGCTCCGACTTTTTGCCGATGATGCAGCAGTGTATAAGGAAATTAGAAATGAAGAGGACAGTCAGGCTTTGGCAACTGATTTGTATGCGATTGATTATTGGTGAGTTAGTTGGCAGGTTGAATTAAAGTTGAAGAAATGCGCGATGATGAACTTTTGGAAAATACCTTTCCCCGGAATAATTATTGCATAAAAGAAAAGAAAATATCTAACGTAGAATCTATGAAATACTTAGGCGTCACCATCACTGAAGACACCATCACTGATGGCAGAAACGAATCAGGGGATTAACTGCTGTAATTTTGTTGGTGCTCTGTGGAAAGACATTTTTTTATCATTCTGAATCGGAATATGTTATGATCATTTTTTTCTGTTTTTTTTCTTCTATGTGTAATTGTTCTCGGTTATTTGGTAACGAGGGTGTTATTTTTTGCTTTTATGGTAGTGGTGTACTCGAATAACGATGTTATAAAGAAATTTGAATATAAAGAGTTCACATACAATAAATAGTATATCAAACCGTAGATTAGGATTCGCAAAAAGGGTTCTAGGCGGATACGATGAGAGACCACGAGAAAGAAGCTATTTTACGCTTCTCAGGCCTCATTTAGAGTATTCCGCTAGGATATGGGATCTGTACGAGGAATGCATGATAAAGGCATTTGAGCGTGTGCAAAGGAGATCGGCTAGATTCGTTACAGGCCGTTATGATAATTGCATTAGTTTCACCAGCTTAATAGAAGAACTAGGATGGGAATTACTATCAGAACGTGGGTTAAAGTACGGTTAAACCTATTAAGTAAATTTGAAGCTGATTTGTTTACAGATGACGTTAGATATATAATAAGAACCCCTGCGCGTTCTGCTAGATTATATCAGATAAACAAGATTAGAGAGATAAATTGTCTACAAATAGATTTAAAATGTCATTTTTCCCACGTACCATAAGAGAGCACCAAAGGCAGCATGGCAAAGAGATGGGTAGGTAAAAAAGTGTTAGAGTTAACTACAGTCTCCTGTAGAGAATGATGCATGCATAAACAACCAATCCCTTTATCACTAGTTAGATACTGACCGTCTAGCTTCATGTGACCCTATTATCTAGCACAGGGGTTCCCAAACTGGGGGGCGCGCCCCCCAAGGGGGCGTGAAAACATGTCAGGGGGGGCGTGAGCGCGAGGCCAGTTAAATATAAAAATCTCTAAGTAAATAAAATCCATACATTTCTTTAACTAATTTAATGTTGCAAATTTTAAAAATCAACCTTGATGTTTAGAAAACTTAACAATCCACTTGTATAAAACTCTATTATAGCAAAAATATATAGCTTTTTGTCGATTGTTTTCTCTTAACAGTATTTCTCTAAATTGAAACTTATAATGTTGTATTTTGTGAAAGTAAAAATACATGTTTTGTTTTCAATGCAATACTTGTTTTTTTCACATGCCCACAAAATTTACTGTGAAGGGGGGCGTGGAAAGTTTCCATTTTAACAGGAGGGGGCGTAGTACAAAAAAGTTTGGGACCCCTGATCTAGCATGTCTCCATATAGTATCCTAGTTGCATATCAACAGTTCACGTTTGGTGATGTTCACCCTCTGCCACTCACCCCCGTGGCAGCTCGCAGGTTATAGCGTAGATGTAATTGTAAATATAGGGTGATGGAATTTCTCGGCAAATAAAATGTTAATCCTCTTTGTGTATTCTCAATTTCCCGTTTTCTTTCATTTGAAGTTCTTGGTTTAAATATCTATTGTTAAGTGATTAACTTATATTTTAATTTATCATTAATTTATTAATTATTATCATTCCAGCACGTAGTGGGACCTAATGCCTAAAAGGCAGCCAAAATTAAATAAATGAGCTTTCATAAATAGATTTTCATTATGCTTGGCTGTCTGTTGTGATGTTTGGGACTCCCAAAAATGTATTGATTACTGGTAAATGTATTATGCAAATGACTGGTAAAACATATGAACCAGCACGCATAAGTCAATTTGGAAGTGATAGATGAACAGCTCGACAGCGCTACGGACGCCCAACTGTTAATTTTAATTTATCACTTTCTTTCCTCATATCCATTAATTTCATTTTGTAAAAAGGTTTTATGATTGAAAAGTTAGTAAAATTGATATTTAAAAAACATAAGTTAATATATTTTCATTGTCTTCTTAATATATTTGCGACTTTTTTCATGAAAGTTTCAAGTGAATCAATCAAAAAGTTTACGCGCATAGTAGTTCATAAAACGTTGAACACTTTGCTTACAACAACGCTTTGCTTTTGCTTTGAACACACACTTTGCTTACATATTTCAGCTGAATGTTTAAGCCACTGATGAGTAAAATCACTTGCTTTATGAGTAAAAAAATGAGTTATGAGTAAAAGCAGTTGTCAAAACGGCCTACAGCAGTTTTATCCCTAAAATAAGATATTCTAATGCACGCATTGCGCTTGGACGCCATGAATATTACATAAATGGGAAATCCAAAGCATGTGTGTGTTATTATTATGCCTTGTGTTGCTGCATAATGTAGGTACTCTACATCTAAGTTGCAAGTGGGGCTGCGATGGGAGTTCAAGCTAGAGCAATTATAAGCAGTCCCGCTTGTCCCATTGCAAATTTCATCCAGAATATGAAGATACTGTTTTATTTGGAAAAATCCTTTACTTCCATCGCCTCAATTATGATTTACAGAATATTGAGTTCAACAGACAATGGAGTCCACAGTGAAACAAATGAAATGTTTCCGCCAACAAGAGAACTGACGACGAGAGCATGTTCAAACGGTGAAGATTTTGTACAAATACAGATGGAAAAGTCTGTTATGCAGTTAAAAACTGAGCGTCGATCCTGATGTGTCGGCTCCAAAATGATACTCCCAAGGATTTAAATTATCCAGATGGTATTTTACAGAGGTCAACTGCTGTCTATACTGCTGCTACTCAGAGGTCAACTGCTGACGCTGAAATCAAAATTGTCGTGTATAAGAGAAGAAATATAACTTATATTTTTCTGGGAACAAAGTCCCTTCGAACATTACTCAAAATACATGTCACCATTGGTCAATTGTTGAAATGCATAAAAACAAATTGACAGTAATTGCAGTAAATGCAAGCACCAAAAAATAATGTCGGGGAAAAAATTAAACGATTTTTATGATTGAAGCTAACGATCACCAACGTTACGTAAGAAAACAAAACAAAAGATACCTTATAGTCAAAATAACAAATAGCAACAAATAATGATTGATATTTTAATAGTGTGTGAGAGTCAAAGGTGTCTCCAAGAAGTATTCAAACCACTTTTGATTAGCCAAAGCAAGGTCATGGAAGCACAAAATGATGGCAGTACTTTCCACCGTTTCTTTTAAAACTCCGATGTATCCACATCGATTTATTGGAATGGCCTCGGAGCTCCTTGAACAATTTCACTCGATTCTACAAGTACTGCTTTGCGATTGCAGAATAAATGCTGATATTTATAAGGAGTACGCACTAAATACATCAACCATCTTTGTCAACTGTAACCGTGACATTACATTCCTGTAGCTGCGAAATAAATATTTATTTTAGCATACCAATGCAATACAGATTTTTAGCATACCAATGAAGCTCAAAATAGCTCTAAAAAACGGAGGGGCAATAAAGACGGAGTGAAAATCGAGTCGAATCTAAGATGCTTCAGTCGTGAAACAAAAGGAGCAGCAGGAATTAGTACCTACCTGCGTGGAAGACGTTGGGGTGGGGGAAGACATTCCTGGACATGAACGTTTATATCCCCTCCCCATTCACCCCTGATGATTGATCACGTCTCGCCGAGACTTAAGCGCAGTGAATCGGAAGGTAAAGAATCTTCATCGCCGAGAGAGGACGTGAGGTAATCCAGCAATCACTCCGGTGCTCTGATTGACGCCGAAAGTGACGGAATGGGCAGACATGAGTAGGCACAGTAAATCATTAAAGCACACAATACTCAGTCTGTTATTTTAATTGCTGTTTGATTTTATCTAACTGAACTATTCTCGGTGCTGAAAAAATACTAACTTAAATTACTAAATAAATAAATTAAAAACTGAATAAAATTAATACTTAGTTAAATTCATTATTAAAAATTAGCTTAAAAATTAAAACAATTTTTGCGAGATTTCATCCATGAAATTATCGTATTCATTAATGTCTCTTGATTGCATAATTTATGGTTTCAATTCAATAAATAAGATTTAGAAACATTTTTAGCAGAAAACTTGTCAAGAACAATCCTTGGTTAACAGAAAAAGATTTATGCTTGTTGCTCACGATAAAGCGTGATATAAAATTAATGTATTTTTTTAAAAATATGCTTGATAACGATTTTCATTTCCATAAAAGCGTTTTATGCCACAGCCATAATATGCTGACGTCTTCATTTGCCAATGCACAGGTATTAAGAGGCAGCTGCACTTGTTCCTATACTACTCAACTCTCCCCACCCCTCTATCTATCATGGAATTTGTAGAGTTACCTCTCTCAACTATTAGGGATCGAAAATCTTCCTAAGAGGCCATAAGCACCACTTCTCGACGTACCGCAAAAATATTTCCTCAGATGCAACTTTTCCGGCAGATGCGCACCCACACCTCCCTCATAAAGTAGTTACTATGAACTTCATGCTACACGGACTCCTATCAACCCCGTTGCGTAACAGCGATTTCAACAAAGAATTCAATGCATATATGTACGAACAAGGGTACAGTGAATAATCCTTTGACAAACCACTCCACAAAAAGGTAATCCATAATGTAGTGTAGTCCACGACCAATTTACGAGTCATTCTTCAGGTTAAACAGCAAAACCGTTGTGCAAATTGCCTTTCTGTGACCCCCTTTCCCATAATGTTTGCAATTTTATCCCCAAAGATAAATACAAAATGAGTTTCTATTCCCCCGCTCCACTTGGCTAGAAGATATTGAATGCCAAAGATAGTGAATTGCATTGAGATAAAGGTGTCGAGTATGGTGTAAAACGTGATGAGTGTGATGGTATGTAGGTACATGTACATGTGCATGGTATTACATGTACGTGTTAGGCCTAAAAAATGAACTCGAACGTGTATAGCGAAGATCGGAACGATTTGTAAAAGAAATTTGTAAATATTTTTTAAAAATTTAATTTAATATTAGTAGGCATATTATTACTCATTCTTTTTTATGCATGATATGCAGTGCATGTTTGGTGTGAGTTCACCCCCTGCCACACACCTTTATGGTGGCTTTCCGGGTATCATGTAGATGTAGATATACCTACATGCATAGGCCAAACGGGAAGAAAATTTAATATCCGCATCGAAGAACATATCAGAAGGTCAAACAAAAAGACTTAGCGTCAAATTTTGTCCAGCACTTACAAATATAATGGACAAAGTTGAATGTTTTACATATCTGTGGAAAAAGAATGAAACTGCATATTTTGGAACTTCTTGAAATCACTGAATACTTATACATTCACTAGATGTGTGTCACAATTTTAAATGATTTGACTGCATTAATTTTTTTCCCATTTTTCCACTGTTTTAGACTTAACTTCTTCCTTGAATGCCTGATTGAACCTCCAGACCTTAATGCTGCCCTCCTCCCCCCTGACTTAACCTCATTTCGCTATTCCGTATCTCAAACTCTCAATCCTTCAACCTGCCCCCAGACACCCCCCTCTTCCCACAACCTCCTCATCCCAATTCCTCCATGCATATAAGGATCGCAAGCTGCTATTCTTCATTTGACATCCTTGGTGATGACGCTATAGCCGACAAAATTGATTGGGTTATATTAAATCACTGCGGAACCGTATAAGTTTTTTCATAATGTTGGTCACATCGCTCCTCAACGTATTTCAAAAAAACATACATATTTAGGCATGAGCTTGTTTTGAAAAGACGATCAAAATATTCATGGCAGAGACAGAAAGAGATTCAAAGCACACTAGTGACCTTAAAAGACATCAACAAATAAATTTAGAGGTAGGTATTTATTAGAAGAGAAGAGGCCAAGGCACTCGGGAAGCAAAATCTTGAAAAGGTGAAAGAGTATCGCTATCTGGGAAGCCAAAGAACTGACGAAAAACGAATTAAGAATGATGTATCAAGTAGAATAGCCAAGTGAAGATGGCATACTACCAAGAGTAGAATCAACTTTCAGCTGGGATAAAACGCGGAAGTAAGGAAACAATTCATCACTAGGTACATGTGAAGCACGCCCCTATGCAGAAGTAATGTATGTACGTTAGGAACAGTAGGAAAGTCAAGGCTGGAAGAATTCTAAATGTAATGCAATAGATGAATGACAAAAATTAAACGTTTCCTCCGAGTGACAAACGAAGAAGTCCTGAGAAGTGTGAGATAAAAGAGACGTCTTCCGAAAGCCTTAAAAATAAAACGGAATGAACTAATAGGCCATATCTAAAGACATGATGGTCTACATCTACGTAAAACCCTTCAATTCATCGAGAGAGTGAATCGCAGAGGGTGAAATATCAACATATATGCACTACATAAAGAAAATAATAATAAGAGATATGTACAATTCAAAAACCAAATGAAAACCAGTACGATATATATCCACGTGTGACGTACGACAAAATGGTTAGTACCCATATACACCATAATGAACCATCAACGAAATCAAAGAGATGTCTTCTGGAGTGCACATCCACGGAGAAAAAATTAGCATGCTGCGATTTGCTGATGACAGAGCAATTGTAACAGAAACAGAGAAGGATCTGAATAAGACTCTAATAAATATGGAAATGACAATAGCTAGATACAATCTCAAAATCAACAAGACTAAAACTAAGATATGGGTGTGCAGCAAAAGAGAAGAGTCCAAAACCAACGTTAAACTAGGGGAGGAAAAAATGGAAGAGGTGAAAGAGTTCTGTAACCTGGGAAGCCGAGATACCGACGATGGACGAAGCTAGGAATAAATAGTAGAATAGCCCAGGCAAAGAGGGCATTCTATCAAAAGAAGATTCTACTTACAGCTGGAAATACAAGCGTAGAAGTAAGGAAACAGTTCATCAGAACGTACATCTGGAGCATGTTTCTTTACGTTAGTGAGGCATGGACGATGACAGCAGCGGAGAAGAAAAGGGTAGAAGCATTTGAAATGTGGTGTTACAGAAGAATGCTGAAGATTAAATGGATCGACCGAGTAAGTAACGAGGAAGTGCTAAGAAGAGTAGGAGAAAAGAGAAGTCTGCTGACAACTCTAAAAAGAAGAAGGGAAAACTTAATCGGTCATATCTTGAGACACGATGGCCTGATGAAGACTATCGTCGAGGGAAAAGTGCATGGGAAGATTGGAAAAGGCAGGCGTCGTATTAGATACATGGAACAGGTTGTGAAGGATGTAAAAGAGAAGAATTACGTCACAATGAAAAGGTTGGCCGATAGTGGAATCGAATGGAAAGCTGCGTCAAACCAATCCTAGGATTGTTGACCAATGATGATGATGATCTTCATTCCTAACTTTTCCCATTCACTGCTGCACTATCGGCAAAAGGATAGACATTACTATTAACTACGGCATCCAATCATTTAAGTACAGAAGGAATAAAAGTAATATTACCTCGCTTTCCTGAGGAATACCTGGCGTAGATTTTACTTCACTGGAGCCTATGCCTACCAGCCTAATATTATACATGTTATGTTATTGTTTATTTCATAGGATGCTAACCTCGCAACTAATTTAAATTGGGGCAACTTATCGAACAATTAATTAAGATAATCGTTCGGGAAAAAATGAATTTCAAAGGTGAGAAAGAGCAAAATTATGTAAATATGGAGAGGCTAGCTGATTGCAGAACGAAGGACAGTGTTCCGTCCAAACTAACCTTTGGATTATTGGCTGGTGATACCTACAAACTTTAGTTCTTCTGGAACGCATAAAGTTCACATAAAGTATAAATAGGCTATCTAGTAGGATGATAGGAAAATCGATTGGAGATCTGCTGCGTTAAACCAAATTTATAATCGTTGACTTGGGCTTACGAATCGAATTATCTTCAACCCGTGGAGTTATTTGTTGTTGTTATTGCACATTTACTTTCTATCTTTTCCCGGAGCACATATTATCCAGAGTATAAGTGAATATTCTGCATTTGTTGCTGACTCAGGGATTAACCGATTTGTCAAGATTAGCTTGATACCGCCATCTCGTCAAAGGAAAATGCTCAAAACTTAAGAGCTTGTTCTTGAAGGACATGAGCAGCCCCATAATAGCCAAAAGGAAAAACTGAACGCCTTCTCAAGCAGGTTTTGCAAGGGGCACCATCACAGACGCGAAGACTGAACAAGATACCTGCCTTCATCGTCACGCAAACAAATAAAATACTTCTTCAAAGGGACTCAGCCTTTATTGCGTAAATTGCTGTACGACACAAAATACTCAGTGTGCTGATATCAGCTATTTGAGCAAGCGATTTGAGTAAAGTTGTAATAAACCCGAAAGTATAGAATATTGTGATTTAAAATCCATGGTGTTAGTAAGAAGTGCGAAAACTAGAATTCAAAACCAAGCAGATCACCTTAGATGTGGTTGAAGGGGTTAGATTTGCGAGTTCAATTAGAGTGTGGTGTTAGGGCATTGAGTTCACCTTGTGCCACCAGCGGCATCCTATGAAGATTTGGTCTTTGCACAATAACACCAAATATAGAACTGCGAAAGACTGTACACGTCTGGACAACATAAAAAACGAATACATAAGGCAAGATATAGAACTACAAATAGTAACAGAAGCAGCAATAAATTATAAAAAAAGGATGGAAAGACCATGTTGAGCGCATGCCTCTAGGAAGGTTTCCCAGAAAGGTCTTAGATTATAAGTCTTTAGGGAGAAGAAGTTTTGGGAGACCAACATTACGATAGTCATGCCGGAACAGGCAAATTGCCTAAACCTGGAAAGCCAGAAGAAGAAGATCCCGTCTTATCCTTCCTAGAAAGACCAGACACCCTTCTAATCGTGCAGCTGAACTCAAACTGCGTATGCTTCATCTATTTTAATAGGTATCTACTTTAATTTCAATCAGTAATGGTAATTTAACTGGGTGTGCCACTCTCTCAGATTTCAACCTTGCAGCTTGCAGTTCCAGAACCTTGCAGTTCGATCAACTGGGTTATCATACAATCCTCACAACAAACATCACATTACTGATTATTAATCACCCATTTTACTTAAATATGACTCCATTTGAATGCATAAAATAGCCAAGACAATTACACACTGAACAGATATTTTGCGGATAAACTCAGGGTTCAGCTTTACTTGAACTAAGAACCGTTTGAGTTCGAGCCAAAAGCAACCGCAAAAGTTGACATTTCCAGGAGTGGGATACACTTTTTGTAGCATGAGGGATAATGCTGATCTGCCATCAATTCCGGAGGAGATTCTAATCAAACTACGTGGTTCATGTGGTGAAACGAGGGCTTTCGTTGGAATCACTTTTTTCCTTGGAAATAAACTCTCAATTTACACCATCATTACTCCAAGTTCATTATTTCCTTGCTTCTTGGCAGTTCAGAGCAACTTATTATCTTTCTGACAATAAGCAATCAGAAATTATTAAAAGAGTTACTTTTCAATATATTCTGCCTCACATAATTTTACTTGTAAGAAGGAAATTATGGGTGCATTTACAATTTTTTTAGATCGCTATCCCATTATTATTTGAAAAATGAAGGCACATCACCAAAATTCGTTCAACATATTCAGCGACTAAATTTACATTTATGATTACAAATATTATACGCTTTCAGAAAGTGAGACCTACAATAATAACCTTTTTACTTTCATGATGGAAGGCATTGCGTGGTGATGGCCGAGGCAATGGCTTTCTTGTGTTGAAACTGTAATCAGTGTCTTACTACACAAAAAGAGAAAGCGACAGCGAGGGATTTTTCATGGTTATGAATGAACAAGATGCTCACTAAGTTACGATATATATGGGGTAGTATTTTATAATTCACCGTGTATTTCAATAAATCCCTGTTCATGTTTTATACTTTTTGCTGACATTCAGCGTGTGTGTATAGACAATTTTCTGCTAGAAGCTGCTGACAAAATTCATCAATGATTCGTAATTCATAAATTCAAGGAAAGAAATGTTTGTCAAGTAATGTTAAGCAAGCCAGGTCGAAATCACTTTTTTCCATTGGCATATATGACACAGTTATTTATCACTACGATGGGGCACCGTGCTATAACGTCAAGATAATCAACAGTATGTGTACGTGTTTATGCAGACGGATGTTGGATAGGTCGCGAGGGAACAGATCTAAGGGCAGCATGATGGTCAGATTTAACGATATTATATTTCTTCACTTGGGGCTCCATTAAGTCTAATGCATACATTGGTAGAAGAATCACAAGGGTAGGAGAACTTAGTTTCTAAAGTTAAAAAAATATCATGTTCCAGGACCTCTCTTCAAGGGTTTTATAGATACTGTTGGTCAACATGTGGAGTATTTTGAATTTTTCGAAGCATATATTATGGAATAAATATATTTTTCATATTTAAAGCAGTGACATATAACTCCCAACACTTCTATTAATAGACTGTAAATTTTGAGTCACCCTACATGACCTTTTATATTAGATTCATCTCTCTAAGTATGTCCATTCATATCGGTCGTACGACAAGGAAAGAGACAACCTTGCGCTATTAATTGTAATCTCTCAGCAAATATATTAGCGCATTGTTTAACGAAAATAAATAATCTCCAATATCACAAATTCAATATACTATCTTGAACTATTTTTATGCACATGTACTGTTTTTTTAATAAAGTCAACACGGGTAGCGGAGGACACAGTTGACGCGACAGGCGTTCTACATGAGTTACGTTTAAATTGATTGTAGTAACGCAATAATTGAAATAATCATTCAATTCGGTACTACCTCATTTTTTTAACATACACTAATACGTTAAACCCTTAGTGCTCCTAGGGCCTCAACCACCACTCTGGTCAACCACCGCTCACAAGCCATAATTCTAAAGAGAAGCCGACGAAAATGAGAAAGGGCAAATAAATGCACTCAATTCTGTAACTTTAAATGGAAAACTAATGTAGGTGGGAAAAACCTATCACGCTCATTTTGAGATGCGATACTCTCATGAAAAGGATCCCATAAGAATAGGACGACCTGCTGAGAAAAACCGTGAATGAGACTCATGAAGCAAGCAGGGAAGGGGGTGAATGAGTAAAAACTAGTTAATGTGAAGGGATTAACCGAAAGGGAAATCTGAATGGAGAGTTGCCTCAAGCAAAGTATAGAATTTTTTTGATACAACCGCACTTTTACCTTAAAAAGGATAAAACAAACCAGATAAACATATAAAATATCTCTTGAAGAGATATAATTGGGGAATTTGGAATTAAGATACAACAAAGGAAACACCATTGTAATAAGCGTATGGATAACATGAACCATATCTTTTGTCAAGTGCAGAACGTACAGGGAACCAACGTCTTTAACGCAACGAACTTTAACGCCTTACGTAACTAAAATGTGTTCGGTAGATTAAATCGATACATCTAAAAGTGAATAGGACAATATAAATCACGAAAAGCATAATTTTCTGTGGGGATGGTGAAATTTATTATACTACAAAAAGGGAAAAGCCTTGATATGGCTGATAACGAGTGTAAAATGAAACTTAGAATTGAATTCCGCGCGCTGAGTTAAGCCTGGCCACACTTTTCGATAGTAGTCACTTCTACCGCATGGATGTAGAGTGGCAGCACAACCTTACAAAAGAAGAGCGTAGCTGAGATGAAAGGGACTCCAACTGGCGATCTTTCAAACTAACTCTCAACTCGTATTGCATCTTTTTTCAGCGGGATATTAAACCATATGATATCAATAACAGTCGGCTGGTTTTGCCATGAAATAGGCTACAAGGAAAATATGAAGGTCTGTGATTTAGATTGAAAAAAAACTGCAAATTTTCTTAGATTCTGAAGAGAAATTTGAATTTAGAACAAATATATTTGATTTTCAGAGTCTCTTTGTAGGTATAAGCGTATTGCGTAAATTGAGTGAAGAGCTAGTTCAAAACTCGACACATACGAGTACTTAAAACGCCATAAAATGATAAAAAGTCTTTGCTCTAGATAAATAGCAAATATAGCCTCTCCTACAGTTGCATTACATTTAACAACAGGCAACGGAATGGAGTTCCCCAAAAGGAACATAAAAGCCCTTAAGGGTACTTCATGTCCCTGGGAATACCATTTCCCTATATGGAATTGCATGACCCTACAGGGATTTTCTATATGGAATTTTTTACAGATTTTATAGCTTCCACCTTTTAACGCCTACCTGTTTTAATGTGTGCCAGTTTACAATTTTTCTCAATTAAGGCTCATTAGCCTTAATCTATTTGCAAAATGTTAGCTCAATAATACATTACATTGTTATGCGCGAATGAAGATAAATTCTTTTGCACATTACATGTAACCAAACTAAAGATTTATTTGACGCAGGTCCCCACTCTTATTATAATATTCTGACGGCTTACATTTTCAAAAGTATACATTCTTATCATGTTTTATCTTTGACTACCTCATAATAGGCCTTTCTTTACCATTTTTCCCGTTTAATTGTAACCAAAATAATAGTCTTTTTTAGACCATTACATCTCAGATTTAATGGTCAGATAAATGTTTACTTCTCCCTCACATTTGAAGAATTTTCTTCTACCTGAACTTCTCTTTAATTATCAATCATTTAAATCATTTTCATCACTCCATCTCATTTCGAATTCTTCCAGACTTTTTGCTGCTGTTTTTCAGCTGTTATTATCGCCCATGCCTCACAACCATAAAAAAGCATGCTCTAGATTTAAGTTCTGATGGTAGGCTTCCTTACTTCTATATACATTTAGCTGTATACAAAGTACCCTGTTGGCCATCGCGAGGGTAGATGGCAGGGGAGTGAAGATAACCAAACATGCAGTATTAAAATTCACCTAGGCCACTACATGGACTTTTGTTAAATAATGGGGTGGGGAAATTACGCTAGTGTAACTTTTAATTACCGTTAATTATTTCTGCAATACAAAACTTAAATGGAATGTTCTTATTTGCCGTTTTCGGAGGATATATACATCTACACAATATACTGCAAGCCACCATAAACGTATGTGGCAGGGGGGTGAATTCATACCAAACATGCATTACATTTCATACATAAAACGCGGATAGTATTAATATACTAGCTCTCTTATTTAAAAAAAAGATAAAAATGCAAATAAAACATGCAAAAAAATGCTTTTAGTTGAGTTTGCTTATAGTTCTTATGCCAACATGCAACTACCTATGCTATCCATCGATCTACTCTTATTTATGCTATTGGATATATTTACATATATTCGTATTCCTGATTGTACGAAGAAAAAAGGACATTTTGAATCTGCCAGTTCGGCAATCAAAATCTCAAATTTTGAGATTATAGTCCAGTCTACCGTAGTAAGCTGAAGTTCGCAAAATATTTTTCACGTCATCGTATAACGTCAATTGTCAACTGACAATGATTCCACTTTAATTCATTTAATACACTGGTTACACTGATATACTTATCATACCATTCCTATACAACCCTTGCCGATCTTCGCGTCACACGCTGAAGTTCATTATTTAAGCCTATTTCGTAAAGATCCCATATACTGGCAGCGTATACCAAATGAGGTCTAACAAGGGAAAAGTAGATAATTTCTCGTACATGATCGTCACATATACCCAGTACTCTTTTGAAGAATCCCAGTTTACGATTGGCTTACCCATTATTTCACGATATGGCGTAGTTTGTTTACATAAAGTAATATTTCCTGTAAGCGTCGGTCGGATTAATACATCGACATCTTCATGATACCCTGCAAGCCACCATAAAGGTGTGTGGCAGGGGGTGAATTCTAACCAAACAAGCACTTCATCCCATGCATTTAAAAGAATTAGTATTTATATATTAGTCTGAACTTCACTATTTAAAGAGATAAAAATAGCAAAGTAAGTAAAAACGTGTTGTCAGTTGGGTTACCTTCAAGTCCAACCAACATGCAACTACCTATTCTATGGATTGATTCACACGTATTGGACATATTTACCAATCAAGTTCTCTAATTTTGTAATTATGGTCCAGTCTACCATGGTAAGTTGGGGTTCGTAAAATATTTTCAACGTCATCACTGAAAATGTTATCTAGGAATTTAGTTAAGAGATTATCTCTAAATGTCAACCTGCGATCTGACAATGATTCCCATTTTATTCATTTAATAGACTGGTTACGCCAATATAGTTATCGTACTGTCCCTTTACAAATCTTGCCGATCTTCGCCGCACACGTTCAAGTTCGTTATTTAGAGTAGAGAGTTTAGAGTAGAGCAGAAGGTGCAGGATGGCAAAGAGAAAGATGAGGGGTGTGGAAGGAGGGAAAAGCATCCAACCGCTGCCAAGCGCCGGGTGACGCACGCCTACGTGGGCGTCTGGCGATGGATGTAGTGCTGCGAATGACTCTACGCGTCTGATTGAATGCCATAACTGAAGAGGCACGGCCAGATGAACGCGTTTCGTGTTCGGCTCGACAGTTATGCCATCCATACCGGAAAATCTGCATCACTCCCAAAATTTGCTAGTGCAGGGCGATGTCCTCATATATGTACTTACGATGGGGATATCTACATCTACGTAATACCCTGCGAGCCACCGCTAGGTGACACATGATCTTTCCTGGGGTAAACATATACGTGAAATAATTGGTCAAGCTAATCGTAAACTGGGTTTCATTAAAAGAGTATTGGGTAAATGTGACGATCATGTACGAGAAATCAGCTACTCTTCCCTTGTCAGACCTCATTTGGAATATGCTGCCAGTGTATGGGATCTCTACGAAATCGGTCTAAGTAATGAACTTGAACGTGTGCAGCGAAGATCGGCAAGATTCGTAAAGGGACGATACGATAATTATATTAGCGTAACCAGTCTATTAAATGAATTGAAATGGGAATCATTGTCAGATCGCAGGTTGAAATTTAGACTTAATCTCTTACACAAATTCCAAGGCAATATTTTCAGTGATGATGTTAAAAATATTTTACGAACCCCAACTTACTATGGCAGACTGGACCATAATCATAAATTTAGAGAAATTGATTGCCGAACTGACCGATTCAAAATGTCCTTTTTCCCTCGCACAATTAGAGATACGAATAACGGTAAATATGTCCTATCGGAGAGTAGCAATGAATAGCATTGGTAGCTGTATGTTGGTATGAGTACTTAAAGCTAACCCTACTAACAGAATGTTTTTGCATGTTTGCTTTCCAATTTCTATCTTTTTTAAATAGTGTTGTTCTGACTACTATATTAATACTATTCCTTTTTTATGCATGATATGTAGTGCATGTTTTGTGAGCAATCACCCCCTGCCACACACCCTTGTGGTGGCTTGCAGGGTATTATGTAGATGTAGATGTAGGTGGCTCGCAGGGTATTACGTAGTACTACTTTCTATATGCAGTCAAGCAAATAGAAAGTTGGGGTTTATTAAAAGAATATTAGGGAAAAGTGAGGAGAGGGTGAAGGAAGGGTGTTTGTTGTGTCATTGTTCCTGGTGTGGATGCACCCCCTGCCACACACCCTCGAGGTGGCTTGCAGGGTATGTCGTAGATATAGATAGATATAGGGTGAGTGGCAAGGGGTGGAGATCACTAAGCATGCACTGTTGACTTGCAACTAGAATATTTAATGCAAACATAAGGAATTTAGGTGTAACAATCACTAAAAATTTATCGTGGGGAAGACACATCCGGGAAATATGCGGCCGAGCCAAGAGAAAGCTAGTTAGTCCCCACCTTGAGTATGTAGCCAGTGTATGAGATCCGAATGAATTAGGTTTGATCAGAGAATTAGACAGTGTGCAGCGTAGAGCAGCTAGGTTCGTTAAAAGGTGTTACGATAGGTTTACATCTACATCTACATAATACCCTGCAAGCCACCGTAAAGGTGTGTGGCAGGGGGTGAATTCTCACCAGACATGCACTACATAATATGCATAAAAATGGATTAGTATTAATATACTAGTCTAAACTTCACTATCTAATTACGTGAGCGGCAGGGGGTGAAGGTCACCAAACATACAGCACATACATAACACTAAGATATAAAACACTACTACTTCTTGGAAATATGTTAGATATAAGGGTCACGTGCAGCAAGATGGGTAGTGTTGACATAATAATAAAGTAATTACTGGATATAAGGGCATTTTTCTAAATATAACCCTCTGTTTTTCCCTAGCAATCATGGGTTAGTAAATACTTCATTAATCAGGCACTAAAGACTACTTTAACATTATTTCACCCACCTATCCCTTTGCTATGCTGCCTATTGTGTGCTCTTATGGGATGCGGGAAAAATTACATTTTAAATCTATCAGTGCGACAATCTATCTGTCTAATGTTATTAATCTGACCAATTCTAACATGATATTATATCTAAAAATATTTAAGAATACCTGTATAATATTCAGGTGTTTTTAATATATATCTACCATCTACAGTGAACCGATCCGTTTCAAATTTCTGCATGAAATTCAAATCACTACTTCACGGAGAGCTTTCCTCGTGAGGGAATAATTCCGTGAGAGGATTATTGACAGCTCTAAATCTTGGTTTCTGGAAAAGTTCCATACAACCTAGCTTCATTTCCCATAATATCATCTCTAAAAACAGACTCTGAAGTGGAGAATTGCTCAACTATAAGAAGTGCAACGTAGATAAAAATCCCTTTTAAAGGATGCAACTATTAAAAAGAATTGAATATTATGAAACATACGGCATCAGAGAATTCATACCAAACGACAGACTTCGACAACATTCTTAATAATAAATGCCGTAAGAAGCTTGCCGCGCCTATGCTATTTATCCTATTCCCCATAAGCGATGCGAAAACATGGTGCAGGGAACCATTACCTATTAAGTAATAATTCACATTCCCTCATGCTCTCTTAAAGAATAATATAGAATTGAATTCTATACCCCTTCAACCCTGGAAGTAATTTATCATTTAATAATAAGGTGCGTATGATTGTTTTGCTTCCGAAACAAAAGTCTTATTTCTTCGGTACACATCATTTTGCTGTTTTCTAATACGTCGAGGTCAATTCTTTGCATTTTGCTCCTTGAGGTTTAACGCTTAATCTAATCCTTATCTCCGAATCGCCTAATTGCCTCGTTAAGGATTAATCTACCGCATCTCCGAATTGATCTCAAGTTCAGTTTTGCTATCCTAAATGATTCATCAAATTTGCTGATGTACTCTCTCGGAGATGAGACGAATGGGGGATTTATGGTTTTCACCTTCACTCATATGAGGAAGAGTTGCTGACATATCCAATGGGTTATGGGGTACATTTCAGTTGCGGCTTCCATCGCTAGTTCATAGCATCCAGTGGCGGATCCAGGCCCATATCTCGGGGGGGGGGGGGGGGCAATATCTGCCAATATGCTGTATGATGTATTGGTGGTATGGAATATCACCTAATTGGGGGGGGGGGGGGTTTCTCATCCAGAAAATTGTAAAAATATGAAAAAAGAATGGTGAATTTGCATGCAACTTTTTCAGGTTTTCAGCATATTTTCATATTTTAAATTTTTATACTATTTGACTATTGCCTTATGACTTAGGCAGCAAAAAACTTTGGTTTACCTTCGTTCAGAGACATTTTGATTTCTTTCCTGAAAATCTTACCTTTCTTGTATTTAATATGACCAAACTACTACACTGTTTTACGCTACTCTGAACTACTTAAAACGCTATTGTCATCGACAGTAAAGTAGTTAGAATTTTGGAAAGTTGAGCTTAATGCTTTGTGATGTTCATTAAAAAGCAAAATAACATGATTATGAGAATACTTTGTAGTTAATAAGAACTTAGGACAAAGGTTCTGATATAAGTAATAAACCTATCCTACAGCGATAATTTATAATTATGCCCAAATTCGTGAAAGACTAAGAAAGTATAAGCACAAGATAATTAGTATCCAGAAATTTAATTACAACTCTTTTACAAACAACATGCATTCTAAATAACTACTTGTAACTGTAATCTTCTTTTGCCTCTTTAGCGTAACGTTCAAGCACCTTGTCAACATTTATATCAATATCTTTATGGGTAAATAAAAGACATAAGCCATTCAATCTTTCCTCAACCATTCGGGTTCGTAGCCATGATTTAACAAGACGAAGGCTGCTAAATGACCTTTCAGCACTTGCAACACAGATTGGCAGTGTGATAAGAATTTTCAATAAATTTCTTGCGGTGGGAAATATATCTTCATCACAGCTCTTCAACCACTTACAGTAACCGGAATTTTCTTTCCTTCCTCTTTCTCTCTCTACCACTTTGTTTTCCAAATATTTATTTCCCCGTCGATTACAGCTTCAGATTGAATAGTTAGAAGATATTTGAAGTTCCTAACAACTTTCTGAAGCCTATCTTTGACATTTAATTTTTCATTTGCAGCAGTGGTGTTGGAGTTCAGAATGCATACAGGCAACAATATATTTAGATCTAAATACATTAAGGTGTCTTGGGAAAACCGTGTCTGAAGATCAACAAGGACATTGTCCAGAAGTGGATTGTACATGGATCTTCTGTAGTAGTGTACAATTGTGTCAGCGTCATGGCTTTCTCTGTGACGTTGCTTCTTCACGATTCTTGGCATTACTAGCTGCCTTCCAGCTTTTCGGCAGTAGTTTTTGCGTCACAATATATCTCTATAAAGGACTCATCACAGTTTTTTCTACTGTCCTTCAAAGATGTCAGAGATTTACAGCGTTAGAAGCCTTGTTTAAGTCTGCGGCTGGAATTTGCAGTAACTTACTCAGAGGAAGCGTTCTCTTCAAAATGTCAATCAAACACAGGAAAAAATAAAACCTGTGTTATTCATTGTGTTAATGTATAGAGCAGCCTTTTTGGCCGATTCAGACTCCTTCCATTCAATCATTTCTGTGAAGTCATCTACTATTTCCGGTAAGGCAAAGTAGAATAAAATTACAGCATCGTGCCTTTCCACCCATCGAGTCTCAAAAAGACTAACAAGCTGACCTAAGAATGAATTCATAATGGCATTTGTTTTGTATGACTGATTGAAAAACGAAATAACTTCCTTAATTATTCCAACAGCGTTTTTGATGGTTTGGATTTTGGTTGCCTTCGAAAGAGAATTATTCAAGGCATGGTTGTAGCATGGCAGCCGTTTTGTATTGACCGCCTCTCTTTGGATCTCTGTGATACTACCGACTTCTTCCAAAGTCAAAACAGATGCTCTTTCTTTACCGCTTTCTACACAGAGACTCAAATCTGAACCCAGTTCTTTCACATTTTCTAAAACTATTTTACCAAGAGTCTTCCCAGTAAGTTTTGTTTCCGTCTTTTCTGTCAATCGCACATCAGTCATATCTACAGCAGACTTATATGCATCAATGAATGCAATGAAATCTTCCCTTAAAGTTTCTTTGTACAGATACCTTACAATTAAGGCAATGTGTTCCTTGCGAGACAGATCAGGTGTTTCGTAGAACAATATTGACCAATATTTAGCTTCATGAATTCGTTTTAGGATTTCTTCCCTTATTTCTTCCCCACAACATTCTATCAATACATTTTTAGTGGTTTTACTAATATAGGTAGCACGGGAAGATGCACTTTTTAGGTGTTCCTCAAGTATTTTGTCACCTACATCTACCCTGAACTGCAACAGGGCTTTGAAACTACCTTGGTTTACAGCAGAGGCCACAGGATTAATGGGCCTAATCCCTAAGACCCCTTAGAGGGATGTTCTGACGTCCAAGCAAGATAATGGTTTTAATAATAGGCCTCAGCCTTTCACGATTTTCGATAACTTGACTAAGGCGTTCAGTACATACTTGATTGACTACCTCTTTGTTTTTTTTCTCGGGGGGGGAGGGGGGCAATTGCCCCCTGTGCCCCCCCCCCCCTGGATCCGCCACTGATAGCATCTTCACTAGTTTCTGCATGGATTGTATTATTTGAAGGGCCTGCCTTACAAATATCAATACCAATATCAATTATCAATACCACCTTTGAATGCTTTCACTAACTGTCCACGACTGCTTTTTCGATGGATAAACTCCCTTAGCTCGCATCAAACATATATACATAAAGATTGACCCACCATCAGCCACTCATCATTAGATGTGCAAATGGGCTTTAATCTCTGCCGCGATACGCCAATAGTATCTTTCAAAAATCGCAAAGTTTATGTATTCCATTATAAGTCTTTTCCAAGAGACTGTCTGTGTACCCGAAGAAATTGAGTGTGCTAAAAACAATGCAAACACAACAGAGGCGGTCTCCTTGACACGGAGCTTATATGGGGGGAAGGGAAACTTAAAATTGTTTCACACTTTCATCAAATTACATGTCCACACGGATTGATCCTTAAGATTAACGAAATTTTTTGATCTCCCAATTACTTCACAAAAACATTTCATCTTTCTCCGTAAACTACCTCTTCTTTTCAAACTTATATCGATTAATACCAAGCGTATGTAAACGCCGCGTATGTAATGGTATTCAAAGTTGATATCACATAATAATGCTAGGTGAAAAGTCTTGCTCAGATCTGACATTTTCCGAACAATAGTATTTCCGGCTTCTAACTGCATAGCATGCGAAGCAGAGAAAGATATGTACACATTAACATAACTACTCAGCCCAAGCAAGAAGCCTCTTGGTAAAATGTCAAATCCAAGAATTGGATGATTTTTGGTGAAATACTGTTTATGATGGTGATACCAGGAGAAGCATATGGGTAGAACATTAAAAAGATTAATCTGTAATGCTTTCATACATATTTGTCCATTTTCAACTGTTTTTACATGTCCAAATGTCAAGCTTTAATGTGAAATATTACCTTTGGGACCATGATTTATTTCCATAGATCTATTTATTGGATGGGAGCAGTATTTGATAAACATAAAAAAACCAATTAATAAATATGGTACCTCATTACTTTGAACACGAACACAAGCATTCACCCTTGTGTAATCCAGTAGGTTTTGCTTTGTACAAAAGGTGGATAAACACAGTATGCGGTTAACGCTCGGATACCACTCCTCAGCGGAAAAGACCAGTATGTATGTACCTCGGAAAAAAAGGCGGAGGAAGAGTTCAGAAAAGGTTCTCCGAAGGACGCGCTCAACAAAGGTCGTAACATCTTTTGAAGGAAGAAGGGTAAGCATGTAAATGGTGTGGAAAAACATTTCAAAGTGACATGGAAATCAAAGCTACTTATTGAGGCAGAAGAAACTTTTCCTGCTGCTTGGGTGATACCCGATTTCGTACTACTACGAGTAAATTGGAAAAGTAACTGCTTCAGCCAGAAGCTATTGAAATTTCTGTGTCTCCTACATTTCCTACATGGTCCCTTAGTGACCGTCATTTCCCATTACAAAAAAATTGTAGCGCTCTATAGCTACTGAAAAAAGTGTCTGCTACAGTAGCGAGCTAGTAACTTAGATAAATATAAATTAAGAGAAATTAACGTCCGCACCAAAAATTACAATAATTTATTTTCACCACACACAATACAAGACTGCATCGCAAAAAATAACTTATTCCAAAAAATTAAAAAAACTTTTTCTATTTTTAAAGTTTTATTTGGCTCTTAATTTTCAGCAAACATCCTTCCTTATTTTAGTAGATAATAATGATATTAATGGCTGGTAACCAACCAATTCTTGCAACACACTCTTGCGTAGGCTCAGAGAACAACAATTACATATGCTTCTACATCTATGCAATACCTTGCAAGCCACCGCGAAGGCGAGTGGCAGGTGGGGAAGATCAACAAACATGCACTATTGACTGCAACTAGGCTGCTACATAGAAACTTGTTAGATAATAGGGCCACATGCAGCTAGATGGTTAGTATCTACATAGTGATAAAGGAATTAGTGGTTACAACGGCATTTATATAAATATTTATAACTGAATTTGCCTACCATGAATGGGTCAGTAATTTTAATATCTACATCAACATTTACACAATACCCCGTAAGCCACCATAAAGGTGTGTGGCAGGGGGTGAATTCACATCAAACACACATTGCATATAATGCATAAGAAGGATTAGTAATAATAATCTCGTCAACACTTCGCGACTTAAAAAAAGATAAATATAGAAAAGCAAGCACGCAATAACATGCTGTTAGTTGGATTAGCTTAAAGTGTCTACTTATACCAACGTGAAACCACCTATACTCTCCATTGATATACTTATATTTATACTATTGGATATATTTATCTAAATATATATTTATCTAAATGACCCTCACAACTAACATTTCTCCACGAAGCAGCACAAATACAGCTCTTAGTTGAATGTAAGTAGTGCATGCTTGGCGAAAACTAACACCCTGTCGCGCACCCTCGAGGTCAATTAAAGACTATTCTGTAGATATAAGTCTACATAACACCCTTTGAGCCACCGCGAGTGTGCGTGGTAGGGAATGAAGATCACCTAGCATGCACCACTCATATGCACTTTTTTTAGTAATGGCCTAAACGTCACCACTTAACGAAAACATTAGATATATGAGTCACGCGTACCTAGATGGTTTGTATCTGTATAATATAGGTATAACAGTAGCTGATATGATGGCCTTAGATGGTTGGAAGCATCATTTGGCGGCGACCTCACATAGCCAAGTCACGATATAATAAGTAGAGCGCGCAAAAAAAGTCTTCAATTTTGCAAAAAAAGTCGCCTAAAAAGTCACCAATATTTTTGAAAAAAGTCTCTCAAAAGTCTGAGTTATTTCCGTAAGAAAGTTGCTGAATTTAACTGAATTGTTGGAGAAAAGAGCCTAGAGATGCTAGTCCAGGCATTAGGGGATTTTACTTGGAAAAATTATAGGTAGTTCTGGAAATATTTATCCTATGCTTTTTGGGTCTCTAAATCCGAATTTCTAACTTTCCGCCAAAAATTCCCCCCGCAACCTCCCCAAATTTTGAAAATAAAACTCAAAAAATCGCTTTTTTAGTTTTTAAATCGTTTAGTTTTGATTTTGGGAAAAACTAATCCGATAATCGCAAAGTAGACAATATAAGCAACAAAAAAGGTATTCTAACATTTTGAAGTAGGATGAACAGCGCGCCCTGAAACATGCGCCTCTGCGTCGCGGGGCTGTATGCTCTAAGTTATGCAACCCCGCTTAACCACTCGCGTCGTTTATATTCGCTCTCCCATCTCCCCATGGTTCATTTTCTTCGAAATTCACCCTCCCATCTCATTGTCCCTCTATTTCAATATGTGGACGTCCCCAGCACCCTACCTCTTACTAAAAAGGCATTAGATGACAAAGAGGGTGGAAGTACACTCCATTGTAAAACCTTGGAAACAGGGTGTTTTTTCAGTCAAATTTAAAGGGGAAAATTTTATAATATACGATACAAAACAAGTTTTTACATAGGATCAATAATGCTTCTCCGCTTGATCGCAGCCGAGGGTCCAGGTTCATATACGTCATGCTTACCTCGCTACAATGTAGGCTCATTTAATGATCATCTGCACACAATGTGACACGTTCACCTCGTCGGAAATTCTAGCTGATCTTTCATATAATTGTATCATGTTTCCACTAATCTCCTAAACAAAAGCGGAGTGCTAGCATACAGTGTAGCGCTGTCGGCTTGTCAGCAGACCACCCGGGTTCAAATAAGCTGGTTCATAATTAGATCAATGCATTCTTTCAGATCAATCTATCCCTCTGTGAAGTCTTTGGACACCCTCAGCAAAAAAAATCGAAGTGCGAGGTGGCCCGGGGAAAGGAACAATATGTGAATTTGACATGCAAATAGATAAGTACGGGGTAGGCTCTACCCTCACCTATCCAAACCAACCTTCGGGTTGAAGCACTGAGTGAGTGTGATTATTTCATGAACGATGGAGCAATAGGAAGAATTCATTGCAGTTTCCGGAGCTATTGATAAAATTTCGCATTAACAATTGTTAGGAGCTTACATTTTACAGTACATCTCTGCTCCGTGTAGTACCGCATGAAAAACACAGATGCGTCCAACACACAGTTGAACAAATTTGATCACAACAGCCAAATATTAACTTAGGCATGTGGTTTAAATAAAAAGGCCCATAAAAGTCTCTTTTAATCAGAAAAGTCCCGCCACGCCAAAAAAAGTCCCAAAAAGTCTCTAAGAAAGTCATGAAAAATTGTTTTATTTGATGAGATTGGTGAAGATTTGTATTTAAAACCACAAAAGTCGCACTTTTACAAAAAGTCAAAAGACTTTTTTTCCGCGCTCTAATCTTCCGCCAACCACCTCGCGGTGGCTTCCTGGGCACACTTAAGAACGAATAATGCACAATTAAGGTGGTATACCACGGAGGTTAGGTTATCTTAAAAGTGACTAAGACCATGCCATGCTAGGGCAATGAGTTCAATACAGGACCAATCAGCACAGGAAATAAATCTGTTAAAAACGATTTAAAAAACCAAAGTTTTAGTAAAGAAACAAACTTTTTTGCAGATTCCGTGAGCATCTCAAAAATACATGGCCAATAATTTGCCGGCCGATTTCAACGCCCTGAATTATTTGGAGCCGGTGATAGGCGGGTGGTATAGTAGGTGGATAGGTTAATTTTTGTTGCATCCGGACTATTCTACACGCATCATTCACTCCAGACTGCTCTAAAAATATTTCATCTACCTATTACTTGCTATAAAACTATCCCTTACTATCAACTTCTACTACTACTAATAATACTATCCATATGCTTTTAAATATAGTTAGGACTATTTCTTCAAGCATCTCACTTCATGAGGAGGAGTCTGAAATATTTATAGCGTTATAGACAAGACGAAACAAGTTTCTGTTATCCTACCTCCTGTTCTCATAGTAGAACAGTTTTGGGGGCATCTTATTCGATTTAGCGAACGCCCCGGGCGATCCTCTGCCACAATGGTCCTCAGACTTGATTCTTGGCAACCAGTTGCAAGGGATAAAGACATGTTGAGCCACCTGCGAGGATGACAGGAGAAAATATATACGTCGGAGACTTCGCAATTCGCTGGAAGTGTTCCACGTATATGATTCCTTGGAATGTTTCGCGTTTGCACGTTCGAAACCCTCAGATGTGACGCGGAATTTATGCCTTGAGAATCGACAAATGTCAATGCTTGCCCGTTTTACTGCCAAGTTGTCAGTCACGAGTAGATACGGAATACCGCTGTCACAATATATATCCAATCATCCTTCCAACATGTCCACAAAGTATCCAATCATTCTTTCTATATTAAGATACGTTTGATGACTCCTCAGCAATAAGGTTCGGGATACACGAGGTACATAAAAAAATATCTCGCCACAAAATTTCTTCACTAAGTATCATTCTGTCAATTTTTATTGTATTTTGGGGAAAATTACTTTTTATTTTAAAAATGTCGCATGATATAGGTACAAATAAAATTATTTATAACTCAATAATCATGCATTGCCAAGCCGGTGATTTACCGACCTAACTACTCCGGCTGGCCTTGGAGTTTAATTAAGGGAGGGTTACATATAGAGGCTAAAGGTTAAACATAAATGTGAAAAATTGAATTTGAAAAACTATGCACCATATACAAACGAGTGAAGAGTGATATTCATTAAGTATTTTAGGGAATGGATTACGGTTATCTTATTAACACTAGGAGGTCGGCCACCTGTCATTTGACCGTTTAAGATTTTTAGTGATGGATAACAATGAAGCTTTGTCGAGTATGCTCATGATTTTTTGACTTGTTCTTAATTATGCTTGAGATTGTATGCAATAATTGTATTCCTCTTTGGCCAAGTTGTTTTCCTCCTATCACGTAATTTTACTTCCACGACGGCGAACCGTCAATTGATGGGTATTTGCTGCGAGTACTTTATCTCATAAGTGGAGTATTTTATAGCAGACACCGAATTAAATTGGTTAAAATTCACTTAAATATGACCTTTTGCCAATGCAATGATTTATACTGCACTGTCATCAAATAGATAAACTTTTTCTTGCTTCTGAAATGTGGAATTATGTCATCGCGAACTGTTTTGCATATTGCTTATCCCCTCAGACCATCACGGTGTCTGAACAATCGATATCCTTCAAAATGCAAATGTCTTTTTACTCAATTCACGGGTAACATCACGATCAAAGTCATGCTCAAACATTGTAAAAAAGTATCAATTGAGTTAAATATTGTGAAATGTTTGAAAATCTGGGCTGATGAACAACTGTTAAGAAATGAAAATACTAGCTTTCAACTGACGGTTGGCCTCCCTTGGTGGTGAGCACTCTCCCCCAGTCTTCGAGTGACAAAGCTTCAAAAACTTAAAGGGCTTCTTCAATGGTCAACGTTTTTTTTTTTTAATCTGACCCGGAAATTCGAAGTGATTCACGCTTAAAAAAAACCACCTCGACCTTCAAATACACCGTGGAAACATTTAGTCGTGCTGTTAACTCTCTCTGAGGCGTCAGTTATCGGTTCGTTTCACCAAAAAAACATACATTCTGTCCCACCGCAAACGAAGTGTATCTTCACGGAACTAAATAAAATTAGCATTGTTGCGTCACATAAAAATTGCCAATTCTTGTCATCGGTGTGAGAACGACCTGTGAGTAAAAATATCTTCGATCGTGTCAAGTTTCTCCACGAGCCGGTATTCTCCGCGTGGACCAGCTATATCTGGGGACCCATCCTTTGTGGATCCGGGTCCAAACGAGGCTCCGTGTATTTTTCGTGTCATTTACGACGACGGAAGGTAAATTTCAGCGGGATTTAAGGCTTTACGCTTCAAGGTTGGGAAGAATCATCCACAGATACTACTTGAAGTTTACTTAGGCAGGATAAAAAATGATTGAATTGCTAAGTGAGAACCACAAGATATTTACCATTTTCAATACATTTTTCAAGAAGAGTTTTTAACAATTTCAAGATTACATTTTCTGCACTATATTTAACAAAGGTTTTGATTAATTCTCCACTCGATATTTGCCAACCTAATCGTATTAGTGTTATTCTTTTCTTGCATGTTTTTCACTCATTCATTGTACTTCATGCGAGACCTTACTCTGCCTCTCTTTCTATTTCACTTTCTACTGATAACTACCTTCATGAGATAATCAAGTCAGCTACGGGATTCTTTCTGCGTCCGCACATCTACTGTAGCGACCGTTTCGCCCACGTTGTAGCAGACATCATCAGGTGATGACCTAAATAGCAGCTACGTAGATCCATGAGGAAATTCCATAAACCCGGCTACTTCACAAACACCCCTCCGCGGAAGTCTTAATTAAGATCTTGTATAAATACTATCAAATGATGCTCTTTTGTTTTTGTTTCAAGCTCAAATCACTTTTACTAGAATAAGTCTCCTGAAAACTTCGTCATTACTCGTTCTTTCATCCATTTGATTTTCATCTTCATCAGGTAAGAGCGTATTCTTCTTAAGCTTTTATTTTCCATGTCTCCCTGCCCTAAGAGACATGCTCCAGACGGATGTTCTAATGTAGTAATTTTCTACTTCTAAGCATGGTCACTTTCCTGGCTCGCACTTCCCATGCGTGCTTTCCAGCAGCTTTTGAGCAGCTACTGAGTTTGGATACGAGTAACAAAACAAAAAGATCTACAAATCTGAACTACATAACATGTTAACCTAACAGTTGTTGAACTTCGGTTGTAATAAAATGAATTATGTTCAGATATTAATTATCATACTTGGCATTTTTCACTTCTCGAACACCGTCAAAAACAGGTTCTTTTTCCGTCACAACCGCCGTAAAATATACAAATTGTTTCTAAATTTTACACTTACCATGAAATAACGCAGAGATAAATAAGAAATATCATAGCGTGGTCAATTTTTCCGTAGCCCTTGTTATTTTATTTTTCATATCCACACTCCAGGCCCCAACAGTGAAAGATCCATCTCCTTGTGAAATAGCATTTTCGTCTCTGCTATTATATTTACTAATCATTTACTCCCTAGTTCGTCAATCGCTGGTAATTATGCTAAAAAATTATACACCATCAATCAAATATACATCCTGTTCGTTAAGGCTACGCCTGAAGCAAGCACGTTGAGCCGTATTATATATTCATCTTTTTCAGGTATTCAAATTTCCCACTTGATGTATCTTATTTAATGAGCCCTAAAAATGCGGAACGAAATCAACAATTGGCTTATATCTCTATTAGTACTGTTTCTAAATTATGAACAATTTAATCTTAATAACACACCAATTAAATTAAGTATTTGCTCGCTCAACTGCATAATTCAATCGAGAGCTATTTCAATTATGACTAACATATTCCCCAAGTTGCCTACTAAACAGTGATGAATGCTCATAAGTATCATTGGCGTAATAACAATGGGGCATCGAATCTGAATACTTAAGTGTGAATAATAAGTGTCCTTCACGAATGGTTATCTTTTAACAAACGTTATAAAAATAACATCTAGTAGAGAAAAGAAAGTTTTACTACACTGACTGCTACCACTTGATTTACTTTCTACTATTATTTGAATTAAATTTGGCGTAAACCACGAATAAAGATAAACTCGCACTTATATTTATGCATTCAGAGATGTGAGGTAACTCGCGCTATTTAGAATAGAGGAGTAATTGTATAATCGACGTAAGAACTTTGGAAGAAGAAGAAGAAAGGTGTACGTGACATTAATTGTCTGTGGCCCTCCAAGTATAGCTACAACAAATTGTGCGGTTTTAAAAGGTGGTTGGCATTAACATAACCTTAATACTTCTGCAACTAAAAAATACCCTTCTAGCTACCATAAAAGTGTGTGGCATGGGGTGAATTCTCATCAAACATGCATTAAATATCATGCATAAAAAAGGATTATTAATAATATAGGTGTCTAAACTTCAAAATTTAACAGAGATAAAAATAGCAAAGCAAGCATTCGAAAACATGCTGTTAATTGGGTTAGCTTAAAGTCCTTTTACCATCATGCAACTACCTATGCTATCCTATGATATTCATTAATACTCGTATTTATGCAATTCTATATATGTATTTACCGCTATTCATATCCCTAATTGCAAGAGGAAAAAAGGACATTTTGAATCTGCCAGTTCGGCAATCAAGTTCTCTAATTTTGTGATTATGGTCTAGTTTACAATAGTTAGTTGGATTTAGCAAAATATTTTTAACCTCATAAGTGAAATTATTACCTTGGAATGTTTTTGATAGATTAATTCTAAATTTCAACCTACGATCTGATAATGATTCCCATTTCAGTCAAGTAATAGACAGGATACGCTAATATAATTATCGTAGCGTCCATTTACAAACCTTACCGATCTACGCTGCGCAAGACTGACACATGATCTTTCCTGGGATAAACACATACGTGAAATAATGGGTAAAGCTAATGGTAAACTGAGATTCATCAAAAGAGTACTGGGTAAATGTGACGATCATGTACGAGTAATTAGCTGCTTTTCCCTGGTAAGACCCCATTTGAAATATACTGCTAGTATATGGGATCCCTACGAATTCGGCCTAAATTATAAACTTGAACGTGTGCAGCGAAGATCGGCAAGATTTTTAAAGGGACAGTATGATAACCTTATTAGCGTAACCAGTCTATTGAATGAATTAAAATGGTAATCATTGTCAGATGATAGGTTGAAATTTAGATGTGATCTCTTAAATAAATTCCAAGATAATATTTTCAGTGGTGACGTTAAAACTATTTTGCGAACTCCAACTTACTACGCTGGACTGGACCTTAATCACAAAATTAGAGAAATTGATTGCCGAAATGAGAGGTTCAAAATGTTTTCCTCGTACAGTTAGGAACATGAGTATCGGTAAATATATCCATTAAGAGTGTAACAATGGATAGCATAGGTAGTTGCCAATTGAGGTGTCTAGATGGTCGTTTAGTAATGTTTGAGTTTGTTCGTTGTACTATGTCCACTCGTTCAAGGGCGTCTAATTTCTTCCCTTTAACCTGCGTATGGAGCACTCGGGTTACAAATGCTGGGTTTTGACCACTCACTATGATATTTACGTCCACCATGGCTGATACACTTCCTTATGTAACGCGCTTTTTGTGTTCACTGAATCTTGTTTTGAAATTTCTAACCGTCTGACCTATATATTGAGCTTGGCACTCTCATGCGATTTCATGCACACCACTCATTGTTACTTTATCATATTGTCTTTGTTTTTGCACAGAAGTCCTTCTACGGCCATACCACATTATTCAGACTTCTATGGAGAGAGGAGACGATAATGGGAGGCGGAGTGGCCTCGAATATTGGTCAGATCCTCGTAAGAGTAATACGCGCGGGAAATCACGCGGCAGGCACCGCGGTCGGCCGCCCGCATCCGGCTGCCTCTCGTGTGGGTGGAATTCGTCCTCCCTTGGTAATCCATCGAGCCAAATCCACTCCCACACACCACCAAAACACACCCTCCCCTCTCTAGAGGGAAACACCGAGCGTCCTTGCCCGCTTTGTCCTTACCGATGGATTTCGCCCAATGCCGCGCTGTGGTCTCGTGGCTCTTTTGGAAGGGGGACGAAGGGTCCTTGGGGATGGGAGGGCGGGATGCGGGGGAGGGAAGCGAGGAGGGAAACAAGGAGCGCGTCGCCCGGAGCGGGACACGAAGATGCCGGCCTCCACAGGGTTGCTTCTGTCTCGAGCGGCTCATCTTCTTCCTCCCGAGTCCAAGACTTTGCGCGATAAGGTGGCCGAACCAACCGGTTCCGACCCGGGCGGTAGCTGGCCACTTCGAGATCGCTCTTCACGCTCCGGGTCACCGTTTTAGAATTTAAACCCCTTCCTCTTTTCCTTTTACTCCATTTTTCGCGTATTTCGTGATCACGAAATATTGACCCCAGTCGGGAGATTCCGCCGAATTCGTGAGCGAGCCATACGCACTAAGGATGTCAAATAAACATCATTCATTCAAGAACGAGGGAAGGGGTTAAAAGAGTGTGAAAACGTGAGCACTAGCGAAAGTGCTTCGCTTGGAATGAAATTTTGCGTCATCCTTTATGTATTTATGTGATCTCCGGGTTTCATTAAAAAGCATCCGCATTACCGACACATGGAAGGTTAACCATGCAAAGAATTAGGAAAAGGACAGGGGCTATGATGAGAGAGCGGAGATCTTTTCTAGGATGTATAAATATAATTTTTATATGGTGGTGTAATTTTTTACGGTGATGTAATTCTCTATAGAAACATAAACTTATCTATTCAAATAGGCATAGCATTCTAAATAACTGGATAGGTTCAGCTTATTGTGATAGATATAATTACAATACGAATATCAGCATGGATGAATCTAAATTAGAAGAAATGAGAAACAGAATCGATGAATATGGGTATATTTTTTTCCGATATGCTTGCGTACTGGGTTTTATAGCCAATTCTACATCATCACATTTTCAACCTTGAAAATTTTCCATTTTCACATGTTTGTTGAAACTTATGAATAATATTCATATCCAATATGGAAAAAAGTCAATATCTCTAGAAGAATTTCGTTCCCAAACTTGCGCTGGAATCGGGAAAAAAATATTCGCCTAAAAATGTAATCTACCATAATCTCATCTATAAATCATTCATGTATTCACCTCCACTTGTTGCAGTCACTCATATAAATCAATATCTCGATTGCCTTACTCCTCAGAGTCATTTAAGCCGTTATCTCGAATATATTGACCCTGAATGTGACAATAAACCTAGAGGCTGACCAGTTTCATATAATGAACACAGTAGTTGCATATGTATATTGGAAAGACGTAATATTGGGTTTTTAGTAGTGTTTGGATTCAATGCTATAATTTGTGTATTTCACTCAACAAACATGTTTTTGCTGTACATTGTTCATTATTACTACGTTTCTTTAATATATTCTAAGCTTGAGCCATGCAAGAATTGAATGATATTTTTTAATTAGAAGATTGGGTTGTTATGGTATAGGAGTACTGGCTTCCCATCCCAACAGTAAGGGTTCAAGTCCCGGCAGTGGCAGATCTGTCGTTGTTACACCGGTTTCTACTTGAGAGCTTTGTAAAGAGCGTTTAATGCTCAGAATCTTGATCGCTGGACCAGACATAAAACAGTGGATCCGAAGGGAATAGACTGATTCCGGAGCCAGGGTTATTTTCCAACCTGTCTCCGTTCTCTGAAAAATACCTACCCATGTTCACCCTACTATATATGACACACATATGACTTCATCTGTTTGGTCACCAACCCTAGTGAGAATCCTAGAGAGATTGTTAACTAATATAATCAGACTCCTACGGGAATTGAGTAAATAGTAAATAAAAAATAGCAAGGAAATGATACAATGAAGGATAGAACAGCTATTTGCAATGCAAAGAGAATATTAAAATATATCGACCGATGTTCAGGTAAATTTTTAAGAGTAAATGAATTGAAAAATCCTAATATTTAAATATACTTCCTGTCAAACAATTCATTTTTCATCAACCTTTCATCCCCGCTTCCAAAACATTGAAATTTTTGGTCCTGGAGCACAACGGATTGTAGTTAATACATAATTTCATTAGTAAGGCCATCATCAATAATTTGAATGACAACTGCATCAAAATATTTTAAATGGAGGGAAATAGAAATATCTACAGTGTTTGTATTTTCGATGGATCGGCATCATCTTCCATTGACTACGGACAGACTAAGAGTAAGTCCTGCATATCTAATTCCATTGACAGATTATCCAATTCAAGTAAGATTCAAGTTTATCCCCTGCCATACACCTTCGTAGTGGCTCGCAGGGTATTATGTAGATATAAATGTAGATGTAGGGTGAAGCAGAGCGCTTTAGCGAAATGTCTCTACCCTTGCAGGTTTACGACAGCACTTCAAACTTTCGCCGGTGACATTTTCATGAGCTCGAAACCCGAAAATCAGCAGGTTGAAAGTTCACAACGCATTTTCATTTTGATTTTAAACTTTGGTATTGGATAGGCGTTTTGTAATTTACTTTTATATTTGTAATTGCGTAACATTGTCTTGTTTACGGAGGTAATTTCCGTCAAGCTTATGAATGCTGTAATTTAATTTTGGTTAAGAATTCAGAGCTCTGATTTGAAAGCAGGAAGAGATTAACTCTTGCTCCGGGTCTTTTTCTGGAGATTTCTTGAATTACCTGTCGCAATAATCCCACCTCGACTTCACTTAGTAAACAAAAGAATCGTAAACCAACTAAGAACCCACTACTCACCGCCTGTGTTAGATTCTTTTCTTTTTCAAGCCCATATTTGAATATTCTCGTAAAAGAAAGCAACTTATTCAATTGCGAAAACAATAGCAATAAAATTAAGTTTTAAGGTACTCAGATTGCCAAGGTCTTGTTTCATCGTCTTCCATACCTTTATACCCAATCTAATCCTTAGAAGTACAAAATATCCTTGCCAGAGATCGGATTGCGAACCCGTGACCTTGCCAAGGTCTTGTTTCATCGTCTTCCATACCTTTATACCCAATCTAATCCTTAGAAGTACAAAATATCCTTGCCAGAGATCGGATTGCGAACCCGTGACCTTTGAGTTGTCATGCCGGCACTTTCTGGCTACGGCAAGGGATTATTGTTCAAAAAAATGTTGCATTCAAATTTTCTCAGGGAGTATAGTAAACTGTATCACAGGTAACTTTGTGGAACTGCTTCATATTAAAATAAAAAAGGTTGGTTGGTTATTTAGGGTAGGCGACCGACAGCTGAGGTCATTTGCGCCATATAGGATAGGTGGGTAATTGGGTAATGGTAGGAGTTTTCAGGGAACGGAGGAAGGGTGGAGAGAAACCCGGCGTCGGCATTAACCTACTCTTAACGAAAGGCGCCAAGGGGGACCACGGCTTAACGTCCCATCCGACGGACGGAGTACTGAACTTGAAATGCCCTCCACTTGGCACTCAAGTGGGGACCGGTTTTCCACTGAAAAATCCGCGACTACCGGGATTCGAACCCGGGCCCTCGGGATGGGAGGCCAGTACTCTAGCCACCACACCAACCCAAACCAAAATAAAAAAGCGTAACTTAGTTGTCCCACACATATGTTTTAATCAGGCCTGATGATGTCGATCCTCGACGAAACCCGGGTCGTTCATTAAAACATATGTGTGGGACAACTAAGTTACGCTTTTTTATTTCAATATTTCTCAGGGAGGACAATGTAGTGGTCTGGTAGAGCCATAGAGAATGGATGAAAGTAGAAGGAGCTCACTGAAAAACGTGTGGTCATTAAAGTCGTACAGTGATAAGCAGATGCGCATCATGAAAACCATGGTGTAATTAAATTGAGGAGCCCAAAACGAAGGATAATTTGGAGTCACAGGGACAGGACGGAATGGATTAAGCAATTCATGAAAGCGAGAGACGAGGAATGTATGCAAGTGTAAGACAGTTCAGAAGAAAGCTAATTATACCAAGGAGCTCATTTCCCAAGTGGTAATTAGATTTCTTCACAGATTTTTTTCTAAAATGGAATGGAGCGCCGATCATGTGTAAGTAATATATTTAATGGCTTATGAGGACATTTTGTACTTAACCAAAGTAAACATGGAACTTATACAGAGGGCACTAACTTGCCGAGTTTCATCAATTTTCTGTTTATGAAATTTATGGGGGAAAGTCACAAATGGAATTAATTAGCAAAGCAGGATAAGTTTCATGATCAGTTTCCATGGTTCCAAGTCTCCAGTTCTCTGCGGTTGACTGATTCACACTGTTGAAAAATGTTTTTAAATGCCTTTACGATCAAAATAAATGTTTTATCTTCTGAATAGCATCGGATTTCACTAAAGTTGGATTGATCATCTTCAGAATTCCACGAATATTGAGGTTTTCTTATACGCTTCCAGCCGAATTAACCCCCATATTACACAACTATCAGTCATCTCAACAATTTCCTCATATATTGAGTGTTTAATAAATAAGAGTCAATTAACGTTTAAAATAGCTTTTCTCAGGCCTTTGAATTCCTACCAAAAACTTCTTTTACTAACTTATCATATTCAATACTTCTTTCTGGCACTCCCTTCTCTACTTAGTCTGTCTCTCTCCACTGTACACCTCCCTCAAAGAACAAGTTTCACCAACATCTCCTATTTTTCATATTCTTCCCTCCGGATTTTATTTCAGATGGTATTTTACTGTAATTTACCGCACCGGAAGATTTTCTTCGGAAAATGCGTCTTCACTGAAAGATTTTCTTTCCAGCAAATTACTTATTTTAGACTTATATGCACGTGCCCAGTGAAATCTATCTGCTTTTTTTAATTCTGAATCTCAGAAGGCCGACACTTTACCTATGGGAGGCCTGCAGGGCAATAAAAGTATTAAAGGGCAATGAACTCCAACTGCCCATTTGCTTGTTGGGCAAAGAAAGTTTATAAAGTCACATATTCTACTTCAATTAAAAGATTTATTTCTAAGGATTTTATTTCTATGTAAATCTAATGATAAAGTGAGAGTAAAATACTTTTTTCCTCGAGAGGTCTCACAATATGTCGCTGGGATACGAATGTCTGGTGGAGGCTACCGTTAGTAATAGAATTATGGCGTTTACAGAGATTATGAGCGATATTTGTGAAAGGTCGATATGATAGTTATTTTTAAACCACAGCATAAAATAATAAATCCGAAAGCAATCGCAATCAGGCGGTAGATAATAATTTAGGTAAGAACTTTATGGTCAACCATTCTAGCCTCAGAAAAAAATATTGAAATATTTGAGCATCTTCCGTATACTATCAAATTGATCACAGATCCAAGATTATGGTAATAAATCGATGCGTGGAGAGGTAAAATCCATCTTCCTTCAGTCGAAAAAAATGAGCACACATAACAGCAGAATGAATGGCAAATGCCTGGCTATACGTTTGATTCGATCAAGAAAACCCATGGTACATGGCAGGAAAATAAATACTACGTAATATTAAAGGGGTAGGTAGCAGAATCGATAGACTTCAATTGTTATTCTTCCATCAAGCACTTGATGAACACAACGCAAATTAATGTGCAAGCTTAAGGAAAGGTAGCCTAATCTCTATATCACTTGATAACATGTCCTCGTTCCACCAACGCATGCTAATGGAATATTTGCATACATTTTTAAAATACGCTAGCAGATTCAAACATACGCTTAAAACATTGGTAAATTCATATTTATTAGTATTTAATTATAATTCAGCCGCAAGTACTCCGAGAATGTATCACTTACGCGTTTTACTCACTACATACAAGTATAGTAAAATATCATTCGGTTGCACGTTTGGAGAAGAATTATCACCTGACACAACCTAAAAATGCATCCCATGATACTCCGTAGATGTACAGTTCTGAAGAGGAAATTTTCATTTTCTAGGAGCCCAGCAGGAAATGGTACGGATGTAAAGCGGCTTCTAAATGTCTCATCAAAAGCGTACCGCGGCGGCCGGTAGATGCAAAGCGCTTCTCACATTTTGGATAGCGGCATTTTTTTAACTGCACGGGGTGTCTAATTTCCACGTATTTCGGCTGCTCACCCAAAATACGTGAGCATTCCTCCCGGCACTCGGGCGCCGAAGCAAACAGATTCTCCGAGAAGATTATGTCCTTCACACACGTTCCGTCGCATTGACGTTGACATAAAATACGGTTTAAAATTCAGCAGTGCTATGAATATTTCCTCTCATGCGCGTGCCATTCAACAGAAATCATATCTGTATAAAAAACATCACTTTCTTTTGTGATTGCCATCTCCGATTGGCTGAGGTTAGGCTTTCTCATCTGACTTCGAACACACTTGGTAAATCGAAACGGGTGAAATTTTTGCTAAGAAAGTTCCCCTTGGATCCGCCTCCTCCCAAGCGCTGCATAAAACATGAATTTAAAATATTTATGCGAATTGATAAAACAATAACTCATTGCAGACGCTGGTATTTTTAAAATGCATAAGTATAAAAAAGTATGATAGTACCCCAGGAAATTTTATAAAAATATTTCAAGAAGAAGTAATGGTGGCTTTGTTTGCCCAAAGTCAATACTCTTTTAATATAGAAAACTCAGCCGTAAACGTAACATCAAACGGCAAAAGGAACACCTGTAACATCTGCTATGAGATACGCAAAATAATCATGATAAACTTAGTGAGATTTTGACATGATGTTGGAGAGGGTGGCATATAGGGCTGCCGCCCATTGAGTGGTCCGTTCTGAGAGAAAGGAAAACAAGTAAGAGACAACAGGGAAAAGAAGTAACCTAAATTTGAAAATGATAAGATATGACACATAAGCAGAGTAAATATTTCATAGCATGCATCTCTTCAAAATCGGTAGCTATTTATCAGTAGTAATACCCTTGCGTTTAATAAGCCCAAACGGCTAGGTTTATTTCGCACCGTCTGTTTCGTCTATGAACTTGATATCAGGAAAGTAAACATTCATTCCCATTGGCAGGATTCGAACCCGTGACCCTAAAGTTATAAGACCAGTGCTTTATCGACCTAGCTACAATAGCTAGGTTAATTTAGTTTATGATTTTAAAAGTTTATTTTGAATGTATTCAAGTTGCCGCCAAAGCCCTTGGTTTTGATAGTTATATATGTTGGTATTTTGTCGTTTTGAACCATATTGTGAACACCCTCCCATAAATTACCAATTAAAATACCAATTGATAATTAGAACAGAAGAACTGAATAAAAAATGTTAACAGATCAGCAAATTCCTAAATTGCTGTATATTACTGCCTCATATCGGTAGAGACGTCTCTAAATGCACCTAAATCCAGTAGAGATAGCATCTCGAGTGAGACAGCTAACAGGGTAAAATCGTTTGGCCACTAACCGGTGGCTGCGGTTTCAAATTCAAATGTAGGCTGATTTCAAGCCGGGGAATGGACATCCAGCTGCATCTAAACAGCGTAATACCAGGTACCAGATATTTCTGGAATACATCAGGTGGCACAGAGAAAAGAACTGCCCCAACTTCAACATCGAAGTGTGAATTTCACACCCCGTCTGTACTTGGCTGGGAATGGTTTCATTGTTTTGCCAGTCCGGGCCAGTTTCATTGGCTCGCCAATGAAACTGGCCTTCCCGCTGAAGACTGGTTTGACAATAAGGCTAGAGGTGAAAGCCCGGGTTTCATTTTTTTTTAGCAATTAATTAACGCATATCCAATACATTATGAATGCATTAGTTAGCTACATACAAATTATTCAGGATTTTACGATTTGATTGCATAAAATGCCATTGGATGATACAAACAAGGTCAGAATACACTGCAGGAAGCATTGGCGTGCTAGCCTATGGGTGACAATGAAGCCAGAATAGTGGCGCTTGGGAAGGAATAGGTCTTAACTACACCGCACAGTGGTCCCAAAACCCAAAAAGCTAGCCACAACTGGAAAAAATGCTCTTATAAGTGACTTTTAACACTTTTAGTAGTAGCGGTGAGTCTAGCATAATGATGAACCGTTATAAATAAATAATGGTAGATATCTGATAAGAGAATTCATTTCAAAGTTGATCGTCGCGTGCGTCGCATTCGCAGCTAGAAACGCACAGGAAAAAGGCCTTGTTTCAAGCGAGAATAGTTTTTTTAAATTAGTATTTCGACTAATGATTTGGAAAATAAAATCTTTCCCGAAAAGTAAGTAAAATTAAACGTGTTACTTACCTAAAACTAGCATTTATTATTTGTGGGAACGGTAAATCAAATATAAAATCACTCGTAATTTTATTGAATACGCACTATAGTGTCGAAACTAAAGAAGCCGTTAGTATAAAGGATTACGAGGAGGGACCTTTTGATTACTCTTTGGTTGTTCACTGATATTTATTTATATTATATCAAAAAAACAGCTATGTGTACCAAATATAATGTAATAACTTCAAAGTGTTAATGGCTGTGCGACCAAAAAAAGTGATCGTAATGCTAATATTTGATGCATCAGTAAAAACAGACTAGGACTAAATGCTCGCGACTAGTTATAAATTTTAAAAATTAAAATAGACACTGAGGCCGCAGTAATTAACTAATACCTATACCCTCCCTCCTCCCCGATCCTGAACGAATTCCGCTCATTTTCCCAACCATTAGCCTCCTCCCCCCGATCACAGGTAATTGAGGTATAAAATGAGAGAAGACCAGCACCTTTTCACCTGAATATGACGACCAATCGTTGACACCTGGTTCGTGTACAGTTTTTATTTTCTTTTGTAGTCTTTGCAAAAGTTTTTACAGTAAATACGTTGAATATTTCTTTGTTCTGCCATGCCAGCAACCGTTGCCTAAAAAACTCCAAGTAATTGGCATCAAATTCGAATAATATTAGCATTCATAAATAAACTCACACACCTACATCTACATCTACATAATACCCTGCAAGCCACCATAAAGGTGTGTGGTAGGGGGTAAACTCTCACCAAACATGCACTACATATCATGCATAAAAAAAGGATGAGTACTTTTATAGGTACTGTTCAAAACTACGCTATTTAAAAAAAGATTAAAATAGCAAAACATACATGCAAAAACATGCCGTTAGTTGGGTTAGCTATAAGTCCTTATACCAACATGCAGCTACCAATGTTATTCATTGCTACACTTGTACTGGATATATTTACCGTTATTCATATCCCTAATAGTGCGAGGAAAAAAGGACACTTTGAATCTGTCAGTTCGGCAATCTATTTCTCTAATTTTATGATTATGGTCCAGTCTACCATAGTAAGTTGGGGTCCGCAAAATATTTTTAACATCATCACTGAAAATATGGTCTTGGAATTTGTTTAAGAGATTAAGTCTAAATTGCAACCTGCGATCTGACAATGATTCCCAATTTAATTCCTTTAATAGACTGGTTACGCTAGTAAGGTTATCATACCGTCCCTTTACAAATCTTGCCGATCTTCGCTGCACACGTTCAAGTTCGTTATTTAGACCGATTTCGTAGGGATCCCATACACTGGCAGCATATTCCAAATGAGGTCTTACAAGGGAAAAGTAGCTGATTTCTCGTACAAATGTTCTCGCACATGATGTTAAATTGGACGCAGAACGGCAAATTCCACGAATATGAAAGTCCTGGTGTTTTCCCTAACTATGGGTGTAACTTACTTACTTAGCCCTTGCAAAAATTTTTTTTCGAATAGAGTAGCAGCAAGTTTATCTTAATGGGAGTATTTTGATATTAAGGCGTGACGTAAAGGAATGTTTACAAGGCATCATTGACACTATTATGAACATAATTTTCTGTAAAATTAAATTGGCTAAAGCTGGTATCGCTGGTATCTTCACTGTCTCTGCCGCTACTCATTGGTACATTATTTCGTATGAAATGACAAAATTCGGCCGAATTAGTTTCGAAAATTCACGCACCTTAGACACAATGCTATGCCTTCGTAAACGGTATTTAAAAGATAACGCCAAGTATTGTAGTTTCATGAAACATGAACCTTTAAAGCATTCCATTAAAGAGGCCCTATTCCATTCCAATGTGCGAGGGCTTCGAGAATACGGAAACAAAAGCTGCTGTCCTAACTGCGATCAGCAAATGCCCTAGATAAACCGAGCCATATTGGGTCCGAGCGCCGACGAAAATGCTGAGGGTCAAACAGGTAAAGAAAGAAGAAAGAGAATAAAACACTGAGAGTTCACAAACACTGCTGGCAAAGGTCATCTGCAGCCGGATACGGGGCCGGCGGGACCAACAGAAGACTTTTTTTTAATCGCGACTGACTTGACTCGGGCCTCTCGCGCCAAAACGATTTTTTTAACCCCCTACCGGATACAAAAAGAAACATTTTTCCTTGCGTAACTCCCTTGTTTTTGACTGAAAGGTTAATTGATGACCGTTTGAAGACTAGAATCCACCAAATTACCCAAATGATATGGTAGAAGAGATTTCAAGGCTGAGCACTCCACACACCTTAGCGGGGAGAGCTTTTGAAGTGAAGGATCATAACAGACAGTGTCGACGTGTCCAAACCAAAAAGAGAGCGTGAGACATCGACTGTTTCCAAAACAAATAGCTCAGAGCACTAGCCGATGCACGAGTAATTAGGCCCGATACGATACGTTAGCCGCGATTCACTAGTTAGGCCCCACCTTAAATATGCAGCTAGTGTATGGGAAACGAACGAATTAGGTTTGATCAGAGAGATTGTTCAGCGTAGAGCAGCTAACTTTGTTACAAGGCGTTGCGATAGTTTCAGTAGTGTATCAGAATTAATAGAATAATGTTATAATATGTAAAAAAGGTTAGGAAGCATTATCACATCGAAGGTTGAAGTACAGATCAAAATTAAATCAGATACTTAGCTTTACTCAAGATGTTAGCTACATATTAAAAAAACAGCGTATTATGCTACATTTGACTAGATAAATAAGATTAGAGAGATAGATTGTCATACTGATACATTCAAAATGTCACTTTTTCCCGCACTATAAGAGTACACAATAGGCAGCACAGCGAAGGGCACAACCAATCCCTTTATTACTGAGTAGATTGTAACATTTATCTGCTTGTGACCATAATATGTGGCATATTTCCATGTAGTACCCTAGTAAATTTCTGCTTGTCAATAGTGCATGTTTGGTGATCTTCACTCCCTGCCACACACCTTCGCGGAGGCTTGCAGAGTATCGCGTAGATTTAGATGTAGACGACAGGGTGCCTTTCGTGTTCAATGGTGGAGGATGTGCAAATCAAGAGATTACTGCCAGTTAGGTAACTAAATACGGCTTAGTTTTCACCAACTAATCTGAGGATGACTCGAAAGTTTCCGGGTTTCTTCCGCGTTGGTTCATCCTTCTGGACCACCGTTTTGCCAACATTCCAGATGGCATCTACAGGCCCAATGTTGATGCCGATCCAATGGTGCCTGGAATGCTGCGAAACCGTTTGTCCAGTAGTATGAGCCAACGCAGGAAAAACCGTTGAATCATCTTCTAATCACAGGGAAGGCCTTTGCAGCAACTTCTCCGTAGTTTACGTTAAAAAAAATAATATCTCTTTTAAAAGTCCTAGTTTCATCAATGTAGTTTTTTAGCTGTTTTTTCTTTGGGTAGTCACCAACAACAAAAAAGCAAAGACAGTTACAAGTCCGATAACATGTCTATCTGCAAATGGAGCGGGACCGAAAATCAGATGACAGATCAGAAACCTCTGGCGTCAGAAAACGGTATAAGGAAAAAATGTCATGAAAAATAATTATCATGATCAATTAATGCTTTCAGCGGGAATAGCATGAAAGTGGATATTCACTCCAAAATCCGAAAAAAAATTATTAAAAGGTCAGAGGACTGCCTTCGAAAAACTACGTGAAGAACTGCAGCGTAAAACGATTGCTTGTGAATAGATGCAGAGAACATTACGTGACAATTTCATTTTTTCTTAAAATTAATTTCAATTTGGTGGAAAATTAAGCTGCTAAGTATGACTTGTATTTATTTTTGTCTAATTTTATTACTGTCTCTTAAATATACCAATTAAATACTAAAATATGGATGAATTAGTCTATGGTGGATGATGGAATAAAAAAATGAACGGGAATATTGCGGGAAACAGGAGTAGAGCGGAGAGACAGGAGATTGATCCAGAATCCACACACGGCAGAGAAGGCGCAAGTGAGAGTAGTAGGTGATGAATCGGATTGGGCGTCAATACAGACAGTATGAATACAGGGCTGTCCGTTATTCGTGGGAATTTTATCATACACTCATAGGAAATGATGAGAGAGGCTTTGAATGAACTTCAAGCAGGAGTAAAGGTCGGGGCAAAATTGATAAAATTGGTGAGGTTCCTGAATGACAAATTCAGCCAATCAGCCCAGGGCTTACAGAATTTTACTAGATGCGTTACGAAGCGCGAAAGAAAAGGGATGAAGATAAATTATAGGAAAACAAAAGTAATGAGAATTTCAAAATCAAAAAGGGCCCGGTTAAATTTAAAAGTAGGAGGACGGAAACCAAACAGGTGAAGCAATTCAGCTCTCTAGGTAGTATGTTGGAAGAAATGGGGCATATCACGTTGAGAAGTGATGGATAATTGCATTGGCAAAAGAGGCTTTTACTTGCATGCGTGAACTACTGACAGGGGCGTCGAGTTTGGAATTTAAGAAAGGACTAGTGAAAAGTTTAATGTGGATCGTGGCACTACATGGCGCGGAAACTTTGGCTTTGTGGAAAGAAGATGAAAACAAGCTTTGGGCTTTTGAGATGTGGATATGGAGAATGACGGAGAAAAACAATGTGGGTGAAAAGGAGGGCGAACAATGGAGTACTAGAGTTGGTAGGAGAGGAATGAAATTTGATTGAGGAAATTAGGAGAAGGCAGTAGGTGTGTGTGGAAGGGGTTTTTGAAAGGCGTGATTGAGGAAAGGACGTTGGATGAGCGGGGAAGAGGGAGGAGAAGAACGGGTATTTGGAATAGAAAAATGGGAGGTAGGAAGAATTGGGGGCCAAAGAGGGACATGTATGGGTCGTGGGAAAAACTGAATGCCCATCAAGACCTACCATCACCGGTAGAAAACTAGTAATAAAAACTTATAATAATTAGGATTGTATACGTTTATAAATAATAGGGGTGATGACAGGGAAGAAGACAAGAGGAAGACACAGACTGTCCTTTACATTGTAATGAAAAGAAATGGTAGTTGTCCAAGAGGAAATGGGGGCCAAATGCTGCGAAGAGAGATTAGCGACTTCAATGACAGCGGCAAGTAATCCCCTTTTGAGAGAGAGAAAATAAAATAAAAATATCCATATAATTTAGTTCATAGATGAACTTCAGATGGAGCACATGCATAGTGTTTTGACGCTCGAAACAAACAATTCAAACACTTCATTTTTTTCAAAACCAATCATCATCATTTAATGAGAATTTTCATATGTGTTTCCAAAGTGATCTATTCAAATGACTACAAGAATAAAATTTCTCTTGAACTTTTCGCAGTCCTCAATATGTAGCAAATGACTGACTTCAAAGCACATTTTGAACAAGTCATTTAAGGAGTAAAGGCCCTCCGGTTGAAAGAGGCTTGAAAAGGATCGCTTCGGGAGAAAAGAATCGGCCACTGTCTTCTTATCTGAAAGGAAACGCGAGACGCGTCGGAAAGAAAGGGACCAGTCCATAAGATGACCGAATCGCGAGTCAAAATCATGAACGAGAAAAATATATCACTTCACTTCGAGTAATAGTATATGAGCGGTGCAAAAAAAATAAGACCACTAAAACTTGGCTCAAGTTTCGACTCCGCCTCTTATTTCCACTCCAACATTCACTCTACCATCCCCTTCACACCACTCCCACTCTTCAACTTACCATCCCCCCTCCCTCTTCGAGCGCTCCCCTTTCACTTTCGCCCGATCCGAAGAGAGCAGCCTTCTTCAAGAAAAAAATTAGAAACAGCCAACGCTCTTCGCGCGCAAAAAAAGAAAGAAACACGCCGCCGCGTCACCGCTCGCGAGGGAATGGGTGGGGGATGGAGGGGATATTACGTGCCGCGAAAACGATCTCCTTCCCTCTGTTATGGAACAGTCGCACAAGATGAAAACAAGAGTGAGAGGAAAGGGGGCGGGCTAAAAGAGAGAGTTCGGCGCGTCTTCCAGAGAGAGAGAGGGACGGGCGTAATGCAGCAGTGACAACGACACAACACGGAGACGAAATACAGTGTCGCGGATATACGTGTGTCGTATGAGCTCGCATCTCAAGAATTATTACCGCGACTTATTGTTCCGTTATTGGCTCTATTATTAAAAGTTAATTCCAAGTCAGATGGTTAGTTCCCCAAGGAAGCGTAGTCGGTCCCATTACGTATCATTCATAAGTTATGTGCTTAAGTGCCGTAGTGCATAGTAAACATCAGCACAAAGATTTCTCGGGTCTTCCACCGGGTCAAGGGCTCCATGTTGGCCAACATGGAACATGAGCAGACCTTACGCAGCTGATACACCGGAAGAGCGCCAGATCTTACTGCATGTATACTATGAAACTTAATCTGCTAGAATACCTGAAATAGGCATGCGAGTTTCAAAATTGGTACTAAAAAACCGCTAGAAGTAAACTCACATGCGGTGAGTAGCAAATTATCATGCAGAGTACAGCATGGCCACTCGTGAATCCATCGAGGGACAGGATATGAAATTAATCCGACTGTGGGATAAAGATGCGTTTCATTTGTTCTAAGGCTATGTGTCAATGTACCCTGTATTTTCATATGTACCTAAGTAGATTCTTACTTTGGTGGAATCCCACCTTGGCCTGGACTATTCAACTGGTTTTCACAGCGTCCATCGCTGGTTTTACTGCTTTCTAAATATCAAGTCTTCCACCTCTTTATCTTTTTCCCTAACGAGTTATAGCTTATCCAAGTCTCTGTAAGTCAGCATCATGGCATAGATGTTGTTCTTAGTGTTCGTAAAACGCTAACTTTGGAAGAGCAGACATGTGCAACAGCAACAAGACATAGCCTGCATATGATTTCACGTTTTCGACATCCCGTAAGCGACTGCTAGGAAAGAGTATCCGCTTACACTGCATAGCTGCCATATGCATTGCATAGTACAGTGTTGGGTGAAGTGATATCTTAAGGTAGTTATGGAAGAGATGCAGTGGATTATGGACTGAGTGTTAGAAATAGCTGCAAATTGCGATCGTTATTTCAAGTAACTGATTGCTTTAAACTAGATCAAGTTATTAGAAACATAAATATATGAATAGTCATCCATCCATTTCTGTTAGAGCTGAATTAGGCGCTACATCGCGATTTACTTTATCCCGCGCAAGAATAATTTTACGTATATTCAGGATATTAAATTGAGTAAATTTTAGTTTGGATATGTTTTAGGTGTTATCATTTACAAAATTGTCATTTTTCAACTTTCTGGTAGAGTATTATATGATTATGGCGCCTTAAGTGCGTTTTAACACTCATCATCAACACGAGATAGTTTACTCATAATTCCAAGCAAAGATTCACTTGGAAAATTTCGGCGGTCATAGGGATATAGCAATTTATTAAATCATGTTTAAGCCAAGATTTTAATACAGCGTGAAGAACAGTGCAGTGGTGCAGTTGTAGTATCCGGATATAACTTGGTGATGATTAAATGCGAGGTGAGATTAAAAGGTATAAAAATATGACGGAAAATAAAGAATAGAACATTGTATGGGGTTCTGTCTGCTGCAAAGTGGAAGGAATATCAAGAGAGTGTGGAGAGATATATGAAGAAAGGGAGATATAGGAAAGTTCAGGAAGCATGGGAAAAATGAACTCAAGAATACCCTGAGCAACCAAGAAAACAGTCGGAGAAGAATCAATAAACCATAGGTCGTACCATAAATGACGGAGGCTATTGTAGAGAGAAATATATTGAAAAATAAAAATACAAATCAAGTTGGAAGACATGCAATACACTTTAAAATTTGGAGAGAAACGAGATCGAAAGAAAAGTGGTAGAGGGGGAAACATGAGGAAATGGAGAGGCTCCAGAGAGAAGGAGAAATAGGCGCCCTTTACTCAAAGGTTAGAATGTTGTCAAGCATCAAGAAATGGAAAACGGTACCGTATATCAAGGACAGGGCGGGAAATTTATAGATGGAACCAGAAGGCATTCAGCGCAGGTGGAAGGAATAAGTGGGAGAACTATACGATACTGAATATAGGCCTTGGGACTTGGGCATAGAAGAGGAAAAGGATAGGCAAGGATGAGGTGGGACCAGGAATACTGGATAGTTGGATAAAAAAAGGCATTGCGAAAAATGGAGGCACTTTAAGCGGTGGGTATTGATAAAACCCCATCAGATGGGACCTAAAGCCGAGGTCTCCTTGGCTCTTTTCATTAAGAGCAGGCTAATCCCGAAGCCAGGTTTCCCTCATGCCTCCTCTCAACCCTTCCATTCTTATCCTTGAACATTTCCTCCATGAGTGGCTACAGGCTTGAAAATATACACGATGAAACCTTAGGAATAGCTGAGTTTGATAGTTGATTGGTCTGATTGGATTTGTTGATGGGATTGTTTGTAGGACATAAGAGGGACAGGGATCAAAGAATTTCCAAAAATTGTATAGATATATATGCAAAAAGGGTAACAAAATAATGTTATTACAACAGAAAATCAAGTTTGACTTCTCTTGCGATAATGGTACTGCTCTTAATCATCAGCATAAAGAATGGAAAAGGAAGTAATGAATTTTTGGGAAAACATCAGGTTTGTATTACGTTAGGGGATATAAAAACGGGAACCTAAGATTATATTCTAGATGCAATCTGTGTACTTTGTTTTCATTAAAAAAGCGTTCATATGGTGAGTTGGAAAATGTTATTGAATTATTGCGGAAGAAAGGAGCACACTGGAGAGACAGAAGACTGAATTGGAAATTATACATGTCACAGACGATTGTAGTGAGAGTAGCTTAAGGAGGGGATTGGGATAGGGAATGGGGTTTGGCTGGCCATCGTATCCGGTACTTTTAACATATATTTGTAGGAAAATGTAAGTAAGGCGAGGGTTAGACATGATGCAGGTGTAAAAGAGTGTTGGGAACTGATAATATCGGTGAGGTTTGCAGATAATCAAGTGATTTTCAGCCAAAAGCTATGTAAAAATATTAGATGCGTTGCAAAATCATGGCAAAAATCATGAAATAAATATGAGCTATCGGAAGACTGAAGCAATCGATAACTTACGGAGCATAAAAGGTGAGATTGAATTAAAATACATGTGAGAAGCTAAAATATACAGAGCAATTTAGCTAACTGGATAGTACGTTGGAGGAAAAGGGACACAAGAACATCTACGTCCAACTGAGAATTGCGATGGCAACAAAAAGGTTTAACCGTAGAAGAGAATAAAGTACAGAATCGTTGAGGGAGAACGTAAAGAAAAGACGATAGAAAAGTTTGATGTAAAGCGTGATACGGTACATGTACCTTTGAGGAAAGAAAATGATAAAAGACCAAGGGTCTCTGCGTTGGGTTAGCAGTTAGAATGATTAGAATGGAAAGGGTAAGGTGGGTAGAAAGAAAGGCTAAGGTGCTGGAGATAGTGGGGGAGAAAAAGAAGTTGATTGAATGTATTAGCAGAAGATAGAGAGAGTTGATGTATCTGGTGGTTTTAAGGGGACAATATAACGATCCACTAGCAATGACGGTATAAAAGGATGACTTTGAAGGAATTTGTTCGTTTCAAACACTATGAATTGCTTTAAAATACGGGGCTTAAAGTAGCATTGCCACAGAAGCATTATGCAAGATTTTCAAAAATGCTTATATAACGCAATATAACATATGATATTTTATTAAAAGTCATAGGTAGTTATCAGCAATGGTATATCAGATAATTCTCCTTCTATAAGGTTCTACTTCAGGTTTTAAGTACACTGCGCACAAAGTCAGGAATATCCAGATGACTTTTGACAACTCAGCTGGAAACGAATTTCTTAAGGAATATTATTGTTGTTCTTAGTCAGTGATGGTCAGTTGGGCCAGAGAGAATCGTACAAATAAAAAAATGTATTTCAGAACAATCATCGGTACACATAAAGCTATTGGCAATATGTTAAGAATGACTGCTATATGAGCGAATTACCGTGAAAGCGAGGAAAGAAAAAATAACACTTATTACAGCTTGAAAAGAAACTGAAATCTTGAAGTATAGCAAGGTCATTCTATTTACTAGAAGTGTAAAAATCACAATAAAGGTAAACTTTTTCTTCCACCAAATATGCAGATACCGCTCTCCAAAAATCAAAAGTTGTGTAAAACGAGATACTCTTAGGCGATGTTACTCAGTACCAAGAGGAAAGTTTCTTTATTGCACCGGATGGCATATAAAAACATGTTAAATTCACGTAAACAACCACTACAATTGAAATTAATCTAAAATAGATTAAATAGACTCAATAGCTTCATTAGAAGCAACATTGCTGTTAAAAGTTGGCGATATAGCTATAACCAAAAGTCAAGTTTTTCACAATAAATAATCAATAAGCAGTAAACAAGTATGCTGACAGCAGATATTCTACCAGTTACGGTAAGTTTTAGCGGAGTACCCTGATTACTCCTCCCACAATGTTGTTCACGCACCGTTCCCTACACAACTTTATTCTTTAGATTATCACTCTCTGTACCTCTTTCCATTGAATGCGTATTTTTTCCCTCAATCTTTCTTTATCCCAATGCATTCCTTCTTTTATAACCAACTCAAGAATATCTCTGCCCGTCACGAAGATTAGGCTATGATTATACACCTAGTATACCGCCGTGAATCAACTTTTGTGTCCACTAACTTTATTTTCATTGCCCCTTTTAATGAACATATTTGCGTACATCAGATTTTAAAGGTGAAATTCACTCTCAAAAACTTAAGTTTCACTCATATTTTTCGCTGTCTTTCACGTCCACAGAATTTGGACTGTAACGTGGCCATTTGTTCATTGGAATATTGGCAAAGTGGTTTAAATCTCAATTCTCTTTTCATTGAATTACTACTCTTTAATTTCATGAACATTCTCGGCCTCGTTACGCTGGAGTCTTTTGAGGTTATTTCGTATTCTTGTCTCCCGGACCAAAATGGTGCCTTATTTAACCAGTCACAGTGGGCTTTCCAGTTACGTGCTCGTTCGATGGCCACCCCTGACCTAGAGGATGGCCCGACGCATGAGCCAAACATGAGGTTCCCTTTGGCGGGATCCGGAAGGACAAATTATCAACGACACGGATCTAATGAAGGTGATTCACCGCACGCTCCGTGAGCAAAATCCTCCCAGCTGTTTGGGACACACCAAACAAAAATCTTTGTTCATGTAAATTCCACTCCACTCCATATTCCACTCGCGATGTTCCCGAAGCTTGGCAACAGCATTTTCCTTTTCTTCCCTCCCACACAAATTCTTTCCAAAAACTTTCAATTCCATGACTTGAATATACGTTACTCAAGTTTTATTTGTATTCTTGATGATTTTTACCTTGAATCCTTTGTTTTGATTGATCGTTTACGATTATATTTCATGTTTGAACTGGGTCATCGTATATTAGCAGGAATGCCGTATGTGAGCAAATACTTAATCAAATAAATAAATAAGATGCATAAAGAAATGTGAGGCTAGACAAGCAGACGATTGCGCTAATAAAACGATTCAAAACATGGGATGCATAATGCTTATGATATAGCTTCTTACGATAAAAGATTCTTACTAGAAGTACAAAGAATTCTCTTGGTTTCAAGGACAAGGTTTGATCTTTAGATAATAGACAGAGCCATCTAGAGTAACAAATATGATGTTAAACTCGTTTTATTTCAAACAAATAAATAAATAAATATTACGTGCAGACAACAGAGGCTCAATCACAGACTATTGATAGTGCGCGCATTCACGATATTTTTCTTTTGTCCGTTTAGGAGAGCGGAGACGTAATCACCATGCTTGAAAATTTTTATAGTACCTTAAGTTGCTAATATCAATTCATACAGCGAGCTTTCACGCCAATATTAACGATAAGTGTAAATCTAAAGCAGTTAGCGTTATTAACTACGACAACAGGAAAGAGGAGTATAATTTATCAATAGCAATAATAATATTTGCATTATCCCAAGCATGATGATAACTGAGCTCAATTTACAAGATGATGTAAAGTAGGTATAAGTAACTTATATAATTTTCGAAACATATAATTTTACAATTCCGTATTTATAGCACAGGTAGCAAGGATCAATTGGATTCTGATAGACATTATCGGAAGTTGGAATGCTCGGTAAGTGAGGAAGAGTTAAGAACAAATGGCATTTAGGAGACTACGGATAGAGGTAGTAATATGTTTATCACATTATTGACAGTATGTAGGAATGAACTATAGATAGAAACAATTAAACAACAAGCAGATAAGCCTCATCAAAACCTATTGCAGCCGGTAGAAGGCCGCATGTCTCACTTTCAAATTTATATCCGAAACTCATATGCACTTTTTATGAATGATTCTAGCATCTTCACCGCCACTGTTTTATCGTAACCACTTGGTTTACTTCTTCTTTACGTTCTCCAATGGTTACGAAAACGCTTTCTGGTCCACTCTCCTCCCATGGCCAAGTAGAGATCCTTTTCTGTGAGTATTGCTAATTCGAGTCGACGAAACCTGATTAAAACCCTTAAAAGAAGATGGAGCTTCAATATAGAATACCACAGTATCATGAAGTCAGTCGTGTGGGTGAAACTATTGAGGCTTCCGCGGAGGGTCTGGTTTGAGGATCCATTCTTTTCGGGATTTCTTCCGCGCGTGTCCATTCAGGGGTGACAACAGTTTCGCCAACGTGTCAGTTCGCGTCGAAACTGTTGTAACCCCAGAATGGACATACGAGGAAGAAATCCCGAAACGAATGGATACTTCAATTTTACAATTTTTACAATTTCGAAAATCATTGCGTATCTAAATAATTAAAAATAATCATGCAACTAGACTTTGATGACCTTGCTAAGTAATAAAAATCCATTACAGATCCTAGACAACGAAAGATCCCAATAAAATTTTTCATGATATACCATGACGCCAAAAATCCGGGTGAAGCCTCTTGGCACTTATTCCATTCAAGTACAAAGATGCCCTCCAGTGATGACTCCACTTTTAAACAAGGGCACATAAAATTTCCCATTTTAATCTGCATTGCAATCTCCCTTTGACTGAAGTTCTGGTTAATGAACGACTTCTAATGACAATGAATGCATTGGCACTTGGACCAGTGAGTTCTGTTAGAAATGTTCATGCAGAAAGATGACGAAGTACTTCACTTGGCAAGAATAAAATAATACTTATACATAATCTACTGCTCAACTACAGGAAGACATTTAATAGCTACTAATAATTAAACCATAAAATGAATACATGCATATATCGTATAAGAAGGAAAGAGATGGATCTGCTCAGTGCTCATGTTTCATCTACCCTTCCTCCTTAGATATGTTCATGCAGCGTGTAAAAGGTTACATACATGAGGGTACCAGTTATTTCACACGTTCCTCGTTTTCTTCACATTTTGAACAAATGGTACCAGACTATGTGCGTTCACCCCGAAGGTTGGTTTTTGATAGGTGAGAGTTGGGCTCCCCCTCTAACCCCTGTACTAAGTCATTGGCGTGTGAAATTAACACATTCCGGGTAGGGGGGCCAGTTCCTTTCCCTGGGCCACCTTCAATGTTCTGACATGCAGGAAATCGAATCGCGGCGATTTTAGGTGAGGGTGTCCAGAAAGGCTCTTGCCCGGGTTTTGAACCCGGGATCATCCGGTCGGTAGCTTATTGCTCAACCCACTAGGCCACCACGCCTCCACCATAGAGTACTCAATATAAAAATATGCAATGAGCCTCTCTATGACGTCTCACAGTTTTTTGTACCTATTTTTCACACAGTAAATCACAATAAAAAGAGGTCATTGTAAACTTTATTGTGTGTAAAGGAAATGATGTGCCATGTCTGTTTGTTGACAACTATTGTTGAGATTTTAGTTAGTTTCCGTGAAATGGACGGCGAAACGAGAAAATAATTAGGATTTCAGCATGTCTTCAATATTTTGATTGCAAACATGACCAAATACGTCTGGATCCGATGGCTATAAGACAGAGAGGGAGAAAGCTATATTGGCCCGAGGTAGTAAGGCCGGCAGAGCAGAGAAAGCGAAGTATTAATTGCCGCTTCGGGTCGTCAAATCGATCCAAACAAGCTTGCAATCCTCGAAACGTGAAATGGGACGGATAGCCTGATAGCGCTCACCGTTCTCCTACTGAAGGTCTCGCGAATGTGTGCAAATGGGAGCAGTTAACGCACAAGAAACTTCCGCGCCCGTTTCCCGAACCCAAATGATATGAGTTGTCGGGGGAAGAGAGCTATCGCGCATAATATTTGCGAGTGGATGGGAAGGACTTGTTTTGAGATCCCTCTCCTTATGAAGGAAGCAAAAGAAAAACATCTCCCAGTTTCTCAAATCAGAACGAGCGTGTGAAGATTGAGCAGTCTTTTTTTTTACGCCGAGATCTAAGCGTGGTAAGATCGGGCACAGCTGAATGTTAATGCTGCCGTTGTAGCACCTTATTTCTCAAGCCAGACGTTTCATGCGGGGTGAGTGACGTTTTGATGGGTATTCGTTTTTACGGAGGTGTTGTGTTTGGACGCGCAGAAGGAGAATCCAGTCCAGCTATTGAGGCATTTCGAAAGTTTTCCCTGACCATATTCGCTCATTCTTGACGACAGGAATTAACAGAGCCGTCATTGGATCACTTAAAGTGTTTAGAGATGAGAGAGTACAATATAAATGGCTCAGTAGGTGCGTACCTTTCGAGCACACGTGATTAACTAAATGTATCACCCCTGTCAACAGCAATCAATCCTAATATCTGTTCCACTTCTTTCTCCCGTCGACTAACTTCATCATATTCTATGTAAATCTTCTTATCTACGTCCTTCACTACTGTTTCCTCATAGTTATTACACTAGACCCTCTTTTTCTATTGCTTTCCTTCATTTTCCTTTCAACGATTCTCTTCATCAGTCTATCGTGTATCAAGATTAGGCCGATTAAGATGTTCTGTCTTCTCCTAAAATATTAATAAAACCTTTTGTAATAATACCGCATTCTTCAAGCCTTGGCTTCTCTACCCTGATTTTTGACCATGCTTCAACGCCGTAAGGAAGCATGCCCCTGATATTTAACCCTTTCGCTACGAACGCCGTTTATAAACGCCGCAGATTTTTCACTCCTGTGAACGAAGGCCGTTTATAAACGCCGCAGATTTTTCTACGCAAGAGAACGAAGGGCGTCTTAAAACGTCGCTGGGGTCAGGTAAGCAGAAAAGGTCCAAGGTGTCATAAAGGACCCTTCCTCGCGGGTCTGAAGACCCTTCCTCGGCTTCGAGGCGGGAATTATCTCGACCCTTCTTCGCAGCGCGAGCCTCACTCTCGGCAGTTGTTCGCGGTCACTTTTTTGTTTATGCATTTGAAAAACCAAAATCATATTTGTTTCTAAATCGCATTATTGAGTTCCAGAAGTTAATTCCTTATGTATTTTTTGAATCTCTAGAAATTTTAAACGGAACTCTAACGTTATTATTAACAGAGTTCACCTGTCAATGAGATTCAAATCGATTTTGGAGAATTTTTCATTGCAATGAGGAACAAAGACGTATGTTTTTTTATGATTTGACGATAAGGTAGTACCGATATTTTTCTCTCCGTTTTACTTGTTTATGAACATATATTGGAAAACAACTGTAATGGTAATACCACACAACATACCGCGAAATCTATTATATCTACATTATAGGTAGAAAATCCCGCTGAAGGGTATGGTTTATGCTAATTTATTAGCAGTCAATAAACTTTACTTTCTTGTAACTGAATCTTTTTGGTGTTCAGCATTAAAATTTATTCTGTGTAATGTGGCTAAGAGTGATAATTATGTTGTAATCATTTATGTTAAAACTAGAAGAAAACCGCATGCGTGCGTGATGGAATATTGGGAGATACAATAAATAATTGCTAGGCAGAAAAATCTATCTCGCGCTACCATTGCGAATGTATTTACATAAAAATATTTCCTGATGAAGGTATAGCACCAAAAAGTGCATGTGCTTTTATATAAAACACGGGTATGGTTGGATTATGCGCGGACGTCTTCTATTGCGAAACAACGGAAATAATTATTATTGTAACCATTGATATTATGTCTATTGTCTAAATATCTTAATATTAACATTAGAATTTCGTTTAAAATCTCTAAATGGTATTTATAACAACAGGAATTTATTTGTGTATTAACCCCCAGATAAAGTCTTACTATTATTTATTTAACAAAAATCGCTGAATTAAAAATAGTTGACCGCGGACAGAAGCCGAGGTGGGTTCTCATTTGGAAAAGGGCGAAGATAATCTCTGGTCAGTGGCCGAGGAAAGGGTCGGGAACCCCGCTGGGTCCAGTCCCAAAGCGGGGAAAAGACATACCTGCTCGAAGCCTTGCTTCAAGAGAGCTCCGTACACGGAGTGGAAAAATATTCTAGAGGAACCCGTGAGAAGGAAAGCATTTTCCTGCGTAGGACTCCGGCGCGAAAGGGTTAAGGAGCAGCGAAGTGTAGTCTTGCATACAGGATTAGATATGCAAGATAGTACCTTTAAATATTCGTAGTTTCCTCTTTTAGGAACAGGATTAGATACGCAAGATAGTACCTTTAAATCTTGGTAGTTTCCTCTTTCGGTTGAATACTCTCTTCGTCCATGCTATTCTAATATTTTCCTCTTACTTCGTGTATCATTGGCGTTTAGCTTCCCTGGCAGCAATTCTATTAAACCCATGAAGCTTTTGCAACATACAATTTAAATAACCAGGTCATTTTGAGCGTCTGATTACCATCAAGAAGTTTTGAGTTGTGTAGCAAAGGTTTATTTATTGACACAGAATTATTGAGGATTATTCCAACAATCCGTGATTTAAATGGTTCCCAAACATTTCCAAGAAAAATATAAAAGAAGATTCCCTCATTAACGACTCAGCTGAAGGAATTTAAAGCCGACTTCAAACACGAAGAGGTTCAATGGTTTGAATTGCACTTTTACGCGGAATGAAATCTCTTCATGCAAATGAAAGTCGATTATAGTTCGACTAATGAAGTGGAGAGGATTAATTCATATTCAGTTAAAATATTACCTTTTCTTTACGCATATTTTTATTCCGGAAAGTATTTAATAAATGCATTTGGAAAAGGTTAAAATTTATCACTTACCTCATTAATTTAAAATTGTTAATTTGATATGGGTACGATTTTTTCAGGGCATGGAGGAAGAGAGAGAAGCATGGCATCCACGTTTGCCTACTTTTCACGAAAGATAACTCGGTTCAACGTCCTATGTGACAGACAGAGTAAGGATAAGTACTCAAATAGGGACCGCGATATTCCTGGCATTTGTATAACTGTAAGTATCGAATATGAATTCTTCCGGATTGGATCCCCGTAACTCGGGTCAGCGGCCTAATAATTTATGTACCAAATGGTCGGATTTTGTGACATTGCTTCAAACAATTTTTTTTTCTCAGGCCGCAATATTTTTCCAAATAAATCAGTGGTTTTACTACCCACGATGTTAACGTTTTTCATAAGGGACGAAATCTTCACTGTTTGGAGTTGCTCGAAATTCTTAATACGCCTAGGGAAGGAATATTCAAGCAATTACTTTGTTCTCACGACACATTCATATCTTTTCGTTCCGTATGTTTTAGGGTGCCTACTGAGGAATTTTTATCTTGAGACTCCGGTTGAAACAATGTTTTCTTTGGAATCAGGGATCCACATTCATTTCTCTGGGCACGTGAAACAATAAGCTGTAAATTAGCAAATATTCATTCATTGCATTATTCTTCTGCATTGTCATTGAAACGAAATCCCAAAAAAAATAAGTCTGAATACCTTTTTCATGTGTCAAAACTATGATTGAATAAAATTTTGCAAATTTCGGTAACATATATTAGCGTTCAATACCAAATAAAATTTCGACTAAGTTGAATGGAGCTCCATTATTCCAGAAAAGGAACAAATTTTCATTATTCTTGTGTTCCACAAAAGCCGTGGGAAAATGTATTGCTCCGATAACAAGCATTCTCTTCATGAAACAGGCATCGCAGAAAATGGCTACGATTTGTAGCATAATGACATGCCTTCATACGAGAGGAACACATGAGTGAATTGGAAGTAAAAAAAGGACTGAAGCTACTCAAAGAGGTTTGCGTAAGGGGGGAGGATTCAGAGTTTTCTTATTCCAAAACGTGGAGTGCCGGTGGGGAAATTAAATTGGCGATTCTTTCCTTTTTGTGGTCAATTTCTCCTTTTGCCTTTCACTTATCATCGGGCTGTCTGACATGAATGGCTTCGACGATGATATACACCGCGTAAATACACCGTTAGATTTCCAGTTCAAAAAATATGAGTTTAGAGGTGAAATGGCACTGATTTTAAAGGGTTCCGAAACCGTAATGGCTCGAAATATGATTCCTTCAGGAGAACACATTGGGAAAAGACGGCAATAACCGGCTTTTGTCGCACTGGTTTTGAACAAAATATAGCGCTACATATATTTAAGATGTGTAGGTTTTTGTCTTATACTAAATGGGCATTTTCCTTTACTTTGTGGAAAAATTGAAAGTTTTATTGACGTTTATGACATGACTGTTTACTAAAATGTTGAAACTGTTGAAAAAACGGAAGTATGAAAAAAGGTGTTAATAATTTGAAGATGAGACGTTAAGACTTTGTTTGTCTTTCGCTCAGATTCGCGAATGCTATCTCCGGGTTTCTTTCCACCATTAATTCTCACGCTTCCATTTCCCTCCAAGCATCTTTCATCCCTCCCTTGTCTGCAGTGTCTTTAAGTACCATTATAGACTTGAAAACTACAGGTGATGGAGAAAGATTTGAGAAATGAAAATCATTAAATAAATTCCTATTTAGATCTAAATGTTTTAATCATTTTCATTATTTTCCAATTCTAAGATGAGTTTCGGCTGCTCGCCACTCGATTCTCTTAGTGGATAACCACTTTATACTCGCATAAGTCTTTTCATGATATACATCACTACTTGCACCATATATTTCACAGGAGCCCTCCTTTGCTATTCTTCTCAATCTCTATATCTTCGACGTTTGTTGCCATCAAACCTCCGTTTCTCTAGATATGGCCTATCATCTCTTTAAATTTTTTATCAGACTTTTCATGTATTTCACTTATCTTAGGATTTCCACGCTTGTTACTCGGTTGCTACATTGTATGTTCATTATTGTTATGCCACACCACATTTTGAAAGTTAGAAGACTTGACCTTTCCGCGGCTATTATCAGTCATGCTTCGCTGCCTTAAAGAAGAATGCTCTAGACGTTAAAATCTAAAATTCTCATATATTTATTTAAATCTACATGATACCTTACAAGCCACCATAAAGGTGTGTTACAAGGAGTGAATTCATACATATCATGTAGTAAAACAACATTAGTAGTAATATAAGAGCTTAACTTCAGTTTTTAAAAAAGATAAAAATAGCAAAGCAAGCATGCAATATCATGCCGTTAGTTGGGTTAGCTTATAGTTGGGTTAACTTATAAGTAAGTCCTTATACCAACATGCAACTACCTATGCTATCCATTGATGCACTCATATTTATGCCATTGAATATATTTACAGCTATTATTATACCTAACTGTACGATAGAAGAAGGACATTTTGAATCTGTCAGTTTGGTAACCAATTCCTCTAATTTTATGATCAGAGTCTACCACAGTGGGTTGGAGTTCGCAAAATATATTTAACGTCATCAGTGAAAATATTAACAAGGAATTTGCTTAAGAGGTTAAGTCTAAATGCCAAACTACGGCCTTAGAATGATTCACATTTCAGTTCATTTAATAGACTGGTTACGTTAATACAGTTATCATACAGTCCCTTTCCAAATTTCGCCGATCTTCGCTGCACACGTTTAAGTTCATTATTTAGGCCTATTTCGTATGAACAAAAAGTGCGTCGGCCGGGAACCGAACCCGGATCAACTGCTTGTAAATCAACTATTATGACAATTACACCACCGACATTCTTACAAAATAATAAGAATCCAGTTCCCACATAAAAGTACCTACTCATCGATATGAGGAGAGCGTAGAAACCGCAAAAATGCTGAAACTAAATGGCAATCAATGGGCTTTTATACGGGCTCAGGGCCATCTCCTCCACTCATGCATAAACTCCCTCGGGGCGGATATTGGTCAAGAAATAAAGTGGTCTCCTCGCGGCAGTGCTTCATTTTCTGCCAAACACGGTATCGCCGTCATTTTCTGGAGGGAGACCCACGATTCCCTCGTCCCCCTCTCAAAATCATCCCCACAACACACCCCACCTCCAAATCCTCCCTCTCCCCCACCACACCCCTTGCTCCGTCGCCCACAGGGAGTGGAGAGCATCGGAGCCGACCCACTGGCGATGGGGCAGGGGAAACAGCGCTCGGGGTGAGGACGGGAGATTTCTCTCGGATAAATTTCCCTCTCTCTCCCCTCCCTCCTTAGCCGGTCGCATCTCTCGCCGTCTCGGGCAGTTCGCTCGCGAAAGTCATCGAGTGAGGACGCGTTATCGCAGCGGTCGACCCTCGACACGTCTGCCTCCTTCGAGCCGGGGAGGACGGTGGTGAGGGAGGATCCGCAGCAGGAGTGTCCGACAACGGGCGGGGTGTCGCAAGGAGGACGGCCCGGGAGTCGCCAGGTCAACATGTCGCCGCCCAACTTTAAGGTCAGTCAGTCGGGCGAAGGTCTCCCTCGGGTCGGAGTCATCTCCGCACCTCGACTGGAAAGTGCGAACAACGCAGGACCACGCTCCGAAATCCCGGTTGCCCTTTGCACAATTATTTCCCTTACCATTAGCACGCATTTTTTCACCCATTGTAAAAGCATTTGTGATCCAATGACGAAAGGTTTGATTCAAGAAATGAACACGCTACAGATGAAAGCAGTGCGTTTATTTATTTTCCTTAATATTAAGCACGTATTATTTGTTTTTTTTTATACCCATTGCCGACCTCGTTGGGGAAAAGTGACTCTCTTGGTTGTCAAACTCGAGGTCGCCGGTTTGAGTCCCGTCTTGGGAGGATTTTCACTCCACGGGACGTGGATTTTCGTGGGGTTTATAACAGTAGGAGAGGACTTCAAAGTCCTAAATCCGCTGTATTAATATAGACATGTTTAATTCAATTTTTACTTTCAATTTATTCACATTTATCAATTTCATATTTCATTTTTTATATTTATCAAAACATAAAACTCAACTTCACTGCTGGTGACCTAACACCCCCCTGCCACACTCCCTTGTGGAGGCTTGCAAGGTAAAATGTGCATGTAGATGAGTGAACGAGGCTATGAAAAAATAATTGAGGCATTGAAAGAAAAATGCCCCCGAATAATGGCATTAGGAAAGTTGGTGAATTCGACTGGATTTCCAAGTTCTCATTAGTAATTCAGTCATGCGGTCGCAGTCACAGAAGGATGCAAAACAGACCCAGCGTGAAAGGAATGGTATGAATGATAGATCACTCAAATGAGATTTGCACACGACTCTTGCAGGACAGGTAAGAGTATCAAATGGAGAATCCAATCGGCTATTGAAAGGGCTGGAAGTAATGTGGGAGTTGACTGTTGTCATTAGTAGGTACTCTTTATGCTGATGCAACTATCTGTGAGACGTTAATTGGGGTTGAGGGGTCAGACGCAAGAATAACGGCAGGGGGAGAGAGGATAAATTCAATTGGAACATCGGGTATTCAGGTTTTATAAACCATTCAATCGAGGGATGGCATTTGTCGCTTCATAATTTATTAGTGTCCCTTTAATTTCTTTCGTCACTAATCTATTAACAATCCTCTCTACTTTCATAGTTCTCTATCGCAATCGGTTTTATTTTCGTTACGAAAATTACTTTTCCTGCTATTTGAATTATTTCACTTTTACGGCATTACATTTCTGCAAACTGATGGTTCTTGGCCATTCCGTTATACAGGTGAGTTATTCATATTACGGTTTTTAATAATTTGCAAAGTAGTTTAAAATTGTATTACATTGATAATAATAAGGAAAAAGTACGTATTTTTATCGTTTTTACCAATAATCTTGATTATTCACCGGCATTATTACAAGCTTTTTCAACGTCCAGTTTTACATAAAAACCTGTCAGATTAAGCTCATAATTTTCTTCAATCAGGCATTTTTTAGTACAATCTATCATTTTGATCAGCTGAGTATCAAGTATACAATGACTAGTTAATTTTCATTGGTTATATTTTTTCTTATTTCGCACAGAACCCCATAGTGGTTACCATTTTCTCAAATTTCGAGGTTTTTTAAATTTTTTAAAAATAGTTACGTTTACGACATAGCCAAGGAGATAATATGCTGATGTAAAATTTGAATACTCACAACTTGTACGAGTAGGTACTTCTGTTAGTGCAACAAAGGAACAATAAGGCATATTTTTTTTTGCTTTAAATCGTATCATTTGTGCATATGCATATATAAAAATAATACGATATGCGTTCTGTAACTCATACATCTAATTAATTTTTCACGCTTCACCTAATTTTTACCTAAGGCATATTTCTAAGAATGGCATTGATTTTCTGGCTTTCACATTGTACACTAATAAATTAGCCAAAATTTTAATTTAATTGGTGCCATATGAGCTTGGCATCATTACGAATCACATCAGACATAATTGGAAAAGTTATACAACAATCGAGAATATTAGAATACTGATGGAGAAGATTAGTAGAAATAAGATGAATGGGGACGTATTTAATTGAGTATGACTGGAAAAAAAATCGGTTCTTATATTGGAATAATGCAAACATAATGGATGGAGTTCATTTTGTAATAATGAAATGTGGATGAGGATAATAGAGGGAGGTTTTAATAATAGTATCGATAATACTTTCAATAAATCATGGAAAAGGCATCAATATGGCACGAATACAGTAGTCAAGGAAAATTTGCAAATCAAACATCGTTTTTGGACGCGTAGATACTTATGATGGTTATCAATTCACTTCCGCAATTCATCCCTCAAGAAATGGTCCGTCTTCGAGGAGCTCTTGGGAAATCAAGATATTCCTGAGCGTACCATTCAGATAATTTGCATACTGGTTCAAGAAATTGACGACCCACCGGTGGCGCGCGCCACACACTGCCGCAATCATTTCATTCATTAAATTACGGTACGCTGACCTCACCTTGTGGATGTATTTTTGTCAAGGCACCGTGGAGTAAGACGAGGAATGGGGGAGGATTTACTCGAGAAATTCAATTTTATTGCCATTTTATCTTTATCGTGGCTCCTAAAAATCTGTACTTTATTCGTCTGTTTTTAGCTACTTAAATTTAGCTACTTGCATTATTAATGGAATATCCTCCTCCTGTCAAATATCTCTCAAGCAAAGTATTGCACGATAATCTTCTTGGACTTGCTTTCTTTTACCTCAGCATAGCCAAATATTTTGTTCCCTATCTTGCCATGGTATTTTTATTGGATTTTATGTTGGTAGTTTAACTGACCAGAAAATACAAAAAATCAAAAGGATCGACGTTTACTTATCCCATTCCACTACCGCACAAGACCGCATTAATAGTTCACTCTGTTTGTTCTTCATGCCAGAGACAGTTTCTTAGGCTTAATTTTTTGGACATTTATTATTCGGCAAATACGTAGGCTATCGTAATTATAGGATGTGCTTATTATAAACACGACATGCCATAACTGGCTCTTCAATGATACATAAATATCAAGTCATAACAAGATATATTTTCACTGGAATATCACAAAAGTTACAATTTCAAATTCAAAAAAATTTCAAGTTTAACTTCTAAAAAATCAAGAACAGCATCCTTAGATATACTTTAAAGTTCCTTCCAACATCATACTTTTTATATTTTCCCGTCAATTTTCCGTCATTTTACCTTCCATTATTTCATGTGATATTCCGTTCCATTTTTTCATGGATCCTAAAAATTATGCCTATGTTGATTCAAAGCTTATCAATTTGTACCCGAGACCTATGCTGCCATATTTGCCAAAGTAGGAATTCCATTATCCAAATTGAAAACATTATTAACTTTGGCATTATTTATGTCAAGTTACTGCTCGAATAAAATATTTCATGATAAGTTACCACTCTTAAGCAGTTAATTGTACTTCCGTTCGGTATCGGTGAATGAAAGATATAACATTTTAAAAGCAATGCTGAACTTATTTTGCTTTTACGGGTAGAAAGATGGTAACTATTACAAGGGGCGACCGAAAGCAGGAGACTTTTGTGTCATAGAAAATAGTTAAGAGTTTGTTGGCACAGGCATGTTTTTCTAAAAGTGGAGAGCTGGGAGAAAGATGGCATTCTACTTCTATTAGCCAAACACGGTAGGTTCTACCCTTAAACGATACAATTATGTGCTGTCTGCTAGATTCTCAGTAGATTCCTAAGCAAAATGTCAACACTCGATGGTTTGAACTCAGACTCTCAAGAAGAGAAGACCATACGCTAACAAATCCAATGCCTTTTTACGAGCTGAATATGAAAATTAACGGCTGATCGGAACAATGAAACTTCTTATTCCCTCTCCCATAAGAGTCCAAAGCCTTTCTCGGAGAGGATTGACTTATGCGAGACATCATTCTATACAAGATCACTACCATATGCTTCCTATTGAAATGTTTGCTCATCGTTAAGCAGCGTTTACACGTACTAGTTGACTGCTATGACAGTCGCGAGATGCGCGATATGTCTATATCGCTACTGCTGATGTGTCTGCACCAACTTCTATGCAGCTTAAAGCCGCTATTTAGGCGTTGTCATAACAAATAAAAAGAGTTTTATTTCAATAGTGATTGATACTTAAATTTTCATGAAATTCTTCAAGCAATAAACTCCATTGACGATTATCTTTTGTTCCCATTCTTTAAAGAGTAATATCTCCCCTTTAGGGGAGGGATATCCTTGTTATTATAACCAAATTCCGTCGTGTATTGCTTTCCTTTGGCGATTGTTGCGATTGCGTTGGATACATTTCCGCTGGAAAGTAGACGGGCTTCAACTTTGCTAACAGCTCGAACTAGGATCGATAGTGTTTGACATGTGTCCAGTATCGACCTGAACTCGCATCGCAGTTGCTATTTAAACATGCGAGTGGAGCTTAATAGTTGTTAGCAGTTGACGGTCATAGCAGTCAAATGCTACGTGTAAACGCACCTTTAGACCCGAGGAAAACCCCGATACATTAAAAAATTGAATCCAAATTGCGATAAAATCGGAAGTGGGAGCCTGAATGACATGATCTCAATTAATATTTTCAGAATACAAAGGAAAAGACCTTTTTTCACTCCTTCACAGAGGAATTCTTTCGCCCCTTTCGGGCACTCAATGGAATTCAAAGTCATTGGCCACGTGAGGTTCTGACGTTGGGGCCTACCATTACGTGAGAAACGCTCTCGCTGAGCAAAATCATTTGAAGGTTGAGGCAGAGTCGTAACATGACGAAAATACGACCGTGATCCGCAAAGGGAATACCCGAGGGGAGTCGTAAAGAGACCTTCCCTCTTCGAGATCCGCAACGCCTGCGATTGACGGGAAACACTTTTTGTGAGCCAAGGTGACAGAAATCATGCTCCACCTTCATATGAGATGCAAATGTAACGTAAAAATATGGCATGAATTTTTCGAGCACAATGACTTCCGGGATAATTCCCGGGCTCCCATTCATGAAGCCAAGATCTAAAAGATGGAAGTCATTCATGAGTAATTTAGTGGGAACAAATGTTGTAAAGTGGTATAAATAAAACAATGAATACTTATAGTCAAACCTTGAACTAATCCATATTAACGTTACATTTAACTTGTGATTCTTATGAGTTTTCGTCTATTTGGAAACCATAAGCGACCAAGGGTAGATGAACTGCTACATTTCTTGAGGCAGAAAGCTCACTCGCCGTTGGACTAAATATGCAGTTGGTGAACTCCACCCACACCAAACAGACCTTATGGGCTGGACCCTGATTATTTGGGCACTGTGTGGAGAGACACACATCGTGAATTTAGCCTTCTCTTGACGAAAATCGCAGATAGTTAAACGTCCCATCCTACGGGTCTTGAAATGCTTCCATCGTAGGAACAATCCTTTAGGGACAAGTAGATCCGTGGAAAATATCTACCACTGCAAGGATTCGATCTCGAGCACTTTGAATAGGAACCTATATAGTATTCCATTCCTTTAATGACAGAATATCGTGCTAAAAAAATAACGGAATACCTTCGGTACTCATTTCCGCTGCTAAAATCAGACTAAATTACTGTCTCTTCTTTCTGCGACGAGATACACACTGGTGAATACAAGGATTTCTCGGTCACCGTCCTCTCTTGTTAACTAGAAAAATTGTACAGGATCGAGCTCTCTTCTTCATCAGCTGGTACATGGACGCCATTTACTTTTTTACTTGTAGTTTTGAAATATCCGAGATTAGCCAGGAGAATCGGTCAACGTAGAAGTTACTTTTGCACAGAACAATACCTAAATTTATACACGTTTTAGAGTTAAATTCACTCGGTTCTTTTTTGTGTTACTAGCCCAAAATGTGGAAAAAGCGTATTTAAGGAATGGAAGGCAAATGTTTTGAAAAACCTTTGGGTTTTGATTCCAGGATAAATATGAAACTACTTGGATTCATACATGCCTAGTTTAATGGGCGTTAACTTGAGGATCCCTGATTAAATGCGTCTACGATATTCAATTTGATCAATATTAATAAATATGACTAATAAGGATAAACTTACTGTCCGCAAATAAAATTCTTTTCAAATACGTAAAAGAGTAATCTTGTTACTAATTTTGCAGTAATTTTAAGCCAATCATTATAGTTACAATTCTACAGATTAAAATAGGGTCTGATGAACATGAGATACTGCATATAGTAGGTACTGTAAGAGACACCTATCCTTGATATGGTGTTCTTTATCTGCCCACGCTTCATTCCTCTCGCAGTCTCGCATGTTTCTTCCTAATGCCTAATTTCAAACAATACAGGATATTAATTTCAGGCTTAATAAATCTTCAAACAAATACTGCAATCACCACCAGCACTGCAATATTAATAATTAATGATGCAAAGAGGTTTAATCTATTTTTATGATTCAATTCGTTCGGCATTGAATGGAGATGTCATTTTTGTCAAAATGTCATTTTTCTCACGCACTATCAGAGAACACAATAGGCTGCATAGCGAAGGGATGGGTACATGATTTATTGTTAGAGAAGTCTGTAGAGCATGATGCATGTATTAACATTACTAACTCATGCATGGTAGGTAAATACAGATAAAAATATTTGGATAAATGCCATTATAACCAATAATCTCTTTATTACTTTGTGGATAATAACCATCTAGATGCAAGTGACCCTAATATCTAACAAGTTTCCGTGTAGTAGCCTAATTGAATGTCAATAGTGCATTTTTGGTGATCTTCACCCCCTGCTACACACCCTCGCGGTGCTTGCGGGGTGTTGCGTAGATGTAGATGAGATAACAATTATTTCCTTAAATTTTTGAATCCACGCAAAACTCAGCTTAAATTAAGGGCCTTGAACAGCTTTAAGGAGTGAGTATTAAGGAAAAATTCATCAAAATGGCTCATGTCAACCTTATTGACTGATTTAGATACCATTTAGGTCAACTTATTTTCCGTCAATAATAACTCAATCATTTATAACCAAACATATATTTAAGAAATTTTTAAAACCTTCCAACAATTTCTCCCATTTTTATAAATTTTTGGAATTTTCCTTAATTGGGATCTTAATCTCCCTAATTATTACCAAACCGGTGAGCAAGCTCTCACGAGAAAGTTCTAAAAAAATGTATAATTTTTGCTACGGTTCTCGGCGCATTCTGCAAAAACTCGCTCCCAGAAATTTCGCCCTATTATGACTTAATTGCTATATTGGAACCAAATTTTCACCAATCTATCCAATCGTGATCCTTCGCAAATTATGGGTAAACGAATGAGCCGGGCATTTAATCCCAAATACACAAAGCATCCAGGAACGCCCAGAGCGAAATTCCACCCTCGGTCGTGACTAGCACGAAAGTTAACACCGTACAGTTTCGATTGGAGAATGTTTTTTCATGCGGCAAGGACCGACTCATAGATTTTCCTGTTATTATTATTTTTCTATCATGGATGTCTTATTTCAATATTGACTTTCACCATCGAAAAACCCTTATCTAACTACCGCTTCTTGCCTATCCATTTCCTCCTAGCTTTTTCCTTTTTCATGGCTGGTCAAAATGGTCAGATAGAAAGATGGGTCTCCATAACCCGAAAGTAGTGGGTTTGAATCCTTCCTCGGGCAAGGATCTTTTCTTTATCTCGGGAATAGTATAAGGCTTAAATTAACAGGGTAGTTTTCTTCATCAAAGAAAACAGATTCCGTTAATTGGGAATCGTGTCCCACCATAAATTTATTCATAAAAACGCAAATAAATCGGGCTGAGAAATCCTAGTTTACAAAAAATTGAATGTTGATTATAAGTTCATTTCGAAAAGCTCGTAATTGCGGGACTGCTCATCCTCGTTGCTGACGTAACAGATAGTTCACAACGTTAAACATAGGCGTAGGGAACATTCGTCCCCTGAACTGACCATTATATTTCAGAGCCCCTACGCTCTGGTAAGCGTGTATTAATAATCACATATGAAAACTATTAAATTCAGAAAGTATCCTCCGTGGAACATGGTATTAATAGTCTTTTCATAGGCTCCTACGTTTCTGCTCGAGGAGTCCTCTGCTACTACGAAGCATGGCGTGAAGTTTACTCTACTGTTTTAAACGAATCAACTGCATAAATAATTTTAAAATGAATAAATCAAAGTCAATCATAATGAATTAACTGAAAATATTACCTAAGGTACTTAGTAATTAACTTCCACGGAGAGTACGGTCTGCTTGGAAGCGTCCGCTGCACCGCCTAGCGGCAGGGAAAGGAAATACCTTTGACGTCACACGTATAATTTACAGGCATGCAATAGTTTCCCGTCGCGTTTTCTCGCCGTTGAATTTTTTTCACTTTCTAATTAATGAGGAAAAATACTAGACGTCATTTTTAAAATCGAGCATCTTAACAACGCGCTCCAGGGCTATAAACTTTTCATCAAGATAAATCAATAATAGGCAACTATTCAATTCATGATCGATAGATGTTCGAAAAGATTGCTCCAACGAGATGGGTCTTCGCAACCTTTTCCATCCATGGGAACAGGTGGGCGCCGCCATGGATGTGTTAAACTGTGTGCTATACTACAAACGTCGGAAATTGCTGATTTTAGAGTAATTATATAGTGCCCTCTCATCGCAGCCTGATGATTACGTTAGATTTCATCAGTAAGGAAATGAAAAGTATGAGTATTTTTTTCATATTCAAAGGCTGAACACATAATATTCGTGCGTAAATGTAGTAGCTTGTATGATTAAAATAATAAAACCCTCACCTAGCTTCGTTAAACATGAAAACACTATGCATCCACCATAATCGTGTATCCTTTTAATGATGCAAGTGCTTCCACCATTGTAACCCTTATGGAAAACAAAACAAATTGATTGCATACATGGTGGTTATTATTGCAGATTCGAAGACCTATCTCGAAGGGAATGACGATCGATATCTATCGACTAAACCTTAGACGGATCGATATAACCTCATCAGTTAGACCTACTAAACACCTAATTCTGCAACCACAGAATTTTCTTGTTCCTTCTCAATGTGAACCTTCTTCGAAGACGATATAGGTATAACAGATGTTAATTCCTGGCATAAATTGACAACTATCACTCATTTTTGTTGTGGTTTGATGTATATTACGAAAATTTCCTTGTACCGAAAGAGGAAAGAATTTTCCTAAACTGTAAATGAAATTAAAGGCCTTTGGTTTCACGTGCATTGCATACACAATCAGTCTACTCAGGTACCCTAATTCTTATTGCAAATTATAGGTGGATATAAAGGAACTTGTATAGTCTAGGTCATTTGGTTATTAAGTTGACGTGGAATTAAGGCGAGATGTGCTCACTGATCTCGGAATTTAATTTTTCCCAAATTCATTAAAATACTAAAGAGAACTTTCTTTCCACGAACGGGATCATAGCCAGAAGGGCAATTCTGTTTCCTAACAAAATAAAAACGCAATGGTAAGGACTATCGTCAGAAATAAGAGAGAAAAGGATCGAGCTTCTTTTCTCTGTTATTTCTCCAGGCTGTCTGTTTGTCTGCTTCCACAATTGGATGTCATTATTTTATTAGGCAGGCTGCATAGGCGGTAAAGACTACTGGATGTAGCCATAGTCACCTGAATTTTTCATAGGTCTTGTGCTCAAACTTTTTTTAAAGCTTGACCATGGTATAAGCTATTCTATAACCAAACAAACAGGTCCACCTTAAATATCCCAAATGGGCATAGATCGGTACGTATTTGTATATGATGGTCGTAATAATATCAACCTTGAAGAATCTGAGAACATTACGATGATCACATTCGATATCTGTGAAACAATTCAAGGTCTGAAAATAATACCAAATATGTAATTAAAATCATTTCTAGAGATATTACTACCGCCAATAATTTCGATCATGCAAAAACCTATTATCCTCAATGTGTTTAAAGAACTCGACTGTCGTATAACCCACTCCCGACTGCGTGTATCGTGTTATCTTAACTACATTCTCTCCAATCTCACTTTAACATGCCCACCACAGTACGTTTTTTTGGAATTTGGACACCTCTAGGTTTCTTTGGAAGGTTACAGTCGATTATATCTTAAAGTACCAAGGTTAAATTCAATATTAGTTACGGCAAGCGATAAATGCGGTCCTAAATCATTATCCATGATCGTTCAATGCATCTCTTGTCCCTCAACTATGAATAGTTGTGGAGGACCAGTCGAGAAGAGCGTGTAGTAACTCGTGTTTATCCTGTCCCTTATAAATTTCCCCGATGTTATTAAAAGGGCACTCTTGCATTGTAATTTTCAGTAGTACGCATAAAACAGTAGATACATCGCTATTTCTCGAAGCGAAGCCCATTTCCATTTCGTCGAATGGTTGCTTGAACATCACATCGAGAATGATGCCTCCAAGCAGCCGCATATTTTATTTTACGCGACGACAACGCCACCGGTACCAAAACAATCACATTCATGAATCATCCGCATGCGGTTGTCATACACACGCAATCTCGCGGAAGCCTCAATGGGATGAGTTTGCGGTGGGTGACGGAAGGAGGAGGAGAGGGAGGGGGGGTAGGGGAGGAGGGAGGGAGTTATTTCAAGGAAACGTCGTATTCGGAATGGGGAATCAGGCAAAGATGGGTTGGAATGTCGGGTCTTTTGGGACAAGGGAGGCAGTCGTGGGGGGGATGGGAGGTGGAAGACAGGGGGGAGGGGGGGTTGAAGGGGAGGGAGGAGGAGGGCATGCCATTCGGAGAACGAGCGGAGACACGAGAAAAGCGAGTGATCCGCCGTCGCATACAAATGTCGCTGGTTTTTAGGGGAACTAATCTCTCCGAGCGGAAGACTGGTGACAGTTTCGCAATTTCGCCGTCGGCATTTCCCGAGAAGGCACGCTAGGGATGTGCAATATAGTTCAGAATATCGATATGCCCTTTTCCCGATATACATCAATTAGAATAATATCTATAGGTATGCCGACACGTTGGCGATACGGTTCCCATTTTACTTCACTATTCTGAAGTATCTCGTCGCTCATTCTCATGCATTGTAACAAAATAGGTTCATGAATTTAGAATTACTGTAGGAGTAAGAAAACACAAATATATTAAATGAATAGCTAATCAATATAATCCACACATTGTATGCACTTGAGACCACTTGGTATGGTGATTTATTTCTAGCATCCAGGCCTTAAGCAAGATTTCAGGCCGAGTTTTTCTTGATTTTAACACCAAAAATAAAAAATCTCTTCAGCAACAATAATAAACAAAACCTCATTTTAGGAATTTTCATTTCTGTGGATTTAATATCAGCCCATGATTATTGTATCATATAGCTTTCGCGATTTATGGAAAAACTGTCAGCACTCAGAACTACAGATGGAGAGAGAGAGATAGATGCAAATGCTCTGAGAAAAGAGATATGCCACATTATATAAAAGTAGGTTTCTGGCATCGAGGGTTCATGCAACATCCGGAAATTCTTTATCGTCCTTTTCAAGGTATCAATTATACTACACACAAATGTTTCATTATTATAGTTATATTTAAACGTCAGAGGAACATGCGTGTCGGTGTGCACCGATCAACATGAATGGATCTATGGAGAATCCATCACAATAACGGGTACTAGACATGCATTTATCATACCATCATACAAAGATGACCACTAGATTAATGAGCGATTAGGTTATCCTGTCTTCTTTTTGAACTTATCTTTTTATTTGAACTTATCTTTTGCACATCTATACCACTGCAGTGTTTAATCAAAAGATTGGGCTGGTTGTTGAGGGTTGAGCTAATCAAAAATTAAGCCTAATGGCGTAGGAAATTCACATTTCAGGGTAGGAAGTTGGTTCCTTTACCTAGTACAGAGAGATCCGGAGGGGTGTGCTTGAATCGCTCGAGACTACTTCCTGAACGTAACTAAGGACGACTCGTATCTTTTAACACCTCATTCTGGATAATTCCGTACCGGAATTAATATCGAACGATTCAAGCGCACACCCCCCCTGGGGGGTTGTGTTTGAAATCGTCGGGATTTTCTCGAATAGGTAACCAAGGAGTCACGTGGTACAAACACGAATGATTCGCAAATATGGTGAGCTAAAACCACTGATTATAACCTCATTCATTGTGTTCACTTAATTTTTATCTCATCAGAGGGCTCTATAGTCGAGACAGATTAGAACAACGAAAGTTAAAACAAATAAGGATACTGTAACGAGAGGTTCAGACACACTAAATATGATAATCATTCGTTTTTATACCACATGACTCCTTGGTTACCAATTCGAGATAATTCCGACTGTTTCAAACACACACCCAACATAGTAAGCTTGGATTTGATTGGACATTTCCAGATTTAAGCCTGGTACCTCAGGATAGCAACTCAACGCTCTACCCAGCTGGGCTAAAACACGTTCTATTTTCCATAATATTCCCAAAAATAATGCCTAGTGAGGTCAAATCTACCTTGGCCAGTGGAGCATCACTAATCTAATAACATGCTGCCCATCACTTCAGACACTGCGACAGAGAGCGTTGACACGACGCCCCCGGACACTTACCGCTGCCTATGCCAGCGCATCTTCATGCACGGGATGAGTAAACCCCAGTGCCTTCCCCGGAACAGGATTTGACTCGCTAACTCATCAGGCCCGACCTTCGGCGCTCCTCACAATCTAGTCGGCTCCTCGCACCGAGCGGGAAGTGGCCCACCCAAACCGCATGCCTCCCCTTGAGTTCCGCATCGACGTGTTAGAATTATACAAGGGACCGTGGTCTACTCGTGGCACATCACTTATTCAGGCCCATCAGCGCGCAATCAATATTGGTGAAGGTGCTGCTCCTCAGTTGGTGAAATCATCCGAATAATCATTGTCGAGGCTGATCCTTTTTTCATATCACATAGTCAAGGATTTACGTAAATGATTGATGAATAGCTTCGCATTGAGCAGCGGGACCTGGGCCTCAATTATGGATCTTTATAACACTCGCAACTACCGTATGGTTACTTTTCATTTACCCTAAGAGCAAAAACGTCAATGAAAAACTTCAAATTTAGTCGGATTCTTCACTAATCTAATTTGGCAGAGCGAGACATTAGTTCGGGCGGGGAGTGTCGTTCTGGGGCAGCTCGCATTACTGAGAATGACAGCGGGAAAGCGGAAGAACGATCAGTTAACGAGCTCCAGGGCTAATGGGAGGGATGAATATTTTAGATTGGAGTCAGAGCAGGCGATAATTTTGTTACTTTGGTTGGATTAATCTCGTAGGTGGCCACAGCCGTAAGCACGACTTTAGAATACGGATGTCAGGAGATGGATTGATTTGGCCAAGCAGGTGCGTATACACAGTAAAGAACGTGTGACGCCAACTTTAAGAACAGATGTATATTCAATGAAAAGCTTGATATGGAACGCATTACTGTACGGATCCTAGCCCTAAACTTACGATGATAGATGAAACGAGTGTGTTGGGAGGCTTTTAAGGGGTAGTGGAATAGATAAGAAAAGGCAGGATGGACGGATAAGAGGACGAATGATAAAACACTGAACATATTGGTGAAAAAAGGAATACTTTGTGGATATTATCTAAAAGCATAGTGAGTGAAGTGAACAGGTAATCAGGGACAAGGGAATACTGAAGGCCGTAACTTCAGGTAAAACGTGGGCAAGCGGGAAAAATTGAGGTAATGAAACGACAAATTTAATAGTATGAGGAGGGGTATTTTTCAACAATTTACCCTGCAAATGAGCACTAGAACGTGTGGAAAGGGGAACGTTAGATCACTGGCCGTGAACATGAGAATAAGCTAAAAAAAAGGTTGCATGTTAATATTAAAGATTGGCGTGTATGTGCATGGAAGAATCACCCGTTGTTTGCAGTGTAGCCGTGCGCGATAGAAACAAATTCTTGTGTCTCTCGGTCATGAAATGGATCTCTCTTCATTTATCGCTTCTGGTAATGGTGAGTGGGTATGATATAAAAAGTGTAAATATGTCTTTATTTGTTCCACAAATTTAGGACAATGAAGTCCTCTCTTTCTGCTGACTGAAGGAACTACACAAACATCCATGCCCCATATAGACAAAATCCTTCCCAGGCGGACCTCGAGCCAATGGCCCCAAGTTTGGGAGACAAAAGATTTACCCGGTCGCCACCGAGCTCTGGTTTTAAGAGATGTTTTTGGGAATGAGATTTTCGAGAAAGTCATTTCAAGCCAGAGGAAATGGAGTATGGGCACGTGATGAAAATAAAACCCAATCGGCAGGAAGCTCGTAATACGAATAAATGCATATGTCAAATTTTCATGTTTATTTTGCAAAGAAAAAATAGTCCTTTTGTCTAAGATCTCGTAAGCGGAAAAAAATTCTCTGGAGATTTTATCGATTTTGGGAAAAAAGAAATATCGGATTTAATGAGCACACCTCGCTGTTAAATGTCTTTATTCCACATCTACATTTGACGCTGTACGCTGAACATTACATTATACGAGGCTTTACTTCGTGAAAATTTTCCATATACTCTAAGAAGATGAAATAAAACCACTGGGTAATTATAGTATCGTTGTATGCTTAAACGCCGAGAATTTATTCAGGAAAGGCTCGGATTGGTATAGAGCTAGAATCTTAGTTTCCAATCCTGGAGGCTCGGATTTGAATCCCGGAAGTTGTAGAGGTTTTTCGAAAGTACGATACACCGGCCTCCACTACAATCTTGTGTGTCGTATCGCCCTAGTGCAGTGATCCGTCCGTGGGATGAGAGCATAGGCTCCTTCCGAGAAGATCAGGCTAATGTCAGCTCCACCCTTCATCCGTTATCATTTAAATCCTAACAGCACGACATAGCACACCTCGACTATCGCAAATGGCCTTGTTTGAAGGTAGTCATGCCACGGCACGCCATGACATTCGCGTCAAAATTTATATTGGTAATTACAGAAATAGCCATAGCTTAGTTCGTATTTATAGCACAATGAGAAAATATTAATAAAGCTTCATTTTTTAAATTATATTTTTTAATAAAAAATTCATATAAATAAAATCTACGCCAAATTTTCTTAGGGAACCTAATATATTTTAATAGACAAACATTTGGGTCGACTGATGGATGCCCTTCAACTAGCTCTGAACATAAAAGGAAAGGATGGATGAGATTAATTTCAAACTGATTTTAAGCATCTCTGCGAACGAATTAGCATATTTTAAATGAATGCGGATAAAGAGGATATTAGCTTCTTCCATATTTTTAATGTAAGAAATTAAATCACTATTTTTCGCAACTAAAAAAGGAGTTTTTAAAAGTACAAGCATCGGAAATTTTGATCAAATGCTGCAAAAAGAAGTTTAAAGTGTATCTGTCAAAATACATAAGTCAAAATATTCCTTCCCTCGGCAGTAGTTCTCTAAAGCCTTTAGTGAATACTATCTGAGTCGACCTAACCCCCTATATATTCCAAAGGTTATTCTTTACACTATAAACTTTAGTCCTCTGTGGTCTTTAATATTTTAGAGTATGAAAAGTTCACACAATATCAACGACATGAGATCCTCTTTTAATATATTTTCTCCAAACATTTGTAGGAATCTAAAATAGATGAAAAAATTGTGTTTCTGATGGTTAGACTTTCTTGATAGATAAATCAGTCAGGGCGAAAAATTCTCAAAAGTACGCAATTTCGAGATTTTGGCGTCAAAACTGAACGGACCCGGATTTTTCAGGTTCAAGTCGGGACTTTGACAAAATGTTTTCAAACGTCTAATGCTTTCAAAATGATGCCTCTAATCCACCTTTAATTTTATGGGCCCACTTAAAACTCGGTATCAAATTTCAGGATCACTATGGAAAGGGAATAAAGGTATTTAGTGAAAAATATTCAATGAGAGGAATCATATTCACATTAAAAAGCACTTGAGTAGATATGCACTCACATAAACACCGTTTATAATACCCAGGGAGCCTTTTTCGCGCATTATTAAGGTACGACATCTGTGACTATGGGAAAAAGATGGAAATAGGTTTTTACGAACACCTACATTTTTAATATAACTTGAAGGCACTTTAGATACAGCCTTCAACCATGCTTCAAAGTTTTCTCAAATCATAGAAAACATTAAGTGCATAATTTCCACATATGAATACATCACATAGTAAAATAACTAAAGGTATTGAGATAAGTATTTGAGAAGAGGTAAAATTTAATCCAATAATCTAGCAAATAATTTCCTTAGATATTTAAAACATAATCCGCGAATTATTTACAGGGAATAAATATACACCTGGTAATACCTAAGGAACGGAATTTCATCCTCTAAAGACCACTTGTTCAGGAATCAGAGCACCAAGCGAAGACATCCTGAACCTTGTTGACATATCATTTCACGAAAATCAGCTTCCATCTCAGCATATATTACTTCACCAGTCTCTGAAAAGAAACAAATAGCCTACATAAAAAACAGAGGCAAAAAATATAACTCTAGAAATCCAAGACCTTTGAGCTAAAAATATTTGTTCCAAATTTAATTTTCTAGACCACTTCATATTATTTCTGATAAATTCATGAGCTACACCTTCTTTGCAGATATGTCTTTAAATTTTAAAGATGCTAAAATATAAAGTTTATAAACAATTACAACGATATGCGCACCATGGCCATGAAAAGGAAAAACGAAGACGCACACAGCGACAAGTCTATTCAGGCCATCACCGATAAACAGTGCCCCTTTACCTCTAGCTGCAAAATACTCATTCACCTGTTTCTCTGTAAAAATTTACATCTTAGGCTATAATTAGATACTTAAGAAATAACTTTACGGCTTTATTATGCGTAACACTTATAGGCAAACATGGTAAATGTCACTTGATGGTGAAGGTTGAAATAACAGAAAAAATACATTTGTGATGCGTGATTCAATCCCGTATCACCTTTAAGAGTGCATCGAATCACCTTAATGATTGGTATTTTAAAGCACTTGATAGTGAAGTTTAATGAATTTAACAAATTTTTGCAGCTATTAACTGATTCATAGTGATTTGATGGGTGTTAGGTTTATAATTTCATCACTTTCCCCTTGTGATCTCTGGTGTTCTCATTCGGACTTAGTGTTAACATTTCGTAGCTCAATGATTCGTTTGAAGTTGAACTCCTTCTGCTAGTAAGAGAAGAAATTATACGGCTATTGCCTCAAAGTGTATCAATAAATTTCACAGGCGAAAATCCCTAGTATAGGTAGTCAAAATTTTACCTTTTTATTAAATAAGTTTGGCAATTTTCCACAAAAAAATTTTACTTCGACCGGTTTCGATGTGATACATCATCATCAGGTGAACATATCTCAACAAAGTTTTTTTTGGAAAATCAAAATTTTTTTTGTGGAAAATTGCCAAACTTATTTAATTATGTTATTCCACCATATAACGCCTGAAACGTCTCTTTTTAAAATTTTACCTGTCCAATAATTTATAAAAGTTTTTAGCATAAAAATCTATCCTAAATATATAGCCATATTTTTCTTGGAATTTTTAACTGTCCAACTGTTATAAGTTTTAGATAAAAATTAATCTTGATCAAAATAATGGAGTGAACTGCGGTAGGTAACGAGAAAAAAGGTTACTTGGAAAGAGGAAGAACATGAGAGTCTCAGTCTGTAGGAGTTCACAAGAATTTATCTCTGCGAGGTAGTCTTCATGTCCAGAATAATTTCCAACACTCTCGGCTAAAATATCCTCGACGGAGTTTTCAATGACACCATCTCATAAGTGTTCAGCGCACGTTTTTTTGCAATTTTAACTCGGCGGGAATTGCCATTTTTTTATTTATTGCATCAATAGGGCACAAATGAAAGTGCATTTCCTCTTCAAGTCAAAGTGCTGACAATTTCAAATGGTGTAACATTGTGTTGGAAAATCATGGTGTAACATTGTGCTGATTTTTTAAATGGAAAGTAAAAATTGTCTCCAGTTTCAAAGAGAAAGAAATTATATGACAATCGACCAAAATATTTTAGATTTCTATTTCAACCAACAGGTTCCATATACCTATATCCACGCTCCTTCTAGCTCACTTGCTTTTTCAATCTCTGCTATTGACAAAACATTTAAGTACCAACCTATCAGAATACGAATCATGTATATTGTAGACAAAAACATTTCCCAAATAGCCAAACTGATTCCGGATATGTGGCATGTCAACGAGTATGATATGAGGGTTTTCTGCTATGCTCCATGCGATTTTCTCAGAACTACTATCAAATCATCATCAACATGTTACGTGATCATAGAGGAATAAATTCTGAGTTTTGAAAAATTCCTATTTATTGTCTCTATTGTTAACGGCTTAGTAATTAACATATATAATATCGGCCCGTAAGATTATGCAATACATTAAATATCAGAACTAATATTTTGGTTCTTTCTTTTCTTTCTACGGTCACCCTCATAGCTTAAAGGCGTCAAAATACTTTCATTGATACAAATTGTTGTAGTCACATGAAAATAATCTTTTGTAAAACAGCTCATAGTGTCTCAAATAAATTGAAAAGGAAAATCCGACCGAATGTCCACGTTGATAACAAACTGACTGGCAACTCAAAGGCCACGGATTCGAAACCAAACCAGGGCATGGATATTTTCTGGCCTTGAGGTTAAGATCTTACTGTAGGATTTGCAATATAGGTAATCATGGCCGTTATAGAACCAAAAAGCACAAATCTATATACTACTGCAATATTGAAAGCAGAGATAGGAGAAGAAAATGCATCGTATAAATGTGATGCGAAAACCTTTACTACCGAATTCATCATGAGGAAATAAAGATTACATCTTGATCCCAAAATTCACTGGTAACTAAAACAATTGTAAATAAAAGAGAGATAGACAATTGAAAACGTATTATGCCATTGAAAATATTAAATTTTCCTTCTGGAAATTAAAAATCAGAACTCACTCATACTTCTACAGAGTACATTCATAATCCCTCATTAGCATGCCAAAATATCCCATAGCGCATCCTCTCCTGTTACTATATAATTACTGTATATCGGGATGAATATATTATGGTTGATACCTTTGCATCCTCTACAGCCTACTTCTACCGACATTCATATAAAAGTTTGTCAAAGCATGTAGGCTGAAAATTTTGAAGGCTTAATTTAAGAATCCAAGCGCAAATGAACTAATTTCGTATTCTGTAGGGGAAGACGAACTCAATACTAGAGGACGCGGGTAGGAAATAGAAGTTATTCTAGGGAGGCAACCGACAGCCAAGGGTGTTTAATTGGATAGAGTTAGCATTTTTTTGCGGGAACGTAGGAAGGATGGAAAAAAAGCCCGTATCGGCATTGTCCTTTTAGCGAAAGGGTGCCAAATGGACGATAGCTTAATATCCCATCCGAAGGACAGAGTACTCGAGATGAGAGTGCTCTCCTGAAATCACTCAATCGGGGACCGGTTAGCCATTCAAATCTCAACCATCCGCCAGACCTCGATTCCATGTTCTCGGGATGGAAAGCCATAACTTACTCTAACCATCAAAACAGCACAATTTATGTAGGAAATAGACATAGCACCTGAATTACTTTAAATTTTATACATATACTATGCTCATTAAAGCTACAGTCCCCATCGATCTTAATATAATCCGTAGTTTTCTCCTGTATCACGTTCCAATTGCTAGCTTCTGAGTAAGAGCGGATCACATTTAAGGGTAGATTGATAAGTGATCGGGCGATCAATCAATAATGAGCAATCGCTAAGATGCCGATTACCATTCCAACAGCATTGATCGACATCCTTTCACATTCAGGGTCACGGTCTGGGATGGAACACAAATAGAATGGTTTATGAGACAGGGAAACAAGATGCACGAGCTCACATGGCACCTGTGCTACCAGGCACCGTCCGTTTTAATTGGGTTTTCCCCAACAGAAACGCACCACAGGGGGAGAGAGAGACAGAGGAGCTTGTTACGAATACCAGATGCTTATTACGGCCGGCCCCGAGAGACAGGACGGACCGACGCGTCGCGACGGTATGTTGGTTGAAGAAAGGAGATCGGAGAGGCGGAGGTCACCTCTACTCTGACCTCGTGAGAAACCTTACTTCGCGCGGGGAAATTATCACCGTACTTAAACTTGCAATTGCTCGCCCAAAGCAAGAAATCACACGCTTCTCCAATGAGTTACGGCATCCGACGAAGACTAAGATTACGAAATGTTTGGTGGCATGCCGAGAAAACGAGAGCGAAAGGCAAGAAAACTGTTTCGACATAATGAAATTTCTGAGGGTTAAGCGCAAATTTGACTTAGTGCCGCATATAAAAATATTATAGGCCAAGTGGGAACGCCGACAAAGCCGCGAAGGGCAGACAGGTATTTCTGTGCTCCAGCTGCTGATGCTCTGCTCCTTGTGGTAGTATTGGGGAATATTTTGTGAAGGAGTCCCAAGACATTTCTTCGAAGAGGAATACATATTCGTTGCCTCAAGAATATTCAAACAGAGGGTTGCCGAATAAATTCTACTCCCAGCTGCATATAAATTCATCAAAGTGGATTCGTTCATTTATGCTCCATTCAGGGGTACTTCAAGTTTTATAAATATATGGTGTGGACAGATTGCAATTTTTTTTACAATGATAGTGCAAAGATAAGTCCGAAAAACCCAATTAAATGGAAGATATAAAACTCCGATACCGGTATCCCGGTATCAAAGTACCAGCATTGGTACCTCTAATGGAACTACTCTGAACTATTTACCCTTTCCCAAAAAAACTAATAGAATATAAATAAACTTATTGTCCTTGGACGTCTTCGTCCTCTTTGAACAAACAACAAAGTACATATACGTTTGAGCTCGATAACACATTGATTTTCTAAGCAGTTACATTATTAAGTACAGAAATAAAGCAGTTCCTTCAAGGAGGTTTTTCATACACATTAATTTAAAACCCTTCTTGGTTGAATATATACGAAAAAAATCTTTTTTTTTTTGACAAATACTGAGCTGGATTTTTTTATGTCGGTAGGAATACTATTCCACAACCTGGCCCCAGCAACACAGAAAGATTTTTGGTAAGTGGTAGTCCTGTGTAAGAGGAGGAATCAAATAATCAGGAGTCATTCGGGTGGTAACATTAGCTATGTTTTCTCTAGGAGGAAAAAATTGCTTCAAATAGCCTGGTTGCTGATCTTGAAAAAGACAATACATATATGAACCAAGCAAGTATTTTCTTCTGGTTTTGGTTAATATTTAACAACTTGTTCACTTATCCTAATATGGCTTAGCTAAGTATGTCCAAAATTTAGAGGGGCCGACTTGAAGGCGCAAGAGCACTTTGAGGAACTACGATAGCGTGTGAGCATGGGTAAAATTGGAGGGGTGGGCGGGGGCCTTCTGGAGCCTCCCTAGCACTTAGACCTCTTTAGAACCATTGTACCATCCCACATTTAACCTGCCCGCCACTCGCAGACAGGGGACAAGAGCACCTCGGTAGAGGTATGGAGGGGTCGCCCATCCAACCTCCGTCCGGGCCCAACGTTGCTTAACTTCGGTGATCTGACGGGAACCGGTATGTAACGTGGCTAGGGTCTTGTGAGCATGGGTAACTAGAGTATCGGATTCTCACCCTTTCAGCCTTGGTTTGAATTATATTACATTGGAATCCCCACTACAATGACGGTTGGAGAGCATTCTAAGTACTCCGTCCATTGTATAGGACTTAAAACTATGAGGGGCCTCCTGGTGTCTTTACTCTTCACTCCATAATAAGTGACGGCAATTTTGGTGTGCTTCCAGCCTTTCTTCTTTCCCTTGAACCACTTTCTTACATCTCACCTTCTTGTAAAAAACGACTTTAAGAGCGGTACAGGTCATTAATACCATTGAATACTGCCTGTCGTGTTAGTTAGGTAGATAAAGCACCTGCCTAGCAGTCCACAGGTTAGAATCCTGCTGGGGTACAAGTTAAGGGGTGTCAGAACTTCAGAACGGAAAATTATCGAGAGGGATCGTCTTGGTTTGGTGGATGGAGCACTAATCTCTCAACCTAAGGGCCTGGATTTGAATCCTGGTAGTTGCATATGTTTTTCAGTGGTACACTGGTCCCTGCTGGAGTGGAAGGTAATTAAAGAACAGTGCACAAGTTCTTCATCAGTGAGATGGGATATTAAAACGTGAACCCATCGTCGTCTTTTGCTGAGAGTAGGCTGAATCTGACGCTACCGTCCGCGCCAAAATCTTGTAGACTCGAGGTTAAACTTAATAACTCCGAAACCGTTCATCGGATTTTCACATTATTTACATAGTAATTTAGATAATTTTGTTGTTGACTTTCTTCATTGTTAGAATAATTTTTAAAAACAAATTTTGGACCTGTTTCTTACGTTAGAGTAAAAAAAGGGACCATTTTTTTAGCGCTACGGCGCCATGCGTCAATTTGACGTCTAATAACTTCCAAGCAAAGCGTTTGACTAAAACAAAATTTTTATCAAACAAATGAGTATCATCAACTCAAATATACCGCAGTTTATCACATTCTCCGTCTGAATATCTTTAATGAAACAATGAATACTTTTTGAAAACATTGAACAAGTATTTATAATGAGCATCAAACGTACCTACTTTCCATGAACTAAAATCAGGAAAAGCATTGGGAAATGCACTTATAAGACAACGCTAAGTAGTTGTAAATATAAATTTTTATGAGTTGGATTTAATTTTTTAACCTTCGTAATCAGCTTCAGTCGGTTTCTCTATAGTCACAACGATTGCCTGGTAGCAAACATAACTCCTCAGGATTAACATATATGGGTACAACCTTGCAAACACAGATGAAATACAGCTTCCCACCGTGCGTCAAAAGTAGGCCGCCGTCCACGTGGACTGTATTTCTCAGGAGCTCCGAAAACATCACTTCTCCTGACAAATCGTCCGCATCATTGATCTCAGCAGACCCCATGGCAATTTCGTCCGTGATTCACCCCACTCCACTCGGGTCGAACAACCGCATGACTCCCCTTCCAGCGAAAAGTGATTCTCACGGCCGAGGGGCGACGTGACTCCCGAAAATCCTCTGCCCTTTAAGTCCTCGGGAAATCGGCAGACTTGGTCCCGGTGCATAGAGCGCAATGAACAGTTTTATTGGACACGGGAAAAAAAAGCCTGAGAAAAAATCATGATCAACATGACACACCGCTGCAAAGAGGTTACACCCGAGTCAAATCCTAATGGCATTGATCAAGTCATTTTGTTCAGAACCTACACGAATTCCGGCACTCAGCTGGAACTGTTAGTTTTTTCATTTTGTTCAAGTTTTTAATCGCCCCTTCTGCTCTCTTTCGCCACCCTTCAGCGTTGCATATTCTGCGGTTTCCTCTTTAAGTTCAGCACATAACCAGACTTGCTTCGCCCCATTCAAAATTTCACCCTTTTCATCTTTGTCCAATATTTTGCGCCCGTTTCAAAAATCCTAATGATCATTTTAAGTCTTGCTTCTAATGCCTTGAAGTTGATTTTCTCGTAATTTATCGGAGGGGAGAGCGATTAACTTTACTTAACGTTTCATCGGTGTTATAAGGGTTAATAGATGTGAAATACATACACTCATTCATTCGGAAATGCATGGACTTCAGTAGAACTGATTACTCATTTCAAGGGAATGATGCTCTCATAGACCTATTAGCACGAAAACCATGCCCTATAGTTGAGCTCTAGACCCTTCTGACTAATCGTTTCGTGGAAAGGAGAACTCATTTCAGAACACTGCGATCTTGAGTGAATGTACAACTCCGAGAAGAACTCATCCACAATGGTGTACCTTAAAACTATGAATCATTTGAATGAGATGGTTCCTTGCTTAGCAACGCAATGGCAGATGAAAGAACATTATTATTCCACATTCTTTATGTAGAACCACAAAGTTTATTCTTTATAATAGCCATCAAACTTTATTCAAACAGATAATAATGCATTTACTTTGGACATTGCAGATGGTAGAGCCACAGCATATCCGATTCATAGAACGTAAATAAATCATGCGTTTTTTATCCCTGTATTTTAGCTATAGATATATTGTTTCTATATTTTTTACTAAATACCTCTGTAACCAAGAGCCATGTAAATTCTGTAAGTATGAGGAATATATTTTTCTTCTACGCGCATTCAAAACTGTGAAGTAATTTACCACTGAATGCACTAAATCACTGATAATTCATGACATTATTTCAATAAATTATATTTATGCATCTCTAAGAATATTTATGTCAATGACGATGACTAAGGTAATCACGTTTTACACTTTCAACTACCATAGCAATATCCTTGTGATCCCATACACAACTGTGATTCCCGTCTGCCATAAACCGAGTTGATGCAATATAATTATTTTTATCGCAGATGACGTCGAGAAATTCGCTGAGATCGGAAAGAAACGTTACTTTTAAACTCAGGAGCTTGCCAAATACCTCAGATACTGCCACCATAAAAATTAATTGGCATGCTAATGAGTGTACGAGAAATATTTTAAGCATGAAATCCTTATTCCAGACTAAATATCAGAAATTACTGCAGGAGAAAGGTACCGATTGCCTGCAATGAGATCACCCATAAATTTAAAAAGTACTGAATTTGCTAGCGGGTGGAAGGTTCACATTTAATCGTCATTACATTCATATACGGCATATAGAGCAGACAATTTGTGCCAACATCTTTCGTATCTCCTTGAAAAATATTTCATAATTTAAGATGAGACGTCTAAAATTATCTCGTGTAACGAGAACGTTAAATGGAGGCGTATCAAGTCTTTTTTAATTTATTCTAAGGTGACTTCATCGGCACGTACTATGCATTTTAGGATATAATAGATAATAAGGGCTACATTAAGTACATTTTTAAATTTGATAGGACTTGATAGGAATTTTTCAGGGAACAGAGAAAGGTTGAGGGAAATCCGGCGTAGGAATTAGTCTAGTTACAAAAACAGCTGCCAAGGAGTCTCTGATTTAGCGTCTCATCTGACCGATAGAGAACTGAACTTGACGCGCTCTCCACACAAGACTCAAGCAGGACCCAGTATACCAGTGAAAAATTTGCCTGCCGCAATTCGAATCCAAGTCATCGCATTGGAAGGCCATAACTCCATACCACACACACCTGATCCACTATATTTGTTTTTGGCGCGTGTTGAAGTGTTTTTGGAGTGGTCTGTGGTGCTTGATTATTTTTTGGCATTACTAGCCCGTGCATGATGGGTGAATGCAAATGGGTGTATTTGGACAAATGCCAATGTAACCGATGGTCACTTGATTTGCTATGCTAACCATTTACCTGCTCGTGACTCTATTGTCTAACTTTTTTACATGTAGTTTTAGCATTGTTGCTCTTAGGGGCATGTCAATGGTGCATGTTTGGTCATCTTCACCCCCTGCCACACACCCTCGCGGTGGCACGCAGGGTAATCTGACGATGTAGATTTAGATGCATATAAATTTCCTCCACTACAAAAGAAGAATCATTTTTGAATTTTCTATGGAAGTCAAGAAGTGCCATAGAACAGAGGAAGTGGTAGCTTGACAACAGAACATATTCCTGAATTTTCAGCTGAGGCGCTTCCATCGAAATAATTTTCAAATTATTATAAATACATCCGTCCCCTTAGAGACTAGATTCTAGAATTTTCCGCGGTAGTTGAGGTAATTAGGTAAGAGTGGGAAAAATATTACTAGTCTCAAAAACTGCGAGTTAGCCAATGAGGGATAGTACTGACCTGCTGACTTGAGGTCCAATGTTTGTGTTCGATTGAAATCACAGGCGGCGCCAGGAAAGGAACAAACCCCCTTTACCCTGATGTGTGAATCTCGTACTTATTTGGTCTTGGCTGAACGCTGTAGTTGGTGATCCCTCCCTAATTCTAAAATAATAAGTCAAGAGCTGTACGCAATATCGTCAGGAAAAAAGAGAAATGTTAACGAGAACGGAGTGAAAGCTTGAACCAGACAACAATAGCCGTTATGAAAATCTCATCATCATTATATTTGAATCCAAGTATTTACTTGCCCAACATTAAACGCTTCCTTCCCAAAATGTCTTACCACAATGAGTCTATTTTCGTTCACATTTTTTTCTTTATTTCTGCTTTGCCTTCTTTTTGTTCGCACATTTTATTCCTTCTTTTTAAAATTGGTATCCATTAATATTCAAAATCCTTGATGACAATTTTCTTTACAGATTAAAACTCTACTTTAAAGGATATTTTTCAAGAAAAATATTAAGTTTTTCCTCGGTTGTGACTACCAGGGTGGGTGCTCAGGGGCCCGGGTCGCTGCACGTCCAGAAGGGCCCGGTTTTTGTGACCCCACCTCACCCCTTCTGAAAATAATTGTGCGTTAAAAACTCGTTTCAGGTCTTTAATGGCAAAAGGTTTGCAAATATATATAATAGCTTTTATGTGGTTTATATAATATATATAAACCACATAAAAGCTTTCGCTGCGATAAACGTCTTATTTTAGACGAAACGGTCCGGGGCGGGAATCCCCGCCTTCCCGCCCTGGCCAGTCCGCCCCTGGTAAGTACCATTACATAGGCCTACCAAAGAAGAAAGTGCTGAATAAAAACCGTAGTACCCGTGCTCCTCCAATCAGCTATTATCCTACCTGGACAATATGTATAGTACCTACCTATAGCCATTTCGTACAGCAGTCTTTAATTATTAACCAGTTATAATTACCGCCAAATAGAATTAGCAACTATGGTTAAAGGCATGTAATAAAAGTACACAAAATGCATACGAGTCTATTACTACTGTTTCCGATGGATACTTCCCACAAAGAATTTAATGGAAAAACTGTTGATTCTGCTGCTTACATATTCATTTGATGTACAATCTAAAATGCATTATTCCTAAAGGTTACAACACAGTGAAAACATAACTTTGGGTGGTAAATTTGACGCAAACATTTAAATATCACCCCCTTTGAAGAATATATCTCCCATGCATCATAATCATAAACTGAGTTTATGGCATTGTGTGCAACATCACTCATAAAAAGTTTATTGAAAAAAGCGTGGCTACCGAAAGATGTAACCAGACGCTTTTTGATATCAGATCATGATTTCAACGTAAAAGGCTTTAAAGTCATTTTTATTATCCGTGTGAGAAGAACCTCTCCCCGCAGACTAAGGCCTTTACGGTGTGGGAAGGGCTTTCGGGTTTCTATGGCCCTTAGAGCAGGACTGTCGAGAGCAATGAATGTTACTGCTAGAAGGGCCACATACGCCTGATACAGCGAGGGTAATGAGCCAGACGGAAGGTGGTCGTCGTCACGTTCCATTCTCGCAGAGACGACTGCAAAAAAATTTGTGGCCCCAAGAAGCCGGATAAATAGGAAGACGAGAGAAGAAGTCCCGTTTAACCGAAGAAGTCCGAATTCCAGGAAAGGAATTTGTTGGGAGAAATTCGGGGGAGGCAGAAAAGTGGAAGGCGCAAGTATTGAAATGTGGATAACTCTTAAAATCTATGATAGCCGATTGAAAATTGGAGGGATCGTAAATAGAGATTCAAAGTATCATTAGGGTATGAAATAGAAAATATAAAGAGATAAAGAGATTTGAAATAAACGGATGCTTAGTGTAGGGCAGTCGTCGGAATGGTTTTCAGGCGAAGAGCGAAAACTATTCTCGTACTCATAACAATTTTATTAAGTTTACATTTAAAATTGTATTAAATAAAAAATTATTTGAGAAACAGAAATATATGAACAAAAAAATGGTTAGTAACAAAGTAAGTGAAATCATCAAATTTACCTTCATTTAAATAAGGAATATTTTGGTTTATTTTAATCCATGTAAGTAATAAGGTTGTATTTCCTGCACAATACTGTTGGTTAGCTTCAAGAGACAATCCGAGGTTAGTATTGATAAACGACACTGTGATAGTTGCTTATTTCATAATATAATTTAAGAGATATTCATAATATAATTTAAGAGATACGAATAACGGTAAATATGTCCTATCGGAGAGTAGCAATGAATAGCATTGGTAGCTGCATGTTGGTATGAGTACTTAAAGCTAACCCTACTAACAGAATGTTTTTGCATGTTTGCTTTGCAATTTCTATCATTTTTAAATAGTGTAGTTCTGACTACTATATTAATACTATTCCTTTTTTATGCATGATATGTAGTGCATGTTTGGTGAGAAATCACCCCCTGCCACACACCCTTGTGGTGGCTTGCAGGGTATTATGTAGATAGATAGATAGATAATTTTGATAAATTGAACTATAAAAGTTATTTTCACATTAAATTTTAGTTCAAAGTCATTTAGGTACACGTACTTACACAAAATAACTGTTCTCTCACGCAATCCGAAATTTGCCGACCTTTAGATGAAGGTATCCGCGGTATTAGATCATAGGAATGACAACAGTCTAAAGTGGGATTAGATCAGGAGGAATCTTCCTAAGAACCTACCATCATTGTTAGGACACTGATAATGATGCATAATCAAATGATGTATATCATCGTATTTTACGTTAATTACGCATGAGCTTATAATTCCACCTCGGTTGTAGTCAGGGTTATTACAATCCCTAAACAAAGATTAAAATTTTGTCAAGGATTTTGGGGTCGCACGATTACATCTTTTAACTGACTTAGACAAGACATACTGACTAATTGATAAAATGCAGAATTATTGCGTAAGCAATTTATTCACAGAAGGTGCTAACATGATACTTTGAACGGTAAACCACACAAAAAGTATCACTCGGTTACAAGAAGAATTTGGTTGGGATTACTTAGATCCAGTAGATTGCGAGGAAGATTAAAGTTACTTGAAAACTTCAAATAACATGAATTTGACTTGACGCTGCAGCCTTATTTTTACCCTATAACTACAGTAGTAGGGCATAACAGTGATCAGACAGACAAGTGATTAATTAAGTGATTACAGTAGTAGGACAGAAGAAGAACTTATTAAGAGAAAGCAATTGTAGGACCAAGCGGTACAACAATTCATTTTTCCCACGCTCAACACACAGCTACAACATAGAGTAAAATTCTTTCAAGCACGTTGCATAACATACTACTTTATTAATGGACAAAACAAAAATAAAATCAAAAACTTCATGGATGGTAACCTGCCACCCCTTCATATCGAATACAGTAATACAGAAGAACATGCTATGATTTAAGTGTTTATTATTGTGTATTAGTTTTGGTTATTTAAAACTTAGTGAGTCATACAATATTATAAATTGAAGAAACAGACGGTAGAGTGATGAAGTAGTTTATCCACGTCACGACGAGATTATCGACGACAGCACGCTGGGTGCAATACCTATTTATAGAGCCGAGATTTTAAAAATAGAGATGATATGTACAACCCGAAAGATTGGCCTGGTTGGTGAAAGGGCAGAGCTCCTTAAAAAGCCCAAACGGAGTGTGAAATTCACACATCAGGGTAAGGGTACCAGCTCCTTTCTCTTTACCACATGCGGTTTCATAGAGAGACCTTGTTCCCAAGAAATGACACATCTGCTGTCTAGAAAAGTCACAAAGACATCTTTAGATTTGAACCTGGGAAGATCAGCATCCCGACGCTCTACTGACTGGGCTAGACCACCATGCTGCCCACCTTATATACGTAATTACTAATATTTTAAACAATTAAGAAATATTATTTTCGTTACAATGGACCACCATTTTTTTTCAAAAGCTTAGCCTCAAAAATTTAAAGTAGGTACACACAAAATATTGCGTTTTGTAAGGCCCCTTATGGAGACTGCATGTGTATGAAAACATTAATAACAAGGAAATCGTAAAAAAAAAGCAGCACAGTTAACCTCCTTAAGGCTATTTAAGGGGACATTAATGAATTGTAATCTCCTGGGAGTTAATTTTATTTCTAAAACTAGAATCAATTTAAGCAATTTAAGCCATATTTGGCGCAGCTAGTTTTTCGGGTTGTCCTCCACGTCGATTCATCTTTGAGACGTTTCGCCGGCGTTGCAGCACGCGTCTTCAGGTTTGGTGTTGGATGCAAGTTTTTGCCCGTCTTATATAGGCCGCGGTTTATCCCGGGTGCGTCCTGATTGGTCGGTTTGTGGAAGAGTTGCTTTTAGGCGTTGGAGAGCGAAATGCTGTCCTTCCTGTTGAAAGTAGAAATTTTGGCTATTTCGATAGACTCTCGTATAAGTCGAGAAGAATTAGTCTTCTCTCTAGCGATGATTCTGGCATTTTCGAAGTCCACGTTGTGTGCGTTGGCCCTTCACATAAGTGTTCGGCGATGGCTGATAAGCGGAACTGTCTAGCGAAGACAGCCGATCTCCTCTGCAAGGCCAAGAATCACGTGCCCATGGAGATACAAAGCACAATCTATGAAGTCAAGTACCGCTGTGGAGACTCATACATTGGTCATACTTCAAGAAGTTTAGAATGAAGGAACACCAGAGGGCCACCAAGAATAGAGATGTTTCATGAATTTTAAGAAATACAGTCCATTATGCATATAGTTACTCTAAGTTTTATCACGAGCCTAAACAACTTCTTTCGTACGAGTATTGCGAGCAGCAACCCTATATATCCGTGCTTACCAATATGGCCGCTGGCTTAAAAAAATCAGCTGCGATGCCTCCTTCAGTGCATTCTAACCTCTTTGGCATACACGTGTTCACACGGTACTTAAGAACAGTGGTGTATCGATGGATCACATGAACGACGCATGACGTCATGGCCTTTCTGGATTCCAACGCTCAAATCAACGAGGAGTCACGAGCACAATCCTATTAACCACCTCCCAATTTAATATCGAAAATATCATGTAATATTACACCGGCTGATCTGATCCTTTTAACAGGCACCCCCGATAATTACATCATTTTTCTCCGTGCTCCGCCCGCTGCCGCGTGATCGAGCTCCGCTCCTCACTTATTTGGGAGCGGCAGGCGCGCGAGATTGAAAAAAAAAGAAACAACGAGAGCGCCACACGTTCGCATTGTCCGCGCAGCCTCGGTTCGAAAGTAAAAGTGCTCTCGAGCGAGCGGGCGGCGGCGGCGGTGGGTGATCTTTCAGCCGAGGGAATGACGGGAAACCGTTACGAGCCACGGCGAGAGGGCCCATCCCACTATGGAGTGGGGAGGAGAAGGAGGGAACGCCGAGATGAAGGCAGATCCAGGCTACTTAGAAGCGCGCGGGAAGGGGAAGGAAAACTAGAGGAAAAGGTGGAGTGTTTTTGCGTACGCACATGTTACCATAAGCCTGCGAAACCGCCGAGAACATCCCTTTATTCTTTCGCTCGTGTCTGCTCGTGCTCGATATAAATAACGGTTGCCACAACAAAGGCGAGGCTTCCACAAGGAAATTAAAATGCACTGGAGGAGGCATCGAAGCTGAAATGTGAAGCCAGCAGCCATATTGGTAGGTACGGTACTTAATGGCCTGCTGCTAGCGATACTAGTACGAAAGAAGTTGTTTACGCACATGGCAAACCTTAGAGTAGTTATATGTATAATTGACTGTAGTTCTAAAATTCATGAAATAAAGAGAAAAGTTCGCAAACACGCAAATAAGCGGAAAATTAGTAATTTAAAGAAATTAGGCTTGAAGAATCTTCAGTAACAAAATTAACTACTAGAGGAATCAAATGCATTACTGCCTCCCTTAAATAGTATTAGGAAGATGAACTGACGCCGCTGTGATGAAATGTTGGTATGATATCATCGCTATTTCCATTATAATAAATAAAAGCAGTCTCTATTAGATACCACGTGAACAGCAATATTTTGTGTGAAGTGAGGGGCTTTATTCCTTCCCTAGCACCACTTTTCTTCCTTCATTGTCACCCATAGAATAACATACCAATGCCTCCTCCAGTACGTACCAACCTCATAGGGCATCCATGCTCCTACTCAACATTCTGATTTTCTTCTTGTCTTCATTATTACTTAATTCGATTTATTAAAGTATTTGGCTGTTTATACGGTTAAATACCTTTAATAGCCTAAGTCGCAATCTGACTAACATTTCACATCCTTTCATTTCTCCAAGGTAAGTTTTCACAATTGCTCCTGATCGAAAGTGCAATATGACATCACCACTTTACATTTCCTTTTTCCTTCTCTAACCAGACGCTCACGTTTCAGACAAACTAGATTTCACTTCCCTGCATTTTTAATCCGATACAAAAGCTTCCGTTGACCTGTTCATGTTATATTTGTATTTTTAATATTCGTAGTATGTTCATCATCATCATAAGTCATCAATCCTCAGATTGGTTTGACGCAGCTCTCCACTGAGTTCTTTTATTGGTTAATCACTTCATATTTACGTTATTCTTCTCTATCACATCCTTTATTGTTTGTTCCATATATCTTGCACGAGGCCTTACTTCGCCAATCTTCCATTCCATTTGTCCTTCAACGATTGTCTTCATCAGGCCATCATGTCTCATGATGTGGCCGATCAAGTTGTCCCGTCTTCTTCTTAGGGTATTTAGAAGACTTCTCTTTTCTCCCTCTCTTTTAGAACTTCCTCGTTACTTACACGGTCGATCCATTTAATCTTCATCATTCTTCTGTAGCACCACATTTCGAATGCTTCCACCCTTTTCTTTTCCGCTGCTGTCATTGTCCATGCTTCGCTGCCATAAAGAAACACGCTCCAGATGTACGTTCTGATGAATTGTTTCCTTACTTCTATGCTTGTATTTCCAGTGGTAAATAGATTCTTCTTTTGATAGAATGCCCTCTTCACCTGCGCTTTTCTGCTATTTCTTTCTTGCTTCGTCCGTCGTTGGTTACTCGGCTTCCACGGCAACAGAACTCTTTCACCTCTTCCAGCTTTTGATTTCCTAGTTTAACGTTGGTTTTGGCCCCTTCTCTCTTGCTGCACACCAGTATCTTAGTCTTCTTCTTATTGATCTTCAGCTGATATCTGGCCATTGTCATTTACATGGTTATCAGAATTTTATTCAAATCCCTCTCTGTCTCTGTCTCTCAAAGCCCCTGCTATGAGTGCTATGTCATCAGCGAATCTCAGCATGCTAACTTTTTCTCCATGGATATTCACCCCAGAATACTTATCTTTGATTTCATTAATGGTATATCGATGTCAACATTAAAATTTACTGGAAACAGTGCACAGCCTTGTCTCACTCCTTTCCTTATTCTTGCCTCTTCACAGCTGGGTCCAGATTTAATCACAGCTAATTGGTTTTTATACAAACTGTGGATAATTCTTCGATCATTGTAGGACACTCCAATTTTTTTCAGAAGTCCAAGCATTGAATTCCAATACACGTTGTCAAAAGCGTTCCCTAAGTCCACAAATTCAATGAACGTCGGTTCTCTATGAGCAGCCTAAGGGCCAATATTGCCTCTCTTGTACCCTTACTTTTTCTGAATCCAAATTGATCTACATCTAGGAGCTCCTCTACTTTTCGTTCTATTCTTCTGTAGATGATCCTTGTCAATATCTTCGATGCATTTTTGTCAGGCTTATAGTTCTAAAATATTCACATTTCTCCGCTCTCTTCTTTTTGGGAATAGGAATGATGATATTTTTCTCAAAGCCCCTGGGCATTTTTCCTGTTGAGTACATGAGTCGCAGATGGTCTTGTAAAGATGGGTTGATGCATTTTTGCATTTTCTGCATTTGCATCTTCTGCATTTTTTTACTTATTTTATTATTAGATATTCTTTCCATCTCTTCACTTTGTCTTCATTTTCAATCAAAAGTTCTCCATTCTTGTCCCTCATGGCATTGCATCTTAAGCTCCGTTCTTTGAAGTGGTTCCTCACTATCCTATAAGCAGTTTCCACCTTTCCAAGATAAGGTTATTTAGTACCTACATCCTCGCATAGGCTCTTCATCCATATTTCTCTAGCTTTCCAGGCTTTGCGACTTATTTCGTTCCTTATTCTTTTGTAGCAAAGCTGCCCTTCTTCAGTTTTCGCATTCTTGTACTTTCTTCTTTCTTCAATCAGGTCTAAGACTTCTTCCGTGATCCATGGCTTCTTCTTGGCAACTTTTCTTCTTCCTAGAGCTTCCTTTGAGTCTTCCTGTAGTCCACATTTAATATTTTCTCAGCGCTCATCCCCTGAATTCTCAGTCAGGTCCTCTTTTATGTTGTTTCTCACTGCTTTTTGAAATGCCTGCTGTTTTTGAGCCTACTTTAGCCTTTCTATTTGCCATACGTTCTTCATTGTTTTCTTCAACTTCTTGAGCTTTAAATGGCATTCATATTATGTTATGAAGCCATAATAATATACCATAGGTTTCACAGAATTATTGTATTATTCCTTCCTCTCATAAGTCACTCATTAAAATAATCTGCTTTTTCTCTATTTTACCCTCTCTTCTTCAATTCTATTGAAACAAAGATTTTATTCTTGTGAATATTCTTGGTGATAGGAGAATTGAGTGGCGTAATGTTTCAAATTAATCCTACGATTCTTGTGATGATGAATCTTGTGAAATGTTTATCTAGACTGATCTCTTAGTAAACACATTATTTCCCTTCACACTTCCGTTGTGGATTCATCCAATTAAAGTAAAAGCCACTTTTGGGGCGTTCAATATAGAAAACTACCAATGTTTCACTAATTTCTCCTCGCCCCAAGATCCTTGGATATCTCTTTTTCCTCCGTGACATTCTTACATTGCTTCCTGCAAAATCTTCTGTCACTGAGACACTCGTACTTCTCCTCAAAATTCTTCCTCTCCCTTCCTTCACCCTTGACTTTCTGGATACGCCCCCTCCTCTCAGCCTACATATTTCTTCCGTCATAAATGTGCTCAAAGATGTTACTGCCGTCCGCTCACTCGACTTGAGGAATGCAACGAAGGACACTCCTTTCATACTTTTCCATTACCCGAACATCTCATCCTTAAATAACATCACACTCACAGTGGTGAACTGATAACCATACTTTAGAATAGAAGACGGAACACAAGCATAGAATAATAGTAAATGCAATGAAATGGCTGATACATCTTCCATCTTGTGGATTTCGCAAGGTAATACACGGACGTAATGTTCATTTTGTGCAGTGATGTTTAAAAAAACTATAGCAGATGGAAAAAATAATGCTCTTAAATTCCACCCATCAATAATCCAACCATCGTACTTCTAGAACTTGCGATGAAAAGTGATGCCTATCATGATGCACAATGGGATTTGGATCTCTAATAGAATTTTGAATGCTATTCCATGTGATATAAACTCGATGCGGCCCACTTGCACCGCGACGCCAAGTTTTTTTTACTCGCTAACATCATTATTATCAAGTGAGAGAAGCATTAGAGGCTTCCAGGAAATTATGAATAACGAGCTATCAGAATGGCATGACATTGTTCTTTCACTGACATCAGAGGAAGATAATAGTCTGTTAGACTAAAAAAATTTAAGCTGAGAAAAAGTCAAATATCACGTATTATTTTTTAAAAGCATATAACATGACTTCTGAAAGTATCCACGAAATGCCCAATAAAAACTTTTGGGTCACTCACATAAATTTAAAGGTATATGAATGTCTATATTTCTCTAATCTCCTGTTTTGCTCCTTAAATATTTAAAGAAAAGAATTGATACCCACAGAAGTATTGAAAAAGATATTTAATTTAAGTTTTCATATGTGTACTTAAACATATTTTTACATGGCGTGGCCTATATTTATATATCTAACATTGCTATAAGTGTATTTCAGCATTTACTGCTGAATCTTTTGATGCAGTCATTAGTCTTAGTCAGAAAATCCTGATAGTTTTCTGTTACATATCACTACCGATAATGATGCAATATATTATCTCCATAATTATTTGCAAGAACACACGCCTTAATTTTTATTATTGAAATAATTAATCAGAGTATTTAACAGAAAAAAGTCACTGCTACCAAGGAAATAATTACCCTAACTTAGCAGAAAATAGGTGAATATTTTCAAACAAGCTATTCCATTTCAGGTACAGCGCATTCAGTATTGATATCACTCATTTCATGTGTAACTCGTACATACTTCAGATATCCATGGCTTTGAAGAATTGCTTTGGATACTTGATAAATAGTTTGTGCTATAAAAGCATCAATTTACTTGATATGATTTCAGGACAGAAGCTCCCTGAATACGCTTCCTGTTTCCTGAGCATGTTCGTAGAGTCGAGGTCGAACGGACGATGGAAAGATATCTACTGAATGAAAAGTTGGGTAAAGAAATGCAAGGAGCAAAAAGGAGTCGAGGATGAGGAAATATGAAGTGGCTCGATTAGAAAAGATCGGAATGGAATGCTAGCGCCAGCCAATTGGCGGATTGAAAGCTGACGATGGAGCTTTTTTTTTATGTTCCTCCAGCATTCATTTCGCGCGGCGCCGAGACAGGCAGCTATTAGTCCATCCTTGGGTGCGTCTTCCACCTCTTCCTTCCATCGTCCTACTTCTGGCCTCTCGTGAGAGACAGACTATATCGCTCGGGAGGGAGAAAGAGCGAGAACACCCAGGGGAATTGAAAAGTGAAGCGGGTCCAAGGCTACCAGCCGTTACCGGCGGTGTTCGTCGCTGCTCCACCAGAGGATAACCTCGCAAGGTGGCACCGTTCACCCACACTCCCACCTCCCATGCTCTTCTTCTCCTCCACTCAGGTAGAAGACTCTTACTCATCTTCCCAAGGCTGGGTTGAAATATATATATATATACACACTCGCAAGAAAGGCGCACTACGCAGTCATAATAAATACAAAAAAACAGACATTTGACGGAAACATAGAAACACGAAAAGTAGACACTCACAACAGTTTGGACGTTTCCGCGGGCATGCCAGCATCCTTGCACGCGAGAAATGTGTCCGTACAACTCTTGAAACCGAGGAGATAATTCCGACCATCCTTCCCTCCTTTACAACCGGTGATTGATGATGGGGTTAAATACTGCTGAGGTGAATCACAGAGCGAGGTCTGCTGCCGAGGGAACACATTCAAAGGATCATCCTCTTGCTCACGCGCAGTTGACTGTAGGAAACTCAGACGGTGACGGAGTCAATTAGTTCCTAGCACACCTCTCCCCCATGAAATCATTTCCTAGAAAAACGTATGCACACAATTTTCTGTACTTATTCTTGACGGATTACTTCGTTTTTGGGATTGGTTCCTGATGCGCCTACATTTAAACGGGATGTCGATCCATTGTAGTGGACAGATTACTACCTTTCCATCCTCAGAGCCCAGGTTCGAGGCCCGGCAGAGACATATTTTTACCATCATACGTTCACTACCTGAATGTGGTGTGGCGAGCAATTCAAGTTCAGTATTCCGTACGTCGAATAAGGCGTTACACAGGGAACCCCTTGGCGGCTTTCGTTAAGAGCAGGCTACTTCCGACCGACTTCAACTCCACTCCCTAAATTCCTACCTTTCTCAAATACTCATCGATCCTTAACGACGCAAATGACCTTAGTTTTCCGAAGCTTTTCCTCGTTGGGAATAATGCATTCGGACTCCTCCAAACCTTTTAAAAATATTTCATTGCGCTATTCACCTACTTCTTCTGACAACGTGTGAGCCAAGTAAAACCATGCTATTTGATGCTAATTGGAGGTTCCGGGTTCAAATTCAGCCTTTCAGACACGAGTTAAACTCAGACTTCATTTATTTTTGGTCACCAAATCTTTCAGGGAAATCATAAGCGACACGGAGAATGGAACAAGGGAAGGTGAGAGAATGTCAAATGCTGATCTTTGCAGTTGGCGACCTCACCCCGGGTCCACATTTTTTGGTTAAGGAATGCGGTCGTGTCACTTTCTAGGGTTTACTTCGGCAAGCAAAATTTGACAGAAACACTCGTTGAGAACACGCAAGAACCTCCTGATTTAGAACACTCTGCTCAACTCATAAATCATTGTAAGTGATGTCACCCAAAATTTTTGCGATAGGTTAAATATTTTTTACTCGCGAGGTAAATATTTAGAAAAATCTGATGCTTTTCCGACGCATAATGTTGGTGAAGGCTATTCGGGTTCTCCATCGGGTCCACTTCGGGTCCATTCGGGATCTTCACAGGTTCACCTGGGCAAATATGCAATGTTTGACCCGGTGAAGAACCCAAATAGCCTTCACCAGTAGATATTTAACTTTCAAAAACAGGTGTCCTCAGTTCCTGTTTTTTCATAGAATCAATGATTGAGAAAATAATATTTAATATGAAGTATATTCATCCTGTTTATTATAATAAACAGGGTAAAAAAACAGATAAGATGGAAAAATTGCTATTCGAGAAGAGAATCTCTCAAGTCTCAAGTACCCTTTATTGTGATAATAACACAATAAACTAAGAATTCAGATTAGTAGCATAATAGTTCAGCATGCCATATCAAAGAGATCAATAACCACTGCATTTACATGAGCTACACATCAAATCAGTTTTTTGTCGTAAACGGTTAAATATCAGAGAAGGTGCGATGGCTTACGTTTGACATAAAATTCTACTTGATATTTATGATGACGGATGGATGCTACTACCAAAGGAAACGATCTTTGCAGAACTGGTGGGGAAAGAAAAGTTCTCAGAATGATGTTAAGATCATTATTCTACCCAGCTTCATCAATAAGAAAATTGTTTGAGAGCTCCAACTTCTACTTATAGCCAGATGAGACTATAACACTAATTGTCAGCAAGCAAGATGGATGTCTCCTGTGACATGAAAGGAGCCTAAAAATCAGGAACTAACCGATATTCAGGCAATCTCTATAATCTTCTCTGTTAATTCCATGGCCAACGATCATTCTTTTTCCCATACTACCCTGATGTGCTTGTGTAAATAATGTATTCACCAGGATACAGTTCAGATACAAAATAACGAAGTCAAGGCTCCCGATGATCTTTCCACCACGGTTTTCTTCCAGATACCCAGGATTGAAACAACACGTGTAGTCTCACGGTTATGTAATGACAGTGATAAAATACTCAGGGGTGATTTTAATCAATAGCCTGATGGTGCTTATTTTGGATCAATAGCCAGATGATGAAAAGAGTAAACTTATACGTCAAACTTACCCCAAGAACAAATCTTGACAGTACATTTACCCCCAGGCAACAATAAAGTGTTTTAAGGCATAATCAGTATTGCGCTTATTCCTAGCATTCTAATTGATTACTTCTTCCAATATTATTTCCAACCCTCAAGGTACATTTGAAACTAAAAATCACTATATTTTCACCCAAATGGTAACTAGTACACGGTTCAAAAGACTTCCCCTTTATTCTAAAATATTTATAGTTTAGTTATTTTGCACTCTATTTTGTGAACAAGCCCTTCCCATTGCACATGATAATCTCATGCATCACTCCAACTCCACCAGATCACTCATTGATCAAATAGTTTTAGTTAATTATGACCTCTTCATGATCACTCAGTTGAACAAATCGTAACGAATAAAACAGGATGTAGGGCAACATGCCAGGATGATTGCACACCTCTTCAGCGGGCACTAATGGAAACATTGGTTCAGCTTTCGTGCACTTAGTAATAGAGCTTCACTGATGGTCTCCTCTATTCCCATGGCTAAAATACAAATTCGTGTTATATTACAAAAAATATCAATTCTTTTTTTTAATGTCATTATTGAAAACCTACGTTCATCCAGAAATAATACATTGTCACCTTCATGAATTTAAAAAACTGCATCGGCTTTTATTTTTTATCAGAGAAACGAAGTACTATTTCAAGAAATCTCTTATAAAACTGGTTACGTTGAAGACAATATCGCAAACCGGAGATGAGTATGTTCTTTAAGCAGTGCCCGGAGCAAGTTTCAAATCTCTCTTGTGACTTGTTTGAGACTTGAGACTTTATCTATCTACATGAGTTTCTCATGAATTGAATTTGATGATTTCAAGTAAAAATGTTCACGGAGTGAGGATATATTCTCAAGACATACCCGAAGTTATGAAAACACACTTTTAATTAAAATGGAAATCCCAAAAAATGGTAACACGCTGGTACCTCTAAACCGTTGCCTGACGCAGATAGAATAAGATAGCAGTAACTGAGTGAAACACATTATAAAAATAATTACCCAACTAATCAGCATAGTGTTTTTAAAAGTGATTGATAGAGTACATTTTAACAAACCTTTTCACCATTCCTGCTCTACTTCGTGACCTAGGATTCGGAAAATCCACATTCATAGTGAATTATATTAACCTCAAAAAAATGAGCGAAAATTTGCAACAGATATTTTCTTCATGAACACTGATCATTCATCATAGTCCTGGCAAGATGGTGGAGAGCAATGCCAGTTTATCCAACCCATATCGTTTGGGGTAATTCTTTCGGCACACCAACTACAGACATAAAAATTGGAAAGAATGATATAAGGAGATAGTACATACATAACTAATATATAATAGAAGATCGAAATACTGAATTCCTAGTATTTAAAACGATACAATTCTGAAAAAGCTAATGCGGGTATAATGCAGGTCCGTAAATACATGGAATAAGTGTTTAAATGCTGTATTATTCAGCCACTAACATTCAGATCATTTGATAATGAAATGACCAACTCGTTTTACTTCTGCGTAGAGAAAGGTTCAAGAATATCTTGCATCGTAAAAATAGCATTCCATGTTATGAAGTGAAGTGTCAAAAAAATCGCGAACCTATAACACGGTACAAAAAAATGAAGACGATTTTTATTTTGTTTTTGGTGAATATTTTATCATATTTCTTATTTAGGTCTTCAAAGACAGTTGATGCAAAGGTTTACTTCCTTTCCAAAAAATAAAAGGCTGTGATCTCTGTATTTTTCATGATTCCTTCCGCGACTTTTGAAATTACTGGTAGCAACATCGTTGGCTATCTATCCAGCGCCTTCACGTTAAATATGTCAAATAGTTCATTTCGTCACATTTATAATATTCTGTTGTCTGGTTGCAGCGATGTAATTGGCTCCTGGTGCGTAGCTTTTCCGAGTGCCACGTTATGCGTCCTCTGTGTTGAAATGTTGCTGCGTTTTTCCTGCATCTGCGCGGTCTGTGCCTAGGAGTAGGGCCCTTAGTGTATTTGGTAAAAACTCCTGTGGTACTTTGTCTAATGGAAAAATAAATAGTCATCTTCAATGGGATAACGTATGGGAGGAAGTGCACATTTTATACGCCATATTTTACATATCTATGACAATGGTCAGGTGAAATAAAAGTCGCGGTAACTGATGAGTCATTAGCAACCTGCCGGCATGCCAGCAAAGCCTTATTACCCTGGCCAATTGCTCACGCGAAAGAGTCTTGTGGCTCCGTAAACAACCAATCCTCCGGCCAGCATCTCAAGGAACTTAAATACCGTAAATGTTAAGGTCGAATTCCCGCGAGGAGGGGTCGCAAGTGACGGAGCACCTGGAACATGATTTGTTCCAACCGAACTCTCTTCCCACGCTCATTCGCTCTCTTCCCCTTACTCCTTCGGGGCGTGACCCTAAGGGAGGAGCGTGAAACCAGTTTAAATCCATTCGCTTGAAATTTACCAGCTCAACCTCGAGACGGAACTCAAGGCAGTGACTGGGTGACCCGGAAAAAAATCGCCACTCCACTCCCGTCAATGGAATCCAATTAAGGTGGATTCCATCCGTAAAAATCAGCGCTACTCAAATTTATTCCATGCTTTTCGTGCTTTGGATGGTAATTCCCATCAGGTATTTACACCTATATAACTATACCTTTCCAATCAACTCTTTCGAAATGGTAGACTTGAAATTACATAGTTTAAATTGTGAAAGTGTATCTGACATATGAGAGTGGGAGTTGATGAAAACAAAATTCCTGGTACAGTTCCTCAGTACTTTTTACGAATCCAACCAATTTCGACGACTACAGTTCCACTGCGGCGGATAAAATATTTTATCCTTGAATAATACACTACAGTCGTCGAAATCGATAGGGTTTTATTAAAAGCACCGTGGAACTGGACAAGGTGTTTATTTCCTTCATTGTCTCATCAATCCATAACGTACCACCAAACTTCATCAAAATATAACATTTTGGGTACAGAATAAAATATGATTTTGGATAAAAACTTATTTTAAAAGCGTTTTTCTCGATGAGATAAAATTTTTATTAAAATAAGCAGGTAATCCGTAATTTTTTTAGTTGCTATCAGAAAATTGTAGTGACTGAAGGAAAAAGTACTAAAGCTAATCGGGGTGATAAAATCGTAGAAATTAACACCCTTTAACGCCTTATTCTGCTACAACAGAGATAGAGGCTAGGACAGCCATTTATCGACTCTCTGTAATTGAATTTCATCGAAAGTTCTACAATCAATTTCATCGAAAAATTATTCTTTACAATTAAACTACGCACTAGAAGAATTGATTATTCATCCCAGTAAAAAGAAGCAGTAGCGTACCAAGGCTACCTTGGCGTACCTTGGAGCCCGGGGCTAACTAGATGGTAGCCACCCCCCGTGCAAAAAAATTATTTTTCCTTAAACTAAAAAAAGATGTTTTTCAATTTTCAAATTCGCCCCCCCCCCCCACCCTTGGTGCGCTACTGAAAAGAAGTACTTCTTAAAAATAAATATTTTCCTTTGCGACGCCGAAGTGCTATGTCACCGACCGGACGTTGAGTAAGCTTATGAAGCAAGAAATTTTGACTCTAAAAATATTTCCCTTGGCATATTCATTGATAATACAAGATAAAATTATAACAATTTCTAACTGTTATCGAGTGTATAAGCTTACAATCACTGCCATGGTGGAGCTGGCGGTCGGTAAAACCAGAGGTGGGTGTATTACGATTTGATCATCGTGGGAGTCGAAATCTAGGCTAAATTTCCAATTCTGAGTGAGGTGGATTGTCAATGGAGGAAACGTCTTTTTAATAGTGAGGCATGGAGGATAATAGCATCAGAAAAATCGATACTCAAAGTATTTGACATGTGACGCTACAGAAGATGTTTTCTACGATAAAATGCATAGAGTGCGCGAGGAACGAAAGAGTTCTACGAAGAGTGGGACAAAGGAGAAGACTGATGAAAACTTATAAAATGAGCCAGAAGAAAACGATTTCTTCAGGCAATTCTCAACACTCATGCGTACGATTGATTTGAAGTATCTCCTCTCTCTACCCGTGTATCTGCTAATCCCTACTTTCAATAACTTCACAAGTCCTCTCATTTGCATCCTCCACTACCTGCTCCTTTCATCTCACATGAGACTTCCCTTTTGCATTCTTCCGTCAACAATTAACTTCATCAGCACATCCTATCCTAAGATGTGACCGGATAAGCTGTGTTCTTCTTCCATAATTTTCACCAGACTCTTGATTACTCGCATTAGGCTTCAGATATAAGTTCACATGAAGTATTTCTTTTCTTCCAAGCTTGCATTTCTGCGATAAATTGGATGCCATTCAGCTATAATGCCATCTACCCCTGGTTCGTCGTACCGATTAAATAATAAACCGCAAATTTGTCTCATTTAACTTTCTTAACTATGGCGATCAGCGAATGATAGCCTCCCATACCTTGTAAATAAGACAACAATTTACTGATCTTTTCGAATTTAAAATTGATTTGTTTTCAATGGCCTACAATGAAACGGAGCCTCATAGTTACCTTCTTTAAAATTATTTTTCATAGTATCTATCATCATCATTATCATCATTACCAGTCAGAAAACCTAAAATGGGTTTGACCCAGCTCTCAACTCAATATTCTTATCCACTAGCCTCTTCATATATATACATACCCAAGTATTTCCTTTTGCATGCCTCACTACTAGCTCCATATACCACATACTACACTTTAATTTACCATTCTTCCCGTCTTTGCCCTGTGTTGTTTTCAGATTTTTCATCAGAGCTCTCCTTTCTCCCTCTCTTCTCAGGAACTTTCTGTTACTCGGTCGATCTATTTTATCTTCACAATTCTTCTGCTAACCCACATCTTTAATACTTCCAATCTTGACTTTTCTCGGGTTGTATCTTCCACGCCTTTCTGCTATTAAGAAGCATATGCAAGTTCCATTAACTTAAACCCTTACTTCCAGCCTCTTTATAGCAGATGTATTCAGACCTTAAAAGCAATAATTATGTTTAATGCCGTACAGAAGTGGTGAGAATACACGCACAAGTAATCTTCCAATTGGACTTGCACATGATCTAATCATATGTGTGATCGGCTCTTGAGCCGAAATATCCCATAAGATATTATTTTGAGATCACATATCGCTTAGAGGAGTTTGTACCGTCTATTCTTAATATTTTCATTCGAATTCTCTTTTCTACCACTCTTTCAGCTACTTGTTCGTTTGTCATTCGGTCAGTCTAGTTTATCTTCATCATTCTTGGGTTACACCGAAGATGTTGTCAGAAATATTCACAAATGTCAAAGAATGAAAAAGTATGGTCTAAACAATGTAAATCTCATAAAGGGGTCAAAGTGGTAGACACGTTTTTGGAAAAAGAATTTGTCCCAAAACATTCCCAACTCGTTCGTACTCTTGACGTTATACCAGAAATAAATCTTTTCTTCCACGATCAGTGAGCAATTGCATGGCTTTCATTTCGTGTTTCGATCATGCACATCCAAGAGGCAGCCAACGGCCAGCATTATAGTGGTTCACCGTCCCATTACTCAGGGCAATCAGTTTGTCTTACGTAAGTCCGGCAAAACGTGATCCAATTAGTGTGCCTCTACGTTCATAATTTGGATATTGATCACAAAATTGCGAAAACGTACTAGCCATCGAGGATTAGAGCCCTTTACGAGAAATGCTTAGACCTTGAAAGCCATTAGCAATTATGAGGGATAAAAATCATGGCCGATAATTTCCTCCATAGGTTGGCAATAGTTAATCATCCGCTTATCCCAGACATGCATATTCTAGCATTAAAACCAGATAGATGGACAAAACAGGTGATTATCGATACCAAGCGTAAACCTCTTCACTTGAGCCGAGCCTGTACAGTGCCTCAGTACAACTCATATTCACGAAAACGTTTCCACGCATTCCACGTTAAAATCTCCTCCCAGCGTATGCGGATGATTTTTTTCACTGCACACGATAACATATATATTTGTACACTATAACACATAGGTTTCCTATTACTGATACTAACTAATCCTAGAACTATAGTGCACAAAACTACACGTAGTAGTTGTTGTAAGGGTGCGTCGACGGCTGAGGTCATTTTGCAAAATCTACACGTATGCTTTCCTCTACTAATGAAAGTCTATCTGCCAATCTTACAGAACCAAATAATAATAGATGGGCGATCTTATAACATCGAAATTAATTTGTCGGTAAATGAAAAATGATAACGCGATTATAGCGAGAGCAAAATATGAATCCAAATCTGTATCCGAACTCACTCGTTATCAATAGGGTTACACCAAAAATGGTAGATTCTTGGCAGATTCGTACCTCATCTACTTTCTCCTAAACCCGGTAGACTTTCACGTGACTTAATATTAATAATTTACTATACCAGGGGACGGTAGATATTTTGCATTAGTTATCAGAGTACTGCGATTGTTGCCATTAAAATGTTTATAATTTTGACAACAAATTCACACATGACGTAACAGAAGAACATACTTGTTAAAGTTGTTTTTACCTCCCTGAAATGATGCGTAAAAAAATAAGCTTGCTGAAGAAATCAGTTACTTCCCACGACACATTGAAACCTATGGAAAGCCGAATAAAGCGTAGAATATATTTACACATTTCAAAGTGCGTGGAAACACGTACTCAATACTTAACCTGCAAATTCAAGACAAATGAACTGGACGGAAGGCCTATTACATATTTCATTATTATTCAGATTAAAAAAAAACATTTCAGGAAGCGCATTACGCTATTAGTAGGTAACCGTAAATCTAAGTACCTTTGATGTTACAATTTTTAAAATACCTATTTCGATATTTGAAGGTTGTTTCGTATTGTAGTATGACATAACTTTTCCACATTATTTTAAAAGATAAAGAATGATAGAAGAGTCTGAAATTTCTAGCAAATGGGGCAATGCATTTTAACATTGCTCTCATATCTTTATTTTGGACTTGTTAAAAATATCCCAACAGCAATTTGAAACACAAATTAGATGGGTACTCTTAATGAATGATTTAGAAATTCATCCAAATGCAATGACAGTTGAAACTTTCACGCTTACAATTCATGAATAAAGAAAGGGTAGAGATTATTATAATGCCGCGGAACCAGAGATGTCATGTTCAAATAGTTCTTCTTTAGACACACCTATGTATACTCTTATAGGCCCTATGTTCAGTGCATATAATATCGTGTGAAGTTGCAGGTGGCCCTGAGGTACAACTGAGCTCACACCCTTAGGATTTCAATTTTATGAGAATTTGGTTAAGTATGGTGCGATGTATGTCTTCATGTTCTCACCTAATAAAGCCAAAATTATGTTCATCACTAATTTGTTACTGAGAACAAAACATTAATCACCTGCTTTAGAGATATGGTAGGTGCTACTGAGGATGTGGCACCACTGAAGTACCAAGGATAATCGCTTAAGAGAAATAGGCAGTTACTGAACAGACGAAATCAACGACAGGGGCGGTGGGCAAGGACGTTAAGGAAAGACTAGAGAAGAGTCTAATGTGGAGCGAGACATTGTAAGGACCTGACACATGAACTTAACGGAAAGAGGATTGATATAGACTGGCTGCTTATGTGACGTGGGCGTGGAGGAGGATGGAGAAGCAGAGGTGGGCGGAAAGGAATATGAGCGAGAAAGTGCTGTTAAGTGGAAGGGAGGATGAGGAAGTTCAACGATGAAAGTACTGCAGGACAGAGTAAGTGGATGGAAAGTTTAATAAGAGGCGACGGTTCTTTGAAGGATATGATAGAAGGTTGTAGCGAATAAGAAGGATGACGGAAATGTAAAGAGATTGTGAATTACTTCCGGTCCATAGGTATAAGAATCTCAAACTAAAATTGCGGCAGACCGGTTCTCACAATATGTTAAAAATCATTATAACCTCCTACATACAATAGTAGTATACTGACAAATCAATGATTTAGAGTGTAGGACTATACATTTCTACAAAGAAGGACGTTACGTAAAAGATAGGTGGATTCATGGAAATCATAAAAGTTCCGTATTGCATGGGAACTACTTCATGCTTATAAAATCCTTATCTTCATTGGTAGATTACTAATATGTAATAATAATCTCTTATGTCAATGTGTGAAACGGTCTGGTAACCTCAATATATCGGACTAGATATTCTTTGCATTCTAACCAAATTGAACATCCATACCTTTGTTTTTGTTACCGGTTCTCAATTCAATGTTTTTTCATATTGGAATCCTAATTTAAACAAACTGAAATTTCAATTCCCAATAGGTACCGAGTACAGGCACCGCGAGCGCTGTGCCGTATGCAACAATCCTAAGCAGGAACATTTGCATTTAAGCGTGCAACTCTTTCTTTCTCTTAGAAAAACGCAGGGATGTCAATCTTCAATAAAGTCATTGAGAGCTTTATCACTGTGTGTTGTCCTAGCTACCACTGTGTTATTTAGTTTTCTTATCAACTTCCATAGCCACGATTTACAAAAATACATATTTACAGCAGTTGTACATGTGTTGCATCATCCAGCTATGTACTGTTGAACATTGTTCATTACTGATGAGAATACGGAAAACCAATGCTACAATACTTAAATATCTGTTTCAATAATCAGTATTGTCACTCAATGTACACCGTCCCCAACATCCCATATTGATATCAAATGATGAAGATTAAATGGAACGACAGAGTAACGAGGAAGTCCTAAGAAGAGTGAGAGAAAAGAGAAGCCTGCTGAAAACCCTAAAAAGAAGACGGGACGACTTAATCGGCCATATCATGATATATGATGGCCTGATAATACAATTGTTGGAGGACAAGTGGACGGGAAGAAGGGCAAAAGAAGGCCTCGTATGCAATATATAGAACAAGTGATGAAGGATGTGGAAGAGAAGAAATACGTTAATATGGATAATAGCCATAGCTGGGCAAAGTTAATCCTAAAATTAACTTCGTTAATGTATTAAAAGCTACTCAAAAAGTTAACTTCGTTGATTGATAAATCGTTATCTTGATGAAAGTTTAACGCGAGTTAAAGTTATCCGTTTCAGTTAAAAATCTATATGAAATTGTAGGCAATTTTGAATTATATGTCACTTAACATTTGGGTTATTTTAATGTTAATAAACGTAATAAGAATTTCATAGTCAAAAATACTTATTTAATAAACAGTATAGCGAGGTAATGTAGACTTATATACATGAGGTATGGAGTTTCATAGTAATACACCGTTTCCGTCAGTAAAGTTGAACCTGACGCTGTTTGTATTTGATTGTGGAAATAGAAACCTTGGGATACGCCGCTACCGGTAGCTTCGATACCAAAAGATTCACCAATATTTTGCTGTGAAAAAACTATTGCCAGTCCTATTGACATAAGAAGAATCCAGAGCTCTTGAAGAAGCCTTAGGCTTGGTTTTCGTTCTCAAGCGAGTTGATCCTGCCTTTACCTTTTCTTCAAATTGAACGTATTTAGATGGATGCGTTCTCTTCATGTGTTGTTTAAAATTGTTTAAGTAGGAAACGTGAGCCTTGACTGCGTAAATTTTGTCTGTAAAAGTTATGTAAAATGTCTGATTGCAGTACAAACGCTGGGTTCTCTAGACTGCATTCTCAACACTACTCCTTCACTAAGTTATAACATGGCAATCCAGATGGCTCCGAACAAAAGTAACGGACTTAAATTAACGGAAATTAAAGTTAACGGAAGTTAATAAGACCGTTAATAGCTTTTGGATTTAACTTAAAAGTTAAATCGTTAAGCAATATGTTAACTTCGTTAATTAACGATTAACGGATTAACGCTTTTCTGCCCAGCTATGATAATAGCTGATACAAAAATTGAAAGAGAACTGCGTCAAACCAATCCCAGGATTGTTGACCATAATGATGAACCAATAACTTTGATTATTGGTGTTGAATACTGATTAATACTACAGCCTGGCACGAGGTTAGGCTGTGCGATTTAAAGGAGTAGCTTTTAGAATTGGCCAAAACCCAATTCCAGCACTACTCAACTCGCAAAATGTAACTGAAAATCGTGGCCTCAGGGTCAGCGAGCGTGCAAAAGTATCGGTTTGGTTGTAAATTGCACCCGTCCAGTTGGTTGGGATCCCGAACTTCTCGTCGGCGTAACCGTCGCGTCTGAGCGTGGGTGCGACAAAGTACGACTGCCAAGCGGTCATTAATCTCCCGGTGCCAAACCCTTCTTCCTCCGTGGGAAATGTGGAGCCGTGCTGAGCACACCTGAGGTGGAACCAAGGCGATCTCCGTAGGGCCACCCCGTTCCTTTCACGTCGTGATGGAACGCTCCTTTATCTTTCCTTCGCCGATGCTACTCGGCTTCTGTCAGTTTCCGCGGAGCCTCCCCTCGTGTCTCAAAACATTTCAAGAGTCACTTTTCACTCGCGTTCCTCTGGCGTGGAAAAATGTCTCTGACATCTTTCAGTCGCATCCCTGAACTCGGTCTTTTGTACGGATCCCATTTAAAGAATGCACAAGTTCCAAGTCGTCTCTTTAAGATTTCTATTTGAGATGCACTCCCGTGTCTTGCACCTGGCCCATCTTTCATTGCCACAAGATGGAAAATTTTGGAAAGGATGGGCCTAACACTGGAGAAATGCAGAAAAAATCGAGCGGGAGCTTCATATATATTTTTTATATTTCACGGTAAGCCTGTAAATTATTGGTAAAAACTTCAAAGGGACACTAACTAGTCGTGCTATCGAAAATTTCACAAGTATATCAGTTCTAATGGAACGATGTTGGGGTTAGAGGGTGACTATATAACGACTTCTCATTCCAAGGGCCGGGGTTTCGATTCCGGAATTGGTAGAGATTTTTCATTGGCATAAGCACCAGTCCCCACTGCTAGCTGTGTGGAGAGAGCAGCAATCAAGTAGTATCAGGTCAGTAATCTGTCCGTCGCGACAGGCAGATTGGACGGGATAGTCGGAAGGTACGTTAGACCATGAACCCGTTGTCGCCATTCATTAAGAGCAGGATAATGCTGATGCCAGGTTTCTATGCATGCTCTCTCGGTTCCCTACATCCTCACCCCTACTCGATTTCTCCCCTTTCCTTAATGGAGAAAGCGATCTTATTTGTTGTTAGCAACCCCTTTAAACAAGCACAAATTTATGACGATAGAGAAGAAACATAACAAGTTAAAATGACAAAGCAAATTAGAGTTAACACCGAGGTGAGAGAGAAGAACCTAGATTGGCTTTACACATCAATATAGGTGTCTCTCATATAAAATATATATTTTGCAATAGTTACATGATTAAAACCTATGATACCTAAATGCAGTGGCGTACCAATGAGAGGAGGGGGGGATGGTGTAGGGTTTAAACCTCCCAAAAAACATTCCATAATATACTATAATTTGCACTAACGTTTAGAATTTTGCTTACTAGGCTGAAAAGTATAATTGCGTAGTCTTCACAAAAAGAGAATGTTTATTTAATTATTGTTTCATTTGATAATAATCTAAATTTCACTTTATGATGATTCACGTAAATAGGGACCGGAAAAAAAGCATCTATATTTTGCAGAATTAGCATCTATTTTTTTTAAGAAATTAGCGTTTATTTTCCTGAAATTAGCATCTATTTTTTATCATCGAATAACCTAGAATTAAATATCAATTCTTAAGCTTTTTTTGCACAGCTTGCAAATTTATCATTACTTTAACAAACAAAAGTTTGTTTAAATCCATGCAATCCCTTTTATGAAATATTAATCTGACACTAACAATTTTTTATAACATGATAATATGGGTTTAAAAACTGTTACGAAGTTTTTAGCTTATTTACTTTAGAAAAAAATGATTATTTAAAAAAATTGTCACCTAGTTTACGGCTGATTTATTAAAGAATTCAATACGACTTAATTCTAATACCTACTGATCATATCAAAGTTTGTTTCCAGGTTCCAGTACCAACATATAAAGCAAGCCAGTCATGGGGAAGGGGAACTGTTTTAACCAACTCAATCAACCATAAGGTTGGTTGGGTTTGGGATGAACTCGAAATATTGGACGTTGTCAAGTCCATAATTCCCAAACGTATAAATTTTGTAATGCCTTTTCTCTTGTGACGAAGCCATTCCCGGCGATATTTGACGATCTAGAATTTAAAAACCACTTTTCAAGTTGGCATTCCATCATATCAAGATTTCTTGACGTTTTCTTTTTTTCGACAGAGGTCTGTACTGTCATTCATAACTGTTTTATAGTGCAAAAAAAAGCTCTCACTCACCACATTATTAGTAGGTGTATGTCTAGCAAGTTTCTGAATTACATTGCGATTTTTCAAAATTGTATCTATCGTAGAGAACGGTAATCCGATGTTGCCCTAAATCAGTGCGAGTTGCATCATGCGAATCCAAAAATTTTATTTACGCGTAAATGGAATATATTCAAGTTGCTGTGAAGGCTTCCTCGGTGATTAGGAAATGACTCGAGGGTTTCCGATTTTTTTCCGCTTTGGTTCATCCTACTGGACTAGTTTCGCCGGAATTCCAGACGGTATCATCAGGTTCGAAGTATAGGAAGAAAGAAGACAAGACAAAGGAAATTTCACTGGATGCGATCTTCGTACCTGAAGATAGCCGAAACTTTCGTCTGGAATGCCGACAAAACTTTCGTCCAAAGGGATGAATGAACGCAGAAGAAACCCGAAAACCCTCGAGTCGTCTGAAAATTTTGTAGTCCCAATAAAATAAAATTCATGTTCCGGAATAATTAAGGACATGACAACATAAACAACATGATAATATTGAGCTGCGTCGCTGGCCGAACAGCTCAAGCAGTTACCAACCACAAACATTTCTCAACAAAATAATTTTTTTTATTCAATTCGATTTTCACGCGATAAAGCAAGTTTCATTAAGTTTTGTTTTGTAGTAACCTGTAATCAAACTGGAGAACCAATTCAGCGCGATGGTCTGACGAATGATTCCATGTTATCGTCCACCAGTTCAGTAAATGTATTTTTAACATTACATAATACCTGGTTAAAAATTTATTTTCATTCTTCACAATATGAACTTCGGTACAGTTTCAATATACTCCTCCAGGTGTTCCTAAACTATAAATTGCGTCCTACACGCATTAATTAATAGTACGAAGCTTTTCCTGTCAAAAGGATCGCGGGTGTCAAAATGTCATATTTCCGTCACTAGTGGCGCTATGTACTGCCACTCTATGCCGCCAAGTTCAAATTCTTTCGTCAAACGGAGCACATTAGCGATTAATGGAAACTGGAACTGAACATAAAAAAAGTGCGTGACAGTAAATTTTTGGAAAAGGAAAAACTCGATAGAAAGAAACTATATGATTCAAGGAACGGAATTAGTAAACGTGGAATCAGTTAAGTACTTAGGTGTAACACTTACTCAGGATCTATCATGGGGGAAACATATCAGGGAAATATGCAGGCAAGCAAATAGAAAGTTGGGGTTTATTAAAAGAATGTTAGGGAAAAGTGAGGAGAGGGTAAAGGAACGTTGCTATTTTTCAATTGTTAGACCACACTTAGAATATGCTGCGAGCATATGGGACCCTTATGAAGCAGGCTTAATTTACGAATTAGATCGAGTACAAAGAAGAGCGGCGAGATATGTAAAAGGGTGTTACGATAGGGAAAGCAGTGTGTCTGGTATGTAAGCCGAATTGGGATGGGAATCGCTGTCACAAAGCAAGGCTGAATTATAGACTTAATCTTCTAGGAAACTTTAAGGAGGGACATTTCATTAATGACGTTAATCATATATTGCTGGCTCCGACTTATTATGGTAGGCTCGATAATTCTAATAAAATTAAGGAGATTGCAGGACGGGCAGATTTAAAATGTCATTTTTTCCGCGTACGATTCGAGATCAGAACGTTAAACATCGCGTAAATCGGTAATAATTATAGAGGCAATATTCAGAGTAGGTCGATAGTATATTTTTTTATTACCTGCATGTTCAAATCAACGTGTGACTTGCATGCAATGCTTTTTTTTGCATGCATGAGTATCTATGAAATTGGTGTCGGGTTTCAAGGCATGCATGGTATTCATGGGTGTGTCCTGCATGATTGGGATTTAGTAGTTTTTCTTCTTTTTTTCCCCAATTACTTTAAAAGGTGTAGTGTTTGTTTTGTAGTGTTCATTTTTGTTTGTTGTGTCATTGTTCCTGGTGTGGATGCACCCCCTGCCACACACCCTCGAGGTGGCTTGCAGGGTATGTCGTAGATATAGATTACTGCTCTCTCTCTCTCGTGGTTTTGAAGTATATATGCACGAAACGGGGTAAAAAGTGTTTTATATACACTAGTATTTATGGCTAACTGTCATAGAAGGGAATTTTGTTTTTGAATTTTTTTTATAGTTTCAATTCTATCGCATTCTAACCCGCACCTAACGCAAAGAGTGGGAAAACGGAAAATGTTATGGTGTAAAAACGAGGTTGTACATACGCTGGAGGTATAGGAAATGGGATAGGACTCGATAAAAAAACGTTGTATATCGCGGGAAAACGTCAACTCCCGTAACGAAAATACGAAGTTTAATTGTGTATCGTATTTGTCGATAATTGGGATAACCCAGTTGCACCTAAGTTTTAGAGCCTGAATCCTCGTACTGTCTCGCATTTACACTGCTACAGACTGATGCACCATGTGAATGCAAGTGCAAGCCAAAACACTTTTGTGTACTGACAAAGGTGAAATAAAATGCACAACAACGCTCCTCTGCTCATTGAGCGGTATAATCATTTCACATACTTTGTGTGTTTTATTACGTTTAAGTTGAAAATATGCTAATTTGATATGTTCATATGATAATAATCATAGTTTTAATGGATAAAAAAGGGATATTTCATAAAGAAAACATGTCAAGATATGTTTATTGCCATTTCCTATTGGCTTTTGTATTCATAACCTAATTTCGCATATTTACTAAATTCGCAGATGTTTCGCTTTTATCCCGAATTTTCGAATAAATTTCGCGTTTATCGCAACATACGATTTTTCCGGTCCCTACACATAAATATTAATGACACCCCCCAGAAGGAAATCTTGCATATGCCACTGCCTAATGATCACCTAGAATATATTCTGTATTATTGTATACTATTGTATGTATAATATTGATTTTTTAATATATTATGTAAAAGTGGCAAGTTAAAATGACACTTTGAATGGGAATAGAAATGCAGTGGATATGTCAATAAATTCCCAAAATGAGTTATTTCACGGCTATATGGCCGTGAAATCACTAATTCACGGGCATATGGAATAAAAAATTTCAAGGCCATATGGCCTTGAAATTTTATATTCCTGGTGCCATGCTTTTTTCTCTTACATTTCTAATTAATTTAATATGTCTATGAGTAAGACCTAACTCTTTCACAAATCCTTTTAACCTAGCTTGTGACCCCACCCAGCCGGCACAAGGAGGTACAGATCCCTAAATCACCAGATAGTATCTGTTGAAATCGGGATAGCCAATGGGGGCCAAGGATCTCGTATCCCGGCGTTATGGATACGTTGGGGATCGAGCGTGAGGTGAAACGGGATCTACGGTGGATAGATGTCCGCCACAAAGGAGATATGTGGTGGCGGTGGTGGAGTTACACATAATTTCTACATAAGACCGAGGCCTCCGATTGGCCCACACTCTCCGCCCGAACCAATGAGAGCCCTCCGCACAGACGTATATCGTAAGAGCGCCACTGTTGGCAAGAAGTGGAACTACGTCGCAATAGGGCGCGTACAGCGCCATACATCGGCGATAATGAGAACTATTTCAATTGCTGACCTCTCTTATATGTAACGAGAGAACGTTTTTATAGTAACTAATTCCAGCTATTAATACCACGTTACGATCGCTTCAAATCCCCACTTATTCTATATATCTAATTATCAACATATGTTCACTAATGCACCACACATTAACAATCAGCAACAGCATTCTTCGTCAAGACTGCACTGACAATAACAGCAATGAAGGACAACAAGCTCTTGCTTCAGGAAATATATTTATTCATCCAGAACAAAAATCTGATGGGCAGAGAAAACTGCAAAATTCAAGTTATGATTAAATACGTTGTAAATATTAATGACATAATTCGCAGCACATAACGACAAAATGACGAGCACATGGTAACCAATTGTAATTTTTGAAATATGAATTTCATAAATATCACAGGTCGTGTTTTACTTTGATGCACTTACCTTGAATTAAAAGGTCAAAGTCCAGGTACAATTAAAGAATTCACCGCATCTACTTAAAAATTGCAAAATTATGTTCAAGGTATGGCGGTCCAACTTAAAACTTTCGATGGTAGCAATCCAAAAATTAGGATCCAAGAAGTTAGGTGTCGAACCCGGTAGAGCAATAGTCAACAGGAGCGCAGGGGTCGAAACAAGGAGAATATTCTGAATCTGTTCGAGGGTCAAAATAAAATCCATATTTTCAAAAAGAGGCAATGTTTACGGAACAGGTTCACGCACACAGTCAACTTTCTCGGAAAACAGCAATGCTCGCGCACGACTGCAGTAGTCAGCGGCGCCTCGGCATGTCTATTTTGAAAAACAGTATTGGTCAGCAGGCGTATGCATACAATTACACAAATAATCTCTATTATAATTATTTTTGCATTGTTACCTAGTAAAAGATACTTATACGCCACATTAATATTCAAAAGACTCTATGTCGTATAACAGAATGGCGGAAACGATGGGAGAATTAGAGATATATCCCACATAGCAGGAATACGTCTCGGATACATCTCTGAGACATCTCGAATATCACATGTGATGTCTCAGAGATGTTCTTGAGACCTACGGAGACATCTCTGAGACTTCTCCGAGATGTCACTATGTCCAAAAAAAATGGTCTCTGAGATGTCTCATGAGACATCTCAGGAAAGTCTCAGAGATGTCTCATGAGACATTCGAGATGTATCTGAGACACCTCTGAGATGTCCCAGAGACATGCTCCATGTATGAGATTTTACTCTCAGGTACGTCTCTGAGATGTCTCGAATATCTCGTGTAATGATCCAGAGACATTCGCCAACCTTTGGAGATGTATAAATATCACATATATCATACATACTTCACAAGATATTCACAGATACTACTGTAACATTATTGAAGTTTATGGACACTTAACAGCATATTCAAATGTTTACACTGTAGTTATTTAATACCTCACAAACCACCTCACTTCTCTTGAGTGGTGCGTATTAAAAAATTGACAAACTGGAATAAAGGGGAAATTATTCAAGGGAGGATGAATATAAATATGAACTTCAAATTGAAACACTCAAAATTTGACCATTTCAACTGAATCACTCATGTCAATTAGGCCAATAAATACTTTTAAAATGTTATACTGATTGTGAAATGAATACTACCTCTTTGATGTTAAAAATAATATTTTATTGGCCAATAAAATATTTGAAATTAAGACAAATTGGGAAAATATAATATACATCAATTTACACTCGCATATTCCAACGATAGCCATTTTCTTGCCCAGATATGCACCGCTGCTCCATTTTGTATTTTCCCAGTCTTTAAAAGGCACGCATTCCCACAAATAATGCCCAAGAACACCTGTAGAAATAAAAAAAAAAGTAGCTGATATTTATAGTATAGAAAGCACTTATGTAAAACCTATCAAATCTTTATATCTTGGGGTATAAGTATTTATGGCAATTATAGACTGTAATGCTTTTGCCTGGGTAATATTACTTTAATAGTAATGTGTATTACGTAAGTAGATACTATAAGTTACAAAGGTCCAAGGATCTACAAACATTGCATTTCATGAGTAATCCCAAGAGTTTCCTTATTATTGCCATATTTATGAATCACAAAATTAGGCCAACAAGTTCTAAACTACTTAGATTTCCGGAATAACTTCTTACCCACATTAATGATATCCACTCAACAAGAATGTGCTATGTTCAGGTTCGTCCATAAATATCCACTTTAGTGCAATTACAATAGTTTATTTCTGTGGTGTCTCTCAGTTCACTGCACCATGTTGTTTTCTTTCACGCTGAAAAGCATAAAAGTTATGTTAACAAGTAGATCAAAATACCATTAATGTAATTAAACCGATCATTAATGCAATTATATCAGGAATCAAACCGATTCAAAGGGTTGCTTGCCTCAAAAGGCTCTTTTGCAATTGATCCGAATGGAAACACAAAGCCTCTTAATTCTATGCACCGGGAAAACATCAACTTTTTCTTCATACCGATTAGCTTGCACATATTCACGATTATAAAGTAACGTAATATCGTGCACTGTTTTTGCTAGTTTGGCTACCAAATGCAGCACGTCGCGAATGCTTGAAAAACATTTTAAGCGTAAAAGGAGTTCATTAAGCAAATTTATTAATAAGAGAATGAACGAAACTTACCAATTGATGCTCCGATAATAGCGGTGCGGTGTATATATCACTGATTGACGATTCAACCGATGACTTCCATCAGAGTAAAATACTAATAATACTATTATTATTAATAATACAATTATCACCAACCACATGACCGTCGCCGTTCAATGTGAAATAATGCGTCAATTGATGTTCCGTTGTTTCCCAGAATTCAACTCTAAAGTACGTGCTTCGAATTTCAAAAGCAGAAAAGGGTTGCATTTATCGGAAAATCTTTAACATGGCATTAGTATACTTTACAGCAATGTTTTTAATACCAGGAAGGGGAGAATAATTATCATGGTGGAGTAAATATTTCTTAAGGTTGCTTTACAAGATAAAATTTCTTGTACAAATGCTTGTATAAACTGAATGAAATTGTATGTTTGTCTGAATGGAATTAGAACAGGCTATATTTTCCATTCAGACATTTGCACAAGCGTTCACACAATTTGGAAATATTTGGAAAAAAATTTCACTCTATATTTTCTTTTTGATCCACTTGTCACAATGCTCCTATTCACTTGGTGAAAAATCCCCAAGTCTTGAACGGTTATCGTTTGATAAAACTAGCAGGACACCAGCGTTAACTTTTACCATTATTATCTTCAGAATTGCTCCGAAAAATAGGTAAAGAAGGGGTACGCGGCATTTAAATTATGTGAAGAATTATTTTCGAACGTCTCACGATTACCTCTCTGAGACGTCTCTGAGACGTTCGCGATGTTCGAGATATTCGAGACTACAGTGAGACGTCTCCGAGACATTCATTGCTATGTGGGATATCATATGAGATACACCATCCTTCGTAGATCCTTTCCCACCACAGATACGCGTATCCCTTGTGCCGACTGGGCACTGATTCACGGAATTATTTTACCAAATTGTAGAAATATATTCGGTTCTCTTCCCATTGTATTCCCATATAATATTTTCAATGCAGGGTACTCCTGTTCTCACAGGTTCACAATGTATCATTTCTCCATAACTTTTCCATTTCATCTGTTTCCTTTTTCAGTCACATCAATGGCTCAATAGAATTTACTACGACTATATCAAGCTCAGCCTAGTCAAAATCTTCTAAACAAAAGCTTGGAGCATTAAAATTCCTGTTTTTTTTAAGTATCTCAAGGAAATGTGCCACAATTCAACTAAACAATGACCTACAAGAAATTTAATATCTGAATTTATTACTTCATGAACGAATTTAATGATAACCATAATTCTCTGCCAAGGTTCAGATAATTTAATTAGATTACCATTTAAACTCACACATAAAGAAAAGTCTTGAAAAGTGGTATGCTATGCTGACTATGTAATGAAAATCATAAATGAGATATGAAGTGAATTAATGTACCCTACTACATATTCTCATTGGATTTCCCTGCTATTTAGACCCCATCATTAAGTTGTTAGCTCAGTTTTCAAAGAAATTGCTTTAACTATTATGGCTATGGCTGATAATAACCATGAATGATAGAAATTTCAGGAACCAAAATATCCCTACTACTTCACTGAATTATTAAAGTGGTCAGTCATGAGATATTAAATTCCCCATTATAAAATTCACCCCAGGTATTATTCATTGGGGCAATAAGCTATTTAAGGCTGATATAACTTGAATTATTTAAGATAAGAATTACACCATGAATAGATATTCAAGTTTCATTCAAAACATTTAGGCAACAAACTTTACTTGGAGGTCTGCCATTAATGGATTTAAGTCAACAACGTATCAATTGGCTTCCTAAGTAAGCAATAATTTGAAAACATTTATTTCTCTCAATTAACAATGAAAAAAATATTTTATCATATCCACTGGCAATATATTGCAACGGATGCCAAGGGGTTGAAGTGTTTGGCTATTAACAGGAGGTCAACGGTTCACATCCAACTTCCATGCAACAATGGAAAAGAAACTGATCTCCCAACATTGATATGTGATCAATATCTCTAGCACCATTGGGCTTAGTGAATTGTAATTCACCCTCAACAGCCAGACCAACCCTCAGGTAGAACTGCACTCTAGTTGGTTTTTGATAAGCAATTTATTAATGCAATAGTCTCATACCTACTAATATAAAATTGGGAGGTGAGCAAATTTTAGCACCAAGATTATTCTAAACCAATCAATTTTGAGAGCACCATCTCATGAGAGGAAATTCTTATCAAATTTTCAATGGGATAATAGTTTCCAAGAGTAACTGACCTAAAGACAATAAATATTTATTTAATTTCCTCCTGACAGTTCAGTATTTGCAACATTGGTCCATACAAAATAAAAGAACCATTTTTCCAGCATATGACAGAAAAATGAGTGCCATGATTTTTTTAATGATCTGCACACTGAGAGACAATTAGGAAATTTATTGAACATTGAGTAAGATTCATTAAAAAAACCAATAAATCGATAATGCTAAATACATATTTGATCAAGATAAATATTACCTCACATTGTTACCTTCATCTTCAGACAGTCCTATGCTTTTTGTATATTTTCTAATTAATACGATAACATCAATGAAATGACTACTATGCTGTTTGCTGAAATCCATTATCCGCTAAAGGCCAAAGTTTAAATTTCATCTCATGCTTTGGCTGCCCAGAATATTTGGAAACGTTATATGGTGGAAACAAAAGTTCCCTTTCTGGCTGCATATTCAGTTTTGGGCCAGAATTAATATTTCCTTGCCTGATAAAGGATAAAAACTTATTTTCAATCAATTAGTGAAGGTAGAGCTCACCAAGTAATGAGCCCTAACGTCATGTGAACTCCACAAGTCAGGGTGTGGGGATGAAGAGGTCAGATCCTTTCCCTTAGCACCATAGGTATCTCAGAATGGTTTGGTGCCCTTAAAATCACTGACACTTGGCTGGATATCCCAGGGCTTTCCCAAATTTGAGTCCTGGATCTCTGGTCACAATCCCAGGGCTCTCTCAATTGGGCCACCCTCCTCCCTTTCTTGGCACTTTTACTCTGCTATCGTACTCTATCAACATATCTTCTAACTTACTTTTGCCTCCATAACTAACGTTCATCAAATGTTCATGCAGATTTTTAAGTTATGCCGTACATTATGATACATGTAGTTTACCTTTCACATTACATTTAATAAGGTTTACCAGGATGTGTCCAAAGAGGCATCTTTCACATTTGAACCCTTAACCTCTGGTTAACATCAAATGTTCTACTCTGTATACACCCACAGTCACTAATTAAAATAATGTAAATTGAAAGAAGGAATAACTCTATGTCATACTTAAATTATGAATAAACCTATTCTTCATTTGCACTGCAGTAGAAATATGTGTATATGCTGAATAAATATTTCAGGACTTAAATATTTCGTTAATTTCTTTTTGCAGATGTACCTTGGAATCATGAGCCTGATGTTATTGTTTTCAATTGAACAATCATCAGCTGAAGTGCAGTCTCAAAAAGAAATAAATAATTACCTCAAACCAGTTCCCATTCCTTCATCATCAGAGGCTCACTTTGCTGTGAGGAATGCTAAAGATGGAACATACCACTTTGGATACGATACAGGTGAATATGTCAAGTCCAAATCATAAGTCAAGTGAGAGGTCCACAGAAATATACAAGCGCACATGATCAGAAGAAATTGATATGCATTATTAAAATTGAAAACAAAATATAGTACTACGTCATTAATGTGGAACAAATTTCCATCAAAATTGAAAATCATTGGCTAAATACATATTGGCAACAGAAGGAATTTATTTTTTGAAATTGATTCACAAATATTTTGAGAGACCCCTTGCTAAACCAATCATTTGAAGGGAGAAACAAAGTTAAGGTAGCATGAGATCCATAGTATGGGGTTATGGAATCATAAAATCATATTTGGGGAAAATTTTCCACATGTGCTTCACACCTCCACCAATTAGAACCACTGGTTGAGAAGATCACTGCTAATCTCATGTCCTATTAATTCCTCTGTTTGTTACTAGCACAATGGCTAACACAGGAGAAAAAAATAATCTGTGGCTGATGGACATAATTTTTAAACTAGGAATTGTGGAATAAAATACACCCTAAATCTTTACAGCAATGCCATCACTAGATTCATAATAACCTGGCGTTACTCGCGCGGGGTGTCCTGAACACCCCACCCTGTTTTTCATTGTATAATTTTTATAGTCTTTATTCCATTGACCTTTCCTCTTCAGTAGCTGGAATGTGATATTTTATCTTTCTTTTAACACCAACATTCACAGGTATACATTGCAAATAATCTGCGTGGTAGCCTTAAAAGGGGATAATGTTCAAGCCACCCAATCTCATACTACCAATTCTTACTCCATACCTCATTGTTTTGGTTGCAACTTTGTAACTGTGAAATTTATGTTACAATCTAACATGCGTTCTCGTATTTTACCTTTATCTGCTGGAGGATGCCTCTCAAATCATTCGGTATATTCTCGCTCACAGCGTTACTCGTGCGGGGTGTCCTGAACACCCCAATTGACTCCGCGACGTAGGCTCCTCGGCATGTGCTTTCTGTGAGATAGGTTTTTCTTAGTTTCATACTACCATTGAATAATATTGATGAAATAGTAATTATATTCATGTTTTGATGGTCATAATATTATATTACAATTTTCAGATTTTCAGCGTGATTCGATTGCGTACAACTCCGAAAATATTGTTTTTCTTATCTCCATATTTTTATTCTATATATCTTCTATTTTTCTCCACATACATAACTTCATTACGAGTGCAGTACATCACCCAGTAAGTACGTACCTAGTATTGAAAGTCTAATTGTTTTTTTCCTACTACAAAAAAATATTCCAGAAACTTGATTTTTATGGTTTACAACTTTGCATGGTATAACTTCAGGTTAGGAATATCGTTATGCATAAATATTCAAATTCAAAAACTAGGAGTGAATTATTCGCGTGCGAGAGATGCCAGGCCCACTGATGAGGGAGAAATTGAATGTTTCATAGGGCGTTTGCTCTTCACAGGAACGTAGATATGGGCGAAAAAATATAGAGGATTTATAGGTTCGAGATGGTGTTGACATATTTTACGTGTCCATGAATTATCAAGGATTCCGTTTTCTTTTGCAGTGGCTCAGATTTGATCATATAAACAGTAGGGCAGAAAGAAAAATGATAGACAAATTAGCTCCGATTCGTCAACTTTTTGAAATGCCTGTGAGAAAGCTTCAGGATAACTATGCCATATCAGAGTACACAAAGGTAGACGAGCAATTAGTCGGCTTTAGGGGAGGATATTCATTCAGGCAATATCTCCCAAATAAGCCTGCAAAATATGGTACAGAAATATTTTCATTGGTTGACGCTAATGTATTCAATATTTGCAATTTAGAGGTATATGCAGGGAGTCAACCTGAAGGACCCTACAAAGTAGATAATACTCCTAAAGAGCTTAGAGATGTGGTAAAGCGCTTAGTGGAACCAATTGTTGGGCCGTGGAGAAACATCACAGCTGGCAATTGGTTTGCATGTGTTCCCCTGGCAGAGGATTTGATACAAAGTAAATTGACACTGTTGGAAAAACTGAAAAAAATGGGAATTGCCACCTAAGATGGTGTACACAAAACAGAGGGTGGAGAATAGCAGTCTCTTTGGATTTAGAAAGAACATAACTATCTTATCTTACATCCAAAAAAAAAGGTGAAAATGTAATTTTGCTGTCAACAATGCATGTAGTATGAGCATAGACAGGTCGACAGGTGACAAGAAGAAACCAGAGGTAATATCTTTTTATAGGGAACTTTACTAAGGGCGGTGTTGACACAGTGGATGAGATGTGCGTAGCACGTAATATTTCAAGAAACACTACTAGATGGCCAATGGTAATTTTTTCCACTCCAAAACGTGGCAGGCATTAACTCTTTTGCTATATACAATAACGTCAATCCAAGAAGCAAAATGTATTGATCAAAATTCCTACGAGAAAGTGCGAGGGAATTGACGAAGCCATTTATAAGGAGAATATCGGAAATGAAAATGATCTGGACGATGCTATTTTGATAAGTTACGGCAAAATTCGTGAATACGCAGTGACAGCGGATTATGGTTCCTATACCATGATAACAGTATTCACAGTAGTTCATATTCAAGACTGAGAAAGTAATTTATCGTACGTAAGAGAAAGAATCGGATCCGGACAAAAATATTTGGGAGGAACCTTCCCGCCCCCCCCCCCCCCCCCCCCTCAGAAAATTATGTATAATCTAAGTTTCCCTATGGATGTATGAACAAGAACCTTCCGGGGTAGTACATTGGGTCGCATTGTTCATTGTAGCAGTCGTGTCGACACTATAATCAAGCATCGTCCTCAGGGAAAAGGTGAGTCATCTCAGCCCTGAGAATGATGCTCGGTTAGTGTTGAAACGTCGGCTACAATGAACACTGTAACCCGAGATTCTCCACATTACTCTAAGCAACTTTGATTCTGCTGAGCTCTATTATCCCTCAGAACTTAGCCTCCGCAAAAAAAAACTATTTCTCTTGGATTTGTGGTTGGGGATTTTCCCACTCTCCCCAACCCTAGATCCGCCAACGGTTAGAGAGTACAAGTTAAACGATCAACTCATCCTCCTCAGCATAAAAACTACAAGTAAAAACATATATTTAAATAATATTTATGGATTTCACAAATTAAATGCTGTGAAACCCATTTTTAAACGAAAATTTGCATTGGGGTGTCAGGAGCACCCCACGCGAGTAACCTTGATCGGAAATCTCGCGCGAGTAACGCCGGGTTAAATGCAAATATGTACCCAGGTACATATTTCCTGGCCTTTCAATTATAATAACTCTTTCTAAACAGTACAAAACAAAATCCATCAAAGTTATGAATTATTACAGGTTGCAATTAATACATAACCTCTCTAGCCTAACTTCAAGAGTGTTTACAAAGATGTGAAAAAGAGGAGAGGTTCATATACTGGATTAATCAGCATATGATGAAGAGAAACAGTGAAATAAAGAATTATGCAGTACCTACCACATACATTTTTAAAGAACTTTTTGCAGCCATCATTTTCTCCAAGATTATTACCACATACTTTAGCCCTATAAAAATATTTCAATAGGTATGATAAAAATTTCTTGTGGGACCTGTACGAGTCTTATAGGAATGTCAGTAATTCCTATGGGAGCTTAGATTCTTAAAGGTCCAGTGGAATTTTCTGTAGGATTCCTTTAGTAGTCTTTAAGTCCCATAAATTTCCTACAGAAATTTTTTGATAGGGAGCTGAGTCACGTAATTCTAGAAAACAAAGTGTCAAAAGTGAAATCAAGTATCGTTTGCTTGTAAAACAGAATGAAAAATTCAGAATTGATTATGTCAATGTCTCTTTACACAGGAGGGAGTCAGCATCAGTCTTATAGAGAAGAGCGGAGAGACTCAAAGGGAAGAGTTAAAGGAAAGTACGGATATGTGGACCCATCCGGAGTCTTAAGAGTAATTGAATATGAAGCAGATGAAAATGGTTACAGGTGGGTTTTCTTAAAGTTAACTTCTAATCATTATGAAATGCCTGCACTTCAATGAGCAAAGTAGCTCATTGTAAAAATGAATTGAGTCCAGTGAAATACTGTGATACAGATCAATCATCAATAAAAAGTTGACCAAGACAATCAAGAAAATAACCTGGTACTCACCACATGCATTTATTTACTAAATCAAGATATGGCCCAGAGTTCATTAATCATTTTCAAGGAATTTACAACATTCACTTCGGAACGTGTACCAACTGAACTTTGGAAGGAAGGGTTAACAAAATTTTCAATGGCTAATATAATTATTGCTTAAGTTATTAAAAGTGTAAGTTGTTTTTAAAACCTGTATTTAACTGTAATCCTTTAATTAATAAATTAACGTAGACCTTGTAAAAGATTTTATCAGTTCATAAAAAAAATCCCTTAAAAAAAGACACCCACATTCCTAGCTTTTGCAACGCTTGATGCCTAATGTACAGTATACTGTACATATCGTAACTTTTTTAATTATTGTCAGATTTTGATAAAACTTTGTTTACATGTTTCTGAGATGTTTGTTGTTATAAATATCTCGTGATAAAATTTTTTTGTCTAGCGAAAAAAATTCAGGACTGAAAGGGTTAAAGGAAGGAATGAATACAATTTAATTCATTTGGTTAAATCCTGAAATGCCTTTGTCAATTCTTTCCACATTCCCTTACCCTACTCTGTAGGCCAGGGTCTCATTGGTCATTGCGTCATAACTTGCCAATACTTGCATAAAACCTAAAGCAATCATACATGCCTCACATGCCCTTCATCCCTTCCTTAAACCTCTCCCCTCATTCCACAGTACAAGGTAGGTACTCGTCCCAAAATAAATGTTGTAAATCCATTGAAATAGATGCAATGAAACCATCATGTTTTAATAAATTAGCATATGTGGAGAGAGTACCAAATTATTTTCTCATGATAATAAGCTCATCATGAGATTTTTTCAGTTAAAATTCATGTTCCAACAAAAGTTATTCTCTACTTAGGACTACTTGACTCATAATGAGTGAAATATTAAGCCTACAGATGTGCATTTCTGGGACATGAGTGGTGATGTTGGTCTCCTTAACTGATTTGGAGTTAGGGTTTTTTTTGGAAGGTTAAATGAATATTTACTTGAATTATCTTTAAATAACAATAATCCAATTGATTCATATATTGTAAGAGGAGCATGAAACAGGAAGTTTGTGAAAAACATGTACTGGAACAATATATGTATATTATGTGGGTATCACCAATAAGATTTTACCTTCAGTCTGTGAGACCGGGCATCACACTATGGGGTACGGAAGTAGCGCTTACTTTCCAAATCGTAGAACTTTTGAATGGATTGATGTATTAACATAAATTTTTTTTATTTGACAGCTAAAACCGTAAGGAATAGAGGGAAAATATCCATGATTTTTAATGTTTTAATTATTATCTTTGGATTGTTACTGTATGTTTCTTGTTAGTAAATGAATTATTATTTTTGAATTGTTATTAATAGATTTATTGTTCTTGATATTGTTATTATTACAAAGGTGTAATAATAAAATATATTTTATCAATAGATACACTTCTCAGCTTTGTAACGACGTAATATTATTAAATAGGTTTATCATGAAACTGGACCGAGATTTACGATTTAGAACGTTTTACAATGCAATTCATTTCAGCTTATGGTTGACATTGTGCAGCGCGCGTTGGGTCACAATTAGCATGTCGCCCGATCTCGATACATTCAAATTGATTTGTGGCTAAACTATTTACTGCATTTAAAAAACACATCAATGCTTTTTTTGCTGTTTCTCTCGAAGATAACAAATCTGCTTTTAAAATTTTTCTAATGTGAATACTACCTTAATCAGTTAATTTATTAATAAAAAATTGTTTATGACAAAACCATTTTTTATTATTTAGACTTGGTTTAGTCTTATTATCAATGAGTATGAGAAAAAATAGTTAAATATATATATTGTTTTAAACATTAATTTTTCACTGATTTACTTTAGTCTATTAAAATAATTTGAAAAAATTACGGCATTCGCACACTTTCTGCAGAATATAATTGCTATTTTTATTTGGATCCATATTTTTCCTCTATTGCTTGGGGTTTTAGCTTTCAAATAAAAAAATTTTATGTTAATACCTCAATTCATTCAAAAGTTCTACGATTTTGAAAGTGAGCACTACCTCCGTACCCCATAGTGCATCGCCACTCTAGGATTAAAATTCCTGGTTTATTGGATGCTTCACGTATAATATGTAATGGGTTTGCTTATCACTTCATGGACCTTTGCTTATCACTTCATGTATCAATAATTTACTTATGCATGGATCAGCATGCAGCTATGATGAAATTAAAGTGTATACACCTGAAAATAGCCTAGGGGTAATGCTTAGGGTTATAAGTAAATAAAGCATATAATCTTTCATAAAACCTCTGAAACCACTTGTAATCATATATTTGTAATGTTCATAAACTTTGCCGAGGCAGTTATTTCTCATAAATTATACGATATATCATAGATTAAGGATATATTAATTAGCATTGCATCACATTCAAAAGATGGCCAAACTAGAAACATTACTATAAACTGACTGTAAATTAATGTCCAGCAATTCACCAAAGACATAATATCAAGTGCTATATCATGTGGTAAAAGCTATAATTATGCAACATATTTTACTGTTAAAAAATCATAAACCAACATGAGAACTCATAAAAAAATACTGTATTTTCGCTGCCAGTTGGCCGACTTACATTATATCATTACGTATTTTTAATACATGATACTTTTTCAAATCAGGGACAACATGGGGATTCATCATCTTAATCCTGAAATGTATCACTGACATTAAAACAATTACACACTTCATAAATAAAAATTATGTACCCACTTTTAATAATGTAAAGTTACTAATCTCATGAATTTCACAAAAATGTGCATCACAGTTTTTGTACATCATTCCTAAAAAGAGGCTGGCAGTGAAAGTGTTAATAATCATATTAACTATAGTTATTGTTGCCTATAGGCACATCTGAGCATGCCACCTCATTCATGGGCTTTTAGAGAATAAATGATTTGGATTTACTATGATTAAAGGACATCTTGGATTGCATAAGTATGTTTTCAAGTAAGTTTTTCAATATAAACACAATTTATTCAGTGGCTAGGGGCAAGTCAAATTTCAATGAAGTAGGATTCCAGATTTATACATAACGAGTGCATTTCATCATATCTTTTAAGGAGTCAGTTACGGCTTCAGTCCAATTTAGTGGATAATGAACTTAATTGATTTTAGAAACAACTCAAGATCACAGCTGTCACTGTACAAGTTACATGTCATCAAGAGAGAAATCTTCATGAGTGTGTATCAAAAGCATAAAGCTCTTGTTTCCAATAAAAGGTATTGACACTCAACAATTTTGATATAAAAGATCCCATACTATGCTAATCAAATGATATGGTGCTAGTATAAAAATATGGGAGTTCAGCAAAATAAACCTCATGCTTGTATGATACAAAAGACAGTTCTCTCTGCTATTGGTCAATGGTGTCAGCTAGAACTTAGAATGAGTCAAATTTTACTGGCTTCCATAATAGTTGTGTAGTCTGAGAAAATTTCACTCCCTAAAATGGTAAACAGTTAAATACTTCTTACTCTTTCTTTGCAGGTCCAACCTGATTTCACATTTTCCAGTCCGACCAAGCCTTCCATCATTCATTGGACCCATTCCTACTCCACTTTTGAGGCGGATATTAGCAGAGGGATTGAAGTAAAGCCAAGTTCTTGCTGAAAATGTCTAATACTAAAATCTTGTGATCAACGCCAACCTGAAGTGATTCAAGAGTGTTTCATGGTTAAACTATGGTGTCAAAATGCACCAATGGTTGTGGTGGCAATGGACAAGAAGTGGACAGAGAAAGTGAAATCTCAAACTAAGAAGCAGGAGTTACCTCAATGGAATTGCAATACCCTGGCTCCATCTGCATTAAAATACAGTCTTACATGAAACGTGTGAAATGTGATCTCAAAAATATTTGATTTGATTAAATTACTGCGTAAATAATTATCCTCATGACACCCCCTTCCTCAGAATCTGGGACAATAGCAAGAGGGGAGCTGACAGCATGAGAGAATGTATCTATTTCACAGGATCAGGGCCGCCAACACAGGTTTTGATGCTCATAATGTCAGAAAGAAATTTGCTGGGCAGACTAAAAATGATATCTGAGAAGGCTTAACTTCTGTCTGGCCAGAATGTTAAAAATTCTTCCAGCATTCCATACGTGATCAATCTAATTGATATAAACCCCTAGTGTATCTATTGATCAATTTTTTTTAGGAATGGGCCTGGTTTAAAATCATTGCCTTCCACTGAATACAATATGATAGCCCAAAAATTAAGCCCACGCCTGCTGTTTCTCATTATAGCTCAATTTCCTACAAATATAATTTATTTTTCAAAATATATTGAATTAAATACAAAAAAAATGTGAAAAACTAAACAACAAGAAATTAATTTTAAGATATAGTTATCACTACCCCAAGGAATCTCCCTTTAAAGAAAATTACAGAAGTTTAAGTTTATACCTATAAATTATTGTCTCGCAGACATATAATTGTTAATAACCTTTTAAATCTGAGCACTAAACTCGAGCTGATTGCATAATGAAGGAAATCATTATGACACATGATGAAAAAATAGCAGAGCCAGAGCGTATGTTTTATGAAAATATTGTGAATACAAAGTAAAGGGAACAACCAATCAACCTTGAAGATATTTTCAAACATTCAAACTTTTAGTAATACCTCCACAATTAAACTTCCATGTTTTCAGCCTACAAAAATCTGTACCGTACACCTATAGGTATTTGGTACAATATGGTACAGTACGTATACCTATTATGCATATATGCACTATAGTTTGTAATTTTCTTGACACAAACACTATCCAACTACTCTCATTTAAAGTAGACTACAAATCACAGCCAAATTAGTTCATCAGCAAATTACATCCTTTGACAATGGATGAAAAGTAACTTTTCACCTAAATAACAATAACTAATCATTTAGCCAATGTACTCTCAGATTTCCTGCCCATAAAAATGCCACACACCATCACATACACACCGAAACATTCAGAGTTCACAGCAGGAAAATTACACATATGAGAATCAAGACCTGAGAAGACCTGGGCCTCGATAATGGATCTTCATAAGGTATGCGCTAGCTTTATCGTTATTTTTTTATTTAACTTATGCTACAGAGATAGTGATCTCAATTCTTCATTTTTCCCACAGCACTTCAAATTGCTTATCAGTGGAGTGAATTTTATAGATGGTTATTGTTAACCCTGCGCTACTTTAGGGGTAAGCATTAACGATAAAGTTTGCGATAAGGCGAAATATGCATCCTACATTCCACACCAGGGCTCGTGAAAAGACTCCTTTTACTTTTTACGGGCAACTACAAATGCCACTAGGATTCCTTACCAGACACTATAGGGTAATGAGGCATAAACACTTCTTGGGGACCGAAGATTCACCCACAAACAGGTGAGGTGAAGAAGAGGAAGAAACATATCCCATATATAATGCAAAAATGTCCTGCTGTGAAGATGATTCAGTATATTCTTCAGCACACCATTCATGGAGTCTTGGGGGGTTAGTGAAATACACAAAGGTATTTATTGGCTTTCATTGAGACAATTGGCCTCTATGGGTGATACAGAAGCTTGGCACAATGGGCCAATACGTCTAAGTTGCTAATAGCTTGTTTGAGAGAAACTCCACCAAATTGACAATCAATCAGTCTAAGGTATAGATGGTTTCAGCCTTTGGCCAATTATTTCCTAAGTGTAATAAACCTTGTTGATTTAGCCTTGAGAATGAATGCACCTTTTGGGTATTTTATAGTGATGGAATGGCAAACAATTGTAAATAGAAGTAATTTGGACCATTAAGGATAGGTGGGTAACAGGGAAGAGATAGGATTTTAGGTAGCAGAAGAGAGGGGAAGAGGAACCTGACAGCAGCAACCTGCTATTTGCAGTAAGTACCAATGGGGTCCACTGTTTCCATACTATCTCCTACGGTGAGTGTACCAACAATAATGCACCCTCCACTAAATTGACTACTGGTATGATCCTGAAAAATCTGCCCCTTCTGGGATTTGAACCCAGGCCCTAAAGATAGGATCCCAACATTATACCCAGGTATGACAAATGAGCAAAGGAATAATGGTTAGTTACTCCTCCTGATTCTCTTACTCCTCGGATCTTGTATTTGCGTCACCTAATGCCTCAGTTTAAGCTGACCTATAATACAGAGGTAAAAGTACTCCACTCCACAAAATCAACTTAACACCATCAATTCACACCACTTAGCATTCACAATTAACATAAAAGCTTAAACAATCAAGAAAAATGATCATTTTCAACATTATAACAACTACTGATAAATATTAATATATACGCATGGAACTAAATAAAAAGAAAAATGAAAGTATCTACCCTCTTTTATTTTTAACCAAGATAGACATCAATGTTAACCTCAAATGATAACAGCAATGAATCACACAAGAACCTAACTTGAACCAGCTTTATATGTGATTCTGCATTGAACACTTCACCTTCCTTATACAATACACCTTCCATACTGTGATTAAGAGAAAATTAGAGGAAACCCTTAGGATGAGAAGAGTTTCAGCCTGGAATGTGCACAGATCCATTTTTGACTAGACACAAAGTCACTTGTTCACAAAAGCAATTCTTACTAGGCATCAATGGCAAGTTCATAAGATGTTATGTTCATTTCATATTCCATTCCAAATAAAGCCACAAAAAGGTAATTATCTCTTTTCCAAATGTTTAAATTTCGCCTCCAGACGCTTTGAATATGCATCAAGTTTATAAGCAGCTTGCTCCAGCTTCATCACACTATCCTCTATTTGATCGATTTGGTCCAAATACGGCTGTAAACTTGCATCTGGAAAATAATGGGATATATGAGTACGTTTTCCACAGCGATTCAATGTTTGATGAACACATAAAATATAACGTTATGAAAGAACGATACAATGAAACAAAGCGCACACTCCCATCCCTCCACTTACATTTTTCGTTCAGCTCCAAAAGGGTTTTACCTACATTACTGGAAATTTGTTTCATATCCGAGTACTTCGTAATTGTGACTCTGTTCATAGCCTCGAGCAATCGATAATCTTCCTGCGTAGAAATAGTTTGAACGAGTAATTAGAAAGAAATGTTTTAAGCACCATACACTCAAACATCTCATACACTAATTCTAAATTTTTTAATAATATGTCGCCAGCATTCAGGATGAAGAAAAACATATGAAATTCAGTATGTATGTTATAAAAATACACAAAAAATTGAGCACACAACATTCTGTGCAGCATGTGCACGCACTTACCTGAGTAGTGGTTAATTCTCCCCATAAATAATCGCCAGTTTTCTGGAACATCAACGTAGCTAGTCGACTAAGATTAGGGTCGTGGGGATCAAGGGCTTCGAAGCTACTGGTGCTCGTGGATAAAGTTGGGCCTGATCGTAAATTACGTGTTTAAAAAAATCCCTTCACAAATCGACACCATGTAATGACCAACAACTTGCCTTTTTTAGGAGAATCTGTAACACCTTGATCGCTATCTTCCGCCATCATGACTTGAAAATGGACCTCAAGACTCACGGCCAAATGCACATCACAATATATACTTTCTGGATCAGCTGCAAAGTCAATGACAGGTAAATACAGCCACCACAACCACTTGCTCCGCAGAGCTGTTGACAAACTCAACCGAGAGACGAGACCTTTAAAATTTTGACAGAGTTGAATAATTTGTCGTAAGGTGGCGCTGTTTTCCTGGTGGTGCCGGTTATGATGCCATCTATTCAACGACATTTATAACCTCTGCTACTCTTTTGCGGGAATTTCGAACAACTGGCCATCATTCCATCTCTCTGTGCAAAATGTACTGCGGCACGCAGCCAATAATCTAGTTCTGGAAATCGAAAATAATTGCTAAAAGAGAATGGTGTGCAGCGTGTGCAGCATAATCCATATAGATTTGCGTCTATGAGCATAGTACTAGGTCACCGGAACTTACCCATTCATTCCGTAGTCGACATCGCAGATTGGTGTTGCAGGGTGAATATTAACCTTAGTTTCCAAATTGACATGTTTTACACTCGTACACATAATATATTTGATTGGTATGTACTTGTTCATATAATATAACATTGGTACCAATTAATAATTCTTATAGGAATTTTAGGGTATCTTCTTATCGCCAACGAATGAGTCAATTATAATTTAACACATGTATAAAACCTAAATGTGACAATCATAAAGGAAGTCATTTTTATGAAAGCTAAAGTAATTTTTTGCAAGAAATTTCAAAGTTAAGAAAAATTAGCATATGATGTATAAGAAAGACGAATTAGCATATTAATGATGAACTAAATATGAGCAAATAAGCATATGGTTAATTAAAGAAGAAAAATCGGCTGTTTGCGACATTTAAATACAAAAATGGAAACTTTCTACGTTTTCTGATAATTGAAACTTTCTCAAGATCTTCTGGACAAAGTAAAAGGGTAGTTTTTTGCTGTTTCTAATGAATTTTTTGTTGTTCTCAAAAGGAATGGTATTATTGAGCTGCATAAAACCCTGATCATAGACTTTTTAGCGGTTTCTTGTCTGCAATTGAGCATTTGTGAAATAAACTGCTTTTCCAGATTGGGAAAAACTAGAGTTCCTATCCGGAAAGTTATTCCGTTCCCCTTAACTTTGAAAATGGTATGAAAATGGTATTCTGTACCTAAAATTAAAATGGCTTGAGTGGACATCACACTTCGAGGGCATAGATTAGTATATACAGATCCAGCTCAAGAGTATTTTAGAAAAATCGGTTCAGCAGTGGAAACATGTGATGAAAAATTACTCCTAGACGAATATAAAAAAATTGGTGAAACTACAATCATTACCTGACTAGGACACACCCTCAAGATACTATTAAAAATTATCAAAACTCGAGCATGGAGCTTTTAGAAACGTGGGTCCCGCAGAAACAAGATTTTCAGAAACTATAGAAAAGTGGATTAGGTGACGAAGGAGTAAAATTAGCTGGTTAGAGTGGATTAGGAATAAGGTAGGATTGTACGTATATGGCAGAAGATGCTCTTGATTCTCCTCGAGGAGGGAAATTAGTCAGAGAAATTGGAAGACCGCAACTAAAGTGGACGGAAGGTGGTTTAAGAGGCAACCAAATTTGAAGGGAACCATAAAGAGAGTAATACGGAAAGGAAGGAACAGTACAGATACTCTGGTTGACATGAAGGCATACAATAGATATGAATATCTGATGAGATAATTTTTATAGGCACGAATTGTGGACTGTCGAATATTGGTCCAATGCGTAACTCACCCACAGCTGCGGAGTAGGTACCCTTCAAGCCACCTCGCGAGTGTGTGGCAAAGGTCATGATGACGATTTGTATGAATTATAACGTGCAATGTACAAAATCGCTCTTCTGTTTAGCTGAATATCCTCCCTACAGGAAGCACCAATGGAATGTGTGCAGATGAGTTGCGCAAGTCAATGTTTTTTTTTTAAATGTACATTACATGAATTATTACTAAGGTTTCCATTTTCGCATTTCATCCGTGAAAAAATATTTACTTTTTCGCCTGTTCCAAAGAAGGTGTCTTCAGGTTGAATTATTTGATGGCTTATTTTGACAATTATTTATATTCCAACATTTTTTGTTGAACCCGATCGCACCCAACACGCTATTGAACCCGAAACATGTTATATTGAAACGCGGCGAAAGCGTTTGCTCAAGTTTTACACGAGTATTTTTTAAAATCACATTTTAAAGAAAATCTATTTTTTTGTCGGACCTTCTTCAAAACGAGTCAACCATATTACTTCAATACTCATATAACGATGATATAGCAATGAAATAGACAACAGCAATTAAATATGCCGGTCATTGGCAATTTATTGACCCACATCCACATCTGTACTTCAAACTTAAGATTGTCTTATGCAAATAGCCCACCGGGTATTTATCAAAGTGCGATAGCATTAGACCGAGTGAAATAATGCTAATAAATTGCAATAACAGCCAACAATTCTCAACGTAAGCTTGATCTCCACAGCCCCAATTTTCTCCACTTCATATAACGAGTACTGCCCCCGCTTCTTCTATTTCGAATGCTTCTTGTCGTATTCCATCAGCCCGACACCTGTAAGCTGGCTATTTCTCTGATCAGTCCCATATGCGTTATTTTGATTGATTAGGAGCCTAATGTCAGCAAAATAGGTAATAGGCAACATCCTAGTCGGTAAAGCTATCTTCTTTGAAGTCAACAGTTGCCTTTTAAAACTGGAGTCAATCCCTCTCCTTTGCTATTCAGTTCTTCAAGTACAGAGCTTCTTTCCTTCCTCTTCTTTCATTCCAGCTTCAACCCGGCTTACTTATCATTCTCTCCTCCACACAACCCTTCATAATACAATCGACCCTTGTTACCCTTTTCTCTCACTCACTGTCACCTCCTAACTTCTTCAATCAACTTCCTCTTTCCTTTCCCTTTCCAGCACTTTCAGTCTCCTTTCTTCTCACCTCTCCTTCTTCTTCAGCTTCGGTCAGTCTTCCTTTCCACCCACCCCACTCTTGACTTCCTTTACCACTTCCACATCTCAAAAGCTGAACGTCTATTTTCATCCACTTTCAATAAAATCTAAGTTTCGGCGCCAAACAATGCGATATGCTATATCGTACTTTTCACCAGTCTTTCCTTAATAATTACCTGCTCAACGCCCCAGTCATGAAGTTTCTCCTAAGGCTAAATGACTTTTTCCACTGAATATATTTTTCTTCGAAAAAAAGGCAAAAGTCATGTCGGAAAAAGGGAGCAGTGGGAATCAATGGATTGAATCACCTTTACTATTCTGTTCTTCAAGTACAGAGATTCCTTCCTTCCTCTTCTTTCATTCCAGATTCATCCCCGCTTAGTTATTATTCTCCTGGGAGCGTGGAGTCTCCGTTAGTGCGATATTTCAATAAAATCTGGGTAATCAGTTTTAACGTTGTATGAATTTCAACGTGCAATGTACAAGTTCACCCTTCTATTTTGTTGAATATCCTCCCTACGGGAAACACTAATGGCATGAATGAATGGTACAGATGCAATTTTCGTATAAACCTTGTTATTTCCTCCTTTATCAGATACGTACAGTTTTAAATCCGTCCTTCAGAGGAATGGATTTAAAACTGTAGCTATTATTGTCGTTAACTTAAATATAAATGTTTGTTCTTTTGGATTTAGTATTCTGACTCAAAAGCTTTACAGAAAGTATAAGTTAAACTATAGAATAACTTACTCTATGGTTCAACTCAGGATTTTAGCTACCATTCATTGAAGGACATGGTTTATTCTTACGTAAAGTTGTGTACCCCTGGACACCTTGCGTTAGGAGAAGGCTAATACGGACGACAGGTTTCTCCCCACCCTTACTTCTTTTCCTTTTCCACTACATCCTTGCGCCTGTATCTCTGGCCTGAGGTGCTTTTATGGGTTTGGACGGATTTACAACTGTAGGCAATGACGGTCAAATTTTGCCACAGCATGATGACATTTAATGCATAAAATTTGAGCATCAGACTTTGGGTCACCGAAGGTGAAGATTTCAGACAACTAATGTTTATGATACCGTAGTGTTATCCACGAAGACCTGGGAGTGTTTTCACATGTTGGGAGAACACCTGTAAGTTATAATGAAGAATACAAGAGCGTTTTGGTTGTTTTTATGAGAGTTGAGTAAGGAATAAATAAATAGAGAAATATAAAAAGGTAAGATGTAATGTTGAAAAGTATTTCGCATTTTGAACTAGGCGATTTTAAGATTTACAGACCTTAGGGACTCGCTTTTCATTGTGTAGAGAGTAAGTAATCATTGCGGCTTTTGATTAGTGATCAAATGACCAGCAAGATGGACCACCACTCATCATATTCATTTATCAATTAGTACGCTGGTAAAACGGAAAGAAAGTGCCGATTTCGAAAGGAAGTGCAGATCCATCACTCTGTGAATTCTCATTTCGAAGAATGATCAAAGTTACAATTGATGTGGGATGATAACGAGACAAGCAGGAATGTGGTAATATGTATGTATTTATTAATCAAGAAAAATATCACATGATAGGAAACGATACTATGATACAAAGGCAAATTTACAACAGAAAGATTTGTTCCAAGTGATAACACCACAAATTTCCAGAGCACCTTGCACAACTTCCGAGTGTCCATTCACTTTGGAAGGCTTTCGCCGTGAAGACTGGAATATACCTGAATCCCCATTGTGGAAACACATGAGCTCCAGAATAAACTACGCACACTATACACAACGTAAGGGTAAAATAAACAAGATGAACTGTTAATGAATGCGGTGCTTGTGAAAAAAATATGAAGACATAACTAATGTGATTTCTGCAAGTCAACAGTATAGACTCAATCAAAAGACTAGAAGAAGGTAGACGTTGTGGGCAATTCCCGATGGCTTAACTAAAGAGAGTTTATTTCAAGCCAATCTCAGTAAAACTAAGTCTTCATCGATATAGAACAGGAGAGATTAGTCATTCAAAGCTGTTTAAAATCCGCTTATTCTGTTTAGACATATGACGAGAGGCGAATATGGAAAGAATGTATATTTAAATACATTTAATAAATCCATCAGCAACCACCAGTATACTACTGGAATGAATTTTGCTACTTTGGATCCAATACAACGAAACAACTTCACGATAGTTATCCTGAAAATGGCTCTCAATACTGATAAACATTTAGACATTACAGAACTTTAATTCTGACTTAAACGTCTCTATTTAGCCTTGCATTTGGCGATGCAGCGTCTCGATTCGCGAAAGTTAGCTAAAAAAAGACTGAAGTGAGAAAAGAAGGGGTAACTAGGTCCATAGCTATTCACGCCATTCCGGTCCCGTAGCAAACTACGTTGCCATGGTAACGTGTCGTGGGATAGTAGTCGATCCGGTGAGAGGTGAACCTCGACGACAATTTTTTTTTCTTTCACTTGGGATTATGAGCATAGAAGAGAGGTAAATTGCGTAAAATATGGCGATTATGTTCACCGCAATAAGTGGAAATCACGGTTCGCTTCATTGTGTGTTTGCGTGAAAAAAATATACATGGGGTATGGTAATACTTCATGATAAGAACGTTTCTACATATACCAGAGGATGAGTTATCGACGAGGTTTACTCTGTGCGACGATCGAAACCGTGAGGTTCGATTTACTAGGTCAAGCTCGCGTAATGAATTCGACCTCTTAGGGAAGATATGTAAATCATGATTGAAGAGGAAAATTATGAGTGAAAACCCGAGACAATAACTGACAGTAGGAGGGCCTTGAACGAACACAGTGAACGGTCAATACCCATCTGCTATTCCCCCTAATTTCCAATGCGATCCTTAGCACGAGTTCGTTGACTCTTTTTTGTCTCTCCAAAAGAATCTTAAATATGGATAAATTTTCATAACCTAGGGGATTTTCTGAGCGATAAGACTTTCCTCTCTTTGTAACCTCCAGTGTGCTTTAATAAAATACTTTTTTCTTCGAGATTTTGAATGCGAGAGAGAGAGAGGCGACCGTGGGTCAGGTTGTCAACCTTGTCAGCGTGAAGCAGTGGGTCCTCTTATTAATAGTGTGAGCCGTAGAATCCTCCGTACCGGCCGTAACCGAAGGCTGGCTTGGCGGCGTATCCGAAGCTCGGGAAGGCCTTGACGACGGGCGCCTTGACGACGGGAGCAGCGTGCACCGAGGGTCCGTTCTTGTGCACCACGGCGTTGAATCCGTTGTGGGGGTCGGCGTGGTACTCAACGGTGCGTATGCTGCCGTCCGGTTCAACCAAACTGTACTGACCCTTGACCACGTCTCCGTCGCGCGTCTCCCACTGAGACTTCTGGTCACCGGTGTGAGGGTCATTGACGCCATAGTCGAAGGAGTAGTGAGGCCGCGCCTGCAGAAGGGAAAGGTGATTACTCCGCGGTCGCAAAAAAAATATGAAACCCTATTTTCACATGCACATCAGGGAATGAGAAACCCACATCACCAAATAAGAGTTCAGGGGCCTTGTTCAGACAGAAGTAAACGTTCTTAAACCTTCAGAATAGCGAAGGTAAGACTTTAGAGTCCCTAAAAAACTATTATCTTTCGTGTCAAAATTGAAGGAGTATTGATATTATCATTGAACTAGCTAGTAACAAATGTGTGATAAGACAGATGATACCAAAATTATTAATTTACCGTCCAAGCTTCATCTATACCTACCAAATTATATAGTTTAGTATGCAAAGAGAAAAGTAATAAAAATATATATTATGTATACTGCGCAGATATAAAGTGCTTTTGAAATATTGATATCGTATAGAATGTATTGCTATTATAGCTGGGCAGGTAGACCGTTCTAATCGACCGTTGTTCTACAGATATGACATATATTTTGCATTTGTACTTTGTGAACAAAATGGCATCTAAGCTGAAATTTCAGGGTTTTAAATACAAAATATCTTATTGCCAAGATAAAACAGTGTCAATTCCTTCCTCAAGTGAAATTTAAAAATCACGTACTAACCGTGAAAACTTTAACGGCGTTACCCGCTGAAATTGCACAATAGCAAATATTTCACAGAGAAAAATTCATTCGCCTTGACCGGGACCATCCCGGTAGGCGTAGATGATGTCGTCTAGATATCTTAGGCGGTGACAAAATCTTGACGTCAGAGCCTCAACAAAACCAGGGCCTTGCCTTGATTTTGATGCACAACAAAACTCCTCAATGTTTAAACCAAAGTTCGGTGAAGGTAGAGCTCTTCATTAGCCAAGTGAAACTATAGGTTAAATCCACGTAGGGGGTAGTTATTTCCTTCTTTGTGACTAAACTCCTCCCCTGCTTGACCCTGACCGGTTCTTCAAATACATATTTTTTTCTTTAATCGATTTATTTTATCACTCAACATGTTTACAGTTAACCCTTCTTAGGTACTCCATACTCAAATCCGATTCCCATGAGGTGCTCATACTGACGTAACAGCTTCATTTCCACGCAAGGTTTGTTTTTATATCAAATTAGGGATAAAACAAAGAAAAACGTTTGCTCAGAACGATTTAAATTGAGCGGAGATATGACGGCAGAATGATTGCCTCTATCATTTCATGCAAATGAGCGATACTTATGACGCCACAGCACTCGCATCTCAAGGCGTGAGGTAGAGCGTCTAACTTGGCAGCCCGCGCTTCACGTTTGATGTGCGGGTTGCGTGAAAATTACTGAGCGCTCAATTGACTGAATAAAATCAGGATTCGCGACCATATCCCCGAAAAGCATCCCAATTTAAGAACCTTCGAAGCGTATAAAATAGCTTTGATCTTTAGCATGGGATAAAAGTGATATCAAGGAAGTATTTTTAAAAAAATCGAAAGAGAAAAATTGAAATAACGCTGAGTATTTGTAAATTTGAGAACCAACCTCAACTGTATATAAGTGACAACATTTCTGTAATCTGTATCTGATGGCGTTAATCATCGAAATGGTCGTAGTTGTGCGAGATAAATAAATGTGGAAATACAAAGTTTATTTTGTCATTCATAATGAACCAAAAGATTTTTAAAACCCTGTTAAGGACCGTAGAACATAGGTAAATTGTAGAATTGACTCTTCTCAAAAATATTTGATCATAAAATCCATTATTACGTTTCTTTAAAAAAATCAGGATTATAATTACCACTGAGTACCACTGTACTTACACCATATAGAATTGAATCCTTATGTTTAATCCATTCTTTCACAGTATTTTTTGAGGATGGCGATTAAATTGATGACAAAGCATTTGTCACTCCCTTCAAATTTGAGTTGCGATAATGTTTTCTGATCAATAAACTTTTTACTATAAAAAATCGAGTCATTCTGTTTTTTCATTGGAGTCTCTTTTCACTTAAACACGCGTTCAAGGATGTTAAGATATCGACTGAGGCTTTTACTAGGTTAGATACCATGGGCTTGAAAGAATCCGTTCTTTAATGCTTCTTAGATGGCGCCATAATCGTCAAATTTATGGTCTGTCCCTTGCGACGACTTCATGCTTGTAACTGCGGAGTTGTGCTGAGAATACTGCCGGATTATTCAAGTGAACAGCAAAACTCGAATTCCACACGTAAAATGCTGGTATAAAAGGAAATAACGTCAAAGAGGATTAATGTTTCCAATTGGCCGTTTGAGTTTTCCGTAGCGGTTTATCGAATGCAAAATATTTCTCAGCAACTCAGCAACATTTGAATTAGCGAAAAATAAAACTATTTAATTTTATTTAGTCAAAATATGTGCAGAGAAGACCGTCGAGATTTTTGAAAAACTTATCTTGAAATTTTGTTTGAGGTTTGAGTCTCATGCATGCTACACGAAATCGTATGTAAACTGCTATTAAACCGTAGGTTAAAATTTTTTCTATGAGTTTAGTGTGTTTCTCTATGAAGCCAGAAGTATTTTGAGAGCTCTCATATATTACGGTTGATACGATTACAGAACTATGCTTCCAAGAGAACAGATTTAAAATTTCTTTCTCTCCGAAAACACTATAAGAGCAGGCAACATAATTACGGTATAATTAGTTATAAAAATGGTAGCCTAGTTTTTAGTGCATGTAAAAATGTTCCAAACTTGACTAACTTATGTCTCTCCACCCTTGATTGCTTAAGTAATGTAACTCCACCCTTGATGGGAACACAATTGATACTATCTCGAGTGTTCAATTTCCCTGCCACTCATCTTTGAGGTGGCTTACAGTGAACTCTGCAAAACTATACATCTATGTACAAGGTGGGGATACCTAAATCCACATCTATGTAATACCCTGTGAACCACCCCGAGGGTGAGAGGCATTGGGTGAACGATCACCAAAGAGACACTACTTACATGAAACTAAGAGCTACAATCCTTTTACTTTATAATAACGTGTTCGATATAAAAGTCACGTGGCTACATGGCGAAATGACCATCATCTTTAAACTAACGACGTGATTATTGTTAGAAAGTCATTTCTCTTTATACGTTCATATGTATTTTTTTTTGTATTCATGGATTAGTAATTTCAAAAAAATGCTTCGTGCACTACATACTATTCTAATATTATTTCACCTACCAATCCCTTCATCTGGACAAATTTAGCATAATACACAGGGGTTCTTAATGTGTTTCTAAGATAATTAGCAAACATACCTATCAACTTCGAATTCACTTAAAAGGTCTAACCTGAATTTGAACCTGCATTATGATGATTCAACTGTTTTTTTTAAACCTGCATTATGATAGTAATTTATATCCTAGTGCTAAAACTAATACCATTATCGTATAAACATTTAACAAATCTACGTAAAATTATTGGTCTAGATGATTCAACTGTTTTTTTAAGCCTGCATTATGATAGTAATTTATATCCTAGTTCTAAAACTAATACCATTATCGTAAAAACATTTAACAAATCTACACAAAACTATTGGTCTAGATGATTCAACTGTTTTTTTTAAGCCTGCATTATGACAGTAATTTATATTCTAGTTCTAAAACTAATACCATTATTGTATAAACATTTAACAAATCTACACAAAACTATTGGTCTAGATGATTCCACTGTTTTTTTTAAGCCTGCATTATGATAGTAATTTATATCCTAGTTCTAAAACTAATACCATTATCGTAAAAGCATTTAACAAATCTACGTAAAACTATTGGTCTAGATGATTCAACTGTTTTTTTTTAAGCCAAAGGAAAGTCCAAATATACTCACGTAGTAGTCAATGGCAGCTGATTTGTAGGCCGGGGCAGCGTAGGCGACTGTCTTGATGGCAGGAGCTCCGTGGTAGGCGAAAGGGGCGGCGTAGACGGGCGGGTGGTAGTCGAAGTAGCCGGCGTGGGCCACAGCCACGAGCGCGGCGACGAAGATGAGCTGCCGGAAGAAAGAGGAGCCGTGAGGGGAGGGATCAACAAGGTTGCATTGCAACTGCGTGAGGCAAAACCAGAGATGAATCCCGCCATTTTTTATGGCCTTCAGAAAAAAATAAAGGATTACTGATAATATACCATGGCCTCAATGAGATTAAGACAAGTCCCAAAGTATGCAAATAATCCGACAAAATTAACAATTTAATTAATTAAATTAACAATTGCTTTATTCGAAGGTGGGAGAGCCAACAGTAGCACTATTTCTATGAAAACAAGGATTATATGATTGTCCCTGTAAACTTTTTTTTTGAAAACTCAAAAATTTAGAGAAAAATTGTAAATATAATATAACATAAAGATATTATTTTCAGGAATATGACATTTATTTAGTGAGTTTTTGGAAAATAATACCTTCTAATATCTAACAGCCGTAATTTCCTACGTCATTCCTTCAGTCAATGTAATTTCAAGCATCATTTTCTAGAAGAGTAAAGTGAAGTGAAATTTTACTGATGGAAATGGATATTGAAAATAATGCTCCACGAGCTCCTAATTAGGAAAAAAGTACTTAACTTTCAATTTACGGGGGGAAATGAAAGCAGCATGAAAACATCATTGAACGAATACGTATGATTGTGTAATTAAATATAAAATATTTTAATATTACTATTAAATCTTTAAATGCAAGCCTTAAATCAAATAATGGGTAGTAATTCTATGAGAAAGAGAGAGAGAGGGGAGTGCTTGGAAAAGTGATAGGATAGAGGGACATGGAATGGTCACATATACTCCGTTGAAAAGGCGGTGGAATCAAAGGGTATTTTGAGAAAAAGCCAGTTCTAACTATGATTTTGATATGCTGGCATTAAAAAATTATTAACTGGGTATTGAGAAAGATAATTGTCAATTTAATAGCTCCAGCTCTATGGACAAAAACATTTGAAAATTACCATTGGAATTATTAAATACTATTGGCCAAATAGCGTTGTGCAATTTTGAGCCACGAATGTTGTAAAAAACTTTTTGTTCATCACAATTTATTCCTTTACTGAGTAATTGCGTCAATACGAATGGCAAAAATGTCTATACCGTTAATCATGAAACGACTAAAATTTAATCAGAAAACTCTCCTATGCATAATTGTCCCATCAGCATCTCATACACCAGAAAATATTAAATTGCAAGTTATTAATTTTCATAGTGCAGGATGGATCAGCTAATTTTTCAACAAATCATTAATTTTATTACAAAAATCTACCCCTCCTACTAACTCGGCATAAAATATGAAATATTTTTCAAACTAATAGATAATAATAGCGAAATGTATTTGTAATCCTAGGATTTTAAGCCAAAACATGTATCACTAGGGGGTTAAACCTCAGTATAATTTGAAAATTGCTATTAAATCCATTAATCAGTATATTCCCTGTCGCAAAAAAATTACGGCACATCATACGCCACACAAATATTCCATATTTTGTAATATGTTTTGGTTCATTAGTTGAGATTGGGCGTATCTGTGAGCAAGAGATGCATTCTTACAAATGAAGACTTACAGTTAATAAGAAAAAATCTGGTGGCATCTTCTCATGCATAGCTTTTTGACGAGGTCCAAATACGGTGGACGCTCAGTGAGGTTCGTTATGAAACGAAAAACGAATCAGTGAAAGTACGAGAGAGCGTTCTATGATCGTCATAAAGTAGTCAACTTGACTTTTATTCAATATTTACACCCAGAAAACAATAATATTGGCCAAGTCCTTGAATTGATTACATTTTATTGCCGACAGAACGTAGGCACATTCCAGGAAGCGAGAGGCATGTAATCTATCTTTTTGCCCATCATAAAATGTTAGCCTGCTAACTTGATTCAAATTAATAGGCCGACTTCTCACATTTTTATGTATTTTTAGCTGAAAATCCTAGTGGAAATAACATCAACATGGGGTATAGACAGACAGAGAAATCGATGAACACGAAAAAATCAAAAAGTAGGTTTGGAAAGTCATTTAAACCCTAACAAAATAGATGGGAGGAAAATAATTGGACTCTAAGGATGATTTTCTGCATGCGATAAATAATTGGCGTGATTTATTACGCTAATTGTTACATGTTAGCAGAAAAAATATTTTCGTACCTAGCAAAGATAGAATCAGAGAAATAGATCTGAGGTAATAGGGGTGTTGGATGACATCCTTTCCGCACCCGAAAAAAAACAACGCGGTACCTGTCTATCAGGACCTTTGTTTGTGTTAAGACGTTGCACTTTCTATGAAGTTACTTTGAAATTGCTGCTTTCTTTGAGTCACTTAGTTGTAAATAGTGAAATCGATAGCGTACTCACTAACAGCGTTATTATTTACACGTCGATAATGAATGCGTGGACTGAAGTCACCCCAAACCTCGCCCCCTTATGATAAGGCTTTAATGGGTCAATGCTGATGCAGATTACGTCTCATGCTTGTATTCCCTGACCATCCTCATCACATTATCTGGAAGACCAAACTCCCTTAGGTCTCATATAATCCTGTTTGTGACTATGTCGAAGAACTCGGTTGAATAAAACCCTTCAGAGATGTCTCCTTCGCCTCCCGAGTCGCAAGAAGGCAAGGTTACTCGCGGTCTCACGCAAGGAATCGCTCAAAGAAGGAGGTTTCACTTAAAAGGCTCTTCACATGGAATAACGAAAGGAGGGGGAAAAAGTGACGTTAAGACCCGAGACGTCCGCCTTGCTCGCCTCTACTGGATTGCTTCACGTCCGACGAGCACAGGCCTTCTTCCCCCCCACGCCCCCCTCTCCCAGCAATGGCCACGCCCATATGGAAGGAAAGAAAGAAAGCGTGATGCAATCGGTTACGCTGCTCTGCGTGCAGTACCGGGAGAGGGCTGGACAAACGCGTTCACTCACGACCGAAATAGGAAGTGCGTGCATCTGGTAGGGAGGTCTCCGTAGGAGGAGGAGTGGACAGGGGGAGGCGGGGCAGGAGGGCGGAATACAAGTCGGAAGTGGTCAGTATGCCACTCGCTATCTTCGATTCATTCCTTCCTGCGCCACCACTTGCGATTTCAGTTCGTACCTCAGGTGCGCAATCACAATAATCCTCGTTTTCAAGTCGATACTGGAACTTATAGGAGCTTCAGACCGGTAGGAAAGGTTCTAGGATGGGTATGGAAGGGTGGAGAGAGAAACCCGGCGTCGGCATTGGCATGATCTTAACGGAAGGCGCCTAGAGGATCATTGCCTAACGTCCCATCCGGCGGACGGAGTACTGTACTTGAATAGTCTCCACCAAACACTGGCTTACCGATGAAAAATATCTTCCATTGACGGGAGTCAAACCCGGTCCATTCGGGCGATGTGTTGGTACTCGAACTACTACACCAACCCGACCCTCATATTGTAAGTAACTTTGAGTTGGCGCGGAATTAAATATGCTATAATTTCAAGTACGCAGCCAGAAGGAGTACACATAAAATAAACGTTCTCTTTTCACATTCTAAAATTCTGTCAAAGCCGTATCCATATTTAGTAGGCAATATTAATTGGCCTCACATCGAAGGAACCTCGATGGCTAAGGAAAAACCAATCAGTGGTGACAGTGGAATAGATTAAATTATGATAGTGATCATAATTCGTTCTAATCATGGTGACTAGAACGAAAAACGACAGCCATATATGATTACCAAATTAAAGTTTTCTCCTCCTTTTAATCTCTCCTGCTATATGATATAATTTTAGAGGCTGTAACAGAGGCCTATACTTAACTGACTGCCAGTCACTTCACTTATACGAATAAATAAATGACAAATGATAAGTATCATTAGTCATTTAGAGACAGAGAGTTACGACATACAGGGCCGATACTTTAATAGGATAATTTACGACTTAAGTTGAAAATAGTCTGGGGTTGCTAGCTGTGCAAATACGGAGAAGGAGAATGGAGAAACTTTAGGTTGGTTGGTTATTTAGGGGAGGCGACCGACAGCTGAGGCGCCATATAGGATAGGTGGGTAATTGGGTAATGGTAGGAGTTTTTAGGGAACGGAGGAAGGGTGGAGAGAAACCCGACGTCGGCATTAGCCTACTCTTAACGAAAGGCGCCAAGGGGACCACGGCTTAACGTCCCATCCGACGGACGGAGTACTGTACTTGAAATGCCCTCCACTAGGCACTCAAGTGGGGACCGGTTTTCCACTGAAAAATCACTGCCGGGAATCGAACCCGGGCCCTCGGGATGGGAGGCCAGTACTCTAGCCACCACACCAACCCGATCCCCTGGAGAAACTTTAAACGATTAAATAAATAGTAAAGTATGATTCTCAATGGAGGAGAAAAAGGTTCTGTTCGAAATAAGGGTTTAAGGGATAGAACATTTAATGAGGGAAATTGAAATTTTTGTAGACCACGAAAGAAAGAAAAAATAAAATATGTGCAAGAAAGAAAGAGGAAGAAATCCTCTTGTATGAAAGATACATGTATGCGGAGTTAAAAACATGGAAAAAGGTATTTCTTTTCAATTTATAACAACCTTAATCGATACGGCACGTAGAAAGAGTGTCGCTTAAAGGAAACTAGGAACTTTTTCGATTCCTCTTACTCAAGCTGAGAGAGGAGATTGGACCTCATAAACCGACTTCTTCCTAAAACCTTTTCACCCCTTCCAGGTTTTAAAATATAAGTAAATTTTCCTCTGATATACGCAGCGGAACATTTACACAGAGAGTCATGCTTTTAAAAATAATAAAATATAGAATATTATCTTTACGATATCTGATCTGGATTTATTTTCATTGGTGTTGTGATTCCCACCCGTTTTTATGACCGTATATTTTATTCAAGAACGGAAGGTGCGTGAGGATATCGTTTAGATGTAATGGTAATTATCGTTTCAATTGCACCCATCTTTCGATTCTCACCTCCTCTCCCCCCCCTCTGAATCCGTTCCTTCTCCTACTTCCAAGATATTGAAACCGAACACACCGTATTTTTCTGTGGGACAAATGCTAATAAAAGATTTATGATATTTAACAGATGATTTATACTACAAACTTTCCACGCAAGAGACTAAAGTAGCCTTCGGAAACCAACATATCTTAGCTAAGAGTAGCTGCAAAGGACTGTAAAAGAAGATTTCGTAATGGAATGCATTAGCTCAATAAAGGGCATTATCATTTATGTATTCCGCTACGCAGCTTTGCTGCGTGAGGCTTTTAGACAAAACATCATCCTACCTTAAATAGTAAGTTCATTTGGCAATAAACACAAATTAGTGAATCAAATCAATGGAGGTGGTGGAGGTAACTACCCAGAAGTAATGTGTTCATCCAGTAAATTAAAATTTTTGAAGGAATAAAATACGATAAAATGTGAGTCCGGGTGAATCCCTGAGGCTATGCTCTGCGTGTAGTTCACCATTAAGAGGGCCGGAGCATAACAAAGTAAAGCATCTACGTCTAAAAACACTGAAATAATTTTTTTTCTTTATGGAAGTCAAAACTTCAAGCTGACTATATGAAATGAGAGGCCACTGACGAATCATATAGATATTAGATACGCGGCACTTGCTTCTACTCTAAAGGAAGTGGATTTCCCTTAGCACAACCGTAATGTAACTATAAGAACAACCAAGTTTTTCGACAATATTTTTTACAATAGCAATTTATATCACATCAAAATTGTCATGAGCATTACATTCAATTTAAAGAAAAAATCATTGCTCTCCCGTTGTCTTCCGATATCTAAGATCTGCAAATAAAAGAACAATATTTCGCATCGGAGACATCAACGGTCGATTTGAACGACATTGGCACAAGAGCTATGGACTAACTACCACTAATGATCACTGATTAATAGAATCTTTTATAGAAATCTTAATCATTTGAATGTATGCCATGCAGTGAATTAAATGAAGTGCAAATTTTAGCTCAAGGAAATATTGAGAGCTATCCTAAATTGGAATTTTCACAAATTTCCCAATAGTCAAAGTATACGACTGTTTGTTGGAAAGTAGGAGGAGATTTGGTTGATGTTGTTGCTATCTACGGCCAGGTGTCCACAATTCAATTTATACGAAATTATTCTCGTTAACATTGTGAAAATGCGCCGGTCATTTCTTCCTCACGCCTCTAAACTGTGACTAACAAAATTAAGCAACTTAATTAAGATCACGTACGACGTAACATCATCAACAACATAGAGTAGCGCCAAGAAAAAATAGGTAAGTACTGAAGTATTTGGATTTCCGTAAACTTGGGAACGGAGTCGTGATTGAACCAAAATAACACCTAGCACTGCGATTTTCCTACGAGAGATCTGATGAATGCGAATATTTCAGAGAAATGCACTGTCCAATTTCTTCACATTAAATAGTTCTGCGTTGAGTGAGGTCATTTTGGGACTGTCATCAGATCAAAAGTTCCATCTCCGCCAACGTGTCGAGGTCCGACCGAGTATGAAAAGTAGTTGAACCTCGAAACACTTGCATTGATGAATCCTGGTTGATAGCCCAAGATGACTCAATCCAGCTTATTTGACAGGAAAATACCAGACCTAACGTTCTCGCAAATTGGATTGCCGAGACAAGAGGCCAACCCTCTTGGCAAAACCGTCGCGATGGTAGCTCACCTGGAAGGTTGCTGCCATTTCTCTTCTCAAGTTTGAATGCGATCGGATCGAAGATCAATCACTACTTCGTCGTCCTCAGCGTCGGATAAATCTTCTCTTGTCCTCTGCAGGTGAGCACTAAGCACGTTTGTGTGTTGAAGCAAGGCGCCCGCTCAATATTTATACATCGCGGGCCCTCGCCACTGCCCTCCCCTCCCCACAGTCACTCGGGTGACCCGCCCCGCAACTGCGTGAGGGCGGTAACCAGCGGCCACCGATGGAAGGAGAAAAAAAACAGGAGCAGGGTACGCAGAATAGCGAGGGAGCCGGGAGGGAGAGTGAACCAAGGTCGTCCGAAAGAACGGCAGGGGCCCCTCTGAAGGCCCCACCACCATCTGACTCTCCCAACCCTCCTCAGGGCTGGAAGGAGGACGAAAGCGGTCCTATTCCCAAAGCAATTGAGTTAAAGCAGTTTTTATGAAAACCATAGAAACCCTCTCTGTTCGCTGATCGCAGGCGTTGTTTGAAAAATTAAAATCTCATGAGTTCCAATCAGACACTGCAGACATATATCTACCCCCGCTCTATGTCAGCAAGAAAAACAGAGGCAACAAATTATGAGAGATTATCTTTCGAACCGAGAGACACAACAATTTGTTTTTCCCGCACAGAGTAAACGAATAATACAAAAAAGAAGTCGAATTATTTACAAAATCATACGAATACCACTTCATCGTTCATTTCAAGAACTTTTTTTATTCTTTTTTTATCAAAACGTGGGCCACATATATGAATTATTTTGAATAGGGTTATCACCCGTTGAACTGTTATTAAATTAATAAAATAAAATATTATTTTCATTGGTGGCCAAGGTATCACTTCCTGCTACGCGTCCACAAAGAGACTTTAGGTAACATGTACATGTATTCTCTTAGCTAATAACATTGTCAGTAGTAATTAATCATACCACTGGTTCTGGTGGCAGCAAGCTGATTCCAGCATGAAGAATGATTAAGTCACTGAATACCGCAAAAAATGTTTTTAATAGAACTGAAAATTAGATGTTGCACGCTTTAAAAGCACCACTGATTTTCATTCTATTGCTTTAATTTAGAGCTACTATTTATTCCATGCTTTACAAAATTGACCATGATTCCAATACCCAAAGGTAATAAATTGCTTTAATCGAGCATAATGGATATTTTTCATGAAACTTAGCAAGAAAATAGTAACATGTTGTTCGTTTTTGCCATTAAAATAACTTTATGGAAAAAACTGAGCCGCACAATATTTCTAATCCTTTACGTCAACTTAGCACATTGTTTCGCAAAAATTTCGTCTTCAGATCTGCGGGAAAATTGCTGTATTCCTTAGTGGAGTATTTCCAGCACGCTTGACTATTACTAATCGATTGAGGTTGAGATGCCACTGTTTGTGCCACATTTTGGCAGTTCAAGTGTTTGCTCAGATTTAGCAAATTTTCAACATGAAGAATTCTGCTAAATAAAATCGTTACCATAAACAGGGATAGTTTTTTTTATTTTTGACTGCGGCTGGCGTATAGTCTCATAATCGGATAATCTGGTTGAATTTTATTTCATTTCCAACGTACAAAGTTACCTACAGCTATTCCGGAACACATATGCAGTCATGTTCCAGTGCGCTTTCAAGAAGCGTTGGAAACAAACACTCATTTTCCTTGAATACTTGGGAGGCTTCCTTTTTCCTCAATTTCAGCCTCGTCTGGATCTTCGCCATCGTCTCACCAAAATCGGATTACGCAAGACAATTCGCCCGCATGCCCACGGAGTAAAGAATGAAAGCCCTCGTCGCACGGGATGGCAATATTCGATCCTTGAGCGCCAACAAAAGGATTTGTATCCGCATGCTTCCTTATTATTCCAATGGAGCCTTTTTTCTTAACCCCTCCACCCTACCTACTCACCCATACTAGGAGAAGGAGTTCAAATTACGTCCATGGAAAATTCATCCTCATGAGGAAATGAAAGTAGGAGGTAGAAGCCAATTCATTCGGGCATATAGTGGTGAGAACTGAGTCATTCCAATATTGAGGATGGCTTTATTTTGTTCATTTGTTCGTTTCAAGGTTCCAATAGAACCCAATAAAACTCAATTTTGGAATCGCATGCAAGATTCATACGACCGCCCTTCGGCAGGCTCATACCACCCCTTTTACAGAACGGCAATCGGCGTGCAGTCGAAATTGCTTCCTCCTATTGGTAACCATTAATCTCTTGTTTATTGGGGCTCTGAGTCATCGGCTAACGCTGAAGGACCGATGGAACGACTGAGTTCTTGAGGGAAAAATTGTTTTTAAAAGGAAATGTAAAAGGTAGCTCGATGTTTGATCGATGTTTAAATTAATCAAATTGTCCCAAATTTTTTACGTAAATTTTACATTACTATGCGTTGCCTTTCAGCACGAAAACGTCCACGGTGACCAATAAGACAAAAATAGTAAGATGCCTAACAATAAAATGAAATCGTGCAGATAAAAAATGGGACATTAGCGCAGAAATTGTTCAAGCATCATTTGAGAGTATATTTACGAATCATATCATACAGTGGGGATTTTATTACTCGATGTTTTTAGTCAAACAATTTTATGAATAAATATGTTTATGAGGCAACAGCGATATTTAAATTCATCCCTCCTCAAAACATTTGTAGTAAGATCAGGTATATTAGTAAAAGAGAATACGATGAACTTTTGCAAGTACAGAATTTCTTGAACACCTATATTTTCCAAGAGGTAACTGGATTTATTGCGCAAAACAGGAAAGTCCTTGCAATTTTACAGGACAACAAGATTGAAACAATGTGAGATAGATGGAGGAAGTAAGGGTTACTGAAAACCTCAGTAATTGGCTGTTGCTAAGGTTTACCATCCACGTTTAAGTTGAAATTCTGAATAGACCTACTGCTTGAAAAAACGCATAAAATATGCCAAGAGTCTTACCAAGGAGTTTGAAAGGAATTGAAATTTGTGGCTGGATTTTCGAACGGTAGCAAAAAGATATTGAAAATAATTTGACATTTGTAGCATCTTCGTACACATAATTGCATGCAGAAATAGCGCAGCTGTATCATGATGATGCTTTACAGCATAGTAGTATGATGATTGTAGTATATTTTTGGTCAATTCAAAGCTCTTCAATTAAGTTGAAAGCTGTACACGTTTGCGAAAATGATCAGTAACAATTTACTCCACTGCTCCATTGAATATTTCTCTTAGAGTATTCCTGATATAAAAAACTACCGTGTCCAATTCGATAGTTGGTCTGATCAATTGACGTCATATTGACGCCTCGTTAAGCCCTATAGTATGTGAAATTCTGACATCAATGCAGGAGGGATTTGTAGGGGCCAAATATGGTTTCCCAGAAGGATCTGATGTTTGGAAAATTATTTGTATTAAGTTTAGCTAGCGGCTACGTAAGAAACCTTTCCCATAGTTGAACCTGAGACAGTTACCCAACGTTTCACTCACTACGCTGCCAGAATGTCCACTTCCCTGAAATAACCTACGCATTTTTTTACACTTGAAAACATTTTCCTTGCAGAGTTAAAACTAGGGTTTGATTTTCTTAGAAGCTCTACACTACATCAATATAGTTTAGACACTACTTCCGGAGTCACGATCGTATTTTTTGCGTGATCAAAACATGGTATTCCGAAGCGTTTGGAGGCCGGTTCTGTGAGGAAAACTCTATGATTATGCACGGGTCTTGGATGGAGTATACGACGTGGAGGCGGTGGCGTAACCACGCTGAGGGGATAGTTTCTTTTTGGTGGTAAATTACCCCGTGCAACCCGGCCATCGCTTCGTGCTTGACGCGGCTCCCCCAGAATAAGAGTTGCCTTCATTCATCCCCCGTTTCGGAGTTCCTCTGACCCGATCCACAGCCCTCAACTTTCTCCCGTCAACACCACCCCTCTTCTCCACCGCGAACCAAGCTGCTCGCCTCCCACTTCTCTTCCCTCGACAGGCAGGCCGAGCTTCCCTCGCTCAGTCGAGTGGCGAGCAGCTGAGGAAAAGGTACGAGCGGAGAGACCTATACTCAACGGTTGCCGGCGGCGCAGTCCTCTTCGTCCCTCATCCACATGTCTATTTCTTGACGTCGTCAATCTAATACGTAGGAAATCTAATATTCACGCAGGAAAGTGTTAAGAAAAAGTGAAGGAGAGGAATTATTCAAGTTAGTCAGGCCAAAAGTGGAATACTCCTCCAGTATTTGGGATGAGGAAAAAGGTATTAACAAAGAAATTAGATAAAATTCAGAGGATATCAGCTAGGTTTCGTAAACGATTGTCATGATAAGGAGGTAAGTATCTTCGTTGCTAGAGACGATGGGATGGAAGACTCTTCAAACGCAAAGACAGCAAGCAAGATTATGGCACCTTGACGTGTTTATTGAGTGTTGTTAATATTTCTAAAATGTTTCCTGGCACGTTATATGAAAATTGGAATTTTTAGTTTTTACCCTGCATGATATTCATCTCATTATGTAGGTAGTACTTATAATTAATTATTAGTGCATGTTCGGTGAATCTCACACCTCCGAGGTGGCTTGCGCGGTAGTCCGTAGACATAGATTTAATATAACTGAGGAATGGTTTGCTTTGGTGGCTATGACACTGACTTCCCGTCCCAAGGGCGCGGTTTCGAGGCCCGGTAGTCACAGATACTTCTAATAGTATACTAGCCTGCATTTGAGTGAATTGGCGAGTGAGTGGAATACTAGATTTATTAGGCCGTCATTAGGAAGGAACTTTAAAGAGTTGTGAGATTTGAGATTTTAGTGAAAGATACGTTTGCTTAGGGGAGGATATTAATATAAAAATTAGTACAATTTGGTTTTTATGTGCTCCAACTATTTGTGTTCTATCGCACCCATCAAATTGGAGTTGGTAGTAAAGTGTGTAAAAAGAAATTAAATATGTAAATTTGAAGAGATTAACCGACTGAAGAATCTTGCGTGGAGCTGTGTCATATAAATTTTAGGAATATTAAAAAGTGAAAATGAACCTAAATAAATCATAGACGAGAAGAACATCCACGCCCGCGGCGGGATTCAAACCCGCTACCAATGGATTGCCAGTCTGATGCGTTTCCGATCTGGCTACTGAGAGTTGATGGCAGTGACGTTGGGAATGTGATAGAGAAAAATACAAGTGAAGAACCTGACATGGAGTGGTGCATTGTTTGAAGGGGATATGTTGAAAGTCAAGAAAGTAGGTGAGGTAATAAGATAGACAATATAACAAGTTCTGAGTATGATAAGAGAGAAGAGGAAGTTGAATGCGGAAATTAGGAGAGTATCTGAGAATATGGTTCTGTTGATAATGAGCGATGGTTGTGGCAGGTCGAGACAGAGAGAACACTTTGTGAAATGAGTAGAGGGAGAGGACATAGGTGGCTTGGGTGGAATTATGCTGAGGCGATGTAGAAGATCACTGTGAAGATAGGTTATTTTGCCTTATTGGAATATTTAAATTTGTTCCAATACAATCAACCCCAATCTTAACGGGTAAAGTAATAGTGAAAAAATAAATGAAAATTGCATGAATGCAGTTTAAAACTACGATGAGAGCTGATTGAAGCAGTTTGATTAGCAGATGTTTAAGCATTTGTGTCTGTCTGATGAGGAATCAATGACAGAAGAATGCGTTATAGATTCAGTGAGATAGGAAGAATGTGGATGAATATTAATCAAGAGAAAACGAAAATAATGAGATTTTCTAGTAACAAGAAATCCATGGAGAATATAAATGTAGCTGGGCACAGAATAGAATGGTTCGCACAATTTAGATATTTGGGTAGCATGCCGGTAGAAAGACTGACGACATATAAGCAGTACCTACTGGCGTTTACTCAGGAAAGGATTTTCAACCCGAGGTTTTAGGAATGTCACGAAAACTTTGGGTATTAAATTACTTTCGTTGTCTTTATACGATTACTAGATCATGAAGAATGAGGATGAAAAAAATCTTCACGGCTATTGAAATGTAGTTATGGGGAGGGTGGAGAAAATGCGATGGACAGGAAGAAAGACAAGCAAATACATAAGTTAGGGACATGGGTATATGGAGGTAATTTAAGAAGGAAGAATTTTTAGAGGCCAAGGAATGGGGAGGAAAAGAATATGTATTTTTGAATGGCATGTAGGGAAGTAGAGTTTAACATAATCTATTCTAATGAAAATAATCATATTAGGAACAGAATTCAGGACAAGTAGAGTAAAGGAAAGTAATAAAGCACAACTGTTTCTTGCCCAAACAAGTAGAATGCCAAATAATAATTACAAATGTTTTTCTTGCAACGTACTTTTCTACGGTAGTGAGGCATGGACTTTAACAGCAGCAGAGACGTCAAGGCTGGAAGCGTTGAAAATATGGTGCTAACGAAGAATAATAGAGTTAAAGTGGAAAGACCGAGAAACAAATGAGGATGCCCTTAGAAGGTTGGAAGAGAAGAGTGATTAAGAGTGAAAAGAAGATGGGACAGCCAACTCAGGTATGTCTTGAGCCATGATGGACTCGGAAAGATAAGTCTTCGCGGGAAAAGTGAATGGATGAAATTGTAAAGAATGGCCACGTATGAGGTATTTGGAGTATTTAGTAAAGGTTGTAAAGGAGAAATGAATTAACATGAAGAATTTAGCTGATGGGGGAACCGAGTTGCTCGCGGCATCAAACAAAATCAAACAAATCAAGTCACGTTTGATCGATGAATAAGTACGTTTGGCCCATTGACTGTAAGATTAGGGATTCAGGAATCGAGGAGAGGATAGCTAGGTACACCCAATATGAGCAACTTTTGGATACCTTATGTTTCTGGGAAATGGGTGGAGCGGGGAATATGACTAATCCCACGAACATTGGCGGGTGCACTTCGCCATCTCTTCAGGACGAGTACTTTTCAGCCTCAGACCTTAAAAATCAAACCAATCTTTGGATTACACGACTGAGGTTGGCATTTGTCATCAAGTTTGGAAGCAAGTCTTTGCTTTCTGGACTGAATACTGGCCATCATGGTCAGCGGTGAGTATGCATGGATTAAAAGGGAGGGTAAGGAATGGATTGCGATTTGATGAAAAGTGGTGGAAGAGAGATTGGAATAGGAGGAATAAAGGATGTTTCGAGAGTACGGAGGTGTGAAGGGGAAAAGATAGGGTGGGATTCGTCGCAAAAACAGAGTCCAAAATTAGAAACAGATATAATCGAAACAGTTTTCGATTCAACAGACCCGAGTGGACTTAATCCAACTCAGGTCGATGGGCCTAGTCCCGTGGAAAACATTGATAACTGGTGTTGAAACAGCTCAATAACTCTTAGGGCCAGAAAAATTCTTGTGCATGAGTTAAATTTCCCCATAAATAATTGGTGGGAATCCACGATGAAGAATTTCACGCTGACTACAAATCACGACGTAATCCAGCATCGTCTATTCGTTCATTTCAAAATTAAATTTGTATTGGCAGGTGACGACGCCACGTCCGGGAGAGCGTAATCTGATGGGAAAGGAGCCCGTAGGTTAAACTCAGAAGTCTTGCGCTGGATTTCTGCCACGCACCCAACTTACTTCTGAGTTTAGTGAGAAAAACGGTTATCATTGAGGTAAGATATATTTGGTGGAGCTCCATACTTTCTTAAAGATGAATTTTTAAGATCAACAGGAAATTGTATTCATGATCGATAGTATATTCCAATTTCTTCAACTATAAACATTCAAGTGAATCCAGTTGCTTTTTTAAGTCAATGAGTAACTAAACTAAAGGCTAGTTAAAATATTTTGAGCCCTAAGTCCGGAAAATAATTGAATTTATTCAGGTAATTGAATTTGTTTAGGTGAAAATGCAGTAATCATCTAGTCAGAAATAGGATAAGTCATGGAGTCCATCAGCTACCTCGAAAGATATGCTGTAATAATCATTGCAAAATAGAAAAATCTGATAAAATATTTCTTCACGTTTTACGAATAAGTATAATAAATGCTAACTATTCCGTTATCAAGCATTGACTGACAGATATCAACCAATTCTATGGTGAATGCGGAGGGTCATTCTAAATCAATACTTAAAATAACGCCAGCCTCTGCCTTTTACTTCCCTAATACTACCACACCCACTAAAGCTCTATTGAAGGATATCTTCAGCAATGAACAAGGAAAAGGAATTTGAAACCGTTATTTTTCAGGGCCAGGATGGACTCAAATTCGATAGGGAGATTGCTTAAAATATTTTGATGGATTCTGTCATTAAAAAGTCTTTTTCGTGCGTATTAGGGCTCTTCCCTTGGCTTTATATAGAGCGGTAATCCGCTTTAAGAAGCTCTTTCTCTTTCACGACCATGAAATGGCCAACTTTATTACCAGAGTCTCGTCATTGAATCAGCTAAAAACAAATTATGCCTATTTATATGACGATAAAATTTCGCAGTTTAAAAAAACGCAATATTTCTCTCTCAAATCTTTAGGCTATCAGAAACTGACTGCTGATGATATATGCATCACAGATTCTGTATCGAAAAATAGATTCAACAGCGCTACAAAATTTGGTGCCCTGAACAATGGATTCTTACTAACTGCCACCATTGAAGCTTTTGACGTGAAGTTTCAAGGTTTAGGTCGTTATGGGTCTTAATAATCGTTCAGAACGTTTTATTGCTAGAAAAAATAGCAATTGTGTGCAAAGGAATATAAATCAGACGAATTTACCTTTATGATTGGACGTTAACTGACGATGGTGCTTCTGCGGGGAAAGCTCTGGTCATTGACGAATTAAGCCCATATTTAACTTCGCTGCATGAATGATTAAAAAGGGGGAATGGCAAATTGCCGGGCCACAATCCTCATTTACTTAACATCGGTCCATTTGTAATGCGATGTCCTGGCAAAGTAGTATTGAGCGTCACGTTGATACTTCTCGCCTGCCCAGTTGATCGGGAAATGAGATGTGGGAGCGAATAAGCCAATTAGAATGTTTTGACAGATTTTTTGTGCTACCCGCAAAATATCGAAATTTATTTTTATTATTTTCTTTAAAAAATCACTCATTAGGCCGAGTTTGACGCATATCAGAAGGCGAAATTTTGTAATTGTCCCATGAAATACCTTTGGTTTTGTTCAATCGTTTGATGACACAGTCAAGCGCCAGAATGGGAACTTGTCATTTTTAGTTCATTAATTCGGATTGAATTTTCACACATATTTTCATTGGCTTCGTCAAATCGAAATACAAGTCGCATTGAAAAAAGTTTTTTTTGCCAGAATAACTGTAAATGTGGTGAATGGACACCATGACATTACCCGAACACTAGTTACGTTTTTATAATTCAGCCATAATAAAACGCGGAAAAGATCATCTTTGAACTTGGCTATTTAACACCGAAATAATTACCTGTTTGTGTTACTTTTTTCACATTAACATTTTTGCAACAGCCAGTTTTTTTAACATGGCTTTCCAGCGCATAAAACACCGCGAAATGTAACAAGCAACGTAACAAATAAATTAACGTTAACAAATTGCAATATATGCAATTTCAGGCGCGCACTTTTTATTGCTTCCTGTTTTCATTCGTAAATATCTTTTATTGATACCATCTTTTCCCTTCTCAAATGGAGAGTATTAAAGGGATTTTCCCTCCAAAAATGGTATAGCTTTAGTCTATAAACATAGTTTTCTATTTCGCCTTCTCCGGCAGTTTAAACGACGTCTGGGAGCAGGAGAACAATAAGGAACAATACGGTATGGAGACAAATAGCCTTTTTGGGAAAGTAATCCATCCTTATAAAGGAGCCAATGCAATCGGGGGGTGAGAATATTGGCACACCATTTTTCACTAATGCTCCGATACGTTTTCTCTGGCGTCACTGGCTTTTCCCGAAGCCAATCAATTGCTACCGCAACTTATCGGTGCTATAACGAAGGAATCGACCTCATCCCAAAACACTTCAGTGTCTCTTCCGTACGAAAAAGTTTCAGCAGTTAAATTTCGTCCGGATCAATCGTCCGGCCGAGCCCGGATAGTAAGTAATACAATTCGCCCTTTCTTAAAAAGGCAGTATGTTTAAGGTCGTTCATAGCTCATCAAGTAGTAATGTGTAATAAGCTGTAGTAGAGTAAGTAAACAACGCAAAACCCTAGGGTGGGCATGATAATTCATTCAATAATGTTTTATTTTTCTTTTGTGAAGGTGTCCTCACCATCAAAATTTGCACTGGGGGACACTTAGCTCCAAATTAATTTTCATTGCGTATGTTTGTTTTAAAATATGTTTCTTTTCATAGATCAATACATTTCTATTTCATACATCAGGATCAGCGAGCAGTTTCTATTTATCTGCCGATTGAGGTTCTCCCGAACAGAGAAGTAGAAAGAAGAAAAAGAAACGACTTTACGTGCTCGTTTCTTGCGTTATGACCATGGATCCTAATATCGCATTTTCGCTATCGTTATCAATAACGCCAACACCTCTACACGAGAACTGCTCACAGTAACCGTCAGAACTCTTCGTTGTGTGAATTTTGTTTGTTTGCTAGAAAGAGTAAACTCCCATCCTGAAGGCCCGAGTTCAATTTTTTCAGTAGTGCACTGGTCCCTACTAAAGTGCTACGTCGCGCGTCGTGAGAGAATATCTTAGTGTGCAGTATTCCGTCCGTCGAAATGAACGTCACCATCATCATCATCATTGGTCAACAATCATAGGATTGGTTTGACGCAGCCCTCCACTCGATTCTTCTGTCAGCCAACCTCTTCATATTGAAGTAACTCCTCTCTTTTACATCCTTTACAACCTGTTCCATATATCTCATACGAGGCCTGCCTTTCCCATTCTTCCCGTTTGATGTACCAACGATGATTGTTTTCATCAAGCCATAGTTTCTTATGATATGGCCGTTTAATTTGTTCCGTCTTTTTAAAATTTTCAACACGGAATGATAATTGTGAATAATAACGGATAATTGTGAATCTCTAGGTTATTTCCAATAAACGTTATCTTCTGTCGATGCCGGGTTTCTATCCACCCTTCCTTTACATTCCTACTTCTGCATAAATACCTTCGTATTCTTAATGGCGAAAATTACTTTAGCCGTCAGTCACCTCTATTAGCAACAACGTCACTAATTTTAAATGCATATTAATATTGATGACTTGAAGCGTCAATCTAAAGCCCGTCACACGGTGCCATTTTCCATAATAATGCGATACAATATCATTTAAAAATTGGCAATATATTCCACCTGGCAGATATAAATATTGGGACTAATATTGATAGTAACAATGTTCATATATCCCACTTGAGCCCACCATATTATATTTAAAAAAGAGAAGAGTGAGACGCTGTTTCATTCCTATAAGCATTAAAAGTGTCTATAAAATAAAATTTAAGCTTAAAACTGCCTAGAAATGAATGCCACGGAAGCAGCATTGACATTCGTTGTAGTTTTGGCCACTAGGATGCGGAAAGTCTACTTTTGATTGGAAATGGGCTAGAGAAAAAAAATGCTCTCAAGTTCAACATTGGCAGAAAAATTGTCGATTGTTGGGTTGAAATTGGGCTGGAAATTGTCACGAGGCATTCGGGCCATAGTAAAATATATATTTGTTTTTCGAATAAGTGCATAAAAGCTTACTACAAGATCCCATTTTTATGACTTACTCATCCTACACCATTGGAAAGAGTGTAACACACATCGTACACTGTATCTTGCAGATGGGATACACTACGCTGATGAACTGAAGGCATTTAAATACATCAAACTTTTAAAAAGGAAAATATTTCGCTTTATGAACTTTGTCATAATTTAACTGGGAATAAAAATCATGGACGACTAGCTTAATATAGAATAACTTTCAACGGTATCTGGCGAGATGTAGTGGCACAGAATCTTTTGAATGAATATAAAACAAAGGTCAAGTTTGTACAGCCCACAGTTTCCTAGAAAGTGTGGGCAGTACGAAATTGACCTTAGTTCTTTATTCATTCACATACAATAAATTTCGTTGAAACACTATAAATATGACGTTTTTCTGAGCAGATGTCATATATTTTGTTTATTAATGTCAATGTACCTATTGCGAAATTATTTATGCCTAAAACATATTATTTCTTTCAATACCATTCATAAATATTCCTAGTGTTCATATAATCTACTTATTTTTCGTTTTATTATAACGTCACTATTCCAGTATATCCACATTATCAAGAATTTTCTGCCGTATCATATACAGGTATGTAGATACATTGCTTTACTTTTATTATGATTATGCTGCTTATTTATACTACCTACGTTGGATGCATTTGTTGCCTATTATCAAATTAGTCACCTTTCTCAAATGTTTTCCTTGTATGGTGACGTGATACATGTACCCACTGCAACCTATCCTGTTCTTTTTATTTCACTTTTTCATATTAAAGATATGTATACTTTCTATTGATGTGTCAATCGAAGTAATGTACCTTTGTATGAGCATCGAAGCATAAAAGGCCAGTTGGTCTGTGTCGATAAATGTATGTACATTATTATTATTAGTATACATTGCATTGGTAAATAAATTTAACCCTGTCAAACGGGCTGTATTTGGAGAATGATGAACACGAATCCAGTCTCAAAGGCGCAAACAAATGACTAACAATAGAGCGAGCGCACGCTTTTCAAAGAATCTCCATCGAGCCCTTGGTATCGAATCTGAGACCTTCGGTAAGAAGTCCAATGCTGTGTTCATTTGTCCACCAAATCGGGTTGGCGTAGTGGCTAGAGCTCTGGCCTCCCATTTCGAGCGCCTGGGCTCAAATCCCGGCCAAAGAGGAATTTTTCCTTGGTATACCGGTCCCTACTTGAGTGCCTTTTCGTGAGCACTTAGTGTCCGGTACTCCGTCCGTAGAAAGGGACGTTAAACCGTGGTCCTTTTGAAACATGTCGTTCGGAACTGGCTAATGCTGATGCCGGGTTTATATCCACCTTTCCTCCGTTACCTGAAAATTCTAGCGGTTATATTCAGAATCTCAATTACAGTCTCGCTTCCACGGCTTAAGTCCTAATATCTCTACTGCGAGTCAAATGGGTGTGCAGACTCACCCTGTAAAGTTGGTATTAACTTTTTGTATACCGCTTCGAACCATAACGAGGAGAATCTGTAAACCTTTAGACTCGTACTAGAGATTTTGTGACGTAAGTAGCATAATAAAGATGAGATTCTGAAGGTTGCCCATCCATATTCAAAATATCAAATCCGTCTTCAACATCACGCTTAGAAGTAATGCCACCTTTTTAGGTAGATACTGTACACCAATTTGAGCCGTAGGAATTTTAGGAGGTAAGCAGTGGAAGCGAAACTATAGTTGAGATTCTGAATATGGCCCTTGCCTTTATCAAGTAAGCCAACTATCCCCTTTGGCTCAAATGGAGTGAGTAGTCGGTCGCCTCCCCAAAACAATTACACTTGTCCACCACGCCTGGTTAAAAGAGAAGTGCGTCTTCCACCCTTCATCCGTTACCTGAAAACTCCTACCTTTACCCAGTCACCCACCTATTTTCTCCGACGCAAATGACCTCAGTTGTCGGTCACCTCCCTCAAATAACTACAACATTTGGCCACCACGCCTGGTTGAAAGAGAAGGGCGTCAACTCCCCGCTCCGGTTTCGCTCAGCGGTATTGCACCACGCCGACAACACCATCCATCACGCATTGGCCACCAAGGAGCGCGACCGCTACTGCATCGATTGACAGCCGAGACGTCTCCATTTGGTCTGGGCGTCGAGCTGAACCCGGCTAGCCCGGTCACCAGCACTCCCGCCCACTCTTCACAATATTGCCCTCCCCTTCTCCCAGACGAGAGCGTTTGACCCACCCGCGTGACCCAGTCGCAGCCGCCCGGGGCGACTCGAAGAAGAAGGGGGCGGCGGCAGAAGACTTAATTCGCGACCCCTCTCGCCCTCTTCTGAGAAGGCTCTTGCGGAGGCGAGGAAGGGCGAAAGGTGCCAAATGGCCTTTCTTGGACTCGCGACACCTTCGACTCCCCCTCCCTCTTCCTCGGCTGACACGAGTGATAGGTGAGACCAACTAAGGCTCCAATCTAACAGGTCTCGCGCGCCTTATTTACGGCCTCCCTTCCAGTTTGAACGTCCATTTCCTCCGATTGATTTAAGGGCGATTTCCGAAAGGATAGTACTCCCCTTAAATGATCGGATCTGAGCGTTTATTTGACACGTTGCCTACTCTAATTTCAGGCTCAGTACTCCAACTCCAGTCTAAAGCCATAAGAATTTATCAGGTCCAGTACCCTACAACGTAGAATCCCCGTTTATGTAACTACATGTATCGAGGAACTATCGGCAAGTTATAGCTGTTCTGATAACTTCTTGTGATGGCCACAAGTTGTTTAATAAGTAGAACTAGCTATGACTTTGAAAGAATCAATAAAACAACCATTAAGAGCCTCATGTGGACGAGTGGAAAGGAATTCAGACATTCTCCTCAATGGGGAAAAATTAAAGCAGGTGGAAACATTCACCTACCTCGTGAGCATCATTGGATTGAGTGAATGAAGCGCGCGACGAATATCAACTAATGAATGTCTCAATTTGATTTTGTGCTCATGATGAACTTTTTTGCTCAACGAAGATACTACTGGAGAAATGATGCAATACGTGTGGACAGTGGCACTCTACGGTTCGTAGGTGTGAAAAAATGAAAAAGAGAACTAGAAAATATGGAAAATATGGAACTGGATTAAGTTAGCCAATCTTAGGACTAATATATTCACGAAGAAATGATTTTATTTAAAGGCCGAATAATGGCTAAAGCACTACTTATTCCCATAATTGTGAAATTTTGCTTTTGATTGGAACGAGGCAAACATTGCACCAGGATGCATAGGAAAAGGGGTCATAGGGGTCATACTGAGCTGCCTTGACGACCTGGAAAAATAATGCGGCGTCAAATTTCCGTTCTTATTCTCCGGTAATTACGCATTTTCTCATCCTAATTACTCCATTAAAAATTATCTAGATAGAGACTGGAGCCATATTATTTAGATTTCATGCAGCCAGTTTATTTGCAATTATCTGAAGCAGAATTTTATTCTCCTCTTTCCTCGAGAAGAAGCTGTTGACATTTCTTGAAGAGTATGAAATATATACTATTTTGTCATATTTCTCAATTCGTCTTCTAAAAGTTCTTTTCTCATATAGCTGCAATTTTCTACACATTCCTTTATTTCCCCGAATGAGAAATTACATAGGATCAAGCTCCAACGTGACAGTAAAGTTCGACAATTGGTGATTTTTGCATTAGTAACAATATTTGAGCTTATTTATAAGATTTGGGAAATGTATCCTCTGTTTTGAAGAAGGATAATTGACAAATAAACTTATATTAAATAAAATCGGAAAAATAATAGCCTCAAATTTTTGTTCGTAAGCAATTTATTTCAAGCAAAGAATGGAAAATTATTCCAATAGAAATTTCTTTCACAGAAAATGTCAGACGACAGATTTGGATCGGTGAATCCAGCAAGACCACCACATGCTTGCGAAAACTGAATAGGAGACGAGAACACCTACTTACGTTCCTTGGATACAGGAAACGGACAACTTTCTCCGTTTTATTCTCAACTGGGTTCCAATTTCTTCCACTTCTACTTTTTTTTCAACAGCGCCTTTTGAGGCTGTCTGTGAGCCTCCAAGTCTCTGTCGATCGCTCTTACCACTCGCTCCACAAGAGGGCGTTGCATTGTGGCGCGTACTCCCTTTTATCTCTCAAAGAGCGTCGATAGAGGCATAGTTTTCACTAACTGTGTATTTAAGTAGGCTCCATTGCAACTGCGTAAGTGAATAGGAATGAAAAACTCCACCATTCCACAAAAGTCGTTTTATAGAAAATGCTATCACTTTCAGTAGGAATATGCCAATGCCTACGAGAAGTAAAGTTTGGGCCATAAAATGCGATTAACTCGACGGATTATGTTTTGGAAATTAATTCTTCTAGGCCAGAGGTGGACAAACAGTGGCTTACGAGACACTTGCAACTCTTTAGGTATGTATGGTTCATGTGATTCTGAAGTAAAACTGAAACTTATAATAAAACTAGCAGTTTCATTAATCAAAGCAAATTTTCAGATGAAATTATCATAGCTACCTCTATTATTAACAATAAGGAATACATGAAAAACGTCCAGTTACATACTAAACATACGGAAAAGTTCTCAGGAGAAACAAGCTGAATGCACTGATTAAATACAATTACAGCACCTTATTTTTTTTCTTTATTTGGTGAATATTTAACTAATACGACTGTTACTAAAACATGAAAAAACATTACAATAATTTCTCTTTTTTTGTCAAATATAGTAATGGTTTTCTATTTATTGTTACCTGTTTCCTACCGGTTTAGAGTAAGTTTTGACGGAGTGTCACTTCTCTTTACATTTCCTTCATCTATCGGCCATATTCCTACGCTAATCCTCTCTTCAAGTGGGTATATGTCCTATGCCCTTGATACTATTCAGTATGCCTTTTCCCTTGATAACGATTTCCAGCATTCTCCCTAACTACATTTTCTACTCAGCGTTCTCATAATTTCTGTCGGCAGTTTCAATAATAATCCGGTGTCGTTACAAATGTAGTTTTCATAAAAGTAACTCAAAAGAAATGACCCCACTTTTTGAAGAGATATTCAAGTGCCGGTTGAAAAGTATGTACAAATATGATTAGGACTCACTATATAGTGGAACCACTCAAAGGGAAATGATTGATTAATGATGGCCATGGTAGGAAGGAAATAGTCAGAGGGTCAGGTGAAGCAGGAACATTTGAAATGAAGAATCAACTAACAGCTGGAAATACAGACATCAAAGTAAGGAAATATTTATCGTCATCAATCAACAATCCTTAGATTGCTTTGACGTAGCTCTGCACTCGATTCTTCTATTAGATAACCTTATCAAATGTACCTATTTACGTAATTCTCCTCTTTCACAAACTTAAAGACCTGCTCTTTCTCTCTCATACTATGACTTCTTTTTCCTTTTTCCCATTCACGGGTCCCTCTACGATTGCCTTCAACAGACCATCATGCCGACTGAGTAGTTTCGCCTTCTTTTCAAATTTTTCAGCAAACTTTTCTTTTCTTCCGCTCTTCTTACGACTTCTTCGTTAGTAACTCGGTCGATCCATTTTTATCTCCCTAACTCTTCCGAGACACCACATTTCGATTGCTTCCAGCCTTTATTTCTCTGCTGCCGATATCGTCTCTTCCTCACTGCCATTAAGAAGCATACTCTGCATATATTTTACAATGAATAGTTTCCGTACTTCCACGGTTGTATTTCCAGCTATAAGCAGATTCTTCTTTTTTTAGAATAACCTGGACCTCGATCATGGATCTTCATAAGGTGTGCGCTAGCGTTATCGTTATTTTTTTTAAATTAACTTATGTCAGAGAGAACGTGATCTCCATTCTTCATTTTTCGCACAGCACTTCAAATCGCTTATTACAATCAGTGGAGCGAATTTTATAGACGGTTATTGTTAACCCTGCGCTACTCCAGGGATAAGAGTTGTCGATAAAGATTGCGATAACGCGAAAGATAGATCCGTGATGCCACACCTGTTTTTCTAAGCTATGTAAATGATTATTTTCTTCTTGATTCGTCAATTGCTAATTTCGGCATCCCAGATAGCAATAATTTTTTACCTCTTCCAGATTTTGTTTCCTGAGTTTAACATTGGTCTTGGCTTCCTCTCTTCTACACACCAATACCTTTGTTTTCTTTAATTCACTTTCGTTTGATATCTAGTCAGTATCTTTGGTAAGTTTACTAAACTAAACTCTTTAATGCTTTATACTTGTCTTCCGTGACCACTGTGGAAAAACACAGCATGCTAATTTTGACCCATTGGATATTTAGCCCTGAAGACTTCTGTTTAGTTCCTTTAATGGCGTTCTCGGTGTGAACAATAAAATTGACGGAAATGCGTAACCTTGTCTCGCTCCTTTCTTTATTATTTAATCTTCACTGATAGATCCAGAGCTAATTATCTAGAGCTAAATTATATTTATATAGCCTATGGATAACTCTTCGGCAATTATAGAACATACCAATTCCTTACATAATTTCATTCCAATTCACGCTGTTAAATTCTTTCCAAATACACAAAAGCATTATCCACAATAATGTACAAAAACTAATCTCTATAGGTGTTAAAAATAAAGTCGCAAAAAGGACAAGACAAAAAGCATTTAACTTGTGTTGCCGCAGTAGAATGATGAAGATCGAAATAGATGGACCGAGTAAATAGCGAAGTAGTTCCATGAAAATTATAAGAAAAATTAAGTCAGATGAATATTCTGAAACTTAGAAGGAAAATAGTCGTTAGACAAACCATGAAACACGATGTTCTGGTGGAGACAGTTCTCTAGATAAAATGAAAGGTATGAATGACGAAGAAAACCAAGATTTGGATGCATGGAATTGGTGAGGGAAGTAGTGAGGGAATTAAAATCCTCTCCTTATATGATTCTCTAAAAAAATTTCCTTTGGTATCAGGAAGGTAGAGTGGTAGTCTATACATTTTTTAGGGCAAGCCGTGGTTCATTCCTGGATAAAAATAAGGTTTCTTGAAGACATTTTTCTCACTAACCGTTCCGAGAGACAATTTTTAATTAGCACACTAATACCACTAGCTCATCTATATCTAGATCTAGATGAGCTAGTGGCTATGGAGTACTTTAAATTGTATCCTGCATTCCACTGGAGGGTGTAATCCAGGGGAGACTCCACCCCAGAGCACAAACGTCACGCAAATTTTCGTACTAATAGTAAACTCATTTCCAGCCCTATTGCCAAGTTAAATTTATTCACTGACATCAGTGAGACACACCTGAGGTACAAGGAATGTACCTCAGGTGTGTCTCACTGATGGTATTCAAATAGCGCTCGTTTTTTAGGGAAGGAAAAATTATGAGAAGCATATTTTTTTATCTGCGGAGTAGCCGTTTCAAGGGGTGAAAAATACCCCAAAAGTTCACACCCAAAAACAGTTTTTTCAACATATCTTCGTTTGCATAAGTGATAAAATTCAAAATCAAATTGTGAATCATTTTTAATTATTATACGTAACGTTTAACCCCATTACGATACTCGGGGGTTGCAACCCCTATTTTTATGAGGGTGAATCTGATTTTTTACGCATATTTCGGCTCCTTCAAACTGACCTAAAATAAACCCAAATATCATCTCTATATCTGTGATTCAAATACATAAAACCATTTTCGTAAAGGAATATTTATTTTTAAGTTTATGTGTTTTGGTTTTTTTCGTGGCACATTATTTATTAATATTTAAATTAAGTAATTAAATTTAAGTTAAACCACCCCTCAACAAATTGTGTTACTTCTGTATTTGGGGAAAGTCGCCAAGTCACTTATTTCACCTATATCAGTGATTTTGCATGCTTGGTTTTGCATAGTACTGTACTTCATTATATAGGTACTGCATTATATATACAATACTGTATATAATATACTCCCTCCTCGTACTATGCATAAGCAGTGAAAACCACCCCTAAAAATAGTTTTTCGCCTATATCCTACCGCAAGGAGCGATAAGCCGATCAATTACATGATATATCTGCCATTAGGAAATGCTAAATGATATGCTGTATATAGTGTGCGGAAAAATGATTTCTGAATCGAGAATCAAACCACACATCTTTGGCTTCTATATATATCATGTGAATATTAGCTAGTTACTATGTATCTCCCTAAAAATAAATTAGAGGATTAGGGATCTTGGAGTACTCAGTTCATCGGATGGGACGTTAAGCCGTCGTCCACTTGGAGCCTTTTGCCTGATGCCGACGCCGGATTTCTCTGTACCCTTCCTCCGTTCCCTGAAAATTCCTACCTTTACCCTGTTACCCACCTCTCTGACACAAAGGCCTCAGTTGCCGGTCGCCTCCCCCTAAGAACTACAATTAATAATCCAGGGCATTATACTGGTCTGAGCCTGTAAAAACCTGTCATCCATATCGTAGTCCGTATCTCTGGAAATGTGAAACGCAATCGACAGCCATCTATGGAAGCAGAGGTAATATGATCACACACATTGGGAACCTCTCAAGCTGGCCAACTCGCTTTTCCTTTCCGTCTTCTTTACTCACGATAAATTATAAGTGGTACCAGAAAAGGGATAAACATTATCGATGATGTTAGGGAAGGCAATCGCAAAATAGGGTCATTTGTGTAATTTATGGGATGTGGGAGTTTGGACAGAAGTAGGAATCCGTGGAGGAAGGTGGGGAGAAATCCTGCGTCGGCATTGACTAATTTTTAACGACAGCCATGAAGGGGCCAACGCTTTAACGTCCCATCGAATGGACGGAGAACTGCACTTTAGGCGATATTTACGCCGCATTTAGACGAAGATAGGTGCATGCCACTGAAAAATCTATAGCACCCGGGAATCGAAACCGGGTTCTCGGGATGTAAAGGCAAAACACAAATACCATCCTCCCCAAGGGATGACCGCAATTACGCCAATAGTAGCGATGAGAAAAGAGGTCGCATTCCAGGGCCGTTTGGGGCCCCGAGCAAACTCAGGCGCGTGCGACTCCTGGAAGAACGGACGAGTGGGCTTCATCAGGAATTCCCGCTATCCGCCGCCCCAAAGCGAGGAATGTTAAGAAGCCCGCTCTCGCGAGTAAGGGAGATCGATCATCACAGGCGAAACGCTTTCCCTGCATCCGCTTCTGCTCACTTCGCGCTGCGATTAACGAAGGAGGGAATCGGAATATTTAATTCCTCCTTCTTCTTAAAGATTTCAGACGGTAGATGGAAATAAATAATTGCTACAGATATTTAACCGATGCCTTTCTTTTCCATTCTACCCATTCACTCTTCCCTCGACCATTCTTTTCATCAGACGTTCATGTCTCAAGATAGGGCCGATCAGGTTGTTTCGTCTTCTTCAAAAATGTTTAGGTTTTTCTAAAATTTCCACTTTTTATTGATTCTTCTTAGGACTTATACGCTTCTCACCCGGTTGATCATTTTACCCTATCATTCTTCTGTAGCACCGCATGCTTAATGACCAGTTTTGACTGCCTCTCCTTCTATTGTCATCCATGCCTCGCTACTATAAAGAACAATGCTCCAGATGTAAGTCCTAGTAGAGTATTTTCTTATTTTCCAGCTTGTATGTTTAGCTGTAAGAAGAGTGACAGACAGAGAAGGGCTAAGAGAAGCATTAGAAAAGAGAATCTCGCTGAAAATTCTTTAAGAGCATACGGAATAAAGTAATCGGCCAAATTTTGAGATACGATGATCTGACGAACTCCATTGTTGAGGTAAAACGGAGCGGGAAGAGCAGAAAAAAAGCCTCGTATGAGATATGTGAAACAAGTAGTGAAGAATGTAAAAGGGAAGAATTAAATAAATATGAAGAGAATAACTAAAAACGGTACAACAAGAGTAAATGAATTCACATTCCGTCTGAGATCAATCGATGAATCATATTAAAAGTTTGAAAGATCACCTCCACGATATGAATTTCTATGGATACATCAGAAGGATGAAACAGAAACAATAGCTTATAAGATCTTCACCTTCCAACAGAGTATAAAAACACGTTTCACGGGAGAAAGAACTGCATCATGATTTTAAAATAAAGTACGATTAGTGGAGAGGATGTGTGAGGCATAAGGGTATTTAGAACGAAACTTGCACCAGTGAAACGTTTGGATGAAGAGAAGGTTCTTAAGGAATGTAAGAGGAGGAGAACAGAAAGGGAAAGGAAGAAAGTAACTGGAGTTGTGTTGATGCATCTCATAGATGGATGAAGCGAATGACAACGTCGATGAAGAGGATGGCTGATATCAGAACTTAGTGTAGAGTTGCGCTTAACTAATTGTAGTGTTGTTGAAATGTGATGATGGATAACAAGTTGACTACCAAACGGTTTGCAGTGGACGGGATGGAAATTAAAGCTTTGTTGAGAAAACGAATGTTGCAGGATGAATCCTGCAGACGGAATGTTAGAACGGCATTCATTTAGCAAAAGACTAAAGTCGTCCAGAAAGTAAAGAAAGCCTTCTACCTTGCCTCTCTAATCCCCCTACGATGACTCCACCTCCATGTCTTGGTTTCTCCTTACGGCCCATTGAATTTCTCTCGCTTTTGCCGCACCACGGAATGGAAACCGGCGATTTTACCAATCACCATGTTTTAAAACCACGAAAATTGAGAGATGAAACAATTTTTTTGTACAATGACTCAGACGCTTGATGTATTAAAACTTACAAAATAATAGCGCTGCAAGTAAGCATTGGTTCAAACTTGAATGGCATCGCTGTGTATGAATGCAAATGATACCTATTAAATTTAATCATTGCTAACTATTTCTCCATTAATTATCTGTGTCTAAATCTAAGGAACCAGTCCGTGCCACCCGGGTCTTCTTCAGCTAATCTAATTTAAAAGTGATTTATCTCGACAGATCTTGCAACGATTTTTTGTCATACGAAATCCAAGAAAGATGTAAAAGTATTTGACAGCTCCCAATTGGATTGTTAAAAAATACAATACAACCTAATCTGGCAAATACTGAGGTATGAATGTCTGATGTTGACAGTCATCTAGGGATGAAAATAATAGCAAATAAAGGTCTCATATGTGATATACATATAGACCAGGTAGCTATGGATGCTCAAAAATAGACTTATGTAGAGGCAAGGGGAATCGAGAGCTACATTAATCTAATCTTACATGCCTGATAATGCATGCTTGTGATGGTTCACCCCCTGTGATACACCCTTATGGTGGCTTGACGTTTTATTACATAGATGCTAGATGCGAATCTTGGGACCGATGACTAAAGATGTTGTATCTAGTTTGTAGCATTTTTTGTAACTCCTCTAACATTGCCGTTGGGTAATCTTCCCCAAGTAGCAACCGGTAAGTTGTGCACAGGTAGGAAAGAGATCGGCTCACATCGACCGGGAGTGCTCGAGAACACTCAGTCCCTCCGCACACTGCCCCGGCGACACTCTTGAGATAGTCCACCACGTCGGAAGAGAACGCCACCCTTTTAAAGCTTCACGTTTCCTTCCAGTTTGCTCACCCCCTCCCATTCTCCCACCCTCCCTCTCTACATCCTCTCTTCCACTCATCTCGGCCCACTATACGAGCCCCCACTGCTCCGCAATCCGAACTCGATACTTGAGGCGAAGCTAACCCTTCGTCCACGGAAAAAGCAGGCAACAGACAATGAGCTTTGGGACTGACTGTTGCTGCATGTTATTCTCCCGCCACTTGCGGTCTTGTTTCGCCAGCCGGCGGAGGGGGCGGTGGGAGTCAAGGCTGGATAGACGGAGATAGTGGGGGAGGAAGATAAAAGGGGTAAAAGTTGGCAGAGGCACCGGATCCCAACCAGCCGCCTCGTCCACCCCCGCACTCTTTCACCCGAGGGAAGGCCAGGGATGTAAAAAAAATAAAAGAAAGGGAGGTCTTTCTTATTGTCCTGGAAGTAGCGCGGATCGATCCCATTCTGGATTTCTCCCTCATTAGTGTGGATTGATGCTCTCATTGCCGTCAGATTCATTTTCCTCATGACTCGAAATCTACAAAACCTCCGTCATTTGCTAGCTAGAGGCTTGTAATTTAATTTCGGGCCCATGCAAAGTTTGGTGCAGGCTGAGTTTACATGAAGTATGAAGGGCGATGAAAGAAAAATTATTGTTATCAATTTCCACCAAACTCTTTTCCAAAACCAAATTTCGACGAAAAGTGACATGTGAAATTGATGTGAATGATAATGACAGTATCAGATGAATACGTTTAATGCAATAAGAGATTTTTATACTTAAATGTGTATCAAATTATCCTTGTTCAGTATTTCCACCAAACGGCGGCCATGTGTATTCATTCTAACTTTATTTGGCCTGAGTCCGTCAATACTCTAAATAAACAACGATTGCTACTCTTCACAGCGTTGAAAAAGAATCCTGTCTCCTCTCACAGTTTTCCTATTACGATAAAGTATCGTTAACTATATAATTATCCACTGTGGCAAAGTGTCAGCTGTCGTGTCTGACTGTCCATTGGATGAATAACATGAAAATAAAACAGAACTGCAAACTGACAGCTAAAATTTTATTAATCCTTCAGTCTAATTTAGCTTAATCCGAATTCAATTTCATTGAATAAACCTCCAATGCCTAGATGAAATGGAATGGTATATTTATCCCGCTTAAGAGCTCTTCATTTCAATTTTAATAAAATATGCCCTGCATTTCAATTTTAATAAAATGAGCTCTGCTAATATGTCACTGCGCACTTTCTATTGTAAATATTTTTATGTTTCCAATTTTTTGTATCCAATAGCATACCTACTATACTGGACATGGCATTACTGTATCATTGAGTCCACTCCTAATTGTTTAAATGATCTCCATTTTTAATAAAACGTGTTAACCCGGTAACGCCTGAAAAAAAAAGTTTCTCGGAATTCAGTGATAAACTAATATTTCAACTAACACCATTTTCTGATATATATCGTGCAACTTTTATTCTTATAACATTGGTAGTTATGGAGATATAGCCCGGTACCAAACGGTACCGCTAGGCGCTTGAGGGTATAAAATGTAACCGATTTGGAGAATCTCCTGAAATAAAATGTAGCTGTCGAAAATACTTCGTATTTCATATTTTATGATCCGAATATTAATTTTTAACATATAATGTTCTTGAAATACCAAGAAATATGCAAACAATTTATTACGATCGTAACAATAATTTAAAATACAAATTTTCCTAAGGTAAATAAAAGTTCATTTCAAGGAATTCATAAATCGCTGCCAGAAACGGAATGGCGCAAAACAATACATAACACTAAGTTACATTTCAAACATTCTGTTCGTGTCATACTGGTGTAATTTTCATGGGCACACCTTCGTCGCGGGGGAGTGGATTTCACGAGGTAGTTGTACCCATATCGTACCTTACTACATCGTAGACACAGAAAAGAAAATCAAGCGATAGCAATCAAATGCAATCTATTGAAATTAATATGCTATCTGATGATGATTTTATTAACATCATTCCAGTCCCACGTCCTCTAGATGCAGATGCACGTCCCACAGATTTTGGGAGATACTTGAATCTTTCTAGGTATGTCTGGACAACTGCCCGACGGAACTCTAGCAGGGTTATACCTCTTCCTGACCTCCTCATCAACAACCATGCATTGTGCATCATTTCAATTAGTATCCGCGTAAAAATGAGCCACCACAATTTCTTTCCCCTAACACCTACACGATAAAGGGATATATTCCAGTCCATTCGATCGGTGCCCCCCCGTAAATGCATTATATTTCCCAAAAATATCGGGTCGGGGCACAAGGATTCTCTTTTTCTCACTTTTAGAGAAGCTACCCACACAAAATAACGGATATATATCGTGGGATGATGATATAGCTGATACAACTACATTTTCCACTCGCTTCACTACAGCAATGTTGTCTTTCACGCATCTTCTAGCTTCAAAAGATCCTCGTTTCATCTTAGTCAATTCCTTATTGGACTTCAGAGGACAGTCTTTAGGTATTCTATTTTCCCTCACTGTGCCAGTTGCATCGTATTTCCTTCCGTGGAGATATTTCACTAAGTTGTTACTTGTATAATAATTATCAAAATAGAACCGGTAAGGTGGTTCATTCTTTTATAGGTCTTCTAAAATTCGTATTAGAGATGCTGCTGCCTAACCCAATTATTTTTCGTAACTTTCCACTTTCCTCGGGTTATTCCCTTGGAATACGTCGAAATTTGGTAGGTAGGGCAAACTTTATAGCCAAATCTTATTGGCTTACCCCGGATGAATTGCTTACATCCGTATCTCCAAAAATATAATACCACATACTCATCGAAACTCAAGCACTGCTCTTCTTTGAAATTCTGGCCAAATTTTTTCTTCGGTATGTCCATAAGAGTGCGCATTTTCCGCATTTCATCCGAGGTATTTACAGCAGTATTGTCAAAACGATAAATAAATCTGTCTCACCTCATTGAATTACACACAATCTCATTTCTCATGTCGTGTGCTCCTCCCAATAAAATATGGTTCCACTAGGAACCATATTTTGCCCACGAAGGAAAAGAACAGCAACAAGCACTTTCACTTCTTTAGGTGTAATATTTGGATTAGTACATTTGCAGAACAGGGCATACTTTTTCAATTCCAGCACTAGGTGAGAAATGACTTCTTCATCAAAAAACAGTTCAAAAACTGTGGCAGTGGACAATTCACGAAACAAGGAGTAATCAGGATTATGGAAAATCGTGTCACGTACAGTAATTTCTTTATCATCCCAAATGATTAATTTCTCGCGTATTTGAGGTCTCTTGCGTGTTTTACGGCTCAGACCAGGTTCACCACATGCGGACTACTATTGCGATCTGCGAGGTGTACATACATTAAACTCACAATATAATCATGTATCAATACAAATAAACATTTAAAATAATTATAATGATAATAAAATAAATAAATACATTGATAAATAGTGTTAAAAACACAATATCGCAAAAGAATCGGGTGGAAATACAAACGCGGAAGGAATTCGCTCCCCGCATAAAAATAGCATGGGAAGCGCCTAGCGGTACCATATGGTACCACAGATATATTACACATTGTAACTTTTCTAAGAATACATCTAAATCCAAAAAGTCTACTCTAGCTCATAGCTACATGTATTGAGATTTAATATTATTTGAAAAACTCGGGTAGAATTGGATAGGACTGGATAAAGTTAAAAAAATCGGAATGAATGCACGACAAAAATCGTTTTTTGGCGATCATTAAAAAATTCCCCTATTTCAAACATTTGTATGCGCGTTAATTATGGTTCAATAAGAGCGCAATTTGCGGAATAATATGCTTCAACGTATTGAAATTGATGTGAAGTTAAAAAAAATCAGAAGGAATTTAAATCAATATGAATAAAATTAAGTTTAGGAATACACTACCAAGTGGTACCAAACGGTACCGCTAGGCGTTAACGGGTTAAGTTCTTCTCCCTAATAATCGTGTGTTAAGCGTTCTAATCCTTAGGTACGATACATTACTAAGCTCGAGTAGTAATGGTAACTTTAACGATATTGTGAATCGTATACTGGCTTCATATCCCAAGGACCCGGGCTCGAATCCGAATAAGGTAAGTTTTTCTTTGTGATACCGGTCTTCAACAAGAGGGTTGTTTTGAAGAGCAGTTCACGTATAGTTCCCAGTCCGCCAGATGGGACGTTAAACAGTTAACGTTAAACACCTCGGAGCCTTTCGCTCGAAGCTGGCTTTGCTGACACCGGGTTTCTCTCTATATGCTCTCCGTTCCCCGAACTCCTTCCTCCACCTAACTACCCACAAGGTCTTACTAGCAAAATCGTTATAAAAAAACAGCATTTCCTGAAAGGGAAAGTCATTTTAGGGTAGGAAATTATGTAAGGTATTTTTTCAATGCATTGTGGAACCTAAAATTCTTTACAACGACATTTTTATTACATATAACAATGATATAGTTTGATGAAATGTCTTTTAAATGTGCGACAGCAATTTTTATTAGGATCATCCTCATTATATGCCAACAATCCTAAAATATGACGCGAATGACTCCTCATCTGATTCCCCCTTATACAATAAATATCATTTTAGTTCACTACGATGACTAAACCCGATTAAACCCGAAAGTACATCTTTCAGAATAAATTTATCATTTAAACTTTTATCTTCTACTCAAGAGGCGCAACTAATTCGTACAGCATTTGGAAATTTATAGTATCTTAAAATGATTATATCACCCGCTTTGTAATTGAAAAGTACCAATGCCAGTGCAGTATTCTTTTATACCATCCGTGAAAAACTTTTCTTATTTTTTTCTTTAATCCATAACATGAAAATTATTTTGCTTCATTTACACCCAAATTTTGTAGCCTCTTAACAATTATGAAGTAGCTAAATTCTGTCAAAATTAAATTCTAAGACGAAATTACAGTTGCATTAACAGCAGGGTTTAGGTGATCCAACCGTTTAGTTTGGATAATTAAAAACCTTGTATCGCACCGTAAATCCTAAACAAGCCCAAACATGATATCCATTTCAAAGGCGGGATTCTTACCATAGACCTTTGGGTTTCTGGTCCGTCGCATAGTCGACCTGATTATCGCGGCGTACAATGGCATTTGCTCGCTAAATAAATTGTATTAATCAATAATTTATTCTACATTTAATCTGTTGCATATGTGAGTGGTTATTTTTCCACAGCAATTACCCTGTGTATTTATATGTTATTTAAACCACAAACAAACTTGTTGCTACTAATTTTTTGGCCTCACGTGTATGGCTAACACGTTACTCTTATTATGCTACAATATTTAGTTTAGTTTGCTGTGCCTAATTTATATTTGGCTGCTATTAACCACCTACCACATACCCTCGAGATTTCTTTCTCTCACTGATTCCATGTGAAGGACTTCATCTCGTGTTGTCGAGAGCAATGCTGCAAGTCCGCCAAGAATTTCTCACTTTCAGCAGGCTTTTTCTTTATACTTCGCATTTCTTGTGAAAATCGGCCAACTGAATGGATGACATTGGTCAATTGCTCCTTTGAATAGTTTTACAAAAGATATGGATATAAAGTTACCGTAAACCGTGAACCAATCCCATAAGACCTGCTTGGAATGATCGCATATCAACGAGAGGATGTTCCATTTCGAGGCTGGCAGCTGACGCTCAACTGTGATTTAGGTATGACGGCTAGCTTTCTGTCTGGTGGAATGGATTTTTATTGGTGCTCCAGGAAAGGGAAATTTATCCATTCATGCCCGGCGAAAAAAAAGAAAAGAAATGAAGTGGGTGCACTCCCGGTCGCTCGCATTTATGAGGCCATTTTGGATTCAGGTCAACCGCCAATCAGCGGGCTCGGGCGACCAAATTCATCGCCGGCTCCCTCTGGCGCAAACAACTGAGAGCTCCAGGGAACCACACGGGGATAACGGATGGAGGATTTCGAAGGAAACCAAGCGCGAACGATGAAAAAAAGAGAGCCTTCCCCTCGAAGCAATGGATATAATTGTTAAAGCCCCGACCTCAATGCAAATATTTTTTTCAAAGCCTTCATGAATGTTTTATCTCTCCGAGTAGTTCTTGTACACCTTTGTGGCAGCATTTATTCGAGAGCTCTGACGGGAGCGACGATCAATGACCTACCATCAAAGAGGTTCCATTTATAAAATATGCAGGGAAATATATACCAAGAAGTCTCCGCGTTAAGTCCATAATTTAACTGATTTTCGAGAAGTCTCTTTCGTTACTGGGGAGCAATGTGAGGCAAAGATGCCAAGTAGCGTTTTCCAGAGATACGTCTCATATTTGGCATGTACAACCTGCATCGTGAAGTAAAGATGTTCAATTTCAATTTTCCAGCCCGCGTGAACCCAAAAGGTAGATACGATTATTATTCAGCATGTGCAACATATAATAGATACATATGCCGGAAAATAAATGAAACCGTAAAATGTTTTACTGCTCCTGTTTGAAGATTAACTCCCAGATATTGCCATCAAAATATCCCCTAGGACAAAGTACAAACTCTGATAAGCAGAGTTTATAACAAGTCAATATGTGGCAGTTAACACTTAAAAGTTAGCAATTAACGATGCTGAGAGTGAATATAAAGAACATATTTACCTAGAATTTTATCAATGGCTCACTCATATTACGGGTTAAGTAAAGCAACTCCGAGATGGCAATGTGGAATCCAAGATCCTAATGTTGTGGAGCTTAGATGCAGCGTCATCTCCTTCTACCAAGTATGCGACAAGTTCAGCATTGGAAAGTTGAGGGATGGATCAGGGAGTTTGGTGTTAATCCCAATGTCAGCGTCAGCTTACTCGCAACTTGAAGGAGTCCGATGGTGTCACAGATTAAGTACAGGGACGATTTAATGCTCCTCAAATTAGGGACCTAGTTCAAGATGGGACAAAACTTTTCGTTAATCATTGAAGATTGAGCACGGTCCACTCACTTTGAGTACTAATTACACCTCTCTTAATGGAAGTTGTGCGAATGATCAAAAACTCTGTTAGTTAGAACATCAGTATTAGCAAATAATCCACTGTGTAAAAGCGGTGCCCTTAGGTATTTTCAAAAAACGCTTTTAAAAACCCAGCCCTATGCTATTACGAGAGTTTTCATGTGTATAGAGCTGTAATACGGAGATATAATAATACATCTACTTCTACATGTTTCCCTAAGAGCCACTGCAGTACTGGATGTGGCTAGGTTTGGAAGGTTACAAGTCTTGAACGTGACCTGTCCCGAAAAAGTAAATATCTGTATAAAAAGAAGGAAACAAAAAGTAAAATATGATTTGCGAATTGTATTTTTGCATGAATATAACAATCTGAATTTCAGTCGCGTGCTGTGAGAGGAAAACAAGCAAGTTCAGGTATATCTCGGTATGTCAATTGATATTTCATAACTAATCGCTTCTATGTTACCTTCTGATGTAATGTAGGGGTATAAATATGGCTACATTGCCAAATTCTAACTCGCATGGTTTGCGAGTTGTGAACGACCCTCCAGTCCCTAGGTTTTCCCAATAAAGCCCTTCCGAGTGACACATTCTGTACGTTAATAGGAATTTGTTACAAAACAATTTTTTTCTGTGGATCTTATACGGATATTATACGGATTCAGAATGGAATGATCGTTCTTTAATATGTGCATGAAATGTTATAATGATGACCTAATTCCTCTTGTGCATACGCATCGGATCATTCAACCAAGAAACAGCAGTTGCCACAAAAATGCTACACTAACCTTAGAAATGCTGGGCTTTCATTTACTGTCATAGTTAAATAAATTTCAAACCTGCACATTACGGATAAAAATAAGATATTCAATCATAAAAAGAAAGTGAAACTTAATATTAGGTTAGAAGGGAATCAGGTGGAACAGTTTTGTTACCAACTTGTACAGCTTGTTAGACGAAGGAGGACGACATAGCAATGATGTAAGGAAAACTTCTTTGGTTAAGCAATCGATTACAAATCGGAGACAACTTTTAACAATAACCTTATGCAAGGATGTAAAATAAATATTAGTGAAAGTCATGATACAGAGCGTAGTTTTATGCAGACGGGAAATGAGTACTCTGGAAAGATACGAGAAAGGATTGGAAGCTTTAAAAATGTGGGTATGAAGAAGAATGGAGAATGTGAATTGGACGGAAAAGTGAGCAAATGAGGAGGTCCAGGACATAGTTGGGGAGGAAAGAAAACAACTGCCAGAAATAAGAAAATAAGGCAGTAGTTGGATGGAGTAGATACTTGAGGACGATGGAATAATGAAAATCATTAATGAGTATAGTAGAATGAGGAATTAAAGCAAAGATTAGGAAGAAAAGGAAAAGGTATGGTAATGGATGACATGGAAAAATCAGGAAATAGGCCGATTTTAGAAGACAGATGGCGCAGGAATGGACCCAACAGATAAATAAAATGCAGAGTTGATTTGAGATACTGCATGATAAACCTACCCCAACTGGTAGAAAACTATAAATAAGTCATAATAAACTAATGCAATGAATAAATTGATTGCTAAGTTCTTTGAGCTCTAATGTGATCAATACAAGGGGTAATCCTAATCTTACTCTACAATATGCTGCTGAAAAGGCCTGCGTATAACTTCCGAAGACTATCCAGTCATAGAGACACAGGCGATTCCATCGCTTACTAAGGAGCGAAAATATTGAACGATACAAAGGGTTTTCAATCTTCCTGGCTCTGTACAGTGAAATAATTCAATAGCAAAATTAGGATAAATGCGACGCAAATGTCTGAACCCTCATTCCCAGTTGCCATTATTCATCGCAGAGATTTATTCTTTCTTCCTTTTTTTTTGCTTCCAGGGTCTCTCGAGGACCGAGATCGATACGGAACAGAAACAGAGAACCGTTCTGGTTAGTCGCCCTCGCAGCGAGCAGAGAAATGGCCTCTCGCCATCAAACAATGGTCGGATATCCCAAGCGACGGCCCATGAACAACCTTAAATGTCCACTTATAGAGAAATATATCGAATGAAAATAACGCCACCTACCGTTTCGCTAATTCACTCGGGAGTGACTGAAAGAGGGACCGATTTTGGGAGAACGGTAAATCTTTAGCGTGGCATGTCAACACTTGCTCTGGGAGCGGAAAAATTGGATCCGCCACCGTAGGAGCAAAGAGTAAATGCGATACACGAGCGTCCATCTTTTTTTTTAATCTACGAGGCGTGCCATCATACGCTTTGAGTGAGGATATAGCCGTGCGTGTGATGGAAGTTTGACGTAATAGACCGCCAAATTACACAAGACAGCCTTAAAACATGCAAATGCTTGTTTCACTACATCAGAAGTTCAATAAATTGTGAATTTCTATTGCCCCAACTCTCTCCTTCAGCAATTCAGTCCGTAACACGTGATTAAACGTCAAGATAATTGAAAATTTTTAGAAACATTAAGGGTTACTCTAGGGTAATTGAACCAAATTATATTAAATACTCGTAACTTTCACGTGCATACTTATACAGTCAGTGTAACCTCAATGGTGGCTTAAAAGGTAAATGCCTCAAAACGTTTTTCTTCGGACGTTCAGAAAAAAAATAACTAGTGGAAAATAATCCCGTTTCTTATGTGAAGATACTTACAGAAAGGACAAAATCCATCATATTGAATCTTATTCTAAATAGTAAATAAGTAATTAAAAGTGGGTTATTTTCAGTAAAATTCACAGTGTTAATTCGCAGAACAGAATCGTGATAAATAGAAAATTAGTGTTGCCATATGGTTTATTTCATAACATTTCTACGCGTGTTTCAACACGTTATGATGTTATCATCGGAGGTAACTGAGAATGGCCCCATAGTGTGTTGAAGCATGAGGAAGAACTGATGACGACATCTTAGAGTACTGAAGTGTAGTAGCAAGAAGTACTCGTTCAATCTTCTATTTTATCATGGTAATATCAAGTTTCATTTGGTGGAAAATATCCATATTAATTTGTTTAATAAAGTAGGCAAAATAATTATGAAGTCTACCGCATAACTGATGAACAAAATAGATGTTTTACGTGGATAATGAATAATCAAACGGAATCTGCGGTAATATTGATAATTTTGAAGTTCAGTATTTCATATTTCCTTATAACCAAATTCCAAATGTTTCGCCGATCAAAAACCACTAGTGTTATGCTAAAGAAAATCATAAAATAACCTAAAACGTAATGATTAGAGTATTTATAAGTTTTTGGTTGCATTTAGGTAAAAGGTTAATTGAAAACTCAATTATTTCTTTTTAAAAATTTTCACCCATGACCGCTAGTGGTCATTTTTAGAACTTTACAGTTACAGAGACCAAAAATTCTGAATTTGAAGACCAATTTGCAGATAACACGACAAAATATTGTCACATACTCTTATTGCGTAATAAAATCAGTTATGCTTGCCTCTTGGAGTACAAAATTGAAGGCACGAGGTCTGATGAGTCAAGCACATAACTTTCTCGATACTTGGATGACCTCCTTTAATTCTGGTGCCAGCCAATGAGCGAGGGACCGGGGCCTAAATTTTTGAAGATTTGAAATTTCGCTGCTACCCCTTAATCTCCAGCTTTGAATTTTGGGCTTCCACCCATGATTTTTTAATCAAATCCAAGTATCAGTAACAACCCGTACCTTTTTTGTAGCTGACTTTACATTGGGAAAAGACTCCTCTGTATATAATAGCCTGTCAGTAGTATTTCTATGAATTTTAAGTAATGAATTACTACGTCCTTTCTGGAGATTTGTAGTAAAAATGGCAGTATTAGACAGTAAAAATATTTTGTTACACATGGCACGTTGCAAAATAACGATATGGTTTTTTTCCGATTTCGCTCCTTTCTGATTTATGTCCAAATCCTACTTTAAGCTTTTCGGTGACAAATTTCGAAAATGGGCCCAAGTTCAGGTTCGCGACGGGTCTATTGTGAATTTACAATATATAAATAGCTGTTAAAAATTAGAGCTTGCACGTCTCTACATATATTTATGCTATAGATATACTATATCATTGCGTTCATTTATTTTCACGCACATAGCGCATATTAGGCATCTCCTGTTTTGTTTCTTGTTATCATCTAGTAATTAAAATGACGATCAAAGTCTTTTTTGAGAGGATTTATTTTCTTTTACTATTAACAACGTGGCTTGAAAATACTTAAGTCATTTGAATATCAAACACTTTCACTCATTCTCTGAATTTTAAAATTAATTCATTTCAAAAGACGCCTGAATTATTAGCTACTATGTACTCGTGGAGAAAGTTATATGATAGAAGTATTTGTTTCACTTAATTTTTTTACATCACGATATTTTTCCTGCCAAAAGTGGTTAGCAAAAAAGTCCTAAGAAGAGGAGCAGAAAGTCTGCTGAAAGCCTTAAAAAGACGCATTGACGACTACATCTACCAAATCTTGAGACATGATGATCTGATGAAGACTGCCATCGATGGACCGGTGAACGGGAAGGACCATAAAGAAAGGTCTCGCATCAGATATGTAGAGCAAATAGTGAAGGATACTAAAGGGGAGAATTATTCAAATATGAAGAGATTAATCTAAATAAGCCATGCCTTTATTTTTTATCAAAGTATGGCCTGTGAAGCCTGTCCTACAAATAATTGAACCAAACACATAAACATCCATGCCCCGGAAAGAGAAATCCTCCCAAAGCAAGACACGAACCCGCGACCTCAAGTTTGACAGGCAACTTATTTACCACACCGCCACGGAGGCAGGCACCGAGGTTAGCTGATAAGTGAATGATGAGAGATGAGAAGCTGATGTGTTGAGAGCTGCGACAAACCGACCTTACGTTTGTTGACCCATGATGATGATTAAGAGGGAAAGGGTGAAACATTGGTCTGGATTGGATGAAGTTACGGTATGATAATTTTTGGACCCACTGAACACACCAAAATGTTTCGCATATGACATTCGTACTACCAATCTTGTGGCGACCACGACCTTGCAAGAGGAACGTTTTCTGGCCGCCTTCCATGCAATTCGAAATCCGTTCATGAGGCGTGGTGACTAGTTCTTGAGCATGCCTAAGGCCCTCGAACTCTGCCTGTCTCCTGATAGCCCAGCTTTGATGCATGGCATGCACCAGCAGCCAGCTTCGTTGCGACTTGCTGCTGGGCAAATCATCATCATCATTAAGGGTCAACAATCCTAGTAGGTATTGGTTTGGCGTAGCCCTCTACTCGATTCTTCCATTTGCCAACCTCTTCATATTAACGTAGTTCCTCTCTTTCACGTCCTTTACGACCTGTTCTATGTGATTCTTACGAGGCCTGCCTTTTCATTTCTTCCCGTTTACTTTCCCTTCGACGATTGTCTTCATTAAGCCATCGTGTCTTAATATGTGGCCGATTAAGTTGTCCCTTTTGCTGGGAAAATGTAAGATAAAAACGGTCGCGCTAGTTGACCATGGTATGTGCCCACACACACACACATACCAGTAATTGAGAAGGCAGTATGATGAGCATATGTTGGAGCAAACCCATATCCAAATAGCCAAAATTTTAGCCATGTTCTTATTCGGTCGACATTCTATCTGAGCGAAAAATAATTTTGAAATCAAATTGGGAATCACTATGAGATCGAAGCTTTGGAAACATAATTTATCACCGCGGATGCATGATGTCTGACGCACATCTCTTTCCCATAGAAGTTAAAAATATACTGGAAGCTCCATCACACAAGGGGAGGCAGGATCTAATACTTAAATTAAAAGGGGTATTTTGTGAGAAATTAAAGATAAAGTTTTTCCACAGAGAATTTTACGATAACATCAATGACCCTAGTTACTGGGTAAGCAATTCATTCGGATTGATAGAGTAGTTTATATACATAAATTACGGGATTATAACAGACACTTCATGTTAACGTTTATTATTGCAATTGCTTAGAGATATCGTCACGTATACCCTATGGTAATTAAATTTTGTATATTGTAATGAGTGCCTCTCAATTAGGGTTTTTGAGTGCCAGTCGCATTCGTTTGGAGAGCCACCAATAAATTAAAAGTTATGATGCACGCGAAGCTGCTTTGCTCCAGAATTAAATCGTTTAACTTAAAATTGAATTCATTGACATAATAACTAACGTCATAATTTTGTGCATGACGATAGTGAATACCTGGTGTTTAGTCACCCGTTTCCATAAATCCTCCGTATTCCGTAGATGTCGATGTGTGTGAAGCAGATACCGATAGCTTTCCTGAAAAAATCCTCATCCAACGGAGGAATTCCGATATCGCCATGAATTTAGTAAAATGCCCTCAATATCCAATTTCAGTAGAATTTATGCATGTGCGGCATACGGACGGCACCCGGATGTTATCGCCGCTAAGCAAGAATTTATTGAGCAATCCTGTAATCGCTCCCGCCCCTCTGACCGAGCATTCGATCTAAACTTGAGCCGAGCTGAATGACTGGTAGAAGCGGTGGAAGAAACGGATCGTTTCCTTATTCCTGCCATCCTCCCCATATGCACGGACGCCCGCATTGCCTCTCGGGGCTCCGCGATTGGAATTCCTCGCCGCCATCGGGAGAGAATTTCCCGGGAGCGTTGGTCGGCGCCAAAAAAGCGGTTCGCTCGCCTCCGCCCAGCGTCTTCGGTCTGCCTGGCTGGAAGAGGAGCGAATATCCTCCGCCGTGGATCAATGAAGGAGGAAATCAACTGCCCGCGGCCGCGCTGTCTCTGCGGATATGGCGATGCTACCACGCTGTCATGGCCGCTTGCCTTTGCCCGCGAGGGAAAGCGAGTCTCTGGGGCGCCATTCACTCCTCGAATGGAGTAATTATTATATAATAAGCGAGCATCAAAAGCGCGCAGGATCCGGACGGCAGGACATATCTAACCGAGCACGGTTGGGAGAAGAAAAATAAACTTATGAACACGAGGTAAATAGCAGTGCGGTGTGACATCATCACCCATTTCGATTACGTCACGTCGGGTTCTGAGATGAGTGGTATTTCCTTCTTTTTTTTTCTCGTCCACTGCGATCTCCCCAAAATAGGGACCCGGCGGCGACCCTAACTCGGGCGGAACAATCTCATCAAATATGGCCAAGGGGTCGCTCACTCACTTCGCAATAAAGTGAGCGCACTTGTACAATATGTATACGCCTCGCCCGGAATCAAATGCGGAAGGAATAAGAGTAGCTTCTAGAATTGAGGAATTGTGTTCAGAGAGATTTGTGAATGAAAAATAAAGAAAACACTTGCAATGGGAGCCCTAGGGTGGGCATACGCCAGTGAAATACAATCTTTTGGCGCAAAAGTTGCAGAAAATTTTGAAGCATAAAAGTGAATAAAAAATATATCATTATGCATGCATTTGTATTGCGTATAAATATATTTTTCTCATCCCCTACCTCCAAAGAGGTTCGAGTGAACGGAATTAATATTCCAAACAGAGAATTTGAATAGAACCGGAAAACAGGTGCAAAAAAATAATTATTCATCGAAACGATACGTGACGACTATAAAATTCACTTATTGAGACGGCAAGTATAAGAGTTTGAAATTTCACTTTTTTGCAAACATCAAGAGTTTATAATTGACATTTAAATTAATGATGGTACATTGGAATGGCTGCTTTAGTTTTTAGTGTATTTTACACTCTTGCATGAAAAGTGTAGGTTGATTTTTATGGCATTACCTCGCATATTACAGCACCTAAACAAATATCTGTACATAATTTTGGCATTTCCAGCGCAGCATGTTTATAGTGCGAGGTTAGAAGCCGTATTTAATTCGAAGTAGCTATGTTTTAATGGTAAATGAATACAAGTTATCATAAAATTATATAAAAGCTGCTAAACAAAAGTTATCGCATGTCTAATGTGGATACTCATATTGCCTAAATGAAAAACTTCCATTATAATTATTCACGCAGTGAGGTAGAGTTTTCTAAAAAGGGCATGCAGATGCATGCCCTTTTTAGAAAAGTTGAGTTTAGAAAAGTTTAGAAAAGTAGAAAAGGTCGGGTGGATTAGGATGTGTTCCCCGAATTACTTACGGCACACGGAAGGTATGATGATTTGTAGAGAGGTATAATACACAAAACGTGGATAAAATAAATTAGGATGAGAGAGAACTGATAATGGATGCAAATAGCAGAGGAAAGCTTAAAAAATCTACGAATAGAATTTGGTTGAAAACTCCGTTTAGGTAACAGCTTGTGGAACAAGGAATGACATTTGACAATGAGGAAAGGCCCGTAGTAGGCCCCATTTACGGGCAAGGAATCCACGAAAAACTTCCCAAGAAATCACTATTTTTGGCTGAACGCCTCCCATGACGTATTTCGCGTTCAAAGTTTTCCCTAAGTTGGTAAAAAAAAAGAGGGAATAGAATTTCGATGGCATCGAATGCCGATTTCCAGCAGCATTAGTGCCGGAGTAAAATTAGGCACTTCCGAATTTTCCACAACGCGGAACTTTCCTGCTCGAATCTTGGAGGTGACGGAGTTTCATTTGCATTCGGATTCCTAATTGGGCGCCGTTTGAAGAGCACTTAGAAGAGCTGAGTTCGTCCCTCCTCCGCTTTAACTGAAGGCCCCTCGTCGCCCTCCGTCAATAGCAGGCCTACGACGTCTTCCGCGCTCTCCTTCCATCCAGGACTTCGCTTCAGGCGAGCACTCGAAGAGAGGACACCTCCGCGAAGGAACAGGAAAGGCCTAGTCTTATTCTACTTGTCCTGTGACTATCATTCATTCAGCATCAATTGGGGAAAGTTTGGACGAAGTACTCCCTAGATGGAGCAGAGAAGTTTCGAAGCAGCTCCATCTTCCGTTGGATTTATTTATTTCCGTTGGATTTATTTCTTTCGCTGGATGTTTCTTTCAATTACGGGCATAAGTATCTTATTATCCTTAATTACTTCTTCCATTTACCAACATTATCTAATGGGGGCGTTGCTCGGAACCGAAATCGCAATTTTATACACGAAAATGTTAGATGGAAACGAAAAACAAATTTTATGGAAAAAAAATCTTTTAACCACAACCATTCACTAATAAATCAAAAATTTAAATAATCAAAAGGTGACGCCCACCGAAAAAGCTGCTTAGATAACAATGGCGTCATTTTCCTCCCGTCCTTGGCTGCTTTTAGGGGAAGGGAGGGTAGTGGAGGGGGGTTCTCGGAAGGTCTGCTCGCACAGATCCTGTCGCAATCTCTCCTATTGGCGGAGTCAACTGCGTCCCCCCCTTTGCGATAAGGCGAAGTAGCTTCGCGGGCTCAGTTGTGATTGGACGAAGTCAATGACGTCAGAGGTTGCACCACGCCCACTTTTCCGAAAGGGTTAAAAACATCAGTTTAATGCCGCTTATAACTCGAGAAATAATTGACGGATCAAAGAACGGAAATACGGGGCTTTTTATTTTACAACCTCTATCAGATCCGGCAATAAAAAAATATGGTAGACGACCCCATTATTACAATTACAATTCCTCTATATTAGTCACTATGCTCTGCAGTCTTAAGTGTTGTTAACTATTGGTTTCCCTCCAAGAAGAATTTTTCTCCTTTCCGCACCATGTTGAACACTTCATGATTTGTCTCCATTTCCGTCCATTACACTTATTCCATCATCCTCTACAGTCACAGTTTTAAAGCTTCCAATTTATTTATGTCATCTCACCCTAGTGTTGTGGTAAGCTAAACCTAAATAACCCCTCACTCTATACTAATATGTTCTTCAATGTTTCTTTTAATTTCATTGCTCAAAATTTGACCAGAATTTATACAAAAGTGGAAAATGACTGGTAACCCAAAGGTGGTAGGTTCGAAATACAACCAGGGTAAGTATGTTGTCCATGTCATAGGTTAAGGTCTTAAGGTAGACGGTATGATATTAACACAGCCGATGGAGCAATTATAAATCTTGACTACCACTACTTTAAAGATTAAATATTTTCATTCTAACATTAGGAACACTATAAAAAACTTTGGACATATTTCTTTGTATTAACTTAGCAAAATCTATTAGACAAAACTACTCAATGAGTTCTAGCCTATACTATTTCATATTTATTTTAAGTTTTCACCAGTCTTTATTGAAAGTGTAGATATTTCCACTTTCTAGATGCTACTTAATCCTATTGCGCATTGGCCTCAAATTGTGAACAGGTAGCTCAAATTACTAAGATATCAACCACAAGACTCGCGATTCGAATTTGACTTAGCAATCGATGATCCGATTTATCTATCAAGTTTTACTACCTCTTCGTTGAACATTAATTGACGAGTCCTAAAAGGCTTCTTACAGTTTATTTAATTTTCTGCGAGTGTTTTTTTTCTAGTCATGTAATTAGTGTGGAAGGATGCTTGTGGATTTGTTGACACTTTTAAATGTTACACTTACAGTTGAATGAGTACGATTCATACTAGAAAACATTTACAGGGCATTTACATTATTATACTTGTAGGTTGCTTCACCGTTAAGATAATTTCCTTTGACAAATGTAGTGTTTACGGTTGAAGTTAACAAAATGAAAACTGAATCACCCCTCAGGTGCAACTATTTACTTTTCTTTAAATTCCCATCCATCATTTCCCGAATAAGCCATCCATCTTTTCCTGGTTCCATTATTCCTTAATACTCATTTTCCTTCGGATCTGATACGTATATTTGCATTCCCGCCCCCTGATTAGAGCCCACATGAAGTGTCAGTGCGTTAGGTTACTTTATTTAAAAAAATATTTTATACCTTCTTAGATAAAAAATCCCCTAGAAATACCCTGATATTTTGTTTGCGTGGAGTTGATTCAGGTTATAACTCTCCATAGAATCTTTCCCTGATCATTTAACTATCATTTGACACCAAAATAACTGACATAGTCTTAAATTCAAAGAAAGTATGAAAAAAGAATGTCACCTACTACACATAAGGCGCTAGTTACAGAGTATAGGAATGAAAAATTCTCACAAAGTCGTACAAATATTATAAATTTCGTGAAAAGGAGTATAGGGTTTGTAAAGGGTCAACCGGACCAGGAATAGCTCAGCGTGAAAAAATAGTTCAACAAAGATTCGCTTCCACTCTAAATGGATCATCAGCAATCATACCACCGGCTAGTGGTTTTCTGAGAGATTTTAGATACCCAGCACACATTCAGGTGAGTGGTTTTGCAGGAAATTAATCCCGTGCCACTGGCCAACTAACTACATTCAAGCAATCAATTAATGAAAGCATTTATGAAAACAATCACGCAATGTTAAAAACAAAAATATTCACTCACGCTTAAGGTTGGCAGTTCTCTACTCTAGAGTTTCGGTCTCCGAGTGAATGAATGACACTTAAGGGTCACATTCAGGATGATGGCTTTGGGGGATAGTTAATTCCATACTATTGACCTACTTAACACTGTCGTACAAGACTTGCAGAAGTAGTTAACGGGGATGTTACTCCCGAACGCTTCCCGTTAGAAAACACACACAAAATCACTCACTCTAGATTGAATGCTCAACATAATTGATGGCTAATTAGCAGACTAAGTGGCCCGCTTCAAAACAAATACAAACAAAACATTTATGCCGAGGTGGAATTCAAACCCCCGGTTTTTGGATGGCAAACTGACCTTGCTGCCACAGCAGGCTTGGATGATGAAGGATATAGTATAGGATAAAATCCCAGCTAGCTCATAGTAAGTAACTTCTATCAGTTGAAAGAAAATAATAGGTAAGCGGCTTACAATAGAAATGGTTTACATATTTCATACGTTAAATTTACTGTAGAGAAGTAGCCCCCTACCGGATAATAGTGGTACTTTTGCAGTACAGCAATGAAATTGAACACGGCGTCATGGATCATAAAAATCATGGAAAAGTAATTTTTCCCTGGCATCGTCTTCTTGAAGCCAACATTATAATATTAAGGTAAGTTTCATTAGTTTCTCTAATAATGAGTTTGTTGAGTTATGCACGCAAATATCGAAACAATTTTAACACACTGCTTCGCAATGTACCTCAAGCATATCGGAAGAAATTGTATTGTGATGCATTGTAATTACTTGCAGTTAGTTGCCTTATTCTAAGAAGAGTGCATATATTACGTTATTTTTATAACAGTGAGCATGTATTATCAGTTACAAGCAGTACTCTCTTGGGTGCACGTAGTATTTCCTTGTATGTTAGTTTTAATTATTGAAATAGCTGGTGGTACATTTTTCAGTGAGGAGAAATACAAAGGGAAATGAGTGGCGCTAACGACACTGAGGGGCGAAGCTTCCGAATAGATATTCCTGGTGGGAGGAAAGAATAACTGTCTTGAAATGCAATTCTCTGACATCATGCTGGGTAAGTAGGGATTGTGGCTTTGCAGTACAAAATATGGTTGAACTGGATCTCCGAGGGTTTTTTCGATTTTCAATATATGTAAAGAAAGACTTTGTTCCAACAGTAATTGGTAATTTGTTTTTAATAGTATGATAAAGGCTATTTTTATTTCCTTACAGCTGCCGGTAAACATTAACATTGGAAGTGAGGTTCAGAAGCCTGAAAAAGAAAAAAATCGACCATCAATGCCATGTCTAATTTTGGAATATAAAGGCAATCAGCAAAACCCAGTGTTATCCGAGTATGTTTATTATATATTTGCTATTTTTATCACATTGTAAATTGCAAATAAAATAAATGTTGTTTACATTAAAAGTGCTATGTTCATTTCGCTAACAGTAGCCCTAGTAATGATAATGATCGCCGTAAGATGCCACTACTGTCCGCCTGTAGGTCTGAGATCGAAGATCCGCCACACGTGGCTCTCATGTAGTTAAGGACCTTACCTATAATTGGAGATTTATTTGGAAATAAAATTTTGGAAATTGGAAATTAAAAATTGGAAATTTGGAAAATAATTTGGAAAAATAATTTTCCAAATTTTTGTGAAAACTGACGGAAGAATTTTTCTACTGCTGTGTTTTAATGGAAGACACGTAATTTTTAAGCATTCCATCATACGGGGCTTCGGACCTTATCCTATCCCCATCCCTTCCATTCCTATCCTTATACCTTTCCTCCCGGTCTGAAGCGCCTATTAGTGCGGAAACAGACTTGAAAACACCCATGACTAAGCATTCCAGCATAATAATTCAAGTGTGTTAAGTCAGCTTAATTGAATATTAGGTTTTGTTGATACGTTTTTTAAATTTTATTAAACAATTAACATAAGCTGTTTTTCACGCATTTTTACCATAAAGTAGGAAAAAAAACTTTATATTAGCGGTCTTCAGCGACAAAAATATTTATACCAAGTTATATAGTAAACTTTCAACTTAAATGTTCTAAAGAAAAATCCTGCCCCAATCTGGCCCCCCACCACTCGATCAAGTTATGTACACAGAGGTGCAACCGCGCGGCGCGGAGCTTAGATGCGGAAATTCATTCAGAATTTGTTACAGTTAAGGATTTCTCAATAAAAATGAGACAACACTCGTGTTTTCCACACCAGCATGCATTATGTACTCTATGTAAGCCTTATTGTTCCCTTTTTTCAATGAGATATATCGATTTTAATTAGAAAGATAACATTTGCAAGGTCCAACGCGTGCGCCGGCAAGTCGGAGCCTTGTCTCATGAAATGGGCAGCTGCAGGGGAATATTTTCTCATCTTTGGAAAACCCAATTTTTACCATTATGCACCAACATATTTTGCTTTTCACACATTCTTGTGTCATTTAACTATCAGCTGCTCAAACCTTCGAATGAGGAAATTGTATATCAGTGGCCGCGGTCTATAACCGGCCGACCGCGATAATTATCTTTGGGCCCGATAACCCTACCTTAGTCTTTTGATTTTTATCTAGCGTTTGAGAGCTTTAATCCCTGTACGGCTGTGTTGGTAAAAATGACATTCGATGCTTTGGTATTCGTATGTGGAAATTCCGCTTATTGCTTTATTGCCTCGTGCCTGAAAAGGGGTTTTTGCACTTTTGCGGATCACCTTTCTGGGACAGGTGCGTGGACGAAATATGCGAAGTAGATCCTTTGGGTTTTTCTTCAAATTCTTGTTTCCAATTGGTTGAAAGAATTCTCATTTTCACGATTTTACTGAGCAAATTAGTCAGATTTTCGTCGTGAGTGCGAAAGGATCTCAGTGCTGGTAACACGGAAGCCAAAAGCCAACATTTCTCTGAAGTTCAATTTCCCCAGAGCGTGAAATTTCGTCGTAGATGCCAAACTAGAGGATACTACAGATCGATCGAAATGTAAATTTTCCTAGACAAATGTCTCTGTGATGGTTTGTATATTACGCAGGAAATTTTATTATAATTTTAATTTGCTTCTCCTGTGAATCAGATTATTGACATTCCGGATTAGAAAAAAATGCACCCCACGAAAGTGACTTGACCGGAAAAGAAATGCATGACGTGATTTTCAATGGAAGTGGAAATTCGGTGTATTCCAAAAGAAAATTGACCTTGCAATATCTTAACAGTAAGTCTAACCTAGGAAAATACATGGAAATGAAGGAAATTTTGTCGAATGTCATGAACGCAAATGAAAGTACCTACTAAGTCAACTTCGGATAGGAACAGTGATGATTTGGAATCCGATGCAATATTATAATAGGTTGATGACTTAATTTTTCGGGATAAATCACTTGCAATAAATATTTTTATGTTTTATTTATGAAATTACCTATCTGTTTCAAGATTTAAAATATTTTTGAAGTTATTTCTTGAGTATGCAACGACAGTATAAACGCTGACCCTGATGCCTTCTGTTAATCAATTATTATATTAATGTCGTTTATACAAAATCATTTTATGTATTATGTAATATTTTATTCCTAAAATTAAAATACATTTGCAACGGCTAACTTTTTCATTAAAAACTAAAAATTTAATAATCCCTCTATACTGCAGCGGTATGTCTAGCAGATTTTTGGATTTTTTCGGTCTCCACTAATTTGTTTAAAAAAAGGACCCGGATAATTTTTTGGCAAAATATAAAATTTATGTTTAGGGGCCTAAAAAAATAGTTGGGAAGATTTCGTCGTTCTATCTATAAAAATAGGGAATATATGATTTTTGACCAGCTTTTTTCGATTTCAGCCCACAGTGTGTCGTCTGCTAGAGCCGCTAGAGTACGGAGCGAGCACTCATCCATGTAAATCAATGTCACAAACGTTGCTCGACAGGATGTTGCCTTTTTTTGTAGTTATTTTGCTTTTTCGACGATTAAAACGAATGAGAGAGAGAGATAATATTCCTTCAGGTTAGTGCAGTAGCAATTTTTATTAAACCAATGCTGTTGGTTTTGGAAGACTTAGAGGAGGAAGGAGCATTGGTTCAAATTCCTATCTTCCCCATCTAACTCAAGAAGTGAGAGGATAATGCAACTGCTTACAGCAGATTCAAAATGCATGTCCGGAATGCATGCATTGATGGGAATTATCGTGCATAAGATGCGCCAAATGCAAACGAGATTTGAATATTTTGACGTTGATTATTAGTGCTCAATATTGTAAGTTCTTTCCAAGAATTATTTCATGCCAAAGGATGGTTGAGATATTATTAAGTGCATAATATTTTAAGTAATGGTAAATTTAAATACGGTTACCTAAGACAAAATTTGATGTGACACACTATGTCGCCAGAAATTTTCGGGTGGTTTGCGGGATGCCAATTTTATTATTTTAACAATGTCTCAAAAAAGGTGTCATAGTCACACCATCGCCCCATAATCGTTGCCAAGATGAAAAATAAGGGAAATGTTGACTAAGAAAGGCATATAGCTATGAGCTACAGACGAAAGCAAATCAGCCTCTTCGCACATATCAACTCTCTGGAAGCACGTAAATCAGATCTTAATTGGAGAGGAGATTTCGTCCGTGTGCAGACACCAGTCGTTCTGTCTCTAGAGAGCTTTCCATTCACCATGCATAAGTTAGTAACTTAGCTCGACGCGTTTTGTTGTTACAACAGCATTATCATCGAGGCTGATCAAGGAACTTGATAATGCTTTTTCAACAACGAAACGCGTTGTGCTAAGTAACATCCTTGGAAATTTTGCAATGTCTTCCTACAACAATAATGCGAATTTCATCGCCGTTAAGTTACAAAAGGCAATTTATATGTACGCCCAAGCCTCGCATAAAAACCATTGGTTGACGCATACATACTCACTTTTTACTGTTCAGTTTAGGAATTCGTACCCGCGTTATTAAGAAGTATCCTCTTATAGGAAAAAACTCGTCTTATAAAACAGATTAAATAAAAATTTTGGCAAAAAACCTTTTGGATAACAAAAAACGCGGTACACAAGTAAAAATAAAGGCCAGTAGAAAAATGGTTCAGTTGAAATTACCGTTTTAGTGGAAAACACCGGTTCAGTAGAAAACACCGGTGCTGCAGAAAACACTGGTACAGCAGAAAAAACCGGTCCAGCATAAAACACCGGTTCGATCTATTGAACTGATACACCGCCGTCTCAAACTGTTTTTTTCAAAACCGAGAACCGGTTCAGTATTTCCTGCACCAACCAGCCCTACCGTGGCCATAGCGATATTGATATAGATCCAAAGCTTGGATAGGATTTGATTAAGTGTTTCTACTCTTCCTCCATACATGTATACATGGTGAGCACTATAACATGACTAGGAGTGTTACGCAAATCCATTGGCCACCAGGCAATACACGATGACACGCGATGTGCGATCACATCTATTGTCATCTATCTATTGTCATCGACGAATTCGACATATCGTAATCATTTTGCGATATGCATTGATTAATATCGCGGCAGAATATTCATATCGTTGTATAAATGTCATGTATGGGTGTAATACTGTGGTATATTTTCCAATGTTAATCTGTCAAATTGATAATCTTAATTAATTACTTCGAAATTATTGCATCAAAATATTTAATCCTTATTTCACTGTTTGAATATAATTTAATACTATTTTCATTTCATACAATAATAATTTGGTACTTATTTCTTGGTGTGAACTTGCTTCATATCCCATATTTCTTATTGTGTTATTTTTTACGAGTCTATTTGCGTACATTTAGCATGTTGGTTTTTTGTAATATCAAATTGTAATACTTTTTCTTAAATTGGTGCTTTGCAAACAAAATATAATTGTATTTTGAGCTCAAATATGACTTAAGAATATATGTTCATATCGGATGCAAATCCTTGAACAATAAAATAACATTATTATAATAATAAAATACGGCACAATTCGTGGGTTGGTCGCAGCACGCCTGCATGGTTCACGTGACTCCTCTAACTCTCGCAGGGCACGGAAAGGGGTGGGAAGGTGGGGGGGGAGGGGGAGGGAGGAAAGGGGGAGGGGATTGAGAGGGGGATGGGGGAGGGGAGAATAGAGGCGTGCGCGAGTCGGCCGCGCACACGGATAATCAATGACACGGATTCGCCACGCAGGGCCGGCCGCCAGTAATTAAAGGCGTCATGTTTCCGCCAATTAGGCACGAACCCCCATGGCATCCAAGGCTGCTCCATGCGGAAAGGGATCGGGTTTAAAGTGCGCTGGAACCACCCGACCCAATACCGTCGCCAATTTGAAAGATTTCCTCGGGGACGAAGCGGTGATAGCATTAACGACTCCCCTCGTTCGTCGGGGACATAATGCTCGCGAGCTCCATTCTATTCTCTCCGCGTCTCACTCACTTATCTTCCCCCTCGCTCCTTTTTGCGTTAATTCTCCGATATCTTTTGATGCATTTCGTTCGCTATCCTCAGCGAAAGGTCTTTCATTCACCTCTTCAATCACTGATATGCCAACTGGTTCACTGTTTTCCAGGAAGGTTGTTTTTTCCAATAGCGTCGCGTACCTTCAGAGTCCTATCTTCATCCGAATCGTCAACAAAACTGTCCTCTAAACAGTCTGCTTAATTAATCCGAATCATTAACAAAACTGTTCTCCAAACCGTTTTCTCAATTAATCTAAATCATCAACACTTCTTACAACTCCTCTTAATTAATAATAGCAACAGCATATGAGTGCACTGATTGCCTCTCATTTTCGATGTTTTGCAGGCAGAAATTGAGCATGATCTTGAAGACTCGATGGAGTTCTCCCGTCACAGTAGGTTTTCACTGAGGACCTCTACGTACCTTCTTCTGTAACATCAAAACATGTATTTCAATGCCCTATTTCGCTCTTTAGTTCAGCGCTTTTTCCCCAACACTTCACCCTCCATATGGAAGGCTTCCGATAAACCATCGCCTTTAATTGCTTGGAGTATCCACATACAAATCTGAAAAGCTTTCAATGTAACTGAAATTCGCCACCTGCACCAGTTAATGCTCTGTCACTTGTATGTTTAGCTTAGCCGAAAATTCACATCCTTGGAGAAGGCAAATAAGCAGTTAACTTTGGGTATTTTATTTTTCTGAAAAGTAAGATTTTAGAAATCATTGATACCTTTTTATAACCATATTGAGCTGGTGAAATGAGGTTACGTTTCTTTTATTGCAGAAAGCATAAGTCTCATTCAGAACGCAGTGCAGTCTCAAATGCGTTAAGCAGGAAATCAGTCACCCAATAAGTTTCCGAATTTTCACCAAAATAGGCACAAAAATCGCATTAAAATTACCCAAATAATTAAATGGATTAACTATCGAGGTATTTACTCCGAGAAGAACGCAACGTGTTCATCAAGAAGGCAATGCAGCAGCATTCATCATATTCTCGGTCTGACACGCAATACGTGCTATCCCTATTTCCGATATTCCATTATAGGCTCTGTCCACATTCCATTGTATTACATGTAAGCCACCGCAGTGCACCTTAAATGATCATCATCTTTCATCATTTCATGTATCCGACATTCTTGATCATTGTTAGTATCCAGTCCCTCGTTTTGCTTTCAATTGCAGTACTCGAGTCTGTTTTACATCTCCTACTTCACTCAACTTTAATGCTCTTTCCCTTATCTAATGTATCTCCTAATATTAGCATAGATTACATTCCTTCTAAAATACCCATCCTCTTCCTCAATCTTTGCGCTTTCTCTTACCATTCTTCCTTCAACAACAACTGTCAGATTTTCCGTCACTATTTACTTTCTGCATTTATCTGCTTTGCCACTTGCCTCTTTCCGCCCAAAACTTGGACTCGCGTTTCTTCAGAAACTTCCTTCCTTCCACAGCTATCTCCTCTACTTCCTCATTCGGTTCCGTCTTCGTCAATCAAACTTCCCTCGTTCTCCTCCAAACAAACATTTCCAACGCCGCGAGTCCTTTTGCATCCGCTTTTTCCTTGTTTAGGTCTGGGAAACTATAAAATGGCACGCCCTGAACAATGCTCTTTACTTCCCTTCTTCTCCTGAAAGTTTTACTTAAGATTCAGATTGAAAATCACCTTGGTGAACTCTCTTTTGCTAACGAGTTTATTTCCCCGCCTAGTCTTTAAAACTGGAATTCCCAAGTAGTAATTAGTAATTGATAGTTTCAGGCGTAACTTCGTAAAATTTTTAATGATGAATAACAGCAAAGTAGGGATGTCACATCGACATCGATGTATCGGACTACTCGATGTTTTTTTGCCGATACATCGAAAACATCGAGTGGTAAGACAATCGATGGAATATCGACTCGGTGTTTTCAAAACACTCAACATCGCAGCGATGGTTTAGGAAACGAGCGGTATAATAAATGTTTTTGGTTGACCAATGATTCATTTTTCTGATTATCATAAGCCTTTTGAGAATACGAACGAACCTTCCCTAATTACGCCATCTATCTTTCGCGTGTAGGGAAACAAGTGAAGGTATAAAATCGTTCATGTTTTCATTCCAGTGTTGCCTTCCAAGAACATGATCCGCCATGCCTACATCAGTTCCTTCTGAGAGGATTGTATCAGCTTTCAACTTGGTGTTACAAGATAACAGGAGTAGGTTGGGGTCGCTGCACATTAAGCAAAGAGTGTTACATACCGATACTGAGAGATTTGAACGTTTTAAACCCACTGTTTTTCAATTAGATTTTTGTTATACTACCAAGCTTAAAATATTTTTAGGAAACAGGTACACCCACTTTATTGCGTTATTTGTTTTTTGTTGTAATATGTTTATTTATCTTTATTTCATTATGAACAAGTGATATGTTTTCTATGTTTAAAAATAAATTCAATGAAAAAATATTTGCGCATTATTTATCAATGTTTTACTAAATAACGTCATGTTTCCGAATAATTTTCAAAATTGCAAGTTTTTAAAAAGATGCAAAATTTCTGATGCATACATACATACATAATACCTCTAGGTTGCTCACCTCTAGGTTCATAATACCTCTAGATGCATACATAATACCTCTAGGTTAATACCTAACCTCGGATATTAAGGCATAAAAACTCGATACATCGAATCATCGATGTTTTTTGACGATGAATAATGAGTGAGTGGTGAGTACTTTTATAAACATCGAAACATTGACCACTCGATGTTTTGTAGCCGATGTGGCATCCCTACAGCAAAGTAAAACTTAGAAATTCCACGTCTAAAGAAAGGTTTTAATGAATTAATTACAGCAATGCATTATAGTAATTACGTCTTCTTTTGTCCACAACGAAAAGGGAGTAGCTAGATCGTTAGATCTCTATTATTCGACAAAGCTTTGTTTGTTATTGGTGGATAAGAATGACAAATTACGATCATTTAAACCATTTGATGATAGGTGAACGACTTGAAATGGGAAATATTTTATGGAATACACGAATAACACAGACGAACCAGAAGAACATGTTCCTAGTTTTCTACCAATAAAGGTAGGGAGGTCCAAATGGAAATTCAATTCTTCACACGACCCATATTTTCACACAATGTCCCTATTGAGCTCCTTATACTTCCTACTACTCGTTTTTCTATACGAAATATCCGTTCTTCTCCTCCCTCTTACACATTTACGCAACATTCTTCCCTCAAGCAGGTACTTCAAAACAGCGGCGCATTTTATTGCCTTCTGCCATCTACTGAGCACAAGCACCTTCCTTTCCTACTACCTCAAGCATTTCCTCACTCGTATTCCTCTAGACCCATCTTACTTGCTCCATACTTATCCATACCCAGATCTCAAAAGTTCTAAGCCTATTTACATCTTTTTTCCTTAAAATCAAGGTTTACGTGCCATATAGTGCCACTCTCCATATAAGGCTTTCTCCATATAAGACACTGTCTCTTCCCTACATCCCTTATCAACGATTCTTCCATTAGTTCTCACCTAAGAGTAAAAAAATCTTCCATCAAAGCAATTTTACTCTCTCTTCTATGCTTCTATACCCCTTATCCTCCAATGTACTACCTAGATAGCTGATTGTACCACTTGCTATAGCTTCTTATCTCCAACTTTCAAATTAAAACTAGACCTTTTTGTTCTTGAAAATGTCATTACATTTTTTTTCTTGTAGTTAATATTCATTCCGGATCTTTTGCTTTAGATATGTAACGAATTTAGAGTTTTTTTGTAAGACCTTGGCTTTCAAGCACCCGATCATCCGCGAACCTCACCAACTGCAAGTTTCACCTTAACTTTACCAGTCTAAAGCCCATTCTATTTCTTCTTTCATTTCATTCAAGCCTCTCTTACAATTTCATCTGAGTACATCTAAAAAATGATGGGTTACTGCAATCAGCTCAGCCTAACCCTCTTCTATTACCGTCCAATTCTCCCTTAGCTACTCACGCATACGCCGTTAGTGCCATGCATGAATTCCAATTCAGTCATTCAAATCAGTAATCAGTCAATCTAATTCAGATCTTAATCAGTCAAGTTCCCTTGTCTGTTCCCATCATACGCAATACTTGCATTATCTTTTCCCATCTAACTCTATCGATCGCTACTTCGAAAACAATAAAACATACAAATTACATCAGGAATATATTCTATGTCAGTTATAACATGTAATATAATCGCTGCAATTACATTCCGTTTTGAAATCCTATAAATGAAATCTCACCTTCGCTTGAAAATCATTTCATCTATTTTTCATCCTTCTACTGTTTCATGCATGGCATTTGGTACATAATTCATCCTGTTATATCGCATCCATTTGTTACCTTTTTTTGGCATAGATATCAGAACTGTTTTCATAAAATTCTCCGGCTAAACTCTCTCCTCGTATATCCTGCAATGAGGCCCATAAAATCCCTCCCTTTCTCCTCTTCCTAGAATCGTTAGTAGTTCAGGTGCGATGTTTTAAACCCTAACCGTACCTACTACCCGCCTTCATTTCTCGCAAAGTCTTCTCTACCTGACAATCCAGTATCCCTGGTCCAGCCTCACCCTTATCTACGCCCTTTTTTTCTTTTATTCCCAAACTACTAGGCCTATTTTTACTCTCGTAGTCCTGCATTTTCATTCCACCAGCGGATAATGTCTTCTGGTTTAATCGCTAAATTTTCCATACCCTCCTTGAGGAAGGGTACTATTTTACATTTATCAATGCTCGAAAACTTGTTAGCCGTTGAACACAGGGCGCCCATATCTCTTTCCCTCCGGAGCCTCTCCATCTCCTCTGATTTCGAGTTAACCGCTTCTTTCTCGTCCTCCTTGTTTCTCTCCTAGGTCTTTCGTTCATTTCCTTTATCGTCTTTAGACAATACTTATGTTTAGATTTTTCCATCTCATTCTTTCTTCAATTTTTTCCCATCATTCATGCTTTAATCCATGGTTTCTTGATCCTCTTGGCCTCTCCAATCAGTGGCGGATCCAGGCCCATATCTCGGGGGGGGGGGGGGGGCAATATCTGCCAATATGCTGTATGATGTATTGGTGGTATGGAATATCACCTAATTGGGGGGGGGGGGGTTCTCATCCAGAAAATTGTAAAAATATGAAAAAAAGAATGGTGAATTTGCATGCAACTTTTTCAGGTTTTCAGCATATTTTCATATTTTAAATTTTTATACTATTTGAATATTGCCTTATGACTTAGGCAGCAAAAAACTTTGGTTTACCTTCGTTCAGAGAAAGTATAAGCACAAAATAATTAGTATCCATAAATTTAATTACAACTCTTTTACAAACAACATGCATTCTAAATAACTATTTGTAACTGTAATCTTCTTTTGCCTCTTTAGCGTAACGTTCAAGCACCTTGTCAACATTTATATCAATATCTTTGTGGGTAAATAAAAGACATAAGCCATTCAATCTTTCCTCAACCATTCGGGTTCGTAGCCATGATTTAACAAGATTAAGGCTGCTAAATGACCTTTCAGCACTTGCAACACTGATTGGCAGTGTGATAAGAATTTTCAATAAATTTCTTGCGGTGGGAAATATATCTTCATCACAGCTCTTCAACCACTTACAGTAACCGGAATTTTCTTTCCTTCCTCTTTCTCTCTCTACCACTTTGTTTTCCAAATATTTATTTCCCCATCGATTACAGCTTCAGATTGAACAGTTAGAAGATGTTTGAAGTTCCTAACAACTTTCTGAAGCCTATCTTTGACATTTACTTTTTCATTTGCAGCAGTGGTGTTGGAGTTCAGAATGCATACAGGCAACAATATATTTAGATCTAAATACATTAGGGTGTCTTGGGAAAACCGTGTCTGAAGATCAACAATGACATTGTCCAGAAGTGGATTGTACATGGATCTTCTGTAGTAGTGTATAATTGTGTCAGCGTCATGGCTTTCTCTGTGACGTTGCTTCTTCACGATTCTTGGCATTACTAGCTGCCTTCCAGCTTTTCGGCAGTAGTTTTTGCGTCACAATATATCTCTGTAAAGGACTCATCACAGTTTTTTCTACTGTCCTTCAAAGATGTCAGAGATTCTTGTACAGCGTTAGAAGCCTTGTTTAGGTCTGCGGCTGGAATCTGCAGTAACTTACTCAGAGGAAGCGTTCTTTTCAAAACGTCAATCAAACACAGGAAAAAATAAAACCTGGGTTATTCACTGTGTTAATGATTAGAGCAGCCTTTTTGGCCGATTCAGACTCCTTCCATTCACTCATTTCTGAGAAGTCATCTACTATTTCCGGTAAGGCAAAGTAGAATAAAATTACAGCATCGTGCCTTTCCACCCATCGAGTCGCAAAAAGACTAACAAGCTGACCTAAGAATGAATTCATAATGGCATTTTTTTTGTATGACTGATTGAAAAACGAAATAACTTCCTTAATTATTCCAACAGCGTTTTTGATGGTTTGGATTTTGGTTGCCTTCGAAAGAGAATTATTCAAGGCATGGTTGTAGCATGGCAGCCGTTTTGTATTGACCGCCTCTCTATGGATCTCTGTGATACTACCAACTTCTTCCAAAGTCAAAACAGATGCTCCTTCTTTACCGCTTCCTACACAGAGACTCAAATCTGAATCCAGTTCTTTCACATTTTCTAAAACTATTTTACCAAGAGTCTTCCCAGTAAGTTTTGTTTCCGTATTTTCTGTCAATCGCACATCAGTCATATCTACAGCAGACTTATATGCATCAATGAATGCAATGAAATCTTCCCTTATAGTTTCTTTGTACAGATACCTTACAATTAAGGCAATGTGTTCCTTGCGAGACAGATCAGGTGTTTCGTAGAACAATATTGACCAATATTTAGCTTCATGAATTCGTTTTAGGATTTCTTCCCCACAACATTCTATCAATAAATTTTTAGTGGTTTTACTAATATAGGTAGCACGGGAAGATGCACTTTTTAGGTGTTCCTCAAGTATTTGTCACCTGCATCTACCCTGAACTGCAACAGGGATTTGAAGCTACCTTGGTTTACAGCAGAGGCCACAGGATTAATGGGCCTAATCCCTATGACCCCTTAGAGGGATGTTCTGACGTCCAAGCAAGATAATGGTTTTAATAATAGGCCTCAGCCTTTCACGATTTTCGATAACTTGACTAAGGCGTTCAGTACATACTTGATTGACTACCTCTTTGTTTTTTTTCTCGGGGGGGGCATTTGCCCCCTGTGCCCCCCCCCCCCCCTGGATCCGCCACTGTCTCCAATTCCTATTGTTTTCTCAGATCCTCTCAGATCTCTTCTTATTCCCGCGTTTTCTTCCTACCCTTCCTCAACTTTTCCCTATTTTTATCTCCTTTTATGGATCTCTCCACAAAATCCTGATATTCCATTTTACTTCCCAACAATCAGAACCCCAGCCAAGCTTCTCTTCGTTATTCTCCTTCCTCTTTTTAATTTCTTAACATTTCCTTTTTCTCACCTTACATTTCATCAACAAATATTATGGTTGAATTTTACATCTGCACCTTAGAAACTATGTAAGTTCTTAACGATGTTCCTACATTTTGTTTTTAATATGATGTAACCTGATTCGTACCTTCCTTTGTCCTCCCGCATTTTCCAAGTGTAGCAAGTGCCTGAAGTGTGTTTAAACCATGTTTTTCAGGTCACTTCATTATTCCTCCAAAAAACTCTACTTCTTTCTCACAGAGGTCATTCTTTACACCTAGTGCATAATCTCATAATTCACTTGCGTGATTCCCTACCCCGGCTACAGCGTTCCAATCACCCATCACCATTAGAACCTTGCTTTTGCTAAATTCCCTTTTATTTCTTCCAGCTATAATTTGTCTACTTAGTCTACTTTATGTTCCCTGGTCTGCATGAAAAACATGAGCGACTTCTAGGTTCGTCGGAACCATTGAGGTATACCTCAATGGTCGGAACTACTTTCAATTACATTAACGATATTCTATCACCCAGAGAGAGGCTCCCCATCCCTTCCATTCCTATCCTTATACCTCTCCTCCCGGTCTGAAGCGCCTATTAGTGCGGAAACAGACTGGAAAACACCCATACATACATTCTATCACCCACCTGCTCCACATTCACTATCCTTTTCGCTGACGTTGAGCCGACTTTTCGTCCCCATTGTATGTCACTCGCTAATCTATACTACAGAAAACCGCTGGTCCTTTCATCTGATCCAACAAATCGAAATTTCCCCTCTCCATTTCAGGCTTTGTTTTCCAGATATCCTGCTCTTAGCATTGTTCAAACGTTTCATATTCCTATACTCAGCGTTGTTACTCTTTGGTTTGATTTCTTCTTCGTCTCTGTCGTCACTGTTGTCTCCCTTTCCTTGCAGGAATTTGGTGAGATGACGACCGCAGAGGCATTGCTCACTCTATTTTCGGGCATACATCCACGACCCACAAATTTGGGACCGTGTACTGTAGTTGTCAGGATTTTTATCTCTCAAGCTCAAGTCCATTGTGCTCTTGGGAGAGTGTTATTGAAGTAGTTACGCTTTGCATGAGTCAGTAGTGTGTTTAATGTGACATCACCGATTGAAAGTCCACCCAAATGGAATGACATACCCTCTTACAGTAGCATCGAAGATAAACCTGCTGCGAGTATGGCCAGTTCGGTTGAAAGATCCTGGCACATCGATACGACACAAAGGAGAACGTTAAGTGGTGAGAATTGAAGAGATGACTTAGTGGATCGAGTAAAATAAAAAAAAGGATGCCTATTCTCAGTCAAACCCCCTTTTAGTTGCAATTTATCAAAATAGGAACCCCCTGGACAAAAATAGTTTTAAGCGCAAGTGTCAGGAACTTTCAAACAAGCGGCCTACCAGTGTAGCACTCGAAACAAGAGACATCATTGGTCCACAGATAGACGTTCCAACCGGCGCACGGAGTACTACGCTAAACGTGCCCTCTTATTCAAGTAGTGGCCGATACACCACTGAAATATCTACCAATGTGTGGAATAAAACCCTTCGGATGAGCCCGGGTTCGAGCAAGTTCTATAAAAATAAGTCTATTTATACCTGCCTATTTACCACAGCTAACTTATCTTAATATTCGCCATAAATTTTGATTCATTATCATACATTATCCTTCTCATTTAAAGACCTTTCACCACATATCTACCTTCTGGTAAAACACATTCGATTACCATTACTGTGTTTTTCTGGTTATCGGTTTGATGAATAGTAAGATTTTTTATACAAGAGCCTCTTTTTCCCCCCATCATTATCATACTCAAAACCTTTTGGAGTAGGGAGGCTGATGTTCTCTTGGCTACAATCGAAGTGGCCTCTTACAAACAGCGTTCTGGCTACTCGCTTTCTTTCTCCTCTACAAAACATCGACACCAAGCGAGATATCAGGAATAAAAAGGGCCCAGAGCATTGAATCGTTAAAACGTGTCGCTAGCGTCTCAGCCACATGAAATTTTTACCGAGCGGTGCGGGGATGAGAAGTTGGCTGATGGACCACTAATTGTTCTGCGAGATGCACAATAGTCACATTTGGGGCTCTTTTTGAAAGCCTCAAGCACTTACAGGCGTGATTTCGAAAGTCAGCATCCGCAGGTTTAAAAAAAAGAACCTGCTTCAAAAGTACTTGAAAAGTACTTGCCTGTGAATCTCAGAATCAGTCCTACCAACTCATCTCTTACTCCTACAATACTCCTTCAAGTTGCTATAAGTCTCAAAGTCTTTTCCACTACAATTTAATCAGGGCGACAACATTTCTCAAGTATTACAGAGGTGTTTACCTGTAGAAGAGAAGTAATGACAGAACCGCTGATCAAGGACATGAGTAAGAATACAAGGAAAGGATATTAAAGGCAATATAGATCGCGGCACTTTATGGCGCGTTAATATAAACTTTCAGGAAAGAGAATGGAAATATACACAGTGCTACTGTGATGATGCTGTTAAGAAGGTAGGTCAAAACGTAACGAAAAAACCTTCAGGGTAGAAAAATCATATTAATAAAAATGGGGATTTACTCCGTGTCACACCAGCCCTCAGTTTGAATAAGTGATTTGAGTTGCGATACCTCCGTCAATTTGGTTTCAAATTAGAGAGCTTGGGGTTTCTCATTGGGAAGCTTGAAAAGAGCATTTTCGAAGAGTTCATATTTTGGACCATTTAGTCAGAAGTCTCATATTTGCCTTTTGAACCTTCCAAAAAAATTAAACAGGATTATTAGAAGGGGGATACTAATGGTAATAATTTTTAGGGATTTATTTTGTTAGCATGAAGTCACTTGAGAATTAATAGTAGGCACAATGTCAACTTTATAAAGGGCTATATAAAAGGATTTATAGGATTAGATATTTTTATCCAATTTCCAATAATAATTTTTGGAGTTGTCAGACAGAACTTCTTCAACCCAATTCACATATTTCCAACTAGGTGATTTGGCAGGCCTTACTATTTGCTGAGAAACTGCTTTTATTTACACAAGGTCAAGTGCTGCTTGTTCGGTAATATTTTCGTCTCTAATCAATGATTAGGTACATACTTCAAAGGCTCATGATTGAAGTCTTCTGAACTTTGAAAAGTCATCTAATTCAAAAAAGTATTTACGTACGAGCAATATGCTGAATAAAAGGTATTTCGTCTACAACTATAACTACAATGAATTCATGAAATCGAGGAAAATACACGGAAAAAAATAGTTTGCCAGATACAACCGAACATGTTTGATTGGACACTTATAGATCAAAATTATTACAATTTCGATAAAAATAACCATGTGATAGATAAAATTTATTAAACGATAAAGTGCCCGATTATTAATAAATTCGGTAGCTAAGAATTGACTGGAAAAGACGAATCATTTCGGCTAAAGTTACTAAATCGGCTCGGTAGTCGTAAGAGTTTGATGATCTTCACCAAACTTTCGGTAAATTCCAAGACCCAACTAAGCGTTTGCTTAAAAACATCTGACTCTCAAGATTCTGTTCTATAGATTATACCATCTTGCATGATAGTCGCGCTTGTTGAAGAAATGTGTCTTTTGTCGCATCGTTTATATAAACGGAACCGTGCGCTCTGGAAATAATGCTCTGAAAACCCGGTTAACAATATCAGTGGCTGTCCAATCCATCTAGTTGGAAATAGAATCTTCGAGAGAGCATGAAAATAGATTGGATGGTCCATCCAGCCAACTTGCCTGTCGTATCCATTACACTTGATATTCGGGCCAACTATTTCTTATCCAATTAAAATTGGATGCCTCATCCAAGCTCTTTTTTTGAGTTATGATATTCGATGTATCAGACGCAAGTTTTGCAGTCTACTCTGTGAACCAAGTGAATACCCTGCATTTGTTGTGTGTTTCTTAGGAGTCTGCGAAGTTGTGAACGATGGAAAAAAAGCTGCGAAGCCTGCTGAAGTCTTGGGGCTCCCAAAAGTATGCGGAACCTTTCATAGGTTATTAATGTTCGGTATCTTATCCAATAATAATGTTACATAATTTAATTGCCTTTTACTGCTTCAAATTTGATAATTTGTGACCATTAAAAATGTTTGATTAGTTTATACATTAATTAGTTATGATAAATCACGATGACTGTTCTGTTCAATAAAATTAACCGTATCACCTTTCATGAGTATCAAATAGTTTGGTAAAGTAAACGAAAAGGTTAATTTTTGTTCGACAAATTTAATCATACCCTCAAGAATACCAAAACATGTTTGGTAAAATTAACGGAGAAGGCTAGTTTTTCATGATAAATTTTATCGTACATTTTGAAAATTTTCACAAATTTTTCCACCGAACAGTCTTGATATAAATAACTGTGAACTTCAATGTTCCATATGAACTGAAGTTTTGATAAAATTTATCGAAATATGATAAATTCAATTTTTTTCAGTGTACGTATGACACGTTAGTTGTAGGTCAAATCCAAGACTCTACAAGTCGCATCAATGCAAAAATGAAATGAGATCCTACTTGGTGAAGGGGAGTTGCCGTGACGAATCTTGGATCGGATAAATCCTGAGTGGAAGAAAAGCTGTCTCAAATGTCTAGAAACTAGAAGCGCGGGAAAGGATATTTCCAGATAATTTAAATATTCAACGGTAGTTGACAGACTTCAACGCTCGGTTTGATGACCTACAGAACAGTCACACGTGCAAATATATCGGCACAACTTTTTAATTCCTTGAGTCAACATTTTAGCGGCACATTTTGTTTTGTCCTCGGCACTGAAGTAATTTGTTTCCAACTTTTTGCAAAACGTTTACGACGAATATTTTTAGGAAATAGGGCTGATATGTTGCCTCTAATAATGCTGCTATTTTCATTATGCATAACAATTTCAAAGTCACACCAAAGGTAAATTTTACATACAAAAATATCAGGTAATTAATAACAGCAGATCATGGAGAATATCTAAGACATTTACGATGAAAGAAAATAAGTTTCCACATAAACAATCCTCGCCGAATGAAATTCACTTTATTGTAAAAGTCAAACAAATAATCATGGTTTAATATTAATAACAATGTATATTATTGGTGTAATTATGGAACACACGGGGCTTACTCGCCGAGTATGTTCAGCATAGGTTCCGAAGTTTCGGACACCAAAACGTTTCATAGTGCTGGAAAAATGGTGATAATTATTGAGTCAATCACAGACAAATGACAAAATTTCGCTTCGCTACCATCTCTCTTCCCTTAATGTCATTTAGCGTGCCGAGTAACTGACGACACTAATAGTGCACAATTGACAGGCACCAATCAGGTGAAAACTTTGCATCATGACTCGACACAAGTCACGTTCGAAAGCCTCTTGCATTCAGAGATAGAGAGAGTGGGACTTCAAACAGCTCAGTAAAAAGAAAAGTTAGAACATTACTTCCATTCCACTAAGATATCTATGAAGCAAATATCTCCAAAATCTGTCTCGCGAGAGTTAAAGATAAGTGAACATCTTCAATTACGTAAAATAAGTTACGAATTAACAAACGTGAGCTATTTATTTAACGCTGGAATAATGTCACTCTTAAGGAGAAGAATTGATTGAATTTACACTATTGATGCGCTGCAAATTAATTTTAATCGGGAAAAATACTTCCACACAGCCAGATTTACATGCTGCTATCATCGGTATCCTTAAATTAGCTACATAAGGCATAGTACCAAAATGGATGATACCACCTAAATTAATACTGAAAAGCCTATGAAATGTAAGTTAATACATTGCCGGCTTATGCATTAAGGTAACATTACACTACTCACTTATTTAGTGTAAATTGCTGGTCTATTTTTATCACTTTGTACAAATTCTGTTGTACTGAGATGATCCTAAGTCATACTTTGATACAAAGCACTCATTAACTGTAGTACTGCTACATTAACAGGGGTCATTTTTAACCATGAAGCACAAAAGTTTCGCATGCGAAGAAATTTACTTTCCCTTCAGCGTGCATTATCTTGAATGACAATGCAAGATACTTCTTGGCTCCATTCAAACGAGTGGGTACGATGCTAATTTAAGAGGTAACTTACCTAAATAAACTAAACTGAATTATTCCCTTATAATTTTTTATATATCCTGGTACCTCGCCCTAGCTCATGGCAAGTTTGCTGCTTATAAATCATGATAAACCCCTACATAAAGTTTAATTACGCACCTGAATGCATAAATGGTGCTCAGGAACCCAAGCGCGCCCTGGAATGATTAGGCAAGACTTGTGGGTACAATACCTCCAGTCCCTTCAACAATAACAACAACAGAAGTTTGTTAATAATAGACGTTGATACATCGACACAACGATGACCTTTTGAACGCCTTATCAGTCCCTCTCTATTCTTAAATCCCAGAAAAAAATGAGCATCTGCCACCCTGGGGCAGCAACTGTTAGTGCCACTTGAAGAAGGAAAAGAACCATCAGGATGGTAGCATGTTATAATATTTGGAAACGTCGTATCCAAACATGAGGAAGTCTATCTTGTAGATGTCGTAGAGAGCGTCTATCTGCTCCTTGTTCAGCGTTTGAAAGTACCGAGGCAATACGTCTTCAGTCCTCGCGCCTATGGCTGCGTTGACGGCTTCTCTGGGTCTGCTGGCCAAGTCCACACCTCCAGACTTCCGTCCCAAAGCGCCGCCTATCCCGGACTTCTCGATGATGTAAGCTTCGTCCCGAGCCAGCGTCTCCATCTTGGCCACGACTGTGAAGTTGACTGCACAAGGAGTGCAAAAACGATAGTACGGGGCCCAGTGCTCGTCAAATCCCGGGATTCCACTGTAGCCTCCGTCCTTGACCCCCTTGGCATTGTTCGCCGACTCGATGACCCACGACACGAACTCCGAGAACGTCGGGCTCTTCTCGTTGTTGAGACTCTGAAATGCGAACAAGAAAGTGACGATCATAAGACGCACGCCACATGAAAAAACCACTGCTGTATTTGACGGCATATAAGACGCACCTTTTTTTCCAAAATCATTGCTTAAAAAATCACCCGCGTCTAATGTGTGAACGGTCAGGGCCATCATTTTGTCTTATACACCGTTAAATACGACAACCACTTATGCATAAAGACTAAAAAGCATGATCGGTACAGAGTAGGGCTTTATTAGATTTTTATCTCACAGCAATCATCCGCAAGCTTCGACAGTATTTTGATCTAATATGCATACGCACTACATGAGTGCGTGAAATATTTCACTCAATTCTCAGCTTTAGGTGACTGGCCTAAGCGTACAGTTTATTTTTTAAATATTCGGTTATCTTACCATTGATATCACAATAAAATATGCGAAAACCACACGAGTACGTATTTTCTATACTAGAAAAAACGATTACTCGGAAAACACATGCATAATAGCATATAAAATATTTTAAAGAAACGAGCCAAAAATGGTTTATCAGCCCCGGCAGGTGAGGGTTGATTTCAAGAAAAACTTTCTGCGTAGTCTGGAATTTTCTCTGGAAGGCAACTCAGATACCTAGAGCTTATACATACGAAGAGATTCAACATTAAATGGACCTTTCATGAACTATCGCAGCTGCTAAAGAAAAATTCACTTGTTCTGTAAAATCCCTCATCACCACACTCCCGTATTACGGCAGTTTATTGATGGGATTGAAGATGTAAGATATATATTAAAAACCCCTGCGTAGTATATTACATATGACCAGAAAAATAAGACTAGAAAAATAGTTTGTGATACCGATAGATTTAAAGTGTCATTTTTCCCGCCTACCATTAGAGAACATAATAGCAAAGGGATAGGAAGGTGAACTATTGTTAGAATAGTCTGTAGCGGTAGCACTATAGCTTAATTGCATGGATGTATGTAAGTAGAGCAAGTATTGGTAGTTCTTATTTGCATGTAAATGGTGAGTGTTTGGTGACCTTCACCCCCTTCACACACCCACGCGGTGGCTCGTACGGTACCTATTACATAGATATAGATGGGAATATTCTAGAGGTTTTAGGGAGAGTTTCTGGTTCAGACTCGCCACAGACTATGGTTCTCGTTCGGACTTCAGGTTCAGGAACTATTGACTCGCCACTTAAACCGAGACATGCGCTTCACTACACGATAAGACCACACAGCTACATCATTTCCCTCCGTGAAATAAATTTTACCCCAAATATGGTTCATGATTAATACGCTCCAGCTATTTGCAACAACATTGTCAACGCCACGTTTTGGGACAATTACGCTTGGGATTTACGGCGGGAATGGGTGCAACTTGTGAAAATACCACTTTTTGGTATCAGAACATTAAGTAAGTACGCTTAGTGAAAAAATATAGGTAGATGATGTGGATTCTTAAACGAAAAACCGTTGTTATTTGTAGGTTGCAATCCTGCTTAATAGCAGAATGATTAAGAGGAAACTGCAATTATTACTGGTCAGATGCTTTCTTCGTCACAATAGGCACTGTATTTTGCACTTTGGACGAAAAAAGGATCAGGTCAACAATATAGTATTAACTTATCTAAATATTTGGAATATTTTTTTACTTTATGGAGGCTAAGGAATGTTATCAGTGAAAGTATTATATTTTTGGGGCGGCGAATATAAAATAAGATATGTGGATTTTATCGGAAAAAATGAAAAAAAATGTCATTTATCTTGACTTGTGCAGAGCCCATGGAACTTTTTAAATATATGTATTCCAGAATACTTATGACTGTGGCGTACAAAGGATAGGGATTCAGAAATAGCATATAACATTCCCGAAATAATGTCATTCTGGATATTTTTGTAGTTATTACAACGAAAAAACTCACCCTATGCGTTCCCGGAGCCGGGGAAGTTTTGAATCTGAACTTGGAGATCATCTCCCGGGCCATTTTGCGGTAGAATTTGTGTCGGAAGCCCTCGATCTTGTTGCGGTAGGCGGACAGGAGCCTCTCGAAGGGGTCTCGTACGATGAGGAACGAGAGGGAGTGCGGCAGCGCCGCCTTCAACTGTTCGACCGTAGGCCGGGGAAAGCGCTCCCTCGCCAGCGCCAGCGGCGACTTCCGCGAGCGCCTGAGGTACTGCTCCTTGTAGCCTCCTAAAGAGATGAAGAGGCACATTATTTAACTCACCATAAAAACTTCTGGTGTTAAGACTCCTAAATAGATTACTTATGCATGAGTAATCCAATTTTCCCCTACTTTATATACGTCAAATATTTGTACTCATCAAGCCTGTGACTTCAGCAACATTTATGCCCGCATTTCACTAAAAAAATAAATGAGTACTTTCCGGTGTTTCATTCCCATTGCAGTCTCTACATAATTTCTCTTAAACAAAGCCCTGACGATGGGGTCACAAAAATTAGAAAATTCACAAAGTTGGCCTTGTTTGGTTCTGTGTAGATTTTCATGTTTCTATCCATCTACCGAGCGTCAAGCCTTTTATACATATATGTCTCAAAAGTATATGGCTATTGTAAAATGAAGCATCAGACGTGACCAATACACATTGTTTACCAGAGAAAAACACCTTAAGGAATATATTTTGTATCTACCGTTGGTCAAAACCATGATCGTAAGTAGAAATAAAAGAACGCAATTAATTGTCTATAATGAAGCATCGCCTTATAATGAATGGATAGATAAGGTAAATTCTTTATGAAGATGATTTTGCTGCAGATATGAAAACTTATAGTTGGTTAACACCGACATTGCCATCATGGCGAAGCATTTATTAAATGTGTTGACAGCAGTTTCTCGTGCTTATTTCACATGCTTTCATCTCTGGCTCCATTTCACGAGCGAAATAGACCAGAAACAACGTGAAAACGTGTATGGTACAGAACTTTTAAACAAAATCAGTGAACTTTTAAACAAAATCTCTCGGACAGCACATCTATGCCCATGGCACACGTTCAACGGCAATCATGCAAAATAAGTCGCATAGCATGAGTGAGGAAGTTTTTTTTTCAGGCGGAACACTTAATTTAACAGAAATTCATTCACAAAGCAACATGCAAGTAATGCTCTCCGGACGTTTGCAAAACATTTCAGATTGTACTGGATCGTAATAATGTCAACGAGCTTACTTCTCTTGTTGAAGACCCTCTTCAAATTACCATGCCTCTATGCATACATGAAGTCACTTGGCCTCTATTGAATAACTTCACAGATGACTACTACACGGTTTGTTGAATTTGACTCCGTATCAACAGCTTTTTTAGTCCCGGGAGTAGGACGCGCATTTCAATCCACGTCATTCAACCTTTGTTCCCTACACTTTTTTTCCCAGTTGCTTGCCCTAATTATCCAATTATTCTCAATGGCCTGCGTCTCCTTTAACGACAGCCTCTTCCACTATCAGGCCGGCAGCCGAGAAATGCAGCCCCGTGAGAAGGGATGTCGGACAAAGGAACCAAGGGTCTCTCTCCAATAGCGTCCCAGACAATAGGCGAAGAGGTCCCAGAAGGAGGTTCATCACATATTAATGCTCATTACCGGTGCAAGATGGCGGAACGTTCCACGTTCCCCTCACCATTAACAGGTTAAGACAGCCCCTGAAGTAAAGCTACACGGGTATAATGCAGGAAAATTTTAAAACCCAAACATGCTACTTGGCCCAGTTTGAGCCTGAGAAGCCAAACAAGCTCTTCACGGCGAGATAAATCGATAAATAAATTGAGGTACTGGGATAGCCCCTGCCACACACCTTTATGGTGGCTTTCAGGGTATTATGTAGATGTAGATGATAATGAGGTGCTTAGGAGACCAGTTTTGCCTTCTTGATGACCCGGGTTCAAAATCTGAGGGTGACAGATTTTGTGATATAGTCTCTCCTTGTACTCAATACCATTTAGAGAACAATTTCATTGCCATTGTTGAAAATTTAGGAATCTGGAAATTTAGAAGGGGGAAGGATGGAGAGAAACCGGTCAGTTCACCCAACTCGTTCACCCAATTAACCAGACAACTGACTGACGTTCTAGGAGTATCATGGAAATTCTGGTGTGACATAGTCTAGCGTACTCTCTAATAACTGTATACCGAGTTATAAATTCCGTCACTTATTCCTCCTAAGAATAATATGCCTCGAGTATCCCACGGTTCTCCATAATATTCAATAATTGAAAGAATTAAGTTGACGGAAATTAATCTACATATAATTACCGAAAAACTAAGGACTGATTGAAGAAAATACTCGTTACGTAAAATTACGTAGGTGCAAAGGCTATCTTCGGAATATCGCTAATAATGAAATCGATAGATTCGGCTTTAAGTTGGTGAAAATTCATGCTGAATGAGAAGATGCAACCTATGCAAATTTTCCTCCTTGACTCCTATCGTAAATTTTCCTCCTTTTAAATTTCTCTCTTACGTGGAAGAGGTAAGAAACATTTCTAACTTGCACCCTATATAAAACTTAAGCAAAATAAAGTCTGTGAAATATTACATAGGTTATATCTTCTCATTCATCGCTAATAATGTTGGGAAAAACTTTGATGAATTGAACAATGATCAGTAGAAGCGATGGAACGTTCTCGCCATGAGGGTTTCAAGTTATCAAATCTTCAAGACTTAACGGTCGAACAAACTTTTCACTCGTGAGTCACTTTTAAACACTTTTCCTCCAACAGAAATCGGCTGAGTAAGTAAACTACAAGAGGTTTTTAAATAGCTTTCAGAACACGGAGTTTGCTGTATGTAAACGAATGAAAATGTTTCAATTTTCACATGAGAAATAGCAATTATCACACCAACAAATGAGTTTTCAAAACATTTTTCCCTACAAGTATCACTACCTATCAATGTATTACGAGAATTCTTATTTAACTGAAATACGTTACATAGGTTAATGGAAATTGATAAGGTAGAGATACAGCGATAAACTAAGACCTATTCATGATGATTTCCGCAACAACTGAGTCCCATTGTCGCGATACATTAAAGGAAATCGGATTATGGCTTAAACTCACAATCGTCATTAAGAAGGAAGCAATAGAAAGGCAGGCACTTGCGTGATTAAGTTTAGGTCGGATTTTTCAAAATACTGCGAAAAAATAGTATTCAGTTACCCCTTGCGTTATCATCAAATTAATTTTTTTGTCACGCCAAAAAATATTTTTAAAGGGCTTATCGTTGAGATGATATAATATATGCTTCGTTTTCCTTTGGGAGTTAACCTACTACATGCCACGTCGTAGGTAAAAGAGTACCTAATTCAACGTTAGCTTGAGCTGTAAGGAGCAGCCACAAATAAACGCAATGAGAATCCAATGGTAAGCGATAATGATACCACTGTAATTGCACACAAATAGTCTAATGAGAAAAAACATTATCAAGAGAAACACACCTAAAAACAAGTCATTATGGAACATACGTACACATACAAAACAAATAAAAAACAAAGACATGACTGAGAAATAAAAATACACGAAAAGAAAAAAATATTCCCATCAAACAGGCATTTAGTGTCAGTAATACAAACCACACGACCTAAAAGAAAACTACTATAAACTACAAGAACCATACACACAAACACAAATACTACGTTGACGGTCCAATAAGCTAGTATGTAGGTCGTTTCAGACCATTTTTTACGAGAAGGTAAATAATATGAAGAAAATCCGATTATACGATCAATCAGCCCTGTATCTTAGACGTTAGAATGTGGACTCATCTAACCTGGTCAAGAAATGCCGTCATAAGGCCATTTACATTAAAAAGATATAGAGAAGAGCTGTGGTGGCACGGGAAGGCGTTGAGACTCACCGAAAATCTTGAGGAATTTCGTCCACAATTCGCTCCTCGGCTTTCCTCCTCTCTTCCTCGAAGATGGTGAAGGAGTCACCAACGAGTCCCCTTAAAGTAACATTGACATCACCTATTACATGCACCAGCACAGTTAATAAAAAATTAAAATGTTTAGAAAAGTAACGACAAACAGGATGCTTGACATATTAACATGCCAAAGTAATTACGTAACTACATATCTAAATTGTTATCATAAATCATTATCCAAGCAAGGAATCAAGAACAAAAATGTTTACGCACAAAAATAAAACAAACGACAGCGACAATCGAATACACCTTTCGGTAACTACTGAAGAAAAAAAACTGTGCACAAATTTTATCAATTCCTTCGATTTATTAGTAAAATTTAACTAAAATAAACTAATTACAAATGTGAGGACTAATAAGTCTACCATGGCAAATTAAAGCACAACATGTACCAAACTACAAAAACATATGTTAGCATTCACACAAAAAGGTAGTATCAAATTGGTTTCCTTTTTTTTCTTTCCATTCAACATCTGTGGTAAAAAACGAATTGAAGACGATATTTTTTTCCAAGTGACCGTCCAAGGCGCATCGCGGGAAACATAAAATGAGGTCGCAGAAGCGCAAGCGGAGCGGGTTTTCGAGCGTCTTACCCAGCAGGTTGAAGTTATACATCCAGGAGGAGCTGGCCGCCTTGAAGATGTTGCACCAGACGAGGTGGTGTCGCTCGTCCACGAAGAACTCCCAAGCATTGGGCTCCACTTTGGTGGTTCCGTCGTCGGCCACCAGCCCACTGGTGCGGCACACCTCCCACATCTTCGACCTCCGCCTCGCCATCTCCTCCTCCATCTCGGCTCGACCTCCTCGACCGAACAGAGAGAGCGAACGGCGGTCCAACCCTTCGTCCGATACCTGCCGTCCCGTGTCAAAACAAAACAAAATCTTAACAATATGCACTTCCAGTAGTAGTAGAGTGGTTAGTTAGGCTAGAGCAGGGGCTCCCAAACTTTTTTGTACTACGCCCCCTCCTGTTAGAATGGAAACCTTCCACGCCCCCCTTCACAGTAAATTTTGTGAGCATGTGAAAAAAACAAGTATTACATTGAAAACAAAACATGTAGTTTTATTATCATAAAATACTACATTATAAGTTTCAATTTAAAGTAATACTGTTAAGAGAAAAACATCGACAAAAAGTTATATTATTTTTGCAATAAAAGAGTTTTATACCTACAAGTCGATTGTTAAGTTTTCTAAACAATAAGGTTGATTTTTAAATCTACAACATAAAATTAGTTAAAGAAATGTATGGATTTTATTTACCTAGAGATTTTTATTTTTTAACTGGTCTCGCGCTCACGCCCCCCCTGACATGTCTTCACGCCCCCCAGTTTGGGAACCTCTGGGCTAGAGAGTGAGTTAGGTTTATAGGTGCGTCGACGACCATGTTTTTCGCAGCATATGCAACCTTAGATGTAAAAATATTTCTAAACTTGAATCGTACAAGTATTCACGAATTGTTATCAAAAATAAATCGAACGTGGACTGTGACAGCAACGGAAAAGAAAAAGGTGGAAGACTTCTAAATGTGGTACTACAGAAGATTGATGAAGATTAAACCATCTTAGCCAATCCAACCAATCATCAAAGCCAAAACCAACGCTAAACTAGGGAAGCAAAAACTGGAAGAGGTGAAAGAGTTCTGCTACCTGGGAAGCCGAGTAACCAACGATGGACGAAGCAAGAAAGAAAGTCAGTAGAATAGCTGAGGCAAAGAGGGCATTCTACCAAAAGAAGAACCTAACTACATCTGAAAATTCAGGTTAGAAGTAAGGAAACAATTCAACAGGACGTACATCTGGAGCATGTTTCTTTACGGCAGTGAGGCATGGACGATGACAACAGACGGAGAAGAAAAGGGTGGAGGCATTTGAAATGTGGTACTACAGAAGAATGATGATGATAAAATGGATCGACCGAGTAAGTAAAGAGGAAGTCCTTAATAAGAGTGCGAAATGAGAGTAATCTTAAGACACCATGACCATATTTTAAGACACAAAAAAAAGACACACCTGGTGAAGACAATCGTTGAGGGAAAAGTGAACGGGAAGAATGGAAATGAACAGCCTCGCATGAGATACATGGAACAGGTTGTGAAGGATGTAAAAGAGAAGATTTACATCAATATGAAGAGGTTGACCGATAGAAGAACCGAGTGGAGGGCTGCGTCAAACCAATCCTAGGATTGTTGACCGATGATAATGTTGAACCAAAGAATCATTTTTCAACCAGGAGGTCCATATGGTTGGTGTTAGTGGAGCTTACTGAGTTCTAAGCTCATAATCAGGATTGAGTGCGAATGCTGGATGTGGTAATACCAGCTGACACCTATAAAAACAATCAATCCGAGAGCTGGGCGTATCCATAGAGGTTTTGAATCCAAGACTTATGGTGAAGTCTTGGTGACTTCTTGGAAGTCTTCTACAACTGCTGCGTGAGTTACGGCGTAAATTTTGTAAAATGTTGAACTGAATACAATAAATTACTAATGAAAAATACACGTATAATACTACTAAAGAAAAAATTAAGGTCAAATACACTTTCTATTCTATTCACTCTAGGGAAGGAAAAAGGGAAGTACCAGTACTTCCCTTTTCCTTCATACTAATGACGTAAGGAAATTCAAATCATCCCGGTGTCTTCCATGTCCAATTTGCGTTTATAATGGCGAAGAAGTATCCCCGCACTGAAGTATATGCAATAAATTATTACGAAATCATAGTAAAAAAATGGAAAAATTAAACTCGCAATAGAAGTTGGAATGCATAGAAAATTAGTGATCTAAAGTGGACATGTGCACCTCCGAATTATTTTTTCGTTTGAATCGTTACACAGCAAGCCCAGGATAATAAGAGCTTGCCTATTGAGCTTCAAAACTGATTTAACATTTTGTAATTATTGCAATCTTGATTTTGACACTCATTTTTATGAAAATCATTGTGCATCCTTGGGTATGATATTAATTTTTCCATTCAATTGTAGATCAATTGTGTAACTGAATTTTGTAAGTACCTACTTCCTTGGCCCACTCTTTTTCACAATGCATTATATTACTCGAAATCGATATCTCAGTCTTCCACGCGCAAAATCTATGTGTTTTGAACAGGGCCGGTGACAGGATTTTCGGGCCCTTCGGGAATTACTCTCATCTTTTCAAGATATGGAGATAGTTATATCACCACCAAATTAAAATGAATGCAAAGTAATCACTTCTACTAAGCTTTGCTTTCACTGCAACTCTCTCAATCAAACATAACAGCAGGGAGTGAGTAAGAAAACTGAAGTCGGGTGTAATTTTGGCTATGTTTGAGCCTCTGCATCTCGGTAACGGCGACAGAACATGACCAATGACATGCCATTCCGTGTTTGCCAATCAATTATGAGTATTCGTACCAAGTTTTATTATTCTCTCTCCAAAAAAAGCCATTTTGGAATTTCGTTTGCGGCAAAGGGAGGGGAGGTGAGTGTCTCAGGGCCCACGCTTCTCGCTCTATCGTCCCCATCACCCCAAAACCCTCGATGATCACAACAACAATGCTAACGTCATACTTCTCTATTGCACACTGACACACGCGCTACCTTCATTTGTTTTTTTTCACTTTTTAAACAACAAAATTTTGTATTCTTTTTGGCATTAAATTTATTCATACTTTAAATTTTTATTTTCAATTAATTTATTTTCGCCCAGGTCCCCTGATGGCCCGGGCCCCTGGGCATTTGCCCCCTTTGCCCCCCCCTGTCGCCGGCCCTGGTTTTGAAGTATTTGCTAGTATAAGCCTGGCAAAAAATTAAAAGGGGAGTGTTTTACTTGAAATCCTTTCCATCGTCCTGCCTTTCAGCCATAAATATACATAAATAGATGAAATGCGTGAATAGCAGTAGAGAAATAATGAATGAAAGAAGAGATATCTATATCTCCAAAGAATATATGCTCAACATTGTATTGAGATGTAAATCTCAAAACTTAAAGTCAATGGTCAAAAATCGATATGGATTTCAAATCACCACGGTATTTTAGGAACAAGGTATCGTATGTGCGGGAGTTCAGAGCCAACCTTCCCAAAATCGTAAACCCGTTCGTTAGTTGACGATCTGAGAGAAACATGTCCGACGCATATACCCACGCGCCCAATCCAATTCTCGCATGCCGCTTCAAATTTTCCGAGTCTACACATTAACCGAATGTCTTCTTGCGACGGACACCCATTCGTACACGAATGATAATTGAAGAACACAGAACAGAATTTTTGCCACGATTAAGGTAAGCACAGAAAATGTCTCTGAACTCCCTTTAAGGCTTCAATTGTTAAGTCAACAGTCTGGCTGATCTCGTAAATGGCATTCGCACAATCTGGTTGGTCTCCGGGAGGAAGTCTGCTGTCCCTGGAAGTCCCTGTTTACTCGTTTCTTTCCACGGACACATAAGAAGTGAGGAAATATCCCTTTCGACGTTCGTTTACACACACCTTGAGTGGGCAACTACGCCTTAGCGTTCTTGGGTTTTGTTGTATTATTCAAAATAAGCACAACATTTATTTCAAAAATTTAACTTCCAAATTGTGTGAGGCACGTTACCTCTGATCAGGATGGGCTGCCATTTTTAGCGTTGCTATGGATAGTATTTTTATGGCTTTCGCCAGAGTTGTTTTGTCTGAAGCCATCCGGCACATATAAGAGGCCTTTGGATGCCCTCAGAGGTTTCAGCATGCTAAAGGATCGATGACGTTTTTGTTCACCTGCCACACAACGGGATTCCCATGAAAATCACAGTTCATAGGTATGTACTGAGGAACTGTAAGTTCCACGAAAAAATAGCATTTTTATTTACTATGTGAAAACTCAATTTCGTAGCTGGACACAACATAGACCACGTTTTAAATATCAACGCCACGGTTGAATCATCTATTAAGACTGGTTAAATTGAGGTACACTCACATTACGATTTAATTAATCATTAAGAATAGTTACAATCAACTCTGCAGTCGTACGTTCCATATTTTTAACATCCTCGTGACACGTAAAGCCAAACAAGTATTTCGAAGTTGTCAATTAATCATAATGACAGTTAATAATAATGCTAGGCGAGAGGTTCCATCTACCCTTCCCCCATTCTTATTAGACCTGAAATATACAAGGAGGTTCAAATGCACTGGAGGAGACATTGGTATACTAGCTTATGGGTAACAATGAAGCCATAATGGGAGTATTTGGGAAGGGTTAGGCTCCAACTACTCTGAAAGCGTTTTATACGGCCTCTTCTAGAGACTCCATGCGTATAAAAACATAAATAACAATGAAATCACGCCTGAATTCATATCGCAGCGGCGATATTTAGCCTTCTTAAGGCGATGGAAATGAGGTATTAATGCATTTGATTCCCCTGAGAGTTAATTTTATCATTAAAACTGGTTCGAATTCAACGTAAGTGACAACATATTTGGCGCTTTTTACGTGATTTCGAAATTTCCTCTGTATCTATGTCGAATTTTAAAAATTTATTCCAATATTCATCTTATTACTCCTAATTTTTACGAATGCAAAAACATCTTCATCCTTATGAGTATCGCGAGAAGTAAGCCCGTATACCCGTACCAACCAATATGGCCGCTGGCTTCTCAAATCAGCTGCAATGCTTTCTGCAGTACATCACAACCCCCTTAGAAATACCTTAGACTCATAATTAGTACAAGCAACTTTTGTGGCATCCTAACATCCGAATTCCTACTGAAACTAATAACTTAGGGTAAATAGACGGAGTAACTTAAAGCCGCAGTTCGGAGAGTCTCTCGTCCCATGAGATGAGACTTTGAGAGCGGGTCCACCCAATATCCAGCACAGTAGGTACTCCTTGACCCTGAAAAAAGTATTTGCAGCTCTTACAACTGGAATTATAGCAAACCATTCAGAGAGCTAACGAAATAGCTATCAATCAGACACAGCATTTATGAGTGACTTAAGAATGAACACATTTAATTACCACCACCATTTACTTTGGTCGATTATAGTAATAAACACTGCATTTATTTTCACTCTGTGGAAACTTATCTATTTAAATTCCAATACAAAAGAACTTACATGTCTGCATATATACTCTACAAGGACGTCAAAAAAATTGAACGTGAACGATGTTATTGGCTCACGAGATACATACTAAGGGCAATTGTGGAAATACAAGTACTGAAAAGCAACCATCTTTTCCCAGAGAATTTCCGAAAATATTAAGATAAACATATTGATAAGGAAAAAGGGGCCATCAACTGTTGAAAATTCAACTATTCAAACTTTTTTCGTTTAGGTAACTAGGTTCTTTGTAACCGATAAACAAATATTATATAATGAATTGGATTTATCTAATTAGTACTAATTTCTTGTTCAATAGTCTTTCTATAAATACTACAAACAATGAAACATCGCTGTGGCAGCGATTTTGATTTTTTTAAAACATCTTCAAAAAAAATCATTGATTCGATTTAAAATGACAGCGCTTTTCCAATACAGAAAAAATACATATAACTGTGCAATTCACCAGGATGTTATGGAAAATTATCGTTCGAAGGACGTTATGGTTGGTGGTTTCACGGAAGCATACGTTTCCATTAGAAATACAAGGGTACTGCCACTTGACAATTCCATGTTAAATAAAAGGGTATCTCTAGGCTCCAAGTTTTTCAGACAAATATAGTTTGCTTGACAGACAGAGCCTCGTTTACAGGAAACATATTAGGTACTTGTAGGAAAAGCGAAATTATTATACCACGCGCCCGTTACTCAGGGAAGGAGCTTCCTTCCTCCCATCGAGCACGTTAAACGGAGTTTCTCACAGTATTTTCTCGATTCAAACACGAGGCGTAACAAGCTGCTTGTAACATCCGCAACAAACTGCTTTTAACTGCCTTTCGCAACTCTAACCAGAGAAATGACATGGACATCCGCGTTCGTCACCATGCGAATGGAATTAGGGTTGTCGGTAAGCTCGGTGGTGCTAATTTAATTATATAAACAGCCTTATCTCATTAGCATTAATGGATTAAGCATTGAAAATTCATCACCGGGTGAACACGTACGAACTCTTAGGAAAACATTAACCTGAATTTCGTTTCGATTAACACACGCATGCAATATTCAGCACGGAGTGGACGAAGGCCATTTATTCAGCTCATTTAAAAGGACCCTTTGCAATTACGTTGGTCGACCCGTATTACCACAGAAGATGCAATGGGAAGCGACCAGTAAAAATTGGGAAATGGCTTTTGCATGGAAATGACCGAGCTGAGAAAAGTTTTAATTAGCGTAATTACGCAGGTATAACGCACGTTAAGCACCAAAAATTGTACTATTGTATGTTTGTGGTCACAGATAGCGGCGGCAGGATACGTGCTACAGCGATTCAAGTTACATGCCACCAGATAATTACAGAAAATCTTTTCGCGCACACGAGTGTTTCCAAGACATTTTGAATATTTCATTTAGACTGCTCAATTCATTCCACTGTTACCTCTTCGAAATTTAAATATAGGGGGTAACATGCTAGGGCAGCTGAATGAAAGGTTGCTTTCCGGGTAACTTATCGACGGAAAAAGGGTAGGTACTATAGCACCAGCAAAATTTGTTGAAGAAATGCCTTTACCAAATAGGCTTTTACTCGTACGTAAGAACTAATAACAGGTTCTTTGGGTTCTGGCGTAAAGAAAAGATTGATGAAACGCCTACTATGGAGCGTGGCATTGTATGACGCCAAATCATACGTTTCTGAAAAGAGTACGAAAATAGGCTTCGGCCATTGAGGTGTGCGGATTGATAAGGAAAAATAGAAGGCAAAGAGGGTTTAAAGGAAGACGTTACAGGAAATGCTGAAGATGGTAAGATGACAGGGAGTTCATAGAAGAAATTAGGAGGTTACACGATGAATTAAGAGAACGGATAATAACGAACGAGAGTGTACTGAAGAACGTGAAAGAGGAAAGAAGGATAGATAAGGCCGAATGAATAGAAAAATAAGGCGTAGGAGGTATGCAGAACTAAGAAAAGGACACATTGTGAAAATGTGGTTGCGTGTAAAGAAATATTTTCCCAAAAAAACCTACATTAACCTTTAGATAACGATCCAGTTGAAACGAATAACATATCTTCGAATTACCAACTTTTTCTTTGCTTGAAGAGTCTTCAGTCGGCCTTGGGGTAGAATTCTTTCCTAGATCTAGAAAACTTCGCTCGCCCTAAAGGGTTCACACTCGAAGGGCTTTTGGCAATATCTCTAGTGCCAGCGCTACCACGATCAATAGCGAGAAACAGGGAATCTTAATCCTTGCCAAAAATTTCACGTCTTCGTTGTCTACTACTAGGCTCACCCTTTCGGAAGGCCAATCGTAGAGCAAAGTCCGGCCAGCGTAATCCTCAGACTTAGCCCCTGGGGTTTAATCACAGCTTCCTCTCCCACTTGAGGGATAATCCCGATCGTTTGGCTCCAGAACTCAACCCGTACCTTGATCCTATTTCGTTTCCGTATGCGAAGATGAAATCGGTCCATGTCGTTACAGTAACGATCGTATTCATCCGTACATCACACTTCCTTAAATGCAATACTCAAATCAAACTCTCAGATTCGTACTGTGCTGAAACTATAGGTAATAATTAATACAAATGAACGAGAAAATCATAAAATCGCATATATGTAGCAATTAATATTTCACAGCTTTAAATATTCTCGTGCCTATTCCAGGGCCAGGGGGAAAATAATACGCCACACTTAAACACCACGCATAATATACGTTAATTACGCTATTAACGATAGTTTAAAGTATTATTTAAAGTGGTATCTAACGTTTTGAACATTTTATCGAGAAAAAAGGCCAAGCGATATCAAATTTGAACCTTTTTTAGAGCGGACCAATGACTTTTCTCTGCCATAGACCAATAGCACTAATCGAAGATTAAAGAGAAGTGTAAGTGCTCTACTCACAGAACAATTCCTATTCCTAAACACTACCAATAAAATAACACACTTGAAGCTCCAAACAAAAATATGATAACCGTTTTTCACTCCCCTGAATGAAATCAAAAATGACAATAAAGCGAGAGCTGTCGTATTAAGGATTCGATTGTACACTTAAAGCACCAAACAAAAGAACTGTAATCATTTTTCACTCTTCTGACTGCAATTAAAATGGCAATAGCGCGAGAGTTCACGCAATAAGGATCCGGGTTCGATTCCCGAGGTATACTTATAGACCTTTATTTCTAAAAACAAGATTTTCTTTACAAAGTTTGGAGTGAAGAAAGAATCAAGAGCCATCCAATCTAACGATATCAAATTTAGCAACTAAAATACAAATGCGAATATCCAATACGCCGGGATTCTTCACCTACTCGACAGAAATAGATAGATACCCTATCAAGGGGACACTCGAGTGTCCCCTTGATAGGGTAGTAGGGAAGGGATAGACGGCGTCATTCTTGTCGTAGGCAACAGGCGCCGGGACCGGACGGCGCCTCTCCATGCGCAGAATAACTTGGGCGTACTTAACCTCGATCGGATCCTCTCGAGATCACATAGGTGGAGCGGCTGAAGAAATTTTGTTGTCCTTCTGTGACAGTGGATTCGCGGGAAGAAAACATGAAAGACATTCGAATTAGGCTGTCTAATAGGTAAGAGTTTACTTAAAATTATTTAGCATCATTGTCCAAATCCTCCATATCGACCACGTTGTTTAAAAAAATATAAATGAATGACCTTGAGTTTCAGCCAAAGAAGTTTTTTCGACTCATCTCCTTACCGAAGTTTACAATTAAATGACTCCTTCTTAGGGGCTAAAGTTACATCAAAGTTCAGCTCAATAAACAATTATCTAAAACAGCATAACAGCATAAATGAGATATGCTGTCAAAAAAAAAAAAAAAAGACATCGATATTGATTAATCGAAAAACTACCTAGCCTAGAATAACTGTGAGGTTACTCATGATGTTTGCCAAACAACTGGTGCAATGGCAACGTCATTCCCGTCACAATTATTTCCAACATGCGTCATTATAGGTATGTACGCGTTCATGCCTTAGCGAAGTAGATAATTTCCTGTATCATATATCAACGACAGCATTAAAATAAAATTCGCAAGTACATAAGAACCTAAATATCTACCCAGAAAGAAAGCAAGTAACCACAGGGTCAAATCCTATGTTACTCAATACTTATTGAATAGAATATCTTATTTTTTATCCGCCCAAATTATCTTGAATTAAAGGAAGTATTAGATTACGGACCATTGACTGTGATGGCAAGAGCAGTGCGTTATCGACATGGTCAGCATCTCTATAGTGAGGATGTCCAATCAATAGATTTTAAAATACCTTGTTTGCAGAAAAAAACAGGGTTTTAACCTTGTTAAAATAAAAAATCGCCCAAAATACGGGCTTGTGATCAATGCACAAGCCCGCATTTCCACTCTAATACAACGGTTCTCGGCGCGGAAATAATGCGACTCGAATTTAAAAATGTACATACACCGGATGTATTCAATTGTTTCCGAAATGAAAGACATAAATTCATGCTATACATTAGAATAAAATATAATGCATATCTACTTTTGCTTTGTTTTTTGTACTTCTATATTGAACATTATTTCTTCCAGCAGATTTATTTTTTTCGCAATGAATTAAGGCCACTACAATCGTCGAAAATCACAAGGAAAGAAGTGGAAGATGCTCTTCTTAAGGTTGGAAAACGCTGATGTACTTTCGCTCACCTCCCTAGATAAAAAAACTAAACATTTTTCCTGCATTATACTAATTTTCACATGAATTGAAATAGATTAGAAAGGAAGACAAAATCTTTCAATCCATTGCGACTGTTCTAATAAGGAGTGATATTGACGAACAAATTACCTAATAATTAGCTATGAGAATGCTATTGAATCTGGTTGTATTACATCACATCTTCCGGCGAAGGTGAATATTCCATCGTGAAGAACGAAATCATGAGCAACAACCAATAGCGTTATAACGCCGTATAAGTAGCACCATGGATGAAACATATTACTCCTTATAAATGCTTATTTTTAACATTCTAACAGCTTGAGTTCTTAACTGTAGGCAATTTTCATGGGAAAAATTGCATCGTATGGCCGTCCACCTATATAGGCGCTCGATGAATAGAAGACGGGTCGATTTCGCGAGATAGCGGGTGACATGGCCTACCATCCCGAGATTTTACTTCTGCCATGAGTGCACCCCAATTAATTGCTCTGTGGGGAGTATCCAGAGTTCAGTACATGGTCCGTCGGAAAGAACGTTAAGCCTTAATCCCCTTGGACCCCTTCCGTTGAGGGCAATCAAATGCCGACGCCGGGTTTCTCTCTAACATTCATCCATACCCTTACATTCCAATCCTTGTACCCTTATCCTCCCGATCTGAAGCGCCTTTAAGTGCGCTCACTGACTAGAAAACCACATATTGTGAGGGAATACAAAATTCTTATCAATAAGATTTAATAAATATTACCTATTTCTATGAATAATTTGTGCAATTAATTGTAGCCGTTTTTCCGAGGCAGGGATGTGATCGGAAAATGAAAGCAGATTTTTCACAGAATTTCGTTTTTCTCCAGCGGCTTCACATCCCTGCGTTGGACTCACCCTGTGATTGGAAGCACTGGAGAGATTGTCGCGCACGGCCGCGAGGTTCCGCGTCCTGTTGCCGTGCGCCGAGATGAAGGCCAGGGGCAGGGGCGGCGTCTGCTGCAGGAGCTGCAGGTGCACCAGGATGCAGTAGGCGCCGGTGGCCAGGAGCACCAGGGCCAGCAGCCGGTGCCGGGGCGGCGGCACCCTCAGGGCCCGCAGAAGCACCGCGCACCCCTGCGGACAGCGGGCCGACGCTGCGCTCCTCTTGAGGCATCGGTCCGCCTTGATGAGGGCCGGCCCACCGACGCCGGACGTCGCGGCGCCCTTGTACAAGCTGCCACCGTCCATTGGGCAGACGCGGGCTTCCGGGCACGATGGGAAGGCTAAAGGCCTCGGAAGTCCATCGACGCAGGGTCGAGAGTCCTCAGCGCCTGCAATGAATGAACGAATGGGGTCGTTTACCATATTTTTTTTAATTGCCGAATCTGATAGAGTTTATAAAATAAAAAGACACGTATTTTTCCGTTTTCTGATCCGTCAATTATTTATCGAGTTATAAGCGGCGAAAAACTGATGTTTTTAACCCTTTCGGAAAAGTGGGTGTGAGGCAACCTCTGACGTATATCGACTTCGTCCAATCACAACTGAGCGGCGAAGCTTCTTTGCCTTATCGCAATGGGGGGGACACAACTGACTCTGCCAATAGGACAGTCGCGACAGCATCCGTGCGAGCAGACCTTCCGAGAACCCCCCTCCACTCCCTTCTCTTCCACGAAAAACATTCAAGGACGGGAGGAAAATGACGTCAATGTTATCACAGTGGCATTTTCGGTGGGCGTCACCTTTTGCTTATTTTTATTTTTGATTTATGAGTGAATGGTTGTGGTTAGAGGATTAATTTTTTCACTAAAATTGTTTCCATCTAACGATTTCGTGTACGAAATTGCGATTTCGGTTCCGAGTAAACGCCCCCATTAAGTTTTACTCTGCTATAGATTCCTCCGTAAGAGCAATACAACAATACTTACATACCGGTAGATACCTACTTAGTTTTGCTTTCGACCTAGGTACAAAAAGATATAGTAGGCAAACAAGTCATTATCTACAAAAAAGCAACAACTATAAAAATACTTCTCGGAATGCGATAAAATAATAATACCTACTATAAAATAAGAAACTTCTATACGATGGCATTAAGTGCATAAGCCCTCATTGAAATATTAAGTATATAGTTATTCCTTAAATTTTCTAAAGGCCGTTTTACACAGTCGTTGTTACTGCGCAGGCTGCTGCGAGAACACTTGAGCAAGAAATATTGCGCCGTGTAAAGCGACGACTTGCGAGGAGAGACAGCGCCACTGCGTGAACGACTGCGAGAAAATTATAACATGTTCTAATCTAATGCATGCATTCGCGCAAGTATGAAGTTTTTTTCTCTCACCAGATGGTGCAGATTTAGCGGCAACGAACCGACACTGGAATTATAGCGACTAAATAGGTTGTTGACGATTGAGTTGGGTTTTTTTTGCACTTAACTCTTTCGGTAGTTCATTAAGTGCAATAATTATGATTCGGGCGATTAATCACGTGAAAGATAAAAACTCCCTCGTTAACGAAGAGGCCCCTATCCCGTCAACTTAGCCCACAGCCATGCGGCGCTCGTTGCGCAAAATTTGGGCTAAGTATACTGGACTAGGGGGTCCACTATTATGTATAGACTATGGCTTAAAAACATATTTAAAGTGGTGGTAATTTGTCGCATCGTTCACTTCTAATTAGTTGCTACTTCACAGACCTTGACGTTATATGATATATATTGACGGTATTACCGTTACTGAATGGTATATTGTCACTGAAATAATGCACCGACGATTGCACCGTGTAAAGCTTTCAAGCAAGCGTCCTCGCAATTTTCTGTGTCACGGACTTTCGCGGACGACTGCTCAAACGGAAGCAACATTAACTTGCCCAGTTTCAATGACCGTGCAAAACGGCTTTAAGGGACCGAGTTTTTTTATTGACAGAGGCAAAAAAATTCTCAAGGTTCGAGCCAGAGATGAGAAAATATTGAAGGTAAATAGTTATACTAGGTATTGTGCGCACGAGGTAGGAAGGTTCAATCCTATAAGGTATATGCCGAGGGAACGTCGTGAGAACTTCTAATGACAATGACAACATACCGACCTTCATTGCATTTGTGGATTTAGAGAAGGCTTTTGATAACGTGGATTGTAATATAATGCTCGGAATTCTGAAAGGAATTGGAGTGTCGTACAATGACCGAAGAATTATCCACATTTTGTATAAAAACCAAGTAGCAGTGATAAAATCTGGACCCAGCTGTGAAGAAGCAAGAATAATGAAAGGAGTGAGACAAGGCTGTGCACTTTCTCCCGTAATTTTTAATGTTTACATCGAGAGAGCCATCAATGAAGTCAAGGAGAAGTGTTCTGGAGTGAACATCCACGGAGAAACAATCAGCATGCTACGATTCGCTGATGACATAGCTCTCATAGCAGAGACAGAGAAGGAGCTAAATAAGACGCTAACAACCATGGAAAGGACTATGACGATTATCATCTGAAGATCAATAAGAAGAATACTAAGATATTGGTGTGCAGCAAGAGAGAGGAGGCCAAAACCAACGTTATACTAGGAAAACAGAAACTGGAAGAGGTGAAAGAGTTCTGTTACCTTGGAAGCAGAGTAACCAACGATGGACGAAGCAAGAAAGAAATAGTGAGTAGAATAGCCCAGGCAAAGAGGGCATCCTACCAAAAGAAGAATCTACTTGCAGCTGGAAAGACAAGCTTGTAAGTAAGGAATCAATTCATCAAAACGTATATCTGGAGCATGTTTCTTTACGGCAGTGAATCATGGACGATGACTGCAGCGGAGAAGAAAAGGGTGAAAGCATTCGAGATATGGTGCTATCGAAGAATGATGAAGATAAAATGGATCGATCGAGTGACAAATGAAGAAGTCCTAAGAAGAGTGGGTGTGAAAACTATTAAAAGAAGACGGGACAACTTCATCGGCCACATCTTAAGACACGATGGCCTGATGAAGACAATCGTCGAGGGAAAAGTGAACGGGAAAAATGGAAGAGGCAGGCCTCGTATGAGTTACATGGAGCAGGTCGTAAAGGACGTGAAAGAGAGGAACTACGTTGGTATGAAGAGGTTGGCCGATAGAAGAATCGAGTGGAGGGCTGCGTCAAACCAATCCTAGGATTGCCGACCCTTGATGATGATGATGAGTGTTCTACCGGTTAAATTATGTTTGTATGGGCATACGATATTTTCATATGATACAAATCATTCCTACATAGCAGGAATCGCAAATCTTTTGCATGATATTCCCCTTTACCTCCATATTTCTTTTCTGGTTTTATTACCATTCCCTCCCAATCCGCATCGCAAATATCATACTCAATGTCTTTATTCATCATTTGACTACCCAATATGATGCCTAGTACTCCTCATATTCCTACACCACATTTAGGAGTTGATATCTTTTGACTTAATCAAACAATTGTTAAGTTACCTTCTGCTCAAGTTTTTGTATCTAAATTTGGGGATTATAGTTAGATTAATGAGTTGGTAAGGAATCACGGTTGCATCTTTCGCGTTATCAAAATCTCTATCGATAACGCTTACCCCTAAAGTAGCGCATGGCTAACAAAAACAGTCTATAAAATTCGCTCCACTGATTGTGATAAGTAATTTGAAGTTCTGTGCGAACTATGAAGAATGGAGATCACGTTCTCTCTGACATTAAGTTAAATCAAAAATGAACGATAACGCTAGCGCACGCCTTATGAAGAACCATGATCGAGGCCTTGATGTCATTTTCCTTAAGCTTCCTATTGATGAGATAAGATTCTCGTGTAGTAAAGTCGCTCAGCATCCCATTGCATTCCCCGAACAGGTCTTTGTCCTCACTACTTATGTCTCCAGGGGAACATTATTTCCACTACTTTCCTTACCATCAAAGTGTATTTTATTTTCCTCCCCATATATGAGCCCATAATTGTGAAAGTGGTCTAAGTCAAAATTTAAAAAAAATGAGTTTATCAGTTATTTCACACCACATTATTTCAAACTAAATTATTTCAATGTAATTTTTACGATATTGTCAAAAATGAACCATTAGATAGTGGTTTTAATTTCAGCGTTCGGCGGAATTCACTTTATGTTTATTGTGAAAATGGTCTAAGTCAAAAATTCAAAGAAATTATATAAAGATGACCTTAAAATGGCACGTGGTCCTCTCTGGCGCTATTTGAACTACACAATAAGCCGACAATTGACAATCAAACAGTGACAGAAATGACAATACTTGACGGTCTACTTACAATATATGGAATTCATTTAGTTCTAGTTTTAAAGTGCATTAAGTCAGTTGGGCTCCCACAAGATAATTAATGGCGGAAAAATAATTTATATATTTTACCACTATGTCAACTGATAGCGGTTAAGGTAAGTTAATGACAATGTACTCATTATGTGAATATTTTAATTATAAATCGGATATGATGTGATTTGCAGATATTTTACGACAACGTAATACTTCGAAGAAATGGAAAAGAATAAGACAATTATCATCTTCAGATGAATCATATCAAGACTTCACTGCAAATTTAGAAACCCCAGAAATGGTGCGAGGTAAAACATTAAAAATGTTGTAAGGTGAGAAAAGAAAGAGGACAAGAAATGAAGGTAGTTACGCACAAAATATCAGAAAAATCAAGAGAAATATTGGCGAAGAATACATGACAAAAAAATCAAAACTTGTGAGTGCCAAAAGTTTTGAAAATAAGTTTTGAAAATTGCTTTTGCTCAAGAAAATGTTTAAACCGCGTAAAATATAATGAAAGATAATCCATTTTTAATAATTTCTGGAAACTAAAAGATTTTGAAACCCAGAATTTATATCTCTGCACTACAGTTCATCAACGATTAATAAAACAAAGGCGGCCCAGAACGTTTGAATGACCTTTGAGAAAATGCAGCTACGATTATTTTCTGTCAAGAAATAATAATTCAGAAGTGTCGGTTTGCAGGAAGTTTTTTTTAGATACATTTAAAATTTCTGTAGGGCGATTAACTCGTGCTCTGAATGCTGAAACTCCTGGAACTGATTGTCATGGGAAGATGCCTGGATCTTCGCGAAAAACAGATGAAATTAAGATAAAGTCTGTATGAGAACATATTTTAAGTTTCCCAGCATATGAGAGCCACTGCACCAGGGCTCATCACACTCCTGGTCGAAAATATTTGAGCCCTGATTTAGATATTCGTAAAATGTATAGCCTATATGTAGAGAAATATGAGGAAAATAACCAACCATATGTTAAGGAGTGGATCTACAGGAAAGTATTTAATACTGAATTTAATTTAAATTTCCATGTTTCTCGAAAAGACACGTGCCAAAATGCGATTTACTGAAGGAAAATTTCGAAGCAGGCAGTAATGAGGAAGAGAAGTTACATCTTAGACAACGTCATGATTTACATTTGTAAAATGCCGAACGAGCTAGGAGCTGTCTTGCAAAAGATCAGAAAAAAGTAAAATAAAATCCCAGGGAATATTATGGATTCTCTTTTGAATTGCAAAAAGCACTCCCGTATCAAAAACTTTTTGTTTCGTTAGCTTATTATAAGCAAAATATGTACATATACAACTTGGGTTTCCATAATTTCCATGATGACAATATCAAGATGTATGTATGGGATGAAACCACAGCTTCAAAAGATGCACAGGAAGTAGCATCATACATTTTAATGCATATGGAGGATATAACTATTCAAAAACACGTAATAGATCACGTAGACACGTGATGCTTGTTCAGGCCAAAATCGTAACATTAAGTAGCATTATCATGGATGAAAATTGCTCAGTATTCAAATAATTATATTGAAACGATAGACCACAAATTTTTGGTATCTAGTAATTCCTTTCTACCGAATGACTTTGATTTTGGGTTGATTGAAATGAAAATAAAAAAAGCAAATTACTTATACAGCCCTGAGCATTATTATTAATTGATAGAAAAGTGTAGACGAAGAAATAAATTTTCGGTAAAACGAATGTCTCAGCCGGATTTTATTTCAACGAAACCACTAGAAGAGTCAATGAAAAGAGGAGTAAAAAATTCTGCGGGCGAATCTGCCTCTTCGCTGCAAATTCAATGGATATGATTCTTGAAAAATAAACCTGATAAGATGTTCTATAAAACTTCTTTAGATGATTCTAAATTCCACATTTTGTATCTTTCACCTAAAAGAAGAAGACCAAAAATATACAGAAATACTAAATTACTTCCATTATACACTACCACTAGACCAGTAACGGAAGAAAAACATAAGGATATTATGTGTTTACTACCATACGCCAGTCCAGTTTTTTCAGTTATATCAACTACCCAGCATTATGCCTTCAATAACGGTCATAAGTAGGTATCCCACCGTACTTTATCTGGACCATTATCTAGTAGCTCCATCCACCTACTCTGTCTAATGCTCCTAATTTTCGACAACTTTCTTCCTCTTCCCGGTCTATGGTTAGCACTTCACAATTCGTCTTCCTTTCCGTTAGCCGCAATTTTTTTCGTTCTCATTCACACACACATCTCTATGGCTTCAGAGTTATCCTCGGAAACTCTCCCAAAAGTTCAAGCATCTCATTCTTACAGCGCCACCGTCAACATCGAGATATTTACTAACATTTTCTACAAATGTTCAAGATTATTGCCAGAAGCTCAGCCAAAATAATCATTCACAACACATCAAGGAAATACCTACCACATTTCACTGAAATTGAACCTAAAAAAGGAAAATTCCATCCGTTCCTGCCGATCACCATCTACTTAATAATGTTCAGGGTTACCTTCGTTCTCCGCTAAAATTTTACCTTTTTATTTATCGTTAAATCAATTATCACCAGAAATCCGACTCAATGGAGTTTTAATACTTCTAAGAGCAAATTTTACTTTGTTTTTCTGGCATTGCAGCCTAAATGTTTAGTTAATTAAATTTATAAGCTCAAATGATACTCTGAGACCAACCTTTTCCAAAATAATGAAGTGTGCGTAAGCTATTTCTTAACGGCGTCCGCAAATTTTCTTCCGAATATGTTAATAAAATCCTTCATCAATTAATGTTGAGGATAAATTATGGTGTTTAAACATATTAACGCTTAACATAAAATATTCGTACGCAGAAACGATTTGATTAATAAAAATACGTGAAGTAAATCGGATATGGAAAATTAAGATACATTGGGAAGCAGAAAATTTTGATATGGACACAAATATAAAAGACACTAATCTGGAAATATTATCTATGTATAGAAATGTATTTTTAGTCTTCGCTTATGTAATTGCCCTGAACGTGATGAGGTAGACGATACATTAATACCAATTTAGCGAAGTGTCCTTCAAAATTCTTTAAATCCTTAATTCCAGGTAGTTTCACATTATCCTCATATGAAAAAAGACAACCAAAAAGATGAATTTATGATTTGTTAAGCAAATGATCATAAGGGAAAATTCAACGGTAGACGCGTGAGCACTTATCTGCAAGAGTTACAGCCCAACATAATAATGACCACTCTAGCTTATTATTCGTAATTTAACATTTCATTCACCAACGGAATTATAGGAATTTTTATCGGCAAGATTTGTGAATGGACGGTTTGATAATTATATCAGCGTAACAAGTGTAATAAAATATACTAAAATGGGAATCTTTGTCAGATCGTAGGTTGAAATTTAGACAATCTCTCTGCTAAATTCTAAGTCAATATTTTCACTGATGACGTTAAAAACATTTTGCGAACTCCGACTTACTATGGGACAATGGATCATGATCATAAAATTATAGAAACAGATTTCCGAACAAACACATTCAAATTTCCTTCTTTCCTCCTACAATGAGGTATATGGATAGTGGTAAATATGTTCAATAGTACCTATAGGTAGGTACATATAAAAGTGTATCAATGGATAGCATAGGAAGATGCAAGTGGGTATAAGTACTTTAAGCTAACCTAACTAACAGCATGTTTCTGCATGCTTGCTTTGCTATTTTGATGCTTTTTAATTGAAATTTTAGGCTAAAATATAGTTACTAATCATTTCCAAGCATGAAATGTAATGCATATTTGGTGTGGATTCACTCCCTGCCACACACCTTTCTGGTGGCTCGCAGGGTATTATGCAGATGTAGAATAGGCATTTTATTCCTTTCATGCATTGAACCCTTGATATTTTCCTTCATGAATTATTTTGACCTAGATAAAAACGTCGCATTTTCAGACGAAATCAAAATTCAAGGCAAAACCAAGTTCTCTCTAGTGTCCCCATCTACGGTGGACTGAGTTCAGTGAGTAAACCGACTGAATGGTCCACCAATGGGAATAGCCGAGTGATTCGGCGAGCGGAATGGCGCTAGAGGGCAGCCGAGTCCAACGGGGTCATTTCCCTCTTGGTTTTTTCAGCATCTCGTGGGTCCGAAAGCATTTTCCACGGTCGGTCGGCTTCCCGAGTGGCCCCGAGGCGGACGGGAGGTCCACCGGCCTCTACAGCTTCGCAGAACTGAGAGAATTACAGGGGTACCCTCCCAAACAATCTAAATTTTGAATTATTATCCACGAACATCAATCCTAAGATTAGCTCGGCGTAGCTCACCGGTCTTTCCCTTGCATGAAATGTCTTTATATTAACATAATTTTTTTCGTTCACATCCTTAACTACTTACTCCAGTCACCCTTCACAAGGTCTTCCTTTGAAATTTTCCGCACTCAATTTTCTTTGAACCACTGGCCTCATATCCCAAAATGTGTCCAATTATGCTGTTTATTAGGTTTTTTTCTTTCTCCGACATTTCCTGCGACTTCAACTGTCTATTCAATTGCCAGCCATTTAGGTAGGCAAAGCGCCGTCCGAAGATTGATTCTAGCACTGGGCATGGATAATCTATTAGCATAAATTTTGGCTCAGTAGTAATATATGGCTTTCCATTTATATGATTTTACACTTTATACAGGCACGTTATAGCCTCAGTTGTCTTAGCCCCTTAAAACAAATTTCTGTTCTATATTTCATTAAATGAACTTCACAAACTAAGAACATTTCAGTATGTATAACCTATTAATAAATTTGAAACAGCGGCCTTTCATGCACTCGCCTGTATGAAACCAGATAAAAATCAAAAAACTATTTTCAAGTAAAAGATATCGATTACTTAAGACTCGTTAGGAGAGCAACGCACGTGTTAAATGACCGTAGAGATCAAAGCACTATTTAACACGAAGCCAACTCAAACGAGGTTACTCCAGCTAGAATCTCAGTTTCACCACGTAAAATACATACATGAAATATTTTGCTAGGATAATATTTCATTTCAAAGTAGGTTCCATAGCACATCCTCCATCAGGGTAATGCTGCAAGAAATACCTACTAATGATGATTATCACCTGGTGATGAAGTTGTACCACACAAAATCATAAGTCGGATTCAAATTACTGTAGGGAATCTTTGATTTGGGAAGCATGTTCAAATTCTACAAAATTTCGTCTAAATATCTGCCATTCGCTGACATCCTAGGGATCAAAATTGCCTCCAAAGCTTGGGTGGAGCGTTCCTTGACCTTCCGTGACTTTCTTCGTGATTTACGTCTCGAAGGAGCGAGGCTTCCCGATTTGGAGTCGAACTACACTCGGAGCGCGGCCGAGGAGGCGAATCTATTTGCACAACCGACGCGAAGAAGTCGAGCCACCGAAGAGGGAAGTTGACAAACAGGGAGGTGCGGGGGGGGGGAGGGACCTCGGGGTGAACTTCAAAATTGCGGTGTCACCCTCGAGGGGACGTTGAAGGGGTCGCCTGGTGCTCTCAGAAGGGGGAAGAGGAGCAGAGTTGAGAGGAGAGGGCGCTCTCACTCTCTCTCTGAAGAGGGCCAAGAAGAGAGAAAAGGGAGCCAGGGGCGGAGTGTTCCCACTTGTGGAGCCTTAAGGGACTTTCCACCCCGAAAGGAATCGATTCGGCCAATCGGGGGGCGTGGGAGAATGAAGGGAGTTGAGGAAGAGGGAGGAAAAGAGTAAAGGGATGAGGAGAAGAAAGAAGTAAGGAGAGAGAGAGAGAACGGGAGGGGTGATGAGGCCGCTGAAATCAGCGTTTACAGAATAGCAACGGCCACGTGTTGGGCTGGTCCCCGCCCACCCAAAACCGAAGCCCGAACGAGGGCCTCGCCCCGAGGGGATTCTAACCCCACCTGGTGGGAGTCACGGACACCCTCGGAGCCAAGGGGTTTGTTGGGGTAGGGTTGACAACCTCCCGCCCGTCCCCTAAAGATTGCGACACTCCGGCGGTCGCCGTTTTCAAAGTTTCCAGAGATAATTTTCTCACAGCAAGCCTGCGGAGCAAAAGAAAAAAAAATATTTCAAGGAGTCCATAAAATTCAATTTCCTTTGTTTTCAGCGAGCACAAGGTTCACATAAAAACGAAATTTACGGGCCGACGTAATCTCATGACGCGAATTCCAAGAATGAACGCAAAGAAATTGCTGCAGTGAATTTAGGCCGTTTGGGCTACACGAAAATATCATGACTTACACGTATGATCTTTGAAAGAAAATGCTTCGTATTTTATCCACGTCGTTAATCAAAATATTGAATGCAGGCACAAGAAAATAATCTAATTTCATGTAACGTACGATAATAGTATTTCCTTATAAATGATAATTATGAATACCAGTTATAAATACTTGCAATGCATGAAAAATTTCCTTACCGGGAAATACATTGTCCCCCATTGTAATGTTATGTAATTGTTATGTAATTCCAGAATGCGTTAGTTCTTTGAGGTAAGAGAATAAAAACTGTTTTTGACAAGAAATGTATACACTTGGAACAGAGAAGCGATAAAACATCTAAGTTTCGAATTTAATGGATACCATGAAATATTAGTCAATAAATTTTAATCTAATATCTCACTCAAAGCGTTCGTTGAAGTGAACTGATCTCACTATTAAATGAAGTTCAGAAGACTTTAAAAAAAATTTTTAATAGATTTTTCATTATTATTTGAATCTATATATTTTCTCTCTCTTGAGGGAGAAAAATATAGATTAATTAGAATAATAGACGGGATATTAGGCTACCTTTTCTATCCTAAAAGATAAATAACAATTCTAAAGTGCCCTACGCGCTGATACCCTAAGAAAAGAAGAAAAAACAAATGCCTGATTCTCTGATAGCAAGCTCAAAGGTCATGTTGCTAGAGGCATTACCTAATTCGATAGCTGCATGCCCCGAGGACAATGAAGGATTCACAACGCCTCCTGGTTGGGAAATGCTTCACCAGAGCACGTACGAAGGAGGGCTTCTATTCTTCCTCAAGGGGGTGGCAGGCACCCTCGCCACCAGCCCTGTTTCACCGCTTAATCGACATTCATTTGCCGTTAAAAGCCTGCCCTCTGGTGACAGGAAACTTTTCTCCACGAAGTGGGAGTAGGAGATTTTTTCGGGGAGAGGGCGATGGGGGTTCGCTCCTGACCCCGCACAGCAAAGTTTTAAGATAGTATAAGCCTCAAATAAATATTCATGAGAGGCGAGATTTATTTTCTATACGTACGGGGGATTTCAATGTAGGTCATTGATGAGGCTGCAAAATGCATACATTGAGGCGTTCATTCCTATCATTTGGCAGGGATAAGGGCGAGTGCCTCCCTGCACTGAATAAAATCGCATTAATCGCTTTCTTTTACGTCGCTTGCCCATGAAATTACACATCGTGCACCAAAAAAGCTGTGCAGTAAAGCTATGAAGTTTGAAAATATTATAAAAGACCATATATCTTCAATACACTTTGTAAATTCATCTTTTAATTTATATGGATGCAGGAAAATTGTATTTTCCATCTTACGTTCTGTTCATCGGTGTGGTGGATAGTCCAAATACGTGACTGAATGTGGTTTCCTGTAAGTTGAAACGAACTACCCTGTCATTTTAGTCAATTTATGCACGTCAAAGCCATAATTCATGACAATTTTAGTACTGAAGCTTTTCAAAGGTAAATTCAAAATATTCTGTAAATATTCACCCGGTTAGTCACGTCAATTACTTTAAAGAATTACTCTACATCTCTAGCTCTACATTAATTTTATGAGGAATTATTCCATTCAGTAGAAAATATTGATTCACCTTCTCCATTTCTTCCACTAATTTCACGCACAAACCTATCTAAAAGTCTTTTTTTCCAATACCCAATTTCCTTACGCCTCATAATCTATGTCTAAATTACCTTACTGAATTAAAAACCTTTCATACTGACGCCCGAAAATATTTGACAACACCTTCTTAAAGCTCTATAACGTAATTACTGAGAAAAAGCGTCGCGCTGAGTTCATGGGGACATTTCTAGGCAGTGCTGCCAAAATTAGGTATTTCCTTCATTCCATTAAATTGTTTGGCGAGGGTGCAGTGGTGTTTCTGAATAAATTACTGAGCTCTCTTAAAACCTTGAAAAGGGTTGCTTTTATTTTATTACATTACCGCATTACAGAGGCATTAACATTAACGATTTCGTGTACACCCACATTCACGCTGGAGATCAGTTCGTTGAGCAGAAAATATCCGTGCACATAAAACATGTGCGATATACGGCCGAAGTCCCTATGGTAATTGCATTTGTCTTGCAACATTAACCGAAGAAAACGGAAGGAAATCGATATAAAGTCATAAGTAGAGTAAGCATTTCAGAAAATATGAAGCCCACTTGCTCTCCTTGCATATGAAGCTAATTAGGTTGACTAAGGGAATTATTGCCCAGTTTTCGCTAGTGGAATTAGCGCTAAGGAGCTTAATAGGTACGCCTAATTATAATTTTGCTTAAGTGCACAGTGAAATGCAATCCACTTAGTAGCACACTCAGGGGTCTGCAGTTCCAGGATCTACATATCCAGAGATTTGATGCATTTGGGATTAAAACTCGTAATGAGCATCATATTAACCACATATATGACGCTAAATGAGGGCACCCACAATCAACAGAACCTAGGAGTTCTCTAGATCTAGGGTTAGTCTAAATCTCACCTCGGACGGGCATGTTTCTTTTTAATATCTTCATTTACAACTACGGGTCATATGATATCTCTTGCCAATCGGACATGCAATGCAGGTATCATGAAGACAGGTATGAAGGGAAAAAATGAAGTGGAGAAGAACTTTAAGGGTGGATCTTGATGGATATTTATGAAGAAAGTATTGATAATGTTAATGAGATAAATCATCTGAATTTGAAGCAGTAACCTAATGGAAGAGTTAAGTGTTTAATCTCTTGAGACCACTATCAAAAACTACGACCAGTGATGGCCATGGCGAAATTTTAATCCATACGTTCAATGTTAACCAATAAAATTTTGGTTATCACAAATATATTTTCTAATATTTCTAATAATCTATTTCAACTTACTATGGTAGGCTGGACCATAATCACAAAATTAGAGAAATAGATTGCCGAACTGACAGATTCAAAATGTCCTTTTTTTCCTCGTACTATTAGGGATATGAATAACGGTAAATGTATCCAGTAAGTGTGTAGCAATGGATAACATTGGTAGCTGCATGTTTGGTATAAGGACTTAAATCTAACCCAACTAACAGCATGTTTTTGCATGTATGCTTTGCTATTTTAATTTTTAATTACAAATTTTATGCATGATGTGTAGTACATGTTTGGTGAGAGTTCACCCCCTGCCACACACCTTTATGGTGGCTTGCAGGGTATTATATAGATGTAGATGTAATAACATAATTACCATTGGACTTTTTGTGTCCTTGCCGCGAACTCTGTTATCGCATGCGTTTTAGGGGTGCAATGTGCGAACGACAATTTATTCACGCAAATTTATATTCTCACCTCAAAAAATATTGACCTCTGCTTCCGTTCGATCCCGACATCCAAAGGAGTAAATGAGCGTATGTTGAAAAAATTTCGGTCATCGATCTGAGGAGCAAGAGCCGGGTGCGAAACAAACAGATGAACGATATTTCTGCGTGAGCACGGGGAATAAGCTTATGTACTCACTAAAATGATTTTTTTTTCGGTTTGACAAAGATCACTTTCATGCTTCGTAGTGAAAGGAAAATAATTATCCAGATGCTCTAGGGAGGAAAGAACCCGAATCAAGCCGCATTCAAAAGTATTCCCGGAGGTTATTGCAGATCTAAGGAGTCAGTCGCGTAGTCAGGGCTTCCCTTCAGGGGCTGGGAGACAAGGGAGGGCACGTGCGTTTCCCACCCCTTTCCTTCCACCTCTTTCCCCCTTCCCACCCCCCGGCATCTCCTTGGACACGACCCTCAAGGGGGTGCCGGAATGAACGCGAGCAACGAGAGCTGCCTAGTGTGGTGGCGCGCCCTTTGTTTTAATGAAGCAGGGAAAGGGAAAAGGCAGAGAAAGGAGAGGGGAGAGAGAGAGAGAAATAAAGGGAGGGAGAGAAGAGAAGCAATCCCCGAAAGCAAAAACCCAGCGAAATTTTTTTTGCATTAGGCGTGAGATTTCTAATGAAATTCGGTCTGATTGAAAAAAAAAATATCAACGTGAACGCAAATTGAAATTCGGGCCTTCGCCATTACCGACGCATGCTCAGACCAATGAGCGAACGAGACTACACAATTTCCGGACGCATAATGTGCCGAGTTGATTGACCAAGTTATTCCGAATAATGGCATTTGGTCCATCTACAAATGAATTCGCACTCTATCCCCTGACTCGTCTCTTATTAGAACCTTCGAGTAATAAACGATGGATTAAATAATAATTTTTTTTACAAAAGCCGGGAAACATCATGAGAGAGAAAAGCAATTTCCCCAAATTACTACAAAAAATGACAACTTGAGAGCATATGAAAAATTGAACCATTAGAGCAGTAGAATTAAAATGAGTTTTACTCACCACAAAAACCCACCCAAAGGGTTGGGTGAGGGTAGAGCTCACCACGTACTAAGTCTAGGGCGTGAGAATTTTACTAATCATTGTAGGAGGTGACGGCTGCCATCCTTTCTGCCAGTGCTTTCCCTGGAATCTCTAGTACGCAGGAGATCACGCACTCACGGTACAATTAGACTTGCCAGAAGCTCTCTTCGAGATTCGAAGCAGGGATTTGGGCAGCACCATAACGATATACCTACTGAGCTACTCTGTTTTCTATCAATAAGGTAATGTGGAATTCAATCAATGATAAGAAATAATTCCAACCAAAATATCAAACATTTTTTTGCATTTAGTCAGTAGGTACCTACATCAAATACGTAAACAAGTTATTGCAATACAACCGATGAAATGGCAGTCCTGTGGTTAGGCCATTGGAACACTGACCAGAGGTTTAAACACGGGATAGGCCTCTTGTCTCTTAGTAAAGTAGTACTCTAACTTCATCTCAATGATCGATCCCCTTATTGGAAAAAAACTCTTTGCCACAGTCATAGTTTTAAGGGAATCAACGATTCTATATTCTAATGGAATAATGCACGCATTGACCGGTCTAAATTAGTTTTTATTAATCCCGCGGCACTTCTCTTGATTCGCTATAATTTAAAGGCTAAAAATTAACACGAGAGCCATAAATTAAGATTGTGGTGATTAGAAAAATGTCTTTTTGGTGATGAGAACACTAAAAATGCAATCGAAGTGTTAACGTGACTCCGACGAAAGCACTCCAACCATTTTTCGTCAGTGGGCGAGTTGCCGTCCCGTGAGCACACCGTGTCGACAGCAATATTTCACTGTAATCTATTTTTTCCGGAGGAACATAAAAAACGCTCAATTTAAATTACAGATTCCATTTAGAAGGAAAGGACATATATTGAAATTTTCGTAACCGGCCCTTCCTCGTAAAAATTTTGTCCGAGAACCTGCTGAGCGAGAAGATATTAAGGTCGTAAAGTTAAAAGCCCAACGTCGACGCTGTCGCTAGTACTTCCGTACTATGAGCGAGAAATGTCTGTCTCCCAAAATTTCTCGGCGTATTCGAGCGCCTAAAGAGGCAGGTAAACAGCTCCATCACAGTGACCCCTCTAGCGATCTCACAAATTCTGACTGACAAGAATGTCACCAGAGGAATCGATTTGTGGAACCCTTTCCCGCGTGGGTGTAGCCCGCAGAGGAAAATATTTCGGCAGAGAACTCCCTAAACCTGCGCAGTGTAAGAACAACAATGTCATTTAATGATCTAATCAAGCGGCAACCTGGAGTTGCCTGAAGGGCCTTAATCAAATAGCCATAATCACCGCTTTCAGGTGAACTGCAGCCCTCTTTTCCTCCCTATTCTTCATCTCATCACACCTCATGTAAAAGAGGCCCATAGCTTTTATTTCTTCATTCATTATTGCAATGAATTATAAAGTTTATAAAACACGCCAGAAACAAAAAATCGGCACTGCTATGGTTCCACTGCCATGGAGCATAAATCAGATTGTACTTTGCTTCATAAAATTGTGTTCTTCCTAGGTTATTCTCTAGGCTTTTTCATTTTATCCGTCCATTGAATCCTCAACAGCCAGCATCACATCTCTTTTGCCTCCATTCTCCTTATGAACTCACTTTCATATTGTTTTATGTATCTAAACCATTTAGTACCGCACTCCACACGAAAGCTTTCACATACAATCGTGTTCCACTAGCAATGAGAGGTTTATTGGACAGTTTCACCCAGATGTACTCCCTCCTTAGCGTAGATTCTAAGTGGATCTCTAATGTGCATCAAGGCCTACCACCTTCCAAAAAAATTAACCACTTATATAAACTATATTGCTTTGCAAACACTAATCGTTTAGTCGCACGTGCCTCTGAGTGTATCACTGACACGATTTTCTATCAATTAGGGGACAGCCATTTACTACTCTGACAGCTACAACGTTGATGTTTTCTTACCCCCTCCCTCCCAATAACTCTCTGGTATATTCTCTGAGACCCCCTTAAATGACATAACCTTGCCAACGAACCTTTTTTTGAGAATACTAAAACAGAAACCTTTTAATACTGTAGTCATTTTTCGATGTCATCATTTATCTAGTGTTATAAAGTGTATCGTAATAATTATTTGAACAAAGAATGAATTTATAATGTATCTTAAGGCCGTTTTACAAGATACATTTTTTGTATAATTTTTTGTACAAACGCTTGTATGAGGAAATTGTACCGTGTACAGCGGAAAATTGTGTGAATGCGAATGTCTGAATGATTGAACGGAAAGTAGAACCTGTTCTAATTCCATTCAGACAAACAAATATCGTTCAATTTCATACATTTGATTGTACATTAAAATGTACCGTGTGAAGTGGCCTTTACTCCCATCGTAATGGAAGGCAGGGCATTAGAGTTAAGCCCTTATCTATAATCGGCCCCGTAGTGCATGTGATTATTCCATATTTAGTGTCACATTCACATCCTGCCACATACTAGCTGGCTAGCCACTGGTAATGACCAGTAGAGCATTTGCAGTCACCTAACGCTAATAATGCCATAGATTACTCCTGTTTAATTTCTCATGCCTACTTACTCGATGTTTCAAATATTTATCTCTACCTCTATCCCCAACGAAACCCATTACTCCTCTCACCCACCCAGGCAGCTTTCAATAGTCTAATGCTCTTTCGGAAATTCTTCCTTTCACTTTTCTGCAAATCCTCCGAATTTCTCCCAACAACTTCCCTCCCCCAAACCACCCATCATCCCATTCCTAGAACTTCTTACTGCCCCCTCTTCATCCAGCCTTTCCATTTCTCTTCAAATCCATGTCCCGAAATCCTTCTCCCAACGCTCATCCTCCCCCCTCAAAAACCAATTCTCGCATTCATGCAACGCCACACGTTACATCGAAATCTTTACCCAACTTTGCCTCAAGTTTTTACCTGTACTCCGTGTAAATAATTCCCATCTTCTCGAAAACTGTTTTTTGACACAATTCTTTCCCTATATCCCCACTAATAAATTCTCTTTCTCTTAAAAAAAACCCATATAGTTCTAATTGTGCCACCAACTTTAATATTTATTCATTTTTCCACCCTCTAAATAATCTTGCTACTTATATTTAAAGGGTTAGCTATGTAATAGAGGAATTATATAAAACGAGAGGCAATGGTGATAAATGGAGATACTTTTGGCACGCTTGCGTTTCATTATGCTATAAAGAAATAGTCGTAATTTAAGCAAAAAATATTAAACAAATCTTTGACTCTATACGCTGAACAATATTCTCTGATTTCATTTCCACACTTTCTTCAAGCTCAGCAACGTAGTATGCACGAGAATTACGGCCTCAGAGCACAAAAGTAATGTCACTCTTAAGAAAGCGTTGCAATAGGATATTGAAACTCTCTTCTTTAGTTGAGCTCCAACACACTATACTAGGTAATGATTACGGAAATATTTCCAAACGATTAGCACCGAATGCTAATTCCTGTGGAAATAACACTTTGCCTAATGTTTTCTCTCATTTAAAAAAGCTGCTGCTTGCGAAAATTACTAACTCAAAAAGCAATTCCTTCCCCCCCAAAATATTCGCATTCCTGTCCGCCTGAATTATATCTCATTCAAGCCCGAGAAACATGGAAGTCAGAAAAAAAAAGTTTATAACCACCCAAACCACAGCAATCGCACCAGACAATGCCAGTCTCCGGCCTTCCAACGTTCACCCTCTCTCTATTTTCCCTCAAACTCTCTCATAATACGCAGCCCGATTCAGCGACATCTGCGAGAAAACGAGCACCATTTACATGCTAATTTCGATCTTTTTCCCTCTCCTACCCCCCTCCCCCACAGACACAAACAAGGCTTTGTGCTGGAGAAAGCATTTTCTCCCCGACTTAATTTTCTACCCCCCTTCCCAGCTCTGCCACGCGAAAAACCCTCACCGGAATTCTCGCAGGGCCCAGAGACTCGAGAGACAAAAACCGCGAGCTATTCAACGAATGCCTGCTCGGATCACTGAAAAAACTTACCTCGCGAAATCGCGTTCGACCGCCGGTAATCACGTTTCCCCCTTCCTCCCTGCGCGCAAAGTGATTACCACCCAACAATTTCCTGCAGTAGTACTTCATTTATTTTTTATTTCGTTCGCGTTTTAAAAAATTGATTCCTGCCACCGGTGCGGAAAGTGAAAAACCCGTGGAAAAGGGGCGAGGTTGCGTTCTATAGCCGGGAACGGCTCTCTCAGATGCACAAAACGGTTCTGAGGAATTTAGAACTAATCCCTCACACACGGAGGCCTATATCGATTTGTGATCTGAATAGAGTGATAAGAGTGGTTTCCATCCGGAGGGGGTACGCTTAAATCCAGCAGATATTTCACTAAAGCCTCCACTTGGATGCCAATGGAAAGAATTTCAAATCCAGTACTCCACGTGTGCCGAATTAATGTTAAACCACAGATCCCTAAGCATCTTTATTTAACCGACGTTCAATGCAAATTCCATGGTTTCCGTTCACCCTTCCTTCTCTCACTTATACACCTTATCTCTATCCAATCAAAATTAATAGCACAAATGACCTTAGTTGCAATCCACCTCATCCAATAAAAACTTTTAAGGTAATTATTTTCCTGTTCGTCAAAGGGCGAGAAATTCTTTGATGCATTATCAGCTTCTCAAATTGTCTCACCATATTACGGGTAGGAAAAAAAACTGCTAAAATGATGAATGGTGGCGTAAAGTAATAAATTCATGGAGTGAAGCTATTTTGGACTAGATTGAATGGAGTGACATTAATTTGCACAGAAAATACAGAATATCTTCCTTTACCTTCCAATCCCAATCATTGAAAGTCTCCTTTCCATTTGGTGCGTTTTTACGATAAGAAACTGGTGGTAACTCAGATGGCAATGATCATATTGATTCATGATTTAGCATAACGAAAGCGTGACTCCACAATTTCAGATACATTAATTTCTCCGAGGGTTATTATGCTTTATGAGGTTCACAGGGAATGTAGCATCCCTGCAGAAAGGGTCAGCAGACAGGATTAAAATACCTGAACACTGACTCGGAAGCTCTACATTTGTTGACCAACAATGGCATCAAAACAACGTTAACATATATATTTTGTGATGAACATAATTATTCATCGATTCCACATTCAGCGCTATGCAAAGTAAAGTGAACTCGTGCTTAATGAATTAAAATGGGTGACCCAAAAAATCATTTTGGGTCACAAAAAAACTCCCACTAGCAGTCTGCGAATGAGCTGCTTCACATAGACAGACCCAATTTTTTGCGTAAATAACTGACCGAAAGAGGCACTGACGGAATATCAATTCCAATTTCCATAAATACAAAAAAGAGAGCCACCAAAAATTCCGATTCTGGGAATTTTAGTAATTGGGTTAAATGCATCCAACTACGGCACAGGATAAATTAAAACATGGAAGAAGTAGGTAACGTTTTTCTTCAGTAGTTCTCGCACCGGCAGTCTTCAATTTCCTTCGATTTAGGCGTAACCCAAAGTTCTACCCAACTCCAAATTCTTAAATTTTTGAGTCGGTAAGAGTTTGCGCGTAATTAGGGACAGTAATAGATTACAACGAAAATTCCTGGGGAAAATTAAAATATGCATTATAGGTTTTTTACCATTATGTTTGCATGCCTGCATCAGAGAGAGCGCAAAGGCCGTTTTATACGGTACATTTTTTTTCAGAATTTCTTGTAAAAACGCTTGTATGAGAAACTTGTACCGTATGAAGCGGCAAATTGTGTGAACGCTTGTGCGAATGTCTGAATGACTGAACAGGAAATAGAACCTGTCCTAATTCTATTCAGACAAACATACAATTTCGTTCAGTTTCAATCATTCGTTTGTAAATAAAATGTACCGTACGGTGGTACACATGTAAAGCGGACTTAAGAATTATTTCCATTGGAAAATTGAAAAAATATGTTAATATTAGTTCATTCACGAGGTCCGACACAAACGGTGACAGCTATCAATACAGTATTAAGACGGCTATCAATACAGAATATGCTTTATGCCTTAGGAGGATCGAGCTTCATTCTTTATGTTTGCGCCCGTAAAAAATGCAGTAATAACTAACATAGGATATGACATGTTGAATTAAAATTCATGCTTGGTGATGGGTCATCCCTGCAACACAACCTTGAGGTAGGTCGCATGTACACACAAAGCCATGCCCTGGTTGGCGAAAATCCAACTCAGGTGGTACTCGAACCCACGACCCCAGAAATAGCAGGCGAGGACTTAACCCCGCCGCCATCGCTGATACGATAGGATGCTTATGTTGTTCCTTCGTTCACTATTTGATTTATCGTAGTGCAGTTTTGAGTGAAGAAGATATTGCAATTCCTAACGTTACATGGCAATGTAACGCTCGATTTTCTGGTCGTTGGGACCTACTTACCACTGGATTGTAAGTAAATACGTATTCAACGTCAGAACCCACCTCGAGCCTACCTATTCTAAGGACGCACTTAAACTTAACTTTTGGGTTCCTCCCTCTGGTTTATTTTATCATTTTGGGACTTTGGGCTCATCTGGACCTATCATTTTGGTAATTTTGGGACTTTCTAAATTCCGAGGCTGACTGAAGTAAGTTTAAGAACTAATTTTTATAGCTCACCCCAATGTTTTCAAGCAACTAACCTCCACCGCTACCACTTCCTCTGTAAATACATTGTGGGGTACGTCCTCAGTAGTTTAGCTCCAGTTAATCTTTCTACGTGTACAACGGGTATCATCGTAGTAGGTAGTATCACGATGTGCCACCGTCCGCTACTTTTTTACAACTTCCCAACAGGATGTTTGAAGCCATTCAAAAGCAGCTTACTATTATGCCTTCAGTTCGTCCACACCAAATCTTGGGAAAATGAGAGGGCAGTGAACGTACTTTCCCGTCGATCCAATAACTTAAGTTGGTAGCAATGGAGATTAAAATAATATGCGTTTCCAAAGAATAATCCCGAATGGAAACCAGAGCAGCAAAGAAAGGCTTCTCGTGCTGCTTTTCCAAGGAAAAAAATACCTATGACGCAGGCAGCAAAATTTACGAAAGTCTGCATTTACTTGAAGTATTTCTAACAGAAATAACTCAATACCACTCCCATAGTCACGACTTATTTTCGCAGAAAACTCTGTACCAGAAATTACCGCGAAATCTATTGCCCTAAAAACATGTGGAGAGAAACTGCTGTTACAACCATACATTATGAGCCGAAAACAGAATAGTTAAGAATTACAAGTACATTTAAGACATGCTTTAACGGCATTATAATGACCATTCGGTAATTAGCCCGTTAGTCTAAGGATTACAGTCGCTGTCAGGCGCTTTACGTACTCCATTACATTTTGGATGAAGACCAATCTCAAGAAAATTAAAGCAAAATTCTCCTGGAAAATGAAAATGGATTTCAACACCCAATAAGAGGAGTATCAGACATATTAGGTAGAATTATTTTGCCTAGTAACATTTGGGATGTGACGGGGGAAATGACGCTTGAAGAATTGCAACGCTGAGAAGGAATTAATCAACGGATAAGAACTTCTGACGACAAGAAATACGTGAAAGTTTAGGTTAGAGGAGTGACTCACGAAGAGTTGAACACGACTTGGGATCACAGACCAGTAATCTAGGAAGAAATAGGCGGTTTTAATGATGTGGGCATGGACAATCCACTTTGTCACTATGAAAATCAATACTTCAACTCTTAAGTCAACTCAAAAACGATATCAGATGACGTTAAAAATTTTCGAACTCCGACTTACTTTGATAGACGGGACCATAATTGTCAAATAAGGGAAATTGATCGCCGAACCAAAATATTAAAAATTTCTTTCTTCCCTCGCACTATTAGGGGTTTCAATATTTGTGGTTATATTTAGTTATACAACAAATGTATCAATAGCTTTGGTATTTGCACGTCATTATAAAGGCATTTAGCTGACCCAAATAACAGCACGTTAATGCATGTTTACTTTTCTTTTTAAATATTCTTTGAATTATTAGGTATAATTCGAGTAAAATAAAGCTAATAATCCTCTTTAAGCATGAGAGTTAATACATGTTTGGTGAAGACTCACCCCCTGCCTCTTACATTTACGTGGCTTGCAGGTTATTGTGTAGATTAAGATAAATCCTATTATGAATTAAACTGCGCCAACGATAGGATCGCCACTGGAAGGTAAAGCATTCCGGTGAGGAATCACACCTGCTACACACCCTTACAATAATAGTTAGCAGGGTTGGTACGATCGAATTACAGAATCGAAATCCCACAAATTAAACAGACACTTTCGCTTGCATATTTTCACAGCGTCCCCCCTCAGCTGGCTGAAGTTTCGCTGACTGCCTTAACCGAGTCTTCACATCAAATGTACCTTACCTAGAACCTAAGACCTGAACATGCGCTGATAAAACGGCCAGTGAAACGGCCTTAACTCCAGGTCAACCTACGTGGAAGAAACCCGAAACATGGTGCCGACAAGGATATCTGTAAATTGGTGCATGGGAATGTCGCATTACGTACGGCAGCGCGAACTGCGATTGCAAATTGCTTTCCCCTCCGGACGATCACAGAAAATCACCGCTGGAACGGCGAACAACCTACTCTTCGTCGTCTCCTCTCACGTTAAACGTCGGGAAGAAGCAATTTCGCGTCCCATAGGCCAAGAGGGTTATGAACATTTAACCTCCGCGGGGATTAATTACGCAAAGAGAGTTAAGCCGCAGCGCCTGAATCATTTAGGGACGAACAATGGGATCAGCTCAGCTCCCCGCCCAGAGAGTGCTCTATCATAATGGATAGGACGGCACTTGTAACGAGGGCTCTTCCTGCGAGGTTGTCAATCCGACCGCAGACTTCCTGCTTCGAGGGAAAGCGGCTTATTTCAAACAGTACGACCTCACTTGTTTGCTCATAATTCAAAAGAAATATTTCACCCATCACCATGCAGCAAGGTAAACACGCTCGCTTTTAAGTGAAATGGCAATACGTACCCCTGCTCGTTATCTGATGCTTGTACGTAATACCACAAGCATCGTAGTCTGCTTCTTCGTGATAGTGATATACTCATCCTAGCATGAGCTCATACGAGGCAAATACATAATTTTCATTTGATTAAACTTCATGGTTCATCCAAACCAGTCTAGATTAAATGCGTTAAAGCATCAAACTTTTATTAAGGCCGATATCGTTCATACTTACAGTGAAAAGAAGGTATATGAAGGGAATACTTGTAACGCATTACTAGATCCTATTGCAGGCCCTGAGTGTGCGTAGCAGAATAATTATGAAGAGCCCTAAAACAATAATTCTTTTCTCCAACAGGAAAATTACAGTAAGGCATGTAAGAAGTAGCATTCACCACTGGCAGTTAACATATTGTCATTACCAAGAATCCAACTCATACTCAAGGCTGTATTATCACGCTAATTGATTATACCACAGAGGAAAGAACAAAATACATTTGCCGAGAGGCTAGCGAAGGATTAGTAACGCATCAGAGTAGCAGTTTAGCAAAGAATAAAGTACCGTTGAGAATCGCTATTCACCACTTCATGATGCGACAAGAGCAGAAGGAAATGTTATGAGTCATAAAAAGAATCAGTGCCATACACCAAGATCCAGCTACAGGAAATTAGAAGAGTGTGAAAAGAGTGCAAGCCACCCTCGCAGTGGCTTGCAGGGTATCGTGTAGCAAGGAAATCATGTCAGCAAGCGTTATTACATTTCAAGAGCAAGCAAGATGTTAGGAGAATATTTAGAAAGCAATCCTAAAGGGTTTTGATCATATGTGAGAGAGCTTCAGGGAAATAGGTCCACAGTGCACACAATTAAAAACGATGAAGGAATTAAAGTCACCAGCAGCGTAGAAAAAGCCAATACTTTAAACACCTTCCAAAGCGTATTCAACTCGTCACACAACGCAGTAGAACCACCGCCGAACACAATCAGAGAGCAAATGCCCGAAATAAAAATTGCATGTCGCGGAATAGAGCAGCAGTTAAAAAACATAAGTAAAAACAAATCACCAGGTCCCGATCAAATTCCTTCAGGAGTATATAAAACATAAGCTTCTGAAATAGCCCACTATCTAGAAATAATATTCTATAAAACACTTAAGAACCACACAGTAGGTACCCAAGAATTGGAAAGTAGCTAACATTACACCTAATTTTAAAAGCGGTGATAGGGAAGAATAGGGCTGGGCGGTTCTCCGGTGCACCGGTTCAGCGGTTCGGTTTTTTGCAGAACCGGCAGTCCGGTTCAGATTTAGTAAAAAAAACCGGTGCACCGGAGAACCGGTTCTGAACCAGTGCACCGGGGAAGCGGTTCTGAACCGTCGCACCGGGGAAGCGGTTCTGAACCGTCGCACCGGGGAAGCAGTTCTGAACCGTCGCACCGTGGAAGCAGTTCTGAACCGTCGCACCGGGGAAGCGGTTCTAAACCGGTGCACTTGGAAGCGGTTCTGAAACACCGATGATCGTTTGCTGCTCGGCTTTCACGCCACTGCCTCCCTCCCCGTCTCTGCTCGTAGCCGGGTTGGCTTGCGTCCACGCCTGTGAACTTTCCTATCCCCTCTGTGTTATAATTTGTCTGCCTATCGTCTCACAAATAATCGGCCACTAGAGTGCAGAGCGAACACTCGCACATCTAAAGAAATGTAACATAAGTAACTATACGGGATTTTCCGTATTTTTATGTTATTTTGTTTTGTCGACGATTACAACGAATAAGTTCGTTCAGGTGAACAACCAGTTCATAATCATTCAAGTTAGTGCAGTAGCATTTTTTTATTAAACCAATGCTGTTGATTTGGGGAGACTTTGTGGAGGAAGGAGGATTGTTTCAAGTTCCTATCTACCCCTGCCACACGTACATAAGAAGAGCCAAATTCAAACAAAATTTGAACATAGTGACGTTGATTATTAATGTACAATAACGTAATGAAGACATTCTCAGTTGGTGAAGGCTTCATGAGGCAACCTTCCTCTTGCTTGCAGATTGTATCTGAACTGACTTCACTCCTCTCTACCAGAGCGCCTTGCATTTGCTTGTGGAACAACTCACGTGAGCTAGATGTCATGGCCAATTTAAGAGGGAACCAGCGAAGAGACGATCCCGATGCGGAAAAGAATAAAGCGATCATGGATATTCATAAGGATTGCGCTAGCGTTATCGTTGTTTTTTGATTGAACTTATGTCAGAGAGAACGTGATCTCCATTCTTCATTTTTCGCGCAGCAATTCAAATTACTTATCACAATCAGTGGAGCGAATTTTATAGACTGTTATTGTTAACCCTGCGCTACTTTAGGGGTAAGCGTTATCGGTAGAGATTTTGATAACGCGAAAGATGCATCCGTGATTCCATACCAACTCTTTAATCTAACTATAACCCCTAAATTTAGATACAAAAACTTGAGCAGAACGTAACGTAGCAATTGTTTGATTAAGTTAAAATATATCAACTCCTAAATGTGGTGTAAGAATACAAGGAGAACTGGGCATCATATTGGGTAGTCAAATGATGAATAAAGACATTGAGAATGATATTTGCGATGCGGATTGGGAGGGAATGGTAATAAAACCAGAAAAGAAATATGGAGGTAAAGGGAAATATCACGCAAAATATTTGCGATTCCTGCTATGTAGGAATGATTTGTATCATATGAAAATATCGCATGCCCATACAAACATAATTTAACCGGTAGAACACTAATCATCATCATCATCATAAAGGGTCAGCAATCCTAGGATTGGTTTGATGCAGCCCTCCACTTGATTCTTCTATCGGCCAACCTCTTCATACCAACGTAGTTCCTCTCTTTCACGTCCTTTACGACCTGCTCCATGTAACTCATACGAGGCCTGCCTCTTCCATTTTTGCCGTTCCAATTTTCCCTCGACGATTGTCTTCATCAGGCCATCGTGTCTAAAGATATGGCCGATTAGGTTGTCCCGTCTTCTTTTTACAGTTTTCAGCAGACTTCTCTTTTCTCCCACTCTTCTTAGGACTTCAACCTAGTAACTACAGACACATTTTACTCACGTCAATGTCTTTTAAGGTACTTGAGCACATCGTAGTTAGTTCGATCATGGTGCATTTGGATAGTCAAGGATTGCTCAAAAACAGCCAACAAGGCTCCGGAAAGGTAGATCTTTTGAGACACAATTAGCTTTATTGGTACACGATATTTTAGTGTACGGCGAAAACAGTACTGAATTTGCGGCGATATTTTTAGATTTTAAAAAGGAATTCGATAAAGTTCCTCATGATAAATTAATCTTGAGGTTAGAGAGTTTTGGTATAAATAAAGATGTTGTATGTTGGGTAAAAGAATTCTTAAGTGGACTAGAGCAGAGGGTTGTCATAGATGGTATCATGTCGGACACAATGAGAGTCACATCGGGAGTTTCCCAGGGTAACGTAGTAGGTCCGCTTCTATTTCTTTTATACATAAACGATTTGGGTACCGTAGTTAGTAGTAAGCTTAGACTTTTTGCAGACGATGCGGTAGTGTACAGGGGTATATCAAAAGAGGAAGACAATAATCGCTTAGCTAGGATTTATATGCAATTCAAGAGTGATGCGACAAATGGCAGTTGAACTAAAGCTTAAAAATCAATTTAGCTATCAAATTTGGGAGGAGGAATAATTCGATAGAGCGATCCTATAAAATTAGTAACACGAAAATCGAAAGCGTTGAAACCATAAGGTATTTAGGTGTGACTACCACTAAAGATTTATCGTGGGGAAGATACATCCAGGAAATATGCGGCCGAGCGAAGAGAGCTAGAATTTGTAAAAAGTGGGAAATGTGAGGAGATGACAAAAAAGCGATGCTACTTTTCACTAGTTAGGCCCCACCTTGAGTATGCAGCCAGCGTATGGGATCCGAATGAATTAGGTTTTATCAGAGAACTAGACAGTGTGCAGTGTAGAGCAGCTAGGTTCGTTAAAAGGTGTTACGATAGGTTGAGTAGTGTTTCAGAATTAATACAAGAATAAGGGCGGGAATCATTATTAGATCTGGTTACGGTACAGATTAAATCTATTAGAGAAATTTCTATCCGATAGCTTTACTGAAGATATTAGGCACATATTAAAAACACCGGCGTATTATGCTAGATTCCACCAGATAAATAAGATTAGAGGGATATATTATCGTACTGATAGATTCAAAATGGCATTTTTCTCCCGTACTATAAGAGAACAGAATAGGCAGCTTAGCAAAAGGGATAGGTAAGGGAAATATTTTAGAGTTGTCTATAGTGCATGATGCATTTATTAATCCTTTAAATACTATATATATACTAACAATCTAGTTGCATGAGACCCTATAGTTGCTTGTTTGCATGTCAATAGTGCATGCTTGGTGATCTTCACCCCTTGCCACACACCATCGCGGTGGCTTGCAGGGTATCGTGTAGACGTAGATGTAGTGTCTATGACAGAACAAAGACATGATTAATATCTTAAGTAGTTGAACTAAAATTTGTAGTTCTGAGAATACTTTCCGCCTTCTTATTCCCCATCATTCAGTTCTTTCCTTTTTTCAAATCCGCGTTTCCTACATTGAATTTTCCCAAATATTCTTTCCTTCTTCTTTCCTTCACGTCGTCCAGCATATTTACTCTTTTCCTCCTCCTTTCCGTGGATACCGACGCAATCTCCATTCTATTATATCTTCGAATTCTCCGTTCCCTCCCAAAATATCCTCCATCCACTTTTGTTACCTTGGAATAAAGATAGTGGCAGATATTTCCTTGCTCCCAAAAAGTTATTACTATGTTTTTCCGGGTCAAGTTGAGGGTTAGATAAGCAAAGGAATAATGAAATCAAAAGGACAATATCAGTTTCATCAAGACATCAGAAATATAAGACATTTTTATAAACCAAACTGTCAATCTTTACAAGTGGGGAAGATAAATCCCTTCTCTGGACCAGCATTTTGGTACTAAGAGCCGGAATATGCAATAGATATCAAAAGTGAACGGAAAGGATGAACTGAAATAGCTCTGAAATTGCAAATGCTTCTTTCTCCACGATAGGACGTTCCTCGGGTTGATCAAAAAGGATTTGACTTTGCCGAAATAGGGATTGTTCTTGCTCTACAAAACTTATCGAATATTTTTTTTAAATAACTGTGGCTGGCCCATAAACAAATCCGAGCGGCAAAAAGTAAAGGAAAAGGAACGTGAATTCCGCCCTCAAATACGTTCAATCGGAATACAGCGGATATCAGCCAGACACAACGCATTCCAATCCGAACAGAATATACTAACGTTTATCACCTCTAGTTCCTATTTGATTTCCAAAGTAATTAGAGCACTATCATGCATATAAATCACATTCATTAGCGATTCTGTCGATGAAGGAAAGAAATCAAGAACCATAACTACGGTTTCTAGGCGTAGGTTCTCTAAAAACGTTTGTCGTTAGGAGACAGATCTCACGATAGTCTATCTAATTATGCTGCTATAATAATTACAAATAAGTTTCATAAACCGCACGACAAAATGGTTGAAGGTACACAGGGCACATTGGTGACACCATTAACTCTCTTTAACTAACTTCTTGGATAATCAGCAAATTAAATCAACTACAGACAACCAACAAATCAGATGTAAATGTGCACAGTAGGCGTTTCATCACCGAAAACGTACTTGGCGTATACAGCTATATTCCCGGACGAAGTTAAAAGATGGTTATTGCTAGACAAGCACCCATCATATGCTAAAGAACAATAAAAAACTACGGAGCAATATACATTTAAATATTGAGCATTTCATTGCATTCACTACGTTACTGTAGAACCATTAGAGGGTATTGTACCATTAGAGAGCATAAGAGGCAGCATTGCAATGGGATAAGTAGGTGAAATATTCTAAAGGCCGTTTTACACCGTACAATTTATTGTAATCACATGCACTACGGGGCCGTTTATAGATAAGGGCTTATGGCTAATGCCCTGCCTTCCGTTAAAATGGGAGTAAAGGCCGCTTTACACCGTACATTCTATTGTACAAACGAATGTATGAAACGGAACGAAATTGTATGTTTGTCTGTATGGAATTAGAACAGCTTCTATTTTCCGTTCTGTCATTTAGACATTCGCACAAGCGTTCACACAATTTGCCACTTTACACGGTACAATTTTCTCATACGAGCGTTTGTGAAAGAAATTGCCCAAAAAAATGTACCGTGTACAACGGACTTCAGAGTAGTCCGTAGTGCATGATGCTTGTATAAAATTACTAACCCATGCACGATAGGCAAATACAGATAAATATATGTAGAAAAATGCCATTATAATCACTAATTCCTTTATTAATACGTATATACTAACTATCTAGTGTGATGAGTCTATCTAGCATGTGATTCTATTATCCAATATTTTTCCATGCAGTGGCCTAGTTGGATGTCAATAGTGCAAGAGATTTTCACCCACTGCCACACACCCTCGCGGTGGCTTGCGGGGTATTGCGCAGATGTAGATTGCTAAATTAGGCATGCAAGTGCTGAGCTAATACGCTTTAGAAGAGTTCATTAAGTTTTCACTTACAATACAAACTAGGCTACCTAAATTACGCATACCTAATAATGTCGCCACCTATTACGAATCGATGTAGCCTGCAGGAAGAATTATTGTTTAAATCTATCGATACGGCATTTTATTTCTCTCACCTTTGTTTTCCAGACTGAATCCACCACACTACGTGGGCTCTCTCGAAACATTTTTAAAGTCAGCAAAAAACAGATGGGGGCAAAATTTACTTTAAAGACTACCTGAGCCGTGACCAACAGTCTGATAGTTCTTTCCATTTGAGTTTTTTTTCCAGTAAACTTCAGATATTAAAATCCGCATGCCGTTCAAACAAAATGGGAAAAAGCGCGAGACTCCACGGTGAGCGATGGTTCTCACTTTCATTAGAAATCCTCGCCTGGGACGCTGTCTATCCGCCTGCGTCGCTCATCATCGGGGAAGGAGGAGGAGCCAAGGGCGTCGTCATTGCACGTCGCCGCGCCGCCAGCAAGCAGTGGAGCAATCGATACATCTACCCGGAATTGAATCCACTCAAGCGTCCGTGCCCTCAACGTCCGATCTTTTCAATCTTCATCCTCGAGCACCCGAGCGAGATTCCCTCCAACCCATTCTCCTCCCGAAAACCCCCAGTGTTTGCCGCTACCTCTCTCCATTCTCCCTGCCCAACACACCGTGCAGCCCAACTCTTCCCAACCTGTCGACCTGGCCTTTTCCCGTCCGTCTCCTGATCGACTCACTCCGAAACCAACCCCGCACCACCTCCACCCCTCCCTCCACCCCCACCGTACACTTCACGTTGACGAGGCCGTGCACACAAACAACCCTTCTCTCGCGTGCCAACCGGTCAGGAAGCGAGCGCGAATTCCACAAGGAAGGAAAACAGGAGCTGTCTCACGTCAAATCCATCCGAGAACTGCATTCATCACCTCTCAAATCTCCTCTTCCGACATGATACATCTACATCTACATAATACCCTTCGATCCACCATAAAAGTGTGTGGCAGGGGGTTCAATCACACCAAACATGCATCACATACCTACCTATCATGTATAAAAATTGATCAGCAATAATATATCAGTCTAAACCTCAATTTTTTATCATCATCATCATTAACATCAGGAAAGCAGACCAACGAAGAATTGAAGCCTTCGAAACATAGTACTGGAGGAGAATGTTGCAGATTAAATTGACAGATAATGTGATGAACGAAGAGGTGTATCTACAGAATAGCAGATGAAGGAAGGACAACATGGAAAAACCTACGGCAAAGAAGGACCAGATGGATTATACATACCTTGAGGCATAATGAATTAGTTAGAAATATAATAGAAGGGAAGATTGAGGAGAAGGTCCCGCGAGGAAGACCAAGGGACAAATATATAGGGAAAATAAAAAAGGACGTGAAAGAGAAAACATACCACGGCGTGAGGGAATCAACACTAAATAGGGGAGAATGGAGGGCTGCAGTGAACCAATCCTAGGATTGAAATACTGACGATGATAATAGGGTAGGTACTACATGGAAACATGCTAATAATACGGGTCACATGCATGGGCAACATTCTCTTTGCAAAAGGCACCCAAGGATCCACGGTTCCGCATACCATCCGATGAAGCAAGTACTGAACTCGGGAGCGTTCATGTAGGGATCCGGATTCCTCTGTACAATCTGTCACTGTCGGGATTTCAATCCGATATTCGAGACTAGAAGCTAGTACTCCATCCACCACATCATATTGATCTCTTCTAAACTTTCTGATAGATTTAACTATTATATTGGCAAGTTTGCATCACCCTTACGCAAATTTAAGAAAACTGTTGCTAACAATTTCTGTTACAGCATGAGTATAAGATTTCCGAAATCTACATGCAAACAAGACCGAGCAAATACTTGTACAAGGACAAAATTACGACACACACTTAAATAAGGCAAGGATCTCAGAAAACACACAGGATGTCACATTCTTGGGATAGGCGAGCGAAAAATCAACCTACCCCAAACAATGAACTAACCCAGTGTTCACTAAACTGTGGGGCTTGAAATTCTGCTGTTTAGGACATCGCGCCGGCCGAATACGTTCTCTAACCTTGACGTCTGTGAGAATATCGTAAACAAGTGAATGTGTAAAGCATATATTTACCTAAATAAAGGCGAAAAGCCGAAAAAACTGTATGTCTTGCCTCTGGATGTGTCTATATCTACATAATACCCTGCAAGCCACCACAAAGGTGTGTGACAGGGGTTTTCCTTGGTACGAAAACTGGGACGCCATACGCAAAAGGTTAGGAACCCCTGAGGTAACCAAAGGAAGTGATAAAAAAAGAAGGCTAACTATTTTTTTTAACTGTGACCGGAGAGCAGATAGATTGAGAAAATATCGATTGGAGTTAGCAAACTTAGAAATTTAAAAAGAACACACAAACATAGCATTCCATACTTAAAAACACAGGTTTTGAGGTGGTAAGGTAAAAACGTTGCCCTCGGATTTATCTTACTCACCAAATCTTTCAAAGGGGTCAGATTTTTGTGGAGGAATGGAATAGATTCGACACGCAACATTCTTTTCATAGCGTGACCGATTAAAAAATTTCCCCAAACCAACACACTTGTTTTCATTTCTGGCCCCAAAATTTTCCACCAGTGCGATGGCCAAGGCACTACTTCCGCCGCGGTCCTTTATACATCCGCTGCTGTGCGAACCCTCGAGGTCTAACCCGAATTCCGCATGCTCGAAGGCCTCCACGTGCATTTGAGGATACTTTCTCTCAGCCTTGGAGAGCTGAATGACCGTGTAATAAATTGACTGGCTTATTCATGGATGGAAAATCACTTCCTTCCCTTGAATAATCATCGATATAATATATTTTATGCCATTTTATGTAATAAAACGTACTTTATAGATGTTGTGCACTTATATTTACAACCCAACCACTGTCGTACATCCTCGTGTTCACCAGCGGGGTATTCCCTACATGCAGATGCATACAGTATCCATGCCTAAAAAGACTTAACAAATGGATTACCCTTTCAAACACCGCAGTGTATCGTAGGGCAATTACTCACTTGAGCAATGGCCGTTAACCTAATCTAACAAAAGTCACCCGAGTTGGAGAGCGTGAGTTTAACTTTAATAGAGCCGAAACCTAAAAAGCCATAAGTCCACAACCTTAAGACTGGTCCTCAACGCAGCACTCTCCTCTATTCCTCCACCTTCTTAATAGTCGTATCATCCGAATTCTCCTATATCCTTCACTTTTTGTGACATAATCCCAAACGAGACCTTTCTTTCCTTTCTTCCAATTAAATTTCCCATTAGACAACTGTCTTCATGAAGCAGCCCCGTCTCAGAATAAGTCCAAATTAATCAGTGATTTAACCGTTTCCTACCCAAAAAGTCATCAAACCCTATTTTATCCGAATCATCCGAAAACCTATTCGCTAGATACTTGGTGTTTCAAATTCATCTTCACCATTCCATTGTACGATCAAATTTCTTGTATGACCAGTTTCAGAGGCTGTTCTTGCGCATACTTTATTACGATATAGAGGCGAATTCTAATTTTTTCGTAGTTATAAGCATTTATTAAGTTGCTAGTCGATTCTCCTGTTTGATTTCTCACTTAGACTAGGCTATCCCAAAGGTTATGTCAACGTATTGCGACAGATGCAGGTTATTATGGTTTCGTAAATAGTAGGTATGAGGAAAACGTTGACCATTTCAGGAGAGACATTCATGAACTGTCTGCTCAAAAATACAGACGTCATATTTATAGTGGTACTAACGTGTTAGTTCAAAACCAACTATCTTCTCTGCAGACCATGGTGCCGCCTCGAACAGACGTGGTATGAAAAAGTGGAGAGAGATTCATGACCACGAAATGAAAGCAGAGGAGCATCAGCTCCTATTTGGGAGCTCTAAAATGGGATGCATTGTCAGATCTCAGGTTTAAATTTAGACTTAATCTCTTAAATAAATTCGAAGATAATATTTTCATTGATAACGTTAAAATATTTTGCGAACCCCAACTTACTATGGTATACTGGACCATAATCACAAAATTACAGAAATTGATTTCCGAACTGACAGATTGAAAATGTCCTTTTTTCCTCGTACAATTAGGGATATCAATAACGGTAAATACGTCCAATACGATTGTATCAATAGATAGCATAGGTAGTTGCATGCTGGTATAAGGATTTTAAGCTAACCGAAATAACAGCAGTTTTTGCATGCATGCTTTGCTATTTTAATCTCTTTTAAATAGTGAAGTTTAGACTAGTATATTATTATTAATCCTTTTTTATGCATTATAAGTAGTGAAAGCATGTTGAGATTTCACCCCCTGCCACACACCTTTATGGTGGCTTGCATGGTATTATGCAGATGTAGATGTAGATCAGAAGAGCAGAGATTCGCAATCAAAGATAGAAAACGTGAAGAAAAGAATTAATTTCGACTCTCAGATTTCGATTTCGTTCAAATCACTGCGCCGTGTTGATTGGGCGAATTATGTTAGGTGGAGAGAAAGAGTAACACTGAAGTTATTAAGGCGGAAGACCGACAAAGGTTAGTTCAACGTTCTCAGTCGTAACTCGATATTATAAATGGAGTGTCGATTTCAATACGGCTTGTTGGATTCAGAACCAGATTTCGGCGGAGAATAGGCGTCCGGCAATCGGAGGTAGTTAATAAGCTCAATGGCTTGAGGAATAACTTTATGAAATCCCATATTAACAGGATAAAGAATAAAAAACTCTGTAAAATTTAACAGATTTCAATTCACACAACCGTTTCATCGCTAATGTGACACCTTCAGGTGTTCCGGCAACCACGCCGGGGCGGCACCATGCGAGATCTAAAGATGTCGCATCGGCGATAAAACCGGTTGTGCGAATTAAAATTGTGAAATTTTACCGAGTTTTTTTTCTGTTACGGAGGTAGTGAATATGTGTTTGCGCAGAAGAATAAACAAAGAGAGGTGAGGATAGAGAGGAGATAAAATAGGAAAATTCAAGTATGGAAGGGAAGGAAAGGATGTTACTTGGAGGAATTTGGGGGAAGGAACAAAAGAAAATGGATGGCGTTTCGAGAGTCAGCAGATGATGAAGAGGGTGGTAGAGGAAACAATGTCATGCTGCAGCGGAAGAGGGAGGAGAAGAATATGAAAGAAGTGATGTTGACTCACTCTGTCGAAACGTAAGATCGTGCATCAATAAATTTGTGGAATAACAAGGTGTCTTCATTCAAATATTTTTAGCGAAGTTCCATAAATTTTCCCCTGTTACGGTATAGTGAATGGAAATAGTGGCAAAGGACAGTTGAAAACGCTGAGAGATGAATGGACCAAATTATTAACGTTGTGATTGAGTATAATTATGTAAATGCGAGGAGGTTAGCTGACAAAAGAATTGAGTGGAGAGCTACGTCAAACCAACCTTAGGATTGTTGACTCATGATGATGATGACACTGATACAAAAAGCCATAAAAAATAATGCGTTTTCTGACACGAAAGCAGGCGTATGAAGTGGAGAGTCAGAAAGACGTGATGCAGGAAAACTTGGTTAGGAGGAAATGAGAGACGAAATAAACGCATAGTTAGAGAGGAGGAGAGAAAGCATGAATTATCTGCTAACCTAACCACTTTGCTCGAATACTTAACGGAATGACAAAGGGCAGAAAAGGTTTTTGTTTCTTCTTTCAATTTTTTTGTTGTGCAACTTGAACTTGTAAGCTGTCTTACTGAGTTCCCGGGGAGATAGACAGGTGAGGCGAGAAATCACTGTCTTATTCCAATTGCTAGCTCTTCAACAGACCAAATGGGACAGTTTTAGGAAGAAAAACATCGGTATTATTTTTACCGAGAACAAGGCGTCAGGATAATTTTATCCTTTCAGTATTTTTTACCAAATTTTAAGAGGAGGGAATTTAAATATTCTGATATAAGATCAATTGTTAAAACAACAATATATTTTTAGGAGTGACTTTCGATCCACAAAGAAAACTATTATGCGGGCGTATTTAGAAAAAAATAATAGGAAGTTAGCACGCACTGTTTGAACAACATTCATAAATTCGTATCAGAAAATTTCGACTTTAAAGTGATCGAAATTTTAAATACTTACTATTTGTATTCTAGTGCCAGGGAGACCCTGTGCCGACACCTCAAACGCCTGATCCCTTCCAGCAGGGAATAGAGAAAATTTCCCTCCCCTTTCTAGAGGCTATATGCTCGCACGAATGCACAACGGCCCCACAAACCTTTGAATTAAGTAGCGTCACAACCAGTAAGAGGCCGACCCAAGAGCTAGCCTTAGACGACGGTGCTTTCATCTAGAGTGACTTTCGATCCTCAAAGAAAACTATTATGCGGGCGTATTTACATAAAAATAATAGAATGTTAGCACGCACTGTTTGAAGAACATTCATAAAGTCGTATCAGAAACTTTCGACTTTATATGTGATCTAAATTTGAAATACTTACTATTTAGGAGTTTTTAGAAACGCGACCTGACATTTATATGAATATTGGACGGATATGACGTAAATTCAAGAGATATTGCACGAGGTAGATAGTGGGATTGTTATGACAGCAAATATGAAAATAAAACGCTGGAAATTACTAAAAACATACACAGGGAGATGCAATAAGCGACGCAAGAATGCTATTTAACTCTATTTAGATGGGGATAAGGAGCGAGGCTTTGAATACCTCCGAAAAGACGATCTGAATAGATTAGGGGACTTCCATAAGGTCACGGAGAAAACGATATGGATAGAAGGACATAAGTAAAAGCGTTTCGCACATTATGGGAGATAATAATTGAAATCAGATTGAGGTGAGCGTGAAATAAGAAACTTTGAATTCGTTGAAAAATGTTTACTGCCACAAATACCGAAAAACGACTGGCAATAATACAAGACGAAGGTAAACTAAAGTATTTTAGATGGAAGGTTAGAAGCAGATAGTCTTCTGGAATATAAAGTAATACATGAGTTCAAAGTTCAAGGTGTAAAAAGACCTTTCAAGCAGTTTGTTCAGTCCACCTTAGCCTGTCTTCAACATGGAGATAAGAGGTAGCAAATAATTTCATTCATCTAAATAATTTTAAGTGATGAATTGTAAACAGTAAAAGTTAAGCATTCCTAAAGAAAGCGCTAAATCTGTTATGAGATGAAAATAAGTTAATTGGAGAAATTCAATGGAAGCAAGACAGTAAGTACAGTTTTTAAAGAAACAAAAATATTGGATAGGGTCGTACGAGGAATGACAGGACAATCAGAAGTATAGGAAGATATGAAGACGGTCAGAAGGTTTGAAGATTTTAAGAAGAATCTGTTACGGAAAGCGTAATTAAGTTAAAAAGATTACATCTCAAACTAATGCAGGTGAAACATCAAAACTCTGATACTACTGCTGCTACAATACGCATGATAAACTACTAAAAGGGGAAATAGTACCGTCAGCAAAATAAGTCATAATAAAGAAAGAAACAAAAGTATTCGAAATTTTAGCAGAAAAAAAGGCTCTTATTAATAATTCTAAGGTTTAAAATCGGCAAAAGCTTTGGGTATTGAAATATTTTTTTATCTAGAAAAAATCCTACAAACGCCCACTTGTTCTAATGCGGAGATGTTGAATTGATGAGCACCATCGTAAAATGTCCTCGCATTAATGTGGATTTATTGCGTCCGTCAGGCGTAATGAGGAAGAGCATGCAGATATGACGGGGGAGAGAGGGATTTCGCAAATGATCACGTTCTCCCCTTCGAAGAGAGTCGAAAGCAGTGAGAGATGAACATTCGCCATCGATTGTGACCGTCTCCTGAATGTTTCAGGGAGGCCCCGCTTACGGCAATACAGTACAACGCGCCAGCGACTCCGAAAATTAAATAACAAGGAAATCTGGTTCGTGGGCTCACGCACGAAACACCGTAGCGGGGTTAGGGAATGATTCCCGTTCGCCCAACCCATCCTTTCCCGCCAATCGCCTCATCCGATCTACAGATAGGGTGGCGGACTGCTGGGCCAAAAGAGTGTTTCGCCGACACAACTTGACAGCACACTTCATCTATCACTTTTTTTGCCATCTCAACGTGGGCTGCCCGCAATAAACGGAAGGAGAGGCAGCAGTCATCCATAAATATCGCACGGTTAAGCAATAACTACTTCCAGAACTTGGAGATATTCCTTTGAGCTATGCACCAAAAGATTGAATGCCGCAATTTAATACAATTGAAAAACGAACGGTTTCTTGAAGCTAAATATCCCCGTTCTTCTTCATATGACCTCAGGACACAGTGCAAATAAAAAAACTTGACATTCGGTCGGAACTTCACCGTGTACTAGGATAAATCTATTATTCTTTTTGAGATAGATTATAGAAAATCTGATTCCTAATTCATTACTCCTCTTGTACACCACGCTACCTTTTTCACAATGAATTTAAATTTCTTCGAAATTCCTAAACTTCGAGGAATAATTGCTGCATGGTTCCAAAATTTTATCATTCACCGGCAACCGCACATATTTTTTTCCTTCTGGACTTCCGTGGCCCTAAATGTTTCCTCCTGAGGGGGGCTGAGACCTCAACTCCAAAATTTTGCAACAAGTTTCGAAGGGTACATTGCAGTCGTGTTTATTTTGGGACCTGGAGTTTCAAACCCCATTGTTTACCCTTTCTTTACCCCTTGAAATATTCGCAACTTGGAGGAGGAATGATGTCAACAAATCTCTCCTATTCATAATGCATCCGAATGGGCAATAAAGTAATACAGAGCTCCAATGGCTTCTTTCCGCATGCGGCCCATCGAAATACAATGCGCCAAAATGTATTCATACCTGAATGTATTCAGCCACAGCAGGAATTTAGGAAAACACGTATTACATGTGCTTTCTCCATTAGTACATAATCGCAACGTCCTTTATTATGCTCACACAAACATATGATGCAAAATATGACCAAGATACAGATCTGGCATTCAGGTCATTAAATAGGTAAGCCAGGATAAAACTTGAACGACAGAAAATTTATATTTCACCCATAAATTAAGAAGTAAATACTAAGTAAAACTGATATCACCGAGGTGTAATGTTCATTTTAGCATGAGGAGCTAGAGGGTTTCTCTTTGGGTATACAATACCCTATTCCATTATGATTTTACTCCACTCTAGTTACCCTCAGGGGATACTATGGCTTCTCATCCCTTTTTCGCAGAGGCTAAACCCAGAGGCGAAAGCATTCTGAACGGCAAATTGAGGAACGAAACCTTGGCATGAAATAACCGTACTTAAAAAATACACCAACATCGCAAATAACTTTTTGAATGATTTAATTCGTTTAATCAATTTATCGTATGCTGACCCCCAACAATCCACAAAATACGTTTATGGTAAACGTTTGGTAAAGACTTTTCCCACGCAAATTTCCACGTTAACCTTTCAGGCTCCACGGCCATCATGTTATGAATCCGCTATGCAAATACCGTATTCGCTCACTGCGCTCAAATTTCATTAAAACGTTCGGGTTAAGTAAGGTTAAGAAGACTATTTGCACGGAAGGGATGTTATTTATTCTGTGCGGTCACCGGAATATTTTCCTCGGAATTTAATCACTGGGCACGATGCTCAAAGTTAAAGCTGAAAATCCAAAAAGTAATAACGCCAAAAGATGTGAGTGAATATGTTGTGCCTTCCTCACATATTTACGACTGAGAACGTTAAACGGTGAACCTAGGCGGGCCTTCCACCTTAAAAAAATTCAACGATATGGTTTCTATAGGTATACTTACTAATTAATAACCCATCCGAAAGCCATCATGATAATAATTTCCACACCATTGAATATGAAATAGAACTGTTTAAAATTTCATTTTATTACTGATAATAAATTACTACACTTACCACAGTTAGAGAGATAGGGTAGATGATAAGGAGGGGTATTGTACATTTTATGTTTGTTTCAATTATACTTGAATACCTGAATGTAAAACGAATAAATATTACATATTTTATGCAATATTTATGCAGTGACCGTCCCACATGATTTTAGTCTCAACTTGGAGGATCTACGGCCTTGGCAGTTATAGGTGGTGAATTCAGTCAATATTGAAACCAATAGTGACGTTACTAACATTTGTATTATCTACTGACTCGACGATAATACCAAGACCGGAGCCAGTCTAGCCACTCACCCTCGCGGTGGGCATCAGGTTACTATGAATACGTAGAGGTAGATACAACACCTAAAAAAAATTAGAGAATTACACTCACCTGAGCATTTTATAGAAGAAGCAATCACTCACTCAATCGCTTTGCAGCTTGTGCAGTGATTGATTCTACTAAAAGACACAAAGAGCTAACTATTTCACGTATCATTAGGTATGAAATATGAATTGAAAAATACCATAATTGACATGATTCAACCATTTATTGAAAGAATAATAGAGGTAAAACATTTTCACTTAAAGCGGCACTGAAAGAAGAGTTATGGCTAGTATTTGGAGAAAGGGAAAAGCTGATGCAATGACATACTGAGATAGAAATTTCGTAGCGAAAAGTACTGAAGCAAATATCATGATGACATGTCACCGCTGATGGTCACGATAAGGTGAATGTTTCTTTTTTTCAAATTCGAGTGAATAACACACGAGTTATCGGATTAGGATAAATTTTCAGGAACAACTTCCACGAGCTGTTGCCGAGCATCCGCGACGTGCATTCACGTTGAAATGCCTCCGAACCTAACCCATGACCTTCCCCAAACTTCGGCCTTGACAGAGCATGCATCTCAATAAACATGCAAAGGAAACGGTCAATGAGCAAGGATCCCCCGTCATAAATTACGCGGCCCGTGCCGCCGCCTCGCCAGCCCTTTTAATTCGAGTTGCGCTTGCCGTCGTCAAATATTGACCCCTTCCAGATATCAGCCTCCAGCCGCCAAGACGCGAGTCCCGTCGCAGCGCGAAAAGAGCAACCGTTTGCACAGCCGGTGCCCCGCGGTCGGATCACGTCTTTCTTTTTTTTAGCAAATACGCGCACGGGCAATTAAAAACAAAAAAAATAAAAAGAGCATCAACTCACCGGAAAGTCCTTATCAACGTTAGCGTCTGTCTCGGTGGGAATGGAAGAACACGATACACTGCCGCTTCCGCAGTCGGGAAGACCAGATTACACCGCCTCTCCTTCGAAGGCTTGCCGGCAACGTCCGCTGACCTCGCTGTGCGTGAACCGGGAGCTAAGGTCTAATCTAAGTCACAAGCCGGCACACCACCGTGAACCTCGAGTCGGGACACTTGTGAGGAGGAGTTCGGTTGCTTCGACCGGCACGACTTGAGGACGACTCAATCGAGAGGTGTGTGTCGCAGACACCGTCGAAGTGAGACTCTTGACTGAAGTGCCAGAAGGCACTCGACAGCGGCGTCACGCGTCGCTTCGACCGCTTGTATCACGCCTCTCTTCAGTGCCAGACGTGTGACGAGACGGGGTGGGAAAACGAGACGATATCACGACCACACGCACTTTCTCAATGGGGGAGAAGAGGCGAGCGTGTGTTAAGAAGGCGGGAGAGAGAGAGAGATAGTGAGTAAGAACACGAGAGAGGGAGAGAAGAGGCACGCAGAGAGGAAAAGATGTGCGGTGGAGAGTTATGACACGCCTCGGGCTAGCTCATTCTCCCGCCACGGCGTTCCCCTTGGCTAGCTCCTCCTCGACTGGCTCTCGTTCCACACGAACATCGTTCATGTCCTGACTGTTTCAGCGATCAACGCCGCGACAGCACGCCAGCGGGTCTCTTCGACTCCTCCCGGGAACATCGTTCGGCCCCACAAAGCAGCGCAACTGAGGGAGACCGGAATTTAGAGACAGATGATGCGGGACACACTCTTCCTCGGAAAGATGGCGCGCCGGTCGTCAAGACTAGCACACCGGCCCAGCGAGGCCCACACTCGGGACTACGGGAGGGACCTCTTGGGAGGAAAAGCAAGGGTCCTAAAACCGGCCCCCCTTCATCCCTCCCCTCCTAGGGCTGCCCCATCCCTGAACCACGTGCTCGCGGCAAAGGACACCCTCCTCCGGTTCACGCTCCCCAAGGGGGAGGAGGGAGTTAAGGGGAAGGGACCGCGCATGCTCGAAGGCCTTCCATTGGAGCGATGGGTTACGTAACTATGTGGCAGGAGGGGGATGGGGGAGAGGATGCGGAGGAGGGGAAGGTGGGATAATGGAGCGGGAAGGAGGTGGGGGAAGTAGGGGAGGAATCCGAATAGTACACACACTTGTTCCTCTGTGTGCGTGAGCGGGGGACTTTTTCGAGTTTCGGGTCAGGAGAATCGATTCGCTGCTCGGGATATCGCATCGGGACATCTCGCCCTCCCTTGAATCGATCCCCTTCGCCTCCTAAATCGACTCCTTCCTACTCCTTTCCCCCCCTTCCCCTGCTCAGCGCTTGCCGTGATCGTAAAATCGATTTCAATCCGGACGAAATCGAATGACGGGGCGGTATTCGATAGGTATGGCGGGGAAGGTTTCCTAAAAGGACGAGTAGTCGAGCCACGCCACGAAACGATTTGAATATTCGTTTTCTCGACCGGAAGTTCAAATGAACGGCGGGTCGCGCAAAAAGCACATCAGTATTTCGCCAAGTTTGGAATTCCCGTCCTACGGTATTGAATCACGACGGAGATCCGCCCCTGCGTCGACTGGAGTAATTCTTCCATTAACAAATATGCTGACAGCGGAAACTTTGAAGAATGAAGTTTGCACATCAAAAAAGTCAGTTCGTAGGCTTTGTTATCGTAAAAAAATAATTCATTTAAAAAAAGGTGAATTCTACCTGGGAACACACTTATCATCATTTTTTACAAAGTTAGTTTTATGCGAAACAATTTGGTCGATCAATGTGTGGATTTTTTAATCCCTGAGAAGTCTTGCTGACACGGTTGCTAATTCGGTTAGCGTCTCGATGCCTAACTGAGTCGCGGGTTCGTAACAAGCTATTTCGTCGACGAGGATTGCATCTACATGTAGGCAATACCCTGCAAGCCACCTGCCTAGACATGCCTCTCACCTCATATCCTGCATTTCCCTAGAGTGATTAGGTAGTAATTTTAAAACATTCTTCATGTAGGCACTACAGACTACTGCAACAATTTTTCACCTACCTATCCCTTTGGTGGGCTACCTATAGAGTTCTCTTATGGTACGCGGGAAAATTTTCATTTTAATCCCTCCTAACCCTCATACCATTTTAACCCTGTTTCATTAATCAAGTAATCGTGCATTGTACTGAATTGGTTACACGAGGCTAGTTCGTGCATGACTACAAAGGTTTTCATTAATAAATTGTGTTATGTTCCTCAGGGTATGTAAGGTAGATGATGCAGATCCAGGGTAGGCTGATTCACTCCCCGCCACACACATTAGATGTGGCAAGCAGGGTAATTTGTACATGTAGTTATTTTCTAGGAAAAACTGCGGTGATTTTGAATGTTTCCATGGTGAATTTGTGAAACGATCGAACCAGTGTCGAAGAGCTGAACTTAAAACTCCAACGGCTAATGAATTCATGTGCAAGATTCATTTATAACAAAAGAAAATCTGAACACATAAGTCCCTACCTACGAGAACTTGGGTGGCTATCAGTCACTCTTAGGAGAAAATATTTCCTGGGATTGTTTATTTTTAAATTATTCCGTAATCATAAGCCAGCCTACCTGCTTCATATGTTTCCTAAAAGACAAACAACTGAATTTTCCTTAAAAATTAAACAAGTTTTTTTACTACCCACCACACAAAAGCAATGTATATGAAAAATCTTTTGTTGTTAATGCCAGAAAATTATGGAATTCCCTACCCACGAGCCTAACCTGTACGCAATCCATTTTTTTCTTTTAAAGAAAAATACTGGGAAAATCTACCTAAAACTTTGTATAATTAAGTCTTCCCACCTTTGTACATACTTGTAAAATATAATATGTAATGTAGAACATTATCGCTTGCATATATAATACTTTTTGTAATCGCTTATTGACTTGTTAAATGCCGAATGGTGTACAAGTTTAATTTGTATTGTTTTTCTAAGGTGGCTTAGCCACAGAAAATATATAAAATGTATTATTATTAATGGCAATCAGGAACAACCGTAAGGACTGAAAATAGGTTTAAAATATTTATATTTTTTTTAGATGTCCGATCTGTTCCCTTTTTTACGTTGGTTGAAATGGGTGTATAATACTTCAAATTGTCTCCTCACAGTCCAGTGTAACCGATATCACACGATCCCGTTCTGTATCTCCGCATTCTACCCCACCTCCTTTCATTCTATCCAAAAAGTCCGTTCTTCTCCTCCCCTTTCCAGCTCACTCTCGCTTCCTTCAAAACACCATGCATCGCTCGGAATCACCTGCCCCATCCAATCACTCTCTCGCCTCCACCACAACTCCTTTCCCTCCCTACAAAGCCCAAGCACTTCCTCCTGTGTCCCTTTTTCTGTATACTCAACTTTCCCTATTCTTTCTTGAAGTATGAATCTCAATTGCCGCCTGTCTGTTTTGATCCACTCTCCATAAAGTTCGATTTTTGGGAATAAGACACAATATCGGGCTCTACATTGGGTTTTTCTTAACGTCCAATTCATGTTTAGTGTCAGCATTTTCTCCAGCTTCCATATATTCCATGTTCCCCTTCAAAAATTAGGAGAACTGCAAGACGATGGGCAAGTAATTAAATTTTTCCTTCCCTAAATGGTACTCTAATGTTATACCTTGCCTTATTTTTTTGTAAAAAGTCTCTTTCGTTTGTTTTTTAATGAATATTCTTCATCCTATATATTTCTCAATAATTTTCTAAGGCATCTAATTTCATCTGCAATACCTTTGCCAACCGGCTACCTGATGGTTAATTACGCGCAAATGGTATCGAAATGTAAATTTTCCTCCAACCGTCTTTCACATCGATCTACTCCAATGCTTATCTCTCCATTTCCTCGAAATAATTGCTAATGAATTCAATGATGAACGCAGGTGATGTAATTTAGTAGGGTTGAACACGTTAAGACTAAAATAGCTTGATACGACTCCATAGTATAATTTATCTAGCTGTCGATGATGGAGCGTCATTATACCGTGGAATTGTACAAAGTTATTTTAGCCGTACAAAGTAATTTCAATTGTTAATGAGTTCTGAAGACAATTAGCACCCATTTCATACTCTTTAATGCCATGTATTAAGAGTCCCTACCTTATTTTCCTGCTTTCCTACCTACTATTTACCTCTGTTTCGCAATATTTACATTAATCCCTTAGAAGTAAAGAACATTCGCGAAACGTTCTCGTTGCATTTTTTATTCCTTCCCAGTGATATTGTTATCACTGCAATCGCGTCACAAATTACGCCCCGTAGTGCAACCCATACCATTCGTCTCTTAGGAAGTTATCTACGCTACTCTTCATGCTTCCATTAACGATTATCTGGCATTACTAACTTTAATAAATTAATTTTAAATATTACAACTTTGAGACATCTCAGAAATAACTAATTTATGAGATTAAGCATACTGCCTTGCAGACATCCACAAGGTAGACTTCACTCCACAATCAAGTGGTGAAACATCTTTGCCACTGACGGTATTAGAACCTGGTGCTTCACAATGGGAACCCAGGTTATAGACGACTACTACGAAAGGGAAAGTTCCCTAACTACGCCAAATTTAAATATTTTCAAACGACCCTTTGTGTACATGGGCCCAAAGGTTGTTGTTGCCTTGTTAACTTGTTGCCCGAGAAATGTAAAAAATTGTAAAAATTAAATATAGCCAAGTCATGGATACTGGCTAATAATAATGTTGTAAGATTCTTTTGATGTCATCAGACTTTATTTTTCTCCTTGTAAAAAATTTAAAAAAAGTGACTCCTTGTTTTGTACTTATACTCTTATTAGTAATGATTCAGATGTTAATGGCATTTACTGTATATTGTTACTTTTTTATGAAACTATCACTTTCTAATTTCACTTTATACGAAAAAAATAGAAACGTTAGCGATGCATATACAATTACGAAGGTTGCTTCGGCACAGGTTCTCCTTTGAGGTAACCCAGCTTTCTTATTCTCTTACTGTAATAAATTCAGTATTTTGAATTGTTTTATTGAAATGTATTGTTTTATTGAAATCAATAAAATTTAATTTACTCTTAATCAATTTCTCCACAGTCCACGTAGATAATAAAACATAAAACTTACGCTGAAATGGGTTCTTAGAAATACAAATTCTGACTGTTTATTGTAGACAGTATTTTCAAATGAGTACAGCCAAAATATAAAAGTCATTCGTGAATTAATTCAATTATTACGAACGATGACGGTTAATTTCCACAGCGCATAAAGACGCTAAGTGGAGGTATGTAAGCCTATTTCCAGCCCCAGTAAAACAGAATAACCTCATGCTGTTCAAATGGATAGAGGGGATTTCACTAAGTAGCCGGTTAGAGGGAGGGTAATAGATAGTCACGATATCGTTTTAAATGGGTCATTTTTCCCTGCATAGGCATTCTTCTCGGGCTATAACTCGATTAAGTTACACCGTATTTTGAAAGGGTCTTCGAACAGCGTAATCCTTTGGTCTGTTTGGGGAGAGGATAGCGAGGATAATGGAGAAGGGCTTCCCCCCACGCCTTCCAGCCAGGGTGGACCCTGGCAGAGATTATGGAGTGTGGCTGCCCAAACGCTTATGAGTCAGCCACATAGAAGGAAGAATATTATGATGGAGTCCCCATTTCATTCCCACCAAATGTGAAAAAAGCATAAGCAGTGTGAAAATATGGAAATTTCACAAACCAGGTACGCCAGTTTACAGTTAAAAGCATGGGGATAAAATATATAGTACGAGGAACAATTTAGCTACTCGTTGGAGGATGTGCGGACTTTGTAAGTAGTGACCGATTGCTTTTTCGTTACTGGTGGTGCATTTGCGAGTTAAACCATGAGAGGATCGAGAAAAATATTATTTAGACTAAGAATCGTGTTTTCAACTGTACTTTTCATCACTATATTTTTCGGGAATAAACGCTTTTCAGTATCATATAAATAAGATAGGGAATGGAATAAATAAGATGGTTTTAGTATGGATCTGGATGCAATGCAAATGCGATGCGATAAATAGCAGAGTTATAAATTAACAAAAAAAAACTCTTTAGCAGTACGTTTTTGGAAACGAATAATTCACCAGAGAGATCCTATAAAATCGTTTCATCATAACATTTTCACTTTCCAGGTCCCTCCTAGGATATGCAGCAGGTGTGTAGGACACAAATGAATTTGGTTTGATCGAAGAAATAGATAATGTAGATTGTACATATTTATATAGATACTAACAATCTAGTTGCATGAGACCCTATAGTAGCTTGTTTGCATGTCGATAGTGCATGCTTGGTTATCTTCACCCCCTACCACACACCCTCGCGGTGCCTTGCAGGGTATCGCGTAGATGTAGATGCCATATCACGAAGATAAAATGAAAGAGATAGATAGTAAGCCGGTGAGGTTCAAGAACTGAATCATTTTTTTCACAATTAGGGACAGGAGAAGGTACCTACCAGCGAAGAAACATGGGGGAATCACAATAGGTAAGTATTTTAGATTTTGGTGAGAAAATGGTAAATACAGTTTTGTATTTTTAATGCTCACTTTTTAAACTGATAACTCATATGTGCCCCTGGAAATATAAATTCATAATTTAATTTGTTCATAGAAATGACTGACGAATAAAAAACGTTTGAATTTATTTGTATAAACAAATAATTTAATATCTTTTATATCAAAAATTTAATGTGTATCGTAGCTGCAAGCTTAATATCATCCTCGGGGTGGTAGCATTGTAATTCTTAGTTTAATGAAAGTAGTGTATAAACGAAGTAGTATGTTTCTACATGCCTGCAGTGTTGTAAGTTTTCTTCTCGATTGATGATTCACGCCTGGTGATGGTTCATACCCTGCCACTCTCCCGTACTGCGGCTCGCAGGGTATCATTTAGATATACATATTGAACGTAGTATGTTGAAGGAAAACATAGGACATGGGATCTACGATACTAAAAGGAAATTCTCTTTGGCGAAAAAGTTCTTCACTCGCAGGAGAGAACTAGTGACAAAGGAATTGGCAAGGAACTTGAGATAAGATTGTTTAATAATGTTAAGAAGCACTACATAGTATGGGGCCAAAACGGGGCCAATACAATCAGAGAGGATGAGAATAGACAATAGGCTTTCACGAAATGTTGCTGTGGAGAATGTTGTAGACAGCAAGGTAAGTCGAAAGGGAAAATACGAAAAGATGGAAACTGAATATTAGTGGAAGTGAGAAAGTTGACTGAAGAAATTAGATGTCTGGTGAGTGGAATGAATATTTCTAGTGGAATAAGTGGCGAGTGGAATAAGGGGCGAGGGTGTATTTAAAGTAGGTGACAGAGGGGATGATGTTTGGTGAGCGGGGAGAAAGGAAGAAGGAGAATTTGATGTTTGCATAGGATGATTAAAAGAAGGAGATATGCTGACCTTAAGAAGAACATCATGTGAAACATGGGCACATCGTACAATACCCATATTATTTCATGCCCGTCAAAGTTTATCCTAATCGGTAGAGCACATACACGCACTAGTAATAATACTAACTTCAACTATATATGTGCACACATCCGGAAAGAGCATTAAGAGATCAGTGCCTTTGCGATGCAGGTGTGGAGAAGAACAGAAAAGGTTGTATAAGTGGATGGAGAAAAGGCAGAGGAAGTATTATTCATAGGTAGAAGAGGAATTGAAGTTGGTTGCAGAAATTTGAAGACGCTGGGAAAAGTGGGTGGAAGTCCTCACAAGGCGGTAATAAAGGGGAGGATGTAAGGCGAACGCGGAAGGTGGAGGGTAAGAAGAGGTGCTCTGCGAGAAAAACCTCTCTGGTGACGGAGAACACGTGTGTCCCAGATATGTCTCTTTCTTTACGTAGGACTGCATCTTTGCTTTTTAGTTCCAGGGCAACTGCGACGAAGGCAACGTTTCGTATTCCGACACCCACGCATGCGCGCACTATTAGTAGGTTCAAATAGGTAAAGAACGCACCATTGACGAATATTTATTGTAAAACTCAGCAAAAAATCGACTCCATTTCATTTTTGCCGTCGATAGCTTCCCCGCAAAGTTCGCGAGAAACTGCGTCATATCGTGAAACATTTTCACGTATCCCTGTTCTCTTTGTCTAGTAGTAGTTATGAGGAGGAGACGACTGACGGCTGAGGTATTTAAAGGCATGTTGGCTGTAGGTTTTTAATAGATTTTTAAGAATTATGGATGATTAGTTGAGAAAAATCCGGCGTCGGTAATAACCAACTCTAAAGAACGGTTTACACGATAAAATATTTTGTGCAATTTCTTGTACAAACGCTTGTACAAACTGAACGAAATTGTATGATTGTCTGAATGGAATTAGAACAGGTTCTATTTCCCGTTCAGTCATTCAAACAATCGCACAAGCGTTCGTACAATTTGCCGCTTTACACGGCACAATTTCCTCATTAAAGAGTTTGTACAAGAAATTGTACAAAAAATTGTATCGTGTAAAGCGGCCTTAAAAGAAAATTGCCCAAGGTTCCACGGCTTATCGTTCCGTTCGACTAGAGATTTAAATTTGAATTACACAGCAAGGAGCGCTCAACTGTGGCCAGTTTTACCAATAAATATTTACTTCATCCGATATCTGTCTCAACTAAATGAATTTAAGTACTCTTACAAACACATCAAACAGATACAGCACATAAGAGACCACAGTAGATAGAATAGAAAAGGGTGAGGTAGGAAAAAAATTGCTAGAGTAGTCTGAAGTGCATGTTGCATGTTTAAGCATTACTAACACATGCACGACAGGGAAATACCGACAAACGTATTTAGGAAAATTTTTTTAAACCGGTAATCAATTCATTAATGTGTAGTTACTAACCACCTAGTAGCACGTGACCCTTATATCTAACATGTGTCCACGAAGTAGTAGCAATCCATCTCATAGTTAAATGTATGTAGTTCATGTTTGGTGATCTTCACCCCCTGCCACACATCCTCGTGGTGACTCTCAGGGTGTTACGTAGGCGTACTATTTTGTGGGGCATAGTTCTTAATAGAAATAATAGCAAAAGACGGAATCCAGAGGGAAGGCCCAGCGAAGAATACCAAGTCCTAAATACTCCAAATGCGTCGATTAAAGTGAAGAAGAAGCACGACTACGGAACTGAATAAGGATCGAGTTGGGAGGAATAAAGGCCTGCAGTTAGCCAAATTATGAATTGAAAAAATGGAGACGGTACTCTTTGACGGTAATAAATGTTTCATAAAGACAAAGATAACTTTTTAAAACCACAAAATACCTCGGATATAATAATGTTTGAAGTTTAGATATTTTTTTAAGCACAAACTTTGTGTTGAGGTTGTGCTGGTGCGATCAATCGAATGCTGACTTCTTTTCTTCCTGAGAGCCCGGGTTCAAATCTAAGATGTGGCAGGGAATTTTAATCGTATTGCAGTCCATAATTGAGCTCTGTATGGAGAGCACTTGAAAGAGCAGTACTCCGTCCAATGAATGGGATGCCAAAATAAAGACCTCTACGAGCCTTTTGCTTAGAGGAGGCTAATGTCGAAGTCGGGTTTATCTACACCCTTCCTCCGTTCCCAATAAAACTCCTTCCCATATCCAACCACCCACCTTTACTTAATGGCGCAAACGGCATTACCCCTCGGATCTCTTTCACGAAAGAAAACTACATAAGCTTTTTTGTAAATACTTTTATTTAATATGCATCGGTCATAGATCGCTGCAAAAAACATATAAATCACCTGAAAGGTATACGCGAGTGCCTGATTCAAAATAAAATTCTCTACAAATAAACATTAATTTAATACTTTTTTATTTTACTCTCTTCAGAGATCGAGGCTAAAAAAAAACCACAGAGGTTTGTCGAAAGGTATAGGTGAGAGTCTAATTCAAAATAAAAAGCTTCACGAATGAACGTGCGGTCTTAAGTTAAAACGACCTTCGTGACTTCACCGTCGAGTTCTCTGCGTGCTATCCTCGCTGCTTTCCCTATAAATTCTCCGCTCATTCCTTCCATTTGATTCTCCGCATCATTTTCCCTCGCATTCGTCACACGACTCTGCACGACGCATTTCCGCTCCACCCTTGCGCGTTTCTGGGGAGAGAGTGCAAATAGGGAGAGAGGGAAGGCCTCACACAATTGCATAATAAGCGCGCGCGACACGGTAGTGGGGGACGAGGCGGATCGTATGATAGACTCCGGGGCTGCCCACATTTTCCACAATGAAATGCATGAGGGGACGGAGAGATGCGAGCGAGAAGCTGGGAAAGGAGGGATAATTAGACTTCGTTACGCACCTCCGCGCGGAAACGCGCGCGCATAAAGGTTACCTTGGGAATCGCTTCTCGGGAATTCGAGCGGAACACGGAACGGAACGATCTCGCAGATAAACAAAAGAAGTGAGAGCGGGCGCACGCGTTTGTGTACTCTGCAAGATTACTTCCCTCGAAAAACTCGGTCGCGTTGAAAAGTCGGTATTGACGCGCCCCGGCGTCACAGACTGTTTTATTTTATTTTCCCTCCTTGCTTCCACCCTCCGATGGAGAGGAAACGAAAATAGTCTTTTTGACAAAAGGGAGTTTCCCTGGAAATCATGAGAGCGAAACACGACCAAGTGGAATGCGGTGAAAGACGTGCCTGTTTTCAACGTCACACAAAAACACACACACACACAGGGACTGATCCGATCCCTCCTGTAATTCTGGCGTAGTGGAAACGGATATTTTGTCTCCTCATTGTTCTTTTTAGGGTCGTGAGCCAAGAATGCAAGCGGTCATGGACAAGTATTCCTGTGTCGTATTGAGGTCAAAGGGATTGGGAGACATCGCGCCTGTGTCATGAAAGGAATGAAAAAACGAAACTCGTTCAAAAAAAAGCGTGGGCATGTGCCTCCAAGGGAGGAGAAAAGGACAGTTTCTTGCGAATCCTTGCACTAAACAGTAATCAAAATGTTCACACTAACCGAGCATTTAAGCCGTGGTGATGTTGAAGACTGATGAAGATAAAATGGATACATCGAGTGACAATGGGAAGTTGTAAGAAGTGTGGGAGAGCAAATAAGTCTAATGAGATCTGAATAAAGACAGGACAAACTTGTAAGAGACACATCTTTGGATATGTTGGCAGTAGTCGAGGAAAAAATTGAGTCCGAAGATATGAAAGCCGAGGCTAGGTGAAAGAAATGAATGGAGAAAATTGTGAAGGATATATTGATTAGAATTACGATGACAATATGAAGAAGTAATTAGAATCAAATGGAGTGAGCTGCTTGAAAACAGGTTTATGGTCAAAGACTGGTTGATGATAAGGACGTATCGAAAGTTAAATAATAAAGCTGCTTGAAAATTCATTTCAAGCTGTTTACATAATCCTCAGAAGAACCACAATTATTACAAATATTTATATCCATTAATTATTCATTGATGGTTTTTAATATTTATAGGGATGTTTAGCCTTGTGCAAATAAAGCTACTTTGATTACCGGTGAACTCTATTAGAGCTAACTTTGCTATTTTTCGAATAACTAACTGGTTGGATAAGAATAACTTTTTTAAAGATAAGATTAAGATTTTAAGAATATCTAACTCGATGGAAAAATGAAGATCGATAGAAAACATTAAAAATAAAAATATCCATCTTGTTTTCCCAAGAAAAAAATCTCTTTCTTTAAAACAAAATTGTCATATTATATTAATCGGAATTACAGAATGGTTAAAGTGAGAATTGACTATGTTAACAAAATTTAATCTGTTTGTAAAAACATTAGTCCTTAAAGAATAAACTAAGTAACAACATTAGTGAGTTATGTAAAAGCAGGAAATCGATGCAATATTATGTATATCTATCTGTGCTAAATGTATGCTTTGTTGAATGGGTGTAACTATCATGTAAAAGTCCGAGCTGTTTTGCAATAATAATGTATTTGTTCTTACAGGGCGTGCCCCCATTACATGAATAAATATATATCTAAGAAAAAGACAAAAAATATTGACGTAACGGAATGACTTAAGCAATTCAAACTCTATACAGCCATATGCCAATGACATCGTATCAGATAGATTCAAGAGGAAAATCCGTCCATGTTTAAGGCATCATAACCTTGGCTGGAAAGAAGTTGATGAAGGTAATACGAAGGGAATTGCGTTGGAATGTAGTATTAGTATAGAATCCTAGTTCTTGAGGAAGAAAGAAGAGAGTTGCTTGGAAGCTTTTGAGATGTGAGTTTGGAGAAGATGGTAAGATGAGTAGCAAGCAAGACGAACACAAAAGTGTTTGGTGGTTACTGTGGCTGAGTAAGGTATGTTGGAAGAAACTTGGAGAAAGTAGAAAAGTGAATGGAGAATTATTGGTGGCGCCGTAATGGAATACCATTTCTCCAATGAAGAATGTGCCGTTATGCAATAGAATCTTGAAAGTTTGAAAATATTTGGAAAGTAATCCATTTCCGAAGTTAGAATCATAATATTTTTTTCTGATATTTTCATTCCACATATAGCTAATGTAATATTGTACCACCGATGGGAGTTTAGACAGCACATCAAAAGACTGCTTTACCAATAATTGTTGTCACAGAGAGGAATAATCACAGTAATATTTGACATAAATGAAATAGGTATCACATAATGAGAATGGGTTTGAATTTATAAAGCTCTTCCATAGGGTATACGATAATTTCATTCCGCAGGCATGAAAACATTGATTGGAAAAACGCGAATTATTCGAAAGTATGTAGTACACGAATCAAACTACATGAATCAGAGAGGTAGTATGGAAAGGAATGGGATTCTTACAGCTTAGGAGAGGGGGGCCAGCCATTCCCGAGGTCACCACTCAAAGTGTTTCATGAATGGTTAGTTAGGTTTGAGGAACTTTTAGGAAAGAAATGGATGTAGGTCAGCAAAGTTCGAGTCTATCGCTGAGTCGGGTAATACTGCAATTCCACGGAAGCCGAGTGGTAGTGCCGTAATTGAATTTCATTTCTCCAATATTCGTTAATTTGATAATGAGAAGGGGTTATTTATACGGAAACAAAAAGAAAAATTACATAAACGAAAGTTCCAAATCAGGATAATTTATTTCCCAAATCAGAGCAAGTAGCAATATGCAATACATGGAAAGTTTTTCAGTAGTGTTTTAAAAAGTAAATCCGGTAGGAAAATTTTAAATACGTAGTAAGCAGAGTTTCAAGCAATTGAGGACCATTTAAATTCAGCAGAATACTTGACAAAAAAAGTAGGAATCGGGAGAAAAGTTTAGAAGTTAAGTGAGATTTCCTTGCAGTGAGAAGGAAATCGATTGGCGGCACCCAAAAAAACTGCACGGAAAAGAAAAACGTTCGACTATGCAGTAGTGCAAGGAAATGCGTCAAACTGTCAAGTAAACCTGAGAAACTTAGAAAGAAAACACGAGCCAAATCTACAAAAATAATAAACTTTACTGAGACCCGGATTTCACTGAATGACAGCATCATCAGGTGATGATGATGATGCTGTAATACAGCGAAACCCGGGTCTTAGTAAAGTTTTTTTTTTAGGATTTGGCTCGTGTTTTCTTTCATTTTTCTCAGGTTTAGCTTCCACTCCATCTCACCAGAATCTTCTAAATTAACCCCGAGAAAAATTAAAAAGAAGTCTTTTATCACAGATTTAAAATTAAACTTAGTACTACAGCTCGGAAATTTGGTATTTAGAAGTGGGAAATAGCGGAGGGACGAATGGACACATTTCCAGTTATAGAGAGGAAGGCGAAAAAAGCGTTTTTATTTGTGATTGAACTTGTACAATTATGAAATAAAATAAATAAACGATACCTATATATTTTAATACATTCCCAATATTTTTCTTATAACACAAGTAGTGATTGAATATAAGTTAAACCCATAAGTAGGGAATTCTGTAATACTATGGCATTTATAACGAAAGACAATTCATAAACATCACTCTTGTGTGATGGTAATTACAGTACCTACACTTAGCGTCTAACTTTTTACGAACATTCACTGGGTTGTCTTTATGGAAAAATATCCAGCAGGAAGATTGGGTTATGGTTTCAAAACAGCCTAAATGTAAACAATCCCAGGAAATGTTTCCTTCCTCCTGAAAGCTGTTAAAGCCAGTCAAGTTCACGAAGGTAGGATTGATGCATTCAAATTTCCGTACAACATATACGGAGGAGTCTAGGCGTTTTTATTTCAAGTTAAGCTCTTTAGTAATTTTATAATTCAAATGGGGAAAAATTAATGAGCAAACAAGTTCCCTTCTGGCGTCTACAGGAAGAAAATGTTTATGAATTTTCGACAGACACAGAGTTATAAAAGTTTATAGGTAGGTATTTATCAAAATTTCATTCACTTATTATATCCACATTAAAAACAGTATGTATCAAATTATCATCTCTATTTTGACATTTTTGACCTATTTCACTCGATCCGTTAAGAACTGCTCTATAGCTGAAAATTTGAGTATTCGAGTCCTTGGTGCGTACGCGGACGTTCTGTAAAATGATTATTGTAATCAAAATGTACTAATTGAACCAGAGAACATTACTTTATTCATCAAAATATGCTCCAATTATGATATCGCGAATAAATCTATTTATTTGATGCCATATTATTCAGTGGTATAAGATTTGAAAATACCTATGTGATGTTAAGAGGATATTATGCGAAGAATTTGGCCTCCAGGAATCACGCGAAAGAAACGACTCAACGGGCACGAAAGATCAAGCGACGTCATTCTCCTTGAGGTCAGCGTTCCCGCGGAAAGACCCTTCACTCAACCGTAGCAGCGTTTTTGCACCATTGAGCACACTGGTAGAGTAATAATTATAGCTCGTAATACGTCCCAGTAGAGATCATTGGCGCCAATTATGAGAAGCTGGCTATAAAGGGAGCGTCCGACACAATGGGTGGTGCTAGGCCTCAAGAAGTCGAACTTGAAACCGACCAACAAAAGAGTCATGGAGCCCGTATTACGACTTGGACTACATCTCCAAGCAGCGTGAAGACCCGCTTAGTCACGCAGGTAAAACGCCCAGTCTCCGAACCGTAAGTTAAGGTTTAGAGCTCCGCCTTCGTCGTAAAAGTGTAAAGTTTAAACTTTGGATATTTTTACGCACGACTCTTGTGAAAAGCCTCAGATGAGTCATCAAGATTTCATAGGATGCGTCAGCATGTTTAAGAAAATATCATCGGTGTTAATACATCGGATACCATCTGGGATCATTAATTCGAAAATAAGTACGAAACGAGATATCAGAGGTATCAATGAGTTGCCATAAAGAGCATAACATCTACATGCAAGTAATACACTGCGAGCCACCACAAGGATGTGGCAGCGGGTGAAGATCTCCGAACATGCACTATTGACATGTAGTCAAAAAATGGAGTAGTCCTGACTATCTAATCCAGCATAAGAATAATTAATGAACTCCTCATCATCATACTTACTAACATTTAAAAATGAAGTGGTGTCTACCTGTCTGTCTACCAGATTTATGTTACGCATCTCCTCAAAAACTGTCGAACCGATTGAGCTGAAATTTTGTATGATTCTAGCGTATATACTAGAAGGTGTTATAGTCTATATAAAAAAGACTCAGGGCCCGGGTTCGATTCCTGGAGTCAATTATGTATTTACATTGCTTTCAATGGACTTTTTCAACTTATGGTAGTGCAAGAGTTTCTTCTTTCGCTCAGTAAAATAACTAAATATTAATCTATTTCTTTAATTCTTTCAATATTTAATGGGAAAATAATTAATCTTTCTTATTCTTTTAACCGATTTACACTTTGTCATTGAGTTTTCTGGGAAATGTGTAATTTACGTTGAAATTTTGTTTTTTTTTCGGTTCTTTTCCGAGCGTTGCTAAGGCCTTTGCTGTCGTCTCCGAAATGAAAATATCGTTGATGCTTAAACAGTTCGTCACAGAGGGATGGCGAAAACGGAATTGTCCTTTTCGCGAGGATATAGGAAAGTACTGAAGACTTTGTAGGCTATTCGTGAATCAAGGTCATTCATATTTCTTCGCACAAAGATACGTGCTGACTTCTGGTGAATTTACAAGGTTTGCATTCGGTTAAAATTAGGAGTATTTAAGAATGCTTCAGCGGTGTTCAAATTTTTGAATGTTTTTTTTTAAATTTCTTTTCGGGTTTGTGCATTCGAACCAACCTGGGACATGAAGAGAAGAGATAGAACGCTTTCGGAATCGTCATCGATGAAGATAGCTTGAGATTTGAGATAGTTTAACAAAAACCAGGGAATAAAATTAGCATCCTAATGGAGCGTAATGTCTCATTACGTATCCATGGGATGTTGATTGATGCCATTGCAATGATGCTAAAAACGTTCCTCCAAATGCGATGCCGGAAACAGCATTGTTCTTTTCCTGAAGATGTCGAGAGGTACAAAAAAAGGTATCGCAGCTAATTCTTGTATCTAGATCGGCCAATATTATTATTTAATTCGGAAAAATGATACGGGATTACTTTTCGCGCTATTCCCTGCATTAATACGTATCCGTAGGAGGTTCATTGCACCAATTTCATGAAGTTAGAGAATTGGGGCAGACATAAAATACATTAAATGCCAGAGATAAAAATTTTTTGCCGAAAATCTGGGTGCTACCTTTCCCAAAAATCCGAATTTGGCCTCATTGTTATTAATAGACAGACATTCGTATGCACCCTAACTTCTAACCTCCTTTGTATATTCTGGCCTTAAAGTTTATAAATAATATTCTTATTTTTGTACAGACCCAGGTATGAGTACAGGCAAGTAGTTATATAATTAAAATGGTTCAAATTATATTTATGGTCCCGATTGTGACTTGTAGCCATAGCTATAACTCCATAATACAAATTTGTTTTCGCCCCTTTACGATAAATGTAAAAATGTCTTAATACAATTTGTAATTATTATATTTCTCCACCCCGTTGAATTTCAACGGGCACCTTCAGCTAGTATTTTCTAAAATTCAGTTGTGAAACAATAGGCACACGAGCGATTTCAGTACGAAATAATTGCTAATACTATTCAGCGCTACTATCATCGTATTCTACGTAAGGGAAAGCCCATACATCTGAAAAAAATATTTCTAATAATGAATGGGTAAAATTTCTAAAATGTATTTGCTACTAGGTAGTGCTACATTTTTCTTTCATTTCTGTTTCGAGAGTGTTATATGTATCCATACACGCTAGAGATTATTTTTTAAGTAGCCTACAAGTCTCATCCTAGCCTTTTGTTTATATCACTCGCAATATTTGTTGAGCCGCAATGCCATACGCCACCTTATGCGTTTGAATTGCTTAAAATTTCACGTTTATACCGAGCAATACTAAGGTAATATTCCACACTCACAACAAGTTTTTATTTGATCTTCAATCGATCTCAAAGTGAAATTAAGAAAAGCAGTCTCGTGTCAAGGCTAACCCCTTAATTGCGGCACGAAGTAGTATTTTCGAAGCGTTTTTGCCGAAAAGTATATCCAAGTGATATAGCATTGGAAGGTCTAAGATTACTATGAAAATGTGCATCATAATAAATAGTTTTGAGATTTAAACCAAAACTATTAAGTGTCGAAAAAATATGCAGTAAACTCCCGATTATCCGTTTACGCGTTCTCCGGGGCTCGGAATATCCGGGCACCGCCAATATATTTAGTGTGTTGCTGGCGGTCTCAAAGGTAAGTAAACTTTTGTTACCTTCCTCCAACCGTTACTTTCACTGCGGCCCTACCGACTGGTCCGATGTCTTACGCCAGGCTTCGTGCTGCCACCCGAGGCTTATGAACATTTAATTGCGCCCGGGACAGTTCTACTGGATTTTTTTGTCATAAAATGCTATTATGTACAGCGAGGATCTTTTCATTGGCAGTTCGTTTTATTTTCTTAAGAACTTTATTAATTTTGGCGGCGCACCGTAGATAAATGTATCGAGAAAGAAAGAAACAGCGCATTATCCGGGTTTCCTGATTATCCCTTGTAACATGTCATTTACAAGCCTTGTTTTACCCATTAGTAATCTCTATGCATAAGATTCAAGGGGCCGCCATCTTCGATTTTCTTCATTGATTTTACACAGAGACATAGGAAAATATGGCGCCTGCCTTTACAATGGGTGATTATGATAATTAGCGCGGTGATCAAGACAGTAGTGAATTACAAAACTCAACTATTGAATCTAATTAATTTTACTGTTAGCCGTCGCGGTTAGAAACGCGAGTGAATTAATTTTAGCCGAATGTTAACAATGGGGGAGTGCGCTATATAAAGGGGAGAGTAGAGAGATAAGGGGATAGGTCCCATCCCTTCTATCCCTATCCCTATACCTTTCCTCCCGGTCTGAAGCGCCTATTAGTGCGGAAACAAACTTGTAAACACCCATAAAAAAAGGGGGATATGATTTAACAATCTGTCCGTGGGGAGGTGAATCCACGTCGGGTGGATTCACCTCCCCACGCCACTAAGGACAGGATTGCGGTATTGCAGCCGAATAGGAAACACGCAGCAGGGGGGCTGTGTTTGAAACCATCGAGATTATCTCTAATAGGTAACCAAGGAGTCACGTGGTATAAACACGAACGGTTCGCAAATTTGGTCTATTATAATCGCACATTACAATCTCGCTATATTGTTTTACGCGAGTTTTATCTTATCTGGCTGAAATATAGAGCCTTAGAGCGAGGAAAACTTAAAAAAAAAACAATTATTGACATTGTAATGAGCGACACAAACACACAAAATATTCGAACCCTTTCTTGTTTGTACCACGTGACTCCTTGGTTACCTATTCGAGATAATCTCAATGGTTTCAAACACAGCCCCCGTCTTCAACCATCTGGGCGGAGAAATCTCGGGGTAGCAGACGGAGGCAGCGATCTCGACTTAAGGAGTCAGCAGAGGAATCCCCAGGGAGCATTCGAGTAATTAAATGATCCACTCCTCACTAAATCTTGTATGTATTAATTTTAAGAGGGTTATTTATTTGTATTTGAGTGTCAAGTAATCAGTGAAGCGGCTCTGAAAGATACATAGTGCTCTATGGCCTGTCTGTTTTAAAATGAGAGCCTGAAGAAGGAAGAAAGTGATTGTGTCTTTATAATATAAGAAGGGTATTATTGTGTTGTGATTTTTTTTATTTATGTGAGTGAAATCAGAAAGGACGTGACGTAAGGTGAACAGTGTAATATCTGTAGTATATTCAATCGAGGGGAATTAAATAATCTTGATAATTTGAAAGGTATATAGTTTCCTTAACAGCAACCGGCGGTAACACTAATAAAAAAATAGGTATTGCACCCTGCAACCTTTACCAGTCATTAGCACGGGAAATTGGAGTTCACTGTCCTTTGAGTTTCTTTCATTTATCAGTGGGCAATAAAAGAGGGAATAAGTACTACTCAGTATATTGTTGCGCATATTACCCATAAAAGCATAAAGACATTGATGATAATGATGGAACTAAAAGCTACAGTGAACAATCTAAATAATAAGATATTCCCTGTTGCTTGAGAGCTCAACAAAAGGTTCTCGAGAGGAATTGGACGGAAGAGGAGTGAGGAACGTCTAGCATTTTGGGAAAGTCGTACGAAAATAATTTGGGCCAATTACTGCATTAAAATTTGGGCCAAGAACTGTATTAAAATTTCCGTAAAAACATTAATGAATTCGTAATATGGCCAGCATTGAAAAGTAAGTATTAAAGATCTTCCGAGGTTACAATCAATCAAGATAGGCGAAGGAAAGGAGGATTTGAAAATGGATCTCTCGGAAAGGATCATTTTCTTAAAACGAGAATAAAATTTAGTCTACACATCATCGTCATCAAGAGTATGATGATTTGTAACGTTCTAATAAGGACTAGTTTTTCCATAATAATTTTTAATACATACGACCGGTTTCGATAAACATTGTCGAGAACACTGACTCAAGGATCCCCCTCTACAATATTTCCCTTCCTCCCCCTAGCTTAGCCACTTCACCCCACGTTTCCACTTCCTCTTAAAATCACTCTGTAATCGAATGAGACTTGCCAAACATGCCATAAGATAGTACTTTGTGCCTAAACCAATCACGAGTAATAAAGATTATTGTGGAACAGCAAATTATTCCTTATTTCAACCATCATGAAGTAGCTTCAGCAAGTAGTGGTCAAGCAACAGTATATTTATTTAAATAATTAATTCTTTTCAAGGGTATATACAGGGTCCTTTTAACCATCAAGTAAAAGGAACTATACCGTGTACGAGAATGCCTTTTTAAAAAAGAAGATTGAACAAAACTCAAATGTGGTCTTCGCCAAACACAATTCATAGCTGTTATCAGTACCGTAGTATGCACTTATGTTGCCTTATAGGTAAACTGGAATAATGGAAAAACTCGCTTATCTTAGGAGAATCTGGACTGAAAATTTGTTCAGGGGTAGGAACGCCGAGAGAACAGCAGCGATGGCCATGGAAGTGTTCACTGATACGGGTCTCTTTTTAGACATATGGATAAAAATGAATAAAAACTCTGATGTAGAAATTAGCGTTGTGAAATTGAGCTATCTGATCTTTGCCGAAATAGGGTGACCCTTTGAGGTGTGGATGTAGAGAACGATGAAATGGTTAAAGAGGAAGACACACGTAGTTTCTTGTGGGAAGTAAACTTTAGGGAGTAAAGATGGTAGAAGAGGTAAGAAAGTTTGTCAGAGGAAGTTCAAGATGGCAATAAAAGTGAACGTGAGAATTGTTGAGAGGCAAGTGAATGCCGATGAGTGTGATTGGGTTAAATACGAAGTCAGCGTGAAGGTGGAAGGAGATAAGTGTTTCTGTACGTCGGGAAAGCAGGCAGGAGATATGAGGGTTTATATAGGGATTTAATTTAGGAAAGGTGGATTGGTTACGATGCAACTAAGGTGAGAGAGAAATCCAAGGGTGATGATTGAGCGGCATAAGGTATCCACAAATCTAACAATGTTGGAGAAATCTTCATGAATAACAGAGTTGAGCATTTTAGCAATTAAAATAATTTCAATACTGATATTTATGTTTCCTAAACCTTATGGCCTACCCAAGAGTTAAAGTAAGTTTTGTTGAAAAATACGAAGTAGAAGGTTCCCCATGCAAAAGAAGTGTTTTCATTTATTTCCGCAAAGGTAAGGCATGATTCTTTTGAGCCAGATGGTGACGGACAGGAAAAAAATAAATCTCACCCATTTTGTCAATAGATACGCCAAAAAATGGAGAATATGCTTCAGTTTCAAGTTAACCGTCTACTGGTATTTTAAGAAGTTATTTCAGAAGAGAAAAATCGTTCAAGATGTCATTGCCATGGCCTCCCTAGTACTTAATTCGACTTGAAACCCTCAGTTATCCTAATTAATGGTATGATTTCTTTACAAACATTTCTGATCACCGAGTACGAAAGCAGTTATTCCCTTCAACCGTAGAGGTTGTATGACTTCAAAGAGGTAAATAACAGAGCATTTTAAATTCCTTGTTGGGCATTAAAAGTGTGACTTTATTGGATGATCAATAGTATATTAACACGAATCAATATCCAGTTATAACAGTCATAGATAAAAATTATCAATACCTTCTAAGCCATATTTTTGGAAACGTATAGCTGCCTTACACACATTCAATTATTTTTATCCGTCGGATATTTCCTTTTCTTCGCATTACACTCGCGTTAATTGTTTCCTCTGCAAAATGCTGCTTATTCAATTACCATTTCCACTACACTTGCGCTGCTAAAAATTGGTTAATTTTTAACTGAACGCATTTACATTTGTACGCAGTTTCATTTTCAGGAAAAATAAAGAGAAATTGAAGTTCTAGGGACGTCATACAATTTTCAACCTCGGAAGCATACATGCATAGGAGAAAGACGGGTAACCCCAGACTTCCCCTTACCAGATAAAGTCCCGGAACCACTGGATCGAAAGGGTTCTTGGCCCACTCAGGGCTTAGTATTTATTCACTTACGGCCGGGGCAGGGTCTCGCCAAGTACACAGATTCAAAGGCTCCGAGGAAGTACGTGGTCCAAGAGAAAGGGCGGATTACAAGAACGCAAAGGCTTCGTAGGATCGATGCCCCCTCGCGCCAGAAACTAAGATCCACCTCCCGTCGGCGGTCTCGACCGCATGACCGTGCAGTCTGCGCTCATACATAACCAAGACGTACACCACCAATCTTCCATTCACTGGCGCTGGCTCTATGTTGACATTCTAACCCTGAAGCTTAGCCTTCACAGAGACTTTGAGCTAGGACCAGGGATTTTACGGGATTCTGAGACCCTGTTTCATCATATCATTTTTGGAAAATAAATGCAACATTTTATCTGCACATAGTTCCATCAGAGATTAATCTATTTATCCGCTACTGTCTAACGTCTCCGACGTAAATAAAAATTATTTCATGCACATTATTTTGCCATCCGGTATTCTATGAAGCCACGGTCACCGCACGTTTATCGAACATAATTAACATTACTATTCACCATCTCCAAATATAATCTCCAAGAAACTGACAGGTCTATCATAAGCGCAATATGTTGGAAGTGAAAACTACTAAACTTAAGCTAGAAAACTAACTAAACTTTCAGCTCTTTGCGGCCACTAACTTTTCGGAACAGGCAATCGGGCAGATGATTTTGAGTACCTACAGAGAAAGAAAAATATCAATAATTACTCAATGGTTGAGGTACAACGAGTTCCGATTAATTAATATCAGGATAAAATGAATGGCTTTACAAGTAGCTAAATAAATTAACTTAAGAGGCGATTTTCGTTTGAAGAGTATACATAGTTTTTTATGATAAGAAGGGGTAACCTCCGTAGGAAATGATGGATAGGAGGTAAAAACAATGTCGAAGAATGGAAAGAAATACAAATCAAGAGGAGAATACATTAATTTGAAATTAATAACCTAGAAGCCTCTTCATATTAGTACATAACATCCTGGATAATAACTGGAAATTCGTACAAATACAAGAAATTACCTATCATATTATTTGTGGTTACCAATAGCTTTTGGAACTGCGTGCAAATACGTCGAATTTACGCGAGGGAAATCCATACTCATACGTAATGTAGTGATTAAAGAGTATATTGTAAAATTCAAAACTCTGCAAGATTCTGGACCCAGCTGTGAAGAGGCAAGAAGAAGGAAAGGAGTGAAACAAGGCTGTGCATTGCCTCCCGTAAGTTTTAATGTTTAGATCGAGAGAGCCTTCAATGAAACCAAAGAGAAGTCTTCTGGAGTGACTACCCACGAAGAAAAAATAAGCATTCTGTGATTCGCTAATGACATAGCACTCATAGCAGAGGCAGAGAGGGATCTGAACAAGATTATAGTAACCATGGAAAGGACAAATGCCAGATGTCAGCTGAAGTTAAATAAGGAGAATACTAAGATATTGGTGTGCAGCAAGAAAGAAGAGGCCAAAATCAATGTCAAAGTAGTAAAAACAAAAACTTGATGAGGTGAAAGGGACTATTACCTAGGAAGCCGAATAACCAACGATGGACGAAGCAAGAAATAAATAGTAAGTAGAATACCCCAGACAAAGAGAGCATTCTGTCAAAAGAAGAATCTACTTACAGCTGAAAATACAAGCGTACAAGTAAGGAAACAGAAAGCAAGAAGTAGAGGATCAAACCAATGTCACACTAGGAAAACAAAAACTTGATGAGGTGAAAGAGTTCTGCTACCTAGGATGCCAACCATGGATAAACCAACGATGGACGAAGCAAGGTAGACAGTTAGTAGAATAGCCCAGGCAGAGAGGTCATTCTATCAAAAGAGGAATCTACTTACAGCTGGAAATACAAGCGTAGAAGTTTAGAAACAATTCATCAGATCGTACATCTGGAGCATGTTTCTTTACGGCAGTGAGGCATGGACGATGACAGCAGCGGAGAAGAAAAGGGTAGATGCATTCGAAATGTGGTGCTACAGAACAATTATGAAGATTAAATGGATCGACCGAGTAAGTAACGAAGAAGTCCTAGGAAGAGTGGGAGAAAAGAGAAGCCTGCTGAAAACTCTAAGAAGAATACGGGATAACTTAATCGGCCATATATTAAGACACGATGGCCTGATGAAGACAATCGTTGAAGGACAAGTGGATGGGGAGAATTTCAAAGGAAGGCGTCGAGTGAGATATAAGGAAAAAGTAATGAAGGATGTGAAAGAGAAGAAATACGTAAATATGATAGTTTTTTGTCGTTAAGCTGTATAAATTGGAGAATGGGAAAACATCCAATCAAGCAAGGCACATAAAGTAAGCAAGCCCGAGCACTTGCCTCCAACATTTGATGCCTTGAAGCAGCACATTCTTCGGTCACACTATCAGGTAATATCTTCTGCTTGAATTTCGAAAAGCGATCTTACTTAACACGAATTATACAACTTTATATGCTAGACCAGCGTCTGGCTGTCGGCACATTTCGCAGAACCTACCCTACTCGAGGTCAAAGAGTGCGGTTGGCGACTAGAAGAAGACTGTTTGAAGCCAATAATACTTACGCTGGAGTCAGTGCCGAAATCCTGCAGACACTCACAAAAAAGGCTGTAAAAAGAATAACTGCAAATGTCGCCGCACGAAGGACTCGGATGGAGTGAGCTTATTCTGCACCAACATGTGCCGCTGCCGAGCGACTTACAGTAATGGAAATGATGCTTATGTTATTTGGAGGACTAAGAATCGAATTCCGATCCTGATGACCCCGAGGTATATTAATCCGTGACCCCGAGTAAGGTAAACAAAGTTTACTTTTTCAAGTTTCTTTCTTTTTAATATCATTGATTTTTGTTTTTTTTAATATCGTTGATTTTTATTGAAATTCCTCCTAGTGATTTTTATAACTTTTAGTTGAAGTTACAGTTAATGCCACTTTGCGTTTGTTTTAATAAAAGCATTTTATTATCTGTACTCATTTGTTTAAAGCACCTTGCTGTCGTAAGACCGCAACACTTTGATATCAAGCTCAAGTGTCCTAGAAAACGATACGTACAAACCGTCGCTCGACGCAGTCGTCATTGGGTTCGAATAGCGCTTACATCTCGGGGGTCCAGTTGGCGGCCATTTTGAATAAGATACTTCCGGTTGTCGGAGAGATAACACCATATTCGGCATGAGCACCCTCGTGAACACCTAGAAGCACACCCAACACGACGCAGAACTAACCAAATTAAAACGGGCTCAAATTTTCCATTTTAACGTCCGCCATCTAGGATTTTGAGCCCCCCGCACGAGCGCAGGTGACCTTTGACTCCTAGTCGTTAACTGTCTCTTACATCCAAAAAGTGCCGTTTAGGAGAGACATTTCGAAGAAAACGTCGCAGGAATAGGAAATCACGTTTCCACCAGCCATCTAGGCGGCCACATTGGTTTACGGCCTTTACGGAGGAAAAATTCGGCTTGGCAACCAACAAATTCGTAATCAACAGGGTCGATATACCCTAAAAGCACCGGTTGCCAATTTGACGCAAGTTTTGCCGTTAGACTATTGTTTTCCGGATTTCTCTCCTGGACTATGAACGAACAACGTTCCATCATATCACCTATCCAAACCAGGGTAGAGCTCACCCCGGACGCCAAGGGCGTGTGAATTTCACTCATTCAGGGTAGGGGGGCCAGTTCCTTTCCCTGGGCCACCTCGCACACTGAGGATTTTTAGTTCCATCATATATTACCAAGGAATTGTTATCCCCATCCTGTCAAGTTCCATTTATTTTTCGCCCTGATCAATCATTTTATCAAAGATACTTTGAACATTGCGTTTAATTAACTTTTAGATTTAAAGGATTAGAATTAATAGAGAGTAGCAAGTAACATCACCATTTTACGTTGCATTCGCAAAAGTTTGACTTTGTTTAATGTTAAGTACTACATGATTAAAAGTAAAAAGTTTTCTATTACTCATCGTTTCAGGAAAATGTTTTAACTTGTTAATCAGACACACCGAAAATGAAATTTAAAATGATCAAACTATCTAAAGGTAGATTTTATCTGTAGGTAGTGATAAACGAAGAAAACGAACGTTCTTTACCATTGGCAAATGCTATTGAGCAAGCGATACTGTTCTTCTGTTTTCACAAATGTAAGTTGTCTGTAGTAAACATTAATTATTAATTAATTAAGGGTGCTGAAAATGAGGGGAAAATGACGAGCTATTATTTTAATGGAGTGAATTTTAATGAGCTGAGAAAAGAAGGAGGAATTATCCGGCATCGGCATACGGCTACCCTTTACGAGAGAGGCCCAAGAGTTAGAGACTATTACGTCCCATTCAGCTGACGGTGTGCTACCCTTGAAGTGCTTTCCGCACAGGATTTCAGTTCCACTTCATTCCTTCCATCCTGCAGCTATTGACCGAAATTCCACCAAAAAATCTCCACTCCTTTCGGTACTTGATCGGAATATGTAACTAATACCAACGACACTACAGCAACTAGATCATCAATATTTCATAAATCACTGAATCATAAAACATGGCAGAGCAATGATTCGAAGATTTGATTGACTAATTATGGTCACGCTCTCATAAATGTCAAGCGATTAATCGAATAATCTAATAAAAGTGATCGATAATTTGCATCGTTTTATAGTGTTTCCCTATCTCTAACGAAGAGCGATTTTTTTTATCTGTTAACTAAAAAATGAAGCTGAGAAAAGTCAAATCCGATTGGAATGTAAATAAAGTGAGTTTATTATCGTAAAAATTGTTTATTTCTCGCAACATAAATCAGACGCATGTCAAGAGGTTAAATTGCACCGGAGATGTTTTTTTTTTCAATCGACAGCAACGTGGATGTCAAATCCAGTTACCAGCTTACATATTTGATGACATCGTCATTTAGAACTATTAGTTTAAATTTAACGCAATTGACAATAAAACGCATAATCATCATTGTAATAGGGATGCCAGCTGTTACACAAGCTCCTTTTGCCCTCTCCTTCGTTTATAAACCATTACACATTGATCTCTAATATGGTCTTTACCTATTTGTAAATGGGTGATGTCCGGTTTTTAGTAGAAATAAATTCTGGAAGCGACTTGGAAAAAATGATCAGTTGAAATATTCTCGGGTAGATTACAAGATCAATAATGTTGCAATGCAATTCAACCCTAATATTTACTCAACATCCGTGCTTGAAATGGAAATAGAACCAGCGTTGTTAAATTTGCAGGGCCGGTGTCCGGCTAGGTGTTAGGTTTCTAGATCAGCGATATTAGTTTCAAAAACTAATTCAGTAGAACATGCAATAAAATTGCAAAAAATGCTTATTAATTACAAAAACAGATTCCAAAGTGCGTAAAATATTCACAACTGGCAAAAGTAAGTAATAGGTACCTGATTTCAAAGTTGGTGTTTCAAAATCAAAATTTATTTATCTGCAGATCAGTATATGGAATGGTTTTGAATACACCAAATAATTTGAATACATCAATGGTTTGGAGGTTTTTCCACGAATTTTCAAAATGATTTTTACCTTTATATTATGCGCACATACCCACTGGAATATCTTATTTTAGTGAGTTTTCTTCGCCTCAGTTTTCTTCGCCTCTTCAATGCAAAAAAACAAGGGCCATATCTATTTGGGCAAGTTGGAGTGCTATTTTTTTCTAAAATCCACAATATCTCTAGCTATCCTATAGGGCTAGGAGCAGGTGCCAAATATGTGTCGCCGGTTCGGCGTGGGATTAGGGTGCCAAGATATATGGTGAGGGAAAAACACAAAATATCGCCCTTAAAAAAAAGCAGTCCCCTCCCCTTCAGCCCCTCCGAGGAAGCGGTTTCGTGGCATGAGGCGCCAAAAAAAACTGAGAGAGGGAGGTGCTTTAGCGATCAATTTTTCGCAATATGACAGCGGGAAAAATAACAGAAGAGTGCAAATCAGGGTTTAGCGCAGGGCTACACAACTCCTCGGGCAGACCCTGGAGCATCGCTGGTAATATATCTTCTAAAACTCTTTGGACAGTCACGCTGTAATGTCAAATGGGATAGTTCAGATTGATCGATGCTAGAAATCGCTTGAGTCTTCCCTGGGCACTACTGCCCAAAGTCGAATGATACTTATATCACACAAGACCATCCAGCTTTATTATATTTACCCATAGAGCTAAATAGCCTCCGATTCTGCCAGTTTGTGTGAAGATTACGCAAAATAAAGTACTTTGAGGCACAAAGTGACACAGTATTCATCCACTAATAGGTATTCTAAATCGTGGTATCCAAAATTTCCCAAAGCATTTATCTCAAATACTAGTTGGGTCATCGGAGGGTTAAAGCTGGAGTTGTTTTAGTATTACGACTAACAGCGCTCATTCACTACAATCTATTTTCTTGCCCAGATAAAAAAATGGGATTTATGGAATCCTTACGAAATAGACTCGAATAACGAACTATATGAAAAAATGGGATTTATTGAATGCTTACGAAATAGGCTCCAATAACAAACTAGAGCGTGTGCAGCGAAGAACGGCAATATTTGATAAGGGACGATTGATAAGTACATAGGTATTAATGTGATCAGTCTACCATATGGACTAAAATGGGAATCATTATCAGATCGTATGTTGAAATTTAGACAATCTCTTACCTATATTCAAAGAAAATAATTTCCCTGATGTCGTTAAAAACATTTTGCTAACTTACTATGGCAGACTGGACCATGATCATATAATTAGGGAAGTTGATTGCGGTACCGACAGATTTAAAATGTCTCTATTCCATCGAGAAATTAGGGAAATAAATGGCTGTAAATATATCCAATAACATATAAACAAGTGAATCAATGTATAACATAGGTAGTTTCATGCTAGAATAAGGAATTTAAGCTAACACTACTAACAGCATATTGTGCATGCTTGTTTTGCTATTTTAATCTTTTTTTATTATTTTTTGACTAGAATATAGTTAATAATCCTTTTTAAGCATGGTATGTAATGCATGTTTGGTACGAATTCATCCCCTGCCACACACATTTATGGTGGCTTGGTGAGTATTGTGTAGATCCAGATATAGATGAAACTTGACGGTCTGCATATTTCTTACACAGAGTTGTCTATTACTGCCAAAGCTCTATCAAAAATATCGAAGTGATCCAATAAAATACACAATTAACGAAATAAATATAATGAATAGTTACATAGTTTTATACAGTTTCTACCTTCATAGACATCTGTAAAGCTGCAGCATTAATTTGACCGGGGTTTTTTTTAGAGAAAGTTAATATAATGTACCTACTTTTTCATGAATTAATGATGAATGACTTTGGCCCCAGATATATTGTTAATGTGTGAAACCAATGGCAAACGACATGAGATACCAAGTGTATCATTCCATAGATAATAAAAGAGAGGTTTTATAACATCCGAGCTAAAATATTTGAGTATTGGTCAGCTTTTTTTCAATTTTAGCTTTAAATGCTGCATCATGAATTCGCGCGACAGAATACCGGGGTCAGTACTTTTCCTTGTGATACCTTTGGCTTCCCAGAAAGATATAAGGCCAAGAAAATAACGCATACGGGGAATAACTGGACGCTTTAACCCAGCTGTGTTATTTATGTATTACCCCCAAGGGTAATACATAAATAAATCCCTGTCCTGGATGCAAACACAGGACCTTCGGTCAGGACCACAAAGCTTTACCCCCACCTGCTACCCCGACAAATCAGAGCAGCAACAACTTACCCGGTTTCCAAGAATTGTGAATTTCATCAGAAATTTTGAGTAGTGTTACTGCATGTTATCACATAATGTATAAACTAACTGTGCTAGTTTACAGGATCCGTCCAAAGAAGTTTGGATGCTTGAGTAACGTGTACAAAGATTCTCTGCGAGGGAGGATGGGCTATTATGGTAATTTTGATGGTACAAGTGCAACAAGCTCGAAGGATTTGGATAAGAATTGCAATCACAAACTACAGTTTAAATTTACACTTTAACCTTTAAGTAAATTCGAGGCCAATTATATTTCCCAATATTTTAGGAAATATTATGAGAACACCAGTGAGTTAAGATTGATCATTTAAACAATATTAAATATACTGCCATAGCAATAGTCTTTAAAGCACCTTCCTTCCACTGAAAGCTGGCGTCAATAATTAAGTAAGAAGCCGTAATGGCAAAGTAGTTTGCAATAGGCTATCAATTCTAATAATGCATGCTCACTGAACCCTTGCATAGCTAATGTAAAAATGTTTCATTTAAAAAAAATGTTTCTTCGTAGTTTCCAAACAATCTGTTACCCATGACAGGTGCATACGTAATACACACCAATATGATTACTAAGTAGTAACATCTTTTTTTTGTCATTAGCTCATGATCGGTGATTATTTGTATGCCCTTTTTGAGGAAAACGATAACATTTTATGTCTAGTCAGCTGAAAAAATTAATGTGGACAATACTATTTTGAGAAACTTTAGAAATTATAAAATAGTAAAATACAGAGGTAATTAGTTCATATTGGTAAATTTCCAGATATCGTTTGTTTATTGTGAAAAATTTTAGGTACGTTCAATGCCGTAATTAACACGCTTAATTTCTAATACCTGATTAAGAACGCTCTTTAGAGCCTTTTCCCGCAAATAGTAGTCTCGTTGTAACAAAAATATATATTTTTTCTGGTATTAATATTACTATCAATAGAATTAACTGTCCAATACGGTAATACATCTACTTTAAACTCATACAAAATTTTTATGAGGACAAAGTGGGCCCTTGAAAAAGTTATAAGTAAGGAATTTCAGAAACAAAATGGAAATAATGGAATTGCATAAATAATAGACAAGGAAAAGATACCACGGAAAGCAATTTAATAGCACGGAAAGTAATTTTTAAACTGTATGCATTTCAGGATTGAACTAGCGCAAACGGATGAAGCATTTATACATTACTCAAATCACCAAACAAGTAATCACATCAAATGCACCAGAATTAGCTCGATTCAACTTTATTTGCAATCATTATTCACGACAAAAGTGGATTAATTTTCAATACAGCCAACATATCAAATACAATTGCACTGTTGCAGCACTAATGCTTGAATCCTATTTATATACCATTGTGTTCCAAATTGGAAAATACGATACAGTATTCGTGGTATCCCATTTTAGAAAGAGGTAATGAATCATAACCTCCTCATAATGATTAATGGAATTGTTTATATGGAGATAATATGAAGGTCAAAAAATATACCTACTGTTCCCGAAGTGATCTAAAGAAAAATTCTACGCTGGCTAGGATTTCGTTAATGCCAATCAATAATCCTTATTCGCTAGGTTCCGGGTAAAGTATATACATGCTCTTCTGGCATATCCTCGCAGGGATATAGAATAAGTATTTTCATAGCACTATGGTACAAGGTGTGGCAGACCTTTTACGCAGTCCTATAGACGGCTAAACCAACCTTCAAAAACAACCCTCATTACCTTAATGAAAAATTCTTTTGCTTTTTTTAAACAAGTAGGTACAAATAGGATACAGCAATTTTTTTCCGCAGAAAAAGATACGATATTGATGTTAACCGAGGCCCGACGCTTCTTTGAAGCATTGGCTGGCCGATGAATTAACTCGCGTTTCACATTTCCTAAACACGATATCAATGGCTAGCGATCCGTAGTGATGCAGAACAATGAGGCCAACCTCAGTTATTCATGCAGAAAATTTCATCAGCTCTTCTCGGAGCTTGTGGTTGAATTGCCAATTTTTTTCAAAGCAGGGCTGCGACGCGTGAAATCCACTGAATCCACATAATTCCTGGGATTAAAAGAAATATTAACATGAGAATGGAAGCGGCGAGGGACGAAGGGATTCGTTTATGCCCGTCGCTGAATTTATAACAGCAATATGTATTTTACGGATGACTGAATAATTTTAACTCTTTAGTGCCTGGTTAACACATTTAATCTTTTTACTGCACTCGGAGCTATTACTGATAAATAAGAATCTTTTGATTCTTTGATTGAATAAATTTTTCCTGCAGTAAGGCACTTTTCTTTGGCTCATATTATGGAGTGAAAAATTAAATTCTTACCAAATAATTAAATATAGTGTAAAGTAAAATTTATTTATGAATAAGAGTCACAACAAATAATATTAGGTGTTGCACAATCAAAATTATATGATAAATGTATTTGTCCAACATTAAAAAATTCATGTACCTATTTGTAGTAAAGTTAACGCTGTTACTTATGGATCAAATTTCAAATAAGAACAAAATTCAAAAGTTTCTTTGTAATTTATTTGCTCTGTGAAAAATTAAGGGTATCTGCATCATTGTTATTCCGACAAAATATGAATCATAGATTTAAGCTCTTGTTTTTTTGACGTATATAGTCGATATGGTCATAAATTTTAAAGTTAACTACGAAAAGAGTGGATTATTTATTTGCTCCATGAATATTGCATTTAAAGTTCAATTTATCAATTTATCGGAACTGAATAACTACTTTCATTAAAAAGTTGAATAAATAGAAATTATAAAAGTGCAGAGTAAGTATCTACCTACTACAAATAGAAGACTGGGGAAATATAACTTTTTATCATTAGAAGTGAATATAATACAAATTTTGCAATCACGCCTAGCCAACAGCGTTCGTTCCTAAGTAATTTCTTCAACCCTTACCTTACTTCTATAGAACTAATTAATAAGGCCACCGTAGGCCAATTGAGACAGCTAGATAAATCAAAATGAATAGATTGAAACATGAATGCTAAATAACTTCAAAAAAGAAACTCAGTGAAATTCATCGCGTACAGAAACTGACAAGAGTCCTTATCGTTTGAGCGAGTTCAATTAAGGTAAGCCTTAGCCTGGTAGGCTGACGAGTTGCACGAGTGGGGGAATTATGCTGCCGATATGAAGAAATCAACATGATTTGCAGAGGTTATTACTATACACCTTGATATGGCTCTTGTAGCTAGCCACGTTGCCCAGCGAGGAAATACCACGTATCAGAAAAACTTGATATTTGCATATTTTTGTAAAAAGACTTTATGCACAGTATGTATAACTAATGCTGAATAAACTTTGACTGTAATCGTCACATGTAATTTTAAACCCTATTTGAAAAAGCTTCGCACGATAATTACTTAAGAAGAAATGTGATGTGAAGAGATGTAAGAAAATATTTGGACCAGCTACACAACGATAGTAACCCCTGCGCAAAGGGATTAGGTGTGGATTATTTAGCCAATACGAATTCTCAGGGAGACTCCATATTGGGAATCCAACGCAGCAGTACGGGGTTTACGGGTAAGAAAGGCTCCCAGATTTGATGATGTTTCGGTCGAGCTAATTTATAATATAGGAAAAACGACATAAACTCAGCTAAACAAATCCATCTCCGACATATTCTAGGGAAAACAGAATGGGCAAGCCCAAGATTTGTCAGGAAGAGACTTACAGAAGACTCTAGTATAAACATTTAAAAGAAAATGGCCAGATATCACCGGAGGATAAAAGGAAGAAAGCTAAGGAGGTGTTATCCAGTAGGAAAGAAGAGTCCAAGAACAAGGTTTAACAAGGAATAGAAAATCTTGACGATGTGAAAGACCATTGCTATCTGGGAAGCCGAGCAACCAGATTTTCACAAAGAAAGAAGAAAATAGTCAGTAATATAGCCCAGGTAAAGAACGTATTCTGCCAAAAGAAAAGTATGATAAACAACGAGGAATCGAAGATTGAATGTAACGAAACACATTAAGAACTTATATCAGGGGTATGCTTCTTCACGAGAGTGAAGCATGGACGGTAAAAACAGAAAATGAGCCAGGAATGGAAGCATTGCAAATGTGGTGTTATAAAGGAATGATGAAGATAAAATGGATTGAAAGAATAACAAACGAAGAAAACCTGAAAATAATTGAATAAAAAAGAAAGAAATGTCTGAAGGAAACTCTGAAAAGAAGAAAAGGCAACCGAATCGTCCATATCTTGAGGCATTATAGTCTGATGTAGACCGTTGTCGAGGGAAAAGTGAAAGGGGACAATGGAAAAGGAAGGACTCATGAAAAATACGGAGCAAATAGTAAAGTAGATGGAAGAGAAAAATTATGTAAGAGCTAGCAGAGGTGTGGCTGTTGAAATTCAACGACGTGGAAATGAATCATAAATGCACTCTGTCATTTGTTTACTCTGTAATAGTTTTGACATGTACCGATGACAAATGAAACTGAACTTGCGTCCTAAAGCTACCCATGGCTCAAATTCTATGTCAAAATTCTAAATCTAATTTAAAACAATATAAATGAAGCCAGAAGTCAAGTGAAAATAGTTTCTCGGACCTGTCGAGCAGCGAGAATCTAAGAACGCATTAGAACGCATAAGGGAGAGAGAGGGGAATTCAAAATCTAATTTAAACCATACGCATGATAGCCTACGGGAGACAATGGGGGCGCTTTGCAAGGATTAGATCTCACCTCTTTGGAACAAAATATTGCATTTTTTAAGGCCTCTTTTAGAGATTTCATGTGTATTAAAAATGGATAATGGCGCTTTGATACCACAAAATTCAACGCAATACTGTTAGATGATCGTCGTAAGGATACATACGGGAAGATTGCAATTTATTATTCTGATAAAAGCTGGTATGCATTTCATACATTTAAAATACATTACAGACAGTTCTTTGCGTATGTGTTCGATTTCCAATGTTTACTGAACGAATATTTAAGGCGCATTCTTTAAATTACATCATTCATCTCACTGCTCTTAGTTAATCTGAGTGAAAAACAATTCGATCCACCTGTGGCGAATAATAATGCCCTTGCATTAAGAATCAGCTGCGGTGCTGCCTTTGAAACCTTTCAACACTTTCATTTGATACCGATAGCGAATATGTTGGCCAATAGGAGAATTGATTAGATCTGAGTGAAGAAAGAAGAAAGTACAAGAACGCAAAAACGGAAGAAGGACAACTTTGTTACAAAATAACAAGGAAAGAAACAAGTTTCAAAGCCAGGAAAGCTAGATAAATGTGGATGAAAAATCTATACGCAGATGTACAAAACAACGTTGCACTTGGAAAGGTGGAAGCGGCCTATAGGATAGTGAGGAACCACTTCAAGGAACGGAGCGCAAGTTGCAATGCCATAAGGAACAAGAATGGAGAAACTTTGATTGAAAATGAAGAAAAATTAAAAAGATGGAAAGAATATCTGGAAGAGTTATAGGTACAACGGAAACCATCTCAGCACAAAAGTGACGAAGAGGAAAGCGAAGTCAAAGAGGATGACATGGGAGCATCAATATTAAGATCGGAATTTGATGCCGCAGTAAGGGACCTTCGCATGAATAAGGCTTCTGGAATTGATGATATTCCTGCAGAACTAATTAAAAATGCAGGAGAGAAGACATTAAACCATCTTTACAAAACCATCTTCGACATGTACTCAACAGGAGAAATACCCAGGGACTTCAAAAAAAATATCATCATTCCAATTCCCAAGAAGAAGAGAGCAGAGAAATGCGAACATTTTTAGGACTATAAGCCTGACGACACATACATCGCAGATACTGACCAGGATCATCTACAGAAAAATAGAACGAAAAGCTGAGGAGTTCCTGGATGGAGATCAATTCGGGATTCAGGCTAAGTAAGGGTACAAGAGAAGCAATGCTGGCCCTTAAGCGGCTCCTGGAGAAGAGAATGGACAGGAACAAACCGACGTTCATTGCACTTGTGGATTAAGAGAAGGCTTTTGACAATGTGGATTGGAAGTCAATGCTTGATATTCCGTACGGAATGGGAGTGTCCTACAATGAAAGAAGAATTATCCAGAGTTAGTATAAAAACCAAGTAGCTGTGATTAAATCTGGACCCAGCTGTGAAGAAGCAAGAATAAAGAAAGGAGTGAAACTAGGTTGTGCACTGTCTCCCGTAATTTTCAATGTTTACATCGAGAGAGCCATCAAAGAAATCAAAGAGAGGTCTTCTGGAGTGCACATCCACGGAGAAAAATTAGCATGCTACGATTTGCTGATGACATAGCACTTGTAACAGAGACAGAGAAGGATCTGAATAAGACTCTAATAACCATGTAAAGGACAATGGCCAGATATCATCTGAAAGTCAACAAGAATAAAACTAAGATATTGGTGTGCAGCAAAAGAGAAGAGGCCAAAACCAACGTCAAACTATGGAAGCAAATACTGGCAGGGGTGCAAGAGTTCTGCTACTTGGGAAGCCAAGTAAACTACGAAGGACGAAGCAAGAAAGAAATAGTCAATAGAATAGCTCAAGCAAAGAGGGCATTCTATCATGAGAAGAACCTACCTACATCTGCAAATTCAAGCTTAGAAGTAAGGAAACATTTCATCAGGATATATATGTATGGAGCATGTTTCTCTACTGCAGTGAGGCATAGACGATGACAGCAGCGGAGAAGAAAAGGGTGGAATCATTCGAAATGTGGTGTAACAGAAGAATGATGAAGATATGAAGATAAAATGGATCGACCGAGTGACAAACGAAGAAGTGTTATGAAGAGTGGGAGAAAAGAGAAGCTTGCTGAAATTTCTAAGAAGACGGGAACACTTAATCGGCCATATCTTAAGACACGATGGCCTGATGAAGACCATCGTTGAAGGACAAATGGTTGGAAAGAATGACAAAGGAAGACTTTGAGATAGATATATGGAACAAGTGATGAATGATGTGAAAGAGAAGAAATACGTAAATATGAAGAGATTAGCCGATGGAAGAACTCAGTGGAGAGCTGCGTCAAACCAATCTGAGGATTGATGACTTATGATGATGATGAGGAAGAGAATTGAGTGGAGAGCAGCGTGAAACCAATGTTAGCATTGATGACTGCTGACGGTGATAATGATGAAGGAATTATCGTACGTGCTTCATCGTTTTCCCTAAATGATTTCTACTTTTCGTTATTCATATCTATGAGCATTCTTGGAAATCAAATTAAATGGCACTTATCAGTGCATCATGGTACCTTTATGCAATCAAGGTTTCAATGACTTCCATAAAGATATGAGGATAAATTGGCCGGAAGAGTTTTAAATTCTGTCCCATGATTTAGAAATTCCAGCCGATGGAATCAGAAATAATCAGAGAACTATTCATCGGTAAGTCCGTTATTCTGAACTGTATTTATTCCTAGCTTTCTTTTTCCATGGATACTCTAACTTGTGGAGTAAAAAAGTTTTCGTGAAACAGAAAACCTGCTCTGTGTAGGAGGAACTTGGAAGTTGCACCAAAATTTCGTCCAATGCCATCAAGTAAGATCCTATTAAAATTCATCATAAATCTATATGCATATGCAACAGAGTGAAGAAGAAATCCCATTAATTCATTTTGTCTTAAGCCCTACGACTAGGCTCCACTTATTAAATATAAAGCCTTCTTACCTTCCAACCGGCATACTTTATCTCGCATTACCTATACCCAATAAAAATAATGATATTCTTACACTGAATACGGCAATTTATCAAAAGAAAACTAAATCCTCTGGTACAAACACATCTCTGGATATCCTTGAAAATTTTACGCTCATTGTAAAATTTTATCTTGAATAACTCAGAAATATTTAGGCCTAAATTAAAACCACCAAAATCATTAGGTTTTAATACTAGATTAACATGTCCAAATTTTAAAAATTGATAAATGAAAATGGAGATTGTTAGTGTTTTAATGTGTACACATAAGGCATAATTATATTTTTTAATCTTTCCCCGCTTTAGCTCTCTTAGTTAGTGCACTGCAACCTCGATATAAAATCTTTTAATAAAAACGGGATTATTTAAAAGGCTTCTGTACTTAATTATGACACTCCTACACATTTTAAGTTTATGAGAAGTGCCGGAATGCAGGTAATGGAGATTAACGCAAATATTCACAAGAAAATTACTTCGTTGCCAGAAAAATCCTGATAAAGCCTCGGTAAGGGAGAATAATAATTTTAAGTAGCTCAGAACGCAAATTGAAAATGTTGCCGTAAAACTAATGAAGACACTCATATGAAAATTAAACAAAGCCTCTTTAAAAGTTCTGATTTGTCCTCATACAACAACGTTTTCAAAATCTGTTCAATTCAGCAAGATCAATACTTTAAATTGTTGTTTAGTTAAACCGGTGGGCGTAACGAGTAGGTACACAAAAAATGTTAACTCAGCAACAAGATAGCTAAGCGTATTGGAAATATAATGACAATGCAAATGAGCCCGTTACCAATATCTGTGATTGGACCTCTGTTTTCGTTAATGCTATGTAAATTAAGAAAACATACGCATACAAAATCAATTCGAACAAGAAAATAAGTTTAGAGAGATGCTGGACGGAGAATTTCATTCTTTGAGAAAACAAAATAAGATCGTACAAGGCAACAAATTTACTAAGTTGGATGAACTGATTTAGGTAGTCTAGTCTGCAACATGACGGACTAAGAGTCTTAACATCAGGACTTCACTGCACTATTTCATTCCTAATGGCAATCCCAACTTAATTCATCCAATCAAGCTGCTACCATACCAATAAACATTTTAGTCCTATGAAGGCACTAATCGTTTACTTGAGCCTACTATTTGCGAAAACATGGCATCAAAATAAGGTGCATCGTATGATTAAATCTCATGTTATTTAAAAACCAATTTTATATAGTTCAATAATGATAATCAGATATTTCATGCTTTTAAATACAGGCAGATATATTGAATGCAGAACGCTAAAAGTTCTAATAAATGACGATAAGTTGATGATTTTCAATGATCATACACTTGAGGCTTATCTGTATTAATTTCAGTTGGCTTGGGCCATTTTTGCAACGTTAATCACTCTATCTCGCATAGTCCCACGTGCCTCTGTTAAAGCAATTAATAGCATAATTCCTCGTTTTTCACGAATAGTAATTGAATCTGAAGCGCCTTTCCAATATTGGCTCATAATTTTCAAACAATTAACCGATTCGATGAGTAGGTATCCACTGGCAAATACGGGGATAGTAGAATGTAGGACTCATGACTTTGGTACGCATTGTTCAATTCTAGACTGTGAAACTGAATTTAGCGTTTTAGTCGGAGAGAGTCACTCTCTCTTCTTTCAAATCCATGATAAAAAGCCGGAGTGAAGTAAGATAAGGTGGGAAGTGTTCCCTTTGAATTACCCTTTCCCAATTCCAATGAAAGAATTCGATTCAGCTGCAACCTTTGGCATCTGAATGTCCGAGTAGCACCGGCTATAAAGGTCGGCAAATACGAGAGCCCCGGATGTGCCCGTAGAGATATCGGTGAGCCCTTCGTGAAAGGCCAACCTGATGACATCTACTTCCCATTTAAAATAGAAAAGGGAGAATAAAAATATTTAAAAAACATTCCGCACTTTTGAAGTCATCTCATTAGTAAGTACTTCTAGAATGCAAATAATTCTAAAAAATTGTTTGCCCACCCATTAAAATACATCATTAATTAAATCACATCGCATTGGCTGACCTAAATTCGTACGCTGGCGAATTTAAAACTCCAGATATTTATACTTCCTATTAGAATACTTTCAAGAATATAATATTCTAAGATCTTGATGATAGGTTGTGTTAGTAATTATTTTTTAATTAAAGGCATAGAGCCTTGTCACCTAGGCCACGGTCTCGAACCGTCTGTCCTCAGCCATCCTGTTCATTTTAGCATACGAGATACATCCCATTTCCTTCACCATAATTAAGCAATGGGGGCGTTTACTCAAAACCGAAATCGCAATTTTGTGCACGAATTTGTTTGATGGAAGCGAAAAAAAATGTTAGTGAAAATATTCATCTTTTAACCACAACCATTCACTCATAAATCGAAAATTAAAATAAGCGAAAGGTGACGCCCATCTAAAAAGCTGCTGTGATAACATTGAAGTCATTTTCCTCCCGTCCTTGAGGTCTCTTATGGGAAGGGAAGGGAGTGGATGGGGATTCTCGGAAGGTCTGCTCGCACAGATGCTGTCGCAATCGCTCCCATTGGCAGAGCCGGCTGTGTGTCCCCCAAGGCGATAAGGCGAAGTAGCTTCGCGGGCTCAGTTGTGATTGGACGAAGTCGATATACGTCAGAGGCTGCACCCTCTTTTCCAAAAGGGTTAAAAACATCAGTTTTTCGCCGCTTATAACTCGAGAAATAATTGACGGATCAAAAAACGGAAAAATACGGGTCTTTTTATTTTACAAACTCTATCAGATTCGGCAGTAAAAAAAATACGGTAAACGACCCCATTATTTAGTCTAGTATAAAACCCTTGTTTCCCTTCAAGAGAATAAACCTTTCACCGTTTTTAGTTCATTATAATATCTGCTCATAAATTAAGTCTGATTTTTATTGTAGCAATGAGATTTTATCTTTGACGTTGAAATGGGACCGAGCTGATTTCAATTTCTAGATAAGTATTGTCTTAACTTGTTAATTTACATGGTAACCATAACAATTTTTCCATGGAAAAAATTTTGGAGTGGGGTAGGTATGAATTTGGAGAATATTTCCCTTTGGCTTCATGATGTGGGAAAGTAGTTTTAATTTGGAATCAGAATAGCCAGAGACAAAATAGGCTTGATAAAAACAGTGTGAAAATCCCAGACCAATAGCAGAATTGCAATTCTTCAGAAGACTATCTAAAGAAGCTACTATAATTAATACGAGCTAGGATAAAAGGAAGAACTTCATTAGACCTTACATCTATACCTTTATAACGTTGAAGTATTGTCGGTGATTGCCGCATGAAAGAAAGACTGGAAGCCTTTGGAATGTGGTACTGCATAAGAATCATGAAGATAAAAATTGATACACGGCGGAACTAACGATGACGTTACAACAATTGTGGAAACATAATGTTGATAAAGGATATCGTCGTCTCGAAAGATTGATCGACGTGGCAATCACGCTATAACTGTTTCAAGAGCGAAAAGAGAATTTTGATGAAAACTGTGAAAAGTATACAAGACAAACATTATCGGTTGCAGCCTGGGATAAATTCGGTCTGATAAAAGGAAGCCTTTAAGGGAAAACAATGATGGTAAAATTGCAAAAGGACGACATAGAATGAGAATAGAGCAAGTATAGGAGGATGGAAAGGATGAGAATGCCAATATGAAGAGATTCACAAACAAAAAATTGAGCGGAGATATGCGAATCATGGTTGGCCATATTGACGACAATGATATTTCATTAAGCTTTTGCAAAAGCTTGCGAGTTTTGGAGGTCGATTAGTTTCAGCCAAATATTACTTCTAAGGTTTAATTTAAAGGAGGCCTTTAACTAACTCTGAGGGTAAATTGGTATTTGACATCATCCATAGAGAGGTGAAAGTTGTTTTGGCATAATACAAGTTCACTACATATACAGTTGAAAGTAATCTGATGGCATTTACATGAATATCTAATAGGCATGTACTTCATGACGATTTCCTAATTACGCCATATGCACTCATTATTCGTCGGGCTTGGGCCTAACAATCAACCTTATGAGGAAATCACAGAATTATTTTGTGACTTTTGAATACCTACCCTTAGACACTTGAGGTTGGCTTCAAAAAGAGAGGTAAAGTTCGCTTAAACTACTTTGAAAAAGTGGTAAAAAAAATTGGAGCATCATTGGCTAATAACGAGTGTTCAAAAAATATTTCATCAAATAAATTGGGTAGATGATCGTTAGAAAAAAATAGTGCATTCGCGATAGATTCTTTCATTTTAAATTAACATTAACCACCATTGAGCACAAGATGCGAAATTCATGGCAGAGGTTCAGATATGCAATACCATATAAAAAAGTCCTAAGTTTATGTCTTCAGGATTTTACCTCCAACGGTTACTAATTTTTTTCTCTATGCAATTTTATAAGAAATAATTTTCAAATATGTTTTAGTTATATTAATAACGACGTACGCAATTTTTATTACACAATAAATCTGTCTTAAATTTGTACTGCTGGAAGTGCAATCAAAGTGTCGGAAAGAAATGGTGGCTTTCAAAATTTAATAAGTTTTTTATTACAGGAATATCATTTGTTTATTTACCTGCCTGAAAGTTGTAATTATCATTTTTTAATTTAAATGTAATGTACTCAGCTCATTCTCAAAATGTCTCTCCACAGGCATGATTAAATTTGAGTCAATACAAGACGTGGAAATCTCATTAGAGTGAAATTCGTTCGTTTTATTAATTCTACACTTGAAAAGGAAGGGACTTCATAGGGTCAACTCACTCCGGCACTCTGATGTTTCCAAATTATTTTCTGCAGATGATTACATCTGGATCGCCAGAAATGAATAGTTAGACTCAACGAGCATAGGTAAATATCCTATTACTCTTCTATGATTAATACTTGAGGAGTGAAGGTTGGTAAATACTGTTGAGCTCGTTGTCTACAAAGGTATGTCGTAATACCCTTTTACTGCCATTTAATTAGCTTCCAGTGAAATTTTTCACTACCATTGAGCGAATAAAAATATATAATAATAATAATCAATAAACAAACTTTTAATGGGAGTTATTCCTTGCCCACTAGACTTCATATTCACTGTGTTTGGATCCGTACAAATCGGAGTCATACCTCCAATGCCTTTCTTTTGAAAAGTCGTTCTTTCGTCATTAAAAAAAAAACATAGGCGTTGAAAATTTCCTTGTTCAAGGACATCGATCATGAACATTGTATGTCGTTCATCTACATGTTGTGTCTAAATCTGTTGAAATAGTTTACGCCAACAGATTTGTCTAATTCAATGAATTGGTATATAAGAATAATTTTTCGAACCACACAAATAGTAAAACGGATACTAGTACCCACCGAAGCTAAGTATAAGTGAACAAAAACAAAAAAACGTTCCATTTAAAACCTTTGATCAACTTTAATCATTGGTTATTTTCAATAAAATATGTCCCAGGGTTGAAAAATTATTCACCGAAACATCGATCACGGATTTGAATAGGTAGGTGTAAATTGAAATTTTCATCGCATTTTTTTCTAGTTACCTAAGTATTGAAACTAAAAATTTTACCAACATTTTATTTGCTATAAAATAACACTTTCCTGAGGAATAATCAAACACGATCATCTTAAATATATGCTGTGCATCCCAAATAAACTTCTTGACTTTGTGCATTCTTGATGCGTGAAAAAATCTAAATTGTAATATTCAAAGTGGAAAAGTGAAAAAAAAAGGATTTAATTGATTTCGACGTATAATTAATGTAGCAGCAGGGCCTGAGCTTAGCTGATCCACGAAAATTCAGCTCAAATCAAAAACGCGTGTACTCCCGTCTGAAAAATTCCGCAGGATTAAAATTAAATTCGAATCAGAGGCAAGCGCTTTCGTCGCATCGGCGGAATTAAAAAAATAATAATATCCGATTCGTTCCCTGGCATCCGCGCGATGAATTTGCATACCTTTTTTCCTCATTCCTCCCTTTTTTAGTTTTCGCTAGGATCATATAAACCGGTTTCGAGCCGTTTCATTAGCCGAATTTCGAGCGGCATTAAAATTAGATTTTACGGAGTCAAAGGGGGCAAAGAGGGTGAGAAAAGCGAGAGGGGGGAAGCGGGTGAGAGGGGAGTGGAGGAGGAGGGAGTGGGGATGGGAGTTAGTGTGAGTGTATGTGTGTGTGAGGGAGATAGGCAGAGAGTGTAAGAGGCCCTTAAATGTGTGTTCCGGAACCGGCTTACACCTCCGCAAATGCCATGCGCGGTGGAAACAGATGAAGGTAGTAGCGGCGGAGGGAGGCTGCGGCGGCAGGGGGAGGGACAAAGGTCGGCGGGGAGCGGAGGGAGGGAGAAGGAGGGAGAGAGGGAGAGCCAGTCGCTCGGTGCCTGGAGCCGAGATCGGAGCATCCAGCGCCTCTCTCTCTCTCGGCAGGGGCCAGGGGGGGTAGGGGCCACAGCGAGGGCAGGTGTCTGAAAAGAGGAGGGGGGTAGAGTTCAGGGTACGGCGAGCGGCAGGGTATTACCCCTCGCGCCACGCTCCTAACCCCGATCCACCCATCACAAGAGGTCCTCCAGGGACCTCCCCCACTTTTTCGCGGACGGGAGGATTTGAAAAAAAATAAGCATCGCAGGGCGCAGGAAAAACGAGAGGCGGGCGTGAGAGCGGCCTCCCGTCCGCCGGAACTCTTCGGCGAGGTCACGGAGTGGCGTCGAGGGGCAGAGAAGGGTCGCGGGGGAAGGGAGGATCTCCCGATAACGATCCGGCCTAATATAACGCGGGTGGGACAGAGAGGAAGCCAAGGGGTATTACCTCCCTTCTCCACCAATCCAAGGGACTGCACCGAGCGCTACACCCGCCGCGAACCCTGCTCCACGCCCCGTAATACCCCTCCCCTCCCTGCGGCACCGAAGACTTTTATGCCCTGGGACAGGTTTATAAAAAATATGAGTCTCCTGCCTCCTCTCACGTTCGCGTCCCGAGGGTTTTTTTAAAGCACGAACCCGGGTCAGTTTCCACAAGAGCCTTCCCGCCCCCTCCCCCGCGAGTTCCCCTCCTACCCCCTCGCCCCCGTCCGACCCCCTCCCTCGCCCCAGGCGCTTGTTTTGGGGCTGCCGGGAGTCCAGTCGTCCCAGCGTCGAGGATACGTCAGGGCGGGAAGTCTCCCCGTCCCAGCCGAGAGAGAGAGAGAAAGAAAGAGAGTTGCAGAGGGTGAGTGAGTCATCCGGGCGCCCAAACAGACGCCGAAACAGGTGATTGCGGAGCGGACGGAAGGCGCGGCTCCCTACTGGTCCTCGGGAACACCACAGGTGACAAGAACCCCGAGAGTGTCCTGGCCAAGACAGGAGGGTGTGGTTACCAGCTGTGGCGTCTACCTGCGCGGAGGAGCTGAACGGACAAAAACTGGGGAAGAGTGAGTAAGGGATCCCCCTACTATTCGTTTTCGTTTCGTAGTTCGGATACGCACGGTATACTATCATGATGACGTACGACACTAGTGTTTATTTATGTAGTAAATGTTTACAAATGCAATTAGGGATAAGGATGCACTGTGGGAGGGAGTGTTAGGTAAACAGGTGGGAGAGGGAGAATACGGAAGAAATGATGAGGAGGAGGAAGGGTGTGGAACTAAAGCAGAATATCATGTGTATGGTTTAACATCAAAGGAAGTGATTTTATGTGCTACAACGCCTAACTTAGTCACTATAATGCTACAAATAATAGTTTCTCTCATTATGGCTCCAATAGTCAAATCTGTGAAACTCCTTGTAGTTCGTGTTTGAACACCTTAACACACATAACATTTACAAGTTATCATACGGTGCAATTAATGAAAGCGTGTGGCGAAGGATTTTAATCAAAAAATTTGCCGGAATAAAGTTGGTGTGGTGACTAGAGCTCTGGGAACCAACTCCGAGAGACTTGTTTCGTGTCCTGATTTTTGTAGAAAATGATTTGTCGAATCTTGTATTCCTAACGGAAAGCATTTCAAGTTCAGCACTCCGTCAGGCAGATGAGATATTGAACAGTGAGCCACTTGGCGGCTTTAGAGATTAAATTAAAGTAATGCTGGCGCCGAATTTCTCGCTTCTCTTCTTCCACTCCCTGATTTCCAACTTATATTGAACTGCAGTTGTAGTTCGTATTTGCACACCTTAGTATTTGCACCAATATATTTCTCGGGTAATAAGATGGTCATTTTAGAGAGATCAGTACTTCAATCATATATTCCCCCGTAACGGAATATACCTCATTAACGTTAACAGCTGATCTAAACACCACAGACTACCTCATTAGCCCGGCTTATAATGGATTTACTTTGAATAATAATAACACAAGGCACTATATCGGATGTTTTTTCGAAACATTAAGTCTAAATTAGCCGTATTTCTGTGCGGGTAAAACTCTAACGAGTTACTCTCGTATTACTCTCAAATTTTATGACTTGACGCAGTGGAGTGATTTCCGTAACAAAAGTCTCAAAATATACCTTCCTCTGGAATTCCCACTCTCAAACCTTCAGGTTGTAAGGTTATAGGTAAGAGTAATGAGAACCGCGAAGTATTGTTCCAGTATTTCCGTTAGTTTTGACTCGATTTCAGTATAATGTTATCTTATTTAGCCACCTATATCTAACCACCTTGTCATCCAGCTACATCTCGCATGTTTTAAATAAGCAATTATTACAGAAATTACAATCGTAATGCGGCCAAGCATAAGAACTGTGCCAAAAATCATTTGATAAAGTGGTCATATGTTCGAATACACCATCTATTTCTGGTTTATCAAAGATTGGACATGCATATTACTTGAGAAAATTAGAAGACATAAATAAACATCTGCAATTTTGAAGGCTAAGTAGGGCGAATCCATAGATGCTCGTAGGATAACTTGAAAACTCTTCCGCAGTCATAAAATTGGAAGCCAGGAACACTGGGTGAACGAGCCAAGCGTTGCCAGGGGCAACGGCCATGACGCATTGAATTGGCGCAGGACACGTGCGAATCCCAACTTCGGGACGGGAATTTCAAACCAATCCATTTCCCTTCGGACGGTACAATCAGAAACGAGCGCACGGCGAACGGCGAGTTGAAATTTATTGCAACCAAAAGAAGAGACGGTGGTCATAAAAATGAAGCGTAATTGCGGCATCAAAAACGACGTAGGATAAGACAAATAGGGAGTGAGGGAAATCAGGGGAGATCATCATCATCATCAAGGGTCAACAATCCTAGGATTGGTTTGACACAGCCCTCCATTCGATTCTTCTATCTGCCAACCTCTTCATACCAACGTAGTTCCTGTAATTGACAAGAAGTTACTACGAATTATCCCTCTCGAAGTCCATATCCGGTTTCCATTCACAATAAGATTCAGCGGAGAGGAAAATCCCTCTGGCTGACCCGGGGACAATGCAGTGGATGTGTCGAGGACCTTTCACCCACGAAATTCCGCAATATAGAATAAAGTTCGTTGTACAGATTAAGTGGCCGCATAGTGATAGCTTTGTTTCCACTGAAAGTGAAGTTTTAGCGCGAAAGGTTTTTCCCATAACAACTGTACATCGTACATTCTGTCCAATGGCAATTAAGTTTGTTCACATATTCCAATCACTCCAGGGTACGCTAGAGAGAATGAACACCGGAAATCATGCCTGACAAAATGTTTTAAAATATTAAATATCTGTAAAATATATTTTTATTGATACGAACAACTTAAATAAACGCTGTCAAAAGTCCTAGTATTAGTTATATCTATTAAAAAAAGAAAAATTCACGCAACATTCTGTCATTGAATTCAACTAATGGGTCTAATGAGCTCATAGCCCCTGAGAAGGTTTCTTTCTCATTTAGACATTTTTAATTTTCAACCCGATATCTTCACCATAAGTCCACAATCCTAAGATTAGTTTTGACATAGATCTCCAGTTGATTTTTTCATTGAAAATCCTTTTCTTATTTTTATAATTCATCTCTTTCACATCTTTCATTACTTGCTCACTGGCATTACTTCCATTCGAGGTTTTCTGTTTTCATTCTTTTCACTCACTTTTCCCTCATCAATTGTCTTAATCAGGCCATCATTTCTGCAGTTACTACATTAATATCTACATCTACGCAATACCCTGCAAGCCACGTTGATGGTGTGTCAGGAGGTAAAGATCACCAAACATGTACTATTGACATACATCTACGCTACTACTTGGACACATGATATGCAATAGGGTCACACGCAGCTAGATGGTCAGTAGGTTTCTTCATAGTATTAAAAGGATTCATTGCTGATACGTGCATTATTCACAACAAATTACTCTAGCATAATTTCACCAACCTATCCCTTTGCTATGCTGCCTATTGTTTCCTTATAGTACGGGGGAAAATGACATTTTGAATCTATTGGTACCACAATATATCTCTCTAATCTTATTTATCTGGTCGAATCTAGCATAATAAATACCATGATAAATGAAGCCATAAAAATTTTATTTTCATTTCTTATTTCAACTCAGAGCCACTTCAGTGCGTACACAAATATACTCATGTGGATTACGAGTCTGCAGGGTGCCCCCTCCTAGGGTATGAGATCGTTTCATCTTCCCCTTGAGAAAGCAATAACGATCTACTTACAGTAAAATTGGGTTCAAGGAGTCCCATTAGCTAAGAATATGTCGCACCGTTTAACCGAAGAACCTATTTCCTAAGAAAAACACCATATGCGAGCCCGAAGAGGAATTCGTAGCAATCAAATGAAAGTTTAAGTTATGAGGATTAGACCTAAATATGAAAAAATTAATTCATTATGAAATGAAAATATACATTGAAATGATACTAATATGATGGCAGGTAAATTACATTGTAATAAGGACACAAAATACATCTACTGTACAGTTTAAAATTGATAATCCAAAGAAGGAGGAAAAACGTAGCATCCATTATGTGCTGAGTTGTCCTCCAAGAAGGCTCACGTCGAGAAGAAGCAAAAGAATTCTCTTGAAGTAGATTTATGTTTCATGGAGTTACTACTGCTAAGGCATTATTTCACCGCCTAACCTATCCTAATCCTGAGTCTAAGACAAACGGAGCATCCATGCTCGAGGCGGGATTCAAAGACGTTCGACACCCACCTGACCTCCACATCTATAAAGAATATATCATGCTCATATACCGAACAATAGATTTCATGACCGAAACGGGCAACAGCTAACCTTTTGAAGCTCTAAACAGCGCAAAAAAACAGGGTGAAATGATATTAGGAGCTACTTAGTGAAACTGAAAATGATATAATACTTATAATTAAACGTTACATGATTAAAAATAAAAAAACAGTATGGTATAAGATTCGATTTAGATTTGAATGCATGGAACAAAAATATGTGCCAAAATATCAGAAAATAAATTAGATTTCGAAGGCGTTGAGAATTATATGTGATTAATTCCTATTTCTAAATTTAAGGGAAATTTTACATGTGACGTATTGAAAAAATATGGAAAATAATTTAAGAATAAGAGATATAAATACATATTCAGATCACTATTTAATTTTGTGCAGAAGATTTTTGGGAAATTAAGACACCATGAATAATGTATTTTCCGTGGAATTATCTCCTACTTAGGTTTAAAGGCGATCCAGTTATTAGATCATATCGCAACGATTAACCTCATTTGAAGCTAATTTCAATCCCAAGATGAGGACAACACCCATGCCCAAGACGGGATTTGAACTCGTGACGTTTGAGTTATCAGGCCAGCACTGTCCCAACCTGACGAAGTTGGCAAGTTTCTCTTGGAGTAATGAGGAACGACCAAAATTATGCACTGTGCTTGAAGAGAATTTCACCCAACTGACATGCGAAGCTCATTTTACTTAAATGCGCTAGTCGATGCTCAGAGCTTAAACGTTTAAATTACCTCAACAGGAGAAACACGACAGCTCTGTGCCCTTCACAAACTTTCGTACAATCGGACACGAACCATAACAAGAAAATAGAATAAGTGTTTGAATAACTAAGGAAAATAAACGATATCGCATTCTGGAAAAGGAAGGAATGGTGAAGCCACTTTTTTTAGGAAATTATATAGACAGAATGACTACAAGAAGACCTGTCAATACATAGGGTCTACAGAGAGGCGTTACTTGAAACGAAGTCCTGTCAAGGGAGATAGAAAAGGTCGGCTAAAGAGTAGATATGGTATATTCTGAAGTAGATAGTATCCAAGCACAATGAAAGCACTAAAATGGATTGGGAAATGTATAAAAACGATGAAAAAAGGACCGCCATGGCACTTCAAATTGTTATCGATGAAGTTATGAGAGTAACAACACACCACTTCCATCCTGAGGGCCCAGGACTGAATCCAGGTCAAAGCTGATTTTTTTCATTGGTATACCGGTCTCTACTTGAGGAGAGCACCAGGATAGGACGTCCGTCAGATAGGACGTTAAGCATTGGTCCCCTTGGCGCCTTTCGTTAAGAGCAGGCTACTGCCAACGCCGGGTTTATCCACACCCTTCCTCCATTACCTGAAAACTCCTACTTTTACCAAGTTACCCACAAAACCCCTCTAGCGCAAATGATCTTACTTGTTCAATACCCCAAATAACAACAATACACAAATGAAAAAGAGGTATTCACAAAACGTAGATCACTATAGTCGTTCCTCGTGAAGGTGATGGTATTAAAATACTGAAGAAAGAGGAGGGAATTACGAGGACACTGGTTTCTGCGGAAAATGTCCTGATGAAATGAAGCATCAATTGTTTATATAATGGAAAGCATAACAACTGTTTTTGAAAGAAAGATAAGATTCGACGTGAATTTTGGGCAACAAAAACTGGAATGTGAACAGCTGTTCTTCGTCAATAACGGTTTCGCGTGATGCGGCTCTCGGTAATGTGCGGTATTAATTTTTGATATTAAGCTTCACGACAACGGAGTATCCTCGACGGTTCACGCGATTTTTCGTCCACTTTGTTGAGTGCCAAATGTTTTGGTGAACCTGAAAAACCTCCGTTGCCACTTAAACCAGGGAAATTGATTTTTCGGCTCAACAAATTCAGAGTGATTTAAGAATTTATATTCCCGTATACGCTCATACCTTCGTGATTATAGACAAAAATTCGACTACATTTTTCTTTCTTATATAAAGAAATGAAAATGGAACCAAAGGTAAAGGCGAGATTGGAAGTAACGTGAAAGGACATGTGCAGCTTTTTTCTACAGATATTGACCAAAAAGGAAGTTAATTAAACATACACTTGGACAGAGCAGCCTTTCAGGTAAATTATTGAAAGCAAAGTTGTGTATCGTGATATGCTCTACACAATCTACAATAGAACTGAAAGAAATTTTCCGGAAAATTTACCTTTAAACATGAAAAAATGGCAATTTCCTTAACGTCCGTTAACTCATCACTAAAATATTTTAATGTGATAAAATTTGACGATCATTATTCCTTAAGTATGACAATTACTGTAAATATCGCTAATTTTTCCGCTGTTATTTTACTCTACCATTGGCCAACGAATTTATATTAGAATTAGTTTCAATTTTCATATCTACATAATTTGTATGCAACAAAATTGATAGACACTGTCTTTTTTCGTCGACTTTTATTTTACAACACGAAGTAAAATTAATGAAGTATTATTTATTCGAATGTATTAGCAAAGAAATAGTGATACTAATGTAATAAATAATGAGGTAATTAACGGATTGTGGCTACATAGGCAGAGCAAGTTTCGTAACACATGGATGCCCGCACTTCAAAACATGAGTAGTACTGATGAGTATCACATTCAGCAGTTTATTTGTCCTAGGGCCTTCGAGTATCTAAAAATAATAAAAATACTATAGCAACTACATTAGAAGTGATTTCAAGCGTATCACCATTTAATAGGGGAATGTTCTTGCATAGGAACTCTAGTCCAATTGAAATATGGTATATAATGCTCTTACTTATACAAGGCCGCCGCCTTTGTCAAAGGAAAATAGTGAGGCGCTCAAATAAAAAGTACTTCTATTTCCTATTAACATCACTTTTACTCTAATACCTTAGCTAAACACGCACATCACTTTTAATTACATGAATTGCTCCTCTGTTAAAACTCTATTTTGACCGTCATCAACCATAGCTTTGGTTTCGATATTAATTTCAAATTCTGCCTGATGAGATAAAAATACAAGCACGTATAACAATTTATTTAGCAGTACGATTAATAAATAATTAAGTTGATTTTTTCGGGTCAGAGTTAACTGAAAAAAATGGATAAATTTGAACGATCTTTCGTTCAAAATATTTATATGATGTTATTTACTTAACCTGAAATTTATATTATGATATTTACTTAACCTGATTACCTGAAATTTCCGAGGCCTAACCAATTTGTTTTTTCTAGAATAAACAAGTAAATGTTCAAATACGAAATTCTTTGTCATTAACCTCAACTGTTTATAACAACGCTTCATTGACTTCTTCTTTCTTCCATTCCCACCGTTCCCACTCTTTCCATTTCCATTGTAGTTTCCTACTATGGGCATATTACTGTAGCTCATCACGGACAATAGCCATTAAATTAAGCACTCATTGGTGGATGCATTAAGTTCGATTGGCCCTAACCTTCGGGTGGACGGTGCAGTACTGATCAGGAGACTTAACGCTGGCAATATAGGAATAAAAAAACGGCCTTTAATAGATAATATTCATGCAAGGACGGTTGTCTCGTTTCGCACGAAGATTATTTCGGAGAGCTTTGGCACCCGGTCGCGCTGGTTCTGAATAGCAAGGAGCCTATAAGCGATGTCATTGGTATTCTGATCAGACCCGTTTAGATGTTTACGCCCACGACTTGGGATTTTCGTTCTCGTTCCTCGGGAACCTCCGGGTTAAACGGTATTGAAGCATATGTCAAAGGTCAAACCAGTGGTATCCTAAGAACGTCCACGGTCAAAGGATTGCTTCCGAGAAGGTTAGGTTATTTTTTTTTCTTTTAAAGACGGCTTTGAGAAGTTAAAGGGAGGAATGTGCGCGTCTGCATCGACCCAAAGGGAGGCATTATTTACAATTCATAAATTAAATCTTTAAATTCCATGGGGATCTAAATCCATTTGCATCGACGCGTCAACTCCATTTATTATCTGTCCGATGCATCTCCGATATGAACGGCTATAAGCCTAAGACTACTTGGTTAAGCATTTACCACACAAAATTCCCTTCCGTATTTACTGAACGAATTAATATTTCCTGGCACCGGTTCGCACCAGTACACCTAACGGTATACAAAGCGTAGGTGCTGAAATGAGATACACGCCAAACGTTACCCTTTTGTTTCGTTCACCGGAAATCCCAGGGATTGATTTTGAGCAATTCCCCTTCATCCTTTTCTCCGAGTTTCCCCCATTCATTTTTAATGCCCGACAGCCGTGCCTTCCGCGCGTTATCCTCTTTCCGCTCTGCATTTTATCGACGTATCGACGTCTTTACTCGAGCCGCGGGCGTGCACAAACTGCCCAATAAACTTCCACAAGTCAGCTACTTACTTATTGAGAGGTTTGAGGAGAAACAATGTATTTCTAAGGCGGGCTCCAAGCATGACATTTCTCTCGTTGATTCCATTCAGAAAGAGTTGATTACTCACATAGGTAGGAAATAAAAAATCTGTAGATAACGCATTGTATGCCTTTATATTAATTTTTCGGATATTGCTAACATTAACCTCATAAACACTTGGAAGCGATAGTTAAATGGAAATGGCAAACCTTTGGGAGGAAATATTTTATAGCTAATAAAAAAACACGTATATTTTGAAGAATGGCACGCCTTACGATCACACATAACTCCTGATATATTTTATTAACTGCTGAAGATTATAAAACATTTACTCAATTTAGATTCTGATGACTTGCTTGCACGTTGCCCGTGCTTTTACAACAAATTAGTTTTTATTATTAAGTTTTATTTTGCTCCTTAAGGCCATTTTACACGGTAAAATTTATTGTGCAAACGAATATATGAAACTGAACGAAATTGTATGTTTGTCTGAACGGAATTAAAACAGGTGCTATTTTCCGTTCAGCCATTCAGACATTCGCACAATTTTCCGCTTTACACGGTACGATTTTCTCATACAAGCGTTTTTACAAGAAATTCTACAAAAAATATACCGTGTAAAAATGCCTTGAGTGCCTGTGGGTGGACGGTATTGATATAGTGCATATTTGTAGATGGTTCACACCAGAACTTAAATGTGGATTGCAGGATAAACTGTAGATACAGGATTATTCAATTCGGATTTTGATTTCTTCGAAGCATAGTACTTTTCCTCGCCATACCTGTCATCTTGTCAACAACATAACCATATATCTTATTATTTTTTTCCCTCATCTTCGCTTGCATAGCATTTTTCAATCATTCAGCGGCCTTCCCATCTCTCCTAATTGCTTTAATTAATTAATGCCCTGTACATTTGCTAACACTATTGCTCTCTTTTTCTCCAGCAACTCCCTTTCCCTTCAAAGTGCTTACTTGTTCGTCTTCGCATCTGTTCGCCGCACACTCTCCATTCTTCTCCACACACAAGTCCCTAACACTTGTAATCTCTTCCCATCATGACCCTTTTTTGTCTAGGTCTTTGAAGCATATAGGTATTATCACTCTCCAAACTGGACTTATTTATCAATCTAGTCCGGTTATGACATGTTAGTCTATGACTCCGGCTTAAAATTCTCTCCCAATGGTAAGCGTGTTTTTCTAACAATCCCCTCCAAATTAACCGATGTTTCATACCATCATTATTTTAAACCCCGCCTTAATAAATATGTCCCTGGACTATTCTCTCCTCATGAGTTAATATTTAGACTAGATCAGAACATCTCAATGGGGTCGTTTACCATATTTTTTTATTGCCGAATCTGATAGAGTTTGTAAAATAAAAAGACCCGTATTTTTCCATTCTTTGGTCCGTCAATTATTTTCCGAGTTATATGAGGCGAAAAACTGATGTTTTTAACCCTTTCGGAAAAGTGGGTGTGGTGCAACCTCTGACGTATATCGACTTCGTCCAATCACAACTGAGCCCGCGAAGCTACTTTGCTTTATCGCAATGGAACGATTACGACAGCATCTGTGCTAGCAGACCTTCCGAGAATCCCCCTCCACTCCATTCCCACCCCTAAAAGCAGTCAAGGACGGGAGGAAAATGACGTCAATGTTATCATAGCAGCATTTTCGGTGGGCGTCACCTTTTGCTTATTTAAATTTTTGATTTATGAGTGAATGGTTGTGGTTAGAAGAATAAGTTTTTCACTGAAATTCTTTTTTCGTTTCCATCTAACGATTTCGTGTACAAAATTGCGATTTCGGTTCCGAGTAAACGCCCACATTATTATGATAACTGTCTATCACACTCCTCGCACTGATTTTCCATTGTATTTTTAAAAAGACGAAAAAGACTTGACAATAATGCTAGACAACGCTTCATCAGCCTAGAACCCAATAAATTTTATTTGGCCTGCTATACACCTGAATTAAGCTCCTCATCACCGTAACTCGCTGTTTTGTCCCCATATTCGTTGGTGGGCAAAGGAGATAGATAATCAGCTCCCTATCCTTGTGTAGGCTTCCGCGGGTTGTCTGACTTGAAGATGCTGGTCTTTCGGGATTCCCTCCGCAAACTATGGACCAACGCGGAGGGAATTCCGAAAGACCAGCATCTTCAATCAGCTCCCTACCCTGATCCTTCAACTCTTGTCGTTATATTCGCAGTAAAGACCAAATAAAAGCTTTGAATATGTCCATTATAATAGACTTTCATCGTATGATAATTAAATACAATGATGAGGGGGAATATGTTTGCATAACCTTGCGGACTCGCAAAAACCGTAAACATGGAGAATTCAAAATTACGGATGAAATTGGAGGCTTGTTTTGCGCAGAGGGTAAATAAAGAGCTACTGTAAAGAGCTCTTAGTCCCCAGGCAATGCGGTGGATTCTGCGTCAAAAGCTCTGGCGAAGGCAAACGCAAAGCGCCTCTACGGAAGTTAGGGCGAATGCCAAGGCGATATTTTTGCCTCAAGCAATATTCCGGTTGAGAGGTGGGACCGAGGTACTCTCTCAAGCTCCTGAAAAATATTCACACAAAATTATTTTCATGCAGGTTTCTAAACAAACACCTCAGGCATTTCTCATCATTATCGTCAACCTGTTTTCTGCATAAACGCAAAAGAAAAGGGTTTTAAGGGTCTGCATGTTAAAATGTGCATATTTTTTAGTCACCCTAGGAGCCCTCAGGAACAAGCTCGTAAATTTGTTTTCATAATTAATTAGTAGACACCATTGGATCGGTACTCTTTTTTCTTCGCTTCACTCTTTTACAATTCCCCAACCTTGGCTGCAAAAAATAAATAATGTCACCCCGCGCGAAACTCGCTCGTGATGATGCAAAATTCATCAAGAGTCGTGTTTGAAAAAATGAGGTGAATTCGTTACGCGGAGGAGCACGCCCTGGAGACAATGCAGTCCCTCACGTTTTTCCTCTCTATCTTTTGCCCTTCAGGTTTCAGGAACGCCTCAAAGGGAACTGAGGAGAAAATAAGGAGGCTGTAATACATATCTCGGAGTAACGGAAGGGAGGAAATAATGTGAGCCTTCCACAACTGGCGCCATGAAATTTTACGCGGCGCGGCGCCGGGTCGGGAATGAGTGAGACGGCGATCTCCGCTACTCACTTGTTGCTGAGGCCCAAGTTGGCGCGGCCATGTGCGAGGGAGGAGGAGGATTCGGGGGCCCGGAGGCCCGGAAGAGGAAGGCCCTTGGTTCCAGGGGGCCATCCTGGTGGCTGAGAGCCCGTTGCTGCTGCGGGCCCGGGCCTTCCCTCCTGCACCTGGCGCCCCAGAGGACCCTGGCCCTGGCGCTCCTCGCCACCGGCACTTACTGCTTCATCGCCATCCACCACTCGCAGCACTACAGCCTCCCGCCGCCGCCACCGCCTCACCTGGCGCTGTCCGCGGTTGCCCGGGGCAACAGGTCGAAGCCGGTCGCGGTGGTGCCTCCGTCGGTGGCCAACGATACGGCCGCTGCGAATCGGAGAAAGGTACGTACAGAAGGGTGCCTTGGTGCCCGAAAAAATGTAGCAAGTGGAGCAGAGTGATATATCCAATGCTAAATTGTTAAACAAGCTTTCAACACACTGCAGTCAGGAAATGTTTTTCGCATCTTTGACCGTGCATTTTCTCACTGTTTTTCACCGTTATTTTTCTAATTAAGAAGAATTTATTTATTTTCAAGGATATACGTGCATGCATACAAAAACAAAAATATGCAAATATTATCATACAAACACTTTTAAATATATATACCTCCTGTCATGGGCGTAGCCACGGTGGGGCAGGGTGGGACACCCCCCCCCCCCCCCTGGCTCATTAGTCAAATGAAAAATTACAGGTCAACGAGCTGAAGGTGCCCGTTGACATTCACCGAGAGGGAGAAATATGATAAATACAAATTGTGTTAAGAAATCTTATTTTATTATAATTATATTCCATATAATTGATATATAGTGCCATACACCTTGAATGAAAACATAAAACCAACAGTTAAATGGTTTAACTATATCTTTAACTTAATTTGAAAGCAGAAAGCACTATTATAAGTAAAAGAAACTCGTGTAGAAAGATACTGTTATAAATAAATTAAAAACAAATAAAAGGAGCAAGTTAGACTCAATCTTAAGTTACATCTAAAGCAATCTTAAGATTGCTGATCCAGTAAATAAAAATGTACGATCCTTAGAAACCTGCAGAAATCCAAAGTGCACATTTAACAATAAATTTCATCAACTTTATGAAACATTATGCTCAAAGATTCAGCATTTGTGAAAGAAAGCAGGAGGTGCATGGTTAACTAATAATTTGCCAAGTTTATACAAAATTATTTAATTTCAATCTATATCTGCAATACAATAGCAAACTAGACGCAAAACACGAGTAAACTCGTGACGGGCCCGCAATGTGCTAGGTAGTTCGGGAAGGGATGCTCCGTTGTCTTCACGGATGTCCCTTCCACGATCAAATGGACGGCTAAACCCTTAGACGCTCAAGATGCCAATATATAGGCTTCCTAATTTTCCTTGAAACTATCAAGGGGCCGATAAAACTGCCCTCGATAAAAAGAGTTATTCGCAAAATATGCATCTATGACTTCTTTTTTAGTAATATTTTGCGCGACCGGTGCATCCTGTAGAAGCCTTATCCTTTAGCTGTTGACGAGGCTCTTCTCTTGCTGCTTGTTCTCGCATGTCACAGTTAGTTTATCCCTGGAACTAGGCACAAATTAGAGACATTACACAATACCACCTTGGAAAGCACGATCTTAGAAACGCCTGTGTATCGCTCCTCTTACATTCCCCGTTTTACTCAATCGTTACACTTAACGGTGAAGATTGCGATCTCCAACACATTAAACTCGCATTAAACCATTCACGATCTTGCACCAGACCAGTATAATGGTGAGATTTCAATACCGAAACACAGAACGTAGTGCTTGAGGCTGCCCTCGGAGATATCACGTGATCTTTGAACCTGCGCAATTTCGGAGCAGCCTTTCACCCGGTTGATCAGACTTGAATATCAAGCGACGGGGAAAAAATGAATGCCATTCATCATGTCTCATTATTCTGCTGATGGATAGAGAGTGAGTGGTTGCTCCAATGATGAATATAATAATACCAGCGAGCTCGCTGGTTATCATTCATGATACTCATGAGCTATTTCTGAATCACTAAAACTGTTAAATTATCATAAAAATATTCTCCAAATTGTACACAAGCAAGTCCCGTCTTTCTCAGTGTCATTGAACACTTCTTAATGACTGTCTCACGAAGGAAATAATGAAAGGACACGTGAATTGCTAGAATGACAAAGGAAGACCTTGAGGGGGAGAGGTGAAGGATTTTGTGAAATATGTGAAAAAGAAGAATTATATTAAGGCAAAGAGCTGTAAGCCGAGAGATGAGAAGAGAGCGGCGTCAAACCCATCGGATGGAGAGTAAGTAATTTTGATGAAAAAACAGCAATTTACACCAAAAATGGAAGTATTTAAATATTTCCACCCCCGAATATTTAGAGGCATTTTCCGATTATCCGCAGTAGTCGGAAAGTCAATCCCAGTAATGTAAACATCGCAGGGAAAAATACTCTGCCAACCACGAATGTTATGTTTTCTAACGTACATGAAGAAGATTTTGAGAAAAGGAGATGAGAAGGGTTTGACAGCGCTAAAGAAGTATGCATGAAAAAGTATGAAAAAAAAGAGACGGATGGAATGAAAACCAAACTTGGAGGTGATGAGCATGTTTTCCGTCAATGGACTGTATGGAGAAAGGTCATAGGCAGAGCAAATGACTTTATGCTGGACTACAAGTAAAAGGAAAATCTATGCCCAGAGTGGTTGAAAGAGAGAACACCATGGACTATTCAAAACCCACCCCTCCGATGAGATATCTCGAATAAAAATAAAACAGCATATAGTATTTGCGAAAGTTTCGCAGCAACATAAGTGATGTAGAAAAGGTAATTAAGGAGAAAACACCCATGTGTTACAGATAGAAATCAGACCCTTTTTCTATGAGAAGTGCCTTGTGAAAGAAATAAAAATGACAAAACTAACATGGTTAATATGGTTTGATACAAACTACATCATTTAAACTTAAAATACATAGCGTAAATTGAACAGGTAACACAACATATTGGATGAGAAGGATCGGGTAAGTAAAGGGAAGGAAGGTGTGAACATGTTAGTGCCATAATGCAGCTCTGCGCAGTAAAAAAGCAGGAAACGAAAAAAAGTGTAATTAAAAACTTTGATAATTGGTCACACACAAGAACTGAAGACCTGAAGATATGTCTGAGACCAAAACTGTGACGTAAGTAGGGATTTTCCGCTGCTGTTTCGGAGGGAGATAGCAATCGTTTTTATGTTAAACACGGACGCACACTAGCAAAATGATATTAGGGATATAGCTCAGCTTTAGGCAGGCAGGAGGCAGTGGACGACCCTGCAGAGAATGACTTCAATCGTAGTCCTTTTCACACTTCGTGGCGGAGATATGGCACTGACGTCATCATGCAGGACGAACATGGCGCCAATGTGTCTGACGGGCGCAGCAAATTCGAAAAAAAAAAAGTCTGCCGCGCCTCTGGCCGCGCTTCCCATTTCCGCACCCTATTCCGGCCCCACTCGACATCACATCAGGGGACATGGGTGGGGTAGGGTCTCCCATCAACAAGGGCCTCGCGGCGGCGCGGGAGAACCAACGTAGAAATTCGAGCGATGCTGATGCCGTAATAACCTCGGGGCCTTTCCCGTCGAAATCTTTTTTTAAGCTTGATTGAAATCGTAAATACGTACGTTTTTTCCGAGAAAATAGTCAAAAAGCCCAATCAGGGGAGCTGCGTGCGGAGGGCCCTGTTAACTCACTTCCTCCCCAGCACCACATTACTGTACTCCTATCTCGCCTTCTGGAACATTTCACACAAATTCTCATATTCCCGCACAACATAAAAGCCTCCTTTTGCGATTCACTTCCATCGCATTCAGCCATACCCTTTTCGGTCTAATCCCACCATTCCATTCTCCTCAGTAGTTACATGGACGATAAAAGAGATCATTCACGCCATTGAGAAAAATAAGAGGATGATGATGTGTAGGTGGGATTTTGTTAGAGTGAGGAAGAAAAGTTAAACACAGCGTTGGCTTCAGTTTACTGTCAGCAAAGGATGCTAAAGGGTCCACGGTCCGACATCCCATCCGATGGTTGACGCAATGGACGTACCGAATTTCAGAAAAGTGAAATAAATTTAATAAGAAGAAGCAAAGCACTAGTTAGAACATTAGGCGCCATAATTCCATGGTAATATCACTTACAATGAATTCACTTATCGTAATAATATTGCGAAATATCCTACAATTATTTTTTGTAATCATATTAGGGAATTGTGAATGCAGTTTGGTGAAATCAGCTGGTGAAGATGAATACCTACATTATAACTTAGAAGTCGGGAGATGACCCCGGATTACTTGATATTTCGTCAAATTCTCTAGTCACTCAAATTGCTAGGCATTACTTTTTATTTTTAGAACTGTACACGCACTTACAGGAACTTCAGACCGGGAATAAAGGTATAAGAATGAAAGGGTACGGCGCAAGGTGTGAAGAGAAACCTGACGTCGGCTCTAACCAACTCACAGCAAAAGGCGCCAAGTGGACAACGGTCTAACGTCTTATCCGATGGATGGAGTACTGAACTCAAATGCTCTCCACAAATCACTCAAGCAGGGAAAGGTTCACCTGTAAAAAGTAGCGAATTCAGACGATTCTGTATTTAAGTAGCAAATTCAGACGATTTATGCGATATTGTGGTGAAGTTGAACATAATTAAGCAATAAAGAAAGTAGTTGTCAACGACAACAAACTTTAGTCACCACTTAGTATTCAGTGAATGTTTTGGTGCATCTAATAATGATTTGTATGCATCAATTAAGGTCATTATTATAGGTCATAGGTCATTATCGGAACCAGATTGAGAAAAAATGTCCCTTTTAATCCCTGAGCATTAAAACTAAGGTCAAGATTGTTTGGTGTATTTATAGCATTACCGTATAATTTTGGGGCATAATTTGGTGCATAATTTAGTACATTTCCCTTAAAGGAGGTTCCATTGCGGTAAGCAAAACGAATACGAAATTTCTACACTTAGCCTTTACTATTTAGAGGAATAATTCTACCCTGAAATCACGCCTAAGTCTCCAATCAGTGGATATATGGTCTTAAAAAGCAAATAATTGGAAGAACGTATTTTTCAATAACCATTTCTCCCGCTGGTCTAGGAGTCAAATGAGGCGCCATTTTTATCTTATTTTGCGTTTTTTAAGTTTTTCTTAATCTTAAGTTTTTATTTATCACTGAAGCTTACGTATGACTCGGTGGATACCTTTTGCAACTATTATGCTTATTGGATAAAAGCGTATATTTTAGCAGATTTTTGTAAAAAAATCATTTTTTATTCCAAAAATTGTTTTCTTTATGGCATATCAATTATTGCCTTTAACCACATGTAATTTACAGTGTACATTACAACCCATTTACAGTGGATAGATATGAGCCTGTTGCTAAAAATAGCCACAGATTATAAAGGGTTTCCAGAAGCACCAAAAGTTCTCACTCTCTCTCTCTCTCTTTCTCTCTTTTCTACCACCGGCATTGGAGAACTGCGTCTGACTTCATATGCAAACCAGTATCAAATCAGTATCCAATACAAGCAAAACAATTTAAGGTAAATCTCTTTACGTAATGATTTCCAGGCATGTTAAATGCAAAGCTGCCATGGATTAGATGAAAACATTCTGTTCATAACGAGCAAGCGAAAACTAAAACGGAAAGACAATCACAACATTCGGTAGGCTGGTCTAAAACGCAATCACGAGGAACTCAAAGGTTGAGGGTTTGAATTCCACCTCGAGCAACGATATTGCGTTTGTTTAGGATTAATTTTGATTCCAAAGTTTCAAGATAATTTCACCAGTTAGTATTTGCTTGGCATTAATGGCTGAAAGCTGCAATATAATTTAACCAATTGATATGTGTTCAGGATTACTTAGTGGTTAAATCTGCAATATAGATAATTTCATGTTGATATTTGTTTAGGATTAATTAGAGGCAAAAAGGTGAAATATAAATTAACCAGTTAGCATATATTTTGGATTAATGAGAGTTTAAAAGCTGCGATATAACTTCACTTTATTTGGTATTTGTTTAGGAATAAGTTTAAGCTAAAAGGTGCAATATAATTAACATCCGTTGATACCTGCTTAGGATTAATTTTAGGTTACAAGCTACAGTATATTACAATTTCTTAGTCTGTGTTTGCGATCAATTTAACGATTAGGTTAGAAGTCATAATATAATTTTATCAGTTTCAACATTCTGAAACAAAAGTCTGTATAAAGACACAATATTCTATTTTGCGGTTTGAGTTGAGATGATACCACAGCGAGACCCAAGACCCTCCGCATATTCACTTCCGATGTGACATCAATGACCCATTCCTCAAGAAAACCTTCTTTTTCGTCTTCAATAGGCTGACAACCTTTTCACTTTCCAAGGCTGAGGCAACACACCACCCTACCTTTTCTTTGGCCTTCCTGGGGTTCGTTGTACCGCTGGGAAGTGATCTCTTGTCAACTTTACTATCACTGTCTCATCACCATCATCATTATCATCGGTCAACAACACTAGGATTGGTTTGGCGCAGCCCTCCACTCGATTCTTCTATCGGCCAACCATTTCATATTGACGTAGCTCCTCTCCTTTACACCCTTCACAACTTGCTCCATATACCTCATACGAGACCTGCCTTTTCCATTCTTCCCGTTCACTTTCCCCTCTATGATTATCTTCATCAGGCCATCGTGTCTTAAGATGTGGCCCATTAAGTTTTCCCGTCTTCTTTTTAAGGTTTTCAGTAGACATCTCTTCTCTCCCACTCTTCTTAAGACTTCTTCGTTTATCACTTGATGGATCCATTTTATCTTCGTCATTCTTCGGTAGCACCACATTTCAAATGCTTCCAGCCTGTACTCCTCTGCTGCTGTTTTTGTCCATGATTCGCTGCCATATAGTAGAAATCTCCAGATGTATTTTCTAATGAAATGTTTCCTCACTTCATCGCTTGTATTTGCAGCTGCAAGCAGAATCTTCTCCTGGTAAAATTCCCTTTTCGCTTGGGAAATTTTACTGGCAATTTCTATTTTACTTATCATTGTCTCATTCATGCTATTAATATGATAGTTTTATTATATTCCTCTATTGTTCATTCGTGTGATTAGATGTGTATTCTGCATATGAACCTCATTCCCTAGCTTATACAATATCCTTAATGCTGAAAATCACCACACTACCTACCAGAAGTTAATCACCGATTCTTCATTCAATTTTAAAAGGAAAACAACATTTTTAAGCTTCCTGAAGCACTATGTTCATCACAATGGATTTTAATAATTCATGAAATGATTACTACACGTTTCACCAACTTTTTGTTTTTTCAAATAGACATTTAAGGTGTGTAATTAATTAAGGAATAATTACAGGGAATTACAAGGTAGAAGTCAAGGAAAGATAATTTTAACTGATAAAATCTTTTATAAGTTTACCAGAATCCAGGACTAGTCCCAAATATCTCCCAACTTTAACTCCCCTCTTAATCACTCACACACCAACCTACCGACCTAACCCTCAGCCTCCCCATTCCACAACCACGCCATTAATCCTTCTACATTGTTTTCTCCCAAAATAGAAGGGAGTGGCGGACGCACTGGGTTTTTATGCACCCTGAGGAGGCCTGATTCAAGCCCGGGTTTCCGTTTGTCCTCAGTCGCAGTTTCCCTTTTCCCTTTCATCCCTCCCTTTTCTTGTCCTCTCAAAACCTGACATCCCTAATCCGCTAAAACCTTAGGCTATATATTCCCGCTTAGCCACCCGTCCTTAGCGCATGATTTCGCCACAATTTGGTAAGACGCTTCACCTACCTAAAATCCGTGGAAGTTTACAAAGCCTGTCATTACCGAAATGGACACAGCCAAATTTCACGAAGCACAGGATCATCCGAGCCATTTTATTCATTATCATTAGGCTCTCATTCGCTAAAAAAAATCACAAAATACTTTTCTATCATTGTAGTTTGCAGTACAATCATTGGATGGAGTGCCACTAAGAGCCACTTTTTAAGACTACGTTTAAATATAAGCGGACATATGATCAGGTTCCCTAACACCTTGCTATTTACTTAGCGCAGTGTAAGCAAAAAAGCTACCACTTTTCTCGTAGCACTATAGTGACCATTGAGGTAATTTAGATTTCATCATCATCACTGGCTATTAACCGTAGATTACTTTGATGCAACTCTCTATTTGATTTTTCTATCAGCTAACCTCTTTACACTGAAAAAATCTCTTTTAAGCTACATGTTTGGTGCACCTCATACGAGGAATTTCTATGCCATTCTTCCATTTAATTTCCCCAGCACCACTGTCTTCATTAGAACATCATGTCTCAGGATATGGCCGATGATTTTCTACACCTTTTTGTTGAATAGGCTTCTCCTTTCCCTCACTCTTCGCAGAACTTCATTTGTCATTTGGTTTGTCCATAAAAATAAAAATCCAAATACCACTCGGAAATACATCTTTTAAAGTCTTCCTAGCCCGAAATTATTTCCCGACTACACGGATTTGAATTTCACGGGGAAACTCCAGGAGCAACTTGGAAGGATGTTAGGCAATCCTTGAGAGACCTGCCGTCTAGATTAAAAAAAGTTTTCACCCCTTTGCGCGCATTAAAAAAGGATCCGGAGTTCCCAGTGAGAAATATTTTCCCCGCAAAAGGGTATTATCCTCGAAAGACCGAACGCATTTCACCGTGAATTCCAACCTTGGCCTTGATTTCCGCCGTTGAACCACTCCCCTCAAGAACTTGGAAAAATTTTAATCCCCTCCCGGGTACTTCAAATAAGCGTTCTGGATGGAGGTCAAGTGGATTCGAAATAAAAAAAAAACCGTTTCCGTTAAAGATCCGTCCAGTCGTTTTAAGAGGATCAAGAGAAAGAAAGAGAGAAGTTCTACTTTTAGCTTACCCTCACGGTTGAAATAAATAAAATAATAAAATGTAATTGTTTCATTCAACTATTGGTAATGTATGGGCAGGGTATAACTTCAAGTGGTCATGTTACATTAAAACCGAAAGTGTTATGGGATGGAGGCACCAGAACATATAATAAATGAAACGTAGTATGATGGGACGGAATTGTTATTTACTAGTTACTTTCGGTTGAATTAATATTAGAAAATATTGCATTCAAAATGCTTGCTCACGCCATTTCTTGTAAACCATTTCAATCTGATTTTTTCAGTCCTATACAAGATTTCATTGAATAAATTTCCACATACAAACAAGACTTTAAAACCTACAAAAGCAAATATACGTGTGTGTGTGTGGCTATATTCACTGCGAGCAATAGGAGATTCCATAAGCCCCTTCCCTTCCATTCCTATCCTTATACCATTCCTCCCAGAAGCGCCTATTTGTTAGGAAACAGGCTTGAAAACATCCATGATTATATTCATTATTGTTGTAATTAATTTATAGGTGTGTCAATCTTTATGTTATTAGGACCTGTCAAAAGTATTGGTAAGCACCAATCATTCTGTTGCGTCTTTGTTTTTCACCTATCTAGTTGGGATTATCAAGTGTTTTTTTAAAGAGCCACCTTTGGAATGCTGTAAAAATATGAATGTTCTCTATTAATAAATATCTATGTCATGCGGCCTTGATATAAGAGTAATGGCAGAAACAGAAAGAGATTTAAAGAATACACTAAGAAATAGGGAAAGAACGATGACCAGGTATCATCTAAACATTAATAAAAATAAAACTAAGGTATTGGTATGCAGTAGGAGAAAGGAAGCCAGGACCAATGTTAAACTAGGAAAACAAAAAATCGAGGAGGTGGAAGAGTTCTGTTACCTGGGAAGCCGAGTAACCAGCGATGGATTAAGTAAAAGAGAAATTGCTGGTAGAATTGCCCAAGCAAAAAGGACATTTTACCAGAAGAAGATTCTGCTTACAACTGCAAATACAAGCCTTGAGGTGAGGAAACATTTCATTAGAACATACATCTGGAGCATTCTACTATATGGAAAAGAAGCATGAACAATAATAGCAGCAGAGAAGTCAAGGCTGGAAGCATTTGAAATGTGGTGCTACCGAAGAATGATGAAGATAAAATGGATCGACCGAGTGACAAACGAAGAAGTCTTAAGAAGAGTGGGAGAGATGTCCAATGAAAACCTTAAAAAGAAGACGGGACTACTTAATGGGCCACATCTTGAGACACGATGGCCTGATGAAGACAATCATCGAGGGAAAATTGAACGGAAAGAATGGAAAAGCCAGGCCTCGTATGAAGTATATGGAGAAAGTTGTGAAGGGTGTAAAGGAGAGGAGCTACGTCAATATGAAATGGTTGGCCAATAGAAGAATCGAGTGGAGGGCTGCGTCAAACCAATCCTAGGATTGTTGACCCATGATGATGATTCGGCCTTAATTTTCTCATCCTTCAAAATCTCAGTCTCGGTTAAATTCTTTAAAACTTCGCCACACGTTCATTAAATCAACAGTAAGTGCAAGAACTCGCAAAATACTTACTGAGTTTCATATAAGCTACTTCGAGGGAGAGTAGTGAGGGAGATTAATGACCAACACTGTTCTACTCACGTGCAGGTACTGATAGAATTCTACAGTTTGGACGGCGACAGTGCTTTCGTATCCCTCGAGAAAACAAGAGAAATATGGCGCTTAACTGGTAAGTTACGAGACCCTGTCAACTCCCTTCTCATCCATTACTTCAGGATCACTCCTATAGGCTCATATCACTTCAACATGCTATCGCCTACTTTCGGTAATCACAAAGTTCCAATCGTATGGACCTTTATATGCGATTTCAATTCCAGTTCAATCAATCAAAACCCTCACAGAAGGAAAGAATATTTATGAAAGGTACGAAACAGCACGTTTCAATGATGGAATATTAGATTTGGATTTATTGCAAGCCAGCGGAATATTTTTTTGCTAGAGGTATTACTTAGATATTCAATGAACTCCAGAAATCAATAAGTCTCGCCATATTTCGCTTTATAAATTGAAACCTATTCATTGGAAGCGGAAGAGATTAAATACCACGAAACGGTATGGGCATTAAAAGTACGTCGTGAGGATTCCGACGCTATATTTCATTTGTGTAGGCATAAAAATTACTTTTGGAAGTAGTTCTTCCGATTACGATTATTAAAAGTGTCTAACTACTAAGTTAATTAAGTTTTTTTTAAATTTTTTAAGCTGTATTTAAAATAAATAAGATTTAATAACATTACTAAAAATCCCCGGATTAAAGAACTAATAGTTACTGAAATATCACTCATTGATCACAGGTATTCACAAAGCAACAAAACATTTAAATCTCCTCCGGTGACTGGGTTAAAATCCATTTAAACCTCCTCCGGGCTTGAAGAATTAAAGGTCTATCCACATTCATGTATTTCCTGAAAGACTGCAGTCATAAAATACATTCCCTCGTCATCTGAAGGAAGTTCGTTGATACTCATTAAGCCTCATATTTTGCCTCTCTCACTCCTCTTTACAGACAGGTGAGGGATTAAGGCTAGTATCAAAGTAGCATTAAAGAATCCTAGCAGCATATTCCCAAGTAAAAAGCACGCGCAAAACTGTATCGCCGTCTCTGTTTCGTTTCTACCAAAATGTAGGGTAACACGCGAGCCATTTCGAGTTCTTCTCGAAGTAATTGCACAATAGTTTCCATGGTCGATTTTTCTTTAAAACAAAAATATATTCGATTCTCTTATTCAGAATAATTCACTAGGATATTTTAACATAACTCAAAACATTAAAAGGTAATCAGGCATCTCATTATAACGATTGCTCATTAAAATTAATCGGATTAGCCTTCAATCCTCTCCATCCCAAATTTCAACACTATTCACTATTCCTCTTGAATTATGAAGCTGTCATCGACATCAAATACTTTTTAAATAACAATTCATCTCCCGCTCTTTAAGCCAATGAATTAATATCATATCTTCATCCTCGAAAACTTTCCCTATATGCTTCGTATCAAGTAATATATTCACACCATCCAATTACTGAAGAGCTACCAATAGCCCCGAAAATTGAAATAAGGCAAGATTTTACTGCATCGTTCCTTGACAAGCTGATTTTTATCAAAATTTCAAGAGCACACCTTCCTAAACCACAATCAGTATAAAAAACTTGTGTCGGTAAGTTTTTATAGCAAGTATTTTGTAGGTATTTGTAGGCAAACCGCAAAGTATTGCGTTCATAGACGACCTGTGGGCCTAAGGTGGTTTTACAACGTTGCTAAGTTATGGTTTGATTATTTTTTCAATATTTTTTCTCATTTTCACCCCAGCCATCCGAACTCCTGAAATCCAATCTTTACAGTACGGCAAAATACACCAGATAATATTTATATTTCTGCGAATATTTACTTAATTTCAATCTTCAATGAGGCACAAGACGCTCCAGGAGAAAAATGTCATAGATGATCTGTCAAACCTGAATCTGAACATTGACTCTACAGTGGTTTCTAACATCAATTCTGTAGAGCTGCCATGGCTCACATATGCCCGATTAATCAAGCGTGCAAGCCGCTCATCAGATGACCCAAATATCCCAGCTTCAAACCTCACTTTGGGCAGAACTGTTATGGTGCAGAGGAAATACAACTCGAAGGACATATTGGGCATTATTTCCGCTTAAGGTCTTATCCGTTTGCTTAAATTTAAGCCTCACGCCATTTCTTAAAATTAGAAGACCTTCGCTCTCGGAAACCAAATGTTCAATTCACACTATGAAGTCTATTCGGGTCTTCCAACGGGTCAGGTCCTACTTCAATTCACACCATTACCTATACTTACTTTTCATTTTTATGACCGCCGTAAACTATCCAAGCACTTTATCCAAGGTCTTCACGCCCAGGCATTCTATAATGTTTCCGCTAACGCATTCGCCATAAAAGAAATATTCGGATGACATTGTTCTCTATTCATCCAAATGTGAGTCATATATTTTCTTTCTCCGCGCTCTCTTACGATGGCTTTTTTTTCAAAAATTACTTTCACTTGTTTTGCCTACATAGGATTTGGAAAAACAATTATAATACATGCATCACCTATCATATGAAACTAAATGTTCTATGATTACGTTGAAAGAAAAACTGGTGCTAGTGAGTCAGTAGCCAGGCACGAGTCATAAATTGATTAGAAACTACAAGGGAATATAATTTTATATTGGATGTAAGAATATGTGACAAATCACTATGATGTTTATAATATTTAGTACGCCACGTGTAGTTAGTTTGTGCTAATGGAGTTAAAACTCTTTTAGATATTTGCACTAAAAGCTGGGCTACCTACTTTCCAGCTGGGAAACCAACGCCTACAAATATGGTAATACATGTATAAATGAATAAACTTGATTTTTCCACAATTTAATTGTTCTCCTCTACCCAGGTTTCGACTGTTAAGTCATCATCAGGTGTATGTTAAGTCATCATCAGGTAGTATACACCTGATGGTGACTTAACCATCGAAACCTGGGTAATGGAGAAAAATAAAATTGTGGAAAAATCAAGTTTATTCATTTATATTACGATGAATCGTTTCCAACATGTCACAGCCGATAACACCATCTACAAATATGGTGATTATGATGACTATTATGAGCTCTCATCGCTCGGAATCATGGCATTTTTAATCCACCCGTAAGGTATTTTGTCTCTTTAATCTTGTTCTTGAGATAAAATCTAGCAAAAATTTGGGAGTTTCCTCGCATGATCGGTGAGAAATCGGTTTAAATGCGTTCATCATTAGCCTGTTGAACTGAATTTAAATTGGGCTCAAATCTAATTCTTCGTTTCTCCTTAACCAGAGAAAATAATTAACTTCTGTAACGACGTGAAACTCCATCATTAGCACGCGCTAATATAGTAATTTGGATTGAAAAGTTTCTAAAAGCATAGCTATTCTTTTTCACTTCCAAAAGTCTTGCACTACAAGGCAAATGGAATACAGAACTTTATTAATTGCCTCCATCCTGACATTTTATTTATTTTTCTTAACATATATTCAATAAGAGCTATACTATCCCTATATTTCATTTTACACAAAATTATAATGTAAATACAAGAATTTTCATGGACACGGTAGTCAATAAAATCAAATTTTGAGGAACGTATTGGATGCCTGCGCAGATACATATTTCAGAAGAAATGCTTATAAGAAAATTTAATGAGTGCAGTAAGTGGTACACTAGGATTCTTTGGGTCACGACTAGACGGTAAATGAGGAGCAGTAGAGGAATTTTTTTTCGAGTTTGAACACAAAAGGAGAAAACTTCAAACCGAAAAAACGGAGTTTTTTGCTTGGTCTGAAGAGGTCATTCACGACCCGGTGGGAACATTTTAATCTGAAACGGTGATGCACCGTTTCAAATGTTGCCAGTGGTGCTCAATGAGCCACGTTTCGCAGAGGGAACATGCAATTTTTTTCACCGTGGCTTCGTGCGCCGATGCCAGCGTCTGGGTGCCGTGCATCATTAATCCTGGCATCAGTCTCCACGTCGCGGCCGCCGCGCTTTGATGCAACCCGGCGGGATGATGTTCGTTCCCCCGTCTCACCACGCTATGTGCCGCGCTTATTGATCGCTGACCTTTTCTGGATTCGGTCTGGGTAAAGCGACTCAGCTGCCAACTTGGTGTGCCCTTTAATACGGGGTATGCATCGCGGATGCAAAAATCGTGGCGTTTCTCCCAGATCTGAGGCGTTCGTTCAGTGGGAGGGAAAATTTCGGGGTGAAAAGCTAGTCAACTCACAACAATGACTGTTTTGGAACAACAGGAAAAAATTCTTGTGTTAGCTTTCGTACAAATTCGCACATTTTAAAGGCTTCTACTCTACTTTCATAATATCAGTCACCCATTTAATGATTCAGGTTATGCCCAAATTATTACTTGGCCTTAGCCCATTACACTGCGTTGGGAATTCCCTCATATGCTCTGTTATTTACTCCTTCTTTTCCTCATCACCTGTCTACTTTATTAGCATTTTCCTCCAACATCGAGAAGTAAAGGCTCCCATTTATTGTCATTCGGCTCTCAAATTCTGCTTCCAACGCATTACAAAGCTATCGCGACAAGTAAGCGATTTTGATCGCTGTTCTTCACCTCCTACATGTTCAATGTCAGTGTTCAGCCTCTCTATTCCTCAAGCAAGATTTCCATTTCATTGTAGATTGTGTGCATATAACATTTTAAAAGTATAATTACCATCTTAGCATCCTGAGTCGCTCAAATCTTGTATAGATGAGATCAAATTTTTTAAGGGAAAGAATAAACTCCCGAGTGAAATAAGGTATATCATTCATGATTTACGTATTAAGGCAGTATGGAAAATTGAAGACTTGAGAATAAGTCACAAAACATAACCCAAGCGACAAATGAATTTAATTTTTCCAGCCATATGATTAAGCAATATGGTCGTTCTAAAGGGTAATGGATAAAGAAGAGACTGGATTCTCGGTGAAACGATCCCACTAGACCTAGTTCAAAGACCGAATCCTTAAACTGAAAAACCAAAATTTTTATAGAAAGAAAGAGTATAAAAACGAAAATTGTATTTTTAAGGAACTCAACATGATTTCAGCCATGGATTTTACGATCAGTGGAAAAGTTGATGCTCCAAGCTACCATGCCACCATAAATTTACACCATTAACCCTATATCTATGTGTATTAGCAACCAAATTAAACTATAAATGCTACTGATGAATTTTAACACAGATTTTACCCGCACACAATCACTATAAACGGTCATCAATTTTTTTTGGTTTCACGTAGCTTCCAACACCTTAAATCAGTTATTCTTTTTACATTAACATAATTGCCTAGTGCAAGACAACTTATTTTACAACTTTTCTGTGACTGTTATTGTTTTATAATATAGCAGAGAAGGTTCAATAAAAACTAGGTGTCACGATTTATTTTAAATTTAGTGCAACTCTTATATTACGGTAAAATATAATCGTGATTTCACTCTTCGTAATTTACGGTAATATTTCATGTGTTTGCTATCATCTCGTAAGCACATTTTCTTAAGTACCTACACTTTTTGTAGAGATACATTGTGATTAACAGTTATCATGGTACTCAACGGATGATCAGTGCCCCCTGCGGGATACATCCATATTGTTACTAAATGTCCTATGAATGAAAATTAATTCGTCTATGTGCCTTTCACTCCACCAGTCTCGCAACATTTAGAATAAAAATCCACTTCATGCGATCCCTTCTTTTCTCTTTCCCCCTATTCAACTTTTTTGTGATAGTCCATCATAACCTTTGCTAATTTTACGGATCAGTTCTGACCTTACGGATCATTACTGATGTTTTCCGATGACGTAAAAAAATATGCAAGGAACACCTACGTATATATTCAATTCGATTATGTTATTATATTAGTGTGGCAGACTGCCATTACTTACTTACTAATGAGGGAAAAAAACCTGTTTAAAAATTACAGAACGTATCTTCGACAAAAAATAATATTTATAAGGTGCATACAATGGGAGAAAACATAAATAAATGAGAGAAACATTATTGAAGAAAAGGAATTTGCTTAATAAATCCTTGATAAAACTTTACCAAAAAATGTAGTGAGTCAAGCACCGTATATATAGAAATTCATTCCGATGAAGTGTTATTTATGTATCAAAGGATGTATCCTGTGAGTCATGTCAAACTTAATCAAATGGACTTAATGGGCAAACTCAAGGAATGTTCTCAGAAACTCAAAACTTACTGCTACACTATCACTATGAAAGGCTTCTGCAGAATACTTCAGGTACAAATTGCCTAGTTTGTGGCGAAAATAATTAAATTATTACTCCAAAAGAATGGTACAAATTGCTTAGTTTGTGGCGAAAATAATTAAATTATTACTCCAAAAGAATGGCATTTGCGCCTTTAATTTCAATTGTCATGAGCAAAAAATAACCCTTAGATTAAAGAGGAAATTCTTTAGAATTTCTTTTTGCTACTAAAAAAAATACTGGTTTGTTCGTCTCTCTTATATTCTCTAACTTCTTATACTCTGTAACTTCTTTTATTCTCTAACTTCTTATATTCTCTAACTTCTTATATTCTCTAACTTCTTATATTCTCTTATAGCCTCTATTATACTCTTCAGCGGGGTATTTCACTATACAAATCTAACTATAAGCTGCTGTCGCTTTTCCTAAATATCAAAATATTCATTATTTGATTTTATCACTAGGGAACTCAATCATATGAGAGTCAGCCACATTTACAGTACTCTCCTCCTATCGCATGCGTACGAAGAAGGTCTTAATAGGAAATTAAAATTAAATTATTAAACAGGAGATCAGAGATATTTCTGGAATTTTGACATGGTGATTGTATTTATCTCTCAAGCTTAGGAGAAGACGTTGTATAGAAATTACTGTAGTCAAAATTTAGACAATATTTAGAGAAAATGTTCACCTGATCTAGTTCCCAATGACGTTAGAAATATGCTAAGAACACCCACGTATATACTCGCTCCGATTAGGTTGAAAATATTTGTGAGGCAGAATGCCATGCGAACAGATTTAAAATGCCATACTTTACACAGAAATAAGATATCATACACGTCATTGCCTGAGGTTGTGATTAATCCTAAGACATTGACAAATCTCTGCACTGCACATAGGCTAACCTCTTCATATTGACATAAGAAATCACTTTAGGCAAATCATTAAAACGCACGAGTGGGTGCAATTTAAGACTGTCAATTCGCAGAAGAAATGAAAGTCCTAACTCTACTTGTGCGTTATAACTTCACCTCAGCATTAATAATGAAAAAATATTAGTCAGGTCAAGCAAATTCAAACAATACATAGATAATGTATGCCTTCGCAGTTACCAATCATTTAGTTGCACGACTTATAAACATGTTCCGTTTCAAGTAGCATTATATCTATAAGTGTTCTTTTGCACGTTTAAAAAATAACTTACCTATTTCCTTGTTTGTACATTATTTAACTAAACTGAAGATATGGACCGGTAACGCTGTTAACGTTTCGCGGGTGGAAAAATTCCACTAAAACAAAAGAGTTATAACATTTGTAAATATGTCGAAAGTAGTCAAGAAAAATTCACTCTGAATTGGCAAATGGATAAGAGAACGGACGAGGTCTAGTGACAGCTAGACGCCAGGCACCACTAGTTTTCTCGGGAGATAACGAAGCAGAGCCAAGGCTCGAACTGCAGTTATACGTAATTTCATCTGCGTAATTTATGCATTGTAATTATTCACCACCTGCCACGCACCCTTGAAATGACTTTCATGCTACTTTGAAATAAACTCAGTCCGTTAACGCTACGAATGCCACGAAAAGGGAAGCATAAAAGGGAGAGGAGATAATAGCATTTATTCGGGCCGTTGCTTTACAATATAACCCCACCTGATCCCAGCACGGAACATGAATGCGAGCAATTCGTTCAAATTGCGCGTGCACCCGGAGGATTCGTGAACGCGGACAAAGGCGAGCCTCGTCGCCGAGCTGTCCGAAAAGGGTTCGTCGCGCCAATCGTCGTCATATTATCTCGCGCGGAGCACTGCGACGCACTGACAAACCCTCTCCCTCCCTCATACGCTGCCCCTTAGAGGGAAGGACGCACGACCGCAAATTCTCCCGATTAGCGACACACAATGGGGGAGGGCGCAATAAAAACGAGCCGTGGAGCCACTCCCTTTAAAAGCCTCCCAGCCTACTTAAAACATATTCAGGCACGCAAAACCCGACCCCCCCTCTATCTCTCTCTCTCTTCCGAGCGACCCCGAAGTGGAATGGGGAGAGGGTCATGATTTGGGGATGGAGACGGGGGAAGGGTTATACCGGAGGGGGCGTCGAGGGGGTTTCGAGAGGGGTGATATGGCGGAGGGCGTGACGCAGACATGGTGAGACCGCGCGCCGGCTGCTGGCTGCCTCTCTAAACCCCCCCCCCCTCCTCCTCCTCCCACAACCCTTCTCCTCTTCCGGGTCCCCTCCCCCCTTTCCGTTTCCTTCCCGGCATTCCCTCTGCCTCCCCCCCCTCCCGCTCACAACAGCCGACGACATCCAGAGTGGAGGAGAGAGCGTAGGTGGGGAGTGAGGAGGGGAAGAAGAGAGAGATTTAGCGGTCGATGTTTCGAGCTGCCTCCCTCCTCCCCCCTCACGTGGTGTGAGAATGGGGGAGGGATGGGTGCGGGGGAGAGAGTTTTTAGGAGAGTGCTCCGGATGGTAGGGGGAGGAGGAGGGGTTCGATGCTCAAAATTTACGGCATCGATACATTTTTAGTAATATCGATGTTGATAACATAATTTTTCCTCGTTAAAACTGAAAAGGGTTCTCCTGACGAAAATATAAATGCTTGCCTTCCATATATATTACTTTTGTAGCGTGTCAGTCAGTCCGTCCGTCATTCTGTATCCGTTTTGTTTCGTTCTCTACCAATTACTGAGCTAAAAGAGCGAGGTTTGTTGCGTTGAGTGTGGATTCTCTGTCTGTATGATCTGGTAGTGGTTTTGGATTTTTAGCAGTGTGTGGTGCAGAGAAAAATGCAAAAAACGTTGTTTTTGAGAGTGGGAGACAACATAAAATGAAAATATAGTGTAGAATAAAGTAAAAGACACAGGAAAATTAGAGTCGGATACATTTCTCTATTTATAAAATAGCCATTTCCTTCTCTCTACATACGAAATGATTATGAAAAGTTGGTGCACAAAAGTGTAAAAAAATGCAAATACTACTTCGAGTAGTGAAGCAGTAACTACCTGTCTGAAGCACAAGCACTACTGCCGCCTATTGGTAATGTGTCATTAGTAGTTTCCAAACACTTTGTTAAATCTCATTTGACAGTAGAACACAAAGTTCACCTCAAGAGCTCACCAGACGAAACTGCCTGCAAAGCAGGCCGCAGGTCTGCTAGGCATTTCATTAAATTCATCAATAACAACAAAGCAATTAGAAACATCCGCCGCATAGTAATCATATATGACTTAAGCCAAGGCAGAATAAAAATTTTTCTTGAAAAATAGATGAAAGGGTGCTAGTATTGAGATTCATGGCAAACGTGGAACAGGGTTCAATCAGTTTCACATGCGAAAAAGTGTAATCACAAGAAAACGAGCGTAGTTTTCAAATAAAAAGAGATTTGCGCAGCATAAAATAAGTGATCATTGAACACAACAGGTGGAACAATTGATGTACTCGGGTCGCACTTCTTGCATTAAGGATGGCGTAGTACAAAAGACATTAGGTTGAGAACTACAATAAAAAAAGAGGCGTTCCCGTACAGTAGGGAACTTAATACGGGACCATTTAGCAAATAATGTAAAGAATAATTTAGAATGGAGCTCAACATGGAGTTAGTTGAGTAATGAGTTTTATCATTCCATGATCTGAACACACAGGAAAAAGAGGACGAAAAATTGTGGGCGTATTTCAAAATGTTGGGTAGGCGGAGGATTGAGAGAGTGCGAAAAGTACGGGACTTATCGCAGACGTTATTCATAACAGCGGGCGGTGCATTTACAATACGCTCACGCACTAAGGTCACAATTACTGCGGAGAATGGGCTAGAATAAGTGGGTTGAATGCACGGTCACATTAACTGGGTTGCATACCCTCACAACGGAGGGGAGAATAATTAGTTTTTGTCCAGTTTAGAAGTAATCTGTTTTAGGTTCGGACTTCATATATTTGTCTGACAGCTACAATCAATATTTATTCTGCACCTGCCAATAAAACTCTAGAACCGACTGCACAGCTAGCGAGAAATTATGTCCATCTTAGAGGTCTGAATATTAGCCAAAGCTGAACTTATATTTCAAATTTTCTCCACAAAAAAATAAAGGAATGGTATTCACATACTAAGCTCAAACAAATAATGAAAATGGAAAATTTCAATATTTCCATCTCATTCCCGAGACCCATGGATAAAATGAAGAGACATCAAAAATAGGGATGAATCCTCATCGTTATAACTGACCTTAACAGTGCGAACACAGTATTTTTCACCTCAGTTCTTGTTCCGTTTAAATCAATATACGAATTTGCCTTTGTGATTCGCTTTCACTTTACTTACCATCAAAAAAAGTTAAAATCTTTTATTTCTGATTCAACCATAGAATTTTATGAAACATCTCGAGTAGATTATTAATTAATTATGTGACATGAGCATTCACCAAAATATAATGCTAAGATTAGATTATTTGTTCTCTAACAACCAGGGTTTTTCTTTCTGATACTTAATGAACGTTTTTTTTCGGCGGTATTTCTCTCTGTGGCTCAGTACATGTCTTTTGTCCTTCATCTTTTGTACAGTGCAGTTCTCTCTTTCGTTCTTCCTGTATTCCTCTGCATTATGCCCCGGTCGGCAATTAATTATCGCCTATTATTACGTTGTCCATCCACCTACAATTCCTCCTAATTCCATTCAAAAGCTGTACTTCCTGCCCAACCATCCCAGCTAGATCAAGTACATATGTGAAAATAGTGAAAATAGGTCATTACTGTTTCAATATTTTGCATGCTATGATTGTGGACCTCATCGTAACAGGGATGTGGGCAAGGGGAGCGGATAAATGTTGTCATCTTCTAAGGAAGCCTAGTCTTTCCCTGACTCTTTAAATAGGAGTGAAATGGCTTCGAATATAGATGTCAATTTTCTGTTTGGAATAGCTCAACTTCAGCTCAGGTTCAACTTAACTTTGGAAAAACACGTCGATTTTTCTGGTTCGAGTTCAGCTCCGGTTCGACGCCCTTGCCTTTGGCGTGTCCCCCAGGATATCGTGCTACAAGGCAATAAATTGCTCTGGCGTCAGTCTCCACACTCGACATCCAACAGACAGAATTTGTTACTGCACCTCATATCCCTGACAAGTGACAACGTGTCCACCAGTGAGTCTAAAACCAGCTGGAGCTCGGATTCGACCGATTTAGGTCGTCAGGAAAAGGCACTTGGCGACGAAACTTTGTGGAATTTTTCCACAATAAGAGTAAACAAAACAATGAGACGACAACCAGTACAGAAACAATGAGAAAACAACCAGGATGAAATGTCCATGTCTTGGCATCGGGTGGGACTTTCACTTGTCAACGCTTCGACGAGTAGCTCGCTCATCATCTTCAGGACGGAGTGCCAACCCCTGGAAGACTTGATCCAGATTAACAAAGGGGAAGTCTAAGGACGTCCAATCCCATTATCGTGTACCATGGAAAGATTAAGAACTTCCATTATTAAGATCCAGAGTGTATCCTAGGGAGTGGAATTCATGAAAGTCACCTCACGAATATTTCTCGATAATATGCTCTTAAAGGCCAAACCTCGTATTAAAAAAGATTGAAAAAACCGTTATCCTGGTTAATAGCATGTGTGTCTTTTGTAAGTAGTGTACGTTATGATATTTATAGCCTATTCTGTGCCTCCAAAACTTTGAATTGAAAAAAGGATAAAACTAAGAGGATGACCGATAAGTTTTTCCCATACTTATACATAACAAGACAGCTACTCAAATAAGGGCCATTCAAATAAATTTTATTACATAAATGGGCCGATACTTGCTCACAATTTCTGTTGAAATAATTTATTTTAAATTAAATAAATTATCACACACACTCATATACACATACACTGACTTTTGAACTCATTTTCATCATTAGATGATAAGAGGAATTAAACATTCAGAAATAAATTAACATAGCAGGTAAATAGCATATATACTCGCATTGACTTAGGTATTCTCTTTTCCATGGGAAATTAGGTAACGTGCTTCGCTAGTCAGTCTTACAATAAATACGTTAAGTAAATGGTGATTCAAGAGCAGAAGGGGAAAAGATGATAAAAACGGTGTGTTCGTCTTCGAAATCTCTCTCGTCGTATTTCTTGAAATATGACAGAGTAATGATATAGAAAGGTTGGATGTACGTGTACCGTACCAGTGTACCGGTACACGGTAACAGTGTACCGTAATTTAACGCCACAAAAAGTTCAAGGATTTATCATGACCGAAAAATTTTATTGCTGCATTTAAACTGTCACCTTTGACAACAGGATTGGGGAAAAAGCTCAAAAACCTTTTTAGGAATTAATTTGAAACAAACCAAGTTGGGAGTCAAAATGATTCCCTTGGGTATTCAAGATAAATTTGTAAATTCCGGACTTAAAATTTCATCCAGGAGAACTTCCACCTCATATTTCTGCTTTAACCCTTAAAAACGACTGAAAGTCACGCGAGGATATTTTCTTAATTCGATAAAAATATGGCAAGCTGAAAAAAATTGATTGCTCACGAGGGGTCGAAATGACTTGAGTCGAGCATTCTCGTTCACTTCGGAGCGAATTCTGCGTTCATATCGGTGAAGGCGGTGAGATCGATGTCCAGTAAATCGATACCGTATCGGGAGAGCCGCGTGTGGCTGGTTGCAAAGGCACGTGTAGTGGTGGGTGGAAAGGTTCGGAAGGGAGGAAGGTTGGCGATAGAACGCTTTCTGGAGATACTGGGGAGAGACCGTATGGTTAGATGTCCAAATTCTGAGAATACCGTCCCCTGTGGAAAGTGACATTGAAAACTCACATCGTACGACACACACACACAGAAATAAACACCGCATCTCACATTCCGGCTCTTTGGACGTCGAGGCTTCCAGCAATGAAAGTGCCACCCCTAGAAATCATATCTAACACCAGTGTCACACCCAGAAATTTTTTCCTGGGGCGGGGGCCCGTTATCTGCCCGATCTTTTGCGAAGTGTACCTGGCCAAAATATTATTTCAATCAGTATATTTTGAATGTTATAGTAGGACATATTAGTAAATACATGTATGCATCCTATTAGTAGCCATATAAGATTTACAGAGAAAAATAGTCATAAACTTTTAAGGCCTATGCCAAGTTAGTTATGTATCACAGCACCTTTCTTTTATCTTTGGTCGATTCATACTCGAGTTAAAAGGTGTAGCTAGTTTTTCCTATTTTTCCAATTTCTGCTACCATGTGACTGTGACTTGTCAATTAAAGACTAATTAATTTGGGTTTCGTAGAGAGCTAAGGGGTTGAGTGGGTTGCCTTTTCTCCCTCCCCTTGACCCCCCCGTGGATGCGCCACTGGTCAACACCACATACTTGATTATTAGGTATTTATAGGCCGCCAGTTCCTAATAACTGCAACAAATAAAGTGTCATGCAATCATCAATTTTCGGATCTGACGGACACTGTGCCATACTTGGAATGATCTCCTCACGGCATCTATGCGGAGATTTCTGATAAATATCTTCCAGGAGTCAAATCCGAAGTCCTCATGATATAAAACTATAGCATTTGTAACCCTGAACAAATAGTCAAAACCGATGAAGTAGAATTTCTTTCCGAGTGCCTCTCGCGTTGGTTCCTATTGGTCCAGGCAAGCGACACGTCGAGCTGAAGTCGCCGGCTGCAATACATGGCCGCGAAGGCCTTCACAAGGATTCTAAACCAATTGAAATAGTTAGAGAGGTAACCACAGATCTCTCACTTGTGTTTTCAAGTCATTACCCGCACTCATAGGTGCTTCAAAGGATGAAAGTGGAAGGGTGAAGAGAAACTCTGCGTTGGCATTAACCTGCTCTTAACGAAATACACCAAGAGGACTACGTGTTAACGTCCCTTCCGATGGACGGAGGACTGAACTCGAATACTCTCCGCAAAGCATTCTAGCAGGGATCGGTTAAACAAAGAACAGTATCTTCCACTGCCGGGATTTGAACCCGGGTCCTTCTGGTGAGAAGCCATTCTGTAACCACTGCACCAAACCGAAATTCATTAACCACAGACCACTTATCCGTATTTTCTAGTCTGATTCCGTACAAATAGGCGCTTCAGACTTGGAGGTAGTGTACAAGGATGGGAATGGAAGGGAAAGGAGGAGGGAAACCTGGCGTCGGCATAAGCCTACTCTTAAAGATAAGGCGCCATGATGACCACGGATAAAACTCCCACACGACGGATAGAGTACTGTAACTGAAAGTTATCCACAAAACATTCAAGCAGGGGCCGGTTCATCAATGAAAAATCCACTGTCGGGATTCAAACCGGGCCATCCTGGTGAGAGACCAATACTCTAACCACTACACCAACCCGGCCCATAGATAAACCACAGAGAGGTAACCGAAGCATAAATATTCGGTGCATTTCATCTCACATTTGTTTTAATTAAGGTCAAGAATCGAGAACAAAATTTCAAGTATCCTCAACTCTCTACGCTCACCTTTAAGCAGCGTTTACACGTAGCCGTTGACTGCTATGTTAGTCGCGAGATGCGCGATATATCTATATCGCTATACTTCTTGATGTGTCTGCACCAACTTCTATGCAGCTTAAAGCCGCTATTTATGCGTTGCCGTAACAAATAAAAAGTTTTATCTCAATACTTATTGATGCCTAAATTTTCATGAAATTCTTCAAGCAATAAATTCCAATGACGATTATCTTTCCTTTCCATTCTTTAAAGAGCAGAATCTCCTCTTTGGGGAGGGATATCCTTGATATTATATCCGAATTCCCGGTATCAGAAGTCTTATATTTCTTTCCATGCGATTGTGTTGGATACATTTCCGCTGGAAAGTAGACGGGCTTCAACTCTGCTAATAGCTCGAACTAGGATCGATAGTGTTCGACATGTGTCCCGTATCGACCTGAACTTGCATCGCAGTTGCTATTTACACATGCGAGTGAGGCTTTATAGTTGTTAGCAGTTGACTGCTATGACTTTCATATGGGACACATGTCGAACACTGTCGATCCTAGTTCGAGCTATTAGCAAAGTTGAAGCCCGTCTACTTTCCAGCGGAAATGTATCCAACACAATCGCAACAATTGCCAACGGAAAGATAAACACGACGGAATTTGGATATAATAACAAAGATATCCCTCCCCAAAAGGGGAAATTATACTCTTTAAAGAATGGGAACAAAAGATAATCGTCGATGGAATTTATTGCTTGATGAATTTAATGAAAATTTAAGCGAAATTCAGTATAAAAGAGAAACTTTTTATTTGTTGTGGCAACGCCTAAATAGGGGCTTTGAGCTGCATAGAAGTAAACGCAGACGCATCATAGCAGTAGCGATATAGATACATAGCGAATCTCGCAATTGTCATAGCAGTCAACTGCTACATGTAAACGCTGCTTTACATCTTAGTTCGAAAAGTATCGTTTGGCATATCAGTGTCGGAATGCGATGTCGCTTCGGGAATCGCGCATCTTCATCAATGCGTCAAAATATCGCAGAGCCCTCTTTCGAGGAGAGGGGGGAGAAGGGAACGAGGGAGGGAATGAAAAGATGGGGAAGGCCGTGAGGTTGGGAGTTTTCTTTTTTTAAATGGGAGAGTGGAAAGGGATGGAGAGGGTTAGGAGGGTGAGGGGACAGAGAGGGGCGAGCCTAATCAATTGTTTAAACGTGAAAATCGTTCAAATGTTTTCATTTTTTTCGGCGTTCCCCTCTTCCGGGAGCAGGGAAAGGAAGGGTAGAACCACGAAGGCATCTTCATCCTGCCCTCCCCCCGAGGGCTCTGACCTCCTCTCCCCCCCCCCCCTCTCACTAACCCACGGGTCCATTCATCACTAGGGCCGCTGGAGTTTCGAGAATAGTCGACCAATTTCACATCTATCACGGGAAAAATATCTCCTCTCTCCCTCTCTCTATCTGAGCCGCATGGGCGTTGGTTTTTCGGGCGTGATAAGTTTTTTTTCAGGAAGGGGTGTGGGGAGTGGAGTATGGGGTTCCTCGGAATGGTGTGGCAGGGCTCCCTCCGAGGCAATTATTATGTGAGAGAGGGCAGTGAGGCCGACTTCGCACGTCCCTCGAAAGGGAAAGAAGGAAATTCCTCGCATTGAGATAGAAGCCTCTTCTTTCCTTGTGTTTTTTTTTTATTCCTCGAAAAGTTTTTCTTTTATATTCCTCCCCATTGGTGGAGAAATTTAAAATTCAATTCAGGCCCAACAAAGGGGATCACTTTTACAATGCCGTTAGAGCCGGTATTTTTGTCTGCGTGTAGATGTATTTCTTGTAAATTTACCCTTCCATTAAAGTATCCATACTTTTAGGTATTTCAACCATGTTTCAGTTTTGTTTTCCGCGCAGCTATTAATTCATTTTTACTATAAATGTGCTGAAATGACAGATAATGACGGTACGCTAGGCGATGATAGCGTTAAACCACTTTTTTTCAAATGCACAAGCAAGAGCGTGTGTATGCCGTAGGCTGAATGTTAATAACATGTAATTCCTCGCATGCATTTAGGATACCGAGATACCATCATCAGTGTCTTCAAGTCTGTCACGTGCATAAAAGGTGCCTCAGATAGGGAGGAAAGGTGTAAGGATGGATATGGGTGGGTGAAGGGGAAGGATGGATAGAAACCCAGCGTCAGCATTAGCCCATTAGTAATTTAAGGCGTCGACGGATCCCCTATCCAAAGGATGAAGTAATGAACGTGGAAAACGCTCCACTATGCACCCTAGTAAGAGTTGCAGAGAAAATTCTTCTGAAATTTGACCTGGTCTACGATAATGGGTAACCAACGCTTTGCCTACGGATCACTTTTGAACTCCCAAAATCAAACTTCAAAACATGCTTTGATTCCAATCATACTCTAGGTATTACAAAGGGTCAGTCATCTAAGAATAGATCAGGGGTAGGGAAAGTGAGCATTTTGTGATCCTGTGCTTGGCCTTTTTGCAGTATTTTCACGCAAGATAGGTGGAAAATGGGACAGAGCACGGCATGCCATACAGTGCTGCTGGGGCGGTGAAGTTGTTAGTCGAGTACGGTGCACCTTTCATTATTCTTGCTTTAGAACCGTGGAACTATATATATGTCCAACTATAAACTATAAAATATTACTAAGCGTAGTTCCAGTGTGCAATTGACCCACATAGCACATTGCACATATTCCAAATGAGGTATAACAAGGGAAAAGTAGCTAATTTCTCGCACATGATCGTCACATTTACCCAATACTCTTCTGATGAATCCCAGTTTACGATTAGCTTGACCCATTATTTCACGTATGTGTTTACCCCAGGAAAGATCATGTGTCAGTGTTATTCCAAGATATTTAATGTATTCCACGTTTGTTAATTCATCATTACTTATTTGTACATGCTAGCAGGATAACAATTCTTTTTCCAAAAATTCATTCCCACAAAGTTTTTAAAATTTAATTCTAACTGCCATGTATCACACCATTTTTCAATTGCTTGTAGGTCATCATTTAAATATTCTTAATCATTTGGGCATAGAATTTCCCTGTACACTACTGCGGCATCGGCAAATAGACGTAACTTACTTTTGACCACCTTACTGATATCATTAATGTAGAGAAGGAACAGGAGTGGACCTAACACACTACCTTGTGGGACACCTGAAGTGACTTCAGTTGCCGGGGAGGTAACACCGTCCAAAACAACCCTATGTACCCGATCATATAGGAAATCATTTATCCATGATATAATATTACTGTCTAACCCATAAGATTTTAATTTCAAAATTAGTTTTATAGGGAGATACCTTGTCAAAAGTTTTCTTGAAATCGAGAAATATTGAATCCACTGGAATATTATTTTCGCCAGAAACTAAAATATCGTGGGAAAAGAGAGCAAGTTCAGTTTCAGGGATATGTCTTGATCCTTTTCAGGAGTTCTATCATGTAGTAGTTTGAAGCAATGACCTGAAGTGGGGTAGAAATGAAAGTTGCTGAAGAAAATAAGGAGGATGAAACAAATAGATTAGGGAAAATGAGATAATGGTGGTCTTTATTGAAGGTGGAGCAGTGGGTAATTGAATAAAGAGGAGAAAAACGAAAGGGATTTTTTATGGTATGAGAACAGAAAAGTAGTGGAGGGAAGAAGTCTTTCGGCAAATCGATGAAAAAAAAGGCAAAACATTATTTTGAAACCTACCCAGACCAGTAGCTAGCTGCAAAAAAATAATACAAATGTATGCGTACGACTTTACTCTGCTTATCTTACGATGAAATCAAGAACATATATTTGGGTAAATGTCGTAAACTGCATCAAAGAATCGAGAAGAACCTATCCAAGTACAGCTGTGAATACAAGAAGTGAAAGGACATGACCAGGGGAGAGGCTAGGAGAACGGAAAGAACAGGGACAGGAATGGAAAATTTTGAACGCCATGACTGCACGGCAAACAAGTAAAAAGAGAAAGCTGTACACACACTGTTACGGGATACTCATGAATGAGAAAAATATTAATCAGGTACCTTGGTTTCCTGGTGGGAGATCATGGACATCTCTTTCATTATTATTTCATTAAAATTTCACTGTATATTTTATCAATGCAGAAAGAATTGAGCCTTTAAAAATTTATAAGAAAAAACATGAATGAAAAAAACTAGTGTTTAACCTGAAGGTTGGTTTTTGATATTTAGAGCTCACCCCGTAATGTTGACTTGCGGAATTCGCATTTTCAGGGTAGGGGGGCCAGTTCCTTTCCCTGGGCCACCTGCGATTTCCTACGAAATATTTACATGTAGAAAATCAATTCGTAAGGATTTAAGATGGGGGTATCCAGAAAGGCTTCTGACCGGGATATGGACCCGGGACCCTCCAGTGGGTAACTCAGGGCTCTACCCACTAGACCACCACGACCCCCTATAGGATAAAATTATGTCCCATTGCATTTTTTCACCATTTCTGGCCGGTCATCGCACCTGTATCAAAGATCAAGGCCTTTAAAATTTCATGATACTCAATTTAAAATAACTGCATATTTCAGTTCTTTCAGAAGCTACCGCTGCTATGCGAAGTTGCTTCCAGAGGACAGTAATTTAATTGCGACTTGTCAGAAATAAAAAAAAATAAACCGTAAAAAAGGAAAACAAAGACAAATCTCCAGCAGTGCCGGAAATTAACGTATCTTCTCTCACATTTCAAACTTTCATTTCCGACTGGTAAAATAGAATTATCAGTGCGCGCTTTGAGAAAGAAATTTGATAGCAGTCATTAATGTTTAGAATCAACATCTCAAAATAATCAATAGAAAGGTTATGGGAATACTTTGCTGCACTATCCGATGCCTGATAGTGTTTATGGAGGAAATGGAGATTTAATCAAGGAAGAAACAAAATCAGAGCCAAAAATAAAAAAATAATGAAGGAATAAGTATGCAAGAAAAATTGCAAAAGGTTATGTTCTAATGCAACAGTACATCTAACTGTTAATTCATAAGAGTATTTAGAGTAATTAATGTCGTCAATTCTACCATTGGGCACGTTTCGTATTAAATATTGATGAAGTAACTCAATTCATTATTACACATGAAATCCCCGCAATTTTACACATAGCGCCGACTTTTACCTCCGATACTGATAACTGGAAATTTGTACCAAAATTCATTCGGGATTATATATTCATCGCAGCACCTGAACTCTAACTCGATGCCCAGGAATTATTTTGAATTTTAATTCTCCTCATACTCTCCTGCATTCGATATTTTAATCCTGCTCAAAGTTTCAACAAAACAAAATTTAAAAAAACATCAAAAAATGACGAAACAAAAAATATACAACGGGTCATATTCAGGAAATAGAACAATACTAAGGTCTGGTCATGGTACCATGGGTCTGGTTATCAGTTTTCGTAGTGATCAATTGTCCCGGTGACGAAATGTCTGTATTGTTGCATGACGGTAATGACGTTGTTGCAACAAAAATAGAATTAGATTTATAAGATGATCCAACTACCAAAATCACACGTCAACATCTAATCCAAACTTATTTCTAGAACAAATACAATATTCATGCCCAACGCGGAATTCAGGTTGACGGTTTTTGCATTTATCATCATCAGTTAACAATCCTAAGATTTATTTGATGCAGCCCCCCACTCGATTCTCCCATCGGCCAACCTCTTCATATTGACGTAATTCTTCTCTTTTAAATCCTCCACAAGTTATTCCATATACCTCATACGAGGCTTGCCTTTTCCAATCTTCCCGTTCACTTTTCCCTCGACGATTGTCTTCACCGTTAAATGGTCGATTGAGTTTTTCCATCTTCTTTTAAGAGTTTTCAGCAGACTTGACTTTTCTTCTTTCTCTTTCTTTCTTAAGACTTCATAATCAGTCACTCGGCCGATCCATTTGATCGTCATCATTCTTCGGCAGCCACACAAGTCAAATGCTTCCAGCCTTGACCTCTCTGGTGCTGCTATCGTCCGTCCATCGCTATTATATGGAAGCATGGTCCAGGTGTATGTCATTATACAATGCTTCCTTATTCCATGCTTCTATTTTAAGCTGCAAGCAAAATCTTCTTTTGGTAAAATCCCTTTTTTAGTCTGGCCTATACTGCTAACAATTTCTCTATTGCTTCGTCCATCGCTGGTCACTCGGCTGCCCAGATAGCAATACTCTTTCACCTCCTCAAGTGTTTGTTTTCTTAGTTTGACGATAAATAAATAAATTACAGGGGTGGGCGGGGGACTTCTGGAGCCCCCCTGGCATCTAGGCCTCTTTAGATCTATTGTGCCAACCCACATTTAACCTGCCTGTCAATTGCAGACAGGGGACAAGAGCACAACGGTAGAGGTACGGAGGAGGGTTACCCATCCAATGTCGGTCCGGGTCCAACGTTGCTTAACTTCGGTGATCTCACGGGAACCCGGGGAAGTGTGCCCACGTGGCTAGGCCCAAACCCACGTTTGTCATTAGTCTAGGCTTCTTTTCCCCTACTGCAAACCAGTATCTTAGTTTTATTTTTATTGATTTTAAGGCTTCTGGCCATTGGCCTTCCCATACTTCCTAGTTTTCTTTAAACTTCTGTTTCTACCATGACTGCCATGCCGTCGGCATATGCATAACCGACCTCATAGCCTCGGTCGTCTGGAACAAAATGTCACCTTAAAAATCAATTCATAACAGTAATATGATAATAACTTAGAGCAATCAGAAACAACCCTGTCACCACTTAAGTATTTCTAATTTCATTCTGAGAGGTTCATGTTCTGATTCTGTTACTTATAATGCAAATATGTTTTGGAGCAAAAGTGCATGAACACAGCTCTGAGTAAATAATTGGGCAAAAAGCTTCACAAAATTTAGTAGAATAAAATGGGACATGAGCACAATAGTTTCATTGATGAGTGTCCTCCATTTAACTGCTACTCTATTTTCTAGCAATTTACTAGATAAAGGCATATTGAAAGTTAAATAAAAATACCCCCATACAACCGAAAAGGCATAGCCGTAGTCTCTTCCCATTCACTACCTTCTGCCATTTGCCGAAGAGATTTACAGGGTATAAGAACAAGTATAAGAACACTTAATGGATGTACTTATGACGCCTACGAAGCTTTAAGGATGTAGATTTCATCTAATATCCCTCAGCAGAAGGATATCTGCAGGGATGCGAAAAACGCTCTAGTGACGCGGGAACGAAGAGTGAATTTTCATGATGACGGTACATTTCTGGTCTTTCTCGTTTTTAAGTGTCCCATTCCCGTCATTGAATCGGGTGCTCTTCGGACAAGTCCAACCGCAGCTCTCAGGTGGATCGGCAGCACCAGTCTTAATTACGGAACGTTGAATGAAATGTCGATAAAACTCATTCCATTTTCGGAACGTCAGTCACGCTCGGCAGGCTCCAGGCGCGAACGTTACATGCATGCACGTTGGAAACGACTGCTCCGCGGTTCGCCCCATCTCTCGGCTAATTCCCAAACTTCAAAAACAACCTCATTTGCCCCACACGACCTCCCCCCTCTCCTGAATGCGGGAACGGAGCCCTGAAACACCGTATGCCGATCCAACTTCACCGTTTTAGCACAAAAAAGAGCCATAAAAGCTCGCAGATACCATCACTCCGTCCTCCATACCGGGTCCGAAATATATATATTTGCGGATAGTTCAAAACCATTCAGGAAACCCAAAGAGTTCTACGTGACCACAACAAAAAAACATTATTTGCAAATTTCATATTCAATACCAAGCAATATCTCCACCACGCTCTTTCAAGGAACTAGCTGCTCTGCAATTACCAGCAGCAAAATCTCGCTCCAATTCAATGGAAGATCTGTTCCCTCGATAAATGGTTCCAGCCATCGTGCAAAAATAAAATTAGCTTGAATATTGCTATTACTGGAGGTGACTGACAGCTGGTGTCATTTTCAGGATAGGGATTAAAAGACTTAATGGTAAGAGGAATAAGTGAAAGCGTTCTTTTCTCCTCTCCATATTCCAACTCAAGAAACAAAATTCAGGCGCCAGAGAAATTTCCAAGCGTATGAAACTATTTTCCTGGAAAATGTTCAGCCTCTCGAGAAATAAATAAGCGTTGAGCCCTTCTTTCAGGTTCTTGCAACTCCAATCTTAAGCCTATTGGCTTTAAAAAAAGTCGTTTCTCATACTAGCAACTTTTTACATTCATTTAGTTGATTAATGGCTTTCCACTGATTAAGGTAGGTTTTTAAGGGCTATTCCTATTCATATTTTCATTTCTTTCCCATATGAGATTCTTCTAATTCTGCATTTAGATCAGCGTACTTCCTACCTCTTTTCGTCATATCCATTATATCTACATTATTTTTTATTTCTTCTATCTTGCTTCTACTTTACCTTCATTAACGGCCTTCACAATTCCATTGTCTTCAATTATATCTCCGATCCACACACTGCCTGCCTGTAATTTCTGCTAAATACCATCCCTTCCTTCAACATGCTTAAACTGTCTTCTGCCTTTCATTTTTTCAAAAACTATCTCATACGCTTAAGTATTTCATGCAGATAACTCTAAATATTATCATCCTAATTGTGGAAACTCGCAGAACCTTTTGCTTGAGAGGTATTTGCCATGCAAGTGCAAAGTAGTAGAGGGTATAATGACATGTAAAAACAAAGAAATAAATTGATAAATAAATTTGTAATATTCTCTCTGCGAACATCACCAAAGAAAGCAATTGCATGCTTGGGATACATTAAGTACCCAAGTAGGCGTAGCCCTAAAGACATTAAGTGGATATCCGCCTTACGAAAAGAGAAGAGTAACGGAAAACGGGGTATTTATCACCGAAACTTTGAGCGGAGCTGTGAAAAAAAGTTCTGCAAGAAGCTTCATGAGGTGCATGGCGTTATTACGATTCTAAGATTTGGAGTCAGGGGAAAAGGAAAAAAAATAGCTGACTCCGAAATGTGAGTTTAGAGTAGGATGGAGAGGAAGACTAAGGAGAAGAAAGTTCTTGGGATGTTGGAGTGGGAGAGAAGTTGCTGGAGGAACATATGAGAAGGCAGAGAAGGAGGATGAAACGAGTAATTAGAGACGATGGCATTGTGAAGGTCGTAGTTGATGTATGACGATAGGAAAGCTACGATGGGAATGATTTTAGGTGGAATGATGATTTGTAGGACGCGTGAAGATAGAAATAGCGCACGGAAAAAGAGCACTTGCAGCAAAAAAATGATAAGGATCCGCAAATCAGAGTACAACTAATCTACAAATCCTATCCGTAATAATACATTTTTATTACAATCATAACAATCTCTTTGTCCCATAACAGTCCCTTGGGCATTTATTTCCCCCCACCCTCCATCCTAACAAACCCAAACCCGCCCCTCTTCACTATTTTGTAAATATACTTGCTGGAAAAAATTGTTTCTGTAGTATAGGTACACCTGATGATGACTTAACAGGCGAAACCTGGGTAGTGGAGAAAAATAAAATTGTGGAAAAATCAAGTTTATTCATTTATATTACAATGAATCGTTTTTACCATGCCACGGCCGATAACACCATCTATATAATCATAACAATAAAAACTAATAAGTAGAAACTCCCAACCATTAAGGATTCTGGAGGATTACTGGATCACCGACATCACTATCTGCTCGAGACAACCAAGGTATTATTACTAACTTCTTCACGGTCAACTTGAGCTAAATAATGACCAATTTTACGCCCTGCCGAATAACTCATAAAATGAGCGCAACTAGCTCAGCGTAAAACTCCAACCCCACCACCCCCCACCCTACTTTTATCCCTAGCCACAAAACTTGAGACGACTCGGTCGTTAATTGCCGAAGTGGACAGACAGACAGAAGGCCGGCAGCCATCCACCCGTGTCCACCGTCGCGGCGGCACTGGATTCGACATGTAATCGTTATTTCCCTCCGGAACTGCGACCGAAAAAAGATAATAAAGCGGCTTGCCCCTCTCACGCTCCAGAACGCGCTCTCCGAGAGGGAGGAGGCAGCATCACTCCCCCCTCCCACTCGCCCTCCCCTCCCTTATCCCTTCCTTAACCCTCGCTCGCTTCCCTTATTGATCCCACGGACCTTGTCCCGCGCCCTCCTCCTCGCGAAGAACAGGGGGGGAAGGAAGATGTGGGGGAGGAGGCGGGGGTATGGCAGGGGGTGGCAGGCGCAATATGGTTACTGGCCGGTAAGAGGAAGGGAAGTGTGAAGAGGGTGGCGGGACAGGGACACTTCATTCCGTCGGGGGCGATCCCTTGCCGCGATACACGGGATAACCCTTGTTTGCCCAAAGGGTGCGCGCTGAGGGGGGAATGGGGGGAGGGGGAGGCTCCTGTTCGGATGGCGGTGGCTTGCGTACGGACATAAGCCCACGGAAAACCTTCCACGGCAACCACGACGGTTGTTACTCGAGGAAGGCGGCCGGAAGCCGAGGTCATTTGAACTACCAGGAATGGGTTGATTGTGGGTTAGTGTTCATTGGGAATTAAGGAAGGGTTGAGAAAAACCCGGCGTCGGCATTAATCCACACCTAGAGTAGGACAAAAACATAGAAAATATTTTTGTTGAAATAAATACTCAGTTGGTGATAGCATGTTTTTACATATACATTGTCTTTATTTATTCCCTTTCTACACTTCCCGAGAATATTGACGATGAAAAAAAGAGCACTACTTTCACGCTAACTTTTATTTAATTCGATCATAGTAATTCAGGATAATTTCTGAGGTAATGACAATACGCCATTATGAATATTATAAATTTTCATGTAGTCATTATTTAAATTATCTGTTATTTCCGATGACGCATCAATAATTATAAAATTAAAGTATTAAGAAGTTATTCGTAGTAAGTTACTGAAATGTAAGGCTAATTGAACCTTCAGAATAGGTAATTGCTGGTTTTCAACAGAGACGATATGTTGCTGGGTTATGTGAAACCCTACGTCAGCACACTCAGTAAAGACACCAAGAATAAAGAGAAAGTCCTCAGGCTTCACTTGGTGGAACCGCATGATAGTAGTAAATAGAACAATCACTTTGTAAGATTCCACAATTTTTTTTATTTTAACACCGACCTAGATTTCGATTGGTTTAGCAATCATCTTCAAGGTGATTGGTAAACCAATCGAATCTTCAACCTTGAAGATGATCGGTAAACCAATCGAAAGCTAGGTCGGTGTTAAAATAAATAATTTTGTGGAATCTTACAAAGTGATTGTTCTATTTACTTCAAGACACCAAGAAGCTAAAGCTCAACGTCCCCTCCGACAGGCGAAGTACTAAACTTGCAGAACTAAACAAGGCACTCGATTGCACTTTGAAAATTCTCTGCCACTACCGAGATTCGAACCTGGACTCACGGATGAAAACTCAGTAAGTACTGCAACCAAAAACTTACGCAGTCCCAGACTACTGCAGGGAAAGAATAAGCTGAAAACCATGGCACCAACGAACTGACATATTAGTAAAATTGTCTCTTACCATGGCGATAATAAAATAAAATTGTAGTACGTATTTCAATTTGAGCCTGTGAATGAATAACGAATTCTTGTAATCGTTCTGTATTTTTATTCAGATACTACGTTCACGGCGCGATATATTTTACCAGTAACTAGGCAAGATCTTTTTGCTTCTATTTTGCAAAATGTTTTAACTATCTTTTGTCGCGCATTCACTTTTATGAGGCACAAAGTAATGCCAAAAATATCCGTTCCAAATATGATGCGCGATCTGAAAGAGACGAGAAAAACTTGAAAACAGAGCGCTGATGGAGCGAACTTCGCCATTAGACTGATCGAATGAATTAAGTTGTATGTGTTAAGATTAATTAAGGCATTGTCTGACGCCCATACGTTCACTGTATTTTTTTCGTAGATAATGAAATGGATTGCATAAGAAATTAATCGACATTGGGACACCAAAAGTTTGATTTTGCATGTAATAGAATTAGGAACGACGAATTATCGGTTGAATGAAACTGCATTAGTAGTGTTTCTTGAGAAGTGATATAAAGCTAATATAATTGATGCATAAAGGGAAAGGTGGTTGATTAGGAAGAGATAGGAATATTTTAGGGAACGAAGGAACAGTGCAATGGAAAAAAGCTCGGCGTCAGCATTGGCCTACTCGTAAGGAAAGGGGCTAAGGGATCCAGGGTTTAACGTCTGACGGATGGTTAATGTCTAACGTTAAACATCTGATGGACGGTGAACTGAACTCGAAATTCTCATGACACTTAACTCAAATATCGAACGTATTAACATCTTGAGAAATATAAATCAACGTTAACTGGCAGAAAAATAGAGTATAAAACCAGAGTACATATATTAATGAAAAGAAGTAATAAAATAGAGATAGGAGAAAAACGGGCTGGCATAGGATTAAGTGAGAGAGGTTGCTTCTTAATCAGAGCAAGCGAATAGAGCCCCTGGCCTTCGACATTTATTGGTAGCTGTGAAAACGTACGTTAAGCGAACACTCACGATAAACTGGGTCCGGAGGACCATAAAGCCCACCCAGGATTTTTTACTCCTCAGATCGAGATGATAAAGGTAATTATGTCCCAAATAACCCACCAAAAACCCGCCACGTCAACGAATATTCCTCGTTTTTTAAATATCAATATACTTTCAGTAAATCGCGGCAAAGGGAAATCATTTTTTGCAAAAACATTAAAACAAGACACTTCTTCGGCCAATTTGATTACTAATTCAAGAACACGATCTCAGAGTGGCTAATAATCAACACATTAGATGGATGTAATTTGACAGTAGGATCTGTATGTGTGTGTTGCACACGCGTATAAAAAGAACACTTAAGTTTCGGTTGAACCTTTCGGCGGTGGCCGTCCGCCTTCCTTCATTAAAAATAATTAGAGTTCGTCTGTGTGAATAGGAGAACAAAGGAGAGGATAAAAGGGGAAAAGTAAAGGAATAAGTTAAAGGTCAGTACAGGAGAGGTTGTGCCCCGCAGGTTCAAATGCCCAAAGTACCAAAATATGAGATATTTCCTGAGTTTTCAAGTCTTAACAGAAGAGTAGACTCAAGAAGTGTTTTTTGTATCTAGGTATTGTGAGCGAGAGACGCTATTCAAAAGGGAGAAAATTAGGGATAAAAATAGGAAAGAAGTAGGCTTATTTATTCGGGAACGGTTATAATTGACTCTGCGGCTAAGCGGAGTTGTACACTGAACTAACGTAAAAATTAAATGTACTATACTTTATATTGTACTGGTCTGGTGTTGAGATTTTGGCACAGGAGTTTCCCGGAGGTAGAAAAAATTTACAGGAGTTCATCGAGATATCCACGTTTACATAGCGCAGAATGTATATTATCAAATTATACACATAAGCCGGGGGTTTGTTACAAATACGGTGCTCTCTGATAGAAAGGGAGTTAAGTATTGAACGTTTGATGTAGATAGGGTGGTAAAATTTTCATGAGCCATCTCGAAGACGCTTTTCTTTCCTCCTAAGTCTTCAAACCTCTTTTATGGCTTCGCTATATTGGCGATATCTTCCTCTTATGGACACATGACCAAGAACCCCTCGACAAATTCTTGATCGGTCTTATATCTTCCTTCTCTCTTAAATTCTTCTCTAATTACCGTAATTCTTCTATCACCTTTCTTGATTTCAACATTTACCTACAGAATGGTAAATCCATCACTTTGGTCCACAAAAAATACGCCAACCGCCAGTAGTTTCGATTAAGTTTCAATAATAGGAGATATTAAAAAGAGAATTATGGAAGTAGTTATTGCAAATGTTTGAAATGTTATTTTAAAGGTAAAAAATATATATCATCTATGTCCCCCATAATTCACCTATCCACAATATGGCTTTCAAAATATTCTTTCTATATCAGTATATACAGAAGATAAGCGGTGAAAAGTACCCCCTAATCCGTAAAAAAAATTGATATTACGTTTTGAAATAAGAATCTTTTTTTGTAGTTGGGAAATGGGTAATGTAGAGACTAGTTGAACATATTTTCCTATTAATATTTTCATAATAACCTAGGTAGATATTTAGAGACTTTCCTCTGAACTGAAGGTTGGGAAGCTTATATCTCATTTAAGTGCTGAAAATAAATGTCGAGGAGTCAAACCGCCGCCGGAAGGCCGAACGAAGCTAATATGACCGCCGCGTGCGCGCTTCGGGTTCCGGTCCGGCGTTCGGTTGCCGTGGGCAATAAAATGTTTACGAGCCCCTGGGAGGGGAGTGCAACGTGCTACCAGTTCACCCTTGCTCACACCCTTAACCGGCAGCTCTCCAGTTTCAGGAGACCCTTAACTCGAGTTTGAAACCCTCAACTCCAACCCGCTTAGAATTCTGGGAGATTGGTCGGCCAAACGCACGGGAAGATTCAGCTACGAATGAAAAAAATTCACTGTTCTGATATCGTTTGACTAATGTCCAACTAGTTGCACACACTTAAAATCTCAGAAAAATAACTGTGCCGAAGTGTTTGAACGTGTTTTGGCCGAAATTTTGTTTTCTTTTCCACCTGTTTTCGAGCAAAAAATGTCATCACATTCTTTTGCATAAAATGGAAAAAGAATGAAGTATCACTTAGTTAATGATATAATAATTAGGATCGAGTTTTGTTCATACGTTTCGGAGTTACTTTTCAACTTTTAAATTAAACTTTTCGGTACTTAAATGATAATTACATAATTCACCGTTCGTTTACGATCCGTTTGGAGTTTAGGTAATTATTTAAAATACTTAACAATTTCATGATACGTTCGATACACAGTGAATTTCATTATATGCACTGTGTCAAATACTGCGAGGGTTTAATGTTACACAAAGCATAGGCAAAAATCTATTTTTCTGCATAAAACTTGGGGTTCGGACTATATACGAGTTCAACACATGCGCGAGTCTAAGTATATATACTTCATACACTTTCCGTTTTCTACGTCCATCCGTTCGTCCTTCCTCTCCATTTCGGAAAGAGTTGGGCCCAAAGACGTGCAGTACACTGCATTGTACGTCAGGCAGGCAATAGAGTCCGAGAAAGCTATTTCGTGATTTTGTAACCGCCCAATTCCATTCTCGAAGGAAATTACAGCGTTGATTTCAAAGGAAATCTTCAATTTTCAAGAATTCAAGGCTTTCTTCTTTTGATTTAACTTTACTCTTTAAATTCCTACAAGTTAAGGAGCAGAATTTGTCAGCGGTGCAACGATTCCTCCCCATTTCTCCCCACCTCTCCACCCCGCCCCCGACCCACCTTCCTTCCCCCAACCAAGCCACCCTTCCCTTGACCACCACACCCACCCCTTGAGTATAAAATAGACTGTACCTACCTCATATTTTTTCACCTGAAGATGACATAAACTGTCGAAACCTGGGTTATAAATAAAAACCTTACTAGTGAAATTTTCATAGTTTGTTCCCATTTTCACAATCTTAGGTTCGTTTATATCATAGTTAAACATCAGTTCTCATTTTATCAATTTAATCTTCAGTACCTCACGCCTATACATTGTCTCGAGTTCTATTCTTCAAGTTCCTATTCCTCCGTTACCAGCTTTCGTGCTTTTCCATGCCTGTGACCCATAGAATGTCACGCTCCATTCGAAGGTACATACTGCTTCCATGTTTATAACTGCATCCACCTCTTAGCACGGTGGTGGTCTATACGCCATTAATGCTTCCATAGCCAGAAATAATCTTCTCTTACTGTCCGTCCCGCCTCTTCCATCCTATGAGATATTGCTCCCAAGGAAGGAGAACGACACCACTTCTTATAACTTTTCTCCTAGTATCGCATTGTTTACCTCCAACGCCTCTCTTCCGCATGCATTGTCATTGGTCATCTCTATTGATCTTCAAATTAAATTCTTGAAGAACTTGCTCCAGCATACTCAATGAGGTCTCAATTTTCAATTGAGATGGCAATGTCATCTCCGATGCAGAATATGTTAATATCTTCGCTATTTACTTTTGCTCCATAGATTACTTTACTCTCTCTTTTCAGAACCGACTATTCCAAGTATATGATTGAATAATATAAGGTACACAAACTTCTCAGTAAAACCATTTCCAAATTTATAAACTCATCCATTCAAGGATTCACGAATAGATTTTCATAAATTCTTGAATATAATCCGCGACCCTGGAAAACTAGGAGGAAGAGAAGAGAATAATTGCTAGGGGACTTGGAAGGAGCCCGTAGCAGTTCGGGCTGAAAAACAAATAAAAATTAAAGGAAACTTTGTCTACGTTTGAGAACGAGGAAAAGTTCAAAAGAATAGAATTTTTGTTTGGGGGAAAATGCGGAAAACGAGCGAATTCTCCCTCGCCAACAGCGGTAACTTGGCTCGGGATGGATATGAAAATTAGGTTTCTTTAACGAACCCTTCTTGAAGGACGAGATGGGAACGGGCCAGGATGCGCAGATTCTCACAGTGAAGGGATAAAAAGGTGGTGGAAAAGTGTTTTTGCCTCTTTACATGACTGGATAAGGGTAGGAGGCGATAAAAACAAGCGTGGGTGTGGAAAAAGAGGTTCATTAGCAGGAAGAAAAAAAATTAAGGGAAAGGATGGAGATTTAATCTAAGTTCCCAAGGATCTTAAATTAATGTTCTGAGGTCTCTGAAAGTTCGTCCCCACTGTTTTTGAACTCGTCGTCTTCCCTGGAACTTGAACATAGGGATGCAAACAATAGGAAAGGTTTAATTAGAGTTGCGTAATTGGAAAATCATTAGATGGACTTTGTGAGCACCCAGGTAACCATTTGACAAAATCTTTTAATCTCGCATTACCTTTATTTTCATTACAATAAGATTAGCTTTCCCTTTTCATTACTTCCCTAAAAGGAACTCTCTGTACGGTTAATTAACCTCTTCAATCCCCATAACCAATTCGTCATGAGTCATAGAGGGCACCTCTAATCGAAGAAAATCTCATGCTTTGATTGAATTAACTTATATGGAATTAGGTGACGTTCATTAAGATTTAAAAATTAAGAACCAGCAATAAATTACAATTATATTAAACCGTGGCCATTTAGCCGTAACTGCAAAGGTAGAGAAATCATTTTAGGTTTTAACATGACGTAATTACCTATAAATTTGCAGCAAAAGAAGAACTGTACGCTACAAAAGGGAAAAGTAGTTTATAATTAATTACTGCATTCTATTGCTATTGTATTTTGAGACTTCAAGCAATTATTTCTTCTGATATACAACGTTCAAACTAATTTATTTTGTCCGTCTAACCAGAAGTTAATTTTTTTTTAATTCATGTTATATGTCGTTAATAAAGGTAAAAATATCATATCCAATGGTTAAAATTCTTGTCTTTATTTTTTCATTTACAAATGACAAAAATAATCCACAGAGCATTTGAATGAAAAATACTGCTTTGGAAATACAACCCGGTTCTACACTATGAAAGTCACTCGTGTCTATCTGATCTCAAAGTTCATTCGTTTTAAAAGAAAATTTGAACAAAAGCTACCCGCTTACTTTGGCGAAAAATTATCAAACTAGTTGTTAGAATATTAAAGAAATCCACATGACAGTGCCTGATAAGCCCATAATCAGGGAGAAAGGACACTGGAAATCACAATTCGAGTACCTACTTATCTTGTGAGAGTAAAAAACCTAAGTTATGCGGCCAGACTGAACCAAGTAATTTTTTTCAGTATACTACGAGACCATTTATATGGCATATGCTCTTAAATCAGCCTTCACAGCGCAGGAGGTCAAAACCTCAAGGCCCGCCAATAAAACTTCGAACCGAGGTCTGGAGGACACTCTGCTTTTGCGATTGTATTGAGGAGCCTAATTAGGGAGGTGGCCAATAGGCACTCAACAACTTTGACACAATGGACGGGAAAAAACAGGGAATAAAAAAATGAAAAAAAATATTTTTAACCATGCTTTTCTAACAAAATATATATCTATGAAAAATAAATATCTTCACATCGTACTAAAAAAGAAAAGAATAATATTTTCTCAAGTGAATTGATGTTTAGCTTAGTATTGGAAATAATGAAATGCAATTCAAGGAAATTATCCACACAATGAATTATTTATAAACATTAATAGGAAGTAATTTTGGTTTCCACAATATAACATATTTAAAGTTGTCTATTTATGCAAGGCCACAACGAAGAGCATGGGGCACCCTTTCATATCCGATATCAATATAAATTAATTAAATATAAAGATATTGGTATTCAGTGGAATAGAGCGCTTCAATATATAATTTCTAGAAAATCTTTAAATTAACTACAGTTAAGGAGCGAAATATAAATGAGATTAGTAGAGAACTACACTAGTTTATTGTAAAAGTAAAAGTTTGCAATTAATGTTATGTGCTATAAATATGGTAAATATGTTATATTTAAATATGTCTAAGATAACTTGATGACAAATAAACATCTAATTTGCTAGGACTAAAAAGTAATCGTACGCGAAGTGCTTTGTATTTCAGAGAAATATGACCAGACAAAAGGCACATAAAAATCTTCGCTTTGAACAGTTTTCCTTGAACGTGTTTCCCATACATTGGGATAAAATCACATAAAACGCTTCATGAACTATGAGTAACGATTAATTTAAAATTATGTAAGTCAGCACATAGAAATATTAAGATTTTCGAGTGGAAAAAACATTGCCGTCTGGGGGATTCGAACCCATGGGAACGGGACCCGTGGATAGGACCATGGAAAGGGGCCCGTGGATGGAACCATGGAAAAGTGAACTAAAGAAAAGCGTGTAGTAAGGCCAACGACCTGGTAACCAAGGCAAGAAATTCGGGTACGGGGCGAAGGTATAGTTTGACACAAATTATCTCTGCCAATGATATAGCTCACAATATTTTTAGGCAAGATAAGGTGCGAAATTACGATACGTAACGACAACTAATGATTCTTTCATTCATATTGGTCGATTCTAAGAACCGTACTACCAACTGAGGCTAAATTATGATGTAATTACCGTGCCTAGCATTTATCTACGTCTACATCTACGTAATACCTTGCGAGCAACTACGAGAGTGTGTGGCAGGAATTCCACCCTAATTTACGCTAGGTAACGGGAAATTCGATACAATTTAAGATATCGTTCCATAAAAATTTCGATACCGAAACGCCATTCCATGACGACAAAGAATCGTTATCGGCACCATGTTCATGTATTTTTCAGGTTTTTCAGTAATTTTCACTTCATGGATAAGGTAATGTTGCCAGTTCCAAAATCCATCTTAATCTCGAACGTCTAATGCTTTGTTGTCCTTTAGGCTTGTACTCCAAGGTGATTCTAGAAAGGTGGTGCATTCTTCCTACATGTTCGCACCATTTGAATTTGCACTCTTTTATTTTATATTCAAATTTAAAAAAGTTTCAATGTTGTCTCATAATTTCATTGCTAATGACATCTTGTAATTTGAAACATTTTATTGCGCTCGGGAATTTCATTTCCGCTGATAGATTTTTTTCTGTCTCTCTTGGAGAGTGCTCATGTCTCACTCCTATGCATCAATGCAATAGTACTTTCTCAAGTTAGAAAGATTATTTGAAGCCACTGCGATAAAATTTGAGTAAGAAGAAGCCTTTATTATGTCTTAATGTACATGAAATCTCGAATGAGGCAATGTAATTTGTTGTGCCACGGAGGCCATCTAATCCTTAAGATGCCCCCATTATTACCCTTAAGCTATCATGCGCATCACTCCTTCTATACCTTTTAACCTCCTGTGCTGCTCTCTGCCCGAAATCTATTTCCATTTTTGTAAAGGCCCGGGGTCGATGCCTGACAGTTACGTTTATATTGGTTAAAATTAGCTTTAGAAACCCGATAAGGAATGAAAGCCATAAGTAGCTTCAGAACACAAGTCTGGGAGTACAATCCAGTTAACTTTGTTTTTCCAAACCGATTATTGGGTACAGCCCAACCAGTTTCAACACTTTTGTGTCATTGTCAAGGAACATTATTGAATTGTGAGGGACAGTATTGTCCCTTCACATTTATTGCCATGAGAAAAAATTGATCCGGACCGGGATTCGAACCACTACGCTACCCAGGATCCTTAATTCCTATGGCAATTTTTTTTTGGCGTTGCCATCCTTGATGGACTGCGAAGGCTCAAATCTAGGGCCTTGAACCTCGGTAAAAATTGAAATTGCCATGGGAATCTAGGATTTGGGTAACGCAGTGGTCTGCGCAGTGGCCCGGAAAGCCTAAGGTCCGTGGTTCGATTCCCGGTCCTGGTGAATTTTTCTCATGGAAATTAATTTGAATTTCACCGTCGTTCACGCGGCAGGCTTGAAATTTCCTACGTATTGTTCCTTGATAATGACACGGAAGGCATAAATAAAGTTCACTAGATTTTACTCTCAAACGTGAACTTCCACAAAGTAAGCTCACAAACCATTGATGATCACAAGTTCGGTTTCGATTCTTATTGGAAAATATCAATAGTACGTGTTGCAATGTGTATTTATGATTTATCTCCCTTCCGCTGAATTTCAACGAACACCTCTGCTAGTACAATATAAAAAATCCTGTTCCATCACACAAAGCCTCGAATCTGGAGGAAGTGCGAAGAATAAAGTGTCATTTCGTGCATTTCAGCGGATCGTGTCCGAGATGAACGTGGACGCCGTGTACTTGGATCCGTCTCTGGACGGAGGAGTGGCCAAGGAGGAGGAGGAGGAGGCGGAGGGGGGAGGAGGGGGCGGAGAAGAGGATGAGGAGGGAGGAGGAGGGGGCGGCTGGGGGCCACTGGAGGAGGAATTCGCCAGGAGGAGGGCCCGCGTGTGGGAGGTTTGCAAGGCGAATGGCATGGCGGGCGGGGAGGCAGACGAGAAGCCGCCGGAGCCCAACGCTTGGGAGTTCTTCATCGACGAGAGGCACCGGCTCGTCTGGTGCAACGTCTTCAAGGCGGCCAGCTCCTCTTGGATGTACAACTTCAACCTGCTCGGTGAGTAAGGCTAGAAGCCATACTACCTCGCATACCGAACCGCAACCGCTGGGGATCGAGTTGACGAGAATCCAAAGCAACAGTTTCCAACCTGAGGTACGCGCTAGATAGGAAACGCGAATAAAGTTTAAAAATGACAAAAGTAACGGAGACCACATTCCTTTCTCTGAATTTTTTTTACATCCAGCTATGGGCATTGCATTATCGACATGTCAACAGTCATATCGTTATGACTACAATACGGATCCAACCATAAATGAACAGTAGCTGCATAAGTTACCAGCACAGCTCATATATATATGAGGGGTACAGATTAAGAAAATGGACTAGCGAGGGGTAGGCAAGTGAAAAAATATTGAGAACCACAGATCTGTTCCTTATTTTGGAACAGAGCTCCGGATCCCAAAGATTAGGCTTTGAGTGCCCCGACAGAGGCAGTTATTTTTCAGGGGTACACCAGTCCCCACTTGAGTGCCGTTAAGAGAGCGCTTGAAGGTTAGTACTCCGTCCATTTAATGTGAAGTTAAACCTCTGGGTACCTTAGTAGGATTATTAACTTGTCTTCTATGAACGGCTAGCAGAATGCGTTGAAAATTACCAGGGAAATAATGTTCCCTGGAATCGAACCACGTATCTTTGGCTTGTCTGGCCATTGACAAGACCACTACGCTACTCAGTATTCCTTATCTCAAAGACAATTTCAGGAGGATCTATTGAAGTTAAATCTCAATCGCCATCACGCTCCATCAAGAATGGCACTCGTAAGGCATGCCTGCGCTTCACGGAACTCATAATATTAAAAAATCTTAAAATCATATAAAAGTTTTGAGGATGCCAGTGATGAAGATCTCATAATGCCTCAAATAATTTTAACGAATTAATTCCTTAAGGAACATAAACAAAAGGCAATCATCATCACCTCCACTGGATTTGATTATACTATTTATTTATTACATATTTCACGAAAATTACGGCATTGGAGATTCTACATACTGTTAAGGAGAATAAAATAACATATAATCAATCATTCTCGCGGCTTTAAATTAGCGCAAAGGACCTAACCTATAATCACCTCGACCAAATAGCCAGCTAGCTGGCAAGCATTTTAATGACTCCTTCAAATATTTGAATGGGAAGTGTGCTTGAGTTTTAACTGCCTTGTAACAATCGACGATTCCATCTCACCCTTCCATTACAGAAACTTTTCATTAGCCTTTACTTATACTTCTTCTTCTCCACTGAAGCTGGCTACAAGGTGCAGTACCTCCACCGGTCCAAGAAGTCGCCGCTGGCGCTAGCGAGGGAGCGCTTTCCCCGGCCTACGGTCGAACAGTTGAAGGCGGCGCTGCCGTACTCCCTCTCGTTCCTCATCGTACGAGACCCCTTCGAGAGGCTCCTGTCCGCCTACCGCAACAAGATCGAGGGCTTCCGACACAAATTCTACCGCAAGATGGCCCGGGAGATGACGACGAAATTCCGAGTGAGGACCACACCTGTCCCTGGCAGTCGAAGAGCCAACAACTACCCGAAGAGCGAAAAGGTACGCAAGGCAGTTACAGGATCGCATTTATTATAATAGACTAGAACTACATTCATCCGGGTAAATCAAAAGTTAAAAATGACCCCAAGAATGTAGGACACCTTCGGTATTGGGTCATATATAATAAATTACCAGACAATATAATAAACACTAACTCAATCAATGTATTCAAAAACATACTAATTAACTATGTAAAAGAAAATGAAAACATAGAATAGGAATCAGACATAAGTAACCATAATGCATGACAAATTGTATAAAAAATTGAATATTGTAAATTGAAATTGATCTTAATAACCAAAAATTTAAAAAATTGCTATTCACTTGTATATTTGTCTGAATGTCATGTAATGATTTGATATGTTTAGGTTTAAGGTATGATTGTCGCAATATTTAAGGTATGCAATATGTTAAGATAGTAAGATTGTTGTAATGTGAAGGTATATATTGTAATATCCGTTTTACTTACATCCGGTTTTGTTTTTTCTATAAATTAGGTAAATCAGATCACAATTTAAAATCTCATTTCATGAATCTTATATATTAATTTATAACATATAAAACTGATCCAACTCTTTTTTATTTCTATATTTTGTATGTTATGTCTTATATTTTTTTTCTTTGCAAGTAAATTATATTATGATGTAAACTACTGCCCCATAGTAGATATCGCTCCTAGGTTAATAAAGGTTTTTTTTTCTATTCTATAGATACGCGACAGTTTCTTTGACATTTTAGTCCACGAAACCGCCATCTCCAAGATAACTTCACTTGAAAAGAAACAAATTCGACTGTGATAAGGTTTATTACGACCGGGTTTCGCTTTTTACAGCATCTAGGTAATCTTAAGGCTGCTTGAAGATGCTGTAAAAAGTGAAACCCGGTTGTAATAAACCTTATCAAAATGGATGTCGCTCATTTTTAAAGTGCAGTTACGCTCCATTTCCACTCAATCATGCCTGAAATCTCAGATTTTTCATCTCCAAGATAAACCAGCATGAAAGAAATCTGACAATGTTGGAGTCACCCTCGAGCAAAATCGCAAAATCACCAAGGAAACCTTCGAACGGGAAATTTTTTTGCCATGTCTTAAGCCGCTATCCCACGGTCAAAGTTGGATATAATTTTTGTCTACGAATAGGATACAATTGATTTGGACCGCATGACATGGTGGAATCGTAAGCAAATGGATATGGGTCCAAAAATCTGTGGACGAATTTTTGTACCTATCAAACAGATAACACTCGCTATAAATTTTCAACCAAGTGCATGAAACCAACCAATTACAGACTTAAAAAAAGGAGAACATCGCTATCTGCTTTTTTGTGAGTCATTTGATAGGATTCCTTTGGACTGGAGTGTAGCGTCCTCGGAACAGATAGATCAGACGCAATTATGAAGCCCTTAGGCAGTTACTGTACTTTTAGAGTGCCTGGAAAAGGTGAATTCATATGCAAATCCTCATTCATGATTCGTTTATATAAATTTAATTAAACTTTTGCAAGATTTTCATAGCTAAAACTACGCCTCTTCTCATTTGGTTGCGGCTGTTATTAAAATTTACTGTTGCTTAGGTACCGTCCAAAATTTGGATGAAACGCGTTTTTACCAAAAGACTGGTTAAAAATTAGATTATAGGACACCGGCTTTTATATTACTCAGAGATGATGCCGCGTTAGCCAAGGGGGAGGGACATTCGGCTACTGACTGGAAGTCCCGGGTTCGAATCTAATATAAACTTTTTGCCACGTTAAGTCCAAGCTGTGTGAACACCTGTGTACCAGATCTTTCTGATGTGGAAAACTATATGTATCATAGGGAAAGAAACTAGTTCCCATACATTCATGCGTCAATTTCAAACGCCAATAGGATCTGAACATGAAAAGCTGTATCCAGTTTGATGAATGCATGATGAAGTCTTTTGGCCATATTTAACTATTAACTTTTGACAAATTTAGACTTCTCTACATTACTAAATAACTCGGTTGGTCATACACACACTGAGAATAATTGGAGTAAAAGCACAGATTTCGTGCTTTTCCTGTGAAATTACTTGAAGCAAATGAAATGCTACCTTTATTTGCCCTTAAAAAGGCGGTATAACGAAGATGTTTCTACGCCATTTAATGTGATCACAAACTCTAAATAGATCACCTATGGGCATGTACCAATCGGATTTGGATTAAAACTTAATTTCCACGATTGAGCACAAAATCACAGATAGACTACGTAATTTAATATTCCGTTCAAAACGTGATCTTAGGCCAAATTTATTCCGGTTCGCACAAGAGAAGTAGTTACAGAACCACCTAAGGTATGAATAAACTACATGGGGATCATCATGTCGACAGGCCATTAAAAGCCTTATCCTATTGAGACCACCACACTATACAACGCGTTTAAACGCAACTTGAAAGCATAAACTACACAAATCACGCCGATCATGGGAGGCTTAAAGGCACGCAGTAGGAAATAATCCAAGTAGAAACGACAAAATGACCTCCCACAGCGAAACGAATCTCTGTCCTTGGCTTTAAGAAAGTAGTCATCGAATTGTCAAGATATCGTGCTCCAATATTTTTATTCCTTTTGTGCCAATAAGTACTACACAGACTTCTAATTGATATATGCATGCATGTCAAGTAATGCATTATTTTAAATGTTTTCGCCCACGCCGATTTTTTATATATCAGAGGGAAATTACTGTAAATGTCGTTGCGCTATTAAAGCGTAAGGATAATACTATGTAATTAGTTTTCATTTTATAGTTTTAAACTACATACGACCCATGCGAAATCAACGCGATTGAAAACGTGTGTCCTAAATAATAATTGTTTGAGTAAACCCATAAAATCCTTTTTGTGGTAATATAAAATGTTTCCTGTTTTTTCCGCTAAATTATCAAGAGCAATACAATTTACTACTTATATAAATAAGGGGTAATATTGGTATGTGATGTAAATTCTAGAACTGCGTGAGACTACACTGAAAAAAAGATTTTCTTAAATCGAGAGGCACCCTCTTGATTTAAGAGTAGATCCCACTTAAATAGGTGCCCAGTATATTTTCTTAATTTAAGAGGGGATCCCACTAGAGTGGTAGCCACAAGAAAAATATTCTTAAATTAAGAATATTCTCTTAACATCGAATAGCGTCCTGTCTTCTTAAATTAAGAATACCCTCTTAGTAGATAATTATCCCAGATAGCACCATTGTACAAAGGATCTGTACCCATGTACCTAGCGAAAGAAATTAGTTTTCACAAAAAAAATCACTACTTGCATGAGTACACCTATAGTATCAAAATTTAAAAAGAAAATGATTATTACAGATTTACCTGCATTTTTAATGCGCAAGTTATAATTCTTAACCATTTGCGCAAACGTGTATACTCTACCTGTCGAATCAACTTTACCTAATCGACCTGACGAGCTACTTTTGACGACGGATACCTAGCGCTTCTTCGTTAACGAACGTTAGATGGGAGGTCGTATATATACAGCTGCTGGCTTGCATGAATTCGTTAGTGATAATTAACTTTACAACATATGGACACGGGTATTTGCACCATTAAAACATTTCCCCAATTATCATTTTGTGGCTAAAAGTAAGCATGACCGTTATGAGTACGCATAACTGATATTTTTTCAACTCGGGAGAGATAAATATGAGTTTCCTCAGTAATGTACGTCAATCGCCATATTCATCGGACGGGCCGCGGGATCCTTGGCGATACAAGTAGGAACCCTGACGTCAATACCACTGTGTTCTGTACTCAATCATGCTTACTTTTAGCCACAAAATGGTAATTGGGGAAATGTTTTAACAGTGTAAATACCCATGTCCATATTTTGCAAAGATAATTATCACTATCGATAGCTATTACAAAAATATTCTAATATCGAGAATATTTTCTTAAACCTTGTAAGTTTCCGTCCATAACCGCTAGATGGCAGTAGTTCCGACTCACTCAAGTAAGAAAATCCTCTAACATCTAGAATGTCGCCATACATGAAACTTTAGGAATATTTTCCTCTTAATTTAAGAATACTTTTTTTCAGTGTAAGTTGTACAGTATATGGGTTTCCCTTGACATTATTTTTTAAAAGATACTTAATTTATTGACGAGAGTTGAAAATGACATTTGAGTGTTTTGAGGAAATATATTGGGTTTTATCTATAAAAATACATTTATTAGCATTTTTACGACATCCACAAACCACCGTTATTCACACATAACCATTGCAAATATCGGGAGTCGACTGTACTTTAGGATTATCAGCTGGATTAGGATTACCATCTCGACAGGGAGATTTTGATGTGCGATTCGGTGAATTTGAATAAGCGGCCTTTAATCCTATTGCTACAAAATTACAGCTGGTACATATTAACCATTTAATTAAGATGAAGATAATTAATGGTCATTATACCCGTCAACTTGCCCTTTGCGGCAGCTCGTAGAGTTCTTGGTAGACGTATCATAAATGTCATTCGTTAGTTACATATCATTTTATAGGCGTCATTCACTTTTGTCACAGCGGAAAAATCTGTGAGGAATGAACTACAGACTCGCTATCCAGGACTCAATGAGTCACAAAGAATAGGAATATTTTGACCAAGTTATTTATTTCTCAAATGTAAGAGAAACTTAACTTTGTATTTTTTCACACTTTTATTTGAGACACCCCTCAAATACGAGTGTGAAAAAATACTGGTTAAGTTTCTCTTACGCTATGTCAATTTTTCACAAAGTATCGCCTTATTCAATTCAGTTTATTTATTTCTCAATATAACAGGTAAAAATTGGATTTCTGATTTTAAAATAATTGCTTTGAGAGAATTCTGTAATACCGATGGAATATATGCAAAACTTACAGTTTGTCAATTCGCACCTGACGTAATCTCGGAGGAATTGATTTGAAAATTTGAGCACGGAGACACATTGCTTCAGCTGGAAACTCCGGGTCAAAATGCCCCAATTGCCAACCCTACTGTATGTATTTACTTTGATTGGGGTGAATGATTCGTTTGCGTTCATTGCAGGCGCAGAACATGGAGAAGAGCCCGACATTCTCAGAGTTCGTGTCCTGGGTGATCGCCTCGGCCAAGAGGACCAAGGGCACTCGCTCAAAGGGCAGCTACAACGGCATCCCGGGCTTCGACGAGCACTGGGCCCCTTACTTCCGCTTCTGCACGCCGTGCGCCGTCAACTTCACGGTCATCGCCAAGACAGACACGCTGGACCGGGATGAGGAGTACATCATTGAGAAGACGGGCATCGGGTCGGCTATCGGCCGGAAGCCCGGCAAGAACAAGGAGCAGAAGCACAGGCCGAGAGAGGCCATCAACGCGGCCGTAGGGGGCAGGACACAGGACCTCCTGCCCAAGTACTACCGCACGCTGAGCAGGGAGCAGTTGGACGGACTCTACGACATCTACCGCATCGATTTCCAAATGTTTGGCTACGACGCGTCCAAGTACTTTGAGATCGTGCCCCCATCATCCCCTTAAAGCCACCACCACCGGTGGCTTTCTTCTCGGAAGGGCCGTCGTTAAAGCGGGAGGAGGGTGGGAAGAGTAAGAAGGGGGTGGAGGTCGTTAATACAGGGTTGCTCGATAAAAAAGTATAGTGCCGGGGTGGTCGTTAAAACTGGGGCGAGTCATTAAAAAAAGAGAAGGGGTCGTTAAGTAGGGAGGGGCGGTCGTTATATCATGCGATGAGGAACGATCCTTGGGAATACCTTCGGTCCACGCCTTCCCGTTCAATCTCGCCTATAAATATACAGCTCCGAGGGACGGAAAATGAAGGGGAACACGTTCTCGGGCACTCGGGAGTGAGATAGCTCTCGGGACGATCAAGGAAGCCCACTCACTCTTTGAGGGGAAGATTTCTCCACATCGCCCTTCTTGGAGAGTCCTCTCACACAATGGAGCCGAATAACCCTTCATTTCCAAAGCTAAAAGACTGGTTTACAGGACACAGGAGCTTCAATCGCGAACGAAATTTCCATTCTTCTTTCGGCTAATAGAGAAAAGAAATTTATTGCCGTAGTCAGTCCGAATCGGAGACCTAGCTCACTTCGCTCGCGAAAGAATTATTGAGATATTAAGAAAATAGTATTTTATCCGAGAGGATCCAGACAAAATAATTAAGTATACAGGCTTAAAGCGAGCCACTTCTCAAAACTATGAAGTTAAGATAAAATATTTTGCATAACTGCGAAGACATATACAAGAAGACGCTTAAAAAATTTCTCGCCATAAAAAAGCGCGAGGAAAAGTGCTAAAAGCTAAAACATATCAAAAGGGATTCGACTAGATACGCTTCAATGACTGTAAGGACGAATAGACTATTAAGATACATTTTTATAACGCATATCGAAAACAAGTCATTTTATCACAATCGAAGCGCCACAATTGCTTATATTAACTAACTATATTCTTATTATCCAATTTTACATGTGGTTTTGGGCAAATGTTGGGTATGGCCAACTTAAAGAATTTTCTCAAAATGTTGTAAACGAAACTGAATATTTAATTATTGTTTACTCTTGAGGTGTTTTAAATGGTATAGTTAAATGTGTCGGGGAAAGAGGCGTGGGTGTACTTTGCATCAAAGTATGGCATTCTCTCTGTTAAGGAATACATTGTAAACTGTTGTCATGGATGTTGATATGTGTAACACATTATGTGTCTGAAGTTTGTTACAAGTTTTAAATAAAGTGCAACGGTGGGATCACATATAAGTTTTACTATGTCTCCTAGCAAGTAATTTCATGCATTATCACCTCTCCGCAAGCCACTGAAACATGTTATCATAAATTCCTTTGGAAACGAGAGCATATCCTTTTTGTATTTGGATTAATCATCAACAAATAAATTTATCCTTGGCGCACGATAAAAAAGAAATACTTTTCACAAACCAATGGTGCGAAAAGTACTAATTTACAATCACACGACTACCGCAAATAGTAAACCTTAAAAACTTTTTCTTGGACCCTACATCCACCGGAGTCTACATCCAATGAACATAGGCCATCTGCGGAACGCCTGTGTACGACGGGAAGTATCGACTGATCTGCAGGCGTGTTCACTATTGAAGGCGAAAACTGCCCCAACAGTAAAAACCAATTTGAGGAAATTATATAAATAATAGATACCTCGAGTGATTGAAGTACACGTACATTTTACACGATAATGGCATAAAGCGCGTATGCAAGAACAACTGAATTACCCTCTGGAATGAATCCAAATTGAGGTCTTACAATAAGATATTACATTTACACAGCCCCATGGAAATTCAAACCTGTTCTTTCACCTAGTCCAGACTCTATACGATCCATTCCCCTAACCTGCATAATCATTACAGCCAAGTTCAGCATTCCATTTTTACAATCTATCACGAATTAAATAAGTGACATTGCACGTTATTCCCCTCGCCAAATATCTAGAGAAGTTTCTAGAAAACCTGGGACTGTACTGAGAAGCGTACAGAAGCTTTTTTTATAACGCCTGGGACATCGATAGTCGATTGCGGTTAAAGGCAGATACTCAAGGAAAAAGTGGAATGAGGAATGGTGCGTCAATTAGTGAATAACAAAAGATAGGAATGATAGTCCCAGAAATCACTTTTAGACAGTACCTACTTGACATTATTCATTTTTGAATGAAATGATTGTACTTCACACACGTAATGATAAACAGACCATGGTTTCAGTAACTAATAAACCTCTAAAATGGCACAAGGTGCCGAAACCATGGCCAAATCGACCATGGTTTCGGCACTCAAATGCACGAAGTACATTTAACAATTATTTTTCATTCCATAATGAATATAAATTACTGCAATTAACAGCATAGTAAAATTAAATATTTAGTGATCAGATTATTTTGAATGCCTCCTAGTTAACCCAAACCTGATACAATATGTTCCTTCATTGAAATGAGTCAACATACTTCATACTCTCTCTTTGACGCCATCAATCCTAAGATTGGTTTGAACAAAGAAAGAAAAGAAAATCCTTGGGATAATAATGAGACAGTTTCTCCATCTCAAAGGCCCAGCCATTAAAATAATTGCAACTGCATATATGGTGAAAGGAGTGTATTTTTGTTGGGCAGTGCAGTCTCAACCCTCAGTCATGTGAAGACAACATTGTTGACTCGTCTTGAGTGACCTTCTTTCTTCCCCTTAAGCTTTCAGCCTCTTATCTACCAATCAAATGCAGCCATTCCATCTTTTCCTCGGCATTCCTATTCTTCTTTTTCCGCTTCATTTGTTGCATCTATATATCTTTACTATTCTACCATTATCCATTCCTTCAATAAGACTATACCATCCCTTAATTCCATGTGTTACCCTATCTTCAGTTATTTGAATTTTACAATCCCTTCTTATAATCTCATTTTCTCTCAATTTTTCCCTTGATCACTATCCTTAGCTTCAATTTATGATGCCTGCAATTTTTTTTCATTTTTGAACTTTCGTGTTCTGTTCCTGCAGTGTCTACAAATATCGGTGCTCGTGATGTTTTATGAATTCTTCATTTTGCTTATTGTCTACAACTGCTTATTCGACAAGTTAAGCTTGCTTTCTCACATCTAATCTCAATATCTAGAGGTCAACATATTATACGCAAAGCAGTGGCTTTATTAGCACTCCAAAGGCAACATCATTAACTTAGCAAATAAAAAACCTCTTTACATGTAATTTTTAAATGTCTCCACTATTATTTCAAGCTTTATTTACTGGAGATTGACTTTTTCTATGAAATAAAATAAATATCTCCACCATAAAAGACAGCTCATAAAAAATATTCTCCATTGTACATATGTGTAACATGAATTTCACCATTAAAGAAAGTTATTACCGCATAAGCATAAGTAAAAATTCAGCTAACCATCTCCATTGCAGTGGTGCAGCATATCAGTTGTAATTCCTACATTACATACTATATAATTACCAAGTCAAAAATGGGTTCCTAACTTTTGAAGACTTCAAATGTTGGTTCAATGGTTCAGCAATACTCCAGCAAACATTCACCATTCATGTGATAGCAGTAATTACGAGAGAAAATTAACTTCTGGGGTAACTTCACAACTAATGAAATTAGCAAATCACTATAGTGTGTATAAACATATACATTTAAATGCTGATAAAAATTAAATAACTGTAAGAATGCTTTTAATTTTAAATAATTGAATGTTTATAACACAACATTAATTGAGAATGAATATTTAAAATTTCTTTACAGTACAGCCCAAAGTAGCTAATATTCCTGCCATCACTCTAAGTAAATTCTCCATTACTGCAATTAACAGAGCAGAAATTGCATTTCACCCTTTTGTGGATTTTCAATGGCCTCATCGTTTTTTCCTCTAAAACTTCAGAAATAATAAATTTCCTCCCATATTGCCGGCATCTGTGTAACACTAAATTAAATTTATTTGCTTCAATGAATGACCAGTAATTAAATCAATATACAGCAAAAAATGTATACAACATTTTCCATGTTTACTGGAGAGTAGGTACTTAAAACTCTCTTTTTCATCTAAATTTTTTTAATTCCGGATATTTTTTCAGCGTTACACAGTACTATCAAAATATGATACAAAAATAGGAGCAGTCAATTTTTGAGACTCACAACATGATTTACTTATAAACTATGTTCAATACTATTTTCCTAGAAACTCATGTAAGTATAGATAGGAGAATATCCAAATAGGGAATTGACAAAAATAAGAGCAAACTATTTTGGGCAATTTAGCACATGCAATCACTAAAACCTTGGCAATGAATAAGAAAATTACAAGACTTCTCAATCATGTTTATTGAAAACTTAATTTAACACAACTGCAAATATTAACTTTCAATTTAACTACAAACCCAAAAATGAATATTACATTTCATTCCGGTTCATAAATAATGAAATCATATTCACTCATACTCTCATCAAACTTTAGCAGCTAGCATTTACAATAAATATCATCAAGTTCAACCTGATAAGCCATTCATGAGCACACACTTCAGTTCTTTTAATCATTTGATAGAAGAAAAATACTGAAAATTATATTTCTTCATTACCATAATTAAGAGCAAGTTTTACAACAGTTTAAGAGCAGTAATAAACACTTGCTCTCTTGTCAGTCTTACTCCCAAGTTATTCTTAACATCAACCGTTTATTAATTAGTCGGTGAGGTGGCATTATAAAGCATAATTTCCATTAGAGGGACTAGATCGCACGCAAACCCTAATCGTCATTTACACATTTTTTCAAAATATATCATATAATTGTGTAATATATTGATGAAAGCTCAATGTAACATTCTTAGCTATTGGAGTCAAAGACCAGTGTCAGATGGACACCAAACCTTGAATGGCTGAGATAACCCCTTCTAAGCTCCAAATCTTTTTATCACCACCTACCACAACATTTGTGATTTCACTCACATAATTTTTGATTTTCTACATTTTATTACTTTACAACAATTTATTAACAAGTTCCTAATACATGAACACACTCCCCCATCTTGTTTACCTTAAATTGATTATGATGGGAGAGAAATGAATTTCTCAACAATGATTTTGCACGTGTATTACACATGGCTTGCAACATATCTTGGGTTTGGAGGCTGGCATTCATTCCCACAGTCTTATCATGCATGAAGGAGGAAAATCACAGTAAACAAAGCAATAAAAATGAGTACCAAAAGTTATTTTGGATGACAATAATAGCAAAAGAAGAGTTCCAGAATCACATTTAATATGAAAGTTAAGAACTAATGTCTTAGGCCCTAAATTAAATCATTGTATTTCTATGGATTTAAAGGAGCAAGTATGTACCAAAGTGAGAATAAAATGCACAAAATGGAATGAATGATCAGAAAAATAATACACAGTCATCCTGAAATTTGCAAGAATATTAGGTTTACTGCTTTTGCCTATCTCACATCCCTTCGGTGACCTAAATCCTAGTGACCTAGTCTTTGCATTGGTTGCCAAAATGAAAGACCATCATGAAAGCTTGCAATGGACGAGCCAACTTAGATAGCCCAATATCATTCAAAGTGAATTGGTAAGCTCTCCAAAAGTCAAGCTTCCTGTAATAGATTCATCAAAAGAATTTTCTTTTCACAAAGAATTCGTGCCATAACAGAGACGAAAACAGAACAAAAAAGCCACTTAGCCTTCCAAATTAATGATCTTCACCACCAACTGTCAATCGCCTATAAAAGAAATTTCACTCCATTGATTTGAATTAGAATTATTAGAATTCAGCCTGTCTTGTCTCAATAGAGTCAACACAAATAAATCATTTGTGGTAAAGGAAAATGTCAATTATTTTGAAAATGTAGGTTCAAGCCTCCTCCTTAAGAGCTTGAAATTCCCATGGATGAATGTTTCAAAGAAGGTGCTCAAATAAATGGATACTTAACACTTTTAAGCTCTATGAGCATTTAGACCTCTAAACACCCCTTAATAGTGCAAACCTATTCTTAAAAACCATAAAAACTGGGATTGTAAACAATCTGCCTCATACCAAGGTCAAGGTATTTTACAGTCCATTATAATAAATACCTGAATTACCTTACTAATGACACCACACAAGAAAACTGAGAGAAGATCAATCAGCTAATGTGTAATCAGAGTCATTAAAAATAATCACCACATACTTCCATAAGAACAGCTAACACATAAGCTAGTCTTTACCACAAAAAGTAACACTGGTTTCATCTTTTATCAAAAGTATTAAGTACATAGGAATACTCAAACTAAAAAACACTTCACTCATGAGATTCAGGTAACAGCTTAAAAATTATCAATTAAATCACTAGAATAGAGTGCATACAACCTATATGCATTTTTACAAAATAAATTTACACTGTGATTGCCTCAATATGCAACATTAGACACCTAATATCTGTTGAACTACCATCTCAGATAATCCTCAAAAGTAAAGAAAAGGGGCATAGCATTAACAAAATTAATATGCAAAAATATAATTCCATGGCACACAAGGGCAAATATTCTCAAAACACTAGTATTATTCCTTAATTGGACAACAAAAAAATTATATTGTAAGTAAAAAATGTATGTGATTAACACTCCAATTTGAACACTATTTACTATAATGAGAAAATATTTTGCATAGTAAAATGATGCCCACCCACAAATGACTAATGAAATTCAAACAAAGAATTTATAATGGAGAAAATAAATTATAACTATGATGCATTCGGAAAATCGTTAACCACAAGAGATATTTATTACTTAGAATGGTAGAAATATGATAGGGTGAATAGAAAATTGATTGCAAACCTAAGTATAGAGTAAGGAGTAGGTCCTTGAGAAGAAAGGGTGAACTGAAAGAGTTGTATTATATATCCAGCAAGGTGGGCTTGGTTTCCTTGGCACACTTGATGACTGACTGGATCAACTTAACAAAGCCAGTATCCTTAGGCTTCTCAAGTCCGCGAAGAAGACGATTTTTCATAACAGCCACAAATTCCCTATTGCTCAGTTGACCATCCACTGTAAAAACAGGACAAGATGGTGATTAGTCCAATATGTAGTAAACATTAAATCATAATAATGCCAATATTGTGACAAAGATCGAAAAGTTTACATGGAATTCATCCTAAACGATAATATTTGAGCAGTAAAAGTGGTTTTAGAATAAAGTTCCCAAAGCAAAACCTTGTCACTGATTTTGACACATTATACAATTCCTAAAGTAGTACCACCCACTGCCATTCAAAATTGCCATGTGAAAAAATTCACCTGGACCGGGAATTGAAACGTGGACCTTTAGCTTTCAGGGCCAATGCGCAGACCACTACACTATCCAGGATCAATAATTCACATGGCAATTATACTGAGGTTCAAGGTACTAGGTTTTTTCACATGGCAATTTGTGAATTTCACTGCCATTCATGCGGCAGGTTTGAAAAATATTATATTTTCCACCAAGCGTGGCTTTAGTGCTGGAATGAGGTTCATCTTTGATCGTCGCTTCTTTGAAGTCCTTTCTCCCTTGTGTTGTCATCCTTGATGGTTGCGAGGGCCTAAAACCTAGTACAGTAAAACCTTTACCTAGTGAACCTCTTCATATCACCATTTTAGGTAATGACTTCGAGGTCCCACCAAAATTTGTATGCAATTATATGGAGAAACCTCTTCCTATCGTACGTCTATATTTTCGAAGAACCTCTACACTTCATACTGAGAATACACCCCCATGATGAGCCAACTACCTACAAGGAGTAAAATATTCAGCGTATTCAGCTATTATGTTAGCGAAAATGATAGTAAAACTAATCTCTGGTCTAAATAGAACTTGCAAACCAACATAAACCTCTATGAACTCCTTCATACCCACATACGAGATAACATCTGACGCAACTATAACACTTGAATCCGAAGATTATTTATATTTGAGGGTTCAAATGATTTTTAAGGGGAATTTAGCCTATTCGGACTTCATTTTATTGTCAGTTCTCCGTAAAATCTTGATATTGTTGCGACTGTACCCTTAGAAAGTTACACTGCATTTATTTCCACGCTTGTGCCTCCTGGCAGTCGTCTGTTTTTCCGGAGTATCTTCACCACAAATTATAACTCCACCACTCTTAAACAATTAGTGTCATCCCCCCATACACAACATTATTTGTGATTAGAGTCAAATTTTTGTAGTTGAAGACATCGGTCAGTGAAATAGGCCTCACTTCTGCATTGAAATTACCATTTATTTATTTGATGGCCTAATACATATTATGAATGTGCTTACCTATTTTTAATTTGATATATTTCTATCAATATTTAATTAATTTTCTATCAATTTTTAAATATTTGCACGCAAAAATGCACACAAACGTAAGTAAATTATATCATAAATTTTAGGACCACGATGAGCATGACAAATCTTAAAAAAAAAGAGGCAGCTGGAAATAACAAACTAAATTAGCAATTTTCCAAGCCATTGATGAGGGGAAGCGAAAATAGACATTGCTTAAACATTTAGAATACCACCATCCACCCTGATATCCATTTTTTTTTTAATGTTTAGAAACTGAAGAAGCAAAACATTGAGGGTTACAAAAAAAAGTCTTGAGCAGTGAAAAGTGAACAGCTGGATGAGCACATATTTGATTGGTTGATGGAAGGTAGAGCCAGAAATATTCCCATATCTGGATCTATTCTACAGCAAAGGCGAGAGAAGTAGCAGCAAACATGGGAATTGAAAATTTTCATGAATCAAATGGATGGCTACAAAAGTTTAAAGTGCGAAGGAATCTCAAAACATTGAATATGTGTGTGGAAGAAGCTAATGTAAGTGATACAATGGTAGAAGAGTGAAGAAGAAACTTTGCATACAATTTTAGTGGGGCATAAACCACGAGATATTTTAATGCTGATGAGGCAGGAATTTTTTCTAACTTGCTTGCTGACAGAACTCTGCAATTTAGAAGCCAATCCTGCCATGGAGGGGGAAAAAAGCAAAGAAAAATTCAGTGCTTTTCCAAGTCAATTTTTTTCGCTTTGAAAAATTGGAGCCAATTGTTATTGAGAAATATATAAAGCCTAGAGGCTTTAAAAATGCTCAAAGATGGAAATGAGCAACCGGAAAATAGTCCTCTTTATTGATCAGTGTACAGCACATAAAATTGAAGGGATTGTGTTACCATACATCAAAATAGAGTATTTTTCTCCAAATACCACCAGTAAATTGCAACTCCTTGATAAAGGAATATTTCCAATGTGAAGAGAAATTACTGGGTGGTGTGCATGTTGCAAACAGTTAATGAGTAAAATGTATAAGAACTGTGTTTGTGGAATATAATGAATGCCATTCACAGGCTGCCTTACATTCACTTGTTTAAAGTTGCAAGTTATTGAGAACTGTTTCAAGAAGGCTGGATTTATGGGGGACAGCAGCAAGGAAGACATTATGTATGAGGATGAGCCAGCAGAGTGGCATGAAATAAATAAAATAATTAATGTTCAATCATAGTTTGATGACTTAACAAATGTTGACAATGCCTTTCTCACATGTACCCCAAATTGAGGGGATGGATGTGGGAGAAGTGGAGGAAGAAGTTGGAGGGAAGTCACCAATATATCTTAATATGGTAGAAGTGGGTGATGGTGAGGAGTGAATGTCAGTGGCAATTAAAACAGAGGTGCAGGATGCTTTAGGCATGATTTTTTTTGTATTGAAGACTGCGGCAGTGAGAATCTATCATCATTAAATAAGGTAGAAAATATCATTTCAAAATAATTTGAAAAAAATGAAAGGAAGAGAAATTAAATTGTTTTCAGTGAAGAGTTCTTAAGTAAGTTTTAGTTCCCTTGTTTTTATTATTATAAACATTAAAACTATGAAAAATCATAACTACATTTATTTAAATATACAAATATAGTAATTAAAGAGACAACATCTCATATCATTACCAAAACGTTCCCTAAGGCAGAATATGGGTGTTCATTTTACCAAAACCTCTTTGTAAGGAACCTCTATTTACCGAAATGACCAAAAAATTGGTCTCTTCCATTCTGATGTAAAGAGGTTTTACCATACCTTGAACCTAAGTATAATTGCCATGTGAATTACCAATCCTGGATAGCATAGTGGTCTGCGTAGTGGTCTGCGTAGTGGTCTGCGCAGTGGTCAGGAAAGCCAAAGGTCCATGGTTAATTTTAAATGAAGAGCCAAAGGTCCGTGGTTAAATTTAATTAAAGGTAAGGTGAATTTTTTCTCATGGCAATTTGTGAATTTCACCACCATTCATGTCGCAGGTTTGAAAAATATTACACCCACTGTCATTTTCTAAGGTCTGGAGAGCAATAGGGTGGTATCATATTTTATTTTCTACATATTTACCACATTTTTATTGCCTTGATCATATGTTCATAACCTATGGAGTATGCATTTTAAAAAGACACTCAGTATTTTTCTTCATTAATTAAAAGGTGAAAAATTTCAATGGTTTAAAAATGCAATGGCTAACTACTGAATTCCAGTCAATTATAGGTTTGACATCAAAGGTACGTACACTCTTTCCCCTCCCTGCCCCTAGGTGGTGCTGTGGATGCTTCTAAGCTGATTGTGCATTCCATTAAAGCTTATTAACAAGTATCTGAGGAACATTTATTCAGTTAATTACTATGATTCACTTTCATTTATTTAATTTAAAATTACCTATATAATACATGTTTAGTTTTTTATTTAAAATAATTAGTATTCATTTTACTAAGCTGAAATGAAATTTGCTCATAGTCATGCTAAGTTCATAGGATGCTTCAAAAATTCACGAACAGGAAGTGTATGAGCCTATAAAATGAATATTAATACCATGTTTAATGGAGGAGACCTATGAAGCTTTCATAATTTTCATAGGACATTATTAATACATGTTTACAAGAGCTTATGGGCTATGAAAACCAAAGGTAAGTTCACGAGACAAATATTCCCTTTGCCTAGGTGAATTAAGCAGATTGCTTCTAATTGGCTTAAGTGAAAATGTCCGAAGACAGGAATATCCCAATGCCAATTAAAGAAGGGAATTTTTTATCTCCAAAACCAGTTTTTCAGTTGACTGAGGCAATCATCAACAGGGAACAGAGTAGGAGTTAACCTGTCAAGAGGCAGTTTAGAGAGTGAAGAAATCGCTTCTCATTTGTCAGCGGATATGATGACATCACACGCAAGGGAGGGTCATGGTTTGAGGAAGATCTCCCAGGGGGTGAATCAATGCGACTGACCATGAGTGGAAAATTCACAAGGATTTGGAGATTTGTACTTACTGTCACGCGCTCCATTAAGCTTTTCAGCTGTGTGAAAGAGGTTACTATTTATGATCTCTGGTCCCTGGTCCTGGTTCATTATTTAATATTTCATTCAACCAGGACCAGGAACCAGGGATCATAAAGAGTTAACTCTTTCACATAGCTGAAAAGCTTAATGGAGCACCTAATAGGAAGTAAAAAATCTCCAAATCCTTGTAAATTTTCCACTCACCGCCTGGGGGACCTTCCTCACACCAGGACCCTGATGTCAGTGCCCCCTCCACCCTCCAATACACCTGACCCTCCCCCCCCCCCCCCCTTCCCCCCCCTAGCACATCATCGTCATCATACCCACTGACAAATGAAAAGCAATTTCTTCACTTTTAGCTTGGCTCTCGACAGGTTATCACCTACTCTGTTCTCCATTGATGGTTAACTTAGTCAACTGAAAAACCAGTTTTGGAGATAAAAAATTCCCTGCTTTAATTAGCATTCAGATATTCCTGTCTTCGGACATCTTCATTCCCTTTTCCTTCCAACGTAAACTATGCATCTACCTGTTACATCAGCAAGAAGGCTGCCCAGTCCCGCCAATTTTTAATGTTTTCAAATGGACTTAAAGGTCACATTTAATTGTCCAGTAAACTGGGATTTCTCAATCTAAGTCATTTGCATATAATGTATGGTGGGGCACAAATTACAATTAATCAATTATGCTATCGAAGGAAACTAACCTATTGGCAGATGTAAAATATTTAGGGTTAGTGGTGATCCACCAGCCAGGATAGACATTCTTGAACCACTTCTACTCCGTTTCAACACTTTTAAACATTAAAATCTCCAATAAATATCCTTCATAGTTTAGTGTGCATTTTATCTACCTTCATGCCATCAATAAAACGTAACCTTTTCCTCCCCCAACCTTTCCTCCAAATTCATCCCTCCAGAGCAACCATCAAGAAAACAGACTATTCATTCAATCACTCTGTCTTCCCCTAATTTCCTTCAGAGACTTTCTCCATGCAAGGGTGTTCCCCTTGGTGGGTTTCTTTCTCTTTAGCTTTAGCCCACTACAGTCTACATTACACATAAAGTCCCCATATTTTCCTAATTATGAAAAATCTTCATTCAATATTTTGCAGGGCTTAACTCTATAAAGACTTTCAGTTAATCAAAGTAATATCAATAAAATTAAAGTGACGTGATGTATTACACAGGTATGAGGTTAGATGAGGCAAATAAAACATTTGTAAACCTTCTGCTTGTATCCACACGAAAAGAATGTAATATTCAAATCAAATAAAAAAATTACTAGAAAAAATCATCTAAATGAAACAAAATATAGAGTTTCTTCAGCTAATAAAAGTTTCTTTAGTCCAGCAAAAAGATAAAATACCGGTTGACATTAAAAAAATCAATTGTATCACAACTTAAATGTGGATGGCTTGAGAAATAATTCAATTGAAGGAATCATCCAATGGTGGCTTGCACAAAGCAACCTTTGCATCTGCACCCTAAACAGACTGATCCACTTTAGCATATTTAAAATAGCAATATAAAAACATAAAACAAGGATGGCATGGATTACAAAAAATGTCCCAAGTGATATTGCCTGAAGATAGGAATTAGCTCGCAAAATAAAATCCAGCAAAATATGCTGAAAAGGATGGAGATAAAATTTCTAGAGAATAAATTGAAAATATGATACTTTCTTTTGCATAGTCTTGAAATCAACACTTCATATTCTTTATACATATAGTTTATGTGTAGAGAGAGTTTAAATTTTCATCAACTGACAACAAGGTGCATGCTATCATTTTGCTTCAGTTTACTCACAGTTTTCATCAAATATGGTGAACACCACATCAATGACGTGATCACTGAGGTCCACATGTGCCACAGTTTTGGCCACATGCTTTAGAGTTCCTGAAAGGTTGAGAAATCCTTTTGTTGAAACATGTGATAATTTAAAGATGCGAGTACATAATATCATAAACAGGCAGTATATAGCGATACAAAATGCAATTCCAACCCATTCTACTTAAATTTATTGGACAGATTAAAATGATATGATTTAAAAGAGCTATTATAGACGGAACTACCTAGAGATTTGGCAATACTAATCAGATAATCAGCTAAAGTTGTTAGGAAGAGGGTTGAATCCGGGGGTTAAAATATTGGAAATGAAGGAACATGTTTGTAGTGTGGGTGCTCTAGCAATTGATGGTAAAAGTACTTAAAAGAGGGTGGAATACATGGATTACATCAGTATAAACAATACATTAAAAGAGTATATATTGCATGACAAGATAAAAAACAGATTGAAGATTGCCATATTTTCTGGCACATGAGTCATATTCTTTTCCCAAAGAAATCCATAGAAAAGCCCTCCATCTTATGTGCTCAAATTCAATGTCATACTTTCCTTAAAACTACAGGCATGCGCTTTCAATGACAAGGTACCCATACACTAGATACCGAATACTCCCTTGGAAATTCATACAAATTTTACCAAATATTTGTCACACTTATTCATACCAATTGGCAAAATAGAGCTTGAAGCTTCATTATAAACAATAATGTAGTACAAGAAAGATCTTTATTTTTACACAACAGTTATTGAATGGAAGATAAGAGGCTGGGGAGTAATACTGCAATCACAGGTATTTTTTTAACATATATTCTGTTAGATATAAGAAATGGTGAGATATGCACAGGCCAACCTTCAAGCTTGAATTAGGGGTAGGATAAGAGTTTATAGTCTGTAAGATTTGTAGTTGATCAAGTGCTAGTTGGCCTCGTAATCAAAGGCTTACAAATGATACGCTACAAAACCATGGTGAAAGTTACAATGATAAACCATAAAAAGCTGAAGTGATGACAGTTTCCACAATTACGATGGCAAAATTTAATATTATAGTAGGCCATACATAGGAGCAAGTGGAATTATTCTGAACCATCATTTATTTGGATACATAAGTAGTATGTATCTTGGAGAGAAAAAATTATATCACCAGAAATGTTTCAAGAAGAATTACTTTACTGAAAGACAAGAAAAAACTTAATTTATAGGAAATGAAACTTTATTACATCCAACCAATGCATGGCTGATAATTCAAAGGTACTGATGATTTAGGGACTATGTAATAAATATTTACCTTGATCTATAGATGCACCCGCAATGTGGTAGAAAGTTAGAGCAGTATCAACATCATTTATGTTATTCAGAAAGTGGAAAAACTTCAAATAGTCATCTCGGCTAATTCCAATTGGATTATCCTTGAACCTAAAAATAAATGGTCAAAATTTAATGACAAAGGGAGTCATACCCATTCTCCACACACAAACCAAGAGTTAAGAGATAATAATATTTTAGGAATAAGGAGCAAAATGTAATGACTGGTAATGGGGATTCCTCTCTACCCACAAACATTTTCTGACACTTTGACACATACCTAGATGGCATGCACATGTCTTATGGCAGTGCTTCCCAAAGGATGTGTTTTGCCATACCAGTGTGCCACAAACAAGATGCATACCTCAAAAAAATTTCATGGCAAGGTCCTGTATGGGGCAATGGTGCCAGAGGCCTAGACCGCTTGGTGATTCCCTATTTGATATATTTTTTCATCAACACATTGATTATAAATGATGACAAAGGGTATTACATAGGCAGTTGAGTGATGTCAATTAGCAACAATTTGGTACAACTAAGTAAGTCGCATTCAGTGGGAAAAATTAAAAAATTCTACCCATAGCACAAGTGATGAGTTCGGATTTGCACACATAAGAGGGAATTTCTTTGCTAAGGTGTAGGATGATAGAAGATAACTCGCTCAAACAGAGATTAACGCGTGTAACACATGTATCATGTGTCAATTTCTTAATTAAATTGGCTGTCTCTTCACTGCTACATAATCAAATACTTGCTTGATATGGTTGAGAGGCATATGTATTAAAATTACATATTACACATTTTTTAAAAGAAAAAAAAACTTATTTTATTATTTTCCATCGAAGAGAACATATTAATACAATATCAACTTTGCACAGAATGACAACAATTTAATGCTGGCATTTTTACCTACTTGCATTAAAGCCAGTTTAATGAAAATATTAAGTAGCTTTATCGTAAACAACTAATTTTACAGTAGTTTGTTCAAGTGCAAGAAGGTGACATGCACTTAGAACCTCAATATTTAATTATGATGCATGACTGATAAATGCATTTCTATGCTATTACCAACTGAATAAGTTGAAAATTCAAGCATTCATTAGAAAGATGATTTTATCACGAGTTTCCATTACTGTTAAATATGAGTTTCAATTTTTGCAATAAATAAAATATTTTCTACATGCACTGAGTGAGTGAAATACCCCCATTAATTTTTATATAAATCCACTTTTTTAAATTCCTTGATACTCTTACCAGCTAATTTAGTCTCATAATCCAAGAAATACTTCCAAGTTATCATCACCAAAATATAATAAAAATCGAGAAGTAAAATAAATGCTGCAAAACAATCTTTGGATTGTGGTCCATAGAAGAAGCCACATACCTTATGAGCACTAAAACAGTATTGAGGATGCAAACAGCTAATTGTTTGCATTTGCATATGATTTGAAACTCCAAGAATTCATAGTAACTAATGGTCAAATATATTTATGAATTTGAACACACTTATGAATAGCAAGATACTTTTATATGGCTATGTAGCGATGTGAAAGAGAAGTTTTGAGAACAGAGCCATAAGAATATGTTCGTTCAACATAATACATTTTTTTTACAGTGATTCATATCAAATTCAATTATTGTCAAGTCTTTCTGTACCCTTGGCTAAGTTAAAATAAGTTTCCACCACATGTGCAGTGATCTGATGAGAAACTTAAATACGTGCTCTGGTATACCACTGATGTCTGATCACAAAACATGAAATGCTAACATTTTTCAGATTAACCCAACACCCATTATGACCTAGAATGTTCAATTAGAAAGGCTTACATCTTCTTCACCCTTTTCAGCATTTTTGCCTTCTTTTTCGTGGGATATCCACCGTATGCTAGGAGCAACTCTGTGAAATCAGCCTCAGATATGTTACCTCTCTCATCAGGGTCTTTCCTCAGAAACTATGGAAAGGGAAAAACTCCATGAAAAATTACTCGTACAAGTTTGAAATCCAGCTCTAAGTAAATGATGTTTAAAATCACAAAATACAGCATAGCAACTAGAAACAATAAATATGTACTACCAAAAGCTTGAATGACAATCTCATTAATTTAAGTCTGCCAAATGAAGGAATGTTTTGGATGAAAACATGCTGTGCGATTCAAGTCATTAATATGATTAATAGAATATATTGAAGGGGAGCACAAATCATACAGGCAGAAGAATTGGCTTTTAAAAATTTTTTAAGCAGCCAAATCATCTAAATACATTTAAGAGAACAGCATTCACACAGATACTAAACTATTCTTCAATTCAGCAGCATGATTAAAGATGAAATAAAATTACTATATACATTTTCTTGAAGGGAATTATTTACTAAAAGCTCATAGTTCATATAAAAAATTGGTAGTCGGGAAAAAAATATTATCATCTTTCAGAAATCAACCTCATATACTTACAGTAAAAAATATTGTTTGATTACATAAGACTTAAAATGATAAAAACCAAGATAAACTAACGACGCCAAGATTCATACAATTATTAGAACTGAAATTCATAATATGTTAGACCTGCAATTAGTTCCATGAGAGAGAAGACAAATACATATGTATTATGACTCTGGTAATTCGCACATGCATATACGTTTGACTTGTAAGGAGTCTATTTTTCTGTAAGAAGTCTTACATTAATGTGATGAATGTTGGCAAATATACCAAGACTTAATATTGATTTCCATAATTAATTATATTTTATTTTGAACAACACTAATAATTGGAATAATTAGTCAAATTATCTCAAATACATACAATGAATCTGACAAGGGGAATATACCAAAAATGTAATATTGTAGTAATTTTCAATTTTTCAAAATTTGCCTTGTATTTTTTTAAGCTTTCCCCTGAAGAAAAACTTAAATTTCCATCCCTCTACCTCCTAAGCCAATCAGGATTTTCACATCAATACCACATTGAAATAGCTGGAGCAGAAAGTATCCTTACCTCGAGACTCAGTATTTCTCTCTGCAACTGCTGCTGGAATTCAAGGAACCTCTCAATAGTTAACTTCTTTTCCAAATTAGCACCAAAGAAGTATGTGGTTAGGGCTGAGTTTACTCCCTGAAGAAAATGGAAGATATCATTGGAATATTTGAAAACTATCCTTCAAAACATCAGCATACACATTCACTAATAATATAAGGTCCAAACTTAGGTAATGAGTATAATAATAATAAGTAATAAATAATGAGTATTTGAAAAAAGGCTATGCAAAAGAAATTTCAGTGTGACTCTCCAACAACCATAAGGGTATTAAATAAAAGTCTCAAACACACATGGTCAAGTTGGTCTGAGAACTAGCACCAGCAAAGTTAACAATTTTAAAGAAGATAACAAGCTGAGGACTTTAGATATGCTGACATTTCCATATTTCACTAATTTAAAGAAGAAAACCTTGCACTCTCAAAAAATAAAAATATTTTGACCACTGTAAATATATAATTGATTCTGGGTTTCAAACCAAGTTATTTAGATGTTTGATGGTAATGACAATGAAATGATTTTTTTTCGGCATCTTAGCGGCCCCTAAAAATACAATTCTCTATACTGCTATTTTTTTCCATTTCTGATAAAGAAAGGGCAAGAAGGGTGGATTATGAGGCTAGTCACTATGAACAGACACTATGGTAATTGTACCAGATGATTTACAGTTGAAAACACATGCATAAATTACTTCCTAAACTAGCTCCATGATATTAGCTGAGATATACATTCATGATATTCATCTCCACTGATTTCTGATAGACATATTTTCAAAAGTAATTCACAAATTTTTCTATGATTAGATTTGCCAGTCTTTTTCCAATCAGCAGCTATGATACTCATAGAGTAAATCTTTCTTCAACAAATGATCAATACAATATCAATAAAAAGTAAACTTAAAAATGAAAAAGTCATAATAAACCACTTAGATGTTAGATCATAATCTCAATGATAAATATCACTAAAACTATTTAACAAACAATGACATTTAAAATTCAACTAACTTTTTCATTCCACAATGGTGCAAAATTAGCACACTCACCTTGAATGTATTTCCCGTGTTGGCATGGTCTCTGTGCCGCACTCCTATTGATGTCTGGCTTCGGATCAATGTAGCTACCTTTTCAAATTCTTCTGAGTCTACATCCCCATCACCATTCAAATCAAACATCCTGAATGCAATTTCAAAATGTCGCCTGGAAGCTAGATGAGAAATAAGAAAGAACTTCATTAACATTTAACAAAAGACAAAATTTCCTTACTATGCATCCATTAGACTCAAGGACATATCATACACATAAATGCTAATGCCAATTAAAATCATGACATTAAAAACAGTCATCATAAATATCATGTCACAGAATGCATAGAAGTACAGTATTCAAATAAATAGCAGTTAAGTGCATACACATTTTCTCCTAGCATTCCTTAGGAACATTGTACAAAGGTAAATAACAAGTCCTTAAAATCCTGATCATAACTATAATTATACAGCCCAACATTAAAAAAAAACAATTTTTTTTATTGGACCAAAAATATATTAATTAAATTTCAGTCTGATTCAACTAAAGACATGAAAAACACAAAAGAAATATGCATTTAACTAAGAGAATACAGACTCATTAAACACTAGCATTCGGAGTACATAGTTACACTCCAGGTACACCTAGGTAGGCTACACCACCCAGGAGCAATTCAAGCTACTTTCACTAACAAGTATAAGTACTTGTAAGTATATTTTGCAGAATGTTTCCAGGCTTGAGTACAAATTGAAATAATTATTCCAGTCTAAAAATCTATTCCAAAATGTCACTAACTACATATATTGGCTTTAAACCAGAATATAACATTTTCTTGCTGTGATATTTTAAGTGTTCACATAACAGAGCTCTGCAGTTCCCCTAAAAGTTCAGGTACGTATTGTTTAATTAACATGTAAAATTGACCCTAGCTACAAAAAGTGGTCAAAATTTAATTCATGTCCTCAAAAAATAAATTTGTACCACTCTGGGATAAACAAATTTCCATCCTTATAGCCTTCAAAGGAAAAAAGGTACTCCGAATAAAAATACTGATTGATCATAATCTAACGGAGGAATCTAATGACGGAGGAATTTGCATCATGCATGCTTTTCCTCAGTAATAAAAACTAAAGTTCACCAAGCTGCAGAGCACACACAATGCCTTCACTGAAATGCCTTCTCCTTCCTGAATGCCACAATGCCTTCTGCTTCCTGAAGCATAACGCCTATACATTAATGGATGTTTTGTTTCGCAATAACTTTTACCAGCCTGAAATAAAAACAGAATGCAGCAGTCGGCCAAATGAACTCAATTTGCTCAATTTCCTCCCAAGTTATTCCGGTAAGCCACATTTTCTCAAGCTACTCCTATTCACATTACTAAGGCTAATTAATTTTTGTAGTAATTTTACAACTTGTGCGGGAAGAATGATTCTATTGATGTTATAGCTGAACAAATTTTTCTCTAGTCACAAAATGCATGAAAAAATTGCGAAATTTTCGCTTTCTGAAGGTAACTCCTTTATAGTCCTATTTTCACTATTAATGTTACTTAAATTCTGCCATCATTTCCCAAAACAATACGTGAGAAAGAATGATTTTTATGGTGTAAATGGCTAGAACAAAAAGTTCTTTGCAAACATGAAAGTGAGAAAAAAGGAGTTTCAACTTTGGAAAGGAGTTTCCTTAATACTCCCATTCCCACCACTAATGCTACACAATTTCAAGTGTAATTTTCCAAAACATTGCACAGTACCTACGGACTGATTCCAAAGACGAAAACGGCTAGAAGACGAATTTCCCTATAGGAACTTAAGAAAAAAAGGCCTAGTAATCACTTAAAGCAGCCTTTTCTCTTCATACTGCAATGCCCATCATCAAGGATACATGATTAGTAACGTAATTTTCCGAAAAATTTGCGCGGTAAGGAATGACTCTAATCATGAGAATTGCTGGTTTGAATTTTTCTCAACTGCCACAAAAAAGTTTTAAAACAGCATGAGATTTTCAATTTACGGAGGCACTTCCTTATAACACCAATTACCACCACTAATGCTACGCAATTTCAAACGTTATGAACGAAAAAGACGCGAAAACATTCACTGATTTCCTTGTAATAAATTGCTATAAAACAATTTTCTCCACCAAAAATACGAAAAAAAAACCGTATTTACACGCGTATAAGATGCACCCCAGTTTTGAGGAGAAAAATCGTTTGATCACGCATATTAGACGCACCCAGAACAAAAATTAACTAGTCACAAAAATGGGCTAAAATGAGGTTAAATTACTCAGAATGGCGCATTCCCTGATTTTAAAACCACTTAATCGTATGGTAATCCCACTTTCTCCAAAGATTGAATGAAACTATTTCGCTAACGGTGAGTACGAATCCATAACGCGATTTTTTCACGATTTTTCCTCTTTTGTACACTAATATAAGACGCACGCGCGTATAAAGGCCGATTTACACATTACAATTTTTGTACAATTCCTTGTGTAAACGCTTGTATGAGGAAATTGTACCGGGTAAAGCGGCAAATTGTGTGAACGCTTGTGCGAATGTCTGAATCACTGTACGGGAAATAGAACCTGTTCTAATTTCATTCAGACAATCATACAATTTCGTTCAGTTTATACAAGCGTTTGTACAAGAAATTGTACAAAAAATTGTATCGTGTAAAGCGGCCAAAAGACGCACCCCACTTTTCGGGCCTCAAAAATCGAAAAAAGTGCGCTTATACGCGTGTAAATACGATGCATGAAACTTCACTCCACGACTGTGCTTTCCTAAGGTTAATCGCTCCCTCTTAGCGGCACCTTCAAATTTGCCGATTTTCGTATTACGTGCGGTTGGTTAAGGCGACTTCCGACGACGGGCCGATCGGAAAGTTGACGGAAAGTTCTCGGAAGCGCGTGCACTATAATCTTGCGTTTCGAACAAAGCGCGCCTGCGAACAAATGGCATGTGGGAGTGGTTCGCTGAAGGGAAGGGAGGAAAAAGGTCTCCACTCATCTGGGGACAATACGCGAGCCAGCGGGAGAGGAGGCGATGGGTAGGAGGATGAGTTAGAGGAGGGGGAGGGAGGCGGCGGGGTGGGGGGAGGAGGAGGAGGAAGATGGGCGAGCAGATGAGGCGAGAGAAGGCCGACGCCGCCGCTCAGTCCTTCGCCGGCGACAAAGCGGTGGCCATCGCCGGCAAGCGCTTACAGACACGTGGGGGACTCACGGGACATCTTAGACATTTAGCTATCGCTTAAAGAAATTAAGTGAAATAGTGAACCAGAGAGGGGGGCAAAAACTCAGTATCGACACGCTTTCCCTGGAAAGCAAGGGGCGACGAGAAAAATCCAAAGTGGCGGGAAGGATAGGGAAGGAAGGGGGGGGCAAGAAAACTTGAGAAACGACCCTTCGGACCGGCAGGAGACGTCAAGTGCCCCCTGCCACTCGAGTGCCGTCTCGGAACGAGTGTAATCCTTCGAGACAGGACGTTTCACTGCGGAGAGGAGCATCCCGGGGTTAATTACCCAATTCAATGATCTCCAAATAAAATAAATAAGGGGTTGCGAGGTCTTTCACGAGTGTAGTGAGTGTCCCTACGTTGTCCACGCTCAGGAGAAGCCCAAGCGAGTGTTTCTGGTGTTAATGAAGTTTGTGTGTCAGTGGTGATTTTGTCTGCACAGAGCAATAGAAGAGGAGAAGAGTCGGCCAAGACGAGATCAAGGAGAGAGAGCGCCAGGATCACGAAGGTTTGTTTCCGAATATCGGGCAGAAATCGTTGATTGCAATCCATGGGTTCTCGGATGGCTGCGAGAAGATCCACTCCGTCCAACCAGGGGGTCGATTCAGTAGGAGATGATAGGAACCCCCAATCGCTAAAGACAACGTTGAGTGAAATTTACACGTCTTTCTCCGTGCTGTACATGCTTTCCCAGATAGATATGGTACCCAGAATATCACTGAGGTTGTTTGTAGTTGACTGGTACATGTTCTATGATCTCTCCCCCGGATTCGAACTCGGAGTCCCTGGACAGCGGTCCACCGCTCGAACCAGGGGGCTCTCGCGCCGAGAGAAGGAAAGGAATTGTATTGTCACCATACCGATTGGGGTAGGATTTGATGGGAGTACTCTCGCAACACTGTACATCTTTTTCTTCTCCACTTTTCTGCAATAATCCCTAACTACTTCCGCCTTCAGATAAGCATATTTTCTTTTTTCATTCTCAGAATACTTTCTTCTTCTCCCTCTTCCCCTTGTTCCGCAGATGCTACGTTAGAATTTTCCCTTCTTTAACCACCTCCAGAATCCTAACACCGCGAATTACTTCTGCCCAACTGTTTCGCCTTCAATGGGAAATACATGTGATGCAAATGATTAAAACACTGTAAACTCCACTGAATAATTAATTGGCACCGACTAGTTTTCAACACATAGGCGCCATCTTCTAGTACCTGGCTATAGCTAAATAATTTACCTATAGGTATTAATTAGTTGAAAAAAATATTATAGCCAATACATTATGCAGTCGAATTAGCGTTTTTAATCATTTACACCCCTAATTACTTGTTCAATCCACCAAGGTTGGGCAGACTTCCTTTCCCTGTGTGCCACTGATTGTTTTATAAGAAGCTTAGTTACCCAGAAATTCACGCAGCTTTGACACAGCCGAATGTACAAGATGAGTTCTCTCTAAGACTTGAATCAGATACCATCGTTTATCAGCCCAACGGTCTATCCAAAGGTTATAAAGTTGTTTAGGAACGTATCACTTTCCATTTCGGCAAGCGCGGCGCGGATTTAAATCTAAAAATTAGAGGTCGAGATCCCAACAGCAAAAAGAAGGCGATCTGACATACATTCGCGGTGGGTTTGGCCCGGCTGTGCGGACAGGTGAAAAGCTTTCGCACAAATATCCGCCTCCCGGCGAAAGTTTTCCCTCTTAGAGCCGGCCTTCTATTTTCAGAGGCTCAAGCGGGGAAATCCATTTCACCGACACAATTATTCCAACGTTATAAGGCACATGACAGCCCAGTGGGCAGAGCGTCGGGTTCCTGACCTGAGGCACCGAGTTCGAATTCGGGAGCGTTCAGCTGCGAGACGTTCAGTTCACCCAAGCGGCGTGGTATTGGTATGCGCATGTGAATACAAATCTCTGAAAAGCGTGATTTAACAACGTTTCCTGTTTCTCTGGGTCCCAAACATATTTTAACTTCCTTCTGATTGACCCACTCATGCCACTAGCAGAATAGAGCGAAACAATCAGCCACAGACCGAAATGCTTAAGCACGCGAGATAGAACAAGGAAATTTAAAATCCATTACGACTCCCGGTGATGATAGAAGAGGAAAACACGGAGAGACATTCTCTCCCGTCGGTCGACTTGGCCAAGGTCAGGGTTGGCGGAGTAGTAAAGGTCACCGGCAATAAGACGTAGACAACAGGTTCCGCGGCGACTTCACACCGTCTCCGGAGAGAAAGGTGCGCCAGATCACGAGGAAGTAGAAACTTGGGGGAGGGGGTAGCAATTAACTCCGTGAACACGCGCTATCTTCACTTAGACAAGTTGGGCAGTATCTTTATCACCCATCATAACAAATATTGGTTTTCAATGCAGCCTCTCATTGTTCTTTATACATCGGTTGCTCAATTACATCCTAGCACTTTTTTAACTAAATCCCTCTTTATTTGGCCCTCATGATTATCCCAAATTTCCTTATGGGGTATTTCCTTATGTGTACTTTTCTCTCAATAATGTATTAAACAAAAACATCGTCTCGGCGTGTGTCCAATCAACATTTTTCTTCCCTGTCGCGTTGTGCTCCACAAATGCCTTCTTTTCACTTATCCTCATTTACACTTTTTCATTTTATTCGTCAATTCAATCTTCGAATACTTCGCCCACACCAGGTCTCGAAGTTTTCTATTCGTTTGTAACCAGATTTGTCCATGTCTCTGACACATAGAGTGGCAAAATCTAGATGAAGGTTTAATATCTTATCATATCTTTCACTAACCACACAAAACACAAGAAATCGGCACTACCCTAGTTTCGAAGCCGGGTCTCAATCACTAGGTTCATTTTGACGATGCAACGTCGTCCGATATATGATGATCATGCACCTGAAGACGAAACGGGTGGTGGGCACTCCTTGTTTTAATCGCGGTTTGTGGAAGATATGATATACATACCACGATTCATTTTCTGCGGCAAATGATTCGTCGATCCAATCTCGCCTCACTCCGACAGTGCCATGATCCGCGCGGATTTCCAATTCGGCGTGTAGGATGTCGAACCAACGCTGCCCTAAACCTGGTTTTTGGGCATCGAGGCCTCAAAACCAGGGCATTGAACCATCATTTTTTTCACATTGGTTCTCTCAAAACACAAAATTTCGATTCACTCAGTGTTTTGCTCAAGATGCCATCAATGAACAGTTTTAAACCCTTTTGTGTTCACTCCAACCTTGGGATTTATGAAACTTTTCATAAAACGTCATTATAAATCTAACTTAATTTTTTTTATTGGACGATAAGAACAAGCATTAGAACTATAATTATTATCATCATCAGTTTTCCACCTTTTAAGGCAAGTTTAGGTGGAAATGGAATATCTAGATGCTTCTGAACATTCCTATTTACCCAACTTTTCACATGTTTCTTTTCAATCGCTCCCTACCTATAATCATTCAATCCAAACTAGCCCGTCCTCTACGCCTCCCACTTCTCCTCTCTATGGCGCCCTTCAAAACACCACTGCCAATGTTTCCCTTTCCATGAACTCACTCTCTCCCTCCTCTTAATATCTTCAATTAACTTTCTCTCCTCCCTTAACATCCCAAGCACTTCCTCCTGAGTTCCCCTACCACCCACTCTACCATCTACCTCCCTCTCCACACACACGTTTCGGCGCCACACGAATTCCACGCTCCATACAAGACTTTTCACCAGTCTTTTATTTACGCCCATACTAAACGACCCCGCAGTTAGATCTATTCCGCGAGCGAACGCCTCTTCCACCAATGTGATTCTCTTTTGAACTTCGCAGGACCTACACACTCTTTTTCCAGTATACTACCCACGTGACAATCGAAGAAGTCTTAAAAAGAGTGGGAGAAAAGAGATGACAACTGAAAACCGCAAAAAGAAGACGGAACAACTTAATAGGCCACATCTTAAGACACGATGGTCTGATGAAGACAATCGTCGAGGGAAAAGTGCACGGGAAGAATGGAAAAGGCAGGCCTCGTATGAGGTATATGGAGCAGGTTGTGAAGGACGTGGAAGAGAGGAATTACCTCAATATGAAGAGGTTGGCCGATAGAAGAATCGAGAGGAGGGTTGCATCAAACCAATGAGGATTGTTGACCGACGATGATGACTACCAACGTGCGCTAAACGGGGGCATTTACTCGGAACCGAAATCGCTATTTTATACACGAAATCGTTAGATGGGAACGAAAAATGAACTTCACTGAACAAATTAATTTTCTAGCACAAATTAAAAATTACAATAAGTAAAAGGTGACGCCTACCGAACGAGCTGCACTAAAGACCTCTACGTCATCCACTGACTTGACTGTTTCGACGAGAGAACTGAAGGGGAAGTGTAGGGGGGAAAGGAGATCTGCGTATAAAGCCCCTGCGCGTCCTATAAATAACCCAAAATTACTGAACAACGATATTCACTACCTACTTCTCGTGTAGGTACATTTTGGCGTGAACAAATGTGGGCTGAAGTTTATATACTTTTGTAAAAATTACATTTAGTCGAATGTGCAATGCCTTTGCAAAGGAATGACGCACTAGTCTTTCGTACGTCCACTCAACCGAAAGGGATAAAAACATCAGTTTTTCGCCGCTTGTAACTCGAGAACTGTGACGGATAGAACAACGGAAAAATACGGATATTTTTATATTACAAACTTTATCGGATTCGGAAATAAAAACATATGGTTTACGACTTCATTGCTCCACCTGCAATAGATTTTGTCCAACAGTTAAAAGCATAAAACAACGAACCCATACATTAATTCATGTTATTCATTGTGTTTCAATCTTAATGTCTATTAACTAATCCCTTTACTTTATTAATTGAGATGGTCTTGGTACTTCATTCGAAAATTCCTATTTTTTTGGCCTCTTCATTCCTGATCTTCCTCAAGGGGCATTCATATTATTTATTCCTTCATTTTATCCCTTCTTTTCATTAGTACCTACATTAAAATAATTTAGCTCTGAATATTCAGCATGGCTGTGGTTTCAATCACATGCTGACAGGATATGAGCATGGGGAAATCGATCAATGACACTCGCTAAACAAAACGCCTTTCAATTACATATTTAAAAGAAAACTTACAATTAAATAATAATATTATAATAATAATACATTTTATTCCACTTTTTTTAGATTACAATGCATATAATAACAAAAAAATGTCTCAAGTGGAATTAGGTAGCCACATTAGAAGTCCCTTGTTTTTGAGGTTACCATTTATAGCATAAATAGAGGCAGACATATTTATAGAGAAACTAGGTAGACATATGTATGGGAAACTAGGAGAACTAGAAAAATGTTGTGACGTAAATACCTGTACTGTTTCGGTTCGGGTACGAATTTTCAAGTTTTTTTTCAAGTTCAAGCTCAACTCCACCCCTACAAAAAACATCGGTTTGTCCGGTTTCAGGTTTTCAGTAATTTTTTCCGGTCCGGCGCTCAAAATGACGTATGCGCCGCGACGCCCCAGACGCCTTCCTCTCCAGTGTCTTTTTGCGAGAGCCACCCGCGGTCTCACATTTTTTCCCACCTTCGGATTCAGTGACGCAATGCGCAGAAAAACATCACTTTTTACGAAAGTGTGACCTAAATCACAAAAAAAACGCACTGCAGAAAAATAAGAATATCGTTCGATTTTCGCGTCCAAAAAACGAGGCAATATACTGACGTACAGGCTCAAAACGGCCGTGGCTGAGGATATACACAGCAGAAAGGCATTGAAAGATTCATTTGACCATGATATACGCTATGAAATTACCACAGTAAGTAATATGAATGTTCCCTTCTGATTTGTTAAAGCGAAGAGCACTAAAACTACCGAACTTTCTCTTCACCATTTCTTTTCCCATACGATTACCATGCTCGCTGCATAATCTTGCTCAGCCGTGAATTCCCGATATGTATCTTCCAAGAACCTGATCGGTAGCGCACGTTATCACAAAATTAAAGCCATGAGCCGCTATTTAAATAGAGTGGCGACCCTTGCCATGAAGCCCAAAATTGTGAAGGACACTTTAACGGCAGTCTTTATAGACACTGCCATTCAAGGCTCAAACATTTAATGCTTTCATTACTATGCTCCAACATGCGAATTTTTAGGGCCTTTCCGAATTCGACCGTTCGAGTTTCACGAAGATATACAACCATTTGAATGGATACTTATTCAAAATTTAGAACGATAAACGCACGCAATACTGAGGTGAAAGGATAGTGGCCAACGTGAAAAAAACTGACTAATGAACTCTGATAGACGGTGAGTTAAACCCGCGCACGATTATTCCTTTCCGCTGATTTCCTTACACATTGAGACGGGCAATACAAGTTTAATAATCTGATGGGAAGTGAACGGTCAGGTCTGAATTTCCACAGTATATTACCTGAGCATTTCCACATTACTTCACAGGAAAAAATTACGTATGCGGCATCGAGAGAAAATCCATTGATAGCAATAGATGTTATGCCGAGATGGGACACTATATGAAAAGAAATGATTACACTTTACCGACGTGCACCACAGCTTATGCTCCATGAAAATATTTCTCTTGGTATTCAAAATCATCGACTATAACCGCATTTCTCTTAGCTGGTTTCCCACACGCCAAACGAAGAAATCTATCCGAAGAACGAAGGAAAACGGGCAATGAAACTAAAATTAGATTTCGGATTAGCAACAGTAAACGATGAGCATACAATATGATAGTGATATGGTTTGAGGTGATGTCAACTTTTTGGGCCAGACAATTTACAATCCCTTCACTCTTTCCGAATGAAATTATTAGCTTGCGAGAAATCTTTTCCAGTTTTTGGCAAGTTCTAGCAAAACATTTCATTTCCGCGTACGCCTCGTAGCTCCGGAACTTAACGTCGTAAAAATAAAATAAAGACAGCCATCAGCTTAGCTTTGACATGTGTATTTTTAAGTCAACAAAGTAAAAGCGTTGACATCAGCATTAGAACGAGACGTCGGTTTCAAAAACAAAAACTAGAGAAAATTATGGATGCATAGCGAAGCGACAAACCTACGTAAGACTATTTTCTCAACAATCATGATGCGGAAAAAAATTATATCGTCGAAATAACTGAGCGATAATATAAATTCCAAGGTGGGTAAATATGCCTAACAAAACAAACACAATTTCTCAACACCATACTTCTAGATCTTACGCGATGTGTAATCTCTAAAAATATATACTTACAAGCATGGAATAATTTGTCCAACCACCTTTGAACACTTAATTATTCTGAAATCATGCTACTTTAGTAATACAAGTCATTTAGCTAAAATCGTCGTGATGGTGAATACCATACACCATCATAAGTTACCGAAATCGAGTACAGAGTATATATTTTTTTTAAATGTATCTCAGAGTTATCCAGTTCCAAGGTTATCGTAATTGCGATATTGTAGGTATATCTCATGAAACAAGGAAGTTCGCAAAGAAAGCGGCCTACCCTGAATTTTAACAAGAGCAAGTCACGGACCTTAGCAATGAGAGTTCTAAGTCTTCGCCGACTGCGGGATTGAGGGCGTAGGAAACAGAAGCGTGGTTAAAGTACTAGGTACGCTGAAACGCGAGTTGAAGGTTTCTTTCGGCGTCTCCATCGGTAGGTCAACACATTCGCAGCACGTGGGGAGCAATTCAAGAGCCTAATATTATGCTGTTAATAATTTGTACAGATTATTCGGCTGTACATTCATACGCATTTCATAAACGGAATACAGCAATAATACCAATCTCGGTGCAATCCGTACCCTTTGTAACAAAACTCCAAAGGTCATGATTGTATGTATAGTTCAACTACGATCTAAAAAGATGAGCTTTCTTTTTCACCACACCATTTGATTATCTATCTCGGTTTCAGCACGCCATACTCAAAGTTTGCAAAATAGGTGATGTGTAGAGAAAAAATAACCCAGCTCTAAAGGCTAACACGGGAATTGCTATTACTGAGATTAAAAACACGACAAGTCATTAAAACAAAATGGAAGTGAACATTATCTATATGGAACTAAACACCATACTTAGTTTCCACAAGGTTAATGGCCTTTATGCAACTTCCACAAGACCTTTATGCAACTTCCCTTACTTTTTTCACCATCAGAAAATCGCCATGATTCTGGAATAGTCCACATACAATTAAGATGCATGAATACTTCTTACACAGTTCATGTACATAAGAATTGTTTGTTCCCAGGTACGTGGCGCCACAAGAGTACACTTTCGAATAAGTAATAACATATAAAAAATCTATACCGTCCATATTAAGGCAACTCCGGTGCCATGTTACCGTTCCAAGTTCAAGATTAATCACCCTTAGGAACCAAGACAGACATGCTTTAAAGCTTACAATATCTTCCGATATGCGGCTGTGAAAACAACCATTACAATGAAAAATCGTTAAAAGGCATTGCGTGCCATTAAATGATTAATAGGCCATAAACAGAAGTCGATTTGGTTAGAATTAAGGAAAAGTGAGCGTTGGATTCGCAGCTATTCACAGGGTTTCCTGATTACAGCCTATAAATCTCATCAGGAGCTCCTGAGGTCAGCTTCAGGTATTAATGGTGTACGAAATACCTCCATCGCATAGTTTGAAAGCACAATCTTTATTTCGTCTGCGCACAAATCTTTCGTTAATTTCCGGAAGCCCTTCATCGTATTCATAAACATCCGATGAAAATGAAAAAGTTTGGCGGCCGATAGTGAATCTAATCATTGTGAAAAACAAAAATGTGCGATTCGCCAACACTTTCAATGGTTACGTCTTTCAAGTTTTCTTTTTATTTCAAGTTTTCTTTTTTTTCTTTTTCTTACGTCTTCAAAGTTTTCCTGGAATCGCTGCAGAGAGATACACGTGAAGAGTACACATTAAGCCCGCACAATTCCACTGGGAAGGATTCAAAAACGCAGCATGAGGGTGAGAAAAGAGAATCATTCCCTAGAGACCGGGAAGTTTATATCTCAAGAATGTTAGCAAACACTGATCTAAGAACTCAGAACTCGAGGACAGAGATGCCCAAACATACAGTCGTCATCATCATGGGTCAACAATCCTAGGATTGGTTTGACGCAGCTCCCCACTCGATTCTTCACCCATCACATCCATCCATCGTGTCTTAAGATATGGCCAATTAGGTTGTTCCGTCTTCTTTTTATAGTTTTAAGTAGACTTCTCTTTTCTCCCAACATAAGTCGTAATGAAACAAATTCTGCGTTGAGATTTTATCCAAATATTCTTTGACGCAGTGATTTCTTGGGCACCAACAAAATTCTCAACTAAAACATTGAGCGTTAATTCGCCATGAATTCCTATCGCAGTTGAAGGATTCATAAAACAGTAATTTTTAGTCTTTTTGAAGGCAATACCTGTAGATGAATGGCTTGGGTTTTCGCACACAGCTATGTTGAAGCGATAGGCATTTAGAAGAAATTGTAAACTTAATTTAATATGGATTTACAAGAGACCGGATGCCCATATGAAAGTTTAAAAGCCATTTAAAAATTGTTACGTTGTGGGAAACTTCTCCGTACCGTGATCGACAACCTTCGCCGTAGAAGAAAGAGGCACGGCAACCGTAGTAACGATGGGAGCCAAATAATGGATCTTATCTGGTTAAAAGTAAGGTAAACAAGTTGCTTACACAACGCGCAGGCAGCAGGAAAAGGCCAAGGGTGTACAATGGCATCTTCATGCGAAGTGCAGCTGCCCCTCCCCTTCTCCTCGGTTTAACTTATCTAAGAGGAATAAGTCACCGGCGCGAGCAAGCCGAGGCTCTTAAAGACCACGCTCCGCTCTCGGATTCAATCCTGATTTGTGGCGTAACGAGATTGTATGACGCACGGGTTTTCTAAGCAGTCGTCTATAATACGATTGCTAATCACGGCTTGAGCTCGGCTCTCTCGATGTCCATGAAGTGACCAGACCTGTCCACGATAAGGTGAATCCACAATCACGGAGCAAAATAAATAGTAGAACGCCAGGTATTCCCGGCTTCATTGATTTACACAATCAGACAACGCAATGCGTATTTCATTTGAATAAAAGAGATTGAAATGAGGAACGATTGCACTCAATTGAACTAAATTACTAGTTTGTTCTTCTTCAAGAATATGTTATGAACTTCTGAAGATCCACCAAGTAACAACGAGGTAAACTACATTTTTACCAGGTTTAAATATTCAAATTTGTCATTTGAAACAGCTTAAATTTGATATTGATACGACTAAAAGAAAAACAATTACTGCCTCAACGAAAAGTAGCATTAGGAGATCAGCTATCGACACAAAATAACCACCCCTTTACGATTTTCAGAGCGTAGTTTACCCAATTCTATATTCGATAGAACTACATAAATAGAGCATTTTCGCATAGCGACAGTAACACGTCTAAATCTCAGTATTATGAATGGATAATTTTATTCTCAAATCGCTAACATTCAATGATAAAAGGACTATGCCTCAAGAGGACGTTGGTGACACATTCCCAAACGCAAATTTTCTTTTCAACAAACCTTGTTCGACACCATGGATAATGAATAAACAAAGGAAACGATGAACGCAAATGACGGATATGGCTCAGAAACGAAATTATAGATCACATACTATGAAAATTAAAATACCAGAGTCACGGAGTATTACGGTCTCAGTTGTGGCTTGAAGGAAAAAAATTATGAATAAAGTTGCTTTTCCATTCCACGCTTAAGTGATTAAGCACCACGACGTTGCACTCCTATACAGTAGCATAGTCAGGTGAATAACCTGTGATATGAGCACTACATATGCATAGTCCAGGTAGGGGAAATAATGAGAGGATTAGATAGCGGTCGGAGACTCTCTCTATTCATATAATCCCACCTGTACTGTTCACCTGTATGATGATTAAATTGCTAGTTTATTCACCAGCCTTTAATTTCAGCAAGTAGGTACTAGAGTTAGGGCACGGGTTTAATAATACACTGCAGACATTTCATTGGAATCCCTACTTGAGAGTCATGTGTCGACCATTTTACGTTTGAACCAGATTTAAAAATCCTTCCGTCAGATGGAACGTAAAACTCTGGACCCCTTAGTGCCTTTAGCCTTCCGGTCTAAGAAGACATCAGGTGCATGACTGACTTTAAACCACCGATTTTAATTCAACTGATGATGCTGTACTCAGTCATTATCAACTACTTCGATGAGGCATTGCAGTACTGTTAGTTGCTCATGGGCCCTTGAAAGATGAAACATTACCACACGATTAAGCATCAACAATGTCTCTTAACTCAGGGATCTGGATGGTGTGGAGAATAGAGTACTCCCATCCCATCCAGAGGGCCCGGGATTTAATCCCGGATGTGGGAGAGATTTCTCACTGATATACCACTTCCCAATTGAGTACCGTGCGGAGAACACTTCGAGTGCAGAGCTGCGTCCTTCGGATGGGACGCTAAACTTCTTACCCCTGGGTGACCTTCGTCAAGAGGTTTGCTGCCGTCTAATACCGACGCCAGGTTACTCTCGACCCTACTTCCGTTTCCTGGAAGATTCCGACCCATGTCTAACCACCCACCTACCCCAAATGGCGCGGGTGACATCAGCTGTCAGTCGCCTCCTCAGAACAACTTCCTTTTTCCAACTCATTGTCAGCCGAGAAATACGATCACCTATCTTTTGACTCCAAAAGGACTCCGGGCTAAGGACACCCGGGACGGATTGGTCCACATGGACGAAAACATGGAGCCGCCTTTTCCCGTGATTCTTTGTCGAAGCGGCACACGGTCAGTGGCCGTAGAGGGGGCGGGGGTCGATGGAAGGACTTGCCTGACAAAGGAAAGAATCGAAAGAGGCCGCGGACTCGGACCGACAGTTGACGCGCGATCGCGCGCATGATTCCGAGCGAATGAAGACAATTGAAACATTCCTCTCGCGGGAAGAAGTTCCCGGAGTGTGGGCAAGCGTCTACGTCACGGGCTGGGAACGAACAGGGCCGTAAAAATAACGCCGAGCGCGTCCAGTGGTACCACCACCTGCGACGGAGAAAAAGCGCTCCTCTCGATGGGCAGACTGCATCTCTCACTGCGCGCGCCGCAGTCCGAGAAGGAGAAGGAAGAAGTAGCGACGCCTTAAAAGGGGGAGTGGCGTGCGAAAGGGAGTTCTCTTGAGACGAGCGGAAAGGGATGATGGGCAGGGTGAGAGAGAGAGAGAAGGGGTGGCAAATCGCATTTCCTGGAGATTATGAAAGACGTCACGTCGGCGTCGCAGAACGTGCTGCCATTCATATCGTGAAAAAGCGGCAAAGAGCCCAGCCAATCGGCGCTGGCGGAAAATCGAAGCACGTGACCTTCGAAAGAGTATGGGCGCACGCCCAGGGGCATGCCAATGAGCTTGCCGAGGCGCCGCCGCCGTCGAGGGGCGCGACGCGAATGAATTAGGAGAAAGGGGCGAGGGTCGATGGCTCTCTCCGCAAGGGAACACCCACCCCCATCGGCAATACTTACTGATGACACTCGAAAGACTACTTGCGCTTTCGCATTATTCAACGCTGACGAAAATTCGATCGCAGCGAACTGCTATTAGTACGGAGATGCAATAAACTTCTCATCACTGGTTTTAAGTCAGTACCATACTTAAAAGGCATCTCAGACCGGAAGAAAAGGTACAAGGATGGGAATGGTAGGGGTAGAGAGGTTAGATAATATAGCAGTGATTCCCAACCTTTTACGCAGGCTGTACCCCTCAGACTGAGGTTAAAATCTTGAGGCATCTTCCTTAGATTTTGTATTTATCCGATTGGGCTTCTGTCTCCATTAATAAGGATAATTGGCGCTTTACAGTAATTAGTCGTTAGGCTGGAAGATGTCCTTTGATTACTTTCACCATCTGTCGAGTGTGAGAGTAACCTCAGAGTAAATTCAGAAGTTTGTCCTGCTAAACATATTTCGTTTTACCGCAATAATCTCGCTGCAACCTTAAGTTCCGCGGAACACCGTTTGGGAACCACTGGAATACAGACACCCAGAGTGGGCATTAGCTGCTCAGAACGAAATGGGCATAGGGGATCAGAGCTTAAAGTCCCACCCGACGTACGGAATACTGAATTCGAAACGCTCTCCACTTAGCACTCAAGAAGTTTACCGATGGAAAATATCCACCACTGTCGGGATTCGAACCCGGTCCTTAAGGATGGGAAGACAGAACTCTATCCACCACACCAATCCGACCTCCTAAACTAATTTCCCTCTTACTTCTCTGAGCTTCATCAAAAAAGAAAACCGCACTTCTCATCGACCACAATGCGTACGGAGCAACAGTAACATTCGAACATCGATGTTCATACGGCAAAAAGTGGAACCTGTTAATTACAAATTATTTTCTTCAGAACCTACCTTAACCGATAGATCGCTACAGGTTATAATTAACGATTTCTGAAGAAACCTACACATAAGCGTTACCATCTTTGGAAGACCGGTAACAACTGAATGTCCTTTCTCCCAAAATTATGTTTTTGGGACAAAGTTGAAGATCTGTTCATACAGAAGTTTCCAAATACAAATTTTACCCGATCAAAATTTTAAAACTTCATTGTCATGTTTTTAGATGCATAGAGCGATAGCAAATCCAACTGATCACAAGAGGAGAGAAATTCTACGAGGAAAAACCTATCAATGAATCAAGAATTGGTATGCGACGACATGCTACCACAGCGCTCACCTGCAAGCCTAGAGGAATTAATTTCCTTCCAGAAAGAACAATTTTATCGAGTCACGAACTTTGTCTTGTTTACGATTGAGACGACGACACAAAATTACAAAAGCAGTTCGCGATATAATCCTAATAATATCACTACTTGATGGTCTACAGTTCACCTTCACTCATATCCAAGTAACCGTAATTTATCCCAATTAAAATTTTAAAACACTAATTTATTCTAAAAAATTAACCACGAAGAATAGATATCTTAAAAATTGTATAATTTATTATAGATTGATAATCACTTATGGTCTGCTCAATAGATTCTTTAAATCATAAATTATTGATAATTCCAGGAGCTATGCTGGTGGGTATTTAGTTTATGCAGGCACCTAAAATCACCTCTACTAATTACTCTAAGTTATATGGAGACTTCTTGTTCATTACATGGTGACTTTTAAGCAAGAACATTTCAATTTTAACTGTGCATTTCAAGGTGGAATGCAGAGAATTGAGTAAATTTTCCTCTTGTAGTATGACATTTATATGCGAAGCATTACAAGGATTTCGCGGAATACAGTATCGAGTACCCACTGAATACCAAAGCAACACAGCTACTCTAAATTCCACGTGATGGTGCAACTACCTTAGGAAACCTTGACCAGCCGCCAATCCGGGACTGTATTTCCTTTTAGAAGTAACTTTTCCACATTTCTGGAGGGCTTAAAAACGTGGATGCCATTGTAGGCGCTGGTTTAAAATCACAAGCTACGTATTGAACCGTTTCAGGCAGAACTTTGCGGTAATCTATTGTGAACGAAAAACAAAACTATGACTAATTCCACTGAAATTTTATTTGGCACAGCTAATCAGGGCCAGCGGCACCATACACCTGATGATGAAACCCTGCTACGGAACTTTGATCGTGTTAAATAGAAATCCATGCGGAAACAGCAGAGTTAATTCTTGTACTCCCAGAAGTATGCATACTTTTTTTTTATTAATCAACAAATCACCTCCAACAAGTTATTGAGATGAAAGCTTGTAATTTGAATTTTAAAAAGAATTATGAAATTAGTAAAACAGAGTTGCAATGTCCAAATTAAATAATTGGAGTCCTCTGAAAGTCCAAACAACAGGCATTTACTGTTGATCGAGATAGCATTAGGGCATCGCATTTTTCCTAAGCTACTACAGTATTCTTGAAAAGAGTAAGGTTATGATGACGATTTCGAAATGGATTGACATGGGTTGAACTCAACTTGATGTAACATTCAGATCGTATTTCGAAGCACGCACTAGCAAATGCAACAAAGGAGACGAGGCCAAGGACGATGGCCTACTTCCTCTCTTGCAAATGAATGGTAACCAAATACAATAGAAAATCGAACTATCAGTATTTCCACAGGATTATTATAAAAATATTCCGCGAAAATTTGTTAAAATGTCGATTCTACATTATTGCAAAGCACAGCATTCGAGAAACTGACGCATCGAAAGTCAAGCAACAGTGAATTTTAGTAGTTAACTGACAGTATCCAATGTGAAATGGCATGATACGTCACTATATACAATGCTAGTAATATACATCTACTGCTTCTTTTTTATTATGATCATTATTAGCGTTCTTACGATTAAAGGAAATTTTGATGGGCATGAAATATTTCCATGCAATAAGATGTATTTATCTTTCCCATGATGTACTTCATCAGCTCCTCCTGTTCCCTGCATTTCATCACTCTATTGATCCAGCTCATGATGACATTTAAGAATGTCTAATGCCGGTGGTTTCCCGTTGTTTGCACGAATAACTTTTTTAACGAAAGCCCATTAATTGCAAAGCCGCCCGACTGAGGTTAGACGCACAACCTTCATGCAGTCGTCTTTCCGAGGACTGGAGGATTCGCGGACTACCTTACGCCTGGCTCCTACCCTTCGGAACGCTGATTTTTCCCGGCAGTCCAGGTCAAGGGGTCACAGGGACATGCAAGCCGATACCACCACGTCAATACCGTCTGGATTGTTTTGATACCAAAGGGGCTAGAATGAACTGGAAGAGGCACCGCAGCTGATTTGAGGATCCAGAGGCCATCTCAGTAGGCATGGGCATAGGGATTACTACTTGCGACAGTCGTAGGGATGAAGCTGTTTTTCACGAGGTAAAACTAGAGTAGCAAGATGAATAATGGCACGAATTTTTAAAACTGGCCTAAGAAACAGATGAAAGAGCGCAAATACACAAATAATTACCAAATATGTGATTTAAATAGGTTAAATTCGAACCAGTTTTAGTATTAATATTGATTCTCGGGGCAATAAAACGACTTAATGTCTCCCTTATATAGCCTTAAGAAGATTAACTGATGCCACTGCCAAATTTGGGTAAGACTTCATTGTTATTTATTTTTTCATACACCTGCCTTCTCCATAAGAGGCTGTGTAAAATGCAAAGTTTTATGCGGAGTGGGTGGGACCTATTCGTTCCCAAACACCCTCATTTTGGCTTCATTGTTACCCACGGGCTAGCATGCCAATTCCTCCTGCATATTCTAATTTCCTTGACAAACACACACACCTGGAACAAATAAAACCGTTCCCAACGAGAAATTAATTAGCTCTGTTGATTAGAATAAAATTTTTTCCTCATACAAAGCGATTGATACTAGATACCGCTTTCTCTGCGAGTCACCACAACTTAGTCGGGTGGTCACCAGAGAAATGGCGTCGGTTAGACGCGGAGATATGTCGCAATAAGTCTCACGTTGGTCACCGACGAGAGTAAGTCCCCGAAGAGCTCATGGCACCAGGACCAAGGATTCGTATTTTCTTCGCCTGATGACGAACCCGGAGGTGTATTTTTTTAAGCTTTAGAGCACACTGCCAAATCTATTCTTTAACCCGCGGGAGAGGCGATAGTGCGAGACAGAAACAAAATCAAACTGCAAGAATTTTTTCATCCGCCATATTCTTCAACACGGGAGCTCAAGTCACGCACGGAGTGCGATAACACATGGCCAAGTACAGAGAGAGGTGAGCGAGGAGGAGAATCTCCAATCAGATGGACTAATACGCACGGCACACCTGCGCCCAGAGAGCTCAATCCCTCCAGACGATTGATCATCAAATTCCTTAATGAAAACGTCTGCTGGTAGCTATCCTTAAGTCGGTAGAAAGCGAAGCATCTTCACGAATGGGAAATTATTTCAATATTATAGATGAATTCCAAATTAAAATTTATTTTTTGATAGCGCAACTTAAGCTTTAAATTATTTTCAGGCACGGCCCACCGCTTTATTTTATTTTGAGGGCGGAGAAGAGCATCTCATCCCCAAGTGCAAAATTATCCCAGAGCAATATTACGTGTCTTTGCATTTTAGGATGGAACGTAATGACTTTTTTCATAAAAATTCTAAGTTCGATGCTTCAAGAACTTAGACCGTTATCCCGTAACAAGGTAACGTATTCGGAGGAGTAGTGGTTGAAATTCAAGAGATTTCAACAGACTCCCCCGATTAAGTTCGACCAACGATCGAGTCGAATTAAGCTACGTAACTATGGTCGAGGAGGGATTCGAACACTATCGGAATCATTTGACATCATGCGGAAAAACGGGAATGGCAAGAGAGTGACATTAAAGCCAGTCGACATTCCGATGTCGAATAACGTGTGAGGGATACATGCTGAGGGCACGGTCTCCCAACCCACCTAAAGATCATTAGAGATGCTGAGATTTCATTTCATGGACCATAAAGCAGAGAATCTCTGGTGCCTTCCAACGATGAAAATCGGAGTAACCGCTCGAATAACTAAGGGGTGTTCGATGGCCCGATTAATCGAATTTTGAAGAGTTCACACGCATGAAGATTCGATGTCATAACCATTGATTCGATAGCTGAAACTAATATCAGCTTCAGTCATTGATTTGAAGATTCGATAATTTCATTAATCACAAGACGGGTGAGAAAATTTATGGCTTCGAAATCATAAGTTTCAAAACGGGAGATTATCATTCCTCCACCTAAAATTTTAAATATTGTAGCTTTCCTGTTCTTAGATAACATAAGTACTTCACAAAAAACCAAGGTGGACAAAAATACTAAAAAAAACGGCGGCTCCAAAAACTTCTAGGTTCCATAAAGTAGAACGAAAAAAATTTAGTCATTTATTTTAGGCTTTCGGTTCTTCAAGAAGACAGACTCACAGTAACATGCAATTTAAGCAGCTTGTCCACTTCAAAATTCTTTTTCCTCAACGTTTTCACTCATAGCCCAGCTTCAACTCTCTCCTCATTCCATTAAACTTTCCCATTCATTTTATGTCCATTCTCCAACCACCGTACCATTCCTACTTGCTGAAAACTTTCTTTGACTCCTGACCACCCTAAGACCTGGATTGTCTTCCCTTCCATCGCATTTTCTCCAACTTCCGCCTAAAGCATATCTCAATTTCTTTCCAAACCATTTTCGTTCCCTAACCCCAATATTCCAGATTTCGGAACAGTACATCTCCAACTTCCGTACCAATTCTTCTACGGATCACTTCTCCGAGCAGTTAGCATCAACGAAAATTAGAAATTCTTACTTAGTCATTTCCTCCTCCTAATGAATAAACCAATATCAACAACCACAGAGTTCAACACGGAGGTGGGTCTGGTTTGAGGGGGTAGAGTTCAACAAGTCATCTCTAAGCTACTTATATTTCCATATAGTTCCGGTACCTAGGACATCTACTCTGCTTTGCCCTTAGTTGAGAATGCCCGAAAGACCTCTCCTAAGTTCCTGGGGCCTTCAGTCAGTGCTCCAACGCTGTCTCCTGGGCTATTACACTTTCTCAAAATAGCTTTAGCATTAAGCTACTATGGGAGCTTTATGCCACATCACGAGTCAAACTCACCTAGTCCCAGAGCTGCCCTAAGTGTCATAGGAGCGCCCCACATACCGTACACTTTACCGTAATACCCTGCTAATTTTAAACTTAACGTAGGACCGGTTCAATAACGTCTACTTTAACAGTTTAGGGGATGATAACGGTCGCGGTTACGCTCAACACTCGACAACTGAGAGACGCCCTAATGGGCCAGGGGCGACTTAGTTAGAAAGGAGACCAAAGTCCTGGCTTCTAAACCGAATTGCCGAAAAACCGAATAGTAGAATGCTCCAGATGTATGTTCTAATGAATTTAATTATGCCATGCCATTTTATATGCTACCAACAACCACGCCAACGGAGCATCGCTCGGCGGCTCCCGGCATGCGTGATTCACGTTGGTTCCTCCACGATCTCTCGGATTCAATCAGGGAAAATTGCTTCACAGGGCATTAATCCTCACTCATTTGTCACTTAATCTCATTTTTGTCGTTCGATTATCCCCTCGCCACTTGCTACTTCTAGTTCGGTGAATCGTAATCTTTTCGTGAATAAGATTGATTAGGAACGCTTAAGTGTGAAATCAAATCACTGCCTCAGACATGTTATACGTTGAACAGTTCGTGTAGATAGATTATGGCACATCTCGCCCATAATTGCCAGCGCACTGATGTGATAATGTGAAATCAATGGGGTGAACAATTTTTAATTAGTCAAAAGGCAGACAAGTGAGAGGCTAGGAGTGAGAAACCCGTCATTAGCAGTTCACTCCTTACGGAGAATTCTCGTTTAGAACTGAGGTGGAGAGTCCCGTGAAGATCAAAGACCATTTCAAAATCCGTCAAACCACAAAATTCTGCTGCATAAAGTGGCCATTATTGCTAACACTCCATCACCCTTCGGGATTTTACAAGAACAACCCCGAGGTGCCAGATATAATAACTGTAGAAAATAACTAGTAAATAACACGAGGAAAATATCCCCGCGTATGGTAAATGAATATATCTATAGCACGCTATTGGTATCGCCTTATCCAACCACCTCTTCGCGAAGAAGTCGGACTAAAAATCGTGTGCAGCTTAATCTCCTCTTTAACAGGGAATCTCCATTCTTAATTTCAGATAGCAGAGAAGATTAGGAATGATAAGATGCTTAATCAAACATCACGGTGAATTAAGTTTCCGTGAAGGATTGGAATTGAAGAGAATTGATTTTCGAATCTTCTTCTCGGCCTCTTAATTTTCTTGGACAATATTTCGTCCGCGTTCCAGGTGCCTTCTTTAGGTCACTTCAAAAGACCTAAAGAATCCAGCTGGAACTCGGGCGAATTATTGTTCAAGAAGATGGATAGAGGCGGAAGAAGTCCCGATAATCCAAGTCTCTTCTATCACAGCGAAAGAATTTTTGATAATTAAAAAGTAAGAAGAAACAATTTAAAAAATATGGCTAAATTCAGAAATTATTTTCCATGCATTTTTGTGGAAATATTCACTTCACTTGCAGGTACACGTGTACTTTTGACCACACACTCATTTCTTTCGTCATAAAAATATGAGTAATTATCATTATGCTATATTGTTGAGTGAAATAAGAAATTGGAAAAAAAAGTCTATCATCAGCTAATGCAATGAGTGATTTCTTGGTCCATAAACGCATACTTCCATTCAACTAGATTTATATGTATGCATGTTGTTAGTTGCACGAATAACGCTATTTGAATTCAGCTAATGCAAGGGGAAAACAAAATATAAATTGTCACTGCATATATCCTTTTACAGCTCTGTGTCGTCCGACCTTCTGTAAGTGCATTGTATTAAAAATTAGTTAAATGAATAATTTGTTTATCTCCCCCAAATATATACCTACACCTACCTATAATGAAGGTAATAATAGGAAATGCGCCAAACTGAATATATTTCCCAAGAATGAATTTACTATCTGAGCGTAATCTTCCAAGAGCTACCGAACCTTTGAGGAAAGGTAAAGTTTTACAGTTATAAATGCCTTTTGAAAACTTGCATAAAATACTTTATCACCCACCAAAATTACGATTAAACAGGGCAGTGATCCATCGCATTCAATTTACTGATAATTGGCTCCTATTTAATGATTAAATTTACTTAATACATTCTGTCCAGTCTGAGCCGTACGCCTCGCCCGTTAGTGAGCTCCCCCCCCCTTCGTTCCTCCGGGGTGTGGTTCCCGCGGTGCTGCGCGAGGATGAGCCGTCCAGCTCGTCCGTTGGCGAGGCCACCCCCCCCTTCCCTTTCCTCCTTCCTGGGGGAGTCGGGAGCGGTGCTCCTGGGCCGAGGGCTTTCGGTCTTCTGATGGAATATGGCACCCGAGTCCGATGGGACGTCCGGTATTTAAGTGGAAGCGGAGTCCGAGCTCGGGGGAGTCTTGCCGTCGAGTTTATGTTGCCGAGACGCCTGAAGGAGCTCCCCCTCGTCAACGGCACGACGCCTCTGGTCACCGTCATCGGCTGCCCGGTCCTCGGCAGGTATCGCCGCCTCACCTTCCCCCTTCATTCCCCTATTTCCTCTGGTTCTCGCCATCTTTACCATCACCCTCCTCTGCTCCGGCCTTAGCGTGCTCCTGTGCTATTTAATGTGATTAAATTTGTTTAGCCTACGCGAGTCTTTTTGTTGGTCCCCTCCCACGGACCCTTGGGCGGTCCAAGTCATATCAGCCGTTCCGACCACTGTCTTTACTTCACTGCTTCGAGAAGAGAAATGTCGGTCGGATAACTGAGGGGCTTTAGTTTCGGACAAGCAAATACTGACAACGGGTTTCTCTCCACTCTTACTCCACTCCCAAATATCTAACTCTTCCCAATCATCCACATATCCTCAACGCCGCCAATGATCCCTAATAGCTACTTAAATATGACTTGGTGAGCGAGCGAGGGTGAAACTACACTGCTAATACAAGCATTTTATTTAGCTGTGTTTTATACATCTACGCACCCTGAAGCTTAAAATTACACCAAACTAAAGAAAATACTTCCTACGTATCCTTAATGGCGCAAACGATCTCAGCAGTAGGTCGACCACCCGATTAACCTCAAAACATTATATTCATCATTTAACCCTTTCTTGACCACTGGGACTTTAAAGTTCCAATCACTTGAAAGGTTTATTTTTCCAAACATATTTCTTATCTGCTATTACTTCTAAAGTAATACCTACTTAATTACGGGGACTTTAACGTCCCTATTTCTTGAGAACATTATTTTTCCAGCAACTACTTTACGAAAAATAGAGCCTTCAAGTGATCGAGAGTTCAGAAGTCCCAACGGTCAAGAAAAAGTCAAGGCGTGATTGTAAGTAACCAGCGCATTTAACAACCCTTATGGTCAACCAATTACTAAAAAAAACGGATTAAAAAAATTTATTTTAATTATTTTTCTTTCAGTCTTAGGATTATTCATCTTTGTCCCGCGGGACATGTTGTTTCCATCGAGCATTCACACTCGGAAACCACGGACGAAGAAAACCTCGGCATCGTTTCGGGAGATTTGGTTGGCAAGTCCCCGAGAGCCCAGGGGCACGACATCGAATCGCCCTCTTAAATAGGCACTCCACGTCGGGAAAGGGGTGGGGAGGGGGGTCGTGGGGGAGTAGGCGGGGAATCAAGACGCAAGAGAGAGAGAGAGAGAGAAAAAGAGACAGAAAGGAGGCGTCGCCAGCGCGACTGCTGTGCACCTCCCCCCCCACCCCATCCTCCCTCCGCCCGCAGCCTTGTCTCGCGTATTTTGAGCGCCACAATCAGAGACGCGTCTTCCTCCGACTGCCTGGCCCGACTGGCGGCGGGACGCCTTAGAAGACGCCACCCGCGAAGCGTCCCTTACCCCCTCCCCCCAATCCACCATTTAACGGGCACCACTCCAAAGAAGAATCCTTCGCGGCGGACAGTCGAGAGAGAGGGACGGTGGCAAATTTCGCGATCACGCGATGAAGTGGCACGGTGACGAGGGACACCTTTGAATGGGGGCGTTTACTCGGAACCGAAATCGCAATTTTGTACACGAAATCGTTAGATGGAAACGAAAAATGAATTTTAGTGAAAAAATTAATGTTCCTACCACAACCGCCCTTGACTGCTTTTCGGGTAAGGGAAGGGATTGGAGGGGGGTTCTCGGAAGGTCTGCTCGCACAGATGCTGTCGCAATTGCTCACATTGGCAGAGTCAGCTGTGTCTCCCCCATTGCGATAAGACGAAGTAGCCTCGCGGGCTCAGTTGTGATTGGAATAAGTCGAAGTCATAAATCAAAAATTAAAAATTAAAATAAGCAAAAGGTGACGCCCACCGAAAAAGCTGCTGTGATAACATTGACGTCATTTTCCTCCCGTCCTTGACTGCTCTTATGGGAAGGGAAGGGCGTGGAGGGGGATTCTCGGATGAACTGCTCGCACAGATCCTGTCGCAATCGCTCCCATTGGGAGTGCCAGCTGTGCCCCCCCCTTTGCGATAAGGCGAGGTAGCTTCGCGGGCTCAGTTGTGATTGGACGAAGTCGATATACGTCAGATGTTGCACCACGCCCACTTTTCCGAAAGGATTAAAAACATCAGTTTTTCGCCGCTTATAACTCGAGAAATAATTGACGGATCAAAAAACGGAAAAATACAGGTCTTTTTATTTTAAAACCCCTATCAGATTCGGTAATTAAAAATATGGTAAACGACTCCATTGCAGAGTGAGAATAGTTCGCTTCCGGAATTATCTCGACTCTTGTCACACTACCTGCCCCATTACTCGCTATTTTGGTCCAATACATCCATCCATCACTGAATTACTTTACGTGTTTACGTCGTCCGTATTACTGCTCGCGAAAGCCATGACCTCTCTATGGCTAATGAGTAGATAACTGCACTACAGAAAATGCAAGACCAAGATAGGTGGAGTACTGAATGAATTTAGAGGATGTCTCGGACGTCTCGGAAAGTTCCCGGAAATATTTCTCGAACTATTGAGAAAATTTAACTAAGCACTGCTCTTAAGTTTCAAAGATATTACTAGTTTCGAGTTCCACTCAGAGGATCTGTTTATACAAGCAAAATCATCGACTTCGCAATAATCAACGCCGGATCGTATTCGGATCCTCTTTGGACGGACATTTGATGAGACTGAATCAATTTTTATCCTGAGAAAAGGTAAGTATAGTATTATACGTAATCCAGACAGGTTTATTCAACATATAACCGCCTGCAATAATGACAGCATGAATGAATGAGAGAACCTGAAACAAGCCTGAACGCATTACACTCTCCACTGTGAAGAAGTGGAAAGCCGATCAGTGATCAACTAAACTATTGCGAGATGACCAATGCAGCCAATTTGAGCAGTATTTTATCTCGATTTTTTAACCGAAACACTTGCTTACAAAGAGGTATTAATAAATATGCTTATGACACAGATTTGCTATCATTCGGTGTTTTCCAAGACTTACTTTCGGCATAAGGTGTAAGTTGTGTGTTTTATAACTAACAAATGTTTAAAATTCCAATTAAAACATACTGCAATAATTAGCAGAAAACTCGTGAAAACAAATAAAAAATACGAAATATTTTTCGTGCTTCGTGTTCCCGTGAATATATGGCATGAAAAGTAGCCATTAATCAAACAAAATGTCTCAACACTAATGGAGAAACTGCCAGCATTTTTATTCGTTGTTGCACAGTCATCGATTAGGACCCATTGCATTAGCATAATCAAAAACAAATTATTCCTTGAGTAGTAAACCTACGCCGTTACCTTTGTCAATTTGGTCACCGTAGATAACGAGTAAAATAAATGAAGACCTAGTAGGGAGCCAGACACACTCGGACATGGACGGACGGCAGATAATGGGATGAGGGTCGATCGGGTCGCCTCTAGGGTCAAAGGGCACAGATGAAGGGAGAGTTTAAGAGCGAGCGGGCAGAGAATGCTGGGCAGGCAGAGGGGGAGGAGGTAAGAGTGAATTTCTTCCAGCAGCCATCGTAGCTCTCGAACACATCTCGTTCATCTCCCAGATATTACCCGATCCAGGAACGTGGTACACAAATGGAAATTCAAGATTTCGGAACGGTTTTACAGGTTTTCTTATATTAAAATATGTACTGTTAAAAGAGAAACGAGACTTGTTGCCAACGCCGCCTCAGAAAGGTCTCTCTCCTCTGGAATGCGCATTCAGCACAAGGAATTCAAATATTTAAAGATTAGTTTTTAGGAATGGGTAAGAAAACAGGATGAGCTGAGAGTTTCGCAAATAACACAACGAACGAATTAAAAGTGTTACTCAGCAATTGGAATGTCTTGGCTGGGAATTTCTGGAGACGAAGAGGTTGAACGCCACATTAAAATTGCATGGTAATTCAAAACAACCTGGCTCAAATATGGCATTTATGAACTCACACAGCTCCTGTATGATAGGCAGAAGCGATGAAATTAGGAGACAAACCAATAAACACAAGAATTGACTTTTTCCGTACCAACCACAACCACAAGAGAAATCATGCGAAAAACTTTCTGAATTTAAAATTTCCTATTTCATTTGTTTTTTTTCAGTCTCTTTTTCATCTTGATGTTCTAGTTGGTAGCCGAATACCTACAATCCTCTGCCGCACGCCTTTGAGATGGCTTGCCGGGTAACATGAAAATTTATATGAAGAATTCCGACTCTCAAAGACTACATTGCGGCTACGTTTTTCCCATGCCAGAAATGCCATCAACAGCAAGCTTTTTCGAGAAAAATGATGGTTCCCCCGTGGAGAGAAGTAATTAAGGTACAAAAAACGTGCGATAAGCTTCGGTAAAATCAAGATACAGCGAGGAGCAATAGCCCCAAAAAAGCCCCAAAGTTACTTCGTATATTCATCTAAGTTTTTGACTTTTATTGCGACGTTACGGAACAATTCCTCGACGTGAAGCAGAATCATTTAACTGCACAGAATTTCAAATGATATTGAACTGATTCTCAACGTCGAATTTTACGAATCCTTACGAAGTTCCAAGAGTTGATTTGCTTCATGGAATTCGATACGTCACAGGCCGGAGTTTAAACGGTCTATTTCCAACACCTATTACAAAAGCATTGACAATGAACGCAGGTAACTCGAACACTTCGCAACCGAACCTTGAGTTAGCATTAACGTTTCGCTCGTGATTAACAAACCGCCTATGTGAAATGCACGTGAAACAATCAATATTTACAGTTCCGAGTAGCTACATGAGCGGCTTACCTAAGGAGGTGCTAAAAAGGTGAGGTAATTACCAGAGCATCATATCGTGAAGGTGCTAATGACTGCCCATGAAATATATCTTCATTATCTGTGATTTCAAGGCCGTCCGCGCACTTAACGTGGCTGTAGTGGCAATCGTGGGTCATCGAATGTATTTTTTTCAAGTAGATACATCGAAAAAATGCTAGAACAATATTTCGTTTAGCGGTAACTACACGGTACCGTACATACCATCATGGAAATCATGCAAAATTGTATGCAGTATTTCGGCCATAATTAAAAGCATGATTTAGACTTAGAAAAACAAGGAATGCCATGACTACTATTGACAGTTATGTCACCTGACATTGACAGCACTTGTAAAACCGCGATGTTTGTTAGTATGCAGTCATTAAAACAATATGCGATTTATATTTGTTAGTTGTCATTGTAATAATATATAATTTATTATTTAACGTTTAGAAGAAAATCTGTGCAAGTGTTATCGAATTATAAAGAAATTATCTCATGTACCATAGAGTTACGTGTTAAAATGGCGTCGAATAACCACCGAAAAATCAAATAGGAAAATGCTTTTTTTCCACTTTTACACAAGTTCATCACTAATAAGGACATGTATATTAAGTTTCACGCAAAGTTTTACAAAGACAAAAACCGCTCCAGCCAACTTAAAGGCGCTTCATGCCAAGAAGAAGGTACAAGAATGAAAACGGCTTTAGACTGCTCTTAACAAAAGCCGCGATGGGAACCTCAGCTTAACGTCCCATACGACGTTCGGGGTACTGAACTAGAAGTGCTCTCCACGCAGCACTCCAGTAGGAGCAAGTTAATCAAGGAAAAATATCTTCTGCTGTCGCGATTCGAACCTCGGCGTGGAATTCCAGCACTGTAACCACCAACACAAACCTGAACCCCTTAACATATCTTCCTGACTACATCACTGCATTTTAACCAATTCGAATACCGACCACTCTATGATGTTACGCAGTGGTTAAACCCTATTTCTGTTAAAAAATAACTAAATTGAACTTAATCAACTACTTATATCAATGCATATAACCGTCATTTAATGGTTACCTAGCTATTTGTGCTGACGAACCGACTTGCTCCTCGGGCGATCTCGTCAGCTAGACTGGATGTCGCGAACATTAAGCTCCGCATGGACGTGAAATATTTTTTGCAAAGTAAGGGATTTTTCACCGGGTTTACGGTGTGATGCTACTTCAGCTGCCGAAGCACTTTAAAAACCCAATGCCGCCGCTACCGTTGGTGCTTCCACGTGCCGAATTATACAGAAACTTATTTCACTGGCTTCTTGGGAAAAGATCATGCGAAATTGGGTTGCTTGCGGTAATCCGAACTGCCAGTTCGACGTCAGTTAAGTTCATGCCAATTAACTGCTAACGTCAACGTCAGTTTCAAAACCGGAACGATTTTCTTAATACTGAGTGCCAAAACACAATACTTTACCTCGTTCTAGCTTAATAAGACGCTATGGAGTGGACTGACATACCATTTGGACATAAGTAGTTTTAAGCGTAAGCATCAAACAACACTATTGGGGATATATTCCAATGTAAAACCTATCCTAATAAGGATATTTCGGGATACGAAGCCAGAACTCTAACTTCCAGATATCCAACCTAAATAAATATGTTGACAATGAAGTAAAACAATTGTCCAACTATATAGTAAGAAACCCATGTCATCGGCAAAGCAAAACTAAACGTTATTTTCCATTGCGATTGTTCGAATATACCATTCATTTGTTATTTTCCCAATTTCCATTCAGACACATCGTGAAGAGGAATCACATAATTTAGACAGGATGGTGTTTTCCGTATTGTTCCTTAAAGCGGTCCATGTTACACGGCTACCTGGGAGAGCACAAATTTGATCTGAGCACGGAGCATCCTCCAGTCTCTAAAAATTCTCCTTAAAGTGTGAGGGACTAGTGCCATAACTGACACTCGACAGGCAACTGGGGTGTTAGAATCCCGATTTCCTACGTCTAGTATGTTTTCCAAGAGGATTCGCCACGGTATTCTAGTTTCTCGAATTTAAAAAGCATCGTTTAATCGGAGCAAACACACATTAAAGCAGCGGGGGAAATTCCTAGAAGGTTCTTATCCGGCCGTCTCAAGTCCACGTGCTCGGAGAACATCATCTTCACCTCTCTAGGTCGGATACGCTGACGCCCCGGCGGGAATCATGACTCGTGAGAACAACGAGTTCATGCTGCGGCAATAAACTTGAACTCGACGGGCAGAAGATAAAACGCCCCTAGGTAGGAGTGCTTGTACGCGGAGGTACTGCCATCGAGTGACGCAATATTAAACAAAACGGGAAAGCAACCTTTATCAACTCGGAGAGGCGGAAACATTCTTCTTGACGGACATCAATGGTAGCAAGAGATGTATAACTTCAGTTCACGACAGAATAAATCCTTCCACGGGCATGATTTACATCCCACAACTTACACTACGAAGCAGTTGCAACTAGAAAACTCGCAATCTCGGACGACTCAAACCTCTGCCCCCCCATAATGATGATGACAACATCAACGTAAATGTCGTAATTAGTCGAGTAGCGACTAACCTCTTAGCCATACGAGCTCGAAAGAGCTATGACAATATCCAGTCCACATCCGTTAACCTTCCAATGTCTAAGCCCGAGCTGGAACGATCGAAGTCAAAAATTTAATTAGATTAAAATGATGGAAACATTTTTAATCAAGTTAATGTAACCTACGTAGAGAGTTATGAGAGAATCGAGTAAAAAGAGGTAATTTAACTTTTAAATAAAATGGTCCATTAGCAGAGTATTTTCTTTGCTATTTCATTTCGGACAAACATAAAAAACCTATTCACTGATCTAGGCTCTAAATAACAAGTTTTCACTTACGATTTTACCCGACAGACTCAACTATGTCTGACAGGGAATAGGCAGAAGAGGCGACCAGGGAACGGGAGCGTTATTTCTGGAATTTAATTTCAATGCTTATTCTAAGTGTTGTGGCTCTCAAACTTTCATTTTTATAAATAATGAGATCATATAAAAAATTAAAAATTGAGTGGTTTTGTAATATATTACCATAACCTTAAGAAATTAACTCATTTGGCAAATGAAAAAAGCTCATCAAACATTTCAAAGCAAGGGAAAGGTGTTTCAACGAAAACTTATAAAAATAATCGCATGCACTGCACTATGGATTACTCCTCCTTTCTTAACATATTTGTTTCAGAATATATTAATGCAGCATTCGACTAGAAAAAATATCAGTAAAAATCACCTGCGAATAAGCAACTAATTTTATTAAGGGGGTAAACCCACGAATTAAAATTTTAAAAAACAATTTCTAGCGAACACATTTCGTTTCGCTAAACTTATTATCTCTTTGGAGTACAAGCATCTATATTTACACATCGTTTTAAAGTGAGTTTTTTTAATGAATGGGATTCCTTTTACGTTTAACCTTCTCGGAAGTGGCTTTTCTTGTCCAAACGCCATGTCCCGAAAGGGGGAAGTGCTCTAAATGGGTCTCTAAGGCCTGTCGGGCAGCACATTACCCGCCAGGATAACCAAAATGCCCGACTGGTTGGGGAATATGAAGAAAAATCACTGAACACTACTCCTCAAGCCACATAACTACATATTTTTTTTAAATAACCCTAGTCGCAAGGGACTATCATGTGGCCTGCCCGAATAACTTTCACCCTTTCAGGCTTGCCAAGGATAACAAGTAGAAATAGCCGTGACTCCCTCTGGGTGCCCTTACCCACCCACGAAGCAAGGGTTTCCAACGCGGCTGCAGCACCAATTTCATCCCCCCATACTTAAACCCGAAATAGGAATACATGCGTAGATTTATCAACCCGGGTGTGTGGAACCAAAAAAATTCGGTACATTTCCTGAATACTTCCCTTGCATCACAAAAAAATTCCGCACATTCAGGAAACTAGTTATCTAGTTATCTCCAGGAAACTAAATGCATCTTAAAACTTACTTATGCATCAAATCATTCTTAATTTTGATGAAATAGGACTGATTGCTGGATATTTTTCAACCAGTTAAGATAGGTAACGACGTAGTGTCCCTGTTGTTCTTCACATAGCTATTGCCTAACGGCTACGTAGCTACTCTATTTTCCTCTCCAGAATGTCAAGCCTCCTTTCACACATTCCAAAAAGCTGTTTTCCTACCTCTTCCTTGCATAACTAACATTCAACGACCTTCGTTCTTCCCCAACCATGTATAACACTTTATTTGTCCTCTCCGCCCACAAATCTTTCATTATTTCTCGTCGTTCTTCCTTAATTTTTCATCCTCACAAGGGCAGTGTCTGTTAAAGAAAGGAGAAATGTCTAGGATGTTAAAGTAAATCGGCAGGCAGTTAGTCCTTGATTAGTGAGTTACGAATCACCCCCGTTATTGGGTAATATATCTAATAATTGGATATCCAACAATAAACAAGCGTGAATATTTGGACCGAAATGAATTATTTTAGGGTCATGAGTAAGGCGTAGACTAGAGGTAATAGTGAATGAGGGTAAGGGGGCTGCATCAAGGCTACCCCAAGGCTCTTTATTTTTCCTCTTCATTTTTGTATAATGACCTAGCCTGGCAATAAATGATTTTAATGTGTTTTTTCCGGAATGCGTTTTAATTTTTTTACGTTGAACGTACGCCGGAAAATGTCGCCGGGACGGCAGCCACCTCGGCCCGCTGCATATCCAGAAAAAAATTCCCATTCATCGTGTACCGGGAAAGTACCATATACTTTATTATACGTTATCTTCCACACACAAATGTCGAACAATAATCTCCAAATAATCCTGAATACTGTGCACTGCACGGTCCATGCGAAAGAATGAGCGTGGAACAAAGAGAGCATCTTCCTAGTCTCCCTTCGTAAAGCCGTAAATTCATCAATAAGAGTTTCATGAAATGCGATCGACCACATCTTGACACATGACGGGCTGACGAAGATAGCCGTCGATGGAATAGTAAATTATAAAAGCATGAAGAGGCCAACCAATAAAATAATCGAGTGGAGAGCAGCGTCAAACCAACTGAAGACTTATTATGGCTATTAACCTTAATTTTATGCTGGAAGTTACTTGAGTCGAATAGGCAGATCGGGTTAGTTTCCCCATCCGAGAGCCAGGATTGCAATCCCACCATTGGCTGAGACCCATCATTGGTATACAGGTACCCACTTGAGTAATATATGGAAAGCATTTCACGTACAGTACTCCGTCCGTCGGATGGGATGTTAAACCGTGGACCCTATGGCGTCACTCGACAAGAGCGAGCTAATGCCGACGCCAGATTTCTCCCCATTCTCTAAAAACCATATTATCCACCAATGCAATAGCGCAATTGACCTTAGCTGCCGGTAGCCTCCCAGGAGTAACCAGTACTAATTGAGTCAAATAGGTACGTGAAGGATGGATCAGAAGTCGAAGAATACCAAGGCGCAGGAAAAAAATGATAAGTTTTACGCGACAGTAAGATACTCCACAGAGAAAAAAATTGACCCGAAAAAAATTGAGCCTTGACCCGGACTCGAACCCCCTGATTTCCGGCCAGGTGCTCAACCAGTTGAGCTACCAAGACGTCCTCTTTCTCTGTGGAAATTCTAGAGCTCAATGCGAGTGATTTTTTTCTCTGTGGAATGTCTTACTATCGTACATTTCAGCGGATAACTCCGCTAAAATTTTCGCGGCTAGCTCCCGAGCTTGAAATTTTTTACGCGACCACTTTCACCTTTTGTTTCACCGCTAGAAGATCCGTTAGCGAATGAATGTCACCACGGCTTTCACTTACGCGCCTGAATAAACACCAGGAATATCGTCTCAGCCACCTCTAGGGAATCTACACCCTTAGGCGAGACGAAGATGTGTCACGCAAGGGTAATGGCGAACATGTGATGTGAACGTCTTCAATATGTTCCAGTTGTAGGTATGCACATACATACATGGCTACGAACGGAAAGAAAAGACAAGAGGAACGCAACAGACTTACTTGGATGAAAGTGGATAGCGGCAATTCTCAGCATCTATGACTGCACATAAAAGAGGTTATCAGTTGTAAGCAGGAGGATGAGGATGAACGGCACAAGATTTTTCACGAAAGAATGGATGAGCGGAAGTTGAGACGCAATATCCTTTTCGCCCTAGAATCAATGGCGAGGAACAATAAGCTATTTCCAACACCGAAAACAATTCGAGCCGGAAGGTTCACAATAAACACGGAATTAAGGACACATGAACTGCGCACGTCGTAAGCTTCAATTAGATGGTGATAATCCATAACACATCTCGGTGTATTATCCCTCTACTTTTCAGTTTCCCTCGAGTTCTATCCAAACCGCTCTTTTTTTCTATCGATGATTCCTCGCCAGTATTGTTTCCAAAAAAAGTTCGTCGCATTAATTCTTAACCATCCCGAATTCCACTAAAACTACTACCAGCCAAGTTCTATTCACTCTTCACGGCATAATTTCCAATTCTTAACACCAGGAAAAACCTCCAGGACACCCAGAGAATCAGTACACCATGATAAGGTAAAAATAAAGTTCAAATGACTTTTTATGCAAAATCTTCTACATGCTTCCGGTTTCTGCCTATTCTGTCGATCCAACTTTTCAACATGTTGCGCAGGTAACCAAAAGTATAACTACTTTCTCTAAACCCACGATGGCTTAGAATACTTCATGAATCCGAGATTAAATGGTGAAATTTTTATGTCATTTCTTTTCACGCCACGTTTCGTAAATTTCGTATCGAATTTCGAATCTCAAAAAATAAAGTTGAGTGCAGAATCGATACACGGTCGTACAAATATGCCACGTTTCTGTAACACGATTACTTCCCGAGTAAGTTTGGATGGTTTCCTCAGAATTTCACTTTCTCGAGAACTTGAGGGAAGATGAAAAACGGAAGGAGAGTCGCGCCATGCGGCGACCTAGGAAGGGTGAACAGACTAGCCTCGGGGAGGCCGCAGCAAGAAAGTTATTACAAACACGGAGTAACTGAGGAGTTCATTGAGGCCAGAAACTGGGTGCGGGGAAATAGAAGGAACTTTCCACCAGATGGCCCCTTTAATTTGAGGCTGCAGATGCTGGGCATCGACGTACATACATCACCAGAACTCAAAAACCTTGCAGGTTATTAAGTCGTTCATTCCCAATCCAAACATGGACATATTTTATACTTCGATGGGCAAACTTTTCGAATCAGGAGAATTTATCAACGGTCACCCTATCATCATCTTAAGTATCCCACCAACCCTGGTAGTTCTGTAAATAGCTCCTGCTTTCAGTTCCCCGCTAAATTATGTCTGCCTTCATTCCATCCAAAATGCCTCTTCTTCTCTTCCCTCTCCCGCGTTTACCAAACATTCTCCCTTCTATTATCATCTTCAGCATCCCGTTACCCTCAAAATCTCCTAAACCAGTGTGTTGTCTTTGAATACCCCCAAACAATACTTGCTTCAATCTAAACTACATACATACTTACTCTTAGTTTCCTTGTCCATCAAGCTAGCCTTCTCCATACTCACAGCGACCAGTTTCCGCCTTATTTCCGCAGAAACAATTTTTCAGGATTACAAAACAACGTTTTAAGGCCCCATTTGTCTGTTTAAGTATTTTTTTTAGGTCAGAAAGCCATAGATACATAGATAAAATGCATAACTTTTTCATATGATTTCTTAGTAACAATGCTCTATTGACTATTTGTTTGTATGCTGCACGTTTTGTAAACAGGTTTTGATAATAACCGAAGTAATGTGACTATATAAACTAGAAGTTAGTCTTATAAAACCGAACCTTACAGTACTCCCAAGTTTTCGTAAAATTCTCCAACTGGTTTCCCTACTACAGAACCTATTTTAATCACTGATGCTTCCAACATCAGTAAACTGTTCCATTTCTTCTACTTCATGCCTGCCAACCTTGATATTTATTTCAACCTTTTAGCTCTGAGATGACATTATTTGCGTTATCTTTGAGTTGATTTTCATCCCGCATGCATTACGCTCAATCGTTGCCATCAGTTCTTTAAAGATGTAGTAACTCTTGATCACTGGCAAATCTAGATAACCTGATAAGTTCGTCTCCTACATTAATTTCAAAATAAGTTTTTCTATTCATTCCTCACATCTTCATTTACACCAATCCCAAGGATAAAAAACTCTCCTAACTCTCGTGGTGAATAAATCTCAAAAGAGATTAATAGGGACGAAAAATACTGGGAGAGGGAACCAAATGAGTCTAATAAATTTTCTAAAAGAGGACTTCGAAATAGCATTTGAATGCCTTGATGAAGCTAATCGAGGTATGAATAAGCCGTGGGAGTGTGTGGGAGACAAAGCACGGGACACTCAACGGAAAATAAAAAAGCCTTAATAGCACACGCCGTGACGTGCAATTCCTCACTCAATATAATAGGAGGAAAATCGGCAGTAAAACCTGAAATAATAAAGTAAATCACGGAACGAAAACTAAACAGAATTTGACCAATTTATGAAAATAGAACAATCACAGGCTGAGGAATTATTGTGCGGTTGGAAATAATGAAAGGCTACAAAGACAGGTATAAGGATTCCAAGAATTAATGAATGAAGCGAACATGTGAATAGATGGGACGTAATTTCGGCCGAGAAGAAGCCAAACAACATCCGGATCTACATCAAAGTCGATCGGAACAATCCGAAGGCCCGTTTCCAATCACGTGAAAAGCAGAAATGGCTTCTTAAAGCCGGATGTTAAGCTCTTCTTCGCACGAGAGTATGATCATCACCATCAGTCAAGATTGGTTTGACCAAGCACTCCACTTCACTCTCATATCGGCTAACCAGTTTATGCCACCACAATTATTACCTTCTGGGTTAATTATCGTTCCCTCACTACTACTTTCTCCTTCAAGATTGTCTTCATCAGACCACCATGTATCAAGTCGTGTGCGGTTCAGACCAATTTTTCTTCCCCATTTAAAAAGTTCTTTCTGCGGCTAATTTGCCCAATTTTCACAAATATAAAGGACTGCGCTTCAGGCGTACGTTTAAATGAAGTGTTTCCGGAGATTTACGGCCATTGATAGTGGAGGACTCCACCTCCGAAGGTGGGCCGAGATGTACCCCCACAGCGTGTGGGAACTAAATCTATGACGAATGGCATGGGAAATCACTTGCATCAGAAATATTTACGTTTTCGGGCGGTTAACTGTCTTGTTCAACCAATTATGTTACAAGGTCTCTTAGAAAGGATTGGCAATCCTTGAGCGGCGAAAATAACGTGCGATGAATGGGCCGGGAGAGAAAATACATGCCGGTTGCACGTCTTAAGATTTCTTAGCACGGAGAAATTCAACTCATAGTGGCAGAAACCTAGTGCATGTTTGGCGATGGTTCACACTCCCTCGTGGTGGTTTGCAGGGCATCGTGCCCTTTACGTACCCCCATGCTTCCTAAGATCCTACCCCTCCTCTTCCGTATCTTCCCAGCATTCTCCATTACGCCACTCTTCTCCAACGTTCCGTTCCCAGCGAACAACGCGTCCTCAAACCGCCCTTACTCCCCCCTCCGCATTACACCCACCAACTTCCTTTTCCCTCTCATATTACAACCTTCTTCGTTTCCAAATCTTTCCTTCCCAAGTTCCCACCTCCAGTCTTCTCCGGATATATCTCCAAGACCTCCAATACAAGATCACCAAATTTTCTCTAGGATCAAGACTGTGAAGAGCGTCGAGATCCATATTGGGGTTAGTGACGATTATTATTATTATTTAATATCAAATCGATAAGGATATGTTCAGATGAAATGTTCACCTCAATCTTAGGTCATGTCTCACATTTTTCTTGCACGCTCTCTTCCCAACATTATTTCTCTTTTCAGAATAAAAAATATTTCACCGCTCACATCATTCCATGTAAAACGTATATTAATTAATTTCTCTTTCCTCACTTTACTATCATTCTAACCACCTTCAAAAATCCCATCGCCCTAAATTACTTGTTCCATCCACCAACTATGTTTCCCTCTAATTTACTCCCGTAACCTTCTTTCATCCCTAGCCATCTCAACTACTTCTTCACACGTATTCCTTACGGACAATTTAACGTCTGCCACCATCTTCCTAACTCTCAATGCAAAAGCTGTTAATATTTTCTCAAGTACCCGTTAAAATTCCTAATTTTCAATGCAGCAACAACGATTTTGTCGAGACTTTAAAGCGAATAATTTAACATTACCCACGATCAATGTCCAATGCCTTCTCGAAAATGTCTCCGTGAGATTTAAGCTAGATTTTTCAATCGAAAATCACGGTGTGGGCGGGATCCGCTCCTACAGGAATCGGTGGGATTAAGGGTGGAAGGTCGGATACAAATAAGAAAGGGAATTCGGAAGCAGGGCTAGACGGCGGGCCGAAAAAATCCAACGCAGCTCCAGACGGCAATGACCAGCCCTCTCTTCTTCGCCTTAAGCAAGATTCCTAAATTGATAAGCAGAGGGGGTCAGGACAGATGCCCGAGGGGGCAATTATTTCCTCCCCAAACTGACCAACACCCTTCATCTCCCGACATCACGAGATTCGGTCCAGCTCCCGCACTCGCTTCAGGCGAGGAGGAAATTGCGAATTACGTCTTTTTGCACCACAACGGAGCGGCCGCGACAAAAAGAGCGTAATGGCCACTCCCACGCGACCGACACTTCTGGCACGCAGCAGGCACTAATTGCCCAATTCCCTCCACGTCTACGCAAACCTTGTACTTTACAAGGGATGAGCTACCTTAATTACATACCTGCAACACAGCAGGTATGTAATTAAGGTAGGAGGCGGTATAAGGTGACGATATATTGTATGAATTGAACGGGTGATTGATATTTTTTAAAACAACTAAAGTCATAGACAACATTTGACATATGTTTCACAGGCACGATTAAAAAGACGTTAGCTGATTACGGGTCAGCAAGAAATCGGTGAAATGTTGTGCTTCCAGTAAACAGGAATTAAAAATAGTAATCATAAAATTACGGCTCGCTAACCAGGGAATAAATAAATGATATGTTGATTAGAAGCCGGCTTGACTGTCAATTAGCTTTGAAATCGGCTAAACTATTCTTGACATAAATTATTGATGTTTACTTTTGGTCAAAAACGCATAAATACTTATGCATCGAACTTCCATGTTCGCACCCCATCGCACAACCTACAGCTAAGTTAAGACGACATGATAGCCAATTGGACTAAGCACACTAATCAGAGGAGTCGGGTTCGATTCCAAGAGATTTTTCGACGCAAGCACAAAGGAGGAGCAGCAAAGGAGTAGGATAATAATGTGTGCTGTTCAATTGCCTCATTTCCATTTCACACTATTCATCAGGTTACTTTTTTCTCCTGCACTACTTAGGATCTCTTCGTTGATCTCCAGGCCTATACGATTGTCGTTAATCATTTTTTTGCCATAGAAGGAAGAAGGGTGCCAATATGATGGGTAGTAGGGTGAGGCAGCTTACCAGTGGGCAACTTGCCAGACAATCAAGCATAATAGAAACCGTTTAAGTAACACAAAAAGAATGATCGGGGAAAACAAAGATCATACATTCAACCAATCCTCCCTAAGGGACATTTAATTTCTCCATATGAATCAAAATGTCTCTCTCCACTCACGAACACGAACCAAATCATTCTAATATTAGCCTTTAGCCCACGCCACAGCAAGAGCTAAGGAATTTCTCGGGCCGAAAACCACAATAGGAAGAAGTACATGATAAAAATAGCCTTGATAAACAATTTCCCTCCATTCTAGATTCTTTTTAATCCTAGAATTTCCTAGTTTTTAGGTTCTGACAACTGTTTAGTTACCTGCACGCCACCACTGCGTCTGAAAAACCATCACACAGATGGGATATCATGACATTTCTCCGCGGGAATAAAAGAAAAACGATACTCGCTGCGCGCATTCCATTTTTGTGCGGTGTTTTAATATTTCCAAGGGATGTCATCAAGATAATGGGAAGGGAGTGGTGGTTACATAGGATGAGAGCGCCTCCCGATAAAAGACGTTCTTACGCAAGAAGAGTGGTAGGCAATTATTAAATTACTCGAGCATGAGTCATGGCCAGAAAAGACTTTTTCCACTCCATAACCATGATAAACGTAATTACTGTGGTCTGAAAAAAACGCCTAAAAGAACAAACAAAAAACATCAGACGATCTCCGAAGGGCGGTCAAGGAACTCAGGGAGGCGAGGCCTCCTCAAGTAGTAGTCCTCGCGACCACGGTCGAAAGTAATTCGGTCTTCTATGGGGCCGGCGCTGATGACTCAGTGATGGAAGGCAGAGGGGCGCTGGGGCCAATCGTCCGATGAGCTTTGTCCCCATGCTTGAATCGGCTAATTGAAAGCGAAGACAAGCGGGCTCCGCTCGGAGCGCAACAAAACCACGGATGCGCGACTCGAACAAACGACTGTCGGGTGACGCATCTTCGAATTCCAGCACGCCGAGTAAGATGAAGGAATGGTCATTCCGCATATTTCCTCCACGAATATTTGCATAAAAGTCATATGCGTGAAAGATTTAAAGCATTCTGCCTGCCCCCTAGTCTCAACGAGCCCAAAAGTCCTGGTTCAATGCATTATTAAATCAATAATGGAATAATGGGGTAGTCATTACGGTTTTACGTCGCGAGCACGCTTTGGAAACGAAATTCTTATAAAGTAGTAGGAGCTCTAAGCCGTAGGTATATTCCGATAGACATAATTTGCACCGTTGAGATAAGGTTTGCATTTGTATATAAGGATTAATTAGGAATAGAGCAAGGGTGGAGAGAAACCCAACGTCGGTATACGCCTGCTCTTCAAAATAAAGGTTCCCGGGAGTTTTGACGTCCCGCCCGACGAAAGGAACACTGCAATTTAAGTGATCTCCACACACCATTCAAAAACCAACCGAAATAAAATATCTGCAATAAGCGGGACTCAAACCCGGCACCAGAGGTTGGAAAGCCAGTAATCTAACCTCCACACCAACCTAGTTCTGGCGCGGAGTTTTAAGTACTTGCCTCTGATTCCGATGGCTCGTGTTTGATTCCCGAAAATAATAGAGATTCATTTGCGGGGAACCGATCGCTTTCTACTGCCCTATGGATAGCACTTCAAAGTTCAATACTCCGTCGAATTGGACGTTTAACTGTGGACTCCTTTCGTCACGAGCAGGCTTTTGCCAACGCCCAATTTCACTCCACCCTCCCTCAACCACTCCCAAGATTCCGACTTCATCCCAAATACCCAACTATCCTCTATGACGCAAACGACCTCAGCTGTCGGTCGCCTCCCTTGATAACATCAACCAAAGGCGACAAGGGGTCCTCAGTTATAACGTCACGCTCGAAGAGTGGAGTGCTGAACTTTACGCCACGTCATCTGTATTTTCAAGTCTGTACTCGCACTAATACGAGCTTCAAACAGGGAGGAAAGGTATATGGGTGGGATGGACGGGAAAGGAAGAAGGGTGGAGATAAGGGTCGACATTTGCCGGCTCTTAACGAAAGGAGCCAAAGAGACCATGACATAACGTTCCATCCGACGAACGGAGAACTGTACTCATGTTCTTCACTAAACACTCAAATAGAGGCCGGTTTAAAAATGAAAAATATCTTCCACGACCAGGTTTACATCCGGGCCCTCCAGGTGAAAGGCTAGTACTCTATCCACTGCACCAATCCGACCCCCACCCCCAACATTAAGCAATCTCCACACGGCACTAAAATAAATACCAGGATATAACAGACAAATCGCGACTACCGGGATTCGAACCTGGGCCTTGGGGGTGGGAGATCAGTGCTCCAGAAAACAAAACCGGTCTGATTTCTCACGGGCAGACCCTTCTGATGGATGGAAAGGACACGCGATAAATCTGGCCAAACTGATACTGATTGATGCTCGGCTCTGCGGTAACTTATGGTCCTACCAACAGCGGGCACACCGTTTTCGAGCGCTGTTTTTGCTCCGGGACAGGTGCTCGAGCGGGAACAAATGGGGTGCACGTCAAAATATGCCCCTTCCCCATCGCTGCCACCAAATCCCCTGGCTCGGCCATACCGCCCCCCGGCGCCGTCTGGCGTCTTCCTTTTCCCCCGTCCCCTCAGCCCACCGACCAACCAACGACCCCGCGACCACCTAACCAACCAACCACCCCGTTATCTCCGCCCCTTCCTCCTCCTATCTTCTATTTATATAAGGGAGCGAACCCCGAACGGCGGCTGCCCGCATGCTCCTTTCCGTCTGCGTTCAGCAGGGGCAGTCGTCAGCGGCGGTGGCGCCACACAGACGCCAAACGGGGTCTCTACGCGAGTTTCCGGGCCACCACCGATTCGAAGCCGACTGTTTAACCGAAAGTCAGACCAGTGTACATATCGTAATGCTATAATAAAATTATGCGACTTTATTGGTTATAAATTGAGACAAAACTGTCCCTTCTTCCATCTAACCCCTCGTCAAGTCATTTACATAAAACATATGATTGTCATCACATGCACAGTTGTAATCTGAAGTTCAAGAAAAAATTATAAAAAGATATGATACCTACAGGAAATTAAAGAATAATTAACTAACAAAACATATGTAAACATTATATAAACATTAAACATTGAAGGAAATTATGGTGTGAAAGTATTTATGTTGTGCATGTTTGGTGAGAGTTCACCCCCTGCCACACACCTTTATGGCGGCTTGCAGGGTATTATATAGATGTATTTACAACTGTGGGAAAAACTTGAGCATTATTATGCTTACAACCTTCACGAAAAAAACCTACTGGAGGAAAACGCCTACACAATGATGGGGGGTGTGATAAACCTGCGATATCCTTCTGATAGTGTAGCTACTGTTTTAAAACGAATTAAATAAATGCAAAGGGCGAAACAAAGAGCCGCTATAGTTCTCCGCTTGTTTTGTTCCGATTCGCTCAAAACGCAAAATTCCTCCACGGGTTACGTCAGTGGACAGATCAGAACCCTTTATTTCTTCACTCAAAACTTTTTTTATTCGCAGATTCGTTGAGTGATAACGACTAAAACACCAAGAATTTATGCGTGAAAATAAAAAATCTCAATTTTAATATTTTTGAAAGCTCGGGATTCGGACCACATGGCAACAGGGTATTAAGGTGGGGTTAGTGAATGTTGCCCGGTAATAAGCGAACGGAAAAAAATGGAATGACAGTTCATCCGTCGTTTTGACTTATGTTCCATTCACGCTAGGAATTCGAAGAGGGCCGCAGGCAATAATAGCCTAGCAGTGTGACTGAAAATACCACCCCAACCAACGGACAATCTTTTTTAAATAAAAGTTTCTTTTTCAACGAATATATACCAGCACGATATCTAGCGAGCAGAAAAGAAGTGCAGGGAGCAAATTCGGTCACTCAACTAACGCATTCTCCATGGCTAATGTAGAATCCTGTAGCGCATTAATAACGATAGCTGTAATATATTCCATTTTACTCTTCGATTCCTCGGTAAAATATATTCATAAACGTTTACATAATCATTTAGACCATACGACGTGCCAAGCAGCACTTAGAAAAGCTTCAGGAACAGAGAGGTGGCAAAGTACGAGTAATAAATAAATATAAAGAACAACGGATGGCGAAGATATTACACACAAATGAAGAATCGACATTAAAATTTCTATAAATTCAATTCCATCCTAGATATCGGAAAGGCTATCGGGTGAGTGCGCGCGTCGAGAACACGCACTTCCATACCGAACTGAGGATCAATAAACGCATTCAGTTAATGCAGTATGATGCCAAGACAATGGGTTTACCTCTGTCCTACTTCCATTCTGAATAAATATTCTACCTGCGCCCAAACAGCTCACCTATTCTGAAAGGTAAAAATGACCAAGTCCTGGGTCACCTCTCTAAACATCAACAATATTCAGTGAATCAAGACTACGTTTCTAACGGGGCAAAATTTAAGCCTGTTTTGATCAAATCAAGAAAACCTATACGCAGTTCACCAGCGTTTACCGTACCTACCAATGCCATCGCCGCACTATTTTAAGAAATAATTTGACAATGATTCTGCAAAACATTTTGTTTTTCATAAAAAAATAGAAATTAATTACAAGATGAAGAAATTACAAACCAACTCCACCCATTACAGGGTGATTATTTTAAGGTCAAAGTAAAATGTTGCCATTACTAGGTGGTTAACTGGTTCCCATTTCAACTAATAGGTATTAATCGTGCATGTTATTGCACACGTTTGCTGATTATTCACTCCCTGCCATGTGCCCTCGAGATGGCTTGCAGGGTATTGAGTACATATAGATGTAGGTAACCATTTTCTAAGCCAAAACGAGAGTGATCATATACTTCCAGAGATGTTGAGCGAAACAACGAAAGGACGAGAAAAGATAATAAGAGCAATTTTACAACACAATGGATGATTTTTACTGTTGAAAAAAAGGTCAAAATTGTGCATTTGAACAGTCGAAAACAAAACCAAATAAAAATAAATTATCACTGGATTTGCATAAGCATATTGTAAAAACAGAACATAGTTGTTAGCAGTTTTGAGACGGAGAAAAGTCAACGACGACTCTCTATGAACGTAAGGTGTCATACAGATATCGGAAAACAATACATATAACACCCAAACAAAGAGAACCAATTCAGTACCATCAATACCTAGAGATGAGAGAACTCCGTTGGAAGAGGCCAATGCATCAAAGGCAACGATTGGAAGTATAAATGACGGGAAACACCGCGAGTTACGACGCAAAGGAGACGTAAGACAAAGGACGATCGATCATTGCCAGCAAATATTTGCACTGGAGAAGGACACCACTCCCCAATTAGGAAAATGAAGCAGTATAGATTATCACGAACGCCAAGGCATACACGAGGATCCTTACTAGGGACTCAACGTATCAGGTGCACATTTTGCGAATCGCAAATGAGCACGCACAAAATTGATGGGATCTAGCTTTACTAAGAGCTAAAATTATTACATGCGACAATCAGCAAAAACTACTCGCAGATTAACGCCATCACATCTGCCGTGTTCTTCAGCGCAGTAGAAGATAATTCCACAACCTCTATACAAACAAGTATCACGGAGAAAAAAGTGAACAGCCGACAATAAAAAAGTCACGTTATTCTCTTTATTTTAGAACAATCGAATTCCCAGCACTAAGTAAGTGGGAGAACAATGTCATAAAAATTTTCTCCAACTTTAATGATACTGTGTTTCTCTCACTATTGTTAATGAAACACCTATGAAGTCACTGCTGTTTATTTTTATAGCAGGATCATCTCTACTTCTTTGACTCATTTTCCCAATATCGCATCCATCTCAAACTTCATATCTTTTGCCAGCGTTCATGCCGTCAAGTAGTCCCAATATTTCCTCCCTCATACGCCCTTACTTTTCCCCTCCAAAAACCTTCAAAAACGTTCCTTTGCCTCAAAAACACATCCTGCGTTCATTTTTACCGCTGCATTTCAATTTCCCATCATCAATTTCTTTTCCTGACATATGTCACGAATTTTAATTCGGCATAATTCTCGAGAGAGAACTGACCAACTGGCAATTACGGCCACACATTAAACGAAAGAAGCGATAGTATCTCCGTGGAAAAAAGGAAAAAGGGCAAGAAAAGAGAGGAAGTGAAAGAATGAAACTTATCTCAAATAGAAGAGTAGCAGAATTGCATTTAAAGGGGCTCCAACCTCTACAATTATATCGAAATTTCTGAACTACATTAATCGAGAGTCTAACACTTAAAATAATAATTACCCATGCCCGAGACAGGACTCGAACCCTGGACCTTCGAATCGACGGGCAGATCTGACAAATCACTAAATTCAACGTAAAACGAAAAATACAAACGCACCACGCTCCCCTTCAACGAAGTCTTTTACGCGTGCCGAAAGAAGATTGTGTGGTGGCTAAAGTAATCTCCTCCTATTTGGAGGGACCTAATTCCAATTTCGGCACAGTCAGAGCTTTCGCACGGGAGAACCTGTCCCCACATACGTGCTTTGTTGAAAGCACTTCCGAGTGCCGTACTTCGTCCGTCGGATGGGACGTTATGGTGGCTTTGAACAGAAGCAGGCTTAAAGCCGACGCCAGATTACTCTTAGTCCCATCACTTTTTCCCAAAAATTACGTACAACCAATCCAACAGTCAACTTATTCATCATTGTTCAAATGCCTTATGCTGTCGATTATTACCACGCATAACAACAGCGAGAAGCGTTTTCACTGTATCATTGTATACATCAATGGCCTACGTAGAAGAGGTTATTTCCCAATTTCGCATTTTTATGACGATACCCACGTCCATACATTTTTGGGAAAAAGACAAAAGATCCTGACTGACCTGACCTTGAATCTAATATAAACAACCTTTAAGGCATTGGAAATTGCGGAAAAATTATGTAACTAGGTTTATTTCCATGGCGTTGTAGCAAGAAAATTATGTAGGCTTGCATATTTCCTGAGCCCCAACTCGAATTCTATACAAAGGTTTTTTTATCGTCATTCTACCTACCTGTTACCAAGGGTAAAGCAGAATAGCAGACTTTCGAGAGAAAAAAGGCAGGGTAACCCTCGACTTGCCAAAGACACGACAAACCTAGGGTGTCAATAAGCGTTGAGGCAAATTGATCTAATTGTCGACCATATATTCTTTAACTTTCTCTTACGGTAGCGTAACGCTAAGGTGGTATGATTCTCCTCACACTTTTCCAGAATTTAAAATGCTGGTCTACCCCACCACTATTCTATTCCTTATTCATTACTTCAAGTAGTGGCTCACGCGACAAAATAACGAATAGGCTCATTCCGAAAGGGGCAATGGCAAAAGGCAGGGGGAATTGAGATACATGGAGGAAGTAGAGATTTTAAAGAGAAGAATAATGTCAATATGAAAAAGATATCTGTTAAATGAATTGAGAGGTGAGTGACGTCAAATTGACCTTAGGAATGATGACTAGCGATGAGGAAGACATATTTTGCCGTAATAGCTGATATACTCAGATGCGGGAAAGCCTAGACTGGAAACGATAGAGATGTTGTGTCATCTGTGTGAAGGATTACGGAATGAATAAATCGCGCAATTAGAGGATGTAAGAAGAAACCAAAGAAACCTCGGGAGAATAGGCACATAATAGGAGGGATAAACTGATTAGGCACATCGAGATGACCTAACCAAGAAAAATAGATGACGAAGAAGCGAGTAATGGATGACAATGAGAAAACATATGATATTGTGAGTTGTTACTCAAAGAGGAATCGATGGAAGAGTTGAGTCGAACCTATCCAAAGATTAATAACAAGTGATGACGAAGTTATGCTGATATCGGAAGAAAATAACGAGCACTTCGGAGCTTAAGAAGATGGATAGGCATCAAGAAGAAATTAGGGTGGGGCAAGAGGAACTGTGCCAACGAATGCAAAACGAGTGCTGGATGATTTATCACGCCAGACAGTCCATAGACCTTACCCAGCCACAAAAAACTTAAGAGCAATAAACTGACATACCTCTGCCAAAAAATGAAGTTAATGCAATCAAAGATTGCAGAGCATTTCCACCGAGCAAAGATAATGATGACAAATTAAGATGGATGATCACCAAACTGATGCGAAAGGGAAGATTGCACTCGAGCATTGGTGAGGAATATTCCATTGCACTAAAAGGAATGACAGCGAGGTCATCACCGATAAGAGCACCACGGTAACGACGGAACTTGGTGACTTTTCCGTCCACCTCGTCCGTAAATGCATTACTCGCTTTACACTCGGAAAAGATCACTGAATATTCATTGATATTTGATACATAAAATCAAATTTAGAAATTACTTATCTCTTAATTGCATGAAGGAGGGTAACTACTGACAGAAAATCAGACGGTTGAACCGTAAAATTTAAACTATTGTGCGGAACTAAATAAAGACATCGTGAAAAATATAAGATTCCGGAAGAATTGTTATGCCCATCAAGACATACCAATTAAGGTAGATTACAAAATCGTACGTTTTCAAGGACATGCTGCACAGATTTGCATTGGAATGATTCCATACACTCTCATGCGTATAACGAGGAAAATGTAAGGGAGATACCACCGTCAAGTGAGTCATGTCGCTCATTCTATACTAATGTAAATGCAAAACAAAAAAAAGCTCTAGATTTTACGTGTATAGCCATGCATTTCCACGACATTGTTTTTAAGAAAAGTACTCTCAAAACCGCTTACGCTTACTTGCAAGAATGTGTTTGACAAGATAAAACACAAGTTTTTAAACATTGGCATTAATAAAATGAATTCAAGCCCAAAACTGATATGAAGATTTTTTCCTGGAAATGAAAATATTTAAAAGGTATCGATTCAACTCAGATTAGGAATCATTAGGAGAAAATTTAGCATTTAGAGAAGGAAAATTGCTTAAATTTGTTAGAAACTGAGTTATACAGTTATGTATTGTATGTAACTGAGTTATGTATTGAGAACCGCGGACTCGGGAAGGTATTTACAAAAAAATATAAACGTCATGTTATATGTATATTTGGTCTTTCTTTGATTTCCGAGGCCGCCTGAGTGATTTTGGGCGGTAACGCTCCGGTTAAAAAAGGCATAGAATCCCTTCTGTGACAAGACAATCCCTTCTGTTATATTGTTTCTTACGATTGAGTCAGGTTAGATGGTGAGACCGAACCTTTACACCTTAAAGCACAATTATGCAGCTTAACCTTCGGAAAGTTATACACATTGTCAGCGATGGTGGTGCTTTTTAACAGGAAAGAAGCATAATTAATGAATGATTTAAAAGAGCACTATGCCAGTACGAAGAGTTGGCATATAGAATTGTTTAGTGGACAGCTTAGTCAAATTAATCACCGCATTTATTGACTAGCGGATATAATGATGATAAGGAACGCAATGGTAAAATGCGGAAAATTTCAATCGTTTTAACTCGTCCAGTCACGATGGGAACACTTGTAATGGTAGCGCATTTACGTCGTACAATGGTAAAGTTCGAATAGTAATGAGTTTGATCGAGGAGAGCAAAGCGCGGAGGATTAAATAAGGTCTGTCGAGAGTAAAGGGGAATAGCATTCGACAGAAATCCCCCCACCTTCCCGCGGACACTGCGCCAGCAAGAATCGTTACTTGAAGGGCTTCCTCTGCCGCCTCCTCGTACTTTCTCAATACAGCAAGGTCACACTGAGTATGCACTTGCTCTCTCTCGCCTCTTTTCATCCCTTCAACCACCCTTCTTTCTCTCCCTCCACCCGACAATCCCGTTACGTCATGCATTCGCAAAACACGCGGCCGGACTCTTCTCTTCCGAGAGAGGGGAGTAGATTCGCCTCCGCTCTAGCTCGAGATCGGCATTCAATCTGACCCGCGCCAGATTCCCAAATGACGTCATCATAAGGATGCGAACTCTTAGAAAGGGGGAAGGGGGTAGGGAGATCTCCAAAACAAGGAACTGGGACACGGCTGACGCGTCCACCCCACACAAGCTCGCCTCCATGGCGGGATATGCAAACAAGTTCCCAGCAAAAACACCTGGAAGACGTGTGCTCCAGCCGCGATACGGCGCTCAATTTAATACCGTGGGTACTGGCGCATATCACTTGTTTTTAAGGCCAAAGCTCCCCCTGAAAATAATGGCCGAACAATGTAATAATAACTTATTTTCAGGATTTCAAATCCTGGATACAAAATTCTTAATGTCAAGTGGGTTCCGACATTTTGAGCAAAATTAATGCTACGGTAGTTTCAAAGACAAAACACATCGAATAATCAGAATTTAAAAGTATCTTAAATTAGAGGAAGTGTCAATGAAAATTTTAAAATGTTCACGGAGAAATGGGGGATAGAACAAAACACGAGTATAAATGGTACGTGAGACCAACCATTCATGATGGATCAATTTGGATAGGAAATACTTCCCACGCCAACTATCATTTGCAAGTTTTTCTTCGGCTCCTCATTGCTACATCCTACATCTCATTAACCCGAACAACCTGCACCCCTCCTTCCTCTTCCACACTTACCTACCATTCTCCCTACATGGAAGAATGTCTCAATACCACCACAATAAAGACGTTCATTTATTTATTCACAGATCCTTCACAGCAACTTCGCCCCTTCTAACCTTCTTTCCTCTTCTCCTCCTTACTTCACAGGTTCTACACATTGTTTTCCTCCGAAATACAACCAAGGTGATAATTTCTTTAACTGACTCGATGCCAGGAAAAAATCAGGAAATTGATGCCAAAATTTTTGAACGAATGCTTCCTCGTCTGGAACGATGGGATACCAATTGGTTCGTTTCAACTAATTCTCCCTCCTCAATCTCCATCACGTTTACCTCACCTTAGATGAGCTGTATTCCCAGAAAGTGCTCAAATATTGATTTTACGGCAGTTCAAAATCAAAGAGCGTGACCGATATTAAGAACGCAAAATATAAACTGACTCCAGATAAAACATGCTTCTCGATCGTAATTTAAAATTCATTCATTTACTAAATCTATGGACCCACTGCGTTGCGCAGTAGTTGTGCAGCCAGTAGTACTGAAAATAAGGACGATTCGTCTTGTATGCAAATGAATACTGCATGATTATCAAAAAGGGGAAATACCACTTTTCCGCTACCTAACCAAGAAACAGAATACGCCAGAGTTTGATTTCTTAAGGCCGCACGGACATAAAACTGCGGCAAAAGTGACGGAAAAGGGGAAGGATTCGCCTCACGTTCCTAAGTCACGTGCACCAAATGCACGCCCTTGAAATATCCCACCGCTCCTCGCCCTTCCTTTGTCTTCCCTCCCCCGGGAACCTGTTCGCAGGGATCTCTTCAAAATGGGATTGGATTTGGGGGCAGAAGGGTCGGCCCGGAAGAAATCCCTCCATTACTGGAGCTCCAGGAGTCATTCATCCGGGTTCCTTTCGTCCCAAATCCGCTAAGATGGAAGATGAATTCAAGCTTCAGCACCCACGGAAAAAAGGGGAGATTCGTCATTGATTGCACAATGCAAGTCGCGCCTTACATAATTTATGAAACGACGCCGAGTACTCCCGTGATTTATTCAAATCTCCACTTCAGGAATCGGTCTCCTTTCATTGCTGGAAGTGCAATTCGACCCTGGATCCTCAAGTGAACCCCAAACCTTCTTCTTCGACAGAAAAAAATATCAACAGAGAAAAAAAAAACATTAAAGTCCCGGTATATTTTTACCGCACTTAACTTTTATCCTTGACCCGGGTTTTAACGAGAAATACGATTACATATTCATTGAATATATATAGTACGAACTACGATAAAACTTCAACGCCAGGTTAGCAAACATTCTAGTACCACCACACACATAATAACACCAGATAAACCTCTGAATGGCTATGCGAGTTCAAAGCTGATAACTAGGAAATTAACAATATCAGACTTGAGTTGGCGGAAGTTGTCGATACCAATTTCTGAAATAGAGACTTGGTAATCTACCACTTCCGCCAGTGTGGTAGAAATCCTTTATTTCTGATATGAAGAATATTCATTTTTTTGTAGCCCGATATCTCATTCGGGTGAGCCCACCAATTGTGCTCACGAACACAATTTCCGTCCGCATGTAGGTAACATCGGAAGGTAGCAGGTTCTATTCCCCCTTAGGGAATAGACACTGAGTTTAGCGAGTGCATATGGCGATGCAATATAATCATAGCCGCTGCAACGACTACTACCGAAATTTAAGACAACTACATTTGAAAACTGAGATCTAACTTTTTCTTGACTAACCAAGAAGAGAACGTCTACGCGGAAGGTAGACCCTTGGATGTGAGAAATTTTCCTTGGTAATTGTTACAAGGGTCATTGGAATTGCCGGCTTAAAGCGTGCCTTTAAGAAAAACAAAGTATAGGAGCCATATTCTAATCACAGATTTCACAGCTTCGATTGGAGAGAAACGACAGCATCACTGAGATTTACGTTGCGTGAACTCCTTTCAAAGGCATATAAATCATTAACATTTTCACGTGCCGCAAGTGCTAATATATACCTATGCAACTTGTAATTGTGAGTATGACAGGTTAGAATATACTGGGGGTGGCATTGACATGCAAGCCTATGTGTGACAATTAAGCCAGAATGGGGATGTTTGGGAATGATTATTCCCCACCCACTCCGAACAAAGAATTGCATATTTTGGGGCACCATTTGGAGACCATGCGTATCAAAATATTAATAAATATAGAATCGTAACAATATTTCATCTTAGCGGCGTGAGTTAATCTTCCTAGAGCTATTTGAGGCAGGTATTAATACATTTTATTAACTTGGGGGTTAATTTTATTAATAAAACTGGTTCGAATTTAACCTCAACAACCTACAAATTTGACGCTTGTTTGCGTCTTTGCGCACTTTTCTGTTTTTGACGAATTTTAAAAATTTACTCTATCATTAATCTTACCTAGTTCTAAGCAAAAACAACATAATCTGCACAAGTATCGCGAGAAGTACTCCCATATATACGAGCCTACCAAGATGGCCTCTGGCTATTCAAATCAGCTGCGATGCCTCCTCCAGTACATTCCTACCTCCTTGGAGAAAAAAGGAAAAGCAGGCATAAGCATGACCCTTTTGCTCCAGTGTTCGACAAAAGAAATTCGTATGTCGGATGAGACGAAAAAATAAGACCACCATGACACTTTGCGAAAAAACTAGGCTATGTCAACACTTGGTTTCTCACCGCCCTTCCTGCGCTCGTCTTCCACCCAATGGACGGGTAGACAATAGGCGTGGTTTAGTAATTTACCAACAAGACGCCAGGTGAGTACATCGATCATGTGGGATAAATAATGTTCCTTTACGAACACAATTAATGCAAGCGTTTAAATCTACTTCAACGAAACGAATGTTTTGCTAGCAATTGCCTGTAGAACTTTGAGAACGAGGAATAGGGAAAAGATAAAGTTTAATCCTTATACATGGTTGGTTACTCTGTTCCATTAGTCACCGATTTTCCTACTACCTATCCCTTTCACGGCAAATGCACGTTAGCGAAGTCTTTCAGGTTTACATCTAAAGTGTGTACCACTACTAAAATCTATTATTTAAACTGTAGACAGATGATTCGTAAAGATTAGTATAATGAACAATACTTAGAAACAAGACCAGCCGAGAACACAGGCATATTTCCTCAGATACGCATACTCAGCACACTCGGTGTTCACAATGTGGCGGCTCTACGCCACAACCCGCTTCACGTCACATCGCGACCTCACTACAACAACCTGAATCCCTCCTTGCCCTGACAGATGATGGCGCGGCTGAGGCGTTCTTCACGGTGAGCGCGCGCTAGATGGAGGGCAGGAGGAGCCTGGGGCCCGGACCCTCATTCTGGGGATCCTTGCAGAGGAGGGGTATCCTGCCCTGGAGAAGGCCTCACTCCAAGCAGCGGCCCAAGGCCCTTACCGTGCTCATCCTGCTTGCTGTGGCGACCTACTGTCTCATTCTCCTTCAGCAATACGGCCACGATGCGGGGATCGGAGCAACGGGCCTCGGGTCACGGGAGTTCATCAACAACGCGTCCCGACACACCCTGGCCTCCCTCAACGACGTCTCGATTCAAAAGGTGAGAGAGAGCACAGAAGCCACTTCCCGATTTGTATTTCTTTTTGCCTTCCCGTTTGAGAGTACGACACCGTAGGAACATTTTTCGTTCTCCATAAGTTTTCTTCAACTTATAGGTTTCCTTTCGCGGATACAACCAATCAGCCTTTATTATTGCTCATAAGATAGAAGTTTAAGCATGAAAAAAATTGTACAGTGAATCCAAAAAATAAAAATCTTCCAAGAAGTTATGTCGAAGATTGACTAAAATAATGAGCTAAATATTTTTTCAGCGATATTTCACTACGACAATTTTCGTTGTTCGAGGTACACGAAGATTCTGCAGTTGCTACATTTATACTAACCAACTTACTACCTCTAAAGAGAGAAAGACTAAGCACATGATCACAACGGAAATGAGGCAAGAGGTCACAGGCTCTTCCTAGAAGAATAGCTAACACGACTGAATGCTTTCCTATCGCACTAGCCAACCATGCAGACGACAAAAAAGGCGCTCTCACCAAATTCCAAGTTGATGGTGCTACGTTTTCAAAGGCACCTGTCCAAATGTATAGAGTGCTATAGATGCTTCCACATCGTAGTGCCGAAATGAAATTTTGCGCAACAAATGATATTAGGATATCCTAGGAATTGCTGGAATTTTTGACGAATTTATTCGGTAGATGGACATTTTCCTGGGGGAAGGAATATCGTATGGTCCTGGTAACGTTGACATTCGTGGATGATTATGTAAAACATGATAAATATTGTAAGAATTATGGAAGAATAATACAAGAGCTACGTGATATTTTTTAGTTGATGAAGATTCACATACCACAGCAAAAATTGACCTGAACTACTGGTGAAATTTTAAATTATTATATAAAATTGTTAAGAAGAGGGCTCTTGTGTATTTAATAGCAGCTGTGTAATAAAATCAACACGGATATACTATAAAAAGCTACGAAATAATAGTCCCATATAACTAAGAACTATCTTTTTCCAATATAATCGTCAATTGGTATGGATTCCAAGCAAAGAAGATAATTTCACTGAAATACTACTTATTCTGAGCTTAAAAAAATATATTTTCGACACTGATACGAAGCTCAATAAATGCGAGGCCCACAACAGAAGAAGTAATATTCCTCGGACTAGAATCACATATACAGAGCGTCCGCTACGGATACCACTCTTCTACGAGAAAGAATGCGAATTACAACATATTTATAGACACACTATAGGTGGCGAAGTATTTCGTTCCACGATTGGAACGAATTTTTAAAAAGTATATATGGTCTATGCCTCACTGCTTCTTCGGAAGCATGCTTCGGCTATTACTTCTCACGCGTAGTTGGATCAACAGGCGATTTACGTTGACCAGACAGTATGAAACCGGAAATTATTTTTTTTTATAACTATATTAAAGTTCTCAGTTTTACAATAAAAAAAACACGGAACACTTTTTCAAACATTACGCCACGGCTACAAAACGAGGAAAAGGAGAGCCAAATGCGAATTGATATATTACATGAATCAGGACACACTTCTTAACTTTACATTCTTTGTTTTAACAATATAGTTCATTTTCCGATTTTAAAAGTCTCGACAGACATTTTATCGAATTCTACCAAGGGCAATGGTATGTTCATAAAATATTCTACCTAAAGCGGAAGCGTTGCAAGAATCATAGGGCATGCTTCCCAAGCGAATGATTTTCATCAGAAAAGAGATTTCAGTTTCCAGTTTTTAAAAATCGAAAGATGTTTTACCGCATAGGCAACAATACGAAAATTATAATATCCTTCTTCCACGGTCTTGACAGTCATATGAATTATGGAGCACACTCACTACTGAACAGTTTTTTCAATTAAAAATGTTTTGTATTTTGTTCAACTCTTTTTATCGCATTACAACATGGGAAACAAGAGGAGAGATTATATATGGGAAATTCTGCCTCAGCGGAAGTGTTACATGAATCATAGGGCACGCTTCCGACGGTAGAAAGTGGGGAACTCCAAGAAGGTTAGAATGTATATTGGAGTAGGCATCGCAGCTGATATGACAATCCAGCGGCCATTTTGGTAGGCACGGACATACGGGCCTGCGAGCTCACACAGATGAAGTTGCTTTGTCATACGTTAAACTCTCAGAGTAATAAGATCAACTATGGAATAACTTTTTAAAATTAGTCAAAGTAACAGAAGAAAGTATTGCTAACACACGAATACGCGCCAAGTATGTAGTTTAAATAGATAAAATTCGCTTCACTTGCAGTTATAAAAACTAACTTCGAAGGGAATCAAAGCATTAGTAACTCGCTGACAAAGCCTTAGGAGAATTAAACGACGCTGAATTCAGGGGACGATTTCATTGTTTCATGTTTAAATACGAATGCAGTCTCCATAAGCATTTGCTTTGGTCTTCAAATCTTTTTTAAACTGTTATTTCGACTATAATATAGCTAATAATTATTTTTATACAAGATATGTAAAGCATGTTTGGAGGAAATTCAGCCCCTGCCACAAGATGCCATGCCAAGGTATTATGTAGATGTAGAAAGGAGTTGGTGCGGCCTAATCGTTCCAAGCACCCCCAGTCTGACTTCATTTGTAACTCATTATTTAGCATGCCTATTCCTCGTCCAGTACTTCCATACCCACCGCTTCCAGCGTCTCACGTGCGTCTCCCGGCATCTCCCTTCCCTTTGCAGGCGGACGAGGAGAGTTCCCCGACTGCGCGACCGACTGCAGACCCGGAGCTCGAGGCCGAGTTGTCTCAGCGGAGGGCAAAGGTGTGGGAGACGTGCAAGGCCTACGGCTTGGTCGGAGAGGACGGCGTCAGCAAAGCAGAGCCCAACGCGTGGGAGTTCTTCATAGACGACCGACACCATGTCATCTGGTGCAACGTTTTCAAGGCGGCCAGCTCCTCATGGATGTACAACTTCAATTTATTGGGTGAGTCGGCGGACGAGATGAGGGACGCGGTAGGAGGACGGTTGTAGTGGTGGCGGCTAGAACACTAGCCTAGAGGGCCAGAGTTCGAATTCCGGCGGCGTTAAAGGATTTCTCATTGCTATACCGATCCCCGCTTCAGTCATGTTAGGAGAACACTTGGAAGTATTCCATCAGCCGCATGAGACGTTAAACCGTGGACCCTAGGCGCCTTTCGTAACGAGTAGGCTGATGCGAACGCCGGATTTCGCTCAACCCTTCCCCTGCTCCGTAAAAAGAATCCCTACCCATCCAATTACCATGCTATCCAAGACGGCTCAAATGGCCTTAGCTGTCTCTCTGCTACCAAATTACTACTACGGACGCAGGAGTGGTTGGGGAATTGATGGGAGCCTCTCGACCGAATCCCAGACGCGGGAACGTGATTCAAAAAGAAATGACGAGGCCACACCTCGTGCGTAACTAACGTCACGAAGTTGGGTGGGGAGAAAAAGCGATCAAACGTGACAATGGAAGGTGGAGATTCAAGAAAACCATAACGCATCTCTACGAACAACCGGAACTCTACGAAATAAAACCCTTACCAGGGCAAAAGTAACTTTATAAATTGTCACAAACGCTTTCCAATACAATTTCAGAGAAGCTGAAAAGTGGTGTTTCATGTGATAAGACAAAGATAAAGAGAAGTTCTCGGAAGAAAACGAGCAATACCAAGGAGTTTGTTATACTTAGGACAATATTTGAGAGGGGTGATGTCACTCAACGACAATAATCAGAACATTCAGCTCTCTTGACATGAGGAGAAGGGAAAAAAACAGGTCAAAATAGGGTAGTTCTTATTTGCGCGGAGATCCCACTTTACTAGTACAATACTAATAACCGTATTAAACCGTTTAAAGCTCAATTACCTGCACCCAAAACTACAGGTTCGGTTCTAATTACAGCGGTCACAAGAACAAGGAAATTTGAATCCTTTTCAAAAGACAATGAAATAGCGTAAACGTACTATTGCGATCAAGTAAAAATATTACAGATGAGCATTACACATTTTATACCTTTGCTTCCTTACCAAACCTCACAGTACCACCTGAATCTATAGAGATGGAATACTGAAAGAGAAATATACCAAGTAAACAGCATTTTATTCCTATTAATTATCCTTTAACGGCATCATGCGGCAATAAAAACGTTTACTGGCGATTCATCTACCAGAAAAACGATATTCGTGAATAAAACAATTTCTTGAATTGGGGTATAAACAATTGTTGTTTTCACAACATTGCCGAGACTTTTTCACCACTCATCACACTTCCTACGTTGCCGACAACTCTGATACAATCTCTTTTTCTAGCAATCTATTCTAAGCGCAATTTACAGAACCTCCTAATTCTTAACCTGCTTGGAAACGCACAAACGAAAACAAACACAACTCGGAAGGGAAACATCAAGTATTTCCTTTTTTTCAAGTAGTTATCCACGATATCCACGTAGTTTCATTTGGGTCTGCTTCTGCATAAATGTGAGATGCCCGATGTAATTGACAAAAGAAGTATAAAATGACAGAAAACTTCACCTTATCAACGAGGATAATTAAACTCCCAGAACCGCTAAGTGTAAATGTAACTGTAAGCGCTAAGTGTAATTCTTTCAATAAGGGTAAGGATATGGCCGTTTCATCCACTTTAACGATAGACACGAATTCATTCAAATCGTGTGTTTAGGCTCTCGGGTTCAAGCCTCTCAAGGAACCCTTACAGAAAATCCTCGCAGCGCAGTTAGTACCGACCAGAAACAAATAGGAAGGCGAAGGTAGTCCTGAAAGAAATTTCCCACCATACCCTGGATGCTCGAAAGTTTACTTCCCTTTTTAGCTTAACAAAGGCGACTTCTGTCCTTATTTGCCAAACCTACCTTCGGATTCAACTACAATTGAGCCAGTCGTAATTCAGGCGAAATGTTCTTTGTGAGCTTCTTTTGGTATTTTTAATAAATAAAGTGTTTTACCACAAATTCTACGCATAAAAATATCAACTGAACAAGAACAACTTTCTTGGAAGCACTTTTCCAGTTACAAGGCGTATGTATTTTTTATTTATAAAATTAAAAACCACAACTTCAGTGCCAAAATTGAAGGAATGGGTCGATTGTACACAGAATACACTCCGTTTTTTTTCCTAAAACTATCTCGAAATCAAAAAAAGCAATGGCAAATACAGCTTCAAATATTTAAAGGAGATTTACATTTTCAGAGGATCATACTATGATCCTTCACAAAGAGCTCCGATAGCATGACGTACGAGCTTAGCGCATACGCAAACTAAATCTTTCACCGCCTAATAGTCTGAGCCCTAATAGAGGGACGACAGAGAGATTACCTCCGTTTTTTAGTGCAAGCAGACGAAAACCAGGGACAGGAATGCCAAGAATTTTGCAATGCCGACGAAAGGAATTCAAACAAGACGCGAGCCTTACAAGAGGCACAGTCGGAGATAAGCGGTTTAAGAGAAACTGAAGAGAAAGAATGAAACGGTGTTGAGTGAATGAAGCCATATACTCGGGATGAAACGCAGGACTTCCTGCTACGAATAAAAGCAACGCCACTATATTTCACTTAATTTCAGAACTCTTAGAATGGGCTAAACGAAAAATGAACGAGCAATATGGATCCTCGATAACAAAAATAAGAAAACTTCAGAGGATAGATTTGATGAAATTCTGACCCATAAAATGTTGTTCTTTTTCTCCCATTTAAAAAAATATTTACCTACATTTCATTTAAAATTTTAGGTCTGACAGTTTATCGGGCAAGCGTTTTAAATGGGTGAATTTACGGTAAACCCGCTCCTCGACGGGACATTTTTCACGATCAACATCCCAACATGCCTGCTCATAGAGAAATGCAGCAAAACTCACATTCTAACAACAATACTTCCACGCGAACGCACTACGCTGATCAAATAAAAAATAACTGAAGTTCAAGGTCGTGGTTTCCACTATATTTCAAACACTGAAGTGGATTTACAATTCAACCATCAGTGGCCCAAACTTCCGCCCACACAGAATGGACTCGATTCAAATTATCCAAATGACGGCCGAAATGGAAAATACGACGCAAGCGCATCGTTTCGTTGACACTTATTTAAATTTAAAACTGTAACTGAAAAATAAAAGCAATAGATTTCTAAAATGTCATAAGGTCAGGAAGAACGTTCTCCATTATCATTTACATTATCACGCTCATTAACAATTACTCTCTTACTGACTATCCCGTTGGATAGTTTGCCAAGGTACTTTTCGCCTCTAATGGTAAGGAGTGTGAAATTCCAGAAAGGGGTAAGGAGGGCATTCCCTTCACTTGGACCACCTTTGAATTCCTGACAAATCCTTGCATCAAATCCACACCGCAAATATTTTATTTGGTAGGAAATATGAACTTGCGATCCAAAGCCAAAACACTTGGATTACCACGTTACCAGTCATAACAAATCAACGCAGCTACGGAAACTCAATAATGAATAATTTTATAAACCAGATACTTTCCATGCTCATAAACTCCGCGTAAAATTTCAGCCCGACAATGTTTTTCCCGGAGTCACACTGCAATTAGATTAAGAAATAGGCCAGTTTACGCAGATTTCATTCAGAAATCCCAACTCTAAGCAAATACTATCCACCCAATTTGTAACCTCCGCCGCAACATCTCATTCACGAAGGCAATGGATACTAAAATAGGAACGGCCCATCACTAGGACTACACTCCAGAATACGAGATTCTAAACAAACCGTTGAACTACAAGACCGCGCATGACGACAAAAACCAGCACATAGATTGCCTCCGAGCTCCTCGCTGAACAATCTTTTGTCACATAAATGACCGCAAAACTCTCACAATACGGATATCCTGCGAACGATTTCGTAAGGAAGGAATTAATCGAAGAAGCCTGCCTCATGTTGGTCTACTCCACACCACCATGAGAATGTCAGTGTTTAATTCTCAGAAAAGCTCTGATAATACTATTCAATCAATACTCTCCAACGACAGTCATGCAACGAGACCGACAAAGTTTCGCGCGCTCCCGGTAATGGGACGAAATGAGTGTACTCGGGCGGTCGGGAAGAACAAGAAGGCGAAAGAGGGAGAGCAATTTACAGCCGTTGGTCGCTCGAGAGAACCGGCGTTACACAGAGGACAGAAAATCAGGATGGGACCCCACGAACTCCGCCCATTTTTTTAGGAGCTTCGGAAATTATGGCTCGGGAATTCACCCTCAATTCCACCCTGCAGCCACTAAGCAAACACCTTCCACTCCACGAAACACAGCCAGCAAGAACGAGTAAACTGATTTCTCCTCTACGGAGGCACCAGGTAACTCGCGAGCAAATAAAACCTCAGCACAAGACGTTGACGCAGCAAAAGGTATGCGGGAGAAAATACCGGCGTTCAGGCGCCATCACTACAACTTGGAAAACACAGATAAAACTCGCATACGCGAAGAATACACGAATGAAAACCTCAGATTGCATAGGCTCCCCACCGAGGCGGGTAGATTACACGACGCGACGTGTGGGTTAGTCACGAGAAAATTTCTCGGAACGGGGCACCCAACATATACGTACATATAAGCACAGATCTGATAAGAGCACCCCAGTTTTTGCAATTTCTGCCCTGAAACCGGATAACGTCGTCATTCTCCGAACCACTGAGGAAACAATATCCTTAGCTTATTATTTTAAAGAAAACTCAAAGGTATTCTGAGATAATTCCCCTCATTAAACCCAACAATTGTGCATAAAAAATCAAATCGCGGACCTATTCACTTAGATTCCTTCGTGAATTAGATTCCTTAGCACAGAATTTATTACAGAAGCTTCAATTCAACTATCACTCAAAAGATATTAACTATCGTTGGCCGGCATTCCATGGATCCGAATGTAAAACGCATAATGAGGCAGATTTATTCACATCTGGACGGAAAAACTGATTATCTGTGATAATTTCCACTGGTTCTAACGCTTCTAGCTTCCCAAATCGATTCGAAGAACACCTATTACCAGCTTTCAAGTTTTGAATTTCTGCACTCTAAGATTTCAGTTTTCACTTCACCGACGTACAGAATACCGTTATACGGGTATAAAACAATTGTTCTTTCACAGAAGTTTCATTTGACACAACGAAAAATTAGGGGAGGAGCTGATACGCGAACAAAATAGCGTGAACAGAGTGGATACTCGGATGTCGAGAGCGGCATGGGATGGCATTCAGAGATATAGATTCAGAGGGAAATGGATAAGACAAGAGGAATAAAAGGAGGTGAGACAAGAAGTAGTCGCCACGGTGAGGTGAAATTTAGGACTACAAGCCTGACGGTACATGCATCGAAGATACTGACCAGGATCATCTACAGAAGAATAGAGCGAAGAGCAGAGGATATCCTGGATGAAGATCAATTCGGATTCAGGAAAAGTAAGGGTACAAGAGAAGCAATAATGGCCCTAAGGCTGCTCATAGAGAAGGGAATGGAGAAGAAAAAGCCGAAGTTCATAGCTTTTGTGGATTTAGAGAAGCTTTTGACAACGTGGATTGCGATTCAATACTTGGAATTCTGAATTGAATTGGAGTGTCATACAATGCCCGAAGAATTATACACAGTCTGTACAAAAATCAAGTAGCTGTGATTAAATCAGGACCCAGCCGTGAAGAGGCAAGAATAAGGAAAGGAGTGAGACCAGAATGTGCACTGTCTCCCGTACTTTTAATGTTTACATCGAGAGAGCCATCAATAAAATCAAAGGCAAGTCTTCTGGAGTGACTATCCACGGAGAAAAAATAAGCATGCTGCGATTCGCTGATGACATAGCACTCATAGCAAAGATAGAGAGGGATCTTAGCAAGACACTAACTACCATGGAAAGGACAATAGCCAGATATCAGCTGAAGATAAATTAGAAGACTAAGATATTGGTGTGCAGCAAGAAAGAAGAGGCCAAAACCAATGTCAAACTAGGAAAACAAAAACTTGACGAGGTGAAAGATTTCTGTTACCTAGGAAGCCGAGTGACCAACGATGGACGAAGCAAGAAATAACTAGTCAGTGGAATAGACCAGGCAAAGAGGGCATTCTATCAAAAGAAGAATCTACAGCTGGAAATACAAGCGTAGAAGTAAGGAAACAGTTTATCAGAACACATCTGGAGCACGTTTCTTTACGGCAGTGAGGTATGGACGATGAGAGCAGCGGAGAAGAAAAGGGTAGAAGCTTTCGAAATGTGGTGCTACACAAGAGTGATGAAGATTAAATGGATCGACCGAGTGACAAACGATGAAGTCTTAAAACGAGTGGGAGAAAAGATAAGTCTGCTGACAACTCTAAAAAGAAGAAGGGACAACTTAATCGGTCATATCTTGAGACAAGATGGCCTGATGAAGACTGTTGTCAAGGGAAAAGTGAACGGGAAGATTGGAAAAGGCAAGCCTCGCATGAGATACATGGAACAGGCAGTGGGGGATGTAAAAGAGCAGAATTACGTCACAGTGATAAGGTTGGCCGATAGAAGAATTGAATGGAAAGCTGCGTCACTTCAACCCTTGGACTGTTGACCAATGATGATGTATTTATAAGTGGCGAGATTGAGACTATATAGTCCCTTCTCCTTCCTAACCCCTCATCAGAAATAATTACAATATTTTAAGAAGAATAAGGACATAAACAAATACTTGGTGAAAATATAAAAGAAGATAGAAAATCATTTTGATACAAATGCCATTTGAAATAAAAATAAAAGAGTAACTAACAACAAATGAGGTAAAGGAAAATAAATAGTACGCTGACATGGTACACTACAGTAAAATTTGCAAGAAAAGATATACATAAGTTTGGGAAAAACGCAAGGATAAAAGATTCGTACCCTTAGAAAAATACCCACAGCTGAAAAACACCCGCGCACATTGGTTGGCGTGAACAACATGCTAAATCTACAGAGGGATGTTACTAATTATATGCTTTACGAATAATATTAAAATACATTTGCTGTATCATAATTATCGGATATGTGATTTTTACAGCGGTTTCAACGGTGGGAGAGCAAGGCCGAACAGAAGAGAAGGGAACATTCTTCCCTAAAACGAATTCTCGGGTTGAATCCTAATTTCAAACTTGGTACGAGAAAGTGGTCACACAGAAAACTGGAGCTCCGGAGAGCGAGACGACTTGATGCGGCCGCCGCCGAATGCAACTTCCCTCCCGCCAGAAAGACGGCGTGCGGAATAATGATTCACAGTCTAGAACGGGCCCCCTGCACCGAAATGGCCCCCCACGCACCCCGCCCCGCCATTTCCGGGAGGGACCTCTCCCCCCTCGCGATTCCATGCGTGCCGTTTCAACTGCACGGGATCTTACCAGATACATAACTTTGCAAATGAATAACTCACTATAGCAGTGATTCCTAATCATTTACATCGGCGGCACCCTTCAGACTGAGGTTACAATTTTGGGGCACCCTTCTTTGATTTTTTTATTAATGCAATGGGGTCGTTTATCATATTTTTTATTGTCGGATCTTATAGAGTTTGTAAAATAAAAGGACGCGTATTTTTCCGTTTTTTGGTCCGTCAATTATTTCTCGAGTTATAAGCGGCGAAAAACCGATGTTTTTAACCCTTTTGGAAAAGTGGGCGTGATGCAGCCTCTGACGTATATCGACTTCGTCCAATCACAACTGAGCCCGCGAAGCTACTTCGCCTAATCGCAAAGGGGGGGACACAGCTGACTCTGCCAATAGGAGCGATTGCGACAGGATCTGTGCGAGCAGACCTTCCGAGAACCTCCCTCCACTCCTTTCCCCTAAAAGCAGTCAAGGACGGGAGGAAAATGACGTCAATGTTATCACAGCAGCTTTTTCGGTGGGCGTCACCTTTTCCTTATTTTAATTTTTCATTTATTAGTGAATGGTTGTGGTTAGAAGAATATTTTTTCCACTAAAATTCGTTTTTCGTTTCCATCTAACAATTTCGTGTACAAAATTGCGATTTCGGTTCCGAGTAAACGCCCCCATTGGACTTCCCTCTTCATTAGGTACAAAGGATAAACGGCGCATTACAATATCTGGCCCTTAGGTTGAAAGAAGTGCTTCTATTACTTTCACCATCTGCCTGGATAGAGAGCAACTAAATCAACCTGCTAAACATTTGCCGTTTTGTCACAGGACGTGGTGAGATAAAAAATTAACGGGAATAACTTCTCACCGTTTTCTTCCATTTCAATGGCGAAGTGCATCACGAGTTTCAGCCATATGGTCGAACGGTCAATAACGAATACTACCTGGAAGTTGCGCGCCGTTTGCGAGAAGCAATCTGACGAAAATGTCCACAACTGTGGCAAAACAACTCGTGGAAATTGCACCACGATAATGCTCCCGCTCACACCTCACTGCTTGTTCGTGATTTTTTGCTAAAAAACAAACCGTTATTTAGCCTCAGCCACCGATTCGCCGGACATGGCCCCTTGTTATTTCATTCTATTCCCGAGGCTGAGAAGAACAATAAAAGGACGACGTTTTGTCACAATTTATGAGATAAAAACAGAATCGCTGAAGGAGCTTAACTCTATACCGAAAAGTGAGTTCCAGCAGTGATCCAAGATTAGAAAAAACGTTGGCACACGTGTATTATATGTGAGGGGGGATTACTTTGAATGGGACAAAATTGCTGCTCACAAACAAATACATATTATTTAAGAAAAACGAATATTCCCGTAATTTTTTTTATCACACCACGTAATCTTGCGGCACCCTAGGCTGTTTCCGCGGTGCCCTGAGGTGCCGCGGGACACCGGTTGGGAGCCAGGGACATTAGAGGAATTAGAGATTGGATTCACTATGATACCGTAGGTTACGATTCCGAGGATATATTACGTAATAAGGAAGCCTCTCTGCTCTCCGATTACGTCATAAATATTTACAGAGATCCAACATATCAATATCGATTCATTCGTTAAAAGAAGATTAAAGAGGAGACTGTCGTACTGATTGATTTAAAATGAATATTTTTCTCGCGAACAATAGTTCATAATAGGCGTCGTGATAAACAGAAAGAGAAGTGTAACAAAAGGAGTGGCGTAATCTAGTTCGTGGTGTCTGACTTCTTAACTCTACACACGCAAGTTATATGTACCCTTGAATGCCTAAAGTACATAATACCGAAGTGAAGTCAAAAAAACACAATCCCAATTAATAAAAATTACATTCCTTCGTAGCTTACGATCGTGAAAAAGCACACGGTTTTAGCCGGGTGTATTCCAAGAGACTTCGCCCGGATATGAACCCGGGCACTACAATCAGCAGCCCAACGTTCTAAGTAGCATGCTACCTGGCCGGCCACGTTAATGGACAGAGTCTAAGTTATAAAATAACAGCAACTTTGAAATTGATAAAAATTTATAACAGACTACGTTCCATACTCGTGTTATTCAACCCGAGGCTTGCTTCAACAAGAATTTAAGAAGTACGTTCACCACCACCTACAAAAGAGCATGCTTTAAAAATAAAGATACGGATATTTCTTCCCACAATGGACATGAGATCATATCATGCTTCATGATAAATTGATAGATAGACATTAGGTTTCATCCATGTATCACCTAACGATTTACTTCGATCCACCCGCTCCCTCCCGACAAAGGTCTATAACATTCTATAAGGCAGAACAATACCTTAACGCTACCTAGGAATCCTCCAATACTTGTGAATGATAAAATTAACATTCTCATTAAATGTGTTATTCATTTCTGAACTCTTCAAATCATTCACTAATTACTACGCGTATCATTATGATTATTTGACCGAGAAATGAATGCATAATGTATCTTTCTCCCAACGTAACGGAGGACTGGACCCCCCCTTCCGTTAGATAATGCATCGCTAAAGTTGGCCAGACATATCCCCGCCTCTTGAGCGTTACGTAATTTATGGACGGCCCCTTATATTGATAGCCTACTTTGGATCATTTCAGAAAATTGTTCTTAACTCTAACAATGCATGTTAACTACAACCTTGTATGCCTGTCAAAAAAATTGTTAGCTAATGCAAACAAATTCTCAGCCCATCAATAATTACTATATTTCTCAAAATTGTTTTGCTATTTAGTTGCTCGTGCCTGGCTCACGCCTAATTAACATGTTTTTTTCTCTTTCAAAACATTTAGTCGCAAGTATTTATCTTGAGCGTGTTTTTCTGACCATCTTGTTCCACACTCTGGGGTGGCTTGGTGGCTTGAATGAAGTGTCGGGCGTGGTTAGAAGCACGTTGATCGTGCTCTGGTCACCTTTGGCGCTCTAAACAATGAGAAGGAATGGGTGTCCAAAGATGCGTGGTTGCGCCGCCGCGGAGAGGTCATAGGAAGAGGGAGTCGTCGGAATCTTGCAGGAAGTGCCCAATCTCCTCCTTTTGAGGGTCGTTTCCGCCTCCCCCCACCCTCCCCTGTCCTCACCCGCCCGCCCCACACCCCCCGGGATTCCACACGCGCAGATAGTGAGGGCCGTCACTCGCGCTGTCTGCCGGCCCAGCCGACCGATTCCCCATGTCCTGATCCTCCACCTTCCTTCGCACCAAGCGCCCCTTTTCCTCCTTGCGATAACCGCGCTCCTGTCAAGCACAAGACCCTTGGGGCAGACTCTACACCATGTCTCGTTCTAATTATCCACAAGCGGTAATCAGACGGCGCAACATTTTAATGAATCTTATGGTGGATGTAGCGGTAATCGTGGGTCATTCAGTGTACAATGCAATTTTTATCGAGTAAATCTAAATAATACATTTACTTTAAGTGCAACTAATTACACAAGCCATTATAGAAATGTAAGAAGAACTTTAAATCGTATTTTTACCTTTATAAAAGCATGTTACGACTTAACAAAACAATGTCTATGGTTACTATTCATAATTTTCATTACGGTACTCGAAATAAGGTGAAATTTACAATTAATTACGCTTTTTTGTATCTTTAAGAGGGTGCGACACAGTGATGTTTGTTAGTAGTCATTATAACAATATACTATTCATTATTTTACATTTAAAATCAAACCTGTATAAGTGTTATCGAATTATAAGGAAATGTGTCCATTGCACCATTAGGTTACATGTTAAAAAAGCGTCGAATTACCAAAAAAACATCAAATTGGTGAAATGTATTTTTCACACTTTTACACATTGTGAACACTATCAAGGACACGTATAAAGAGGTTCACGCATATCTGTACAAAGACAAAAATCACTCGACCCACTGTAAGCGAATCGTAACTGAGTTTGGAACCCCATCAGCAGATACCACTACAACATTGAGAAAGGTATAGAATTAGTCACTAATGGTTCGAAAATTCGGTGCATTTGAATCGCTCGTGAGAATTTCAATCATTGGTTTTTACTCGAGTTTTTCTCATCCGTCCCAAGGAAAGAGCCCCGGATGGGAAAAACTCAAGTAAAAATCAATGATTAGGATTATCACGAGCAATTCAAACAGGTCTAAATTTGCAAACCATTCGCGTTTGTACCCCGTGACTCCTCGGTTACCTATTCGATATAATCCCGAAGATTTCAAACACAACCCCCCTGGAGGGGTAGGGGGGGTGTTGACATTTAAATTACCGTTGACATTTAAATTACCATCTACATTAACCAAATTAACACCTGTTTTACCTCCAGTCAACACCGGTTTAGTTTTTTAATAGAGAAAAAATTTTACCTTTGAAAGACTGAAGTGAAGATGAGGCCTTAAATTTTATGGGTAGTGAGTTTCAAAACTTGGAAGCAGTGATGAGAAAGGAGTTTATGTAGATGTTGGTATGAGCCAGGGGGATGTGAAAAACATTGGGGTCAGAGTGTGTAAATCTTTTGATACACTTTTCCTGGGAGTAAGTAGATCATATAGGTAGCCAGGATTCCGATTACGGAAAAGGGGGAAGAGAAAAGACCCTAGGAAGCATTTTCTTCGGGAATAAAGAGGTACCTAGCCACTTAAGAATGGGCTATAGAGGGAGTGCAAATGTGTTCTCCTCATTCCTATGAATGTTTCACATAAGTCTCATTGGTTTTCTTGGGGGCGATTAATTCTCAGTCCAAACTTTTCCCCGCAGGTGGCTACAAGGAGCAGTACCTGAGGCGGTCGCGCAAGACGCCGCTGTCCCTCGCGAGGTCGCGCTTCCCGCGGCCCTCCGTGGCGCAGCTCCGGGACGCCCTGCCCCACTCCCTCTCCTTCCTCATCGTGAGGGACCCCTTTGAAAGGCTCCTCTCCGCCTACCGGAACAAAATCGAGGGCTTCCGGCACAAATTCTACCGCAAGATGGCTAAGGACATCATCTCGAGGTTCCGGACCGGAACGTCGCCCATGGCATCCACGACAATGCAAAGGGTATTTACCACAACACCTTGGGACGATACTTATTTTTCCTTTGGGGTGGCTCTAGCTGTAATCGTAGGTCACTGAGTGTACATTGTAATAATTTTTCAAATACGTCGAAAAAATAATAGTATCACATTTCACTTAATGAAAAATAATTTAAAATTTTTAAAACGGATAGCTTTCCTGAAGATATTATACATAAATATATATTTTTTTTAAACCTGCGTATTATGCTAGATAAATAAGATTAGAGACATAGATTTGTCGTACTAACATGTCGTCATGTATTAACAACCAACCCTTCATTACCATGTAGATGCTATCCATCTAGCTGCATGTGACCCTATTATCTAAAGCACGAATTACACGATCATTTTTCTCGTCACTTTAAAGGGATCATTTAAGCTATAGCTTTCAGGGACTGCCAAAATGATAGCTCAAGCTAACATTTCGCCGCTCACACGATCATTTTTACCGTCCCTTCTCGCATCATTTCTGTTCGCGAGATACGGCAAACAACTTCGTAACTATGGAATATTTACATCGTCGTCAACTGCTTTTGGCTGCAGCCAAACGTTTCTTTCAGAACGTGCGCTCTGATTGGCTAAATGACAGGCCCGAGGGACGGAAAAAAGGACGCGCTCAAATGACGAAAAAAGGGATAGCGATCCCTATCATTGCCGCTATCCGTGAAGTGATCAAGTCAGATGATCATTTTTAAGCTATCATTTAAGCTATCATTTGAGCTATCCCTGAAAAGGGACGTAAAAAATGATCGTGTGATTCAGGCTTAACATGCTTCCATGCAGTAGCCTAGTTGCATGTCAATAGTGCATGCATGGTGATCATCACCCTCTGCCACACAACCTCGCGGTGGCTTGCAGGGTATTGCGTGTATGTAGATGTAATTATACGATACCGTAGAGGCTACCGTGGAAATTATAAAGGAGTAGTGTATTGTATTTCTGCCTTCATTAAAGCATGTTATTGCTTAGCTAAACGAATACTGTCGTGGTTACCATTGATAGGTTTCGGCACGTATTCGAAATTATGGTGTAAGTTTCAATTTAATTTACTTTTCTCTATCTTTGAGCCGATGCGACACTGTGATATTAGTCAGTAGTCACTATAATAATTGCTATTTATTATTTTAAACTAAGAAGAAAATCTGCACATCTGTTATCGAATTCTAACGAAATATACCCCATGTATGTACCATAAGTTTACGTTCCGCCAAACCACAGAAAAAAAGTTCATTTTTTTCGATTTCCGCCCGTATGTTGGCATATACATTAGGGCGGATCGGAAAAATCGATTTTTCGCGGAGAAACTTGGCCCTCTGGAAAAAGTTGTCAAAGTGACTCAAAATGAGGCCAGAAAAATTTGAAACCTCTAGGTCAACCCTAGACCCTCGCGCCGTGGCCATTTATGGGGAGGGGGGCTGAAAATAGAAAAAGTCAGGTTTTTAAAGCGGTTTCCCATGTATTTTGCCGAGTTGCGGCCCTTTAGGGCAAAAATTTCGTCCATTTGTACGTATCTGCAGCCGTTAAGCCACAAATTGTCTATTTTGAGTGCGCGACCGCGCGTAATTATGCACCACCCACGCAGCGTCGCGGCGCAACTATCAGAAGACCGCTCGCGCGCCTCCTGCCGGCTCGCGCCTCCTGCCCGGTCGCCGCGAACGCAGCAAAACTCATCACGGATGCATCTTCCGTCGTTGGTCTCATTAATATTGGATAATTAAACAATTTCCAGGGAATAACAATTACGGAAGGATTATTTGAAATTACTACAACACACCGTCATCATTCAGGTAAAGAAACACTTCCCGATTTTTAGCCTACTTGTACTATTATATTTCAGTATGGAGAAAGAATGCAAAAATAATTAAAGTAGTTACCATAGCTCACCACGTTGAGGTACCTGCACTATGAACTCCACCGCCCAAACATCCATTCATAGAATAGAGGAACGCATTTCTTTTATCAGATTATATGCTATCGAAAAAATAAGAAAGTGGTCCTGTTGTAGTACCAGACGGTTTATCTGTGTGCAAATATTCGTCTTTAAACTTTATTTTCATTGAACACTAAAGGTCATTATTGATGTTTTTATTTTTGAAGTCAAGCAGGTAAATGTAAAACTTACTGTAATCACAGCATGATCTGAGACTAGGTTGTGAAGGTTGACATTTTGGTTTTGCTTTCTAGTATTTTCAGTATTTCTTGTTGTCTCTCGTTGTTGCGGATGCCAATGAAGCTTGGGTTACCTCTTTTACAAATATTTCAAAAGCTTGCGTGTGACAAGGACAATTGTGTTCCACTGTTGAGCATTACTCAAGTAATTCTCGAATTTCTTCAGTCGTGAGATGTGATAGAGCACGAGTCGGTGTTCTCGTCCCATTTTATCAGCAGCTTGTAGTCTTCTACATCAAATTTAAAATCTGTTAACTCAAAAGTTCTTGGATTTTTGTCGCATGCGTATTTCTTCATGCCTCTAAGATTATTTTCCACGCATCTCTTCACACTTCCTCTCCATTTTCAGCAATCATTGGGAGGAGTAAATTTTCTGAGTGCCCGAGAAATCCGTTTCTCTGAATAACAGAATCAATGACTCTTTTAAGATCTACTGGTAGATCTCTTGATCAATATAATATTTTCCATAAATTTACAGCACCGTCGTGTATACAATGTTTTTTTTTCACTGCAAACCAGACAGGTGCGTATACTTTGTGAATGGCAATAGATTTTATAGCGGATTTTAGCGCATGAATTTTCACTGGACACGTATGCCAGTTGTCGGCAGGCCGTAGTTACTTAACAAGAAAGAGCCACATTTTTTGGAGTTTATCTGGCCAAATTTTCCGAGCGAAATCCTTTGGACAGCATTAGAAATTTCCCGAAGATACTGCTGGTCACTGCTCAGCAATCTCAAGTCTTCTTCGTGGGACAATTTTGTTGGAACTGGCTCCAATCGTATGATATCAAGCGTGTGGCAGTCTTGACGGGTGGAGACAATAGGTCTTGCAAACAAATTTGGACCCTTAGTTTGCCCGTCTAATGTTTCTACCAACTGCCGCAGTGTTAAGTCAATCAAGTGTAATTGGCAAATGGACCACTCTAACGGACGTTGGAGTTTTGCTTCCAGCAAACGGATGATGCTTCCATCCTGACCTGTATTCACTTTGGCGCCATCGCATCCAATCACTTTTAAATTTGAAAGTTCAATATTTTCTTTCGCAAAAAAATCAAGAATTGCAGGTATGATTTTTCTTGCAGATCCTCCTGTGGGGGAGACAAAACTGTAAAATTGGGAGCCTGGCTCTTCAACAAACAGTCTTTGCTTTTACTTAATCTAGCATCTTCTTTTTCTGTATTCGTAACAAATGCCGGTCCACTACCTTTCACCTGTCTTCCGGAGTTTTGAGCTTTGCGTCGGTTACAGTTGCGCTGACAATCATTGCTGCTGCTCTGAGGGACACGTCACTGGTACGTGTACGTACCTCCGTCACAGTTGGCAATTAAAGACGCTTACCCCGAAGGTGGTTATTGCACATACCTCCGCCACAGTTGGCAATCGAAGACGCCTTTGCCCCGAAGGAGGTTTTGATTGATTTTCATTCCTAATCGTATGAGGAACATTGAGGTTCAAGTCGGTTGAGTTTTATCGAGATGTAGCGGAAAAAATTCTTGATGCTCAATTTTTACCTCTTCAAGAATGAAAGATTTTGAGTCGACGCTCTCCGACGATCCTCTTCTGAGGTTTTTCTTTAATCGTCGAGTTTTTGAGGCATCCGATCCATCGGATACCATCTTTTGTTTTGTCCTATGATCCCTCAAAAATGCCGTTTCATTTAGGAGAACTTTATCCTCTTTCTAAATTTACACTCGCTAATTCTTTAGCTCTGACACGCACAAATATCACATAGTTTCTGGGATTCATTAAAAATATATTAATTTTTCTGTCGATTTGGCACCTGCCTCACCTTCGGCACCTATGCTTGCTTGCATTTTTCTTAAGCCGTAGTACGTCGTATGGTACCGTATAATCATTTTAATCACACCATGTTCCGGAATGATTGGAATAGAGGTGCGTCTCCATAGTTCGGACACTTTTTTGGCTACCAGACTACTTGATAAACCGTAGGCTCCCTTCCTGCGCTTTCGTATCTCAATGCGTCGCGAACATAAAAAAAATATTTTATCACTTCTTTAAAATTCGGTAACGTCAATTCGTTTCTGTCGACGAGAAAGGAAAAAAAATATAGTGTGTAGGGTTATATTAATTTCAAATAATCCTCGAAGTTTAAAGACGAATATTTGCACACAGATAAACCGTCTGGTACTACAACAGGACCACTTTCTTATTTTTTCGATAGCATATAATCTGATAAAAGAAATGCGTTCCTCTATTCTATGAATGGATGTTTGGGCGGTGGAGTTCATAGTGCAGGTACCTCAACGTGGTGAGCTATGGTAACTACTTTAATTATTTTTGCATTCTTTCTCCATACTGAAATATAATAGTACAAGTAGGCTAAAAATCGGGAAGTGTTTCTTTACCTGAATGATGACGGTGTGTTGTAGTAATTTCAAATAATCCTTCCGTAATTGTTATTCCCTGGAAATTGTTTAATTATCCAATATTAATGAGACCAACGACGGAAGATGCATCCGTGATGAGTTTTGCTGCGTTCGCGGCGACCGGGCAGGAGGCGCGAGCCGGCAGGAGGCGCGCGAGCGGTCTTCTGATAGTTGCGCCGCGACGCTGCGTGGGTGGTGCATAATTACGCGCGGTCGCGCACTCAAAATAGACAATTTGTGGCTTAACGGCTGCAGATACGTACAAATGGACGAAATTTTTGCCCTAAAGGGCCGCAACTCGGCAAAATACATGGGAAACCGCTTTAAAAACCTGACTTTTTCTATTTTCAGCCCCCCTCCCCATAAATGGCCACGGCGCGAGGGTCTAGGGTTGACCTAGAGGTTTCAAATTTTTCTGGCCTCATTTTGAGTCACTTTGACAACTTTTTCCAGAGGGCCAAGTTTCTCCGCGAAAAATCGATTTTTCCGATCCGCCCTAATATACATACGTTGTAGACTTACGTTTTTACGATATCCCCGCGAAAGCTAAAGGTAGGGAGCGTATTCAGCCCCACCCAGAAGGCTTCCAAGTCCCGCTTGGAATTGGAAACACTTCTTTATCGAAGGCGGAATAAAATGACCGGTTATACGACTGGGATTAACCTCACACAAATTCACACAAATTTGTAGGTGAAATATAATCAGTGTTATCATTTCTAAGTGGGTGATGTAAATGCTTTCACAACATGAAGCCTGCGGTTTTATCATGAGGAAAAAATGGTTTTTTGCAACTCACCGTCCTACTATCTCTCTTACGTTATCAATAAGGTCCAACCTATCATATCCTCATCTACCGATTATCCTGCACGTCACCACTAAGGTGTGTGGAAGGAGGAGAATCATTACCAGTCATGACTGCGGGGGCTTCAGCCAAGTTTCGGTTATGGACGTGGCGTGAAATTTATCGCTCAAGACTGTTGCATTAGTGTACGAGGAAATTAGAAATGAAGAGGACAATCAGTCTTTAGCTAAGGATTTAGATGCGATTGATGACTGGTGCGATAGTTCGCAGATAGAATTAAATTTGAAGAAATGCGCGATAATGAACTTCCGGAAAAAGAATAGCTTTCCCCGGAGTAATTATTGCATCAAAGAAAATAAAATATCTAACGTAGAATCTATTAATACTTAGGCGTCGCCATTACTGAAGACATGTCATGGGGGAAACACATCAGGGAAATAAGTGTAGCAGTTACGGTCTCCGGTTAATCTACGGTTTGCTACTAGTGTAGCAAACCGCAGATTAGGATTCGTAAAAAGGGTTCTAGGCAAATGCGATGAGAGAGTACGAGAAAGAAGCTATTTTACACTTGTCAGGTCTCATTTAGAGTATGCCGCTAGTATAGGGGATCCGTACGAGGAAGGTATGATAAAAGAATTAGAGCGTGTGCAAAGGAGATCCGCTAGATTTGTTAAAGGCCGTTATGATAATTGTATAAGTGTTACGAGTTTAATAGAAGAACTAGGATGGGAATTACCATCAGAACGCAGGTTAAAATTTAGGTTAAACCTTTTAAGTAAATTCTAAACCAATTTGTTCACATATGACGCTAGATATACATATATTGAGAATCCCTCCATATTGTGCAGGGTTTGATCAGATTAACAAGATTAGAGTGATAGATTGTCGTACCGACAGATTTAAAATGTCATTTTTCCCGCGTACCATACGAGAGAACAATAGGCAGCGTAGCAAAGGAATATGTAGGTGATATATAGTCAAGGTAGTTTGTAGTGCATGATGCATGTAAAAAACACCAATAATCCCTTTCTTATTATGTAGATACTAACCATCTAGCTGCACGTGCCCCTATTATCTAGCATGTCTCCATTACATATCCTAGTTGCATGTCAATAGTTCATGTTTGGTGATCTTCACCCCCTGCCACACACCCTCGTGGTGGCTCGCAGGGTACAACGTAAATATAGATGCAATGAGCGCAGTTCATAGTACTGAGATGGGGGTTGTGTTTGAAACCATGGGGACTATCTCGAATAGGTAACCAGGGAGTCACGTGGTATAAACACGAATGGTTCGCAAATTTGGTGTGTTAAAACCTCATTTACTGTTTACACTTGAGTTTTATATCATCAGTGGACTCAATGGTCCAGACAGACGAGAGAAACTCAAGAGAAAACAACTATGATATATTAACGACCGATTCAGACACAGTAAATTCGCAAACCATGGTTGTACCACGTGACTCTTTTGTTGCCAATTTGTGATAAAACCGATGATTTCAAACACACACCCCCTGCTAAACAATGATTATTTACGTGGATCATTTTTACGTGAGCACGCATAGCTCTTCATTTTGATAACGATTATTATGATATTGTTCAATTTTTTTCTTTTAACAGATTCATGTTTTTCCTTTCCAGGGTCCGTTTATCGAGAAGAGTCCAACATTCTCGGAGTTCGTGTCGTGGGTCATTGCCTCGGCTAGGGAGGGCGCGACGGGCAGCCAGGGTGGGAGCCAAGGGATAGCCGGGTTCGACGAGCACTGGGCGCCGTACTTCCGGTTCTGCACGCCGTGCGCCGTCAACTTCACGGTGGTGGCCAAGATGGAGACGCTGACGAGGGACGAGGTTTACATCATACAGAGGGCGGGGATGGCATCGGCCCTCGGCCTCGACGAAAAGAACGGCGAGTGGGAGAAGGAGTGGCGGAGAAGAGCGAAGCCGAGGGAGGCTGTGAACGCAGCCATCGGCGGGAAGACGGAGGACGTGCTGCCCAAGTACTTCAAGACCCTCACGAGGAGGCAACTGGACGAGCTGTACGACATCTACCGCGTCGACTTCCACATGTTCGGTTACGACGCCTCCAAGTACTTCGACATGGTGCCATCGTAAAAAGGAGACGATTCGAAACGCTCGACGTGGACGGACGTCAGAATCGTTTACGCCCAAAAAGAAAATGAGCCTCCTCTCCGAATACTGCATTAAGAGGTCGTGCCACCCTAGTGAATAACTGTACTCAAAACCCCGTGAAAACATCGAAGACAAGAAAGACATGCTTGTGCTCTCATTTATAAAAGAAAATACGTCAACGTAAAAGACAACTCAGTATTTGTAGCACGGATTTTTTTTCATTTATGGGACAGGGAGGACGTGAAGAGGAAGACAGAAAAGTGGCATGTTGTGGAAGACGAGTAGAAAAAATGTAGTTGAGTGTAATGTACCTAATTAACCAAGTGTGGTAGAGAAATCTATGGAAAGCACATATTCCACTAGGCACCTACTAAAAGGAACTAACGCACGCGAGATAAAAAAGACATACTCTTCGCGGGCATTCCGGAGCATCAGCAGCTGATTGATCCACCATAGGCAAGATGCTTATGATTTACGCGTGGGCATGAATTAATCTGGTCACTACCGCCCACCTTTTCCTCAAGGAATGAATGTGATATGAAACTTAACAAGTATTTAAAAATCCCTTAAATAAATGTTATGAAACCTTCAACAGACAAATCCTTTCCAAAGAGAATTCAAAACTTTCACTGAGGCTAATCCGTATTTGTTTCAGAGCATGAAATGAAATTTGCAACGGTAACATCGCTTCTTACCCTAAAATCCGTTTGACACGGTCCAATAAATTGGCACAATATTGAGTTGAAAATTGACGATATGTTCCGCATGACACCACCAATATTGGTCAAAACAATGCTCATACCCGCATGAGTATGCCACATCATATTGAAACAGAACATCGTGAGACAATGGTTTAATGAATACGAGGCATAAGATGTAAATAAAAGTATTATTTATAATTATAAACATTTTAACTACCTATCTATAAAAAAATTTTAAACTTAAAACCGCGCAGAAATGAATGCCGAAGAAACAGCATTGACATGTGTTGTTGTTTTGGTCACTAGGATACAACCAAGCTAACCTCTGATTGGAGATTGGCCAGCAGAAAATAGAACTTGCTCCACAATCCAATATTGGGTTGAAATTGCCTAAGAGATTATCGGATTAGGATATGGCAGGAAATTGGTATGTGTCAAGTGGCACTCGATCCCATTTCCAATGGATTGACCAATAAACTGGACCGTCCCAAACGGGCTTAAGCAATTTATGGGAAGCTATGCCAACAATGTAATGGGGTAAGTATGGACGCGGTGCGGCGGTCATAAGCTAAAGAAGGCTTTGAGAAGCAAGGCACGATTCATTTAGAGATCATCACAATACAAAATAAATTCAACGCACTCAACATTTTCAACACCTAAAACGCAAAGTTTCGAGCAGGAAAATGGCGTCAAGTTTCTTCCATCATAATAATAACTGCTAACCATACGGGGAAAAACAACTACATACATACAAACACAACAATAATAGACATTATCTTTCACGGAAGTATATTAATTTATTACAAATGTGGAGCAAGTTTACTATTATCTCATCATATCAAATGAAAAACTACAGAGTTCGACCCGAAATCAATTCCCTAGGTGCGGGTTGACAGAGGCTGAGGTTCACCAAGCGAGCAATCAGGATCTGGTACCCAAAAAATAACGAAGCTTAGCCAGGCTGAGGCTTCACACAGATCTGACACCTGGACCAACGGGTCAGGAGCCCAACGCTCTACGCACTGGGCTAACACGCAGGATAACTAAATCGCTCAATTCGTCACGAAAAAATATAAAGCAAGTAGCCAATTACCTACGATGAAAATAAGTTCAAAGCTTTATTTTTTAAGTACGATGGCTGCATAAGAAGAAGACAAACAAGGCAACAAGCACTTCCCTCCATCCGGATCTGTATTTCTTACGCCATATCTTTAAATCGATACCAAAACGCTCAGTCATCTCTCCCGGGGATTGGTTTCATTTGGGTGGAGCGAAGTTCTCACGCGGTGCCAAACCCTTCGACAGTCACGTCTTCAAGATCGAGGGGCAAGTCCCTTGACCTGCACCGCTCCTGGACCCCGAAATGGGGACTTGGGCTACCCTTTCAACTGGAACATTTGCGTTTACACCGAGCAACGGTCGGGTTTGTTAACTTTTCAACCTTGAATGCATATCCGTCCCAGAGGACTTCTATGTTTGAATACCCATTCCGTTCATCTTCCACGAGGTTTATTCCTTTCAACCTTCCTTAGGAAAAATGTTTAATGAAAGGTTGGAACAGGCGATGTCTGTAAATATTTTCACAAATAAGCTAAAAATGTACCCCGCAGTCAAACACGAGAGGACAGCATGGCATATCAAAGCCACTGCAATACAATAAACGAAAAAAAACGGATGAAATCGCGGTGAACGTTATGAATAACCATCATCAATACGGCAAGCACGTTACGCACGAGCCCTCTCCTGGGATTGGATGGTAAACACGACTTCATTCAGAAATATCCTCCACGTAGAATACCATCAATCGTACAGGTTCTACTTCTCGCATACAAATATCAAGCTGCTTATGGCATTAAACCTCATTACAACAAGGGGACACGTTGGATTAGTGGTTACAGTATTGCTATTACCGGGAGGACCCGGGTTCGGATCCCGGCAGTGGAAGATATTTTTCATCGGTAAACCGATCCTTACCTAGGTGATGAGTGGAGAACATTAAAATACAGTACTCCGTCCGTCGGATGGGACGTAAAGCCGTGGTCCCCTTGGCGCCTTTCGTAAATAGGAGTGTAATGCCGACGCCGGGATTCCCTCCACCCATATTCCTCACCACTCCCTACCCATTTTCGAATTTTTACTCCCGGTCTTAAACGCTTTTATACGCGGGAACAGAGTTTAAAATCGCAAATGAGATGTGCGAATCTTTAAATTCTCAACGCACAAATGTAGGAATAACTCGGGCGAAACCCCGAGCATTTGAGGATTGACGCCATAGCAATGGCTAGAGAAAAATGAAATTGGAATGAGTATCAATTCCAATACCAGAGGCGAGCTAATAAAGGATGCCTGCTTAGACCACATGGAGAATGTTACGTTGTGGGCGATGAGAGATCCACAGATGTTAAATGAAGGGTCACAAAAAAGTACTGAACTTTGGCCAAAATTAGCAGAAGAGAGAGAGAGAATATTTGAGTCCACCCGTGAGGAAACGAAGGGTATGCCACGCCGTAGAGATTTGAAATAGTAATACCGGGTGAAGGAAGGAGGGATTATAGGAAACTGAGATGACAGCATACGGATCCATGCCAGCTACTGGATATTTGCCGCCGTTCTCCTGGCATGACAATGCGGCATTTTCGAAGGCGGTTGAAAATACTTGCGCACAAAGGCGAAATGCAATTCCAGTGTTTGACTGGCTGTAATTAACTTAAGTTTCATCCTATGTTCTCTTGGCAACACTCATGAATAAAATTAACTTGGTTATATTCCACACGATTACGCACACTTTATATTTACTTACTTTTTATTTACTTACACCCACTTATTCTACTCCTGATAATGACCTGAAGAGGTTGAAACCGGTCCAGTGGATAATAATAACAACAATCCGGTGGAATATGACCCAATTAATTTTATTTTTGAGCGATGACAATATTCCAGAAAGTCAACTCGCTTGCTATTGCTTTGATTCTCTGGGTAAATGTTGAAGAATATGTCCAGCACGGCAAAATAAACGGAAATTGTACATACATACAAATAGTTCAACTATAAGAATCAGCACGGTAAGTCGCGGGTTTTGAGGCAACTTCTGAGGACGTAGATTATAACATTTTCTTCAACGGCCCCCAGTATTGATGGATTCATAGGTATACTCCTGAGTAAATTATTTAACGCCAACATCATTACTCAAATCCCTGACCTTGACGACCACCAGTTTAATCCAAGGATTATTGTTCAAACATTTAAACTGATTTTTCATCGTATCATTTACCAGTGTTAAAGGTTTAATGAACCTTACAATTTACTGCATGAAATTGGCCCTATACAGAACTTTTAAGATTTCCTTAAATTGCACTTGCCTTTTTAAATTGCTTTCAATCTCTTTGTAACTACCTACCTTTCAAAAGGATAAAGGCACTGCAAAAAAGTTAATATGCACTGCCTCTGTGAACACTCACATTGGCAATTAGACAGTTAAACTGCCTATACAGACAAATTTAAAAGTACAGCAATTTTAATTTTTGAGGCTCATGAGGTAAACATTGACAGTGAGAGTCACTTAGAAACAAAGTCACAAACATATTGCTAGAACATCTACACACTAATAAAGAAACTTTAAAGAGCCCAATGCATAATCCTGTTTGAGAATGAATGAATCCTTCAATGACCTGATATTAAACGAAAAACATACATTGGTGAAGTGCTTAGCAACTTCCTTTAATTCATATTTCCTCGCTTTGTACTTCATTCACAAATTAAAAGTTGGTTGGTTATTCAGCAAAGAGGTTATTCAGCAAAGAGGTTATTCAGGGGAGGCGACCAACAGCTGAGGTCATTTGTGCCATTTAGGATAGGTGGGAAATTGGGTAATGATAGGAGTTTTCAGGAATGGAGGAAGAGTGGAGAGAAACCCAGCATCGGTATTAGCCTACTCTTAACGAAAGGCACCAAGGGGACCACAGCTTAAGGAGGCTCCACCGAATTATGAAGTATGTCCTTTTTGTGAACATTTCGTCATTTTTAGGCCCTTCTATTGATTGGCAATAAAATAATGAGGCCTTTCCATCATATAATTGAAGAAAAAAAGGCGTTGAAAATCAGCTATTTTATGCGTGGCTATACGACAGAGCATGGCTCTTGCAGTAAAATTTGCAGATTAATAATGTCAAGAGAAATGTCATTTTGATGAAAAACTAATACAAGATGCACAATTTTATGCAGAATTTAGCATTGTGAAAAAGTGCTCACCTTACCGCACTTGTTTACTTGATATTATTAAATGTTTGCTCGAAAAAAGCAGAAAAGCCTTAGTTAAATGAAAGTGGCGCTACAGTATTCTGTTATCATTGGCAATGGTACTTGTGATGGAACGTGCTTCAAAGCCTATTTACTAACTTAATTTAGGAATATACCTTTCCAAGGTCCTTCTTATATTTTTTACATAATTTAAATATTTCATTTGTTATTGACATGGTATAATTAATACCAATGCTTCCAAATGGTAGCAGCGTCATTGTTGCCAAACAATTTTCAAAAATATGAATATTAATAAAATTCAAAACAATAAGTTGTATTTGCAAGGGAATGGTTTAAAACTAAGTATGAAAATACTTAACATATTTTAGAATACGTATTAGCGGGATTGAGCATGTATTCTCATTTTGTAAATTAAACGTGTCAACAACACATCCGTCATGTTCCGAAGTCAAAATGAGTTAAAAGAGCTTGTAAAAATAGAATGTAACTACAGCACGCTATATAATAGCATACTCATACAATTATTTTGTATGCGTTATCACCCTATAGATGATTTTCCATATAAGTGTTTTTTTGGATCAGTACTTATTCATTAAATAACCTAGCTCTTTTACAGAAGTTTGAATCGTGGAGTCACGGTGGAACCTCCTTAACATCCCATACGACGGACAGAGTACTGAACTTGAAATGCCCTCCACTAGGCACTCAAGAGGGGACCGGTTTTCCACTGAAAAATCTGCCACTGCCAGGAATCGAACCCAGGCCTTTGGCAAGGGAGGCCAGTACTCTAGCCACCACACCAACCCGATCCTCATATTAGCGAAGTACACACCCAAACCGAATTACACACCATGTTATTACCACCACTGACCGATCATTAAACAACCTCTTTTCCACTGTCACCAATCTGACTGGCTCTGGCTTTCGATTGGCCTAGATCAGTCTATTATAAGCAAACAAATAACATCCCTGGTAAACTCAAAATTGCCATGCTAGATGGCTTATTAGGTGCACCTCCATTTCATCTGACATAATCGGGGAAAAAATTTTCAACTTAACAATTTCATGTGAACTGTAAAAACAATCAAACAAAAATACAAATATTACATGTTATACATGCATTAGATGATTATTAGACGAGAAGGGACAATTTCAAAAACATCTCAATGAGGGGAGAGGAAGGGGAAGTGGAATAGCTTTTTTGACTTTGATTACAAAATCCTACAGGCCATTGTCTCCCTCGTGCCTCCTTTGCTATAGCGGAAGCAAACAAAACACTACATATCGGCCACAGTAACATTTATAATCATAACTATAACTACAACAGCAACCACATTACTCAAATAAATAATTATATTTTGGAATAATGCATGATAACATCTGAAATTGGGGAAAAATGAAACAAGAGCAGTGAGCATGAGGGATAACATTAGCTAGTGGAAAGCCTAAACTCCATAAATAAGTCTCATAGATGACAATTTCGACACATTATATTGGAGTGCACCTTACAAGTCATCACGTATGGTAATTAACACTGTACACAAATTTGACCCCAATAATAAGAAAAAGGACTTAGGCCAGGGACTCCGACTCAGAATGAGAAAAATTATGAATCATGCACATAGTACTTACTCGACAGAACGGTGAGGAGAAAGATGTAGTCAGAGAAGGTTATGAGTCCGGCGCTTCCAAGTTTGTAGAATATGCTGTCTTCATCCAATGCTAATTCAAGCCTCATGTGCACATTCTGAAATGATATTTAAATTCACTTAGCATGCAAGATTTTTTAACTCCGAACAAAGTAACAAAAGGGGTCTACAGGTGGCTAAGCCCTAGCGTAAGTATTAAGCTAAGAGGAAAAGGAGAACACCTGCCCAACAGCATTAGCCAAGGGATCAGCACACAATGGGTCCAAAAATTATCTTGGTTAGGAACTGAACTCATTATAAAAAAAATACATTTACCAAACAAGTTAACTGGATTTCTAAAATCAGCCCAAAAAAACTCTATATAGCATTCAGCATTTTTGCCAACAAAAAAACTGACGACAAACATTTCCAGTGCACATTATGTGGGTTCTCACAAAAATCAAAAGAAAAACTCACCAATTATCTTGAGGATGTAGTTCATCAAGAGGTATGATGCTGAGGCTAAGTAATCACGCTTTTAAAAAACTGCTAGAAAATTACATCAGTCACTCAATGCCCTACTGCTTTAGGGAAGTTCTGTTGTGAAATTCCAGAATTTTTCAAATCAATCAGCAAAAATTATGATAACCAGCAACTAAGTATGCACTTAATAGTATTTCCACAACCTTAAGCCTCACAAACAATGCTTTCTTTAGCATAATGAAAAAAAAATCTAAGATCAACCTCACTTCATGGAGATTGACCATAAACATTAAGTTCACCTCAGGAAGAATAATTGGTTTAACAGTGGTATCATAGCCTTGCACAAACTACTGCGCAACTAATTCCATTTGAAGCCAGTTTGGAAGTTATTCATTCACACAAACCACAACCATTGCTTAAGTGCTTAAATGATCAATACAATTATGCTAGGCTGTGCATTACCACCCCAAGCAAAGCCAACTGTACACTACCTAATTCCATCATGATGAAACAGCTGAGCATCATATATAATATGGCAAAAAAAATTAAGATATTTCAGAAACCTGAGCCATTGTAAAGATACAACTGCATTATTCCACGGAAACATCTTTTTTTCACCGATTCAAAGAAATTAAGTATTTTATGAACAAGGTGTGTTGCTGGACATAAAAGGAGAAAATATGAATCTAAAAACATAATCAATTCAAAATATAATACATAAAAAAGTGTGGACTTTGTAAATAGGTATGTAAAATTCATGCCAAATTTGAGCGAATTTACATTACTCCTTTTAAATCAACAATACTTTTGGTCATTTAAAACAGTTCAATGCATAATAGCCATTATATTTAACAAATACATCTGTATAAAAGCAGGGATCAGAAGAATTACATAATTATTAAAATATTAAGGTGACTACTGAGACAAGAAAAAATTAACCATAAGGAAGAAACATTGGTAATAAAAACAAAAATAATAAAAAAGAAAACTAAATTTTGTAGCAAGAGAGGAAAATGAGCGACTGATGTTTATGTGGCACAAACAACTTTCTAATTTGAGGGGTTATCCCAAAGTTGCATAAACCATACTCTAAATAATTGTGTGCTTGTGGGTTATTGTTAATATAAAAGAGAGAATCACAATTTAAGCTAAAAAACTTGTTAAAAACAATGTGTGGGTACTTCAAGATTATAGGACTGTGAACTATTCAATATACTATACACAATTTCCTAAGAAATATTAAGATACATCCAAGACTAAATAAATGCTACACGAAAACCCGATGAAAATAAAATTATGACTACACAGATATGTTAACACTACAAAGACAATTATGTAAATGGAGACAAACAATGGGAGAGGTGATAATTGCATGAGGGCTCCAATAACCAACTATGTGTCATATAACTTAAACAAATATGTAGTCCATGCTATTCCGCCTCAACCTTGTTCAAGAAAAGATGAGTCGATTGCTATGCATGTACTTAAAAAAAAACATGAAAAATGACAAGGCATAACACATTCACATTACTTGGTATCACTGAACAATTCATGACACTTTCCATAGGGTCATATTTCAAACTAATTATATGCAAGAGAGTACCAAACGATAACTAATATTAAAACATTTCAACTCTGTACATGGAGCCAAGGAGGACATCATAAAAGGATCAGGGATGTGGTCAGATTAACTTGTCCATCTAAAGCTACCTTAAGTGGGAGAACAATGACAATAATAATGATAAAACAGTGCTCTCACATATTTTTTTCCTTTAGGACAAGTAATTAAAATAAGAGCCGGTTTTGTTTTATTTGAAGAAATTTCAACTAAGTAGGTATGCATTTAAATTTGAATTCATACACTGATCTGATATTGAAATACATAAATCAACCATATAAAGGAATAAAAACCAAAATGCACACAAAACACCAATCATTTGCTGAGCAAGCTGAGACAGCACCCATTAACAACCAGGTAAAATGAATAATTGATAAAATGCTTCTTAAAAATTCTACTTAATGCACGAATTAAATTAATTCAAGATGATGGACAGACATTGATCTGCATCCCACAATTACTTCTATTTCATAACTTACTATTTCAAACACATTGAGCTATTCACCAAATTCCATTCCATTCTTCCAGGAAAGAATAATACTTATGTCCAACAGATCATATTCCCACTCTTGAAGAGAAAAGCTTCAATATTTAGGCTACTAAATCTATTTCTCAAAAGCTATGCTTCAGAGAGAATTTTTTCTAATGAATGGACAAAAAGTTGGGATACTCAGCCCTAGTTTCCTAACTCTTCAGCAAAAAACTTTCATTAGAAATTAGTCAAATTTTTCTTAACTTTGGCCTTGGCTATTCATGCACATCATTTACTTCAATCCTTTCTCTTTGCTATGAGTACTCTGACTTGAGGAAAAAAAATTTCTTTCCTATGCTAGAAAAGGACTGATAGGTTTGAAATCCTTCAGAATGTAAGACTAGGCCAAGAGACAATTAAAGGGAAGGGAGAAAGAGTAAAATTTCCAACATGATCTCGACATTTTAGAATTGAAAAGATAATTTTTTACCTAAATTAAGAATCTTCATAGGGAATAAAATGGTAACATTCCTTCATGACCCTATAAAATATTTTTAACCAAGCCTAAATACTACATGTATGCATTGAAAGTATTCGCACAGAAAGGTGAGAAAAATAAAACTTTTTATGTTCCTGACAAATCACTAATTACATCAAATTAATTCATAATGAATAAAAGAAAACCAGAAGTGACTTCTGGGCCTTTGTGGACAAAAGGAAACCAAAGCAATGTGAGGATGATTTTAAAGGGGGAATTCTACAAAATAGCAATCTTTTAAAACCTTAATGGCAAACATCTGAATTTTAGGAAGTTATGAAGGCAATTACAATTGCACAATTACACGGCTTTCCAACACTTGCACACAGTTTAGATTTGTGCCTAAAAAATACCACCAATAAAAAGAATTCAAATATGTAGTTAAATTATGCATTTAACAATGTAGCATTTAAATAAAAACAAATATGTACCAATCAATATGCTACTTCAGCATGAATGGAGTCCTTTAACACAAATTCATAATGCTCATACAGTACTTAATCACATCATGCTCATGATGATTTTAAACATCAAGAATGCTACATTGATATCATGAAAATATTTATTCATAAAGCAACTTCCAAGTCTTAAAAAAATACAGATTATAGAGAACTCCAGCAAAATCATTTCCTCCCTTGTCCATGGCCTCCTCAAAACAGTGTGTCTGTAGCAACCACTAATTGTATGTACTTTGAGATGAGATAATTTGTACTTTTTGACTACTTCCATTTAATAAACAAAAGTAAAAATTTACTTGGGTGTATGAGCTAGGAAAAACAGAAAGATCTTATTTAGTTATAAAATACCAACATCACTTTCCAAAGGAACTTTTTCTCTACACATTATGAGACAATTATCCACCATTCATAATTCAGCTGACTAAAGTCAGCTTGCCAAATAAATAATTTAGCACACACATTTGTAAACTTTCTTCATATTGTTAGCATGTTTATGTTCCTAGAATCCATTTTTCACTGGTAATGGAAGCTCACCTACAACAAAAACTGCCAATTTAACAACAAAAAGAACATAAAAGTAAACCAACTATTAAATATCATCACAGTTTCTAATTATGTTAAATGACTTATGTGAATATGTAGAGGTGTTTTACTCCATAACCTTAATGACGTATAGCTTAAAAACAACAATATCGATTTCATTTATGACTATTTGGATACATTATAGGTACAAATACCCTTTTGAAGAGGTAATGGAAATTTCATTAGCTCCTCCTCAGCATGCCTCCATGAAGTTTAACTTCTAGCTTGAGAAGTATGTTAATTTCATGAAGTGTACTATGAGAAGTGTTTTCCATAGAAAAAAGTGTGAAAATAAAGCAAATACAGAATGGTGACAGATTTATCAAGGAATTGATGATGAAAACTTGAAGAAAATGGATCAAGCCAAAACCAAAGCAGAAGAGAAGTCTCACAGATAGGTACACAACAATGTAAAGGAATAACTTAATAACACAATGTTTTCAGTCAATATTCTGTAGAGCAACCTATGAAACAACACATAATACAACGGAGACTACTACAAATACAAGGGGAAAACATTTCTGCACATGAAGTGACATCTGCCAATTTCACTTTTTTCTAGCAATTAATTGTTCTAACTAAGTTGCACTAATGTAACAAAATAGCAATAGAAATATGTATTAATAATTTTCATATTACTCAAGTAGACTTTACCCTAAAGTAAAGTACATATATTTATCCTCAAGTTAGTCACATTAAAAGAGGTGCCATTTGAATGCAAGTCCTGAATATATCAGCATTATCATCACATTATCTACAGAGAAGATTCCAATTTGATGGAGATTTGATGATACCAACAGATTATAACATCATACTTAATTCAGAAAATTAATGCAGCTTCAGAATATATTAATGACTCTCCTAATACATATTATCATGAAGTTGGTAACTCCACTAATGACAAAATAAATAGAAAGACACATTTAAGGTATGCACAAGAGTCTTGCTAATACATTCAGGTAAATTCAACCTTTCCTATGCCAACCCTAAACAAAGATCAAGAAAGTTCTGTCACACATTATGATCACCACTCTAAAAGTTGCCAATTTAACTCAAACGAGGATACATGACAGTTACTTCATATTCATTAACATCCCTTCCCTCAAATAATACAACAGATTCAAAATTTCATCACATCCATAAATTCTATTGGACAATGACAAACTTAAGTTCAAAAACTCTTGGTGAGATAGACTTCAGAAGAAAGTACAGCCAGTCTTTCCTTTCCACATAAGCAGAGCTGACTTTGACCACACATCAACCTTATCATGTAGGTAAATAACTATGCATCAGAATAAAGAAATGCAGAAAGTATAACTCCATTAAGTGAATAGTTAATGAACAAAAAATATTTCCACAGAAATATCAATGAGGCCTATGTAAATGACAACTGAATGACTTAAAAAAAGAAAAGCAAGTATGTACTCAAATGGGGGAAGTTATAGATGTACAAAGCTAGCATCAACCGACAGAATAGGACTGAGGAGCAACCTAGCTGAAGCTAATCTAATTACCAACTTCCCTAACCAGGACTCGGATCCCATGGCCCCCATATTTTTTTTACTTCACAAAAATCCATTTATTTTCAAAGGATCCATTCAAATTGACTGTAGGAATAGATGATGGCAAAGGGAGAAGAGGTCACCTATAATTTCATCAAGAATAACTTTCAAGGGAAGAGGAGTAGAGGGAACTGACATGAAGAATATAATGCTACTGTGTACAACCAATCCAGCTAGGAGCATTAAAATGAAAACAACCAGGTGTGTGACACCAAACTAAAATAAGCATTCAAAATGAAGCACACTGATCCTTTGATGAAACCCTATTAATAAAAGGACAAGTAATCATGACAGATGAGAGTAAACACAAATCAACACATAAGCTTACTGAATATAACACTAAAAACAAAACAAACACAAAACAGAAATAAAAGTGAAGAGGAATGTATGGAACCATACACTGACCTGAATACACTGAATAAGAGAACATCATAAATTAATGAAGGAATGCCTTAGGATAATGTAGTATTTTAAAGATGAGTTTATGTTGACCAAAATTATGATATATTGATTTACAGACTTAAGGATGAAATGAAACAAGGCACTCTTATGAATAAAATGGTGGTATTCAGGACAAAAAATATAGATGTTCCTTCAAATCAATGAAAGGTAGTATGTAACAGCCAATAATTATTTTAAAATTATGTTTTTGCAAAGCTTAAAAGCCTTCCCCAACAATTATTATGGTTTAACATGGAATTTAAGTCAAATCAATCCCTGAAATAACAGCCATAAACAAACTCCCAAACATTGGCTTTCATTACCCAATTGACTTTATTACTTCATTCTATTCATACTATTTTCAGCAGCAAAAATTTTCCCCTGACCCAAATAGAAAATTTTTTCACTGCATATCTACATGAACTTTTAAAAAAAATTATACCTCTCGCCAAAGTATGCTTAAGTTATTTTGCACAAAAACGTCATAAAATAGGAAATTCTGAGGCACAACATGCACAATATCCTTTGAAATGACTATGAAGGAACTATCCACCACTTCAGGATATTAGTACCATGATGCTTCGAGGAAATACATTGATACAAATGGGAAAGTTAATTGAAAAGAACTTGAAAATCATAACATGATATTGAGTAAGAATAACATGGAAAAGCCTACTTTAAGTGATTATGCAACAATCTAAGAGTTAAATTATTAAAAATTAAGTGACACAAGGTGGTGAGATAATCTTGCATATTAAATTTAGTGGCTGCTGTACAGGGGGTGCAAAATTAAAATCCAAATAATACCTCCATATCTAAACCCAATTGACTTGATTTTTAGGAAAACAATATGCCACATATAATCAAGACCTATTCCCCCAGAGAATTTCACCAAGCAATGAACTATGTGCACTCTCCCACTACTTGCTACACTTGATTTGTTTCTAGTAACAAGAAAATGCCATGAATAGCACACGGATGTATTATAAACTATCTCAACAAATAAAATTCAAATTCTTCAATGGCCATAAAAATTTATTGGAGAATTTTAATTTCCAATTTAAGGCCGTAGAGCTCATCTCTCTATATATCTCGTTTATAGGTACCAATCCATTTCAATTTGCCACAGCCATAAATTCATTAGAAGGAAACCTATCATCTATTTAAAACTCCCTCCTCCAATCCAAACTTGATAAGGTCCTCCAGTAATGCTAAATCCCTCATTTGCCTACAATTGGCCTAAGATATTTCCCTGATCATTTCAGGAGGAGGACTGACTGATTTGCAGCCAGGCTGCCTCCAGTGATTCAAATCTCATTCTCCTACCAATCAGAAAGCAGCAATTACAGTTATTGCTGAGGTTAGAGGGAACGAGTTCCCTCCTGAATATCTTTTTAACTCCAACTTATGACCTCATGAATAGCAAGAAATTGCTAGTTTTGTCACATTCCCACTGACACCACTGACTGATCGTAACATTTGCACTTTTCCAAGAAATGTGCACAATAGGACTGACTTGCATGTACACATGAGTAGGTGTAAAAAAAAAGTAAAGATCTGCTGAACCCAAATTTTCATCTCATTGGTAAGGGTAGAACTCACCAACTACTGACTTAGCCCAACGGTATGTTTACTTCGCACATCAGGGTAGGGGGGCAGTTTCTTTCCCAGAGCTGCCAGTGGTTTCCCAGAAAATTACACCACTTGGGTTTTACTGGAACACAAAGGTCTCCCCCAGGATTTGAACCCAGAACCTCTGGTTACCAGCCCAATGCCCTACCCACTGGGCTACCATACTCCTACAATTGAACATATGTCTCTATACATGCATATGAAGCCCTTTGTCTATGAAGTTAAATATGAAAATATTCTTTCCACCACTATCAGTTTATTAGGCAGGCCATATATAAAGGTTGAATTATAGGGTGATTGAATTAGAGAAGAATTTAAGGAACTCTCCCCTCACAAGACTCAGCATGTTCTCTTTATTGACCAGATAAGGGATAATGTGGTTCTTTAATGACAAAATGTTTAGTCAACTTTGATAAATAGTCAGCAGGCCAAAGACACTTCTGATGGCAAGTCTCCCAAACCAAATAAATGAATATCACTATCAGATGAAGCCATAGGTACAGCCTCTCATACATATCCTGATTTATTTGAAAAGCTATACATTTACATCCCAAAAAAACAGCCTCCTCTGCCTCTTCAAATTGAACCAATACATCTACATCTATCATGAGGTACCACACTTAACCTGGCCTTCCCCAAAAACCATCAATGAGCACCTAAACAAATATGAAGTGAACACTAAAAATAGTAAAATTGCATAATTTTCAATGACAACTACATGAAATAGTATATCTCCCACAGAACAGAGAACAGTTTTACTTTTTTAGGTGGTACAGATATGATTAGGAAGCAGAAAACTGGAAACTATTTAAATTTATAGTTGACCGACCAAAAAAGTTGAATCCAAAACCCTCTTTACTACCCCATCTGAAGAATTGATATTTTTTGAGTGTGCCGTCATACTCTGAGGAATGATTTACACATCTACCTTCTACAGGGCCATAACATCAAAATAATACAATCTTCTACTTAGAACAAATATAGATATGATTGTGACACCAAACTCTTTCCTAAAGGGCTTGATCACCAGTGTAAAATTTTGCACTTATAGGTAAAATTATCAACAATAAGAAGAGGCATTTGAAAGTGTTTATCCATGCAAAGCTTCTAAAAGGTGTGTAGAGAAAAACTGTCAATAAGAAGGGCAAGCAATCGCACACTGTGCTTCAAGCTACAATTCAATTACTCCTTACGTGCTTTTCTGGTGCAATGGCACTGACTTGAAGAAACTGATTCTTCAGACTGTCACTGATCTGTACCTACATACTAGCAGCCAAACATAATTCACTATGATCAGCCAAATCACCCCACCTACATCTTTCGATTGGAATGATGTTGGTCACCCCTGAAATGCTTCCATGCATTTGCAAGTTATCAAAATGTGAACTTACAAAGAAAGAGAATTAAAAGATCATGCCTAAAATATTGCCATTCCATTTCAAACACTTGAATTCACATGAGAAGGAAATTGTTCCTTTCCTACTAGGGGAAGGTATTCACAGATGCAAATTACTGAATTCAAGGACACGACATTTGGCTGCACTGTCAATTAATTTGTTTCATCATTCACAGGTAAGGTAATACCATTACTTAAATCTTAAAATAAGCACTACAATTTTGATTGATGAACTAGTCACCTGACGTTCTCAAAAAAACCACAGCACCAAATGAATTCAACATAATAATTGTTAAGTGAACTAAAACCTTAGCAATGTACTTGGACATATTATCTAGAAACTCTAATGACATAATTATGACAGACCTTATGACAATAAATTCCCTTTGAATCACATACAAACAAACATCCTAATTATGACATAGCTCCTAAGTATAGTGAATTTTGACCTTTTCAACAAGATTTAAATACGATATTCAATTCAAAATATAACACAATGCAATAGTCATTACCAACCTCCTTATATGATGATGGTTTGCGATGAAATAAAAAATATGGGTCATTATGAATGAGTCAGAGCATGATATAAGGCTATTGTTCATTTTCAGGTTGTTCTTTGCCCCTAATAGGTGTCAGCTTTACTGAATTATTTAGTACTAATCCAGTATTGAGTTAAATTCAAGTTAATACATGGCTGTGCATCCATCAACACCTCGAAGCTAAGACTGATAAGTAGGGACCCTGAAATTTCACGAAAAGGTTTTTTTGCAAATTTATTTTTAAGAGCATAATAGTTGTTAATTTGATATTTAAAGCCCTAATAAGTTAAAAATTGCCATTTTAACATTAGCGAAATTCACTGAAATTTTACAAATAACTATTTATTCACAAAATTAGTGGTATTTGGCTGTTAGTGCGATATTCTGCATGAAATTTTGATTTTTTAAACCCATCATACCATATTTTGCGAAAAAAAACACTAAATGCTTCAAGTTTTATTTTGATATGTATGTATAGATGCGTAATGAAAGATGTCCCATTTAGTGAAAAAATGTTTGCAAACTCATTGTGTGAAATAAATGTATAATTATTATTTACGTGACCATGCCGCTATCATCAGTCTGATAATGCGTGTGACCATGATAGGTATGCATACCTCTCTTTAGATCGCATTTATGGTGGTGGGGTCAGGGCTCATCGTTTTTGTCGTGCCGCCAAAATGACTCGCATAGTATTTATCCCGAAAGATTCTTCAGAAAAGTTGCCTTTAAAGCAATTGTGCTTGTGAAAGATGATTTCAGTAAGTCTGCGCATACCAATAATGGGACCAATAACTACGCTGAAAAAGAGTATCTTAAATGTCTTAGCTGTAGGACGAAAAGATGAAGTTGTCAAATGGACGTAATAATTTCATTCAAAGAGCGGTCCATCAAAGCTGTGACTGACGGATCACAATTACTCCTCGGGTAGAAAAAAAAGAGTTATTTAAGGATAAACTATTGAATTCACTGACTGACGTTGAGTATATGTTGCCAAATTTACGATATGACTCCTGACCAACGGCATTCCCGCCACAGCAAACTTATTTGGCACCCGTGGTAGAGGGTCGGTGGATGGAGAGTCGCCGGCATGGCAGGGTGGTAAAAAGTATAAGATAGGGTACACTAATATTTTCGAATTATGCAGCGCATTATTTGTCCAGAAAGGAATTTTAGAAGAATTACCTAAGTCAAGGCAAGCCAGCATTGTCATTTTGAATAAGTCATGGTGGGGAGGTACCTACAAAAGACAAATCTGGGCACGCAGATATTTCTGATTCTCAGTATCTCTGGATAAACTAGTGTCACCACATGTTCATAGTTCGATCAGAGCTACTGTTGATCAGAAAAAGTATCTCTGTAGACGATAATGCCGAAAATTGCCAGTACATTTGATCGCCAAAAGGAGCTTGAAAGCTATATTTACCTATATATATTTGACGCAACAAGGTTTATGTATATTAGACGCAACTTTGAAAACACAGAGAAGCAGAACCAAGGAAATTGGCCGTAGGCAACCAACATAACACCATCCTTAGGCTTGGTGGCCATTGAGACACCTTTGGTGTGGCCTCTATTTTGCGTGATCTATTTTGTTAACTATTTATGAAAATGCATATTAATTCACCTGGACCAGGAATCGAACCTTGGACCTTTGGCTTTCCGCCTACTTTTTCACCACCATTCACGCAGCAGGTTTGAAAATCCTACATTTACCGCCTAGCATGGCTTTAGCGCTGGTATGAGGTTCACCTTTGGACGTGGCTTTTCAAAGCCCTTTATCCCTTGTGTTGCCATCCTTGATGGACTGCTAGGGCTCAAAATCTAGTGCCTTGAACCTCAGTAAAATTGCCATGTGATTATGGATCCTGGGTAGCGTAGAGGTCTGTGCAGTGGCCCATTAAGCCAGAGATCCGAGGTTTGATTCAAGGTCCAGGTGAATTTTTTCATATGGCAATTAATGTGCATTTTCACTGCTGTTCACGTGGCAGGTTTGAAATATCCTACAACTATCAATGAAGATTAGATAAAAAAAAGTTACAGGTATCAATTGATGTCTCTAATACAATTCTTTGTTTGTTTAAATTGAGAAATATGTAGATATTTTTTTCACCGCATGAAGTTTGCAATTTTTGCACCGCTGGGACTATTATTTTTACACCACTTTCCCTCGAGTTTATTTACCACTTTTCAGGATCCCTACTGATAAGGAATGACCTGAGGAACCACTCGATGTAAGTGTGTCTACTTTTAAATGAGTAGATGAACAAAGGAACCTATGTAAAACAATATTGAAATCATAAAAGTAAAATAGCATGATCGGAAGTGATGAGAACATTATGTATATATAACAAGACATATCTAAGGCTGGAAACTGATTAAGATGCCATACAGTAGAGAATTAATTAATGCCAACATATTTTCCTATCTGCTAACAGTGGTATTCATCAAAAAATTACTAATATTAAAAAAACTACAAATCTGTTTTCACGGAAAACAAAAAAAATAAAGCAAGCCTGCCTAATAAATTTATTACTAATTTTCATTCACATTCACTGAGCTATTAAATGGCTGGCTCATTGGGATACAGAATTTTGTAATGGTAGGAAAGTAACCAAATTCACTCACAAACAAATGAAAACTACTCCTTTTCAATTTGGCACAATTTTGAAGCTGGAATGTTTCTTTGAAGGTTTTTCTTTGAATTGAATTTTCCTCTCTTAAAGTCCTGGTGCTAGAGGACAGGTATTTTGTTTTTCCTTGCACAAGCTACCAAGCTTTAAAGCATAAATAATAATGATGAATACACCTAATATGCAGTAAAAGATAAGGATCACAGCAGCAATATATATCATAAAAAAGGTATCCTCATGTACGAAATCCATTCAAGAAAGACCACAAAAAATCAAACTCCATTTTTAACCCTATCGCACCAACAGAATTCATTTCAAAATTCCATCGGGTCCCTGAGCTTCATGATCAATTCTCAATCACCTGCATGCAGTACATTTTCTAAACCCTCAAAAACTCAAAGGGTACTTTCTTCCCATTGACACTCGACTCAACCAGACACCAGAACCTTAATAACTGTGCAGATGGAAACTGGACCATCCTTTACACTCGCTACCTCTCTAGCAGCTTAACTCCATTTCAACAAATTTTTTACGCTATAGTGGTTCAATTTATCCATACTGCATCACAAAAATTTGAATCCAGAAAAAATTACTCCCCTAGAATAAATTTTGGAATTTTTCTGCTGGAACTTTGTATGAATATAAGACAACCTTTGTGAATTCCACAACATTTAATAAATATTAAGTGGAATCCACAAAGGTGATTGTCTTTTCTTTCTGCGATTGAGAATTTCCTTGAAGTGAAACCTGACACCACTCTATTAGTTTACTGTTAATATTACAGAATGTAGTGTAATTATTATAAGTATATTGTGACACCGCATTACACTGGCATGAATTGAGTATCTTCTCACAGAACTACCTTTATCAAAATGCCAGAGTTAAGCTTGATGTTTGTAAATCCTTAATTAAAAAGAAATAATTAACGTGCAGGTGATGAATGACTCTCTGACTGATGAATGAACATTGTATTTGTAAAATGTATTTAAACATTCAAACTTCAATCACTATCTACATTTCATGTGTAGCATCATCTTCAAGCTAATCCTCATAAAAATGACATAACGTGTTGAAACCTAGACCGTGAAAAAGTATGAATATGAATCTACTGAATGTTTAATTTATTCATTACTAATTGCTTCCACCAAATAACGCTAGAAATCACCTCATGCATCTAAGTTTTATGTTAGAATTTTTAACATTTATTTTTCAAGGCAAAATAACTAAACATATAACAGACTCTAGACTCAAGCTGATAAGAGGGCCCACCATTGGGACAGAGAGATGTATTTCCCTCTTTCCTGTGTCTAACATCCTATTGAGTTGTATCCCAATGGAGTATACCTGGGAGACTAACTCTAGTTGTTACTTCTCCCTGCCCAGAGTCATGTATGGACAATTTTCATTCTCTTGCATAAGGAAAAGAGTGTTTTGAGTGGATGACATTCAGTACTCAAGAGAAGAAAACCCCCAAGATTAAAGTCAGTGCAAAAGGGCAAACAGCATTCAAAGGTAGAAATTTGTAATGCATTTTGGGAGTAAACATTTATCCTATGAGGGTCTATGAGTCAGATTTTTGCCCCTTCCTCAGTGGCACTTATCCGCCCATAGTACTTCCCTCTTTACATGACTGATTGTGGCTATTTACTCCTCCTTATTCAACGTTTACTTCTCTATTTTTTCATACTTTACAGATATTCCATACCTGCATGATTTCTCTCACATTTTTGCATCTGATACGAATGCATGAAAAGTACATGCTCCACCACGAACAAAAAATAAATATTTTGATTTTGTAAATAGTGTTCTGAAATAATGCTCCAACTGCTTCCCCAATTCGTTTAATGCAACTAAAGCACTGACCCTTCCATACCCCAACTGAAATTGGTTGTTTGAAAGACATTTCCTTAAGAATCCAACACAGCTTTTTAATGTAGGTACAGTATGCCAAATACTACATTAATATTCAAAAAGTTTTTCATAATCTATTAAGGGACTCTTAACAAATTAGTAAATAATGCGTGAAAAACAATAAATCACCTGCATTAAATTTTAATAGATTTCCCATTGAAAAATACTTGAAAATGGTCACCAATTCTTGTAAGAACTGAAGGAACTTAAAACTGAACCAGCCCATCCCAAGCATAATGGTAGAAGGAAAGAATGAAATAATGATGATAAAGAATAAGGGGAGCTTTCATGATAAGTAGTAAGTGGAGACGGTAGGTGCATTTTCAAGCAAGAGGCATAGCTTGAGAAGGGATTATATCACATTCAGTTAAGCACTCTTCTAGGAAGAGAAGAATCATGCAAGAAAAGAAACAGGAAATAGAAGAGAGAAAGAATGGTGAGTTGCTGTAAATACCTCGGCGTGGTTCTGCAAACAGAGAATGAAAAGAAAAAATAAATATGGCAGTTAGAATAACTTCTCACAGTAATTTAAATAGTTTGGAGGGGAAATGGCAAAATAAAATCAATGAGAGAGTATAGTGTTAAGACAGAAGACAGAGAGTGGGAGGGGGTTGAAACACCAAAAAAAGTTAGCAAAATTTAAATCAAAACACTCCCAGATGCATTATTTTAATATCATTCTTTAAGTAATGATTGAATGATGAATGCACTTTCATTTTATGAAACACAATGGATTTAATCACTGAGTTGATTGGATGATTTAAACCAAGAGAGATGAAAATATTCCTTGATTTATAGAGTACTGAATTAATGATTTTTACAGTGATAGTAGTTATTGATAATAGTGATTAAGTCATTGATTAAGAAAAAAATTAGTGCACTAAGTGAAGTTTCTTTATTGCCTAAAAGACTGGTTGAAAATTTGATAGTTTCCTCTATAGACAAATTAAATCATTAGTGCTATCATTCAGATGCATTTAATATACAATATCTCAGAGTGTGCAAAGTGTTGATAGCTTAACAGGTTTACAGTAGTCATACATAATGGGAATGAAGCAAAACAGACAACTCTTTTCTTCCTACCTTGGGGTCGTACCGCTTAAACTGATCCAATCCCAGGCCTGAAAAGGAAAATGCTGAGATTAGCCAAACAGTTGATATGCTACGTGGAGTACAGCTTTATAATTTAATATCAAGTAATTTAATTGAACAAACCAGCATGCACAATTTCAATGTGGGGTAGAGAATATGCAATATTAAATTCCATTTCATTCATGCCATGAGGTGGACTAAATAAACTAGGGTGGCATGCAACTTGCGGTAAATTATAGAGTATGTGTGCTTTTAGTAGGTCAGTCGAAATAAGAAAGCAACAATGATGCATAAAGCAAAGCAGCTGAAGAAATAGGAAACATCCATGAAATGTGAAAAAATGTTTTCATATACATTAAGCGCCCAATGCTTTATTTTCCAGAGCTAAATACTGTTAGTGAACAATTATTGGAGGCAGGTTTGGTGAAGCTTTTACCCTCTGGCTGTTTCACACCAGGCGTCATGGATCTCAGAAAATCATCAGGGGTCATGAACACTTCATTCTCCCCATTATGATGAACCACCATCAGGGTGGCAAAGTATCTAAACACCTTGTCCGGGGTTGAATATTGTCGAATACGATTCTCGTACTCTGTTATCTATCAAAAGAAAGAAGACATGCAGTGAGGAATTCTACTCAGATGCTTTGTTTACCACACAAAACAGTAGACGAGAAGAGAATTATTAGTGCTTACTTTTCTACAGCAGGAAAGTTATCCTTCAAGAACACACACATATGCACACATACACACAAGTTAGATGGGCAATGGGTTCATAAACAACCAAATTAGGACAACTTGAACAAAATACTGACAACACTGAAACTAAGGATGCAGAGAATGTCCACCCCACAGCTTCACATGCCCTGTGAAAAACACTGGATTATAGGGAGAAGAAAAGTTAGCACACTGAAATTAATTTCACACCTCACCTCTACCTAGGGGAAAGGAGTTAGGGTGCCACCCAAACAGCTGTGCATATTTGTAGAAAACTGCATCTGTTACAACATTATTAGGTGATGAAAATGCTTTGCCAAAATGTTTGTGAAAATAGGATCAAAGTAATGAAATTTTGGAATAATAACCCAGTGAGGTGATACTAATTACAAACTAAGTTAAAGAGGAAGCCACAAGAAAACCAGAATGAATGCCTTTTCCTGCAAACTTTCAATGGGAAAAAACATTAATTAGTAATATTAGTAAAATATTTTATACCATGGTAAAATATACACACTGGTTGTTCGCATGGAAAAAACCTTGATGCAAAAAGTAAAAAAAGCCAACACCTAAATGTTAGGATCCAATGACTGAACCATTGAGAAATAGACTGCAGGTCAAATGAACAACAAGGCAATTAACATGAGTAACATAATAAAATCATTCATGAATCAGCTGAAAAAATCAATTACATCAGTGAAACCCATTATCACATCCTTCAAAATGTATTACTAGATTATTTGAGGTCAGAGGTGAGCTAGTGCTTTCCTGTCATCCATGAGACTGTGAAAGAATATTTGTTAACATGAACCGGTCATTAACCCTTTGCACTCGATTTTTTTCACCCTCTATGCCAGTAGTCCACTCGGAATTTATTTTTAAATGCCCCTGGATTACACGTGTTGTGTGTCGAGTGACGCTCGACTCGCGAGTTGGTACTGAGCTACGCTGTGTCGAGTATCATTCGACACCCGAGTTCAGATGTTTTCACCTTCTATACCAGTAGTCCACTCGGAATCCCCTTAATTTTGCCCCTGAATGTCGAGTGAAACTAGACACGTGAGTTGGTAGTGAGCTATGCTGTGTCGAGTATCACTCGACACCCGAGTGGAAAAGGTTAAACTTTTTTTGTACTTCGGAGCACTTTGTTTTGATGAAGATTCTGATAGTTACTTCTTTCATAGCCTTAATTTTCATGATTTTCAAAAAATGGTATTTTTCACAGAGGCATAAACAGGCCAACTACCTGGTCAAATATTTTTGTGGAAAAAAAACCATGGAGACAATCTTCGAATGTTAACACTCACACCAGCTAATCAACACCCAATGTGCATCAAAAAGTCCTCCTGTTGGTATTCAGCCCACTGAACATTGACATGAATTGATTGTTAATGTTAACCATGCATTAAAATATCAAATCCTTTGTAGTGCTGTATGTCTAATTTAGTTCCTACTCTCAAGAAAGCTAGGTTTGACAGAATTTTTCTATAACTATAACGTAACTAGAATGAATATGCTAAATTTCACAATAAAATAATTAGCATCAATGACCAATGACCTATGAAAAGAAAGGCCACTTGAGCTTAGCTTTTATTTTTACATGTCCCTTGGATCACACTTGCAAACAATCAAACCCACACCAACATTGAAAAGGGACTAAAGTGATAGGGTCTCATTAAAAGTTATTATTAAATCCTCGTTTATCATTCAGGAACCTAATCCTGAAATTAGAGTGACAAAAATGTTATAACTTCATTAAATCAAAGAAAAAAGTCATTTCATGAATACTAATTTGAAATCAGAGGGACTACAACATGATAATAGAATAATAGCTCAAAAGCAAATCTGCATGAGAATGGGTAAAGAGAGTAAATATAATACATAAGCAAAGGATATGCATTAAGGTACTAGGGTAATGCATGATAGATCATCCTCTCTCATTAATGTAACATCTCAGCCAGAAATATTTACACCTAATACAAGTGATGCATGACTTATTATTAGCAACAAAAGGAGAAAAACCTGACCATCTCATATCCCTGGGGAACAAATATAATTGTAAATTTATAATTGTCATTTTATCCTCTCTAGTCTCCAGCCATCAGTAAAAATAGCCTAATTTGCAATTTTATGCAACTTTGATTCAAACCTAAATAACATTCTATCATACTCAGGTCACAATAATTTACTGAAATGTACTTATTCATTGATAACATTACACAATTTAAAGATTATTAATTCTATGAAAATTCCCCCTAATTCCAAGGTCATACCCATCATCTACTTCTAAGGTTAAAATTTGTCTGCAGCAGCAGCTGGATTTTTTGCCTACCACTCTGTGCCAAAGTAAAGGGACTGGAACCTATCCCTCTATTCTGTAACAAAGGTTTGAGCAGGGAGAGGACCCATCTAATTTCTTCGCAACTTTTTCTTTTCATGCCCCCCACAGGGGTCGACCTCTGGCGACTACAGGTTGGTGACGAATCATGGAACTTTTAACTATAGAAATAATTTTTTGATTTACCTACTCAAAATTGTTAAAAGCAAGTACGATATAGATTTTTCTTGCAATTTTCTGTTAGATTTCCACATCAAACACTGTAAATCCATATATTTTCACCTACATAGGCTCCGATGTATTTATTTATATTGTTTGATGTTGAATACAACCTGGCGATGAAATGTGACCCCCAATGAGAGGGGAACAGCCAGTGTTGTATTGACAGGGTGATTTAGGATTTAAAGTTTAAACTTTAAGTTTAAGTTTGGGGGGTTTAAACTTTAAACCCCCAAAAACATTCCCGTTGTTCACTATAGTTATTATATTTTGCACTAGCGTTTAGAATTTCGCTTATTGGGCTGAAAAATATAGTTGAATTATCTTCACAAAAAGAGAATGTTAATTTAATTATTGTTTTAGTGAATAATAATCTAAATATTTTATGATGATTCACATTAAATATTAATGAAACCCCCCTCCCACAGAATCAAATCCAGCATATGCTACTGTTAACAGCTTATCACTGGAAAGAAAGAGTTCGGGTCTTATGAATAACAAAGGGCTCTGAAGATGTGACAGAGTCAAACATTTAAGAACGTTTATCCTGCAGTCAGCTGTAAATAAGTGCATGTATGTTTATCACAGCTATAAGGTCGAGACCCCAAAGAAGCAGCTATTCATTTTCCAGTAGTTAATAATATTCTGCGTATTCCTTTCCAAAAGAGAATACGGGTGTCTTACAGAAAACACATACAAGATAGCATATGACATGCATTGTTCATAATGTGATGTCTTAAAATCAACTCCGTTTCTTCATAAAAAATGATGGAAAACAACTTCATTCAACTTTCATTGAGACATTAATGCTTTATTTTCGTCATGAATGTTATTCATGTGGATTGCTAATGATACACTCATGGCCAAAACAATTAGGTAGCGCTGTTAGAGGGAGCTGCAACAAATCCAAAACTATCCTATTCATGTAAAAACTGGCCGTAATCTAATAGCAAAATGAATCAACATGCATTACCTTTTCCCGTTGACAGTGCAAGCAGTAACAAAATACAGGAAGAGAGGTGGATGAATACGCAAAGGCAGCTTCATTGTTGATTACCTATTCATTATACTGGATTTACCCCATACCATTACTATACCAAAGATTATTATGAGGTCATAATTAAAAGGGATGTTCTCTATCACATACTCATGAGGTGCCCAATTTACTTCGCGAAAGAAAAACTGGCAATTTTCCACAAGAATAAAGATATTTAATTTGACCGGTTTCGGTGTACAACACCCTGCAGATGGTGTTGTACACCGAAACCGGTCAAATTAAATATCTTTATTCTTGTGGAAAATTGCCAGTTTTTCTTTCGCTATGATATTCCACCAAATTAAGCCTGAAACAACTACCTTTACCCAATTTACTTCATATAAGTACAATCTAAATTACTAAATACATACGTAAACAAAAATTCTTCAATATTATTATTATAAATGTGTAGTAGCAAAAACAACTGAAGGCTACATTTCTGACAGAGTTGTAAACAACAATACATTGTGACATAGAAGACCCATTTTTCCGGAATACCGTCACAGAACATAGCTTTCTATTTTATATGCATGAGACTTGGATTAAGGATAGAGAGCAATCAGTTTTTGTGGCAGCTTAGCAATAAATGAAATTCCAAACTCCTTCCTAAAGAAGTATGCTGCAATTTCCATTTCTTCACAATATTTGTTAACTTAATTTAATGAAAAACCACTTTTACAAGGTTATACCAAGCAAAACACTGATAGTATTGGAAATATTATTAGTTTTTCCAAAATAAGCTGCCATGAAATCTATAATTCATCTCATTATACCCATTTGTCTTCCACACCACTAAATATGTTTTATCAGCAAAGCTGAACTTCTCAGTTTTTCATTATTACCTATGCAATAAAAATGATCGACAGTTACTGGAAATAAAAAATGTCAGAGAATAGCAACATTTCCATAGGGGAAAAATATCTATTTTGACCAAGGAGGAAGGTTTTTCCAATGAAAATTTAGTTATAAAGCATATCAGCGAATATGGTATAGCATGGTTTTTTTGTGGCTAGTTTTCATACTTGAATTTCGAAGAATGTTCATACAAAAAAAAAAAGGATATATGTAAGCCATTGAACTCTATAGGCTGTACATCAAAAAAGAAGGCAAAACTTTCCATGCATGAGATTCTTTAACAAAAGAACAATATGGTCTTAAAATAGATAGTTTGTGCTAAAAATGGAAAAGCAACAATGGACCAGATATGGGTGCTCCTCCATCAATAATGAATTCAAATTTTAAACAACATATATTCTAGGGATTAGAGCACTTCAACAACATTTCTGAAAAACAACAACACAGAGGAGAGTTACTTTCAGGAGACTGGATCACAAATGCCTCTGCAACACAAGCCTCCCTGTTATTTCTTAAGCCTGTTAGTGCATTCTTGTGAAACAAATTTTCATAAGGCAAAGCATAACTGATTGAAAAAATAATTCAGGTTAGGGCCAATTCAAGATGGATTATATCTGAAAAATACTAATGGTTCCATGATTCCAAACTGTACATCTTCTTTACCATCTGGCTGCTTCATTCCAGGGGTAATAGCACGGAGAAAGTCATCTGGAGTCATGTACACCTCGGTGAATCCTTGAGTGGTCAGTATCTTCACTGTAGCAAAGTACCGGAATATCTTGTCAGGGGTTGAATATGCACGAATGCGATTCTCATACTCAATTATCTGGAAAAGAGAAGCTCAAAGCTGAAAAATAACACAGCACGACTGAAGACTGCCAAAAAATCTAGAGACCTTGTGGGAAGGAGGAATTTCATTTCAGGGCATCAAAGTATTTATTACACACATTTCAGACACCAATGAAGGGGATTCCAAAGAATCCAAAAGTGCAATTCTTCGAGTGGCAGACATTTTAAGATTTAAGGCATATTTACTATTGGTGCAACCTGTTTTTGCTATGATGCTGCCTGATAAAATGAAATAAACTGTTTCATATACCACATGAACATTAGGGATACACAATAATTTAAAAAACAAACTTGATGTTAAAAACATTCTTCCAAACAAAACGATTATATGTACTCCCATAATGAAATACAAGATGGCAAAATGTTTTGAGAAAGATATATTACGTGATATGCAGGTCAATGAAACTTAAAAAAGGGAACTAGAGCTCCTACAAGCCATTTACATACCACAATTCATATATTCAGCACTGAAGACATGTTACCAAAATTAAATTTCATCCACATTATTTTCCTACAATTTTATATGGAATAACCAGACACTTTTTCGGAAATATAAAATTTTAGTTTAAATATACTTTACACAAAAGCATAAGATGAGGCCAAGACTACCTTAAAATGAAAAGATATATGTAGTACATATATGCCATAAAATTAAGGAGCTGAAAATGATAGCAGATTCCAATAGAAATACCCATCCTTTATTCATGAGAGAAACATTCATCTATAAAAATGGTATGCGCTTGATTGTTGCTATCTGACCTACTTCTTCCTTACCATAAAGTAACTCCTCTCATCAAATACAATGTAGTGAGCCATATGGTTAGAGCACAGAAATAAAGTCCTCAACTTTGCAAAAAGAGTCGCCTAAAAAGTCGAAAACATTTTTGAAAATTTTTTCACATAAGTCTGAGGTATTTTTGTGGGAAAGTTGCTAAATTTAACCTAATTATTAGGAAAAAAAGCCGAGAGATGCAGGCTCATGGTTTTCATGTTGTTATATGGACTTAAAGAAAGGACAAACCACAACTATCAAATTTTTTTTAAAATACTGAATAACACTTTGTTTGATGACCAGCAATTGCGGAAGAAAAATGTCAAACCCTATTATTTTTATAGCTGATAAATGTCTATCTTTATTTTGGAAAGGGAATATTAAAGTTAAAATATTAGTTTCAGATAACAGATTTCATTTTTTTATTGCATCATATAAAATATAAGAAAAATTATTACCCATTTTCATTTACTTTAAGTTTCATTGCCTTGAAGACGCATCATAAAGTAGTGGCAAATAAGATGTCTTTCCATGTTATCCAGAGTGAACATTGTGTGACGGTCACTCAAAATAAGTTTGTACATCAAAAATGATCACTCAACTTCACAGGTTACCATAGGGGCATACCTCAGTTTAGCCACTTCACTTACAGAGGGTTTTTGGAAAATGTTAGATGCCTGCCCGTTGAACTCTCCACTGAGAATTTCAGCTACATCACTCATCAACTTGAATCCTTGTATATACTCAAAACATTACACGATTTCATATGAACACTTATGGCTTGTTCACCCTTAGCCTATTCAAGTTTCTTCTTGACATCTGTAAATGACGACACTGAACCGCTTATGCTCAGGATGGAAGATTTGAAGTGCTTGATTTTTTCAAGCAAAAACCCAAAGGATTGAAATATGAGTGAAATGAAGTGAACTTTGTTCTTCCACACTATTTATTGGGTACAGCCGGACCAGTTTCAACATTTCCGTGTCATTCTCAAGGGACAATATGAAGTTTTCCTGTGGTGGTTCTTATGCATATTGCATCCAATGGGGAGGTGGGATGGTTTGCGTTGGAATGTGGTGAGTGGGGGTACTAGTAGAGGGGAAGGATGACTAAGGTAATGGGGCTATGGAGCTATGGTTGGAATATTTGGCTGAAGGACGGCATAAATTCTCTTGGGGGAGGTACCGTCCTCCTAAATCTTTACCTAGAATTTATTGAACTTTCCACAGCTATTAATAAATTTCACATTAAAAATTGTCAGGAGCTTAAATTTTTGCAGTACATAGCTGCCGAATGAAGTGGAGGCATGAAAAACACAGATGCATCCAAATCCCAATAGAACAAAAGTGATCAGAACAGCCAAATACTAACTTAGGCGTGTGGTTTAAATAAGAAGGACCAGAAAAGTAAGTTTTGTCACATAAAGTCCCAAAAAGTCTCTAAACAAGTTATTAAAAACTGTTTTATTCAAGAAGATTGGTGAAGATTTGTATTTCAAAAAAATTAAGTCCCACTTTTGCCAAAAGTCAAAAGACTTTTTCCATGCTCTACATAAGAATAATATATTTTATTTGTATAACAATACAAATGCAAAAATTATGAAAAGAGAAATTCATAAACAGAGTAAAATAAATTTTCTCAGTAGAAATTCTCAAACCCATACCCTTCTTAAAAAATTCATATATTTCATATTCATATTTCATATATTCCCACATTGTTCAGTCTTCCTCTCCTCATCTTTGGAAAAATTCTTCCCTCAACCTCAGCTTTCAAAATTCTAATGGCCCAGTCCATATCGATTCAGGCAGGGGCCTTACCTTCATAGTCTCAGATCTTATTGAATTTAACATATGTCAAACTTCAGGACAAAGTAAGTAATACGTATATTTTAGTTTTGTCCAAAAAAATTTTTGGCCCGAGATACAGTCCACCGAACATGGGCCCGCGAGCGCTATTTTTCAAATGCGATTTTTGACAAAATACTAAAATGCTCATATCTCAGGAACGGTTCAAGATATTTTGCTCCTTTTTGTTTTATTTGAAAGATAATAATTTTGTGATTAAAATGATATCCTTGATTTGAAAATGTGTGTCCAAATTTTCTTGCTGCAATTTTTTTATTTTATTTTTTTTTATTAAAAAAATTGTTTTTCTTAAAAACGCCAATCCTAAAAATTTTTATTTTTTTACTGTTTGTCAGTACCATAAAGTACTACAATCCCTGAAAAGGATAACTTCCACTTTTCAGTTTAACAGGTTTTATAAATTAATGTAATTTTTTACCTTCCATGGTGAATTTCTTGATTGCAAGTTTTTATAATTTTGTTATTTTAAAACACCAATCTCAAAAAATTTGTACTGTTTGTGATTAACTAAAAACAACAAATGAAACAAAGTTAGGAACTAGTTAAATGTTGATATTTTTTTTAGATTTTCTTTATTAATAACCTTCCAAATCATTAATGATCTTCTGGAATAATGTGGAAGATTCTAGATGATTCCAAAACGTAACGGAACCTTCTAGAACAATTTGTAAGCTTCCAGATAATTTCAGATCATAATAGAACACACTTCAACAATCTACAAACTTGCAAATAATTCCAGAATGTAACAAAATACTCTAGAACAATGTGGAAGCTTCCAGATAACTTCCGAAAACCTCTGAGGACAATGTGGAACCTTCCACATAATTAAAGAATGTAACAGAACTTTCTAGAACAATCTGAAACTAACCAGAAAATTCTAAATGTCTGACCTAGCATATGAAAGGGAGGACACATGAACTAACAGTTCAGTTGTCAACAGGCAAACTAAGAGAGTAGTTAAAAAAATTATTTTGTTAACAGTACCTGTGAAGGTTTTTGAGAATTCTGCTGACTGACTGGGTCATGGTGTTTGTGGAAAAGTCTATTTGAAATGTCTTCTGACTGGGGCCATAGGAGAGTGAAGTGTGCTGATTATTTTCATATCCATAAAAGTGTGATACATAAGACTAGCAAAAAGACTTCAGGTTGGAAATAAGAGTGCTCATTTTAAGACTCTGTTTCAAAGTGAAAATGTTTCCAGTAATGACTTTTTGTGTTCTAAATGCTTTAACACAATATCAAACATGACAATAAGTGAACAAGAAGCCCCCAATGTTGTGTGTGATGCAGATTTTGTAACTGCAGAGGAAGAACTACATATCCTGAATCAGTCAGCTACAGAGGTTGGTGTTAGTCCTGTTAAGAAACCATGGTCAGTGAAGTCAATTCATGAGATGTATGCATCAAGAAAACACAGAGACATTTCTGGAGCAGTGGGTGAGCATACCAGAACAAAACTGACCAAACTCTTCAATGAAGAAATTCCAACTTCAGAAGAAAATGAACCAAAAGGAGCTTGTGCAACCTGCCAAGAGTTTTTATCAAACATCAGTTCAGCTGTTGAATCATGTGCATCCTGCAATGATAAGGTTCAAGTTCTAACAATTATCCCAGTATCCTTTACAAAGAACCAAATTTTGCACCACATTCCATCTGCATCAAAGTACATGGTGGACAAGACAAGAAATTTGAGGTCAGCAAAAGTAGTGTTTGGAAAACCAGATCCATATTATGGTCATCCTGTGAATGAAGCAAATGTTCAAATTGCACAGTCATTTTATCTGGAAGATAAGTGGGACTGTTCTCGCCAGAGTGCCAACAAAAAAGACATTATGACTATGACAGTTGCAGGAGAAAAAGTGGTGAAAGTGAAAAGATACATGACCCGTAGCATTAAAGAAACTTTTGCCATATATAAGAAGGAACATTCAACATTGAATATTGGAAGATCAAAATTTTATGCATTACGACCTAAGTGGGTTGTTCCACATCCACCTAGAGATGTCTCTTTATGTTTGTACTGTGCAAATTTTGAACTGTGTGGTATCTTTGAAGAACTTACTTGAAGATATGACACCTTGGTTGGACATGTGAAGTCGTTAGTGGTCTGTGACATAGAACGACAGATATGTTTGTTTCAGGACTGTGGTGACTGCCCTGGAAAGGGGGGACTCAACTTACAGACACTTGGTCTGGATAGTGTAGCAGATAACTCTTCTGAAGTTACATATGCAACATGGGAAGAAAATAAACTCATCAAGAAAAATGTTGCCATTGATACCTTCTTAGACGAACTTGGGAGGTGGACAGTGAAAGCAATAACACACCAACATCTGAAGAAAAGAAAATATTGCAACAAGAACACATTGCAGAAGTGAAGGGATGGGTAGAGGCTGCATGTTTAGTGCTTCACTCTGATTTTTCTGAGAACTGGTCTGTGGTTCTACCACAAGAAGTTAAAGGATATCACTGGAGTAATGACCAAGTTTCAATTTTTACAGGAGTCACATATTTTCAGAACAAGACCACAAGTGTTGCAGTTATAAGTGATGACAGAGGACATGACTCAGCACATGCATTGTTGGCAATACACAAAATTATTCAACCACTGCAATCACAGGTAGATAAGATCATAATTCTGATGGTGCCCCTAGTCACTTCAAAAACCGTTACCAACTATTTTAACTTGCAAAGTCTCTTGTTCCAATGGAGTGGGTATACAGTGCTACTGGACATGGTAAGGGGCCCTGTGAGGGCGTAGAGGCCTGCTGAAGCACCATACAACAAAACATAATCTTTCCAGCCTAAGTACAGCTGCAATTCAGAATGCCAAGGAGTTTACAAGAGTGGTGCAGTCGCACACATCAACAAACCTGATCTTGTTGCCCAAAGAGGAAGTTGAAGAATTCCGCCAGCAGAAAATAAAAGAATGGTCGAACCAAACTACCCCTGTGAAAGGAATTCAAAAGACACATGTCTGGACTCAAATTGATGGGCGAACTTATATTGCACGAACTTTAAAGAGCAAGAAAGAAGAAATTTCATTTGTCCAACCAAGATCTCATAAATGCCAAGAGAATATTCAAATTCACGAACTACAAAAAGGAATGTTTGTGGCCTGTGTGTATGACTGTGACTAGTGGATTGCAGAGATTATAGATATTAGTTGTGAGTTAAGTGAAATCATTGTTAACTTTATGCTGCCACATGGACCAGCTGCTGGATATAGATTCCCAGATGAAAGACAGCAACACCACCACCAGTGCTCACTTCCAATTCGCGATGTTTTGAAGATTTTGGGTGCCCCAGTTTCTATTGGTTCAACAGGAAGACATCACTCAATATCAAAGGAAGATACTGATGCGGTTTAAAAAATTTTTAGTTCATTAAATTGCTAAATTCAGTTCTAAGCAGAGTGCACAGAAGTATGCTTCGGAACCTGTACATTTTTTAACCTGCACATATATTTTGAAAGCTATTGATGTTTGAAACTTGTGTCTGTTACCCATATTCAAGAAGAAAAAAATGTCAAGTAAGACTAGAGATTTTGATTTGATGTGACCAATATCTGAGAATGTGGTAATGGAAACTGGCTTAATGTTTGGAAATTTTTTGAATTGTTTATAAAATCTGTTAAACTGAAAAGTGGAAGTTCTCCTTTTCAGGGATTGTAGTACTCTATGGTGCCGATAAACAGTAAAAAAATAAAAAAATTTTAGGATTGGCGTTTTTAAGAAAAACAATTTTTTTAAATAAAAGAAAATAAAATAAAAAAATTGCAGCAAGAGAATGTGGACACACATTTTCAAATCAAGGATACCATTTTAATCACAAAATTATTATCTTTCAAATAAAACAAAAAGTAGCAAAATATCTTGAACCGTTCCTGAGATATGAGCATTTTAGTATTTTGTCAAAAATCGCATTTGAAAAATAGCGCTCGCGGGCCCATGTTCGGTGGACTGTATCTCGGGCCAAAAATTTTTTTGGACAAAACTAAAATTACGTATTACTTACTTTGTCCTGAAGTTTGACATATGTTAAATTCAATAACATCTGAGACTATGAAGGTAAGATTTTTTCTTTGGCTGCCTGAATCGATATGGACTGGGCCTAATACCTATAAATGCTTCCTCATCCATCCACTTCTTTGACCTCCATTCTATCATATTCTAATTCAAAGCTCCTTTTCCTCTCTCTGCATCCAACACTTCTCCCTTGGCTTCCAAATTCCTAATTTCTTTAATATTTTAATAACTAATAATGTTCATTATCGGTCCATCATAATGTTAGATTGAGATGGTAGGCTGAATTATAAGTGAAGTTGTCATTCTCCCTTGGAAATTCGGAATATTTTCAATAGTGTTTCATTTTATTTGTTCTCAGTACTTTCTTCAATATTCAATTTCACTAAAATTATGTTACACCATATCCTACTTAACTGAAATTAATTCCTAAAGCCCGTTTCACACGATACTTGATCCAGCACAAGACCTAGTGTGCTAGCCGCTACTTGATATTGAGGACAGAATCTAGCATGATTGGAACTCTGCTGGGATGTTTCACACAATCATCGACCTTGTGCTTGCTATGAATCAGTTAATCCATATGATTCCATACTAATTTAAAAAAAAGAGAAGTTCGCACAGCGTCTGTAACGTGACTTGATTGGTCGATAGCTACTGGGCTACTAGGTCCTACTAGAAATCTAGTACCACATCAAGTACGAAATCCAGTAGCTCAGCGAGTATACTAGCTAGCATGCTTGCCAGCCAGTATACTGGTTCTGTTCACACGACACTGGAAAGCTAGCATACTAGCGAGTATACTAGACCTTGTACTGGATCAAGTATAGTGTGAAACGGGCTTAAGGGCAAACTATAACAAACAAATTTAGGGTTTGAAGGCTCTTATCAGATAAATTTCTTATCAGTGAATGAAACACCAATGAAAATAGACCCAATACTTTAAAAAAAAAACTCTAATAGGGTAATGCTGTCAGGATAATTCATATCCAATTACTTTCTGTTTGCTCTTCCACAAAACAGTAAATTTACTTACATATCAAATTCTTTAATTATCTTTATTCTTAAGGTATTCATTTGTGTGTGGGTTCATATTTTTTCCAATGCTTGTAGACTATTGTAATAAATCACAGAAATCTCTATTCTAAAGCTTCATAAACTATATAATACGACTCACACCTTAATAAAATAATCAAATGATGCACGACACAAACAAAATTCTCGGATACCTACTTTGCAGTTTCTAAGACAAGCTATGAGTATTGCAAACATTGGAAACATGACCAATACAATTATTTCCATATTAATAAAAGGCGTGAGACTAGTGTAAGAAATTGACAACATTTTTAATTTAAACTACCCATGTTTGGCAAACATCTGAAATAAGAACAACACCCAGGATAAAAATTGAAGCATTCGAAATCGACAATAGGAACATTAAGTTAATTAAATCTAACCACAGCATCATAAATCAGTATTAAGTAGTTTACCCAACGATTTATCGACATGATAACAAAAACATTGTTATAATAGACCAATATTTTACACAATAATAGGATAAATAGAGCCGGCGATATTTTACATATGGGAGATTGTGTAGCATACATAAAGGTTTGATTAAAACAGTAATGTTACTTGCTAAAGTAACTTGAACTTTAGTAATAAGAGCCAAATACTGCGTGCAAAACATTAATGTATGTAAAAACATTATCACCAAACGAGGAAAATGGTTGTCATACCTTTCTGTCTCTGAATCCCACTTTTTCTTTCTTCTTCTTCCTTTTACCCCCTTCTTCGACTTCTTTGCCTTCATGATCAGAATCATCTTTCAAATCACTTTCATCTATTTCTCTCGGTATCTGGGAGGCAGCTTCTACAGGTGGAAAGAGGTAGTTGTATATCCTGCAAAGGGAATTTATGTTAAAGGAGACAGTTACACTTTCTACAATCAAAGAAATGATTATGCTATGATTAAATCATTATAATTATCACCTTTTCCAATCAATTATCAAGCCTACGAACGATAAACCGATAAAGGTATACCATATCTTCGTGAACGAATTGAGAGGAATTGGTTTATGTCCGAAATTCTTGAAATATCGCTTTGATCCATTAGCCGTGATGCCATAATAAACTAGCGTTTTCCCCGGTTGTTGTGTGGTGTGACTGTTTCCAGATTTCAGCGAATATGTTCTTAAATTATTGGTACAGTAGGCACCGAGCGGTCTTGCCAACAGCAACTTCACTATATCTTTACTGAACATGATCTTCTGTAACGTTCAGGAGCATACGAATTACACTGCCTTTATCAATTGAGAACCAACATTTTGAACATCATAGACAACTAAGGCAAAGCCTTGCACAATAAAAGCTTCAATTAACTTCAACCTGAGTGAAAGCTCTTCAAATTTAACTATTCAAAACGAAACGCGGATCACCTTCACCTAATTGCGCTCACAGGACATGTTACTGCGCACCTGCGCATGCATAGCGAGATAAGAAATCGATATGCTTCAAAACTTAAGCGGGAATATAAATTTTATTTCCCCAACTTTGTGCGAAGATAATTACTTCTTTCTGCCTCCACTACAGACATTTGCAAACAGAAGTAATTTTATATCCGTCGTCTGATTGGATTACGACTGTTTTTCTTAATAAGTTTACAGCTTCTTTTCAGAATTCCATAATTTTACATGACACCTCTCTGCATATGTGCCAAAAATCGGCGATCATCGTCCATCACTGTAGTTTTATCAATAGAGCACTTTCGGAAAATATGTATTTCACATATAATCTATCCATAATATGAATTCCTAAATTTATTATCATATTCAACAGTTATAATGGCCATAAACAACCACAACTAAAGAACTAAATTTATTTAGGACGTGTCATATATTATGTAGACCCACTAAAACTCAAAAAACTGCAAATTTAAGTTTGAAGATTTTTATGTAGTAACGAATTTCCACCAATTGAATAGCTTGTGTAGTTTTCTAAGGAACCTACCCAGCCGGCACAAGTAGGTATATACTAACCAAAAATTATAATTTGTAATTTATTTTAAAAATTTGATTTTTTTACAAATTCACAATTGCACAGTAGGAGTGCCAGGTTCCTTCCCCTCGGCCGCCTGCGATTTTCTATGAAGTTCTGACAAAGACGAAATTGAATAGTGAGGATTTTAGTTGGGGGTGTGCAGATCAGGGTTGCCAGAGAATCCTGAAAACAATTAATAAGGGACAGGTGTGCTGTCGAGGAAATCATTGTGTGACATAATCAACAACCATCGACATCACAGGGCAGTATACTGCCCTGTGATGTCGATATAACATCTGTAAAATCATTCTTAAAGGAAGTTCACTGTGTTAATAGATACCCAGATAGCACGGGCATTTTCGTATCTGGATACGAAAGGATACAATCAGGATAAGATAAGTCACACATTTGTCGTTTGTAAAAGGCGTTTGTGGAATACTTTGCACCAATTGAAGAACGAATGAGCTTGTACATGAAGAAAATGGATGCAAATCACGAATATGTCGATGAAATATACTCGTGAGCGTTATTTTTTTCTTAAAATGGAAAATAAGTACACAAGATACATAGTATCTCCTCGTATCGGATCACGGCAGGATACACGTATCTTTTCGTATCTGGAACTATTTTTTGTCTAACTCGTCAGCGCTACGGACATCTGACGCGGAGGTCAGCTCTTTAAAGAGCCTCTAATAAAAAAATTAATCAAATTTTAATAACTAACTTTCAAGCTCTTAATTTTTCCTTATGGATAGGATATTGGCAATCTGCATGTACTGATAAAAGTTTTTTAAGCTCATGCATAGGTAGCTCTGCAGAAAACAATTGCCGAACGATATTGATAGAAGCGTAGAACCACGACATTGTTGTAGGCGTAAGTCAGAGGGTGAGTATATTTAGTTATTTTAATGTTAATTTTTTATCTCTGCGTAACTCCTTGCATTATCTTTTCATTTTCGAGATCCAAAACGTTTCCTCTCTTCCTCATACAGGTATAATAGCATGTTCCAGTGAGTCCTGGTGTGGAATCACGGATGCATCTTTCACGTTATGGCAATCTGTATCAATACCGCTTACCCCTAAAGTAGCGCAAGGTTAACAGTAACTGTCAATAAAAATCACTCCACTAATAGTGATAAGCAATTTTAAGTGCCACGCGAAATATGAAGAATGTAGATCAGGTTCTCTCTGACATAAGTTAAATCAAAAAATAACGTTATTGCCTCGCGCACGCCTTATGAAGATCCATGATCGCGGCCAGAATCACAATTGTGACAAAGTTTAAACTTTGTTTCAGGAAGCTCTAATTGCTCTTGCGGAAGGTATGTTCTGAGTGTGGAAAAGTTCCTTATTACCAATTGCTTATTTTTTTACGTGCCTTCGTATTTGTGATTTCATAACGCCTCCATTTCTTACTGTCGCAGGTCCATTTAAGTAAAACTTCTTTACTACCGCAGTGATTTGATTGTTGTGGTTCATTGCTAGGAGTCACTGAAGCTAGTGAGCTCTCAGCCAACGGCGAGTTATGTATGAAATGTATTTGTTATTAGTAATTTGATCGAAACGTTCGTTAAAGATGTAAATGCTGATTTGAAATATACTGTTTCGTCACCAACAGTTCTATTTTTCATTTTAGTCAACTTAAGTTGGTAACCTTGGTAACGGGAGATTAGAGAATAATCGATTGTGGGATTCGATGAATATCGATCGTGAGATTCAAGAATTATCGATTGTGAGAATCGAGGATTATCGATTGTGAGATATTGGGACCGATGTGGTATTCCTACGCCTCGTATCTAATCGTATCTCCTTCGTAGCGGACATTGCACGCCTTGATATCTCGTTCGCATACTGTCCGGTAGTGGATGGTATCCATTGCCGAAGCGCGACAGCAGGGCTCCGTATCTTCTTCAGCATTGGATAGTATCCAGATACTGAGGGTATACGTTGGCAGCTGTGCTATCTGGGTAATAAATACCTTTACCAGTATTACATACAATGAAAATAACATTTTCTTTCCTTGCGCAGGACGCAGAACATTTAGCACGAATACGGACTGTTCCGTAAAATCCGGGACATCTGACAACCCTGATGCAAGATAGGCTTCTGCCCTGGGATTTGAACCCAGGAACTTCGGCCAGTAGCCCAGCACTAACCACTAGGCCACCACTATGCACCTAATACCCATGAGTAGCCACATAATATTGGTCAATATGGGAGATACATTGGAATGCCATATTGGCGAAGATAAGAGAACCATTAATGCATAGCCAAAACTGGCAAGGCCTTGAGCTGCCAATATTGGCCACCACAAACCCCACATTGACTAACTCTCAAAATCCAATGCAGGAAAAACCATCAGCTGTATTGATGCTTCAGTATGATACTATTAAACCTTTAAAAACTTACACTAGAATACCTTGAGTGTCTACAATGCGATTACAAAATACATAAAATTGCATCAATTTAAAAAGACAACTAGCTCAAACACAACAGTCAGGATAATATATGATTTTGTTCTTTCTCGGCGAATGGTATTTATAAAACATTCTTGGGTTTCTAGCCGAGTAAGATTTTTTGTTGTTGACGTTTCGATGGAATACTCCTCCATCGTCTACAGTCAGGATGTTCTCAATTTGTAAAAAAACTATTTTGAAGTTAAGCCAATACCAATGTAAGCCAAGATTACCACATTGGCCCAATATCCCTAGTAGCAATTGATATCCATACAATATCCCCACAATATCCGTAATATGCAACTACATATGATTCCCACACAATATCCAATTTTCATCCGCTAATCTTATATAGATATCCATAATGTCTGAAGTTGCCACCAAATGCCATCCATATAATATCCAACTTGGATATTAAATAAAAAGGGTATCCCTTCCCCTACTTAATATTTTTCTCTAAAGAATATTTTAATATTACCCTCCTACTTGCTAGAAATCAGTAGAGCAGCTCTTAGCAATTTTGCACACTTATTTTATTTCACCTCAAACAGTTCCGATGTACCTTTTGTCATTAATTAAAGGCTACTGCATATAGCAGCCTCTAGATAATGATGTAAGGAACGTCAAAACATGGTTGAGGAGAAATAAAACAGTTGTGGAAAATTACACAGTGATGCTCTACTGTTTTATTGTAATGAATTTCCTCAAAGATAACTCATCTAACATTGATTTTCACTCCAATTCATGTTGTTCGATCACAAACTTAAAAATGTATTTCACCATCATTGTAAAGTTTTATACTAGAAACATTAAGGACAGCATTACATGCACAATAATAGTATATTTGCATCCTGATACCCAAAATAACCATTCAGTATCCAAATTAAGGCAGTCATACATTAACATCCATACAATGTCCACACAATATTACATTTAGATGTAATGCTTTTTGGATATTGGTAACACTCTATGGATATTGTATAGATATCAATTGCTACTAGAGATGGAGTCAATATTCACTGAAATTGTTCCGCTGTTTGGGCACCTATTAGTTTCTTGTACTTCTCACTGGTGTCTAACTTGCTTTAGTTCTGTTATTTCTCACATCAACCAAATTAGTTCTTTCAATCCAGCAAAAAAATTTAAAAAAATTGAGAACCAGTCAGCAGTAATACAGAAGAGAGTGACTGAAACTCTGCTGCTTAACAAGAAAAGAATGCTATGAGTCAATGAATTTTTTATTTGATCTGATGATAATTCTCTGGAAATTATGTAACCAATGGAGTGACTGTACAAAATATAACTATCTTTAAGGGAAAATAATTACTTATATAGCTGATTCAATGAAGCATGAATTGACCCTTTTTTATGTCTGACAGTTATCAGGGAGTACAAAGAGAAAAACCACTCCAAGTTTCAAGTGGTATCCATGTGGGGTTTTGTGGTGTATCCATGGATATCCCATATGAAACCACACACTGCTGTGTGTGGTTTCATATGGGATAGCCAACATAGGTTTTTGTGGGTACATTATAGTTCATATTGGCCCAATATTGAAGTTTCATGAGGTAGCCCATGGGGTTTCATGGGGAATGCAACATTGGCCCAATATTGGGGTTTCATTGGCCAATGAAAGCTAATATTAGATTAGATTAAAATTTGTCAGTGGAGTTACTGTAGTCCCTGAAGCACTTAGACCTGTTGGTCCATTGTGCCACACACCATTCAAGAGATCACCCAAATAGGCCTATAGCCCGGCTAAAAGCTAGCAGGTCCCCTAAGAGGATATCCCTAACTTCAATGGGTTCCAAGAAGGGTGAGCCAAGATATGTTCCGAGTCCTCATCATAGCAGGGCACTCACAGAGAATATGAGAGGTTGATTCATCCTCTTCTTCACACCACCTGCATCTGGCTGAATAAGTTATCTTCAGGAGATGAAGGTGCCTAATCACTTGATAGTGTCCTATCAGTAGTCCCACTACCGTTCATAACTGGCTCCTACTTAGTAGGAGCAGTCTTTTGGCAAGGCCAGGTCTAGGTCCCTCTATGTGAAGTTTAGTCTGCCTTAGTCTCAGTGTATTCCACCAGATCTCAGTATGCTGAGCTAGTCCTTACATTCTGATCTCAGTTTTCCGCACTGTGGGAGTGATAGGTACAAATGGTTCTGGGTCAAACGGAATTTGGTTGGTTCCTGCTTTTGCCAGTTCATCAGCCATTTCATTTCCAACAATACCAGCATGACCAGGTACCCAGAAGAATTCTATTTTGCTGCATCTGCCTATCGTATTGAGTGCATTGGGACGCTAAAGCAGCAGCTGTGATTTGCACCATGGCGATATTAGAGCTTTCAACTCTTTTAACACTTTCGCTGCGGAGTATGCACTGGTGCATCGACCTAAATCTAGCACCATAAGCGAAGGGCACACCCGTGCATCCTGTGTCTTCTCTTTGTCAAATGCGACACAGCTTTTCCATTTCCAGCTATGGCCCTTCCCAGTGAGAAATGGGTGGTGGAATCAACGTGGAACCCACGTGGAAATTACGGTGGAGATTAGGTGGAAATATAACGTGGATACCATGTGATTTTGGTCATGGGATCAACGTGGAACCCACGTGGAAATTTGGTGGATAAATTAAATCGGCAGTAGGTACTGCCCTAAAACTAACAAACCCTAGACCTAGGGGCATGAAACTTAGAACAACTACAGGAGATTAATCAATTAATTAATTAATATTAGAAATATTAATTACTCTTTCAAATGCTACCGTGGCCACTGAATATAAATGATGTTTGAATCAACAGTAGACAGGTTGAGTCCAGCCGTAGTCTGCAGTTTTGGACAAAGCGTGCCGATATAAACTCTGATTTTACTATGAAGAAGGATATTCAAAATCTTAATAAAATAGAATTATAAAATGAATGAATAATTTTATGGTGAATTTCCAGCAGGAGTGTAGTGGATATACAAATAAATTCTGCCTTATATGCAAATGTTTAAAACCGCTGATTCTATTTTACATAAATCTAATCCTGCAGTTCCATGAATAACATAATTTAGAAATACAATTTCCGATGCATTTTCACATAACTAGCGTGGTTTCAGGATGATAAACGACGCAATGTCACCAGAGAGTTATTTTCCACAAAGTAGAAATTCCGTTAAATATTTAATATTAATCACCATGGATCCACTTAAAGTCAACGTGGATCCCACATTGGTTCAGCCACTCAATATCCACCACCACCATACATCCACAAATCAACGTGGCATCAACGTGGGTTCCACGTTGATACCACCACCCATTTCTCACTGGGTTCAATTTACCTCCCACTCCTCCGTTGTAATCTGAGCTTTGTCAAAGTGCCAGCTGTTTCTAGGTTTTCTAGGAAAAACTGCCTATGCATCAAAGGAATCATTAGCACCTATTCATGAAAAAAAATTACTGACGCTCACGGCAAACATATTTCATGCTTGGGGCTTGCAGTGAAAGTGTTAACTGCATATGCAATGGTCAGAAGAACATATACTTCTGCCTGGAATACTGTGGCATATTCCCCTAAAGGGATCGATATCTTCCTAGATAGGCTGCAGCTGTATATGCCAGTGCCTGCTCTACCCTCTTTCCAGGAGCTGTCTGTAAACCATACATAAGCCCATTTGTGTAAGGCCACTCTCAGCCTACTGTTTCCTAGCTGGGAAGTGGATTTTAAAAAGAAGAAGTGACTGGTTGTACGTAGCAATCGTCGTGACAGAATCCATTTCAAAATTGGGCTCGACTTCCTGAGGTCTGTCAATACAATTCTGCGATCGGAAAATTTTCCTTTGTTGTACCACTGTCCTAAGATTTTGAAATGATATGCTGCTGCCCTTGCCTGAACTTCAGCCTCCACATAAAGGGGAGTGATGTACAGGAGAGTCTCAAGCATCAGAGGTAGGGTTGTCTTCATTGCCCCTGAAATGCCCATGCAGGCCATTCTCTGTAGATCATTAAACTTGTCCCTGGCAACATTTTGCCGAGTCCTTGTCCACCAGACAAGTGAGCAGTACAGAACTCTAGCTTTCATAACTGCCATGTATAGACAGTTCATGGCTTTCAGTTGGAGCCCCCAGGTTTTGCCTAGAGCTTTCCTCTAAGACCATAAAGAGGTACAAGTTTTCCTTGCTTTCACCTCTAGATGCTCTCCCCAGTTGGGCTTGGAGTCTAGAATGTCTCTATGGTAAATGACCATTGACAAAGGCTGTAGGATCTTTCCTTGTAAAGAGGGAAATCTTAAGCCTTCTCTTTTTCTCCTATTGGTAAACAATATGAGTTTGGTCTTTTCTGGGTTTACTGTCAAGCCTGTTTCAGAACACCACCTCATTGTTCTGTCCAGGGCCTTCAGCATGAAACCAGAGACAGTATCAAGGTTTTTTCCACTGATGAGCATCGCTACATCATCCACATACCCTTGTGTGTAAATGCCTGTCTTATTCACGCTTGACAGAAGACTGTTGACCAATTGGTTCTACAAGAGTGGGGATAAAACTCCACCCTGAGGACAGCCACGTGTCATGGACACCTTCAAGGAGGTGTCCCTCAAAGTGGCCTTCACAATTCTCTGTTCCAGGATGTATCAGATCCAACTGACTATATGGTCATGTATACCATGCCTCTTGCTGCAGTGCAGATTTGATTATGTGATGTATTGTTGAAGGCTCCCTCAATGTCGAGAGAGACTCTCATACCATACATTCCATGTTACAGGACACTTTCAATCCTACATACAAGATTGCAGATTGCAGTCTCAACAGATTTTCCCTTCTGATATGCATGTTGGTTGCCCCTCCAATATGCATATGTTCTGCCTCGTGTCCCTCTCTGGAGTCACTTACTCCTTAGCACCCAAAGCTAATATTAACTTATTGGGCCAATGTGGCAGGCTAACTGGGTAGAGAATTGGTTGGTAGATATCACATGTGGTCCATGCATTGATAATAAACCACAGAACTACATTACATTGAAGAATATTGTGACCTCGATTCTCATAAGTTTTTCCTTGTAATGGGGTCGTTTACCATATTTTTTTATTGCCGAATCTGATAGAGCTTGTAAAATAAATAGATCCAAACATATTTTTCCATTTTTTGATCTGTCAATTAGTTCTCGAGTTAAAAGCAGCAAAAAACTGATGTTTTTAACCCTTTCAGAAAAGTGGGCATGCAACGGACCTCTTACGTCATCCACTTCGTCCAATCACAACTGAGCCTGTGAAGCTACTTCGCAATATTGCTTTGGGGGACACACAGCTGACTCAGCCAATGGGAGTGGCTGCGACAGGATCTGTGCAGGCAGACCTTCCGATACCCCCCTCCACTCCGCTTTCCCTTAAAGCAGTCAAGGACGGGAGGTAAATGATGTCAATGGTCTCAAAGCAGCTTCTTTGGGGGGCATCACCTTTTGCTTATTTTAATTATTCAGTTATGAGTGAATGGCTCTGCTTAGAAGATTAATTTTTTAACCAAAATTAATTTTTCGTTGGGTCTAATGATTTTGTGTACAAAATTGCGATTTCAGTTCCGAGTAAATGCCCCCATTTGTGTTTGCATTGTTCCTATTTACCTATGTTTGTTTGTATTATTTAGATGATGGCTATGTATCACTAAAGCATGCTAATAGTTTGAATAAAGAAATTATCATCAAATCAAACACATATTAGATAGCACTTATTCCACAGATTAATTAGAGATACAATATATTTCAGCTGTAAAGCCTGATAATGGATTATGATATCCCTCCATTAACACTAGGAGGACGGGAGTTTAGCACTACCTAGAAGGACGGCTAGGGGTCATTTGACCCCTACAATGTTTTTTGGAATAAAAACCTTTTTTTTCTTCTTATATTCAATTTTATTGTACAAAGTGTTTAATTGACTCATTAAAAACATTTTTTGATCATTTTTAAATTATGTTACAACTCTCAAAAATTTAAAACTATTAAAAAAAAATCGTGAATTAAATCATTATGAGTAGTCAATTACATATTTAATCAAGAAATTTCATTGTATGCACTCAGTACAAAAGTTATATTTAATATTTTACAATAGGCACAGTATGTTTACACAACTTTTATAAAAATTTAAAAAAATATTACTTCGTAGCACATCTCAGACACAGTAATTTTTACAGCGCATTTTCCACAAAATATTTTTTTGCATTGACGGCATACGTTGGATGATTTATTAGCGCAATTCGGTGATATTTGGCACCTTTTTCTTTTTTGTGCCCGTGAGCATGTGGCTGTTGATTTGAAGTCACATTACTCAATTGATACAAGGATGACGGTGAGGGTTCCGTCACTGATATTCCCAAAACCTCCTCCACCAAATTTTGGTTGTATTTTCTACGACTCATTTTTTTTCGTTGTTTCGGTGTAAAGCACCCAGCTGTTTATTGTGGCCAGGTCCAATATATTGTAAAATACATGGACAGGCCACCTCCGTGTAGCTGACCTTGTGGAATATTTTCGACGCATGCTGTCCATTGTGTCTACTCCGACTTTTTTTTATTATAAAAAAAGTATGGTTTCTGGTTTTCTTTTTTTTTATTTCCGAAACAGTGACGTCTTCGTGCATGGTGCTGAGTAAAAGTACATTCTTATTCTTTTTTGCCTGGTACTGCGTGAGAGTATGGCCTAAGGTATTTTTGAAGACTCGTGTGGAATAGATTGGAATATTCATGCGGACCGAAGTTGGCAAGTCCCGCCTGTTTCTTTCTGATCGTCCCTACAAGAGATATTTTCCGTTTTTTTTCAAATGTTCAGCAAGCTGGATTGATGAACAATAATTGTTACAAGTAACATTTATGCATAAAATTCTGGTATGGCTCGGTCAATCTACTAACCAAATATTCCCCCAGTGCTTGATTAGAATGCCCATCTTCACATTTGCCACAATATGGAAATGCATTTAGGCAGTATTTTGATTTTACATCTGTCAAAACCCAGTACTTGATTCCAAATTTGTCTGGTTTATTTGGCATATACTGTATAAAGGGGCACCTACATTTCATAGGATAGAGCTGTTCATCGGCTGTTACGCTTTCACCTGGATTGTAGCAGGATCGATAATTGTTCACAAAATGATTCCAATTTTCAGACATCAAACAAAATTTATCTGTTTTCAGTGCTTGACTACGATTCACTTTCGAATCGAAGCATAAATACTTCATAATGTTCAAGAATCGATCTCTAGCCATTGCGCTAGAGAATATTTTTGAACCCCACGTTTTGTCACAAGAACTTACAAGCAAGAATCAATGTCACAACTATCATCACTAGAGTCACCATCGGATTCACTGTCTTGGAATTCGGAACTGGAATCATCGCTTCCATCACACGCAGGTGATGATGGATGTTGTCCATGGACTGATGTTTCCGATTCACTTCAAGACTGATCTTCGCCCAACTCCCGTAAAACAGCAAGAACACTCTCCGGTGTACGATATTTCCTCGCAGCCATTTGAATGGCAAAGCTTGTCTAATGTAGCCTTAGACCTCTCAGACGATTAACTGTCGATGCTGTTAAAAGTCATATGGATCAATCCAATGCCTCACGATGAGGTACTTTGAATTTCCAGGCCGGGTTCACAAACTGATTCCCTTCACTTCTCGTTGCTACACACATTTAATGGCTCCTCAGGCCAATGGGTACCCTTCCTCAGTCTTTTCCCTGCTCACATCAGCAATTTGCGAATGACAGCATTATTTCGCATATCATTCGTCCCCCCCGTCCATATTTGAGCACCTGTAAAGATTTGTTAGAAATGGGTGACCGGTAGCCATTAAGTCATTTGCGTCATTGAGGATAGGTTAATAAATAGAGGTGTAAGTAGGAATTTTTCAGGAAATGGAGGATGAGTGGAGCGAAACCCGGCGACGGAATGACTTTGCTCTTGGCGAAAGACGCCATTACCGTCCCATTAGACGGACAGGGCAATGGACTTAAAATCCTCTCCACTTAGCACTGAAGTAGGTACCGGTATGCCAATGAAATATTTATGCCATTTCTGGGGTTCGATCCTCGGTCCTCGGGATGGAAGGCCATAACTCTGGCCACTATACATCCCGATCCTCCTGTAGAGATTTTTTACGATCTCATGAGATCCATGAGGGAATAGATTGATCGTAAAGTCCCGTAGACAAGTTCCAGGCTCTACGTAAAGGTTGGATCAGGGGTGCGGCCATTAATGGCCATCATCATCGGTCATAAATCCTTGGATTGTTTGGACGATCTTGGCAAGTATTTACATGTTCACATAGTTTTTTTATTTCATACCCTTCACTACTTGCTCTATGCATCTCATATGACGCCTTGCTTCGCTCCTATTCCCAATAATTTTCCCTCGGCGATTGTTTTCATCAGGTCATCATGTTTCAAGATATGGCCGATTAAGTTGTCCCGTATTCTTCTTAAGGGTTTTAGAAAACTTCCTTTTCTTCTACTCATCCTAAGACTTCTTCCTTAGTCACTCGGTCAATACATTTTATTTTTATCATTCTATTGTAGCACCATATTCAGAATCCTTTGAGCCTTGACTTCTCTGTTAATGTTATATTCCTGCTTCACAGCCATAAGGAATGAAGTAGAGTATTGTAATATGGCTTGAAAAATGGAGGTGTGAGATATACCTTATATTTATCATCATTACAGCAATCCTTAGACTGGTTTAACTCAGCTCTCCAGTGGATTCTCCTTCGGTTAACCTCTTCATATTCGCATAGATGATCCTTTCTCTTGCTTCATCACTTGCTCTACGTATATATCATTCCAGCCCTTCCTTCGCTCTAAAATTCAAATTTCCTTGTCCCTCGGCGATAACCTTCATCAGGCCATCATGTCTCAATAAATGGCCAACTGAGTTCTTACCTCTTCTTTTCCAAATTTTCAGCAGACTTTCCTTTTCTTCCATTCTTCTTTAGACTTATTCGTTAGTCACCCGGTCTACTCATTTTATATTCACCATTCTTCTGTAGCGCAACATCTCGAATTCTTCCATGACTCCCCTGCTGCTGCTATCGTCCATGTCTCAATTCCATGCAGGAGAGTGCTCCAGGTTTATGTTCCGACGAATTGTTTATTTCCTTCCATGGTCGTATTTCCAGCTTTAAATACCTAGATTCTTCTTTCGACAGAATCCCCTTATTACCTGCGCTACCCTGATGCATATTTCTTTCTTGCTTCGTTCATCGCCGGTACCTTGGTTTTCCAGGTAACAATACTATTTCACATCTTCCAACTTTTGTTGTTATGCTTAACGTTGGTATTTGTCTCTTCTCTCTTGCTGCATACGAAAGGCATGAAGTTTTTAGTTATCCCAAGTGCGGCCATTTGTGGTATTATCAGCCACGACTGGCGAACGATGAAGGCGCCGCATGTTTTTTTTGTGTTTATTAAGCGGTAAAATTCGTTTGTTAGATTTTATTTTTTTTATTGAAGCTGTGAAATCGTATACAAGCACAAGCAACAAACCTTAAAATTCTATCAAATTATGTACCTGAATATATTACGATCTACAGTGCGGAGTGGGACCTGACCTCTTTGCAATGAATTTCGGCTTTCGGATTTACGAAAGGTTCCCTGTACCTGGGCTAAACAGTTGAGTTTTCTTACTATTCCTAAACGAGTAGCAGCGAGAATTGAATGAGACTAACGATAAATTCAAAGGGGGAAAAGTATACGCTGATATGCATACCAGAGTAAGGATTCCCCTTGTTAACCATCTATACCGCGAGTCGAGCCTGCATCACTCGATATCCATATGATATATCACGTCGACCTCTTAACTTACTGAAGAGTCCTTCTACGTGGATTTCGAAGTGATTTATAGGTGTTAATGATGAGCTATTGTACCAAGCTAGTGAACCAACCACACTCGTGCCGGAAGAAAGGAGAGCCTTGGTAGCGTAATTGGCTAAAGCACACTGTGCGATATTGAGGGATCCGGTTTTAACTTCAGGCAAGTGGTTTTATCCGTGGCATTCTCACTCTGGAGACAAATTAAAAGTGGTCAATGCATTTGTGTTAGATCAGTCGTTATCCCAAGCTCCATATCGTCAATAAAGGCTAAACAAAATACCGTGGGAGGCATTAATCTAAATTCGTATATTTAATGCAAGTAGTGGAAGTGTAAAGAGACTTCAGGGGAGTATAGTAGGCTTTTGGTTTTTAATCTGGATCAAAATAAAGCTTCCATAAAAATGCATTCCTCCTATCAATCAAAGACATTGTTTGATTTCCACTGAGTGTCACTTCGGTGTAACCTCCTAAACATAAAGAGGGTTTCATATATTGATGATATATTATTGAAAGAAAAGGTAAACGGAAGCCTTTCAGCATATTTATTTCTTGAGCCATAAATTAAAAGTTTTTTTTTCTACTCCTTTAGACTACAAGGACCAAAGGCGTGATAAAATTTTATGAGTACATGATAGACGGATATAAATATTACAGTGCATTCCTTCAATGAGAACATAAAATAGAGGCTGAGAGGTAAAATGAATGTGTTTGGGATTCCCGTCGTTCTTACTCCGTAACATAAAATTATGCCATTTTATCACACTATTACTTCTTCTACAGTAATAAGTTCTCTATTTATTTACATTAAAATTATAACTTTCTATATTATTTTTATTGGATAATGAATATTGAAATACATACGCTTGACGATGAGAGCGACTGAGGGAAATAAATATTTTTGATATAGAATAGGGTAAAGGGGGGTGAATCGGACCAGCGCACTGTGGTCTGAAATCGGATATAGCCGGACAAAAGTCCAAAATTGCTTCTTTTGAGGTACACACTTGAAACTTGTCATAAACGCTCAGAATTGATCACTGATCATGGAACAATAAGCCATTTTTGGATGATCTCATCCGTTTTTGAGGTACAGAGGCCCAAACTTGGCCAAGTTTCCAAAAACACACCCGATCTTGCTTTTCTTCAAAAATATTTGAAGTTAAGCTGCTGGTGGAGTTTTGGAAGGATTTTTATGAAGTAAAAAACATTATATTCCGGTAATATGGTACTTTATCTATATTATCTGTTAGTTTCGAACATTTTGGTTAATATTAGTGTGGTATTACGTCGCAAAATGGCGGACCCTTTTTCCGGGTAAAATTTGACATAAAGTAGACAATATCTTTAGTTTAAGAAAATTGCCACCGCAAAAACTTTCATGAAAGTATTTAATAAAGATATTTTAAGAATGTAAAGCAAAAACCTTGGAAAAAAGTTTGCGGCTGCGAAAATGAACGCAATTTTTCGATCGCGCTTCACGGCACGGCTCCGCGACGCGGGGCCTAGAGACTCGGTGACTCCGTTGGATATTTCAAGTTGTTTGGAACTAATTATTGAAAATTGTCATTTTAACCATGGTATACAGTCTCTATTGACCTGAAATACTATATTGAAGATATTACGAGGATATTGGATTGATCGAATTGATCACTGAACGGGTGACTCTGGTATACATGCTCTGGTTTGGATACTTTACGGATTCTTGCCGCATGTTGGAACATCTTTTGGTGTAGAATTTAAGTTTTCACGCGAAGGGTACCCTACACATTTACCAGGAAAGGCAACAGTCAGAGATTCTTTTTCTACTCCTTACCCTTTTCACACTTGCCGAGGAGGAACGTGCGAAAAGGGGCTTTTTATGACACCGCGCAGCCTTTGACGGTATTTAACGGGTATTTCCGAAGGGCTTTTTCCTTTTCCCTTCAAAAACGCATTTTAGCTGGCAGTTCTTATTTGGATTCGGTGGATGAGTGTTGTGGGTGTAGTGATTTAGTGATTTGCTAAAATCTGTGTGTGTCTAGTGAATTGATTCGTCATTGAATATATATCATATACACGTACATGGAATATACATATATATCATTGAATTAGTTTCGCTGTTTATTTCCTGTGTTGGTCAGCGGTGTTTCTGGTTTACTCAATAGTCTTTCTTTTTCAAGGTTAGTATTTTGAATATAATTTTCAGTATCGCTATTTATTCTTAGCATTTCACTCCGACGCTTATAATATTCCTTTTTATAAAGCTTCACGGCGTTTTTTCGCCGATCTTATATTATGGAAAATATAATCGTGAAAGGTATTCATCGTGCGACTTTCATTACATAATTTTATCTGTCGGATCCATACACAGATTTTTTGTGTTGTCCAGCTCTGAAATGACATCATATCAGATCACACGTTTGGAGCTACACAACAAGATAATTGAGATGAAAGGAAAATCATTGCACGATAAAAAAATATTCTTGCTGGATTTGTTATCTCGGACTTTGAATTTAGAGAATCATTTCGATGCCCTAGATAGTCTCCGTGAATTTCTATGAAGGTTCTTGGTATATTACCAGAAAAGGTGGGAAGAATGTTTTCAAAAAAAACGAGCAATTTTTAGCTCGCAATAATGCATGGCTCAAAGAGCCAATTATTTTCCTGGAAGCAGTCCGTGAGTACCTACCAGGTACTTCTACAATGACCGGAATGTATTTTCTGATTTATTTCTTTTGCCCAATATCATGGACGAAGGTTTTTACATGGAATTTATATCTTAACATTATTGATTCATTAGGTTCATTGGGGCGACCAAAAAAAGGTTTTAGGACTTCCTCAGACAGGTCAAAAAGAAGAAAAGTCCAAAATATTGAAAGTTCTTCCTCTGCTGCCGAGCTCGCATTGGCAGCCTCTTGGCAGAGAGGAAGGAGATAGTGCTACCGCTCAACTTCTCACGGAAGTAACGACTACCACTCCCACTAGAGCAAAAAGAATTCTCACTAGGTGGAGGAAAAAAGATGAGATGCAGTCGGAGATGTCGCCAGAGGAGGCTCTATCTCTGATGATCACCACTGAGCTGACAAAGAATCAGTATAATTGCTCCGCTCTTAGTTACGGGCACAACCTGTACCCTAGCTATGTGCGAGTGTTAAATGCAAAAAGCGCTGCATACCCCGAAGGGATACACATAACAGAAAACATTAGCGAAGTGAGTTTACAAGATCTATTGAACCATACAGAATCGCGGATACTGACATGCGTTTCCACGACTCTAGCATCCGGCAACAAAGTAAATTGCACATTAATTTGCAAATATAGATTTGATGGGAGTTCGGGCCTTTCGCAATATAAACAGTTGTGGGAAGAAGCAGATACTTCAGATGAATATTTATTTATGAGCGCCATGGTGCCACTTCGTTTGCTGAATGACGCAACTGGTACGAGCTTAAGGCATTTCTTGTTTCATACCTTGTTTAGCTTTGGCCAATCTGATAGCAGTACAGTTGAGTACCAATAATATATGAACTATTTTAGGTGAGATTATCTGGAAAAATCCTCGCCCGTCGTCAATCATATTTTGCCGGCCCATTCGCCTTCAGTGGCTAAAAGAAACCAAGGAAGTTGCTATGGCGGAAAGGAATTATGTACCAAAGCAGATAGACGGCTTAAAAAATTGGAATTGGGGAAATTATTCTGTTAATTTCAGCTTGCTTCTGAGCATGATAGATAGAAAGGTAAGGATTTTTCCTATTTTTAAATTGATGGACAAGTAAATGGTGGTGGATATTGTTAAACAAATCTATAAAAACATTTTTTAGGTATGCAATGCATTGACTGATTGTGCTACTATGAGGTGCTACATCTGTGGAGCGAAAGCTTCCCAGATGAATGATTTAAGGGCAATGAAAGATCGACCAGCAGATGTTACTAAATATTCCTTTGGTCTGTCTAACTACACTGCTATATTCGGTTTTTCGAATGCGTATTGCACATATCGTATCGACTGGAGTTAAAACAGTGGCAGGTGAGAAATAATCCAAACAAGCTGGAAACTGTATTTAAGGTAAAATAAATATCTTTAATGATAAATAAATAAATAATGATAAATCTCTTAATAGGCCCACGGCAACCTAAGAACACAGCTAACAGAAAAAAAGATTAGCATTCAGAAGGCATTTAGAGAAAGGATGGGGTTGATAATGGATGTGCCAAGGCCTGGATCAGGAAACACGAATGACGGTAACACGGCAAGACGTTTCTTTGATTCTCCAGAGCTGGCCGCTGATTTAACTGGCAATTGTATAAAATGAACCCAACTTCTCAGCAATAGCCACCAATAGGAAAATTTTCTTTCCTTTCTAAGATTTATGTTCTGATGGGATGTGCAAAGGTAAAACTTACAATAGCAAAATTAAATTTCAATATCGTGTTTACCAGAGTCACGCGTTCAGTGATCAATTCGATCAATCCAATATCCTCGTAATATCTTCAATATAGTATTTCAGGTCAATAGAGACTGTATACCATGGTTAAAATGACAATTTTCAATAATTAGTTCCAAACAACTTGAAATATCCAACGGAGTCACCGAGTCTCTAGGCCCCGCGTCGCGGAGCCGTGCCGTGAAGCGCGATCGAAAAATTGCGTTCATTTTCGCAGCCGCAAACTTTTTTCCAAGGTTTTTGCTTTACATTCTTAAAATATCTTTATTAAATACTTTCATGAAAGTTTTTGCGGTGGCAATTTTCTTAAACTAAAGATATTGTCTACTTTATGTCAAATTTTACCCGGAAAAAGGGTCCGCCATTTTGCGACGTAATACCACACTAATATTAACCAAAATGTTCGAAACTAACAGATAATATAGATAAAGTACCATATTACCGGAATATAATGTTTTTTACTTCATAAAAATCCTTCCAAAACTCCACCAGCAGCTTAACTTCAAATATTTTTGAAGAAAAGCAAGATCGGGTGTGTTTTTGGAAACTTGGCCAAGTTTGGGCCTCTGTACCTCAAAAACGGATGAGATCATCCAAAAATGGCTTATTGTTCCATGATCAGTGATCAATTCTGAGCGTTTATGACAAGTTTCAAGTGTGTACCTCAAAAGAAGCAATTTTGGACTTTTGTCCGGCTATATCCGATTTCAGACCACAGTGCAGCGGGTGAATAGGAACGCTTTTCAAAAAGTGCGCTCAGACCCGAAACGGTATCACTTGAGACTGACTACGTTTTAGGAATTGCTTCTTTGTAATCTTGTCCTTCTAGTAGAGTGAAAACGAGAACTCGACGACTGAATTTAAGCAAATGATACTCTGTCGAATGGAAGCCTACCATACGAGAAAGGTGTGAAATTGGGTATTTAGAAAACCTCGTATAGGTTCAAAGTAAGGTGACATTGTAGCGCTTACTCAGAATTCAAGTTTTTCTTTCCTGAAAGGAAATCTAATACCATAGCTGCCACATTAGGTTACTTTTTTGAGCCTTGTATGAATATCGGAGTTACCAAACATGATACAAAATCATATTACTTAGTCGGGTGAAAAGGACCAGCACGCGCAGGAGTTCAGTTCCAAGCCGCTGATCGAGGGTGAAGCATTGAACCAGTTATACTCAACTGACACTTGGAAAAATTCCTTCTGCTACTGAAAAGTAAGTAGATATACAACTAATATTGATAAATTGCTTACTTACACTTAATGTTTTACATTAAGTGTAAAATTGTAAAAAAGTGAATTAGTTGTGGAACGCCTTACAACCTCCTTTTGATAGCGTAACATTAGCAAAATTTCATTTAAAACGTATTTATGAAAGTGATAATTTTCGCTTACCGTTAATGTTTTTCCTTTTGGATTAAGGTGGGGAAGTACCGGCGAAAAACGGAACAGACATGGACAGAGGAGGATATGAGAATGGCGCTGAAAGCTTTCAAAGAGGGAAGAAGCATGAGGCATTCTGCCGAACTTTTCAATGTTCCCCGTACTTGCCTCTATCGTAGGATAGTAGCGGATACGGAAAAATTGAAGACAAGAGGGGGCCAAAATGTCTTCTCAGTGGAAGAAGAGGAAGCATTAATTAGAATAATTCTTAGGTTATGTGAATTTGGGTTCGGATTGACAAGAGATGATGTCATGAAGGTGGCATATGAATTTTCCATTGAAAACAACATAAAAAACAATTTCTGTGCGTTAAAAAAACGAGCAGGCAAGGATTGGTTCTTGAATTTTATATCTAGACATCCTTTAAGTCTTCGAAAACCCGAAGGTTTGTCAGTGGCTCGAGCTGAGGGTTTAAATAAGGAAGATGTAGACGATTTTTTTTCAAAGTTAACTATTTTGATGGCTGAGGCTGGAGTTATGGATAGGCCCCACCTTATATACAACGTTGACGAAACGGGATGTGTATTAAATAATCGCCAAACCCAAAAGAATGTTGCAAGAACAGGATCTAAGGTAGTCATAAAACAGACGTCAGTGGAAAAGGGGGAATTGGTGACAGTTGTTGCGTGCTGCAATGCAAGTGGACATTACATACCACCTTTTGTAATTTTTAAGGGGAAAAAGTTCCATAAGGAATGGGAGGATGGATTTCCGTTGGGATCTAAAATTTTTATGTCCGATTCAGGGTGGATAAATGAGGATCTTTTTTTGGAGTGGCTAAAGCACTTTCAAGCAAACAGGATTCCTGGCCGATGCATTTTAGTCCTCGATGGCCACGCATCACACAAGACTCTTCCTGTTCTACTGTTCTGTGAAAGGAATGAGATCACTCTCTTATCACTGCCCAGCCACACTACACAAAGGTTGCAACCTCTGGACAGGTCTTTTTATAAACCATTAAAGACATACTACGATATTGAAACAAATGCGTATATGACAGTTTGTAAGGGGGATAGAAAGATGACTAAATTTAATTTTGGTCGGCTTTTTCGAAATGCATGGAGCAAAGCCGCAACAATCGGCAACGCTGAAAATGGATTCCGATCAACAGGAATATTCCCTCTGAATCCGGGTATCCTGACGGAGTTAGATCTTCATCCTTCTAATCTCGGAAGCTCACACGCCCCAGAAGAAGCATCAACTCCTTTTTCGACAAATTCATCTTCCGATCAAAAATTAACCGCCAGTCCCTATGAAGAAAGCCAATCCTCGACATCAACATCTGAGGAATCTTCAAATACTTTGGGTAGGTCTTTCCATAATTTACTACCTACACCAGAAAAAAGAATGAAAGTCAATGTGAGAAGGTCAAGAAAGCAAATTGCTCAAATACTTACTTCTCCAGCTGTAATAGAAGAAACAAAGCAACGACTGAAGAAACAAAATATTAGGAACGCGAAGGGAACTTGCAGAAACTTATATGAATCATCTTCAGATAGGGACGGCAATACTGAGAATGGGGAAAACTCAGCTGATGATACGCTTTGTGGCTTCTGCTCCAAGTCTTATAATTGTGCGAATTCGTCAAAGTTTAGAGACTGGATTAAGTGCATGAAGTGTAATTGTTGGTACCATGAGCTGTGTGTAGGTGCTAAGGGGCGAGATAAATTTACTTGTGGTAAATGTGCTTAATTGTTTTGGTAAATTTGTTCTATTTTGTTCTATATGTTCAGATTTGGTGATGTATGTCTATTTGTAAAGTTATGTTTGACTCTAAGAAGGTGTCGTCGAAATATCTCCAGACTGCACTACATTGTTAATAGCAATGACGCAAAATTTCAAAATTTTATGGAATAAAACTTAAGAAAACTAAAATTTATAACGTTATTTTACTGGTCCGATTCAGCCTCTAATCTGGTCCGATTCGCCCTCCAAGTCGTCGGGTGAATAGGACCATCCAGTCTCTTGAAGAAATTGCTCCAGGACCGTCCTATTCAGAGCAACCACGCTGAAAATTGCGTTTTAAACTGGAAAAACATCAAGTCCTTTGCTGATAATGCTTTCAGAATGTAACTGTTTACACGAACGAGGAAATCGACGATTTTCCTTTTTGTGGCCCGATTCACCCCCCTTTACCCTACACAAGTTAATATCAGAACAAAGTGCCATTTACCAGAGATTTGAAATTAGACTCCGCATATTCCCAATAAGTAAAAAGGCTAGGAAACGAAGACAACGATCCACCTTAGTTTAGAAGATATTAGGTTAAAATTGTGGGCAAGTGCTGCAGAAAAATTCACCATTCGATAGAAATTGTGCTATATGGTCGATTCCTTCGATCCGGTAAGTATTGATAAATACCATATTTGTCGCATTTAATCTGCATTTTTGGGCCTTAATGTTATTCATCTGTTATTTAGGCATGCTCTCATCAATAAGAGCGCTGGTATCATCAGAGAAAAAAAATGGAGACATTTTTTTTGACCCAAGATGGAACATTCTTATGAGAAGCGCTTACTAGCGATCGCTTCCAAACTCTTCCCCTGCCTCGGAAATGACGCGAAGCGCGTCCATTAATACATTTCTCGCGCGGGAAAACGCGCAAGTATTCCTGCTGGCGTGAAATCCTTGGCGTAGATGACGGGTCGGTGGGCAGCTGGGGCCAGGGAACCCAGCGTTCCAAATAGGTTAATGGTTGAGACCCAAGCCTCTTGCCTTAATCCCGAGTACGAAGGCTTTTGAAACCACAAATTATTTCAGGACATCGAAAGGGATCAATACTCGATACACTTCCAGCAGAGCGATATCCATTCTAAACCGAGCGATTAATTTAATATCTTATATATTTGCAGACAAAACAAATAATAGATTAATATCAATTTACCAAGGTTACCAGATATAAGATTATAGTGGTTTTATGCATGGTATTATATATATATGTGTGCATGAACTCCTAATATATTACATACAGGATTGTCATCATCATCATTGGTCAACAATCCAAGGGTTGAAGTGACGCAGCTTTCCATTCAATTCTTCTATCGGCCAACCTTATCACTGTGACGTAATTCTGCTCTTTTACATCCCTCACTGCCTGTTCCATGTATCTCATGCGAGGCCTGCCTTTTCCAATCTTCCCGTTCACTTTTCCCTTGACAACAGTCTTCATCAGGCCATCTTGTCTCAAGATATTGCCGGTTAAGTTGCCCCTTCTTCTTTTTAGAGTTGTCAACAGACCTCTCTTTTCTCTCACTCTTCTTAAGACTTCCTCGTTACTTACTCGGTCGATCCATTTAATCTTCATTATTCTTCTGTAGCACCACATTTCGAAAGCTTCTACCCTTTTCTTCTCCGCTGCTGTCATCGTCCATTCCTCACTGCCGTAAAGAAACATGCTCCAGATGTATGTTCTGATGAATTGTTTCCTTACATATACGCTTGTATTTCCAGCTGTAAGTACATTCTTCTTTTGACAAAATGCCCTCTTTGCCTGGGCTATTCTACTATTTCTTTCTTGCTTCGTCCATCGTTGGTCACTCGGCTTCCTACGTAACAGAACTCTTTCACCTCATCAAGTTTTTGTTTTCCTAGTTTGACATTGGCTTTGGCTTCTTCTTTCTTGCTGCACACCAATATCTTAGTCTTCTTCTTATTTATCTTAAGTTGATATCTGGCCATAGTCCTTTCCATGGTTACTAGAATGTTGTTCAGATCCCTCTCTGTCTCTGCTATGAGTGCTATGTCATCAGCGAATCGCAGCACGCCTATTTTTTCTCCGTGGGTAGTAATTCGAGAAGACTTCTCTTTGATTTAATTGATGGCTCTCTCGATGTAAATTTTAAAGATTACGGGAGACAGTGCACAGCCTCGCCTCACTCCTTTCCTTATTCTTGCCTCTTCACAGCTGGGTCCAGATTTAATCAGGGCTACCTGGTTTTTATATAGACTGTGGATAATTCTTCGGTCATTGTAGGACACTCCAATTCCCTTCATAATTCCAAGCATCGAATCCCTATCCACGTTGTCAAAAGCCTTCTCTAAATCCACAAATGCAATGAAGGATGATTTTTTCTTCTCCATTCTCTTTTCTATGAGCAGTCTAAGGGCCATTATAACTTCCCTTGTACCCTTACTTTTCCTGAATCCGAATTGATCTTCATCCAGGAACTTCTCTGATTTTCGTTCTATTCTTATGTGGATGATCCTGGTCAATATCTTCGATGCATGTGTCGTCAGGCTTATAGTCCAAAAATCTTTTTAGGACTATAATATTGACAGGATTGTAATATTTTTCAATATTTCCTATCACGTTGAGTGATGGAGGTCATGGTGGAATAGAGGGTAGAGAGCTGGACTACGCACCTGAGGGTCCCAGGTATAAATCCGTATGAAGCCTTTCCTTTCTGGACACCTTCAATGCGATTTTTTGACAGGCATACCCTTGTAAGAAATTGCAGGTGGTCCAGGGAAAGGTACTGGCCCCTTTATCCTAAATGTACGAATTTCAAAACACTAATGGTTTAGTATGGGGTGAGCTCTGTCCTCATCTATCAAACAAACAATCGGGTTGAGTGAATGAGAGATGTGAAATACGTAGCCTGAATTCAGTGTTATGCGTATAGGATTAGTGCAAGTACGGCACGTTTCGTGATAACTCACCTCTGGCTACACGCTCTTGAGATGCTTTTCAGGGTAGCCAGTAGGTGCCGATTAAAATATTTATTTCTCAGTGACTTGATTTACTTTTTTCAACGCACGAACATCACGGATGACGAGGAGGTAGCCCAATGGGTAAAAGTGTTGGGCTCCTGAACAGGGATTACAGATTCTAACTGAGAGAAATCAATCTAAACACAAGATTTTCGGTGCAGCATCTCTTTCTGGGGAAACACAGGCAGAACATGGAAAGAAGCTGATCCCTTCCCACGTGGATGAAACTAGTAGTTTGAAGGGATGGGATTCTAAATGTGGTAAAACAGAAATAATTATAAGAAATCATGGAAAGAAGAAATTTATTCTGGAAAGGATGAAGAGAGGTATGCTATTCTGATGCCAGAAATAATGTAGGAATGTAAGCATTTAAGACAGTGAGTAGGTTGAAGGTTGAATGAAAAAAACACTGCGATTCCACATAAAAATTCTTTTATGTGGAATCGCAGTGTTTTTTCATTCAACCTTATGGAGAAGTTCCACAAAGTTACGCCCGAGACCGTTTTGTTTGTTAACAGTGAGTAGCAATGAGCAGAGTTGGAGATTTTCTTCGAAACCTCTTTGGTTTTATTTGGTTCATTAGGTACTAGTTAATCAAAAGATGAGCTATATTCTGGCTACTAGATCTTTCGGTATTATTACAAGTGGTAAGGGAAAAAAACCAGCCCTCTAATTGTATGCGAGAATTTCATATGCCGCCGCGATAAGGTAATAGTAATAGGTAATAGTGATAGGTAAGCTCAAACATTATCCACCTCATACCTACACCATCAGACTGAGCACTGCGGTTTATGTCGCTACAATGGGCAAAGTTCCGGCTAAAAAATGAGCATGTCTAATATGCTGCTCTTACTCATGACTTTGGTTGACTTTCATTTCACATTGGTGGATGCAAAGGGGTGATGTCACACCCTGTTGCTCACGTTAGTAACATAAACAGGTAGCTTATAAAATTATTCAAAGTTTCCCGGATGTCACCATTTGTTTTGATGATATTTTCCGGCATTTTGAAAGGGAGTTAAAAAAATTCTTGGTTAATATCATAGTGACCTAAATACTGTTACAATTCAATAATTCTATCCATGAATGAAACGCTATAAGTAAATTTGTACAATGAAATATTTGGCAGCACACATTAGGAAAAAATAAATTTACGTCTCAGATCCTCTTTCAATCAAGTATCGTATCACACGTTATACGAGGCTAAGAAAACCCTGCAAATTGAATCAACTATGAGTCGCGTTAATCTTCTGAGTAATAATGGCTTCCGGGTTAACTATGCAATGTAATAGTACAAATATACAGTAGACTTTAATGCAAAGTGAGCGGTAGGTAGATCAAGGTCTAACTGCAGCTTTAAAGAGGTATTTTGAATATGGAATAAAATTATTTCAACTCCCCAGTTAATTACCGTTTCCTCACTGCGAGAGTAGCTTCCCATTATTGGCGTTCACCGTTAATAAAGTTTACACTGGCATTAAATATGTACATCTAAATGTTCCCATGTGGAAAGATACATTCACTCCTCATATTATATTCCGCTTTAGCTCTGCATATTTCATACATTTGAATTTTCCACCTTCTCCTCCCCTCCACGTCCTCCCAGCATTCTTCTATACACCACGTCCTTCAAACCACGTCTCCACTTTTATTACCCGTTCCATCCACTCACTCTATCCCTTTCAATTTTTTCAACCTCCTCTCGTGCCCTACCATGCCAAGCACATTCTTGTTTGTCTTTCTTTCTACCCACCTTATTTTCTCAGTCTTCCCGACATCTTTATTTTCAAAAGTCACCATTCTATTTCCATCGTATTTTCTTAACTCATGGTTCAGTGATTTTTGAGTGACTCCCTACCTCGGTACAACTATTTATTCAATAAAAACATTTCTTTTGAAATATTTTTTTCTAAGTAAGTGTTAATGCAATTAATATCAAAATTTCACATGCTACAGAAAATAAAACTGTGGATATTTTTATGGGAGGGTTTAGGGTGCATTGTTTCTTCAAAATAAGGTTTATGGCAATCCAGCGCTTAGCACTGGGATCCGGCGTTTCAGCTCCATACAGTGCCACACCCCGTACCCTACTTATTAACTGTCTTATCTCAAAGTTCTAACTCAACGATTCAGTCATTAGTTCCCTCCCTCAACCAGACTCCTTTGGCCAAAATGACTCTCCAATAAACTTCACAGGCCTTTTTCCACCAATATAACACCCAATCGACTAGATTGGCCCACTTGCCCTTCCCAAATTGTTTTTTAGAAAATAAACGGATGTATAAAGGAATACTTTTGAGGTAGCGCTTTTCACGCTGCCTCTTGACTTCCGTCATACTGACCCCTGGTTTTGCTCCACCCTTTTTTCATTGCTTGAAAAAAATCCTTCCCATATGCAATTACTCACCCATCTTAAATGGCGCAAATGACCCCAGCTGTTTACCGCCTTTCCAGGCCAAAGAATACTAAGCTCGAATGATTCAATATTTTATATTTTCTACCCAGTTTTTAGAATCGAGCCTAAATATCTTTTTACGGTCGTTTCGCGTAGCCGGGACCGTGACACGCCCAGCGGGCAAAAACCATTCATAATCGCGCCGTTTGCCGCCTCAAATCCGCTCGAGTCATTGAGATGCACTTCCCCACCCCCTTCGGGAGCGCCCACCAGCCAAGCACCAACACCACTACCGCCGCCATCACGATTTAGAAATAGAAAACAATGGGAGAGAGGTAGGCGCGTCACTGAGTGTCCCAGGCCGCTGCCCATTAGGATCTAAACATAACCCTAAGCCATACCGATCCCTTCTCAACTTCCCCCCTCCGAAAAAAAATCCTCCCCCGCCCAACCCTCTCCTATTCTTATATTCCCATCCCAAAGGACCAGTCCTCCCCTCCCTTATTCCACCCCTTTCCCACCCTGTTCTTCCCCACTGGTCGCATTCTACCCCCCTCCTCCCCCCGGGATGTCTTTCCCATAGAGCTAGCCGGGCCCACTGCCCCCGTTCTGCCCCCCTTATCCTGCCCCTCGGCTCCCGACCACCCCTACCCAAAAGTCCATCGAAGAGGCACCAGAGCACTCCTCCTCACCACGGGCCCGAGAGGGGATATCGAAGGACGCAGAGCCGGGGTGAGGACCGTCGTTTCCACGGCGACCGACTGTCAACAAGGGTGGTACCCGAGGCTCCCGCGTCAACGCCCCTCCCACCCACCGCGGCTACCGCTCCAGGTGTCACCTTCGGGGTCCTAAGAGGGAAACCCTGTGCATAGCAAGACCCTCCCGTTGTTCCGGAATCTAGAAGAGAGAGAACCATGCCGCGGCCGGCTTTCTGGCGGGTGCCTCGCAACAGGGAAGACCCCGATGAGGTGAGTGATCTAGAGGCGTGAATTCAACAGCGTCCTCAGGAATTTTTTATGCATCTAATGTGTCGCCACCTCTCGTTATCCTTCGTCACTTTCACCCTCTGCGGCCAGGGATATCCTGGGGTACGTCCATCGCTAATCTCGATCAAGTTTTTGGGCTATCAACTAGCTCCTCCATCTGCTGGTTCAGCCGGGACATCGTCTGATGCTTGATAGCAACCCCCAGTGGATAATCTTTGCTGAGAAAAGAATGAGAAGTTTTCCATCAAAAACGTCGGTTGGACGTTAGATAAAAGTGCTCATTGACATCTTCTTCCATCTCCGTTTGTGATTAGGGACGGTATCTGTGACAAGAAAGAAAACGGTTAACCTCAAGCGTTGAGACACGATGTGGACGGAAGCGATTCAAATCAAGGGAGCAATTGCGGTAAACAAAAGGGAAACTGAGGGAAAGGTCAAGAGATGAAGAGAACCGGAGCCAGCTACTTACGCTAAACACGGGACGGACGCCACATAGAGGTCAAACAAATCCTTAAGGGGAGGCCGGCGGAAGTAATGGGGGAAGAAGAAATGCGATTGCGCGCTCGAGACGTCGAGTGCCGGCGAACAAGTGTGCCGGGTGGGAGCCGGCGTCTGGTGGATGTCGACAACAATCCCGCCCCTCTCCTCCTGTCGCCATGCCAACCGGAGGGGCGAATGGCGGAGGGGGGATGCGAAAAGGGGAAGGGAGAGGAGGAAAAGGGGGAGGAACAAGTCCGAAAGTCGGCGAGATTCCGTTTTTGAGGTCGGGGGTGTTCTGAAATATCGCGTTTCTTTCTTTCTCCTCAAACTCCTGCGTCCATCTGAAGGAATTTTATCTCGCTTGCGTGAGTGACGGGGAGGATGCAATCCCTTTGACCTTCACAGAAAACTTCGGATTGAGTCCAAAGCATTGAGGAGAGGAAAGTTGCTTAGGTTGTTGTGATAGCCGTGATACCGACGTTCGTAATACAAGTAACAATAATGTGAAATAGTGATATTAATTCCATTTGAACCATTTTCAATATTATAAATCCATTAAAATTATGCAGGTATCCAGGATAAACGTGTTCAAGGTTTACCATCCTACTAAATTTACAGCAGTACAGAACAAATTCAAATTAAGTAAGCATCATTTTTTTGCAGGATAAAAAAACTACATATTTATGAGTACACTTCACTCAAAGAAACACATTTTGATATCAATAGTAATCCGTTCTTCTGGCCGTATTTAGCCCTAAAATATTATAAATGCTTGAAGTGTTACTAAAAGAGTTACCGTGAAATATATAATTATGGCTGTGTTGAACCTAAATCTCTCAAAAAAAAAGGTTCTTTGATGTTACATACAAATCATAAATAAAATATGGATATCTAAAAAAATTATGAATTTTAAAGAATGAGACTATGCAAACTTAGAATGTTAAGGCGAACATTTGGACGAGTAGCTGAGGTAAACTGAAAGGTTCAGTGGTGAAAAAACGGAAAAAAAATTGTGGGTTAATGAAACTGAAGAAGTCTGAAGCCGAGATTTTATCTAGACGACAAAACCATGAAATAATAATACATGACATTAGCTTAATGTTTAGCGAGTAAGATTCTGTTGCCTTTATTTTTTTAATGACGATGTCTTTTTTTAAAAGAAAAAAAGACTGCTTTACATGAAAGATTAATGAATTAAAATTAGTTTCTCATAACAGATTTCCTTCATTTTTAGCGGTCGACTAGATCAGTAGATAATCTTAAACTATCAAGTATTACCACTTGGATCTAAAATATAAACGTATATTTGGATTAAACTTCAGTGAAATTGTTGATTATTTTCGGGTTGAAAGCATTAAAGTGGATCGAATACAAGCCGAAGGATACGAATTATGTTGTTATTTATTGAATTTAAATAAATGATACATGTTGACTACGAAATAAATAAAATGACCACTGATAAAATAGAGTTAGAGGTTATTAGTTCCCCAAAATCTTTCTTCGAATTATGAGTTTAATTATTTGGTTATACTTGACATACTTTTCTCCCAAACATTCATGACACATGTAAATGAATGAAGGTCTTTCAGTGGATTGTAGAGGCCAAGACTTTCTTGGATTCCATAATGTAGGATGAAAGATAAAAACTTTAGCTAAAATCTATTTAAACCTGTGGAACGCTACAGTCTTTATCTTTCATCCAACGAATGAAGATCTTAGTTTATTTACTTGAGTTTATAAATTAAATGTAATTGAGATAATGTTAGCAACTATAGCTTGATATTTTCGAATTCCCGTGCAAGACTTCCAAAGCTATGTTTTCTTAAACTCACACCTTCTCTTTCTCGGACTATACTTTTTTAAATTCATCCCATCGAGATATTGAAGTTTTCTGGATTGGTAACTTAATACACATTTTCACGTTAGATTTAAACTTTTCTCATGTGGATGACAAAATATATTATTTCCACTATTTATTCAAACGTGAATTACAAAAGCTTTATGCATTAAATGAAACAAATTTTAAAAAATACGGTATTTTATTTTTCAATCTGTAATTGGTCTCTGAAAAAACTAAACGAGGGATGTTCATATTTTAGTAACGAATGGTTAATTCAAAAAGAGGTGCGAAGAATGCTTTACCAACCCCGTAGTATTTCTACCCAAGTACTAATGCCTTGACTTGTCATTGGCCCATGTACTAATGCCTTCACTCACCTATTTACCTTGTGAATGAACTCGCAAAAGTGTAGTTTATGAGCACAACTTTTAGTACACCCAGAAAGTAAACTACCCCAAGCTACTCGGGGAAACAAAATGACTGTTTGGGTTTCCTCTTATATTTTAATTATTTTTATTTTTGGCAAGAACACTGGTATTAGGTTCCATCTCGAATGAAAGTTTAAATATAAAGTTTCATTCATTCTCAAAGACACTTTCTATTACAATGATGCTATTATCTGAAACGAATACATTTCAGTCAAAAACCATGCTTAATCCTGTGTAATGCTGTAAGCTCAAGTTCTGTGCATGTGGTGTCTTGAAAATTTTCTGAGGAAGTGGGAAATTTAACAGACATAATTATATTTTTCATAGGCTGTACGTAATTTTATGTCGGTGGCTGGATGACTATTCCGGGATATGGGGGTCATATTTCACGAAATGAATTAGTTACATTATTTTTGGAAAATTAACAAAACTCAAATAGCTTTCAATATGCGATTATTTATTTTTACTTAGCGCACCGCAGAGTTGCGATAATTATAGAGCTTACTTCCACCATGTACTTTACAAATCAGTAAAACATTGTCGATGTAAATTCGTTCATGACGGCCGATTATGGTCTTAAAGTAATTTCTCCACTAGAATAATTACGGTAAAAGGGATTTATCATTTACTGAGCTCCAGGATATCTCAGATATAAACGTTTATTCAATGCTTGGTGCAAAGTTTATCATAAAACTTTATGGGAATCAAAAATAAAAAAGAAATGAACCACAGTCGAAGTCTAGCTTGGTGACTTATAGCAGAGATTAGTGCACTGTGCAAAATAAAGCCTCATAGTAAGCGAAAATATCCCGGAAATAGTCACATTTGTCTCCTAACTTCGTTGCCGGTTTTGTTTTTCACTGTTAGAGGTAATCTTTGTAAATCGAGACGATTTTTGTGCCTAAATATCCCCTGTAAACCAGTTTCTTTTTGATGTGAGGCGTTTGTGGCCGAGGTTTCGATACCTAGTGCAAAATAACATTCCCAAAGAAAGCTAAATAATACGCGTTTACTACTGAGTCTGAGCTGGGTCTGACTTACTGTATTGCGCACTGAGACATGACTTCGTGCTAATGCTCAGTTGGCGATTGACAAATCGTCTCCGTAATGTTCTCGTGAAGTGAATACAATCAAGATTTTCAGTTCCTCGTCACTTCTTGAGCGGCGTATCCAAGAAGGTGTTCATTAGCGGGGCACATAATTGTGTATCATATCCTGAGATTGCTAATGACTCTCCATGATATACATATATTCCTCATTACATGATGGACTTTTAAGACCAATTAGAGAACCGCCCATCATGTGATGTTACGCAGTGATTCTGTAACTCACCCGTCAAGGTAATTTTAATCACTGCAACCAGCAATATAATAATCCTCATTTAATAACCAACTACTTATTTATACTGAAGATGCAATAGACTCCACGGACGGCGGTGTCATTAGGTAGACGGGATGTCCAAAACTTTAATCTGTGAAGGGATGTGAATGAGTTTTTATAAAGTACGGGATTTTACTGGTTTTACGGTGTGATGTGTGACCTCAGCTACCGAAGGACTTTAAAAACACAAAGCATCCAAGACGCCTCCACGTACTGAATCCGCCTAGTAGGAGCCGCATAATTAACAATGAGAGGCGTTTGCAACGACTATAATCTTCCACTAGATACTTTGATACTCAAATATGCGAGCGCCGAAAGATCCTTTAACAACTGAGAATATTCTTTCTCTCTTGAAATCTCTCTTTCCCTTGAAACGATGATAGGTGGTACATCAGTTCCTTTTCCACTTATCCTTTCTCTGACTTCAGGCGTTCTGGCGATTGTTCCCCTACCCACTTGAGCGTTTGAAACTCAAACAGGTGGGTGGAGGGTTCAGGAAATTAGAAGACGGGGCAAATCTGCTTAACTGGAAGAGGTGGTATCAACAGTTCAGATCATCGATGCTATGAAAAATATGAGGGCAATACGGGGTTTAATAGAATTTCCGTTGGAAATGGAGGAAGAGTTGGAGAGAAGCCTTACTCCAAGTAATGTTTGCGCATTATTTGAGGGAAAATGTCAACTTTAAGTCTCTTTGCATAACACCACTTAGACTGTGACAAAAAATCCTCATAAAATTCACTACTACTGCGGGAATTCTAAATCAGACCCATATAATGAGATTCCTGCACCAAATCCACTAGACCAACTGATCCGATGAACTTCGACTGCCAGGACGAACTCTCTGGGCTTAACTAGATTAAAGGCGATTTGATTAATTATTGCAAAATAAGAAACACGGACAAATACGAAAATTGAAGCAATGAATGAAAACCGAATCAATTGCTTCTGTACCTCATCGAATCAATTCTGTACCTCTAGCCGAATCAATTGCTTTATATGGCACTCTAGAAAATGGCAAGATACTGAAATGAAAAGCAGACTTATCATAATTAAAAGTATTCTACCAAAATAGGTAATTTTGTAGATAGTACCTGCCTACTGTGTCTATTGTACACAGATTTTCTCTTATTTAAATAATATACGTCCCAATATATGTACGTTTTATGTAAAAATCCCTTTGGACTAATGAATTATTCATTCCTTCATTTAATTCAGAATACTTTTTCTAATCCAATACCTAATAATATTTATCCATCAACATTCCTTAACCTCTCCAGGCATTCTCTATACCTATTTTATTTTTGCCTGTCAATTCTCTGACTAACAACCTTTCCTTTGCTCTACCATTATTATAACTTCCTAATTCGTCGCCCTCTCCATTCAGCTAGCCATCCAAATTCTTCTCTATATTCGCATCTCAAAGAGCTCAGATTTCCGTTCTCTTTCTTTGAAAATAAAAACGTGGTTACTTTGCCATTCAATAGTACACATGAAAATTTTAAACTTTTTTTTTAACCCGTATCTCCACTAAGAGCCCCTCATTAATTACAATCTCTCTGCAAGCGCTCCTTTTCACCAGCGTTACCTTTACCTGATGTTGTCACTAATGAACCCATTTTAATCTAAGATACTCTATGGAACAGTTCTTCCTGTTCTAGTAAACAATCGTCAAAACATCTAGTCTTTATATTATTTGAGAATCTCATTATTTTGTCTCATTGTGTCTGATCTTCACCCCATGACTTTCAAACTTAATCCGCAAAGTGCACATATTTTCAAAGAAGACATGATTATGAGAATACGTGCGCATAACTGTCAGAATCACCATGAATACCAAAACAGGTAATTGGCATCCACAAAACCTATTTCGAACCCAACCTCTTCCTGTTTTAATTGCTGTTAGGCCATTTGCATACCGTTTCTGGGCCCGGGTGTTTTTTGCCCTAGTTACCAGGGAACGGCCAGCAACAGCGCCAATAGCCAAGCGGCAAGCGCGCGGACTAGATCTCCAAATGGATCTCGTGTGGAGATTCAGCACGATTGTGGGCGGCAGATTCAGTGGGATAAAATTACTGCTCTGTAATTTGAGATAGGAATAATTATGAGATGGTGAGAATGTTTCGATGATTTTTGCAGTTAACTCCGTAAGTAATTTTAGCAAAGACATAAGAGATATTTTATCAGCATATACCTTCAAACTCCTGTCAAAAAACTAAGCTACAAACCAAGGAAATCACGACTCCTAGTTGCATCCTAGTCTGTAGCCATAAATAAAGACCCGTATTGTTAGTTCCCCTGAATAATAACGAAGCAAATAAAACGGAACGATCTGTGAAGTAATGAAAATGTTAATGCGAACATTTACCATCATCAGTGAAGCATTTAGTTCAGTAGGCGAATTTTGATTCCAAAAGGTACTCATATGTTCATTACATTTAAAAATCAGGCAATTTCATTGAACATGCTTCGAAAACCCAGAGGAAAGCTTGTAACAGGGCAATTCATGTACAGATTACTTATTGACTAAATGAGGATGTTCTCAAAGTTCTTACTTTTTCGATGGTTGGTTGAAATTCCAGAAACTTTCATTCATTTAAACCTCCACAGTGCAGCATCTAGTCATTTCTGTCTTTTGAGAGAAGCCCAAAGGCAAGACGCAAGGGGTGTCATAACATGAGCGAGAAGGTTTGCCCCCAGAGGACGTTATAAATCATGAGAATAGGGATTATGTTTTAGCAAACACGAGGAAAGAGAGAGAGAGAGTTAAGATAGTATGGTTATGTGGCTAGTCTAAGTTTGGAACCGATCGCACTAGTTCTTTTGCCTTGGTTCCGGTCGCCAAATATGTGAGGGGAAAGGAATCAGTCCAATTTACGAGACTCGTCGCTTAGTATTTGTGAAATTTAATAGCGTAAAACAATCTCTGGAAAGTTGAACTGCCGTTAAATGTGAAACAGAAAGAGTGTTCCACAAACTGTGACTTTATATTAGCTCTGATTTACTCCGTCCTGGGCTGGTAAGTAAAGTTAGTATTCATCACGTTTGGCAGTCCATCGTTTCAAATTCCTCTCAAGGCATATCCAATATTACTAGTATTGAAAATATTTTATTACCCAAAGATCGAATGACGAGTGCATTTGTACAAAATATTTAAAAAGTGGATATTCTAAGTCAAAGAAAAACAATCCGATAATATCATATTTCCTTGGAATCCAGCTCGTTAAATTAGTATTCTGTCTTGTGCATCAATGCAAACTTGCAAAAATGCAACGTTTCTTATTATTTCCGCTCGGCGCGCCGATTTCATATTTCATCCATAATAATAATCGGAGCATACGTCGTGCGTACTAATAGCAAAGTTTAAAGGTTTACATACATTGCTAAGGTAGATCAAATTCTAATTCACATTCCGGGATTAAATTTTATTGAAATATCATGCAGGATCTTTTAAATGTATCTTCATGCAGACAAATTCATACTTTCCGATGTTGACTCAAAATAAAAACTTGCAAGGAACATAAGACTTTGATTACTTAAATATTATTTTGATAGAAATTTTAAGTTGCTCCGTGAACAATAACAATCTCACTATTATAAAAACGATGAAAAGCTGACGAAAATTTGTTTTCGAAGCGTACTTCAAGTAATATGAATTAAATAACATTGATAGGCGGAGGCTATTAAAACCATTATTCAAAAACAACTCTAGGAAAGTATTTTACGGGCCCACTGCTTATGTTAATGCGTGTAATTATAATAATGGTTGGGCTAGGGCCATATATGAATGAGTTCAAGTGTGCTTTACAAATACATACGAATCAGTAACTTTTAGGCAGCTATCTTCATTTCATAATATCAGGAATTATCAACTAAAGAAGAGAATTTAGATAATCTATCCCGTTTATGCTATGACAACTCCAAGCCAAAAAAAACACAAAATGTCTGCTGCTTTTCCGGAAAATGCTGTTGGTGCTGGCTACTCGGGATCTATAATGGATGTGGTACTCAATTTCAGCCGACATTTCAAGGTGCGATTAACACTCACAACCCTGTCAGCCCCGAGTATAATGGACGACTCGTGCATCGAATCGTCGACAGAATTGAAGTGTCTAATACGGTGGAGAATCCGAAGTACCTTCATAGCAGAAAAACCACCACAATAACGACTACCTTTTTCACTGAAGCCACAAATTTCAGATAATTCCCGTGATATTTTAAGTACCATTATCTTCATCAGAGGTCTTACCAGCATATGAAGAGTCTATTGATCCTTTGATCCTGAAAACTTTGCTCACCGGTGTATCTTCAGGCTTTAAAAATTCCTCTTCAGCTCTTTATCCTATTACTGTTCGCGCTGTCCAAAACCCTTATGCTAATTTTCTTCCTTCCTGCTTGCCAAGATTCTCCCCTCATTCTAATTCTTGATTTTTTTTCTTCCCCGCATCATTCGTCCTTAGCTGTTGATCTATTTCTATTATGAACCACCAATGCTGTTTTTTCCTTAATATTCGACAATTTCTCCATGCCTTCAATTCTACACAGGCCAACATCTCCATTTAACTCTAAATCCGAAAATAATTCCATCCATAAATAAGTCCATCAACTTTAATTTACTTACCGAGTCTAAATATAAAAGTAATTGAATACTACATTCCTTATTGGACTTATTCTGTGTTTTTCCTCCAAGTCCTTTCCAAATCTTTCCACTCTTCACTCCAAATCTCCTTAATTTGTTCTCTTATCCATTTTCAGGCTTCAAACTATCAAATACAATCCTTCTCCTGCATCCATTTTTTACCAAAACACCATCCAGATACGTGAAATGTAGCTTTTACTCTAGTTTATTCCCCCTAAGTTAAATATTTATCTCAGCTGTTTATTCCTCTGGAGCTTCTTTGACGTGCTTTATCTTATTTTCAAACCTCCCTCACTGAGGCTTTACTGAACTACACGCAAATGAGTCCTTACCAAGATCTATGTCACTGTCATTTATAGTTGTGATCACAGTTTGTATTAATGCTTACAGAGACATAATTATTTTCAAATATTTTATGACAAAGATTTTATAAAAATCAATACGGAAAAGGCTTTGAGTTCTTTGAAAATGTAATGAAAAATCCTGAATTATACGCATGTAAACCTTACACTAATTAAATTAACACACATTTTTGGGATCAGAGAGCAATTAGCAGTGGATGATAATAAATAGGTGTCATAACAGCATCAATGGCCTTAAAACTAACCGAAAGATGACCAAATACAGTAATATCTCGCTAATTACTGAGGGATGGATTCTGATCTTGGGCAGCAGTACGGTATGCTAGGTCTACTATTATTTGGCCAGAATATTGGCACGAAATATTTGATTAGGCAAGCTATCAAATTATATTTCAGTTCTATCTACCTTGTTGTATTTCATCTTTTTCAACCTTCAAGCTATTGAACCTTCACGATTTACAAGATACGTACGTATTAGGGATTTTCCTCTCTACTCGGACCTTCATGAAATTATACCGAAGTAATATCCCGTATCTTTAAAGATGAGAATGCCTACGTATCTATAATTAAATATTTCATTTCCCTATTATATCTCTGTTAACATTCATTTTTGTATGTACATTTCAAATTGCTATCTTATAACGTCAATGCTCATCAATATGTGACATTTAGAATTAGATTTATGATATAGAGCTCCTTCCTACTTAGCTTGAAAAAATTTCAATCTCTCGAAAATCAGCCTCTTGAGCAAACACTAAGAAAAATACCATTTTACCGTGATTACTCGGTATTTAAATAGTTATGAATCCAAAATACGACAGTGAACCCATTTATTTATGACATAAAAGCTCCCGATAAAATTGTTTTCTGATAAGACAAAGTACAAATTTTGGTACGAAATTACGGCACGGTCGTTTTTCACACCATTCAAGTGCTGTAAAATATTAAGTATCGCTGCACAGAATATTAAAAAAAATATCGTACCATACAGACACCCTTGATCCTAAATTTTCTTTGATGATGATCGATCTTCAATTGTAAAATTGATTTTTCTCATGAAGATGATAATCTCTTTGATAAAAACCTCGCTGCGTTACTCCGTAGCTTCAAAAAATTTCCAGATCTCACTCTAAGACGCTGGCTTAAGTCGCCCTGCGTTTCCGTCTTCGTTACTCCGGGCTGAGAAAGACCGCCCACGTACACCCACCTGGGAAGCCCAACTGAACCCGGACCGACAAGGACGTAACTCCTATCTCCCTCGGGCGTAACACTCTTGCTCCTTATAATGTCTGAACCCCCTCCACGCACGCCCCCTCTCTCCCACCCTCTTTCTCACTCCTCCCCGTTTAACGCGCTTCGCGATCTCCGACGGCGGAGGCGGAGGGAGGAAAGAGGATGAAGAAAGCAGGAGGAGGAGGCGGCAAGGGAGCAAAAAGAAAAGGATAAAGCATAAAGAGCGGCGCCAATGAGGTCCTGTCGTTCTAAAATTAGTGCTCAGCCGGACCCTCGGGCGAGAAGTGGCAGCGGACACAGCGCTATGCACGCTGGGATACCAGGGAATAGGGTGGGGCGGAGGGATTGGTACGATGAAGGCAAGGAAGAAGGAATGTGGTGAGGAAGAAGGAAAGAGGAAAGCCGGAGAGGAAACCTCGCCCTTTTCCCGGGAAGCGAGAAATGCGCGGTGAAAATGAGGGTGGAGTCAGTCGGGATCCCACAGAAATGAACCCATTTTGAGACTTGAATTATTATTTTCTTATTAAATACAGAATTCCCAACCGGTGGGCCACGGCACTTCATGATACCGGGAGGTTATTACGGGAAAACGTTCAGCAGGACCAACTTCTGAATTGATTACTACCACGCTCGACAGATGGTAAATGTAATAGAAACACTTATTACTACCCCCAGGATAAATAACTGTAAAGAGTCTTGCTAATGGAGAGGGATACTGGGTAAATAAAACAAATTACAAGAGTGCCCCAAGACCTCAGCCTGAAGGGTGTCGCAAACATTAAAATTCGGAATCCCTGATTTAATGTAATGTTCATGACATCTTCGTGGCGGATCAGTGGGTAGAGTTTTGGACTGCGTACCGGAAGTTCCAGGTTTTATTTCAGGAGAGATATTTGGACATATCCACTTAAACCCAAGATGGGTTATTATCTGGATGCCAGATATTTCTGTAAAACCTCAGGTGACAAAGGGAAAGTGACTAGCCACCTTGTCTCGATTCAAAAATTTCACTCAACAAATGTTTTAGTTAATATTGGTTAGCTCTATCCTCAACAAACAGAGAAATCCTCGGGTTGAGCACAACATTTTACGTAAAATCCATGGCGAGGGAACTAATATTCGCACTTCAATTGGCAAAATGCAAAAACTCGCCATTATTATCATTTTCCCATGTAAAGCAACAGTGATAAACTACAGTGCTGAAACCAAAGGTCGGTATAGTTCGTGAGGTTAGTTTTCAAAAAGTACTGAGCCCCACGGCACGAGAAGTCCACTCATTGAAGTTAGATGAGAGATACTTCCTTTACCTTTGCCGTCAGAAAGATCTGACGCCCAAAAAGTCACAAAGCTTGGGTTAAACTGGCCGTGCCCACGGAGGCCGGATTTGAAACCGAGACCTTGGCTTGACAGCTCAACTTTCCACTCATTGGGCTCCACGCCGTCTCAGTGCACCAATACCATCTATCATTTATTTGTTAAGAGGAACTGATGGAACAATATACATAATTGTTCAAACAATACATTACATAACATTCTTAAATGTGATTTATTAGCCATTTAACATTTTAAAACTACAGGTGCAGTGTTAATAAGCCATGAAAATTGAACTATAAAAATTTTTTCTCAATGTAAGGAATTAAAAAGAAATCTTCCATGGTATTCAACTCATGCACCACTGATTGCATAATTGCAGAATTGCTTGAAAGAAGAAAACAAACTTGATCGGGACTTGAAGCCGGAATTGCCTGATTTCCGGCAAGGTGCTTTGCCACTTCTGCTACCTATAATTCCACATGGGAGAAGGAGCCTTGATTACTTAAGTGGTTAAGCACCTTGGCCGGAAATTCAGGGAGCTCCGAGTTCGAGTCCCGGCCAAGGTCGATTTTTTCTATGGAAATTCTGCTATTTCAGCGGGTGACTCCGCTTAGGAATTCTTAACTAGTTGGCACCCCTGAAACTTTTCTACTGATAAAATCAACTTTGACTGAATCCTTTTCTGAAGAGATAACATGGAATTGAATTTTTCTAATTTCAATCTTGCACTTGCAGAAGAAATAAATTTATTATGATCACTAACCCCGGATAAATTTGCGGAAAAATCCTGTAGTGGTGTAATTTTTGCCCATAAGTTTTGTACCTCTGAGTAATTGCGTTTCAAAAATTAGGTTGCAAAATCAACGGAATGCAAATTGCGTCAAATTGTTGTGAGAGTCGTTCAAAGAATTGCCTCATTACGCAGAAGAGTGGAATCGGGTACTTGTTCCCGTCGACCGCTTCAATGACAATGGCTATAGATACGACTGTGTTATTGATACGTTTTTAAACGCGAAACTGTATCCAAGAGACGTGCAACAGTGTTTCAGTCTCTGTAACTGCGTAGCAGAAATAATAAATGGAATGTAAAAAATATCCCAGTAGAATAAGCAGAAATAACCTGAGATTGTTTTACTCTCTTACTCTCCCTTGACATTAGTTTTTGAAATCAAATTGGTTTAGTTTTAACTGAAATGTACCGACCTCACCAATATGAAAGTGAGCTGAAGAGATGACTAATGAATCAGATATCATGAAATGACTAAACGATGTATAAATTAAGATGCATTGAATAGGACAGATAAAGTACAGTGGGAGTATTATAAATTTCCAGGTGTGAATATGATCGTTTACAGAACAACAAGGATATAGAGAATAATTTTCAAGAGTATAAGGATCGCAACATTTTGACGGTAAGGGATTAGTTTATAACTTTAGTTTAAAATTTTAATTATTATTTTTGGACATCAATAAGCGCTGTACCCAGATTTACGAAGGAGATAAGTTATAGAAAAATCCAATTTTGTAAGGGTTGGGGGCGTTTTTGAAAGATTCAAGATATGCCAGAGCCGTGAGTAGCTGAAAGTGGGTTGTGAAGTGTGGAAGAGGTTGAGGATGAATGGATCATTCAGTTTAGCCGGAATGAGTGAACCGTATGAGTCACACTGTGCAGGGCGACCGCGGACACATTCTTCATCAGTTTGTTTTCATTCCTGCAGGGAGTTAAGGCCGGTTTATAGAAAAAATTAGCGCGAATATAACTTTAACGGAAAATTAACTCAACGTCCCAAGGGCGTTTATTGGGTGTTTAAGTTTAAGTGTTGATTGGGCGCAATCAATCCGTATTTTTTAGTACTAATCACGAATGAAGAGCGATTAGCACATTCTTCAGTATTCACTATCGGGAGGATTCTGGAAATCTCAAATCCTGCAGGAAAATTACCGTCAAGTGTGAAAGAAAAGGGAGTAGCCTTCTAGTGCATGTTTTTATTCCGTGATGTTTTCCTCCCATGATGTACGGTAAATATTAACAAAACAATGAGGAAAGGCGCTGAAACAAAGGGCTACGTCACTGGGCTATTAAGTAAATTTCACGTTAACTCTCACTATTCCGATAACAATGGTTAAAATATCCCTATGAATATGCAGCACATACCTACATTTAAAATAAGTTGGTTGCATAATCACAAGGGAAGAAATTTAATCGAGATCTCTGGTAGTTTTATATAAAGCGACGAAAGCGACTAAAAGCACAATTTTAATCGGCGTCAATTCCTGGAAATCACATGGATGAATGCGTGAAAATGGGATGGGTTTTTTTCCGTGTAGTTGTTCATGCATTAATGATTTTCCATGCAACTCGCAGGTTTTCACGATGAAATATTCACCGCGCGTGATTACACTGCAAGGTAGAGAAGAGAATGTATCAACATCAATTCTAACTGGTTGAAAGCTATCAATTAATCACTCACGTCGTACATCAGACTGCACATTGAAAAGCCCTGAGAGAAACAGCCTTGACAATATACGCGGGATACAATTCACGTATAGTGATTCCGCCTTACCAAATTGTCGCATTATGTAATACCTCTTTTATTTTATAATAACTTATGAATTTTCTGTCCTCTCTCGAAATAGAATGTGTATGCAACACAAATAGGTTTCCGGTCTTTTTATTCATATCGATCGATCCTATTGACACTGACCCTAAAATATGAGGTACTAATCAATGTTGTCTGGAGCACTTGAAATACGAATTAATGGATTTTCCCATTCTTCTTGAGACACTCGTGAGATATCAATCTCTAAGAGTTATTTCATAAAAATATCACAGTATGGTACAAATATTTGAATAAATAAAAAAGAAAAGTGCTTATTACTACGCATTCATTTTTTTAAAGATCGATAGATGCAGTTTTCACAAACTACAACAAATATATATCGTTAATTTCTCTTGCAATGAATGATAGAGGCATTTTATGATGAAGTATAATAAATGTATTAGTAAATATTTTGTTTTCATCAGTTATACGGGACCAAACCTGTAATGAATGAATGTTCATTGCGCAACGGCCTTTTATGCAAACGTAATTTGCACCTCCTTGGGCTGTCATTGCACGGAAGGAGAATAGATTCGAGGACTGGTGTCACCCTTATTGCCTAACTGAGCATGAAAAACTACTAAGAATATATATTTAGCGTCAGACAAGGAAGTGCGCATATATTTAATTTCTTCAATGCTAAGAGATTTCCTCCAAAAGTTTGTTACTAATTTAATATTCATGAAGGCATATGAATTCCCAATTTAAAAAATATTCCCTTCTGAAGACATGGCATATTAAAAGAAATCAGACGTGTTCCGCAACTTCACAGCGTTAAACATTGCCCCAAGTAATCTAATCCTATGACGTTATTGTTATAAACAACATTAAGGAAATTAGTGCCGTGGAGAAATTTGCAGAATGATTAGATTAAGGCGTTGGGAATATAGTTCCTGCTTTGAGAAATAAGGATTGCGCAAGTTAAAATGTAATAAGAAGTATTGATTTCATCGCAAAAGGTCAATTCTGAGACGGTGCCAATTTCTCGGTCTTACGAAATAGTCTTAAATGTCTTGGAAGGCACCTCTCCCGGCGACACTGCTCGAACTGCGCAGCGCTCTCCGCCGTGTTTATAAACATCCTGCGGATGCAACGACTCAAACGACCGGTGCGTGCGTGAGGGTGTTTGTGCGTGTGAAGGTACGTGCAGGTCTAGAAAAAAGCGGCTTTAGTCCAATTTCTAAATTACATCCGTCTAATTCTGCCTGAATTACATCCGTCTAATTCTGCCTGATTTACATCAACTCTCATCTAAAATGAAAAAATATATTTAAATGCATTTCATATTTATTTAGGGGCATATAAGCTAGTCATCAAGTTAAAACACACTTGCATCGCCTTAGAATGACTAGCCGGCTCTCTTAATCACGATTTCTTTCCAAGTGAGAAGCTAAGAACGTTCGATGCAGAAGATATGGCACATTAAACGTTCTTTTATCGCTTAGTGTCTTTTTCCCATAAAATCTTGGCTCCGCCAGTTAATATTAGTTGGAAGTCATTTTAAAATACCGACATAGGTATGATTTGATGACGATTTGATCTGCATGATGGCAGAGAAGTGATAATGTTTTTGGAAATTCATGGACCAGCTGGAAAAAGAACCATTTGAAACCAAAATGCACTTCTTTCTGATAGCCAACGCCCGCACCATGTTTAGATTTTGAAGACAGGCTGTGCAAGTAATTCAAAGTCATTCATTTTTAATTCCGAATGAGAAAATTTCACACACCATTATCGGGAGAACTTTATCCTTATTTACAAAAGAAGGACGCACTAGTCAAAGGTATTTAATATTAGTTTTTTTATAATATTTTTATAATGCTGCTAAGAGTATAAATAAGCCAAATTCACTACGTTTTACAATTTCATTTGCCACATGAATGAAGATATAGAGATCGAATGAATACTTTAAAATATATTAATGAGAACGGCAATTCAAGATACATTAGCATGAAAATCGAAGGGTATCCTGAACAATAATCAATATGGGTGCAACTTAAATATTTATATAGAAAAAAGTTTCATGGAATGGATGAAGTAGCAGGAAATATATTCTGAGGAGGTAGCCGACATTTGGGACCAATTACGCCATTAAGGATAACGGGTAAAGGGATTGAGGCAGGAATATTTTCAAGAAGGAGAGAAACGTGGCATCGATATTATCTGATTCCAAATGGATAGTGCCAAGACAGAGTGAACGGTTTAACGTCTCCTCCGACAGACGAATCACTGAACTTGATCTCCGTTCAGCACTAAAGTAGGGAACGGCAAATCTATAAAAAATCTCCACAATTTGACATTTGTATTATTTTGATGGTGGTTTCCCCTCATACCCCGGACCGGGGCTCATTAATAATTAGCAGTCAGGAAAAAAATAAGTTAAATAATACAAGAATACCAAAAATTAGAACATATATTCGGTAAAAAATATCTTAACAGGCAATGGCATTGCAATGTAAAAAAACATCACGGTAAAATCTATTGATTTTTTCAAGAACAATTTTTGAATAAAAGTAAGTACACGGCAAAAATCCAACCCAGGTCCCTATAAAAGTAAGACAACACGAAATATCGCACCACTCAATCCCTGAGAAAAATATATGAAACCCACCGCAGTTCTCTTTCTTGACGTCAAACTGAGGGGGAAAACTACCAACGTGTTTGCACTTGGAGATAATACAATTTGGTCCAGCATTTAATTGCCATTATGTCGAAGAGGAGAGGGAACAAATGCCAAATACTAGAATGATTAGCCCTTACGCCAACGCGTTGAAAATCTTGGCACAAGAGCGAACGAAAGACAAACGATCTCCAAGGTGACGGCCGGTCCGGGCTTTAGTGAAACGTGAAGGGGGAGAGGACAATTTTTTTAAAAGACATTTTCATGACAATATTTTTCCATGCAATACTAGACAGAGAAAATAGTACAAGAAACAGTTACCTTTACGTCAATGGATTGTTGACATGGAATGTAATACTATATATATATGAGTAATATTGAAAAATTGATCATTTGATAACGTAAGATTTTAATATCGGCAGAGCCGAATGCAATGCATTTGCCACTTTTACTGTGGGACTAAAAATAAAGTACGTCTGTTAAACGTTAACCGTCAACACAAACCTTAAGAAGCACGAAACACAATGTTAAAGGATTATTTTGCACACGGGAAGAAAAATTGAGTAAAAAATTAGAAAATACGCTAAAAATGTAATCTTTAGGGCATCGGAAAGTTGCTGATACGGGTAATGGAGGCGTTTACTCCGAATCGATATCGCAATTTTGTGCACGGAATTATTAGATGGAAACGAAAAACGAAATTTTGTGAAAAAATTAATCTTCTAACTACAACCATTCACTCATAAATCAAAAATTAAAAAAGGAAAAAGGTGACGCCCACCGAAAAAGCTACTGTGATAACATTGACGTCATTTTCCTCCCGTCCTTGACTGCTCTTATGGGAAAGGGAGGGAGTGGAGGGGGGTTCTCGGAAGGTCTGCTCGCACAGATGCTGTCATAACTGCTCCGATTTGCAGAGTCAGGTGTGTCCCCCCCCTTTGCGATAAGGCAAAGTAGCTTCGCGGGCTCAGCTGTGATTGAACGAAGTCGATATACGTCAGAGGTTACACCACACCCACTTTTCCGAAAGGGTTAAAAACATCAGTTTTTAACCCTTTCGGAAATATTTTACGGATCCAAAAACGGAAAAATACGGGTCTTTTTATTTTACAAACTCTATCATATTCGGCAATAAAAAAAATGGTAAACGTCCCCATTAAGAGTTTATGGTAGTAACATCGTCGTTGATTGATATCAACATTGGTTCAGAGGAGAAGGAAGTTGACGCTGAGGAGGCAAAGGTCCAAGCCGCTAAGTATAAGATCAAGAATACTAAAGAATTACGTACAGAAAGGGCAAGACCAATGTTTTTAAAAACTATTTTTGAGTTAAGCACACTATATATATCAATGAAAACAGATATAAATAACTCTTACAGAAAGAAAGAGATGAAGAAAGTCATCATAACATTATCATAAAACATCTAACGTTACCCCGACGAATTTTAATCGATGAAATAAGTCTATAAAATGTTCACAAGAAATATAAGCACAAGAGCGGTAGATGTTGGTTCATGAAGTACATCCTTTTAAGGAAGTATTTTGTACACGCTTATTAAGGAAGGTATAGTGTCATAAATTAGGTACAGTTCGTTCGGTAACCTAATCAGCGTTTTGTCCTAAATAAAACAAAATTCTCATTAATATCAATCAAAGCACAGTTGAATCCTCAGTCAATAGAAAAATCTAAAATCGGCCAATTAGTTAAAATATTAACAAATAAAAGAATAGCCAGACGTATGTAACACAAAAAGCTCCGATCACTTGGTTAAACGTTCATGCTGTCGCCGAAGTGCTTAAAAATATTTTATATAACGACAGAAAATCAAAGAGTAGGTAGTGGATCACTCTCTTCTGAAAATTTACGATAATATATTTACTTATGAATAAATGAGATATAAGTTTTGTACATATAACATCACGCAGAATGTACGATCCGGACACTAATAAATAATAATCATCACCCAAGGGTTTTTGATAGTGAATAAAATAATTTTTCATTCACACAATCGTGTAAAAGATTCAGCCCAACTTATAAAATTACTAAAATATCATAGGATAGCAATTAGGAATTCTGGATGCTTAGAATGAAATATTTGGAACATTATACATTTGAGTCAGGATACAGAGACAAGTACTCATTAATCACTAATAAGACCAATGAGTGTCGGTGGCAAACGGATTACGAATTTGAGATATGCAGATGACATGGCTTTCCTCAGCAACGAAGAACTTGGCTACTCTACTACAGCGTACTCAGATATTCAGCGCCATGCTGTCAAACAGTGGTTGCTGTGAAAAGAAACTCAAGCGGCGTATAGCGATGACGAAGATTGCAGTTGAAAAGCTCCAAATAACATGGAAGAACAGAGGAATCAGCATGTCAATCAAAAGAAGACTAATTCGATCAATGGTTTTCCCTATCATGACCTGTAGATCGGAGACTTGGACGATCACAGCCGCCATACTCAAGAAGACTGAGGCGTTCGAATTGTGTTTTCATCCAAATATTATGTGCATATCATGGATGGAGTGAAGAAGTAACGCTCCAATTCTAGATTAAATTCTTCGGTTACGTCATAAGGCATAATAGCTTAGAGAAGATAGTACTCAAATGTAAGATTTGGTGTAAAATGCCACGAGGTCGGCCACCGCTAAGAGTGACGGATCAAATTAAGACCCTCACCGATCTCCAGGTGAGTGAAGCAGTCCACGCAGTCCAAGATAGAGAGAATTGGCGTCAGATTGTTCACACTGAGTGCATTTAGTCCATTTGGGTCACTACGCTTGATATCGAAGTGATGACCGCTTAGCGTTATTTCCAAGTATGCAAATGAAAGTATTACAGAGGTGTTATGCATATACATCCGCGCAATACCGTGAAAGCCACCGCGATGATGCGTTGCAGGGGAAGATAGAGACTATTCTAACAATGTATTACCTACCTAACCATATGCTATGGTGCTTATTGTGCTCTCTTATGATACGCGGAAAAAATGACATTTTAAATATATTGGTACGACAATCTATCTCTCCATTCCTGTTTATCCTGGTTATATACAATGGCAGATTGTTGGGGGAGAGGGAAGAGGGTGTTTCAGCGTATGCGGGAGATTTAGTTGCATGAGAGGTTAGACAGGAGGAGGGAGAGGAAGGATGAAAAATTCCGAGGTGCTTCATCCGTCTAACACCTATCCGCTTAACCTCTTTTTCAACTGAACCCACCGCACAAGTCCTAATCCACCTTCCGATCCATTCGTGTATCAGACTTCTGCAAAGCAAGTATTTTAATTTTCACCGAGTTTAACTTCCGAAGATGCCACTATGTGTCGACTATCTCTATCAATTCAGTTTCCATCTGAATCCATATAATTAAGAAGACGCTGCTCACAGCTGTTGCAGCAGTGGTGGAAATTATAGGCCTATGCTACCTTCAATTAGAACGTATCGGCTCGTGTTAACAATGGTTTAAAGCTAACATATTTTCGGATGGAAATTCCAGTTCAGGAAAATAAAAATGAATTAACCGAAAGCATAAATCGCCTTCGGAATCAGTTGGTACGATATTTTGGTTTCACAAAAGGTAAATAGAAAATGCATTGAAAACGGATTGTCGAATCACAGCATGTCTATTTTTTCATACTAGTTCGCACAAAATCCATCTGTTAATATATCTTATCAAGAATTCCAGAATAAAATTTTAATCCTTACAATTTATGATTGGCTTATTCTTTGTGAGCATTTCCTTCACATTACCAAAAGTATTTTTCCTACATTGGTAAATTTGTGGATAGACATCTTTCACAATCATCGATTTGTACAGTATCGATCTTCCTTTCTTACGTTTCTTACTTCTTTAAGCCTTTTTTTAATTTCCATATAATCAAATCAGTCTTGCTTCAACTCATTCGCAATACCCACTCTTTTCGTCAATCTTCCACGCATTACTAGCAGTCTTCACGTTATCACCCTCTAAAACATTCCATAGCCTCATAAACGTCCTCAACCTGCTTAATACTTTACGTTGCTTTTTGTAATTTCTCCAAACAATTTCATCCCTCATCAACACGTTCCACTCTTAATCCGTCATAATTTTCCAGAGAGTAACCTTCAATTCAGAGTAACGGTCATTAAAACAGTTCACCGCCATTAAATTAAAGCTTAATAACTTTCCTTCCACATCTACTACATTTGAAATGGATTATTAACATAGATTGTCCTATTAATCATAGGCAACAATGAGTTTCCACTCTGATTGATACAGAAATTGGCGTTGAAAGGTTCTGCGAATTTGATCATGGTGAAGGTTTGTGAGTAAAGATGGGTGACATAGTTGGGCCTGTGAGCTTAGAAAAAGTGGAGTGCGATTGACCACAAGAAAGATCAACGAGGAAATTCTTGAGATTGCGTGAGAAGATAGGAGGATGCTGAAAGGAACTACGAGAAATCAGAGTAACGGTTGGGATAAGTAATGAGATAAGTAATAAGTGCGGAAGGAATCCTGTAGTCGGGTATACAAGGATGAATATAAGGGAAGCAAGGAGAGAGATTGCCAGTTGTATAGAATGGAGAGAGGAAATTATATTTCTCTGAAGAGAGAATAGTGTAAAGGAGGAATTAAAATATTCTAAATGTTCCCCGCTGACACGTAACCAAATCGGTATAATAACAATAATGAACTGTATATTGCATGTAATAGTAAATTGTTTAGCGCCCCAATGATTCTGACAGTGGTATATAATGAACCCAATTTTTAAATTTCCCTGAATTCCAAATCTACTCATCGTCATCATCGGCTATTAATCCAAGGATTGCTTTGACTCAGCCTCAACTCTTCTATCGGCCAACCTCTTCACATTAACGTAATTTTTCTCTTTTAAACCTGTCAAACTAGCTGCATGTATCTCATGACGCAGCCCTCCACTCGATTCTTCCATCGGCCAACCTCTTCAAATTGACGTAACTCCTCTCATTTACATCATTCACAACTTGCTCCACATACCTCATACGAGGCCTGCCTTTTCCATTCTTCCCGTTCACTTTTCCCTCGACGATTGACTTCATCGGGCCATCGTGTCTTATGATGCGGCCTATTAAGTTGTCCCGTCTTCTTTTTAAGGTTTTCAGTGGACATCTCTTCTCTCCCGTTCTTCTTAAGACTTCTTCGTTTGTCACTCGATCGATCCATTTTATCTTCATCATTCTTCGGTAGCTCCACATTTCAAATGCTTCCAGCCTGGACTTCTCTGCTGCTGTTATTGTCCATGCTTCGCTGCCATATAGTAAACTGATCCAGATTTATGTTCCAATTAAATGTTCCCTCACTTCCACGCTTGTATCTGCAGCTGTAATCAGAATCTTCTTTTTGTAAAATGCCCTTTTCGCCTAGGCAATCCCTCTATTCATTTCTCTTTTAACTTCGTCCATCGTTGATTTCTCGGCATCCTAGGCAGCAGAACTCTTCCACCTCTTCAAGTTTTTTTTTCCTAGTTCAGCATTTGTCCTGGCTTCTTTTCTCCTTCTGCATACCAGTAACTTAGTTTTCTTTCCATTGATCTTTAGCCAAATCTACTACTACTACTACTACTGAAACGTAGAGGAAACCAGTACAAATTTGAGAATCCCTTGGCTAGAGAATTCCCGAGGCGTAGAGTGGGACTTTTACTTATTCTTAAAATACGTATAAGAAATTTTTTTTTAAGAAATCGAGCCCATTCCTTCAGATAATATCAATTTGAAGTGAAAAATAGCATGGAAATGGAGCGAGCATTCGAGAAAAGTGAGGGAAAGTAGAACTACAAGGAGAAGTAAAGAAGAATGTGGGTACTCAATCAAAACATATCTAAACCAGTAGAATATCAAGTAATAATTATATTTGTGGCTAGAGATAGTCCTGATTCGTTTTCATGCCGCAGAGAGAGGCAGTGGTCCCTTGAAGAGGGATCCCCGACCCTGCGCCATTCTTCTTACCCGATCGATCTCCCTGTCTTAACGGATGTCCACTCAATCTTGGTCTCCTCATTTTTGATCTTCTGCCGAGCAGCATTCCCTCTTCCAACGGGCGACACCCAACCCGCCCACCACCACCACACGGCCAGCAGGCAGCCCGCCGCCGTCTGCCCCACCCGTCTATCCAACTACCCCCCCACCCCCCGCTGCCACACCCCTGCATCTCCGGCTGGAGATTTCACGTTCCCGGCTGAGCGCGTCCAATCGCAAGTGAATGAAGCAGCGGCCTTTGGTTCTCAACTGCTGAAACTTCCGCGGGATGCCGAAAAATCTCAAAAGCGTCAAACCGACGATTTTTCCTCCTCAAACCAGCGATAAACCTTTTTTTCGATGATCTCGCCATGGCAAAATACGCGGGGGAGCGTTTTGAAATATCCGTGGATATTTATCACTCATCTGTCGGTCTGTTGAGCCGACAAAGGAGGAATCTGTTCATTTAAATAATACCAAATCTTTCTCGGGCCAACATATTCACATTAGCGTACGTATATATGCTAAACAATACATCCCTTGACTAGTAAATTTGGAGCGTGATGATACATCAATTAATCTCGCTGTCGTTATCGTTATCAATGATGCCAACTCCTACAGAGGTGCACCGATCATATTAACCATACAAATGAATTGCTCTACCAACCAACACTATTGATATGAAGACTCAATCCGTAGTGAGAAGAATGAAATTTCAGTGTTCACTCTCATTCACGCAATTAACGAATAAGGATAACAACGAGAGGGCGCGCGTTGGAACACCAGAAGTTTTTTTGTTGTTTCTTTTCTTGTTCGTGATCACGCATTAAAAAATAAGATGCGGATAAGGACTTCACTCGTTCAGAGAAAGGCACACAAAATAGATTTTCTGCCACTAATCCGAGAAACCGAAGTTCCTCAAGCATGCAGGGGAAATATTTGCATAGTTAAGTTACGAAGACAGAAATTGACGCGACTCCTTTTTATGCGCCTTCGATAAAGATGCAGCCTTGATATGCTGAAAAGAATAGACTTTTAATCCGAATGGTGAAAGTATCCTTTTTTCCCTTTAATTTTATTTTACAATTAAAATTATTGAGAAAAATCAGACCATTTAGAAATTAAAAGATAAAACAAAAGTTAAAAATTAAAAAAGAATATATAGTGCAATTGAACTTTCATATAAGGAAGTCAATAAAATTCACTTAGGTGCCTAGTGTTCATACACATCTGCCACTCTCCAAGGTGTAATATTTCAGGGAAATCTGTAAACTACATAACACCCTTCTTCACAAAGGTTTCATTTGATATATTTGAGGACAAAAAGCGTTTTCAAAATATAAAAATGTGGTTTACTCATCTCGTGCTATCTGAGAAATGAGGAAATGCTTCAGGGATGGAAGGTTGAAATCCTCAACACGATCGGTACGGATGAATGGTTTTTCAGTGACAGATGAATTATATCAAAGGAGGGTGTAGAGTTTATTGAAGTTGCGGTTGGGAATAAACTTTTAGAAAAAATATGCACAAAAATAACAGTCCGAATTGAATTTGCTATCCATCTGCACAAATTTACAGCAGCATAACCACTTATTGCATTAATGTCTAATAATAATGACTTATTAGCACCAAATAATCTATTCTACGGAAGAAAAACAGCGTATTCAGCAACAATCAGAAGTGTAAATAAAAATGTTTTTTTCAATCTCTCACTCCTTCTTGCATGAATTTTTCCTACGTGCACTGTTAGTAGACGCTTTATCTACAAAATGCGAAGGGATTGATGGCCTAGATGACCACTAACCTATAAAAAGCTAAAGCCAGCAAAACCTGCACTGTTGAGATGATAAAAATAACATATATTCGTACATTAAATATAAATACATATAAGAGAAGTGCGTACACAAAATCATTGACAGGGTGGCTAACCACAGATAATAACCGAAAATATATCGGTAAATTATAACAACTTTTCAATACTCCGCCAAAAACCATTGCTTGGCCAATTTAAGGATGAACAACGCATTGTTTGCGACAAAAATTCCCATAGATTAGATGGATCTGAGATGCGCACACAACAACACTATCACAACAATCAGCTTTTAATAGTGTTTAGCAGTTTATTGAACACCTTTAATCTCATATTGAGAAGGAATCTCATAGATTGATAGCACGTGATTATGTAAATGTTATCAAACAAGCAAACTGAAACACAAATGGAGCTAACAGTAACGTCAATCTTACAATGAACGCAAATCCCAACTGCCCATAATACCAAAGCATAAGAATGGAGTAATAAAGGGAAGGCCTCCGTAGAGTTGTTCCATTGCTTGTTTTTCAAGTTTTGTCTCGAAGGGGTTGGCTTCCCACGACCAAAGGGTCACCAGAATTCCAGCAAGCCTATTCACATCCGCCGGGAGAAGAAACTTCCTCGTTTACTGATGAGAAAACCACTAATAAAGCACTGAATTAGTTTCAACAATTTCATTATCCATCAACGTTTGACTCACTCAAAGACGAGAAACGTGAATAGCGTCCACAAAATTATTACACTCTCTGAGAAGCGTTCCATTATTTGCATTCCTCACACTTTTTGAAAAGTTGAACGGCAGAAACGCAACCAACGTTCTGAGGGGTTTAGCGGCGCCCACGAGTGGATCAGGCACCGCAGGGACGGGGTGAAAAAAATGAGCGATGCCGACCGTTTCCTTGAAAGAGGCAGGGGACGAGACAAACGCGAGCGAGCAAACAAATAAACAGGCGAACACCAAATGCCGCCGCTTGCTCGGGAGGGGTGAAGGGGGATGGAGATATTATGGCAGAGGGGTGGGAAAGGAAGGAGAGGGAGGAGGGGGAGGGGGTCGGAGAGAAGGCCAGGAGGGCCAGATGGGTTATTTCGGTCGGCGGGTGCACAATCGCGGTGGTGGCTAGGATGCTGCCGCTGCTCGCCACATTTCACGCCACCGCGCCCGCTCCGCGTTTCATGGAGGAGGAGCGGGAGGGTACGCTCGAGCCGACGACGGTAGAGAGGGAAAGTCTTGTATCTACACGACGAAATATAGTCCAGGAAATATGCCGAGCCAACCATTCGTGCCTCGCGCCCGTACTCAGTGTCGTAAAGAAAAACAGAATTCCCAACTGTCTCTTAAATGAAACGTGAAGAGCTAACACGTAAGAAAACCAAGCATATTTTTGAGAAATCTACTGAATAAAATTCATAAAAATATTTTTCATGTTCCGCACTCTTTGAAGCGACCTCAACCAGTTTCGAGAAGTCCTTCGGAAAATTACGCTGGTACGATGAAACCGGTTGAGTTTACAGTAAAGAGCGCAGAAAATTGCTCCAGTGTCTCCACCACAAAATCATAAGATGATGAGAGAAACAATTGAGCTCTGCTTTCGAGCAGTATTCTTAAGAAACCGCCACGCCTTCAAAATTTTAAATAAAAATGCTTACTGATTGAAACCACGGTTATTTTTATTCAAATATGGTATGAAAATATTTGGCGCTTAGAAGTCTAATTCACCATCATACGCAAAAAATATTTCTGAGAGCTTACCCACTACGTACGTAAGGGCCACGGGTTTTGATTAAATCTGGGGCATTGACGCCGGGTTTGTCAAAAGTTTAAGATTAAGTTTGATATTTGCGATATAACCTAAGCCGTTGGACCTCCTAACAACCGAATTCTTCCACTAACATTCTTAAAATATAATTAATTAATATTACTATAGTATCAAGAGCCAATTCAGCAATGTTCATTATCATTAGTCATCAAACCAATCTGAGGATTGATGACTAATGATGAATAACATTCTTAAATTGGCTCTTGATACTATATTGTTATTAAACTTTCCCAGGTTGTCTAAATTACTGTAGTTAAGTTCTTGAATCCATACGTGCTTAGATTAGGTGCTAATAGATAACCTAATATTCCCATGTACACAAGCCTTGTGGCAATCGGCTATCAACTCCAGCGAATTAGGACATTATCTAGGAATCTGGATGTTTCTCCAAAAAATCGTAAATCCAATCGTTAGGAAAATTTTGGGGCGCGAATAAGATTAAGCAAAATAAGAAAATGATATGAATTTGGAGCACTATGCTTGGATTGGCAGAACCGAAATATTGAACTAAAAATATATTCGTTACGCTCCAAAGCATATTAGCATTAAAGCATCAGCCAACTGGCAGAGTTCTTGGATCAAACTCTACTGGGCGAAAATTATACATCCGTCCACATTCCAAGAGCCTTCCCCTCGTGGAAAACATTTTTTTCTTCACGACGACTTTTACAGCCTCCTTTACAGTTCCTCTCACCACACAACGGCTTGTGGAAACAAATTATTAAAGTAAGAATAGTGATGAGGGCATTAAGAAGACAGCAATGAGATTTCGCAATGTTTCACGCACTACGAATTTCAGTTCCTCAGTATTCCTTTATTCCTATTAGAAGTCAATCATGTTACTCATTACTTACGTTTGATACTGCAAATGTTTGTTTCTCATGTGGCATCACCATGTTACGAAAATGACGAAAATATCAGCTGAGAAGGAAAATACCCTTTTCAGATAACCAGCTGCAATCAAATAAAATGCCAATGACAAATGAGAAGTTGCGATTCCAGAATCTGCGATGAAGCATAAAACAATGGTTTATTATGCTTTCGGAGTACGAAGATTCATTTTCTATGCCTTCAAACTTTAAGCGATAAAGAGTTTCTTTTTTATAAAAGGCGATGATAATGGGGTCGTTTACCATATTTTTTTTATTGCCGAATCTGATAGTTTGTAAAATAAAAGGACCCGTATTTTTCCGTTTCCTGATCCGACAATTATTTCCCGAGTTATAAGCGGCGAAAAACTGATGTTTTTAACCCTTTCGGAAAAAAGGGTGTGGTGCAACCTCTGACGTATATTTACTTCGTCCAACCACAAATGAGCCCGCGAAGCTACTCCGCCTTATCGCAAAGGGGGGGACACAGCTGACTCGGCCAATGGGAGCGATTTCGACAGCATCTGTGCGAGCAGACCTTCCGAGAACCCCCCTCCACTCCCTTCCCCCTCCCATGAAAGCAGTCAAAGGACGGGAGGAAAATGACGTCAATGTTATCACAGCAGCATTTTCGGTGGGCGTCACCTTTTGCTTATTTTAATTTTTGATTTATGAGTGAATGGTTGTGGTTAGAAGATTAATTTTTTCACTAAAATTCGTTTTTCGTTTCCATCTAACGATTTCGTGTACAAAATTGCGATTTCGGTTCCGAGTAAACGCCCCCATTGAAAACCAAGATTTGCAAGAAAGAAGAGTTTACAATCTTAGGATTAATATGCTGATGATAATGATGATGAGACAGTAAAGCCCGTTCAGAGTCCATAACCTCAATGAGTATTTAATTTTCAAGTGAAGTATAAGTTACGGAGTATGGTTACCGTCAATTTTAAATTTAAAACTTTAAATTCCTATGGAGAATTCAGGCGAGAAAAAGGAGCCTTTGCGATGAAGCAATATGGTTTTAAAATGGTAATATGTGCCAAGGTGCAAACACTGCGAAAACATTAATAAACCCTCCAAACTGCCTAATATTTCCGTTGGTTTTACGCCGTTGTATAAAAGCAGGTTCAAACGGCCGAGGTGATGTACTAAGTGAAACACCACGGCTCTTTTTTACCCCTGCAAATATGTTCTTCAACGTCATTTCTGGTGGGCTAAACGAAGGAGAGTGGGAGAAAAGAAAAGCTTGCTAAAAACTTTAAAAAGGAGACGGGACAATTTAAACGGCCATATCTTGATACACGATGGCCTGATAAAGACAATCGTTGAGGGAAAAGTGAATATGAAGAATGGAAAAGTAAGTTATTGGTTAATACATATGGAAAAAGTTCTGAAGTATTTGACAGAGAGGAATTATATCAATTTGAAGAGGTTAGCCGATTGTAGAATCGAGTGGAGAGCTGCGTCTAATCAATCTTAGGATTGTTGACCGAAGATGATATACGCGAATTCTCCGCGGCCCACAGATCACCGTCCCTGGAAAGTCGAAGGGTAGGGACAGTGAAAGATAAGACGAGCTCTAGCGGCCGTAGGGGCAAGGCTACCTCGTCCAACTCGAAGAGCGAGTATCAGCACAAATCATGATTTGGCTTCATCACTGGAAAGATTGTTCACAAACACGGGCTAAGAAAAAGGGTGTGGGGTCGGTCATAAGGCCCGACAGGTAAACCAGGCGTCCTGCGGAGATAATTGGCAGAAGGCCAGGCAGATGGAAATTTGAATCCAAAGAGGTTTTGCGGGAAGACGCTCAGTGATGAGGGAAGGGAGTTAAGCATCCCGCCTACAATCCTCCACCTCGACGCGCCACGGCCTTTTAGTCCCATCACGCGCCTCCAGCCATTAGCCGAGCATTCATTTGTTTGCGAGGAGCACGCCACCCCCTCCTATGTTTGCTGACAGCCAGGGGATGGAAGAGTACCAAGACGGTGCATGCGTGGGTGGATGGAACAAAAATGACTTGAGTGTGCACAAAGAGATTGAATGCCTGAGGAGGAAAAGATGGCTGGGTGAAAATGAGTTGCTTAAACCAATGCAGTTCCTGATAACAGGAAGATGTATTCATGATCCAAGAGTGGACTGCGAAATAATAAGCATTATATAAAAATATTATAAAACCTTTGTGAAATGACACCAATACGGAAGTGTTACAGCAATCTGCAATCTTACGGGGAGAAGGGCAGTAATCTCCATTTTTGGAAGAATGTGACACATTTGAAGGATTTTGAGTGATCGTACGCTAAGGAGATATTTCCTATAACTTACAGGAGCATTACACTAGTAATTATAACCATGACAATTATTAAAATGGCAAAATTAAAGAATGTACAGTGTCCCATTGATCGTGTGTCATTTTTGACCTGTAATTTTAGACACTTTCTTTCATGTCACATGAATGAAATTTGGCACCTGGTAGAAAAAGGATGTAAGTTTTGTTGAGTCTAACAATAAGAAAAATTTTTAAAATATGACCTTTTGACCCCAGAAACAGGGTCCAACCTAAAATCCAAATTTTGCCTTACAGGCTTTCCATGTTAAGTTATTCAGAATGCAAAAAAAAGCGGAATTATTTTGCGAAACTTTCAATTATTAGGTATTTGGGCACAAAAAACACGATGGAAGATCTTTCGAGTTCGAAAATGCATTCGTGAACCCTGAATGAGCCCAGTCAAGGTCACAGGGGTTACAAAGAGTAAATCACCGCTACAAATCTGTCGAATCATAGGTTTAAAAAGGTGCCAAGGTTGATAGTAAGGTCTTCAGATCCCTCTCATCATCCCTTGACCTTCAAGAGTTACTCAGGGGTAACTCTTGAAGGTCTATGGCAATGACCTTCAATTGTCATTGGGGTGACAAAAAGTGAATCGAGGTTACAAACGTAACAAATCGTAGGTTTAATAAGGTCCAATGGTCAATGGTAAGGTCTTCAGATCCCTCTTGTCATCCCTTGACCTTCAAGGGTAACTCAGAGGTCAAAGGTCCCTGGAGTGACAAATATCGAATCAGGGCTACAACAGTGTCGAATCATATGCTACAAAAGTGCCCAATACGATGGTAAAGTCCCTCCAGGAATTCTCTCACTCAGAACGGTTGGGCAGGGGCCAAAGGTCACCAGGTGTAACCAAGAAAACATTTGCGTGCATCGAAGAACTGGAGAAAAAAATTTCATGGTGTGCAGAGTTCATATCCCCAAATATGCTGGAAGACACAATCACACACGCTTTTATCGAGCGAATTCAATTGTGCCTGGAACGGAATGGAGGGCGCGAAGAGTGAATAAAAATTGATTTTTCGTTCTAACTGCTTCGATATTTTCATTTTAAATTTTGATATTGAGTAATTTTTTTATATGTAACCACTTTTTTGAATAAAACATATAATAAAGTAATTTCAGTTGTAAAAGTAATGGAATTGACTTGAAATCACAATTGAATATTTTTCATTGATTTGCAAACTCAAATTCAACGACTACCGTATGACCCAAAGAGTTTAAGGAATGACAGGTGGGATCTGAGTACCTTACCATTGACTTTGGCAACCTAAAAAATCTCAGATTCATCATGTTTGTTTCCCCATCTTGCCATTTCTAACATCCGTGGCCACTGATCTCAGTGTAGCCCTTGGAGGTCAAGATACAACAAACAGGACCAAGGTCCTTCCATCGTGTTCTTCGAGTCCTAAAACCTAATAGATTAAAGTTTCTTTTATATTTCGAATATTTTAACATTGAGAGCCCAATAGACGAAATTGGGATTTTAGGCTGGACCCTTTTTATAAGGTCAGAAGTTAATATTTTTAAAATTTTGCTTAGACTCAACAAAACATACAACCTTTAGCTACCAGGTACCAAATTTCATTCATGAGGCATAAAAGAAAGCGGCTAAAATTACAAGTCAAAAATGACACGATCAATGTGACACTCTTGTATTTCGAAACCTATTGGGTGGCGATGAAACGCAAGCAAGTCATGAGATTCGTCATGAAACCTGAAAAAACAAGTAGTAAACGTGTACTAACAAGGTCAACTCGCATTAGGTTTGCATAGCGTAATATAATCAGCAGAAATAACTATGATGAGAGGGACTTCCCAGGAGCCAGCCGATAAAAATCATGCATTAGTTCTCTGGGCAAATTTTTAAATTGTCTGGAATGCTATTTAAAAAATTTTAAATGATACTAAAACAGCTTAGCGATGAAAACCATGCATTTATATTACATATATATTTTCCTGGAAATAAGGAAAAGAAATTCCCAAAGAACACGCCCACTTTAAACGTATTGTGATTGGCTGGCTAAAAATGACGTCAGGTCCTGCAATGGTGGGGAAAACGCCGGCATTTATAGTACTTGTGGATGTTGTTTTCAACTTTTCTTGCCGGTTTGGTGAGGTTAAGGAAGGCTAAGAACATTTATGATTTATTTAGATGATTTAGAGCCTGAGTTTGTCAAAACTGACTCAAGAAATTTGCAGAAAGTCGCAACATTAGCTGTTTGCATACGCTTCAGCACCATGTTTAAAAGCAACTAAATGAAGCTTCATTCAAGCTTAGAAGAAAATATTATTCAAGCGGAAAGCCAAAGAGTGAAGATGGTGAGGTAAAAGAATCTCAATGCTTGAAAATGATTTTTCACATTTGAATTTTGTAATATTTATAATATGGCGGTGATGAATGTTTTGGTGTTAGGGTCGTTCATGTGGAAAACGGCGATGATACCATTGGCTATGTGCAAGTTAAGCTACATAAAAGTAGGTGTATGTTATGGCGATGCAGAATGCTTTTTGATATGAATGAATGTGTTAGGGTCGTATTTATAGCAACGCTTTGGCATATTACAAAGAGGTATTTATGAAAGACGATTCAATTGAAATCTCCTGAACGCTATAAACATCGCGTAGAAATATGTGCACCGTGACCGCTGTTGCAGGACCTAACGTCATTCACGTTGGCTGCGATGCAAATTATGTTTTTGTGAGATACCAGCTCGTGGCGATTCAGATGCTTATATTTTAAAAATAAAATATTTTTTTTCAAAACTACTTCGGAAGCAAGCAATGTGATATTTTTATGTGCCTTACACCTTACCTTAATATCTAAATATATGAAATTGTGATAGTAAAAAATAAAAAATGCATTAAAATAACCTGTAAACTTATCTCACAAGGAATAGAATACAACGTTGTCCCTATGGCACATTTGAAGCCATTTCGCTCTTCTCACGGCATGTCGAGGGGGAAAAAAACCACGAAAACTTTTACTGGATCTATTGGAACAATTGGGTGCACTACAACAACCCATTTCGCTTTTTTGTAAATGTAAATTCAGGAAAAAAGTGTTACTCATATCCTAGCGCATATGCCACCACACAGGCAGCGAGATATTGTTTGAGTGAAAGTGGCGGACTGCGACGCCTCCACTATATATTTATTATTTGGCAATCCAGAGGACTCTGGGGTTAATGATCAATGAAAAATAAACCCTTCCAGAGAACGTCCGGCAGGCCGAACGCTCTGGAGATCCATGAACCGAGAGAACTTTCAATTCGTGTATTTTTAGGGGAACACCAGACGCAAGGGTTCGCAAAAAAATAAAGAACCCATTTCCTGACGAAAAGAACATGCGTGCGAGTACGCGCGCGGCTATGTAGTGCCTCCCATTTAGATTCCGGGCGACACATATACCACATAAGCATGGCGGCACGGGTGACGCTCGAAGTATGCCACGAATATTCCTGGAGGCATGTTAACGGCATTCGACGTCTGGGGTATCTGAGAAGCTAGGGTTAGGCGGCGGGGAAGACGTACATTAACGAAGAAGGAAAGTGGGAATCAGGATATGAGGACTATTAAGAATGGAAGAAAGGAGGAAACAATTGAATGTCATCAAGCGATTCTGCTATAACCGAAGCACGTAATGGAACCCGGATAGTCGGAAACTGCATCTATCCCTGTATTGTACGAGATGTCTGTCATCTGTCTTGCACGAGACATGAAATCTTATCATTTGTCCCAAAATCTTCTCATTATACTCATGAATTAGTGGAGAGCGTTTCCAACCAAAATTGGTCATTAAAGTGTCTCTTAAATAATACACCATCAATTCATTTTAAATTGATTAATGATATTGCTAACTTTAATGGTGTGTGTGCCTTGTCTTTTTTCTAAATATTCTGAATTTCATTTAAGAGCTTAATTCGGCACACAATAATTTCAAGAGAAACTTGTTTAGTAATAGATGACTTTAAGGCTTAGTATATAAACAGAATAAATATTTTACTATCTGATCCATGATTAATGGAATAAAGATTATTTTTTCACAAAAATGCCAACATGCAATAAATATATGGTCATATCGTACAGCCCAAACTGTGGATGACATAATGATTAGAACATTAATTATAGTTCGATAAATTCTCATTATCTATAACTTTGAAATAGATAGTCAATATCGATTACCATCAAATATAAGCACTACTTAAAGTGTAAGTCCACTCAATACTCCTATCAACTCCATGCCATCGGCATGAATAAAATGTTGTGAAGTTATTTCCTGACGGATTCTACTTTTATCCGTAGTTAGCATATTTAAAGTCTGAAAAGTCGTACTTTATAAAAATTTCAATTGATGGCTAGGGACTCAAAACACAAATGTAATCGAAATCTGAGTGAACTATGACCTTTCCGCGAAGTACCGCCAGAGGTTCTGAATTCCCAACGTTGAATAGCTATTAGTGGTTCGAGAATAGCTGAGTCAATGACCGACTCTCTCCATTAGATTGCACGGCAGGATATAGACTCGGAAGTGCATAGCCTACTGATCGAAAAAGCACGGCGTCGATGTGTTTAACTCGCGAAGGTACGGCCAGAAATGTGTGGAATTTCACCATTCAAAAAAATCTGGCTTATCGCTAAGGAAGTATGAAAACGAAATAAGACTTATAGCTACGAAAGCATCAATCTTTTATAAAAATTGGAGACAATTAAGAAATACATAAATGTTTATCACGCTAAAGTTGAGGCCGCTTCTATGCGTCACAAAATAAAATAAAATTTAAAAATTGAAGTAAGATAATATACGAGGTTATTTTTTTAACAAGCTCCGATTGGCTGTAGAAATCTAAATTTCGCACGCCTGAAGGAACGTGTATGATTGTCAGTTTCCAATATACCTTGAGCAAAATCAGAAGCCATTTATGGTCGTAGCGCCACTTTGCGCGATTTTTACTCTGAAAGTGTTAGTTAGTCGGTAGAAGTTTATCACACTAAAGTTGAGGCCTGCTCCCATGGGTCACAAAATAAAATATAATTTAAAAAGTGGAGTCAGATAATGTTTATTATTATTAGTTTTGTACCGGTGAAGGTAGGTCTAAATGGACATGTGATTTTTCCCACCCATTAAATTTCACACGATGTCCCTCTTCAGCCCCTCATACCGTCTGCCTCCCATCATTCTATCCAAGCTACCCGTTGTCCCGCGCTTTATCACCTTTTCCATCCACATCTTCTGCCTTCTCTTAATTTCATCTAACAAATTTCTTTGCTCGCCTACCAATTCTAGCGATTCATTTTTCGTCTTCCTCTCGACCCACTTTACTTTCTCCATCATTCTCCACACCCACATCTCAAAAGCCTTAAGTCTATTTTCATCTTCTTTTCGCAAAGCTCACGTTTCCGCCCCATATAGTGCAACGCTCCATATTAAAGTTTTCGCTAGTCTTTTCTTCACTTCCCTACTCAACGCCCCTGTCATTTGTTCACGCGTACGAGTAAAAGCCTCTTTTGCCAATACGATTCTCCTTCTCACTTCAAGGCTGCTATACCCTTTTTCGTCCAGCACACTACCAAGACAGCGAATGTACGAGAGGTTTTTTTTTTTAAATATGCTCCGATTGGCATGAATGTCGGTTTTCAACGTCTCTTGAGCAAAAGCAGAAGTCATTCCCGGCGTTACTTTGTACGATTTTTACTCTGGAGTTACAATGTTTAAGACAATTGAACGGCTGACTCTGGATTACGGTCTGTGATTCGGTTTTTGACAGCAAGGAACGTGTCAGCGGCGGACATTCACAGGTCGTGATAAACTCAGATACGTATTGCGAGACCTTTAGATTTATGATTAAATGATTTGAAGAGTAAAAAATCATCATCGTGATCACTGGTCTACTAAATACAAATGAATGAATACCATAACTGAAGCCCACTTACTATGAAAATTGGTAACCTTCCCATTAATACATGTAATTCATTCATAATGAATACATAATCACTCACCAATAGCCTAAAAACACGCAATCAAGAGTTAAATGGAATTTGATGACATGAATAAAGAGAGTTTTTGATTGAAATTGCCCATTTGAAGGAAGAAAATTGGGTTACTTTCGTATCTTCTCAATGCTTGACGAAAACATAACCAGTATGCTATAAAATGGGAAAAATGTGACATTTGGCTAATCAGCACCGGAGTATTTTGGAAGCAATTACACGTATGCCAAACTCATTGGTTGCTCTTTCGAATAATAACTTGTTCAAGTAATAATTTTGTAGAACTCAATTAAAGATTGATAAAATCCGAATAACCATGTTACTAAGAATAAATTGTACAGATTAGGTACCAATGTATTAAGAGAGGTCATACAGTTAACAATGAAATTAGTAGCTCCGAATTGCGAAACATTCTTACTTACAATAGTACATCCAACGAAATATGAGAAAAATAAATTAGCTTTGTAAACATTTAGAGAGAAACGATTACAAAAATATTTTTCCCTACAGTGGCTATCTTGACTGATGTACCAGCAGTCCCCACCCGGATATCGGATTGGGGGACTATTTTACCTCCGAAATATTTCACCGCAAGGAATGCCATCACGTCATGTTGAATGCAACGCTGCTTCTTCTAGGGAGACTTATTATAATGTGGTGGTTTCTCGTTGACGTCCACATCGCAGTACTGCAGCCGATTCCGTGAATTTCACTCTCGCCTGCAGCTATGGCATCTGATACCGGTCCGATCATCTTGATCTGCGTCATCACGGCCTCGTGGTGAAGCTGCTGCCTTTCACCATTGGGGTATTGAGGTTTTTTAGGGTAGAAGCCGATATCCATCTATTCTCGTTCCGGAAAAATCGAAAAATATAAATTTTCCTAAAGCTGAAAATATCTGGCGGTAGCCGAGACCCTCAGCATAGCAATCCGACTCGTTACCCCTAGGCTGCTTCTCCCCCCTAAACCAGTTGGGAGAGATATATTTAAAACCTTCTTTCAAGTAATTTAAGGAACTTGGAACTGTCAACGATTGTTTTCTGCTGCATTAATCCGCTGAATCCACGGGTGATAGAGTTCCGCAAAGGAACAATATACCGGGAGTCAAACACGAATCCTTTAATTTCGCAACTAGTGTATTGAACTCCGGTCCTTCACTGTGAAATCCTAAAGACTTTAAAGCAATTTTTTAGAGTTTTCTCCGAGATCATGCCAGAAAGTCAAAAGAAGAGACGCACAACGCCCTAAGTCCTATACAAGAAATCAACATTGTTTATTTCCCACAGGATTCCCACCGCACATTCTCAGGAAAAAGAAGCTAAAGGGAAAGCATTGGAAAAACCACCGGAATGGCGGCAAAGAGACAGAGCGCTCGCAGCTATGGGGCGGAAACCTTTACATAGTACCCTGAAAACCACCGCAAGGGTGTGTGGAAGGGGGTGACTCCACACTAGGCAAGCACTACCTCCTCGCAAACAAGTATACTTTTAGTAGTAGATGAACATGGAATAGCAGTAGGAGACCTATCTACTATTAGAAACTACAAGGATCCTCAGACGGTCCAATCCTTAGAGATGACGTGCTACCACCATGACGTCATAAATAAGACCCCGTCATAAATCACTTACCTAAATCCCAGCTTCCATTAAATGTAGAAAAAAATCACTCGCGCTTATTTTTTTCTAAATTTTATCAAGTAGGGCTCGTTTAAATTTCAAACATCTCAAGAATAATTTGTAGATCAATCAATTTTCAATTCGAACTCGTATCAACACAATTAAAAAAGGACGAGTCTTGAAAGTACTTTAAATGCCTTAGGGCTATTTATATTAACTGCGATTATAGTTTAGCTTTCTTTTGAAGCTCTATCGCTGTTCCACAATGTTGTAAACAAGACTTAAGTCGTGATATCGGGTGTTTTAACGTGTTTTGTTTTGATCCATGAAAACCCAAATTAAGGAGGAAGAAGATATCAGCCCAAAATGTATGCCACTTTGAACATTAATAATTTTAATGGTTCCATACAAGCTGTACTGCTTAGAGCCCGAACTCATCTTAGCCAAAAATTATCCTTTGTACATCACAAATATTTTAAGTAAATATTGCGCCCATTCATTGTCAACCTAAAAAAGCTAAGTGACTCGTTTGATGAAGTTTGCGTATTAAAGGGCAAAGCTGAAAAACAACTTAAAACACATTAAACCACAGCAGACTTAAACGATCAATTATCTAACGACACTTGAGTGAAACGTTTACATAATATTCCCATTTCAGCCCACTTTAAATATCGGCAAGAGATTCATCTAATACTTTACATTGATTTTGATTCCTTAGCTATTTCTTCCGACAATTTTGCCTCACTGATAATCCCATCATAACATCTCGTTCCGCGAGGAAGTGAGAAGGGGAGAAGAGCTTAAAAAGCACTCGGCCAGCAATAGTAGGAACCCTCCCGAGGCGGCTAAGGAAGGGGGCGGAGGACGTGCTTCAAGGCGAGAGGAGGGGGCCTAGGAGTAGAATGAGCTTGGCATCATTCCTGCACAAACCTCGGCTGCAATTCTGGAGGGAAATGGGATTGGGCGGGAAGAGAGAGGAGGGGTGGGCAGGCCCAGGGAGGCCAAAGGGTTGAGTGAGTGATGGAAAGGAAGCGGGGGGTGCAACCCCCTCAGGGCTCCATCCGAGGGCAGATGGGTCATTCCGCTCTTTAGCGAGCCCCAGAGACGTTGCTCGTGTGAGACCGAGTCCGGCGGAGCTGAGGGACGCGTCCAGGAGTGGCATTTTCAGAGTAACACCCAATCGAGAATCACATACAAGTAGTTTTAGTTATATATATTAGCAAGAAGCTACTGAGCTGAGATAATCTGAAAAATTAAGGGTATATGGACAGTTGTATACAGGTAGGATTTTTTTACAAAAAGTAGTAAGGGTGGTGAGATACATGGTTTCAGCAACTTAACTATTTTCTAATAAAGAAAGTTGTCGCATAAATATTTTCTAATAAAGGGTTTCCCATAACTGAGATTCACTCTAACCAAAGCTTGATCAAGAATCTTCATAACAAGTGCGCCCAGGGTATAGTTTGTTTTAAATTATGTACGCGGAGAAGAGAGAAAACATTTTCACTATTCTTGAAATTTCCTTTGACTTCAAGTCACTCATTCTTATTGGATGAGTAAGCTTTTTGGGCGATTACTGTAAATAGGTTATTCATAACGATAGTGCACTGTACGTAAGTTATTCATTTCGGCATCGAAAACGAAAATAAAACGATCCATGACCAAGTGCCAGAAGTGGTTCTAGAAGTGCATCCATCCTCACCGTAAGTCCAATCTGGATTTATTTGATCGGAAACAGAAGTAAAAGGGAAAGGAAGTTCGACCAAAAGTGAGTGTTCCAACGATGCGAAAGTGTTACCTTTGGTAGGATCATTCACAATTTTGATATCTCCTTGTCTAAAATATTACGGAACGATCACCATAAAGAGGACTTACGAACAATTCTGCTGGAACAAAATACTCAAAAGAATCATGGCAAAAGTAAGAAACAACATCTATACAATAAGTGAAAGTGACTTGTGAAGGGACTAATTATATCGTAAGTGCCGTGTTTGCAAGATTATTTAATTATATTACGGGAAGAAAAATCAGTATTTACAATATAAAGTATGCACGGATACTTCGCTGAGAAACTAGAGAATTTACGATAAGCCTAGGTCGGAAACTCTGACGGAGTACGGATTCGTCACTACTGTTGTGGCAACCGTTGTTTATATCGAACCGGGACGGACACGAGCTTAAGAATACAAGGATTGCTATTTCGGATTCCATTGCATTCAACCACATCGCAATTCCCCCGAGTGTCACGTAAGCACAGAGGATCCACGCGAACTGAGAAGGGACCAGTTCTGGCAGCAGAGTGCGCTCTGAGAGGCACTCCCTCCGCCGAAGATCAGCGTCTTCTGCAGTGTCGTGTGGGCAAGAAAGGCGAGGGGTGGGGTGGAGGAAGAAAAAGGCGGAGAGAGACACACAAGCAGTCGTCACATCACCCTCGCCTCTACATAATCGGCGAGGAGAGAAAGGGAAGAGGGATTCTTGGGGACGAATCCTCGGCAGGATCGCGTCGCTTGGCAAGATAACCCTCCCTCTGGTTCTCCCCCTCCCGCCGCTCCCTCTCCCTCACACCACGGTCCCCCCAGGACGGCGGTGTGCGGCTCAAACTCGGGAGAGGCGGCACTGACTCGAGTGTGTGCGAGAGAGAGAGTGGACGCGGACAGGAGGCAAAGAAGAGGGTAGACTAGAGATAAGGAAGTTGCGGATCGTGCGACGGTCTCCGGAGGATATCTGCACGGAAGAGTAGGGAGGCTGTGAGGAGGCTGCAAGGATGATGAACGGCAGAGCGGCCGGCGGTGGCGCCGGGTGCAGGATGAAGACCATCAGCGTGAAGATGTTGCGGGACGGGCCGCGGACGGCTTGGGGAATCCGTGTGTTGGGCGGCGCCGACCTAGGCGCCCCGCTGACCGTCCAGAGGGTGAGTGTGTTGTGGCGCCAGAAGGGGATGGGGCGGGGGTGGGGAGATTAGGAGAGGGAGAGATATGGAATGCATATACGCACTGGACAGAGCGGCTCTACGCGGAGCCAACCGCCGCCGCTTCGCGCCCATTCCGAGAGCACGTGGGCGATTAGCGGGAGTGGTGAGGAGCCGTTGCCACAGAAACGAGGGAATCGCGCACGAGGTGCCACAGGTGCGAAGAGGAAAAGCCGCTTTTCTTTCAGTGCACATTGTACCCACCAGACCAGACTGGAGGGAATATTGATGCGAGTCTACCCAGTGAAATCAGTTCGCTCAAAAATAAAACCGCCAATGAAGTCGCTTATGCCATTAGGATTGCTGACTCGACGGTGGAGAGCGCCCGGTTACCCCCTGCCACACACCCCTGCGGTGCCTAGTATGTGCAGACGAAAATGTAGACGTGTGTTGGGCAGAGTTAAAATCCGAGGTCGTCAATAAAAAGAAGTACCAATTACACATCGAAATTAAGAGAACACCCTGATTGCAAACACGAGGGTTAATAATTACCAAAAAATAAACCGTGTGAGTGTGAGGGCGCAGAATAATTCTGTGTCACTACGTAGTATGAATAACTGTTTTTAAACTCCGTCAGCCATATGACTATCCGACTCAACTTTGTGAAATTTCATGATCTCAGAATAAAGTGTAAGTTTTGACACAATTAATTCAAAATACGACCTGAGGAAGTCACCAATGTGTCGAAAGTGGTCGTACTTTTAGTAAATTGTGTGAAAAAACATAAAATTTCTTTATTCTGTAAACTCTTACCCAAACGCAGCTTCTTACAATACGTCAACAAATAATTTTAAATTATTAAACTTTACTTGAATTTACGCTTGAAATCTACCTATGCAGTTAGTTACCTATTACTCCTATATTGTTTCCGTGATGTAATCACCCACAAAACGCGGGATTTCTCAAATCATTTTAATGTCATTGGTAAATTAATTGCTTAAAAGTTCACGTATATTATAAAATCTGCGTTTCAACAAATTAGTTATAAGCCCATATTCCCCTTGAGCAAATACTTCGATACTGAAAAGTGATGGTGTGCCATCGGATTTGCGATTGCAGTTGAAATGAATTATTATGGGAACTAACAAATGTGCCCAAGTTTATCGCCGTAAAGTTCCTATCCTCTCCTTTTAACAAAGTTTGAACTAAGGATAAACAAGGTTAGTCCGAGGAGGAAAGGTGTAGTTCATGACCTACCAAAAGAACACACTCCTCCTTCAATGTAGCATCTGCTGCTTCAAATTATAAGCGAATTCTCGTTCCTAATGTACAGTATACCAGGAAGGGGCAAAGTCACACAATTTCGGATATCTTATCTGTAACTATAACTGGAGCAGCTGACCAATTCCCAAACCAACTTCTGATTACCGAAGTGAATGAATTAAATTGATCAACACGTAGAAGTTGCAAGGTAATCTTTAAAGTTGTTAGCCCTCAAGACTCGTTGAGAGGATAGCTTTCAAATAAATATGGCATAATTTCGTGTATCCCAACAAATGTAAAACATTTCGTCAAAATGACACTCGGCCTGTTCGGTAACATGCCGGTACGACAACCCAAGGGTCGAGGAATCGAATCTCGCCTTGGATATGAATGCTGCATTTGCCTTAGAATTAAGATTGTTGATAAACAACGATAGATGGTGCGATATAATCTTGGCAGCTGTGGAATCTTAAACCTAAATCCCTAAATCTACTGAAACGGAAATACGAACGGATTGATTCATTGATTTTAACACGGGTTTATGGTCCCGTTAAGAACAAGTGAGTTCTATCAAAAATCAGCACCGAGGATCATTTATAATCCTTATATTTTAATCAGCATAAAATGAACGGAATTAGTACCAGCTAGAATGGGACTGGTACCACAATCAGTCCAATCATAGCCGTAAATACTACGGTATCTATAAATTACCTAAGAAAACACTTTGTAGATTCCATTTATGCTGGATTCTAATGAAAATCTTGTAATTAATATTCCATTGGTCTCAGTAATGCGGATTCAAACAAAACATAAAAGTTACAGGAAACATTCCTTTAGAAATGTGAAGACTACTCCCATTGAAGATAAAGATGAAGTGTTGTGAGATATTTTTGGTTTTCGAAGAAACCTCTTCTTTTCTAGGCCTCGGCGCAATATGCTTCAGCAATCATAGGGTTCTTCGTCGAAGAGTAAAAGAGTTTCCTCTAGTCGGATTCCAAGTTCTCGGATTGCCAGTGGATTTCGAAGCCGTCGAACTAGCGTCACCGCCGCCCGACCTCCAAAACAAGCGGGATCGAGGGCGATCGAGGGTCGTAAAAGTGGCAGTAGGGCGCGCCAGTAACCGGGGAAACACGACCGTACGAGAAAAAAAAATGACACCGCATTACGCGCTACCACTTCGGGAAAGCGCGCAAATGTTATCGCTCCTCTAATTGGAGGAAACGCTTCCATCGTCGGAAGATTCTCCACCAGATTCACGCCCTCCTCTCTCTCACCAATGGTCGTTAATTAAGTTCGGGTATAAAAAATATATATAAGGCACCACAAACATGCCGGCGGGAGTTTGAGAGTGGTGCACGGGAGGAGAAGGAGGTGGTGGTCGTTTTTCCCGCCCGAAGCTATCACGGAGCGGGCTTGAGAAATTCTGGATACCTTCCAGCCGCGCAGCGCTTGACATATTTTGGAACTGCTGAAAGCTCGACATTCGGCAGCTCTACTGTGTACAAAGACTCGAGATCGATGAGTGATTACCTATCATATCGTGAGTTTTTGATATGAATCTACGTTCTCATACTTTCATACACGGTGTGCGCGTGGAGGGAAAATATCGCTCTCGTCTGATTCATGGATTCCTTGCTCCACGGAGGCTGGAATAGCGACATTGACGACAAAAGGGATTAATGATTGATGCTTGAGCAACACTGACACGTGCTACTCCACTGACCTTGCGTAGGACGCTGAAGAGTGAGGCCATAATAGACGCCAGTAAGCGGACCACCCCAAAAGAGTGTCGCAGTAATGTGTTGTAACTAATACCTGTCAGGGAAACCTTTGAGGTGGTCTATCAGCACCTAATTAGTTGACCGAAAGGAGAGAGAGAATTGCTTACTCACTGATGCGAATGACATAACTGAGAAATGTAATTATTTCTTATTATACTCCAGTGTGATCGTCGAAGCACTTGATCGCAAAAGCATTTAGACTAATTTGGAAAGGAAAACTTATTTCAGGTAGAATTTGAAAGGGACTTGAAACTACATAAATCGTATTTCCCCCTCGTGACTGGGGTATCCATGGCCTCCTCTCCTATGAATGACCATGAATTTTACCGTTAACTTGAAGTAGTACCGAAACAGAAGAGCAGCCGAAGAGTACTGCCACTTTTAAAGCGGAAATAACAATGATTGTTCCACTCAGAAAATTGGGAGTCTTTTTGGAAAGAGAGATAAAATGACTACGTGACTACATTTAGTTTCAAACTTGAACTGATTACTTAAGATAAATGTACTTGATCGACAAAAAAACGCATTGAATCTAAAAAAAGAGGAGTTTGTACGAACATGTTGGAAGTATGATTATTAGTGTTCTATCGGTTCAAGGAGATTTGAATGGAAATAAACTTCTTCCCTTGTCAATTTCATGCGATATAGGGAATATTTATGCGTAAACGTTTAGGATTCTTAAAAATTGATTTCATTTCGATTACGAATTCTTCATTCAAATGGAACTCTCATTGCGTGTAAAAGAAGGAGCTATAGTTGAGATGAAATATGAATATTATTTATTTGTGGCAGTAAATGGCACCGTTCTCCATTCCGAAACATATAGGTCAAAGTTAAACGTGTCCCATCTTTAAGCAAGCATTTTTTGCTGTAAAACTAAAATTAGCTTAAGGTAGTAAATACCTAAGGTTATACCTCACTGCTTACCAAACTAATCCTAAAACTAGCACAACAGCTTGCCCAAGACGAAAGACGAACCCGTGACCTTTGGGTTGCAAGGTTGGCACTTTTCCGGCTTAATTTCAGAGGAATATTATTTTCAACAAAACGGTAGTACATTCATTTACTCAAAATAATTTTTTAAACTATTTTGGGTGGTTCAAGTGTTCACAAATATTTTTGATCGTTTCTATTGGCACAAAATGTGAATGTTCTCTAGACAAATGCTACCTTGATTATGGAAAGAAGATAATAATTCTTCACTGCTCTACCAACATGACTGATAACGCATGAACTATCTCAAGACAAGAATAATGATTACCGGATAGAGATTCAGGGAACGTTTCAGGACTAGAGGCAAAATAGAAAATTCCAGATGCAAGCGGAAAATTCTGCAAAATATACATCCATCTTCCCGATGAAGTAATATTAAGCTTTGATAAATATTCACCCAGTTCTTCTAAACGCATGCCCATTGCAAGGGCACCCATTTATTACTACTTTCACATCTAATAGAATCCTGCAAGTCAGTGAGAGGATATATTACACGCAAAGACTCCATACCAAGCTGTGACAAATTTCACTGTTACTAGTCACAATTTAGGTTTCGATGTAAACTAATCTGGATTCACCGACGAAACGACGTCAGTGCCTTTGCATAAAATATAATATCCCAACTGAAAGCGACTTCGGAAGGGAGAAACACTGCGGATTCCACTTTTTACACAATACATATGCAAGAATTTGTCAAAAAATTCTCTTGTGCGTTGTGTATTTAATGATTAACTCATCTAATATATGTTTGTCACTCCTGTTCCCACACTAAAAGGTACTTAAGACCGGAAGGAAAGATACGAGAATGAGAATGGATTGGTGAGAAGGAAGCGTGGAGAGAAACCCAGCGTCGGCAATAACGTGTTCTGAGCAATAGGAGCCAAGGGGATTACAGCTCAACGTCCCATCGGATGGACGGAGCACTGAACTCGAATACTCTCCACAAAGCACTCAAGTAGGAGCCGGTTAACCAATGAAAAATCCTCCGCTCCCAGGATTGGAACCCACACTCACCGGTAGGAAGAGAAAAACTCTACTAACTATACCCAAGTGGCGAGAGTTCTTCTCTATCCCTTGCTTTCTCTCATTCACTAGCTGACAAGAAAAATGAGCTCATAATGTACACTACTTATTCTAATCATATCCACGGCATCTTCGATTTAATACATGAATTTCGCTTTCTAGCGCGGAAAGAGTTAAGTTTAAAACCCTTACATCCGATTATCTATGTGTACTTCGTACAAATGGTAAAATTTGCATAGCTTCGCAAACATTCTGGTGTTTTCTCGGCGTATCGTCAGGTGAAGAATTTTTTGGGTGTTCGACCGCGTCAAGGGCTCTGTTGCTACAGGCACATCGATGTACGACTCAAAATCCTCGATGATGAGCTAAGGAGTCCCATTTGGAAACGTCGGCAAAGATGAGGCCCTCGGGCGATTGATGATTTATCGGGCGATCCGATGGATCGCCCGATAAATCTTCATATGTTGAAGTAGTTATTCGGAAAATTCGAACGACAGCTAAGACCATTCTTACACAGTTAGAATAGGTATGTAATAGGACATATGCAGGAATTTTTCAAGGAAAGGAGGAGGGGTGGAGCGAAACCAAGCGTCGGCATCAGCATACTCTTAACGAAAGGCATCAAGGATTCCGTGGTTTAACGTTCCATCCGACGGTCGGAGTAGTGAACTTGAAATGTTCTTCACGCAGAACTCAAGTGGAGACCATTGTAACAATGAGGAATCTGCCTCACCCACGATTCAAACCCAGGACCTTGAAATGGGAAGCCATTACTCTAATAACCACACCAACCTGATTTCACTTCATTCTTTGTCTTTTACACGTGATACCAATGTAAATCTCTAATTATGTGGCACTATTAGGGCATGCTCGTTGATTATTCACCATCTGCCACACACCCATTTGGTGGCTTTCCGGATAATACTCGTAAGAAAACGTTGCAGTAAATTTGTATTTCAAATTTTATCTTCATAGATAACAATAATAACACCTGGGGATTTAAAAAAAATATTTTTAAGGTAGGCATTCAGAAGAAATATTCATCTTATATTTCTAAATATTTTTGATGTATTTCAACCAACAATCTGATACTGTTTCCCAGCACAGCGAAAAATATCATCATATATTTTTTCAAACACAGTTTCTCTCCGCTACACGCAAAGTAATTCCGAAATCTATCAATTTCATTTGGATTCCACATAGTAGATTCTAGGTGGGGTCTAACACAGTTTATTTTATTACTTCAGCGGAGTTTTATTAAGAAGATTTTATTTAGAGAATTTAGAAGATGAAAGGTAACAATGGAGCTTCTGAAAGGTAACAATGGAGCGCGTAGCGTAGCTCTTATGCCATGGGTCTTATGATGGCGAAAAAAATACAACCGGCGTGAATAATACTATGAATCAGCGGGAGGGAATCGCTTTATTTTTACGTATCCCTCAAGGTGCGCCCAAGGTCACGTGAGTTAGGGCGGTAGGAGGGGAAGAGGCGAGGAGAGGGAAAACAAGGAGAGGAAAAAAGCGGAGGAGAGGAGAGAAAAACGGAGAGGGCCGGCCAAATCCTCGCCGGGAAGTTCAGCGACGATTTTGAGAGGGAGAGAAATTTCAGGAGGTGGTGAAAAAGGGGAGACAGGAGCGTCTTGGAAAGCAAAAGAGCTTGAGATAACAAGGGGAGAGTCCTCCATTAATGCTCTCGGGCGAAACGATTAACGCCACACAGCTAACAATAATTTTCTCATCCTTCTTGCAGGATTCACGGAAAACGTGATGAATTATGATATATTGCATTAAATATTATTAGACACACATATTATTATGGTTATTATGTTATTATTCGACATATATATTTTTAAAGTTATGTTGAACCTATGAGTTGAGTGATTCCATGGTACTAGTGAAACACACATTATTCAAGTTTTCTTTATTCTAAGGGGAATAATTTGGTAAATAGCTCAACATTATCTGGCAAAATGATACCTCAATCTTGGGTGGAAAAGTACGAAGTGCATTTTACTATGGATAAAATGGTCAATTTACAGTTCTTGTACAGCGTATGTAGTTTATGTGCAGGGAAGGAGTTAGTAAACCGTGCAAGAGCCAGTGGAAAATGAGCATAGAGGGTTTTTATGAAATAATAATAATATATTTTAGTCTTCCATGCATAAATAATTTACATTTTATATTAGCAATACAAAGAAACTTACATTTCCTATGAGGCAACAAGCCTGTGTTTAGGGTAACCTAAATTAAGAATTTACTTTGGAATGAGTAAGTTACACTAAAATCAGTGTAGCATAGGTAAACAAAAAGCTTCAGTACCTATGTAAAAACTTTAAAATGTAGAGGTTAACAGAAAAAGAATTGATTTAAATCATCATATTGTCAGTATAGAATCTCAAGGAAATGCATTAATATTAAGTAACCGTTTTTATCACTTAGCCCTTGGAATTATTAAAGATGACATACAATACATACGTGAACAATATAAGATATTATAATAAGTGCATGTAAATAATTTATGCTTGTAAAAGGTATTATATTAAATGGATAGATTTATTATTGTAAGTAGATTAGCATGCAGTATGCCCGGTAAAAGTTCTCAACTGTGTTAACAAGCGTTAACTACATCATATCTTGACTAGTGTAAAATTTATCTTTTTACTAATTATTTGCATCTTCCCGGTGCAATTTTTGGATGGTCCACACCTCGCTACACACCCTCAAGGTAGCTTCCAGGGTGCTCTGTAATATAGATGTAATTAGGAGTTTCATAGACCATTGTAATCCTTATATTTCGGTAACTCGATAAATGAAATATTTTACTTTTTTCAGCGCAGTGAACAATGCGAAAAATGTCCCTTATTACTTGTCACGAAATGTGACGCAAATTATAGGACTGAGCAACTTTCACCAACTAAAAGTAGAAAAAAAACTATACCTAAACAAGAGCTCGTTTTCCCTTTCCTCGACTGCTTGACATATAGGTATGCTGAATATAAGAGCCAGACGAGTGTCAAGTGATAATCAGGGCTTGTGTGCATTAAGTTGTGAGTGGTGTGTATACATGACCTAATAAATGAAAACCTCGATGCAATGTTGATAAGAATAGCTGTTATCGAGGAAAGTTACCGGTATAACCTCTATTTTGATTAATATATTAAAAAAGAACCTGTCAAACTACCTTTATCCAATTGACTAAAATAATAACTTTAGAGTAGTTTCTATAAATTCTACTCATAAATTTCACCAATCAAGCCACCACGAGGGTGTTTGGCATGGGTTGAACCATTACCAGGCACGGATTTTAAATCAAAAGAGAATTAAATTTACAGTTACTATCATGCAGGCATGCAGAAAAACTAGTCAACTTATGCACTACTTACATGCAACTGAGACTTGTAATGTTACTATAGCATTATGAAAATAATTTAGATATACCTACCTATATTCACGATACACGTGCAAATGAATTGTTAGTATTTATTAAGTAACATTTTAACTATTGATTAGTCATGTGCTTCTTAAAATATATTAATTAATTTATAGTTCCAAAAGTATGCAAAAACTTGGCTAGATAGAAAATGAACTTATTCCGACGAGACCTTGTGTAATAGATCAAACACAATAAGGAAATCTACTGTCCACTACATTTTTACAATAGATCACGACTCAATTCGAAACTGACAGTTAAAAGTTTTTGTTTTGAATATAGACAAGGTAAAATTATTTTCCGCGGAATCTGACGTGAAAATGTACTGTTAGATAAGTATATAATCCTGCAATAAGGGAAAACGTGAATTTGACCAAGGAACATGAGCGAAGAGAGGCAGGGAGGAGATTTATTGTTTGATGAAACCCAAGTGGTATTATTTCACTACTCCAAATAATAAATAACGTTAAATATCAGCAACTACTCCTGAGCTAGGATTCGAGCCAACGACTTTCGGATCCATTGGCAATCAGTCAGCAAAGAAAAGTAAACTAGCGGCTTACCAATACCGTAAACGAAGCGCTACAAGAATATTGTTAGCGAAACATTCGATTGTCATTCGAGGAAAACAAGAAATCCTTTGGTCATTACCCTCAATCAAGATGATTTTTCAATCAGGCTAATAGTAAAAATTTAAGGCGAAGAAACCTCAGGATCAATCTCAGAAAAATAGTCTATTGATTGCATTTCAACAGAAGGGGAACACATTTTAAAATGTATTTCCATTTAATAATCAAAGACAAAATGTTATGTACCTGCAGCATTAGGAAACAATATGATATTTGATAATGCAAAATTACTCATAAATGCAACATAATTAATAATAATTAAATGAAGTTAAGCAGAAATATTAAAAAATATTGTAATAATTGTTAATTGCAGAGGAGTAGAAACGGACCCTTTCGCCTCAAAACTTCCAAACATAAAACTTATTCATGCTAAATTTTTAAATGCAGCTGGTCTAACGACTGCGAAGGGCAAAAGTAGCCCTTTCCTTCGTTTTCTTTTAAGCTAAAACTACATTCCACTTGGTGGAAAAGAGATACCATGAGGAACTAAATATGAATGAAATATGATATTTTCTTATGACATACTACTTCCATTTCAAGCTAACGTCTTACTAATATGTGCAAAAGATGAAGTATGGATCATCAAATACGATGTATCTATAGATTATTTTCGAGAAGTAGAATCCTCTTTAGAATGAAATCAGGTAACAATGAATTTTATAATATACAAATCTTTTCCATACTAAAATTTATTTCAATAGTATTTAAAAGTACTAGTGGCGCATTAGATACTGCTTTTATAAATAAATCTGACGCATGCAAATAGCACACAGCGCACGGCCAGAATAGAGAAAGTGGTACACTGACATTTCCTCTCTCTAGGCAAAGCTATGAGTCTCTCTCATGCGTGGGCGAGGGTACTGCTAGGGAAAGACCGGGCGATGACGTGATTGCTGATTCAACGGCCGTCTAGAACAGCAGCTGTTAAGCAACTGACGGAGATAAAAGGGCAAACAACAAGCAGCAAATCACCTTCATTGAATAGGAAATGGAATGCAAGAGGAGAATGATTTTTTACGGAACTCTTTAGATATTAGTATTTGTGAAATAATGCATCTTAAATGCATTGAAAATGAGCCACATAACATATCCTTCCATTATACAGCACGGAATAGAAGGCCGGTCGAAGCAATTAAGCAAAAGTTAACTAAATATTTCGTTAAGATCCTTGGAGTAGAGATGGTCATTTAGAAACATTAGACGTCTGGGAATCGTTCAACGTTCTACTGCACTCCTGAATTGGTCGTTATCCTGGGAGAAAAATTAGATTTGATCATTTGACTAAAGATATGATGAGAAGTTTAGGGCATCAATTGATGCGCTAGGGGAGCTTCAGAGACACGTTTCGGGGGGACAACTAGGGGGATCCTTAAAAGCAAACGCCTAGGGCCAGCTATCTTCACCGTATGTCCGTCTATTTTCTGTACCTAAAATATACATTAGGAGCTTATTGTAATAAAAATCTGAGTTCATATGGACTTTAGAGTATTTAATGCCAACGTTTAGAGTTTTAATTGGTTGCAAGAATGATCTGCATGATCACAGACCATAGCAAAAAATGTTAAAATTAAATCTGAAATACTGTCATAAACTCAATTTCAAACCAAAACTCAGCTCAAACCAAAATATACGCGGTCGAAATTATCAACAAAATATATTTTGTAGAATCGCAAAACAAATTTTCGATGAAAGCATGATAAAATTGGACCACTGATCAATTCCATCCATGGAAAAACTAATTCCCTTAGCGCAAAAGTTTATTTTTGGCTCCAGCGAGATCGTGTGCTTTGCATATTTAGTGAAGATCTACGGATCAATGTCTCGAGGTGAGAGTTTTTCGTTGAGGGAATACAGCAATGTAGCCGGAAATAAAGATTAAAAATGACGAGTGAATATGAAGGAGTAAAATACCATAAGTTTTTTTTAATTATCTGGATGCATGAAACAAATGTCTTCGAGTATATATTACCTCGATGCCTCAGCCTCTAATAATCATTCTCTTGATGTATTTTAAACTTCACCAGACCGTTCTATGACGATTGGCTGAAATATAAATTAGTGCATGCTCCATGAATTGTTCATGTAGTTCAGTGGTAGGAAACAAAATGTAACAATAAGCACCTCGTCACTTTAAACGTCTGCTTTTGCGGGTGTTTTTTTCTCTGCGCGAAATTCACGGTTTTTCATAATTAGTGGTCAAAAATGCTGCTTTTAACGAAATTTCAAGCTCTACCATAATTTGTCATCTACACGTGCATTCATCACAAGTACCATTAAAATAATTAAAGCAAAAGTTAGTTATCAGAGGTTTCATTGGGGGTCTGTTCCGCCTTTAGAGACACCTAAGACCACGATGAAAGTGTAAGGATAGGATTGAAAGGGGTGTAAGGAGGGATATAAACCATTTGCCATGCCGCTATTAGACCGCTCTTAATGAGAAACACCAAGGGGTCCACGGCCCGATGGAAGGAACTTCATATGATCGACTCACCGCATCTAAGAGGGGAGACATGAACTGTTTTATTCAATAGTATACAAGTGGACCTACTGCCTGAATTACAAGCACTTTTCATAAGCATTTCGTATGCAGAGAGAATGAAATGGCTATTTTACAAATAGATAAATGTGTCCCACTCTAATTATCCTGTATGTTTTTGTACTTTTTTCTACACCATATTTTCATTATATGTTGTCTCCCACTCTCAAAAACCACTTTTTTTTGCATTTTTCTCTGCACCAAAAACTGCTAAAAATCCAAAACTACTACCAAATCATACAGACAGAGAATCCACACTCAAAGCACCAAACCTCACTCTTTTAGCTCAAACCTTGGGAGAGAACAAAACAAAACGGATACAGAATGACTAACAGACACGCTACAATATTAATATATATAGTTAAAATTAAGTGACCGTCATGGGAAATGGATATAGGCAAAAACATCGACTACACCATCTCATTGGTGCACGATGAGGGTGGCAGGTTTTTAAATACAGTCTCAGCTAATTTCGGGTCTATAAGGAAAAAAAAAAACAGTGCACACAGCACTTCCGCTGTCGATGTACTTATCTATAACAGGGATAAAACATGAAGCTATCCTTATGTCATTGACCAGATGGGTGTCGTGGATAGAGTACTGGCTTCCCATCACAAGGGCCTTAATTCAAATTCCAACAGCACCAGATGTTTCAATCTCTTCATGATTGACCTATCAGGAGCTTTCCAAGTTCAGTACTTCGCCCAATAGGTTAAGAAGTTAAACTGTGGATATCTTTCTTTAGGATCAGGCTATTGCCGACACCGGGTTTATTTCGACTCTTCCCAAACTCCCAGAAAAATTCCTATCAGTCCAATTACCTAGCTATCCTTAGTTGTGCAAATAACCTCACTTGTTTGTCACTTCTCCAAATAGCAGCAATAATTTTATTGCGATTGAACTATGGTCCTTAGGTATCGATTTAAACAACTGCCAATAAGTTAGACATATGTATATTTTTCATTATATTTTAAGATGATAACTTTAACGCTCCAGTAAAACTTACTGAATCACTTGCCTTAATGTAAACCCTGACCGACTCTCATGGAAAAAGCGTTAGTTGAAAGCATTTTTTTTAACCACATTTACCTATACCATGTGGAAGTACCCTGAGAAGACCCTGATTTCACTCTGATCCTTTTTTCCGTTCGAAATGGGTCGAACTATTTCACACCCACTGCGATTCATCTCCGCTAGACATCAGCTGTTCGTACTGGACCGCCAAAATCTCACGGGGTGCCAATATAGAGGCGCTTCCGTTGCGGAGCTCCAGCATCTCCCCCTGACGACCAACGCTCCTTGAGAGAGCGTGGCGTACCATCTGACGGTGGATGAGGAAACTACCACGTCCGTCCAACAGATTGAGAGTAGCCTGGCGAAGAGAAGGGAGGAGAATTTGGCGGAAGGCCTTCAAACTAAACGGAAGGAGAGCCCCGGAACGGAAGGGGGAGATAAACTCAACCCGTAAGGCCGAGGAAGAGATATTTAGAAAGAAAACTTAAGACGGTCGAGAGGCGAGAGGGAATGGTAAAGGGATCAGCTCATGCTCGCATACTTGTTTACAAAATAAAGTACGGGAAATTCCGGTGGATCTATAAACAAAGTTATTGCACTGAGAAAATACTCATTCGAAAACGACACTGGAACCGTTCATACCGGATGATTGCCCCTAGACGGGATTGCATGTGTCAAAGACTGGCAGGGTTATGTCTCAGCGGGAAAGAACAAACAAAAAAGTTACGCGAAAATAGCGGAGCTCCCGTTGCATTCCGGATAATAAGTGATAGCCTACAGAGTGAAATATGGTGTTTTTAAAGTTAACAGTCGAATGGTTTCCTCTGGGAAAAAAGGTGAAATTTTCTCTGGTGTACTTTCCGACGTTCCGCGCATCGATCTTTTATGCTTGAACTAGCTTAAATGAGATAATTTCACAGAACTAAAGCGTGCCGCCCGAAGTTTTGAACCCCACCTCGGGCATGAGTATTTTGTGTGTTTAATAACTAAGCTTCTCATGAATTTCAAATGTCTCAAATAATGTGATATGACCTATGCTCTTGGTGTGCATTAAAAACTAATTATACCACTTCTCTCTGTTTCCCTCTCTCATTAACATTTCATTAACGCTTCAATAGACGTAAAATAAGATTTTAAGGTAATTGAACAGCGTTAGCTATAAAACATAGTCTAATTTAAATTAGTTTTGAAGCATAGTATCCATGCCCTGGACGAGATGGGAACCTACAAACTTTAGGTAGTCAGGCCGTCAAATTTGGGAGAAAAATATCTCGTCATTTAAAGTGTGGAAAAAACACATTTGTAAAATAAAAAAATGGCTTTGAGAGGACTCCATAATCTTAAGATTTAAACTTTCAGAAGACTGACTTATCATGACGCTACTGTATTACACAAAATCGCTATGATTAATAATTATGTCAATATAATCATTCGCATCAATTCTAGTATTTACAATGTAAAGTGTATCATTAAAAGGTCGACAGAACATAATGAATTAAGAAAGAAATTTAGGGCACGCGCAAGTCAGTAAGTATGAAGGGTAATCGTCATATTAGTGACGGAAAAAAGTAGTGACACCGTCATAACGCAGTTTCCAACAGCAAGAAAGCAATAACCGAGCAAACAATCAATTACCGCAGTTGATAATTGGATACACTGAAGTCCTTATAATTGAATCCTAAGAGAAAATTCTGAAAGAATCACGGATTTCTCACAAATGTGCTGGTAACCGTTCCTTATATCGAGCACATACGGATGCAAATGACAGAATGCAACGCGTAGATTTCTAACAGGGTACAGCGATAGGTTTATCAGTATGTCAAAGCTGTTGGAAGAATTAGCACAGGAAACATTATCAGATCCTGAGTTGAAGAAAAAGCAGACATTTAAGGTGGACCAATATCCTTACTGAATATTCTAAAATATGTTACAACCCAAACCGTCAGGTAGGTTAGACCTTAAAGATTAAATTAAAGATATAGTAAAATGAGGACATTCAATATGTACATTTTAGCGTACAACATACAGAAATACGCTCAAATTTTCCAGGGAGATATAGGTAATTGGGATGGGTAATGTAGTTCTTAGGCTTACTTTTCATTTCCACATGAGACTGACATAATTAAAAAGAGATGTACCTACACAATTAAATGAAACACACTTAGGCATAAATAATTTATGAATTTCCTAGTATATATAACTACAAATGTTATAATCATATTTACGCAGCGTATGCTCCGCAATATACTATAGTGAAATTATAAAAAAATATTACGTGTGAAGATTCTTTCGTTCCATGCTGAATTTATTTTAAATTAAGAGTGAAATCACCATACACATATCTAAGAATAGTGTTAAGGAAAAAAAAAAATGAAAAGTTTGTATTGCTGAAGCTGATTTGATGAGTATTTCGAGACGAATTTCACTGCTCTTTTGTTTTTATGCCTGTTGGGTGCCTTTTTTTTGCTTGGGTCAGCCCCAGTCAAGCCTTGTCCATGCTGCGGTGTAGTAGCAACGAATAAATTCATATTGAGTAATGTCGATCTTTTTTTTAATACGGAACCTCAATATGGTAGCAGAGCGTGGTTTCTCGGTTGTATGAATAGTGTTCGATGTTTTCAATCGTGTTTCGCGAGTTAAGTTGCGTTTTTCGCTTCGCGTAAGTCATCGTGACGGTTGGCGGTTTTTTCGCGCCACGTTCTCGTTTGGATTTTTTGCTTGGTTGCACTTGTGAATTAACTGTTTGCTGTTAAGTGCAAAGCATGGAGCTCCATGGAATCGAGAAGTTACGCGGTAATGAGAACTGGACGATTTGGAAGTTCTCTGTGAAAAACATACTAAGAGGCATTGAAAATGCATACGAGGTTTGTACTGGAGAGGTCAGTAAACCAGTACATGTGGAAGGCGATTCATCCTCAAACGAGCGAACTTCGTATGATGCAGCGTATAAAGTTTGGGACAAGGCAGATCGAGCGGCATGTCAAGTCCTGGTAAGGACTGTTGAATCGAAAGTGGCTGCTCTTCTCGTCGCGTGTGACTCAGCGAGGGACATGTGGTGCAAATTACACGCTGTATTTGAACAACAGACCAAACAAGCTGCTCACACTGTCCAGGCGGAGTTTTTTGGCTTCAGCATGAGCCTCGCTGATGATATGGTGACACACATCGCGAGGTTTGAAGGGTTAGTCCTACGAATGCAGCAGCTAAATGTAAGGCCGGATGAGTCATCTCTGATGGTCAAGCTATTGGACACGTTGCCCGACGAGTATGAGAGTCTAAAACAGGCATGGTGGGCGAGACCTGAAGATCACCAGACGTTCGCGAATTTGGTGGCAGTGTTGACTTGTGAGGATATGCGTCGTTCGAAACGAGCTGAAAGGAAAGAAGAAACAGTAGCACTGATGACAGCAAGACCCAAATTTCAGGGAAAAACTGATCGTTCCACTTTTGCCGGTGGTCCAAGTAGAAAGAAAGGGGAATCTTCGCGAGAGAAAGTAAAAGAGAAGAGGAAATTCAAGTGCTATGGTTGTGGTGGATTAGGACACATGAAAAAGGATTGCCCTTCTTCGAAACATAAGAGAGTGGAAAATAAATATAGTGCTTCAGACCGTAATGATGAGACTGATCAGGCTTTCATAAGTGAAATTTTGAATGCAGAGTCCGTTAGTGATATGTGGGTTGTAGATACCGGCGCCACCGATCACATATCAAACCAGAGAGAGTGGTTCTCTTCCTTTGAACTGTTTGCAACGCCTTTGAAAATATTTATTGGTGACAAATCCACAATGAATGCACTAGGATAAGGGACAATCAAGTTTGAATCCTGTGTTGACGGTAAATGGTTACCGTGTCGTATGGAGAATGTACTATATGTACCCATGGCCCGGAGAAATTTGTTCTCTGTTGTTTCCGCACTTGATAAAGGCCTGTCATTTAAGTCGTCGAAGACAAAGTGTGAATTTCTTAAAGACGATGTTGTGAAAGCTTGCGGTGTCCGGTATGGGCAATTATTTAGACTCCATATCCGTGTGGTGAAATTTGAAGTAACAGGTGCCAAAGAGATGAATGTAGCATCGAAAGATACACTGCAAATTTGGCATGAGCGTCTTGGTCATCAAAATAAACGACATGTCCAGAAGTTTCTCAAACAACGAGGAATTGAAGTTGCTGAAGATGACAACTTCTGTGCCGCTTGTGTTCAAGGTAAGCAGCATAGGAGTAGCTTTCATTCAAGAAGTCAGCGAGCTAAAGAACCAGGGGAGTTAATACACGCTGACGTCTGTGGGCCGATGGAGTGTGAGTCACTGGGTGGAGCACGGTACTTTGTATGCTTTACATGTGATTACTCCAGGCTGCGCATGGTCTACTTTCTTAAGGAGAAATCGGAAACTGTGCAAAAGGTAGCAGAAGTGTTGCAGATCGTAAAGAATCAATGTAGACGACCTGTACGTATATTCCAGTGCGATGGTGGCCGGGAGTTTGTCAACCATGACGTAGAAAAACTGTTAAAGTCGATGGGTGTGAGCTTTTGTGTCTGCAATCCATATACGCCTGAGCAAAATGGTTGTGCAGAGCGTAGTAACAGAACTGTGGTTGAACTCGCTCGCACTATGCTATTAGCGAAGAATTTGCCTAAAACATTGTGGGCAGAAGCAGTTAATACAGCTGTGTATGTTCTCAACCGAACAGGTCCAAGCAGTGTGGATGGAAAAACACCATATGAGATTTTTACAGGGAAGACAGCACATCTGGACAAGCTCCGTGTTTTTGGTACCAACTGTTACATTCACATACCGAAAGTCCATCGGAAGAAATGGGACTCCAAGAGTCAGTGTGGGGTTTTTGTGGGATATTCTGAGAATATAGATGGATTTCGAGTATGGGTAAAGCCTGGAAACAAGGTAGTTAGGAGTTGTGATGTCATATTTGAACCTGAGACTGGTGGAGGGCTGCTGACGTTATTTCCAACTTACACACATGACGAGTTGGAAGTTTCTGAGCTGGAGCCCTCAAATGATCCTGAAGAGGACTGTGTCGATGAACCCACCAATAAAGGTGAGAGAAACCTACGGGATCGTTTGAAAATCAAGCCTCCTGAACGCCTCATCGAGATAATGTTAGCTGAGATTAATGAGCCAAGGAGCTATTCTGAGGCAATAGAATCAGATCAGCGATTGCTCTGGGAGACTGCTATGGAGGAAGAGATGTCTGCACTGAAGGAAAACTTGACCTGGACCTTGACTGCCCTACCAGGTAATCGCAAACCCATCTCAAATCGATGGGTTTATAAAATAAAACGTGCAGCTGATGGTAAAATTAATAGATACAAGGCACGGCTTGTCGTGCGAGGGTTTAGCCAGCGAGAAGGAGTGGACTACAGTGAAACGTTTAGCCCTGTTGCCCGGTTCGATACTATTCGAGCTGTATTAAGTATTGCTGCCAAGGAACACATGCATTTGGCACAATTTGATGTTGAGACTGCTTTTCTCAATGGGGTCCTTGATGAAGAAATCTACATGAAACAGCCAGAGGGATTTAGTGATGGCACTAGCAGAGTTTGTAAGCTTCATAAAAGTTTATATGGGCTAAAGCAATCCCCCCGGTGTTGGAATAAGTGCTTTAAGGGAGTTCTCAAGGACTTTGGGCTGTGTGAGAGTGGGGCAGATCCTTGCTTATTTTATGGGACAGATAGCCGTGACAAATTGATTGTGGTCATCTACGTTGATGATGGACTTGTGGCTGCGTCAAATAAACATAGAATTACTGAATTTATGCGACGTTTAGAAATGGAGTTTAAAATCTCTAGTGAACCAGTGGGATACTTCTTGAACATACATATTACACAAAAATCAGAGGGTTCAATCTTCATCAACCAAAGTTCTTATGCTAAGGGGGTGCTCCAGCGGTTCAAGATGGCAGAAGCAAATCCAGTTTCTACACCAATTGAGCAGTATTTGAAAGCAGAGGAAAGGACGGATGCTGAGACAACTAGTGCACCATATCGAGAGGCTGTGGGCTGCCTGATGTATCTGGCTGTCGCTACTAGGCCAGATATAGCATTCTCGGTGAACTATGCATCCCAGTTCCTTGATAACCCCGAGGTAAGACATTGGGGTCTAGTTAAACGGATTTTGAAGTATCTGCAGGGTTCATTGTCACAGGGAATTTTATACAGTTCATCTGAGACTGAGGGGGAACTAGTTGGTTACAGTGATGCTGATTATGCCAGCGACCCTGATTCACGGCGGTCAGTCAGTGGCATTGTGTTTATGCATAGTGGTGGTGCCATCACCTGGGCCAGCAGGCGGCAACAGTGTGTGTCGCTGTCAACCACAGAGGCTGAGTACATTGCTGCTAGTGAAGCCGCAAAGGATGCTGTCTGGTTGAAGAGACTCTTTGATGAAATTTCCCCATTAAAATGTCCCCCAGTGTTGTTTTGTGACAATAACAGTTCTATTAAGCTTGCTAAAAACCCTGAATTTCATAAAAGGTCAAAGCACATTGATGTGCGATATCATTTTGTTCGTGAACAACTCCAAAAAGGACAATTAACAATTCAATATGTTCCAAGTAAAAGGCAAGTTGCAGATGTTTTTACTAAGCCTGTTCCTAGAGTGCAGTTTGAAAATTTGCGTTCTTTATTGGGCATGTGTGAACTTTAATTTGAAGTTGAAAGTGAGTTATTTACTTGGATTGTAAGCTTTCCTTTCTGTTTCTCATTTTTATTTTGCTATTGATGAAGTAAGAGACAATTTGAGCAAAAGAGATGTTTATTGATATTTGATGTATTTCATTTTGTTTGTTGTTTGTTGCAGCAATGTAAACTTTTAGGGGGAGTGTTAAGGAAAAAAAAAATGAAAAGTTTGTATTGCTGAAGCTGATTTGATGAGTATTTCGAGACGAATTTCACTGCTCTTTTGTTTTTATGCCTGTTGGGTGCCTTTTTTTTGCTTGGGTCAGCCCCAGTCAAGCCTTGTCCATGCTGCGGTGTAGTAGCAACGAATAAATTCATATTGAGTAATGTCGATCTTTTTTTTAATACGGAACCTCAATAAATAGGATTATGTATGCTGACGATGTTTGAGCATTTGCACAGTAGCAAATCAGCATATTGAAATGAGACTATTTTTTTCCTATTTAAAATATTTTTTCCGGCGCAATGTCCATATTTTTGAATGCATGTTTACTTCTCCGTCTTGAAGAAGTGGAGGACGATCTTCCGTAAGAAATGAAAATCTTGGCATCATACTAGGTACACAAAGGGCTCGCTGCCAGAGATTATAACTACGTAATGAAGAGGAGCACATTCTCTGAGAAATATCAGCTGAAGTGCTATCGTATTACACAGAAACGTACCACTTTGTGAAAGGATAATGTTTAAAAACTATTTAAAAGTGCAAAATACCTCCTATTCTCTATGATGACGCAAAATCAGAGTTAAGTAACGATTCCAAATTGATTAGAACAGATAACACAGCTATTGCAGCCCAACAGAAAATTAGGTAGAAACCGAGTGTTAACAATGAATTACGTAGCAGTTTTAAGCACTTCAACCCGAAATGATATTTCCGAAAAATGTTTTGGAAGCCAGAACTTAATTATCCTTTACAATATATAACTGTTTAGACTTTTCAATCATCATCTATGACCATCAATAAGTCGAAGGAAACGTGAAGGATAGTTGAAATTAAATGTGCCTCAATCAAAAGAGGTTATACCACTGACGTCATTTTGCTCTTTAGTTATCCCGCTAAGAGAGCGGAAACAAGGAACGGTAAAGACGAGAGAACAACTGTGAAACCAATTTCAATATGCAGAGGCTTAACGGAAAAGGATGCGCCATTTTTATAACATTTTCCCCGAAAGGCGATGGCACGCGTTACGACCAGCTAAAATGTTCCATAGTGATGACATAGAATTCAAATTGCATAGGTATATATGTTCCCAGCTTGCAGTGATTAGAAACCCATGCTAGTAGTAAATCTAAAACGACAATTACTATTGAAATCGATCCCTAATGAAATTCAGGTTCCAAATATTAACTTGAAATCGGTTATTTGCTATTTATCGTAGAAATAATTACGCTTGTTGCGTGGACTATTGACCATTTTATCCTCATATTATTTGCAAGTCTAACCGAACATGTGGTTAGAAAAAGTTTTCAGGACGTGAGTTTTAGGGAAAATACGTGAACTAAAGAAAAATAATAGTGTAAATCTATTAAAAAAATATAGTAATGACTCGAATTAAATTTTTGTCATTGAGGCACCTTAAAAAAAACCTCTCTTCGTCAGTACGAATGTTGCTACTACAGAATCAATTTTCCGAGCACAGTCCAAGGCAAAAAACTTGCCACATTCACAGACAAAAAGTGGATATTTTTTAAATCGCCTGCTTTAGATGGCTGCCACAGCCCTTATGAGTCACCCCTTTCCGAATTCTGCCAGGGTTATAAAATAACCCTACGTTCTTGCCTCAAGATCTCAATTCCAATCTACAATGACGCTTGAGGTTAGCGGACTTGAGGTCACATAGGTCACACCTCGACTTTTTAGGCACTACCTTTGTGTGTCACATTTCTTCCTCTCTATAAAATCACAAATCTCGAGACCCATAGCCTTACTTTTTTTGTTTTTCCGATAGTTATCATCCGATTACAACGCTTACTTTCACCCAAAGGCCCAAAATCGGCAAATAGGTCAAGAATGGTAAAAGATGGAACACTTTACTCGAAGGAATATATACCTTGCCAGTGATGTGCCCGCGAACCTTTTTATTGCTGGAGATTTGTAGCCCAGTTCCTAAGTTTTACACACCAATCACATAAATCTACTGAAATTCTACTGGAAATTTTTAATGAGGATGTACTTCCTTGGAGTCACTGCATGTTTTCAGTCTCCTCCTCAACCTCAGATTTTGGCTGGTATAAATAAAGAATACTTGACTAAAGAATACTGAATTATATTTTTTACCTGATGATGACGATCATTCATTGAAACCTGGGCCGTGATAGTTTAATAGTCTGTGATATTTAGTAAAAGTTTGGATTGTCACTAATTACTTTTGCGATTAACACCTACACTGACAATTTTTTTTCAGATCCTAAATATAGGTTAGTGCTAGAAATCACAACTAATCATTTTCCCCAAGGTCGTTCATCATAACTGTATGATTATGCAATCGACGGGGTTGTCCCCTACCTTCCTCAAAATCAATTCCCCTGTCTTCTACAACTGAAAAAGTTTACATAGGTATCCGTTAAGGGCTAGGGAGAGGCACTTTGAGACGATTTCAAAATGCCCCTACTCACACGACTCTCTTAAACTTCGAAGCCCCCTTTCTTCACCTCTTCTTTTACCTCTCTCCGCCCTCCCTCCATAGGACACTACGGAGGGGTCCCCATCTGCCTCATCAGAGAGTTTTCTCTCCCAACCTTCCCACACTCAACAACTTTCAAAGGAGATTTCCTTCCTCTCAAAGGAGATGCACAAAGGAGATTTACTTCCTCCGATTCCTCCCTATTCCCCTGGGGAGTTTTGTTTGAAACCGTTCAGATCATCTCGAATAGGTAACCAAGGAGTCACGTGGTACAAACACGAATGATTCACAAATATGGTTTCTCTAAATTCATCGTTACAGTATCATTAATTTTTTTTCCCTTGAGTTTTTCTCATCTGTCTCAACTATAGATCCCCCAGATGAAATAAAACACAAGTGTAATCAATGAATGAGGTTGTAATCAGCGGTTTTAACACACTAAATGTGGGAACCATTCGTGTTAATACCACGTGACTCCTTGGTTACCTATTCGCAATAATCCCGACGGTTTCAAACACAACCCCCCTGGAGACCAAAACACAGACTTATGTACGTTACAATATCCGGCGTTACAATATATTCACTGGCAAGCAAGTTTTCAAAAGTAGTGTCACCAGCAAGGGCGGTGGAACGATTTTTTTTGTTACTAGCTGCCTTTTGGTGGAGACGATGGACAACTGAGGTCAATTGCGCCAGAGAAGATAGGTGGGTAACTGGGTAACGGTAGGAATTTTCGAGGAACGGAGGAAGGGTGGAGAGAAACACGGCGTCGGCATTAGCCTGCTCTTTACGAAAGGCGCGAAGGGGATTTACCAGGGCTTAACGTCCCATCCGACGGACGGAGTATTGGACTCGAAGTGCTCTCCACAAGGCACTCAAGTACGGACCGGTTTACTAGTATTTTTCCCGGGACAGTACAATCAGACTAAAATTCAATTCCCGTGTAGTACATATCATTTGGCCCGCTATCTGGGGATATGAATGCAAACCCTCGGGCATTTATATGGTAAACTCAGGAGGGCGACCTAACTCCTTGAGTTAGGTCGCCCTCTTTTCACCCGGGCTGTTCTTCGTACAACTTCCTTCTCGCTTCGCCCATCAACAGTTATTCCGCAAATTATAACGTCGAAAGAAATGTCGAGGCGCGCACCTTCGATTGATGCAATCAGAGCGGCTCGCGCCGCCTCGTGGAATGTTGCCACTTTGGGAGATCGTTGCTCAAGGCGGAATCGATGGCCAACACAGGTTTGGCAGTCGATTGAGAGTCTCCTTATTCGTGACCTATAATGATCCTTTTAAAGTTTTGCGTCGCCGTTTCGCAGGCGAGTAGAGAGGCATTAGTTCAAGCCAGCATTTTCCTCGCGCCTGACATCCACCCTTGATGCCTCTCCAAAGGCTGCAAATGTTTAACAGCAGAAGAACTAGTATATCCAAGTGAAGCATGGGGATTAAATAAAAACGAACAAAGCACAAAAAGAGAACATTCTTCAAATGCCTACCAGAGAACACTTTTTTCTTTGAATAGAATGGAAAAAAGGAATTTTCTTTGCCGCATGCAAACGAGGTAAAATATAAATTTTCCATTTCAGAAGCATCCTCAGGCAAGCACACATAAGTTAGAATTTAGCGAATCACAAGTGCTTGAAACAGTAGCACAGTATCGGATATTGATGATGAAAGTCTGGTCGTATATCAAAAACGCAATAAATTAGTTGGGTGCGTGTCAAGTCCCTGAAAACGTGCTCCAGGACAATTTAGTAATTTTCATTTTCATTAATAAGCATTTCATTTTGAATTTTTTAAAATATTATATAAAGTTGGCTAATAACTGTTTTTTGAGGTTATCCGCGTTTTGAGTTAAAAAATAGCCGACATTTCTTCTCCTTTGCCGGAGACCTCGTCAGGGCTAATGTCTGACTGGAGCGTTATGCATCAATTTATATGCTCATGGTGCGGAAAGGGGGGAAAGGAGGGGAGGGGAGAAGGGAAGGGAGAAGGGGGAAGAGGATTCTGGAATGTTCTTTCTTTATTTTCCTATTATTATTTTTTTATAAAGTACCATCATAGGCTTGTTTTTCAAACAAAATTTATAAATGTGACTTCAAATTCACTGTATTGTTAGGAAAATATCGCCAAAATGCTATCATCATCATCAAGGGTCAACAATCCTAGGATTGGTTTGACGCAGCCCTCCACTCAATTCTTCTATCGGCCAACCTCTTCATATTAACGTAGTTCCCCTCTTTCACATACTTTATGACCTGTTCTATGTAGCTCATACGAGGTGAAATGTTTTTTATCAAACGTAAATAAAGAGTAATTTAACAATACGGATATTTTAATCGTTTTGAAAATTTAACCTCATTTTCAGACTATATGAACTCAGAAAACGATCTTGAAATCTGGCCAGAAAAGAAAATATTTTTTCAAAAATGTATTTGCAAACAATATTCAATTTAAGACGTGTTTTTTGCCTCTAAAGTAGCATTTCTTTACGAAGAAAAAGACGCTTTCAGGTGTATGCTCATGAATGCCATACGTGGAAACCATCTCCACGTCATTGTTTGATAGAAATGCGTAGGAGTTAAGGCTATCGGGATGCTGAGAGAGGGAGATTATTAAATAAGATCCTTTTTGGCGAGGTGGTTAAACATGTACCTTTGGCTATATCAGCTAGAAGAGCAAGGTCACATTGTCTAGATTTCATAAAGTTTGAGTGGCTATTCTCCAGTTTCAAAATCCCGTGTTATTTTATGAAAGCCAGAAGTGAACAGATTCCGAAGAGGTTTGAAAAGTAGGCTGGTAACGATTCATAGATTCTTTCTTTTTTCGATTCAAATTTCCAACGCTATGTCTAGACTTTGAGCTTATACGAAGAAAGCCAAAGGTATTGACTATCCAAAGGTTCCCCCTACGTTATAATGTGAAGATCTCCATCCAGACCGTGCCTATTTTCCCCTCACCCCCTCTGAACATCACCAGATTTCCCAAATGATGAAATTTTGGCCACGAGTCTCTGCGGTTGGCAATAGATTCTAAACAAGGTAAATGACCTAAGGCCAGAAAAGCGTCCTGGAACAATACTTCTGCTGGCGCTCTTAAGATCAATTTGTGGAACACTTAAGTCAGTCCAAAGATATACGTTTACCTTTCGCCTCACGACCATAATTTTCCTTGTCATACAAGGCCTCCACCGCATCACGTACCCATTACCATTACTCCGAGACTTAATATACGAATGAGACCATCGATCGCCAATGCACGGCAATAATGGCCAGAGATTGGCAGTAGGACAAGGGAAGGGGATGGAAGATATAAATAAAATGCGGGCCGGTAAACCAAGTGGGTGAAAGAGAGGGGGAGGCATACCACACTAGGGGAAACAAAGAGAGAGGGAGGGAGGAAGGGGGTGAGGAGACAGAGGACCAGTCGAGCGGCAATCACCGAACGGAGTGTTCAATCAATCGTGCGGAGGGAAAGCACGCTTTTTTTTGCCCGATCCACCGCACACCGCGAGTGAGGCTCAGAGCGGATTGAGTGGGTACCTTTGGAGCGAGGCACTTGGAATTGAGAGGTAAGGCTAATGAACGGAACGGTCTGCAGGCAGAGGAGAATGGCAGCGATGATGTGGAGGACGTGGTCAATGGTTTGAGTGGGAAGTGCGCTTTGTATCAAAAGGAGGGGTTCTTCTAAGTGGGCCGATTTAATCCTTTCATCACCAGGGACGGAACCAACAGACTACCTTGGTTGTTTTTTTAATATCTCTTTCATCTCCATTACGGCCGCAAGAAGCAGTTGCTTCCATTGGGGCAAGTGGACCTTTAATTAACCTCGTCATCATTAGTCATCAACAGAATATTAGTTTTGCACTGCTCTCCTTTCAATATCGGATACCAAAACCATTCTCCTCTTTTAGATCCGTGACCTATCCGATTTACGATCCTTGATCCTATTTGCTTCATGCAAGGCCTTCTTTTCAATTCATTATTCAATTTATATTTTCCCATTCACTTCTCCTTGGCACTTGTTTTTTAGACTGTTATATCTCAAGAAGTGGCCGATAAGTATGTCCCGTTATTATTTCGGAACGTTCATTATAATCTCTTTCTCCAGCTCTTCTTAAGAGCCTCCTGGTACTGTCGTACAGATAGATAGTCGTCGATCGATCGATCGATAGACAGATAGATTGTCGTACAGATAGATTCAAAATGGCATTTTTCCCCCGTACTATAAGAGAACAGAATAGGCAGCATAGAAAAGGGATAGGTAGAGGAAATATTTTAGAGTATTCTGTAGTGCATGATGCATGTATTAACCCCTCAAATACTATAGATACTAACAATCTAGTTGCATGAGACCCTTTAGTTGCTTGCTTGCATGTTAGTAGTGTATGCTTGGTGATCTTCACCCCCTGCCACACACCCTCGCGGTGGCTTGCAGGGTATCATGTAGATGTAGATGTAGATGTACTGTCCCAGTTCATTCATTTTATTTCTAAACGCTTTTATCGACAGTTCCACTGCCATCGAGGAGCTGTAAATACTCCAAATGTAATTCTTTCGATGTATTGCGATGTGTTGCTTTCAAGCTTATAGCTGTTAGCCAACTCTTTTTCTGGTGGAATGTCCTCCTCACTTGGGCTATTCTACAGATTATTTCCTTTATCATCCTTTTTTCCTTCGTGGTACTTTTGATCTCTGCATAGCAATCCACTTCTAAAGTATTCCAGCTTGCTATTAAAAATTAAAAATAGATAAATTAGCATTGATCTTTTAAACTCCACAACTTATTTTTTCCACAACTTAGATTTCAACACACCATGTCACCTTCATGGCAAAATGAGTTTAAATCTAAGTCGTGACTATAAACTGATCATTAGTGGAATTTATATGGTCAATTCTCATTTATCCATTAAGGATTGTGTTCGCAAAATGAAGCCTGATACCATTTCTTCGGTAAAAATTACATATCTAATAGGAGATAAATACCCAAAAATATATCTCCATATCCAATTCCATTGGTAAGGTAAATGATGAAAATGTGCATTAAAATGTCCATTAAGGTATTATCAAAGGATTTTTTTTTAATGAGCACATGAGGGTTAAAAAGGTTAGCAAATGGAAACATACCTAGCATATTAGTATAAGTAAACATTTCGTATCTAATAACTGTGCCAATTTAATGCGAATCATCTCGGTTCTTCAATTTTAATGAAACATAAGAAATGTATAAAACATTCTCTAGATTTACATTTTCTACATATAAAAGCTACATTGCTATCTACATTTTCCAGCTCACTGGTGGTTGTTTTGTTCTCATTTAGAGTTATTACGTAATGCTGTCCACAAAACCTCCCAAGGTAGAATATGAGGTGGAAAATCAGCTGCTGAGTAGCCTAATTTTTTTACCTGATCGATTAAATATAAGAAATCTGTAAAGGTCTGAGTAAAGAAGCGTAAAAATACAGATATAAATCATGTGCGGTTCAAGCCATAGTGAGCCACAGAAGAGAGGATCGGTTATTGGTATGCATGTGTTATAGCCGTACAGTAGGACAAAATGGAAAGACACATCTTCATTGACCTGTCAAAGGTAACGGACCTGTTTCTCCAGGAATTGAGCAAAGAGCAGTCAACTATTATGTATCAAAATCAGTTATTTTAATGAAGCATAGTACATACTTAAACACCTCACTGTTGGTGAAAGTGCAATGCCTGTTTCGTCCTCTGCCTAAAGAATTTTAATCGTCAAAGTACAGTTTCGGAGATGGGAGTATGACCTCGACCAGGAGACTTATTGAATTCACCATATAAAACTTGAACTTCTTCCCACGGTTCTTTGAATTTTCAACACCGTGGGTTGCTTTTGACCACAACAGACGTTACATCAGCCCTCATCGTAAAACTAGTTTGTAGCATTTTTTACACTGGTCTACACAAAATACACAAATGCTAAAAATCTAACTCTTCGCAAGATCTCATTCCCCTTTCTTTATTCACTACCAATTAGATGAAAATTAGTTACACTGATTTCTTTCATATAAGTTTTCGTTAATTAATGAATGACGGGAAATTACCGTCGATTGAGCAGTTAATATTCCGGTCCAATGAACTCTAATAAGAAAATTAGCTCCCACATCCGTCTATGACTTATTAAAGATCGCCTCACTAATTCGTGGCGTCGCAGGGCGACTTGTTTGTACTTTATGGAAACGCTTCTCTGCACGAGGAGAATCTTCCAGAGTAAGTCCGGATGAAAATGACTGGGTGGGGAAAAAGAAATTTCATGGCCGTTAAAAGTCTCGTTCTCCAAGGAGAAAGCAAATGAAGTTTTTAAATGACTTGAGAAAGTAAGGCAAATTACTGAAATAACCATGAGAGCCAAGAATAACCAAACCAAGAGCCAAATAAGCTTGAGAACCAAGCCTTTATTTTACTTTGCTTATTAATTTTTAATAAAATAATAATATCTTTTAAAAGTAGATAAAATATTATCTCCAAGAGAAAGTAATTTAGCATCAATTTTTGATACTAAAATTAGGAGTTGATGGCTGTCGCGAAAATAATTTTCAAGATTAAATATCACTTATCTCTAATACTAGTAAAGAATTTATTCAATTAAAATTAAACTCTTTCATGTCTTAGCTTCTTATATTACTTACCTCTTTTTCAATAATTTTCTTTAAACATTATAAGACTATCTACGATTATTACTTTAACTAAGGCATATTACCATTTGGCAAAGGGTATTGTAATTTCCAGTTTCTGGCGTAACTTTGCGGAATAAATAAATACAAAAAATATTAATTTTTACGAAAGTTTTTAATTTTTCATAAATGAAATGAATACCTAATTTGAATAATGTACTATTTTGTACAAATTGTAACAAGATGTAATTTTCATATCGGACATTATCAATTGGTTAAAGTTCGAATTGTTTCTTTCTTTTAAAGTGAAAGTATTTACTGTTTACCCAAGTGATCTCTACGATCTCCATGATGCATACATTAAACTTGAGAGCTAAACTCTGCTTTCCCATTCTTCCCTGCAGGTTCAAGTGGGATCTCCTGCAGAGGGTGCCCTTCGAAGAGGTGACATCATCCGAAAGATCGGCGATTACGACGCCAGAGACCTTTCCCACAAGGAAGCCCAAAACTTACTCAAGACGGCGGGCAACAACGTCAATGTCGTCGTGCAGAGGTATGCGAAAACGGTTTCGAATGCACAAACTTTACCCTCTGGATTGCACGGAGCAGAATATTTAGCATGACTGTATCGTAGCAAGTATAATCTTATTCTTTGTGATTAATATTGCAAACCTGGTCATGCCATTCACTGCCACACACCCTTGCGGAGGCTTACAGATATTAATGTAGATAGTATGTAGATAGATGTAGATATTAATTCAATAATCAACCAAGGACAAAGGCATATGGTCCAATAGCACCACCAAGCTACACATTAGATGGAATAATGAGAGCTTCTAATTTGGCTTAATTGAAAATGTCCGAAGACTAGAATATCCAAATACCTAATTAATTATGGAAAACGATATCCCCGAAACCGGTTTTTCGATTGTCAAGGCAATCATCAACGGGGAGAGAGCCAGGCAAAGCAGGTCAAAACCTGTCGAGAGCCAAGCGAAGAGTGAAATTGGACTCTCCGCTTGGCTCTCGACAGGTTCTCTAGGTATAGAAATGATTGCAAACAATGCAACTCAATTGAAATATAAGCTCGTGATCGACAACATTTATGGAAATCGTTGGCTGAAAAGTAAAAATCTGTAAATTTATAATGGAATGTTAGTGGTGAAATGATGCTTGTACTTGGTGTTGAATTGATCGATGGATAAGAACCGTAAGAAATGATGTGATTCTGTTGCCAGTGAATGGCTTAAAAGGCTTCATACTAGTGTGTTTAATGTAGGCATTAAAATGGCCAAATGGTATCCCAAATGCACGGATCGATGGTGTTTTTACCCATGTAGATAATGTCACTAGAGTACAGTTGAGTTGGGGGTCGGGTTGGTGAAATGGTTACAGTACTGGCCTCTAACCTTCGGGTCCATGATTCGTATCCTGGAATTGGAAGATAATTTTGATTGTTAAACTGGCCCCTACTTGAATGATTTGTAAAGAGCATTCGAGTCAGTACTCCGTCCGTCAGATTGGACGCTAAGCCGTGGTCCATTTTGGCGCCTTTTGTCAAGAGCAGACTAATACTGACGTCGAGTTTCTCTCCACCCTTCCTCCTTGCCCTTCCATTCTCATCCTTACACCTCTCCTCTGGGTCTGAAGCGCCGACGGGTAGAGACTTGAAAACAGTTGAGACAACGCACTGTGATAAAAATGATATTTTCCGTACTCTTCTTGTATGATGTTACATGGAAATCCGGGCTAGTAATTACAAATTCACTGGCATTCAAGAGGGAAAGGAGACTGATTTTCGGTGGCAAACGTCATCTTCCAGGAGCTCGGCGGCATCCTACTCGTCCAGCTTCTCCTCCTCGACCATGACTTCGACCACGCAGCAACAGCAGACGTTCGGTCCCCCGCAGGCGTCCAACCCGCCGGTGGCCGGGGGCGTAGCGACGCCCTTCACGGTGGCCTCGCTGCCGCGCTCCTCCTCCATGCCGCGCTCCACGGCCCCCGCGCCCGGCGGCGGCGGGGCGGCGCTCAACGTGGTGCGGAGCGGCACGCCGGGCCGGGCCGCGTCCCCGATGCCCTCGTCCATGTCGGAGGCGCTCAAGAGCCCCGTGGAGATGCTGCCGCACACGCTATTCCCGGTGCCGCCCACGAGCGCGGCCGCGGCCGGCGCCCCGCCCCCCAGGGCCTCCTCGCCCTTCCCCTGCTTCCAGCCGCCGCCTTCCACGGACCCAGAGCTCGAGGTGGTCACCAACCAGGTGAGTCCGAAACGCCCTTTCTCAGCTTAACTATTGTCGCTTCTGAACTTAAGCTACGTTTTCATGTGGCTGTTTTTGCGTTGCATTGACGCTGCGTTGTGCGTCAGGAGAACACCCTGTTTTCAGCAGGGATGTGACCCGAAAAGGCACTTTACGTTTCGTGCCGTACCAGGGAGGCACCCGAACTCGTAGTCCAAGCCTCGGCTTTGAATGAGACCGAACCCTTCACCACGGATGGTTTATAGCACCAACTAACCAGTCACACTGTAGTTGATAACTTCTTAAAGTTAAACATAAATCGCACAATTATGTTCATCTTTGTGTTGTACTATTCACGTTGATGAAAACGGTTTTTTAAACACAGATATACGATATATATTAACCATTTTACATGCATTAGTAAACCAAGCCAGTTTAATGTACATTAAATTACTAAAGCATGTAAATTGGTTAATATCTATCGCATGACTGCGATGAAAAAACCTTTTTCATCAGCGAAACTAGTCGTTCGTCTTTGCAACACAAAGACGAACATAGCTTTGTGATTTATGTTTAACTTTAAGAAGTTATAAACTATAGTGTGACTGGTCAGTTGGTGCTATAAACCACCCGCGGTGAAGAGTTCGGTCTCATTCAAAGCCGAGGCTGGGACTCCGAGTTCGGGTGTCTCCCAGGTACGGCACGAAACGTAAAGTGCCTTTTCGGGTCACATCCCTGTTTTCATGCCACCGGCAGCGCCAGCAGCAACGCACCAAAACATATGACGGTGGTAAACCGTGGTTATAGGTGATAATCCGTAGCGAAAGAATCACGTGACGAACAAATGACAGGTAGAATGCGTTGTTTCTCGCTCTGACGCAGCTGCGTCAACGCAGAAAGATTAAAGTTGACCAACTCCGACGGCAACGCAGGCTGCGTTGGCGTTCTCGCTTCTGATTGGTGGCGCAGTGTGCGTCAACGCAAAAACGGCCACATGAAAACGTAGCTTTATCCTACGTCCATCCAGCTCAGCTGAAAGCGCCATTCCCCACTCGTCACTCGAGGCTTAATTGAAAACTACACCATCTGGGGTGTATGGTGAGAGGTACTAAACCTCGTTCGAACGTAAGAAATGGAAGAGTAGGGGAGACTTTCTTACGCGTAATAAATTTTAAAAAAAGATTATTTCTAACAAGGAAGCTAAAATGTACTGCAGGATGCATTGGCATATTAACCTATGGTTTAATAATGAAGCCAGAATGCGGGTGCTTGGGAAGAATTCGGCCCCACCTACTCCGTACAAAACATCGAGTTTTGCACGGTCCCTTACGGAGACTAAATGTGAATTTAAACATAAATAACAAAGATACCGACCCAAATTTCATTGCAGTGGCATCAGTATATATTCATAGGGTATTTAGCACAAATTACTGCACCATACAGCATCACCAACCAAAAGTTTTAAATTTTGGAGCACAAGGAAGGTGAAAAAATACAGCATGTCAAAGCTTAACGACGGCGTAACATAATACTTAAACTAAAGGTACCCGAGTACCTCCTCGACTGAGCTTTCTCAGCTCCTCTACACGGTAGGAAGTTGGTAGCTTCAAATTCGATGCGATAATATTTACCGCATCATTTATTTTAAAGTCTATACTCGGAGGTATTCAATGCTGTAACACTCAATCGTCACTCCCATGATAATTATCCCTACAATTCCGCAATCCTCGCATATAGATATCCACTCGGTTTGTTTTCCCGTTCCTATACTGAACCTCAGTAGTAGGGAGCTGACGGGCAACACCAACGTGATGCGGGTTGGCTTTCCCCTTTACTGGACTGGAGTCCCTGCCAAATGTCCCTCCCTTCCTTCTCCTCTCACACCATCCTCCGCCAAAAACTTTTCCAGAAAAATCTCATTTCTAACCCCTCCGAGCCCTTAACCCTACCCCCATCTCCAATCTCCCCCCATTTTCGCCCACCCCAACCTTTCATCTTTCAACGAGTTCATAGAAAGCTTTGATTTCCCAAGAAGCCCCGGAGATAAAACTCGTCCCTAACTTATTTGCCATGAATTCAGAGGAGAGGACTCCCGAGTTCTGAGAATAAATTAATGACTCCTATTAGAATACAGGAGTTTTGAGTGAGAATTCAAAAGTTTTCAATGGAAATACAGAAGGAGTTTTGTGTGTTCTTGGATGCAAACCTGATGTCCGCATTATCATGGAGGGGTTTTGGAAGCAGAAGAAATTTTAAAAGCTAAAACCTTCGAGGTGAAACAACAAATACCTCTAAGCCATTCACCGCTAACATTACTCATTATATAAACAAATATAGGGTAGACGGACAGATTTATCCAAGATTGTCGCAAAAATTTCCTCGGAATAAAAAATAATTAATTGTATTACAATAAATGGAGAAACGGGGTAAAAATTTAGTTATTTTTTCAATAACAACATTTTTGATGCAACCACTAAGCTCCAGGAATTTTCGCAATTACTGTGCCCATTTGGAATGAATTTAGACAATAGATTAGTGGGATGATTTACTCCGCGAAGATCAGATATTTACATTTTACTGAATCAATGGCTTTGCTAATATCATGAAGGCTTAAATAGAAAAGTGGCTACCAAAATATTCTCGTACATCTTTAAGCACTCATAGAGGTTAATTCAGATCAAAGAGATTCCTTCCGACCAGATAAACACAACTAATCAGTGTATAAGGATATTAATTCTAGAAATCAAAATTTTCAGAGAAACTGTAGCACACCGGAGGGTTGATTAGCCCCCAATCCCCACCTCCAACCCTACCCTAAGGAGTTGAGTCCAGGCTTCGCCATCGATGAGTTCCACCCTCTCCAATCAAAGAGAACCCTCGGGTTTCCTCAGAAGTTATGACGCAGTTAGTATCCTACATCCTAGATATCGCTGGACTAACTTGAATAAAATTTCATTTATCACAGTTCAAACCTCTTTCCGAATTTAAGAGTGACCATTGGGAGATAAAAAATATGTATGCATACGTCTACACTTATTCATGGCTCCGTGGTCTTATTATTTAATCAGACATATATTTAAATTGTCAATGCAACCCTTTTACCAAGCAGAAGCTCGCATTCCCAATTCAGGATGAGTTGTCACGATGCATAAAGTTACCTGCAACGCGGCAAAATCTCAGATAATGTCCAAACTTCCATTCATAGTTATTCTTTCTTTCAAGGAAGTGCACTTTTTGTACAAATAAATACATATTTATTGCCTACATTATAGAAAAATATCGCATTTACGGCATATTGTACATTGATCCGCTCAAGGCAAAATAAATATTTAATTCTAGATACTTTGAACGTTAATATGTTACCAAAAATTATTGAATTTTGAGACTGGGAAACGTTATTCTAGGCTAATCATTAAAACCACAGAACTATCTGACAGCGAAGATGCTAGGATAATTGGCTGAATTCGTGTTTTGGACGAGCTAAATCACAGCACAGCTTATCTCATGTAACCTTAGGCACATCTTACTATCTCACGGTTAAGGAAAAAGTTGCTTAAAATGTTTTAAGCTAAATCTCACCACTTAATTCCATTACAATTTAAGTTTGATAGGGAAAATGTGATTAATGATCAAGTTTTCATTCAATGAATATGTGGGTTATACCACTTGTTATCGGGTTATGCCAACTTATTATCGGGTAGATCAATTAATGAGAGGAATTATTGGGATAATTGGTTAATTAGTCTGGCAACAAACTTGAAGAGGTTATGTGGAATGAATTCACCGGCGACAGCAAGAAGAAATCCTCGCAAAAAAGCAACAAGTTGGCCGCGATGACTTGTTTCTTACGTTGGAGAACGCACGACGATAGAAGAAGGCTGGCGGCTTGAAACCAGTGCTAGCAGTGCATGTGATCCACGATCCGCTTCCATCTTTAATAAGCGCCCGCGCACGTATCCCCATCGAACACACCCTGGCCGATGAAGTGAAACGAAGACGATCTGATAAAAAAAAGCCGACACTCAACCGTTATAACTTAACCGCTCAAATCGCTTCCTCTGGATAAATTCGGGGGAGATTGCAGAATCGGCACGGAAAGGTATTTTGAGATTGTGATTCAGCACAATCCGAGTGCTCTCGAGAGCCTTTGGCCGCGAGATGAAAGCGTAAAAACTTAATTTGCTCCGACAGAAGTTTAGCCGGGGTTCATGCAGAACCTTATCACGCTTCTATTCTTAGGGTGCGGGTGTTCACACTTTTCCCGCCATAAAGTTTTAAAGGTGAAGTCACTTTTAATTTTCGCAATGCGCCCGCGAGGATCATTCGCAGGGAAAGGGTGGCAGGACTTGACAGGTCTTTTTCGAAAGGAATGCCACCTGGGAATAAGGGTCATCGTGGAACTAACCACTCTTTTCCGATGAATAGAAATTTTTCAATAGCTTACATTAGCATGGCTTAGTTAGTCCAAATTCTATGTGATTATCTATGGTTTCCTTATCTGCATTACAAAATGAATAGAACTTCTTACTACATAATGGGAATTGACTACCACAAAGTTATGTTATTTTTCTGCAATTTTGGCTAGTTGTATCATAGATTAAGTTTTTCTTTTATTGTATTTGGAGGCCAAACCAACTCGAAACATTAGAAAATCAATTTCTTCAACCCTGCATCCACACATTCAACGTAATTTCTCCATTTGTATTCTCAAGAATAGAATGGTGACCCAAATCGTTACAACCACAGACTAGTACTGTATCCATTATTGAGCCGAGCCTTTCGTTTTTCTAAATATGGATATCACATCAGAGTAAACAGCTCCAAGGTGATAATTACCTTCTGGTAAAGTGTACGTTATTCTGCCTGTGGGATATTGTTTTTTATCATCTCGCTTTCAAAAACTAGAATTGTATTATTATCTAGCTATATTTGATATACGTTCAAGAAAAATCATATTTTGTGTCTGCGAATGATTATTATCAACTTTGCTAATGACAATGGCATTCAAAGGTTTAAATAAATAATTAAAATATAGGACAGAGATAAATTATACTTCGTGAAAATTAATCCCACTCCATATATAGTGTAGTGACGGTTTCACAAGAAGAAATCAATTGTACAAGGTGAAAAGAGAAAAGGGGCTATTTTCCGCTCAGTCATTCCTGAATTTGGGGAGTTTCTCATGTATTTCGTTGCTTTACGCGATGCGATTTTCACTCTGCATCTCTCCAAGCATCAGCTGGACTGCACAAGAAATTCGGAGAACAGCCCTTAAAACGCAGCTAACTACGAACTTGAAAAGTCGCTTGCTTTCGCGCCCTTGGTATTTAACGGAAGTCTCTGTCCGCCAATAAGTCTAAATCTGTTCTTCGAGGAAAAGCATTGCCGATAACTCCTACCACTTTCCTCGTCCGTGGCCGACGTCTCGGATCTTAATCTTATTTTGGATTCTAGGAAGATTTGAACTTGATACAACAAGGAACATCTGCTCGTATGATGATCATTAAGCTATTTTTAGCAATTATATTCCATGAATTGTCAGTATCTGTCAATTTAATGGCTGCATTTCACTAAGGGCGTCCATCGCTGGGCTAAACTAGAATAACCGGCAAGTTAGCCTCAGATTAGGTTCTCCCGTGGCCAACTGGGATTTCGCTAATTACCAGATGAACGCTTTACTACCGCTCACCAGAGGAAACAACGGTGTTTGAGAGATTCTCCGGTAATTCTACCGATAAATCTTCATACGAGTAAAATTATTTGGTTTTTAGATTAATCAGGATGCATCCGATGGCAATTCATAGGGTATACAGCACGCATTTTACTGTTGGCATGGTTTTCTTACTTGTTAAAATTCGAATTATATATGTGTGCTTACGGAACCGGATGTGAGTAAGCAAGCTAGGACCAGACAAAGACGTTAGTTATTGGAGACTCCGGAGTGTTATCACAGCGCATGAAAATACCAGGGTTTGTGGATTACACCCACCGACCTATTGCTTTGCAGCTGTTTCTCTTTCCTGAACAGCCTGTCCTTTCTGAAACATTCAATTTTTTAAAAATTGAATGTCGCTTTACTCATATGTTGTATATATCCACCTATAGATGTCTGTTTAATTAGACTCGGAAGACAATGCACATCGTGTAGATGTTGTCCAAACTTTATTATTGTTTTTATTCAAAGTGCAATAACTATAGCATGTTTCATTTCAATCTGCTGTAATAATGATGATAATCCCTTATATAAAATTCTAAGGTAATTTATCCCTTTGCGAATGGTATTGATGTTAATGATCTATGAAATGTTGTTGTACCATCACGTATTTCTTCTTATGTAGCCCAGATGATGGAATTCATTAAATTCTGATACGTTGGCAGACGATGATATTTTTATTCCCCACTGACCTATACTCGCTATTTTGATAAAAGTAGGAATTTTTGAGGAATGGAAGAGTATCGGAGGAAGGGTGGAGAGAAACCGGGCGTCGGCATTAGCCTGCTATTTACGAAAGAGGATCCAAGAGGATCACGGCATAACATCCTAACCGACCGACGGAGAACTGAACTCGAAGTGCTCTCCTCAAGTAGGGACCGGTATACCAATGAAAAATCCTCCAGTTCGAAAACTCAAACCCTGGCCCTCGGGATGGTAGGCTACTACCCTATCCACCACACCAACCCAATCCCCCACTACATAAGAGGTGACTCATTATTGATTATTTTGTAACCTGCGACACCATCTAGTTTCTTCTAAGTAGTTCCGTGCGCGAACGGCCTTAGGCGAACATGCGAAGCACTGGTTACCTGGAGCGAAATACACCTGCTCGATGGATTGTGAGGGACTGCGTAGATCTGAATGGCAGAGGTCATTTTCCGCGCGGAGGGGGCAAGGGGTTGGCGGGCCGCGAAGGAGATTTCGGCAGATTCCTCCCCCCCTCCCCATCCGAAACATCTCCTGTTCCTTCATTCCTCCATCCGCCCCTCTACCCCCTCCACCGGTTTTCCGGGAACAGGGGAGAGGGTTGGGGAGTGGACGCTGCTTCGGCGATTCTATTTCGGAGATATAAGGCAGAGGAGTGGGCGGGGATGGGAAACCCCTTCCCCTTCCAAGCGGAGGCGTTCCTCGCACAAGAAGCCACCCATCCCCTCACTCCACCCCCACCCCACCCTCCACCCCAAGCCCTTGCCTCCACCCCCGTCACTCATCCGAAGGGAAAAAAGCTGGGAAGAGTGCACGAACCAATATCCATGCGTCGCCCACGGTATCACGTCGATTGTTGGAACAGATTCCACCTGTGTGTCGGTGATGCACGGCTCGCTTCGAGATATTATTGGAACGACGGCGCTAATTTTACATCGAATGTGGTTAGTGTTCTAACGAGCTGATGTTAATACGCCCGAACGTGGCGCTAATTTTACGTCGATTATGGTTAGTGTTCTAACAAGCTGATGTTAATACGCCCGAACGTGTTTATGTCATCACGAAGCAATCTTTGCTAAAACAATCTACCTCATGAGGCTTTATGAAAATTGAAACGAAGGAGCCATTTTCCGACAAAGCATGACTCTATTATGCAAAATAATGGACTTATGAAGGTGCTAGCCAATGGAAAAATCAAGTCAATTCAATCTTTCGAATGACCACTAGGGATTGCAATGATTCTAGAAGTAGAATCAGGTTTTACGGTGCTCCAATTTCGCAGGTTATATCACACTGTCTAATTTAATTTAGTCTCGAGCTTAGTAGGTACATAGGCAAGCACAACACCTATTCCCGAAGAGATTTTTGAACCAGCGACCATCGGATTTTCATGACGGAGTATGCCCAAAATCAATGAGATGATCCTTCGTAATATAGTTAGAGTAATAGATCAGAGTAGGACAGTAACTCTTTCACCTATAGTGAACAATAAAAAACACGAGAATTATTTTTCCTAAATTACTTTTTCCAAATATTAGGTATTGAATTAGAAAAAAATTAGTTCTATCATTGTTCTTTCTGGAGTTTCCCAACACAATTTTTATTGATTCATTTGTGCGTTTATAATGACGAACCTAGATTGATACAAGAGAAAATGTGGAACTGATGCTCAAATGTCACCAGCCAGGATACAGGTATGCCTGGCTAGGCTTTCATCTACGAATAAAATTGATGGTGGCGAGTTTGCTTTGTGCAGTTTAGACCTAGTAGATATAAAAAACTTGGTTGATCCCACAATGTTTTCGACGCTACCGGTTTCAACTTTTACAGGTAATCCTCAGAAGTAAATTGAAACCGGTAGATTCAAAATAAATTGTGGAATCAATCAAGTATTATATCTTTACTTTCCTCTACGAGTCTGCTGCTGAAAACCTGTTGAAAATTTGTTTCTCCAAATTGAAAAAAAAATTCTATTCCTGACTGTTTGAATACTAGAACCAAATATTCGTGGCTAGAATTATGGCAAATTTTACGTCTATTGTTACAACCAAAGAATAAAACACCGAAGCGTACGTAAATGCATGCAGCTCTCACCGACGCAGCAGCTCGCAGTCTAATGCTGCCATATATTACTTCTTTTTTTTTACCTATCGCCTCGCGTGTCTGAGAGTGCTGTTATATCATACTCCCCAGCGATTCATTCGTCGGCCTACATTTAGACCGTTCGCTTCCGTTCCGATTTCCCGATCATAAAACAGAAGAGTCCGAAGGACCGTCCCTCCGCATCGCCCAAGCCTTGGAAAAACATCCACCCACACCGCTAAAAATAAAGCGGCCGGAGTGAAAGGAGGGATTTGAAGTATATTTTTGCCTCAATCTGCACTAAAACTGAGGTTGATTAAGGGATTAAGTTCCACTTTATAATTGAACCGTTCCTGAACTTTATATCAGGGAAACAAAATCCTAACAACTGTAAATGTTTAATTATATCTTTCTGGGGTGTCCTGAGGTTTTTAGTTTTTTCCCTGTTTTTTTGTTCTAGTTCAATCCTAGGATTTTTGTCTAGGAACGGATATCTTTTGATTTATGTCCAAGAATTATATCGCCCATGAACAATCAATAACTTTTGAATATGCCATTATGATGAAATGTTACTCTAAGTTTTATAATGCCTATTTAACGTTAACTGAGAGTTTCCGTTAGGCGTCAATTTCGTGGTTACCGATAGTTAAGTAACCTTAAAGCATATAGTGTAGCGAGTAAGTTGATGACAGCATCAACTACGAAAAGGCATAAACACACAGACATCCATAGGATACTTTCGAGGCTTTCCTCATGCTATTAATATATTTAATAAAACTAAGTCAAGATATTTTAATTTATAATAACTAATATTATTTTACGACGATAATTTGCATTTAAAATTTTCTGAGTCCTTAAAAGTAAATAATTAACATTGGTACGTACAGCGCGATTATTTCACTGATGCTTATGCAAAAGTGTATCCGTAAGAATATCGTTCATTTTCTCTGCTGATGTACTTGCGCGCTCATGTAGTTACTCACATACGATTATCGAATTCAATGACCAAGAGAGCACCTTTTACTCATTTTGTCCCAGGGCGAAGATTTTGTTAACACTCTCAGTTTTGACGTAAACATTTACAAAGGGCATATAATATCGATTATTAAGAACTAAATTTCTCTAAATGAAACCAGGCAGTTTGGAGAAATGATTGAATGCGGAATCTTAAGAACACAGTTGGGAGAAAACGGGAATTGTCATTACTCGTACTATGGGGGCCTCTTCTTTTAAGTTTCTTCAATCAATGTCATTCTTCGCCAACCTCGTGCAAATCCCATCACAGTTTACTCACTTATCAAACATATTTGCGAATATTCAGATTCCAAGATACCACGTAATGCTCATGTTTCATTATCTCCGATTAACGTGAACTGACAGTTAATGCGCCATTAAGTTAATCTTTATTACCGACTCATCGAGTTTCATTAAGTACCACAAACAGATAACTAGCAAGATTAAGCATCTGCAGGAACAGAATATATCTGAGTAATTTTTCAAAAACGTAAATGACAAAATAAATACTATAAAAATGGGACCCATACTCAGTATGTGTTCAAGTACTCAATACGGTATTTAAGCAAGAAAATATACACAGGCTTTAATCTTATTTTTATGCGTCCCAAAGAGGTCCCACGCTTTGAAAGAGTGTGACCCATCATGATGCACAAATTGCTATTAGGCTCATCTGCTGGGCTTTACTGATGTTCTAGGTTTTGGTGAAGCAATAGTTCTCAGCATAAATCAAACAGGGGGGTAGCACGACCGTCAGTAAGGATTAATTTTCACGCTCAGGACTCAAGTGATGCTTTTGGAATCGTTCCAAAGGGCATCCTTTAAAATAAAGAGGGAACACAACGCAAGAGGCACAACAGGCGATGGTTGGGCTAAAATTAGTCCTCTGGTCTAAACTAATGGCATAAATTCTGGTGGCAACGGCAAAAGTCGGATTGTAGGGCGCAGGCTAAAACGTGCACCACAGCTTTAATCGGAAGGAAGTTCTTCAAGCGATGGCAATACAGGCCTGGTCTTCTCGGTGATTGGAGAAATAAAGCAGGGCCAGCAGAAATTTACACTGTATACTCGCCATCGTGACGCGATTGCTTTCGCTTCGACATTTTTAAGCGTTTAAAAGAGAACCAAGGTGAAAAAACAGCAAAAGTTTATGAATGAAGATTCGTATCCAATCATTACACTCTACGATGATGAATGCAAGACCGTTGTGTCATGGCTACGAAATCAATTAGCTAGAGCAAAATAATTTATAGATGTCTTCGAGTGAAGAATAACCTGTAAAAGTTTTTGTGGGTTTTTAAAGCATTTTACTGTACATATTCTTGAAATCAATTACATAAAATTCTTAGGCATAGACTTCATGTAATTTGATCTAGATTTCGGCAATAACTGTTTTGTTCCAGATGTCATCAACGTTTAAACCTAGGCCGGTTACAGTAAAACATGTGAGGAAGTCTCGCGAAGTACCTAATTAATGTAATGAAGTTGAACATTAGGTGCTTTTATCAAAGTATTGAGTGAAACCTTTTCATGGAATAAGCATGAGGCTGACGATAGTTATAAGATCCAGATTCCTTCACGTTCGAAAGTGGGTCAGTTGATCGAAATATTTTCTATGCATACAGAGATATAATAGACACCTTATGCGGAAATACGTAAATATGAAGAGAATAGCCGATAGAAGAACTCAGTCTAGAGCTGCGTCAAACCAATCTGAGGATTGTTGACTGATGATGATGATGATGAATAGACACCTAATAATAGAAGGTAGTTGAACGTGACATGACGATGAAGTAACTTCAAAGGTAAATTTTGATTCTACGAGAGTCATATAATTAAAAGAACACATTTTATCAGCTTCACTTGAATAACTATACCAAAAGATTTTCATGTAACAAATGTTTCCGGTCAGAAGCTAGACAGCCAATTTTTTTTTTTCATTTGCACTCAACTTCACTTAGGTTGAAAAATGACTAAGTTTTCGAAACTTATGTTGGTAATGCTACACACTGAGGATTTGTTTTCTGTTAATACACCCTCTCAAATTTTGATCTGTTCAGAACAGAATCATTCTCATATAACGAATGCGAATAACATTCTGTACACCTATTCATTTTCCTTTCATGCTCAACCTGTAACATTGAAGGAAAGAATACTTCGATGAGTAATTTATAGGTAATACTATAGCTAAACATTGCTACCTTGCGTTACTTGGTGGATTTTCTGACGTAGTTAACATTCAAGAAATTTTAAACAAAGCGGACTCGAAAGTCCGTAATCATTTGTAATTGTTTTTCAGTGGCCCCTTAATGAATTTGGTTGCCTATGCATTTCAAGTGACGTATACACAACTGTTAGAGTGGAGATAAAATGCTACCCCCCAAGTCGTCACTCTTCGCTGTTGATAAGATAAACGCATAACATTCATGTTTCGTGATAGTAACTGGTGAACACCATAAAATCTTAGTTAACTTAATGGACAACGCCATCAAAGCAGTCGTAAAAAAATCGCAGTTAAGACGTAGGGAAGCCGTTCAAAATTAAGCACTTAAGGTATTAGCCATGGATTTTTATATGGTTTTCATTTTTGAAGATGAAAGTAAATAACAACAGATTTGAATGCCATAGGCATACGCGTGCAATCATAGACTATAGATCCCATTTTTATGTGACTCGTTAAAATATAAAGTCTATTAAATCGTAATATTTCGTCTGAACATCCCCCATAACGGTTTATATATGTACTTAAAACAAATACCATGGAGGGTAATGAAGCAATGATAATGAAATGGTAATGATTTGTAATAAAAGAAGGGTAAGAAATTACAGTGGTTTACCGACGGGGGGGTTGGGTTTAAACTCCCCAAAAACATTCCCGTTATTTACTATATTTTTAACTAGTGTTTGGAATTTTGCTAATTGGGCTGAAAAATATAGTTGAGTTGTCTTCACGAAAAGAGAATGGTAATTTAATAATTGTTTAAGTGGATAATAATCCAAATATCATTTTACAATCATGCATATAAATATTAATGAACCCCCCCCCCAGAAGGACATCCTGCGTACGCCACTGAGTAATTAGCAAACGGAGTTATGAAATTGAGACTCGATGCTAAAAAATCATCAAATAATTTACAAACACCCACGCATATCGGCGACAACCAACACATTAATTTGGTGAGTAGGATTACACGATAGTGGAAGACTTATCCACTTTAGCACTCCTTGACAGAAATCCAAAACAATCGATGTAAGTACGGTTGATACTCCTTAATATTTGATAATTATTTGTTAAGAGTGATTAAGGAGAATCGATGGTCCAAAATGCTGAAAAAAAACTACGACTGTTAGATAAGAAGATTGATGATTTAAATATTCGTACATTTTGGGGAAAGAAATGTAAATCAGCACTATTTTGATAGAGTATTCATAGAGCTTGTATGCTATCTTCTCGCAATCATCGTTGTGTTAAGGCGGCTGTATGAATGTATACGAAAGTTTCACTTTCTTCTGTGGAATATTTTTTTATTTTTGGTAATCAGCCTTTAGATATACACTAAAATACATGCTATCTTCTCGCAATCATCGTTGTGTTAAGGCGGCTGTATGAATTTATACGAAAGTTTCACTTTCTTCTGTGGAATATTTTTTTATTTTTGGTAATCAGCCTTTAGATATACACTACAATACATGCTATCTTCTCACAATCATCTTTGTGCTAAGGCGGCTGTATGAATTTATACGAAAGTTTCACTTTCTTCTGTGGAATATTTTTTTATTTTTGGTAATCAGCCTTTAGATACACACTTAAATACATGACGACCATAGGATATTGGAAAACATGGTGCAAGGGGGAAATTATTAAAAGGGAAAGGACGAGGACAGTTAAGAAACCATTATCTTGCAAAGACATAGGTCGCCAACCAAAAAATTCAGCACTCCATCTATATGAATTAAGCCAAATTCTCATTGGTTACCGAAATACTACAATTAGATTCGAATTAGACCTAGGAAAGCAATTTACATGACATTAGGTAACGAATGCGAGAGCTACACGAAAAGACATTGAAAAAAAGGAACGAAAATGAACATTTCTTGAACACACGAAAAGACATTGAAAAAAAGGAACGAAAATGAACATTTCTTCAATGAGAATTTCTGCCTAACTTGTGTGAATACTGTGACACACTCATACTCAGTGATTCAACCCGAAGTTGTTTTGATAGGTGAGGGAAGAGCTCACCCCGGACTAAGGCGTGTGAATTTAACATATTCAGGGTAGGGGGCCCAGTTCCTTTCCCTGAGCCACCTCGCACTCCGAGGATTTATCATTCCGGGGCGTCCAGAGGCTTCACCCGGACTTGAACCCGGGACCCTTCGATCAGTACCCAAGCGCTCTACCCTCTGGGCTACCACGCTCCTTTAGACACACAACGAAAATGAATATGATTTTACTTATCATTACCAACCGATAACTATTAATGTTATCTTTTCATCTGAAGGATAGCATGTACACTCTTTCTCACTCAATTATCTTTTATATCCGACAAAATGAATAAAATAATGCATTCTCATTAATCTTTCTTATTTTCCTCCAATGATCATCAGCCCGTGAAACATCCAAATCAGTTGAATTCAGTAGGTCTCTCCATCAGTTGAGTCATGAAAGAAATCAAATGAGGATGCTGGTAGTGAATTCGGTAACTGCAAATTAATAGTACGTAGTATCACCAGATATTATTTAGATTATACAGCAGTGCAAGGGAAAAATTAATTTTAGCCCTTGAAATACTATTTAGCTTCATTTCGTATCATTACAATCATCTTCATCGGTCAACAATCCTAGGATTGGTTTGACGCAGCCCTCCACTCTATTCTTCTATCGGCCAACCTCTACATTTTGACGTAACTCCTCTCTTTTACATCGTTCACAACTTGCTCCATATACCTCATACGAGGCCTGCCTTTTCCATTCTTCCCGTTCACTTTTCCCTCGACGATTGTCTTCATCAGGCCATCGTGTCTCAAGATGTGGCCCATTTAGTTGTCCCGTCTTCTTTTTAATGTTTTCAGTAGACATCTCTTCTCTCCCACTCTTCTAAACACTTCTTCGTTTGTCACTCGATCGATCCATTTTATCTTCATTTTATGCTTCCAGCCTGGACTTCTCTGCTTCTGTTATTTTCTCTGCTGCTGTTATTGTCCATCATTACAATATTCTTACATATTTGAAAATGCCATCTAGCTTTTTAAGTTTTCAAGATTTCAATGCTGTTATCAAGCATGCGTTCCCACCTTGGCCTAATGCAATTTGAGGTGCTTTGCTGCTGTTCTAGTTGAGTCATCCGCTTAATGAGATTCAAATCACTCATGACGCTGTTCCTAAATGCCCTTGCTCCATTTACATCGAGATTATCTCTACGCTTCCTGAAGTGGCTGATGCAAACCCAGAATCATGTCAGCATTGCTATGGAAATATATTTCGACAGAAAAAAATGAGAAGGGTACAGCAATGAGTAAGCATTGCGGATCCATTCCATTACTCACTTTGCCGGCATTGTAGGGCGTGAGCATTTGATTGTAATATACCTTCTATATCCCTTAGTTTATTCTCCAGAATTTAATTTATTTTAAAGGACCGATTATGTATAGGATAAATTAGTTTCTCGATTACTAAAGTACAAAAGCAATTTTCTCATAGAACTAACTTAATCGTCCAACATTCACAATTTAGACAAAATATCAGTCTTTCAAATTTGAGATTTCCTATACATGCAAATTAAAACTAAACTGATTTTGCTTCAAGAGGAAAGAAGTTAAAATAATTGAAAGGGAATCAAAATATCACTTTTTGTTAATAGAGTAAGAAATAACGTTTTTACAGGAAAGTTTACCACGGGTAACCATGGGACACATTCAGAACTGAATAATGTCAATTTGCACCAAAACTACCATTCATAAGACACACACGATTAGACCAACCTTTTCAGAAAACGAATTGAGGCCACCACAAGAAATACAAGGCGAGCTATTATGTCTTCGAGTCCAGTCATAATTTCGCAACATGGAGCAAACGCCACAGACACCATTGGAAATGGTAATACCTTTTTAGCAATGAGGAGTCTGTCAATCAATATTGAAGACGAGATGCAGGTTCCCCTATTTAAGTAAACGGTCATAAAAGGGATACAGGATGCAGGCATCCGCCTGACCCAGTCCAAGGGGCTAGTGTCTGCTCTACTCCAACTTCTGAGGAGCTCCGATTGAAAACGTACATACCATCTGGTAAATTAAGAAAATTTTCTCCGTGCTCCAAGGTGTTTTCTTTACAAAAAAGAGACAAATCCAGTCGCTAGTTTTTAGGTGGCTGAAATGGACAGGCAAACATATAAATAAGTGGAAGATAGCTCATTTGAGAGGATTTAAGAAGCTACATGTATGTACCTATCACCAGAGTACCCAACTAGTCACTTCGACGTGTGTGGCAGGAGGTGAATTCTCACCAAACGTGCCTCATGTATATATTACATATTGTATGCATGTACAAAGTATATATTACAATTTATCGCTCAATAAGAAAAACTGGCGATAGCTAGGCGTGCACGATCATTTGAATGATGAATACCTCCATAGGAATATAATTTCATGTTTGGGTGTCCATTACAGGGATTTTTTTTAGTTCAAATTTTCAATTTAGACATGTAAATGTGCAGTTCATATGGGTTAGTTGAGTTGAGACCGTTTTCACACATGTAGAAATATTCATGGTTCTACGGGTATTCACCGCATGCATTGGTTTGGGCAAGAGTTTTTCTAGTGTTCCCTAATAACGTTCTCATGTACACCTAACACGCTAATAGCTGACATTACACCTACCTATACTGTTATAAAGGTACCTTTTATGGTATCTGATAGTTGCGAGAATTAAGACTTTTTTAAGTTATCTGTCGTCCAGTTAAACGGTCTAACCTTGTTTAGACAATCGAATCAACTGACATTTTGAAGGGGGTTCCATAAAAACAATAGTTAGAACTATTGTAGGAGGGGAAAATAGTAATAAGGTATATGTGAAGTATTAATCAATCAAATCAATCAATAAAAACTTGATATACCAATAATATATCAACTTAGAGCAAGGGCCTAGCCATGTTGTCACACAGGTTTCCCTCAGAACACCGAAGTTAAGCAACGTTGGGCCTGGACAGAGGTTGGATGGGTGACCCTTTTCCATGAGTACCGCTGTACTCTTGTCCCCGGTCTGCAAGAGGCGTGCAGGTTAAATGTGGGTTGGCACAACTGACCTAAAAGAGTTCTAAGTGCCAGGGGAGAATCCAGAAGGCCCCCGCCCCCCTTACAATTTACATTTCACATATATCAACTTTCAATTCATGATGACTTGGGATAAATAGTAACATACAACATTCTTTAAGACGTGCAGTAGGAGGAGTTGTTCCCAAAATTGTGGAGATCAGGCATAGGAACTAAAGACTTAATTAAATGGGCGAATACCAAAAGGGAGACGAAATGTTTTGGAAGGCCAGTATATAATCACTGTTTTCGGCGTGGTCGTGGATTGTTTGCAACGAAAATTGATTCTTGGTTCCTTTGGAACGGTAACTGACTTTTATTCTGTCATATTGTCCTATCCTACCGTTGCAATGAGGCGTTTCCAATGCTTCTGATTAGTAGCCGAACGAGATTTGCTCTACGTTCACTAACTCAGTGATTCAACCCGAAGGTTGGTTTTTGATAGGTGATAGTAGAGCTCTAAGTCAATGGCGTGTGAAATTCACACATTCAGGGTAGGGGGGGCAGTTCCTTTCCCTGGGCCACCTGCGATTTCCTACGAAGTTCTGACACGCAGAAAATCCAATCGCGAGGATTTTAGGTGGGGGTGTCCAGGAAGGCTCTTGCCCGGGATTGCTCTACGTTATTAGGTGGATTTTACGAAACACTCCTTTTGGCAGCCAAAGAAAATGAATAGAGCGTATGTATTTCTCCGTGGATGATGACAGGAGATGAGTTTGCAGAGCGGGGACGTACTGAAGGTGTCGACAGTCAGACAAACGACTCCTCCTCTACTGCTGCATGGAGGTTGACAACGCCTCACCACCGTCCTACACTTTTCCAAAACTAATTATAGCCACGCGTAATTAGAATCTTACATATTGGCCACAGAGCACACATGAAGTATGGATGAATCAATGATAAACATGAGAAGCATATAAAAATGCAGGGAAGTGAAGAAGGATAAGCCGCATCTTCTCACGAAGCTCAGAATTATGTTATCTACATATAGTCAGGAATTATGGTGTGTATCAACTGATTATATTTCACCATTACCTCGTGAAATTCTTCCACACTCACAATCTAATAGATAACTTCATTGTCCATTGTTCAAAAATCAATAAAATTAATAAAATAAACAGTTTTTTTTAAAACCAGTGTCTTTTAAAAAGTGTCTTTTGAAAATTGAATAATGTGGTTGAGGGCATGAAGGTCATCGTCTACATAATATCACATGCCTCTCCTAATGCTTAGCCACGTATTTAGGTCCCGATATTTGTCTCACTCCGTTAGGATATGCAGAATACTAAGAGGTGGTCATCGTTAGACCAGCGTGGAGTTTTCTTTTCAAAGAACTGAAAAGAACTCAAAAGACAGATCAACCCTTAACCGCGTGATGTCTTCGTCTCTGATACTGATAGGATGGATTCTACTCGTGAAATAGGGCTATCACAGAAATAATAATCTGATAATTTGTTATAAGGAAAAAATAACAATAAGTATGAGCTTGTATTTAATGAAATGCCTTTGGCTTCGCGTGTACCATATCGTTGAGAAATTAAACTAACAGCTAAAAGAATTTCTTGGTAAAATTTCCAGAGCAGCCGAGATCTACTTGAAATATTTAAAACCGCCACGAGTGAATTTCTACTACACATATTAGTTCAATACTCATCCAGGATCATGCCATCACTTTTTGAGGAGTCCTTTAATTTTGTTCTTTCATTTCCAAAAATATTTCTTTTTTTTCTCAACCCAATTAAGACAAAGTCACTTGATAGAATTGAAAATTAAAAACCAGCCATCAGCTAAAGACTGCTTTTGATGAATGATATCATTGAGATACTATAATTTAATGATAAATGATGGGTTTTATCATAACTATTCATAAGTGAAGCGCAAAAACTTCGAAAGGCCTTTGCAAAAGACTCGGCCGGTGATGAGTGTTCGACCAAAGGATTTTGGCGGACGTCTTGTTTCGACAGGCCTGCCGCATCAGTCAGTGCAAGCGGGGAAGATGGAGAAAAGGAATGTTTGACTCGAGATAGCGCCAATGAAGGGAAATAATCGTTTGTCGTCGGGTCGGCGATAGGGGGGGGGGGGGCTGGAGACTTATGGGCAGAGGGGAAGTTTTTGAGAGTTTCCAGAAGAGCCTTACGGAGCCACTCGCGTTGGAGAGACGCGATATAGCTTTTACTATTTTCCCAAGCGAACGCGAACGTGGGGGATCGGGAGGAAGTTTAAAGGAGGGGAAGGGCAAGAGCGGATGACGAAAGGTCAGTCGTTCCCTGCCACTTCAAACTCCAGATGGAGGAATAGGGGAGGGATATTGGAGGAGAGTAAGGGCGGCAGTAGCGCACGGCTCTTTCGTATTCCGTACCTCTCATGGATCATCTTATCGTAGCTCTGCACTAAAGGATATTTAATCGTTACACACGGGCGCGGAAGATACTGTAGCGTTATTTCCCATCGCTATTTCATTATTCGGTATCCCAGCAAAAAGAATTGGACCATGAGCACACAACATTTATGAAAACAAATTTATACTAAACCAATTACTACTGAAATGCGAGCCAAGCAAGCTGAAATTCACTTGCTTGAGTTAGACTTAGCTAACAATAGAAGGATTTAAAAATTACCTTGGAAAGAATTCTTTTAAATAATCAATTCTCTCTACCACGCCTGAATCAACATTTTTACTGCGGCTAGATATGGTACACACGGGAATAAATATACATATATATTTTACCCTGTAAGCTACCGCAATACTGTAGCAGATGGCGACTCCAATTCAGGTGTGTATTATCAATGAGTTAACAAACATGTTGTCACTAACTACAAAATCATTTTATACATTAATAACTAATTTCCCGAGGGAATATGACAACATAAAACGCAACTCAGCCTCCTAGTTTATATAAACATCTTGAGCAACAGGCAACATACAAATCCTAAACAAATACTTCAGGTCGTGTGCATGCCTAACATACAATGGGATGACAAAACAATTTCACGCAAGCATAGTTCATTTAGAGGTTCATGCAGAAATTCAAGGGAGACTAAATTAAACCGGTTTAGATTAGATTAACTGTACCGACCTGTATTTATCTCCATGGTAACTTCGATTTACCCTCCAATTGTCCCTTATTGCACGCGGAAAGATGATATTATAACCGGTCACAAATTAAATCCTCTAATTTCATCATTATCATCTACCTTATTATAAGTCGCAGTCCTGATGCTTTATTCTGTTATTATCATATTCGGATTCACCTTAACTTTTGAAGTGAACCTAAATAAGGTTATTATATGGTATGCATACGCACTGATAGGGACATTACTCTTTTTATTCTTATTTTTCAAACCAATGTTATGAATGCCACAGGAAAAGAGTGCAAGAGGTTTACGGAGTTCATAGTAGATGGAAATAAGGAAAAAATGCACATGATGGAAATCTTGGTGTCCACATAGTTTGAAAGAGGAAAAAGAGCAAAACTGACCGATAGTGAGCTGAATTCATGGGCATTATCCACGACAATGGATAGAAAAATATTGAATTGTCCACACGCTTTAGTCTCAAGAGAATCCCTCCGCATGATACAAGAATGTACTTCATCTTGGCCAAAACAATTTCGCAGCGCACCATTCCGCCTCACCGCTGGACGATGGTCCGTGGGAGGAAGCAATGGGGTGTTCAGGGTTTGGATGGGGAGGGAGGGGTGGGGAAAGGGTGAAAGTGGAAAGGGGAAGGCCCAGGATGGAGGTGGGGTCCGAGGAAGAGAAGGGAATGGGATGGGGAGGGGCGGGAAGGGTGCGGAGATGGGGTGGGGGGCGGCCGAGAAACGCGTCCTTCCCGGAGTGTCCCTCCAGCAGTCTAAGGAGAGCAGGACGCCGAGGAGCATCCCAAAGGTGAACGGGAGCGAATATCTAGGAGACGAAGAGTAAAGCGAAGGAGTTCTGAGGGGAAGGAGAGGAGAATAGATCGAGTGGAAGTGAACGCGAGGGACTGAAAGAGAAAAACAATCGCTGCCCCTGTAATTGTCTGTCTGTGCGATATCCTCCCGCCCCCGTTGTTCAAAAAAAAAAGTTTCGTCCTTTCTGAAATAAGTGAATCGCGATGTCCACGATGACGATGAAGCCGAGGTGTCCCATTGTCACGCGCGGACACGAGGAGTTGGACGAGACGACACTGTTATGGGTGAGGATAAACATTGCTGCTCGTTCCGCTGTTGCTAAGAGCCAGGCGACCCTTTGCAAGGGCGCCTGGAATTACTTAACACGCTTTGGCACGGACTTGTGCGCTTGCTAACTAAAAATATGGACGCCTCTCGGAAAAAAATTAAACATTGCGGTTTTTAACTTCACGGAATGCATGTGCTGGTGCTCGTGATGCAACACGCAGGTTAACAACAAATGGGAAATGTTTTAAATTAGAAGCATATATAACTTGTGCTTATTTAAAATAAATCTGGAGGCAGGTAAATTTGAATTTCCTCATTTTCTAAAAGAAGAATTAATCGGGAGGAAAGGTCTCAAAATAATCGATAGAAATGTATAAACCATTACCAATGGTGCGATCATTTATTAATGCCCTCAACATTCGGCAGACAAGTGTGGAGAATCTTTTTGTCTTGCATGGTCAACTAATTTAAAATTCACTACTCATATGTATCAATCTCGTGACTTTGTTGGCGATATTAAGGATATAGCTGGAAAATATGGCCAATAGTTCCTTTTCGAGCCCGATTTAATACGTCTCGGAGCAAACAGATCAAAAACTAAATCACGCTTCCTTTTTAATTCGTTTTTCCTTTCCTTTGCTGATATGAAACAGGCGATCTACCCTCTTTCGTCAGACAAATTTAGGTAACTTTTTGGACATATAATAGCCCATTATATCGTTGAGTTTCCTCACACTATGCACAGGAAATTGTAAGAAACGTTTCCCTTCCACTTGAATACATGATTGTAACCTATACTTACACACGTAATGAACAAAGAAAGCAGTTGGCATCAGGATGAAGGTCTTATTTCTACAATTGATAGTTTCAAGCGTAAATTTGTGAAATTGCTTCATGATGAATGACATCAAAACGAAACATTGTTTTTCCACACAGAAAATAGACTTTAATGTGACCTAGGTTTCACTGTGGTGCTGCAGTAGCATCTTACCTGATGATGCTACAGCACGGCATTGAAACCTATGATCACATTCAGTTCTTTTGCCAATGAGGAATTACAATGTTTTATTTTGGTGTTATTCGTCTTATTTCTATTCTAAGGGGAACCCACTAGTTCATAAACATGTAGCAAGTTTCTAAATGTAGTACTTCAGCTAATTATAATTATTTTTTTCCATCAAAGTTGACAGTTTGCCAAACCAAGTTGACTATCTTAAAAAATTCCAGATAGATCAACGATATAATTTAAAAATCGATCAGTTTTTTCCCAAATAAATGTGTGGAAGAGATGGTATGGACAATAAAGTGTGAGCCAAGCACCTTGAATTTAAGTTTTAACACGAGTGATGTAATCTCGTTATTAAAAAGTATAATAACACTTAGTTTAAATATTGAAACCGTCTTCAATGTACAGTGAAATAAATAGCTGCCCGTGTTTCCCTAAGTTTTCTCTCTTTACTGCCATCATACTAATCGTACCATCTATCAGCTCCTCCCAGGGGTCAGAATCTTTCATGACGCAATAGACTGAGAAATTTACTGAAATGCTTCCATTTGCTCATGACAGGATATCCTAATGCCTATTTCTATCAGAGTAAAATGCATAACAACGCAACTAATAGTCCATCCTAAAACATATTCAAACCACCTTATCGGTACCTAGGTTAAACGCTCTTAGACCTACTTAGAAGTACTTTTCAGGCTGGGCTAATGTTCACGTATCTTTCTTATAAAACTTGTTTGCAAAAATTTTTTGCCATGCGTGAAAATTTTCCTGAGTGTTAATGGCACACCTAGGAAAAACGGTGCCGCAAACCTACGTTTTTACTCCTTCAGAAATAAGGTGGAGCATTTAAAGTTTGTTTTAGGAAGGAGCATCGGGGACCGATAACTGCTTCGTCTTCGTCCTGAAAGGAGAGTTTATGACTGCCGAGAGATTATTGCTTTCGAAATGAGGGATTCAGTCATGGGTAACTTTGACGGGCGTTCTACTTCGGCAAGCCCGCTGTTTGTTGAGACGCATTCCCCCGTTTCCCCTTTCGACTCCCGCGTCTTCGGAATCCCGCATTTCCAGTGGGGAGAGCGGAGGTCGGCTCCTTGAAGACTCCTTGAAAGAGATTAGGACAGGCCCTGCAGACACGCGTACGCACACACACACACACACTCCCTCTCTCGCGACCACCGCAGAACCCAAGCTCCACCCTTCTCGAATTGGCAGCGGGACAGAGCGGATGGCGCAACATGGCGAACGGGGGGGGAAAGCGCAGGGGACTAGGGGCATTATTTAAGGTTTAGCTAGTTTTCAGCCAGGGGAAAAATAGAAATAAATAGAGGAGGGAAGAGTCGGGAAGGAGGAAAATAGAACGAACGCCGACACATTTCGTGTCACGGGACGAACGCAGCGATAATGCCACGCTTCAAGAAGTAGATCCGCTCCAATCTGACATTTCCCGAACCAAAAAATCCCCACCTCCGCTGCCTGAAATAAATGTGGAGGGAAAACAGTCGACTCTGAATGAATCTATTTCAAGCAGTCCCAAGGAGTGGCCAATCAAATCCGGCAGTAATGTAATAATCGCATAAATCACGCTTTCGACTAATTGTTACCATTTGTTTACGAAAGTATTATGAAGTCATAGTATCCGTAAAACCTGTCTGGTCCTGTTATTCCAAATGCAATCATGTCACTTTATTGCTTCAAGCATCCATTCAAGGCACCCGCTGACTTCAAACGACCTCATCAGCTTTGGTACATGATTCTGTCACGAGGTTTCACTACTCGCCGTAGAAGACAAATTATGACATTCAACTGTTGCTGATGATTGCCGTACTTATGCTCCAATCTTTTTGAAAATTTGGAATGGAAAGGATATTAAACCTTTAATTATGGAAGAGCAAAATAATACCAATGACCGACGTTATTCTTCGGCAAACCCCCGAAGAACAATCTTGCTCCCTTACAATGTTACCCTCAAAAGTTTCATGTCTGAGAAACGGAATATAAGCAAGTATGAATAATGTTTTCTAACATCTCTTCTATGGACATTTCCTGGTCAAAAACGCAGCATTGGCAGCATTTTCCCCCTCACCAGAAGAATCCCAACTCACGACAGGCATTTCTAGCGCAGTTTCATGCTTTCCTATCCGTTGAGAAAAGCCGATGCATAAGACTTTCATAAGATGCGACATATTTCCAAGTTTGTAAATTAGGGATTGATGTGAGTCACTTCTTAAAGAGTTATTCAGGTTTATTATTATTTAGACACCAGCGGTTGTATTCATTCTGTCTGTATCTCAATGGCATAACTTTATGCGAGAGTTACGGTAGACAAAGTTCAGAAGACGGCCTAAGTATGGCATGGTTTCCCAGTAGTTTTTGGAGAATCTAAACAAACGTAAACACAACCAACGGATTCCATGACATAAAAAAACAGCCTTGTACCTCATAAAGCCCACGTGTCAGTAACCTAAGGCGCCGCCAATGGAATGCATGAGTTCATTTTGACTATCTAAATGAAACCACTCATGAGGTCACTGTCACCTTGTCCCTGTGACCTTCATCCGAATTACATTTTTAAAACCTATTAATGCCGGATTTGATTTTATTTCACTCGAATAGCATTACTCGTTAGTGTCTTTGTGAGAAAGCAAGAGTACGTTGACCAGGAGAGTTAATCGCAATGCCAGTGACAAAGAATATTATTGTCCTTAGAGATCCTTAAATATACTAATTGACTATGCTAGTTAATAAAAGTATAAATTTTACCAATATGTACATAATTTATATGTGGAAATCTAATAGTTAAAATGTATTGTAGTACAAATAAATGAGCAAAAAGTTGAAACAAAGTTGAGGAACGACATGCATGCGATATAAATCGGTGTCACTGATGGAAAACACGCTGTGTCATGTAGAGAAAAAGGTACATTTCAGTAACAGGCATAGCTTATTTTCGAAACAAGTTATAAGAATCACATGCCAATGAGATTCGAATCATCAAAGCCACACTACAGATTTGAAGGAAGCGAATATTCTCCAAAGCTACACAATCCTCTCCGTGATTATCCTCTTCATGCTTCCTGAAGTGCCGTCTCGACACGTTTTTCGTAGCCTTTTTGACTCAGAGAGTGTTATCTGCCCAAAGTATGTATTTCAGGATGAATGGAATTGATTGTTTTCTACAAGCTAGGGTAGGTTTTGATTTTCCGTCTCAATTTAATTTACATTTCATCTAGCTAGTCTGTTAAATTCTATTTCTTACGCCTCTTCATATTAGCCATACTATTTGTTCTCTTTATTCCTCGTCCTAGCTTATCCAATGTTCTACCTTTGACAGCAATCCTAAGCATTCCATTTCCTCAAATTAACTGTTCCCTCCACCTACACTTCTAACACTAACACTACGTCTTCCCCTAAATTCTGACAGCAATCGTCTTGCCAGAAGCAACCACTATCTCCACTCTCATTAGTCTATTCGTATATCGCACCTTCTCCATTCTCCACACCCACATTTATAACGTCTCCAATTTATTCTCACCTTTCATCACTACAGTCCATATCTCAGATCGACACAAAGCCATATTCAATATCAAGCTCTTCATTAGTTTATATTCTTCTTCATGGTGTCATATATCGTTATTTTCTCTTAGTATACGCCTACTTATCTAGTACGATTATTTTTCTTTATATCATTACAACCACCCCCACCACCGTCCAATATTCTAACCAAGAAACAAAACTGTTCCATCTGTTCTAACCGGTGCCCTCTAACTCTAATACTCGTATTTATGGTTCACTATTTTTATTGTTCACTATTTTTTTGATAATCTCGTAAATTTTCTTTTATTGCGTTTTGGTTTAATTCCGTATCTTTCAAACTGGACCTGAATAGCGGCTAACGGTCACTGCATGCCCTTGGCTGTACCGCTTAACAACGCTTAGTCATTTACAAGCCGGTGAATAGAATGCTATATAAAAATTGAAATTGATTGGCGATAATGCTAATTCATACTTGACCCAACGGCAAGCTAATAGAATAACAATGGCAACGTAAAAGAGCAAAGTGTAAGAATTCCATCAGGTCCAATTCCTACATGACGAAAACATGTAATAATTACACTCACTCGTACCTATAATGGTTGTATATTTCCGCTATCTGATATAATGAACAAAGATGGAAAAAGTTTTTGAATGGAAAAACATGTATCAAAATTCACAAAAACGAATTTCAAGTTTGAAGAGATTAACATTGCCTCCTAACTATTAAAAGTTCGTCATAAGAATAAAATATAATACAGAATACATATTGCAAATTTATTGTAATATGTTTAAATGGCGCCTGAAACATTTCCTCGTTAAATCTTTGACAAATGGACTGCGAAACCAGAAATACTATGCTTATTGTGATTGCTTACATTCTAGTACGCTATACAAATAATTTTACAAGCATTCAAAGTGCATATAATTGGTATATAATTGTATTTTATGGAATGGAAACATCAAATAGTTTGCATTTTATTACGGATATATTTACCAGAAAAATGTACCTTTTCCATGACAAATGTCCCTAGGGCAGGGTAGTAGAGTCCAGAAGTCAATTCAACCACCTTACACTTTCTCTCAACGTACTAGACGCCCTAGACATCCAATAGAAATAGCGCAACTTTCATACTCAAGAAAGTGCACTTTAATGATGCCGAATGAAATATTCCTGTTCTTGAAGAATCACAGAGTGGGATGTTTAAGTTTTGCGTAGCAAAATCCATTACGTTGGGTTAAACGAAGTTGCTATCTTCGCTATTGCAAATGAAGTTATGACCCACTTAAAACTCTTGATGAGCTTCAAGTAATTATTGCCGGAAAAAAGTATTCACTCGCAAATGCAGGAAATGGAGGAGGAATTGAGCATGTTATTTCTAAATTAAGTGCAATTTTTGTTTCAAATTTCTCAGCATTACCATAGTCGTTTCAAATTATAAAATTAATATAGTATAAATGAAAAAACCTTGTTTTTTCCACACATAGTAATTGTAATATTTCTGGAAAAAAGTTTATTCATTTACATTATGATGAATCGTTCCCACCATGTAACGCCCGATAGCAGCAACTTATAATATTAGCTTTGGGAGAGGACTAACATAGTGAATTGCAATGGTGTTCAACTTAACACTGTCCAGCAACAACGAAGGAGGCACAAGGAAATAACTTCAACGATCAACTTCTAAATGTGAACCACGTGAACTTATTACTGGTACTTCACTTGATGAAAACATCTGCAAATGTTTTTCAACTGCCATCATTTTCACTCAAAATGTTCCATTTATCACGGAATCTCTGGAAATTGTTGCTCGTTAAAATGTTCAGAAAAGCTTAAATTAACATTTTACTTAGAAATACTACTTAGATGAATGTATCATACATGCTTTCTCCCCTTTTAAATCATATTTGTTAATATTTTTTTTCAAGGGTCTTCCTGGACAGGGATGTATGTTACTGTTTTGACAAATAAGAGAATCGTTTGGATTAGCAGATAATTTTCCCCTCTAAGGTGTGCTACCGTTCATAATTATCGTGTGATGAGCGCCGATTCGATATTATTACCATCACTGTAATGAAGGACATTTTGCCATCCAAGTTAGCCTCTTACATGGAGCGCATTTAGTACTTCTTAGTGATCATAGGTGAAACAAAAAATTGTGCTAATTTTATCAACACAAAAAGAGCTGAAATATTTTACAGGTAGAACGCTGTTTCGGTAACGGATGGAGTCTTCATTTACAAGGTGGATCATAATTGTCTCTGGAATTTTTAAAGAATATTTATTACTAACTATAGCAAAAGCAGTAAGAATAAGTAAATCAGTAAATTGAGAGACTATCGATGCTTGCATTTGTGATAAGCGGCTAAGGGATTTGCAGACTTCGAAATAAAATGTAAGAAAGGTTTTTAATAGGTGGTCGCTCCATATCGTTCGTATTATGTTGGTACGCGTATGACAAGAAGTTGCATTAAAGATTGATTTCGGTCGTATTACCAAGGGTGCACATATCAAGAGTATCTAATGAGCACTCAAAACTTGGATACCTACTCTCTTATGTGTTGATATGCTACTCTTTACCGTATTTGCTATACTAATAAAAAAAATACCTTCTAATCTGCACCTGCTATTATGAATGACCCTGTATTTTTAACTGGGAATTCACTGTTGAAACAGCGATGTGCTTTAAAATTGCGTCGAAAATTATTTAGTTTGTTATTTAAATTAGTTATTTACTTAGCACCAAGAATGGCACCAAGGCCTTTACATAGGTTTACATAAAAATATAAATAATAAAATCTAACAATAGCAAATAACAAAAACAATAAAACAGAATTTGAACTGGAAGGGGTAATTATTCAAGGAGTTGACAGAAGGGGGATGACAGGCGCTGTATATGGTTGCTGAAAGTGTTGCGTGAGGAGAAGAGGTCAAAGGAAGGTGAAGTGATGGAAAGGGCATTGAAAAGGGCAGGTAAACGGTAGAACTTTAGAACTTGGAGGAGGATTTCCTGCTAGAGACTTTGAAAAAGGCGGCAACGAGAGTGCGCCAAAGACGTTCACTGTGTTGGGAAAGAAAACGAGGCGAAGGTGTCAGTGAGGTCCAGCACGTGTCCGCATCATTTCGGCTGAGTAAATGAAATGTGGGAGGGAAAGGGTGAAAGGGATGCAGTCTTTCTTCAGTTGTGTCAATGCCCGTTTTCAACCCTCTGTTTATCACTAATTCAAATTCAAATTATTTATTCCTCGTGCAAGCACATATGCAGAAAGAATCTATTTAAAAATTCATTGAAAGAAAACAAGGAATATAGGTTCCTCTTTGACAACATCCTGTTTGGGACAACCAACTCTCCTTTGTAGCAACAAAAAAAATAAAAGGGCGCAGCAAAAATGAGACGCAGCGCCGCAAATGACACATAATTATAAAATAATTAATAGCAGTAGTAGATACAAATGAAATAAAAAATAAATAAGCATTAATAAAATGGAGAAAATTGATAATTCCGGAACACACACAAAAGGATATTATGAGATCACTGCAACAAACAATGATAATGTAATATTTGTGCATAGGTAAAGCAGAATAAACTTATGGCAGTATGTATAAGAATCCCAAGCGAATCATTGATTGTAGTTCCAATTTTGCATAATTCTTAGCAGCCAGCTGACGCGCTTTGAATTCTCTCCCCGTAAAAATATCTGGGGCATGAGAGACAGATGTCATCTTTACAGTGCAGTTGACTAAAATATATTTGAATTTTGTACTTTATATGAAAGAATAAATACCATTTAAGTTAACAGTGAAATTACCGTACTCAAGGCAACGACTTTCATAATGAACTTCCAATAATAAAAACGAAACTCTTTTCTATCTTGATTCTTTGAGATTTACATTATACTTCGCTCAAAGTCAAACTGCAGCCGAAACACAGAATACTACAAAGTACGCAAGTAAATGTAGTCAAGAAAACAGCTGCTTTTCTGTCAACACTCAAAGCACATAGACCACGGATAAGTGAAGGTCATTTTCTTCTTAACAACTTTATAATTATTAAAATTCAACTAAAGAGAGCCTAGGTAGCTAAGAAAAACTTTAGCAAAACCCTAACTAATGTTTTTTTTCACTTCCTGTGTATCCCGTGACTCGTCTCCCACAAATCTTGAAGAAGGTGATACAGAACACGTACACCCAGCACCAAAGATATATTCATAACAGTCTGATTGCTTCTCCAAAGCGTAAAATCGCGATCCATAAGTGACATACGTAAAAGGGAGGCATTATATCGGACTGATGAGACTTCATCTATAGTTTTTATCCAACAGTTGAAATCCCAAAATATATATTTCATTCGCAAACTTAGTAGAACTTTTAGTTCTCTACAAACTCCAATCCAAGGAACAAGATATGCAACCTATGCTCTGCTTCCGCTGTATTCAGTTTTCATCACCATTCACTTGGCATATTCTTCTCACACTAATGCATACTTATTTACGGAGAAAATAGAGAGGGAGACTAAAGATAAAGCTACAGATTAACCCCAATACCGCAACACCACCCTTCAACAATTTATATAATGCATATTAAGTCAGTAGAACGAATTAGTATCGCTACAAATTTAAGTAACACTGACGCCCTTCTTGAGTTACGTCTGCAAAATGAAGTTGGAAATGGAAAAGTCACTCTTAAGTGTTCGAAACGTAAAGGTCTCCTTGCATGTTTGAAAAGTAAAAGTCTCTCTTCCGCGTTGAATATCGAGTCATGGCAAAATGGTGGCATACACTGCATTTCTTATTTTTTTCTCACTTTTTCCTGACTCTCCCGGTGCAAACAAGAGTGCTGTTATAAATCATCAGAAATATTGTGTGAGGTAACATTTTTACCCAGGGTTCCACTTTCCGCAAACAGTTTGGCACGTCTCCATGCAGCTTAGGAAATTAACCGACGCCACAGTGTGCCCGGTGATTTGCTGGCCATCACAGAGAAAGAATCCGTGAGACGGGATGCATTGGGACAAGGCCAGGAAGCCCTTGCCGCCAAACCCTACCTCTTTCAGAGCGATCGCGGCTTTAATTGCTCCGGATATCCCGGCTGCCTTGTTCCTGGCTGTCACCCCACAACCCCGGTGTTCTACTACTCCTTATGAATGACTACTTAAACCTGGCCGGAATTCCGATCGTTTAACTCCATAATTAAACAGTATAATTGAAACTTAGTCACTATTCGGACAAACAACATCTCATGAGCCATTTCCTTTTGCTAGGGGAGTTTTCCTTGTCGTGAACTCATACGAAATATGAAAACATATTAAGAAATCACTGTACCAAATGCCAAAAGCTTTTCAGCTTTTAACCTCGTATTTTGTCTTTCACACCCTTGATGAAGCTAGACAAACCAAACTGAAGTTAAAAACAACCCCATACGAGTGTAAATTCCTGAACTGCAAGCATTTAGGCTAATGAAATACCTCAGTTAGACTGGACATTAGAGCTAGGTTTTGCGTTGGAATCTGAGACATAAATGTCGGCCATAGCAAAAATACTTTCATCTTCTCTATCATCACGGCTAAACTTAAGATCAATTTAGCCAAAATCGACTCTATTCTCCAATCAGATAACCACTCACGTCGTTCACCTTCTCTTAATTTCAAAATACATGCAGTACTAACTCTTCTGTTGCTACTTTTGTGCTAATTTTCTCCGAATGTATGTTAAAAAAACGTGCTAACCTACTTCCAGGGTCACGTTTCCAGCTCACAAAAGATTTTCTCCCTGATTATAATTTTCTTCTATGAAGGTGGTATAGCTTCATAATCAGAAAAAGTTGACATATTTCCTTCTTGTTTCTTTGAACGCGTGAAATTCTGCTAACCATAAGGTATAATTTTATTTTTATCTTTACAACTTTTTCTTTTTAATTTACGTTTCTCTATATATCTTTCTACACGCCGTAATTGATTTCTTTGTTTGCCATCATTATATACCTTGTTTACACTATTTGTTAGTTAAATGTTGTCCTCATGTTTCCTGCGGCCTTGTAAACAGAAAACTTTAACATCTACTCCTAGAGCAGCTAACTAAATACCTGCTTTTACTCACCCACAAATGCTTCCATTAGAACTCCATAATCTATAGTTCAATACAGATTCATTAATTTGCATTCTGCTCACTTCTCCCGCTTAAATACACATTTAAATATTAGATAATTTGTTTGCGGATAATTTCTTTGGATTTCTATAAAATACCAAAGAAACTGAGAAAGTACCTCCAGCCAAGGTAGTGAATAGCATTGATGGTAATATGGCAAATTAGGAGGAAGAGTTTTGAACCGGGGCCTTAATTTGAAAGTATGTTCTTCTTGCAGAGAGCAAATTCCAAAACATCAGTTCTCACACTCATGGCCAATGTGAGACTTATTTGCAATTGGTATTGATGGCAAGTTCTCCTTTTGATTGAAAATCTGTTTTTACCCTAGAGGTAATTTGAAACAGTATCTAATAAAATGAAAATTCCATTGTCATTAAAATTCAGTGTGGGGAAAGATTGCTAGTAAATATAGAAACCTAGGTTCTTAACTGGAACTATGATTTCAGATCTGAGCGAAATACTTTTTCTAGAAACTTCGGTAGGGTATGCGAGGTTTTGGTGAGGTCTACGATTGGTATGAAACCTTAAAAAAATATGCTCAAATTTCGATAAATGCCTCTAGATCGGAAATATCCCTTTCCATCCACTTTTCTTTGGTTTTCCTCTTTAACTTAACCTCATCAGGATGTTTACAAGACATTTATGGCATAGAAGAAGAAATGCAGAGTAATGCAGGCCAATCATTCCAGGAAATAACGAAATGGAAGCCACGGAAATCAGTGATGTGTATGATTTCGCAGTACCGTTGAGAGGGAAGATGAGGCCTTTCCTGCTTCTTTACGTTAAATTGCTATGAGTTGAGAAAATATTAAATAAGTGGTTCTCCCATGAAAGAGATTTAGTGCAGTTCACCATTAGCATATAGACCAGACAGTTTTAGACCGGCCCCGGAACCAGCTAGCTAAATTCTAACCACCACTGTACTCAACCACGAGTTGCTCAGAGTTTTATCCTAATAGGAGTAAAAAAGTCATTTAGAAGACGTAAAATTTCATTCATATTATGACATCAAAGTTTCAGGGTAAAATTTTCATGATTTAAAATTCCTTCAATCCTTCCAAATTATGGTTCCAAATAAGTTATTAAATACATCAATTTGAAATGCACATACCTCAGTGAAAAAATTTGAAAAATGGTTGCGGGAATTTTAGATCGATTAACCTACTTTTCTTAGCATAAACTTTCAGCATTTACTTTAAACAAAATTACTATTTAATTAAAAACTGCATTTTCTCTTCCCAAAAAAAAGGTTAAACGACACAAGACTCTTTGAAAACCGACTAACCTAGTATAGTATTACGGGAAGTTACGAAAAATCACAAGATTCGAGCAAATTACGCATTTGGCAATGTCCAAAGGTCAAACATCGGCAAGGTACAAAGAGTACTTAGGAGATAAATCACACCAAGAAACCCTTGACTGAAAGGAGGAATGATGACCCGCAGTTACCTCATAAACCCTACTCGAAAGCTAAGGAAGGACGATAACGGATTATTTGTGACTTAAGGCGATTTAAGGAGATATTGGCATTATGATAGGATGAAGGAGAACAATTCGAAGGGAATTTTTTCGATATTTTCATCTACATGTAACTCTGCGCGTCATCGCAAGGGCGTGAGGCATAGGATGTTCGGTTGCCAGTTGTGAAAATGACATTTCGCTGCAAATGAAAGGAGAAATAAATAATATTGAGGAATATTATTATATTATTAAAGCATAGAAATATTATATTATTAAAAATAATTTACTTTCCTATAATTAGACTTTTTTGCATTGCAATCGTGTATTTTTCTAGGAATAAACGAATTCTTGTATCTCTCTCTCGGTCCGATGATAATGTCTTTTAACTAGTCGCTTCTGTCTGTATCAGTGATTTAGTGTGAGAGCCGTAATGTAGAAATGCACTTTTAAACGTTCATCAAAAAGCATTAAAAATCTTCAGATTTGTTATGAAATATGGTATTCTGCCTCAAAATAGTATACAAATGAGAAACATGATAACTGAATGAGAGAGACCTTTAACTAATAAAAATGCTAGCTACTTGCTCTCAATGGAAAAAATAGTTCGTTGATACAGCGGTGCAGAGATGTTCTTAAACTTACTGCTCAATCTCTACGACTGAAACCGTTAGCACCTAAGATTCTTGTGGGTTTAACAAAGCTTTCCTTTTTTCGCAATGAATACCTACCTAAAGTCATGCCGAAAAAGGTAGAGTCTATTAATCCCAACAGCTTCTTTTTCTCTCAACGATGCCATCTCGATATTTTGTTTAGAATCTCTACTTCCACACTTCCCCATCGTTACATACTAGTTTTGCATCTCCCATCGTCTCAAATCTTCGTATCTGTCTCTATAATGACATTCAGTCATGATTACCTTGATGTAAACTCGTTCTCTTATACCACTCTTTTTTTCTACCATGGAATTATTTTGCTTCCATTATGAATTCGGTTGACTCTATCAATTCATCTTAACGGGATTACACATTAAAATCACATTCCTTTTACACCTTTACATTGGCGAAGTGTATGGGACAATCGCTTAATAAAATCCAATATTCTTGCCCCAGCTCCGAACATTTTTACCGTATCAATAATGTTGGTGATCAAGACATAATATTTTACCACGTCATATTTATGAACTCTTACTTCGAAAAATCATAACAATATTGAAGTAAAAATGAATGTTTTCACCTTCATGGTCCCAAACCTTTTATTGACGACGGATAGCTTTCATTTTACTTGCTCTAAATCCCCGCGGAGTCACCGCAAAGCCAAGAAAGTGAATCTGAGGATTAGAATCTCGTGGCGTAATGCATTGCCGTTGGGAGATAGCTCAGGAGAACGGTCGCCGATGAAGACCGACGTCACCCACAATCGAAAGGAGGCACTTTCCCTTTTCCCGCCAGATGGCACACTGAATAAAATAGTAAACGGACGACACTCTTAAAAGTGCACAGGGAGGCGCAAGGACAGCATGTAACATGCATAACTATAACAGCAGAATTATCTCGCAAGTCATCTCTATGATGAGGAAGCGGATATCTACACACCAGAAATTTCCGTAAAAGAATAAGCGTTACGACATGGTAAAAAACGTGTTCGCCAGATCGATCTTATCATAAATGACTAGTAATCTAGAAGAAATGACATTAAAGGGTTCCCATCCCTTCCATCCCTATCCTTATACATTTCCTCCCGGTCTGAAGCGCCTATTAGTGCGGAAACAGACTTGAAAACACCCATGAAAAAAGAAGAAATGATTAAGAATAATTATTTACTGCTATTATTATTTATTTAGTCAAACTACGACATTAATTACAGTATAACTGCAAAGCTGACTTTAAAATTAATAAGAAGAGTTAACAATTGTAAGAAAAAAGTTTAAACTAAGATAAAGTTTAAATCATATCCGAATGTTTGACCACCATATCTTATATTTCGTGGGAGGAACAATTTTTAAACGTCCGAACGTCAGTCTACATCTCCAATTACTTTTCGGCGACAGAATCGAGCGCAATAAGCGTGGGATCCAGAAATATTTCAAACGTCATCACGAAACAGATCGGCATGAACATGCGAATGTTTCGCGAGGGAGTACATGTGTAAACGGGATGGGTGTAACCGTTACCGCGTCCCTCTGGTGTGGCCGAGGGGTAGTCTTACGGCCGTCTTCCCTGGCACATCCTCTTTTTAGGAGCGCGAGAGGGGGAGGGTGGGGGCGGAGGAAACGATCCCGGAATAGACGCTTCCACCCCCTCCTCTCTGCCCCCAACCACCGCACCGTACCTTTCTGATTCGTCCCCTCTCTCCCAACCGGGGCGCCCTTTTGAAAAATCCTTCTTTCTTCCCCCCCCCCCCCCCCCCCCCACCCTCCCCTTTCATCCCCCTTCGCCGATGACGTCACGTCTCCCATAGAAGGAACACATCAAGTGGGAGGGTGGATCTAGTGTTACATTGGCACACATTGCGGGGAGCGCGCTTGTTGTTTTTTTTTATCTTGGCGAGGCGAGAGGGCGCTCCCTCTCCGGTGGTGAGGCGATGCGTGCGTAAGAGTGTTGAAATGTTTTGCGAAGGGGTGAACGGACGGCGGCGGGGGATGGCCGCCTCTCGGGGGAAAGCGATCGCGATACCCTGCTCGCGGATCGTCCCAAGGAAGAGGCGAGGATTCACGTCTATTCCCTCTCCCCCAGAGAACGGATGAAAATTTTGAAGCAGGGTTATGCGATACGCGGGCATCGCAATGTGAATTAACTTCATGTCATATACCCAAGCGGCAATATATCGACTTGATTTAAATTGGCAATATTGCATAATAACGAACATTGCTTGATATCGCATTCACGGTAAATCGCGTATAGAATGATAACGGATATCGATTGTTGTTGCATAATATCGAATATTGCTCGAATCGAAAATCGAATATTGCTATATCTCCCAATGGAATATTGCTATTGCTAATATCGGATATACAATATTGCATAATATGGAATTATGCTTGATATCGCATTCACAGTAAATCGCATATGGAATGATACCGGATATCGATTGTTATCGAAGAGCATAGAACATCACACACGGCAAGATAATTGATAAAATCGTATGCAAATATAGACAGCTGACTGCAGTCTCCATATCACAGACCAATATACAGGGTTATTCAAAAAGATGGACCCAATTTCATTAATTTGTATTTCTCGAAATATAAATTGGATATGAGCAGTCTACATACCGAAGGAAAGAGGAAGTTTTGTTTACCTCCGTTTATACTTGATTAAATACAATTTAATTAAATAGGGTCCATCTTTTTTAATAACCCTTTATATAGACTGCATATACTTTATAAATTACATTTGCAGACGATCGGACAGTTCTACTTTTCAGATGGCATTTAGCAAAGAAAACGTTCTCTTACCTTACGCTGAAATAACTACGGTAGAAATTACATTTATCCGAGAAAAAATTAGCCAGACCATAGACAAAACTAGGGAATAGTCTTATTGTGGTGGCTTTAAAACTTAATCCCCATCCCAATGAACCGGGTTTGATTCCAATTAGCAATTTTTTCTGTAAACTATATGTGCAGGTCCTCACTGGGATACTGTGCGTTGAGCAATCCAAGTTCAGTAGAAACCTCGGCCCGTACAAAAGCGCCAAATTATGAGCTTATCCCTGTCTTTCGTTGATAGTTTACTAATACTGACGCTGAGTTTTTTTTCACCCTTCCTCCGTTCCCTATAAAACCCTACTTCAACCCAATTTGAAATTACGAATATCATCTCATCCATAGAACACCACTGCTAAAATCAAAAATAATTGCATAAGAGGCATTGAATATCTCATCATTTGGGATTACCGTATCAGGCATGAAATTGCATTGGGATTGCTTTACATACTTTTATTTAATTTTTGCCCACTAAAACTCCATTACTTCAAATTATTTTGTTTCTCATTATTCTCTAAATGACTCTTTACAAGGATCACTTCCATTCGGCCTGTGTACGGGGTCGCTTATTATTTTTCTCCTTCAGAAAGGACGCACGAGAGTTCGAAGAGATATTCTATCGTTTTTTTTAAGCTCAACGCTAATATTCAGCCGGTACGCACCCAAACTGTCGGATGTTAACTCAGCAAAAGTTTTCATAGCGGTCATTAAAGCCGTCATTTAATTTTAACTCGATATCGCAAAAAAAATAAATAATTGCATAAAAAGCAGTCTTCCACGAGCTATATGTACCATCACGGACGCACGTTTTTTTATGATACTAGCTCTATCAATAGGTGTTTGCTTTTGAGTGATAATTTACTTTCTTTTTTTGAAATATTTTTCCATTGCCTCATAAAGAATCCAGCGATCACCAATACATAGAAGTTATTAAACTGTTTCAGCATCACTCACTATTTGAACAGCAAATACAATCCGCTAAATGAAATAATTAATTAGAAATGTTGCTTTTGAGCTGAAGAAAAAAATACTGAAATACTTGTTATTGATGCAATAAAATGTTTAAAAATCCAGGCTAGGTGGTGATCAAAAACGTATCAATCAAAGATAAGGACCGGGCCAAAATAAAACTATAATTACAATAAAATATAATTATAAATCCATCAGGCTTTCCCATGAAGATCTGATGCGATGCCCTCAAACCTCTTGTGTTTTCCATATTTTTTGTCATATTACAATACTTCTTCCCACGCTGAAAAGAAAATATACAATTTTGACGTCGCAACAATGGCTGTTAAGCGAAGTTTTCTATAGTGTAATTTTATGCTCCATTTTAAATGCTCGCTCCCCTTCTCGCTTTTTCAACATTTACTTTCTTGACTACCCTCCGAATTTCATCAACCTTAAATCCTTGTTCTATTCACCATCTCTGCCTCCCTCTTTTTACCTTTAACCACTTTTTTCTTCCCCACCATCCTAAGAACATTCTTCATTTGCAATAGATTCCATCCGTCCTCTTTCCCAAGGTTCCATATCTCGAAATTATATCAACATCTAATTCTCTACAGCATACTTCTTACGTTCCTGGGCAAAGCTTCCTCATAGTGATAAACGCTCCTATCTTTAATACAATTCAAAGAACTATTAATTGTATAACTTCGATCACCCGCGTCCAAATGATCCCCAAAATTATTACGTTTTGTATATTTTCTACGTATTCCACCTACTATTTATGTTCACGATAAAATTCTTCTTTTTGAAATATCTTATAACTGTCGTATATTTTAATTTTATCTTAAAACCAAATCTCACGCCCTGAATCTCAAAGTCATCCATCAACAATTGCGATACTTAAAACGAAAAGAGAGGAACAGTAAATAAAAATAATCTGAAATGCAATCATAAGAGAAGGATTTGAAAAACTCTCTCATGCGAGAGAAAAAAAAGAAGTTTTGCGTTCAGCAAGCAATATAAAGAAGATAGCTAATGACATATTATTTAATCTATTGCAAAAAAAAGATTCGTGAATACAAACTCCACACTACGGACTGTTCGAGCTTATTCGCTTTTCTTACTGCAGCCAGAGATCATTCATCAAAGGACTGGGACTCCCTCCAGAGTTATGCCGTCTTCCCAGATTATTTATGTCTCTATTAATATCTGCGCAACAGAGGTGCACGAAAGTCACGCTCTGGTGGCTCGTTCGATGCACTGCTTGTGCAAGTCGGAGAATATAAAAATTCATTTACATCCATGCGTTACCCCGCCTGTTGACATTAGAGCGTGAGGTAGGGATTTTCTAGTTCATTAGTTGAGAATGAGATAGATTGGGAAATGAAAAAACAGTAAAAATTTTGAAAATAAAACATATTTACGCATAACGTTAACGTAGTCCCACCATTAAATTAAAGCTTTATTTTTTTTAATTTTCTGCTTGTAGAGATTCAATGATACAATTACTCTGCTTTCACAGAAGGAGGAACTGCAATTGCACTGAGGTCACAAGCTATTAACAGGACAAATTGAACGAGAGTCAAAGAGTATCACACCCTCACGGTGGCTTGTAGGGTATGATGTAGGTGTAGCAAGCATTAGTCCTGAAGACCAACAGGAAAGCTATTTAATTATGGATAGTTATTTTCGAAAAAAGATTATTTTCAACTCAAAATCCACTCATGGTGGTTACCAGGCACTCGGAATTTGTCTCTGCAGTTCTGATTTAGTGGAATAAAACGGTATTTCTAAAATATCGGGATTTAAATTTAAAAACAACGTTTTTATAGAGCTTCATTCAAGAGAAGATACACACAATTTTTTTCATTAAAATCACATCAGTATACTTACCAAATAGGCTGTCTATAAAGGTGCAAAGAAAATAAATATAAAACATTTAAAGAAGGTATAATCTAGAAAGTGCAGGAAACCATGAATATTTCCACACTATTTTTAAACACTTCCTAAAGTTTATTTTCTTCATTCGTTACTCTCTTCTGCCAAGCCTAAGTTACATCTCTATCTCATCCAAAATGCTCATTTAAATCCAAATTGTTTCCTCCATCCCCGGCACCTTGCCATTCTACTATAATGGCCTTCAATAAGCCATCTTTAATTAATTCTCCAATCCATCCACTCTGCCTCTTTATTTAGCCTATTTTTTCCCTTTTTTGATGATGATTTTTCCCAGCTCTCCATTGTCTATCTTTCCGCTTTACTAAATCTATTCCTCTCCAGAGTTATTCGTGTTTTCTCAAAGTCTCTGATCCGTTGTCTTCCTCTTTCCCCATGGTTAACGTTTCACAAATACACACCTGTCTCCCGCTCAAACTCCTTGCTTGCTTTTTCTTAACATCTTTAGCCATGGCATCTTATTTTGAATCTCTCCAATTAAAAAGAAAGCTACTTCTGCTGACGCAATTCTTTCTATATCTTTCGGACTTCTCCCGCCTTCGTTCAATATTCTCTCCCCGTATCCGAATTGTTCCACATGGTTTAATTTGATTTGTATTCTAGATCTCCCGCACATTGAATGAGTGACGCGTCCAACATTGTTTACAACTTCACGAATGATTAACGCTTGCTTATCTGTAAATCAAAACAACTTTGTTCATTCTACTCCCATCTTCTTCCCTGTTTCAAAATTACACCATTCTTCTCGTAATGCTTTATTGACACATATGTTAATAATAACTGAAAATACGTGTATTTTAACTTAAAACCGCGATAGAAGCAACATTTTTCACAACAATTAGAGATACCGAAATTTTAACGTGACATCTTAGAATAGAGCTTGTTGGAAGGAACCTTAAATAGTAAATCCGAGGGGAAGCATTCTCATACGTAGCATTATAATTTTTCAAATTCCATTTGAACTTTCAAAACTCAAAGATAAAGCAATGAAGGGCGATACAAATAAACTGCCAAAGTGATTTCCCTAATTCACATATTAATTAAAGGTGGCACTGTGTGTTCTCAACCAACTCAAAAGGTAGAACTATTCGAGGGACAACGCTTTCCAACCGTCAGATCAGTTCTCCCGCACAAAGAGAATGGGTTCCAAACGTTACTTGCTTCGCGTCGGTAGCATCTTCTTCGACTAAGACGTTACTGAAGTTTTAGGACTCTTGCGACGAACTTCTATGCTTGCCAGGAGAGTTAACCAACAGAATTAGGCAATGATCAGTCTAGGCCAATTCCTGCCACCGTTAAGCTCGCCAAGAAAATAATTTTGAGTCACAATGGAGTGAAACGCAAGAATTTAAATTCCGAAAAATACGAAATAAATGATGTTGTAATTTTTTTCTTAGTGATACGTTTCCTCTTATCGTACGATTGCCGATCACTTAAAATGCAGATGCTGTCGTAATTTTTTTTAATTCCGTGACAGTTGAAGAGCGGGTATTTTGAGATTAGCCTTAATTTCAGGCTATCCATTAAGCGTTTCCCAACGGGTTCATATACTATTTATTTATTAAAATAATGGAAAAATGCCCAGGCTTAGGAGAAATAAATATTAGTATTAAATATCATACTTCCACTCTATCACTCATCCGCAAAGCCTCTTATTAAAATTATCATTATTGAAAGACATGATTGCGCAAGATGTGAGCATGTGAGGAACAAATATTTTCCTTTTATCTGATTGCCCTTGAATACCATGCATTGAATTTTGACATGATACGCCCTAAAAGTGAAAATACAAGCGTTGTTCTCTCATTTTCACTTAGTTTCAAGTAGGTACTTAAATCAATTTACAATATGGTAACAATAAACGTTTTTACACATTCATTAGACACACATTAAAAGGAAATACTAGGAGAGTGCTAATATCTACGAGCCTGACGGTCTTTGGTGTGTATTGCTACGGAGTGCAAGATAAAATCATGATTGGAGGGTATATCATAGATTAGTATTGATTGAAGTAGTACTTTTTGCAATAAAAATATATATTACAAACTTTCACACATTCCCAATTATTCGAAACATTGAAGAAAATGCTAACACACAAATATAAATCATTAAAAAGTAAATCTGATGAAATATTCTCATATACATTTCCCATTAGCTTTATTTGGATCTAAACATAAACGACGAACAACTGGGCTATTGATGCACAACTGATTTTTTTTCACTTAATCACCAAAACTGGTAAGGTATTTGAGTACTCTTATGAATTATTGGTTCTAGATATCTTACTAAATTATTTCCTGTCACACCATTAAAATAATTAATTTTGCATAAATTAAGAACGTAATTACTTAATTTTCCACGAATATTCTTCAAAATAAACTTTTATTAGAAATAAATACTTCTTAATTCCCAAAAATCAGCGAATGTGCATTAAAAATAGTTTCAATTTAAAAATGAAGGCCGGTCATCAACCCAAAGTTAGGGTGGTTGGTCGAATCTCGAATGAAAATCGTTTGCCGCTGAGCCTCAGAATCATTTACTATCGCTAGCAGTATTTTCTTCGTCTTCGTGCATGAGTCAATGTAAAAACAAATTATTCTGATATTATGTCATCCGTATACTGCGTAATTCTAATTTTACACTTTTTTACCCCCTCTCCCTTCGTACAATGCTTTATAACATTCTCTAAGCCCCCCAAATTACGTAACGCTGCCACTGAATCCTCTTTTTTATAAAATGGAAATAAATATCAAATACCTTTTATAGTTCTCAACATTATTGTTTATTTTCTAATCATCGTCCTAATATTATTATTTAAACAAATAGTGAATTTATTTGTGCATTTCATGTCGGCCAGCAAACAGGAAGTCCGGACTCCCCCTTCCTGTCGATAGCGAATTGAAACAGTAAACCGACCCTTCCCCCTTTAGTGCTACGTATTTTATGCTTGGCTCATAGCAAAATATTAGTCAGGAATGACTGTTTTCTATAAATCCACGTGAACATGGCTACACTGACGTTTCACACAGTTTAATACGAACACAGAGCCCTACAATTCACTTGAATATTTCCCGTAAAATTTGATGGCATTGGCCGGCATTTGGTGGAATCAATTAGTCATACTTAAATAGGAAATACTATTAACTCAAGTAGTTTATTTTAAATTGCCTACTCTTTCAAACACAACCTAGTCGTATTCCCCAAAACTATGCTTTAACTAACAATATTGGCAAACGTAATTTTATCCCGGGAAGTTGCCTTTGGACTGATAACTGGATGTCTCGGGTTTGATTCTGAAAAAGATCCTTCTACACATCCCTTAAAAGTTAAGCTTTGAGATGCACAAGATCTTTCTGGGGAACCACAGGTGGAGCAAATAAAGAGACTACCGCTACCGAGAAAGGTAATGACGAGAGCTTAATGACATTCTTCAAACACACCAGAACCGAGCAGGTTACGCAGGGCCAAATGGGAGTAAAATTTATTGAAGACAAAGATTTTCGAAGTAAATAGCATAATCTCTATAAAAGCATTTGAAATTCTAGCTTATCGCTCGAAATCCAAATGCCTCGATCTAGCCGAGTCTAGCCGAGCCGGTGATACTGAAAATTCCAAATTTTCTCCAGTTCCATGGAGTCCACTCCTCCAAATCTTCGAGTTAATACCTCAACCGTGCACCGTTTGTATAGTCTGGCGCCCAGTCTCTTTTCGCGCTGGCTTAGACTAGAGCTCTGCCTCTCCTCCCTCTTCCCCGCACACAACCATTATCGAAAATAGACGACCTACTGCGTCTCACGCCGTGGTGCGGCGAGCCGCCATCTTTAATTTCGAAACAACTTTCGTCACAGACGCTCAAGAGAAAATTTTTCACCCTTGTAGTCTTTCTTATTTAACACCTTCCCTACTCTTAAAGTGACAGTCCAGCCGTGTTGAGTGGGCACATCGGATGAATATCTGGCTGTCCTCATCGACGCCGAGCTCAGGGTGGGAAAAACCCGCTGGACAGCAGTCAACAAGGCATCACGCGATGATCCCTCTCAAGAACACTATTGTCACTGGTTTTAAAACCCTCTGAGATTATCTTACGATATCTTTAATGTTAGATACGTAATCTTTTTTTGCGGTTTAAATAAAGAGCGGGTTTCAACTCTTAAGTTAAATTCGATACTAACAGCGATAAAGCAAATTAAAAGTTCACGAAGGAAAACTTTGTAGAGCACCTGACCGGAAATTGTGGGGTCCGGGTTCGATTCCCGGTCGAGAATGATTTTTTTCTCTGTGGAATCTCTGCTATTGAGCATGAGAAAACACATGAAATTCATGATGCACCACAAAATAAATATGTAGGGAAAAATGATTTTTGAGCCATATATCCTAAATAAATATTCGTGGATGAACATACCAATATTTGTTTAGAGTCCAAGCCACAGAGCAAATTGAGAAGTAGATAGGCTGAGTATAGTTAAAAATGTTCCACGTTGAAAATGACGAGACATATTTAGTTCTCTCTCCATCTTTTTCTTCAGTCCAGTTAATTTCCTGTCACAAGTCTCTGAAAATAATCTAAATCGCATAGTGCTCACACTTGTGGCTCATCATTAGTCATCAATACAGCAGAAATTACCCAATATTTTTACATCCTGAAAAAAAGATAATTGAATATTAGTTATATCCATAAAACTAATTACAAACTAAAGTATACAATTGCATCTATAAATGTAACAAAGTGCATTTAAAATATAATTTTGGTCCGCTTAAGGTGAAAATTCTTTAATGTATCGCATTTCCATAAACGCCCTAATTAATAACTGCGACTTGTACCAATTTTGGCGCAGATTTTCACTAAATCGCCCGGTTTCAATTGCGTAAAAACTCGAGTGCCTACGACATGGCATCGTGCCATCGGCACCAACTGCAACATGTTTGACGGACTAGTGTTGACAGATGAGCTCAGGGCGAGCTGAGCCCTAAGATCCTTATTTACGTGTCCCTTTCAGATCTTCCCACGCTCGGGATAACGCCTACTCACTCACTAGGGGAGAGTTTAGTTAAAAAACCTCGGCTGGTCGACTTAGTCAATGGGGGAAGAACAGGATCCTGGAAAAGAGCGGGAACGGTTCCAACGGTGTACCCGAAACAATTTTCAGCGAATTATTTTTTAAAAATTAACACAAAAGAAATTAAATACATCACATTATAAGAACAGGCCTTAAAACACCATATACTATCGTTCACAATGCAGTTCTTGCTGTGATATTTAGTAAAGATGAAATAAGCATGGAGTTTTCTACCTTCATCCTTCAATCTTAATGAGCTGAAGATGGCAAACGAAGGCAGTGATATTCATGCTATCTTGGCTGCAATGATGTTAGAGAGCATATGGAAATCCTCTCTCCATAATTTTACTGTTTCGCGCAAGGTATTCCCTTGGGGACAGGAACAGAGCGAGTGTAAGCACTTGCCTAAGCCTTGGTCATTAGCCCGGAGAATAATTGGAAGCCCTTCTTCACTCTATTTTAGCCTCTTGGCATCTTCACTATACTTCACTTTCTCATTGCCCATAATGTCTTTCGTCCATCTCATTCGTTCCTGTCTTCCTTTGTTTTCTACTTTCAATTTTCACTCAAACAGATGCGGTAAGGCTGCATAGCCTCAAAGTGGTGTTTATTTCCTCCACACTCAGATTTTCCAGAATTATTTCCAGACTCACTATTTCCAATAGCTATTTTTAAAGAGTTTCTATCCATTGAAGCCTTAGGTATACATAATATCCTTGCGAGGCCTTGCTCACGATGTTTCCAATTGTCAGCCACTAGGAATGTACTGCCACTAAAGATCTCGCTTCCCGGTAGAGTACTTTTTTGTTGTTTTCGGTATTACAATGCAATTTAGCTCTGTTTGCAGACATAACCTGTATATTCGGTTTCATGAGGAAAAGATGCATCGAATTCATGCCAAAGTTACTTCATCATACTTTAGGACCTTGTCTACATTTTCCGATAGAGCTACGCAGTCAGTAGTACTTGTTCGTCTATATTGTTTGTGAAAATGAAATGAATATCTAGTTATTGTGATATATCATTTTTCACAATTCCGAAACTGAATTTGATTTTTTTAAATAAATTAACTCAAATGTGGAAGAAATATTTCCTCTCTCCTTCATGAATATTATTCTTCACGATTGGGTCCAGATTTTAGGTCCACGTTTTTCCTTTGCACTCAACATCATTGTAAGCGTCATACGAAATTCTGCTTATCGAGAGATTTCATTGAATGCCCAGTTCACCAATTCAATAAGCATAATTTTATGAAACTTCAGGTGCAAATTATTTATACTGTTTCTCTTCTTCCCTCAAATCTGATGTATTCGTATATTTTGAAAGAAGAACATAAATTACGTATGCTTTATCCTTCTGTGCACGATAAGACATCGTCTTCGATTATATTACCATGCTATCACACTTAAAATATTCAGGATTACCAGTTTCCTTCTCTCGAATGCATGTTCTTTTTTCCTCTGGACAATCAGTATATTAAAAACGAAGTAAAGGAAGAAAGTTATCCTTTCCGAGACAACAACTCACTGCTTAAATTATCCAGCTATTAACATGCTTCACTCAAGTGCACTTTTCCCGCATTAAATTTGAAACCTTGTGTTTTTTTAAATTTTCAATTACCTCCTGTAATTATCCTTAGCCTCTTCTTGAAGGATTTTTATAAGATAAAAGTAAAATGACTTGGTATATTCCACACCTATTACTGCACCAACCGACTGCGGTTTCGACGACTAAAGCGTCATTATCAAGGAAAACCAAATAGTGAACGGTGAAAAACGACTAGGTATTCAAAAACCAAACCAAAGGTTCACTATTTGGTTTGCCTTGATAATGACGCTTTAGTCGCCGAAACCGCGGTCGATTGGTGCAATAAAAGGTGTGGAATATACCAAGTCATTTTTCTTTTCATCATGTTTCCATTCCACAAAGTAACGCCTGAGGGTATTTCTTCGATTTTCATAAGCTCAGCCCCAGATCTTCTTGGCATCAATCATGAGTATTGCCCTCTACTACTTCTTAGGCAGAATCAGCCTTTATTTCTAATCGTCTTCGTTGTTGAATTAACAGATGAATGAGTGGTCCAGCCACAGTCTAATCTTTGGATCTTGAGTTCAAGTAGACGCTCTAATATCACGAGTTCCAGTTTACCTTTGTTATCTGCATCAGAAAAGGTATCACTTTACACGATGTTGTGGATAAATAAACTAGTGGGTAATATAATTGAAACGTTTTTAAATTCATTAATACATCGTCATATTCATCAGCTATGAGGCAGCACTTTTTACTATAGCGCATCAGTCTTCTCTGCTGATGGAACATCTTTTCTTCTCGATTTTAATGTTCAGTCGAGGTGACGATTCCTATTACGTCTTTCCGTGAGCAAAATGGCAACGCTGCTATTGTTATTATTCGGCATTCCACCGGTAAGACTAGGGTGTGAAGAAGTACCTCATCATCAACAGTTAACAATCCTAGGATTGGTTTGATTCACCCCTCCACTCGATTCTTCTATCGGCCTACCTCTTCATATTGACGTAACTCCTCTGTTGTAAATCCTTCACCTGTTCCACATATCTCATACGAAGCAATCCTTTTCCATTCTTTCCGCTTATTTTCCTTCGGAAATAGTCTTCATGAGGCCATCGTGTCTTAAGATAAGTGCTTCCACTTTTATATTACTTCTTCCTCGCCTTTCTTGAATTCTCCATTCCCTCCACTATTGCTCTCTTCAGATTATGATATTTATCCACAAAGATATGTATTCAGTCAATATAAAATATCCATTCTCTTCTTCCCTATACCTCACTTTCCCAGCTCCTCTCTCCCTCCTACGATCTGAATATTAAAAATCTACCTGATTACACTTTCCATTTTCCTATATTTTCCCCCTGACTTCCTCCAGCAGCTTCTTTTGCATCTCCATGATGTGAAGAGTTTCCTCGTTCTTTTTTTTAAGCGGTGTATGATCTATTGTGTCAAAAGTTGTGTCCATTTCATATTGCCCTTCTCGGCGTAATGAATGTTGAGTCGATCACGTGTTGTGCTCTTGAGTTCAAAGTTTTCCGTTCTTTTTGAACTTCAGCAAAAAAATCCGTCTCAAAATCTTTTTTCTTTCACCATCTCTGGTTGAATCAAGATGTTTTTTTTTCTTCTGATTTTCTCCCTTGTGGGCATCTGAATCTCCATCTGGTATTTCGGTCGGCCATTTATCTCTGGCAAAAGTGAAAAGTTAAAAAGCAGCGCTAAGAATTGTTTCGGGTATTCCGTTGGGCAGACGATCCCTACCTTTGCTGCGGCCCTTCTTCTTCTTGGTTTGCCGTCCACCGATGAATCAACCATACCTGAAAGAGATTGAATCAATGATTGAATAATTTCCATTTAGAGAGAATCGGTGAAATAGCTCCAAGTGATAACACTGGGAGAGGAGAAAAGGTTTTCAATACAGCAGATTGCGAAGCTACGAGAGGCAAGATCTTATATACTAGGATAATCCCACACGTCTATTTAATATTTAGCTCCGGTGACAGAAGGGCCCAGATGTAGCACATAAGTTGAACAAAATTCCTCTCTTCAATTTATTAATTAGCATCCTAGAAACGTCTATGAGTCTGTCCAGTGTATCAGCCCAACATTCAATTTAGCACATGGCCATAACCGCTGAGTCACCCTGTAAATCCCCCACTTATAATGAGAATCACGGTGTCATAGTTATCACGGTGGACATACAATACAACAAATACAGGATATGCGAGTGATTGAAAGGAATGCAACCAGTCACCTTAGTTCGAAAATGAACACCAGCTAAAAGAGCGGGAAATAAAATTTTGTTTCTATAAAGCATGCTTTCAACAATCATCATGATCTCAATAAACCCAAATAATATACTTAAAATATTTAAGGAGCTAATTTCTCAAGCGTCGTTCCTTTCGGCGTATTCTCATTAAAACTTCCGCTTTAGATCATGAAATTTATCTAATTACATGCACCTTTCCCGAAATGGAGAAATACATATCAATTGAAAGTACGCGACCCGAATGTGTTTCAAACCAAGTGAATTACTTACCTTGACTGAGGACCTTCCTATACCAGTCGAAACCAGTAGTGGAATCCACGGTGATCGAGAGGTGAATTGATTGAAGGGATTAGGTGACTCGCTCTCACACACACAATTTTTCACTAACACAATTGCACTTTAGATGGATCACACTTTTTAACGTCACATTCAGAATAGATTGCACTTTTCACGAGAGAAGAGGGAAAAATCACTGAACACAGCACAGAACACCAGAAGCAAATCGAATATACCACAGAAAAAAACACTGAATCACCTAGCGATTGACACACGGCTAATTACAACCTATACTAGCACAGTAATATTGAAAAGATCGAAGAAAGAATACACATTCCTGGGAAACACTGAAGGGTTAGCACAAAAAACACTGCCACTTCAAGGAGGATACACTGAACGGGGCAAGTGGGAATCGTACAATTTCCGTTGCTAGGAGACCGGACAACACAAAGATAGCCTCTGAATATATAGGCAAATTACTCTGAGGCCATATGAAAACAACTCAATGTTGCCATGGATGATTTTTATGGAAACTTGTGAGTTTATGGAACAAGGCTTTACTCAGCTCTAATGCTACGAAGAATAGTTCTCACACGTCGTTTTCCAGGTGAATACTGAAGCACTGATTGACGAAATAATTTCAGCTTCTTTCCTGAAATATAAACCAAAACAAGTTTTTAAAAAATGATATAAGGATGTTCCAAATGTTTGATGCCAACATTTTCAACATCACTACACTCATTGAGATGGGGCCGAAAAAGGAATGTATCTTAGACCAGGAACAGAATCACGAGCCTTTGGCATAACGGGTCGTTGCTCAGATTTATCCTCTACCCTGCACGTATTCTAGATCCCAATGTTGTATATTAGGGCAGCCAAAATTCCGCGGTTCGGTTCCTGGTCCACGAGATCTTTTTCCTCTGTTAATTTTCAGGGCGGCAGTGGCAATATTTTCATAAACTCCAATCCCTTTGTGATCAACCCAAAATTCAGTTTAATAAAAGAGAATAGATCCTAACTTTCACCGAACCTAAAGGCGTATTTGATTCACATTCCCTATGTGGTGAATCCATTTAATTTCTCATGGCAGACTAAGGTTTCATCCAAACCATAGCATCTTAGTCAATAGAGAGATCACGAATGACACAGTATTCCTCATCTCAAACATATTCACCAGCAAAAGAAGGTAATCATTTGTTGATAAATGGGGATTTAATATCGAAAATCTATAAGAACTTCTCGTTCACGTTTCCCAGGAGCCGAAAAGATATAATATTTCATTGATAGAGAAAGATAAAAGTTCACCATTAGGGATATTTCAGTAACAACCTATGCCTCCCACACCTACCGATAGGTATGCTGGAAGGACAATGACATTTCAGTTTACGCATTTCTTTTGCTCTTTCACTAGAAACTATTCTGGTCCTTCGCCAAAAAGCCTTTCATGATCATAATCAGAAGTGAATGCATTGGAAAGGAATGTAAACACGCGCGGGGTGCGATCCCGAAGAGAGAATCCCCTTCCATTCCACCGCAGACCGCTCGCTCAGTAACGCCAATCTGGGTTTCGATTAAATCAAACGAAAATAGAAGACTCTCTCGAAAAATGATCACAATTCTGATAAATAAGAATAATTAAATGCAAAGAACATTCATACCTAAGCTTTCGGCGTCTCGTATAAACATATATGTAGATAGGCAAGGAATTAATAAACTCTATGGTTTCAGGCTTAACTTCACGAAACCGGGACTCGAAGCTGGACCTCAGATTTCCGGCCAGTTCTCTACCAATTGAATACCGAGGTTTCCTCGGTAGCTCAACTGGTAGATTACCTGGCCGGAAATCAGGGAGACCGGGATCGAGTCCGGTCGAGGTGGATTTTTTCCTTTTAAATTTCTGAAACTTTTTATGATCACTGAATAAGAAAACTTGTGTATGTGACTAAATATGAAATATATTTTTTTTCTTATTCGGTGAGGAGATAGGTTATTTGATAATGTGTAAAATTAAGTAACTTTAATTTACTTTGACTTTAAGTAAATTTAACTAGAAATAAAGATCAGGCGATACTTATTTAAAAGTCTTGCATCCAAATATTGGTTTAAAATGAATACATCGAGACCTCCGTACCTAGGATTCCGATGGTTGTTGATAATGTTTTGCATACCAAATCACTTAAAATCGAGGACTAATTAGTATGGTCCATGGGAAAAAATTCTTTTCCAAATTTAAAACGATTAAATTTGATATCTAACACTAGCTCCCACGCCAAATGGAAAAAATCTATTTTTTTATTGTGGATTTGTATCTCTGGTCATTGAGTTAGTTCATCACCTGATTATTCATTAAACAAAGAATCAGATTAGTAGCTCTAATATGAAATTATGCTGATTTATATCGGCAGACAACAAAACCACCGTCGAAATTCTTGCGAAAGTGGGAACACTAATTGTTTCAATCGATCACCGTTTATGACTATTCATCATGTAGTTCCCGATGATGCATTAAACGTACACGCTCCAGAAAAATATGAAATAGAGGTAAAGTTACCTCATACAGATCTTACGTAATTTTCTCTTATAAACTGAAGAGGTAGTTTGAGATTCTCAACATGCTTTTGTGCATGTGTATTCCCAACAAGGTTTGCTAACAATTATGCTGCCTCCCTTACATAATTATATTTGCATGATGAGGTAGAATCCTAATGAAATAGGTAGCCAAACATTCATTGATAATGGACTGGTAAAGAAAAACTGAAAATCTAGAAAAAGACACTACACTGAGGCTTTAGTATTGCGAATTCGGGATATAGGAAAATACTTATAAAAATGTATGAGAAATTACAGTAAAACTAAACGATATATCTGAACTACTGAGACTACAGTAGACTAGTCATGAAAGTAGATGACGTTATCTTATTGTGAAAAAATTAAATGATCTCATCTTTATAAAAAGGGAAACAGAACTAGATAATTTCATTAATTACGTCATCAAAGGAGGGCTATTGCTGATGAGAATGAACAACGCAATATTGTCAATTTACTGTGAGAAGGAATCGCTGAAAGGATTTTATTTGGGTAGCGGCTTTCGTGGTACAGCACGGAAACGTTGGCATAATGTACTTTATGGTGATGATTCATGTTGGCTAAGAGTTTCCACATCCTACCCCCTTCTGGGGGGTCTTTACGACAGAGATGGCAAAGCCATAAAAAACATGAACGGCACGCACATTTCTCTGGCACTCCTGCATTTGTGACATACTTTATCTTTCGTTGCAGCCATACCGCACGACACCCCTGGTATTGCCTGGCGCCAAGACGAAGAAAGATCTCGCACCGACAACATCCTCATACTTGAGACACCATCCGAACCCAATGTTCCGAGCTCCCCCGTCTCACTTCGACCATGAGGCGATGATGAAGCAGAAGGTAAGCAAATATTCTCTCTCTCACACACACACACAACCTCATATTTCAATACCTTAAGATTGAATTTCAACGTGATTAAATCATTTTATCCCGCCTCGAACTAAAAATTTCTCAGAATTTTATTGCTACGATAATTAACGGTAAGACCGGCAACGGTATCCAGGTGGTTGACTATCCTGACAACGGAAAAGATGCGGGTTACAATCCTGTCTCGAGTATGGAAACCGTGGCTGTCTTAGCATCATGCTCAAGAGTAAATTTGGTTAGACAGTGTGGGGGATCGGGTAGGAGTGGTGGCTAGAGTACTGGTCTCACATCCCGAGGGCCTGGGTTCAATTCTCCGCAGTGGTGGATTTTTCAGTGGCAAGCCGGTCCCTCCTTGAGTGCCTAGTGCAGGGCATTTCTGGTTCAGTACTCCGTCCGTCAGATGGGACGTTAAGCCGTGATCCCTTTGGCGCCTGTCGTTAAAAGTAGGGTAATGCCGACGGCGGGTTTCTCTCCACCCTTCCTCCATTCCCTGAAACCTCCTATACCATTACCCAATTACCCACCTATCCTAAATGGCGCACATGACCTTAGCTGTCGGTTGCCTCCCCTGAATAACTAACTCAGACAGTGTATTATGACCCAAGCTGTGGAAGATCCTTCAAACCCAGCACAAATGAACGGTGTTTCTAATCGAGACCCATTTGTGGTCATTCCGGCATACAGCTTCCTTGCGTCCCCTAAGATTCTCAGCAACCTCCTCTTTTCCATAAAAGTACCTTTACAATTCCACACTCATTGCTGCTGATTTTTTTTGCTGTGTTCAAGTGCTTCAGGTTCTTTGGTGGACGTTTACCTCCTTCGCATCCCCCGCTTAACTAATATTCCCCCTTCTACCTCGTCCTTCAACACTCCTTCGCCCCTTATTACCCGTTCCATCCACTCCCGCTGCCTTCTTTAAATTTCCTCAAGCAACTTCCTCTTCTCCCTTACGATTCCAAGCATTTCCTCGCTTGTCTTTCTTTCCACTCACTTTACCTCCCCAATCCCTCTTCCTTCCTCTGAACGAAGGAATAATTTTAATACCTATCTTTCTTAATGTCTAGATCTGGCACCATCCGAAGAAAAAGTTAATGAAATGTCTCTTTTTGTCGATTCAATTAAAATTTTATCCATTGAAATTTATCCATTTTATCCATGCAAATTTGAAAAAAGTCATGATAAAAATTTAGCAGTGCATAATATAATGACATACAAAATACTACATAGTACCCTGAAAGTCACAATAATTGCGTGTGGCAGGAGCCTGGCTGGCCATCAATACAACTGGCAAATTCAGATATCGTCACTGCTTCTCGTATAATATAACGTCCATTGATATAGGTGGCACCTCACTCCATTTTTCATTCTGTCGAGAATTTTAAGTACCTTCCAAGGTTATTGAAAGTTACCTAATTCCTATTGGCTATATTAATACGCACAGAGATCGAAAAGGAACGAATTCGTCTCCTTGGCTAAGGAAGCAGGATCGGAGAGGTCAGTTTGAGAGCTGGAAAATGAAAACCAGAGACCAACCCTCTTAAAACATCTCCAGTGATAACTCAAGCATTAAATTGATAACACGAACACAATTTGGAATCAAGTTATTCTAAAGCATCATCACTAGAGGATGGAATCATGGGGGAACAGGCTACACCAATAGAAATCCTACTGAAAAGATGGCGTTACATTGGTGAACAAGAGAAACAATTTTCAAAGTTATTTCCAAAAAATATTGCATTGCTTTAAAGTTGTTTTCGTTTTAGTGGATTTGATATGAAAGGGGAATAGACTGAAATTCTAGGCGAAATTTAAAGGTACATCTTTCTGCGCTTGTGTAATATAATTTATGACATCATCACCAATCGAAGCATCCCTATATTTCATCTTCCTTCTCAGGCAACTCTTATCTATAATATCGCCTCCTATCCAAAGGTATCGGTTCCCTGTTTCTCGGGGAATACTTTTTTGCTATAACTAAAGCATGTCCTAAGTACAGCGACCTCAGCATCAAGTACCATAGCCATCACTAACAAAAGAGTTACCTATGAGAGGAAAGCAGGGAAATTGAATGCATTTGATTAATAAATCATGAATAGATACAAAATTGCAGACAAAAAACTGATAAACCAAGTACTGGCTTTAGAATAGCCCAAATGTATGCTAATAACCTGAAGAAAGAAAATAATTGTTTGGAATGTGACTCATCGATGATAAATTGTGAAGTTTTATTTCCATCATAATTAATTAATAATTAATTACGTCCATTCCCACCAGTATAATAGTGTAAATCAAGCAAATTTTTAAGGAATAAGTAGCGTCAAAAATAATTCTGCTGAGCTAAACCGCTAGAAGATTATGTCTCCACAAGCATCAAATATATGAAAAAATAAAAAATTATATTTTACAGTATAACTTCCTCAACTAAATTAATCCGTTCCTTACCATAACGTATATTATTATTTAACCCCTCATCATATCAATCCATTGGCGAAATGTATTCAAGCATGGTCAAGTGACATATTACTTTGGTTTAATAGTTGGACGAGAATTTCTCTGTGCAAAGAAATTAAATTAGCAACAGTTTCGACAGATTTGCTATATCTTCTGAACGGCTTTGGAAAACAAATTTTGCCCGCAGGCGAGGAATCGCACGGTGGAGTCACTCAAATCCACTCGAGTCAAGAACCTTCGCCCACCGGAATGAACTCAGGCGGCTGGCGAGATGAATTATGCGAGCATAATTTTCAGAGTTTATAAAAAGTGAGAGGGAGGAGATGAAAACGCCAGTGAAGGAGATGGGGCGAGAAAAGATGTGGGAGGAAAGGAGAAAGAAGGAAGGTGGGAGAATGGCCGAAACGCCGAAGGTGGCGGGGGAGGGAAAAGAGGGGAAGGGAGGGGAAGGGGAGAGGGGATGGGTGGGCAGGAAATAGGCGGCACAGATGCGTGGAAAAGGGGCGGGATGCCTGAGTTTCACGCTTGCTATTTCTAGTGAGCGCGGGTGGTTGGGGGTGGAGAATATGCGGGAAGAGGGCGAAGAGGAGGAAAGCCCAACAAGCGAATGAAAAAAGGATGGAAATAAACGGGAGACACAAACGAAGACTTTTTACTTTTCGCAGAGTAAACGGAGACTGATATAGTAAGCATATGGTGTAATGACCCAGTGGATAAAGAGTTGAACTACTAACCGGAGGTCCCCGGATCTAATCTGGATTAATTTCTGTGTACCAGATCTTACTTGGAATCCTCTTGGCTTAAAATTAGTCAAGAAATACTGTCCCCTCAAAATGCATGAGAACACAGCTCTATGAAACTCTCTGACAGCACAACTTGAATACGGAACTGTAGAATCCACTTCATAATTCAGAACATGTTGTCATATTCTTCAAAAATATTCTAACAAAAATATTGGCGTGAGACGCCTATTTACACATTTATACAAAGGCATAAACTATTCATTGAAATTAAGGAATATATTGAAGCAGCTCTACGGCAGGACGTTGAAGGCTAAACCCACAGATAATAGCTACAAGAAAGAGATTGCATAAAAAGGTGGCGGTAACAGTTTCTTCACGTTCCTAGAACATGCGTCAAATTCTTTTCTAAGCTTCTTCAGCGATAGATGGAGTATATTCTAAATCAAACCGCTTAGGCATTGGAAGTGGAAGGAGTCCAACCAAATCCTTGTACGAGCGAATTGTTGAGCAGAATCCAGGTCAGTAACTTTGTCAGAAGCCGTCTAATGAGATAATAATCTCACGGATATGGTTGCAATTGTTTTTACTAATTATAGTTAAAGAACACAAATGAAACATTATAAGGTAGTAATAATAATAATGGTAGCTATTACGGGTAATAAGAATTATTTTGTAATAAATCAAAGATAAGCTTAAAAAGTGAAAATCAATTAAAATATAATTGTATCTCAGTTCTACTAGTATAACTGCAAACTAATATAGCTGCAAACCAACACTGAATTTGTTTATTAAGGTATGCGTTCCCTGGATAATTACGGAATACAAGGAAAATTAAGAGAGGAATTTATGATAACAAGTAATTAAAAGCGTGAAATGACATGGATGTAATGATGCAGAGTAAAACGAAACGCTAGTATGTCTTATATGAAACTTTAAAAGGTGTATAAAACACATTATCGTAATCAAAGAAGAGTAGGATAATAATCGATGATCAATTTCATACTATATTCGTAAGTAAAATAATAATTCTTAAGATTATATCTTTATACTTGGTTTTTGATGAGAGTTCATGATACCCACATCTAAAGACTTACCGACAGAAGGTGAATCAACGATAATAATACACGATCACCATGAAACTAACGAATATGTAACATTGCTTATACGTAAAATCGCATATGAAAATAAATGACTAGAAGCTAGGATAAAATGTATGTTAATGGCATCGAAATAATTTATGTGATTCGACGAAGATATTTTTTTGCATACGGCATGCAGGGGCTCAGGATAGCATTTTGCAGGGTTAGCATATTCTATACTGCAAGATAGGCAACCACTATTACACCTATGTATGTACACTGTTGCTATGACACTTATCATCATCATCTGTGTTTCTAAGTCTGTATCCATACTTGTAGGGGCTTCACAGTGGGAGGAAAGGCATAAGGATGGGAATGTATGGGAAAGAGGAAGGGCGGAGAGAAGCCCGGTGTCGGTATTAGCATCTCTCTTAACACAAAGGTGTCAAGGGGACCACGGCTTTACGCACCATCCGACGGCCGGAGTACAGTGCTCCAATGCTCTCCACAAAGCTTTCATGCATAGGGGTTACCAATGAATAATATCTGGAACTTCCGGGATTCGAACCCGGGCCCTCCAGGTGAAAGACCACCGATTTAATGACTACACCAACCCTACCCCCCTAGACATTATCTACTATGCAGATGCTGATAAAATAAAAATTGATATAGGTGAGCAACAGGAAGGAATAACATAGTATCTGACGCTGAGAGAGGACATGAGACTGAGCAATGTTCTGGGATCAGGGGTTCCTTCAGGGATCTTCATAATGCTGCTTTCCTCATTATTATTCCATAATTACGCAAAGAAAAGCGGAAAAGTAAACACAATTCTTCAAATTTTGACAAATAAAAAACAACGCGAGAGAAAGATCCACAATTCCGCTACATGCAAGCATTTCAAACTATTCTTTTGATAGTGACGACATAGTCGATTTTTTGTTGCTTACAACAACCTATAGTCGCCAAGAAAATTCGGTAGTTTTTCATAAAACACATTTCTAACTTCTAAATATCATCATACGAGGCTGAGTCTGCACAAATATTCGCGATAGCATGCCTATCATGCGAGGAAATGTCTCTAAAAATTTCAATTAAGCATGGCAGATTTAGATTCACGTGAAAAAGAAGCTTAATAGCTACACCACCCATCCTTATCAATTGGGTATCTTTCTAGGAGCATAGATCACGTATATTATTATCCTTTACTGTTCGCGGAAAACATGGTATTTTAAACCTTTCCATCCCACAGTATATATAATTTATCTTTATGATCTAACCCTTTCAGAGCAGGATGAACGATAACAGTTCTACTTATGACGCCTATTATGACATAAGAAGAGTGGCTCAAGCCTCGATCGAGGGCGGAAAGGATTATGGGGGAAGGGATAGTAAGGGCGAAGCTTCAGGGGGGGCTGTTGGACAGGAGTGGGGGGGCTGTTGGACAGGAGTGGGGGCGCCTTTCAAAAGGGGCAGCACATACACTGTTATTAGAGTCGGTTCGGCTGCTAAAGGGATCAACGAACTCCGCGAAGCCCAGATCCGATTTACATATTTTTTCGCCCTGGAATATAAGGATATAAATATCTCCTTGGCCCGACGTAATCCCGCCACGCTTTCTTTCGCGATGAAGAAGGAACGGGCGATTGGAAATATTGCCAACTTCAACAATTTTAACTCGAAAGTTAGTTGAGGTCATCTGCTACGCTAAAGGGAGAGTGAGATGCTCTTCCTCTATGTTAACAGCAGTTTTCAGTGAAAATATGAGCCATCATTCTAAAAGATACCAAAAGTTGCCCTTGGAACAATCACGATGTGCAACTAACACAAATCACTGGATTTATTTTACGTAGGAGGTATATGTAAAGTGTTCCATTCCTACAATCATCCAATGGCAAGAATAACTTTCAGCCCTCAAACATTCAATTGTTTTTGTTGCTTATAATGCCCCTTTGTAGCTCTAACTTCGACGGTGGCTAAGTAAATCGTCACTTACCCATTCCTCCCACTTCGACGTGTAAGCTTCAGTAGGGGACTTTGCTGCACGATTAACTTAACATCTTCATTGATATACCTTCTCTCAAATAATAAAATCAATGCACAAAACATCAATACTCACAGTATTACAAACATGTTACCTCGACTACATCTATAGTACATTATCAAACCGATCTAGCTACACTACTAATGGTGATATTTTCTAGCACTTCCATTAATGCATTTTTGGGGAGATGACAAACAGCATAGGTCATCAGTAACATTGAGAATAGGTAGGTACCTATTTGTTTATTTGCAGGATTTTTAGAACAACGCTGGATGGAGTGAAACCTGGTGTCATTATTAACTTACTCTAGAAGAAATACATCAGTCCTCCCATAGTTAGGTTAGGTTATTTAGGGGAGGCGACCGACAGCTGAGGTCATTTGCGCCATGTAGGATAGGTGGGTAATTGGGTAATGGTAGGAGTTTTCAGGGAACTGAGGAAGAGTGGAGAGTAACCCGGCGTCGGCATTAGCCTACTCTTAACGAAAGGCGCCAAGGGGACCACGGCTTAACGTCCCATCCGATGGACGGAGTTGAACTTGAAATGCCCTCCACTAGGCACTCAAGTGGGGACCGGTTTTCCACTGAAAAATCCGCTACTGCCGGGAATCGAACCCGGGCCCGCGGGATGGGAGGCCAGTACTCTAGCCACCACACCAACCCGATCCCCCCTCCCATAGTATCCAACATGTGGAATGTGCATTAGTACCTACAGTATTATGCATAGTCTTCACAATCCTTCATCTCAAATACCCATGCAAACTTAGAGAAACTGTCATCATTCAAACTCACTCATGTAGAGACTCTGGTATTCTAAAGAAAACTGTCGACCAGTGCTTAAATCTGAACCTCTTCCCTCGAATCCTATGCCCTCGAGATAGGAAGAACACGCTGAAGGTATAACAGGAAATGGTTATCCTCAAAAAAAGTTTTCATTCCCTGAAAATCATCCAAAATTTACTGGTACTACAAGCAATTCATTGCAAAAATATGGAATGAGAAATCTAACTAACTGACCTTATCCACAATGCAAAACCCTTTATACATTTACTCCCTAACAAGCACCACAAGTCCATCTGCATGTGCACAGCTGAGCTTGCATAAAAAGGGGGCTAAAAAACCAAGGATGTAAAAATGATTTTTTGAAAAATATTTTCTTTTTCAATTCTTAAATCCTGCTCCTAGTACCATGGTTGGTTGCTGAATGGTATTGGTGGAATAATTACACCTTAATATTTAAAGTTTTGGATGATAACCTAATCATGGGAAATCCTTCTTACAGTTTCCAGTAATATTATAAATATATGAAAAATATTAATATCAAAACTTCTTTAACAAAGAAATATCTAGCAGTCCAGCAACATCTAGCTCCTTTAAAGCCTCTAGAATTTCCACAAAGAAAGAGGACGCCTTGGTAGCGCAACTGGTAGAGCACCTGGCCGGAAATCAGGGGGTCCGGGTTCGAGTCCCGGTCAAGGCGATTGATTTTTTCTCTGTGGAATATCTTGCATCAAAACTTCTATTAAAACTGAAGAAATACACATGCAAATTTACGCAAAATAAAGTTTTACTGTGACCTGGGTTTCAATTTTGATACATCATCTTCAGGTAACAAATGGTGCTAGGTACCGTCAATATATGCCTGGTTTGGAGGGGGTAGGGGAAGTAAAGGGGGTACACCTTACTCGCTTTTTTTCTACCACTGTTTTATATTCCTTGTATAAATTTGTTGACCACTTACTCGCCTTCCACACCCCCCATCTCCCAGTCACTTCCTCCCTCGGTTTTCCCCACTCATCACCCCCTTTCCCTCCCCTTCTCCCTACAACCCTGGTACCTAAATATTGACGGTACCTAGTACCATTTGTTACCTGAAGATTAATTACATTGAAACCCAGATCACAGTAAAACTTTTTTTTGTGGAAAATTGAATGTGTATTACCTGTATGTACAAATTCCACTTGATTTCATGAGAATCCTCAGATTATTCTTCTACTTAAGTTATTGCTTTCAGTTGCTTTGCAGGCATAAAATATGTAATTGAGGTAAATGAAAGTTTTTTTGGTTGATGGAGGAAAAAATTGCTCAATGATATTAAACTTCTGCTTTTCCCTTGAGATACCATTTGGCTACTGAAAAAAAGGTTCTCTGAAAAGATGCTAATCAAACAAAACTACCAGATTTAAAAAATAAAACTTATGAATGTGACAATTTCCATTTTGATGCATGATTTTCTTATTAAAGATTTGACAGAGCAATGACTCTTGAGCTTTTTATGAATTGGTTAAAATTAGAAATGCCAGTGACTGTATTTACTATCTTCACTGGTAAATAAATGGAGCTTGAAATGGGCTAATTATTACATCTCAGAGAAACGACTTGATATCTGTATGGGTAAATAAATATTGAGATATTTAATTTATCTTATTGTTTTCACAGGTGGCTGGTACTGTAATTGATAGGGTAGCTGGGCAGGACATGAATGGACCTAAGGCAAGTAGCTTTATTCCCCTTTATTATAAATAAATAACATACCTACACCTAGAATAACTATAATCATTTATCACATAAATAGAAACTATAAATCAAGAAAAGAAATAATTGAATATATTTCACTACCTTATTGCAGCTACTGCAGCCTATTCAGGAATGCATATATGGATCTTAACCCCTAAACTCAAAACCTCTTTATTGTTATACTGAGTGAAAAGATGAAATTCTAAACGATTGTTTTTCAAATTTTGGTTGATGCTACTTCCTAGTTAACTTTGTGGAACAGACATAATAGCCATGACTGCAGATAGTGTTCTTTGGCAAGTTTCACATTCTGGATTATATGAGAATAAGAAGAAAACATGCACATGATAAACTTAAGATTCCTAACAATTTGACCACACAAATCATGGACATTTTTTCAGGAGGACTATTCCCCTTGTCAAAATTACGTACTTGCAGGGGCACCAAGTGTGGGATCTACTATAAAACTTATGAAGCTTAAGCTTTGATGCCCCTAATCGCAAAGTGGCTCCTCTGAAGCAATTTGATTGCCTAACTGCCTTTGTGGGTTGTGAAAAAAGTCCACAAGAATTCAAACTTTAGAGCCCCAAATGTTGATAAGCAACTGAGGGCCATAAGTTCCCACAAGTCTGTTATTAATATATTCCAGATTCATGAATGCCTAAAAATAATGGAAAAACTTTATTTGTCTAAATATGTAATCAGAAATATTTATGCTTATATACATAATACCTATATAAGCAAATAAGTTTTCTTCCCACAGTAAAAATATTGCCTCACACAAAAACTGAAATTCCAACGTTCTAAGTCTGCCTAAAGTATGATAATTGATGTCAGGCTTTCATAGTAACAAATTATAGCAACCTGATGCTCCAGGTTGACCTACAGGTGAGGCTGTAGATGAAGCATACTATGGCTCAATCTTCAGGAGCATCTTCAGGGTCTTTAGAATTATCTCCTAAAGATGCTGACCCTATAGCAAGAGCAATATTGAGCAAAAATGTGTGTGCTTCACTCACTATGAAAGCTGCATAAAGGATGCATGTCATTTCATTCTCATCATGTCCCAGTCATGTCTGTTTGCTCTTTTTCTGAAAATATGTTTTCTGAAACATTTTCAGAATGTTCATTTTAAGAGGGTCTTAAACAGGCTAAATCACTTGTTTATTATGACATCAGATCTAATTAATTGCAGACTCTTATTTCAAAATTTGGAAATATTTGAATATATTGGGATATATGATCTTTTAGAATTATCCAGAGATCCCTTTCAGTAAATCATTACATTTTCCATAGCAATATGCCTTAATTGCCAGAAAATTTAAATAAAATTTTGATACAGAGAAACATAGAGGTTAATCTATTAATTACAAAGGTATGTATTGCAACAGGAGACAAAAATTGGGAATATCATGTGGGAGTATATGAAGACATTCCTCTTTTGTCAATGTTAATGCAAATCTAGTTTGGTTATATTTTTTGCTCTCAAAATATTTCTGAAAACTGAATTCTTGCTGACAAAGCAACATTTTTTGCCTTTTAGATTGTCCACAAGCAGTTTAACTCACCAATTGGCCTATATTCTGATCAAAACATTGCTGAGACAATCGAACAGCAAACTGGAGTGACACCGTAAGTAATTATTTCTGGAGAAGTTTCATTTACCAGAGTTTTCTATCAATCTTAGGATTATCACCATTATGAATTCCTATATACCTCTGTAGAAATGCAGATATGCTGAAAATATCTCTAAATTAATAATTAAGTACCATGGTTGTACAGAATGTGGAAGGAAAATGATAGGAAGCAATTATCTTCATAATCATCAAGGAACCTATTGAATATATTGAATGAGTACAGCACTCAGATATTTAAGTACATATTACATGAAGAGGTGCAGTTTAGGAAAGTTGAATATCTTATTCACCACCATCATCACACCATTAATGGTTTAATAGTAATAGAGATCACATCAGAAAATCTTTAATATAAAGACTTAATTTTTAAAACTTTAGCCTCACTAGGAGCAGTGATGAGATTGATATTGTCTTGAGCATCAAAAAAAGTCCATGCTAAAATAAATTCTGCGCCAAAACCTTTTGTGATTAATTTTAGACTTTCTGATAACCTTAGTTCATTTGAAAAGGCTATAAAGCTCTGATTATAGAACATTTATCATATATTTACAGTATTCGTTAAAGAATAACCTCCCATAATCCCATAGAACAATTCACTTGGACAGTCAAATTGCCAATTTTTCCCAGCTTTAGATCTTGGGACAGTCAAATCATCTAATTCAAGTATGGTATGTATTATGGGATATTTATACTGTGATTAAAAGTGCAGCATGCATGGCTATTAGCTATATTTAATACAATCATAATGCCAATACGTTTTCACAGAGTAATTTTATTTACACATAGCCTTATCTAATGCTAAAGCTATTGTTAACAAAAACACAAAATCGCAACTGCTATCACAGAGGGTTTCCATTGCCATTTTTTCATTCATCATCTTCATGGAGCAAGGACTTTGTGTATTTAAGATAATTTTGATATAATTTTTGAATTTTTATTTTTCCTAGAGACATCCTAACCTCCATCAATTTTTGAAAATGATATTCTGTTTTAAACACTGGTTTGATATAAGTATGTCTTCAACAACTCACCTTTATGAATGAGATTCATGGGGTTACCATGTGTTTAAAGAGCAAATATTTCCTTCTGTGGTAACAAGTAAGGCAATGAGAGTAGCTCAGAGTGAGCTTCATAGAGTAGAAAAATAAAAAGTTAGCCATGATAGCTTGGTTGGTTACCTTGACAACCCAAAAGTGGTGGTTTCAAATCCCCTTTTAGAACATGGATGTTGTGATTATCTTAGGATTAAGTGTAACGTAAATGGTGCAATTTGACCTGAGCATTTGGAGCACCTAAAACCAGTTACCACTGCTGTGAATAAAAATTATTGATCAATGCGCTCTACAGGAAAATGGCAAGAGGATCACACCAGCCGCTATCTCCACCGACAAAGCTGAGGCAAGTGGTAAAAAATGACAATGAAGGCATGACTGATGAAAATTTTACTTCATCTGTGGGAGAAATTAATATGCTAACAGATATTAATCAAAGCTCAAACATGCCATATTGCTTATTTATTTTTCTTTGTCATTTTTCTGTAGGATAACAAGCGTATTCTGACATTTATTTTCTTCAATTGCATTCTATTTTGCGAATTTCATACAAAGCTTTTATGTAGGTTAAATGTTACCTTGCTGCTAACTAACATATGAAGCTTTTCTTCGAAACACTCTTTTTCCATTGCTAAATGCTATCCAGTGTTGTCAATTATTCTCATTTTATTTTACTATCCATTATTTAAAATTAACAGCTGTGCATCATTATAACATATTTCCGAATGAAGTTTTTGAAGTCACTTCATTTATGCAAATTTTATTTACTGAAGCTTTTAAAGACAAATTTATTGCTCAGTTATTTAAGTTACTCATTGAAAAAACTCTTTTCATTAAAATGTATTTTATACATCAAAACACTAGAAGTTTGGCATATATAGCCATTTCATGATGATTCCCCATTGTTCCAATCAAGGAAGCAAAAACAAATCTCCGGGCACAGAATAGAAGCATTAAATTGGACACTCTCAGTTATAGTACCTACTCTTTCCCTATATTTCATTGTAATGAATTACCTAAAAATCTTTGATCATATTTTATGCCTGATACGTATTTAATCAAAATGCATTCTTTAGAATGCTCCTAGATGCCCAACTACAGCTTAGAAGATCTGAAACAAAAATGGAAACTTTGTTGACAGCAGTGGCGTACCAAGGCTACCTTGGCATATCTTGGTGCCTGGGGCTAACTAGATGGTAGCCGCCCCTGGTAGAAAAAAATTATTTTTTCTTAAACTAAAAAAAGATGTTTTTCATCCCCCTTTATGGTGCCCAGGACGGCTGCTCTGGTTACACCCCTCTTGGTATGCTACTGGTTGACAGCATAAAACTGAAAATAGCGATAACTGCAGGAATGAAATCTCTTTTTTCACTGTGCAATCCCCTGTTGCACAGAGCAGACAGAGAATTCCACAATATTCCTACATAAATTTCAAAAGACGATAATTTTCAATAGCTTCCCTTTATGTTGCTAATTTTGGGGCAATGACGAGATGATGAAAAATATATTATCTGAAATATTACTAAATGGGAAGCGAAGTGGACGTAGCTCACAATATAAGTATTTTTCAATCACATAATTAAATCAATTTTTCTGAAGAAATTACATCATGTTATACATCTACATGAATATATATTTATGCTCATGGAACTGTTTATTGGAGAACCTGATTGGATCAAGATTGATTCTCATGCACTGTAACTGTGGTATATACCACAAGCATATGCTTTGTCAAATGCAAATGTCATTATTCATGTAGGAAGGTGAAAATTTGAGGAAATTCATGCCCCATCCTCAGTACATATGTGCAAAATTTCATCATATTGTGCTAATGTAGTGAGAATCACTTTTATTAGTCTCATCTCATGGCTGGAATATGTGTTGAACTACTATCAACTGAGTAGTTAAACCTGACATTTTACTTTAATTCAAGGTTGTGACTTCAGATTTGAACTTATACCATAAGGAGCTGTTTTTATGCAGTAATATGATAATAACGTCTAATATATACTAATGCCCTGAACTCCCGCTACTAGCTTTTGCGAACAAAATTTGGTGCATTTTTTTAGAACAGGGTACTTTTAAGAAGACTAAGGTAATATCACCCTCCAGTAGGCAAACAAGACAGGAGCCAATGGTGGACCAATCCAGGTTTAAGGCAAAGTTTTGCCCTTCTCTAACCTTATGTCTTGTCATTTGGCATATAAAACAATTAAACATTGTGAATGGAAATGTGTAGAAGAAAAATGATTGAAATGATATATGTAATTATCTATAAGTATGCACTACCATATAATTAAGTACCTTTGTACCATGCTTCCTCATCCTGAAGTTAAATAATAATTTGCTTATAAGGTTATTTGCATTTTAAAATTCACAGAGAGCTATTAGTTGAGTTTCACAAACCAATCACCTAAAGTAAAACTGATCAAATGTAGGATTATAGTCTTAATTAATTTTCAGTAGAATGCCTTCTTTAATTGTATGACCACTCTCTCACTATGCTTAAGTGTTTGCCAGTCTATTGTAATCCTTTAAACTTTGATATCAGCTATGAGTGCTCCATAAAAAAGTTGGTAGTGGCCTGAGCCAATAAAATATGCTGCTAATTAAAAGCATAGTAGGCATTGAATACTGTAGTTGAATATGTGAAGCCTTTCAATCCTTTCTTATTTCTTAAAGAATGTAGTTGATAATATCCTTGTTTTAATATAATCTAATAATATCTCCAAAAGTACAAAACATACTTTGGCAGTTCAACATTTGAAGATACAATTCATACAAGCTACTTGGTTTGCTTTGAGCAGTAGATATATTTGAGCTTATATTTTATTTCTTCTGAATTTCAAATGCAAAACTTACTTTTATACCTAAAATCTTCGACATGTTTTTATTTCTTGAAATGCCCTACAGAAGTTCTCCCTTTGATGGTGATTTATGAATACCTGCAGTTTTCAGTTACTCTCACCTCAAAGTGATAGCTTCGGTAGGGAACATTTTCTGCACAACTAATTTAGCATATTCATTGATCTTTCTTTTCTCAAACAAAAAATTGACGCACAAAAACAACAATCACAATCCTCTAAACCTCTCCCAACATACACACGGCATTTCTAATTCCAATCCTAATTGCTATGTAATGCAATAATTACATGCTACCTTGACTACAACTCCTGCCTAAATCAAACACTACTAAAAACTAACATGATATCGTACTAATTTTTCAACCAATGTGTTTTTGCTGTGCTCGGAATTCTGTGCATGAAATGTTTAACCTGAGTTAAATATGTTATTACAAAACTTTACGTCAATATGATCCCAAATGATGTTACCAAAACCACATACTCATCACTACCCCACTACATGAATTTTTTGGTGCACCACAACACATTTACTGCCACTGAGTTCTTGACATCCCAACTAATGAATGTGATTTATTCTCCTATCATTTAAACCTGAAAATGCAATGGTTATTCCTCATCACCAACCACACTTCCCACTTGTTTAATACATTTTCTACACTTTATAATTTTTATACATTTTTGAGTGAAAACCCTCTCACTTTTCTTCTTCTCTCCATCAATACCACAAAAAATGACTGTTGTTTTTTAATTTCAATACTTTTTTACCAAACAAAAACATCAACTTATCAACTTCTTTTCACGATGTCATAAAACTAACTGAAAAATGAAAAAAATTGCTTATAATTATCTATCATTTCACGCAATAATGCAATGCACCATGAAAACTTGGAATGGCGAGTGTGATCAACATGCTTATTTGATTAAAAAAATCTCCGAATTAATGCTCTGTGGAATGTTTTGAATTCAACCAATGAATAAAATTAATTCTAATGCATAATGCATGAGAATACAAACACAAACGAAAACGACTCCATCTCTTTTTCTGTTGCTCTCAAACAACCACCTCTCTCCGTCACCATCCCCTGTGGGACCCTGAAAAAAATGGGATTATACCCTGTGGCCTACCTACGTAAACGTGCAGCCCCAAGCCACCTCCAGTATTTGACCCTCTCAAGTCAGAGGCATACAAAGCACTGAAGGAGGAAGAGCTGGGAATCAGCGAGCCTTCAGCACCGGCAGCCGAAGTGAGCCCCGTGCAGCCAAAGGTCTTCCAGCCGGGAGCAGTGCCGCCACCCAAGCCAAGGCCCCCACCACCAGCATCACACCCTCAGAGTCAACCTCAGCCTCACAAGGTGGCACCACATGCTAAGGTTAGAGGAAATGCTGATTGCTTCAAAACAGCAAAACTTTCATTGAAAACTATTGTTATTTATTTATAAACAAGAAAGAAAATGGATATGAATGATTTGAATCCATGGAAAAGTGTATTATTATTTACTTATAATGAAAAAATATGACAAATCCCATTCCTATACATTATTTTCTTATTCATATATGTGTGAGGAAGAAATATGTAAGGGTATGTATTTATATCTTCGTCACCTTCTTCTATCAAAGGAACCATGAAATAAGTACTCACAATCAAGTACCTAAAAATGGTCCAAATTTGTATTAACATAATTTAACCTTTGTTGCAGAGAAAATAATATATCTCCATGATTAAAGTGCAAGCTGGCCAATTTGTCGTCCCAAGACATTACCCAATTCTTAAAAAAATGAATCCTCTATATTAATGGTGTGAGAACAACATTTTTAAATTCTTTTATGTTGACATATATGTTGGAGAAGAGAAAAACTCTTCAACAGTAAATGCCTATCCCCCTATTAAGTGTGACATATATGTTGACAAGGACCTTTATTTCTCCAGAAACTTAAAACCAAAAAAATACATTTGCATCAAGAGAATTCTGCCTTTTTCTCCCAATAAGAGCTGAAAGGGTAAACATTAAAAAATATTATTAGTGTTGGATCCTCCTTGGAGAGAATCTAGATTTTAACTAATACAGCAGTTATTTTGGATAAATGAAAGATGGACTCCCAAAGAAGGTGAATTATTGAGCCATGGAAAATACACCATTATACATCCAGCTGACATAACCTATAGCCATTCCTCGACATTAGCATAAGCATTCCCCACGTAATCAACATGGAAGCCTCTCATTGGAATGGACTTATTTTGGGCTTCTTACCACCATGGCACCAGGTCCCTTCAAGCTTCCATTATGACAAATAAGTACTATATTAGAGAGTCAATATGAATTATTATATAGTTAAGGTAGATAAAATTTACACCTTCCACAATGTAGAATATATGGAGATATTGAACTTGCCTCCAATGAATTTCCCAAAAAGAAATTGGAAAAAACGTTTTTAAATCTGATAATTGCATTTATAGTTGAAAATAGTTAAAGCTATTACTTTTGAGCATTTTATAAAGCCATTGAAGTGAAGAATCAAGAAATGAACATGTCATACAGCTTTACATTTTAAGGTAGATAATCACATTCAAGGTAAAGCTAGATTTTTTCAAATTTTCAAAAAGAATCAGATATTTTAACAAAATAACTTGAGCAATTTCAAATTTTACCCTGATTTTTGTGACACAAGGCCCAACTCAGTTTATTTTTCATATTAACATAAAAACATGTGATTTGATATCTCCTGCTAAGGGTTGTGTAACTTCAAATATGCATGTATACTCAACTCACTCTGAAAAATCAGGATGGTTTAAGTTCTTGATAGTTACTTTTACATTTAATGTAATAAAATATATTTGGTCTATAATAAAATGACCTGTGACCCTGATATAGGAAAATATAGGATGAGGGCTGTGACCTCAAAATTTGATGTACATAGTTACAGCAAAATAATCATAAGGAAACAGATTCAATGTAAGTAGTTATATTCCATTAGAGCATCAAAATATTTTTCTTAATGCTGGAATTTTAATTGTAGTTATTTTTAAATTATAGTTCTCATTCCCACTTTGCTAATTCATTGTTAGCAAAATATTGCCTGGGCTATAATCATCCACCACTTTCAAAGTCACTACCCATGATTCAAAAAAGAGAGGTGCTCAGAGCATATTAAAAACAAACAATGAAAGCAATTTACCCCCTACCTAAGGAGCAAAAAGGAGATGTATACTTAGCGTATAAAAAAGCATTGACAGTGATTTCATTGTAAATAGAAATACATTTAAAAACCCAAAAATCATTAAAAATTTATTTTATTTTCAGGTGAACTCCATTGGTATGCCCGATGAAAAAATAGCACAGAGCTACAGCTTCAAGCGTATCATGGCTGAGGTTCTGGGAGAAAGTGAGTTCTGATTGAAAATTCAACGCTTTGGTTGTTTCCAGCAAGGGAAAGAACTTATGTGTACCAATAAATAATTTTGAAACGACAGATGATATCCTGGTATGCCCAAAGAGAGAGCAAGAGAGAAAGGAAGAATAAATGGCTCCTTAAAGAAAATGTGCAAAAATGATATTTTTGTATAAAACATGCACAGAGAGAGTTGTGAAATATTAGATGTTTGAAGTACCTATGAAAAGCATATGCTAACACGGGATAGTAGCATGTCATGACTCAAACAGAATGGTTAAAAGAAAATAATGTATATGCAATGGGCTTCATTCAATTTGTGGAGCAAACCCATATTGCCCATGTAACATACACATATTTAACAACTGTTAATTTATTATAAAATAAGCAGTAACCATAGGAAGAAGGAAAATCAACATTTTTCAAAATAAATATCTCTTGTAGGAGAGGAGAATGACTGTGCATCCACCATTTCCAAGTGTTAATATCATATATTAATAATGTATTTTGGAGATTGTGGATGAGTTCCCCAATTAAAAAATCACAAATCAAGGAAGGCATTATTCAAGCAAGCCCCATATGGCAATTTATTTAGCATGAATACTACTTCCTAGTTCCTGAATTGCAAGAAGTGCAAACGTGACAGATGCCACTGTACTTTTCTAGCGTGTTTATTCTAGTCATTAAAAAATGAAAAAATTGCCAGCTTCTCAAGTGAGCTTCCAATGGAAGTTATCAGCAAAATGTTTTGTGTCAGCACAAGATAAAGCATATGCTAAAGTGTGTTCAGTAAAAAAAAATTAGTGGGTACATTTTATTCAAAGGCATCTTTATAATGAAAGCCTCCTTGCTTGTTTTTTTATAATTTATTCTTAATTCTGATATTTTTTAAAGAGATCACCTATCCCGGAATTAATATTTAAATGCATTATGAATTATTTTTATTCAGAGAACTCATCATGAGCAAACTACATTAGGATTTCTTTTGTCATATTTTTGCTATGATTTGTTGTTGCACTGAACTGACAAGCTATTTTCAATGACAATGTAAATACTCATATATATTTAAATAATCACATATCTGTAGAATAAATCAAAAGTATGTACCACATTGGATGTAGTAGGACTGTTTTGCCATTCATTGACTAGTCTGCCTTGCAATGTACATTCAGCTGTTAATGTTGTGTGAATAAAGCCGATTGTTTACTTTATTAGTCTTTATTTTAATTTTTACTGCTTCAGCATATGAATTCTCTTAAATTTGAAATTGTATTTCCTAACTGCATTATGAAATTTCACAAAGTTATGCCAGAAAATGTTATTTTTACTTCATTACTATATTGGGTGGCACAAAAGGATGAAAATTTATTGCCATAGGTTTTTCCTTGCTGCAACTTTTGCTCTGGGATATTTAAAGCCTATTACATATATAAAACTTCTGGTTGAAATCTGCTGGTTATTTCAAAGGTTCAGTACTTTATGCTAATGGCTCATGTGTTCAAGTAATGTGGCTCCTTAACCCTTCAAGTGCCATGCAGAATAGCCTAATTTCGTGCTATAATTGCCAACAGAAAATTATCGCCAGAAAGAAAATTTATAGGTAAGTATATGTTTACAGAAATTTACAGTATAGGTATAATTAAGGTTAAAAATGTGAAAATAAATTCAATGTGTGAAAATTTTAATTAGAATGTAATTTGAGGTTTGAAAAATAGAGTAAAGCATAATATTATGAATTATTTAATTTTTATTTACATTTATAGCTTTCAGAACAAGAGTTGCTCTGAGCGACGCCGGCATTTTAACGAAATTTTTCCAACATCGCCCATGGCGACGTTGGCACTTAAAGGGTTAAACAGGACAAAAATAGAAGCCTTAAAAAACTTTAAAAGCAGTCATTCCCAATTTCTAGTATGTACCTACCTTTAATTTAACAGTAAATTTTTGGTTTGATATAAATTAAGGAGCTTTTTTCATGATGAAAAAGATAATCTTATCACAAGCCAATAAAGCATTGGCAAAAAGCCATTTATCCTAAGATGTGTGTTAAAATGTGTTTGATGCTGAGGAATGTATCTAATCAATGAAAATGCATTCATAATTGATATGAACATGCCCATCTGGTGGAGTACATACAAAAAACTCTTTGTCATCCATTTTCTACACCACTGCACTGAAGAAGAGGATTTCTGTGGCTCAATGTATCATGTACAGTATAAAGAGGAAGGCAGTTATAACAAATCACCTTTGAATCAGGTAAAGTTTACATTTGTGTTATGCTTAAAGTGAGAATTTCAGGGTACAAATGGCAGCAGAGGTATCAAAATAATCAATGTTCAACTGTTCACCATAGAAAAGACAAAATATAGCACTAATTGCATACATTAGTTTTGTTTTATACTCTCTGCTGTCACTGCTCTTGAAATAGTGTATGGCCAGTGCACATTTGACCATTGTATCATTGACACTCCCACGTAGCACACTGCCTCCAAAAGGTGCCTAACCGGCGCCTTTGAGGTGCCATTATTAGGCATTAGTGCCTTAAGCCTTTTGCAGGCGCCTGAAAGGCGCCTGCAAAAGGCCTTCACGAGGCATGTATCATATTTTTTGTTGAAAGCAACAAATTACGCAGCTGGAAGAGGCGCTGAAACTTTAAGGTGAAATAGTATGTATTTGGAAGTTCTCCAAGAATGAAACTGCATTAATTTCGAGACAACTAACTGCAAATTGAGTAATTGAATATAATTAAGGATTCTGTGTTACCTCTTTCCTCGCTGTAAATGTCGTCATACTCATCTATCATTGCAGATGACATTATTAAACCCAGGTACGTATCATTATAAGCTGTGAGTAATGTCTGGTTAAAATTCGTTATTATCCTTGTCCTACGTAATCTCTCTTAAACTTGGCGGCAATGGCATTTCTACCCGCCGCTATACAGCCAATTGTCTCCGAAAAGAACACCGAATATTTACCCATAATTCTCGGAACCCACGCCGTTGCCTCACCTTGTGTCCTCGCCTTGTCTGTGTTCAAGTGGTTCGAGATACCTGCCTTGTGCTGAAACGAACTCAAAATGGAGCCTACAAGAGAAGTAAGTAAAGTTAATCTGATCACTTATTGGCATTGTGAATCCTTGCACGGAGTTACATTTGTACGTAGGATGGGATTATTTCTTGCGTGCGTAAATCTTTTCCTGCAGAAATGTGCTTGTGTTCTTTCCTTTGCAACCTTGATTCCCTGAATAACCTTTAACATAATTTTCCTGAAACTGCCCTTAGATTATCCTAAGTCAACAAGCAATCGCAGATTTGCAGGCTAGGCTTATTGATTGCTTGAGTTAGGACTGAGTCCAGGGAAAGGTCTCGTAATCGGAAAGCGCAAACGTCTGCGAACATTTTGTAAGCAACATAAATTGTGCTTTAATTAATGTCGCGTTACATAATTTAACTTCATTGTTGTATTAAGGGTATATAAACCCTCACCTCATAGTTACTTTTGAAGGAGTATACATGCAAATTGAAAGTAATTTTTAACGTTTAACTGCTTGTTATTCGCGATTAATTTTGTTCTAAATAGTAGTGTCGGAACATACATATTTTTGGCAGAAACTTTCTGAATCATTGCAATGACTTGGATGGGTTATCAGCTGGACTTTGGTTATGAGTAAAGCACACACCAATATATGGCCGTTTGACACATATAAATTGTAAAATATAAAAGGTACCTACTTGACCATTACACTGCAAAATGTAACATCAAACTCTCTCAACGTTGTTTCAGAATAAAGTTTCTTTACCACGAAGAATCGTTCCCTTGCCTTCGCGTGGACGGCGCAAGGCTTCAATGGCAGCCCGTGCTTTTCTTAGTGATGCTTTCTCAAATGATTTGCGTAATCCTTCCTGTGATAGTGATGGAGATGGAGAGATTAATTTTCTGGAGAATGAGGAAAACTTAGACTGTGGAAATGGAGGGGAGTTGGATTCATTACAGTGTGATCAATATGTCCTTAGAAGCGATGATGAGATGGCTTCTGATTTTGATAACAGTTTGGGTGGGGAAAGCTGTACATTTACCAGTGAAGATGAAGTGCAAGTGGATTCTGAAGGGGGTGGAATGGATTTTGATGCTTCGGTAACTTCTGATGGGAGTGGAGATGGGGAATTATTGGAAAAGCTAAGGGAATGGAGTTTAAGGTACAACATCAGTCATTGTGCTATGACCAGTCTCCTGCACCTTTTGCAACCTCTTGATAGCACCCTTCCTTTAGATTCGAGAACCCTTCTTAGTACACCCCGCACAACTAATGTGAAAGTTCTAAACAATGGTCAGTACTCACATCTTGGCCTCACAAAGGGTTTGCAACAGAAGATGAAAAGTGGGCTCAAGATACCTGGGAAAACCATTGAAGTGTACATCAATATTGATGGCCTCAAAGTGTACAAGAGCTGTCATGAAGAGTGCTGGCCCCTCTTGTGTAAAGTAAAAAATGCTGTTGATGCTTCTCCCTTTGCTGTTGGAGTTTTTTATGGTAAAGGAAAACCATCACCTTTGGGAGATTACTTGCATGATTTTATCGCTGAAGTGGAGGCATTGTCAGCGAATGGATTGGTTATCAATGATATCCATTATCAGTTTAGTGTACTCTGTTATATTTGTGATGCACCTGCGAGAGCATACCTAAAGTGTGTCAAAGGTCACACTTCAGTGCATGGGTGTGAAAAGTGTGACCAAGAAGGGAAGCATAATGGTCAGATGGTGGTTTTCAGTGAGAAAGTGGGCAATCTTCGCACTGATGACTCATTCAATTCACGTGGTGATCCAGACCATCACAGAGGGGACAGTCCTCTGGAAAGTATTTGTAAGAGGCCTGTTACAGAGTTCGCTTTAGATTTCATGCATCTTGTTGACCTAGGTGTGACTAAGAGATTCTTCACCTTTATTCTTGAAAGAAGTCCTCCTCCAGCACGCCTTAATGCTAGGGCAATTGATCTCTTATCCCATGCTTTAGTTGAGACCTTAAAATGGGTTCCATGTGAGTTCAGCAGAAGAATGCGATCTTTTGACTCAGTAAGACTCTGGAAGGCTACTGAATGGCGTCAGTTACTGTTATATGTAGGGCCTTTAGTACTGAAGGATCGTCTACCTTCTCAAGTGTATGATTTATTTCTCCTGTTACACTGTGCCATTACAATGCTTTCAAATGAGAAACTCATTGAAAGGCATTTAGGAAATGCACAGCATTTGATAGAGAATTTTGTTATGTATAGCCGGAAGGTCTTTGGAGAGAACTTTATTTCTTATAATGTTCATAGTCTGCTTCATTTGTCCAGGGATGTGGAGCAGTTTGGGCCCGTGAGTGAGTTTAGTGCTTATCCTTTTGAAAACCACCTTCGTGTAATAAAGGCGGCCGTAAGGTCTTCAAAGAATCCTCTGGAGCAAATCTGCCGAAGGATAGCTGAAAAGGACAATGTAAAGGGAGGGAAAAAAGTTGATAGTGGGAGGAGGTTACTCTATGAACATGCAAATGGTCCAATTCCTCTGGAGTGCATTGCTAATCCTGTACAGTATAAGAAGTTGAAGTCTGAAAAACAGACTTTGAGTATAAATGCCCCCAATAATGGTGTGCTTTTAGAAAGTGGAAAATTCGCTATTATAGTGAACTTCTTGGATTGCTCTGCTGACATTTTTGTGGTGGTCAAGTTTTTCTCTCAAAACAAGAATTGGTATAGCTACCCAATACAATCTAAAGAGCTCAATATCTGTGAGGTGAGTGATCTTTCACAGTCACTCACTATGCTTCAGCTGAAAGATATTATTTGCAAGTGTACAATGCTACCCACTGATAGGGGCTCATTTGTTGCATTTCCTCTTCTGCATGCCTGTTAGGTGAGAGCGAATGATCAAGTGATAATATTTTGTGAGGGGTAGTCGAGAGTTGGCTAATCAAGTTTCTCATTTCACATGCTTTTCAGTACAGTATTGTACACTTCATAGCAGAGAATTCTGTTGAGGCTGTTCCTACCAAGTGGGTGCGGGGTGAGACCTGTTTTTGGCCTTCTAAAGGATGTGCTAGGAAAATTATCAATGACAACACTGATCCTTCAGAGGGCAGTGATAGAAGTTGGTCCAAACTAGAAGCACGTGTTTTACGGACATTTGGTGAGTTTATCTGATATACTAATGCTGTGTCATCTCCATCCACTACCAATTAGGTGTGATTGTATTTTCTTCAGTCAATGCATATCTTTACAGATTCAAAAGAGAAAGCACGCTCTTATTTGGAGCAGTCGACTATGCACTCCAACTTAGACACAGACAACGAGCATGATGGGAAGGAAGAGAGAAAGAAGAAGGCAAAGAAACACTGGTCGAGTGAGTCTAGTGAAGATATGGAGCTGCAGAATGGAGCATTGGAGAGAAAGATTACTTCAACTAAGAAAACTTACAAAACTTTGCTACCCGAGAGGCCAAGAGTAATGCTAAAACATAGTAGTTACACTACTAAAGAAAAGGCCTTGGTGAATGATGATGAATTGCCAGGCACGAGCCCATCTTGTTGCAGTAAGTATTGATTTATTACCACTTTAATATTATGGAATTTTTCCATCTTCTAAGATACTAATATTATTGCTATGTTTTCAGACAGCTTGACCAGTCACGTGTCCCCACTGAGTCTCCTGGGAAAGGAAAATGTTAAACGATTGGATTCGAGGACCCCACCTGCATCTCACTCCCAAGGTTAGGCACAAAATAATTATCTTCAATTAATGACTTTTAGGTTATATTCTCGGATTTCATTACCAACTTGTTGATGGTTTATTTTATATTTAGGTACAAGCAAAATGCTGGGAGAAATACTAAAAAATCAAAAAATTATTATGGCCACACTTGCTGAGCATGGGGAAATCCTGAGGGACCTCCAGAAGGCACGCCATGACGAAGAAGCTTTCCTAGGAACTTCAAGACCAGATGGATGGCCAGAGAGAATGCCTCTTGCATGTTTGCAGGAGTTCAACGAGTGGGAAAGATTAATGAAGAATGAGGACAACCATTCTTTTGCAGTAAATCAAAATTGACTGGGGAAGGGAGTTATTTAGGAGAGGTGCTTTAGTAGGGAGATTTTTGGAAAATGGGGTGATTCAGGATTAAAGTTAGACTCATATATAGTACTTTATAAGTCATTAGCAAATGAAACTTCAGGTGAAGTTAAGTACATAAATTGAAACTAGCAGTATAGACTGCTTAAACAGCAGGGAATATCTTTAACTGAATTATATATTTATTGTGCTGGAACCTCTTCCAGTACAGGTGCGATGGTCACAGTGCATGATGTGACATTTGTAACGAATCGTGACCTATGCAGCTGTCCCTGAAGAAGTTCCAGCGTGATTAAGATTCATTGCGGAAGCCTTTCCTCTGAATATAAATTTATCGGCTGATCTTCATGCTATGGCCTAATTATTCTGTTTAGCGTAGCGATCATCCTCATTTAAGGGAGTATTTTGAATCAATATGTCTGTGAAAGAAGTTGGATTTGTTTTTGATGGCACCGTCCTCAGCTTTCATGATATTTGTGTGAATAACAGATTGTTTTAAAATTAAATGTGACATGCCCTATTCATAATCTGTTAATTAATCTTCAATTTTGGAATGTATTTCAGGTTGATTATTTCAGCAAACTTGGAGGGGAAAATTGCAGTGACATGTGTCGGCGAGTAATGAGAAAGCTGTTCACGGTTGGGCTGTCAACAAAATTAAATATTCAAGGAAGTGAGAAAAAGTGTGGCCTTAAGTCTACAGCTACTTTAAAGATCATTCAAAGTAAGCAATTCATTGTACTATTTAGGCTGATGAATTAGTTTCCTAATATGCTGTTTGATTGCTATAAGATAAACTGTGCATTCATTATGGCAATTTCATGTTTTTCCACCAGGTGCATGCCGGAGATATTTTTCTGATATACCCTACAATGCAGTGGAAAAGGAAACAGTATCTGCCATTGGGAAATGGTTAAGGAACCAGTGTCCAAAAAAACCTGTTATGAAATAAATTTAAATTGTTTCTTAGATAAATCTTGCCTTTCATTAGCATATTTATCATATTTTGCTGCCCTAGTGTTGTAATAGTTTGATCTAATGGAAATGAAAAATCACTTTGTACGTTCCACACAAAGATTTTATTGGGTTCGACCATGGTTTCGACAAAATTTGTCATTATCAAGGTCCATATGACAAATTTTGTCGAAACCATGGTCGAACCCAATAAAATCTTTGTGTGGAACGTACAAAGTGATTTTTCATTTCCAATCGAGTGGTTCCATAAAGTAAAGCCTCAAACTTTGAACTTTGATCTAATGGTCAATTCACTGTTTAGTAACATTGCCCAGAGATTAGACTCATGGTAAGACCTGATTGAGATCTGATTGGTAAATTGAGACCTGGATCAGTGAGGTAACTTGAGGATTTAATTCTTTTCAGGCCTAAAATTCCAGAAAATTATTTTCAATTGCAGTATTTAGATGTATACTTTGTAGAAGTTAGCCCCAGAAAAATATTCAAACTTAGTTTTGCATTTTGTACAGCTGGAGATGCGCTGAGAAATTCACTCCTGGATTTTAAACTGTAAGCATAGGAAGTAATTTTTCCGTGTGCCTAGAAGTTGCCTGTATGGTGGCTTTTTAAGGCACATTGAATAGGCGCCTAAAAGGCATATATAAGCTAGACGGTAAAGGCGCCTTATAGGCGCCTGATGAATGCCTTATGAATGCAGTGCCTTTGCCTTAAAAAGGCACCTTTTAGGCGCCTTTTGGATGCAGTGTGCTATGTGGGCTGGAGTTTTCTCTTCTGTTTCTCTACTTGTCTGATCTGCTAAGTCAAGTGTTTTCTGAATATTTACTACAGGATATTGATACTTTGATAATGAAGTCACAGAGTCATTAAACATTGTGTAATTTCACAAAAAATTCAATTACATGATCATGGTTCATGGTAACTTGCAGCATCAACAGGTGACAGTAACTGACTGACAATGTCAGTGACTTCAACTTTCCTCACAAGGGATTTTCTTCCTCAACATGCAGTAGATTATTTCTCTGAAGTATTTACATGGAAATACAGATGCAAGATGGGGAGGGGGGGGGGGGGAAGCGACGTAGTATCGTATAATTCCAACAGATGGCACCACAGGCACACTTCGCGCTGGTTTTCGTGATAGTACAGCATTCTGCCGCGCGCTGCGCTACTGTATGTCAGTAGCTTACCTAGTATGAGGATATATGACGACGTTTCTTACCCCAGTCTTACCTGGGTCTGAGCAACTACTTACGCAAACGTCTTATTTCATGGTAAGCTCCTTTCCTATTTCTTACGTATGTATGTCGTAAGAAACAGGCAAGCAGCATACTTTGTGCCAGCTGGGTAGTGTGAGAGAGAGAGAGGGAAAGGGGTTGACTCATTTCTCAGAGGTCACTTTTGAGGTAGGATTGAGGATTATAATTGTGTGGGTTAAGCAGGGTGAGTTTGTGGACAGGTGCAGTTAGGTATTAGGAGTAGACAAGAGGTAAAAGGTGAGCTTTCAAAGCCAGTCAAATCATTTAAGAGAATGGTATTGGGTTCTTGTCGACATTTAGAAAACTCCAGTTCCTCTAAGCAGGCCAATTAAAAACCCTTTTCACATGTGCGTTAAATCCTAAGTTTGTAACAATCTTATGGGCTCAAGTTGATTAATTGCTGGGCAAACTTGATTGATGCTCTTCTTTTGTCATGTCCTTTTGTTGTTCCCTCACTCGGATGGAGAACTGTAAGGGCTGTTTCTATAATGTCTGGTTAATTAATTCCGACCCGAGGAAACAACAATCACCTTACTCTCTTATGTAGTAGTTAATGTTAATGTCAAATATTGTTTGTCTGATGCACTTTTTGTAATCAGGAACTTCGACAACCACAGAAGTACTTAACTGAATATTTAATGAATTAAAATGAGTCTGCCTTCCCTCATTCCCTCTCTCTCTCTCCTCCACTCCCCCTTGAGATTTTCAAGAGAAAATCTAGGTCCTATATTCAATAAATGTCCTGCAAGGAGTTTTTTTGTTAAAAAATCATTTATGAAAGTTTCTCTAATTTCTGAGTATTTATCGGTGAATGATTCCTGGAATTCTTTCCTATTTTTTCCTCCATGACTCGGGAAGCATTGATATTGTAGTTTAAGAAAATATGTAGTTTGTTTTTCAAGTTCCTTCAGGGTGTTTACTATGACTCGTTTCATAGCTAATCATCCTTCTCCTATTCAGTTTCAAGCATAAAAGAATACATTTTATGTAACCTTGGACTAAATTTGGACCCAATTTAGGCTATATTTTCTCTTATTTCATGCTAATTGAGGGTTCCCATGACCTTACTCTGATTTTTACTCAAGGCATAAAAAAATCAGGAGAAGCTGTAAAAATAATGAGATGATTTTTTCTGAGTATTCGGGGTGTTGTATTTTGTTTAACTCACAGGTAAATGTTTTCTCGCGCCCAGTAAACTAATTTGAATCTTATTCGAATGGTGGACTGCAATCGAGTAGCACAAAGAGCTGGATCCAGAGATGATGTAAAATTGGTAATTTGTTAAGTGAACAGAATAATCATGCACAATAAACCTAAGTTGAGTTATATTTAGCCAATTATTTCCATTCTCATTTTTCTTCTGCTTCTTATACAATCTTAGAAGCTATTGGAGACAGAGCATTGACAAAATGTTCGATGCTGTAAAAATCTTCGCGGGTTTTCCACCAGGTCAGGTTGTCCAAGGCCGACGTTTCGGTGCTCGACTCAGGTACCGTAATCAGGGCAGATGAGTGCCGAACTGAAGTTCAAGTTCAAAAATCGTATATTTTCCCCAATAACAAGAATAGAATATGCATAACAATAACAAAAAATAATCATTTAACAATTGGGGAGCCCTGTTTTAGGATTTAAATATCCTCTTCAGGGTTTGGAGCTTTCTTGATTGTGTTCAGTCATTTCGTTTTCATAGATTCGTATCATATTTGCACACGGGAGTGCCCTATGGTCCGGCATTTGCCCAAGGTGCAGGGAAACCCATAAAACCTGCCGAACTGAGGTTTTGGCCGCCTTATATATCCTTGCCGGGAAGTCAGATGCCACGTGATTGGTCACCGCGCTGGAATTGGCAACCAATCCGCTGTCGGGAGTGCTCCGTTGATTTTTGATGATTTTTATCACGGGTTTCCACGCGTTACTGATTGAGAAGCCTGTGTCTAGATTAAAATTTTTGCCTTCCAGTCGGATTTCGATGGCTTCTTTTACGACACGATCCCAATGGCACTCACAATCGGTCTCAACGGTATGCCGTCCTTGTGAACCTTAGGCAAGCCATAGAGCCTAGGAGGTACCGGTGGCCTTTGGTCTCAGCCCCTTGGCGATATCAGGTGGCAGAAAATCCACTTTGCGGAATTTCTGTTTGATATATGAAAAAAACGTAGAAAAAATCCACCAGATTTTATTCAAAACGACCGGTTTCGTCGGTGAATGATAACGAAATTGGTGAATGACAACGTTTTTGAGATGCATTCTCCTCTCCTAGATGTCACCTAGACCTCAAATGCCTTCCTTTCCCCCAATTCAAACACCGCAAATCCTCAGCATAATCCCCCCCCCCCACCCTATTAGGGTCAGTTTTACTTCCTGACCATCTCCTTTCTTCCCCCCTTTCCCTCCCTTATATTTTCACCTCATTCTCCCCCTCTCCTTTTTTCCCCTGTTTGAGGCATTCATTATATAAGTCCAAGGAATGTGTGTGTTTTTACGTGATAATGTGTACTTTTACGTGATAATGTCGACTGTTCGACGAAACCGGTCATTTTGAACAACATCTTGTAGAATTTTGCGTTTTTTTCATATAAGTATCATTGACAAAGGGTTAACAGAATGTAAAAGATCTGCGAATAGATATGGATGATATTCTTTTCACTGAAAAATCGAAGACAAGCAATCTAGAGTTCGGTCAGGTTATGAGAAGAGAGCCAACCAAATATTAGGCGCAACGGTGTCATAAAGGTTTCTTTGCTTATAATTTCTCAGAAAGACAACTGGTACAAAGAAAATCACACACCTTGAGTTTTCCTGTAGGAAGAATCTCCCTGATTCGAATACCAGATCCCCTGTGTGAATCCCCACACTACGATATCATGCTGTCACACTTCTTATCAAAGACTGGAATTTGGTAGATAGGAGAAAAAGAGAAAGATCAAAGCGGATAATTCCTGAGAGTTTCCTTTATTCTTCATTTACTAATTTTTCGACTCTCAAAATACTCCGCAGTAGCACCCCGCTGACCAAATCCTGTGGGTAGACGCTGAAAACGAAATAATGTATCCTGTCATGTGTCCCAATAAAAGTTTTAACAACTTCAACCGAGCGTTTAGCCTTGACGTATACAGGATTTTGTTCTTTCTCGGCGAATTATATTAATAAATAATTCTCGGGTTTCAAGCCGAGTAAGATTTTGGGTTGCTGACGTTTCGATGGAATACTCCTCCATTTACCTCAGAGCAATAAAGCTTGCAGGGCATTCCGCCTGCGCTTACATAGCCGTCTAATCTAGGGGGCATTGTTGTCTACTTATTTCCGTTATTGTTCGAATTAACTGTTTCCATTCCCTGCTGAGGATATACCCAGAGTCCCGATTTAAGGTGTCATCTTCCAGCCTGAATTCAATGGCCTCTTGAAGGAGACGATCCTAATACCCATTTGCTTTGGAGACCAGTCGAGCTTCATCAAAGGGGATGATGTTATCTTCCGATAGGCTATGTTCGACCAAGGCAGATTTTTTCCGGGCGGAACAACCTAATACGTATTAGTTCCCCACCTTCCACGTTCTTCATATACCTACACACCTGGGTGTGTTAGATCCAATCAAAATACTGATTGTCCGCAATTTTAACCACCGCGAATGAGCGGAGAGGCACATGAACAAAACCACACTTATCAGACATTATTATGATTGTGTTGTTAATATATATCATCAATGGTTCACGAGATTACTTATTGGAAGTTCATGTTTGAGTGCAAATCAAGTAAACCTTGTTATTCCCCACGGTTTATTGGGTACAGCTTCAAAACGTTCAGCAGGTTTCAAAACTTCCCTGTCATTATCAAGGGACAATACAATGTTGTCCCATGGGAAATACAATATTGGGCTGTACACAATAAACGTGGCGGAATAACAAGGTTTACTTGATTTTACTCTATTTTGTTAGTGATCTACCGGATAAGGTAGGTTTAGATGGTTATCATATGTTTAACACGACCCTCATTTTTCCTATGATACCTTTCTCCAACCCGCCCACCTTAAATTATTCCTTCCAGTTCTCCTCCTTCTACCTAGCTTACTCAACATCCTACCTCTATCACGCCCTTCAAACACACTTCTCCCCTGATTATCTTCTCCATTCAGTCCTTCTGCCCTCTTCTAATTTCCTTTATCAACTTACTTTCCTACCCTGCCATCCAGCACATCCTCGCTCGTCATCCTTTCCACTCATTTCACCTTCTCCATTCTTCTTCATAAGCTGCCCATCATGTTTATGGGAGAGTTCAATTCAGGTGGTTTCCCTTTGCCTGCCACAATTACCTTTTTAACCTGACTCCATCGCTTTAAAAACCACCCCAATGGGGTCAGACACCTCCAAGCAGCTGAGAGGAACAAACGCTGAGAGAACTGTACGTGGACTACCTTTTTTCTTCGACCTCTCAGGCATCGGTGACCGTACCAGGAGCGAATTTTCATTGTTCCTGCTGATTCAACTCTATGGGTCACGGGCAGATACAAGACCATCCCACCACGATGAGACATAGTCCATGAACGTGTCGATAACCACACAGCTTTCAACTGGGCGTTGACCAAAAAAATATTACGAGCGTAAAACTTAAGTTTAAAATATAAATTTCCAGAACATGACGAAACCAACTAAGACAAAATAATTCGAAGCTGACATAGTTAATTTGGTAGTCTGATATACTCAGTCAGTCGCAAGTCCTCGTGGTGAACGGTTGTGCGAGTCAGTGAATGTGCATCGTATCTCCCTGAGCTTTTCAAGGTCTCGCCTACCCTGAGTTTTCCAGGCCTTGCTTACCCTTGTGGCTTCTTCCCGCGATGCCGAACAACTGCATCGAGTGTGGCCTCCTAGTTAAGCGTGGCCAAAAACTGATTACCTGTGGCCGCTGCAACGAAGGATACCACTTATCCTGCACATCAGTTACGGAAAACGACCTACAGGCACTACTGGACCTGCAAAAAACCTGGTATTGTACTTTATGTGTTAGTAAAGTTCATAAAGACCGTAGTGAAGACACTCCAGTGAAATCCACTCCGGTAATGTCTGCCTCGATTAACGAAGCTGATTCTGTAACTTCAATGCTCAGGGAGTTATTGGATCGAACTAAATTGCTTCAAAATGAGCAAACTGACATTAAGAAAAAACTTTCCCTTTGGCAAGTTTCTATAGATGAGCATTCTAAATTGCTAACCCAGTTGAATGAGTCACTGATTAAAACTTGTGAAAGATTGGACGGTTTAACTAAGGAGAGTCAGCAATTAGTGAAGCGTGTTGATTATTTGGAAGCTCAACTTAACATTGCGGAGCAAGACGCGCTGAGAAATGTGATTGAAATCCACGGTATTCCTGATAAAGACGGTGAAATTATTGATGCTACGTTATGCCATGTGGGTAACGCCTTGGGAGTTAAAATAAATGTGAATGACATTGATTACTCCTACCGCTTAAAATCCCGCCCTAGTAACCAAAAACTGTTAAATCCATCGATTATTAAAGTGAAATTTGTGCGTGCCAACTTGGCGCGTGAATTGCTTGAAGCTCGTAGAGTCAAAAGGGATTTCAGTACGAAGGATCTGGGCTTGCATGATGGGGCCGGTCGACCAGTATATATCAATGAGTCCTTGAGTACCACGAATCGCAAACTATATGCGTCCGCTAGGGACCTGAAGAAAGAGGGAAAATTTAAATTCCTATGGGTAAGAGGTGGGAGAGTTTATGTCAGAGTTAAAGAGGGAATGGAACGCCATTTAATTCGTAGCGACACTGACCTTAAGATTTTTAAGTGAGACATACCTACCAGTTTAAGTGACTCCAATTCCGAATCCACAAACAAGGTGTGTAAAAGTGCTGTACTTAGTGAAACAACCAGTTCCCAAAAGTCCGAATGTGTTACCAGGCTCAAGGAATGCAATGTTGATGGCCTTCGTGTATGTCATGTAAATTGCCAATCTTTGTTTAGGCACATTGATGAGTTTCGACTGTATTTTAATGAACACATCTTTGATGTCATTTGTTTATCTGAAACTTGGCTAAAACCTAATGTTAGTGATGATATGGTTGTTCTTCAAAACTACTGTTTTATTAGGCATGACCGAATAGATAAAATTGGTGGTGGGGTTGGAGCCTATGTCCACCATAATCTAAATGTATCCATCCTCAGTTCTTCTTCAGTGTTTGACTGTTCCAAGCCTGAATTTATTATATTTGAAGTATCTAGCATTTCTATGTCTAAGATACTGATATCGGTTGTATATCGCCCCCCTAAAACGGGATCCATTTCTGTATTTGAACATAATTTCACCTGCCTTGCTCCTACGTACAAAAATATTGTTATTTTTGGTGATTTTAATGCTGATCTACTCAAAAAAAGTTATGAAAGCACATACCTGTATAATTTTTCTCTCTGTAACAACCTGTACATTGTGCCTTTCAATGCTACTCACCATACAGCCTTTAGCCACACGCTACTAGATCTATGTTTTGTTGATGATTCTGAAAAAATCATCTCCTACTCCCAAGCCCCAGTACCTTTCCTTTCAGCTCACGACCTGATAGCCATTACCTATCGTTTCAAATTTCCTCATTTGCCAGCCCCTATGTTTATGTATCGTAATGTAAAAAATTTTGATGTTGTTAAGTTCCATGAAGAACTTTCTTCATGTGACTGGAATGAAATTATAAATTCAAACTGTATTGATGTTAAACTACATTGCTTTAATTCTAATATGTTAAATTGTATCGATAAGGTTGCTCCCCTAAGGTCTTGTATTCCAAAGAGACACAAGTCCCCGTGGTTTAGCCCTGGTATTAAAAAATTAATATTAGAAAGAAACCGTCTCCGACGAGCATTCAATCGGACAAGAGAACCTAATATATTTTACCGATTCAAGGTACTCCGTAATATAGTTAAAACACGGGTAATGGAGGCCAAGCGTCTTTATTACTCTGAGAAATTTTCTGGTATAAATGACCCCACTCATACGTGGCGACTATTGAGAAATCTTGGCCTCATCCGAACACGAGTAAATACCCTCCCGGTTCACATTTCTGTTGACCAACTTAATGACTATTTCATTTCAGTATCCATTAATTCCAACGAACACGCTATCTCTGCTTCTACTACATTTGATGATCCCTATGTACCTTTTAAAGCTGATGGTTTCTATTTTCAATACGTAACACCTGAAATACTATCTAAATTTCTGCCCCGATCCAAAACGTATTCATGTGGGGTTGACAATATTTCAAATGGGTTTATTCGTAAACTCCCCGAAAATTTGTTCCCCATAATCCTCGAAATTTTTAACTTCTCCTTGTCCCACTCTGTTTATCCTAGCCTATGGAAAAATGCACTTGTTAGGCCGATTAATAAAACTAAAAAGCCCTCTTCTCCTGCTGACTACCGTCCAATCTCGATTCTTTGTGCCTTATCTAAATCGTTGGAGAAAATTGTCCACCACCAAGTGATTGATTACCTTACCTCCAAGGGGAGACTTGACCCCTTTCAATCTGGCTTCCACAAAAATTATAGTACACAATCCGCTCTACTCAAAGTTACAGATGATATTCGGAAAGCCATGGACAGCAGGATGGTCACCATCATGGTTTTATTTGATTTCAGTAAAGCGTTTGACCGCGTTAATCATATGCACCTACTATACAAATTAAAAAGTCTAAACTTTTCCTGTTCTGTTTTAAATTGGTTCCATTCATATCTTGACGGTAGAAGCCAGGCAGTCATCGGGTCTAATAACAACAAATCGTCTTGGCGGTCTGTACCTTGTGGGGTGCCTCAAGGGTCCGTCCTTGGCCCTCTTTTATTCTGCCTTTATATCCTTGACATAGCAAAAGTTCTTAAACACTGCAAATACATGTTGTATGCCGATGATTTACAGATTTATTTGCATACAAATCCTAGCAAATTGGCCGCAGCTATCTCTCTGGTTAATGAAGATGTCTCCGCTATCTGCAAATGGACCCATGAAAATCTATTGACTTTAAACTCTACCAAAACGCAGGCAATTATTTTTGGGAACTCAAGAATACTCAACAAAATTGAATTTGCAACTCTCCCAAACATCAAGGTAGGTGACGCTGATATTGCATTTTGCAATACTGTCAAAAACCTTGGAATTACTTTAGCGAACAACCTCTCGTGGAATCAACACATACAAGAAATCTCAAACAAAGTTAACAAAACTTTACATCAATTAAAATTACAGAAATCTCTTTTACCAATTTCCACTCGAAAAACGATTGTTTCAACTCTCATATTCCCTACTTTTGATTATTGTGCTTTAGTATATAATGACCTTCCCTCTGAATTAGAAAATAAGCTTCAGCGGCTATTAAACTCCTGTGTTAGATTTATTCTCGACCTCCGCAAAGATGAACATATCTCTTACCACCTACGCAACCTGTCATGGCTTAAGATATCTTCTAGGAGGAAATACTTACTTGGCTCTTTTCTTTATACCCTTTTTCACAGTAAAAGCCCGGACTACCTATATTCTATGTTTAAACCTAGGTCAGTCTCTGTTTTTAGACCCTCCAGGACTGAACCCTCCTACCTGATGCGCCCAATACCTCGAACTAACGTATATCTTAAATCATTCCTCATATCTGGCTCAAACCTCTGGAATTCATTGCCTTTGCCCATAAAAAACTCTGCCTCTCTACCAATCTTTAAGGGAAAACTTTTCGAATATTGTTTCAATGAGGACTTATAAATCATAAATGTAATTAAACCTGTGCATAAATTGTCAACAATTATTGTTTCCATGAGGACTTTAAATGTAACCTAACTATTGTATTATTTTGTATAAAATATATGACATTATTGTAACTCAGTCTTTTCTGACAATATTGTTATTGATATTGTTTATAGTTTTTGACTTATTATTTGATGACTTGTTTGCTAGCTGTTTCTGTTGTGTTGTTTTTGTTGCAAACTTTATCAATGTTTTCTTTATGTACTGCTCTTATGGGGAAACCCAGAGCATGAAATAAATTCAATTCAATTCAATACTTCCTTCAAGAGAAGTGTGTCAGAGAGTTGGTTATTTGAAATTAACCTTAGCAGTGGGGTAGCTGCATTCGAAATGATTTTCAACCCTCGAAAATATTTAACCATCACATAATAAAACCTCGTCTGGATGTTTAATCCCTAGGCAAGTTATTCATGCAGATAGACCCATTGATTTTGCAGGACTTGTTACCAAAGATTTTATGCTTGAAATTTTCAAAACACTATCCTTAATATTTAGAGAGCTCTATCAATCCTCCAAAAAGACCTCTCAATTCCAATCTTTAAAAATGTTGTATTCTTTTTTTGGAATTATGTATCCTACCTAGATTGATACATTGAGTGCTAAACCGTCCGTTGTGGAATAATTTTGACTTTAAAGAAGTAGGATACAGGTAGTCAACAGCAAATAACTCTGCTGTCTTATATCTTTTGATTTCTCATTCTACTTTGCTGGAGAGTATTATTGACAAAATATTCATCCGTGGCAATCTTTCAGCTTTCTCCAATGATTTATGGCCGAGGAAATAAAAACTGGAGCAAGTATAACCCAACATATTTACATAATATGCGCAAAAGTAGACGTAAATACCATAGGAAGAGAAATCATTAAAAGTCGGTGCGATTAAGAACCCACGAGGAAAATATCGCCATAAAAAATTCCGAAAGCTTGAAAGAAAGCCACCTACCCAGACTCTGCGCCAAAAGGAAGGGTGGCCCCATAATCCGCACGGTTCCTTGACTCATCCACCCGCGTCCATTAGGCGCGTCTGTAACTTAAGATAAACGCTGATGACAGTTCAACTTTCGACATATCTGCCTCCTAATGGACAGCTATAAATGTTATACTGCACCAGTAAAATTAACCCTAATGGAGGGGCATTAACGAAGCTTCATCCATCATACCAATGAGCGAGAGTAATTGCGGAATGGCATCCTGTTCCCACCCGCTTCCCGAAAGCAGAAGGAAAAAATACTCGTGAGTACAGCCAAGGACTTAACAGAGGCAGTATGAAATTTAATAGAGGGTCCAGTTTACTTATAATAAGTATTGATGAACATCATGAGAGGGCAAATAAAAGTAAAATAATATTTTGTTAAACAGAATAGCAGAGAATAGGACAAATATTAAACTCGGAAAATAAAACCTTGAAGTGGAAGAAAAGTATTGCTATTTTGTAAGCAAAATAAACAGCAATGGAGGGAGCAATAAGAGAATAATTAGTTGGATTGTCAAGGGGGAGAGAAAATAAATGATTAGAAATCAGAAAATATTTCATTATAAGTTGCGCCTGAAGCATCTTGCATTTCAGTAGTAAAACGTGGATAGTTACTGCAGCAGGACAGACAGCACTTTGCTTCTGTAGTTTTAACGAAGAATGATGAATATTAAATGGACTGATTGAGTAAAAACCGAGTGCGTCCTGAAAGAGCGACATATCCATGCATAAGAGAAGTTTGACGGAAATTCTGAAAGGTCGTGGCAGCCTTATCGGCCACTGATTGAGACATGACGGTCTGATGAATAGTCATCCAGGGAAATTCTAATGAGAATAGGAGCCGAGAAATACTCGTATTTAATGCGTAGAACATATTTGAATGGAGAAAAAGAAAAGAATTCTTATAGTATGAAAAAGGCAACCGAAAAAGGAACGGAGTGGAGAGCTTCGTTAAACGCGCTGATGGGCTCAATAGCGGTCTTATCGGAGTGGGGTGGGTCAATGAATAATTTAAACAAACAACTCCCCACAATATCACCAAAACATCACCACAAAAGAGGCCAAATCCTTGGAGCCCATATTGAAATAAAAAGGTCAACTTCTTCGCCTCTTGAGTCCTCGTGACGTCACTCTAACAACTCAGAATAAAACCCAAAACCAGGGATAGGTACGTATACACATGTTATGTTTCCTCCTAGCCTCTCCCCTCTGCGTCCCCATTTGAGCCAATCGAGCGAAAGAAGAAAGAAAGAGGGAGAAGGAGGGAGGGGGGAGGGAGTGAGCGGGGCCCAAGGAATTTGAATACCCGTCCCGTTTCCGCAATAGTGACCAACCCAACCCATCGCATTCTAAATTAAGCTCAGTTATACTCTGGAAAAGGTAAATAAAAGGTTGAAGAGAGCTACGCCAATGAGTTCTACAGGTCTAGAAGTGAGATGTATGGAACAGGTTGTGAAGGATGTAAAAGAAAGGAATTACGTTAATATGAGGAGGTCGGGCGATAGAAGAATCAAGTGGATGGCTGCGTCAAACCAATACTTGATTGCGGATCGATGATGATGTCTATAAGCCTGATTATTGCAGTTTTTAAGGGGTGCAACGACATCGGGGCTATTAGCACTGGAAGTTCGATGAGAGCTGAAATGTACGGAGGAGGGAGAAATTTTCACAGCCGCGATCAATAGCATTTATTTATTAGTTACTATAACGTAACTTCCTCCTCCGAGTCTCCGGCTAAAATCAGGTTTCGTTGTCGTCATAATTGCCGGAGACTCGAGAGGGGTCGCGCCTAAGGGTAGCCACGTCCGCCACAGTCGGATAGGTGGCGACCCAGCATTAGTGTCATGCGCACGAAGCATGCGGAGGGACTCGAAAAGGACTGTCTTCTGCATTGGATATGCAAGTGCATCCGCTCGCACCCTGCACGCTGGGATGCACTTGAGATTGTCAAACAGTGAGCTCTTGACACCACCAAGCACGCCCACGATGAGGACTACCAGTTTTACAGAGTTGCCCGCGTACATTTGCCGGAGTTCGCACGGCAGATCTTGATATTTAGTCCTTTTTTCTATCTCCTTCGCTGCCATTTTCGTTTCGGCTGGTGCCGAAAACTCGATCACGATCATGGCATGCGAGAGATTGTCGAGGAGAACGATATCAGGCTTCGTCGCCTCCAACTGCCTGGTGGTGGAGAAGGAATAATTCCACCAGATCTTACACTTATCGTTCTCTACGACCGACTCAATGTCTCCAGGGGCGTAAGGCGGTACCAGATTCGCGTCTATGCTGTAATGGTGTCATAGGTGGTAATACAATACCCGCAGAGCCGAGTTATGCCGGTTTATGTATGCGTTCTTCGCATAAAAGCTGCATCCGGAGAGTAGATGACCTAACGTCTCCGGCTGCCTTCGGCACGTTCTCCATCTCGTGCCCGTCACGTTTGCCCCAAAGATGAGGCGACGGTACACGAGGGTGTTGATGACACCATCTTGGCACGCGAGCACGGATATTTCGGTTTCGGACTTCAGAGTTGCGGAGCGCAGGAAGGCGAACGTGAGCTCCTTCGATAGCCCATGCGTTTCCAAGTTTCGATAGAAACTTCCATGCATAGGCTTCTCGGCATGCTTGCGGCATTCTTTATTTCGAGCTTTAACATATCCGCCTTCAGCGACAAGATTCATTTGTCGCACGCTTCTCCGCTGGAAATAAGGTTCAAGTCTAAACCGAGGACGTGTGCTGCCCTTTTCGCCGCCTGGAATAGGAACGCCCCTTTGCCGACACTCGTGTTTCTTTACGAGCAGCATAAGGGGTTCCATGCTGTGGAACACGCGGCATGCAGTAGTAAGGACTACTCTTTCATAAGGGCACTCCAGACTTATCAGCCCTCTACCACCTAGCTTTCTCGGGAGATACAATCTGGCGACGGAAGACTTCGGATGAAGACTACGATAGATGGTCATCATTTTCCTCGTTCCCCAGTCGAGGCTTTGCAGATCGTTGACATTCCATTTGGTGCAACCGAAGGTGTAGATCAGTGTTGGAACGGCGAAGGTGTTGGTTGCAAGAACCTTGTTCTTGCCTGACAGGTCAGAGCTCCAGATTCGTCTGAGAGTCTGCCTGTATTTGGCTCTAAGCCTTTCCTTCACTGCTCTCACCTCCTGCATCCGGCGCTCGGAGACGCCGAGATATTCATACGCTTCGTCATCATCAAGATGACGAATAGCGTTTCCGTCAACGAGCTGCACGTCTACCGATATCTTTCCTTTCGCCAGATGGATAGTCGCGCACTTGTCCAATCCGAATTCCATCCCTATATACTCACTGTATCTGCGTACGGTGACCAAAGCTAAGCGCAGGTCTTTCGCACTTGAAGCATAAAGCCTCAGGTCATCCATATAGAAGAGATGGGTGACCTTATGCTCCCTTTTTGACGGGACACCGCACATATATCCCCTACCTCTCTCAACAGAATGGACAGTGGGAGGAGAGAAAAACAGAGCAGGAGGGGACTAAGGCTATTGTCTTCAAAAACGCCACGGTGGTATGTTACCCAATCCGTGTAGACGGTCTTCTTGCCAGATGGTAGGGCGAAGCGCGTCTTACACAGTGGTAACAGGAATTCGATGCAGGACACAACCTCTGGGTGAACTTTCATGTAATTCAGCATGGCTATAATCAGCTCATGAGAGGTGGTATCAAAAGTCTTCTTATAGTTCACCCAGCCCATTGACAGGTTACGCTTGTATTGACAAGCGTCCTGGCTTACACACCTATCAATGAGCTAGTTGTCCTTGCATCTCGCAATGCATTTCTTCGAGCTCCTCTGCTCTTACACTTCCTCCTATACCGGTTGGACGTGCGCGGAGGATAAAGTCGTTCAAGATGGAAGTTAACGCCTTATATACAGTGTTGAGACATGTTATAGGGCGGTAGTTCTTAGAATCGGACAAGTCTCCCTTTTTCGGTATTAAAACCGTTCGCCCCTCAGTCAGACAGGACGGAATTGGCTCCGTCCCTGAAAGGAACGATGTGAAGATTCTGGCAAGGTGTTTGTGCGTGGAATGCAACTTTTTCCACCAGAAGTTATTCACTGCATCCATTCAGGGATCAGTGAAGTTCTTCTTTCCAGAGAAGACCTTTTTCACGTCACTTTCTGTGACTGAGATGGGACGATCCATAGCCACTAAATGTCGGTCACAGAACTATTTAAAGTGTGCAATGGCTGGAGTGCCTTCGTTGAATGGCTTTGTGGTCTCGTAGATGTCCTTCCAGAAACATTCCACCTCCAGGACAGTTGGTGGTGTTTGGACAACAGGTGGAGGGGGTCGGAAGAGACGGGACGGCTGAATGTAGAAGGTGGAGTTCTCCTTCCTGGTGTTGACCCTCTTGACCAACTTCTTCCGCGCCGTTGTAAGTGGCCGCACTCTATCCAGCTCGTGCTGCTTGAGGATAAGCAGCACTCTTTTGTTCAGTGTGATGTGCTATCCGGATCGTACGAGCAATGCGCTTAACCTTCAGCGTAAAGGCCGTACCGGAGGAAAGGTAATCCATCACACACTTAAGTCTCGACACCTGTTGTCTTGCCAGCGTGATTTAGGCATTAAGCTTATTAGCTGATTAGGTTTAAGCCTATTTGCTGCTTTACTCTCCCAAGTGGCAGGCACATGGGGAGAGGCCAACAGTGTGGCGGCAGCATATACCACGCAGTCTATTTCCCAGAGACTGGGCGTTTCCATCAGGATTATATCTATGATGCCATTCAACTGGGACAGCTGTTGGTCCCGCACAGAAATTTTATGATGAATATTTCTCTGCCTGGTAGTCGTCCCATCGTAGTTTATCGTGCTTTCCAGCCACTTTAGTGGATCAGCATCGGCCTTCGGCTCGTCTCCCTTCACCGAAGGATCGGCGGAAGCCCCGGCAGTAGGAGGTTCATCTGCCTATGTAGGAGATAGTGCCTTGGCCGGTGGTGTACTACTCTGTCCTTGCGGTTGGGGTGTCATTTTCTTGCGCAAGTGATTGACGTAGTCGCGTAGATTCTACTGCGACAGATGGTTATATGCAGGATGCATCTCACACCACAAAAAGTGCATCCTAGCCATGTATCCTCTGCGGCTTGGCTCACTGGCAGCATTGCAAGCTAGATGGCCTCCCCTCAGGGCATCCGTCCACTCCATGCGAGCTCCCTTTTAGATTGCATAGATTTGCCACACCCAACTCTACTAGGACTCTCATCCGAGAAGGGCCGGTTGTGAGTTGCTTTACTGGAATTCTTCGGAACCCAGGATTTCCGCAAGTGGGGAGGTTAACCCCGCAAGCAGACGGCCACCATTAATCGGCCGAAGCCGTTACCGGAAACGCCACGAGGCCGGTGGTCCGTTTTTGACCCCTTTATTTATTTATTCCTTGTATTAGCATGTATACATAAAAATCTGTTTAAATAACTTCATTTAACAAAATCGGACAATACAGGGCGTATACAAGGAATATAGATTCCCCTTAGGATTATCACCGGAACTGACTCTTCTATATGACATCATAAACGTCATTACATCAAAAATTGTAACAACATGCAGACGCTGCTCTGCAAATAATATATCTTACTATAAAATGTATGCTGGATACAATCGTAATAAAAATAAACAATAAGAAAATGGAATGTAACAAAAAAATTCAAATATTTCAATTACCATCACTCAATTTTAACAAAAAAAAGAAAAATTAACTCAATTCTTTTAAACAGAAACACAACATTAAGTCGCTAAAAACTGCCTGAATAGAACGGATAAGAAAATGAAGACAGCAATTACCTGGAGGATTTTAGGAGAGAGCAGAGAGTAACTGGGGGGAATGAAGAAACAAGGATTGGACCTCTAATTGTGGTTATACATGAATGAATATCAGTATAGAGATGAGAGGGAGGTAAAGGATGGAATGGGGGCGTTCACTCGGAACCGAAATCGCAATTTTGTACACGAAATCGATAAATGGAAACGAAAAACGAATTTTAGTGAAAAAATGAATCTTCTAACCACAACCTTTAACTCATAAATAAAAAATTAAAATAAGCAAAAGGTGACGCCCACCGAAAATGCTGCTGTGATAACATTGACGTCATTTTCCTCCCGTCCTTGACTGCTTTCAGGGGAGGGGGAAGGGAGTGGAGGGGGGTTCTCGGAAGGTCTGCTCGCACAGATGCTGTCGAAAACGCTCCCATTAGCCGATTCAGCTGTGTCCCCCCCTTTGCGATAAGGCGAAGTAGCTTCGCGGGATCAGTTGTGATTGGACGAAGTAGATATACGTCAGAGGTTGCACCACACCCACTTTTCCGAAAGGGTTAAAAACATCAGTTTTTCGCCGCTTATAACTCGGGAAATAATTGTCGGATCAGAAAACGGAAAAATACGGGTCCTTTTATTTTACAAACTCTATCAGATTCGGCAATAAAAAAATATGGTAAACGACCCCATTATGAAAGTGAATAGAAGGGGTTAGGAAATATACAGAAAGAAAAGAGGCAAGAATAAGGAAAGGAGTGAGACAAGGATGTCCACTGTCCCCCGTAATTTTTAACATTTACATAGAGAGAGCCATAAATGAAACCAAAGAGAAGTCTTCTGGATTGAACATCATCGGAGAAAAAAAGCATTCTGCGATTCGCTGATGACATAGCACTCATAGCAGAGACAGAGAGGGATCTGAACAAGATTCTAGTAATCATGGAAAGGACAATGGCCAGATAGAAACTGAAGATACATAAGAAGAAGACTAAGATATTGGTGTGCAACAAGAAAGAGGAGGCCAAAACCAATGTCAGACTAGGAAAACAAAAACTTGATGAAGTGAAAGAGTTCTGTTACCTAGGAAGTCGAGTAACCAACGATGGACGAAGCAAGAAAGAAATAGTTTGTAGAATAGCCCAGGCCAAGAGGGCATTCTATCAAAAGAAGAATCTACTTACAGCTGGAAATACAAGCGTAGAAGTAAGGAAACAGTTCATCAGAGCATATATCTGGAGCGTGTTTGTCTATGGTAGTGAGGCATGGACAATGAAAGCAGCGGAAAAGAAAAGGGTGGAAGCATTCGGAATGTGGTGCTACAGAAGAATGCTGAAGATTAAATGGATCGACCGAATATGTAAGGAGGAAGTCCTAAGAAGAGTGGGAGAAAAGAGAAGTCTTCTGAATACCCTGAGAGGAAGACGGAACAACTTAATTGGCCACATCATGAGACATGATGGCCTGATGAAGACTATCGTTGAGGGAAAAGTGAACGGGAAGACTGGAAAAGGCAGGCCTTGTATGAGATACATGGAACAGGTTGTGAAGGATGTAAAAGAGAAGAATTACGTCACAATATAAAGGTTGGCCGATAGAAGAATCAAGTGGAAAGTTGCGCCAACCAATCCTAGGATTGTTGACCAATGATGATGATGATGATGATGAGGAAATATACTGAAAATTGGACAGGAAAAAATGTTTTCGGGACCCAGAATTGAACCACGTACCTTTGCAATATCAGGCTAGAGACTAAACCACTAGGCCACCCAGAATTCCTGAATCTTAGTGGAATTTATGAAGGATTGAAATTACGGCAGGGAGGGTCTACCTGTTCCTCAACTTGCATTATGGTCCCTCAAAAATGATACACGCAAAGCGGAACTCTAAGGAAGAAACCGTCAGCGACAATTATTCTATATAACAGCAGCAAACATCGATAAGCAACACTATTAAATATTATGAGTATCAAGAGAAACGGCATTTGACCGCGATAAAAATCAGTGAAGGAAGAGGTCCCCTGCATTGAGAATCGAACCACGGACTTCGTCTTCGAGGGCCATGATATTCTCGAAATCCGCCTCCACCTTACGTGAACTATCTTTGATGGACCGAAATTTTGAACGAGAACTAGTTCTCATAAATCCTCCTTAAACCTTTCCGATCAGAAATTCTGATTAGCATACTGGTTAATACAAAGGCCCAGTAAACCAAAGGTCAAGCAAGAGGTTTAACACCATCAATAATGGATTTGATTTTTTTCCTGGTTAGGTTTATGTAAGTGTCGTAGAATAAATCATAGCAGAGGGACAATAACTTTCAGTTGCAGAAAAATATCACATTTAGGACATGAAATTAAATTATCACAATTAAATCACTTCCGCAATACTCTTAAAGCATGTGAGTAAAGTTATCGGTAACCCCGATTACGTAATCATCATCTGAAATCAGTTTAAATTCACTCATCAAAAATAAGGTTCCAAACTTGAGTCGATAAACACTTATCTATATTTGATAGAAATACATGCAACCAAGGTAATACATTAGGCTACTTATTCATGCGAAAAGTTACAAAACATTGAAAAAAACGGGAATCGGGTTTTTATGGTGGCTAGAGTATTGGTCTCATATCTTTATGATGAGGTTGTATCACGCGAGTGACAGATTTGAAGTGAAATTCCGGTTCGTAGGTACTTGAAAGTTGTATGGAGAACACTTAATTTCAGTACTCCGTCCGTTGGATGAGACGTAAAACTGTTAACCCTTATGACGTCGTTCGTTTGAAGTACAATGTTACCCACATCGGGTTTCTCTCCACCCTTGCTCAGCTCTGCATTTCCTGCCTTCCCAAACATCCACCAATATTTATAATGGCACAACAGGCTTTAGTTATGTGTCACCTCACCTACAGGCAACAGCGATCAAAAAGGAACATAAACGTACATTATTTATAGACACCGACTCTTAATTATTTTTCTGAAGAAGATGCGTCAAAAAAGAACGATGAAATTATACAACAGGGTGGAGAAAATAGCCCTGGCGATTTTCTCAACGCTTTCAAAGTTGTGTAAAAGGCGTTTCTAGGCGTTGTCACGGCGCTGGCGAGGTGCTCCGTTACGCTGTCCAGCGGACGAAGTTCCCTAGCACGCCCGAAGCACCTTGTAAACACCCTTGGCCAGGCGTTTCCATGGTTATCGCAAGGTGTTTATCCAAGGTGATCGCTTCTCCACACCGTGCACGGCGATCCAAAGCGTTGCGACGGCGCAGTAGGCATCTACATAATACCCTGCAAGCCACCATAAAGGTGTGTGGCAGAGGACAAAGGCAACGCATTCGTGCAAAGGCAGCGCGGCTCCTTCAAGAGCGCTACGCAACGCTAAGGATGGTAAAAGAAACTGTTTCCGGGGTAACTTGGTGGAATTTTTCCATAATGGAGAAGAGAAAAAAACGATGCAATTCCACAAAACTTTATTTTGACACGACCATGGTTTCGCTGCGGCGCCACCTGATGATGCTGCGCCGCAGCGAAACCATGGTCGTGTCAAAATAAAGTTTTGTGGAATTGCATCGTTTTTTTCTCTTCTCCGCTAAGGATGGTGCTTGTCAACACTCTCAGAGCGCCTCACAACGCCTTGATATGGCACTTCCTACAACACCCTTAGCGTTCACAACGTAACCATCGAAGCGCCTTCACAGGCGAGACGAGGGAGTTTGTGGAATGCTCCAAAACGCTTTACAACGGTGTTCTGAAGGCGTACCAAAGTAGTGCAAAAAAATCGCCGCGGAAGAAAGAAGAGAATCATTTAGTCTCCCTAAAAATAGCAATGCTACCGATTTGATTGCGTTTACTCACCAAGGAAACGGCGTAAAGGGTATGTTTGCGTGTACACATAGACAGTGAATGTATGTACCGCTACATCGGGACCTCTACGAAAGTAACCTGATCAATTATGTAACCGACTGGATATGCCCAACCTGGAATTTTTAACTATCGTTCCAATGTCCGTTCATTCCTCATTCATTACATGTTGTTCCAAGACCCGTTCCTCTTACGCTTCGGTAGCCCTTCTTTTTAATCCTTCTCAATATGGTATGCACCCCCTGGTCTTCCGGTGTCTGTTAAATAAACCGATTTCCCATTTTTACATTTATTTTCATTCCGCATTTGTACTGCATTTTTTTGCATAAGAAATAAAGAAACAACGCCGTCCTTTTTCGATCACTTTTCCCGTTACCCCGTTCATTTTCCAGGAAAAATAAGTCTGAGCCAAACATATAAGCAGAGGAGCTGGTTGAACTGGTGGAACAACTGAATTACCTGGGTTGTATCTTGAACGAAAGTGGGCGTAATACTTATTATAGGAGAATTACATCTGACAAAAATGTGTTTACCAACAGGAGGTAACTTACGTCCGGACCCTTAAGCAAAGGTGCCAAGGAAAGACGTGTGCGAGAAGATAATGAGCGTGGCATCGTATGATTTCGAGACAAGGACTCAAGACGAATGAGGGTGGAGTAAGAAGGGAGGCTTCTGAGACGTGGGTCAGGAGAAGGATGAGGAAGTTGTACCAATAAAAAGAAATGTGAAGGACGAAGTGCTTAATATTGTTAGGAAAGATAGGATGTTTCTAAAGAAAATCAGGCGTATGAAGAGTAAGTGAATGGAACATGAGGTATGATGAAGTTGTGTAGGACTGCAGTCAGAGGAGGAAGGAAATTAGGAAAGCAAGGGAGAGGCAAGAAGGGAATGGGCATTTAAGATCCGATACAATTTAATATTAATTTTTAAGGTAATTCAACAACTAAGGCATATCTCACCACCTAGCCAAGGGATCAGAAAATATTTTAAGCGAAAGAGCATACAGTCCCTCACCACAATTTAAATATTATTCGAGAGCCAAAAATATAGCAATTGAGCTAAACGAACGAGCTAAAAACATACAGATTAGGAAAATTGAAAGTGGTATTACAACAAGAAACTGCAGGGAAATAGCGTAGACGCACACTGTAATTCCACACTAAATATTTATTGAACGACCTAGTTTTCACCACTGTGCAACACAGGTGATGCACAGCAGCAAAACCCTGGTCGTTCAGTAATTATTTATATGGAATTGCAGTGTGAATCTACCTTACCTCCCAACAGGGAAAATTTCCACAAAGTAAAGCCGAAAAGTTTCCTACACGAAATTACATTAATTAGGAGAAGGATGAGGAAGCGAAACTACCTAAAACTAACAAAAATAATTGCTCTTGTTGATTTCAATCAATGTGAGCAATGAGCTAGCATTTTCAGAGATAACATTTTGTATTTTTGGTTGGTCATTATTCATTTTTTAACTTTGCGTTAGCTTCTGCAAATGAAACACAATTGAGGAGAATAGGAACGAGAGAGGAAAATTCCTTGAACTGACAGAGTGGTAGGAGAATTATAGGCGGTTCCAACCCCTAACACAAGGAAAAAATTGCTAAAGAAGAGGCTCTACAAATTGAACTATGAAATTTTCATTTTCTGGGGTTTAAATGTACTTTTACAAATAAAAGTTTATTGTTTAATTTACATTTTCAAATGTACCTACTTCACAGCCACATGCACTAGGTCAAAGTGCCGCATATGGCTCGCGATCCGCAGCTTGCCGACTCGTGGCCTAACTAAATTATGAACATGATGCTAAATCTAACACCCAAGCCCGAGGCGGGAACTTGCGGGATCCAAACTCGCGACATTTGGGTTGTCAGGCCGACGTGTTTCCAACCTAACGGCTGCAGCCCGTTTGGATGAAAAGAAATGGGAGAACTGTTTATCTGGAGAAAAGAATAGTGGAGGAGGGGTTCATTCATTGGGAACGGAGAGATATAAAGCAGAGGAGAATTCCTTGTGCACAACTCAAGGCACACGCAAAGCACAATGAATTAACTTCTGCCTCGGAGGAGTGGATATTACAGCGCGCATCCTGTGGTAATATGTGCCTCAGGCAGAGTAATGGGTCCACTCTTTTTTCTTCCGTACATGAATGATATCAATAAGGTGGTAAAAGATAAGTTTCGTCTATTTAATCCCTTTATCACTTAATTACTACTTAGATACTAACCATATAGCTGCATGTGACCCTATTATCTAACATGTTTTCATGTAGTAGCCTAACTGCATATCAATATTGCATGTTCAGTGATCTACACCCCCTGCCGCACATCCTCGCAGTGGTTTGCAGGGTATTGCGTAGATGTAGTAATCTAGTCCTCGCCTTTTTTTTACCAACCCTCTAATTGAACATGGTGATAGGTTTTTACCATTATGAGCATTCATTCACTTTGAAAACTGCGAAATAACATCCACAGTCACTTGCATCCGAGTCAAATGCAGATGTGTCCTATCTCATGATCAAATGAGCTACTAGAGCCCTCAACAAGAAAGGTGGTGATCGGGGTAGGCTCGGAGAAGGAAACTTAAAGTGAACACGAAAAAGAAAGTGGGCTTAACGAAGGCAGCATAAAACATTATCGGGATTATCCACCGGGTCAGGTCCTGCATTCCTACCAACGTTTCGGAGATCGAGTCGCTCTCCATCTTCAGGGCTGATGTTGAGACTTAAAAATTGTCCTGTATATATACTCATAGCCAGGGGGCGTCAAATGTCCTCTGAATGGCTGTGGTCTTCCCGCCTTTTTCCGGCGACCAGAAGTTTGTTCAATGCGGGTTTCAAGGCGTTGCAATGCCTAGTAACCCGCATTGTTTAAAAGGCGTCTGGGTCGAAGAAAGTGTCCAATAGACGTGGTTAAACTGTTAATAAAAAATAACCAATTTCAGCAAAAACATCTTCCTGAATAAGAATACGCGACGATACGGGAGAACTCAACTTTGTAAGATAAATTAATTTACGATGTTAGGTGTAAGATTCTCTTCTGTAAAATCACAACTCCTCTATTCTTTCCTACGTTGAGAATCAACGGGAACCTTCCGCTAGCAATATTATAAATCAATCGTAGTCCGAAGTAGTACGATCCCTATTATTCGAACACTTTACCGTAAAGAGTGTGCGAAAATAAAAGTGTCTCAGCTTTCTCGAGCTGGAACAGAAGAAATCTAGAAACCTTCCCGGTGGTACTTTGATTTACTTTACTTCCAAGGTTTGTCGATGGTGTTGTGATGGACCAGCTGGGAGTGAATTCCGAAACTGGTTTGTAGAAGAGAATTTTTAAGGTGATCAGACTGCTAAGGCTATGTCACACAGCGTAACTTTATTTAATATCTATCTAAATACCTATCTTAATTTAATGTGAACACAACGTCCATCACCGAGGTGGGATTCGAGCCCTCGACCCTTGGATTTCCAAGCCGTCGTGCTACCGACCTTGCTACCACGACTGACAATTTTTGAAACGTTTCGGTTAACACGTATCGAGTGATTAGACGTCCACTGTTGCCGGATTTTGTGACCAGTGACCTTTTACACGAGGGCAAAGCCATCGTTTGCAGTAAAATTCCGACAACAATAGCAACTACATCAAAAAATACAAATCAACCGCTAATATTGCTACTGGGCTTATAATAAATAATAGTCTTGGAATGTTTCTTCTTCTATCTTTCAGTGCTCCAAGGAGTCAAGAGATGTCCATTTCCCCACAGAAGAAGGACTTGGATGTTAGCGTCTGAGCTGTGGGAGGCCAAAGGCCATTAGCGATGAATTATTATGGCCGATCCATAATATCTTTTTTCAGGCTACTCCCGTGATGAAATTACGGCAATGCCGACCGTTTTCTTTTTCGTTACTTAAATGTCTTCCAAAGCGTTCCTCGACATCGCGCTCAGTCCGTTTAAACGATACGGGTCGCCTATTTGAACGCAAGGAAGCCCCATTTATTCGGAGGAACATTCCTCAAAGGCCTGACGGTTAACAGGACCGTGCGTCTCCAGACAAGGAGCAGCATTCGAATCTAGATAAGAGCTTGAACACCTCGGTTCGGAAGGGCGTTTTAAGTGCCGGTCTTAATCACCCGTGTCCCTCCAATTTGAATGCGACCCTAATTTGGTCCCGATCCGGAAATGTGCCTTGCTTCTCCACGGTAACGTGGGCGATCCGAAGCCGTCGAGATCAAGCCATAAATTTGGCAGCCTTGGCTGAGAACGGGAGGAAAGTGGCGACAACGCTCTGGTCGGTCGGGATCTGTTTTATGGCGTCCAGTCGCGGGGACGCCGCCGAGGATGGTGCCCTTTTGTGTGACGCAACGACACGGGCCAAAACACTTCCTCGGCCATTTGCATAGATAGTGGCGACCGCGCCGCCATCTTGGGCGTTCCGCACTGTTCGCCCATCTCACGAAGCAATGGCTCGTCGTCCAGAGGTTCGGTTCGAATCGAATGACACGTCATCATCATCGGCCAACAATCCAAGGATTAGTTTGACGCAGCCCTCCACTCGATTCTTCCATCGGCCAACCTCTTCATATAAACAAAATTCCTCTCTTTCATAATCTTCACGATCTGTTCCATATATGTCATACGACGCCCTCCTTTGCCGTTCTTCCCGTTCTCTTTTCCGTCGACTAATGTCTTCATCAGGCCATCTAGTCTTAAGATATGGCCGATTAGGTTGTCCCATCTTCTTCGTAGAGTTTTCAGCAGACTTCTCTTTTCTCCCACTCTTCTCAAGATTTCTTTGTTTGTCACTCAGTCGATCCTTTTAATATTCATCATTCTTCTTTAGCACCACATTTCGAATGCTTCAATCTTTTTCTTCTCCCCTGTAGTCATCGTCCATGCCTCACTGCCGTAAAGAAACATGCTCCAGATGTACGTCCTGATGAATTGTTTCCTTACTTCTACGCTTCTACTTCCAGATGTAAGTAGATTCTTCTTTTGATAGAATGCCCTCTTCGCCTGAGCTATTCTACTGACTTCCTTTCTTCCTTCGTCCATCGTTGGTTATTCGACTTCCCAGGCGAAAGACGTCTTTCACCTCTTCCAGTTTTTGCCTCCCAAGTTTAACGTTGGTTTTGACCCCCCTCTCTCTTGCTGCACACCAATATCTTAGTTTTCTTCTCATTAATCTTCAGATGATATCTGGATTATTCCATGGTGGAAAGAACAATGGCCAAATGAAAGAACAATATCAATGGAAACGAGAATATTCTCTCGCGCGTCTTCCCAAAAACGTAAGCACCGACTTGCCCTCACAAAAAAACTCTCAAACCTTTGTCTCCAGCACTTGCGGCTAGGCCTCCCCCTCCCCTTTTCTCTCGGACAACCCATTTCCACTAGTGCACCCCTCTTCGCCGAAAGGCCTTGCTTGGCGGACCTATTAGGTCTGCCCACCCCCGCTCCGCGACAGCTCAAGCACCATAAAATACCCAAAAAACCCAGGACCTCCTTTCCATCTGGTGACCAGACGCAGAATCCCTGCGACCAGCGCTCTAAGGAGGCCGTCGTCAATTTATCCTCCCACTCACTCACCCTCTCAGAATCGTCCCTTCTGTCCAAGGGTCTCTCCTTCTGCCCCACCCCTAGGTTCGACCACTTCCGCCTCCTTTCTGACTTTCATGCCTTCGCGCGGAACATAAGACTAAATTATTACTTCGCTAACTGCTCCATCGCCGCACTCAATGCCAACGAGGAGGGAAATTTTCCACCGCAAAATCCTCTTTCAAAATTTAAGGAACCATCGTCTTTCTGCCCGCCCACTCTTCCCGCTAATCACCCTATTGAATTATACCTAAATTATATTTCCTCTCAGTTAGCGTCCCAAGAATTTTCCAATTCCCTCCCGACCTCTAAGAATATTTCGCGGGACGAACTACATGCCCTTATCTCCCTTAGAAAGAACCAAAAAATAATCATCCTTCCTGCCGACAAGGGCTCCACAACAGTCGTAATGGACCGGCAGAAATACGAGGAGGAAGCGAATCGCCAACTGAGCGACATCTCTTCCTACAAATCTCTTCCCTCAGATCCAACCCCCGAGTATCTCACTGTAGTTGCGCGGAAGCTACGCTCTGAGGGCCCTAAGGAAGGTCTCTCAAAAAGTGAGATCTCCCTCCTTATTCCCCCGAACCCCCGCACCCCCACCTTTTACTTACTCCCCAAAATACACAAGCCTGGCACCCCTGGTCGCCCGATAGTCTCTAGTTACAACTCCCCCACCGAAAGAATCTCTGCCTTAATTGACTTCCATCTCCAGCCATTCGTCCGCAACTTGCCGTCCTTCGTGCGTGACACAAATCATTTTCTCGAAAAACTAAAACTCCTCCACTCACCTCTTCCTCCCGGCTCCATCCTGGTCACAATAGATGTGTGCTCCTTGTACACCAACATACCCCATAAAGAAGGCCTGGCAGCCGCAAAAGAATTTTTAATCAGCAGACCCACGGAATCACGTCCCTCCACCGAATTCCTCCTTGATCTGATGAAAATGGTGCTCACAAAAAACAACTTCACCTTTGGAGGACGCCATTTTCTTCAGGTCAGGGGTACGGCCATGGGAACGAGGATGGCACCTTCCTACGCGTCTTGTTTTCTAGGTAAATGGGAGGAAAAACTTCTATCCTCATCTCCCCTTAAACCCTTAATCTGGCTCCGCTACATAGACGACATCTTCATGATTTGGACGCATGGCACTGACACCCTAAACAATTTCATTCAACAATTAAATTCGCACCCTAGCCTAAAATTCACCACCCACTCTTCCACCTCGCTCATTACATTCTTAGATGTAGACATCCACTTACATGATAGGACAATAAGCACATCGGTCCACGTGAAACCTACGAACTTGCAGCAGTACTTACACTGGGATAGCTGCCATCCCGAACACTGCAAGCGCTCCCTACCATACTCTTTGGCACGTCGAGGTCGCCGTATCTGTTCTGAAACCTATTTCTTCCTCAATTATTTAAAAGACCTGGAATCAGCCTTCCTCAACCGTGGTTACCCACCCTCAATAGTCCGAGAGCAGCTGGCCAAGGCGTGCGCTCCCCGCAACGAGCCACGCTCAACAGCAGAGCCAGAAGAAATATCACCAACTAATCTTACCATCTTCGCCACCACGTTTCATCCGGGCCTAGATTTTGCATTAAAAACTATCTTTAAGTCAGCTCAATGTATTCTTTTATCTTCCCCCTTAACTTCCTCACTTATCCCGAGACCTCCCGTGCTTTCCTTTCGTCGTCCTACCAATCTCCAAAACAGCCTTTGGATTCGCGAGATACAACTACCATCATCAGTTTGTGCCTCCGATCTCCAACCGATTGGCTCACATCCCTGTAACAAACCCAGATGCCTCACATGCCCCATTAACTCCCATTCCCACTCCTTTATCAGCCCGGTTACAAACGTCACATACCAAATACATTCTCGAGGAACCTGCTCTTCGAGTAATGTAATTTATGAAATTTCCTGTAATCACTGCCAGGCCTTCTATATAGGACTGACGACCACCTCTTTTAATATGCGAATCAATAACCATAGGAGCAGTGTCACCCGACATTTAAGGTTGCCAGTAGCCGAGCACGCCAATTCTCATAACCTTCCCTTCAATGACTGCTTCAGAGTGAAGGTAATCAGAGCATTCCCACCTGAAACATCTACGTTAGAGCTCCGTCACTGGGAGCTCGCCTATATTTCCATATTAAAATCAACCACTTCTCCCGGCATCAACATTCGCTAGCTTTCTCCACCCGTCCAATTTCCCTCTCCATTTCCCCTTCCTAGTCCACCCTCTTCCCCCTCCCTCCTTTTTACCCTAGCCAATCCCCTTTTCACACACCAACCGAAACCCTTGACTCCAGTGTGACACCCCAGTAGTGATCTCCTCCAGCTGAAGAAGGGTTCGTGACCCGAAAGCTCCAAAGCGCAGTGGACACCAGGCTCTCCATGGGTCATCTACTGGTAAGTGTCCACTGATTATCCTTTCCTTCACCCCCACCCTCAACACCTTGTTGCTAGCATTTATTAGGACATCTCTTCTCTCTCTTCTACATATTTTATATATATATATATATATATATATATTTATATATACCGTATTCTTGCGGAGTGTTATTACAAACTTTTTTGTCTATCTATTCATATCTGGATATAAATTAATCATCAAAGTATACTATCGCAAACTGAAGTTTATTTGCTACAGCTTTTTTATGAATTTTATTTTTACTGTTTTTAAGGAGAGAGTGATACTATGCCATGGATGGATATTATTTTCGTGAGTTGTTTTCATACAGATGCGTATATTCTTATTTTCCATTTTAAATCAATTATTAAGAGATATATGCTCCTATCAAAAGATTTAACCGAAGAGAAATCCTATCCCATACATTAATTTCGATTTATAACAAATTATCAATAAAAGAGATATAATACGCCTCAATACATATGAGGTAAATATAGAGAACTATTCTAGGGATATAAAAAATTGAAAAATTAATCTCAGATGCTCATGGAAAAGCCTAAGGAATATTATTATAACCGGTGTTTCTTGGGAAAGTGGGATTTCATTTCAATAGAGAACGAAATTCGTCAATTTAGACATGTACGCCTAAAATAAATAATGCAAAATTCAGTTCCTCTATGTACGAATTAAAGGGATGCAATATCAGCTCATACGTTTATATGACATCCAAATTAACGCCTCAATCACACATTCAGCAATAATGCCAATGGTGCCAACTTGATTGAAGTTGATCAATTTAGTACTGGCATATTTTACTTCTCTAACTTTACTCTGGAGTTAAGGTTACAATATTTTCATTTTATCAAGTGTAATTCTGTTGTAATCAATGGGATTAAAAACAATACGCTGTAATGATAACGCCAGCGATATATCCGGAATTTCTTAATATTGGCGATTGCTTACTGGATTATTCCGTTTTCCCTGTCTCTTGAGAAACTGCGATAATTAATAAAGAAAACTCGGAACCCTACTCAACAATCACACTATCACCCTATTTCATTTCTACCTACTATTAATGAACCACAACAGAGTTTTGTTTACAAGTACTATCTTTCTTATCATTAAATAATTAACTGAACAGATCCCTTACGATGTTCGGTATGGACATAGCACTCAAACTGCACTCATGGTCACCAAATATATTCCTCTCTCTATAAACGCCAAGAAAGATATTATTTTTGAGCTATTTCACCTCACAAAGGTTTTTGATTGTGTTAATCACGATCTTTTGCAGAGTAAAATGTAGCAACTTGGATTTTCTCTCCCAGCAGCTGGCTTATTCGGCCCTTTTCTCGTTTCAGTATGTATTAGAGATATAAAACTTTTAGTAACCCACTCGAGTTATCAATTTTATGCTGACTTCCTATTAATCTACCTCGACTGTCATTAAAATATAATCGATAATGCCATTGAAAAAGTAAATGAAGACGTCAACTATACTTGCAATTGGGTTAATATTAATTTGCCGTGAGTGGAAATAACCGTGGTGACCTCACCACGAAACGAGGTGAATATCAATTAATATAGTAACTTGGAGTGAACATGTATCTTCTATTTCCAACGAGGCACATGCGTAAAACATGAGAGTTCATCACACAAATCAAATGATTAATTCCATTACATGTACGAAAAAACTGGTTAACTCTTTAAAGCTCCACAAATAGATTATTTTCGCTCATATTCGCTGTCTTCACTGGTGCGTGCATGAAAAATTTCCAGATCTTAAATTAGAAAGAAAAAAAATAGGCTGGGTGGAAAAAAAGTGCTGAGCGCGGTAAAGGTGGAAAGACATTTTTGAGATTTGAGGGGCAATGGGACACTTTATGAGCCCTACTGAAGGTAGATTGTAAGTTAGCGTAGACAGATAGAGGAAATGAAACAGAACTTTGGATAGCACAATAAGAGGCAAGAAATATGTTGAATTGTAGAAAGAAATAACATCAGGGAGCATAAGATCGGAAATGGAAAGAATAGTAGGAACGCTCGAACAAACTGCTATATCCTATATCACATATTCAAGGATTTCAAACTTTGAACTAAAAACCAGCCCTTTAGAAAACTTATGATAATTATGATTCAAACGTGGCATCTCGGATACATATCCCAATGTACCTACATTCTTTGCTCCCTTGAAAATAAAAAATAAAGGAGTTCGGTTAATATGATATGAGGAGTGAATGCTGTGAAAGAGAAGAGAAATAGTATAGGGGATACACGGTTTGGCTACAAATGCGCGAGAGTGTAGGGATATGTCATCTACAACTATTATAACCAGGAGTATTAAAATACGTCCTTATAAATAACTATTCTTCCATTATCCCAAAATTTTAGCCAACTTTCTTTACCTTCTGTGTCGGTACAAAATCCAATTCCGGCACCCAGACCCTGTCTCCAGAAATTTACGAGGGGATTTTGCCATTGTGGATCTCAGATGGTCGTAAAAATCTCAACGAGCGTTTAAATTTTAACGGTCATACAAACGTCGTGCGAAACCCTGCTGTCGTGCGCCGACTCACACAGGGAATCCAATGGTGTTCGGGTACATTCCCAAAACCGAGTGAAACAGCGGGAGATCACGGGAATAAGGTTTAAATTTAGAACCGTTCCATCTCAGTCCGCCCTGCGGCCTCTACAATGGTTCTCGTCAACTTCGACCCGAGACAGACTCGCGTAGCCTATTGAGACTAATATTTCTTATTTGCCGTTGTTTTCAGGGAAGGTCCACCAGAAACAGTATCCATACCTATTAGTAACGCACCCGTCTGGCAGCTAAAAGGGCGAGTGTTCAAATCCCGACTAGGATATGGATATCAGTAGGTTTTAGTATCAAGTTTAGGTTGGACGGTGGGGTATAACCATGTGCTTTGAAGTGGCTTGAAACAAAAAACAACTTCTCCATTATTTAAGCAATAGAAGCTCTTCGGGAAATTAAATCGGCATCTAACTGGAATTGAATATAGATTTATGGATAAGGTGACCAGATTTCTGATCTGCTAAACCGGATCTGCATACATGTTTCTTTGCTCAAGTGAAGCGTTAGAAAAGTTGTCACTCTTGAGTCCTACACAACTCACTCTTCCAGCACCCGAATTGGTGCAACTTCCTGATGCTACATATGTAAGAGCTTAGTATATTATAAATATAGGAATGTATATATATATTAAGCATTTTTAATTCAATAGAACAATAAAAGAAATCAAATATTAAGGAAAAAGATTTTTAATTCATTTTAATGTTTATGAAATTATTTTTTATTAAACTTTTCAAAGAGATTTTTATTCACAATTCAAATTCACAAAAATCACACTTTATTTATGATATTTTTCAGATGGAAGAATTACTGTACCAAACATATGTACGGATTTTTCATGTAAGATGCTGTTTGAACCATTATTTTTACAAGCGTTTAAAAAAAGACCAAAATTTAAAAAACAAACTGATTATTTTGATAGCATAAATCCAAAGACCGGTACAAATTAGTATTTTTGCTTAGTCTTTCGGGACACCGGGACAAACACCCCAAAACCGGTACTGTCCTGGCCAAACCGGTACGTATGGTCACCTTATTTATGGAGTGAAGAAGGTAGGATAATGATAGACTTCATAGGGAATGGAAAAGTATCTAAAGAAACCCGGCACCGGATTCAGGCAGTTTGAAACAAAATACTCCACAGGATCTGTAACTTCACAATTCGGTATGAACAGTCTACTCGAATCATTATCATTGCCTGACCTCGAACCTGGGTTCTCTGAGAGGGAAAAAATTACTCTGCCCATCAATCCCACCTGAACACTTAGGAACTCCTTCCCGGAATAAGGCTATCTTATTTATTCTGCCGACAACGGAAGTCAACTGAGGGAAGACCCGGTCTTAGATTTTTTTATTTTAATTCAATATTTTTAATATCGGATTTCTACCAGTTAAGGTACATTTAGATGCATACAAAACACTTTCTAATGGCCTCAACGCAGGAGTTGCCTCCGGGATTTTCAGGCAAGAGGCTAACAGGGCCAGTGAAAACGTCCTGCTTTAAAGTAATGATCAGTGAATTAGCATGTAGAACCTTCAATTAAATTAAATGGATGGCTGAAAACCACAAGATATAGCTGAAAACCACAAGATATAACTGAAAACCACAAGCTACGCTGATAAATCTGGTTTTTATGAAAGCATTGAATACTGGGCGCTAATAACTCTCAATATTCAAATTTACACAGAATTCGATTTCAACATAACAGAATGAGTGCTACCTCGGCAAAAGTATAACTCGTATATATATATATATATATATAAATGCTAGCAACAAGGTGTTGAGGGTGGGGGTGAAGGAAAGGATAATCAGTGGACACTTACCAGTAGATGACCCATGGAGAGCCTGGTGTCCACTGCGCTTTGGAGCTTTCGGGTCACGAACCCTTCTTCAGCTGGAGGAGATCACTACTGGGGTGTCACACTGGAGTCAAGGGTTTCGGTTGGTGTGTGAAAAGGGGATTGGCTAGGGTAAAAAGGAGGGAGGGGGAAGAGGGTGGACTAGGAAGGGGAAATGGAGAGGGAAATTGGACGGGTGGAGAAAGCTAGCGAATGTTGATGCCGGGAGAAGTGGTTGATTTTAATATGGAAATATAGGCGAGCTCCCAGTGACGGAGCTCTAACGTAGATGTTTCAGGTGGGAATGCTCTGATTACCTTCACTCTGAAGCAGTCATTGAAGGGACTATATAGGACTGACGACCACCTCTTTTAATATGCGAATCAATAACCATAGGAGCAGTGTCACCCGACATTTAAGGTTGCCAGTAGCCGAGCACGCCAATTCTCATAACCTTCCCTTCAATGACTGCTTCAGAGTGAAGGTAATCAGAGCATTCCCACCTGAAACATCTACGTTAGAGCTCCGTCACTGGGAGCTCGCCTATATTTCCATATTAAAATCAACCACTTCTCCCGGCATCAACATTCGCTAGCTTTCTCCACCCGTCCAATTTCCCTCTCCATTTCCCCTTCCTAGTCCACCCTCTTCCCCCTCCCTCCTTTTTACCCTAGCCAATCCCCTTTTCACACACCAACCGAAACCCTTGACTCCAGTGTGACACCCCAGTAGTGATCTCCTCCAGCTGAAGAAGGGTTCGTGACCCGAAAGCTCCAAAGCGCAGTGGACACCAGGCTCTCCATGGGTCATCTACTGGTAAGTGTCCACTGATTATCCTTTCCTTCACCCCCACCCTCAACACCTTGTTGCTAGCATTTATTAGGACATCTCTTCTCTCTCTTCTAGATATTTTATATATATATATATATATATATAACAGTATATAAACATGACTTACCCAGCGTTGTTCTGGTGTATGTGTATTACGATGATGCGCTATTGATGTGGTCGTGTCGCTTGTTAAAATTTGGCATGGATCGACTGAATTTGCTAATGTGAGAACAAAACTGGTTCAGTAATAGGTCAGCCGGTGACGCTAAAAGGGTGGGTTCGGACCTTTCCCCTGGTGTGGTAATATGAAGATCACACTACACATCTACTAATCCTAATCCCAAAAAAAATAATCATAGGAAATAATGCAAATATTGATGATCTTATTGGATGCTAGGACCATTCTTGATGGACCGTTATAGAACATGAGGTCTATTTACTTGAGACCCTCCCTGACACTGCCTTAGGGATCAAAAATCATAAGTAGAATAATTTGGAACGTAGGTTTTCGCAGCGGAATCCATCGTCGTCAGAGGCTTTCGGGAGGCACCCGAAAGCCTCTGACGAAGTAGAATAATTGTTGCATTGTCGTATCCTTGGTCGTATCATTCGTATTTGCCCAAACAACTGAGACACATTTCAATAACCTAGTCCCCACGGTTTGTAGACCAATTGGAGTCTCATCTCGAAGTCCCGGATTCGAATTCCAGCCGTGGCAGGATATTTTACAGTGGGATATCGGTTCCCATTTTAGTGCCTTGAGGAAAAAGCATTCAATATAAGTTCAGTAGGTACTCCGTCTTTCGGATTTGACGTTAAACCGAAGACCCCTTGACTCGTTTAGTTAAGTGCGGACCGTGCAGACACGCAGACTCAACGCCACAGTTTTCTTTTTCTACCCCTATTAAGCTACGTTTCCATGTGGCTGTTTTTGCGTTGACGCACACTGCACCACCAATCAGAAGCGAGCATGCCAACGCAGCCTGCGTTGCCGTCCGATTAAGTTATCTTTCATCTTTCAACGCAGCCTGTGTTGACGCAGCTGATTCAGAGCGAGGAACAACGCATTCTGCCTGTCATTTGTTCGTCACGTGATTCTTTCGTACGGATTACCTCCTATTCCACGGTTTACCACCGTCATATGTTTTGGTGCGCTGCTGTTGGCGCTGCAGGTGACATGAAAACAAGGTATTTTCCTACCGCACAACGCAGCGGCAACGCAAGGCAAAAACGGCCACATGAAAACGTAGTTTACGCTCCCGTTAAGATACCGTTTCCGTCCAGTAGTGTGTATCCTATTATTTTTTATCGTCTTCATCAAAAGTTTATAACCTCTGGAGTACATATTTTAAGCCGTCTGGGTATAAAATTACGTGAAGTATTTTTCTCCAAAAAGTGAAAAAATTCAACGGCGCGAAAAGGTATTTCATTTCCCAGCCACTGGGTGGTGCTACGGACGCTTCCAGGCCAAGGCCATGGGTACTCTATTCATGGTCCTGCTGCAAGCAGATCGTGCACCCCGATGAAAGTTCATTAACAAGTATCTAAGGTACATTTAATCAGTAAATGTATTATGATTTACATTTATTTATTTAATTTAGCATCATTTATTCTGTTGATTCATTTGAAAACAGCAAACATTTCACTAAGCGTGCTGTGATGCAGGCCCATAGTCGTTAAACTTCACGCCTTGTTTCGCAGTAGCAGAGGACTCCATGAGCAGGAAGAGAAGGAGCCTATAAAACGACTATTAATACCACGTTAAACGGAGGAGATTTTCCAAGCTTTGATAATTATCATAGGCTATTCTTAATGCATGCTTACTAGAGCTTTGTGGCTCTGAAATAAAACGGGAAGTTCAGGAGACGAATATTCTCTATGCCTCGTGACGTGAAATGGGGCGTTTACTCGGAACCGAAATCGCAATTTTGTAAAATCTTTAGATGGAAACGAAAAATGAATTTTAGTTAAAAAATTAATCTTCTAACCACAACCATTCACTCATAAATCAAAAATAAATAAAAGGTGACGCCCACCGAAAAAGCTGCTTGGATATCATTGACGTCATTTTCCTCCCGTCCTTGACTGCTTTTAGGGGAAGGGAATGGAGTAGAGAGGATTCTCGGAAGGTCTGCTAGCACAGATGCTGTCGCAACTGCTCCTATTGGCAGAGTCAGCTGTATTCCCCCCATTGCGATAAGGCGATGTAGCTTCACGGGCTCAGTTGTGATTGGACGAAGTCGATACACGTCAGAGGTTGCACCACGACCACTTTTCCGAAAGGGTAAAAAACATCAGTTTTTCGCCGCTTATAACTCGAGAAATAACTGACAGATCAAAAAAAAGAAAAATACTGGTCTTTTTATTTTACAAACTCTATCAGTTTAGGCAATAAAAAATATGGTAAAGGACCCCATTGTGTACCTGTTACATCAGCAACAAGATTGCGCAGTCCAGCCATTACTGGCTTTTTCAAATCCTTAAAATGAACATTAAATTGTAGAGTACACTTGGAATCCTCAATTCAAATTATTTGCGTTTAATGGATATATATATATGGCGGGGCACGAATCGCAATTGATAAATTCTATTTTCTTTGATGAAGGAACCTACCCTATCATCTGACTACCGTTGACGGGGAACATGTTTTTAATTGCATCCACCGAATTACTACCACTTCTAGAATGTCGGTCAATGAGTTCCGACTGTTTTCAGGCCAGAAAGAAGTTTTGATTTGTGTTATTATGCTTATGAAATCAAAGAGATGTGTTCTGGAGTGACTATCTAAGGAGAAAAAATAAGCATACTGCGATTCGCTGATGACATAGCATTCATAGCAGAGACAGAAAGGGATCTGAACAGGATTCTAGTAACCATGGAAAGGACCATGGCCAGATATCAGCTGAAGATAAATAAGAAGAAGACTAAGATATTGGTGTGCAGCAAGAAAAAAGAGGTCGAAACCAATGTCAAACTAGGAAAACAAAAACTTCTGGAAAGAGTTCTGTTACCTAGGAAGCCGAATAACCAACGATGGACGAAGCAAGAAAGAAATAGTTAGTAGAATAGCCCAGGCCAAGAGGGCATTCTATCAAAAGAAGAATCTACTTACAGCTGGAAATACAAGCGTAGAAGTAAGGAAACAGTTCATCAGAACATATATCTGGAACATGTTTCTTTACGGCAGTGAGGCATGGACGATGAGAGCAGCGGAGAAGAAAAAGGTGGAAGCATTCTAAATGTGGTGCTACCGAAGAATGATGAAGATTAAATGGATCGACCGAGTAAGTAATGAGGAAGTCCTAAGAAGAGTGGGAGAAAAGAAAAGTCTACTTATAACTCTAAAAAGAAGAAGGGGTAACTTAATCGACCATATCTGGAGACATAATGACCTGATGAAGACTATCATCGAGGGAAAAGTGAACGGGAAGATTGCAAATGGCAGGCCTCGTATGAGATACATGGAACAGGTTGTGAAGGATGTAAAAGAAAAGAACTACGTCACAATGAAAAGGTTGGCCGATAGAAGAATCGAGTGGAGGGCTGCGTCAAACCAATCCTAGGATTGTTGACCAATGATGATAATGATGATTATTATTGCGCTTTTCCTTTCAATAATCTAGCAAGTGAAAAATAAATCGGCTATGTGATTCACAAAACTACCTAATCAAAAAGTAAGCCAAGGAGAACATTCTTCTCAGTCCAGTTCAATGGTTCTTAACTAAAGGGGGTTGTACCCCTGGTTACCAATGGTAAAAATAGAGCATACATGTGTATATAGCTGCAGCAACAACGAGGAAACAATTTTTTACCGTTTAGTTTTCGGACCTTACGAAATTATTTCTATAAGAGAGTATAATGATATTATTAGCAAATATGTATTTATATTTTCATTTTTCAGAGAACCTTATTTTCCTACCCCGTACTGAAAGAAAATTCGAAACTTTTGCGGGGCGCACAAGAGAAAGAGGCGCAAATAACTTAAAAGGTCAAGAGCAATTGGTCCAATTGGTGGATGTAGAGCTTGCCGAGAAATAAGCCTATCAGCTTGTCAAGTTCACACATCAGGGTGTGGGGCTAATTCCTTTCTTTCTCCCAAATATGGCTTTTTAGTAGCATCTGCCACTCAGAAAATCCCTGGGCATAATTTTAACGGGAAATATCCAAAGATGTCCACAGATAATTAACGAATGCTCTCCCTGGTGGACTACCACGTCTTCCGTCACAGACCACGAGAGTATATTACGTGTACCTTGAGAAATCCACTGGGAAAGGCATCCATTACCCTCTTTTTCCATTTTTGTACAGCAGTGACACAAATGCAAATCTTTGTGTGATATCTATGATCAGCATAATGAATAGAAAAGCAACAACTGATTTAGCTGATTTCAGCGGCATTCTTGCCCCTAATTGAGTGATTTGTGTTACAAGCAACGTGTTCGCGCTGTCTAGTGGGCGAACAGAGAGAAACTCAATCCGCGCCCTTGGGGAGAGTGGGCTGGCGCCGGCGCCGAGTTTCCCTGCACCCGTCTTCCTCACATCCTACCTCGCTCCAATTACCCACTTATCCAAAGATATGTCAACGATATCAGCAGTTGATTTCAATATTCACCGTTTTGCACCACTTTCACTACTCATTGTCTCTGGATATCAGGGACTCGATCATGAATATTAATAACTCGCCCACTCGCGTGGTCTTTATCTTTTTGTTGAACTCAGGAGAGCGATTAACCCTCATTATTTCTCCAATTTTGCCTGGTGCTTTTAATCACCAATATCTACTGGCCGAGTGAGTTGCTATTGCGATTACGATGAGAAATAAGCTTCTATAGAGGTTCGCGGTTTCGATAACAATAGTGGCAATGAGCAAGAAGAATCCATGAACTCGTCCAAGATAGGTGTGGAGACTGGTGTACTATCTGCCCACCATTAATTCAAATCCAGCATGAGAGAGAGTTTTCGGTAGCCTACCATTTTAGCCAGAATTTTGTGTAGTTTGTCTCATGTCAGTACCCCGTCCTACGGACTGGGTACTGACCTTGGGCGCTAAACTGCGGGCCCCTTGGCGTTTTTTTTTAAGAAAAGGTTAGTTCATGCCTATTTCGTGTTACCATCTATTTACCCCTCTCAAAAACGCAACCTATACTAAACTGCCATCTGAGTGTGTCCTATCCTAAAATATGTAATCAATGCGCTAAAGATCTGTCGGGTCCCAGGATAACTCCCACTCGTCGACTCTTAATAGTACGAATATGTGTTACGTTAAATCCCGAAGCTATAAAGCGAATGATTCAGAGTTCATGCTATGATAAAACGTTCAAGAAAAAAATCATATTGACATGCTTAAGTATTCGTAATTAATATTACATATGGCATACACCTAATAGTTTGAAAAGTTAGGAATCACGTTCACTTTTCTAAATACCAATCAACTAGCCATGCGAAAAAAATCACCTGGACCACGGACCTTTGGCTTTCCGGGCCACTGCGCAGACCACCACGCTACCCAGAATTGCCATGCGAACTAGCCATGGTGAAATCCTAATTATACACATAGTGGAATAATGTCTACTTAACAGTAGTTTATTTCCCAAATAACTTTCCTAATCTTCATTTCGGACATTAATTAAAGCCGTTTGATCATGTGTGATTAGTTCATATTATATTCCTATCTCATACAATTCGAAGTATTTTCATGATGAAGATGCTGTTACTGCAGAGGGTACTTATGTAAACGATCACGTTAACCTATTTATCCACACTTTTAAGGCAACGACCATCTAAAAAAAGTATTAAAAAAACAAAAAACTAGTGCTCATGAAAATTCACTATTTTTGAGCTATATTTACCTCGAGAACAGCCAACTGGAATGGGTTCGCGAGAAATGGCTTCCCAGCCAAGGTAACGGGAACGAACAAAGAATTTGACAGATCTTTCGGGAGGAATATTGGTCCCTTTCTCTCAATTGCCGTGTGGAGAGCAATTTAAGTTCAGCACTTACTACGTCGCATGAGGCGGACGTTGAACAACGGAACCCTTGGCTCGTTTCACCCAGATTACCCTCTAACCGACTCGTCGCGACGCCGTATTTCTCCACTTCACCCTTCCACCACCGCTCCCAAAATTCCTATCTAAAGCCGATTAATCAATGGCCTACCATCAATTTCGCAAATGATCTTGGCTCTTGGTTACTCCCTCATATAAAACTTCTAAAATATCCATCCTACACTGTGAACAAGACCATCTGAAATCAATGAAGGAATTGGTTTTACGCGTAACTTTGTGGAAATTACGAGTATCCTTGTTCATAAAGATCACCAGGTAAAAATCCACTCTTTTAATTCAACAATTCAGCAACTCGATGCAAATTTTAACTCGTCTTTTGTGCCTCCGTTGCTGACCCCCGGGTTGGTGTTGAAAATTTTTACCCAGCGACCGTTTTCAATATTGATCTGAAATCAACCCAGAATCTGGACATCATAGGTACGAGCTCCTATTAAAACATCTCCATTGAGGTAGTAGTTATTCTGGGGAGGACATAACTCTGCCAATACCTGGTGCACTTTTAATGTGCACCACGGCTCCAATTTCACCATTTTCTACAAATCGCCATCGCTTCCCTTTCTACACCTCCTGAATCTCTAATTGATTCTTTCAATGGCGGAGGCCGATCAGGCTCCCGCGAGCCGTAAATACGTCAAGCGGAGCGGAATGGACCATTCTTTCCCCGCTCCCGATGTCTCCTGTAGTAACAGAGCATGTTTCCGTGGCGAGGATAGCGGTTCGACGACAGCCAGTCGGTCGTTCTGGGCCGGTCGACGTAAGACGGCGGGCACACTCCGCGCGAATATATGCGCTCAAGTCGCCGGGCATGCCTACACGGGACTCCCGTTTCGCAACAATCGGAGATTTTCATCCATTTTCGATTGCGCGGCAGCCACTTATAGGAATAAAAATAAACGAAAAACGCCTCTCGCATTATCGCCGTCCCCCCGCTGAATGTCACTTTTGGACGTGCTTAAGTTTCGAAAAGAAGTTCCCGGGACATAATTTCTGCCCAAGAGAATTTCCCGTTTCCTCCGCTCGATACGAATTCAAAACTAGAAAGTCTAATCATGTTCTCAGAGTTATCGCGGCCTAATGACATCGGTCATGGGATTTTCTTACGCAAATACGTTGGAATGCATGTATTACTTCCCCCTTCGACTTGACATGTTTCATAATCGCGGATTTCACGGTGGACGATTTAAATTCAGAGAAATGCGGACCGATGCGTGGCGTGAGATAAGTGGATAATAATTATTAGTATGTACATAATCCCAGCCTCAAATGCTAGATGGTAATTTCCTAGGTTAAAACTTGTAGTGAGAGAGAGAGAGGAAGAATCAGAGCGGGAAGCATAAGTAGATCACTTTCCGTGCACTTTGCGGGAAATATGTCCGAAAATAGACGCGTGATTTCATAAATCGGTATGCAGGGTAGGCATTGGCCTCTTGGATAATTAATATGTGGCTACTGCAACAAGGTTGTCGGGCTCAATATTCTCCCAGTTAAATTAACAGGTGAATATCTGCCCTTACTTCATTACTTGCATCTTATTAGAAAGGAAGTGAATTATCGAATGCCGTTGGAGAACCAAATATACGATGGCCATAAAGATAGCCCATTCAAAAGCCCTGTCAAATCATAATTCTAGTACGCGTAGAAAATTTATATTCATTTTAGGGCAAAACTAATATTGAATAATACAATAAAGATTACCGAGAAAAATAGGAACGCCAACTGAATGACACGGAACGAAAGTAATGAGCTAAAGCTGAGCATAGTTCCACGATCGTTAAAAGAGAAAACCAATTCGAAGATAAAATTAGTGGGTGGGAGAGCCGCTTTTACATCGAATGGAAACTGGAAGCCATGAGATATCTCGACGAAGCATGACCTGTGTTTATGACGTCATCCATAATTATTGATTAAAAGCTAATCCATGTCCTCCTACTTCAGAATCTACTTCAGAATCTTATATTTGATTTCATTCTCATGTCCTCCACCCTCTTGCATACAAACATGTTATTAGAGACTGGGATAATCGATAATATATGAATCTGCGATGTGATAGACATCCAGGAGGCCTAGGATAGAATCCCGGCAGCGGAAGATATTTTTCATTGGCTAACCGGCGCCTACTTGACTGTTTTGTGGAGAGCATTCGAGTCGCGCCCGTTGGATGGGACGTTAAGCCGTCGTCCCCTTGGTACCCTTCGTTAAGAGAAGGCCGTTTTCTAATACTTATTTGACTGAATCCTTCACAAATTCGTTACTTTATGTGAGAATAATTTCACAAAAAAATTATCTATAAATGTAATCGATTGGATCGATTGGATTCTTGAGCTATTTGCTGATTTTCCTACTAACCGAGCAGCTGAGGTACAGAGGACCTAGAAAGTGGAAGATGAACTAGCAACGGTATCACTAGCACCAACTCCGAGACGCTCATCCAACTAAGAATTCCATCAATGTTGGAATATTTGGTGGTGGTGTTACTCTTTGCACTGTTAGAAAAGCACTTTGAGAATAATGAAATTTCGATATCAATAGGAAGGAGCTTCTGCCTCTACTTAGGGAGTAAAGGACAGAAACGATAACTTTAAATGAAGAAAACAGTGCACAACATAATTTATTTCAAGAATTGTATATGTCGCAACATGCTAGGTTGGTAACATACTAATTCAAATACGCCTGACATTCATTCTTAACTCGCACGCACAACAATTCAAATGAGCAAAAAAAAACATTAAGTAAAAGATTTTTCTAAGATGGCTGCCTAAATATAGATCATCCTAGAACATTGTAGCTCAGAATGGGAGGGTAGTACTTCAGTCACTCTATCAACCCAATCTTCCTGATCGTTCCCACGTTCCTTTCAAAGAGGAATGCCGGATACATAGTGCAATTGAAATTTTCCACTATGTTAATTTACATATAACTGGATGAAACGACCTGTCTGCAAAACTAATTAACCCCTTCGCAAGCAAGGTCAATTTGTTCTACGTAAGGTGGATATACATTCTATAGTGACTACTATTTACCCAGTATTCATACCATAATTTATTAATTAAAATATTTTACTTCGACCTTAGAAGTAGTTTAATAAGTATGTTAGCAAATGTAGTACGCACTGCTTAAGTACAGAATTTCATACTAATCACGCGTAAAAATATAAATATTTTCTTGTCAGACGACCCAAGGAGAAATATCAAAAAAATAATTGATGCTTTTAGTAATTAAGACTGCCACGTCAATATTATATCTTCACGATGTCACGATATCTTCACAATATTTAAATTCTCATTTTTCTCGGTACTAACTTGCGTATTCCCTACTTGCAACTTTTTACCTGATCATCAGGCAGTATTATTTATTCAGTCACCCTTCCGGGCCCTGGAGAGAAATGGAATAAAACTCGTTTTCGTTGCTCCCTTATTTCATACAAATCGGTGGTAATGAATGGCCGACGCGAATGAGAAAGAACTACTGGTAGGAACTGGAATTTTCTAAACTGTGGTTACTCTTGATGACTTTAATTTTTACTTGATCTTCATTACAGTTGAAATAATCACAGATGAATGTCAATAATGACGAATTCGGCTTGAGTAGTTACCACTAAAGGGTGAAGTGTCTACCGTCAGGAGAAGTCGCAGGAGCAATTAGCACTGTGAGGGTATTCGCTCAAGGTGGAAAAGAGGATACCGCGCCCTGACCTACTCAAGCCAAATACTTCCAAACGGGAGACATTCCTTTGCGGAATACGAGATATAACGACATGAGCGTGATAAATTTAGAATTTATGGTGAATTAAGATCAACACTTGGATATGAGTCCTTAAGTCTCATTCGAGTACTCAAATTAAAAAAATACTATCTACCTTTTAAATTCATTATTTTAATTTTCAGAAATAATTGACGAACCAAATCATATTTAAATGCACTGGCATGAGGGGAGGGAGGATGGGAAAGGTTAGTATCTTTTTAAATGCTGCCTTGGAAGAGGATGACCTAAGTGGGAAGGGTGAAAAATATGAAGTTCTTAATATGGTGAGGGAATAAAAGAAATAAATGGTGCAAATTGACAGAAGATGGAGTAGGTGGAAGACTTTAGTGACTACGGATAGCGGGATAATGAAATTGATGAAAGAAAGAATTCCAGATAATGAGGAAGAGGAAGGTAGAGAATGATGATGTCATTTCTATTCAAAATTTTATATCCTTCTTTATAATTGTAGTAATTTCATTTATTTGCAGTAGGTGCATTTCAGATATAATGAAAAGGGATACTTAGTATGTAATCTGAATAGATTAACTACCATGGAAAAGGAGTATCCAAGGAAAATGGGGTAGAGAAAATGAAGTAAGGGAGTATTTCACCACAATATAACCGTTAAAAGAACACGGATGAATTATTTATAGGTGTAAGTATGGGAATAGTAAAATACCTCAGTTGTTTCAACGACACTGCATGATAGTTCTGGCGCTCGAAGCACACCAAATTGCAACTAAATTATTATCTACAAACGGAGTGAGAAGATGACAATAAAAACCAAAGAAATAGTCATCTTAGGTGAAACACCCGGAGGGAAATAAGCTCTTGTGGTTGAAAGGCACCTACTTCCAGCAAGAAAGCCCTTCACTTCTTGCAAGGGAATTTTTGGCAAGGACAGGCTGTACGAAATGAGCGCAAATTCGTTTAGCCTTAAAATAAGAGCGTATGAAATATGCATGGGCTACAGTATAAAATAGTTTGCGCTAAAATAGGAAACCTCCCTCTCTGTCTCTCCCCTTCAATTGCAGACACCTAGACTTTCCCGTTCCTCCTCCTCCTCCCATACGTACTCTGGAGAAGGTGACACCAATTTCTTGCACACCTTGGGGTAATTTTCCCACAAATGTGCGACTATAATACGGAAGTATCCAAGAACCATATTGACATGTGACTCAACCAACTCCATCTAACGTTCTCAGTTGAGCACCATGCTCGGATGTTTTGAAAGCGAATAACACGGTAATGCTATCGTAATCGCCGACATTGACGATAAAAAATTGACTCCTTGGCATCTTTTGTGAAAAATAGGCTTATGTTTAAGCCGCGACGACGTTGCCATAAGTAGAGAGAGGAGGAAAAGATGGAGAGAAACCTGGCGCGCCTGGTTTCTCTACACCCACACTCCGTTCCCTGAAAAATCTACCTCAACTCAATTATCCACCTATCCTAAATGGCGTGCATAACCTTAGCTATCGGTTGCCTCCCCTAATGATTATAATGTTACTACTGGAACGTTAAATGTAGACTGGTGAGAAGTCTGATGTGGAATTTTATGACGGGGAAACGTGGGCTTTAACGAGGAGATGACGTGCAGCTTTTGAATTATGCGTGTGGAGAATTTAAGGTAGGTGGGATGGAGGACAAACGAGGAAGTCTATTTATGGTTTTGCGAAGTTAAAGAAGAGAATCATTTGAAATAAATGTGGAACATGATTGCAAGGAAGCATTGCCGCATAAACCTACTTCAATGGGTAGAACATCAATAATTATTTTAAAAAATTGCCAGTCACATCTGAGATTCGGGGGTGTGACGCTACTACACAAGTCCCTGAATGGAATAGAGAAAAGATTTTCAAAATATAACCTGAATATCTATATGAGAAGGACTAAGAAGAAAATGTTCTCCTCGATGATAAGAAACTAAAGCAAGTGGAAGCCTTAGCCAACTTTGAGAGTAGCATTAGATGGGATGGAAGAAGCGCAACGGACAGGCAAAGATTAACTCAACCCAAGAAAGAGATAATGCGGAAGAGATATAATTTACTCTCAAAGAAGATACTGCTGGAGACAAGGAAGCTCTACGTAAAAACGTTCGGCAGAGCAGTGGAACTCTACGGATGGGAAGTGAGTACCATTGTAAAAGCAGACCAGAAAATACTTGAGGCCTTCATGGTGCATTATTAGGGCGCTAAAAGGTAAGGAAAGGATGAAAAATGAGGATGTAGATACAGAGGAGAGCTGAAGAAGAAAAAAATCTGTGGAGCAGCATACAGAACGCTATGAATTGGGAACATCTAAAGACACGATGTGATAGTAAATCTGCAAATAGAACGATAGTAATGATAGTAGTAATAGACACGATAGTACGTAGACTAAAGTAGTAATAGACACTATGTAATAGTATGTCTGCAAATCAACTTGAAACACTCTCCTTTCGGCAATTAGGTAGGGACCGTTCTACTAAAAATAGCAAGCTGTAGGGGATATTCGAGGTAAAAGTCTCAATTGGAAGATCAAGGGATCCCTAGAATAAAGAAAGAGAGATGTTGGTGGGAAGAATTAAAGTAAAAGATCTGGAGGAATGGAATAGGGAAGGATGTAGGGCAGAAGTATTGTATGTCTACTGTATCAATAAATCTATCTATAAAGGTAAAATAAGAAGTCAAGTTCCTGAGTACATATTAACGATGTTATCAACACATCAATCGAGAAAAAAAAGGAAATCTAGCTTCTGATGACATCAGAAGGGTATTTCCTTTCGCCGCGAGAGTAAAGGCTCTCGCCTCCATCTTCGCTCTCCTCGGAGCGAAATAATCACGGATCGCGGGTGGGAATGCGGAACGCTGCCGCCTCCCCGGGGGCGCCCCCCGCGGCTGCCGAGTCCGTCCGGCCATCCTCCGCCCCGCCACACCGGAGAGAGCCTTCGGACACCACCACCCACGCCCGCGCTCACGCCGCGGACGGGATAAACGACCGCCGTGCACCTGCGCTCCACTCTTCCGCATCGCGTGGACAAACGGTCCGCGTTCCCCCACCACCACCACGCGGTCGCGTTCATCTGGACACGAGAACCAGCGTCTCGACACGAGCGATCGAGGGATAATCCCCAAGGTGTTTCCAAGACGAACGCCGTGCTCACAAATCCACGCCTTCGCGGACGTAAATTTATCGCGCATCATTGCGTTTGTCGCAGCCGCAAAAGGGATATCTTTTCTTTGGAGACCTCGACTAAATTTTACGATGGATCGTGTAACTTTAATTGACTACACGTTTCGTTTAATATGGAATTGGTGGTTGCCATGCGCTCTCCTCATTACGGGTGAAGTCTTTTGTGGAGGAGGAAGACGCAGTGTTCGCTTCATTTGGTTCTATTGGCAGCTTAGGTCCTAAGATGAAAGTAGGAATTACTCGGGGAACGGAGGAAGGATAGAGAGTTATCAGGGATCGGATTTAACCTACTCCTACATATGAAACATCTGCATCTACGCAATACCATAAAAACCACCATGACGATGTGTGGCAGGGGGTGAAGATCGCCAAACATGTGCTATTGACATGCTAACATGACAAAATGCTATATATGCTCTATTATCATGGAAATAAAATGGTTTTCTATAAGTGCCATCCTTATATCGACTGCTGCCAAAATTCCAACCATATTCTTCGCATGGTTTCATTATTACAATCGATTGAAGCAAGAAAGCATGAAATCAAAGAAGAGTTCGATGAATGTAGTATATTTCAAACCAGCCGCGTGAACGACGGTGAAATTCACATTAACTGCTATGTGAAAAAATTCACCTGGACCGAATCGAACCACGTTCCTTTGGCTTTCCGGGCCACTGCGTAGTGGTCTGCACAGTGGCCCCGAAAGCCAAAGGACCGTGGTTGGATTCCCGGCCCAGGTTAATTTTTTCACATGGTAATTTAAGAGTTCGATGAAGTTTATGGCACATCATTACTTACGTTTAAGTGTACAATTTGATGACTGAGTTTAAACGTGGTAATAAATTCAAAAGTGAAATATGTGCATACATCATTCGAAGCGTCCACTGGAGGTGACTACGCAAGAAATAAATGACAAAATCGTCGATGTAATGTATGTAATTCACGCAACAGCCATTAAATGAAACTTGAATGGGTAATGTAAAGTACTAGTATTGTAAATTGTATGCTGTCAAAGAGGTCAGTTTTACGAAGAAAGTTAAAAACTTGGTCAATATTCCCACGGTTGTCCCCTAGGACTTGTCCTAGGTCTCCCCGGATATTTCCCGGTTTGTATCACATCTCGTCAGGATATGCGCCACAATCAAACAAGAATCGCAGGTATCGCACCGCGGTGGAATCTTCTGAGAAGAGGTAAATGTGTGTAAGGGCAGAGTGCCCAATCCTAAGGCGAGTAAGAATGACCTCTTCCCTGCGGCATTTCTCGGAAGAGGAGGGCCACACTGATATTACGGGATCCTCCGCAATATGTCCACGGATGCCATTCTCTCTTCCCTTTCCGTCTGCACTCTCCACGATAATAGGTTTAAAATCGACTTACAACATTTTGAACTCCATTACCGCCAGCCCTGAACTCTCTCTCAACTTAAGAGTTCCATCTCGACCTACCCGTACTCATGCATTACTCCATTTATCCGTTCCTAGACTATCACTAACCAAACGGTCGCTCCTCTTCCGGTTCTCCTCCCCATTGAATTCACTTCCCGACAACATCGATCCGTTCTTATTACCTTCAACCACATTTACTAACCTAGCCCTATCTCGTTAGTTGGTTGGTTATTTAGGGGACGCGACCGACAGCTGAGGTCATTTGCGCCATTTAGGATAGGTGGGTAATTGGGCAATGGAAGGAGTTTTCAGGGAATGGAGGAAGGGTGGAGAGAAACCCGGCGTCGGCATTAGCACTTAACGAAAGGCACCAAAGGGACCAGGGCTTAACGTCCCATCCGACGGACGGAGTACTGTACTCGAATGCTCTCCAAAAAACAGTCAAGTAGGGGCTGGTTTACCAATGGACAATATCTTCCACTGCTAGGATACGAACCCGGGCCCTCCAGATGAGAGGCCAGTACTCCACTTTACTGGCTTCTCGTGTCGTGAACATTTCGCAGTCTCGTCCATTGACTGTCGTGTCTCTGAGTTCGGCAACGCCGGTAGCCCACGAGATGGCTGATTGGATTTTTCCATTGGACGATGCCAAATGACAAGTCGATCGCACTTGCGAGATGTCTGTCGGAGCTGTTTCATCCGCTGTTGGAAGAAACAGAGCTTTTGCGTATCACATCAAAGACGAATAGTACATACTATCTCTCTGATGTACATGGTCCGCAACATGCCAGATCAGAGCATTCGGAAGTCGTTGCAAACATTGACGTTCTCAAGTATTAATCATGGCTGTTTCAAAATATTTTCCCTTTACTGGCCGCATTGAATACATTAGCCAATTACTAGCTTTCGTGGCGTTATTTCAAAATTAACGAATCCTCTTTATGGCATGTATGAAAATCTATAGCTTTAAACATTGTTTACCGATGATAATGACGAGTTTCAGCTAAATGTCATCTTCATGGTTGGAAACGTACCATCCTCTACCACACGCCCTTCCGGTGGCACGCCGGGTACTTGACAATGTAGATGTAATGCAGTAAAATTTTGAAACTGTATGAAACCTCAATAGTTTAGGAAACTAAATGAAAATTATTTTTCTTAAAATAATAATACTATTTCCATTAGGAAAAAAAGTTATAATCAGCTATCAATTATTATTCTAGGAGTCTGTACGTTAATACATTTTATTACACATTCATTCCTGTAAAGACTTAACCCGTATAAATACATTTTTATTCAACTGTGGATGGACGTGGAGTGATAGTAACCGCAAATAATTTTTCTGAACCCATGATTTCTGGATTGAGATTATTCTTAGACATGAAAAAAAATGATTCGTGCTCTCAGCCCTCCTGTATTCAGCCAGAGCTTCAGCTGAAAGGTCAACTTTGAGTGATCTGAAATCCCGCGGAACGCTAATTTCCTCCAGTTGAAAGATACGACAGCATTGATGACTTCAAACTATCAAAATACTCAAATATTTTGATATTTTATCGATACTCTTGAGTCTGAAACCTTGAATCACTCTCAACTCCGCAACATTCAAGATATTATTGAATGATGCCAACGAAATAGTACCTACTTGCATCATTATTAGTTTACTTATCAGGATAACACGTTAATACCGGCATTAGGTAGTGATGTAAAACTCAAGTGGTAACTCTACATAAAATATTGAAAATGCTAAGGAAGAAGTCATTTACAGTTTCAGATTGTACGTCTATTTTAATGGATATATCATGCTTATTATATCTACAGCTGTGTGGTAATAAAAGCCATTTTGTGAGCCCAAATCCCGGAAAAAAAATTACTCTCAGCAGAATAAAATGGAGAATAATAGATAAAGTTAACATGACTACTTAACAGGCATTTAATAGCAGCAAATTCAGTACTCACTTTATCAAAAAAGCGACTCCTAATGTGTTTATCTTCCAAGTTATCTCATTTGTATCGACCGTAAAGGCCGTTATAATGTGAAAAAGGGGGCGTAACGAGCTCTAAAGGCTCTGGAAGATGCTATCTGTTTTAATTTACTTTGTGGATTTATCAGCAAAATAAACTTGGTATTCACTTAAAAATCAGGCTTGAGTACTCGATCCCTGAAGTTTTAACAAATAGACTTAAGTAGGTTTCATTTTGACTTCGTTAGCCAATATAAATGAGAATTTTCATCGTTTTACCAAGCCGTTTAAAAAAAAACATCACTAATAAGAATTCCATAAGTTCTATAAGTATAGGTTTGGCCTCAAATAACCGATCCGAGCAATCGAGTTCAGCGTTTTTTTCCAATCGAAATAATTAATTTTACAATAATTGCAGTTTTCTGCTCACTACGTGAAAACCATAGAGGATAGGTGTTTTTAATTTAAAACTGTTCAATTCATTAGTAAGAAAGTGTGCACCTTTTATCAGTTTAAGCAAAAGTGTTATTTTCTTCCCGAGTCCAAAATTAAATATTTCCTTAAGTCACGCTCATTCTCACCATTACCCGTGCATAACTCCCAATTAATTTTTTTGATAGAGTTACATGGGAATGTATAATCCTGTAACTAAAGCATATACCTACTTATTTACAAGAAACAAAACCATAAAAAATGGCATGACTTTCATTTAGTTAGGACCTCCTTAAGGGGCGCTTTAAATATTTTTTTAAATGTCCCCTATGCAGTGTCACGATACGCGCAAAAACCTCCTTTTTCAGTCAAACCTATGTCTTTACCTTGCGTGCTTGAGTAAATGTATGCGCGTTTGATAGAGCCGCCCCACAGTCAGACCGCAAGAATGTTTTTTCCCCCCCTCTCTTTCAAACGTTTACAGCATTTCCGCGATAATTACGGGACACGAAGTGGCCGCGCTACACACGTCTCCTCTAATTTTTCGACGTCCGAAGCGATAGACTCGGGATGGGGAATGCATATGAAATCGCGCAATTTAATGAGAGTGCATGCTCTCCAGCAGTCCTCACCCTCCCATATGCCTTCCCTCCCTTCCCACAATCCCTCACCTCAACCCCCTGCGACCACCGGTTTGCGAGTCGGATTCGCTCGACTTCCTGGCGAGGCCGACCAAGACACACACACACGCGCGTCGGATCGCGCGCGACATTTCCATTCGTTTCTTTCTCCCGAGCGAAGAGAGAGAAAGATAGAGAAAGGAGGGACGCGTAAAGGTAGGGAAAAAAACGCTATACTCCTTCCAATCTGATATGTTCGATTCCCACGCGCCCGTCGAAAAAAATCTCTTCTCATTCAAAACCAGTTGGGAAAACGGAAAGACTCGGTCGAATGACGATGGGGGATGTCATAGGAAAACGCGAGAAAATACCTAGGGACGCATACAAATGAGGAGCACGCACGCCAGCGTGATGCAGAACGTCAAATTACCGCGGATTTCCCTTGGGTCGTAACTTTCGCGCAATCGCGCACGTTTGACATTACGGTTGGGAGGAGTCGAGAGCGAAAGTAATACCCTCGACGGGGTTCGAACCCAGACATTCTAGACGCGGGGAGGGTTGTTGCCACTCCATCTTAATCCTGGTGACTCAAGTCAGTTCCCACTTGACTGGCAATGAAAAGGAATTGGCTTCGAATCCACTACAGGTTGGGCGATATTCACCCCACCGCTTCGCCCGGAACGATAGCTGACGTTAAAAAGAGCTTAGCGCTCGAAGACCGGACGGCAGCAAACGGGAAATTCGAACGGGAGACGAGGAAAACAAATGAACTCGGTCGCCTTTTGAGCGTGCCATGCGAAGCTTGCTTACATTCAGGGCGGAGGACGAGAGGAGTCATGTCGCGAGGAGTACTTAATCCTTTAAAGTCAAAACTAGAGTGGTGTGGTGGAGATATGTGCCCGGGGATAAAAGCCAAGGATTAAATCGTAATCCGGAACAATACAAGTCCTCAACCGAAAGGTTGTCTAATGAGGGATTGCTAGCGGAGAAGGAGAGCACTTGATAGACAGCTTAACCGAGGAAGTTAGATTTGATACATGAGCCACGCCAAGTAATGAAACGCTGGTATATTTTTCATTACCTGATATGGCATTTCATATCCATTTTCTCCATTCATAGCAGAACAGAGAGTAATTTATTGGTATATAGATAGATTCATCATGCACACACGTACCTCCAGTTTTTAGTGTTGCATAAAAGTATTGTAAATGTGAAATATACTCTTTGTGTAGTAATTTCATTCGCAGAAGAGAATTGTAATCCATTCTGAAAACTGTTGGTAAATAGTTTTTCTATTCCATAAATTGGACTAAAAAATTACTTGAAGACTGATGACTACCTATTTCTGGAAATTAGATTTTCCTAGGAAATTCAACTTGTAACCAAAAGAAAAGAACTACAAAATTCTCTCCTTCACCAGTGTATAAATTTCACACACCTTTGGGCACAGTTCTCGAAGAGCTTCACCTTAACTGCAAGTGAAACATGAGGTGAACCTGAAGATGCTGTAAAAAGCGAAACCTGGTCGTAATAAACGAACAGTGGAAATTGCCCATTTTTTAAGAGCAGTTATGTTCCGTTTCCACTCAATCATGCCAGTAATCTCCGATATTGAGCTCTACCTATACCAACCAGACCAAGCTTGGAGTTAATCAGTGGTTTTGATATCAATCCACACATAAAACTCCCTCTTGAGTAAGCATGAAAGCCTTTTCCACACAGAAAGGTTATGGATATACGATAAATTAGTATGAACTAGAGAATATAAACTAAGGATTAAACATATTTAAAATCCATGATCATTAGTGCGAGAAAAATGCATATCAATCCGAAATAATTTGAGCATAAGATTTAGAAGCTGAGGTGGTTAAACTTCTGTCAAATTGAAGACTGCCACTCAGACTCGCGCAAAAAATTTACTCCAGAGAAAAAAAACAAGGAAAAGCATAGACTTTGACATGGGCCTTCAAATGTGTGGTACTATGATTATGACGTAATTGTATTTTTATGCTCTTCTCAACGAGAGACATGAAAAAAGTGGTTGTTTCCTTGATTTGACAGAAGGACCTCGAGATAATTCTCACAATTCTCATGCGCGCAGGGTTTTGGAAATATTCGTTTTTTTCCGGATTGAGACACACTACTTACAGCTATCCCCTTACAACTGCATTGTTATCTTCCCTCTGGGTGAGCTAACTTGTCCGCTTACTACCCAACCCCGCAATTATTTTACCAATAGTTTTCTTCTTGAGGCAGTTGGCACATTTGTCCCATTCATTTCTTATCGAACTATCTTCCCCATATAGTCTTAAAAGTGATAACTCTTATATCTTCAAGATGTAGGTTCTTCAATACCGCAGCATATTACCAAATTTAGGCATATTTTATTCGACCGTCTCAGGCAGAACAATGTTTTGCCTGAGACCACCTGATTATGTAGCCTTGCTACGAAACCATGGACGTGATTAATAAACGGAAATATGGAAACTGCTAAGTTGATACCTTTTCTCCTGCTAGGTATACTTTTTCAAACTTTTCTTAATTTGGAACATAGTTCAATTTTACAAAATAAAAATGAGATTCATTACGGTGGTTTTTCTTAAGTTGACGAAATTCAATACAATTTTCGAAAAAGAGTTAGAAAAATGTTTCAAGATGAAAAACCAATTTTCCGTGTATTCTGATGTGAATATGTAAAAGGAAAGTACTAGTCGATACCGGAATTACCAGGTGGATAGAAAGTAGCCCATATTCTGAGGGTTGACAACTTTTATTGATTCACCAACTTTTTAGTTTTTGCAACTTATGGTTATAAAACAACATCGAGTGTCAATATTTTTGAGACCTTCTTTTACCATAGAATAGATTTTATTTTAGTTACTCTGGAACTAAACCAGAAAAAAATTCCCTGCGCCACCAGGCGAAGGAAGGTGTTCCGATGTCCAATAGTCGGAATGGAACGAGATTCCTTGTCCACCGATGATCTCGATTCATCACTCAAAATTAAAACGTCTTGGAGCAATGTTTGAATATTTATAAAAGTACACGTTGGTGGCTTTTAATGAACTAATAATTCTTACGATGATATTGAAACTTAATCACAAAATTTCATCGGACATATATTTAGAAATTATTCTGACATAGGACACAGGGTCTTGCATAATTACGATAGTTGAATAAATACATTGGCTAAAGGAAGGGTATAGTGAAATACATATCTAAGTGGTCTTGAGATTGAAATATGTGCGAATGAATGAAAAATATATAGCTAAAATTTGTGCTAATGATGCTGTGTATAAATGACACTCATTACGATAAATTTTCAATATATCTATTAATGTCTAAAAGAAACGGGCCGCGTGCATAATTTCTTCATTCACCATCTTTATGCAAATGCAATTAAGTAATCGTACGAGTCGATTGAGAAAACCAATTAGGTAACCGTGGGAATAAGGTAAGTGTGCCAAGTTATTATTTATGTGAGCTCTAGATTTTTAAAGCCACCTCTTTCTTTGACGTTTAGTCATCTGGTTTTTAAATTAAAATTAACAATATCATTTTCTTCACTTTTTACTGGCTGAAATTGACTGTTGTTAGTTTAGAAAAAAAAATATTTTCCAGACGCACGAGCTTCTATGAGTGACACAGTCACGAACGTTGCTGCCGTAACATTATTAACTGCACGGCACGGTACTCAGCTGATTAATTATACACTTGGTAAGTTGTCCGAGAAGGGATCGCAGTCTTTGATCCAAACCAAGTGCTCTTATAAAAGCCGTGCTTCAGGAAATTAAATCATTTATTCGCTGAGTACTGAATAATTAAAATAAAAAAATCCCCAAGCATTTAAGAAAAAGTTAATACACATTAAACACATTACTGGACACGGTTCTGAGCATTCTATAAACCAGTGCGGAGAAAATGAGCACCTGATTAAATCAATGATTGACTTTCTTTGCATGATTATAATTTTAAATATGAATCCAAAGAATATTATCGGCCTTTAATGAGAAAGCATGAGAAAGTATACCGAGGAGATAAAAAAATACGTTTAACTTGTGTCACACATGTACGACATTTTGTGTAAAAATCCTTGTACGAAATTATACATCATAAGTTTCGCCAAGTGGAATTCCGCGCAAAAAAACAACTGTCTTATCAACATAAATAACGCGGCAAAAAAACCGGAAAGATGAAATATTTAGCACTTCGATTCCTATAAGTGAGCTCTTGTAGGTTATAAATGAGATGCGATTCATATTAACGTCATTTATTCATCTGAAGATGATGCTTAAGCATTGAAATCCGTATTATGCGTATGTATTTTTGGCCGTGTGGATTATCCGTGTGGCCGTAATTTTACTCAATCACTCTTGTAGGTTTCCGCAAGTATACTACAAGTATACCACAAATAACTTAGCTTATAATAACAATTCGGTTGACTAATCACCCGAGCTCCGATACGGTGATGTCTTCTATTGTTAGCAGGCGGGGAAAATACTGAAAGCATATTTCATCCCTACACTAAACAAAAAACGTATTTTGAAAGGTATAAGACAATTTCTCTTCTCAAATCTTCTCAGAATTTCCTCTTACTTTTATAATATTTGTCTTCCCTTTATAGGATCTATGTTTCCTTTTGAGATGACTTTCCTGTCCCAATCTTCAGCATAATCCAAGATTAGTAATCTAAAAGTAAGATGTCGCGTATGCAATAGATTGAAAGAGAATTTTTCACCCTTGACAGTTTGTCGAAGATGTTCATCAGAGTACTCTGGTGTATAATGAAGGGGACTAAATATGAGACTAATGCATCTTGTGCTTGTCCTCAGAAGACAAATGCCATACTTTGGTGTTTTAAATACATTGTACCAACAGATTATGCTATTTATTTGGTCATTCGTGATTTGAAAACGACATGCTACAACCCTTATTATTATGCATACGAAACAGTTGAAAATGAGAGGTGGGAATTCGTGTTGCAGGAAAAACTGGCTTACGCTCAATTGTCTATAATTGCAACGGCATCTAGAAGTGGAATCAAAATGATATCTATCTCCTTCTAGTTGTAGTATGTTTTTATTGTATTAGCGTAAATCACTTTTCTACTTAATTGAGACATTTTGTAAACTTAACTGTATCGCATTTTTTCCTAAAGTGACAAGACGAAGTAATTTTAAGCATAGTGTTTTCTATTGAATATTGTTCAAAATACTTAAAATAAATGGAACGCTCTTTAGTATGTACCGAGTATTTTTAATTTCCTGTCCATTAATATAATATGAATGTTATTTAAAAAAGAGGAATAACGATAAAGATTCCTACTAGAATAAGAGGACTCTCTGAGAGTGGTCCTAGAAATGTAGATGAGTTCTTGAGAATAATCCTCATTAATGTGGAGGGAGTTACTTTCTATGCTGAATATGATCCTCTAAGTATGAGTGGATTCCTCTCCGGAGAGGAAATTCATCTAACACTTAGAGGAATACTTTAGTTACCATATAGTAGCGGAAAATCCGTTAACTAATAAAGGATTTAACAAATTTTAATAACATTTTTCTTTCGGTGTAAGACAAATAGAAATGAAGTACTTAATTCTTTGATTGTAAAGAAAATAGTATGTATTTTAATGAAAATGCGTGAAGGTTAGGATACCAGCAAAAGATTATAAATAAGTGAGAGTACTAATTAGCAGGCCCTGAGATCTTACATATCTTCTCTTTTCTTAATTGCATTTACGAACACGCTGAATCCTGCAAACTACTAACTAAAAACTCCTGTAAAAGAGTGTGTAACGGGTAGACTCCATACTAGGCATATTACGGGATAACAAGGCACGAGCAATTACTGATAAAGCTGGAGGGAATGGTTAAGTTGTACGATATTACAAGGATACCAATGTGGCTATTGCTATAAACACATACTACTGAATTCGTTAACTCATTTCCCGCGAGAAATTAAGTTTATTATTAATTAAAACGAGCGCTAGGATATCCAGTAAGGAATTATAACATTGGATTCAGATATTTGCGTGAATAGGTTAACTGATCCAACTATTTTAGCAGTAGGGCAAGTGACATCAGCGATTATGATTAAAACTGTAGGGAATGTTTATGCTGGACATGAGGGGAGGTGCTTCGACCCCTGCGGAAGCCGAGGATTTCTTTCTGGGGTTGCATAATGCTGGCGCACCACAGAGCGTCTAGTAGTCCCAGCCTCCGGCCGTTCTAGAACGGGCGGGCAGTTCGGAGTCCAACGATTTTTTTTCCATTCCTCCCCAAGTTGGATGGAAAAAGGCGTGCTCATTCACGCGTGATTATGGCCCGTCGTCTTGAACTTTTTCATTATTTTTAGTCAATTACATTATAGGTAAGTATACACCTACATATATTTTTTCCAGTGATACCTTAGCTAACAAAGATAATTCATCTGGAATCACATTCGTTAGTCGAAATTCAATACCTCGTAGGTTTTTATAGAAAATTGTTTAATTCTTTCATGATGCTGAACAGAATTTAAAGTTTAGTTTTACGAAACTGTAAAAATCTGAAAAGGTTATAAACTCGCCAAAGAATGAGAAGAACAGCCACACAATTGAATTTAAGGTTATGGAAAGTAGAATAAAAACTGATGATCTTTTCTCTATTATACTGAAAATAAATTAAACATCCACTTGGTAAAACATTCGTTAGTTGGATCCATATTTATTAGTATTCCGAAAAATGGCTAAAAAAATCTTTGTTAGCCGATAGAAATCAGTTATCCGGATCAGCCGTTAGCCGAGGTATCACTGAATGAGGACATATTCTCTCATGCTCAGCACAAATGAACCGATGAATGACGCGATGTGACCTGTGGTGGAAGACTCGGCTCTAGCTGTGGCAAGTCTAAAAATGAAGGGTTCAAAAATAGGGAACTCCCACTCAGGGAGTTCTTAGACCATAAATATCGCAAAACGTGATCTGAGCAGATAACATTCTCGTTTGAACATTTAGATTTCCTTGAGATAGCATTGAGAGCTCGCACACAAATAGTGATCGAAGTGGAGTCCACACTTCACTCACCTCATTGCGTAAATTATTCTCGCAAAACCCTGCTTTTATGAATTATGGTAATGCTTACATTTAAGACTTTCTCCCTGAAATATTGACTGAAAATGCCACAGTTACGAACTCATCTATATCGTAAAACTGAAGCCATGGATTCTGTTCCCTTTATCGCATACCATCATAAATTTTTAACATAATTCAAAAAATCATGCGGGAGGCTACTTCGAAAATTATTCGCAGAATTCGCCGTTTCTTAGGCCCTTATTTTCATTGGAAAAGCGTGAGATTTCCAATACAATGGGCAAGAAATGAAGATAGCTTGAATAAACGATTAAAATATAAAACTTTGAACCTGAAAAATTCATCTATTTTAAATCGAGCAATATTAATATCTCTCCAATATCACTAAGACCGAAGAAGCAGGACGGACATTAAAGAGTAGAATGGCTCAAGCTGAGGAAGCATCCACGCTGAACAGATCACTTATTACTGGGCACAAAAAGGATGCATTAAGAAACAAGAGTGCAGGACGTGAAAATCTTTGTAGGGAGTAGGGAACTCTGTAAGTCAGAGTAATGGACAATTGGAAAAGCTGACTAGGAAAGAATAGAATCATTCAAGGCCTAGTGTTGGCGTATGAAAACGAAAATTAAGCCACTGCCATTCACCGCACTGCAGGAGCGTATAGATGTTACCGTACAGTTGGCTTCAAGACTCATCGCAATTTAACAATAAACATAAAGGTTTTTTATTCACTTTTGAGCGCGTAATAACGTGTGAGTACATATTATTGTAAAAAAGAAGCTTAAGGCTAAAAAAATCAGAAGGCAATTGATGAGAACTTTCTAATTAAAGCTAAGAGTACATTTTACATAGCATTTTCCGGTAGCATTCGAATATAGCATTTATAATTCATATTAGCATTCATAATGGATCGACCGATTAAGTAAGGAGGAAGTCCGAAGAAGAGTGAAAAGAAGTCTTCTGAATACCCTAAGAAGAAGACGAGACAACTTAATCGGAGACATGATGGCCTGATGAAGGCATTCGTTATAGGACAAATGGACGGAAAAAATGGCAAAGGAAGTCCTTGATTGAGATGCACAGATCAAACGATGAAAGATGTGATAGCGAAGGAAAACGTAAATATGGAAATATTAGCTGTTAGAAGATTATTTCCTCTTTGAGAACTGAAGTTTGGACTGGTGAATTGTTGCTGTTCTTTTCTATGCAATATGTGTGGTGCATGTTTGGTGAGAGCTCACACCCTACCCCACACCTTAATGGTGGCTTTCAGGGTATTGTGTAGATTTAGATGAAGAATTAAGTGGTGATATGCGTCAAACCAATCTCAGGATTGCTGACTAATGATGATGATGATGAGTACATTTTCCGACGTCGGATTGGTTAAAACAGGTGTTATTGGCTGGGACTACACACCAATAAACTATCTTTCCCTCTAGTATGCCTCTTGTTTTACATTTTTAAGTATTATTGTATAATTTTCAGGCTCTTTACATTTATTTTTATTTTTTCATTGGCTTATTTCACCCATTTGTACTTTGTAATCTTGAATGTAATTTAGGATGTAAAAATCAACTAAGACAAATCTGATCGATGAATGTAGCCCGTGGTTCAAAAGGAAATAAAATTCGTTCATCAACATTGAAAAGCAACTCCACTGTACGCATAAGTTAAAATTTAATTTATAAATCAACGGTAACTTTGGAAAGTTAAATACATTGTAATACTCCCGAACTCGAACAAAATGGTAATTCTCAGGCTGTAATAAAATTAATACACTTTAGCGTCGAATGTAATTCAGTGTCGATTCGCCGCTAACCCGGAAATTTCTAACAGGAGCGAGTATTACGTCACCGCAATCACGAAGATTACCTGTACTAACCGCACGACTTTAAAAATAATGATTTGCTCGACTCGTTCAGGAAATATTGGATTCCTCACGAGAAACTCGACGATTCGCGGTTTATTTTTAAACTCGGTCCGCCGTAGAAAATTCCTATTTACATTGACATTCCTGCAGGGCTTCCACAGACACGTGATCATCATCGCGGCCGCACAACGTTTGTTTAATTTGTCGTCGGCCAATTTGCAGCTTTTAATTCCTCCCCTCCCTCCAGAGCGCATTATGAACGAGGCATCCCCCTCCTCACCCCTTTATGTAATCATGGTGGGAGGGAAAGACTGGTCACCACCGCCAATCGCAATTACACCTCCTTTCTCCTCGCCTAGTCCAACGTTAACTCCCGCCCAAAAGTCCTCACTCGGCTCGTAAAAAGGCATCACCAAACAAACATTAAAATCGCCCTCCGCACGCCCATCAGTTCCACATCGACATGAACCGATGAGTGGTCACCGTCGATTTTTATGGAGCTACCGGTCACCCACCTCGGAACGCTCTCGTAAAGTTCGACGTTTTTACTCCGACGACCGCGGAGGAGGGACCGAAAGACAACGAGGGGGTGTGGAGAAAGGGTGCGGTCGCAGGATGTGTGACTTGAGTGCGTAGGCGTGATTGCTACCGTGGTAACGAACACCGCCGAGGTCGGCATTCGTTCACCGCCATTCGCTTGGATGCCTCATTTTCCCCCTTTTTCAAGATTTACCTACAGCTGCGCCCGGAAAAGGTGGGCAGAACGCCTCATTATTCTTACTGAGAAAAAGTAATGATGCATGGATAAAAGTTTCATGGGTTTAGCAGGTCGTTACTAACCGACAAGATTTCTCCAAACCAATAGTACGTACTTGGCATGAAATGCAATATTGTATGGATCCGAGATCTGGACTCCGCGGAGGGATTACGTGAATAGACTTTAGGATTTTTAGATGCGAGAATGAACGAGAAAAGCTGCATGACATCGCCTAGTTGGGTGGGGAATAGCAGGAAGGGACCTTAAAAATGTTGGTAAATACAACGATTTGTATCTACCTATCAATATTCAATGCCTTTCATCCCGGTTTGATGAACCTTGGTGCGAAAAGTATAGTTATTACCAACTTAAATTACAGCATCCTCATTGATTTGTACCCTTTCAGGGATTTATGAAGTTTTGCGTCACGTTTCTCAGCGCAACAAGAATGTCTAATAGAAATAATTTCGTAAATGCAGAATGTATGAAACTGCAGAGGCTTACTGACAAATTCGATGTTAGAGTGAAAAAACAAAGCTCTTCCTGAGAATATATACCATTTCCATGGATGACCATTACCCTGAACAAGAGCAACTATCCATATTAAGAGTAATTATCCTTATCGAGAGTATTTCTCACGCCCAAGAGCCTGGTTAGAATTCAGAGCATAAGATTATTGCATTGCGGAGGCCTTAAATTCTCGGTCTAACGTATCAAATAACGGTTACCAACTCAATAGACTTCTCTGCCCAGAAATTTTGCCGTGAGATCCGGATAATCTGAATAGGCCACCTTTATTTTCTTTGTTACAAAGTTCTAGTCTTTTTATAGTAATAGATTGATTTAGGAGAATATATAATTAATTTGTCACCAAATATCACATGCCTCGCTACCATACGCTCTTGCGGTGGCTGGCAGGATCACGTGTATATTAATCGCAAAATGCCATTCGTTCATTATAGGTATATAAGCAAATATTATATATTTTCCATTTTAGCTATGTCGCGCCTTGCGAAGCAGTAGGGAGTGCTCTAAGGGCTTGCTCAGTAGGGTCGCCGTTCTGTATCCTAGGATTCACAAAGAAATAGAATGTTTACACTATGAATTTTTTTGTTCAATACAAAAAAGTAAAAATAGAATTTATTGATTTAAATCAACACTTCCTAGACTATGCGGTATTACTGTTCTGCAAATTGAAATATTTAAGGTGAGAAATGCTTTTCGGGATTAGCCCTGGGCCAAGTTCTTCATTTTCTCCGACGTTTCGGTGAACAAAGCGCCAATCGAAACTTCAAAGGAAATAAAAATCCAGACCCCTAAGAAATTCCAAGAAACTCTCACCCCGAATAATCAACGGAAAAGCACCAAGTCAAAATATTTACAGTTTGTTGTTTTGCACCTGAAATTCACTCGGAGAAATAGATGTGAAACCCTGCGTCCGGAGAAAAATTGCTTCATCTGGAGTCACTGGGTCAAAATACCTATAAGCAGAATGCAATAGCTAGCTTCAAACTTCCCAGGTCCTCCCTAATGTAACCTCTAATGACTTGATTAGCAAGATGTAATAACCTCAGCAATTGTTGCAAATACAGAGCCACCACAGACAATTGCTTGATTTTATACCAATTTTCTTTCAAAAGTGAAGATTTGTATTTTGAGAAGTATATATTGACTCATTTCTGTGTTTTATCCACTGGAAACTAAATTATATGTGTTAATTAATATAGATTATAGCATATAATATACGTTATAAAATATTTGATTTCCGATTGGTTGTTTTGTTATGTTAAATATCTTTCTTAGCATTTGTAATAACTTGTGTATCGATTAAGAAAGCTATCGATTGTCTATGATCGACTATGCCATTGCATCAGCTGATATGCCAAGCAGTCACGGCAGTTACGAATCGGAGTTGGGCTGTCAATGACGTTCAGTATTTTTTCTCCAGTAGTTTGTCATGTTAAGTAGCTACGCAAATAAACGTTAAGTCATTACCACTTTTCGTTTTGTTCCATATACCATTCGACAATATATATTATTTGGGACAACTTTACCTAAGGGGTGACCTTCCACTGAATCGCTTAAAATAAAAAAAATTACATTTACATGATTATTGCTATGAAGAGTAGTTTCACTTAAGGCAAAAGATACGCTAATAATCATTGAAAGAATGGTTTATTATTATAACTGAAAATCTCAAAATAATACTTGAGATTCATAAAACGAGATAACTTTATTATTACTCTTGATCACAAGTGCATTAAAAATAACTGGAAGCTTTCAAAAATGAAACCTTTGAAAAGACTACAACTACCTATTTTGAAAAGTACTTATTAACTTAACTCTTCTTCATGACCTGGGGCAAGGAAACAAGGAATAGTATCAATATTACTGGATGGTTGAAAGTACTACTACATATTTACACACAATTTTATCCATTTTTACTCAATATTATGCTCCATTTATCACCTTTCAGCCACGCAGAGCCTCTCACTTCAAAAATTCAATACTTATTAATTTCAGAAAATGAGTCTCGCTAAATGTGTTGAACTTTCATTTTAGCGATATAAAGAGGCTAAATTTATGGGCTCTTTAATTTAATGGCAACACGGGGCTACTTTTTTTATAGTAGCTCGGTCCAATTCAGTAGTACCAGAATAAACGTGTGCAATGGTATAAATCATTCCCCTCGGTTTAATTCCACTTGTATCGAAAATACTCCCCTGTTTATGACCGGATCCCATCAAATCTGAAGAGTTCATGAGTTCGTTTCGCGTGGGTCGCGAACCAAAGGCCTCTCCGCCAATCAGGACCAAGGTTTCGTCCTGTCATGTGGGCGACCCAAACGCGCGGTCGGGGTGGAAGAAAAGCGTTACTTTCGCCGGTTGGGGAAAATTACCCCGCGCTCAAAAATGGAGAGAGAATGGGAGGTCATTTGAATCGAAAGGCAGGGTGATAGGATTCGCTCGTGAAGCCACAATCGGCAACTATCTTCACACCAATGCCAAAGGAAAGTGATTGATGTGAATACAACGCGAGCGAATTCAACACTCAGGGACTTTTTATTAATATTATTTTTAGAGTACTACACTTTAAAGAAAGTTTAAATTGAAATGAAATACTACAAAATTTTCCCGAGCGGCAGGATATAAATAACCTTTTTCATTCACTATCAATGTTCTTGAGTTTTTATTTTGATTTCACGTTATGGTATGGATTATTCTTTGTGGTAGGAAGTATGTAGCCCTATAGATACGCAAACTGTATACTTATTATCACTCTGTACAATTTGCACGTTCAAATCCTTCCATACCCATTATGCTCTACTTTATCACGCACTTCTAAGTAAAAACCCTTTCGTTACTCATTAAATTCACACTCTCTATGCACTCTATTTTTTTAAACCAACAACTATATTTTTGCTAGCTTTGTTTTCATAAGAATTTGCTAAATTATATTTAATTTAACTTTGCACGGATGAATGTAGGAGGACAATTTTTTCAAAGTACTCTAGCAAATTCTTTTTAAAGGTTTGTTATAGTACGTTAGTGCGATTTCTAAACCGTACAGAGTCACATAGCTTTGTATGGGTTGGAAAGTACTTGCCTTTGTGCCATCCAGAGCACCCACTCTTTTTTTCTTCCCTCTTCCGCGTTTGCTATGTTACGACCCTCTACACAATCCTCGTCAGGACACCTTTTAAAACGTCCCCTCTCCACTTTCGTGGCCTCCACCTCATTTCTCCAACCAAACCCCGTTCCTTTACTTCCATAATTCACTCAACTTCATTCTCTTCTCGGTTGCTCGCCGCGTAAACGTAGATTCACGTAGACGTGGATGCATTTATTTTTCTCAAATATAATAGACGAAGAGCTGAAATAAAGGGGCAAATATGGAGATGACGGCTAAAGGAGACGACCCGCATTATTAGCAGAATTTCCGCGGAGTAAAATCATTCACCTTGACCGAGATTCAAATCCGGATCTCTTGAGTTCGAGCCAGATACTTAAGACAGTAAAGTTACTAAAGTACTTCCTCCCCGGGGATTTCATGAGGCTCGTTGAGATCAATGGTTCCGAAATTCCTAATCACATCGCTAATTCCTTTAGACAAGAGCGTATGTTGGAAACAGTAAGGCAGACATAAAGAGCTTAGGGAAATGGTTCTGAAAAACCACGACATTACTCCAATTCCAAAAGAATTAGACACTCTTATATGCAATTGAATAATAACAAAAGTTTTTTTTATTTTAAATACATCTTCACCATAATATCACATAAAAACAATTCCCTTTTCTGGACACGTTTAAAATAAACCAAGTACCTACACCCTAAATTGACAGAACAACCTGCCTATCGATGAAATTTGTTACGAATGTATGGTATTCACTTAATTACCGCTGCTAATTTGTTCTTAACATAAATCTTGATAGGCGAGGTTGTTGTACACTTCCGAGCCCGCAAAGCAAGGAATACCCTATTATTAATGCTGTCCGAAAGATTGCCACCAGCTTTCAAGAAAACGAGACAAATGCGGCCACTAGGACTCGAAATCGATTTATTTGCTCATTCAGTGCCGATCAATATCGCTTCTTACCCCCCAAAGAAGCGTTAGAGCGCATCATTTCAATAGCTAAATTGCGATCAGCGACACATGCCTTAGGCTGGTCTCAAAATTACAGCCTTGATTAAAAACAGCGATGGATCGTCCCCTCCCTAATCCTTCGACCCGATCCATCGAACAACTCAAGGCTCCTCTAGATCTTCGATCGCAATATACAGCATCTTAAGCCGCTTGACGTAAACGAAACCGAGCTCGCGCGCGAATGAAAAACAAGCGGATGACTTAAGAGGCGTCAACGGCGAGGTGAAATTCCTTCCCTAGGAGAAATTGGAAGATTTTAACTCGGCATGGGAGGTACTTAATTAAAGTCGCGTAGCGAATGCAAATAGATGGTATCTAAGGGGGTGAAAAAAAAGGAATCGCGTGAAGCGGGGATGGGAGGAGCAACAGGCAGTGGGTGGCGATGAAATAATCAATATGCATGAAAGGGAGGGGCAATGGAGCACGCTGATCTCGGCAGGGCAACGATGGGAAGCGAGATCGCTGGAAGAGACAAGAGTTGAGTCTGATAAGTCGAATATTCGAGTGAGCAATCACTGCTGCTATTCTTAGTGCACTGGGAGGCTACGGCTGAGAGCAAGGTCAATTTAGGAAGCTCTCTCCCTCCTCACAAAAGCCTGACGGAGCACTGACCATGGAATTGAATCTAATTCCTCAGGCTAGTCAGCGATTAAAACCTTGTCCCCAAAGAATAAGGTATTTTGTATGCATAGACAGCTTACTAATTAGGTTTTTTCGCTACCTATACTTTTTAAAGTGAGTTTTTCAATGATATGAATAATTAAAAATTCTGTATTTTACATGTATAATGGTTCTGACACTTAACATAGGAAAAAAAGGGTTGACGTTGATAGAAGAATTTTTAATAGATGTATGACAAAGAAAGTTGCAGGAAAAAAGTCTCAATTGTATTTTCTCTACTCGATTCTCCTCCCGAGTTCTTATGGCTAACATACTATTTCAAACATATTACTGATCGTTACCTAAGCACTGGACCAACATGAATGACCGATGATTCATTATCTGGTAGAAATATAATTACACGGACAAAGCTAGTAATGTAAAATACGCGATGTCATAAGTCAACGTCTGCCTGAGGGAAATGGTTATAGCACCCTCGATGGTCGAAAAGTTGAATGGCTTTAGTGAAAGAGATGTTTACGTGAGATAACTTAACGACACTGAGACGTCGAGAAGGTGCGTCATGTTTAGACTGATGAAGGGACTGGTATGAAGAGCGAAATTATTTGCCGTGAATTTATGGTATTTAACCAAATGAGTGAAAAAACGCCGATGGCTTCTTCGATGTTGGTTCTGAAGAAGGAAAACATGAAAGAGGAAGAGATGGGTGTGGTAGGGGATGAGAGAAAACTATTTGAAGACATTAGGAAGATAAAAAGAGAGTGGATGAAACGAGGAGACAAGGAGCGGGATTGTTTTGAAGGAAGTGATAGAGGGGGGAATGTTAGGTGAGCAAGGAAGAGGGATGAGGTGAATTGGTCGTTTGGATCAAATGACGAGAGATAAGAAGTTATTTCTCGTCCATTGATTGGAAACCATTTCTTGTCCATCGATATAAAACTATTACTCAGCATCATAAACATCGATTAAAACACTACATAATGGCAGTAATTTTTAAGAGGCAAGGTTATCTAGGCAGCCATAAAAATCTATTTATCTAGAAGAATTTTTATTCCAAACCTTGCTATTTTAATGAACCTTTTACAAGCTTGAATCATGGAAGAAACACCATCTGTTATAGAAAAGGAATCGACCAACATCTCTCCTACGCCTGCTTAGCAATGAAGAAAAGAGCAATGAATAGAAGTGCTCACCTTACATGACTGCCTGCTGTATAGCGCTGTGGGCCGCAAGCTTTCAATGCATCTTTCCGTACGATGGGATGTGTCAGACATACCAGGCTCTTTAGTCTCCCCGCGGTGATATTACTGGCATGGCTTCTTCACCTCTGCAGGAGACTCCGTCAGCGTCATCCGACTCCGACGGGGCCTTCGGAAAGAGGAATGAAGCTTGAGTGTAACCTATATCAAAGTGTCAAACCCGCGAGGGGAACTCAGAATTGTGGCATATTACTTCAAGGGCCTTCCATCATCCATATAATGATAATCCATCCAAATCCAAATAATAATCATTGCATAAATTCAAGGAGTACTGTGGCTATGGCTCATCACTAGAGCGCGGAAAAAAAGTCTTCAATTTTGCAAAAAAAATTGTCGCCTAAATAGTCACCAATATTTTTGAAAAAAGTCTCTCAAAAGTCTGAGTTATTTCCGTGAGAAAGTTGCTGAATTTAACTGAATTGTTGGAGAAAAGAGCCTAGAGATGCTATTCCAGGCATTAGGGGACTTTACTTGGAAAAATTAAGAGGTAGTTCTGAAAATTGATAAACCCTATGCTTTTTGGGTCGTTAAATCCGAATTTATAACTTTCCGCCAAAAATTCCCCCCGCAACTCCCCCAAATTTTGAAAATAACACTCAAAAAATCGCTTTTTTAGTTTTTAAATCGTTTAGTTTTGATTTTGGGAAAAACTAATCAAATAATCGGGAAGTAGACAATATAAGCAACAAAAAAGGTATTCTAACATTTTGACGTAGGACGAACAGGGGGGGGGGGGCGCCAAAAACAGGGCGCCAGCGCGCCCTGAAACATGCGCCTCGGCGTAGCGGGGCTGTATACTCCAAGTTATGCAACCCCGCTTAACCACTCACGTCGTTTATATTCGCTCCCCCGTCACCCCATGGTTCATTTTCTTCGAACCTCACCCTCCCATCTCATTGTTCCTCTATTTCAATATCTGGAAGTCCCCAGCACCCTACCTCTTACTTAAAAGGCATTAGATGACAAAGAGGGTAGAAGTATACTCCATTACCTTGGAAGTACCTTGGAAACAGGGCGTTTTTTCAGTCAAATTTAAAAGGGAAAATTTTATAATATACAATTCAAGTTTTTACATAGGGTCAATAATGTTATAAGGCAGTTGAAACATGATTTAATAGTTCAAAACTTAGTTTTCTGCTCAAGAAAAACCGAAAATGAGAAAAAAGTACTTATTTATTATCCATTGTACAGGTCAGGACCCCTATTTTCGGGGAAGCTGAGGACCTTTTTCTCTTGTTTTTCGTGATAATTTTAAAACCTTCTTCTCCGCTTCATCGCAGCCGAGGGTCCAGGTTCATCTACGTCATGCTTGCCTCGCTACAATGTAGGCTCATTTAATGATCATCTGCACACAATGTGACGCATTCACCTCGTCGGAAATTCTAGATGATCTTTCATATAATTGTATCATTTTTCCACTAATCTCCTAAACTAAAGCGGAGTGCTAGCATATAGTGTAGCGCTGTCGGCTTGTCAGCAGACCTCCCGGGTTCAAATAAGCTGGTTCATAATTAGATCAATGCATTCTTTCAGATCAATCTATCCCTTTGTGAAGTCTTTGGACACCCTCAGTAAAAAAAACTCGAAGTGCGAGGTGCCCCAGGGAAAGGAACAATATATGAATTTGACATGCAAATGGATAAGTACGGGGTGAGCTCTACCCTCACCTATCCAAACCAACCTTCGGGTTGAAGCACTGAGTGTGATTATTTCATGAACGGTGGAGCAATAGAAAGAATTCATTGCAGTTTCCGGAGCTATTATTAAAATTTCGCATTAACAATTGTTAGGAGCGTTAGGAGCTTACATTTTACAGTACATCTCTGCTCCGTGTAGTACCGCATGAAAAACACAGATGCGTCCAACACACAGTTGAACAAATGTGATCACAGCAGCCAAATATTAACTTAGGCATGTGGTTTAAATAAAAAGGCCCATAAAAGTCTCATTTAATCAGAAAAGTCCCGCCACGCCAAAAAAAGTCCCAAAAAGTCTCTAAGAAAGTCATAAAAAACTGTTTTATTTGATGAGATTGGTGAAGATTTGTATTTAAAACCACTAAAGTCCCACTTTTACAAAAAGTCAAAAGACTTTTTTTCCGCGCTCTACTCATCACTACCCACTTTGGTTATCACTCTTTAGCACAGTCCTCCACTCGATTCTCCTATCAGCTAACCCCACCAAGTAAACTATTCTTCCCTTCTATGTCTTACCTTACATTCTTTACACATTCCACATTAGTTGCACATTGTTTCGAAATATTATTTACAACAATCATTTTAGAACTCCTCCGGCTGGTACAAATTCTATTCACTTAATCTTCATCGTATTTATATAACAAAGCATTTCATGTGTGTCTTCCCTGAAGCCATTTTTGTCCGTAGCTCATTGTTAATGAGTATGGATTTATTTTAGAAATTTTTCATATCCAGTTTAGTGTATGTAGCTGTAGGTAAACTTTTACATAATGTATTCCATGCATCTTATGATAAGTGTCACGACATTAAGCAATTCTGACTCACTTTGTCCTAGACGATTGCCGTCACGAGAGAGCTCTATGTTCTATCTATCTCTAGCTCTATCTCATAATTATACTGGTAAAGCTGTCCTGCGTTAATTTCACAACAGATTTTTTTCCCGCTCTTCTTAAAACCTCTTTGTTACATACTCGACAATTTGGTCTTCATTCTTCTGTGACAGCACATTCCAAATACTCGCCAACCTTTACAGTTTTTACGTATGTAACTAATAGTTTCTGGTTTGACCATAAGGGACTTGATCATGACGGGAGTAAAAATAAAGATCTATTAATTCCTGTGGTGATGTTTGTTTGTAAGACCCGCATTTTAATACAGAATAATATCATCCTCAGATCCTTTTGCTTGAAGATGACACCCGATCATATTGAAACCCGGATCTCACGAGCAATGTCACCAGTGCAATTAAAAGTTTTTATTTTTCGTCCCGGCGTTTTCTACGTATGTTGAATACTCATAAAGAATGGAAGATTTTTTTCTGCTGGCTAGCAACCTAAATAGACTTTTTCTGATATAAAATATTCACAGATATCTTATTTCTTAATTATCGATAAATAATTTGTCTCACAAGTAGCGAGAGACCTCCACATCTTCAATTTTGTGTTTCCCTAGCTAAAATTTGCCCTTATCTTCTTCTCTTGTACCAAAAATGTTAACCTTTGTTTTCTTCTCATTAAATTTCAAATGGTATCTGTTTCGTGTTTTCATTAATTTATTCTCCTTTGAAATTATATTTTCTTGTCTCTGCTATGTTATCTATGCCATTCGTAAATCACCTTAAGAAGTAGTACCAACTGTTAGACGACAAATACATGTTTTATAATTTCCGCTCCATTGTTTATTAGTTTAGTTATCAGTTATCCACCTAATTATTGATATGGCCCCTACATCTAAAATACCCCCGAGCCACTTCAAAGGCATGTGGCAGTGGGTGGCTCGCGATTCATAAAAAACGGCTTTATAGAAAATATGAACTCAGGGGAGGGGGTAAACAGATGAAAAACGATATATAATTATGTAATTATTATAAGTTGTGTTCGCACGTTGGTGTTGATTAGGTTTGCCGTAAGAAAGGAAATTGTATTCTTCGGCGTGGAATAGAACTCTCGCAAATCAAGGGTTCAGTCTGTTATATGCTATACGAGTGTAGAAATACATAGGTATTTTCCTGAATATGGAAAGGCTAGTGGTGAAAGGTCATGTAAAAATGGAGTAGCATTTTTTGCGGAAAATCATGCACTACTTACCATGAACCAATGGCGATTTTGGAATACAAACTTTCGAGAAATTTCACTATGAAACCTGTAGCGCTAGTGATATTTGTAAACGGAATATTTTCGACTCATCAAACATTAACTACAAAAAAATCACCTTGGACGAGGACTTTCAGAAAAAATATCTATATAATCATGAATCAGAGAGCTAGAATCAAAGAGGATGACGAGAGTAGGCTTTAGAGATGATAACATCGAAAGGAGAAAAGTACGAATGATCAAGAGTTTAGCATGTTAAGGAGTACAGAAACCTGTTTGTTTAAATCCGCAGGAGGTAGAGTTGGTAGATAGAACTACTAATTAGAAACAAAAGGATACTGGATACGTTATTAAATAGAAGGCGCTGGGTAAACAAAACAGAGAAAGAACAAGAAATGGAATTTCGGATAGTGCGAAGAGAGGTAGGAAATGCTGCTTATAAATATGCTTCTGCGGACGTATATAGGTGATCTATTGCGACACGAGGGATCGGAGAAGATTATTTTAGAAGGATGATTGAAGGAAAAAGGGATATAGAGGAAGACCTAGATTGGAGTATTGGAAGCAGATAATGGAGGACATGGGATGTGAACGTTTTTAGAAATGAAGAGGATGGCTGCGGATAGAGAGAGGAGGAAAGACATCACCAACTAATCCTTATGGATAAGGAAACTGGTGAAGGAGCAGACAGAAAAACCTGTAAATATACGTCTCAGAAGAATTTAACCCTCGCGATATTAGCACTAAACGTTCGAAAGCTTGAAAACCGAATATCGCCCTAAACACCACGATTTCGCTCGACCATCGCCCCCAATTTAGGAGCGAATTCAAGATTCCCTCCACGAACGAAATATCCATGGGGGGGATATCTCTCTCCTCCCTCCGTCCAACCACTCTCTCCATCCCTCACCTTTCATCATACCACACTCCCGCCCCAAATTGACTCGTATCCATGGCAACGCGCTCAAGAACGAGCGCCACATCAGTGCCGAATAAACCTGTTGAGCGGGCAGGAAGGGCGTAAAGGTTGATGGAGTTAGTGGGGAGGGGGGTGGCGTTGGCAGGGCGTGGCGTTGCCTTGCCAACGACGTCGTGGTCGCCGTCATTACGGCCACCACGGCAACGGGTCTTCCGCCACGACGGTCGTCTGGCAGGACGAGAATGGTAATGCGGAATACACACGCTTAAGCGCCGCTCGGGTTCATATGAATAAGTGATTGAAAAAATATATACGTCCACATAAATACATATATTCGCATGAATTTATGCAAGCATGCGTGTACGGGCCTGCGCATACATACATTTTTACGTTCCCGCATTATGTGTTTTTGCCTATTACATAAAACGGGAAATTCCCGCCGAGGCTCTGCGGGAGATGGCTCTGGTTTCAATACCAGAGAGCCTGGCTTCCCGGATAATTTATGGCTCATCCGCGGCATGCAAAACTTCGAGCCCACACGGCGAGGGGGCTCTTAAAGCCGTGGGCCGAACAGACCGCTACAAAATGTTCTTTGTCCCATTCCCCCGCCCCTCCCTCATTCCACCGTGCGGAATGAAACCGCTTGAGGCGATCATTCATTTTCCAAATCGATGCGCGGCCATTAAATTTCCGCCGATTTTTCACCCATCTCTCGATACGCCCCGGGACCCTTTTATTGCCGGTTTTTCCATCCCCGTGCATAATCATACCTTTTACAGCCATATTTCCTTTGTTAAACTCGTGGTGGGGCATCACCGACTCCGTGTTCATCTAATGCCTATCAATAATACCGCGCAAAAAAGTAATAGTTTAGTGGAAAATGTATTTCAACTCCAATGACAGTTAACTGGATTTGAGGCAAATGATTGACGTACACTGGTAACCGACGTATTTATAGTAATGAAATGACCCAGGATGAACATTAATAATGACAATGAAGACATATTCACCTGAATCAAAGGTTGCAATATCATCATCAGCGAACGAGTATATAATATTTTAATCTACTTTTCTACGTAGCCGTCGCCTGTATTCTCTGCACACTTTTCATTCTCATGGTAAAATTTACTCAGCATTAAATCAATAGTTGATATTCAATGCTTCTTGTGAAAAGTGGTTCCCTAACTTCAGAGGACCATTTCTTCTGAAAGCAGCAAAAATATGGAACATATCAAAATTGAAATGATATGCATTCCCGTAGTACTTGGATAGAACCTTAAAATACTATTCAGCGAATCATGTACTTCATTTGATCACGTTTTCAGGATACCAACTCTCAATGCAGAAGAGAAATACGTTAATTATTTTGGCATTAAAATCCTCTAAAACGTTATCCTAAAATGAATGAAGGTATGCTACCGTCACTTAAAATAGGGGGCTATCTTGCATGAAACGACGGAACAAAAACTTGCGTACAAAACATTGCATTTTATCCAGTAAGGGCACATAGAACATCAATTTTTTTAGATAAGGTTTAAACCTAAAGGTAATCAACCAATTGCACAGGAAAGTATTTCAATGGAATGAGTAGTATATACCGTAAATATCAATTTTAATGGTAAAACAAAATATTGTGATTGATTAAATGCGGTTGAAATGCCGTATTATTTTGTTACTCATGATATGAAAGTAATGAGTAATCGACAAAATCAATTTCTTTTGCGATAAATATCCATTCATCACACTAATTTGAGGACTTTTGTAAAGTGAATAGTAAGAAGATACTTTTAATAATGCTTAATTATTATGTTACCAATCATAACTACATATAGGTCCGAGATGTCGCACTGGCGAATGTGAAACACGGGAGTGAGCTGTTCAATGACTTCACGGGGGAATTGTGAAAGTAAAATTGGGAGGAAGATTGAAATTAACCTAACAAGGCAGATGATTACTAAAGTCGCATGCGAGAATAGGAGCCTATCATTTTGCAGTCACGTCGATATTTAGGTAGTTAAATGTGAAGCTTTCAATCTAAGAGGGAGGAGTTAGGTCGGGAGACAATGTGGTAGTCCAAGGAGTTGAACATTCATCTTGTGGCTGGAGATACCTCTTTAGTACTGAATATTTTTCCGAGAACCAAATCTTCCGAGGCACTATAGTAGGCGCAGGGAAAAGAAATGATCCCGCACCTTGGTGTCTGCATTTTACATTTCGTTGGCTTACTACTTCGTGAGCTCTACCCTCAGTAACCAGCCTGAAAATCGGGTTGCACAATGTGTTTTGAGAGTCTAAATATTAAATGCCAGATAAAAAATATAAAATTCGTAAAATGAGGGTAAAAAAAGTACTGACAGCGCTAGGAAAAACCAATTTCTAAACTTTAAGAGCACAATAAACCAATTTTAACTTCTTAGATAGCAATTATGATGTAGGTGTCTTCTGATTTTAAGTGATCCGATAATACTGAGTTGCTTTTATCCCCAAACTAATCTTTATGGAGATTAAATTCACTAAACGATTAGTAAAGAAATGAAACGTCACCTGCCACTTATCCCCGAGGACTAAATACGAATGTACTGAGATGGTGAACTCGTCAGCTTGGTAACGAGGCCTCAGCATCCACCATCGGGAAGGAGGTATATTATCTCCGTGAAAATGACTTTGAAATGAGGAAATGATACTCGAAGGTATCTGACAGTTCCTGTTCCCAAAGTATCCATCTTTAAACCGTTACCTTGTCCTTGGCAAGCATAAACAACCTCTCGAGAGTTTAAGTCAGGTGGTTAGCAGCAATAAATCCCTTACCCCACCAATTACGGAGACGGCTATTACACGGGCATCTTTCGGTGGTCGAAACAGGTGGAGCTCTTACTTATGTTCCAAAAGCTTCCCATATTCTAGTCACTGAATCCTCATGATACCCTCCGGTTAAAAGCCTCCGGAGATGACTATTATGGCTTATAGTCCCAAAAATCGGTATGTCATCAGCTGAGATATATTTCTTCCTACGAGTTATGATAGCCCAATTTTTTTCTCTCTGACAACGTTCTCAAAGACTTCAATTCAATTGTGTGCTAAGAATACTTTAAGTAAAAAATATTAAATTTTCTCTCGCATAAACATCGCGTTTTCAACTGATTCTCTACATACTCTCATAGATGAAACTACCCCAGTGGCTCACAAACTTACTCATAACGATCATTCGGATATGAAACACAATATTGTATGCGCATTTACACTACTACCAGCATTTGCATCGAATCATCACGTATCATAATTATTTAATTAAAATAGGATAAAGGTGAGTATGTAGAATTATTTATGGGAGAGGTAAGCATTAAATCACAAAAGTTAAATATCCATTATTAAATAAATAAAAATATATGAAATTTATTATAAATATTATCTCACCTACATCAAACTACAAACCTCGCTTAACTTTATAACAGCCAATTATCACGTAATCACTCTCCTCTCCATAAAATGCAAATCATCCCCAACCTAAAAATGAACCAATACACCCCATAAAATTATCTGACCAGGACACTGTCTCATCTCTGTCCAAACCCTCTTCCTAATATCCCGCATCCCGTTTCTTTCTTCCCAGTCCCATCTTTTTTTTTGTATGAGTATATGAGGCACGTCCGAGATGTAAAAATAACCCTAGATGCCGAAATGGTCGATTTCTCATTGCACTTGTGAATTATTTGCAGTGTTAAAAAGAATAATACCATCTCAACCATTTCCTCAGCTGAGAGGTTAGGGCAGGATAAGAGTTAAAAATATGAACACCTGAAATGGAAATTCAAGATGTAAAAGTCTCAGTTTTATTACTCCGCAGATGAGACGGGATGAAACTGCACTTCACCCTTAAAGTCAGCTTTTCATGTTATACGACTTACATAACTGTCATGAGCACTCTGCCTATGTTTTGAAAAGCTATCAGAGCATTTGTTACTTTGTACTTGTCTTCCCTTAGCAGCTGATTGAATACAATTTCTCTGTCGCGTAACATTAAGGCACAACAGCCATCTGCAAAATCGGGATAATTGGTATTATAGCAACTTCTAGGTCTGAGCAACGCACAGTTATTACTCTTATAAGTCTGCCGTTATGAAAGAACGGTCATAATTGATTGGACCCTTGCATAAGAGAGAGTAAATATGTCAGCGTTTAATGAATAATGCAGAAAGGATGTAAATCATCAGGCGTATAGCTACACGCCGAGGATAATTATAAAGCTACGAAATTGACACTTTCAAGGGAATAAAACCTCCTAAATATAAAGCAGTTTTTCAAACGAGTCCGGATTAACAGCACACATACCACCTAATTACTATCAGTTTGGATTGGAATATTTCTAGCGATTCGGCAACAATTTTGGGTTTCCCCGAAAGAAACCTGCTCCATTTTTCCCCGCATCGTTTCAATGGTAGTCAAATGATACGGTATGACATCGTTGATTTCGCGTTCAACGGTCATTTTCTTTTTTTTCCATTTGCACCACCGAAAATAACCGATTCGCCTCCTGGTTAGCTCACCGGTGTCTGCAGACTCATTATCATTCACCTCACTCAGCCCAATCCCTGGCCTCAGACACCTTCCTTCTCCCTCTCCTCTACTCTCGCGACGACCTGCCTCTTCTTGGGAAGCGCGCCTTGGGCGATCCTCTCACGACGGATAACGGAGGCAAAGACGCTTCAAGAGTCTCAAGCCGCGAGCACGGAATCAATTGCGATAATTACTATCGCGATTCAGGATCAATACGCAGCGCCCTTATATGGAGCCAAGCTAAAATATGAAATGGATTTTTGAACCCGCAAAAGAAAGTGGGCATGCGTCGATGGCTTGGTGATTTCAACGCCCGCCCGTCCGTCCACCCGTTGGGAGTCCATCCACTTCCGCGAGTGGAGGTGGCGGACGAGTGGATCGAAAGTTTCGACGTCATTAGCGCAAAGAAAAATGGGACGGTCGGGGCTCGAACGGATCGGTAATTTGCGGACAAATGTATGTTTTCAGAAGATAAGAGCAGTGTAGGTACTCATGTTAAGGCATATGATCTGAAATATACGGAACATGAGGGCCAACGATGCCAAATCAGGAATGATCCGTAATGATCTTTTAAGTAAAGGATCCGTGGTGATTTTTCAAGTCAATTATTGATTGATACGTACAGTGTTTAATAAGTTTTCAACCCAAAGGTTGGTTTTTGATAGGTGAGGGTACAGCTCACCCCGCACTAAGCCATGGGCGTGCGAAATTCACACATTCATCTACATAATACCCTGCAAGCCACCACAAAGGTGTGTGACAGGGGGTGAATTCTCACCAAACAGACACTACATATCATGCATTTAAAAGGATTAGTATTAATATATTAGTCTAAACTGCACTAGGTATTTAAAAAGATAAAAATAGCAAACTAAGAATGCAAAAACGTGCTGTTAGTTGGGTTACCATCAAATCCTTATACCAACATGCAACTACCTATTCTATGGACTGATTCACTCGTATTGTACATATTTACCACTATTCATATTCCGATTGTACAAGAAAAAAATGACATTTTGAATCGCTCAGTTCGGCAATCAATTTCTCTCATTTTGTAATTATGGTCCAGTTTTCAAACAGTGAAAACAGTTTCATTTACACAACGTGAAACATTCAGGGCAAGGGGGCCAGTTCCTTTCCCTGGGCCACTTGCGATTTACTACAATATTCTTACAGTTTCAGTTCAGACACACAAAATATACTCGCTAGGAATTTTAGGGTAGGCGTGTCCAGAAATCTTCTTCTCGGGATTTGACCTCGGGACCCTCCGATCTGTAGCCCAACATTCGATCCAGTAGGCCACCATGACCCCCACGTATGGTGTTAAGGTAGCCGTTTTAATCCAATTTCACACTCCAGCTTTATCTCGCGGCATATCATCATCTAAGGTGAAAAATAAGCCACGGAAATAATTCTATATGACCGAAAATTAAAGTATGCGCTAATACACTTTTCAATCAAAGGAGAGAGCGTTTTGAGAGGTGTCGCGCAAAGTCGTTGAGTTTCATGACATTCACCACGAGCTTCTATTGCAAAGCATATCATTCGTTACAATTCGAGAAATTGTCAATGTTGGTCAATCATGGTCAATGTTGCCAAATTTCATAACTGATTTCCTTCAGCTCAAGTAAAATTATGTGCGATAAAAATTGTAAAATTATTATTACAACGCGCTCATTCATATGCTACAATATACTCAATGAGTAAGAGGTGTGGATCTACAGTATTCCGTTTGCTACGGCTTTTGAATTCGTTTACCCCCTTCTCCAATTTCAAGGATTGAGAACTATCAGCAAAAGCCTAAGCCCGCTTAAGCAGCGGATAACTAACCTTAACGGAGTTACCCGCTGATAGGACAACAGACCACACAGCGAAAAGAATATTCACCTTGACCATTAGTCAAACCCGGGACCTTTGATTTCCTGCCAAGTGATTTAACCAGTTATGTTACACAGGCAGCCTTAAAAATTGTGGATTACTCCTATCGAATGAAGAGGAGGCTTCACGGCATAGGTATTATTTCCGCGAAAAAGGTCCTCAATTTTATCATTCCATATCATCGAAATATTCCGTAATAGGTACCGTATTGCATAAGTACGTCAAATACCTCCGCATGGAATAAAAAGGTATACTCGACACACGGTTACCAACGTATGAAAACAGTCCAGTGACTTACTAAATTACTACTTCTGAACTAACGCAATCAGCTTCACATTCATTGCCATAATGAGTACCAATCATTGAATCAGGCATACCTAACCTCCATTGAAAACCAAGCGTTCGGGAACAATTATAAAATGAAATCATAAAAAGCTCTCTGATACAAAATGTGTATTATTATTTCGATAAATCTCATCAATCGACTCCAGTAAAACGTGGAATTTCATCTGTTGAGAAAAAAATCCTTTTTTACATTTAACGTCAGGAATTGACATTTTTGTAAGCGCATTATTAACAGTATAATCTTATATTCGCTTCGTGATTCAAAAATAGGATGTTTCACTGTGACAACTTCAGCTTCAAATTTTCTGTCACCTTTTGATGAACCGTTCTCTGGTGCCAAATGTATATAGTAAATAGCAAAGTGATGACGCTGAAACAGATTACAATATGTATCTCACACCATCTATCAGTTTCGCTTCACCTGATCGGGCGAAAAGATTCTAGAGACTTGCTCCGATCCTAAAGTCGGGAAAGCAAAAAATATCTAGAATAAAACGGTTTACTTTATTATTCAGCAAATATATTAAAAATTATACAATTATTATATGACCTGTAGGTAATCAAATTAGATCTGTCTACCGAAATTAGATGGTATCAAATTGGACTCCCGAAAATTCCTAAATTTGCAACCGAACTGTCTAACGTTCTCCCCAGCTGGATCTAATTTACTATTCCTTGGAGGCACTTTAGGAAATTGCTTATGCTAATTTCTCATAGCCTATCCACATTGAATTTTTTACAAGGGAATATGAAAAAGTTTCACTTTAATTAATTTAATTTCTTTTCATACTCGCTTAAAAATATTCACTTAAGATTCGGGTGAACAATGATATCAAAACGTTTAGTTTTCATTCGATGGGCGTAATGGCCTTATCTTTTGCTGACGATTAACTACAATACTCAGCAAAACAGCAGCCACCCACGGGGCGAAATCGAATTGGAAAAATCACTAATGCGGGTAGCAAAAAATACGATATCAAATACGTTTTTTTAAGAAAAGGGGTAAAATGAAATGAATAAATTCGCACTACACTTATTATCATCACTACGGAGCTATCACAAAAGGCATTGATGATTTCTACTCGTAAAAGAGCAATAAAAGAATATCACCAGCACGAACAATCTATTCAGTACAGAAGAAATTCATCGCTGTAAAATGAGCAATATACCACATCAATAAGTAATTCATTTCAATAATAATATCACATGCCGTTCGCTATTCATTGAGGCTATGCTTACCCTTCTCCATTGTCGCAGGCATTGAGTATAGACTCCATGGTCACAGGTAATACAGGATTTCAGAACTAATAATAGATGGCGTTCCCCCAGCCACTGAAGAGGGCTGGCTGAGGACACTTCTTACGCTTTGCCCGCAGTTTTATCAGGTAGCACAAGTGTAAAAACTAATAGTTCTCCAAAAGTGATAAGAATCCCACCTCATGAAATCCGAATCAAATGAGCGCCGGATTCACCACTTGCAAAAGGAACTTTGCTCATTCATTTCACTTACTTCTTCACCAATGTACTTAGTCCAAGGACGGACATCGAATCATTAAGAATCCATACAAGTAGATTTCAGTTTACCTATCTCAGAGTATAATTTAGTGCGTTGCCAGTGGTTGTAAAAATAGGACACTTAAGCATATAGCATAAATATTCGCATAAGTGTTTTAAAACAAGACTCCTTGCCCCAAGAGCAATTTTAGGAAGATCTGTCAAAATTGGTGTCGCGCATGTAATGGATTGCAAGGTCAAAGTGTGTGGACGGTAGCGTCTTAAAATAGAAAATTTTTCGAATAAAACGTAATAGTGGCGAGAAACCCGGCGTCGGAATCAGCCTAACCTTAAAGAAAGGCAACAGAAATCCACTGTCCTACAGCTGATGGTCAGATGACTGAACGTTCAAAGTTTTCCACGGGGAAAGGAGGGAGGGAAGGAGGGAATTCATTAATGCTACTTTAAAATTAAATACCTATATCGCTTTTGCTGTGTAGCCCCTCCGTAGCTTGACAAAGATCAAAATGTTTGCAGCCGTACGACTATTATTGCTTTGGAATTAATTGTGAATCAAATTGGAAAACAAAGCTCTCCGCATAATTACAAAAAGCAATCCAAATATATACTATAGGAAATGTAGTATTTATGGTGATATTTCAATTGATGTCTGTCCAAAACTAATATGATTAAAAAACCTTTAAAATTTCAAGCGGGTCTCCTTTTTTCTTTGCTGGAATTCTCCTACATGATCAGGTTTTTCATTTAGTATATATTTTTAAGAATATCCTACAACAATGAGCTGTGAATAACTCTCTCAGTTTTTTACTAACTTATATCATCAGACCTATCCTGTTTTTATCACTTTTCAACTCTTACAGGTACCTACTTAAGATTATAATCATCCCCCGTTGATGGACGAAAGTCCAGCAAAATCCTGGCTTGCTTACCTTCTCTTTACAATTTTCATGGTCGGTTTTTTTTGCCTCCTGCGTTATCTCGAGAAATCTTCTCAAAGTACCGGTTGAAGATCATGGGACATAATTAGCATCCCACCTTCGTCTATGCCAAGTACAGTGATACCTTGGCTAAAAAGTAACCATTCCAATGAAGATGTTTTTTGCTCTCGTCTAACGGATTTGGACTCTGCTAAGAAACGTTTAAGTGCACGCTAACTAACGCAGATGTGGTGAGTGCTGAATTTTCGTTTCCGCCTCGGAATCACTACCCTACGCGCAAATACGCTAAGAACAAATACAGTTGCACCTCAGCTAACGAAGATTTCGGCTAAAGAATGCGATTCCGGAACGGATTACCCTCGTTATCCGAGTATCACTGTACCGTATAACATTTAAAACTCGTCAGCACCAGTCTTTGCAACAACCACCGTACGTGGTGTAAGTGGAGCGCTTATTCCTTGGCTCTTGAACACTTGAATCTGATTCCCAGACACCTATTTTGGAATCCGTTCCAGCGTCTCGTCGGCCGCGGTGACTTTAACGGTCGATTCCTTATAGCGAGACCTTGGCCGCGGTCAGCGTCGCAAGCTCAGCAGCCTCGCGCCCGGCAACACCGCCGCACCGAACAGCTTAGAGGGCATGCACAGGAAGGGATCTACACATCCAGAGTATCCTGCAACCCACCATAGTGTTCTGCTGACTAAGATGAATCGTCTCTTCTACATATCTATAAAATATCCACGTCACGGTTGTTGGTATTCGGCGGAGCTTTATGGAGCTTGCTATTCATCTATAATGAAAGAATATACTTAGATATTTTGTTTACACAAGACATTTTAAATTCAAACGACAATTGTCTCGATGGCAAAGGACATCTGGTGAAGTACCAATTTTTAATTGTACCTGAAAATGACGTTAACCGTCGTAACGTTAGCGTCGTTTGAAATACAAATTTATTGTGTAAAAACAAAGAATAACGTTTTATTCAAGACATCCACGACACAATGATGGAAGTAGAATTTCCCGAAGCCGTAATCTTAGAGGGTCACTGGTGATGAAGAAATTCTCATTAACCCTACTTGTATGTGCGATTGGATTCATGAAGTTGACTGTATTTCTCATACAGACCCGAGTGAGTGAAAGCTTCTGTGAGTTACCCTCATCGGGTATTATTTTGTATTCCCTAATTTTATGTGTATGAGGAGTAATTGGCAATTGCTGCAAAAATGTAATTGTCAATTGTCTTAGTAAGTGAATGCACGGTGTATCCTTTTCCTTCATTTTTTTTCTTCGTATTCTTGATTTTGTGAGGATAATGAGTATCTGAGAACTCTCTGACCTTGGATATACTTTTTCTACCCCCTTTCACCTTCTTCTTCCATTCTAGGCACTTGAATTTCCCACCGCCCTCTTTCATCGGCCGCTTAAGATTACGACTCTGGGAAATTTCCCTTTCATAACTGTGACAGCCGTAGACACGTTCTTCTTGATCTATCTAGCATATGTACTAGAAAAGGTTAAGGATTATAAATTAAATACCATTAATTGTATACAGGCCACTATTATTTGTATTGAAGCACAGCACAAAAGTTTTAATGAGTACTCCGCTTGTGTAAAACCTGCCGTCTATACTAAGAGAAAGGACAGTGTATAGATATTTACCACGAGGGATATAATTCGTAGCCTTGCATTATTAAGAATATTCAATTAAAATATATTTCCGCAAGATTAGAAAGATTGTTGGGCAAGCAACGGGTACACGCAGCTTAATCAACAGTAACTACGAAAAGGTACATTACTCACTAATGAGTTAAGTACTCATTTTCAATCCATTACGGTATTTTCTCATTGGGCATGAAAGGACGTAGATATAGTGCTAAAAGAGACAACAACTTTATCCAGATATGCAGGCCCATCAAATCCATTATTTAAGAGTACTTCACCTATACATACACTCTGTTATAGTTACAACTACTATGATTCCTTACCATACGCGGAAAGAAAGACATTTAATTTCTATCTTTAGGCAGTCTACCTTCCAAACTTTGTTTTAGAGTTCGACTCATCCGCAATATGCGGAGGATTTCAACATATTTCGAACATCATTAGAAATTGGATCGGGTTACTTATATGTGCTTCCCATTTGAAGCCCACCATTAAAAACGCAACTAAAAGTTATTTTTATAATTTCGATGATTTTTACTTAAATTGTACTTCACCAAAAATTTTAAAACATTTAGATTGGATGTATTTCAAAATTTCATTTTGGAGTATGAAAATGGAATTCAATATTCTTGGAGGTTTCTTTACAATCGAAAGTTTTTTGAGAGCTTTGATAGGTTTGGTGCCAGCATATCAGCCATTTGATGCATGACTTCAGTCTTTTGTTCATTCCCACCGCTATTAATCGACTTTCACGATATTAAATTTCCGTTCAGAATTATATACCTCCGTGAATAAACAGATTCTGTGTCCTCTTCAGAGGCAGTGAGCCTGCTTTTTACGACGTATTTCCCGGATGTTAGGGAACTCTCCCTGGAATATACTGATATACTATGAAAACCCACCAGACGGTTTGATATATCACTGGTTGTTACAGTTTTAAAATATCCTTAAATTCCCTTATTTCATCTGGGATTTGACCCAGACGACATCTCCCGGGAAATTTTGTAAAAAGAGGGTCATCATATGCAATGCAATCGGCATGCATTATCCGCAACATATCATACGCTTGCATATATACACACACTACGATTGGTAGAAAAACGTACACATTCAGCCTGAGTTCAAGGTGTACCAATAAACCTTCCCATGAATTAATCAACGCAGTAAATATATGCAGAAATTATTTTTGAATAATTGTAGCTATAAAGTGATTGCTTTTGGATAGCTGCTTACATTGCAATTCCCACAAATCTAGCAATATTATGCAACGATCACGGTTTCGAATTGAAAAATTGTGAAAATGGAACGCACTTTATCATGGTAGCAATATTTCGTAAGAATATAGTAATTTTAGACATAAGACATATCGTCATTACGGGTCATTATGGAAATTATAGTGTTTATTCATACTTTATTACCTTTCCAAAGTACGAATACGATTCCCGCCGTGAAATGTGACAACAGAAAACTTTATAGCTGAAAATAATTTATTCATTTTATCATGAGTTTAAGACATTCGTGACGGAAAAATTGGTCAGGAAGCTAGTAAAGAATAATAAAATTATTAAATAACATTCTAATGCGTTTTGCCGAGCAGACTGCTGGTTTTCCCTTTGGCATGAGGGCGGGAATATCGGGTATAAGAGAGAGTTAAAGTAACTGAAGATGTATTTGATACGGAGAAAAATAAAGGAGAGAGACCATAAAAAGTGCATTAAGATGCTAATTGGCAGATGGAGTGATAATGGTTGCTTTGAGAGAGGAAATGAAGGGTAAAATATAAAGTAGGGAATTGCGAACGGTAATCATTCAGATTATCGAACGGACGACAAGTTCAAATCAACGGCTGCTTCCTTGCTAATTCTTATAACACACATTGTTCGATATTTTTGTACTGAAGTCAGTCCAGGGATATCGCTTCACGGCAAAGAAACATTTTCTCAAATAAGACGGCCGATGCCGTCGTATCCGCTGGTTTAAAAAGGAGCTTTCAACAAGGACATTAAATGAACTAAATAAATACGCTTAATGCACGAGAATAAGAGATTGCACCACTCCGCGCAATCCATCACCACACGAGGAAAGTTAATTCCGAGATGTAATGAGTTTAAAATTGTGAGCCAAGGAGAATGTTGGCGGGGCAGTTGAGAGTTGTCCGAGGAAAGTAGTCGAATGCGGGGGAAGTGCGGTGATCTTAAGTGCATTCCGCTCGGCATGAGGAAGAGGAATTTGCGACGCTTGCCACGCGGAGAGACATGCATGGAAAATCAGTCGCATGTATTGCTGTGCGATGAACACCTTCGCTGAAAGTAACTGTGTCCAGTGAGATGTAGTGGAAGGATTCCATACTTAAAACATTAGAAAAAAATACATCACTTTTCCACAGAACTTTTTTTAGAGAAACATACGACGGGTTTCAACCCTAGGTCATCATTAGGTATGTACAAGGAATCAACGCGAGGAAGTGTTGTATTTTTTTCAAGTGCATGACTTTCGTTGAATGTGCTCAATCTAATTAATGATAGTCTTTTACCAAGTTAGGGTCGGTTTCACTGAAGTGACCCAACTCTTTTCCGTATTTCACTCATCCACTACCTTCCTCCCAACCGCTATTTTCCTCTTCGAATCTGTTCATCTCCTACTTCTGTACGTAGAAGTGATTATATGTTTTCTCTTCTTCCTCGCCCTCCATTATATTTTCAACAGGGTTCCTCCAGCACAGAGGTCGGCAATCTTTTGGGGGGAGAGGGGGGATGGACCAAAGAGTTATGCAGTGCCAAAGAGGACGGTCATGTTATTTAATATAATGAAAATATCATTTTTGGGGGTTTAAAGAAAAGTAAGGAAATTGATAACTGAGAGAAGACGAAGTAATTTTGCAGATGCTAAATATCCGTATTCCATGCTAATTATAATTTAATTAATTACTATAGTTATTATTTAATTATTGACCAGGTGTCGGTGGGCCATATAATATTTACTCAAGAGCTGAATGTGGCCCACCACTGCTCTAGCCCTTGCTTACCTAGCAATCTATCTTTGATAGTGACCCTCAGCATTTCATCGTCCCTTATTAACTGTTAAATCCACATTCTCTGCCTTCTTCTAATTTCTGCCATCAATTGATTTTCCTCCCAACCATGCTCATTTCTTCATCCGCGCGCCTTTCCATCTATCTCATCTCCATTTTCTTTCACACCAATGTGCATTTAGCAGAACCTCTAAAGATATTTTTACTTACGCATTACATTACGTAGTCTGATGCACTTTGTGTAAAATATTTCCTTGTTTCCTCTTTGGCACATTCTTTCCTCTTGAATTCGTAGCAACGAATTACAAGAAAAGTCTTTTCAAATGTGTGCATAAATACGCGGATAATAGCCCGTTATATTTCTATTCGTTTGTCCCTGGAATTTCCAATATTGGACACTGCTTCATCTACATCTAAATAATACCCTGCAAGCCACTATAAAGGTGTGTCATAGGGGGTGAATTCTCACCAAATGCACCACATATCTTGTTAAAAAAAGGATTAATATTAATACACAAGTCTAAACTTCACTATTTAAAAATATAAAAATATCAAAGTTAGCATGCAAAAACATGCTGTTAGTTGGGTTAGCTTAAAGTCCTTCTACCAACATGCTACTACCTATGCTATACATTGATACACTCGTATTGGAAATATTTATTGCTGTTCATATCCCTAATTGTACGAGGAAAAAAGCACATTTTGAATCTGTCAGCTCGGCAATCAATTTCTCTAATTTTGTGATTATGGTCCAGTCTACCATAGTAAGTTGGAGTTCGCAAAATATTTTTAACATCATCACTGAAAATATTATTTTGGAATTTATTTAGGAGATTAAGTCTAAATTTCAACCTGCAATCTGACAATGATTCCCTCTTTAATTCATCTAATAGACTGGTTAAGCTAATAAGGCTATCGTACTGTCCCTTTACAAATCTTGCCAATCTTCGCTGCACATGTTCAAGTTCATTATTTAGACCGATTTCGTAAGGATCCCATACACTGGCAGCATATTCCAAATGAGGTCTAACAAGGGAAAAGTAGCTTATTTCTCGTACATGATCATCAATTTACCCAATATTCTTTTGTTGAATCCCAGTTTACGATTAGCTTGACACATTATTTCACGCATGTGCTTACCCCAGTAAAGATCATGTGTCAGTCTTATTCCAAGATATTTAATGATGCCACGTTTCTTAATTCATTATTACTGATTTTGTAAGTGCTAGGAGGTGAAAAATTCTTTTTCAAAAAATTCATCACTACACATTTTTTCAAATTTAATTCTAACTGCCATGTATCACATCATTTTTTTAATTGCTTGTAAGTCGTAATTTAAATATTCTTTATCATTTGGGCAGTCATGTGTTGCTTCAAAGTCTACAATTCATCTCCGTTTAAACGGCCTGGAGATAATGAGGGATGATTCTCAATATTAAAGATAGGTAAATAATTTCACGAGTATTAATTGCTTGTCGGTCATCATTTAAATATTCTTTATCATTTGGGCAGTCATGTGTTGATTCAAACTGTACAATCTATCTCCGTCTAAAACGGCCTGAAGATTATGAAGGATGATTCTCAATATAAAAGATGTGTAAATGATTTCACGAATAAACAGGCAAATTCAGAGGTAAGAGGCTTAGTAAATGACAAGTTACCACATAGGACACGAAACTGGAAATTCATGGACGACGTATGAAACGAGCGTCAGCGATCGATGTTTATTTTGATGAAAAATCTAAAATATTACGGATCGTTTTGGTCTGGTGGCTAGAATACTGTCCTCTCATCCCGAGGATCTAGGTTTGAATGACGGAAGCGGCATGTGTTCTTTGGGGTGTATCATACCTACTTTAATATTTTGTGGAAAGCACTTCAACTCTAGCACTTCGTTCGTGGAATGGGATGTTTTAACCGTGGACCATTTGGCACCTTACGATTGGAACAGAAAAATCCGACGCAAGGTTTCGATTCACCCTTCTTCCTTTCCCTAAATAGAACAACCTCTGCCATTCACATACTTATGGCGCAGCCTTAGCTGTCGGTAACCTTCTTCTTCGAATTACTTCTACATGAATACAGGAATTTTAGGAAAACAAATACATTCGGGCATAGTGCGGCAGTTATGGATACGTATAACGTACGGTATTTATGATAGCTTAAGTATCACTTCTTTAACTACCAAATCGAATGAAAGACGTTAAATCTTCCTATGTGAAAAACTGTGACCAGGGGGAGGAGGGGGTTGACCACCCACCATACGAAATTCCATTTTATTGCAGGAAATATGTATAATACTTAAATTCATCAGTCACTTTTGCCGGTTCAATTACACAGATGATGAAATCAATCATTGGTGTATAAGTTCCTCATAAACCCTTTTCGTTTAATCAAAGGTAATATCAGTTTTATTTCACAATGTTCCAGGAAAGTTTCTTGTGTAGGTAACTCACAAAACGTTCAGATCATCTCAGTTCCCTAAGTAAACTAAAATTTCACTTCGTCGATCAGTTATTCATATCACTTTTCGGATATTGATGAATAAGAATGCTAAAAGACGTTAGCTTGGAGTAGAAAAAAATATGAACATGAGGTTGCTTTTTATATATCATATGGTTGGTCAAAATGAGGCAGGGTAGGTGGGTGGGGCAATTAATTTAAAGAATTGGGGTGTTGAAGGCCGTGGCAAAAGAAAGAATGCTGGGTGATCGTGAATGAATAGTAGCCATATTGGGAATGATAGTGAGGAGTGAGGCGCACGAGGCGGAAATGGAGGAATTGATATTTTATATTCGGATTGAGCACAGCGTGTAGGGATTTATTTATTTTAGGACCATTAGAGCCTTGTCACTTTAAATACTTTAAACGGATAACTCAATAACTCAACAAGTTTCCAGCACTTGAAGGGCATTTAAAATTCATCGATTTACTCAACGTGCTTACCTTTACCCTTTATTCTCACCCATTGGCCACATATTAGAAACGTACCAGAGCTAAATGTCATAACACATAAATACTCATCACTCCTCTGCAACTCCAACTACTCCAACAAACTCCAACTACAATGGAATTTTTCGACGCCTTATATGATGAAACAAAGTTTTAGGATTCGCTTTGCCTTCCGATTTTTGCGTATTACACAGGACATGAGGATCGTAGACGAGGCTGCAGGAAGCTATAAAATTTACTACTCGAGTCCCAGCTACTACATAATTACTAACCATCTCTGTCTCACGGCATGAGGCATTCACTCGACTCACCGCATTCTCGTCACGGCCCGTCATCGATTTCTATCATCGCATCTCATCCAAAAACAAAGAGGATAGGCTATTTTCTCATTGACAATAAAGATATCTTACGTTGGAGACGAGATTTCCCGAAAGATGAAATAAAACATTTATTCCTGAGAAAAGAATCGTACAGTTGATGCGGAAATCCTTTCTCTGGGAGTTAATCGTACTCAAAGAATGTGGCTGCCATAAAACCAGTCGAATCGAGTTTTCGTTTTGCGGGTTAAGTTAGTCATCGATGCAAAAGACTTTAGGGAGAGCTCACTCTATAAGGCAAAGGATCTTCAGCGAAATGACAGGAAATAGAAGTTGGATCCTACAATTTTCGACAGAATTTCGCCGGAGAAATGTTTAATGCCGAAACGCAATGGCCACAATTACAGTTCATTCGTGTTTCAGGTGGATAATGGACAACCGCTGGCTCTGCCTTTCTCGGAGATGACAGCTATTGTGAGAAGCGCACAGAATTTTTTATGGCTAGCTCACTTTCTTCGAGCCAAGAGAACTCAATTTCATGGAATCGTATGTAAGAGGACTTTCAACCCCAACCTAATCGACCCCACAGAGGTTTTTTGATGCATTTTGCAGGATACCACGCCTTTTGGGATGTATGTGTAGGGAAGAATGGAAGATAATACTTGGATCGAGACTGGAGAGGAAAAGTTAAATGCGGTACGGGAGAAAAGGAGGCTGGTCTCAGTAATGAAGAGAGGGGTACTTAAGTTAGTAGAAGATGCTCTGAGAGGGAAAGGGAATGTGGAAGGGGAAAGAACTTGGTGTGTGAGTGTAGGGAGACGGAGGAAAATAGATTCGTCCCGTGTAATATGATGAGATCAAGTTCTGAAAACTGGGATTCAAAAATTAATTTGGTGAAGAAAATGTAGTTTCATAGAAAAATAGATCAGAGGCAAAATCCACTGCATTAAGGCACTAGGCAAGCACAAACTGCGAGTCGAGTTTTAGTGAATTAATGTGATGATTTTGACTCAAAATTAGGAAATGTGTCATTCATATATATCCGTAGATATTTGAATCCGCGAATGATTACATGGATAAGCACTTTAATATATAAACGAGTGCTCGAATTAATACAATGGAAACTTCTTAAATGACTCTGTATATACTGGATAACCTGGCTGAATACACATGAATATGAGAACCCAAAAGAACCCGATAACCTAAAAAAAATCGGAGCATCTGGATGAATATCACTGTTTACATGCTACCGCAAGCGTACGCTCTGCTCTCGCACGGTTATCACTACCCTCGAGTATTCGGAATCTTGATGGTATCAGATGAATTTCTGAGTTCTACGGAGATGTTTGGTTAGCCACTTGAGTGAAATGACGAATCAACAAAGAAAAAACACCACCCATCAATATGACCCGAAACCTCAATGCTCTCATGAAATGAATCCACCTCTTCTCCGATCACTGGCATACCATTGATTCCTACCATGGTCTCGTCAATGGAATACCATTTATTGGTCCACAAAAGTCTACGCATGTCTTTATCCAATGGCGCATAATTGATGAGGCTTTGGGTAAAGTTATCTTTTCATGTACCCAACTAGGAGTTTATTTTGCATTAGGAGTTGCCCATCTATCTACTTTAAGGAGGTTGATCCGAAAAGTGAAAGTCATGTCATTTTATTTATATTTTCAGCATTTATAGAACTAAAGTTCCTCTATCTAATAAAGTAAAGATAATTATACCAACTTATACTCCTTTTTGCACAAATTGTATTTGAAATTACATGCGATTAACGGCGAGAATGGCCATCACATGGGAATATAACGTTTAAAAATACCAAAGTGACATGTCATTTTTTCAAAAAACTGATATTTTATGCGTAATGTCACAAGGAATAAAATGACACAAAAAAAGGCGTCAACCCGCCGTATTTTTCGCTAAATCCACCAATGACTGCGCTTATAGAAGACGAAATGCGTTAGTTGACTTCAAGTGGCGCTGCGGTCGCTCTAGCCAAAATGTATGGCGTATGAATAATATCATTACTAATGAGATATTAAAGAATATTTCAGAAAAATATTATAGCATAACCTTTGATAGTAATATTCTGGTGTTATACATTAGTAAATTCATTGAATACATGAATTTATTTCAGTAACGTAAATGTTGAATTGACTCCATCGTCGAGCTGATTAAAATTATCATAACAAATAAATCCTTCGACTTTCCATCGTATTTCTTGTGATACTAATGACCTTCACTAGCTAAGGTAATTTTCTTTGTGAAGTAAGGATCACTTAGCAGGCATATACTCGTACTTAAATTAATAAGATTCCTTATACAACTTGACTCAAGCAGTCGCGAGCCAATCTCCTTAATAACATATTGAATTACCAATCGTGTACTCTCCGTCATTCATTTTTTTCTCGGACTCATGGTAAGCACAGTTTCTATTTTTTTATGAAATTAACTATTAAATTGTTCCCAATATCTGAGTCCTTGCCCTGTTCAAATGACTTATCTACTTAAACATCAAAGTGCTATGGGTTCTTGTATTCAGGAGTATTCAACCAGGTATCCGAGTAATCGCCGGGCACTCAAGTAGTCGCCCGTATATTAACTCGGTTACCCATTTACTCATAGAGGTATTTATCTACTCACCTAATTAGCCATTTATTCATCAGATACTCATGCATTTATTCGGGTACCCAAATATAACTCAACCACTGCCGCACACTCTTCAAATGGCTCGCAAGGTAGTCGGAAAATGTAGTTATAAATATAGAATACGTATACGACACATTCATACTTCAAACTCACGTTCTCGGAACCGAAGTTAAATCCTATGCGGCATCGCCATCGTAATGGGAGCCCAAAGTGGCGAGTGCGCAGGTGGGAAAAGATAGGAAATAAGCAGCACAGACCCCGAATCGTCATTTGCGGTGAAAGCACTCGCTACGGGCGGACTGGAATGCCTCGATCCCTCGCGGGCATTTCTCCGACCGACTCGGGATACTCGCCAATCGATTTTTGCCCACCAAGTTTTTATCCGGCAGCGGCCTCCACTGCTTCCTGCATTTCGCTTCCATACCATCCCATCCCCTTCCTTGGACTGGTGATGGATTGCGCCGACCGACCAGCGGCCCCGAAAAGGACGAAAGCCTGGGAAATCCTCTCCTTCCTGACCATTTCCCTTTTTTGTCACTGGGGACGCGGCCGCTGACGTCGCTTCCCCCACCTCCATCCCACGGGGGTCGAGAAGAGAAAGAGATCGAAACATCACGGGTCGACACAACCCTTTGAGAAAAACGACGACTGCTATGTAAGATATCGAATAATTATTACACAAAAAACACTGCTCAACTCGAAGGTCGGTCTCATTGGTAAGGGAAGCTCTTCCTTCCTTTTCAACATCTCATCTACATAATACCCAGCAAGCCACTATAACTCATCATGCAAATTGCTTCATACAACACGAACTTATGATATCCCCTTTTATTATTATGGTGAAAAGAAAGAAAACAAATTGTGTATTAAAATGAAAAATTTCAAACATTACTTTGTGGATCCCTCTGTAAAGTGGAATTCATAAAAAGAGTATTTGAAAAGATTGCACGAACTGCTTCGAGTTAAATCCTAATCCTGGTAATCGCATATTGGGTTTTGCTGTAGTTACTTGTTCATACTACAGTTGAACTTAATACGCTAAGGAAACTCGGTAAATTTATTTGGAATACGGCCTCAAATTTCAAACCACCAGGCGAAACAGATTTTTACTATTACATTTTGCGCACTAATTTTCAACAATTAATTTTGGATGAGTAAAAAACTTTAGCACTTTTCCACAATATATTTAAAATAATAAAATTACACAACACGTGTTTCGGTTCACTCATGAGTGTACACTTGATGATGGCTTAGTAAGCCGAAACGCGTGTTGTGTAATTTTATTATTTTAAATATATTGTGGAAAAAAGCTAAAGTTTTTTACTCATCCAATATGTCTCACTTCCACTACGTGACGCCTGATACTGTGAATTAATTTTGGTTAAATACAGTGGCGTACGCAGATCTCCTTTTGGGGGGTTTCACTAATATTTATGTGCATAAAATGATATTTAGATTAGTATTCACTAAAACAATAATTAAATTAACATTCTCTTTTCGTGAAACCATTTCAACTATATTTTTCAGCGCAATAGGCAAAAGTCTAAACGCTAGTGCATAATATGCAAAATATAGTAAATTACGGGAATATTTGAACCCTAAACCTCCGGTCATTAGGCCACTGGTTAAATGGCAAAGAAGAATGGAGCTAAGCAATGCAATTGTAAAGCTTCACCAGGAGGACTTTCTCTATGGCGGTGACAAAGGTTAAGAAACGTTCAGTGAACCCCACTTTACAGTGTCGTCACCATCATCGTCTGAAACAGTAAGAAAAACTCTTTTAATCTCACTTTTAATGAATTACTCTTTACAGAAGATTTCAAAACGTTTTTTGAAACTATTTATGCCAATTTTCAATTTATTTTCTTTGACGTCATCATCATCATCGAGTAATGTGATGTCTGGAGGTCATTTGACACCGAGCAATAAATGACAGCTTGAAACAACGCCTAATGGAAAAACTGCATGGATAAAATTATTGCAAATAGAACAGCGGCTATTTTCCGCGCATTCGTTCATGTATTCGGGAAGTTTTTCACGTATATCGTCGCTTTACGTATCAGACATCACAATGCCAAGCATCGGGCAACATGAATTTAAAACGATATACCAGTGAAGAACTCGTGCTTTTTAAATTTTGAGTTTCGAGTTATGTCGAGAATTTAATCTACGTAACATCATGCCAGCCACCATAAAGGTACGTAACAGAGGTGAAATCATACCAAACATGCACCCACTACATATCATGCATAAAAAGGATTAGCAATAATATACTAGTCTAAACTTCAATTTTTAAAAAAGATAAAAATAGCAAAGCAAAGATGCAATAAAAAGCTGTTAGTTGGGTCGGCTTAAGGTAGGTCCTTGTAAAAACATGCAACTACCTATGATATTCATTGATACAATCGTATTGGATATATTTACCGCTATTCAAATCCCTAATTGTAGGAGGAAAGAATGACATTTTGAATCTGTCAGTTCGGCAATCAATTTCTCTGATTTTATGAACATGGTTTAGTCTACCATAGTAATTTGGGAGTTGGCAAAATATTTTTAACTTCATCAGTGAAAACATTATCTTGGCATTTATTGAAGAGATTAAGTCTAAATGTCAACCTACGACTCTTTCTTTACTCTCCAATAACGTCCATATACCTTTGTATTTCCCAATCCGCAGAGAAGAAGGACATCTTGGTAGTTAAACTGGCTAAAGCACTGAGCCGGAAATCAAGGGTAAACGGGTTCGGATTCTTGTCAAGATGAATGATTTTTTTCAATGAAGTAATCTTACTATTGCCGATATGATCTATTATTGCATCTTGTTATAAGCGGGAAAAATGGCAACATAAACCGCATATTTTTTGCATTATCTTTACAATTCAATCCACTAATATGGAGAGAAAAATGAGGATATCAACTTTTCTTCTGGTGTTGTCATGAACCCTTAATGTCTTTTAGACATGCTGGTAGTACTTCTCAAATATTCCGAGCATAAGAGGTTAAAATTGGAATTTTTAGTCTGTGTTCTGCATGACATCCATCTCATAAGGTAAGTAGTACTATATGTAAACATCAGTGCATATTTGATGAAACTCATCCCTTGCCATACACCCCCGAGGTGCCTTGCTCGGTATTCAGTAGATTTAGACGTGTAATATAACTTACGATAGTACTTGGGAGCTGTAAACTTATAGTAAACCTCTCCAGGAAAGCAACTCTCCAGAATATTTCACAATAGGTTTAGATTGTGCTTCAAACTTACAGCGTTTACCAAAACATTTGCGGCTGACCCATTTCACAGATGAGGTTACATTTGCATGGGCCACCGGGTACAGGACGTGCGCTTAGAGTCTGATTTCATAACGCAACTTGCCATCGTACTTTGTAGCCGTCAACTAATTGTAAACCTATCCCGTAACCTCCTGAACATTTTATGAGAGATTTAGGGCCACATACAGAAGCTCAACTACAGTCAATACTCTACTGTTTACTTCATAAAATCTCTGCTTCAAATTGGTGTACAGATTCTCACTGCAGAGGTCGTATTGCCTACCAGTTTTGCGCAACGAAGTATCTGTATACCGCTTCGAATCATATCGAGGTATATCTGCACACAATTTTGAAGTCGTAATAGAGATCTGAAGACGTATGCAGTAGAATAGAGACTGTAGTTGAAATCCCGAGTACGGCTCTTAATCTGTGCTTCAAAGAGCGTTTCCCAAACCATTCCCGATCGACCTGTTCCATCCAAGGGACTGCATATGCACGGGTGACACATCAGGCGCAGGGATTCGGGTTAGAAAGAAGTGAAGTGCGTCGCTGAGTGGAGCGGAGGCGAGGAGGAAAGTGGGCGTGGAAGCAGGAGGGGGTTTGAGGGGTGCTCGCGAGCCGTTGGCGCCGAGCTGACAGGCGCCGTGGGCCGCCCACCGAGGGAGAGGAACCGCGCCGGGCAACCTGCTTGGTGGGCCGACTCCCACCTTCTGCCCAACTCACACCCACGCGGGGCCAGCGACGAACAACACTCCAAAGACGTTGACGGAGTATCGCGCGCAATCCAATTTGTCACGGAAGAACGGGGAATAGAATGTCACGCCCCCGACACGCGAGTTTGACATGAAACCCGATCTGAACTAAATCCCATACAGCAGTAAATAGGAATGGCAAGCATAAAAGGGTTCGGAATTGGAAGTGGTTTGACTGCTATATTACGCCATTTCTCCAAACTTGATATAGGTAAATTAATGACAAAATAACTTCTATTTACGTCATTGGTGTTATGACACCCGCATCAGAATTCCGTAGAATTCACGAGCATAAAGCTGGTCTCAACACATTCCCTTTAAAAGCAACATCATTAATTTAAACAGCATACCTTAGCACATAAAAAATATTTTATCTACTTTATTTTAAAACCTAATATTAATATTTAAAATTAATAAGCATACTCTCTCCACACCATACTATATTTCGGCAACCAGAATTAAAACACAAGTTCCATTTCTGTCGCATGACAGGAGAAGGTTTTCCGTTAATTTCAAACGTCGACTATCTGTTTCACATTGCCAATTGCTTTCTTTCAAATGCGTTGATCTTTAATATCAGTGAATGGTGGTGTTTCAGGCAATAACAGGTGAAGTAGGTCATGAATTTAATATCTTTTTATTCAAATGTATCAACCATACTTCACCGAGGCGAGGGAAAAGATACTATACATTTACTTACAATGTACCACAACATTTCAAAACATTAGATTCTGAATGAGTTTCCAATCATTTATGCTTCATCAGAATAATTTCAACATTTTTTTATTTATATTTTCTGTTCGTTCATTTGGACGTATAAAATAATGTAATTTCGTCGCGAACAAGCTTATAATGCAATGTGCGCGAACAAGTGTTACGATGAATGCGAACAAGTGTTATGCTCTTCTTTTTGGAGATTTTTCAGAAATACGTTTAGATATAAAATTCAATATTCATTAGTGCAATCACGCTTTTATATTAGTTTTTTTGTCTTTCAAAGTCCACTTAGTTGAATAAATCACTTTTATTGGCAATAACTATGATCTTAGTATAATAAATAGCATGGAAATGTAGTCTAAGATCGTTTGAGTTAACCGTACAATTTAATTAAAGTTCCTGTAAATTTAAAAAATTCAATATTTAATAGAAGATCCTTGACAACTCTTCTTCTCGAAACGTTGGAACAGACATGTGAAGAGACAGAAGATGGATGACAGAAGAATCGAGTAAGGAGCCGTGTAAAACCGATCTTAGGATTTACTGACGAGTGAAGAAAATGACGATGATGCTATTAATGAATATTTACGCGTTTTATAAAATGCATTCATTATCACGAGTCATGAATCCTTTGACGCAACTTTTCACTCCAATCTCTAATCAGCTAGCCTATTCATCTTTGCGTAATTCTTCTTTTTCAAATCCTTCACTTTGATACCTCATACGAGACCTTCCTTCACCATTCTTCCCATTCATTCGTCCCTCGATAATTAGGGCATCATGTCTCACAATATGGCTGATTAAATTCTCCCGTCTGCTCCTTAATGTTTTTAACAGACTTCTCTTTTACTCCCACTCTCCTTACGACGTCTAGTTAGTCATTCGGTCAATTCAATTTAAGTTCAACATTATTCTAAAACAAAATGTGTTAGTCGTTCATATTTGGTGAAAAATAATTTATATCTAAGCCGTTTTATCGCAGAATTAGGGGGAAAAGTCATATTTCGATATTTTTTTTTCAAACCTTTACATGCATTGGTACTTTTATGTGTTGATTAGAAAAGACTTTTTGGAGGTATCAAAAACGAGCGAATAGCGTACCATGCATAAAATCATCTACACGTATATGACACGTAGCGAAATTGAGGGACACAACTTCCAGTTCATCTAACCATCTTCCTCATGCTAAAACATTCAATTCGACAGAAAAGGAAGGATATACAGAAGAGGAGTTTTGAAAGTTTTACACTCTTTGCATCCCGTTAATTCCCCTTGGAGGCATATTGGAAGGGGATACTCGAGAATCCAAGCACAGCTGCCACACTGAATTACCGCCTATCCTTACAATGGGGTCACTCCTTCCAACACCTTACTCTGCAGATAAGATCGGAAACACAACTATATCCACCGCATATATTCTCACCGCTTTAATACAATGTGCGGGAAGACCTAAGCTTTCTCGCACATGCTTACTCCGCTTAGAGAAAATAAATATCCCATAAAATAGTGGCTACTTTCATCGTGTTGATTAACATCAATACTCGAGGCACATACAAATGACAAGGATGGAGGCATTGAGGGGATAAATGGGCAACGGGAGTTTTGGATAATTCTACCAGGATCAATGGTGTGTCAATAGTCCCAGCCACGTCAGGTGAAACATTTTATTTTATGAAGCATTACAATTTTAAATGGAGAAATGCTTAAACTGAAAATGAAAATGACTTTTAAATCTGAGATTTATTTTGTCGATAATATACAATAAATTCAAATGTGAGTAATCAGCTTGATATTGGTGATAAGATATTTCATATCATAGATATTTTTCCAGTTTGATCAGCATTTAATACATCAAGTGTACTCTCTTTACACACTTTTTCACTAAGTTCTTTGGCTCAGCAGACATACTACCTCCCTTAATCTTAGTTTAAAATATCCGATTCCCCCTTGTCCCTTTCTGTTCTCCCACATTAAACCCTTTACCCCAGCGTTTCCCTCTTTATGGACTACGCTTGGAATTGGTGTGGGGGGTGCGGAGCCTGCGTGTACCCCTGATAGAGACCCAGTGAGTTAAACCAGAGGCAGCAATGAAAGTTGCCCATGGTAAGGCTAGATAGGTTGAGGATGGATAGATAGATAGAAGATTTATTGTTTTTAGGCACGCCCTATAAGAACAAGTACAACTGACTGAAGAATTTGCTCTGGCCTTTTACCTAATTTTTACCAGACATAAAATAAAAAACTATAAATAAAAAAACTAAATGGTTATCAATACAACATCAGACACTGTAAACATGTCTAACTACAAAAAAACTGCACAATTTTATACTGGTTAATTGTAATTTGAAATTGCATTTTACATACATGAGCCAATGAAAGTGCAAAACTACAAGAATTTGAACCATTATAAGTCGATTGCATTTAACATTCATAATTTTATTTAATAATTCAACGTAATTTTTTAACATATTTTTTCATAATTTTTACGTTGCTGAATAATGTTTAGGTGTGTCGATAGAATTATTATTATTAGTTTCCTATCGGTGAAGGTAGGTCTACATGGACATTTAATTCATCCCAAACCCCTACATTTCACTCGATGTCCCTCTTCAGCCCCTCATACACTCTCATTCTATCCTCATTCTATCAAAGTGCATGAATCTGCCACACATAGTGACAATTCTGTTAGGCGAATTATTAGGTCAATTGATGAATGGAATTCAAAGAAGAGTAGGAATAGTCTATCAAAAATACCCTAAATGTAGAAAACTATCAAAATCATAACGACTCTAAACGTTTGCAGACCTTGGAACAGGTTTCTTTCAAAGCATTTCGTTATGTCCCACCAAGTATCGCAGCATGCATACTTATACGCCGTTCTATACCGTAGTATTCTCCTCCTCTCTCTTCCCCGCTTACCCAACGCTCTTCCCTCAATCACTTCCTTCAAAACACCACCGCCCTTTATAACTTTCTCATTCCACAGTTTCTGCCTTCGCCTAAGACCTTCTCCAAACCCACAGCAGATAGAATACCCAACTTTAAATCTTCGGTATTAGCATTATATATTCATACAATTTTGTTTTGAAGAATTCAACTGACAAATTTTGTTTCACAAGTATAAGGAGAGAGTTCCAAAATTTTGTTGAGGCTATTTGGAATGAATTTGAGGTTGGTGGTGCGGTGACTAGGGCAATAAAAAATCTGGATTTGATCTGATGAAATGAATCAAGCATAGGGTTTTATTTATCAAACATTAACAATGGATAATGTGAACTTTTGTTTTCGAATATTTAGCATTTAAACACTCTCAAGAAGTATTTTCTTCTATTTTGTACCATCAACCACCTTAGCTGTTTGAGGAAACTTTTGTTTGAAAGGATAGGAGCCATAAATGTAACCCACATACCGTGATCGCATCGCCTATTCTTCAATGAGGCGTCTGACCACAGTGGTGTGACCTTCAAGTAGATTTGTCGATTGCCATATTAGAGAGGAGAAGAGAAAGCAAGATGCAGAGGCAAGCTAGGAAGAATGGAAAACAGGGATAACAAAAGCACCTGGTAAAACGGTAAAAGCAAAGGATGAGCGAAGAAATGGTTTAGGAAAAGAATGCCTGAAAAATTAAAAGAACGTAAATAATGATGTGGGTAGGAGGAAGTACGACTAATAGAGTAGTAAAATTAGGTGAGAGGCAAAGAAAGCAAGGGAGGCTTGAAGGAAACTATAATGCGATGAAATGGAAAATTTAAAGGGAGAGGAAGGAATTTCACGGCACGTTAAGACAAATTTGACTTGCTATTCGCCAGTTAGGTAATAAAAACCATTCCATACATTAAGGATATATCAGGAAAAAATTTTAGGTTCAAAATAGATTCAGGCTTCGTGAAAAGAATAATTGGGGAAGCTAAATAATGGAAATATAGATCTGGGCGGGCAGACTTAGAAAACGATGAAAAGGAGTAAAACGAAGGCATAAAATAAGATTAGATTAGAAGTGCAAAGGCAAACACAGGTAGAACAGTTTTGCTATCTAGGTGTCATATTAGATGAATGCGGGCATAGTAACAATTGTGTTCGGCGAATTATAGTCAATTGATGAATGGAATTCAAAGAAGAGTAGGAATAATCTATCAAAAATACCCTAAATGTAGAAAACTATCAAAACCCTAACGTCTCTAAACGTTTGCAGACCTTGGAACCGGTTTCTTTCAAAGCATTTCGTTTTGCTCCACCAAGTATCGTAGCATGCGTACTTACACGCCGTTGTGTACCGTAGTACTCAAACTAAACATTTCAACAGACCATTCACAAATGGAAATACTTGAATTGATAAACAAACTAGAACACATTATGTACAAAAGAGTGCATTTTACTTACGACAGCTGTATGTTGAGAGGTAATTGGATACTGTTAAAAAAATATTTTTGGAAGGTTGGCATTTTTTTCTAGGATTAGTAACTGGCTGTGACTACACTTAGTGAAACGCTTCTTTATTCTCCTCGACAGCTCTCAATAAACAATGGCAATTACTTACTTGACTCCCCAATGTACCATCTGTTTCTTTCAGTAACCTTCTCTCTTCTCCGACTATATCCATCAACACCTCATTAATCTAATTTTATTCCAACATCACATTAACCGTAGATTTCGAAAAATTGAATATGCGAAATGAAAGAACGCTAGAAAAACTAAGTTTTTTTTAACTATACAGCAGACTGGAGGTGCATTCATCCCATACCTCGATAATGCGATTAACGACACTTTGAATAAACTAGAAATTACCAAGTGAGGATATTTCATGCCACACCATTGTAGACACCTTCTTTCCGTTATTAAAAAACCAATATTTTCAACCTATATTATAAATTATGGGGTTGTGGTGGCCTAGTGGGTAGAGCACTGGGCTACTGACCGAAGGATCCCGGGTTTCAATCCCGGGCAAGAGCCTTTCTGGACGGTAATAAGTGTTTCTCAGACCAATAAATATATTAGCATCATTTATTTCAACTGTCAACAGAAATTACTAGTGTTCTACCACTTACACAAATCCTCTGGATTCTCTTGTTAACCACACACTACTTTTCTTCAAATATTTGCTATTGTTTGAGCCACAATTTTTTTGTGTTTTTTCACAATTCTTATTCTTCATTTTTAACCCATTCCTATTTCATTAATTTTTATTAAAGAACATGCTTTCAGATTATGATCAAAAGAAGCAGGCCCAAGGGCAAGTAATTAATTTTTTGACAACAATATTTTTCCTTGGAAGCCTTTCCAAAACTCAGGGTGTGCGGGACACAAAAGAGTATGGCTTACTAGAGAAAACACGGAAGATTAAATTATAAAATGGCAAATTGGTAAAATTGAAGAGAGTTTTTCCAACTCTGGGCACTCACTGGTACTGGTACTCACTCAACTGTCACATAATACCATGCATGCCAACATATAGGTGTGTGGCAGGGGGGTGAATGTTCACCATACATGCACAACCTATCAGGCACTTTTAAAAATATTTAAAGAGTAGAGGAAGGATGTATAGACGTGCTGTTGGTGGGGTAAGCTAAAATTATTTATATCACAGATATGCAACTATCTGTGCTACCTATTGATACACTTATTCATATATTATCATAGAGTAAGTTAATGCATAATATCAACGAATATAATCACCGCTATTCAGATTCCCTACAGTATTATGAAAAAAACTCCTTTACACTGTAAAAAGTAGATCTGATTTTAAGGTACAAAAGCGATCTGAATTTCAGATGCAACAATTTTAAGACAGGGTATGTTGAATTTCAGCAGTAATATCTTGTCTAAAAATAAGGCAGGTGAACGACTGAAAATCAGACCATCCAGAATCCTGCTCCCTCTGCTTCCTGCTTAACTGCTCCTGTACCAACCATTCATGTTCCTGCCTCTTCCGTACCTTAAATCCGTGTTCCTGCCTTACAACCAGACAGCGCTTAAATTCAGATCGCACTGAAAATCAGATCAACTTTTTACAGTGTAATATGTCTGTTAGACAATCAATTTCCCTAATTTTATATTTATGACCGTGTCTACCATAGTTCAAGAGTTCGCAAAAAGTGTATAACATGATAAGTAAAATTATTGTGTTGGAAAGTTATTTCTCAAATCAAAATATGCAACAATGGCAAAGGGACTACTACCGTGACTCCTGTCGCTAAGATTAGAACGACCATGAGAGCAAGGAAGGCTGCACCGAACAGCCTCGATGGCCTCTTCCCCTTATAGCTCCGCTCGCCTGCCAAGGGAAAGGAGGGATTCGAAGCCGAGACCTCCTCCTCGCGGCTACGCAGCCATAAAAGGTCTCGTGAAAGCTTCGTTCGCCCTCCCCCTCCCCCCAACCACATCTTTTCTTCTTCCGGCCACCGCTTACAGGCGTGAGAAGCCGAGAACGCTGCCCCCAGCACAGTACATCACTCGGTGCACCACCGTCTGGCAGTCCAAGCATTTCCCTCTCAGCGACGGAACAAGGTGACCCTATGCGGGGTTCCTCATGGCGCAGATGAATGTTATACCATTAGTTTTCATCATACCAACCTCCACTTTACAAAGTAATTAGTTCTATAGAGATGAGGCCAGAATTAAAAAGCCACCTTAATTTCCCTAAGTTTTGCTTTGATGCTGTCATTACATTTTTCTCGGCCCCATGACTTTTCGAAGTGAATCCTGATAATTTTTCACCGAAAGTTCTCGATTTTTACTGATCAGAGTAACAATTTTAATGGGGTAACTCCAACAGTCTCGTAGCATCATGAGTGATCCGCAATCTGCGGAGGAATTAGGGGATTTTCAATCTAAGGTCATATGTTTCGATCACCTCAATAACTAGTACCGGATTTTATGAGCTCTCTCACAGTATTGATTTTGGGGCAATTTATACTGCAGAAATTGACCTATCTCTATCGAAATAGTTTTGCACTTTTGATATTTGAGGGAAAGATTCAACAGTTCAAAACCCTATTGTAGTAATTAAAATGGGTTTTATATTCTTGATATGCATGGTTGGAGAAGGTTCACCCCCTGCCACACACCCATGTAGTAACATGCAGAATATTTTGTTAATATAGATACATATTAATGCTTAAATAAATCATGATCATCGGTCAACAATCCTATGATGGGTTAAACGCAGCCCTCCATTCGATTCTTCTAACCGCAAACCTCTTCATATTAACGTAATACCTCCCTTTCACATCCTTCACGACCTCTTCCATGCATCTCATACCGTTTTTTTTTCATTTTTCCAATTCCATTTTTCCCAATCACTTTTCCCTGGACGATTTCCTTCATCAGGCCATTGTGTCTTAAGATACGGCCGATTAGGTTGTTCCGTCTTTTTCTGAGGGTATTGAGAAGACTTCTCTTTTCTCCCACTCATATTAAGACTTCATCGTTTGTCAAGTGGTCAATCCATCTTATCTTCATCATTCTTCGGTAGCACCACATTTAGAATGCTTCCACTCTTTTCTTCTCCGCTGCTGTCATCGTCCATGCTTCACTGTCGTAAATAAGCATGCTCCATATATACGTTCTGATGAATTGTTTCCTCCCTTCTAAGCTTATATTCCCAGCTGTAAGTAAATTCTTCTTTTGAAAGAATGCCCTCTTTGCCTGAGCTTTTCTACTGACTATTTATTTCTTGGTTTGTCCATCGTTGGTTACCCGGCTTCCCAGGTAACAGAACTCTTTCACCTCTTCCACCAAGTTTTTGTTTTCCTAGTTTAACGTTGGTTTTGGCCTCTTCTCTCTTGCTGAACACTTTGTCTACTTCTTATTGATCTTCAGCTGATATCTGGCCATTGCCCTTTTTATGATTATTAGAATCTTATTCAGATTCCTCTGTGCCTCTGCTATGACTGCTATGTCATCAGCCAATTGCAATATGCTAATTTTGTCTCCGTGAATATTCACTCCAGAAGACTTCTCTTTGATTTAATGGATGGTTCTCTCGATGTAAACATTAAAAATTACAGGAGACAGTACACAGCCTAGTCTCACTCCTTTCCTTATTCTCGCTTCTTTACAGCTGGCTCCAGATTTAATCATAGCTAATTGGTTTTTATACAAACTTTAGATAATTCTTCAGCCATTTTACGGCAAACCAATTCCTTTCATAATTCCAAGTATTGAATTGTATTCCAATGGTTCAAAAACCTTCTCTAAATCCACAAATACACTGAATGTCAGTTTGATCTCCTGTATTCTCTTCTCTATGAGCAATATTGCTTCTCTTTTACCCTTACTTTTCCTGAATCCGAATTGATCTTCATCCAGGAACTCCTCTGCTTTTTGTTCTATTCTTCTGTAGATGACCTGAGTAATATGACCGATATCTTTGATGCATGTGTGGTCAGGCTTTTAGTACTAAAATTTTCGAATTTCTCCCTTCTCTTCTTTTTGGGAAAAGGAATGATGGCGTTTTGCTCGAAGTGCCTGGAATTTCTCCTATTGAATACATGTCGCAAATGGTTTTATTAAGGTGGGTTAATGTCTTCTGCCCTGCATTTTTTATTTGTTCAGCGGGTATAGCACCAATTCCAGAAGCCTTATTCATCATCACATTTGAATTGCATGCTGCTTAGTTTCCATTGGTGAGTATAGTTTACTTGGCAGCAAAACACGTAAGAAACAGGTACTAGCTTGTGCAGTATTAAAAAATAGAATGTCCCATGAAGTCCCAAGTACGGCAAGCATTTCAATTCCCGATGACTGATCCTTTGAAATCTTAATCGTGTTTATTCTGAAGGTAGAAAATGGGAACTTACTTGATAATGTCACTAAATTTTTCTCTTATTTTTAAATACATATACATATGATTAATACTTCCTCCGCACTATACTATACGTATTTAGATACATACATCAGAGAAAAAAGAGGAGTATATATAGCAATTACAGTAAATACTCTGATTAACTAACAAAACACGGCAACATGAAGTACATATACGCATCATTATAGCATCAACACAAGATAAATTAATTACTTTCCCCGGATAGAATATAGATGCATGAAATCACGCAAAAATGGTTGATCACAGTTATATATCGCTAAGAAATTTTAATTAAGAAACCAGCCCAGAACAATTTCTGTTTGACGGGCCCTTCCTTATTACAAAATCAAACAACGCGCAAATACCAGATGTGGCAATTAGTCCAACGACTTTCCATTTGCCATGAATTTGGGTTAAGCTAATTTGCATTCGTAATCGCTACACCATATTATTGACCACGATGATAGAAGAAAGTCTAAAAAAATTGGCTTCAAAGGGAAAGAATATTATAAATAAATTTCTAAAAAATCATTTGGCTTCAATGAGAAAGACTGTTATATTCCATTTGCAAAAATACGAGAGCATAAATCGAATTCTTTCTCTTCGGTCTTTTTTGACGATAAATGCTTTTATCTTATTACAGCAGTAAGCATGCGAATTCTGAGATTAAATTAAATTTATAACGCAATCTATCATAAATATTGCTCCTGGTAGGGTCAACCATGCCAGATAGGTCGAAGGGAAGGAGCCTAACGAAAGGTAGTCCACGTACCGTACTCGTAGTGTCTGTTCCTCAGTGAGGCGGCTGTGAGAAGGCGTCTGACCCCAGTGGGCGGCCTATCAAGTGATAGTGTCACGTTAGAAACACTATTGAGGCAGGCAACGGGAAATCACCTCAATTAAACTCTCCCAAGAACACAATGGACTTGAACAATAGAGAATTGAATCCTGTCAACTACGGGGCCCGGGACCAAATTAGTGGGACGGGTGTCGTTCCCGGCAGCAGGGTAAGCAAGGACTCTGCGGTCGCCATCTCACAAAATCTCACGAAAAGAAAGACGGCAGCAGCAGTAGTGAAGAAGTAAGCAGAGTAGAGAGAGCGACAACCGGGACATGGAACGTTAGGACGATGTTAAGGGCAGGAAAACTAGGTAACATTAAGCGTGAAATGGACAGTGGGGAGATCAATTTGTTGGGATGGAGCGAAGTAAGATGGAGAGACCAGCAGTTGTATTGAATGCAACATTAGGAAAAGCGTAATGAACGTGGAACAGGTAAGCGATAGAATACTAGCTATCGAAATCAAAGCGAAGCCGGCGAATGAAGTCGTAGTACAGGTATACCTACATGCCGACAGGGGGACATAGAGAAGAAGAAGAAGACGAAGTATATGACCAGTTGAAAGAATTAATCGGGAAAGTCAAGGGCAGGAAGAACCTAATACTTTACGTTTACGAAAGAAATTTGATAGAAGAAATTAGGAGAAGGCAGAAGGTGTAAATGGAAAAGGTAATAAGAGGGGATGGTGTTTTGAAGGAGGTGATTAAGGGAAGAGCGTTGGGTGAGCGGGGAAGGGGGAGGAGAAGAACGGGTAGTTGGATGTAATGATGGGTGGCAGGAGGTATGAGGGGCTGAAGAGGGACATCGTGTGAAATTTAGGGAGTAGGAAGAATTAAATTTCATGTAAACCAACCTTCACCGGTAGAATACTAATAATAATAATAATACTAATCTATCATTTTTTGTGCCATGGCATGCGACATGATGTGCAATGGCATGACATGGTTGTCATTTCTGTCTTTGACTCAATTGCAGCAAAATGTAACTTTTACGTAGAAAATCAATGCTCAATCGTGGAATTTTGTAGTCCAAAAGTTTTGGCGACGTGGCGATAAACCGGGTAAATTGCGGATAATACATCAAAAAGTGAGACAAAACTGACCAGAATAATAGTAAAAATGGCAAACAGCGATGGTAAATGTCTACTCTCTGTTTTGCCTCAATACAAGCGTTGGTTTCTATTCATTTGCTCCTTTAATAATTTTCTCTCAAGAAACGAATTGAAAAATTTTCTGCCCGAAAACCGAACCAATTTAATTCTTCATTACGTGCGTTATGTTTGCTTTACCAGCGAATTACGAACGATCAATTGTGAAGCTTAGGTATTTAATACGGAGAATTATTGTAGAGATATGATACAAACGTCCTTTAATATAATTCTGCGTGACTCTTCCTGTTGGACTTAATTATATCATTTATAGAAATAGAAGCCTAAGCTTCTCTCAGCAATACAGACAGTCTGATCAGAATGAATTCTCTGTAGAACTGGCAGCTATAAATCTTAAGATAAATCCGGAATATCACGATCGATTCGATCATGGAATGAGTAGAGAGATAGACTGCTGTAGGAATACATTAAATTCCTTTCATCTGAAGAATAATTATAGATCATAATAGACATTATAATAACAGAGTAAGTACGTGTTGTAAACGCAGCATAACTCTTACCTGTCTAAATCATACTGTTTATAAAATTACACTAGACTCTAATCAACATAATGTATGCGGGGAATGTGATTGTATTAGGAGCGAAATGATTTATCATGTATTGTTAAGATGAATACTCAGCAATCACTTTCGAGCGTTCCTCTCTGTTTGTGTGATCCACGCCAGCAAGGATGCGCCTAGAAATATTGCAGTTAAGCACGGGAGAACTGGGTGTCCACGATCTGCCACAATATGGAACGAATTATTGAGTAAATATATACATAATAAATTTACAATTAATATCTTATCTGAATTTCAAAACAGTATTTTTACTCATGACTTTGAAAATATTTTGTGTCTGCAATATACTACTTATACTGGGCCATGATCATAAAATTAGATAAATAAATTGCCAAACTGACGTATTCAAAATGTCCTTCTTTCCTCATACAATAAGGGATATGAATAGCGGTAAATATAGCCAATATTATAAATACGAGTGTATCAATGGATAGCAGAGGTGGTTGCATGTTGTTATAATGATTTTAAGCTAACCCAACTAACAGCTTTGCATGCTTCCTTTGCAATTTTAATATTTTTTTTAAATTGTGAAGTCTAGACTAGAATATAATTACTAATCCATTTTGTGCATGCTATTTAATGCATGTTTGGTGTAAATTCACCCCCTGCCACGCACCTTTATGATGGCCTGCAGGGTATTACGTAGGTGTCAAAATGTTCTTTACTCGAATAACATATGTAAACCACATCATTGCATGATTAAATGTAAAAAACATCGAGGAGAATTCAAAAACATACTTGACTCAGTGATCAAACATATATTCCTTATTTTCCGGTCACATAGTCGCGCGAGCAGGAGCTCGCAGGGAATAACAAGTATATCTTATTATGGCGTAATATACGCAAACATATCTTTCAGTTAAATGCACCAAGTGAAAGCTTAAAAGGTATTCACACCCTCTATGAGGCTTGCAAGGTGCACTGCAGATATAGACGCACAGGCACGTAGCCAGAGGGCCACCCCTGAATTTTTTTCCCCAATAATTTTGTTGGGCATATTTTAACTGGTCATGATAATCCGGATTACATTGCGCATTATTCAAGTGTTAAGTGCCTTGAAACGTGATCACTACTTTGATGCATGTGAGTGGTTAATAATTATTCATTTCATTCTGATGTGTGCATGTGTATAACTTCTGTTCTGGGGCCAGTCAAATTAACTGCTTCATAACAAGGTAAGCAGTGGACTTTACCAGTGAGAAGAGATAGGAATGGGTACTGTGAAAGTAACCGCTGGAAGCGCTGGAAATTGAGTAAAATTAACTAAGATTTGTAATCGGAACCAAACGGGGAGGGCTGATTTGTTTCGAGTTACGCTACACTAGACTTAGCCCCGCCCGAAGCAAATTTCTGGCTACGTGCCTGTAGGAGTATGAACAAAACAGAGGAAATTCATTTGAACGTGAAAATTAATTCCGAAAAAAGAGACATTATGTCTAAAAGAGTATCTTTTTGCTCTCACCCAGCTAGAGTGAGGGTAGTGAAGGGATATAATACAATGAGGGTGAAAATCTTACGACATAAAAACTGGGTATCAGAAGGTAATACGTCGTGATAAGAGAACCATTACCTCCAGATTTGGCTTAACGTCGGTAGCAAGAAACGTTCAAACTGAACATAAAAGGAGCAAAAGATTCTGATTTTTGGAAATTCATTTTGTACATAATTATAAGTCATTCAAAAAATAATTAGCCTAATTTTCACTCCCATTATGACTTTTTCATACTAGAGGAAACGTAAAAATTGCTCATGTACTTCTCTACATTGCACGAGAAAACACGTGTAAAAATCTATGTAACTTAATCTTTGGGGGCTTGGGAAAGTAGTTGAAGGCAATTACCTAAGCATATAAACATTTGATCTAATTCACGATGCCTTAATTGCTACCAAAACAACAAAGTTTTAAACTTCGAACCTCCGAGTTCGTTCAGGAGTGGTCATAAATTTCAGTGAAATTAAATTCTGTGTGTTCTCTTTTGTTCTCGGGTGCAGTGGACGTCAAATACATCGCCTTCCGACCTACGACAAGTTCTGGGTCGTGCCGCTATAATTATAAAGGAGGTCACTTCGAAGTCTTAACTGGCTGGGGCAGATACCAAATAAGAACCACTCTGTGTTGATGTTGATGGAAGACTGAGCGCTGGAGAAATATACCTGGAAAGGTCATTGGCGAGAGCTGCAGCCTGGAATACCTACTCCCCACTGCCCTCCGAATAAACGGCCGCTTGACGGCCACTTTGAGGTGCTCGAATGTTACGGAGGAGGTTATAATGTACTGCAGGGGGCATTGCAGCAGATCTGTGAAGCCAGTGGCCATCTTGATAGGCACGGGAATACGAGATTCCTAAGCGCAACACTCGTACGAATGAAGTTGTTTTTTACGCGGTAAAAATTCGGATAGTAAGATGAATTATGGAATGTATTTTTGACACTCGCCAAAGAAAAAAGTGCGCTAGCATGCCAGCAATCACCAAATTCATAGTTTCAATAGGTTAAACTAGAAAAGTTTAAGAAATAAAATTTAATCCCATAAAATGCATTCATACGGCCCCAAAATAGTCTTACAAAGATTAACTGATGCCACTTCGTTGAAATTTGGGTACGATTTCATTATTACTTATATTTTAATAGATATGCAGTCTCCGTAAGAGGACTTTTAAAACACAGTGTTTTGTACGGAGTAGATGGGGCCTAATCCTTCCCACGTGTCTCCATTCTGGCTTCATTGTTACCTATCTATTAGCTAGCATGCCAATGCCTCCTCCAGCGTATTCTAATCTCCTTGTGTATTATCCATAGGCAGTTCTATTCACCCGTCATAGCCGATCAATAAATACTTAATTGAATAATTTTATCTCTGGTGGTTCAAAATGATGGAAATAACATTTTCTGAGAGCCATATATTGCAGAATACTGTGGTGTACTTATGCATCGTTTATCAATGGCCGATTGGCTCATGACGTTCATAACCGTAGCATGAGTCATCTTACGATCAAATAGTATCATATTGCTATTATCGATTGAGAAATAATTATCTTACTGACCTGAAGATGTCCTGCAATGGTGAGGAAACATCGTCTGATCAATGACCATTTCTCAAAGGATTGTCCTATTTTCATCGGTAGTTCCAAGGTGCCCCGTCGTTACAGGCTCCTTATACTTGAAGGATAGGTGGGTGTAGAAGGGATTTTGAGGGAACGGAGAAAGTAAGAAGAGAAAACCCTGTGCCTCCAAGAGCCTGTTCTTAACTAAAGGCGCCAAAGGACTCAAAAGTTTCAAGTCCTATCCGACGGACATGGTACAGAACAACACAAGGTTCAAGTTGGTATTGTAATGAATTATTATTTGGGGATTGAACTTGGGTTCTCAAGATAAGGAAGCCAGTATACACACTTTAATACCTACATACAAGCAATACCCTGCAAGCCACCAGGAGAATGTGTGGCAGGGGGTGAAGATCAAACATGCACTATTGACATGCCACTAGGCTACTAAATGGAAACTTGTTAGATAATAGGGTCACATGCAGCTAGATTGTTAGTATCTACGAAGTGATAAAGGGGTTATTGGTTAAAATGGTATTTATCTAAATATTTTTATGTGTTTAATTACCATGCATGGGTAAGTAATGTAATAATACCCCCAGTATCATCCCGGAGAAGCAAAATAACACCACCGCTACACGCACCGTCTTCTGTAGAAATCATTACGATATTTATATCTCTATGAAGATAAAATCGGAAGGATTAGCATCAATGTATGCATCTCAAATCACGCCTAATGGACCATGCATTTATCTAAATGAGCCGACCATGACCGAACACGGGAATTCTGTAAATGCTTCCCAACCCTTCCAAGCGATTACCGCCGCTGGCTCGTTAGCATATTGTGGCGCGTTGGAAAGGGGTAGGGAATCAGGCCAGCGAGTGCCATGTGCTTGGGTGCGCGTAAAAACAAACGAACACTACAAGAGAGAGGTCCGATTTGGGAGAGCGAGCCGATATGCACTCTCACTTCCTTTCCACCCTCGACACCCGATGAAAACCATTCGTTTAAAAAGAGGGGCTGGAGAGCGCAAAGCCATTTATAACTAGGTTTCGCTGATTTTTAAATCTATTTTCAAATTTCGAGAACTGGATCACATCGATTATTACAACTGAAGAATTGACCACCTTTCCAGGTCATATTTAATTATAGCCCTTATTCTTTGAATTTTGTTTTTATTTGAATCTATAAAGGTTGACTTGATTCCGTTCTCAAGAGACGTGAACGCAGTCACGGCTAGAAATCAATCGAGCTTGAGGATTTCAGTTTCCAACATAAAAGTACTCCACTGAGATGAAGTCTGTCGCTGCAATTAATAGGTACTTGAGTAATCAGGGTGAAAGAGAGTAAACTATCACTAGCAGATAGGTACTCAAATGAATTATGTACTCTATATTTTTGAACCTGCAACATCGTACATTCTGCAAGATGGCACCGATGTGGCGTAGGTAGTTAATTTTTCACAGCGACCGTAACAAATGGAGTCGTTTTCAAACTATCTGTCCAACTTCGAGCGTTTCCTCTCTACATGAAGTACTGTAATTTTCTTGCAAAATGTTTTTTATTTGACTTACTTGCCAGGCTTCTATTTTAAGTAAATTTCATGGACCAGGTGACGCATGCAAGATTGATTTCCATTAAAAGAGCCAGCAACGTTCCACAATATCTCTGCTTCCTGAGGTGCTGACTGTTTGGTACTTTACTCTGACAAAACATTGACAACTACGCTCCTAATTCGTGTACGGCACTTAAAATTGTTTTTGTTTCATATTCAAGGAGAGAATCAGTAAAATTATTATTCTGTGTTTTTGAGAAAAGAGTTTATGAATGAAATACAGTTGACAACAGCTTTCGGGCAATCACGTTCAGCGGGAATACAAATAAAGTCTTTTGGATCGGAAAACCTGCTCTTAGCGAAAGGCTCCAAGGGGGCCAAACATCATCAGACGGACCACCGACGTACTGAACTCAAATTCTCTCCATAAATTTTTAAAATAGGGACCATTTTAACAATAAAAAATATCGTTCACCTCCAGGATTCATATCAAGTTCCTGAAGGTAAGAGGCCAGTACTATAACCACTACACCAACCCTATTCCAAACTCAACTGTACTTCAGTGACATCATCTGAATGGGTCACACTAAAAACACCAACAATACGAGAATTTTCGATGCCATTTTGGCATTTTAATGCCTACATTAAACACACTAATATGAAGCCTTTTAAGCCGCCTCATTGGCAACAGAATCACATAATTTCTTACGGCTCTTATCCTTCGATCAATTCAAACACCAAGTACAGCCATCACTGCTTCGCTTCTAGCAGCCATTAGAACGTACAAGCATACCCACCGCGTGAAGGCGCCTGAAAATTCTATCTACTATTTTTTAAAATAATTTTACATTAAATTATTTTTTTATTAATTTAATATATTTTTTCCCAATGAAGATATTGTAAGATAAGGAGTAGTTACTGCAAGTTTTAAAAAATTCTATAACCATTCATCCTCTGAACCAGCAACCCTGAGGAGATTCCATCGTAAAATCTAAGTAATGTAATGTAAAGGTAAGAATTTTTCAGGGAAGGACAGAGAGAAACCTGGGGTCGGAATCAGCCTGCTCTTAAAGAAAAGAGACCACAGTTTTACATCCCAACCGAAGGACAGAGTGCTGAACTCCATTTTTCTCCACAAAATACCGCAATTACCAATTTAAAAAAAACCTGCAAGTGCCAGGATTCGAACCCGGACCTTTTGGTATGAAGCCAGTGCTCTAACCACCGCACCTTGAAACTATTTGTGTTAATAATAAAAATCGTGTGCAATATAAAAAAGTTTATTTGTATTATTGTGCGATGCTGATATTCTACAAAGATTACTTGCCCATTATTGCTGAGTTAAAGTATATTGAGGAAAGAGAGACACACAAGAGCCTTCTTAGACACTGCCACACGCATGAGAATACTCGAGCGCCCACATGCAAGTCGATCTTGCGAGACGTTCGCGCTCCTCGAAGTAGTCCAATGCTCTCCAAACGTTTTTTCCCTTCTTCTTCTTCTTCTGCTGCACTCCCCTTTCTAGCCCCCCTCCGCCACAACCTCTCGTTTCGTCGGCCCAGATAAAAAGCGCCAGGCCGCGCGCGCGCGCACAGAGCTCTGATACGCATCGCTTTATTTGAGGCCTCCCGCGCAACGCGGAGACCTACGCCGAAGGGTATTTGGGACAATCACTGCGCGCTTAACCGATTCACTTCCCCTGTCGCCCCTTCTATTATCCCCCCCCGACCCCCTATTCCAACCCCTTGAACGCCTGCCCACCTACACAAGCGTCCCCTCCCATCCCTCTCCCTCCCCCCTCCCCCCCTCGACCATTCTTGACATCAAAACGACGCGATCAGCGGCTCTACTGGGGTTGCGCGACTCGGTACAAATGCTTGTGCGTGCGGCGAAGGGCGGCTTGATTTGTAAAAAGGTGATACGTTAATTTTAGCAGAGTATTCTAATTACTAGAGGAATTAAGTCGGGAGTCAATATCAGATTGAAGGTCTAATTAAAAACAAAATCTTATGCAAGAATTCACGGTGGATTTCTTTTCGTCTACATCTACAGTATATCCTGCGGGCCACCATAAAGGTGTGTGGCATGGGGTGAATCTACACCTAACATGCTTTACCTATTATCCATATCCCCACAATACCCTGCAAGCCACCATAAGAGTGTGTGGCCGGGGGTGAATTCACACCAAAAATGCACTACAAAACGTGCTTAAAGAGGATTAGTAGCTAAATTCTAGCCAAACAGCAGATGGGGTTGGTGTTCGCTAGAATACTGATATCCCATCTCGAAGGTACGGGTTAGAATACCGGAGAAGGCGGATATTTCATTTGTATATCGTTCTCTAATTCAGTATTCTGAGTAGAACATTCAAGTACAGTAGGTACTCCGTCCGTCGGATGGGACCCTAAGCTGTTGTCCCGTTGGCGCCTTTCGTTAAGAGCAGGCTACTGCCGTCACAAGGTTTCTCTCCACCCTTCCTCCGTTCCCTGAAAACTTCTACTTTTACCCATTTACCCACCTTATCTCTCTTGTGTAAATGACCTCAACTTTCGGTCACTTGCTCCTAGTAACTAAAAAACTAGTCGAGCCATGACAATTTCAAAAACGATTTAAATAATTTATTTAATTTAATGTAGAGCAAGAATGCAAAAACGTGCTGTTAGTTGGATTAGCTTAAAGTCCTAATACCAAAATACAACCACTCAGGCTATCCATTAATAAACTTTTATACATAACATTCAATATATTCACAACGATTCCTATCCCTAATAGTATATGGAAAGAAATGCGTTTCAAACCTGTCGGTTTGGAGATCAATTCTCCCTAATTTTATATTCATGGTCCAGTCTACCGTAGTAATTCGGAGTTAGTAAACAAATTTTAAAGTCATCAATCATCTTTTCCATAGATGCTAAAAAATAGAAAAAGGTTCAAAGCACGATGATAGTTTTGTTCATAAAAATATGTACCTATTTATATGGTAAGACAGGAAGAGGTTTAAAATGTAATACGATAAGAGTCAATGAAGTGACGAATTTTAGTCATCATCATCATAGATCAGCAATCCTAGGATAAGTTTGACGCAGCTCTCCACTCAATTCTCATATCAGGTAACCTCTTCATATTTTTGTAATTATTCTGGTTCACAATAACTTAATAGATACACTTTAATAGCAATATAGGTTTACATGGGTACGTGGTTTTGTGACAAGTAATCATTTCCACGTGTAACTCTAAGTGCAAAAAATATTAAGGGAATTTTTGTGAATTTCCATTCATATTTGGCACATGACACACTTATTATTTTATCATATTTTCTGTTACTCATGGTGATCGTTTTGATTTGAAGCTTTTCAATGTGAAAGTTCTTTCTTCCGTCGGTGAATAGTTTTCACCTAACTGTAAAAATTAATGGTAACGCGCTTGCTTGACACTCTAAAGGCAGTGGGTTCGAGATCGACCTTGGCAAAGGATGTCGTTTTTATTAGGGTTAAAATTTAGGAAATAATTTATGTAATAACGAGCAATATAACCTCAGCGGTTGGGAGGACTTTATAATTTTTATTTTACTAATCCTGCAGCCGTCAAATACAAATATCGAGGTCGATGGTAAAACTGGAATCTAGAAAACTGTTTTCCATCCATTAAACATAATTAATAGGTTAATAATATTCTTTAACGTAAAATCCATTCATCATTCTCAAAATTCCCTACCTGTGATAAGACGTATTCCTCAGCTTCTACGTCTACTTTAATAAATATTTATTTTCCCCCTTGACCCATGCTAAGCGATTGCCAGTGAGAAAGGAATGCACCAGGCAGAAAATCACGTTTCCAAACATCCATTGAAAATTATGAGTCCCTATGATTCTCTGATGATGGTGATTCCTAATTCTCACTAGGTAGGCATGGTCTCAAAACCTAACCCCGGAAAACTTTTAAAGAGTGCTTACAGCTGTCACAGTAATCGTATAGTTGAGTTTAATGCTGGCAGTCTAACTTGTAGCTAAATTTAAGGTACTTAATTCTACGGACACTCTGTCACTAAACCACACCATTTCTAATGCAAATAAATACAGTAGAAGTTTCAAAAACATTTATGAAACACCTAAAAACTTTATTTTTCTTCCTATTAATCAATTGATCAATTAGTCGTGCGTGTCGATTCACGGCGAAATAACACCAGTTTTCACATTGTATAGTAGTTTATTTATCATTAGGTTCCTCATACATAATGCATGCTCAATGGTGTTTTCCCGTGCTAGACACCCTTTAGGTGCTTAGCAGGGCACTGTGCAGATGTAGGAAATTTACCGCAATATCGGCCGCACGGGTAACAGTAAATTTTGAAAAAACTAACCCGTTTACGGTTCAATTCAAGGTCTTTCTCCTCCTCAGCATAAGATTGTTTTATTGGGGTCGTTTTCCAAATTTGTTATTGCCGAATCTGATAGTTTGTAAAATAAATAGACCCGCATTTTTATGTTCTTCGATTTGTCGATAGGTTCTCGAGTTATAAGCGGCGAAAAACCCTTTAACCTTTTCGGAAAAGTGGGCGGGCAAAGGACTTGTACGTCATCCACTTCACCCAATCACAACTGAGACCGCGAAGCTCCTTCGCCTTATCACATTCGGGAACACACAGCCGAATCTGCCAATGGAAGTTGCTGCGACAGGATCTGCGCGAGCAGGCCTTCCGCCCCCACCTCTCCTCCCTTTCCCTTAGAACAGTCAAGGACGGGAGGTGGATGACGTAGATAGCCTTAACGCAGCTCGTTCGGAGAGCGTCACCTTTTGCTTGTTTTAATTTTTGAATTATGTGTGAAAGGCTGTGGTTAGAAGATTAAATTTTTCACTAAAATTCATTTTTCGTTTCCATCTAACGATTTCGTGAACAAAATAACGATATAGGTTCCGAGCAACCGCCTCCATTTAGGCAGTCGATTCCATAGCAAACAAAAGTGAATATATCTTATAAAGGAAAGAATTTCGCTCGTAAAAAATGCCTAAGAATAAAGTCTTCCCAAATATTTGAGTAGCATGGTTATGAGCCAGTAAATACTTTCAGGTCAATTGCCATACTTCAGTAAAAATAAGCAATCAACTCGTATCAGCTTGATACTAACATGGTATATTAATCTCTACCCCTAAACTAAATCAGCTGGACAAACTGAAGTGACAAAATGAACGAGTTGGACTTTCGGACGAAAAAAATTAATGAATTAAATTTTCGAATCATGGATTCAATTACTGACGGACGAAATGGAAAGGCAGCTTATTAGTACAAAAAAAATTAAAAATTCTATTTTATTTTTTCCCTCCACCTCCTTTTTCAGGGGTGATGATCATACAGCCTTACTCCTTTAAGTGATCCTACATATTACCATAAAATAACTATACTTACTCAATGATGCTACACATCATGTCTTCATATTACCATGCGCGTTCTTGCGTAGGGTTATAAGTAGATGCAAATTGCACACCTGGATAGAGAGGCATTTAATGCGCCAAGTGCAAATGCTACACAACTTGTGGATATCGCTCTCAATCGGCTCCCTAGTGCATTCAAAACTTCTTACAGGACTTGTCATTAGGTGGTGTTTCAGCGGTAAATACAAAATCAATGTTGAGCGTGAAATAATGATTTCTCAATAGTGACTTCAAACAACGCTTTGTTCATGTAGAATTAATATAACATTCCATTCGCTTTTTCACAATACACCACGTCTATTCTATTAGCGGTAGGAAACCGGCAAACACTGAAATTCCACAAATTATAAGATCTGAGGATCAATTCTACGGTACAAGGAAAACCGCAAAATGGATGAGCCTCAATGCGTTCTATGCATGACACAAGTTTTCTCTCCACATCGTTTATTCATTCGTGCAATGAATTTTTCCGGCAAATATGGGTCAATTTTTTACAACTGCGTTAACCGTGGACGTGATCCATACAACACCCATAGATGAGTACGACAGTAGTACTCTTCGTATCATTGAAATATTTTTTTTAACATTTAGAATTGGATTTTTATAAGAGGCCAATGGTGTAATAGAAGAGAACAATAGCAGCGCATGGATTCTTTTGATATCACGGTAGAACTAAATGTATTGGAGCACAAAAACTGCATGATCATGAAATAAGTTACTCTGATTGTTTTATTCATTCATTCTAGGCGTGGTTCCCAGAGGGAAATGATGGCATTTTCCCTGATGCCAAAATATGGGATTAAATTTACACGTTTTCCGTCGGCAACAGCATGAAAATGCGCAAGACTTCGTGAGAAAATTATCCGACCATTCACCCTGACGCTGCAAAATTTTATGAGACGATATCGTGGCAGGGCAAAAAGCTACGACTATTTAACTAATGGCGCTGTAGGGAGGACAATAAAAACTGCAATTCTGGATGGGGACACCGAACGGTTTCCGGCAGATAAGTATTAGGGCCACGTTCGCTCGCATTCGCAAAGCGGTTTCCCATTACTCCAGGACCTATTCCATCAATAACGGTTTCCCGTTGAGTAAGAGCTATATTTACGCCGCCCAAAACTTGGCAATCAATCAAACAACATCATTACCGAGAGGAAATAGTTTCTTATCAATATTATGAGCCTAAGCGCAAACGCGATCTCAAGCCAACGGGCATAATGACCACGGCCATCATAAAAATAGAGCACTAATTTTCCAGTGCCACGGCGTTGGGTAAACTGTGCAATAAGAGCCAAGCAATAAGATCTTGCGTAAATCAATACCTCTTTGAGACTTAAATGTTCGCCGGGAATAATGCTGCTTTTCTAACGACATTCAATGATGCAAGGAAACTAACTGGTCAACCGACTGGGAACTACTAGTCGTCTAAAGAAAATGGCAAACTCAATTAAAATGCCAAAAGGGAGAGACATATCAAAATCCTTTAAAATGAAAACCTTTCTAGGATAGAAAATTGGTCATTTTTATAATTTCAACATTTTTTCTATATCTATATCCTCTAACTTCGAGGTGTATGGCAGGGGGTGAGAAGTAATCAAACATGCACCACGTACCTGCAATAACGTTTACTTATACTACCTACCTAAGAAGGGATTTCCATGAATATTATGGGGTACACCCTTTCAAACATTCTACTTTTCATCCAAAATGCAAACAAATATTTGAGAAGTGACAAGATTTTTCAGTGATTTCCATTCCTTGAATTCAAATTTCAAGTGAAATTCCTTTTAAAATGTAGTTGAACCGACAAGATTCATAAAAACGTCGTGGCTTCACAATGCTGGCCATAAACTCTCGAAAGGCTTAAATGCCATCGAATTCTCTTTACCTCACCTAAGTACTCTTTTTATTACATCTTAAACGGCATGAGTTTCGACAAATTGTGACTATCTGCCCAGCACACAATGGTCAGGGGATCGGGTTGGTGTGGTGGCTCGAGAACTAACTTCCCATCCCGAGGGCATAGGTCAGAAACCCGCAAGTGGCAGAGATTTTTCATCGCTATACCGGTCCTAACTTGAGTGCACTTCATGTAAAGTACCCTTCCAACGGACGGGACGTTAAACCGTGGTGTCCAAGGCACCATATGCTTACAGTAGGCGGGGTAGGCTAATGCCAACTTCAGAATGGGGTCGTTTACCATATTTTTTATTGCCGAATCTGATAGAGTTTTTAAAAATAAAAAGACCCGTAATTTTCCGTTGCTCGACCCGTCATTATTTCTCGAGTTATAAGCGGCGAAAAACTGATATTAACCCTTTCGGAAGAGTGGGCGTGCACTAACCTATTACGTCATCCACTTCATCCAATCACAACTGAGCCCGCGAAGATACTTCGCCTTATCGCAAAGGGGGGGACGCAGCTGACTCTGCGAATAGGAGCGGTTACGACAGGATCTGTACGAACAGATCTTCCGATAAACCCCCCTCCACCCCCTTCCCTTCCCCTAAAAACAGTCAAAGATGGGAGGAAAATGACGTCAATGATCTCAAAGCAGCTTCTTCGGTGGGCGTAACCTTTTGCTTATTTTAATTTTTGATTTATGAGTGAATGGCTCTGGTTAGGAGATTCATTTTTTTTAAACTAAAATTCATGTTTCGTTTCCATCTAAAGATTTTGTGTACAAAATTGCGATTTCGGTTCCGAGTAAACGCCACCATTCTCGCCCCCAATCTTCCTCCATCCTCAGAAAAAATCCAACCCACATCCTATTACCCGCCTATCCTACAAAGCGCAAATACCTGTTGAGCGCGTCCCTCAAATGACTATAACTCATGATGGGTTCATGGGTGAGAAGTGCCGTTGCTAAAACGAATTCAATATGTTCGCGTGCAACCACAATGTTCTTTAGCTCTCTCTAGAGGCGTATACAACGTGCGGAGCATACCACGGGTAAAACAAATATAAAAACATTTCTGGTGATGAAAGTAACTACACATTTCACTTCGTCTTTGTTTTTAAGCGAAAAATCAAGTTATTCCCCGGCATTGATCAATATTGCTTGATTTGAGTTTTAACATACGTCTAGAGAACATTAATTATTTATTTAATTTTCACGCAATGAGTTGATAGCAGCATTCTTTTAACCAAAATAATTTTATATGCAAGCACTCGCGCTTCAAGAAGAAATGTCGGAAAGTTAATGAAACTGAATAACGTAGTGATATTCTCCAGAACAAAGAGAATTTAATTGAATGCAAAAGAAGTAGGTCGCAATGAATGCATTGGAGTTAATTTAACTAGTTTAACACTATGTAGGAGCATAATATACCTATTATTTGCAAATTTTGAAAGAGGATCGTCTTAGAGAAAGACAAATGTACTACTAAAAGGGATATATGACGTATGAAAAGTGATTCTCTTTTACGAGTGATATGTGATATCACTCGTAAAAGAGGATTGGGTCTTTTTGTAGGGAAAATGATGAAATGCTAGGTAAAATACTGATCGTGGTCTTACAAGTCACAGAAATATGGACATGGACATGAAAAAAAGGTAAAAATAGACTGGCCGCTAGTAAGATGCTGACAGGGAGAACGATGGTTGGGGAAAATTATGCGGAAAGAAATGGAGTCCTGGAATTGGAAGAGGAAGCCGATTCAGAGCATGGGCGGATCGGGGGACAAGAGGAGAGGGTACTTAAAAGAATAATATAGAGGATATTATATGAGGTAAGAGGGAGAGGCAGGAGGAGGATTAGGTGCATGGAGGGAATAGTGACACAGGCAATATGCGGAATTAGAAAAGACCTTTGAAAGATAGAATTCATCTACATGGGAAGGTTGAAAAGACTTAAAAATGTGTTTTGTCAATTTAATCCTATCTCAACAGGTAGAAAATGAATAATAATTACAACAATTTACGCCTAATACCACTGATTCAACGCCTATAACCAGAAATTTGAAGTAAATATGACGAATAATCATCCATAAAAGGAAATCTTAAAGCGTGACATACCAGGAGGTGACAGAAAATAGACTAAACACTCCCAATAGCTCTATGGCTCAAAATTATTGGCAACGACAGGACGTCAGGTATTGCTCGCAGCAGTTCTGCTTTCATGCTAAGAATATTTATTTTAAGAAAATTCTAATGGCTCTCCCAGCGTATCTCACTCAATTTCTCTCAATATTTTCTTTGTTTCCGGTGCATTTTACGACTCTATGAGTTTCATTTTGTTTTAACCTTGACGCTTTTTCTCTTCATAAAAATACCAATAATGTAATGGTGTAGACAAATAATCACACAGCCTCGAAATCAAGTCCAACTTCTTTTGACATGAACGCGCATGTAAGCATTTTTTTTAATGAAAAATAAAAATCATATTTCTCTTGTTTTTTTTCATAAATACTTTTGTTCTTTAAAAAAATTGGCAATCAATTCAATTATATCATGAAACTTTTCATTGTATAAGCAGTACATATATGTAGTACCTACATCGAGCGTTATTTGGCTCAAAATTAGAATTGTGTGAAACTGGCTTCATCTTGGCAGGGTTAAACTTCATTTTTCACAGCTCAAATGATACTCTTTAAATACCTTACTACTTTTGCTCGGCAACTACAAAAAGTTAAGCATGTCCATTATTTCCAGCTGCAAAAATACGACTGCTGAAATTTAGTTTACATTTAGGCATAATAAACACCTAAGTTACCACCATCTCTGAGAACTTTAAATGTATCAATTATATTCAGCTTCATTGTCATTGAGTAGTTACTTCCTCAATTAGACAAATGTCTTTCATTTAGCAGGATTGGAATTATTTTCATTCCTCCCCGGTTTCAGATAATTACACCAACTTCCTTGTTGTGTAAACACAGTGACATGAGAAGAATATAAACTTCATTTTTTAAGGCTAATTAAAATTGCAGAAAATACCGTTCTACCATCTATATAGCATATTCACAAGCTGATAATCTATATCTAGGGATCTAGGGTACTCATAACTCTGATTTTTTTAAATAACACATGGCCACAATACGTTACTATAGGTTTGAAAGTCTGTTCTCCTTAGGTGTAACTAGTACCGTTTGACACAGTTAAGTAAAATCAACATTGTAATGGTAATGATTTGCTTATGCGGTCAGGGCTTTGATGTTTAATGCTTTAATACTTTTTTTACCTTAAGTTTGCTCCGGACGACCAAATAAAATTCTCTCTATCCTAGAAGGGCCGAGTCCCACTACAATATCAAAGATATAGTTGAACCATCGTGGAGCGAAAAAGAAATTTTTGTGACAATTTTTGAAAAAAAAAATAGCTTGTAATTTTATTACTTTTTCTGTAAAAGAAAGTCTTTTACGCAATATTTAAATGTGAATGGATCGGTAAACTACATTTCATTTTACAACTTTTAATCAAACAACTCTACTTATGGAATATCGCAACGTATACCATTTAAATGGCATTTCAAAGCTGAGAAGTGTATTGTTGGCACACATGCGGTAGCTGTTTTACCACCCCCCACATATGTAAGATCACTTGACTTCCTCGGTATTCTAACTAAGATAGTCAATCACAGCCAAACAAAAGTTGAAACCTGAATAAAGCATCCAGATAATTAGCCTTTTTTGCGCTTGTGTCTCATTCCGATATTTTGCCTGTCTCAAAATGTCCCTCACCAACAAGCGAAATTTTCAGCACCCAGAGAACGTGAAACACGTACGCTCGCTATATATAATTGAGCTGATGGAAGTATAAAAAAACAGCATACTTCCCAAATCATCAAGATTTAAATGAATTGGAGCAAAGTCTTGTGCTACTTAAATAAAAATAAAAAAAAATTATTTCTAGACGAAAAATGTGGGATTTGCTGGTTGAAACAGTGCACGTGTTAGTGAAGGAAGATACGCTAAACGTTTGCGAACTTGTTTACCAAATAATTATTCTAGTGTTTTTCTACCAATGTTAAAGTTTTGTTCAAAGTGATGGGAATAGAATAAGAGGAAAGCCAATAACATCCATTCATAGACGGTTCACTCGCAGGTTAAAATCGGTCCTTCCACGCAACGAAGCCAGCAACCCGTTGAGCATTTTAATTATCACGGGGAAAATTCCAAGTGTGACTATCATGCTAGAAAAATCAAGGTCACGATGGGTTGAACTTATTTTGACACAAAATGGTGTTACTGATATCATACTGGTGGGATGACACTGAAAGAAAAGTCCCACGAGAAATTCGAATGTAAGGCAGAGATACCTAAGACGAAACAAGAGGAATGTTGATAAGAATAATGCCAGGGAAAAGAAAGATGTGACGAAATGGACGGCAGCAGTTAATCAATATTAGGATTGATAAACTGATAAATGTACGATTATAAATTAAATATATCCTTTCCCACCATAATTTGATAATAACTACTTTTACAATGAAATAATCTTATAAAAACATTTACTATGCGGTTATTTGTTAATTTATAACAGAAAAATTCGTGGTAAAAAATGTTTTTCATTTAACCTTATGAATTAGTAACCTTCAAATAAGATAAGGCATCTACTTTTCATGACCATTACGCCGTTTTACAGTCCGTGAGTGACTTTCTTCCACGTTTTTAGGACAACTGTAGCATTCGTGCATTCTCGTCCAGCATTAAATTAGCCTAAGTAATGCCAAGGATAAATATTTCGCCAACTTTCCTTAATTGAGCCAGCTGGAAAATTGGTATTCACCAGAAATGCGACTAATAGGTTAAACAGTTCAACCATTTATTCCCAACGAAAATATCGGCATATTGAAGCGATTTCCTCTGGTTGTTAAATATCACGAGAAAAGAGTTAATGAGGCAAAACGTAAAGGATTTAAAATTCTTTTCGTGAAAGTGCACTTGATTCCATGCAGCAACCGCCGTTTTCGCAACGTCGATGAACAGCTGAAGAGTATTTATCTTTCTCAGTTTATGACCACACGCACAGGTTGACTGCGCTGGATTAGAGCCGCCGTTCTAATGGTAATGAGAGCGGAAACAATTTAGTCCATGAAAAGTGTCTGCGAGAGTGCAAAAACCGCCCTCGCAGGTAACAAATGAAAGAAAGAACTCGGGTCCAAGAGAAGGGACTCCATAATGTATTTAAAAAATACACCCGCTTAAAGACCGAGGCCATTTTATGGATTGGAGAGCCTGTTACATTATTAATAGAAGAAATTTATGGATTTATCTCACACTATTATGTTAGCCCAAAACCCAACCTCACGAAAATAGTATCAAAAGCAAAGCCGCCACGAGAGATGGCTCATGAATTACATCGCAAAATTGAAATCGTTACAGTCCCCTATTACAGCACCGCGATCTATTGTTGCCGACTTCACGGTTCTATTTATAGAAGCACTTTCAATTCTCACACTTGGATAGCACGCTAGCCTTAGTGAATCACGTGACTTTAATGGTTCCATTGACCTTAAAAGCTCAGGACACAAACACATCGGATGGATGCGTCATGGAAGACATTTATAGCGAGTGGAAGAGGACTATAACCTATGAATTCATATGAAAAGATGTATATGGAACGAAACCTTACCTTCAGGTTTGGTTAAATGAGACGGTTGAATTCATTTCAGGTGAGTAATGATTCCATCAACTCCCTCGGATTCCAGACCATCTCTCTCTTCCTGTCATTTCGCAAATGACTGAAGCCGAAGCATGGAGTAGCTTGCTTCCGCGGTGAGAAAGTTTGACTTCATAGAGGATTTGGAAACTCACGTCCTCTACTACAATGTGGGAAGATAGGTAGACTAATATCCCGAGGAGAAACATTCCCGTACGTCTTCTGCACAAATTCAATTTCAAGTAATACCATTGGCACGGCAGCTTTCAAGAAGGACCATTGGAAACTGAGGAGCAGGACCTGTTGAAGACATTTAAATAAGCAACGTTTTACATTTCGTACGTAAATTGAGGCTTTCGGAGGAAGCATTCTATTTCGTAGAGAATTTATTTTAATGCGTTTTCTTCATTACAAAATAGAAGATAAAAAAATATTTTCTTGATCCTAAACCCCTCAAAAACTTCACTAAAATCTATTAAATAAAAGCACCGCATATTTCCAATTAGTACCGAAAAAATTCACCGAAATCAACATTTAGGTGCTCTCATGTTAGAGGTTACATTACAAAGTCTAACTTATTTGAATCTAAGATGATAAGAATTACTTATTTGGATCTAAGATGATAAGAATTACTTATTTGAATCCATGATGATAAGAATTACTTATTTGAATCCATGATGATAAGAATTACTTATTTGAATCTAACAATAAGATGATAAGAATTACTTATTTGAATCTAAGATGATAAGAATTACTTATTTGAATCTAAGATGATAAGAATTACTTATTTGAATCTAAGATGATAAGAAGGACTGGGACCGATAAAAAATGTTACCACTGCATTTATGACCGGCTCGTTTCGCTATTCATTTAATGCGGCATATTATATTTTTAATCATTGCAGACATTGCATTGAAGACCTCATGAGTAATATTTGTGATGGACAGTAAGGCCAAATAAGAGCTAGTTTTTCTATACACTACTTAAAATCAGCTTTCGAATGAGGAATCCTGGGTAGCATATTAGGTACAGCAAAATTTATCCCTATGGTTCGATTACTGGTCCAGTGGACCATTCTCCTGTCAACATTCAATATAAGCAGGACCAAGGAAGGTTCCTAATGCGTTCATGTTTCCAGGCCGATACACCGCAGACTAATGGCAGAGGGCTTAATCACATAATATAAGCAAGTAGGATAATAATACGCTGATATGTTTAAAGCATTCAAGAATGGATTATATGTGCTCATTTGCTCATGATTAATGGGATTCTCTTGGGTTTGGAAATATAGGCTACATATTTACTGGGCATAAGTCAAAGAAGGTTAGTGGAAAAATTTCTTCACACATTTTTGTTGTTGTTCTTGTTAGCGAAGGCGATCGACGACTATAGTCATATGCATCATTAAGGATAAGTGGGTAATTGGGTATAGGAGGGATAGTAGGGAGTGAAGGGTGAAGAGCGATTCGGCGAATAACGAAGGAGCTATTAACGAAAAGCCAAAAGGTCTCCACGATTTAACGCCCCTGAGGAAGGACAAAAGAGTGATCTTGAAATGCTTCCCAAGCAGGACTTAAAGTGGGGACTTGTATCCCAATTAAAAAATCTGCCGCAACCGGGATCCGGGCTTGGTCACTCCGGATGGAAATCCATTATTCCAACCACCACATCAACCCTATCCCATTATCCTTACGGGCAACCACTTCATTGAATTGGCAAAATATAAGTAAGAAAGAGAATATCTATCAGCGAAAGAGCATTTTTGTAAAGGAGGAAAACGGTGAGGAGAATTATAGGTTAAAGTAAGGCACGAAAAAATCGTTTAAAAATTAGAACAGGTGGGCAGTAATTCTTCCTTTACCTTTTTACTTTTAAGGAAGATGAACGTAACAAGGAGGTTACTATTGTTTGAAAAGGAATACAGAAGGTACAACGGTGTGGAAACAAAGGACGTGTTAAGCATATCCAAAATGCAACAAATGATGAATTCAGGTGTTTCTATTTTATGTGATAAATTCTGGACTGTCCATACGAAAATCATATGCAATAAAAAAAATCTGAATTTTGCCACGTGTGGCATTTTTTTTAATTCCTGAGCAGTGAAATTCAGTCTTAAATTTTCTCTTTTCTACTTTAATAGTGATAGCTAAGACCAATAATCTACTCACAACTGGAGCTCGGGTCGCTACTTAATTATTTTCGGTTTCTCAAAGCAGTTTTTGGGGGCACATCTATTCCACTTATAAAGTTTCAAGCTCGTAATCCCAACAAATATTCACTAAACATTTAGTGTCAATTGTTTTCGGCAAAAACGTTTTAAAAACTCAATGAGGAATTATCATTTTTTTATAAGCCAGCATTTGTCTATTGGCAATGCTAGTCTCTCGGCGCAATTAAACTAACTTTTTTGTCTATTACCGTGGATGCTACGTTCATTGGTTAAATAGTTATTCAGGGGAGGCGAACGACAGCTGAAGTCATTTAGGATAGGTGAGTAATTGGGTAATGGTAGGAGTTTCCAGGGAACGGAGGAAGGGTGGAGAGAAACCCGGCGTTGGCATTAGCCTACTCTTAACGAAAGGTGCCAAGGGGACAACGGCTTAACGTCCCATTCGACGGACGGAGTACTGAACGTGAAATTCCCTCCACTAGGCACTCAAGTTGGGACCGGTTTTCCACTGAAAAATCCGCCACTGCCGGGAATCGAACCCGGGCCCTCGGGATGGGAGGCCGGTACCACACCAACCCGATCCCTTGCTACATTCATGTCAACTGAAAAAGATACAGAAAAGCAATAAAAATAGCTACATATTTACACCACTGTAATAATATCTTTACTTCCTTACAATTAATAACTTACTCCATTTTTAAGCGATGAACATCGTAAAAAATTTGAAATATTTTCATGAGTCATTATTGGGGTACTATAGCTAATGCTGGTCATGAGAATGTAAAGACGTGGAAATGAAAGTTAACCAATGGAATTACGCCTAAACATGTTCATAATATAAAACTATTCTAAACAAATAAAAAACACATTTGAAGAGTGAATGGGAATGGAATTGAATATGTGTACACTGTTTTGCACAGTTACAGAACAAGCATTTCCATACCCTAAGTGGAAAAATGACCCAGGTGGGATTAGAACCCGCGACCTTATGCTTGGCATGCGAGGGGCTTACCCCACCTCCACAGAAGCCGGCAAGGAAATGAGGATGGAGGAGAGGCAGTGTACCAAAACTGTAAAATTTCACGATTTTTTTTATTTTTGGCCATATGCTATGCTATGGCCAAAAATGCTCCTTGTTTTTGTAAATGGTTTTGCCACTCTATGGCGAGGCAAAATCATCCCCACCAAACGCTGTAATCGGCAAAATGTCCCTTGCTGCCGGAAATAAATGCCATGCAATCACTGCCACTGTGATCGGCAAAATTCCCCTTGTTGCCCGGCATGAATTTCATGTCAGTTGATTCCGTGGAGAAAAATTATTCGTGAACAATCCTTTTTACAGCCGCCAAAACCACATTATTCTTCCGCCACACCTCGTAATTTCCTGAAAAATGATCCCAAGACATAATCGTTTCCTTACATGTGCCTGGGAATCGTAAATTGCTTCACTTCTTTCCTTCCTCCTCGACCTTTCAGCAACTGCTCTTAATGGAGCTCCCCCGGTGATTCACGAGACGTGACAGCTGACCTACCCCCTGACCTACTCCCTGAGCTCGAGACCTCTTAAAATGGACGTAAGCGTCGGCAACCAACTCCCCCAGGACGCCTCTGCAACGTGAGGAACACGCCATCTGTATAAGGGGCGCCGTAAATAATGATTCGAGAACCGGCCAGAGGTCAAACGAGTCCACCCCCGCGATTCTGCGACAGCGCCACGATTCTCAGCCAGCGTTGGCTGCCAACAACCCTGTCTCCCGAGGATTGAAACAAGGGCCGGTCCAACAAGGAACATAAAAAGGGAAAATGGGAAGTTTAGGAGGGTGAACATAGGTATTTCCCTAATTGCGAAAGTTGACTTCAGTGGTTTCAAGTTTCTCCGGCATTTGTAAGCACGTAAGACCGGAAGAAAAAATGAAGAAATGAAAAAAAAATATCTACATCTACACGATACCCTGCAAGCCACCACGAGGGTGTGTAGCAGGGGGTGAAGATCACCAAGCATGCACTACTAACATGCAAACAAACAACTATAAGGTCTCATGCAACTAGATTGTTAGTATCTATAGTATTTAGGGGATTAATACATGCATCATGCACTACAGACTGCTCTAAAATATTTCACCTACCTATCACTCTGCAATGCTGCCTATTCTGTTCTCTTATAGTACGGGGGAAAATGCCATTTTGAATCAATCAGTACGACAATCTCTCTCTCCAATCTTATTTATCTTGTCGAATCTAGCATAATACGCTGGTGTTTTTAATATGTGCCTAACATCTTCAGTCAAGCTATTCGATTGAAATTTCTTTAATAGATCTAATCTGTACTTAAACCTACGATCTGATAATGCTTCCCACCCCAGTATGGAATTGGGAAAGAAAAGGAGGAAGGATGGAGAGAAACCCGGCGACGAAATAAGACTGATCTAGATGAAAAACGTCCAGGGAATCCACAGATTCACATCCCATGCAATGTACGGCGTACTAAACTTGGCACATTCTCCACAACACGTCTCAATCTGTCCATTGATACTCATCCGGAAGTCAAACGGAAAGGAGGAAGGATGGAGAGAAACCCGGCGACGACAGACTGATCTTAACGAAAGCCGCCAAGGGAAATCACAGCTTCACTTCCTATCCTATGTAACGAGTACAAAACTTGGAATTTTCTCCATTCGATATTCCAATCTAAATGTCCACTGAAATTCTACCAGTAGTCGACCTCAATCCCAAAAGTTGGGTTCGGCTACTCCGAACAGCAGTATTTAGTTTTTTTTTGGACGGTGCCTTACCGTTTTAGTTACTGCAGTATGTGATAATAATGACTTGTATAATATTGAAAACGCTTATGAAGACTTTAATTAGAAAGTTAACCACCTCTCATCATCCATTACACTAAACTCCGTGTACATCCCCGACTCATCATTATTTTACTTTAATTTTTAATTTATGAAGTTAACAAATGGTTATATTAGAATATCATTTGTTTATAAATGGCTTAGCATTCAGTGTTTTACCCCATGAATGAAAGTGCTTAATTTCAAAGACAAAATATTAATTAACCGATTAGATCAATAATGATTTTCCATTTTTAAATTAGAAAATCATCATTAGTCATCAATCCTCAGAATGTTTTGACGAAGTTCTCCATTGAGTTCTTCTTTCGGCTATTCTCTTCATATTTATGTATTTCTTCTCTTTTACATCCTTCATCCCTTGTTCCATATATCCTTCACGTGGCCTTCCTTTGCCATTCTTCCCTTCCACTTGTCCTTCAATGATTGTCTTCATCAGGTCATAATGTCTCAAAATGTGGCCAATTAGGTTGTCCGGTCTTCATCTTATGGTATTCAGAACACTTCTCTTTTCTCCCACTCTTCTTAGGACTTCCTCGTTATTTACTCGGTCGATCCAATTAATCTTCATCATTCTTCTATAGCATCACATTTGGAATGCTTCTACCCTTTTCTTCTCCGCTACTGTCATTGTCCGTGCCTCACTGCCATAAAGAAACACGCTCCAAATGTACGTTCTTTCTAAAATTAGCAATCCAAACTTAAAATGTCGAAGTCAATCATATCACGTTTTAACATCGTCAGCTTTCATCGGTTCAAATGAACCACTACACTGCTGCTTTCATAATATCCACAACACATAAGTCAGCCTCCGTAAGTGGATACCATATTTGAAGCAAAACGTGCATCTGGATATCGAAGATAACCTCGACGAGATGTCTAAGCAATCTGAGGCAAAAAGAAAGTAGAACGTCCTACGCAATTAAATAAATTACGCCAGGACCAGAGCTGTCAAGTACTCGATTACCCATGGCTGTTACGGATAAAAAAGGAAAGCAATGCACTAATCCTAGGTAAATACTGGATTTAACGATCAGACAGTAGTAAATCGGCCATTTCATATTTATACTGTGAAATTGTGACCTTAACAATTATGGAAGACTCTATTCCAAAAGTTCTCAAGGTTAATAAAATGGTAGATCTAGTGGTAGCAAGAGTACCAGTACGTTAATATGCGGTGAAAAATTGTCATGGCCAATATTAAGATAGTTATTACGATATACCTATGCCTCCCTTGATTCTTAATGATATACCTCCCTTATTTCATCTTTACATTTTGACTTGCTGAGAGATTCATGCATTTAAGGTTAAGTGATACATGTTGTGTACTTCACTATGTGAAAATAAACATTAGAATACTGATTTTTCGCTCAATATACAGGATTATTCATTATTTCCTTTGGGATTTAGAAAATATATTTTTCAATGGCAGTAACATTAAAAACCATCTCATCAGTGAACTAAGACGGAATTCAATTTTTTAACCCCAGTACATTACATGAACTCGATAAGTGTACGACAGACGGTTGTCTAGGAACATTGCCAAATGGATTCCAAAATATCACGATCGATAATGCAGCGGCCGCATGTTCGATTCTTTTTACACACCTTCTTTCCAAATCTGTCAATATCTGATCCCGCTAGTTATAAATGAATGCTTGGATAGTGTCTGAATTTCAGAGCACCTGCAAAATCGCTACAAACGAAAGCGGGACAAGCGAAAATTTTATCATGCGGTTACATTTATTCAAATCCTAAATATGGTTCAAGTAAATGAAAAACCTAAGAGCACAAATGCCAGTGTTTTTATAACTATTTCTTCCACTTCAAATTCCCATTAACCCCTACATAAGTTAAGACTGGTTGAAGAAAAGCTATTATTAAATTGTAGCATATGTAATTGGATTTCTCCGTATTTGGATTGGTGCTTAAGCGGCGCGACTATTATTATTCTGGTCCCTATTTATATAACAAGATTATAAGCAGTTGAAAGAGGCGTACATAAGATCAATGAAGATCAATGTATACCTACATAGAGTAATTGAGGAAGGGATTCCTATTAGAGATGAATGAAAAAACACGATGATATTTGAGCCAGGATGGCCTCACGAAGGCAGCCGTATAGGGAAACGTGAACAGAAAGCATAGCATTGGACGACCTACGATGTCAATTTAGCAATAAATGGCAAAGGAAGGCCTCAAGTGAGATATATGGAACAAGTGATGAAGGATGTGAAAGAGAAGAAATATATGAAGAAATTAGCCGTTAGAAGAACTCAGTGTAGAGCTGCGTCAAACCAATCTGAGGATTGGTGACTAATGATGAGGGATAATAGGTGTAAAATAGACGAATTGAGTCAAAAATATGAGAAGGCCTGCATATAGGAGAATCTAGTGGAGATCTCACTTTAATCAGATGGGTTTAACTGAGCCCGAGCTTAGTTAAACCCATCTGATTAATAATGACTGTTAATGATTATGAATTTACACAGCGTTTCCTCTCATTTAAGTGAGAATTAACGTGATAATAACTGCTTGATGAACTAGCACCCGTAAAAACTTGATGATTCTACTACGGTACCTACTTCTGCTGGTGTAAAAGGTTATTGTTAATATGATAATTTGGAAAGTGATTTGTCAAATTGATGGATTCAACGGCGTTCTTAAGCTTCAAAGACACAGAGCCAAACTAAACTCGCAACCATTTAAACATATAATTGAGACTAACATGGCGTCGGATTGCGTAGATTTTGAAATTGCTAAAAATAACCTTACTAATGCTTTGTAATAGGCTTCTCCTTCAACACCAGATGTCTCACTCGCTAAGTGGTTTCGGGGAGTGGTTATATACGATGAAGTGTAAAGTGAAAACTTGTCGATTAGGTGAGAGAAACTATGATCCTCGTCTCAGTTATGTTGCAAATCACCTCAACGATTATCTCTTATGAATTAGGATCATCCCTCAGAAGTTTCTCTTTTAAGTATCAACAAATAGATGACCAGCATTACTTCAGGGTAATTTTATTTTTGTTTTCTCTGTAGCTACGCTAATGGTTTTCGATACAGCAAATTATTAGGCGGGCGTGAAATAGGATGTGATCCATCGTATGTAAAGTTGCGCAATACACACACCGATCACATTAAGGTGGGAGTCTCTGTTCATTTTCTTCCTTATCCATGCTTATTTCCTACCCCCTCCCCCTCCAATTATTTATTCGCCCGTGCTTTGCAGCGAAAATGACTCCAATTGAACGCGTTGGTGAACCACCTCCGGCCGACTTCCTATCCTGGCGTCATACCTCCTCACACTTAACCCACCACCGCCCTAATTACCGTCCCAACCCGTTCTCGATACGACAACGAATAAAAACTCGATTCGAGTCTCCACCACCTCGACTCGAACGCCTGAGAACGATAAAAGGGGACTAATTAGCCGCCCGACTGTTGAGTATAGAGAGACAGAAGGAATGTCGATCTCTACGGGTCTAGAGTGCCATCCGTAGATGGGCACGGGCAGAGATGGCAATTAAACGTTCTTTTTAATGAGTCATTTCATGGCATTCGAAAAACTTATTTCTGCGTGGAAGCTATTTCCACGTTTTAAAAAACGAAGATTTAGTTTCAGCTTCATCGGCATGTTACGCACATAATGGTTGCAGCCGTGGTTGCAGCCAACACAATCCCAAATATTCAATGCAGATCCGTATAAGTCTACAGGTTTAAGTTTAATCTCAACAAAAATCAAGACACGTGATCAATCAACTAGAAGGCACAAGCCTAAATTATAATCGCAGTATACCTGAAATCTTATCCAGCATATTTAGATAAAAAAATTCTCTAAAGAAACAAAATGTAGAAACGCGTATCAAAATTACGCAAATCGCAACAAAATCAAGAAATCGTGCGTATCAAAATTACGCAAAAAAAATATTGCATAGTAGTTAATGTTCTTGAGTAGTTCTCCCGCTTACTTACACCTCCGTATGTTCGGAAAGAACATCGCTTTCAACATTTTCCACCCCATCTTCGAGAGGTCCAATCACTGGTGCGCAGTTGGCACATTGTACAGGATACTGAAAATCGGCAGCATGATAGATATACCTACTCACGCAGTACGAACAGCTGACAAGATAAATATTACCTAGGACGTTACCTAAGAACTTTTTTGATATTTTCAATCAATAAGTTTTCTCAGTTCAAGGAATGATTTTTTTGTGTGCATTCAATGAAAAGCATTTTTTTCGTTACCATAAAATCATCCCGAATAGTCTCATAATTCTGTTTTTTTTTAGTACAAAAACATCTAAAAGGTTAGATTCCACCGTCTGTCTCCAAATCAAACTCCTGAGACTAAGACGGGATGTTAAAAGGGGTGCAAACCGGAGAAATTTAGCTTTTCAAGCCGGCGCGGTACCAATCCAACTACTGGAGTTGGCGTTCGATTCGTAGCTTGATGATGAACACTTGGGAAGCATTGTTGGTCGATCTTGTTGGCGATCACACTAAATGTAGATAGCTCAGTAGTTATTCTTTTCAGCTGCTGACACCCCTTTAATTCACAAAATTTGTTTTCACACCTCCCTTGCAAAATATCGAATTTTGTCAAAAGTAAAGTAACTTGGTTTCCTTCCACTGATTTATTGTATCGATGCATCATGTTTCGACACAATGGTGTCATAATCACGTATCATGAGGTAAATATCAGTGACAATAAATCAGTTTAAGAAAACCAGGTTGCCATTTAAATCGTGAAAATCACCTTCCACATAGTAGAGCCTGAAAGCATGGAACGTATCAAATTTTGTATTCACGATGAAGAAATAAAATTGAGATCTCGTCACTATAAATATGTAAATTCAATGCAATTCGATATCAATATTTCGCTACATTATCAAATTGAGATGAAAATCCATAAGCTACACAACAAATAATACCTTACTAGTTGGCTGATGTACCTATCCTTACGAGGGAAAAGTGAACTGGAATAATGGAAAAGGCATGAGATATATGGAGCAAGTTGTGAATGATGTAAAAGAGAAAAATTACTTGGATACGGAAACGTTGGACAATAGAAGAATCGAGTGGAGGTCTGCGTCAAACCAATCTTAGGATTGCTGACCGATGATGATTAATAAATGTTATCGTAACATCTCACACTCAACGAAGAAGCCTCTTGCATCCCCAGGAGTGCATGCAACTTAAGAACCAATGGTTTACATGCACGTGCTCAAGAACACCTATCCCAGAATATAACCCGAGATCGCCGTTCATCACCTCAATTCTCTACTCGTTGGGCTACCACGCCGTATATTTCGTTTAACTCGTTTGAAAAAAAAAGTTGTGAACGGTTTTTTTATTTTCAATTCGATCATCACTAGGCGAAGCGGAACGCTATTACTGCTCCCGCGTGCCGAAGCGGGACGCTTGCCCATTGTTGAAATTTCTCGGATTCTTTTCCGTACCTTTTGAGGGGAGGGGTGGGGAGGGATAGTGGGGCACTGCTGGACCGGGGCGACTTGACGAGGAGAGGAGAGGGAGGAAGGAGGCAAGAAGACGAAAGTGTGAAGTGAAAGTGTATTCGGAAGCACGGAATTCGGGTTCACCCCTCTCCAACCACACACGCACACACACACGAACGCACTTTTGCCTCCCCTCCCCCTCCACCTCTCCCCCAACCTCCTCCTCCCACAGGCACCTCAAGCCATGTGGCGCTGATCTTGAGGAGTGAAAGGGAAATATTCCGGACCGAGTTTTTCTCCCAATCTGCGAAAGCCTCCGCGAGGCATTCAAAACCGTCTCTCATTCCTTCTCCCTTATTCATTAGAACGTGGCGCTATGGGAACGTGTGCCTCTCTCGCAAGCCTCCGGACCCTTCCCCCGCGGCCGTCAATATCTATCTCGCATTATGCAACCAGGGGGAAAATAGAAATCACCGATTGAAGAGGGATTTAACGGTTAAATGCGAGTTTAACGAGGCATTCCACTGAACTACTGAAGCATCCTAGTCAAAAGAGCGTCATCCTTTATCAACAGAAGAATATCATTCCTTCCATTACAGAAATTGGTTAAAAAAACTTTCGTTATTCAAAAAAATAATATCCTGATTTAAGGAAGGATTAGGAAAGCGCAGTCCAAAGAATGTGATGCAAAGATAAGTAGAAATACTCCAAAAGCTATCCTATCCGGTAAAAACACATGATAAATTTAAAAAAATATTCATGAACTGGTCATAAAGAAGATTGCGGGTAATTATAGAACTCACTTAGTACCCACATATATTTAATGACAATTTCATTCTATATTTGTCTATCAAAGTCCACTTTCTCTTCCAAATATTTACCTTAATCTGGATCTAAAACGAAACACTCCCCCTAACTAACCCTTTGATGATGATATTTGCACCAGAAAGGAATCAAAAATTTAGTGACCAGTGCGACTACCAAAGTAATCTTCGAATTTCTTATCGAATTTGAATGAATCATCTCACACAAGAAAAACACGAAACCCGACCAAAGTCAAAGAAGAACATTATGAGAGACGGTAAGGAAAAAGTAAAAAATATTTTTAAATGGATAAATAGAATTGTGCTTTTGGAGGGCTTCGACGGCAGTGGTCATTTCGCACCTCCTACATACCCTATAAAACATAAGTTATATTTTTAAATTCCAGAGAGGAAAAAAAATTGTTTGGTTTAAGTTAAAAAGCAAAGCTTGCCCAAATATTTGGAGTTTATGTCACAGGCACAGGAAAATATTTACTAAAGTAAACAAACTTTTACGTTTGGTAAAGACCTCACTCTCAAAGCAACAACAAAAAATAAAAACGATAAAAACGTGAAAATAAGCTCTTATCAAAGTAAGATAAAGACAATTGGTCTAGCTACATTACCGATTAATTACACAAATTAAACCAAGCCGCTTAAAACAAAACAATGGAAATGCAAGAAATGGGTTGAAGATATTTGTTCCTCCACCTAAATTTCACGGCAGCATTGGCACTAGCATAGATTTCCAATTCATTTACCCAAACATGCTCACGGGTATAATGCTAGTTCGGCATCTTGAATTGCAGGGTAAATGGTTTATCATTTGCCTAAATTCACTATGACAACTTGTAAAGTAGGCATGTATTAAATTAAAATATATTAGTAGAGTTATGAACTTTTTAGATTACTTACAAACTAGGCTATCTATATTACACCTTAGGATCCTCATAAAATACCGTTCCTTTTGGAACATTATTCGCGAATTGGTGTCTAAGGGCAATTAGTTAATTTCCCAAAAGCAGTGATAATAACGCACCAATTTAATTTATATGGCAACTCTTGCTTGATGTGGATAGATTATGAGAAGTAATTAGTGGAAAAATAGAAATAATATGGTGATGAAGGTGTGGACAGGCACCATCCTATACTCTGAAACCTTTCAAGATGTTTAATGAACATTCATTTAACTCACAAGGAAGTCTGGCATGAAAATAAGGAGGAAAAAACTATTGCGTCCCACTGATTTAAATGTGAGGTATCATAGTGATTAAATTAATGCCGAGTGTGGAAGCCGTTGAATAACATCTCGCCGCTAAATTAAACGGCATCCTTCTGGCATCAAGATTTATTCATCCAGAAGGATGTATTGCTCCGGGACGCGTTCTGGAGAGGAGGAACCCGCTGAGAACGGCTCATTCCATCATCTCCTCCTTCAATTGTTCTAATTCTTAATCCTGGATTAAATGTGAAAGGATTCCGAGCGAAGTGTGAAATTAAGACTTTTATGTGTGGCTCATCTGCGATTCATTGGGTGCGGGGGACTGGCCGTTGGCCGGCAATTAATTAAGCGCTTCACAGGCCTCAGCCCCGAATCCTTTCGGTCCCTTTCACCTCAACGTATACCTGCGTTTCCTCGCCCGATGACAGTTTATGACTCTCGCGGTCCGTAGGGTAACCCTTGGGATGTTGTCGTATTCGCACGGAATGAGTTTCAGACACGCAACCGAAATTACCTACTTAGCAAGTGGGGCGAAACGTCACGCGCCTGCGGTTTCACGTCCATAAAAAGTTAATGGCTGTTTATTAAAAAATCATTACCGGACGGATTTCAAGGACCCGAAACATAATCCTGCCCCCTTCATTTACGCTCCCGACGATTAACGACATGTTACGCCAATGCTCGAGAATCGGTCGGATGCAGCAACAACTTTTTCTCGGGTAGAAAATTTCATACGCTTACAGACGGCTTTCACAAAAAACAACGCAATCCGACATTCTTTTTTTACCCCACATTTAAAGTCTCTCCTTATTTCCTTGTAATAATTTTACTTTTGACTAATGAAAAAGAGAGTACTTAACACAGATGGTGGTATATGTTATTAGTGGCTGCTCGCTTCGTTAAATTTATCAATTTTGGTTGGATTTTGCAAGAAAGGCGATCGAAAACTAATTTAATACGCACCTTTATGGACAGGTATAATAGAATAGGTAGGCATTGATATAGGGTAGAGATAAATCTGGCTCTATAACAAATGCAAACCATGTCAACCCGTCACCTATTTCACTTAGGAACGCTGAATTTTAATATTCAGAAATGAAAATAGCTTCAGAAAGCCTGGGGCCAACTCGATATTTGAGAAACTACCAATGACGTTGTCGAGGCATGCCTATGGATATGAAAACACAAGAGAACGCTGTGATTAACAATTTTGTGTAATCCCGGATAGAGTAGGTTTTGGGGTGATAATAATAATTTTCCTTTATTCATTCTGCCTACTTTCTGGGATGTTCCCTTACCTAAAATATACAGCATATCAGATTAGAGTTCATAATACTTGTTTTAATTCCTTCCAAAACGCCAACCCTCCTTTCCTCGTTTTCCAAACGTCCTTCCTTCGATAACAACCGTTATGATTTTAATGCCCATAGTTCTTTTTCCTTACATTCCTATTCTGCCTCTTCTTATTTTCCACCAGCACATTTCTTTCTTTCCTCGCATTACACGAGCTTCCTCGTTCGTCTTTCTTTAGGCCCTCGCACTTTCTCCTCATACCAACAAACCGGCAATTCTAAATCCGACAATTTTCTCATCCTATTACCTCAGAACCCAAGTTCTGGAACAGCATAACGCCAATCTTCATGTTTTCTCTTCACTAGCTTTTTCTACATACATTAGAAAACCTTTTCTTTGCTAAGGTTTCGATCGTAAGTTCTCTCTCGTTTGACTCTTTTGCGAGCAACACTGCTCCTAACGTAATCAGTATTATGCTAACTTTCATCCAGGATTCAGTCCAAGTAACTGAATAGTACCATATTTTTATTACAAGTGTACATAGTTTTACGCTCACCGTACACCTCTTTTTCTCATAAAAGTATAATTATTATTAAATTCTTGTGTTTTAAGATTCATTATTTCATAAAATAATATCATCCACAATTTTTTATTCACCTCGAATACTTTACAGTCATTCATGGAAGAGTAGTTTACAATTGCCAGTAGTCCATGTTTAGCCCTCGAATTTCCGTAAATACATAAAGGACCGCATTTATGCCAGATTACTTAAGAAACAGAAATATTGTGAGATAGAATAAGTGCCAGGAAGCTAAAATATAAGCGAATAGACGGTGTTGATCCCACTTTTTCGATCACTATGAAGCTCTACTTCATTTCTTATGTCCAATCAGTTTAGGGTGCACGAGGGCCAAATTGTCCTACTCACAGGCTTACACCCCATATTTTTATGTACGTTCCGGTCCAAATTTTTCTCTCTTCCACCAGATATACGGCTCCAGGAATTCTCCAAGCTGAAGTTGCGTCGAATCGCCAAGAATTCATTTCAGAGAACCCATATCCGAACGCCAATATCATTATCAGATCCTAGGTTAAAGTAGGTACTGATTAAACGCATGTGACCCTATTAGATAACATATTTCCATGTAGTAGCCTAGTTGCAGGTCAATAGTGCAAGTTTGTTGATCTTCACCCCCTGTAACACACCATCGCGGTGGCTTGCAGGGCATTGCGGGGATGTAGATAGGTGTGCTGGCTAGAAAAGGGGCTTCCCATCCCGAAAGACCGGTTTCGAAAGTTGACCGATGCACAGCTAGTTAAGAGGAATAAAGGTTCCTACTTGAGTGCTGCGTGGTGAGTTTATCAAGATCAACATTCAGTTCGTCGTAATTACCTATTTATTACGCCTATTCTTAAAAACGCTTCCGGATGCCTCTCACCGACTGTCAATTGTATTCCTCATCCCTCCATGCAATCATTCCCCCATCGTGAGTATTGCGTCGCTTATGATTATTTTTTCACCAACCGTATTCGGTCTAAATTTCTATTAGTCTTTGTTTTTCAAGATGGACGCGTTGGTCTCACATCTTTAAAATTTTTTAATGTTATTAGATGGTGAATAAACGTTTAACTGCAGTCTCATTTTCTTTCGCAAATCTCTCCAGAGAAGTTTATTACATTGCCAACCTTTGCATCCTAATGTTCAGCCTTATTCACTAAATTGCTCCAAATTTTCTATTGTACAACTTAAATATTTCATGCTTACTTACATTTCATTTCCTCAGATGCAATAAAATACTAAAAATGGAGTGTATTGAAGTCCATATTCGCAGATTTTTATTTTTTTTATATCACGAATGTAGAACATAACAGATAAAACACGGTATATAGTGTTATGTTGCTTGATCACCAGTGAGTTCAATTCCTGATTTTTTATGAAAACATTATATTTTTACCTCGGAAAGGGGGATCCACTTAATCTGCGACTTATTCCTTTTTTGTTATAATAACAAATTAAGAAAGAACAATAAAGAAACGCGAAACGTTGTGTTGTTTCATTCCTTATCATCATTTGTTTATGGCACACCATTGCAACGACTTCATGGATGAAAGTTTTTTTCTCAAAACGTTTACTTCAATTTAGCACCAATTCTTTACATTGAACAAGTTATTACATTTCTCTAAAATTTCTCGTGTAATTTGTTTTTAAGCATGGCATGGTCAGCGTAATTTTCATCTATTTCTACATCTACCATTTAACCGGCGAACCGCCGCCCTAAGGTCTTGTGGTATTATGAAGTAGATCACCTGCCGTGAAATTGAGTTTTAGCCGAAAAAAATAACTCTTGAATAATAATGAACTATGCGTAGTGTGTGATGTGAATGTAAGAAATAATAATAATTATTATTATATATGAATTATAATAATTTTATTGATTATTAATAGTTGTGAATTATAATTTGTTTCGGTTATATTCGAGTATTGTGCGTGGGAAAATTTTCACGAATGAAAATGAATTCTTCACGGTTTTACCACTGATTCAGGGGTTCGGGCACAGGCGTTTGCATTACTGACTCACGTATCGTTCTTTGGAGGTGAATCATTCACCTATGTTCGAAGAAAAGTCCACTCAGATTATACGTCGGATGAGCACTAGATCTTTCACATTTCATCACATACCTCATCTCTCCTGCCTGTGAATAAGTGCGCAAAGAGAGAAAAATTTAAAATTCAATCAGAGCGTAAAAAAGAATGGTGCTTTCATAGGTAAATCATTTTGCAATCCATTAAAGAAGAAAAGAAAACAATAATGTGTGATAATTGTTTTGAAATGTGAGCTATTCTTAACAATATACATGGTACACGATATTCCTGAACTCCTGGCTTAATGGTGTTCTAGAGTGACATCACCAATCCAATTCCCGCATGAAGCACACTAGGGTTTCAAGGCGCCTAACTGGCATCGTTGGGAAAGTCGCAAAAAAAAAGTGATTAAAGTAAAGTGTAAGTAAAAAGTAACTAGTTAAAGTTAAACATTACTTCTCTGAAAAAGTAACTGATTAAAGTTAAAGTATAAAAAAGTAACTTTTAAGTTATAAGCTACTTTTTCAGTTACTTTGACAAATTGGATGTTGTGGTAATAGATACCTTGATGGTTTTTTGTACTGGCAAACAGAGCGAATACTGAAAACTGTCATTGTAGTTTCTTCCATCCGTGTCCATTTGTTTAAAAATATTTGATTTTGGAATTTTCGTTGTAATTCCATTTAGTTTCTAGATTGTTGTTGGTCCTAGTGGATGCTGAAAGGATTCGGCGATTTTTCTGAGGTGGAGTTCCAATTCCGGGATTTTTAAGTTGTAGTGAATGTAAGAATTTCTGACAATCCATGGTGCGTCTGCAATTTGCCACCAAAGATTGTTCTGAGCGGTAGAAAGTGCTTTTAGGTTAGTTTTTGATATCGATCCCCACATTGCTATGTGAAGTATCCCTTCACAATTGTAAAATTGTATTGGAAACGGCTTAGTTATATAAAGTTACAGCAGATGCTGAGGGTGTGCCTGCGCACCTTTTCTCGCGATTCACTGGTGACTGATATACCTATTGACGACGCAATGTCGCCGAGTAAGGCATATATACACTGGCGCATTGTATCAGTCATAGGCTTTTAGGTGACATCTACATCTACATAATACCCTGCAAGCCACCATAAATGTGTGTGGCAGGGGGTGAACTCTCACCAAACATGCACTACATATCATGCATAAAAAAGATTAGTACTTGTATAGGTACTGTTCAAAACTACGCTATTTAAAAAAAGATAAAAATAGCAAAGCATACATGCAAAAACATGCTGTTAGTGACCATTCTTTCTCGGCTTCAACTATGTAGTATTGACGACATGATGTCACTGAGTAACGCATACGAGGCCTCCAGGATATTATCTTCTCGTGGTTTCGTGTTTTCTCGTATGGGTATGCGTCCCTAAACTTTGGCGGTCACTCACCTCAGCCCGCTTTTGTTTTGATGTATTCGTCTGTCCCTATTCATTGCATTCTTACACAACTACCCTTGCATTATTAGATACCGTTTTATTTTCCCATTTGTCTGTTCCCTTTGCGCCCAAATTCGGGCAGGTCGACATTCACCAAAAATTAACAAAAAAATTATTTTTGTATCAATTAATGCATAATTTTAACGATTAAAAGTAAAAAGTTAACTCTTCTAAAAAGTAACGATTAAATTAAATAGTTAACCAGATTTTTAACGATTAATTACAATCGTTAATTTTTTTAATCGGTAATCCCAACTATGCTCACTGGTGACTTAACTCCCATCACTTCTTACGGCTCTTTTCCTTCGGTCGCAGCCCTATCCAACCCAAGAGCAATCACCACTGCTCCGCTGCTTAAGCAACAGTGTCAACACAGCATTTCCCGTGGGCCAATAAATCAACGAATTCAATAACAGCCTATATAACGCTAAAAATAGGATGCCACCAAATTCTAACGAGAAATATATTCAAATGTTTCATCTTCATATAAACAATACCTTGCGAGACACCCACGAGTGTGTGGCAGGAGGTCAGAAAAAAACAAGCATGCAATGCAATCAAATAAATTTAAGTAACCGATTTAAGTAACTACAGTATCGGGTTTTATTTAATATTTTAAATTAAATAAATTAACATCCACATCTACACGATACCCTGCAAGCCACCGCGAGGGTGTGTGGCAGGTGGTAGACAACCTAGAAAACAAACAGTTTCACACGAAACCAGGATTTAATGGCCAACAATTAATGGCTGTTGGTCAGCAACTGTATAAATTCTATGGAAAAAAATACCTTTGATCATCTTAACGAAAGTCACCTTGGGATCCACAGATTTAAGTCTCATCTTGGAGTCTCTCCTCTTAGCACTCAAGAAGGGATCGGCTGATGATGTTTCACCGGTCAGGGTAGACTTGTCTCTACTGCTCTGTTCTTCGCATTTCATTTATTTATCGGCTCCATCCATACGCTGTTTCTCTCATCAAGACGGCATAATTCCTACCAGTCTACATACCATAGGTCGCGGTGGCCTAGTGGATAGAGTGATGGGTTACAGATCGAAGGGTCCAGGCCTACTGATCCCGGGCAGAAACTTCCTAGACACCCCAATGAAAGATCTTCGCGATTCTATTTCCCGCGTGTCAGAACTGCGTAGAAAATTGCAGGTGACCCAGGGAGAGGAATTGGCCCCCTTCCCCTCCATGTGTAAATTTCACACGCCATTGGCTTAGTACGGGGTGAATGCTATCCTCGCCTATCTAAATCGTGTTCAACACTGATTTTAATAACATTCAATAATTTAGTTTTTAAATAATTTATGTTTAAATTATTTAAAAAGTGTTTAAATAATTATTTACATACCATACCTAGTACTTCCTCAGCCATACTTGCCAAGTTTTCTTCTACTTTCGAGACTGACATTAGGGGTTCCATTGCCCCTGAATATCGTTCCATTCACCTACTCTGCATTCTAATTTTTGTAAACAATCTTCCCTCTACCCCACAACGTCCAACATATCTTTATTCACCCGCCTTACCGTCCATTGTACTTTCTCCATTCCCTTCCTCACATACCTTTCTAAGGGTTCCTATCTTCTCTCGCCTTTCTGTCCTACAGCCCATGTCTTATGGTCATGCAAAACCTTTCTTCATATCACGCTCTTCACTAACCTTCTCTATACAGCTTTGCTCAAGGCTCACGTTAAAGATAATGACGAGGTACTGGGGTACTATCGAAATAATCAATGACTGCCAGGACTTAAACCCGTGTCATAGGGTTGGAAGCTAGTACCCTAGCCAGCAAGTCAACACAATCCCCAAGAAACTGAGGAGTGTTTTAACAATTTAGCTAACTTTCAGGCTTCTACAAGCAAAGTCGTACTTGGAAAGCAATTTTTTTTTTCAATATTCTCTGAGAAACAGCCCAAAGTCGCTACCATTTTCAATTTTGTTTTCAGTTGAAAATCCTTGAAGCATAGATATATAAGTGATGTATCCATAACCACGTCGCAAAAAAAGTCCATGCATTATAAAAATATACCACGCTGACACTAAGCCGAGTTCATTGGAAAGTGACTTCGGTAAAATTGAGTTGCAGCAAGAAAAATTGTGGTTAGGAACAATGCCTTGCCAGAGTCTAATTATTCGATGAACAACCCCGATGGAGCGCCCTTAGGTCATTTCCATGTAAGAAAGGGTTTCTCTATATTTTCCTCACTTTTGCAGCTCATAGTCGATTAAGGCACCCCCACATTATTATCACTCGATACGCGGTTTGAACACCTTGAAAGTACAAAAAAAAGTTGAGAGATATTGCCACACACGCATACATATTATATCATATTCGAACGAAAACGCCTTGCGTCTAAAAGAGGGAAGAATTTAATTTACACGGAAACTAAGATAAATAATATCGATGTGAATGACTTGTGTTTTGAGTCAAAATAGGGCGATTTCTTCCTCATTGCCTGCCCTTATTCGGACTCTTATTGGTATGAGAATAATGCTTGCATCACAGCGGTCATTTTTTGCGCAGCGGCGAAGAAAAAGACCGTCTAGGATGCGGAGGTGAGAGAGGAGCCTCTTGATATTATCCCTCAGAAAAAAAATCGATAAAGTCTGGAGAGTATAATTTGCTGGATCCGTAGACCTTCCATTTCCGTCACTAGCTTTTTTTTTGTTTTTCGTCCGAGAAATTTTCGTTCGAGAAATTTCCGAAATCAATCTTAAAAGACGTTGCGAAACGAAGCGTGAAGTATACAAGCTGCTAACTGCAGGGTTACGCTATTGAGTGGCAAAACGCTTTAGGTCGTGAGCTTCGTCTGCTGGAGTCATTATATTTTTGTGTCAAATATAAAAGATCGATCTAGATATCGAGACTGGCCAAGAAAAAAATATAATGATCTCGATTCGCATTCATCGTTTTCCAAATAACAATGATGAGAAATTGTTTTTTTTTCGAAAAGTAAAAAAAAGCGACCTGATTTAGGTCCAAAATCCAAAAATATCCATTGTGACTGGATAAAAATATCACAGAATATGCTAGGCGATATCTTTGGGAATAGGATGGGTGTGGTTGCTAGACTCAAGGTCACACTTGCTTGATGCGTGTGCTGATGATTTTGGAACGACATTTGCCATGCGGTCACATTTGCTTCTGGAAGATTGTACAGTGAGAGATCGATTATCGTGGGATAGTGCTTACCTCAATGGCTCCCAAAGCAAGGAAGTACTGAGAAATCGTAAGTATGGTGTCTATGGTCTCCTAAACCGAGGGCTTACATTCCTACGAACAAATTCCGGCAATGACAACTATTCTTTAATGGTATTCTTACAGGTACTTCAGTGTCATGTAACGGCTCCTTAAACTGTAGACTCCTGCCGTCAGATGAGATATTTAACAGCGGAACCCTTTATCTTTCTTTAAAGGTCAGGGTAATACGATTTCGGCTTCACTCTTCCCTCCCTTCTATCCCATCCTTGTAACCATTCTTTCTTTCTGAGACGCCTTTAAGAGTGATAGTTGAGTGAGTTGCAATCACTGATGGACAAAAGATAGAGTGTACCCTTGAAATATTTCATTCGCAGAGAGAGAAAATTCATTCCTTATTTCTCTATTGAACTCCATCATTAGTGACGAGAGTAAAACAAATTTTGTGCCAAAATTAGTTTTAATGAAATAAACACTTCGTTAATGTTTTAAGGTTAAACTTTTAAGGGCCAATGTTCGACTCCGAAAGAGGCCGATCCTTACTCGAATGCTGCGTGGACACCTTCCCTACATCAGCACTACGTCCTTCAGATAAGACGTAAAGCTGTGTATGTCATATCGCATTCTTCTCGAGAGTGAGTTTGCGACGTCAGACTAAAATTTTCTTATTCCCAAGTCGATTTTTCTCCACCCTTCCTTCGCTTCCAAAAAAAAATCCTACCTGACCACTTTCGTGGTCGGCCGCCTCTCCCCGACTGTCAGTGCTATACCCACCATACCCTTGAAATATGTCATTCGCAGAGAGGGAAAATTCTTCCCTTATATCCCAATTAAAATACATAATTAGTGACGAGAGTATAACAAATTTTGTGCCAACATCATAAACCTATCACAGAAATCGTGTGGTGATTTCGTATTCCCTTTCACCACCAATGTAAAAAAAATAAGCTTCTAAGAACATTTACCTTTTCCACGAAGTTCACATGCCTGCGAAGTTTGCTCCGTTTCTGGAAATTAGAATAAATTGATTTTTTTAAATGCTGTTTCGTGATACCTGTTGCCTGAGACATTCTACGACTACTAATAAGGTCGTTAGTCGAATTTCACATATGTTGCAGGCCACAGATGGGAAAAAATTGAAGTTGGGTGTGTATACGGATGCCGTTGTACGAAACCGTACTGAAACGTGACGGTCACTAGAACACGTAATCCACAATCGTACCTGATGTTTATCATTAAAAGTCCGCGACCAAATATGTAATGATTGTAAATACCATAACAACACCCTTCCAACGGTACCGAGCTCGTGATCTCATGAAAGCTGATGAACAGGCTGTAAAAACAATACAATCCCCTAAAATAATTGGGTAAGAGAAGTCACCCAGACATCACAGTCACCCATACTCTATTTGACGCAGACCTCCATTCGACTCTCCTTAACTCTTCACGTTACCATAAATCTTCTCTCCCACATCATTCATTTCTTTCCTTTTTTATCTCCTCTTTTCTCCAAGGTCTTCTTTTTATTATTCCCGGCCTCTTCTCTCTCCACAATCACTTTCATGTAACTTATCATGCCTCAAGATTTGTTCGATGAAGACGCTCCGTCCTCTTACCAAATTTCCATCAGTTCTTCTTTATCTTTACAGAACCCCTTCATTAGTCTGTCAATCCTTCCATTTGACATATATTATTCCTATTTTATTATTATACAAGCTCTAGATGCTTCCAGTCGTATATTAGCCTTCCATGCGTAAATAAACCCACGCCACATTATCATAATGAAGTATCTTCCCAATGTTGCTTATTAGTGCTTCCCGGTTCTCCAGTTACATTATTGAATCCCTCTGAGTTTGAAAGTCTTTAGCTTTCCAAATTGATTTTATCCCCTTCTTGCAAGCCATTATTAGAATAAATTCTATCGACGTTGGTGACAACGCCTCCTCAAACATGTAGAACCTTTTTAGATCCTAGGTTTCTAGGGTTATTTATCCACGACATTTTATGATTTTGATGAATAATTATCACCATAATAAGAAGATATAAATTATATTAAAAGTAATATCGATACCCCTAATCACCTGGTTCAATTTGAGAAAATTAAGTGTTTAATTTAAAGTAAGCATTTATAGCCCGATGACAATCAACGCCACAGAATCGGAACGTGCTAACGGAATATTAAGCAGGTTATTCAAATTCAAACTCTAACATTGTTTGACGCCTGCAGCGTATTTAATCTATTTAAACGTCTTTGGAGGACGCTTCAAGGCTGAGATCCTGGAGAAATGTGAGAGGTCGATATTTTGAACTTGATAATTTTCATCCGCTTAGTCTTCTTTGCCAATAGAACTTCCAATTCGAGTAATTTGAAGCTTATTACAATGACGTCTGGCTCTACATTCATTTTCTTAGCACGGTAAGTTTCCAACAGGTTTCCCATAAGAGGCCGTCACCTCAGACTTTTACGTATCTCCCTAATAACCCATAAGTGTCGTTGGACAATTGTTTTCAAGGGTTACATTTAAATATACGAAATAATGGAAGCATCTCGAGTAAATTTAAGTGAATTAGGGCAACACTTATGCTTCGATCTCTGTTAATTATTTCCAAAATCATAATATTTTTCCTCTCTAGAGCACGCTCATCGCTTTCACGATGCTACTGAGAGATTCGAAGGTGAGGAATTAATTTAGCGATGAAATTTAAATTGAGTGGTTGTTAAAAATCAATACAAGGCGTGTGTAAAATTAAACAGAATGAAAGTGTAAGAATATCAATTAGCATTATGAGAATGAAGCCAAAATCTGCCGTCCGTATTATTCAAAGTATTTAGTAATGCTTTGAATTATACTCTTGGCATAATGAAGCCAAGAGACCACACAGTATTTAGAAAATGCATCAATATACTGTCAGTTGAAGTGAAATTGTGTTTACGATGGTAGTAGAATCTGATTTTAGAGATTTTAATTGTGGAGAGTTTATCACTTGCTTTGATGGTACTCTATGTAAAATGTAGGTGGATAAGGAACACAACTGCATTAAAGTGCATTAAAAATCATTTTTAAAAAATAGGTCAAAATGCAGGCATATTTGTTGCTACTGAAACTGAAATATTTTAATGCATTGAACTACATAGTTTTAAAGTTTTTAACGAAATTCAGGATACTTCATTCGGAGTTAATTAAGCTACGATATTTGACCGCGTGTTTATTCTGTAGGTAATTTCCGGCACACAGGATATTTATGCCTACAAAAGAATGCGGTGTCTATGATCCCAGTTTTAGAGAAAATGTATAAGTATATTTAAGAAACGATATATTTGTAAAAGCAATGGAGTAAAATTAATGTGATAAGGACAAATTAGCTCAGTAGAGATAAATGACAGACATTGAAGATCATAATGAGTGATTAATCGATCGAGTGTCAAGATGCTACAATTGCAGTAGGGGCCTTTTCAGTCAGAACAACAAAGATATCCGAGCCATTCAGCTCTATAGCATTCAAGAGCCTGACTCAATACCTCACTCACACACCCCATTCCTTTTCCAAAAAATCTGAAAATTTATTACCTTATGATTCATTCGCGGAGGCGCTATTTCGTCATGCGCACACTTCTAACGAGCATTTTTCTCGAAAACACAAGAGAAAAAGCTCGCGAACGTGATTTAGAGTAAAAAGGTAACGTGCCTCCACGTCAATAATCAATTCAAGTTTGCCACACTCAGGCAGCTGGTGCAATTCCACCCACAAATTATTGGGCAACCAGAATTGATAGATTGAATGGATTAGAGGAAAACCAAGGCTCATGAAAATTGCATTCGAGTAATTATGAATTCCAGCACTCAACTACCTTTATACCTTGACCCCCAATCCCAGAAAAATACATAGCCGACTAGATAGGCAATCTTGATAGCCAAAATCGGAGCGCAATACGGCGAGGTGATTGGTCGATCCCGCCCAATGGGGTCAGCCGACCCTGGGGAGGAGGAGAGAAAAAAAAAGTCTTCACGCAAAAAGCGAAAAACGCCGCCAATGGTTATGATTACTCCGCGGGCATGCTGCCCGCAAAACCCTTTGACAGAGGGAGTGGTCACGAGTACGGCATGAATAATTCAACGGCGTGCGTGGCTCCGTCGATGGATAGAGCGTCTGACGAGCGGCGCCGAATGGGGACTGCATCACGGAGGATAGGAGACTCGAGGGGACACGTCATTAGGTGACGCACAGCGTCGCGACGCCAAGTTTGCTCACGAATGAACCCACAAGTCGGCTCGCAACACCCTAACGAATTCCAAGTCCCTCTTCACAAATGATCGTTCCTTCCAACCAAAAGCATAACTAAAAATCCGCATGTGGTAACAGGAGCCAATAATTGACATCTATATAATACCCTGCAGGTCATCATTAAGATACATGGCGGATAGTGACCCTACAATCAGGCATGATCCACCCTTACGCATACGATCCGATTCTTCGAAAACAAATTCCAGGTATTCCTTACACGTAATACAGCTTCCAGTATCATCCATTTCAAGACATATATCGTAGTAATTATCACAAAAATATTTGATGTAACATGCTAAACATCATAGAAGGTATCTGAAAAACAACAAACATACGGATTCTTAATTTATAGCTTCATACAAGCATATTAAAAAAATCTAGCTACTAAACCAAACACATTTCTCCCAGGTAACTTCAGCCTCATAGGGTATTTCCTCCTTTTTATCACTCATATTTTATTGATTATTATCTCACTTTCCGTAGAATTATGGATGGAGATGAAGACTGATGGAGATGAAGATGGAGATAGAATTTCAAATTCGGAACAAATCGATCGTATTTTAAAAAATAAAATACTTCATATACATACATATCGCCTCTAAAACACTTGAATACCGATTCTTTCTCCTTAAAACAGGTGAATTAAATCGATGAGAAATGTATTTGGTTATTTATTTGTGCACCACATCTATGCAACGCATACAGGTTGTTTGTTACTTCCATGAAACAAAAACGTAAAATAACTGCCCCCTTCTCTAAGATGGTACATTTTCCGCTGAAACAACCTGGCAGGTGAAAATCCGCGATTAGAGATTTAAGGAACGGAAAATTTGAAGGCAATCCATAAGAATTTGAAACAACATATAATTACCCTTTTTACGAGGTGGATAAAGATTTCGATAGAGTAATAAGCAATTCATAGCAAGAAGGACATGGTTGGAAAAGATAGCTCATTGGAAACGCAATACTTACTAAATCACAAGGAATTTTTTTCCCACGCCATGTGCGGTTCAAAGAAGTCATCAAACGCATAGTTTTGATACCATTTTAATTGCCATAATGTTACCAATATTTATAGGGGTAAAAACTTACTTTTCATTTTATTAACAGAATTCGGGGTCTTGCAACCATAACAATTCCACGACATCTGTTATATATTCTAGCAGTATTTTGTTCGAACTATTCCAATCAATTTTTTTATATAGAAGCCCAATTTCCCTTATTTACCACACCATCTAAAGTCCATCTAGTAAATTGTGTGACTAGGTAAAGGCCAAAACTAAACAAGACCGTAGGAAGCAATCTGGCTCGAGGAGTCCAATTTCCAGATATAACCCACGTCTTGCAGCAATGAAAATATAATGGAGTCGACTAAAATTAGATTCGAATTGTTGGCAGACAAAAAGGTGTTTTTTGCAGACCTATGATACCACGCTTTATTTCAAATGCCAATCATGTTGTTGGGAAAGTCCTCCAATCAAAACGCTGTTGACCAAATCGGTCCTCCAATTGCCATTTTTCCTCGTCCCTTTCACATTGAATTCGTCAAAATGATAATAATCAGGTATTCCACCCATATCGGTAGATCTTCTGACAGTCCTTTCCATTCTATACCTCCATCAAACGCGAAGTCATCTCCGGGCCTTCACTTACAAAATGGTCCATTTTCTATAAGTCAAACCCCTATTTCAGCTGCCCTTGCCGTCAAAAATCTTTATGCTTTCCTTTCTAATTTTTATCTTACCTTATATTTACGACCATATTATTTGCTTTTAGGTTTCTTTACCTCAAAATCTCCATCCATTTTGCTAGCCTAGACTGGCCCATTTATTTCTTTCCTAACTATTTCCCTTGATTTCATTTCTCTTCATCTTAGACACTCCATTTTCTACAGATCTACACCTTATAAACCTCAACCCTTACGTATCATATTTCGGCAAATAATATTTATTTGAATCGTTGAAGTCTACTACCTATTTCACTAAAATGTTATTATGCATCTTAAAACCGGTAATAAAGGACTGGAACAGGAAAAACTGATATATTGTAGGGCCTGTTGTTATAGATATAAAATGTCCAGCATACAATAGAGTGCAAGGGTCGTGTTGAATGTCAAAGAGGATGATATTGAAATATTTCGATGCATTTAATTTTGAGTACACGAGAAGTACAAGGTTCATCATACAATATAACGTTGAGCAGTCTTTAGCGAACGATAATATTGAATTAATAATCTCACGAATAACAATTATTAACGCGTCCCCAACATTTTCTAGAAAACGTCGTCCCAAGAAAGACAGCTTCATGTAACGCTACAGATAAACAGAATTAGACGAAGAATACAGTAAAATAAGCTGACTTTTATGATATCTGAAATCCAGATATGATGCATCGAGATAAGAATTAATTTAATTTATTACATTTAAAAAAACTGGAAATGTTATCAAATGAAAACTAGAATGATATACACATTTCTATTGAGTCCTAAAAAAAAACTTATCACTACTGATTTTTATTTGAAACCAACTAATTTCTGGATACCTACCCAATGCTTAGCATGGGAAAATCTTTCTCTTGCATTTGAAAAATCTGGGTTATAAAAATGAAAAGACTTAGTTGAAGAGAAGGCGAGATATAAAATAGTATTTTCAGAAGAAGACCAGGAAAAATTGAGTAGGTGAATGAAGGAATGCTAGAGGAAGAGAAAAGAAAGGGAAAAGAAGAGAGTAAGTGAATTTATGTAAACGTTGCCCACAGATGGCTGAAACGGAATAAAAACAAAATAACATAACCATTATAAGCAAAAATACTGAGAATATATTGGAAATGGCACAGTTTATAGGTCGAGGATATAAAAATTTTAAGGAAGTTTCAAAAAATAAGTTAAAACTAAGGACTAAAGCTAACAAGTTTAGTTAATCTGGAGAGGTTACCGATGGCTAAGGTCATTTGTGCCATTCAGAAAAGGTGGAAAATTGAATAAGGACAGCGGTTTTCAGGGAACTAAGGAAGGGTGTGGTGAAGCCCGGAGTTGGTATTAGCCTTAATTAGCATTAGCTATCTATGAAAGGCACCAAGGCCCCATCCGACCGACAGAGTATTGTACTCAATATGCTCACTTAAGAGTATTCTACAAGCGTGTGCTTAAGAAAAATCTACTCCACTGACGGGATTTGAACCCGTACTCTCAGGACGGGTGGCCAACATTCTAGCACCACAGCAATTCCATTCGAATAATTTATAAATAATTTGTGGTTTAAGAATGAGTAAGAATAATGATTACAGAATTTGGTTAAGGAATAAGGAAGCATTCCTAAATTGGTGTATATAATTGCTATCCAGTAAATCAGCGAGTGATTCCTTTGAATTTTTACTACTCAAAAGTAGTATATGCATAAAAAACCGTATTTCGCTGCAGAATGGCTTTCCTTTTCCTACCATACCACCCACCCACGCCAAATAGCCTGAATTTTCCTACCTAGAAACGACATTTCACTTCTAGTCTGGCCTTCGCTTTTGACGGGCGCGCCATTTGGAAATACATTTTTAACCAAAGTGGTTGATTTTATGGAATGACCTTCGCCATAACCAATCATGATATGATCTTTAATAGTGAAATAAGCTGACAGCGACCCACTTTTCAGGATAGATTTCTCCACATACACTATAATCTCCTGTGGAAATACTGTCAACAAGGCTCTAGCTTTTGACGCCGCATTCATCCTGTAACGCGTGGATTTGGAAAGAATTCCCGATGACACGCGGTGATATGTTTTCCCGATCTCTGGTCTTTTGGATTCTGTGTAGTCTCCTGCAACGCGTAACCCAAGCATATACTATCTGAGAAACAGTTGCACGCCTTTTCCAAATGGTTTACGGCCATATCCATATCCGAGGGTTCAACTATGGAAGGATGCATCGAAATGTACCTTACAAAGTAGTATTTTTTTACATGAATAAGTCAATCAACACAAGTAGCCAAGCAACTACTTTACTCATTACGGCTGCTTATTTCTCTCAAACCTGGTTTCTTGTTTCTAGAGTTGTAGAGTTCTTGTTTCACCAAAGTCCAGTTTTATAATCTATGGTTATCATTAACCTTCAGCTCACATATTTAACGGTTTCTTTGTATCGCAAATGACGCAGAAAAGAAAATAGGTTTTATGATTTAGTTTTGCCTTTCCAATGAAATTTCTTTTCCAACCTTGCCACTACGATTGCCAATCACTGTCTCGGAATCGTTAGCCACCTCATGAAAAGGGTAATTGTATGTTGTTTTACACTAATGGTTACAAAACTTGCATCAAACAAACAATTAGTTGACATTAGCGTTAAATGCATACAAGGGATGATTTTCAATCTCGGAAATATTAAAAATTGAAGTTCAGACTAATATATTATTACTAATCCCTTTTTATTCGTGATATGTGGTGCATATTCGGTGAGAATTCACCCCCTGCCACTTGCAGGGTATTATGCAGATGTAGATGTGAATATTAAACCAGAAATTAGGAAAAACCGACTGGCTCTAAGTAAGACACCATTATCCAATGATTACATCTACAACTACACTATATACACATATTGCTGCGCAAATTGATTTTTTATATGGCAAGGGGACGACATAGATAAGGTATGCGTAATCATTACCCTCGTTATTGTATTGTTAATAACAGCAGAACAGGTTTAATTGCAAAACATATACACGTTGGAAACAGAGCGTCTTCACCTTTAATGCTGTTTCTAATTTCAAATTATTATCGAACACGTGCTTCAAAAATATTTGCGATTATATACCGAAAAAGTGATAAATATCGAAAATAATTAAATTTATACGTTGAGCAGAAAAATCGTCATATGAATACGTTAATTAAGCCTAAAAAAAACTACAGCTACAAACCCAATTACTTATCTCCCTTGAAATTTTCCTGGGATCACACCTATTAATGTCTCTCATAATATAATCAACAGTCAAGTTTTCTTATAGGCTTAAACTATATCAAGCATCATCCTGCATGATTTATACCTCTTCTATAATTACGTCGGATAGTCAAACGAATTCCTCTCTGTGCTTCAGTCATGCCGGATGTTTCGTGAAACCATTTTGATTCGAAAACTGATGGGATATCAAATACTATCGCGTAGTTACATTATTCCACAACCACCTTCAAAACTCTCTTAAGTTTAAGCTCTATAATTTCCCCAATCTAGTTTCAACAAAAAATCAACCACTTCCGATTGTACAGTAGGTAATTCCTTTCTAGAATAGCCTTTTTGTAGCCATCGTTGCCTAGTCATGATCCCTTTAAATAACATCCTTTTTTCACCGATTCGTTATAGCTTTCCGTGGTTTTCTCTCCGATTCGTACGTATCGGAGGCCGAAATTTACGAGGCGAAATTAGAAAGTGGTCCACACGCCCGGCCACATCGACATCGGTGTCATGAGAGTTTCAATGGCGAACCAACACTGCACTTCCCAGGTATCATTTTCACTTCCCTTCTTCTCTCGGATTCCACCCCTCCGATCGAGGTGAGATTTTCAGCGGGCGGATCCCGAGATAATGTTCCGCTCCAACCAAGTAAAACAGACTACCGGTAGAGAATGAATTCCTTTTGTCAGCGGACACTCTTTATTCCGCGATTAGTGGGTCATCGAAATAGAAACAGTTGCATTTTCCCCTCAAGCGGCTTTGGAATGTTTCTTCCAACTCCTCCCACTCATCGCTTCCGTATTTATTTCTTCCAGGGAGGGGCATTCATGAAGCATTTGATCGTTTTGAATGATAAATGAGAAACCTACGTGTTCTATAACATATAAAATAAGCCAAAATCCGCCGGTTTTTTTGCGGTATTTTAAAGCAATAGCAATTTTAAAGCAACATATTTTTAGAGAATCATTATTTGCACAATCTTGATTCTCGATAAATCATTTAGTTTCATCAAAACAAAAATAATGGGCTAGTCCTTATTCACCAGAAGATACCCTGGGTTCTTTTTTATTCATCCGGGCGCTTTTACATTTTTTCATAAGAATACGTTCAATAGAATGTGCTTTCGAACCAATGCTCAAATAAAATAAGGAATAAGAAGAAGTTTAGGAATAAAATCTGAAACAGAACCCAATATGGGTGTTTAAAACCAGCCATTGCTCCCTTTGTAGTCATGGCAACAATAGATGACCATAAACTTGTGGAAATTACATTTGATTAATGACTTCAAACGAATTTGAGCAAAGTCCTCCTTACGAGGGGAAGATTTAGGATGTAGCTGCTAATTTGTGGATTTGGACAAGGCTATGAAAATAATAAACACACAATAGAGTAAATAAGTAAAAGTAAAAAACCAAAAAGCTAATGAATAAATAAATTGAAAATCCCCACATGAACTCTTTTTGGTTCAGCGATTCCAGTGCGTTACTTCTCCAGGTACGGCCGGTCCCTGTAACTGGAGCCAATACTTCCATTCCCAAGTGGTACTCCATCCGTGGAACGCGAGAGGCAACTTACCGCGCAAAATGTACGTAACGTATGCCTCATGTGTATGTTACCTGTTCCCACAACGAACGCAACGTTATTTCGTTTTCTTTTTTTTTGCTCGTTATTTATAATTTAATTCACATTGTTATATACTGTTTTTGTTCTTAGAGGACATTTGTCCTAGAAGAATAAAAAATTTTCAATTCAAAATAGCCGTAACGACCACAGGGCGTTTCCCCTATTCGTTCAATGCGAAATCACCTATCAACCATCCTTAGCTTGCTTTGACGCAGTTCTCCACTAACTTCTCCTATCAGTTAATCTCTTCATATTCGCGTATTTTTTCTCTTTCACATTCTTCACTACCTGCTCTATACATATGTATCGCAAGCTAGGCCTTCCTATGCCACTCTTCACATTCTATTACCATTGGAAGTCAAAGATTACTTGATCAATTTATTACGTAATTTAACTCGCTACATCCATCAATATCCCCCATGTGAAATAACGATCATATTTACCCAATTAGATTTAAAGCGATGAATGATGTTCGATCTGTCTTTTAAGCGTGAAATTGTATTCATTCTGCATATTGCGTAACTTACATAAGCTGACAAACAGCGACATTTCAGGCATGAATTAGAGTAAATTCATGGAAAGAACAAATGCATGTTACCACTCAACAAATATATTTGCTGCTCAAGGACCATGGTTTTGATGCTACAAAATCATCAATAGGTCAAATGATGATTTAGTAATACAACAGAAACATGGCTGCTGTACTTGCTCTTCATAGCATTATATAATATGAGTTTTTTCCCTTATTTTTATCTATTTTCATAATTTTACGCGTTTATGAATCAAGTTACAATATTATTATTTACTTTTTAGCACTTGTTCTCTCTGCAACATTAAAAATAATATGGTATTATTTTAAGTATGAAGACTTGAAAACCTGATAAGTCAAACATATTGGCCAAAGTGGTTATCTGAGTGTAGAAACATTAGTACATATAGTGAGAACGTACAATATACATTTATATTCATGCATAATGTAAAATCAGTCTTTTCCTTATTACATTCTTAAATATATGAAAACAAATTCTTCACGGGGTATTTCCAAAGGTTTTCAAAGGATACCTTCTTAGATATCCTCCTTTCTTACATAAAATTAATAGTGAGGTTCCAATAAAAAATTCGCGAACGACTGAGGCCGCTATCATTGAACCGCGAGTGAATTCTTCTCGCGATCCCCACCATGTTGGTATTTCAGGTGCCGACGTTTCGGTTCCTGGCTCTGCCATCTTCTTAAATGGTTGACGGAATGAAGGCTGAAGGAAATCAGCCCTTGAAGACGATGGCAGAGTCAGCCTCCAAAACGTCGGCACCTGAAATATCAACCCGGTGGGGATCCAGAAAATAATTCACTCGTATCATTCGCGGGAAAAACTTCAAATCCTTCATAGGACCGCGACTTCGCGGGAGGAACGATAGCTTTGATCAGTTCCTATTTTCCTACCCATGTCTTTCCTAATATCCTTCCCTGATCCTATTTCCTAAATTACCTGCCTCGGATTCATCCCATCATACGACGACCGGACCTCATGGACATGCCGTAATGGAGGAATTTGCCTCGAGCTGGTGTGCCTCCTGACAGCCTTCGTCTCCTGCTTGTCATCCCATCATCGCCTGCCATACACCATCGTCTTCTGCCTGCGCCTGCCATTCTACGTACCTGCCTGCTAGCAAGGGAGGACTGCGAATTACCGTTTCCGATCATTCCCCTTCCTACCTTAAATTCCTTTAATATCCTTTCCTTTATTCCTTTCCTAATCTCCTGTCCTTTTACTCCTCAGAATGGATTGGTCCATCAGAAGTGAGATCCGCCTGTCTGGATGAACCCAGCAGTGCGTGAATTTTCCCAATTCCTAATCCCTTCCTAAATTCCTGTCCTATTACTCCTCAGAATGGATTGGTCCATCAGAAGTGAGATCCGCCTGTTTGGATGATCCATCAGTGCGTGAATTTTCCCGATTCCTAATACCTTCCTAAATTCCTACCCATTTCCGCCTGTTTGGCGTGATTTTCCTAAACTCCTGCCCTAATACCTCTCCAAACTTCCAACCACTTTGTGCTTCGGCAGAATCAAACCGAAGCTTTCCTAAAATCCTGCCATCCTAAATCCTAGTCCATTTCCCAATATCCAACATTCCTGCATCCCTGATATCTTCCTTTATTTTCCTCCTACCACGACTGGCAAGGCCTCGCGGCCGGTACAGCGCTACAGGATTCCTTTCATGATCTGGATCTGGATTGACAGTAATTTAAAAAGCTATAATGATGAGTGCAGCTGTTTTTTATCCTTCCCGTGAAGCTATACGGAGATCAGTGTGGTATCAATTGTTGCACCCAAACGTCTAAACAATAATCCAATAGCAACACGCGCGCTCTGTCGTCACTTCAACTTGGGTTTCCCTGTCTTCGCCAGTAATGCTTCCTTAGCATACAATCGGTATCGAGTTTTCCCTCCAGCGTTCCGAGGTGCATTACAAATTACTTTCCACACTCAATAAATCGAGTGAAAACGTGCATTGCCCATTATTGTGCCTCTCGGCAGGAGACTTGATGCCGAAATATGTGACGTCGAACGGCGGACAGATTCAAATTACAAATGCATAAAAAGTCGACTTCGGCCTCCCTCGTAAAAAAAAACTAAGCCCCGGGTGAAAACGAATCCCAAGCGCATGCTTTCCACAGAAGATCTCTTCCGATGCACCGGAAAAGAATAAGCAATGCCTCCAAGAACGCGCTCCTTATATCACCATAATCTTGATTCATGCGTGCTTCCCCAGAGCGCTAACCTCTCTGCTGGGATATTAAGTGAGTAAAATTGAAGGTGTTATGAAAGCCATTTCGTTATCAATATATCGAAAACCTCTTTGCCAACATACGACCAATGTTTGCTTCAGTTATAATTTAACCACTCGTATGTTATAAAAGTAACGCAAACTCACACAGTGCAATGTTTTCAGGCCCGGGAAACCCGGGCTTACTAATAGTTACACTGTAAAAAGTAGATCTGATTTTAAGGTACAAAAGCGATCTGAATTTCAGATGCAACAATTTTAAGACAGGGTATGTTGAATTTCAGCAGTATTATCTTGTCTAAAAATAAGGCAGGTGAACGACTGAAAATCAGACCATCCAGAATCCTGCTCCCTCTGCTTCCTGCTTAACTGCTCCTGCACCAACCATCCATGTTCCTGCCTCTTCCGCACCTTGAATCCGTGTTCCTGCCTTACAACCAGACAGCGCTTAAATTCAGATCGCACTGAAAATCAGATCAACTTTTTACAGTGTATGTTACATACTATTAATCAGGGGATATAATGATAAATATCTTTTTTCTTTTTGCACACTTAATTTCAATTACTGCAAACTAATATTTCAGTAAATTTTGTACTCAATTGTCTGAGAGGCCGCTGTCAGAGGCCAACAAAAATATATGTTTACTATTTAATATTACTATAATGAGAGCACATTTTCCGCAAATAATGAATATATTCTATAATATAAATAGATAATCTAACACCTCCCACGGAAATGCAGCCTTCAGTTACTTGGTAACTCCTATTAACTGGCTTACTAACCACAAGTTGCACAAACTTGGGAAAACAATGCGTAAACCTGGAAATTGTACTTTATATACACCTGATACCCAAGTGTCCGACTTTGCACCCTATTTCACAATTCAACAAGAACAAATAGTAAAATGTGTTTTTAAATTATTATTTATTATCCTAGAGTTAGGACATAAGGAAGGAAAGGAATTGCCATAAAGAATCTAATTCTTATCATTAAATATAGTTTTCTGTTACAAATCATGAAATATTCCAGAAAATATAACTAAAATCAGTTCTACTTTGTGGTTTTGAGAAACCACTTTGACGACTATTGTCATTGCTAAAGATGACTCCCATAAAGCTTCATGGGAAAAATAGGCATATACAAGGGGGTCAGAAGTTACTGGAGACAGCATCGTAACCGATTTGAGAAGAAAAATTAGGATATGTGGGTTAGGAATATTTGGGGGAACGGAGTAAGAGTGGAGAGAAAACTTGCGTAGAAGTTAGCCTCCTAATGAACGGCGCCAAGACGCCTACTGTCTTGTAAGTAGGGACCGGTTAACCAATGAAAAATCTCTGCAACTGCCGGGATTTAAATCCGGAACCTCAGGGTGAGAGACAAGCACTCTAATTACCACGATAATTCGATCTCCGTTTCATTTATTATTCATATTAATCCTTCCCAAACCCCCCTTCTGGCTTCATCGTTACCCATAGGCTATGATGCATATGACCCTTCCTGTGCCTTGTAACTTCCTTGGGTCTACGGGACATGAATGGGAAATCGTGATGAAATATCACTAAAAGAAATTTGTTGCTTAGCATTGAAATATGGTGGCAAAGCGAGCAAAAGAGGGGTTGGGCCGCAATAGGTGAATAGGGGGCAGAGCCTGTGTAGTAATAATATTATATATAATCTAGTAGTAATCGTAATCGTAGTAATAATATTATACAAAGATATATCATTATGCAAATAATTATGAATGTCTGACTTCCCCTCAACGACAAGAATAATAGTCTTCTTCCCTCATAGGCAACTTGACACTATTTTCTATTCCATAAAGTATACTTTTCGAGTTATTTAAGGGGGGATTTAGCCAATTTACTGATATTTTGCTGTAATTAACTAAAGTAAAGTACTAAGGGTTTCTTTTCTCCATAACCCATTCATCTTACAGTAATAGTTTGCCAATTAATTCTTTAAAGAACGGTCACCTAATTAGGTACCTCTTTGGAAGGCCATAACGCAGAAAACATGTACGGCACCCGCGATCCAATCAATCATGACGCCTTCGTGAACGAGAGCTCAATCCGTGATTCATGAGTCATTTGCAACATTTCCTCTCGAGGCCCAGTTTCAACATTTATTTGTATATATGAATATTCATTTGTGCCGTGGTGACTCCAGTTCTTCTTTCCCGGCCAATGGCGGGGAGGCCAAAGGAGATGACGGCCGCGGCGGCCGGCGTCCCCGGCGAGAATCGCGCCCGCGACCTTCAGAGCGCAAGATCTGGGGAGAGTCAACCCGTCCAGATAGGTGCGTAGGGACCTCTTGATAGGCAAAAATAGCCAATCGTTCGAGGTTACTGCCGAGCATACATATCACCGTCACTGGGAATGCTTGGTGTGGCCCAGAGCTCCCGCATCTAGCACAGCACTAAATATGTCTTCGAGATATATCCTTACGGACCCATTGTGTTCTCGAAATAATGACCCTGTCACGTGCGAGATCGACGCCAGAGACCCGTTCAATTAAGATACGCTCGGTGAGCATACCCTTGAAAGGAAATATTAGCATTGTTGGGATGTGGTCTAAATACTTGCACAGGCTCAAGGGCTAGCAAAAGAAATTAAGTGAATCATATATCAATAAAGGATAATGAATCCTCAAAATATTTGGGGCGTAGGTATCGCTGGAATAGAGGGTTCCTGAGCAACTGTACAAAGGCGCCGAGTATCACAGTTGGTAAAGACCCTCAATCATAAAACCACCGAAGAAATATTTTAGTCTTCATAATGAAGAAGGAGCGTGGTAGCCTAGTGGGTAGAGCGCTTGGCTACTGATCGAAGGTTCCCGGGTTCAAATCCGGGTGAAGCCTTTGGATGCCCCCGAACGAAAAATACTCGGAGTGCGAGGTGGCCCAGGGAAAGAAACTGCTCCCCTACACTGAATGTGTGACATTCACACGCCTGTGGCTTAGTCCGGGGTGAGCTCTACCCTCACCTATCAAAACCAACCTTCGGGTGGAATCAATGAGTGAGAGAAAGAAGAAATATTACAGAAAAGTCAGTGGGTGAATTACTTTATTTATCATTAATTAATATTTGGAATTTATATCAAAATTACCTTATTTCTTATAGGCACGCTCATTCCTCCAGTGATCGCGGGAGTTGTTCAAAGAGTTTTACGGAGATTCTGTCTAAAAACTTCCATACTTTAAACATTCACAGTTCAAAAAGGCCCAATTAATAGAATATTACAGTAGCAAATGCGAATAATGTGCATAATAAGGAAAAGGAACATAATATTTTCTAATCTCACCGGAATGAGTGCAGCAATACTAAAGGCATTAAAAAGCGTTCATTAGTAAGTCAAATATTTTCCAACTACCACATTTCATAATGATGATTTTTAAATTTACAAAAGGCACAACTTTCGTACCGGGTGGAAGAGAAAGTATAGCAAAAGGGAAATAGCTCCGATCCTCGATCAAACCGGACAGGAAAATTCGCAATAAAATGTTCGCTACGCTCACTTTTTCCGTAGATTAACCATCATGTATCACTGCCAAGGCACAAAGCGACCGTAAAAGTGAGCCCTCCGAAAAGAGCGATTTTTTTCCGCTTCGGCACCACGCCTATCAGAACCCCGCAAAGTGGAAGCACAGGCCGTCTTCGACCTATCGATTGTCATCTGGGGCTGGGGTTCCCTGGATTTCCCGTCCCTGACCTACGGGGGGTCGCAGCGGTAGATGACGCTGCAACAGCCAGCTGCCACCTCACCCTCATCGATCTGGAATGTTGCGAGATCCGATCTCCGCTCGAAAACAATTCTCGTCCCTTTTTATTTCTCTTGTCTTTGACGCGCGGAGAGAATTGGGTTGGAGAAAGGGCGCGACGTGCAGGCGTCCAGAAACGAACGCGCCCCCCAAGGGTCGGGCACGATTTTTCCCCGATGCAGAGATGTTACGACGGGATCACGACTCTCTTGCCTTGGCGGGCGGGGCAAGGGGTTAGGGCAAGGAGAGAGAAGCGTGGCCGGTGCACGAGGCCAATGGATGTCGCGTCGTGGTTGACCGTTCCACAAGAGAGAGAGGGATTCGCGGTAAGACGGGAGGAGGAGAGGGAGGAAGGATGATTAACGTCCGAGCTGGATTCGGACGTCTCCTGGGCAAGTGGGTTGGTCTCCCTTCTCGGGTGAAAGTGAGATGGGAAAGGGGAGAGGGTGGTGGAGGAACCAGTGGGGGAGGAGGACGAGGGGGGAGGATATGTCGGAGGAGGGGGTGGAGAGGCCGGGAGGAAGAGGAAAGGGAACCGGAGAACGGGATGTGGAGATTGGGGAGAGTTACGACTGCGAGGAAAAAAAACAATAACGATGACGAACAAAACGAAGGAAAAAAAACAGACGCACGGGAGGCGGTGGAGTTACGATGAGACGGCCGTTGAAGTCTCTCCAAAAAGAGAAGAGCGGTTCAATTTTTTTTCCATCTCGTGTTCACGTAAGAAACAGATGTTTATTGAATCGGTCCTTTTCGTCGCTGTAAGCCCCCTAGCTTGTTTCCTTTGCTCTCGTGTAATCATAAATGTTACCTGGGGACAGGCAGAGTCAGCCAAAATATGGGATGCCTCCATCCGGACGGCGAGGAATGAAACACGAAAGAAACTACTTGGAAGTATTTCATTTTCTCCATCTCCTTAGAAAGCACGGGTTATCATATGTGAGATGTGCCATTTTAAATAAACCAATCAAAGGCATTTCTCTCTATCTCGGACAAGTGTGTTCATTTCGTAATTCACTATCTCGGACAGGTAGAAAGAGAAATGGTGTGAAATATCTTGCTCATTCTTCTACTGAGACACATCTTCAACATTTATTTCCAGGTTGATGAATACCTATGAAGACATACGAATTTAGTAGCGTCTACGTCTCATATGAAAATTCATTTATGATAATGATTTTAACATTAGAATGGTATTAAAGGAAATTAATATATCTTCATGAACAAAAACACTCAAGGGCTACATAAAATTCTTGCCCACAAGCATCAATTGCCATTGAAAGGATTTTAGCCAACTGCTGACATTTTAGTCTAAGAAAACATGATAAATACATAAATGAGCATCAAACCCCCAACTCACACAAAGTAAACCTTTTTAATTGGATGAGAATAAATGAATGGAAGAGTAGTTTCACTCAACGTACACGAGCCTTTGCATACGATAATTTTTGAACGAAACTAATTCAGCTATAAACAGAATGTGGAGCCCTAAATAATTTCAAATCGCTGTCTGACATTGACCGTTAATGGATTAAGATCCAGAGGACTATTCTAATACCATTCTCTTCAGTATTGAAAACCAGAGTGATGATTATTAACGTTCCAAGTAAGGAAAAGATCCTGGCAGATGCAATGCCCAATAGAAATATAATTGCATAAAATCCTTGTGAGTTGGTTTTCAAATAGATGCACATTTATAACAAATTATATTATCAATATAATTTCATGAATACATTTCATGAATGAATCTTTTAGTATATTATCAATGTTCTGTATTCTCACTATCAATATTGCAAACTACTGAGGTAAAAGTTCTAGAAAGTTTATAAAATACGATAAATAGGAAGTCACATATGTGTACTACATCACGCCATCATTTTTTCTCATAGAATATCAGCAAATTATTTAAAAATCCTCGTACTTATTAATTCAAAATCCTCGCTTTTAAAAGGTGGGACAAGGTAATACATATTACATTTTTGGGGTTTCTTGCCAACATAGCTGGAAAAGATGTATCCACTCCTTTTAATGTCTCCCTTTGAAACCGAAAACTTTTCCAAAAACGTACTTCCTTCGTCAATTTCTAATGGCCACTTTGTCTACACAATTTCCACAATTATTCTTTTGTTATGTCAGCCATTTTTCTTTTCAGGTAATGGTTCTCTTTCCTCTTTTCATTCCACCTAAAATGTCCATTTTCTCCCTCCCTCTTCCTCACATTCCAAGTTTCCCAGCATTCTTTTTATAAACACATTCAGACCACCATCGTCCCAAATCACTTCTCCCATGCGCCTCCTAATTTTATCTACTTCCGACTTCCGTTATTTCCTTCCTCTCAAGAACTTATTTATTCATTTTCTTTTCGCACTTTCTTCCCACCTCCTAATTCACTGTTCATAAGCCGCCATGCTAAGTTTATGGTTTTCTCCAGATCCCAGGACTCGTTAACCGCGCATCACACTCCATATCAAGCTATTTATTAGCGGTTTTTAATTCTTTCTACACATCTTTGCTCGAGGTTCGTGTAAAATGTTCCCACTTTTTGATAAATAACTCTTGTGTTCATCCAATTCTCTGTGTAATATATTTTCGTACTACGCCCACATCCGTCCAAAGATAAGCCCAAGTAAATGGACTAGTACACCGGTTTTGTTCAATGCTCACCAACTTGTATGATCACCTTTCGTTTCTTTTTCAAGAATAACCTCATCTACAGTGAAAGTGAAATTTTTCTGGGAATAAAAGCATGTCACCTTGTACTATATACCTACTCGATAATTTCAATTTGGAGTTAAGTAGGCTGAACACGCTCCTTCTTTCCAAATACCTATTGAATACGTGAAAATCAGGGATGGAAACTATCGAAATATCGTCCTGTGTGAGGGAGCGTGGTCGCCTAGTGGATAGAGCGCTTGGCTACTGATCGAAGGGTCCTGGATTCAAATCCGGGTGAAGCCTTTGGACGTCCCCGAACAAAAGAAATCCTCGGTGTGCGAGGTGACCCAGGGATGGCCCCCCTACACTGAATGTGTAAAATACACACGCCTGTGGCTTATTCCGGGGTGAGCTCTACCCTCACCTATCCAAACCAACCATCGGGTTGAATCACTGAGTGAGTGAAAAGAATAGTACCTACACATAAAATGGACATCTCGAGTCAATCCCGAAGACGCTTTGAAAAAAGTGGGAGAAAAGAGAAGTACACCTACGAAATACTCTGCGAGCCGCAGAAAAGGGTGTGTGGCAGGGGATAAAGGACCACCAAGAATGCACTACTTACATGCCACTAAAAATTAAAATGCCACTACTTCATGCAGACATGTTTGATATAAGAGTCACATGCAAGGAGATAGTAATTATCTACAGAGTAATGAAGTGATTACCAGATATGAAGACATTTCTCAAAATATATTCATGCATAATTCGCTAACAGGCATTGTTTAGTAAGGCTAAAACATGCACTACAGACCACTCCAACAATATTTCACCCACTTATACTTTTACTCTGCCGCATATCATGATCTCTTACGGTACGCGGGAAAAGTGACATTTTAATGCTATCGGTTCCACAATATATCCCTCCAATCTTGTTCATCTGATCAAATGAAGCATAATACGTAGGAGTTCTTATTAAGTATATAGAGAAGATTAATATAAAAACTTGACAATCTCAATGCACGCATCTAGAGGCATGACAGTCTAATGGATACAGTCGCTGAGGCAATAATGAATGAGAAGGATGGTAAAGGAAGGCTGTTCATGAGAAATATGGGCATACAGTGAAGGGTGTGAAAAAGAAGTATTATGTCAATATAAAGAGATCAGCCGATAGAAGAATCAAAAGGTGATAGCTACGTCACACCAATCATAAGATTGATTATTACTGATGAGATTATGATGAAAGATTGAGTATCTGGTGAAATTTCATCGTTCTACGAGTGGAGATAAATAACGCAATAGTCTGTAGAACACAGCCCCCAAATACCCATCCAAGTCATCCAATGCCGAGAGATAAAAGAAATATCAGTGACGTCGATCGCTTACTGCCTGCTCTTAGTCGTGGGACCCAAAAGCAATCCAACACATTGAAGTCGGTCGCATGGGTGCCTGGCCGTGGATAATGCATCACACAACTCCTGGAAATCTAAATATTCGAGCATATAAAAGACGTCTAAGAAATAGAATGGCAAATTATATGTAATTAAACACAGGGCGAGAAAGGGAGCAAAGATGATTTGCGTCATGCTTAAAATAGAACGAAGTGAAGGGAGAATTTCCAAGTGCCAATATAATTGCTTATCGCAATCTTTTTAATCCTTAGCTCAACATAAAATGACCATGGCAGAGGAAAAAGAACATAAAAACATATTATTATTTCAAAAGCTCCGTTTCCCTACACTGAAAAGCGGCCATTCATTCGTCATTTGGTAAAGATCGATATAAGAAAGTTCTTTGGTTGGTATTTTGATTAGAGTACTGGCCTCTCGCCAGGAGGGCTGATGTTCGAATGCCGGCATTGGAACAAATTTTCTTATAGGCAAACCTATTTCAGTGTTTTGTGAAGATTTTCGAGTACATTACTCCGTCCGTCGGATGGGACGTTAACCCGTGGTCCCCTTGGTGTCTTTCGCAGGCTAATTCCAACGCCAATTCCTGATTTGATTTTGATTATTCAGGGGAGGCGACCGACAGCTGAGGTCATTTGCGCCATTTAGGGTAGTAATTGGGTAATGGTAGGAGTTTTCAGGAAACGCAGGAAGGGTGGAGAGAAACCCGGCGTCGGCATTAGCCTACTCTTGACGACAGGCGCAAAGGGGACCACGGCTTAACGTCCCATCCGACAGACGGAGTACTGAACTTGAAATGCCCTCTACTCAAGTGGGGACCGGTTTTCCACTGAAAAATCCGCCACTGCTGGGAATCGAACCCGGACCCTCGGGATGGGAGACCAGGATTCTAGCCATTACACCACCCCGATCCCCTCCACCCTTCGTCCTTTCCCTTCCGGTCCTATCCTTGTACCTTGCATGCCAGTCTGAAGTAGGTACCTACTAGTGCAGACACGGACTTTATAATATAGATGATGACGAAGTTCATTAAAACGTTTCCCATTAAATGGAAAAATATTACAATTGGCTACGGTAAAAAGGGTGTTGCATTTCAGCGAGGTTGAATCCCCATTCATCAATGGTAATAATTTATTTTCTGTGGCAAGGCCACCAGATGTAGATAGATACATAATACAAAGGAAAAATCAGTCGACAGTTTGACAAAAACAAAAATAGCCGATCGTGCAATTGCACAAACACGATGCGCACTCGATTTTTTGAAGTGAAATTGTAGGTTATACAATTTCGTGAATTTAAATCGGTTCTATTCATCAATTATCTGAGGAATATATCTGAGAAAGAGGCCTAAATAAGGTTCTAACGTGCTTCAAACAATTGCCCATTGTGTATTTCCTTCAATATTGCAGTTAATATGAATAATACAGCACTTTCAGCGAACATTTGAGTTTTTCTGGCTAACCAGAAATTATCTTTGCCTTACAACCTATGTTGCCAGTAAAATAACGAATATTTTGTGAAATAACGTATGTAATCACGGATTTCAAAAATATTGTGAAATATTCTCTAATTTTTATGGAATCTTGAATGTTTTTACATGGGCAGTATGTTGTATTTACTCTTTTTTCCTTTTCATACTTTACAAAGCAGTCTCTAATCACCTAATACGTGCAATTTGAAAAAATAGACAATTCACTCGGCTGGAAAAATACTCCAACTGGAAAGGGATGTTTAGGATTTAGGATTCTTTTGATTTTTAATCTTTTGGGTGCGGCTTTACAACAGATGAAAACTCATGTTCCATTAACGCATAATTAAACTATCGAAGCCGTTTCTCGAAGACCGCAAGACGAAATTACCTAGCAAGCGATCAAAGAATCATTCAACATTTTTTCAGAGGGGTAACTGTATAGTGAGGAAACCTGAGGAAGGGAGATGAAAATATGCTTGGAGCATTTCAGATGTGGTCATGGAGAAAGATAGAGAATTCTAGGTGAGAGGAGAGAGAAGCAAACGTGGAATTTGTTGGAGATGGTAGGAGAGGAAGGAAATTTAATTGAAAAACTTAGGATAATGCTGAAGGTCTGGATGGATCAGATAATGAAGGGCGAGGGTAATTTAAAGGTGAGTGAGGTAAGAATGTTGGGTAGGTGAGGCAAAGGGAGGAGAATAAGGGGTGGGAATTTTGTAGTGCTGAAGAGGAGCATCGTGAAAAAGGCGTGGGTTTAGGAATTTTAGACCCATTTAGACCAACCACACCGGTAGAAAACTAATAATAGGTATAAAAACTATGTGCTTTCAGACTTCAGCTGTATTTATCAATCGATGGAATGGATGAAGTTGGAGATGGGAGATTATAATTAATCATATTACTGCAAACAAATGTCATGTGCATCGAAATTGTATCATGAAAGTCACCTCAAGGGCGTGAGACTGGTGGTTCTGCACTAATCATGTACTATCGACGAGTAAACAATCTTACTATTAGTGACTATTCCAACGATTTAACTTCTTTGCCAAGGGAATTCGCCAAGGGAACACGAAGGACTTCTTGCAATTGCAATTCACCTGCAATACTGTCTCCTACCTAAAATTATAATCATGCAGAACATATATTACGAATATCATCAACAGTTCGCCAGCTTACTTTGTGGAATTTCATGGTCGAGAGTAACATCAAGTAACCCTTGTTATTCCACACTATTTATTGGGTATATCCCTAACGGTTTAAACACTTTCGCGTCATTCTCAAGGGACAATACTGTCTATTGTATTGCCTCTTGAGAATGACACGGAGGTGTTGAAACCGGTCAGGCTATACGCAATACATAGTGTTGAATAACAAGGTTTAGGTACTTGGTTTTACCCTCGATATATTGTGAAGCTGGTTTTTTACACAACTTACAAGTGAATGTCAAAACCAATTGCACGTATGTGTTTAACACTTAAGAACTTTAAACAGGCAATCAAAATGATCTTAAAATCTACAATATCTACCCAAATTACTTCCCAGGGTACTTCTATTTCATGCATTATAGTCCCTTAATGTACTCAGAAATACTGAAAATAATACCTCTCTGTCTTACTATCTATCACTCTAATTTCATCAGCATGATATCCATGGTATAACAGGTTTTCAGTCTACAATTTTTCACTTTTTCAGCTAGTTTATTCATCTTCAACTTCTGCAGATTTCAATCAAGTAGTTGGAGACTCGTATTTAAGTCCCTGCAATAACTGCGTTTGTATCGCACCGCCTAACCTTAGCTCAAAATCCGACGTTAAATATATCATTTATGCCTAAGGTGGGATTCGAACCTCGATGTTTGGGTTGTCAGGCCGACGCTTCACTGTTCAAAAGATGGCTTTGGTGGCCATCAGTTTCATTTTTTTTCTTTTTGGAAACTAAGTTCACTAAAAAAACCGTATACATAGTTTACAGGTTTTTCAAGGTCATATCGTACCAGTTAGCATAGATATAATAATAGGTCATCCATTTCCGCGAAGATTTCAGTGAAATCCTATACTAAAAGGAGATTCCAAACACACCCACCTCATCCGTATTAACTTTGAATGACATTACGACAATAACAGGACGTCTGGGGTATATTTCATTTAGCTTTGGTATACTCCAATTGGCTTGGGTAAACGTCATTTATCTTGGGTATATTTTACATTACTTCAGAAATATCACATCAAATTAATAGTTTCGGGCTTCACATCGTGGATTCCTGCATAGCGCCACAAAAATATACTCCGTCACTCTGTTCTATTTAATTCCACTAACATTTTTTATCGTAACTTTGACCAGCATAGACCTGACGATGATACTTTAGTGTCGAACCCGTGCCGCAAAGAAAAAGAATTCCAGTTAAAGCTGTAGAGAAAAAGAAGTAGAATTTACAAAGGGACTTAGTTTTCTGTTCAAGAACACACAAGATAAAATACAATTGATGGAAAAGCATGAAAACAGACTGTGTGTCAATGACTTTCTTAAAGTTTACTTTGTTTTAGGAATTATTAATCCAAATCCGATGGAAACATAAAGTGGAATATAACTAGTGAAGGATTTGTAGCCAGGATCCTTACACTAAAGCCACTTAAGATCCAGGTGTGGAATCACGGGTGCATCTTTCGCGTTATCGCAATCCTTATCGTTAACGCTTGCCCCATAGAGTAGCGGAGGGTTAACAATAACCGTCTATAAAATTCGCTCGACTGATTGTGATAAGCGATTTGAAGTGCTGTGCGAAAAATGAAAAACTCATATCACGTTCTACCTGACATAAATAAAAAAAATAACGATATCGCTAGCGCACACCTTATGAAGAACCATGATCGAGGCCCAGGTCTTAGATTTATAAAACAAAACATCGTGTGTTACAGTTTTTTAACAGTGAAAATATTATTGTAATATAAATTTCTGTAAAAGGCAAACCTCCATTCACTTCCAATGAAGAAAAAATGGGAATGAAAAATAAGGATATTGAAGATGAAAACAAAAAGACACCGAGTTCTGAGGGCAGAATTTTTCATATAGGAGACGGATTATAGGAAAGGGCCGACCCACGCGAGATTCAGAAATCTTCAGTCGAGTTGCTAAGGAGCACTGGAGCAAAAGTCTCGGGAGGATTATGCAAATTGGTCCGCGACATTTACGCAACTGGACAAATGCCAAAAGAAACATCCAGAAAATTTCCTCCAAAGGCGAGAAACGGGGAAGGAGAACTAAGATCAATATTTCTGACCTCTTGTTCTTACTTCAGACAACATTTTCGGCAAAAGGCACTCTAGGGAAAAGGCAAAAGATGCAGAGGAATCCTTGAACGATGAGTATGACTGATGGACAAGCTGTGAATGCTCTTTAAAACCAGACATTGCTACCATTCTAAGTGCACTCCGAATTTAAAACAAGCACCGGCATAAAAGTCGACATTTTAACCCACATTATTTTTTTTTCATTTTAGGTAATGTTCTAAGACCAATAAATTTCATTTCAATATTATCAACGAAGAAAGCTTTTGACGCCACTAAAATCAAAAAAAATAATGACCGACAATCCTAAATATCTCAGCCGCTAATTGTAGAAGATTTAGTTAACAGAAAAACTGGTGATAATTATAGATTGTAGTTACCTTGCACAGGAAGAGAAAATAGTTAGGGATAATTTGTGCTGGAGGAAAGAAGTCGATTTGATTGAATAAGAAAAAAACTGTTTTTCGTCATCTCCGCTGCTAATTTAAAGTAGCCATGATCACCACCATATAGTGTAATGTTATGTATTATCAATTATGAAATTATTTTTAAAATAACAATGGCTCATGAGCTAGTGAGACGAATCCAAATAAACTCACATGTACATGGATTACATTTAGTAATTTTAGCTGTAAATACTGAAGCAAGGTATTTTACGAAAAAAATCATAAGGAATTTATGACACTAAAAAAACTTCAATAGCATTCCATCATTCAAGATACCGCCATAAATTGCAACCTAGTTGTGAGCCGTTTCTTTCAAGATGGAAACGAAGGACAAACTTTCCAAGAATATTTCAATTGTCTCTAATAAAAGATTGAGATCATTTTGTGACCAAAAAATGATGAAAGCGATAGCCATTGCCTTTACCTTCGGTGAAATCCCATTTCCGAAAGTCGCTTACCTCGCACAACCGCGTGGGCTAATGCTTCGACTGACTTGAACACACCAACCCAATGATTATCTACGTGCACGCAACGGGCACCCGGGAAGGACCACCTAATTTGGCGAAATTATATCAATTTAAAGAAGGGTCGGTTTTTTTTCTTCTGCCTCCTCTCAGGGAAAATGCCCGAGCAATGACTGCTCACTGAGCCCATGCAAGCACGTGATTCCACGACGGCTTCCTGATTCCTTCCTTATTTCTCACGTTTCCCTCGGAAGCGAGAAACGCAATGCTCCATTACAGCTCACACCCTCTCTGTCCCATCAAACTGTGGCTTGTAACTAAACGCGAGAAAAAATCTCGCTCATTCAAAAAAAAAAACCGCCTCTTACCTAGCATACTGAGAATTCCGAAATTTCACGCATATTAACAAATTTACGGGGCATGTTTTTGAAATGCTATATTTAGCAATTCGGCTAGGAAGAACTTGAGTTAATAAATTTAAATATTACAGTGGATTAGAATGAAAAAGTGCTGAACTGAGGAAGAATGGTTGTGTTAAGAATGGCGGGAAAGGAAATCAATGGTGGAAATTAGAATGAGGTAGCGTAAGTGGATAGACAGAGGAATAGAGTGAGTCAATAGGTGGCCGTACGATACTGAAGGCCGCTTTCGAAGTAAGCATGCAGGGTAAGCGAGGAATAGTTAGGAAAAGTAAAGATGTTTCGACACTGTAAAGAGAGGTAAGAAATACGCTTCTCTAATGTGAGGAATAGATAGTAGATAATGAGCCATTAGGAAAGAGTAATGTGCACAACAGAGTGGACATCAAAAACTGCCCCAAATGAAGGAAAATTTCAAAAATCGTTTACTTATGCTAAAGGGAAGACAAAAAATGTATTTATATATGGTGGATGATTTTTTTAATGCTTGTAGTATGTACATATTTTAAAGAATTGCTGCAATTTATACATTACTGAAGAAATTCCTGAAACGTGCTCTTTCTGGACGTAAAGATGCTGAATCTTGCAGGATATTTTATTCTTCTGTTAGAATGTGGCTTACGTAGCTGCAGAGGAAATTCTAATGGTGTGGCACATCAGATGGAGATAATTTTACGATGGAGAAATCCTAGCAATGAATCGCTATATGTGCATAAAGAAAACTGCGACCTTTGAATATGTGCATTCGGCCACACTTATGTATAAAAAAGGCATCAAGAAACTGCTTTTTTTAAACCTTATGTCAATGAATACTGACTGATTTGCGATTCTGATACCCTGTACTCATTCCACGCTTCTCTTTAACAAGCATAAACAGCACGAAATAAATTTAGAACGATTAAAAGGAGAGAATGTAGAAAAAAAATATTTCCATCCCTTCGTGAATAATTGATCATTCCATGCACCGCAGGAAATGTGGAAGATGGCAGGGATCAGAGTTGACGGAAAATGTGTGAATGATACACTCTATCAAACTGCATCACATTACTCCAAGTGGCGAAGAAACGCTCCAGCAGCGAAAGAGAGTCGATATGAACCAGTTATGATAATAGATAGGCAATTAAATGAATAAATTATGAAACGCATCACAACTTAGGCGGGGTAATAATTTTTTCGAAAGCAGAAAATTCCCCTAGTTCGTTTAATCCCGAGCGTAATCCGTTTAGGTCCGAGGACGGGGGAGGTGATGGGTGGGGGGGGAGAGGAGTTAAATGGGATTTCGCGCCTCTTCTACATCAAGCCACCCCCTCCCGTCACTTTTCCACCCCTTTTCCACCACCGATGCGGGTCCCTCCCCCGTCCATCACCCCCAGCAGCCACATTCCGAGCAGCTTTCCTTTTGTAGCCCAGTCGTAAATCATGTCTCCCTCCCCCTCCTCCTCTCCACCACCTCCCCACACGCTTTAACGCCTGACTTTTCAAACATTAATGTCAGGTATTTAAAATAGGATAATGTGTAATCTGCGTGCCAAGTAGGCAGACTGGTAGCCGGAGCCCAAGAGAGCTCTTTCGAAAAAGCGAAGCCCAACACGGAAATAACAACGTGTCCCCCTGCGCGTACGAGACCACGGCCGAACTCTGGCTCGGTGCGTTGTGTGACCAACGGAATTCGACAATTTGGCTGTCAATATTCGCAACACCGGCCGAGAGGAAAGAATTAAACGCCTGGTCGGTTACGAAGGTATCACTTGACTTGAATTGGAAAAAAATAATCGACGTAATCCACAACTTTGGTAGGAATGCGTTATATTCGGGACAAATAAATTCGCACTATTGATTTTTTTCCGAACGCACATCTGAAGCCTGTTCCTTAATGGTGGTGAGTCATGGAAAATGATAGCCCCAAAAAATGAAACAGTGACTGGACAATCCGATCGGTCACATTTGGAGACACCATAGCCTCAAGAGGACAATCTACATCTAAGTCTACGTAATAACCTGCGAGTCACCGCGAGGGTCGGGCAGGGGGTGAAGATCACCGAACATTCACCATTAACATGCAGCTAAGAGCTAACAACACCTACTTGATAGCAATTGCGGAATTTCAGCGGGTAACGCCGTTATGTTTCTCACAGCTAGTTCACGATCCTTCAATTTAGAGCAAATACTTTTTATGTCGCATATTCTGCTTTCCAATGTAATTTTTTCCAAAGAAAATATTTCTAACTGCATGTTATTTGTAAAATACTTATAAAATACACGTATGCATGGCAACTTGATGATTTGAAATCAATTTCATAGGCTTGTGTATGTTATAAATATGACTATTACAGAGATGAGAATGATGGCATGCATTACAGAAGACTAACACTTCAAGATGGGGAGAAATATATTTTTACTACTAGGACATCGCTTGATTTCTGATCCGATCATGAATTCTGAGATGGAAAAATGGTTCTAAACTTCACTAATATATTTGATAACAGCCAATATTTTCACCGTTGAATTCTTGAAAATGTTCCAAACTCACCCTGAAATGCGAATAATATACACATTATAGCCATTGCTACATTACCAAATAAAATAACTCACTCAAATGTCCAATAAAACTGCTCTTCAACAGAAATTGTGTCCGTTTAACTCCAACCAATGCTCTGAAAATAACGTATCGATTCAGTCATATAAGTACCTGCAATCACTACCACCAAAATGTTAAAATCATTATTACTAATGACTTACTGGCTAATGTATGTCCATTCAGATGGATATGATATCTTCTAAATACTTAGAAGAATTTCCCAGTATCAAGATCCGGGAATCTGTTACATTATATTCTTCTTATGCTCCGCGTGTTTACAATTACTAGTGTAATACGCAGTGCAGTTTCTGTCCTACATGATGATATTTTGAAAAAAGGAAACGAGCTGTACGTGAAACCCATTCTCCTTCAGAGTGAATTCAATTGACTTTGTATTGTCGCTGGAAATGTAATTACTAACAATAGTTTTGTTCACTCAGCGATAATTCATGCAAGTGCTTGAATCATTCGAGATTGATTCCGGTACCTAACTAAGGAACCAATCGTATGTTTTTACATGGCGTTATGGATTATTCCGTAGCCGGAATCAATATCGAACGATTTAAGCACACCCTTCATAGGTATGTTATCGCTCCCTGCCATTTACGCTTGCAATGTCTTGCATAGTACTCTGTAGACACAGAAACTTCCTAATTCTCATCATTCCATTCAAACTGCCCGTTCTTCTCTTCCCTCTTCCTTTTCGCCCTATGTCACGTCCTTCAAAATACCCTGCTTCTTCGAAGCCACTGCAAACTCGGCGATAATAAATCATGATGCCTTTTTTTTCTAGAACACCTCCATCCATTACGGCTACCGAAGTCTGATAGGTGTCAAGATTGCTCAAAACGGCGGAGATCCTTACATCGACACTTCCTGACGAGTAGCTCACGATGCCAGGTGGGTGCCGGACATTTGATACCGAGGCTCGGCATCATTAACATCGCGCGACGACAAAGCCGTACACGGATCGAGAAAGAAGACGGCATGGACGGACGTCGACATCAATGCGTCAGCCTCCCTCGTCACCGTCCGAAAGGCTTAAGGAAAGGGAGACGGAGGCCGTCTTCGAGTCACACTCTTCTCCAAGAAGCATTTGATTTGCAGAAGCTGGTAACAAATCGACAAGACTTTTGATATGGAAAGGTAGTAATAATAATTATGTTACAACCTCCAGCTCACGGCATTGGGTGATTAGAATCCCTTGCGTTTGAAGATATCTTATTTAATAACTAGAGCGGATACTGTAAGAAGTAGCATATCTTTGAGTCGCGCCCTCTTCCAAGAAGAAGTTGCTTTGAAGATGTTGGTAACAAATCGGAAAGAATTATGATATAGAAAGGTAGTTATGATAATTATGCTAAAATCTCAAGACTACTACCAATGGTGATCAGTATCCCTGAGGAATTAACAGAACTGACCATACATTTATTAAAAACAATTCTTATTTGTTTAATGGTCGTGAGCTTGAATTTCCTGAGAAAATATGTTCAATTTGGAACTATTTTTAATTTAAGGTAATATGTCAATGTATACAATAAATCGATGAAGGTATGATAGTTTTAGTTTAATTTTCAATTTTAATTCTAAGTCATCAACAGGTACCCAAACATCCACCAGTGAATCGCGAGCCGAAGTTTACCAACCCCCTGGCGAAGAAAGAGTTAGTACCTACTCTTTCTACGCCACTCACCCCGACAACCACAACTTTTCCTAGTACAGAAGATATCTTTCAGCAGCATGTGATAATGATTAATCACCCTTGAGGTGGCTTGCAGTGTACTCCGTAGATGTAAATTTAAATATGGCTCGCGGCAATCCTTCCCACTCTGTCGGTACGCGAGCGTATCCCTCTCCGCGGGAGGAGGAGGAAAGGCGATCGGCAATGCACTGGGCCCTCCGAAGATGCTATCACCGCCTTCCCCGTTATCGCCTTCAAGACTCCCTGAACTCCCTCTCTTCACTAGAGTCTCAACAGGAAAGAGGGCCTCGCCACCCTTCACTCTCCTCGAGTGCGCGGGTGGGCCCAAATCATCCCCATCTTCCCGGCACCCCCGCAACAAACCAGCCTCCCTCAACCCTCTCGAGGCGTGTCTTTTCCTCCGCCTCCCGCCCTCGGGAAGGAATCGCTCAATCTTCATCCCGCCTGACAACAACGCGGACATCCCTTCGCACTTCGCAAGACGGTGCGCGACAAGGACGAGAGGGAGGGGGGGAAGGGGTAGGGGGTGGTTAGGGATCGACGCTTCCCCTCGTCTCGGGTAACCACCGCGGTGTTAACACGGTAAGTTGTGCGGCTTTCTCAGCATCAGTCCTCTCCGTGGCTTTATCGCCCGAGATGTGCTCGGCTGCGTTGATGGTATCGTAAGGGATGTTCACGAATGCGTTCACTCCATTGAATCATCGATTCGTCACGATGAAAACCGCGTCACGGGTGATGCATTCGAAATTAAATGATCTCCCGTTGCATATCAATGTCATCTACCAATGAATAAAAAGTTTGAACATATCAATAGCAGGCGCTACGTAGAAATTTGAACTAATACTGATTTTTAGAAGTCAGGAATGTTTCGTTAAGTGGCTACATCGCATTGTATATGATCTTTAGCGATCAATTATGAGGAAAAATTACCTCTCTCAAATTTCATGTTTTTATTATTATTGAAGCAATGTCCGCTATTTATTACGCTCGGTTTTGGATGGAATTTCAAATGATGAGGCACGATGGGACTGAATTCTTAAGCAGTAAACTCACCATTTCCAGCGCAGCTTCGTGATTTACTCAGGGGTAAAATATTTAAAATTATAAGTTCGATAAGCTCACCCATTGATACATGCACTAAATAAATATTGCTGTTCAACAACAAGATTATATACTTAACTAGAAAAACCTATAGCTATAATTTTAGCCGAAAAACATTATTTTAAGGCATAATGTTTTTGTTATCCGATTTTCCTAGATTTAGAGATTTTTTAGAATGAGTTTGTTTCACGGTGATACCAGCATCAAAGTCATTTGTTTTTTTATTTAATGGGTTTGATCATGAAAATATTTAGGCAAATTGATCACCTTCTTTCTGCGACTTCACACGTTTGTACAAGATTAATAGAGGAGAAGCTATTAAAACATATATAGAGGAGAAGCTATTACACTACCCCCTATTCAAAGCTTCAAAATCGTCAAAGGTGTGGTTATTTTTTCCTATATTAAGTCTCTCCCTGGTTAAACATGATCTAATGACACTTAGACAAGGTGCAAAATCAAAGGTAGAACGAAGCTGAATATATGCCATTTAAAAGGTGATTACGTCATATTTCATGATGCATTCATCTTGAATGTGGAAACTATTTTCTGATATAAAACACAGCATTCATAAGAAACGCGTAACTACAGTTTATCCAAGCCTAATATAGTGTTGCCTCGTAAAAAGAGCGTAGTGAATTCAAACCCAACCTAAATCCAGTAATACATAAACTATTTCTTCACAGTTTCGGATCATTCAGCTTATATTTTTGTGTTTCGCGAAAACATTCTATCCCCCCACAATCCGTAGTTCGTGGCTCCATTCCATTAATAACAACAGCACTTTATTATTAGGTAAATCAACACTACAGTCGCCATTTTCTCCCCAGCCATGGGTGAAGTTTAGCAGAATCAAATAATAGCTAGACACGATCCTTTCCGTTTCAGGGAATCGTTCAACATAAAGAACGAAATTTTGTCGTCAAAGTGAACGACACAGAATTTTAACGTCAGTCTTTTTCACTCATTTGCCCTTCCTCATTTCTTTAATTGTATTTAATCAAATTCCCATCACCGTCTTCAACTGACTTATGCGATTTCATATGTCTAATATATAATTTACCACGCCCTTTTCCTAAATGCTGAACGTGGCTTCCTGGATTAAATCTACTATTGTCAGCGATACCCGTTCCCGCGACCATTCAATACCGGGCATTCCGTGGTTTCACAATTTTTCATTTGGATTATTCTAATTATTAAAATTCTAATTAGTCAAAATTTATCTTCAATAACCTTAAAGATTACAATCTATATGTCACTAGTAAATATTTCCACGAATTTTCAAAACCGACTGTTTTAACACAGCAACATTTTACGACAGTGAGGCATGGACGATGACAGCAGATGATAGGGAAAGAGCGGAAGCATTCAAAATGTGGTGTTACAGATGAATGCTGAAGATTAAATGGATCGACCGAGCGAGAAACGGAGAAGACCTAAGAAGAGTGGGAGGAAAGAGAAGTCTGCTGAAAATTCTAAAAAGAAGACGAAACAACTTAATCGGTCATATCTTGAGACACGATGGCCTGATGGACACAATCGTCGAGGGAAAAATGAACGGGAAGATTGGAAAAGGCAGGCCTCGCTTGAGATATATGGAACAGGTAGTGAAGGATGTAAAAGAGAGGAGTTATGTCAATATGAAGAGGTTGGCCGATAGAAGAATCGAGAGGAGAGCTGCGTCAAACCAATCCTAGGATTGATGACCCTTGATTGATTGATTGAACATTGAATGATTTCTTAAAACAATGGCCTCAGTAGATATTTTCGCCTGCTTTAAATCGTCTTTTGTAGCAATATATTAATTAAATACCATGCGTTTCAATTATAATATAAACGGGGAAAAATAGCAGACCGATTTGGCGATGACAAAGCGGTTAGGACAGAGACAAAACTGAAGAGACTGAAAAGCTCTAGAAAACGTTTCAAAAAAGACACTGACGAAGTACTCTCTCATTGTCAAGAACAAGAAGTGAAACGTTTGCAGCAGATTGGGGGAGGTTATGAATTACGTCAAACTCGGGAAAAAACCTTGAAGGGATAAAAGATTTCTATCTAGGAAACAAAATAATCAGCGATGAACGAAGCAAGAAGGCCTTAAATAATGAGTCAGTATAATATCCCGTGCGTAGGGGCGAAATCCTTGAAGAAAAATCTACTAACAATAATGAATACAGGAAAATATAATGGAAAAATGTCATCAGGGCTTGCAAATCCTTGAAGCAACGCTGCTACATCGGTGATGCATGGATGATGACAGTAAGAGAAAAGTCAATAATGGAAGCATTGGAAATGTCATATTATATAAAAATGATAAAGCTTAAATGGATCGACAGAGTGACAAAGGAACAAGTCCAAATAAGACAGGGAGAAAAAAGAAGTCTTTTGAAAACTATATGAAGAAGACGGGAGAACATAATCGGAATTATCTTGAGACATGATCTGATATCTTGAGACATGATCATGGTCTGATGAATAATTTGTCAATGGAAAAGTGAACGCTAAGAATGATAAAGGAAGCATTGAATAAAATATATGGAGCTACAGGTGAGGAATGTATTATAGAACAATTTTACAAAGTGAAGGTATTAGCTAGAGGTAGCCGAGAGGAGAGCTTCGTCAAACAACTTTCAGGATTGATGATTAGTTATAGTTATAACGATGGTGATGTTACAATTCATTTTATCCTCGTCAACTACCCTGAAGTGAATAAAAAGGCTAAGAAATAACTGAAGCTTCGAAAAATCATGAACTATCAAAACACAAATACAGTTAACTACATGATATCACTACAGGAATATTAAATGCTCCCCATGTCCTCATCTGATAGGGGAGAGAATTTTGTGATAATCGCGATAAAATATCTAAAGGTACTGATAACCCTGCAGATCACCTCAAGGGTGTGTGGCAGGGGGTGAATAATCATCAAATCTATGCTACCTGCAATGATATGAATATGAGTTATGGTGACAAAATACTTGGATGCTGTGATGTATTCAATGCTTGGAACTCTGAAAGGAATGGGAATGTCCTTCAGCAATCTAATAATTATCTAATTATTAGTTTTTACAAAAACTAAGTAGCTTTGATAGAATATGAGCCCAACTGTAAAGAAGCACCAATAAACAATGGAGTAAGACACGGTTGTTTACTGTCTTCCTAAATTTTTATATTTACATCGAGAAAACCACCAATGAATCAAAGAGAAGGCTTCAGGAGTGAATATCCACGGGGGGAAATTACCATACTGCGATACGCCGACGACGTAGCAGTCACAGCAGAGACAGAGGAGGATTTGAAGAAGATACTATTAACCATGGAAAGGACAATGAGCATAGGATAAATACAAAGAAGCAAATATATAGATCAAAGTAAAACTAACATATTGGCATGCAGCAGGAGAGCAGAGGCCAATATTAATTTAAACTAGAAAAACAAAAACATGAGGAGGTGAAACGGTACCTACTGTTAGCTGGAAAGGCGAGTAACCAGTTATGGAAGAGTCAAGAAGCAAATAGTCGGTAGAATGGCCCAGAGGGCATTCTAAAAATAGAAGAATCTACTTCCGGCTAGAAGTTCAAGCGTGGAATTAAGTAAACGTTTCTCCAGAACTAACATCTGCAGCATGTTTCTTTAAGGGAGCGAGTAATGAACGATGACAGAAGCACAGAATTCAAGGGTCTAAGAATTCGAAATGTGATACTGCAGAAGAATGATGAAGATCAAATGGATCGACCGACTGAGTATGGAGCGTGGTATGGAGGTAATCCTTAGAAGAGTGTGAAAACATATGTCTTCTTAAAATCCTAAGAAGAAGACGGGAGAACAAAATCAGCCTGAGACATGATGGCCTGATTAAGACAGTCATTGACGGGCAACAGGAAGGGAAGAACAGCAAAAGAAGGTCTCGTATGAGATATATAGAAAAAGTAATGCAGGATGTGAAAGAGAAGAATTACACAAGGTGTAGAGGCAAGCCGATTAGATGTTGGAGTGGAAAGCAGCGTCAAACGAATCCAAGGATTGCTGACTGATGACGATGAGTGACACAATTAAACGCATTTTTAGTGCCAAGCCTTATTCAATTTTTCTGAGTCCATATGGCTAGTAAAATGAATTTTTTAATTATTCCTTACATGTTTGGTAAGCAACTTCATTAATCTTAAAAACAGAAATATCCCCGTGGCTAACCCATTTTATTGTGAGAAGTACGATATCTAATGATAATTGCATTACCACGGTAACCAGGATCAGCATAGATAAAATCCAGATTAAAAAGGAAAATTATGGACATCAACTAGAGGTTGAGCCGCTAGTAGTGAGCCAGCCCCTCCCCGATCTTCGTTCACTGCCTCTGACTGGTCTGAGCCAATGGTATCTTATATCGCCTCCGTGCATTTGATTATATTTTAATGGGTTTCTCTTGGATTTAAACCAGGAAGCCGTATTAAGTTTTAACGTTTTCCACCCTATGCGTTGCAGCATTATTTCTCCTCAACTCCCAAGTCCCTGAGCCTTGATCATTTCGTAAATGACTGATATATTTTCGTTTCAATCGTTATGGAATTCTTCTGACCCTCTTATGATTAAGGCTCTAAGGTTCTACATTGCTTATATCTACAGACAATTTTTCTGATGCATATGTTCTTGACGGTAAATGAAAAAAAAATATTTTGCTTCAAATTCAGCGAAATATGAGTTTGCAGTCGAAGTCATTAGAGCCGTACGTATTTTCCAATTGTTTCTCCAGCGGTTAGGGCATGCTTCAATATTAAGTTCTGTGAAAAATTGTTCGTCCCGAATGCTTCATGTTCAACTATGTTTCTCCCATGAGTCAGTGTACTTCTTAAAATAATTCGTTCCACCCAAATTTCCTTCCAAAATCTCCTTTCCCCTTTTGACATACGGAAAATTTATTTTTAAATTAACAACAATAACGGTTACAATTCATGAATTGAACTCATAAAATACGCCAATTAGGAAGCAACAATTTTCGATTGATTTCCAAATTGCTCCAGACATTGCATCCATTCTCCTCCAATCAAATAAAAACCCCTAGCAGCCACCTACCTCGCAAGAAATTGTAATCATCGTCTGTTCCATAACATAACAGTGTGTGTACACTAATTCTTACAGGTATTAACGAAAAGTAGTTTAATTTTTTAAAGTTAAATTTCTAATTTGTACATCAGAAACCAATAACGTCGATGTAATTTATTATCACTAAAACGGTTACATTAACATACATATTAAGATTCTTGCCATAAATACACAATTCTTGAAAAATTGGGCAAAAAAATTATAATCCTCATAAAGAAAGCATTTGTGTACTCTTAAGTATTGTTTGGAAAATATTAGTTACTTCTTTCAATTTATAAATTATTTTAATAAAGGGTGGATAGGAAAAATAGGGAATTATCTGACGTATGAAGAAGAGTTGATGGTGTTTAAATGATAGATAGATATCAGCTATATTAGGTGGGTACTCATCAATTTATATTCCTTTAAAATCTTTCAAATTCAAATATGAATCCCATTGTTTGCAATCGGAAGTAAAAATTTGTTTAACAATGACTTAAAACGCCTAAAGGATGTATTAATCCAGCTTTTAATGCCATGCTCCAGATAAGTCAGGATGATGTATAACAGAGAAGTGAAAGTTGCAAAGTAATGGCAGCAAGCGATTGGGTGTTCCTACACCTGCACCGGAAGTCAGATATGATCGCATTTATCGGCAGTAACCTCCGAAACCCCTAAACCGTACTAAATGAGCCCTCTAGTGATTTGCAGCGTTCTGATTACGTGAAATGCCCTCATTATGATATAATTAGTTATTTTTTTCAGATGGAAAGCAATCAAAGATCTCAACAGCAGATATTTTCTAAGTGTGTCGACTTATGAACGTTTATGCAAAAAATAATTATAAGAATTCCGATTTACATTCTCCAGTAACAGTGCGAATCTGTTGTTACTCAACCGCAGAAGTGGAAAAAATATCCAATTCACTTGGAGATGGAGAGACTGTGAAAGAGTACTGCTCTTTGGGAAGCCGAGTGTCGAGCCAAAGCAGAGATGGGCGAAGCAAGAAAATTGGCAGTAGAATAGCCCGAGCGAAGGAGGCATTCTACCAGAAGAAGAATCTAATTGTCGCTGGAAGTAAAAGCGTGGATTCTCTATTAAAATATACATCTGAAGCACGCTTCTTTATGGCAGCGAGGCATGAACAGAAACAGAGAAGTCAAGACTGAAAGCATTCTAAACGTGGTGTTACAATGGGAAGATGAAGAACAATTGGATCGAACGAGTGGCATATGAAGAAGTCCTAAGAAGAATAGGAGACATTGAATTCTGCTGAAAACATTAAATAGCAGATAGGAAAACTTAATCGGCCATATCTTGAGACATAATGGCATGATGAAGATAATCGCAGAGAGATAAGTGAACGGAAAGAAAGGTATCGCATAAGATAATATAGCAAGTGGTGAATGATGTGAAAGAGAAGAATCGCGTGAATATGAAGAGGTCATCTGATAGAAGAATCGAGGGAAAACGTTCGTCAAACCAATCGAAGCATGGATTGGACAAAACTCAGAAATACTTAAGCCTTCCACTGAGAATTCCACATCATTCTCAGTAGAAGGCTTAAGTATATAGAAGTACTTAAAGCATAATTACAGAAATACTTAAGCCTTCCTCTGAGAATTCCACATCATTCTCAGTAGAAAGCTTAAGTATTCCTGAGTTTTATCCAGTCCATCATGGACTTCCACAAAGTCTCGACCTCAGCAATCCACTTCATCAATCGAAGGATTACTGACCCTTGGTGAAGGTGATCAAATAATTTTCATTTTATCGCACATCATCCCTATTTTTCCAATCAAAAATAAAGATAAGCATTCCAATTAAACTTATTTAGAATATTTAAACTTAGAAAAAAATAATGGCTAGTAAATATTTTTATGAACATTCTTCTCTTAATAAAGGAAATGCAAGCATGATTTGAGAAAATAATTAAAGATTAAACAGAATGGCATTTACTCTACCGATTATTTTATCACTGACTAGGTACTACGAAAAGGAGTTATTGAAAAACATTCCTTGATTGTCTGCAATTAATTCATCGTCCACTCATAGAGTTCAGTCAGGATCCTAGGTACTATGCGTTATTTTATAGTTATGATGCGTGATTTTACAAATGAATTGCCACATTTAACTTTTTTGTGCCTCCAACAGTTTAAACTCAGTAACAACATTAGTTCACTAAGGCGATAAGGTATATTCCAGCCATATAGTACTATAAATTTTCATTCTTACATCTTGCACTCATACATTCCTATTCTTTTTAAGCCACATTATTCTCTTCTTTCCTTGAAGACTATTTTCACCTCACGATTGCGTATAGCAATGGTGAATAAGAGTAGCTTATCATTGAGATCCTACTTAAAAACTGCCTATCAGAAATTGTGTGCAACTCAGAGGTATGCGAATTGTCTCGGAAAACCCTGTGTTCTATTCCTAATCCTTTTCTCTCCTGCAATTTTCTACTTCTTCATAGTTACCATGGTTACTAGTCATTAAGCTACACGACCAAACTATGCGTAGCGAACAACAGTTTTCATAATTAACTAGTAACATATCTTTTAACTGCACGCACCCAAGACTTCTTTAGGTAAGATCTAACCCCTTCCAAACACCCTGTAGGTGACTTTCAGGGACCGGCATAGCAACCCAAGGATCACGTGTTCGATTTCAGTCTCGGACATTGAAGTTGCGCTCGACTGAAGCCGGTGTTTCACGCTCCAATTTTCATCCAATTATTGTATACGAGTTGGATGAAACGGTTTTTGAATGTGTGATAACGTTGAATAGTATCCAAATAGAATTTGGCCGAAAATTTTGTGCAAATATTTTTGGACCTAATATAGAACTTGCACGACTTGCACTAAATTTCCATCCGAGTACGTGAAACCAACCAATCACAGAGTTCCAAAAAATATAGCATCTCTGTCCACTTTTTTTTAGAGTTATTTGATCGGAGCTCTTCGGATCGGAGTGTTACGATTAAAGAACAGATGAAACTGACGTAATTATGAAGTCCTGAGTTAGTTAATGTGGCATTTGAGTGCATGGAAAAGATAAAATTTATGCACGATACCTATGGTATGATTTTTTCATATGAACTTGATTAAATTATATATGATTTTCATAGCTACCTTTAAATATTCCGCCATTCCTTCACATTCTTCACATTTCCGACATTTCATCCATTTACACTATTTTCTATTTCCTCGTATTTCATTGGTTCGTCTGTTTCGGACCAAAACACTGTACCATGGGACACACCACTTCTGTTTCATCCTCAATTTAAGTGAAACGCGTTTGGACTAAAACAATGGATAGAAATTGGGCCTTGGAACACCGGCTTTAGGATTTTTAACGTACATCAGACGGTGTGCTATAACCTTTACATTTACATAATACTCAGCAACCATCCACAAAGATGTATGGCAGGGGGGAATACACACCAAACATGCATTAGACATCATACTTAAAAAACATTTGCAGCTATGTTCTAGTCGAAACATAGCAATTTAACAAATATCGAAGTAAGAATGCGCAAACGCTGATGGGTTAGCTTAAAGTCCTTTAACCAACGTGTAACTACCTATGCTATCTGTAGATAAATTTGTATATATACTATTGATTATGTTAAAATATGCATATCCTAATTATACAAGGAAAGAAAGACATTTTAAATCTGTCCATTCGACTTTCTTTAATGTTCATGGTCCAGTCTACCATAGAAGGTTGGAGTCTGCAAAATGTTTTTAACGTCATCAGTGAAAATTTTGCCTTGGAATTTAGTTTAGAGATTAAGTCAAAAATTTCAACATACTATCTCATAAATCCCATTTTAGTTCATCTATCATCACCATCATCATCGGTCAACAATCCTAGGATTTCTTTGATCAGCCCTCGATTTTTCTATCGGCCAACCTATTCATATTGACGTAACTTCTCTCTTTTACATCCCTTACAACCTGTTCCATATATTTCATACGAGGCCTGCCTTTTCCATTCTTCCCGTTCATTCTCCTTTGACGATCGTCTTCATCAGGCCAACATGTTTTGAGATACGTCCGATCGAGTGGTCCCGTCTTCTTTTTAGGGTTTTCAGTAGACATCTCTTTTCTCCCACTCTTCTAGAGACTTCTTCGTTTGTCACTCTGTTGATCCATTTTATCTTTATCATTCTTCGTTAGCACCACATTTCAAATGCTTCCAGCCTTGACCTCTCTACTGCTGTTATCGTTTTTACTTCGCTGCCATATAGTAGAATGCCCCAGATGTATGTTCTAACGAAATGTTTCCTCACTTCCACGCTTGTATTTGCAGCAGTAAGCAGGATCTTCTTTTGGTAAAATGTTCTTTTCTTTTTGGATATTTTCCTGGCAATTTCTCATTTACTTCGTTCATAGCTGGTTACTCGGCTTCCCAGGTAACAGAACTCTTCTCTTAGTTCATCTAATCGATTTGTTACGCTAATACAATTATCATTCCGTCCCTTTTCAAATATTGCTTAATAACCTTCGATGATGGAGTACCTAAAACTCAGGTCTACTGCCACTATTTTGAGCACTGGCTTGTAGGGTATTGTCGAGGGTTAACCTTCGCTGATGGAGTACCCAAAACTCAGGTCTACTGCCACTACTATGAGCACTGGCTTGTAGGGTATTGTCGAGGGTGGGGAGGGATTGAAAGGGGGAAAGGGGTATGTGATGGAGGCGTGGGCGGGGGTGTATGGCAGCCGGGGGGCGGGAGGGATGAAGTTAGAAGGGACCCAGGGAAAGGTCGAGGAGACGGGAACGGCATTGCGGGCAAGAAACATCGCCGCTCAGTCACAAACGAAAAGTCGTGGCCGCAGGAGATTTCGGAAGAAGGAGTTGGCCGAGCGGGGCGAAGTGGTTCCCGCGCACCCCTGAGCTGCTGGATAATTACGAAACGCGTTCTGCACGAGCGCGCACATCTCTCGAATTTCAAATCCCTCCCCGGTTCAAAATGGTGGACGATAGGGCCGTGCCGCAGGTCTACATCTTTACCATCAATGATTACAACAAGATTCGATTTCCAAGGGGGGTAGGTTTGAAACCGTCGAGATCATCTCGAGTAGGTAACCAACGAGTCAAGTAGTACAAACAATAATGGTTTGCGAATTTATTGCATCTGAATCGCTAGTTACAATATCACTAATTGTTTCCTCTTTGAGTTTTTCTCATCTGTCTCGACTATAATGCCCCCAGGTGAGATAAAACGCAAGTTTTAACAATAAATCAGTAGTAATCAGTGGTTTTAACACACCAAATTTTGCGAACCATTCGTGTTTGTACCACGTGACTCCTGTTTCACATATTCGAGATAATGCCGACCGTTTCAAGCATAGCCTCCCTGGAGAAGATACCATTGAAACCAATTTTTTTTACCGAGAAATGAGGTGAAATTTTAAGAAGAGTATTCAATTCAATCACTATCCGGTCTCCTTTGCCATGGTCGCATATTTCAAGAATTCCATAAAAATATGATTTTCCACCGTAGAGATAACGTCATGAACTATAAATTTAATGAAAAAAAGAATAAGCATCACTGAGCGAGGGATGTTATGCAATCGGAGAGTACCACAGTCCGAAACTGTATATGGGATACACAAACTTCTTTAAGCTCTTCTTTAAGGAAAAGTTACATCGTTATTTTCTTTACATTATTGTTTTCAAGCGTTTTGATTTCACCTTACATGTACATGTCGCAATGGCAAATAAGAGCGGAAATACTCGAAGAAAATATTATCAAAAATTTCTTACAAGTTGTGGAAGCCTTCATGGAAATGACATCGTGATTGTTTTATACCCTTAGGGGATAAAAATTATCGAGACCCACAACCAAATTCATGTGCTCCATTATGAATAGGTGGATGATTAGAGGTAGCAATCCTTCAGGAAACGGAGGGAGGGTGGAAAGATCCCGGCATTAACATTAGCCTATTCAAGGAATGTGCCAGAGGGTATAAGGTTTAACGTTCCATCCAACGAACCGAGTACTGAACTTAAAGTGCTCTACAGACAGCAATGATTTTGCAACCGTCGTTTTAATAGAAAAATCTGCCTCTGTTGAGATCCAAACCCGAGTCCTCGCGATGGGAAGCCATTACACTCGCCACCACGCCAATCTGGTCCGCGATCATAGAAAACAGACAACTTGGGAAATTTTAAAACCATTCAATTGATAAATATCTGTAATATTAAATGTATTCATACTCTGGATATGAAAAAGAATTACCGGGAAAATCTTATATTTGCAGATCTCTGGAATAGTTTGATCCAGTGTTGCATGTTGTAATGTTTTGAATACTTTCAGCCACCATGTCAAAACAAAAACATGGCCCTTGGATTAGAATGAGGTGAGGAAAAAACTACCCTGAGCGCAGATGTTTTCATCCTACCTTTCGTGAGAAGCCCCAAGCGATCTACACCATCACGTTCTATCTTGCGAATAAAAGCCTCACCCTCATCATTAAATATAATGATTTCCTCCCATGAATGTTTTTTCAGTCCGACACTCGGTCATCCCAAAGCCTTAGTCATCGTGTTGCTTCACTCATTCCAACCCCTTTCTAATGTTGACTATTCTATTCTATTTATTCCATTCGCACTCTTTAATTGTCTCCCCGCCCGCTTCCAACATTATCGATCGTAAAATTTCAATCTGCGTCCAATTTCAATGAGTTATTTCTCCCGTTAAATCTCTTGCAACGCAGAGTTTCTTGATTGGAAGCGTAAATTACAACTCAATTTTAAATTGATCCCACTCAAGTTTTATTCGAGGCACCCGTTTCGAGTTAAGAGGGATTCACAAACTTCGTAGCAACTATTGAAAAATGTTCTACAAATTTAAAACATTTTCTATAAATTGGGAGCAACACTCTTCACTTCATTTCGTTGGAACATAAAGTTAATACAACGACAGGTAATACAATAGCAAGCACTCATTTGGGACGTCGTATTTTAAGGACCGAAAACCACCTTGTTTTTCAAACAAAATTTAGTCTTGGCCTCAGGTGACAAACGATGTTAATGCACATAAATACACACAAAAGAATAAACAGTATAGTATATACGATACCGATTACATAGCAGCTACGGCAGGAACAGAGATTTAAAGACGAATATTGTCTCCATGGGAATGAAATTAGCTAGATATCACCTGAAGGCCCATGAGAAGAAAAGCTACATATTGGCAGGTAGTAAGAGAAAAGGGGCCAAAACCAACGATAAACTAGGAAAACAAAAGCTAGAGGAGGTGAAAGAGTATTGTTACCTGGCAAGGCAAGTAGCCAGCAATGGTTGAAGCAAGAAATAAATAGTCAGTAGAATAAACCGGGCGAAAAGGGCATTTTAACAAAAAAAAGTTTCTCTTATGAATGGAAATATAAGCGTGGAAGTAAGGGAAAGTTTCAGTAGAGCATACATCTGGAACATATATGATGCAACTGCGTGCTTCCGTAAGGTGGTGAGGTGAGGTATAACAGCATGAATAAGAACAGCATAAATATTTAGATGGAAAGAAGAAATGCGATGGGTAAGAAGGAAAACAGCCTGGAAGGAAATGGATTGAATGGGATGAAGACCGTCATAAAAGAAAGAATCGAGGCAATAAATAAAAAAGGAGGAATTGAACGAGTACATAAAGCTGTATGTTGATCTGAAGAGGCATAATATTCAGAGAAGAAGATGTCCTGAAAATTTTAGAAGAAGGCGAGAATTTTCCATCAAAACGACCCTAACCGGTTGGCAACTAATTATAATAATAATCAGCCATATCATCCGTCAAATCTTCGGCGTTTGCTCGCCCTCAAAACGTAATACGCATTCTGGTGCCACTAAGCCCTATAATTTGCGGCGAATCCTCTCCCGTAAAATGATGAATTATAGATCAGTATCTTTAAAGAAGCTTATTAGGGCAGTTTCCACGATCTCTTATTAACAGAGATGCTAATTGTTTGCATAACAAAACAATTAGCTTATTTTCTTGTATTTTTTTCACTTTAGTATTCCACTGCAATATCCCAAAATGTAATTTTGCCACATGAAAAAAATTGACAAAGTACATTAGAATTCAATGCTAATGATCGTGAAGGTAATTGAAGGGTAATTTAAAGACCGAACTGTTCAGTTTTTATAGAAACCAGGTGGCAGCGATTATATCACAGATCAGAATATATCAGAATAATATAATGTATAGAATAAAGAATAAACAATGAGTGAGATAAGGTTCTGTATTTATGTTCACTGTCTCACGTACCATTTAGTGTTTAGAATGAGAAAGCCGTCAGAAAAGTTAAAGAAAAATCTTCGGGAGTGAATATTCACGGGGAGAAAATCAGCATTCTGCGATTCACTGACGACATAGTGGGCATGGCAGAGAAAGAGAGAAACTTAAGGAAGAGTCGAGGTGTCATAGAGAAGACAATGGCCAGATATCACCTTCAGATAATAGTAACTTTTCAATTATGTCCATCCAGGCTCCTTTCGTCACCAAGTTCAAAATGTCTGAAGTGAATTCACTGGTCAGTTGTGACCCAAAAGATATTTTGCAAAGTACGATGATTTTGGGTCCTTTTTTCTGGAAACAAGCGTGATTTTCCTTGTAATAATATAATATTGTCAATATTTCCTCTTAAAAATTGGAAGCAATTGGAGCCTGGATGGAAACATTTGAAAAGTTGGAAATTCTGAATCAAGGCAACAGTGAAATCATCAATGGCATTCTTCTTTCCTCCAGTCCACCGTTCCTTACCCTCCCATGCTTCAATTCTCCATTTCATGGTTGCCCTCAGCCCAACCAATTATTCCCCTCCAACCCATCATACATTAGGTACTCAAAAATAGACGTATGTTTTATGCAAAATTGAAGAATAAAATATCACCAAAGCCGTAATCTTAAGGGGTAGGGGATTGCAAAGAGGGAGAGGGGGAAGGAAGGAGTGACGGGTGACTGTATTCTGTGAATATACAAACCCGAGTACGTGATTGAGGATAAAGTCCCTGAACCCTGCTTCTATGTATATGTGTGAATGAGAATCACGAGGGTGACTATGTATCGTAAACAAACCCACGAGAATGAGTGCTCGAAAATTATTATCAATTTTATTTTATTTACTTTATTCATTTAGTTTTCCTTTTTATTCTCATCAATTTACACTTTTACTTTAATCTTGCGTGTATGACGGGTCGTTGGCGTTGGAGAAATCCTCATGAACTTTGCTTGTGTGTGTGATTTCGCTCACGAAGGTGACTGTATTTTGTACACAAGCCTGAGAGAGTGAGTGATTGTGTGAGTTATTGTTCGTTTTTATTTTTACCTTGATTCCCTTAATTTTGAGTGTTACGATTGTGCGTAACAATATGAGTGATTGTGCGAGTGTGTCATTTACTTCCATTTAAATTTCTTTACATGCTTGATTTTGTACGACTGATTGAGAGCTCCCTTACTTTGTATACACTCCTTCCTTTCACCTCCCCCTTTATATACCTCCGCCCCTTAAGATTACGGCTTTGGGAATATTTTATTTTTCAACTTTGCATTGCATAGAGCCGCATAGACGTTCTATTCATGTTTATGTATCACCTGAAGATGGCACTACGCGTAGAAACCTAGGTAGTAGATATTTTCTTTATTTGGGATCATAAAGTGTTTAAATCAATCCTGTATCGCTTTCATAAAGTGAAACAGTTTTGTTTAATTTTTATAAATGTTAACCGATCATAACGATGATAAAAATTTTACAGCTCACTTCGTATAAGAAGCATTAAATTATTACTTTTTCAACCTTAAAATATTTTTTCATTCTTAAATTCTTATCAATCAAATATGTAAATATAGTCCTATTAAAATTGTCTACAATGAACGTGCAGCTTCCTTGACCGTGCACACTTTCTCTGAGTATGTGTGCATTCGCCTACGAACAATCTGCTAAAGTTCTCCCATTTTCGTCTTACTTCCATCTATTTATTAATCTTCACTGTAATTTTCTGCTTCTTGCCGTAATAATTCAGAGGACATATTGATTACTTAATATTCTTTTTATCTTTACAATTAAGTGCCTAATCTGGAGTTATCATGAAATCTACGGCGAAACTCCACGGTTTTTTTTACCGCGCTCACGTTTTGCTTTGAAAGAAAACCCACGTACCGCGTTCTCAGCCTATTCCATGATAGTAGATACTTTTAATTAAAACAGATTATCCATTCTCACAAAATTTCCCTCACGCCTTTTTAATTCGTTGCAATGCCGCTCGAAAGCTATATATTTTGAAGTTGGACCATTTCCTCGAAGCATGTCGACCCAATAGGAAATAATTGCCAAGGAACTGGAAGAGGGCCTGCTATGCCAGACCTGCCTTGATATTAAACGAATGCTAGCCGGCAATTACCGACGAGTTTACCAGCCCATCCAGTCGGTATGATCTCTAGAACATATCATTACAAGCTAAGGTCTATTTCACAAGCGTCAAATCTAATCTGGAACAAGTGTTATTACATACTAGGCAATTACCCGACAGTCTAAACGTTAAATCCAGCTAGTAGTATATGTTTTTAAAAGTCATGTAAAGCACAATTTGATCGTATAAAGTAAACTCATCTGTTGAACTCAAAACAGTCGTGTCTTCCAAATGGCTTTACATTTTTTTTTGGCAAATGTAATGTGGTGATCCAAATTTTTTCTCCCCGCTAAGTTAATGGCGCATAGAGACCCGATCAGTGACTAAAATCCCTCAGATAAGTGCAGCAGGTTCTAACCCCAGTTAAATGAGGCACTCAATTTGAAAGGGGACCTGGTGATGCCGTTATAGAATGGGCCTCCAATCCCAGCTTCTATTCTCGATAGTAATATAATCTTCACCCGCATTCCGGGATTGTTGTTAATTGTTCGCTGAATTACAGTTGAGTTGAATATATAAATAGACAACTGCTATCCATGAACTCAAACTTCATTCCTAGGTGACTTACTCCAAATAATTACGTTAAATACCTAAAAATAAGGACGCAAGAAGATCAAGTTCGAGTAATAAATCGTGAAACCGTGCAATCTGAAATTTTCCTGACGTACATCTTCGTAACTTTCTTCCGTCATCGGAGCAGTAGAATGCAACTAGGTTTTTTAGGAACTCTAACCGCTAAGGGCACATTAACGGTTCATTCCCATTATTTTTTCTAAGACATATGCCCGAGAAGTGATTCGAAACCGCGAAATTTGAGTTACCATGCCGACTCAGCTTTCTCTGGTAAATAATTATTACGACCCACCATGAGCAACTCTGCTCTCAATCCCATAAATCTAAAACGTTTAATGATCAGTTATAAACGATTTAGAAGGGATCTCAAAAAAATACATTACTTCTTTATCCTTAGGTTACTTATTCGGCAAACCGGTGTCGATATTTTTTACCGAGAACAAAGTAGCTAACCCTGCTGGAAATCACTCTACTGCTTTAAATATGACATATTTATACCCTAAACCTAGTCGAACCGACAGTGAGGAGTCATCCTTGTTAGAATAATATTTTCTGTCACATTTACAGTGACAGTCGTATGTCGGACTAATTTCGCATGCGGATCCGTTTGGACCAGTTCTTTACAGGGAAACATGGAAATGCTCTTAGCCGAGCTCCTCATCCGAACGGACTTCGGAACGTACGCGGATGTTTGGAGAAGAGCGGTGGTAGCTCTCCCGACCCAAGAAATGACTCCTCGCAGGGATTAAGTGATTTCTGCCCCTAACCTACTTAGCGACGCTTCGAAGCCTTAAAAAGATGGAAACGTTATCTTTGCTAGGATTGATCGGTATCCTCGCAGACATATTTCGCTCCATTATAGGTACTTTTGGTTTGATATCGAAATGAGGTTTCGTGCATGAGAAGAACTTAGTGAGAAAGTGAATTTAACGGGAATGGTATCAAAGCAAAAGGACGCAGACAACACGGCAATTCAACAGAGGTCCCCGGTTCAAATCCGGGACAGTCCCTTGGATTCATCCCAAGCTGAATCTACGCTTCAAAATTTTCTAGAAAACTGAAATTTGAATCGTGATGATGTACGGTTCAGGAACCGGTAGCGGAAAGAGGATATTGGAGATCTGCCATAAATTGGAGTAAAATAACGAATATTGAGAAAGATAAATAAGCAGGTCTAAACATGGCAGAAGAAATAAAATGGAGGGGATGATGGGAGGAAACTCAGCATCAGTATTACTAATGAAATATATCAATTGGTCTTCTATTTAACGCTCCATCCTACGGACGCAACAAAGCTTTATATTCACTCTAAACATCGCTAATATCGGAATCTTTAATGCCAATAAAAATCTCTGCCACACCCGTAAAGGGTACCCAGGTCCTCGTAAATGTCAATTTCTTCACTCCCTTCGGAATATCACGGCGATTTTTTTCCATGCGCTATCCCTCGGATCGTGACGTTCTTGATGGGCGTAAACAAGCGCGTTCCCATGACCACAGAAATGTGCACTCTTCAATTTCCCAGAATGCACCCCACTTCCAGTCGCAATAATTACCGTCTCAACACCGAATCCACTCTCCTCTCCGGTCGCCCACAAGTAATCCTTCGTTAAGGGGTAGGAAAATGATCGGGTGCCCGTCGTTAAGCCATTCCGAGGTTTAAAGCGTTCTGATCCTGACGCCGTCTCTCTATCTCTTCTGACGTGCAATTATAAACCGTGGCGAGACGAGAAAGCGCAAATCCCATTTAACAATTACGCGTGAGCCGAGAGTGAATTACGCACGGGACCTCGCCTCCAACACTATCTTTTGCCATCCGAGAATGCCTCTTCGATGACGACTCGTTTCCACGCACGCCCTGCCCCGTCTTCCACCTCGAAACCCCTTAAAATGCCCTCCCCCTCAATATCCCTTTCTAAACCTTTCCGCAGGCAGTAGGCGGATCCAGGCTTCATTCTAGGTGGAACGATTACGCAAGAATGGGATATCATTATAAGTGTTTTCACTAAAAAAAACTCCATGCACAGGAAAAGGAGACGCATGAAAGTAATTGTAAAAGATGGAAACAGTAAGACTTCAAATAGAACATTAATGTATCATCATCGCGGGTTAAGAATCCTAGGATTGGTTTGATGCAGCCCACCACTCGATTCTTCTATCGGCCAACCTCTTCATATTGCTTCAATTCTCTTCCTCTATTTTACATCCTTCACAACCTGTCCTATATATCTCATACGAGGCCTTCCTTTGCCGTTCTTCCCGTTCACTTTTCCGTAGACGATTGTATTCATCAGTCCATTGTATCTAAAGATATGGCAAATTAAGTTGTTCCGTCTTCTTTTAAGAATTTTTTCAGCAGACTTCTCTTTTCTCCCAACCTTCTGAGGGCTTCCTCGTTTGTCATCCGGTCGATCCATTTAATCTTCATCATTCTTCTGTAACACCACATTTCGAATTCTATCATTGTATAAAGAATTCTATTAATGTATAAAGAAAAATAATAGACTAAGTTCTCATTTTAAATTTGAATGTTAATAACTCCGTTATTCATTATAATTCTTAAGTGTTGAGTCAATAAACGTATAAAAGTTATACTAGTTTATTGTTTCACATCAAAAATCAAAATTATAACTTGAGGAGTTGATATTAATATTAACTATAAAAAGGAATTCAGGAAAAGTATAAAACAGGAGGCGAATACGTGATGAGGGAGTACAATTCGAAGGACACAAAAGCTATTTAAAATACTTCGTCAAAAGCTCGTGCTCGGCAGTATAATTTCGTTATATCTTACTGGTAAAAAGCAGAAGTCATACGACTGAAGACAACACGTAAATTTATCATAACTCATAAGGAATTTTTTATGGAAACTGAATGGGTAATATATATTTTTAAATAAAAAAATCCATGATTAAATATCAGTATTCAAATACTATTCTACGAAATTCTACTGGTAGATTTGTAAAAAGTCTTTGCTTGCTCATTCGCACTCATTTATATAATCTCCTGCTCACTTACTAACCAAAATTAGTTTCCTGCATCAAATCCCCTTCATGCTCTCCTTTTCTACCCTTCTTGAATTCCATTACCTCTGAGAATAAAAAAATAATATCCAAACATTTTATTTGCAACCTTATGATCTCTCTGTCGAACTCCTCTTCCTCTCACACCATAGTTTAATGCGTCCTCGTTAACAGAGAATCCTATAGGAGGAAGAACGGATGAAAACAGGCTTAGAAGTAAGGATAGACTTCATTAGAACTTACGACTGGAGCAGATTCATTACAGTAGTGCGGTATGCACAACAAGAGCTATAGAAAATACAATGACTCTAATAATTCAAAATGTGGTGTTACGGAGGAGTGACGAAGATACACCGAGTGACGAACTAAAAGTTCTAAGAAGAATACGCGAAAAGAGAAGCCTTCTAAAAAATAAAAAGAAGATGGGACAACCTATAAATGAGAATAATTATGTAAATATGATATGTCTAGCTTATAGGAGAGCCAATTGAATAGCCGAATCAAGTCAATATTAAGTTTGGTTGTTTTTAAATTTCGATGATGAGCTCAAAGAAATTTCCCAAGGGTTCGAGGTAGCTTCACATGCTGTATAGTCCCCGGCCTGAAACTGACATCATGCGGAACAGATATTAAATAACATAATAACCATATACTCGCAAATTATGACATGCAGTAAGTATTAGCATGCAAATAATTGAAAAATTTTCGGCCTGCATACATCATCCAAAACTCAACACGAGGATGTTAAATGCTAATTTGTTCAAGACCATTCATATTGTTGAGTTCTGATCACCGCCCACAATCCTCCTTGAATGCCTCATATCCTTCCCTCCCCTACCCATAATCCGCACGCCATGGAACAGCAGAGGCGCCAATCGCCGCACGCAATCCGCAATTCTTGCAATCCTCCGCCATTTAGCCGCGCCCATCCTCACCGCGGGGCGCGTAGCCCTCTCCCCCCTACCCACACGTTATCGATTAATCGAAAACCACGCAAGGAATAAAGAGCGCATAAATCATCCGTCCAGAGCGAGGCGGACGCTCTTTTTTCCCCGAAGAGTTGCCGAAAGAGGGTTGGTCGGCCTGTCTCCCAGAACGCTCCCGGCCATGGCAACGAGAGCTGGCGGATCGCAGCGGCGCCATCTTGCGCGAACAGATGATTCACGCGCGAGAAATCCTTCCTCATCCCCCCTCCTCCTCAATTCCTTACCTTCCTTCTATTCCCTCGGGCCATCTTATCAGAGCAGCCCGCCTCCCTATCAACACCACCGTTTTCTTCTGCGGCTGACGCACCTACTACCTGCGTCATCTCCCCTTGACAAACGCGGAATGATTTTTCTCTTACACCTCCATCTGTTTGCCATCTAAGTTTTTGCTCCATCGAAATGTTGGACCCGAAAAATGCCATGGGCAAACATCGTCAATACACATGCATCTTTATAGGCATTAAATGATTTTGCGAAATGACCGAAAAAAGCCGTCGAAACGTTATTAATTTGCATGCGATTAGAGCTGAATTTCAAAGAAATATCGAAATCTGCATGCCAAAGTTAATGCTAAAATCACTTTGGATCCTTCAATGGTTTTCATTTTTTAAAATAATGGTTTCCACTTACTATAAAACTGCGGAAAACTAAAAAACTGTAGATTACCAGTAATTAGGGTTCTTCATGACGATTTGCAACAGATCCCGAGACGCAAGGCATAAGTTTATACTTGGTTAATATAAATTTTTAAAAATCAGTGTTCAACACGAAGGTTTTTGATAAGTGGGGGTAAAGCTCACCCCATACTAAGCCATTGTCGAGATAAATTCATACACACAGGGCATAGAGGCCGGTTCTTTTCCTGGACCACCTGCGATTTCCTACGAAGTTATGACACACTGAAAATTGAATCGCGAGGATTTTTAAGTGGGGTCCAGGGCGCTTTAGATGGGGTCCGGCGTGTATTTAAACCCGGGACCCTCCGGTATGTAGGCCCAGCACTCCACCCACTAGGCCGCCACAACCCCGTTTACAAAAAAATATTGCTAAATAAATCATCTTCTATAACAGATGAGTCTACCATTTACAGTACCGGTGAACTGGTTTCATTTCTTTAAGTTATCTCTTATACTTAGTTTTCGTTGACGATAGCAAGTGGGTAAAATTAAGTTACCGTACGTACGAATTTCAATATTTCTCCCTCGTAGTGATCTTTTAATTCTACATAATTTGGAACTTACATGGCGCTTTCACTGTTTGCATATGAAATGTACTCATATTCTTAGATTTTGTAGTTTAATGAAAGCCCCCACACTATATTCAAAATTACATAGGTTTCCTTATTGGTTTAACACCCACCAAGATAAAATATTTTAATTTAAGACAATCAAAGCGTCTTTCTTGGCAACTGCGCAAGCGCAAGAAAACGTACAAATACGCAGAAGAATGAGGAAATAGGCGCCACCGTCTAGAGATGGAAAGGACTCGAATTTTTCCCCGGTGACCGAAGATTGGCGCTTGTTTTCCCCAGGGCGTCTTGCGGAGTGCGAAAAACGATACTTGAGCTGTTTGCCATTTTTTCGCCTTTTACATTTCCCCGACCCTCGTTGCCGAGATTCGGTTAGCCTGACGGCAAGAGCGCGTGTTTTATCTGGTAGAGGCCTCGGGCGGCGTCGGATTCCGTTATTAATTTTTATGGAGTGCCGACGTGATCGACGAGTCGATTGGAGCAGCGGAGAGTTATGGGAATTCCATTGTCTGAAATCGGACCATTAGATCCCGATTCGAGACGACTAATTATTTCTACTCGGACGCCTTTGGTGCCAACGTAAAGACACTTTCCCTCTCACCCGGTCTTTTTCTTTTCTTTCTTTTCTCGCCTGAATGTGATCCCAATCGAATTCACACACAAACATCCTGCGCCGCGGCGCCTGCAGTGCTTAAGAAAGCGAGTTCTTCCATTTCGGAGTCGACTTCAGCTCGGAATTGGCGTATTAACCAGTTCGCCTAATTGATTGACGATCGGTTTCCTTGTGCGAATGGAAGATTCAAAGATAAGTAATTTGGTGGAAAAAATATACATACTTACATAAAATTTTAATCAAAGAGAAATTTTTCTTCAAATCAAATAGAGAAAATTTTTCAAGGAAATGAAAGATTTTTTAAATTTAGAAGCAGAATAAGTAGCGATGCAAAAAGACGGAAGGAAATTTAATCAGTGAAATAGCCCATCTTTATGAGCTTGCCGAGCTTCCCTTCCTTTTTCTCATACAGGGCATTATTAAAATTTATCCTACCACTGTCGGTAATGCAGAGTAAAGATATTTTGTGGAAGAGTAGATGTCAAAGCTAATGTTTCAAGAATAGTCTTGCCCACTGCTCTTCCCGGGAATTAAATGTTTAAAGATTTGAAATAGCACCTCTACCTACAAGCGATGGAGAAATATATAAGTAGTGGTCACTCGAGTAGCTCAGAAGAAAGGGATATTTTGATGAAAGAATAACAGTCGGAAGCACACGCTTGGTGATAAGGAAACAATTGATACGAACATACATCTGGAGCATTTTCTTGTGCGACGAATGTGGTGGTCGAAATCACTGCGATACAACTCCTGACGAAGTGCGATAGATACTAAGACATACTTGAAAATATGGTCATCTATGCAAAATACTAGGTGATGATGAAGCTTTTATTGGAAAAATATTGCAATCCTTAAAGTACACAGGTATTTTTAGTAAAATATAGCTTACCCAACCTAATTCGGAAAATTGTAAATTTGTACCAATTTTGTATCGTTATAAAAGTTAAGAAAGAGGTGAAGTACGAACTTGCGCATCGACGCACCCTATAAACCTAATCCTAACATGTGGAGTATGGTCCTTCGCGGGAATGAGGCAGGCCGTAAACGACAGGAGAAAAGTCAAGACTAAAAGCATTTAAGGCGTGAGTTCCCTGAGCAATGCCGCAGATCAAATGATAGACTGAGGAAGTGAGGAAGATTTGAGGAGAGAAAAAATAAACCTGTCGAAAATTCTGAAACAAAAACCAGAAAACCTTATCTGATACATTTCGTAGCATGGCGACCTTATACAGACAGCTGTTGAGAAAGATGCTGATGGCAATAGTGGATGAGAAAGAGAAGGGTAACAAATGAAGATTAGTATCCATAAAGCCGTAACCATTAGGGGGCGAAGGAAAAAAATGGAGGAGAGGGGGAAGGAAGGAGTATATACAAAGTAAGGGAGCTCTCAATCACACGTACAAAATCAAGCATACGGAGATACTTAAGTGACAGAAGATGACACATTCGAACACACACTCACATGTTACAAACAGCCGTCACACTCAAAATTAAGGGAATCAAGGTAAAAATAAAAACGAACAGTGACTCACACAATCACTCACTCACTTAGGTTTTTATACAAAATACAGTCACCTTCGTGAGTTCAATCACACACAAAGCAGGGTTTAAGAGGATTTCTCCAACGCCAGTGACCGCGCAAGAAAAAATACGCGCAAGAAAAAATAAAATTAAGTGGGGGATAGTAAATAACTAAAGTAAATAAATAAAATTGATAATAATGTTCAAGCACTCATTCACGTGGGTTTGCATACAATACAGTCACCCTCGTGATTATCATTCACATGCACACATACATGCAGGGTTCAGGGACTTTTCCTCAATCATGCACTCGGGTTTGTATGTACATTCACAAAGTAGTCACCCTCGTGAATCACATTCACACACACAATCAGGGTTTACGAGGAATCTCCTTCGCCAGTGACTCGTCAAACTCACAGGGAAAGGAGTAAGGATTGGGAAAGGATGCCCAACGTCAAAAACTGACACCGGGTGTTTCTTCATTTGTTATTTATTACAGCCGTAAATACGTTCTCTTCATGTTAAAGAGAAGGGTTTCTATGCGTTGTGTAATTTATGAACAAGGTGAAACAAAACATCTGTCATGCCATCTGGAGGACTCTGGTGAATTAGTAACGATTTGTAACACTATTTAACTCCCGAGGGGCAGGGGAGATAGAGATCGGATCAAGCGTTACGTTACGAGATCAAAATGGTGAATAGTCCTCACTTTGCATTAGGCTAAACAAAAGCAACGATTCGCGTACATCGTTTGTTAAGGTCATATATTTCAACAATAACCAGCAAATAAATAATAGCCTCAATAAATTCAATTATGGATTCATTTTTACATAAGATATTGGTACGCATGCGTGTTTCATCATTCATAAAGAAAAGGTTGGTCATTGGTAGTGACATGTATTTAAGTACATTGAAGGGACCTTAAAGGATGTCAGGGAGTGATTTAGGGGATGGGGCAGATGAAAAAGGTGGAAAACAGTGCTACATACAATATGGTTACCATCTAGGAGCAAAAATCTCAACTAATAGAATTCCTGTCCAGTTACCCTTAAAATTCGGAGTAGATCTGTATATTCCTATTCCAATTATTGCAGAAACAGAAGGAGATTGAAAGAAGACACTAGGAAATATAGCAAGAACAATGACCAGATATCATCTGAAGATCAATAAAAAGAATACTAAGGTATTAGTATGCAGTAAGGCAAAGGAAGCCAGGACCAATGTTAAACTAGGAAAACAAAAAATCGAAGAGGTGGAAGAGTTCTGCTACCTGGGAAGCCGAGTAACCAGCGATGGACGAAGTAAAAGAGAAATTTCCAGTAAAATTGCCCAAGCCAAAAGAGCATTTTACCAGAAGAAGATTTTGCTTACAGCTGCAAATACAAGCGTGGAAGTGAGGAAAATTTCATTAACACATACATCTGGAGCATTCTACTATATGGCAGCGAAGCATAGACAATAACAGCAGCAGAGAAGTCCAGGCTGGAAGCATTTGAAATGTGGTGCTACCGAAGAATGAAGAAGATAAATTGGAACGATCGAGTGACAAACGAAGAGGTCTTAAGCAGAGTGGGAGAGAAGAGATGTCTACTGAAAACATTAAAAAGAAGACGGGACAACTTAATGGGCCACATCTTGAGACACGATGGCCTGATGAAGACAATCATCGAGGGAAAAGTGAACGGGAAGATTGGAAAAAGCAGGCCTCGTACGAGATTAATGGAACAGGTAGTGAGGGATGTAAAAGAGAAGAATTACGTCTGTAATTACAGGTTAGGTACCTGTAACAAGTTGTCCGATGCACAACATAAAATATATGCATTTTTGCTATTTGGTAACACTCCCAACACTACTAATGATATGTATGTGAGCATGCAAACTGTAATTTTGTGCATGGGTGGATTTTTATTCCGATATATGATGTCGAAGGTTGTTGTGCCCTAACTGCTAGAGTGCTAAGCTACGGACTGGAGGGTTTAGAGTTCAAATCCGGGTGAAGCCTCTCTGGACGCCCTCACCTAAAATCCTCACATATCCTTATCCTGCAAAATTCTAAGTGTCAGAACTTTGTGGGAAATCGCAAAAGGTTTAGGGAAAGGAGCTGACATACCTATTCTATGAGTGAATTTCGCCCGACAAAGGCTAAGTAAGGGCTAAGTCATTTTACCTCCTCCTATAAAACCAACCTTCGGTCTGAACACTGAGTGAGTGACTGAGATAAAAATCTAGATATCTCTCGGCTAAAAATTATAACTGGATCATTTCAGCTGGCTTGGAGCCGATGCAGCTGGAAATAGCTCCAGTACCTGCAGCTGGAATACGGAGTTACTGTGCGCTCTGAGAAGATCGAAGAATTTGTATTGCTATGATAATAATGCTAGCTGGAATACGGAGTTACTGTGCGCTCTGAGAAGATAGAAGAATTTGTATTGCTATGATAATAATGCTAGCCTTATAAGCTTATGAGTCGAACAATGATGAAATATGAAATATGCTATAGAAAACAGCTTGAATTACTCAAACGATACTGAATCCGATCAGTTTTTTTATTACGCATGGAATGTAACGACACCCGAATATTCCACACCATTCTATGAGTAAAATAAGATTGATTGACGAGCTTTCCTTACGGGTGTATAATCTTCCCAGGAAGAAAAAGAGATCATAGGCAACATAGTAACCGGAAAGGTAGATGAATGCAGGTAGAGTAATCTGTACTGTAACTTAAAAAGTACATACATCTACTAACGCGTGCTAACTGCATACTTGATAGAAATGAAAGCCTAAAGTATTCAGACAAATCAAAAACCTATTAATGAACCGTTTTCTTCCTTCGCAGATGCTATAAGCTTTTACTGCACACCCCTACTGCCCGCACTTACTGGTTTCTCTCATTAATTGACCTTACATCTAAACGTTCACACTTAAAAAGCATGATTGGTGATGAGTTATCTTTTTCGCAAATCCATATTATCAGGAGCCCTGCCACAGATGGCAGTAGATGCAGGTAAGATGGAAGTATAAATTTACAGAGTGAGTTAAGAATAACAGATAAGTGGAAGGATAACCATTGAAAACCGTTGCCACTGAGTACGAGCGAATAAAAGATAATGACGGATGCTATAAACATGAAACCACGTAATGATTTCGCAGTAGGAGGGGTGAAGGAGTAACCGACGAAAATAATTTTCTGATGCTATATTCACACGCAGAGCACGCCTCATTAACTTCAGTTTACCAGTCATGAATGCGAGAAAACATTAATGGAGAGAAAATATTTACGGATCGAATGTTGTGCTCCTTTCCATTACATGATTTTTTGCGTTCAAAAAATCACCTGATGAAGCAAATCGCTTCCACTGATGAATCCGCCCATTTTATGGCAAATAAGTTAAACCGTAAGTCAGACCGCTCCTTGCATTACGTTGATTGTCACTAGCCCCGGCTCAATTTTAATGCCCAGGACTTGAATGAAAATTTGAGCTAAAAAAAATCTCGTTATGAAATACTTTCGAAGCCTGAGAATAAACTGTGTGATGAATTTATTTCACAACACCTCGATACACTATGAAGCTATCGGGTATAAAGTATTGAAGTTGAGTGCGCACTCCACCAAAGTAATGTAGATTAGTGTTAGATATATCTTACTGTAACAGAAAAATGTGAAGAGAGTTCCCGTCGCAGACTTTGTCCTGATGGGAAACAGATTATCAAACATAAAAATGAAAGGAATGCTTGATCCTCCATTGGGTAGAGTGCTGGGCTACTGACTGAGAATCTGAGGTTCGAATCCAGAAGAGCTCGTTGGACAACACAATCTAAACCCGCTCTGGGTGATAATTTAGTGTGTAATTTCCTTTATGAGGGACCTCAGGTGGCAGAGGGAGAGAAACTGCCCTTTAACCTAACGATAAGTTTAAAAGCCATTTATTATGGGGTGTCGATAAAGAGGAAAATGTCCTAAGGAAAAATAACAATGAAAGTCAATATGACATTTTCATCTAAAATTACTAAGTCTTTACACCAGAATAATAATATTCCCAGATTTCTATCGCTAATTTGTTTATTTTAAAATACTACACGTATTTTGACACTTGAGCGTTGTCACAAGGCTTACTGAACAATCGAGTATCAGTCGCTAGTGGTCTAAGGGAAGTAGCTGGATTTGAAAACACAGAACGGGGATGCGTTATCGTTCTGATGGAATTAGGATGGAGGAGTGATGTCCAAATTCAACCTAATTTAACAACTAGAGATTTTGTTTCTTCCTGTTTAATGATTTCTCATCCCTCTAGGAGTTGCGACGCCATGTTTTTCCTTCCAGATGGAGGGACGTAACTTAGGTTGACGGAACACAAGAAATGATTCGTAACAAGGATTCAAAATCCCATTTAGCCAAACACCTGATAGATGAATTCCATTTCACAAACTTTAATCTGAAATTCATCTGCTTGGGAGACTAAGTAAGACGAAAGATACATGCAGTAATATATAATATACCAGAAAAGTGTACAATTCACATAATATTATTGTTACAATGGTGTTTACTATTTAATTCACCTGACACTAGATATTTTCTTTATTTTATTGTCATAGATTATTCAAGAAATAAAACGGATTCATGAATCTTTCGGTCCCACCCACTGATATATCTTCACCCTTGGACGCATATGGTGCCGATATATTGACTTCCCTTTTTTCCTTAAAATACTGAGGGTGCCAAAATAACGGCTCTTGATAAAAACTATTTTTCTTAAAACATTTGTTTTTTAAAAAGAAAAACTAAGTACTAAGTTCCAAAGACTAATGGAGAAAATAAAGTAAGGTAAAATACGAGTTTAAAATTTCATATATCTCGGTCAGATGTTAAGCTTGCGAAAAAAAATTACAAACAGAGTTAATATTTTCAATGTTTAGCCGCAAAATATCTGGGGGGAAAGAACGAAATGCCATGACAGAAAAAGGGTCAATTTCTCGCTTCTGACCGTTCTGATGCTGTCGTTTGGGGCTGGAAATATACCTTAATTAGTGTCCTCAAATTCATATTACCAAAAAAAAATATAACTTCTGCTGAGAGTATTATGCATATAGGCTAAGTAAGAATAAGCGGAGATTTTTAAATGGAATTGTTATGGCACTATATGGATCCGATACTCAAAGTATTATTTGTTTTATTGGGTGCGTCGACTACTAGGGTCATTTCGCACCACTCGCTATGTAATTCACGCAACAGCCATTAAATGAAACTTGAATGGGTAATGTAAAGTACTAGTATTGTAAATTGTATGCTGTCAAAGAGGTCAGTTTTACGAAGAAAGTTAAAAACTTGGTCAATATTCCCAGGGTTGTTCCCTAGGACTTGTCCTAGGTCTCCCCGGATATTTCCCGGTTTTTATCACATCTCGTCAGGATATGCGCCACAGTCAAACAAGAATCGCAGGTATCGCACTGCGGTGGAATCTTATCTTCTGAGAAGAGGTAGGTGTGTATAAGGGCGCAGTGCTCAATCCTAAGGCGAGTAAGAATGACCTCTTCCCTGCGGCAGAGGAGGGCCACACTGATATTACGGGATCCTCCGCAATATGTCCACGAATGCCATTCTCTCTTCCCTTTCCATCTGCACTCTCCACGATAACAGGTTTAAAATCGGCTTAAAATTAATTTACATCATTTTGAACTCCATCACTGCCAGCCCTGAACTGCTATCTCTCATCAACTTCAGAGTTCCATCTCGACCTACCCGTACTCATGCATTACTCCATTTACTCCCTAGTTCCTAGACTATCACTAACCAAACGGTCGCTCCTCTTCCGGCTCTCCTCCCCATTGAATTCACTTCCCGACAACATAGATCCCTTCTTATTACCTTCAACCACATTTACTAACCTAGCCCTATATCGTTGGTTGGTTGGTTATTTAGGGGAGGCGACCGACAGCTGAGGTCATTTGCGCCATTTAGGATAGGTGGGTAATTGGGCAATGGAAGGAGTTTTCAGGGAATGGAGGAAGGGTGGAGAGAAATCCGGCGTCGGCATTAGCCTACTCTTAACGAAAGGCGCCAAGGGGACCACGGCTTAACGTCCCATCCGACGGACGAAGTACTGAACTTGAAATGCCCTCCACTAAGCACTCAAGTGGGGACCGGTTTTCCACTGAAAAATCCGCCACTGCCGGGAATCGAACCCGGGCCCTCGGGATGGGAGGCCAGTACTCTAGCCACTACACCAACCCGATCCCCCTAGCCCTATCTCATCTCTCTAAAAAAATAACTGGAGCCTTCCTTCCTGTCTTTATTTTGTTCCTTTGCTTTGTACTTTATTTGTTGATATTATTGTTACCTTGCTCTTGTGGGTTTTTATTTGTATATGTCTCGAATTATGTCTTGTTATATACGTCACTGAAAAATGGTAATACTGCTGTATGTGAACAATTTTCTTTAAAATGAAAATAAATAAAATGATGCGCAGTTTGTTTTTTCAGATATCATTGTCAGACTTCAGGGAGATATGCTGAGAAGAAAATGGAAGCTTTAGAGATGCAGAGAAGATTGGAAGAGAGTAAAAAGTACCAATAGGAGGAAAAATGATGAACTGTTGCGGCTGGTGGTGGAAGAAAATATGTGGGCGGCAAACAAGTGGGGAAAACAAGTTGAAATACATAAAGAGAGCAAGAAAATGTTCTGGTCTACATTTTGGGATGCAGAAATAGCATACGAAAGCTGCTCGTAAAATACACGGCTAATAAAAGTAGAGATACTTCATAAAACTCGGCCCTGATCAATCTAAATATAAATAAAATGAGTATTAAAAAAAAACTTTTCTAATGCATCATCTGTGGCTCGGTGCAGTGGAAACATCATTTTATATTCTTCTAAATTCACTTAGCCCCTTAAGAAAGTCATTCGGTATGCTACTTAACAACCACACGATAAGTAGTTCTAACAGTTACACATACAGCTGTAGTGCTGAGGGTTACATGCCATCAAGGAGAGGGTAATGATTTCAGGGGTATTCACGGCAAATTTAACCGAATATCAATTCCTAGCAAATAATCTTATAAAATGAGCAAATAAAATAACGGTTATTTTCAAACCACGACTAAAGAAGACGTCACGCCAAAAACGTTTATCATGATAACAACTGTAAATTGTGCACCCGCAATATTTTTTCGCGAAATTTATTCGCGAAAAGCATCAGTAGATTGAGTAGTATTTCAGCACATATGAGCTTTCCTTTCAACTTTCGGAGAGTGATTTGTCCGTCATAAAATCATAAAAAGATATTGACTTACCGCCATAAAAATTCTCTCAGGAAGACTCCTTTCATATTCGAGCAAGTCGCTTAGGCCGGATGCAACATTTCTTCACTCACAATATGTAAGTGCCGAAGACTTTCTTAAGGTTACTCGCAGATATCCGTTAAAATGAAGACAGATTGAGCTGGAGCTGGAATGAAAGAAAAATCATAAAGAAAAGGTAAACAGTAAAACAAACGATGCAGCAAGCAATAATGAATGTTAATAGCCAGGAATCCCGATTCTGCACTAATTGTAAGTCAAATTTCTCTTAGTATGCATCTCGAACCTTTATTTTTATACCAAACCTTGCACTACTCGTTCATATGAAGGTAAAAATATATTAAAAATTGCTTCAAGGGCATGATTAAATCTTGATTTCCATTCAAAACTTCTGTGCGTTAAGCATGCTAACGATTTCCACTCAAAACCCTCAACAGAAAGTTTCCACTCCGAATATTTTATAGCAGGGCTACCATGAACAAATAAGTAACAATCTAGTTTTTGAATTTACACAAAAAGTCTCACAAATATGTATTTTCACGTGAAGTTCTGACAGTATTTCACATTTTTCAGTATATACCTATATCAATACCACAAAAAATACCGTTGGCTTTAATCGGATTGCGTGTTTGCGCAGTGGGTAGATTGTTGAACTGCTAGCCACTAATAAACTCCCACACCAAAACAGATAGATCCTAGCTAGGAGTATATCTACAATATGGCTTGGATATATTTATTGCTCTGCCGTAAAACTATCAGCAAAGAATTATAACAAATACATAATCCATTTTAAAAAATGACTCTCCCTCGCAGTAACTAATCAATTTATAGCACGCAATGGGTGTACGTAGAGAAAACACAAGCTTTCCATGCATCTTGTAACATATATTTTAATTACACGTACCTAGCGCATTTTTATAGATGATTCCCCAACACAAAAAACAATCCAGCTGGGTTACAGGGTATTTAAAGACGGATATGCATATTTCTTTAAATATTACGACTTACTGAGTTTTTATATGTTACCAGGTGGAAGAAGTTTTGATAGCATACTGTAGAATAGGAAACAAAATTTATAGGAGGATTCTGAAGGAGACAAAAATTTTGCAGATTATGCATTGCATGGCAAGGGATTGTTGAATAGAGTAGCGGAGATGGGAATGCCGAGTAAGCGCCGAAGAAGAAGGAAAAGAAAATGGGTTTCAGACGCCATGAACATGTGAGGAACTGAAAATGGATATAATTTGCGAGGTAGTGAAAAGGGATGTAATATGCAAGGCAGTGGCTCCTTGAACCCCAGCCGATGGCGGTAGAATACAATGCGGTTGACGGCATAAGTAGTCGCAACAATGGCCGAGCAATCGTAAATTTTTTGCGCTTCCTCTAAAAATTCGGATAATGGTCAATTCATATTATAATACCACCTCAATATTTTCAAAATGAGGCCGACGTCAGCTCATAATATTCCCCATCGCCTGTGCCTCGTGCAGGTTACTATACAAAAGGCCGGAGGAAGTCACATCCAGGGGTTTGCGCTCTGAAGTGAGAAAAACATAATGAGAAACACAATGGATACGGGCGGAAAATATGTACCACTACGAATACCCATATAGAGAAGACACATTCGCCAGCAGGATAAAGATCATTTAATAGTTAACACTAGGGTGTTAAAAGTAGGCCACAAAACTAAGTCGATTGGAAAAAAGTGCCAAATTTGACGCTAGCAGTGCTAAAATTTCTACGGCGCACGCAATGATCTTATCTCAATTCTTCGTTCGAGGCGCATGTGCTAAAACGGTGAATATTTTGCGCGTGGATAGCATGCATTTATAATGCCTCATCAAATGACTATAAATGCGAATGAAAATGCCCAATTCAAGTGACAAGGCCGGGAAGTAGTTCATTTTTTTTCTCTCGCCGGCGAGGATAATTCCAGAGACTTTCACTCCCCTTTGTGTGGATTTGGAGAAATATTAATCCCAATCCCCATTTAGCGTAAAACTTTCACCCGCGGAGTGAGTGCATAATTATAGCAACTCATTAGTAAAACCTCCCTTAGGTCACGATCACCTCGGAAAAATAGCGTTTGAGCCCTTAAAAACTTTCCCTTTCGCTACTACCGAGCGGGGAGGGGGCGAAAAACATCTCTTGTGCCCCCATGCGTCGAGGGAGGGAAGTTACCTTCCATGCTAAAGTTCAGAGAGGAAGCATTTGGAACCAGAGAAAGCGGTGGAAGGAAGCGCCCACGTGAAAAAAATTTATATCCCATCATATGATCGCTCTGCCACCACTGCTCGCTTTTCCTGGGCTGATTTTCATGAATCATTTACCGTATGAGAAGCAAAAATATTTCGGTGTAAACGCAAGCAAAACCCTCGACTTGCGAAGTATTTTTTTTAGAGGTTTCCAGAATATAGCCACCATCATTAACAATTTATGTAAGTGCGCCAGTATCGTATGACTTAATGGTAATTGGAACACGAGAGTTAATGTGCTTTATCATTCCAAAGGAGCAGGTCCCACTCGAGTCTAACCTGGGATGTGACAAAAAAGGTATTTCGCATAAAAGGAAGAATTTCATTTCCATTTAATAGTTAAGCTTAAGTAGAGATAGTTCATACATTTTATCCTAAGCATGATATTTTATCATGTTCACACTATTTAACTCCGTTGGAAGCAGGATCATCTTATTCCATGAGATTAGAATTTTTAGATAATCTATAAAGATGTTACCTCATTATATTCTGGTATTTTATACACATCTATGCGTAATAACGAGACATCACTGTCTTAGAAAACTCCATATCTTCTACGGCCTTCTTTGAGGATAAATTTGAATAATAAATTACTCCGCAATTCACTCGTTCTTCTCCAATTCCCAAATCCAACTGGCTTAAAACGGTAATGCTTAGTTGTAGAGCTCCTTCAAACCTCTTAACATGCAAATAATCGTTGAAAAATATAATACATAAAAGGCATGGTAATAGCAGCAAGTCTAATAGGTACAGTTATAATTTCTACAATTGATATAAATGTTTCAATAATTCTAATAGAATAAAAATCATCCCACAGTACTCTAAGAGTGAGAATGATGGAATGGCTTTATTCCAACCTTTTCTCTCTTGCAATATACGTTACTTTAAATAGCACATTTGGAATAAAGATAGACCAGTATAATTCGTTGGAAACTTGCAGGCATGTGATGAGACACCTAAAATATCTATAATTTCCTTTGCTATTCTTTTATTAGCTAGCTGACGTTATAAAATTGTGTCCATTACTCCTGCCCCTTGTATTACCAACTATGGCTACGTGCTGGCCAAGAAAGTTTGACGAATCGGAACACCGCTGCAATACGCTCTTGTCATTTTAGGCTTATCAAGAGCACATCAATTGCAGGTAATTCATCGGAAAAAACATACATACAAGTTCAATATTTCCAAATCGTTCGATCTAGTTTATCAGAACCATCAACGTAATGGTCAGGCGTTGAATAAAACTATTTATGGGTGAACAGAAATTCTTTTGTAGAATTCAGTGCGCTATGGTCTCATTCTATAACAAAAGAACGATTTCAGTCAAATTTAACAAACACATAGTAAGACAGTATTAAGATACAGGCTCAAGTTTAAGAGGAGCAACAAGCTGTATCCATATTCGAACTAAACACAAGGGCATAACGTTGGCAAATCCAGAATTTATGTGTACCTTTCTTTTCGATACCTGGAACCCTCAATCACATTGGTAATTCCATCCATTTATTTCGGCCTGTTAAAATAAAATAAAACACATCCAATTCTTGGATCCATATCAATCTCTACACGTATTAATTTATACGCATTGAAGGGGTCTCAAAACCTTCGGAAAATGCGACAAACTTTCTCTTCTAAGAAGGTTTTCATTACTCTTCTGACGTCATTCACGGCCATCAGAGTAGTAACAGGACCACATGGCTTTGAAAGGACGATTTTCAACACGTGAGCGAGGAAAAAAACATTCGTCGCTCGCTTGCAGGGAAAATAGGTGAGCAATGAATCTTCCTCTTCGCCCAATACCCTCACTCCGTCTCCATCACATGCCTAAGCGTGCGTTTCACGAGCCCAAAAAAAAAACAAATCCCTTCCGATGATAATGTAAAACCAGTTCGGAGAAATTGAAACAATTCTTAAAGAGAGTAATGTTTTTATATCCGGAAATAACTCCTTGACAAACGATAAAATATTTGCGGCCGGAATGTTTGAGAAAGTGATCACTTCTGGCCAGGATCATCCCTTCTGGGCAAACCTAAGATGGATTAGTTTCCGACCAAAGCGGAAAACGATAGCTCAATAACCATTTGGCAAGAAACAAGCCCGGCGAAAACGAATAGATATAAATTCCACCGCTAGTCATAATTAATGAGCGCAAAACAGCATTTCCTCAGGTTCGCCCGTGCCGATGGGAAGCGTGCACGTCTTCAATTCGTCGAGAGCCTTTTTTTTCATAGACTAATTCCTCAAAGACATTTTTAATCGTGAACTACTGACCTACTTTTTCTTCTTGAAATTCTGCGGGGAATAGCTCACTCAGTAAACCACCCATTAGGATTCGTGAAAATAGGGTTCTAGGTAAATGATAAAAAAGAAACTCTTTCACTATTCCCTCGTCAGGTCTATGATAGATTATATCATAAGCATATAGCTAGAAGTTTAAAAATGGAGTTATATTGCGCTCAGAGAGATAAGGAAGATTTGTGGAAGGTCACTATGATGATTACTATGATAGCTTATCAAAAGAACTATGATAGGAGACAGTATAAGGAAGCAGGCCTTGTAGGTAGAATTCATTAACCCTACCGTTTTTCCGTTTCATGTTACTTTAAGAACTCCCTTGTAATATCCTCAATTCTATGACGTAAACAAAATGAAAGAGGTCCCTGCTATACTAACATGTGTTTAAATGTCCCTCTTCCCACCAAGATAAGAAATCATATTGGCCAAGGAAGTGGGTGTAATTAAACCTGTAGTGCGTCTGAATAAAATATTTAGACTCTGCTAACAGGTTCTCCTAACTGCAGCCATATATGCGGCTGATAGAAACATTCTTTGTGAATTCAAACGTGTGAACCATTTATAAAAACTATGTATTGGTAGTTTCTAATAATAAGTTATCGAATGACTGATATATATTTGACAAACACCAGCTTCCCTTCCTATAGAGTGACTCTTTCTTTAGCTGGGGATACCTACGGTTTATATTACAAGGTGCTTTTAGAGTAATTTGTGCATTTAGATAAATATATTGACAGATGACCATACAAAAGTATGGATTTCGATCAAATAGAAAAAAACCTTTGCGATAAAGTGATTATATATCGACGACACAAACTCAAACCGTTGCGATGGATGACGAGGCGTAATGAAAGGTAAAACCAACTATTAATTGATGAACTCTTCTCGGGCTCTACACCGGGTGAGTGAATGTAATGCTGCCGACGTTTCGGGTAGCGACTCGTTACCCATCCTCAAGGCAAATGTCACGTAACTAAACCGTCCGTTGGTTTTATACGGACGCTGGCGGTGGGGGATTAGTCGAGCCCCGATTGTTGAGCTGGAGGACCGTTGACCGTTGAACTTTGGCCGTTGACCGTTGGCCTCGCTCTGTCAACCTGTATTCTCTTCAGGATTCTATTCCACGAGCTGCTGATGGTATCGCCCGAATCCAGATTTACATTCCTCTTCTCCATTCTTATTTCTATCGCTTCCTTTGTCAAGCGATCCCAAAATTTGTCCGAGCGCCAGATAACCCTCGTATCGTCCCATTTAATGCGATGGTCTAGACTGAGGCTATGTTCAACTACCGCTGATTTCTCCGGCTGTCCGAGTCGAAAATGTCTTCGATGTTCCTTCAGTCGAGTGGAAACCGTTCGACCTGTCTCTCCCACATAGACCTCGCCACATTCACAGGGTATTTTATAGACCCCCGGAGTCATGAGGCCGACTGGGTCCTTCGCTCTCACGAGACGATCCCTTAAATTGGGCAATGGTCTGTGGATGGTGTCGATGTTAAACCTCTTCAAAACCCTCGAAATTTTTCCAGATATCGTATAAACATATGGCAAAACGGCCCTGGCTGTCGGTTTGGTGTGTTCATTCTCTGGAACTGAAACCCTTGAAAAGTTAGAGGACCTCTTGAAAGCCAAGGAAATTTGCCGCTCACCATATCCATTCTGTCGGAAGGTTTTTCTGAGGTGGTCTAATTCCATAGGAAGATATTCTTCGTCGGAAAGAGCCTTTGCGCGATGTATTAGTGTGGAGAGGACCGCGCTGCGTTGAGAGGGGTGATGATGACTAAGGCCGTTCAGGTAGAGATCCGTATGCGTCGGTTTACGATAAACGCTGTGTCCAAGTTTGCCATTTTCCTTCCGGTGGATAAGGACATCGAGAAAGGCTATCATATTGTTCTTCTCCGTTTCCATTGTAAATTGGATATTGGGATGCTGGTTGTTCATATGCTCCAAGAACGATGCAAGAGCGTCCGGTCCATGAGGCCATATGATGAACGTGTCATCCACGTATTTGTAAAAGCACTTGGGTCTTAACGGAGCAGTAGTAAGGGATCTTTCCTCGAAATCCTGCATGTAAAAATTCGCAATGGCCGGTGACAAAGGGGATCCCATCGCAACTCCGTCGGCCATTTCATAGAATCCACCGTCATACTTGAAGAATGTGGACGTTAATGCATGGTGGAATAGCTTCAACGTTCCGCTGTCAAATTTTTCTTCCAGCAGCTTGAAGGTATCGGAGAGTGGAACACGGGTAAAAAGGGAAACAACGTCAAAACTAACCAAAATGTCTGTTGGTTCCACCCGAAGGTTAGTCAAAATACCCACGAATTCAGAAGAGTTCTTAATATGGTGTTCACAGACACCCACATAAGGTGACAAAATTCCTGTAAGGTATTTGGCTAGGCTGTAAGTAGGAGATCCGATGGCACTCACAATGGGTCGTAGAGGAACACCTTCCTTGTGTATTTTCGGAAGCCCGTAGAGTCTAATTAGAGTATTAATGATATAGATAGAATAGTGGTATGAATTAATGGTGATCATTCATAAAAGTCGTGCATTTAATAACAGCAACCAACCAATAATTTAGGAAGGAAATAATAAGGCATGAAAACGTTTCCGATATCTACGCAGATATTACATCCACCCGGCAGCGGTAACATGGTCGGGAACGTACCTGCTAGGCAACCCCAAGTTTGTGAATTCGAGTCCCACTAAAGACTAAGATCCTGTGTCTGTCTTAGAATTAGCTAAGGGAATAGTTTCTTTGGTGACACTAGAACCACTACTATTAAATAAACTTCGCAAGGTAACCAAAAAAATTACGCAGGATATCCTTATTCGGGAAGACGTTGGAGGCCTGAAGCCATATCCGTCATTAAATACAATGAGGTTAATGGGAACAGCTAAGAATTTATCTGGGGGCATAGGATAAGTGGAGTGATACCTACCTGGCGTCGGGTGTTAGCAAACACGTATCGTTAGGCGCCAAAGGGTCCAATGGACGGATTCCTGAATTTCTGAAAAAAAAACGCAAGTTGCGACAGATATACCGATAAAAATCTCTCCCACAGCTGAATCTTAAGATAGCCATCACTCTAGCCGCCACACAAACCCGACCCCTAGCTCTTGGTTATAAAGCATACGCTATTTATTCAGGGTTTTTAGGCTAAAAGATCTTTTACAGACTCACGTAAGTGAGAAAAAATTGTAATATCCAGACAATATTTATTGCTACCCAACAGGTTTCAATGCTTTAGTCATTTTTTTCATACGGAGATCAACGGTTAAGGCGCGGTGTATCACGGCGCAGTGCATTAAGTACCAGTTCATCATCATTGAATGATCTTTGGTTGTCGCTTCCTTCAATAAATTGCTTCTTTCTCTCTAGTCTCCCTCTAGTTTCATTGGAAAATTTTCACGGCCTCTTTCTCATTACGGTAAACTACTGCAAAATACAATTTTACTGAGTATGAATCTTAGGAATGGACGAAGAAATGAATCTTAAAATGGAAAAGGATGACAGTTCTCCACGGGGCTATAAAATAGGTTATCTATTGGTTGACAGTTCCAGTATCCACAGTCACGCTCATGTTTTGAGCGACAATGTAAGTCTGGATGAGGAGCTTGCTCGTGACTCGAGGAATCTAAACTTGGGATCACCTATCCAGAGCGTGAGAAGGGTTTGATTATGAAGCAAGGTGACTCGCAGGTATTGAGCACGTTGTCGAAAAGCCGCTGTTTAGAAAAAAACGCCCTGGGCAGCTTAGGCGCGCGAAGCGTTCCGCTTGAGCTCTCCGCCAATGGGTTTCACGGATGGAGAGGCCCACGCGGTCGAGCGAGCGCAAAAAAAAACAAAAAAAACTGTGCGACGCACTGCACGCCGAGGATGAATATGCGGATTCGACGGTCTCCGCGATGAAGAAGACATTTGGGCAAACCGAAGAAACGGCGGTCGGGTCACGGACATCGAGGCCGGGGGAGCGTGATGAAATTTTAAATGTATCAATTTATATCGGAAACGTGAGGCGCCGCGAAGCGTTCACCAATCTTTCTCGCCGGCCGAAATGCTATTTCACTCTCAAAGACTTTTCACTCGTTAGGTCCTGCCCACAATACGCTGACAGTATATTCGATCCGGAAATAAATGCTAGGAATCGGAATCGAAATGTGAGAAGTAATGGGAGCGGCATGATTTGAAAAAAAGAAGTTCCTCGATAACATAAGAGTGTACAAAATCATTAGCTGAACGTGGATGTAAATACATGCCGAAAACCTCGCAAGACAATTAGGATTGTTTCTTTTCTAAACCTACAAACAATATAACTATTATATATCAAATATCAAAACTCCATTGTACCACGCGGCAGCTTAGTTCTAATATGCAGAATCAGAGAAATTGATAGTAATAGGGTTTGATTTGAAATATTTACGCGTAAAAAAAGAATCAATAATTTATTTGATCGAGGTCACTAAGAAAGCAATAAATGGGGGCAGGTAATTTAGTTTTTTGACAAATTTTCTGTGTTCGAATAAGATAGGCTATGAGCGATAAGAACTAACTCTTCACGAAACTTCCGTGCCGTATAATGATAGCTATGGACTGGAGGCAGTATTGTAAGTGAAGCTACTCTTGGTATACTTTTTATTTTATCATTATAATATTTCTATACTATCTATCATATTATCTATACTATAATATTATTATATCATAGTATTTCTATTTTCAACAATTCCTTGTTTCTCAGCGAATACAGAGCTTATTGCGATGAATAATTTTCAAGGGAAAGGATTTCTTACCAAATTCTGACAAGGTATACTCAAGGCTACGTTAAGCTCACTGTTTGTTTATAATTAATGCAAAAAGAAACATATTCTATAAAAAGCGCAAAGAAGCAAGGCATACTCATGGGGACGTAAATAAGCGACGAAGAGGAGAAGATTATTGCCGGCAGAAGACTTGTGAGTTGCTTTTACACGTGCAAATAAATAACTAATAAGTGGTATAGAAAAATGGATAAACTTTCACATTAATAAACTGTATTTGATATTTGATATGTATACACTTCCATGACTATTTCATTTCAACAACCCAAAGAAAGATTAAATCATTTTCTTTTTTGGTTGAATGGTGAGAGGGCTTAAATTTCACACAGATTTACTGGTCTAACTTAAAAGTAAAACAGATTCTTTCACTGTCAGCATCAGGATTGCATGTGTTGCGGTTGTGCACGGCTAGTAAGCAGATGACATTAGAAATACATTAGGAAACCCTGTGTATTATGCAAGATTTCTTCAGATAAAAAACATTACAGGGATAGAATGTCGTACCGATAGTTTCAAAATGCCATTTTTTTCCGCGTACTGTATCATAACATAATAAACAGCATAGCAGAGGAATAGGTAGGTAAAATATTGTTTGAGAAGCCTGTAGTAAAAGGGTTCTAGACAAATGCGATAAGAGAGTACGAGTAAGAAGTTATTTTACTCTTGTCAGGCCTCATTTAGAATATGCCGCTAGTATATGGGATCCGTACGAGGAAGGTATGAGAAAAGAATTAGAGCGTGTGCAAAGGAGATCCGCTAGATTTGTTAAAGGCCGTTATGATAATAGTATAAGCGTTACGAGTTTAATAGAAGAACTAGGATGGGAATTACTATCAGAAAGCAGGTTAAAATTTAGGTTAAACCTTTTAAGTAAATTCGAAACCGATTTATTCACAGATGACGTTAGATATAGACCCCTGCCACACACCCTCGTGGTGGATCGGAGGGAAAAACGTAGACGTAGATGTAGTGCCAGAAATATGTTGTAGCATTTCCGGCCCTAGCGTAATAGGGAAATACAGTATCGTATTTAAAGACGTGCTTTTCTAACCTGTAATCACTTCAGCACTATGAAGATACTAAGCCATATACTTGCATATTACGCTTACATCTAACATGTTTCCATGAAAAAGATGCATTATAAGTCTTAGTTGCATGTAAGTAGTTCATGTTTGATGATCATCAATCCCTGCCACACACCCTTGCGGTGACTCGCAAGGTATTACGTAGACGTAGGGCCATATTAAGAATTCCAACTAGTCTCACTTTCACTGATAGCGTCATAAAATCTCTATTAGTACCTAATTCAATATAGTAACCAAATTCAACTTGACATGGTTCGAAGCGGTATACAGGTAATTCTCAGCATCACGCTGATAAGTGTAACCAACTTTACAGATAGAATATTCACACCAATCCAGCTCGTAGTAAAGATTTTATGACGCAAGCAGTAGAAGCAAGACTCTAGTTGGGATACTGGTGCATACTGGTGAGCAGTGTGGAGTCACCCCCTTCAGCAGACACTCACTCATCCGGCCGTATGTAGAAGTACATGAAGACGTCACGCATTCGTGACGTTCGGAGCAAATGGAACTTCGGATCGGAGGAAACTGGAGCCAATAGGCTGTCGAAATATCCGGTTCCGGGGCGCTGGGCGGAGCGGGGAAGGGTGCGGGAGGGCGGGGCGGGATGGGCCAGTTCCAGGCGGGCGTGGTGCGGAGCGAGGAAGGCGGTGGAGCAGCATCACGCAGTCGCCATAGCGACGGCGGAGTAAACACGTGGGAGGAGGAGGGAGAGGATGGAAAGGTCGCGTGAGGACATCTTACCCTTTGGGTAGAAAGTCAAATGTGTTTCAGGTGAGGGAGACTTCTTGTACTGGTCCATCTGCATCTATATAAAGTGAGAGTTTGATATGCAAAGAGGTGTAGATTGCAACGCGGATATATTTGAAATGTGTTTCAGCGAATAGAATAAAGATCGTCAAAATAACCGGGTGCGACTTAGGTTAGTCTCACTTGCAGTGCGTCTGAATGCTTTCAACTCGACTTGTTCATGTTAACATCACCTTTGCATCCCTAATTCCAAATATACAGCAGCAATTTTAAACAAATGGCTACTTAAATTAATTAATAAAATATAGCCGCCCGTAAAATATATACGAAGGCTTCTATGTTCAAGCGCAGTTTGATTCTTTTCTGGGTCTATCCTATTCGTTCACTTCAGCAGATGGGCACTGGCGAAATGTTCCCAAGTATGCACAAACGTGGAATAAATCCAGAAAATAAAACAAACTGTGCATATCCTTCCGTCGTTTATAATTATTTAGCAGTGCGTATCTGGTACCTGTCTCATTAATCGAAGGTTTATGTTAAGTATTAACTTATGAACACCAAATACAGTAAAACCCTTGTTCCCTGTAGAATACTTGCGCAGTATAAAGGCCGTTTTACGCGGTCTTTGATACTTTGCAGGGTGCTGCGAGAACACCTGGGAAAGAGATAATTTCTTCGTGTAAAGTGACGACCTGTGAGGAGAGTCTTCACCGCTCCGTGAACGACTGCGAGCAAATTATATTGCATTGTCTACTCTGACGTCTACTATGTGCATTCGCGCAGTTTACGCAGTTTTTTCTCATGCGATGGTGCTGATATAGCGGTAACGAACGGCCACCAGAATCCTAACAATTTAATAGGTTGTTGACGATTGAGATGGGCTTTTCTCTTAATATTTCATTATTTAGGATGTGCATTAAGTTTAAGAATCATGAGCTGGGGATTAATCTACATCTATATCTACGACATACCCTGCAAGCCACCTCGAGGGTGTGTGGCAGGGGGTGCATCCACACTAGGAACAATGACACAACAAACAAAAATGAACAACACAAAAAAACCCCACACCTTTAAAAGTAAATAGGAGAAAAAAACTACCAAATCCAAATGCTAGACTAGTATAGGGGCCGTGTTAGGGGTTAGGATAGGGGTAAGGTTTAGACTAGAATAGGGGTCGTGGTGGCCTAGTGAGTAGAGCACTGAGCTACTGACCGAACGGTCCCGGGTTCTAATTTCGGGCAAGAGCCTTTCTGGACACCCCCATCTAAAATCCTCGCGATTCGATTTTCTGCGTGTCAGAACTTCATAGGAAATCGCAGGTGGCCCAGGGAAAGGAACTGGCCCCACTATCCTGAATGTGTAAATCACGTGTAAGCTTAAATTGTTTTCAAAGATAACAAATTGTTGCCCATTTGAATAGTTTATACTTTTAAATCGTATTGCACAAGGTCAGTTCGATACCGGTCCGGGCTCCATCCCTTCTATTCCTATCCTTTTACCTTTTCTCCCGGTCTGAAGCGCCTATTAGTGCGGAAACAGACTAAAAAGCACCCAAGAAAAAAATACCGGTCCCTTTCTACTCGAGGGCCTAATCGCGAGCCTAAGGGTCTCCATTCTAGTCTGCATCTTGCGCCCGGTTCCTTTAAGTGATTCCTTACAATCCAGTAGGGTACTTCCACTTTTCCTTGTGCGAGGTTGATTTTTTCGTATTCGCATCAGTCCTTTATGCGAACCTCTTGCTTTCCTCGCTTTATGGCTTTTTCATTCCATATTCCTTTGTAGCAGAGTCACCCTTTTTCAGTTTTCGTATTACTGTATTTTATCCTCTCTTCAATCAGGTCTAAGTCATCTTCTGCGATTCATCTTTTCTATTTGAAAAATGTTTCTCCTCAGATCTTTTTTATCGGCCTCCTGTATCCTGTTTCTTATGTTTTCCCACCTCCTTTCTCACTCTCCCATTTGCTTGCTTTGCTTTCAGAAGTAACAGTTGATAAAGCCTTTCAGGATTGGTCTCTCCATGACAGTGTTGGAGTCGCCCACAGGCTGCGCCAACTTCCATCGGTAACTCTCTCTGCGAATGGGACAGCGCAGCATTATCTCCTTCAAGGATTTTTCTTGCATTATTTTTACTGATTTTTATTCATATTCATACTATATTATCTTATGTGTTATGATAAGATTTATTTTCTTCCTTAAAGAAATACGATATACCACGTAATAGGCAAAATACATATACCAAAAGTACTGTAAACGTAAAAGTAATGTAGAAAACATAATTTTTTGTGCAACTAACAAAATTGATTAATCTGCTAACTCAAATGAACTGCACCCTTAATTGACTCGAAACACCATGCGTAACCAGGCATATTTTTACAATGTTTATGTAGACTAGTGACTTTGTTGTAATGATATGTGACGTTGTAGTTCATACGATTTCCACGTGTTCCAACGATAAATACTTTTATTAATTCATTATATGATTGTTTACTCGTTAATAATGCATGTGTCATGTGGAATCAAGCCCTTCAACTCATCCTTGTTGTGGCTCGCAGGAGATAATGTATATGTACCTTAACATTAAACATACCTCAGTGAATAAACAAAGCAGATTGTGGTGTGATATTGTAAAAACCTTCCATATTAATAGAAATATATTGCAATTTTCGATAGCTAAATTTTTTTCCACTAGTTTCGATGCTACTACATCATTGTCAAGTGCTGACTTGATATGATGATGTAGTAGCATCGAAATTAGTTGAAATAAATTTTTCCTTGAGGAAAATAGCAATATCTTTCTATTAATACCTCAGTGACTTCAATTGCTTATCTCGTTAATTAAAAAAAACTTTCCTTCAGATTCCAATTTCGTATAATCTAGTTAAACTTGTCAGTTGCAAGCTGAAGTAACATCAGCTTTTCTTTTTGTGTATCAAGGGCCCCTGAGGGCTGATACGACAGTTTGAGGGTCGAGTCGAGTTCTAGGGTCAATGAAAAAATTAATAAAAATTAATAAAAAGTTTAAATTTGTTGCATAGTAATGTAATACTGAAAAAATACTGAAACAAACTATCTCCAAAAATTGTAACCATCCGCAACCAGAGAGAAATTAAGACATAGTGTACATTTGGGCAGTGCGAGCCATCGAACCACTCGGGCTCAACCTAGCCAAATGAGCGCCAAAGTTCCACCCCCACTTTTACCACTCCCCTTCCCTCTTTAGGACCCTTTCCCCATCCTCCCCTACTAATCCTTACTTCTCTCCGGCCGACGAAGGCCGCAATATGCAACAAAGATCGCGGAATATTTATCTGTGATATGCTATAAAATTTTAATTACGCAATACTTAAGTAGAGGGAGTGGATGAAATGTCGAGACATTCTTGGTGGGCTCGATGGCCAAAATACTTTGCGGACCCTTCCTTAGAGTGACATTCAATTTAATCAAAGTTGCTCACACTCGCTGACTGATCCCCCGTCATACGTTTTTGAGGTGTCTGATTGGGTATCTGTACGTTATAGGTGTAGAAAAACCTCTACCCCACCACTCGCCGATATGGTGAAAATGACCTCGGCCGTTGGTCGCCTCCAGCCTAATAAAACTGTGCTTAGGATGAGGGTTCCGCGGTTAACATGTACGTCTCGGAGAGGGATGGAAAAAAAGAGAGAAAGAAAGAAATGCTCCCGCGGAGAGTAAGTGGCTCACGAGAGAAGAGGAAGTAACGTTCGGGAGGGAAAAGTGCGCCCGCGGAATGCAGAGCCTGCTCGTGTGCGCTTCGGTCGAGGGACGGGGGTGAGGGATGCACGCCCGCAGCACACAGACACACACGAGGAAGGAAGAGGGCGGAGGGTGGTTTGCGGAGCAGGGGGTGAGCCGGGAGGGAGGGGTCGGATTAGCGACGGGCAGCAGCCGCGGGGGTGGGGGAGAGGTTACGCGGGAGATAGGGGGTGGGGGCACTTCCTTGGGAGAAAGCGCCGCCTGGGGCCTCCGTCGAAAGAAAAGTGCCCCTCTCGGATTCGGGGTGAGGGGGAGGGAGGTCGTTTCGGCTCGCGGAATTTCTTGAATACATCGCTGGTCGATGGAGAGAGAGAGGGGGGAGTAGGGGGGGCAACGGGGTTAATAAGCGGGAGGGTTTGCCCCAGTATGAAGTAATGCTCTCCCTCGACTTTGAACGACTTAGTAATTATTTTTGATTTCGCTCAATAGATAGGAGTAAATAAATATTTAATGCTCGAACGCGGAACTCGTAACATATTCATTCTGGTTATATAAGAAACTATCCATCACTTGTTCTGTCCACTATGTATACATATATATGCATACATATATTCTTCCTACCTTAATGCAATACACATTATCTACACTCTACTAAACTTCCTTCCTCCTTCTTCCGCGCTAACCTAACTTTTTCTCTGTTATCACCCTCTTCGACATTCATTTTTCTCACAAAAAGTCCTTCTATCCACTTCGTTCCCCTCTTATTTCCGCGATCAAACTCTTCCCTCATACCACGTTAACAAGTCCTCATAAGTCTTCTATTCCATCCAGTTCATCCAATCCAATCTTCTTCTCACTAACACCTCAAACGCCTCCAATTTGTCCTTCTGATGTCTGTACCCCAACTTCCCGTACGGATCAGGTTTCGGAACCATAAATCTATACAACATATTCCCCATCGCACTTTTTTGTATTTGCGGAATATTTTCGCCTCTTTGATCATCTTAAACATTCCGTAACACATTTTGCTCTCTTTCAATTCTTCTTAGTTTATCCTGATTTTTCCAACTTCCTTCTTCTACCGCATTTAGCACTTAATTTGTCTCCTTGTCCATCCAGTTGACGATCTTCATTCTTTTCCATGATCTCATCTCAAACGCTTTTCATTTCCACTTAGTTTTCCACAAGGAGAAGATTTCTAAACCATATCACGTTTCATCTCTGAGCCAAATCTAAACACGAAATATTACCTGACCATGAGCAACACGATATCATGCTCCAGATTTTTAATCGTCCATAATTGGGCAACATGTTCCATGTCACGACGCCAAAAACTTGATTCGAGTATTTTTGCCTCACGAATTTTGTATACAGGATGAAAGAATAGATTTAACAGCTATATTACATTATTTATCATTAAAACCTAACAAATCTTTTATAATGAATAGCTCCACTGATACTACAGTGCTGACTATGGATTTAATTTTGAATAAAATTAATTGTAAAAATCATGTGATCGTAGGTACCAGTGGTCTACGAACCTTAATTATGAACTACCTAACGAGCAAAAAGTGCTGAACTATAATGGCCTATTAATAAAACGAAAATTTATAAGAATTACTACAACCAGAGACGCTGCAGTTCACCTTGAATGTGTCATAAATGCTGAATGGGCTATAAATGTCTCGAGTTTTATTTGCTGCAGACTCTAACATAACAACTTCTCTCGGAGTTTATGTAAGAAAAACCATGTCCCACAGAAGTGATGGTCTCACGTAACACCACCACTTGCAATAACTGAGTCCTAGGAGGCGGTATATGCCGCTTTGCTCAGGTTGTGGATTTATCACGTAACTCATTAAGTCACGAATCAATAGCAATCTCAATGACCCAACCTCTCCGTGATTCGCAGGGCATTCCTCCGATCCAAGGGATCACGTAACAAGCACACCCTTCCCTCAGCTGACTTTGGCAATAATCGCCTAGCTAGGAACAACCACAGGAACTCAGGTTATCCACTAACGTGCTGCATGCGGGTATTGCTTCGAAGTCCCTAGTAAGGAAAATAATACTAGGTCAACAAGCTTTGGTAGGCTTGGATGAATGAAATAAACTTAATCCGTGAGATTGAGTTAGTTATGAATTTTACTAAGGCGTCTTTGAGGGCTTACCGTAACTTCTTCGCAAATCAATTAAAGGGAATATGGGGAATGCTCGCATTGTTGATGTAAATACGTAGGTGTGATCCTGGTAAGGGAGTAATTCTCCTCGAATCCACCTGGTTGATGCGTGTCTAAGAACTGCTGCGTCGTTCGATAGTGACTTTTGCAAGAGATCGACGGCTTGGGACATTCATCCACGAATGTGGAAGCACCGTGAATAGCAAGACCACTGATTCAAATGGTCAAATGATAGCCGTCTGTTAAGCCGACTACTAGGAGTGGTGCTTTCTGTCGTAGAACTGCAGGACGTTAATTTTTAAAATGTAGGTTTCAAGCATTTAGCAAGAGATATTATAAGCCAATATAAATGGTGGATGCACAAATGCATTATATTGAATTTATCTGCTCAGACATATACATATATTTCATTTAACATATATTTTTCATTTTCCAGGCATAACTTTTTTCACAGAATTTTCATTGACATACCCATACTTTTGAATTGACGATGATTCCTGCAATGGTCTCAACTGGCAAAAATAAAGTCAGTCCACTATTTAATGATTTTGGGTGTTTAAAACTATGAGTTTTATTAATTGGAAGTTTATCATTCCCCTTCTCCATCTAAAGTATCAGAATTTACCTAGAAGAAGCCACCTGGTACTGATAGTAAAATGCAAATTTAATCTCACACCTCCTTCTTAAAATACACCGCTAATAACGTCCTTTCAACTAAGTGCCACCCAAAGCCACTTATATTTTCCATAGACAAAACATATTACTTTCAGTGTGGTGAAATGGTAACCGTCCTTTTCACCATTTAAACTGTATAGAAGCCAAACGTGTTCGCCGTCAGCAAGCCTAATTTTTCTCATGAACAGAAAAACAACTCATGAAATCTTGAATGTGTGAAGAGATTTCGAACTGCAACTCAACGTCATTGACATTTTTACATATGCTCGCCATCAGCAAGCCTAATTTTCTCAAGGATATAAAAAAAAAACTCCTCATGAAATTTCATTGAATTTGCGAAGAGATTTAGAACTGGTACTCAACCTCACTTGGCATTTTTACGAAAACAGGCCGCTCTCATACAACGGATACTGAGGATTTTTCGTTCATTATTCATAGAGACTTGTTTAATTGCCTGTCTTAAAATCGGTGTCCAGGAATGGTTTAAAAACATGGGAGAAAAGGGACCGGAAACGCTAATCACATGCATAATTTGCGAGACATGTTTCACCAGTTGATCGATGGCCGATCCCAAAAAAAAGTAGCATAAGCTTTGACGGGTGTAGTAATTAGCAAAGCGGCGGCGGCGTCGTAGAGATGAGCGGATGCCTCCAGGACCCGATTGCGTGGACTCCAATGGCAGCGGGCGATAAAAAGATTTCGGGTGCCAAATTACACGAGCAAGGCGGATGAGGAAGCAGTCGAGACGACTTCAACTCGTCAGGTTAACAGGGTACGCGCACGGACGTGAGCAAGCGTTTAAATATTTAAAAGAGAACACATTAGAAGGCTGAGGGCGTCATTTTACATTGGCAACGGTGCGCCGAAAAGCCTTGCTGAATTAAAGGGGCATACTTGAGTTTTAAGTTGGATCATGCCTATTCATATATTTTTTTAAATCTACCACGCTCCGGATTTGATTTTGTGTGGGATTAGAGTATTGGACACTCAATATGAAGGCCTTGATTTGAACTCCGGCTTATTAGCGATTTTTTTACTAGCACTGCGGTCCACATTTGGATCGCAGTTTTGTGGAAATGATTCCAACCCTGCTGAAAATTATCCAATCTTTCCAATTTTCTAGTATTTTTTATTCGAACCTACTAGGCAAATGCTCAATATATGAGACACAAAAAAGTTTCAAGTATCATATTTGGGTTAAATGCTGCCCAAAGGAACATTATAATCCTGAATTATCCTATAATATGCTTTTTAAATCAAGATACAACAGTTCAGCTAAGTCTTCAACCCGAAGGTCGGTAAATGACGTTAGCTGTCGGTCACCTCCTCAGATAGGCTACTACTACCACCGGAGGTCAGTCTCAAGAAATAAACTAGGTATTTCACCTCTAGTAAGTAAATTCGTAAGATAGTTAGCTGCCATATTAGAATAAGCCGTTAAAAACTAAATCATCTTAATTCAATATGCGTCATGTGAACTGATGAAATCATTTATTTCACTGATTAACTTGTTTTCAACTCTTCATTTTAATTTAAGGGTTTGAATAGCCTGGTGTTTTGTAGGTTCGAAGTTCCTACATTTTTCCATGAAATAATGTTCAGTTCTTATATTCTAAATTATGGTTGTAGTTAATACTATACAATAAGGTTGTAATTACATAAGTTCATAATTTTACTGCGTATAAAGGACGGTCAAACATAATTTGTGAATACATTATTTTAGACGTCATTATATGAAAATCAAGGATAATTAAATGGATGCTAGAATATATATAATTCTTCTGCGCTTCTAAACTCGATAAAGGTAATTGGGATTTTTAATCACTTCGGCTGAATCGCAAACATCTACATAAACCCTACGTAAACGATTTGATGTAGCACGATGGCCTTCGGCAATTTAACCTCCAAGAATATCAAGCAGTGAATTCGGAAATGCACGAACCTTAAATCACGTTGAATGAGCAGGGCACCGAATGTATTTTCTTCCATTATTCACTAGGTCGTTCGCGAAAAAACCTCAGCCCATAAATTTTCGCAACCTGCGTTGAGTGTGCACTTATTGTCTACGAGCTTTTGAAATGCCTTTTGCGCAAGTCGGCGTGATTACAATAACATGGAATGGAAAATCGAATGACACAAAAAAATCTCGTTTTGCTGGTCACTTTAACTGCTCGTTGCAGGCTCTGGGTCACGGTGTCACGAATTCCAAGCGCTCCTCGTACGGAAAACCCTTCGACGTGAGAAAAGAGAGCTTTTTTATAACGAGGTCAGCTGGGTAAGGTCTTTAACTTGGTACAGCAGCCCTCGATAGAAACATTCGACAAAGAGTGTAAAAATAGAGTATCTTTGACTGTTGAGAGCAGTCTACAATGACCCCCATATCATTTTGTTTCTTCCAAGAACAATTTATATTCAGCGAAGTAAAATGTCAGGACCCCAATGCCCATCTTGATTAACCCCTCTTAAAAGTTCAGATAGCAGAGGGATCAGACTTCGACAACGAGCTGTTTGGAACTAATAACTTAAGGTCGCTGCTGTTGCATTAAGAAGATACAACCGAAATATGAATTTGTTTGGGTCATAGAGGTGAGTAGGCCCCAGACTTAAGGAACCCAGTAATTTCTTCAACTTTACACTGTTTTGATAATTTCAGCCCTCATCATAAAGGACCTTGATTAGTATATGGCCGATGTTAATGCACGTAAGACTACATTTATGTGCTTACATATATATATTAAAAAATGATAGCTAAAACCGGATTCGCAGTTTCATACCTATAGGACAATAGTTGCATCAACAGTGCATGTTCGGTGATCTCCACCCGGCCACACTCCATCGTGGTGGCTTGCAGGGTACAGGGCGGAAGTACATTGGCTCAAAAATTTGGAAAAAAACTGGAAATTTCAAAATTCGTAGAATTAAAAGAATCCACTCGGAATACTCGCCGGTAAGGTACCAGAACTTTTTTAACAATAAATTTTTTTTCCAGTAGCTACAAAAAGTACAAACAATATATGTACCCTAAATTCTGCACAACAGTTATTTCTAAGGTATATTCATCCTGTAAAAACAAAACTATAATATAAGATTGTAACATGTATATTAGATAGAAAAATAATGGCGTAAATAAACAGATCCCTTTACAACGTGCCTAAATATTAAAAAATACACATTAGAAGTGGTAAAAACCACTCAAGATAAGTTGAGTAAAAGAAAAACACGATCCCTTGGTATAGGTTAATAAGAACTTTCTTGATTTCACAACCGGGATTTTGGCATATGAGTCATCCCCAGGTTTGTGGTGAGGCTAGAGATAAGGTAGACTTATCGAGCAGCTGATGGCGAAACTTATAGACGACACAGACTCGTCGAAAGACGATCATATACACTTGTCGACATCCTGGATGTGAAATAAAGATGCTAAGCAATGACGCTCATTTACTCACGTATTAGAGCAATTGCACAAATTCAAGAGCACATTTACGGTACACAGAAACCTGCCGTCCTTCGGACTCGCGGTTTAGAAATGCATTTCTTTTAATTGAGCAGTCCAAGCGGATTTCCTTACGCGTAGCGTCACTTCGCGGCTGTAAGCGGTAAAAGCGGTTGGTCACTGTCCATTTTAGTGTCCCCGATGAGTGCGCTGATTTCTCACTGTCGCTCATTTGCTAGATCAGTGTGTCACTCCGCCGTGGCGGAGCAAAGAAAACATCGCTACATCACGAGCGTGATCATCTTCCACCGGAATCGATCGCAAGGGTAATATTGCCTATTCTATTAAATAAATTCCAAGATAGTATTTTCACTGATGACGTTAAAAATATTTTGCTAACCCCGACTTACTGTGGTAGACTGGACCATGGACATGAAATTAGAGATATTTATTGCCGAACTGACAGATTCAAAATGTTCTTCTTCACTCACACAAATAGGGATATGTACTGTAAGTATATCCAATAGTAAAATACAAGTATATCAATGGATAGCTTAGGTAGTTGCATGCTGGTATAAGGACTTTAAGACAACCCAACTAAAATTATGTTTTTGCATGCCTGCTTTGCTATTTTTATCTTTTTTTAATTGCGAAATTTAAACTAGAATATAATTACTAATCCTTTTTATGCATTGTATGTAATGCATGTTTGGTGTGAATTCAACTCCTGCCACACATATTTATGGTGGCTTGCAGGGTATTATGTAGATGTAGTAGTTGTAATATTCGGGGGAGGCGACCGACAGCTAAGTTGATTTGGGATAAGTGGATGAATGGGTAAGGGTATGATTTTACAGGGTAAGGAGGAAGGGTGGAGAGAAACCCGGCGTTCGCATTAGCCTGCTCTCAACAAAGGGCGCCATGGTTTCGGATCGAGTATTGCACTCTCCACAAATTACACAAGTGGGAAACGGGTATCCCAATCAAAAATCTCTGCATCGGCAGGAATTTGAATCCGAGCCTTCGAGACGGAGGATCTCCCTTACATGAAGTGAAGTTAATCAAAGGAGAACAAGTTGTGAGATACACTAGGAATAAAAATGTTTTATTTACTATTTCAACTTGGCAAGCATTAATTATAACAAGTAAATTAGCTCATATCTTGAATGTATCTTAGCTAAAAATGAGTTGTGCAGTAAGGCGAAGGATTGTGGTGGCCAGAGAAGGATTCATGAGGAGGAAGGAATTGATGAAGTAGTTGATCTCTTAGTAGAGGTTTGAATAAAAGGGAGGTCTCTATACTAAACTCTTTTATGGAACGTGGTTTTGTTTATTTCCAAGCATATTCCCTGCAGAGAGTGGACGAGCGGAAGTTGGAGACCTCTGAGAGTAGGAGAATATACAGGGATGAAGAGTTATTGCTGGATGACGAGGAAAGTAATTCGGTTGGATAAATAAGAAGAGGCCAACAAAACGGCATGGAGAATATTTAGAAAATTAGCATAACACTGAGGAGGATGACAGACGAGAGAATGTTAGGCATACGCAGAGGAGAGAGTAAAAGGTTAATTGCTCTGGATGGCATACAGTTTATACGAAGAGATGAACATGTCAGGAGGGATTTAATGTGATAAACGTGATTTAGGTAGGGAGGAAGTTTAAGACAACAAGTAGCATGCTTGAAGAATAGCATCGAGGCATTATATAGCCAGGCCAGCAGGCAATAACCCATAAATTTGCCAATATCGGTTAAGTAATAATGGCGAAGATGGCCTCTCTTCTCAAAAACCTAATCAGGCGAATTATTCTGGTTTCATATTTTGCTGTGTTTTGCAGCCTTAATTTAATTAAACTTATAATATTTCCAATTAGTTTAGCTAAATGCAGTAGATAGTCATTTTCCGATGACGAAAATATGATGAAATACACCTCCCGAGGGCGTAGATTTAACGATAGTGGGAACTTTCCACCGAAGAAAGTCGTTAGCATTTTCAAAATTAAAAGTGCAGAAAGGCATCGTAATGATTGCCCGTGTGCTGGACGGAATTATGACCTGGGGAATTGGACAGGAAACGGGAGGATGGGAATGAGATCGCAGGACGGTGAGCAAGGGCGTGGGAAACGCGTCAGCCGCTGGAGATTTTCCGATGCAAAAAACGGCTCGCGAGAAGAGATCTGCCCGGCGGAAGAGGAACTACACAATGTCCGACTGGAAATGATGCAGAGGGTTGCAGATGGGCAGCCAAAGCGAAATGGACGCGGATCCGTAATTGGCTAGCCGAGGAAATATATACGACTAAGTCGATTTAATGTGTGCTCCAACAACAGGCCCTTTTCCGTTCAAATAAATGGAATCCCTCATGTTCTCAGATTTATCATCACCGGTGGTCAAAAGAAAAAGCATAATTTATAAATTTCCAGTTTTGAATCAAAGTACCATTGCGGTAAAGAGTTTTTAAAGTAAGAGAAGGGGTTTTACAATGAATTAAATCTCTCGTACTTACCGGAGCACAAGCCAGGACACTATAACAAAGATATAGCTACCGCGCCGCTGTGGATCCCAATGAAAGTACATATAAGACATTAAGATATCAAAACTTAACTATCTTCAAATGCGGAATCGATGAGGGAACAACTTAAACATTGGGGTTCACCGTGGAAGCACACGAGGGTTATCATTAATACGCAATGGATACGTAAGTAAATAACATTCTGCACGGCAATTTGGGAGGATGATAAGGGAAGCAAAACCACTTATCAGATTGGACTATCCCTTATCTACCGTGGCCATTTGCTACACAGTATAAGGAGTGCTTTATTCGAAATAAAAAACTCCTACATTCCGCAGGATACACAATAAAGCAGTAGAACTCTTATTGAAAAAACCATCACTCCATCGACGGTTAATTTCCTAAAATATATCTACCAATTTGCTGCCTCTTTGGAGTAAGTCCAAAAAAAAGGCAAGACTTTTGAACCCCTTCTTGCCACGTATTCTCTTATAGAGTTTCTCCAGAGCCCTTATGGGGTATGCAAAAGGATGTATAATTGCCATGTAAAAAATTTGCTAAACTAAGCCTCAGGCAGTCAACTCTAATCCCTATATGCTGGTAAGTTGGTTAATAAGTTAAAGCGATAATCACCATGAACCAGTATTCGGCCGACTGGCAGATCCCAAACACCAAAGCTGTCTCCAATTCGTCCTGTCCCGGACCTCTTCCTAGATTTCCTTGTGCAGTCCTATCTTCACTTCGTCTGTCATTTTCTGCCTTCCTCTTCCTCTTCTCTTTTCTCCCTCCACTGTTCCCTCAACTCCTCTACTTAAAATCCCCTTCCCTCTTAAAATATGTCTGGTCCAGTTTCCCTTTCTCCTCTATACCGTTTCCAGTAGTGTACTTTCCTCCCTAACTCTTCCCAGCTCCCCCTCATTTTTTAATGTATCCACTCATTTCACTCTCTCTAGCCTCGTCCACACACACGCACATCACAAACATTGATCCTATACTTCTCTCTTCTTCCCAAGGTCCAGGTTTCACATCAATACAACATAACAATCCGCACGTTACATTTCACCCGGGATAAAATAAGGAAATTTGAACTGGAAGGTATTGGAAATATTTCCACTCTCTATTACATATTTTTTCGAGCACATTCTATTTTCCTGCGGGGACCCCAAAGAAAAATATTTGTCTTAGTTGTTAAACGCACCCTCACACGTAGAGAGATTTCCACCTGGATGAACGTCTTCAATGGTACCCACTGCATATCTTTATATAAACTTTCGAGTCCACTCGCATTTGGTTTAAGCAACGGTTGCTACCATTTCCTCCCACTACAACAGCGAGGAATCCGTGATTATGACAGAGTTTTGGTCAATGGCTTATTTCCAAGATATCCGTTCTTCAATGAGACGAATATCAAATGTGACATTTCCCTTTTTTCGGCGCGTACGTAATGCGGTGCGAATCTTTAATCGGCGGATCTTTAATCTGTAATCTTTAAAGACTTTAATCGGCGAAAGACAATCCAAAACTGCATTTCTAAACTAATTTTTGCACCTTTTTCCCCTCGCTTGTCCGAAGCCCAGAATTCAATTATTCAAAAACACAGACATTCAGCATGTCTCTTCTTATCGAATATGCTGTGATAATTGATCTATGTGAGCCCTTATATAATCAAGATTTTGAAACTAGCTACTATTACGAAGTACACTAACAATTGCAATACTGAGACCGCTACACACTGCTTCCTTTCTGTGCAGATTTAAAACCTTATCGTCCTAATCCTCATTTCATTGTAGCTCTTATCATTGCAATTTTTTCGCAAGGACGATTTTCTATTCACATATCAGTATAAAAATGTTATTGCCATAATTCTCAGGATAAAATATTGGACAGGGTAATCAGTTATTAAGTAATATTTATCCATCGAAAAAGACGGCAAAAGTAGCACTTTAATAATTACTTTTTTTAAACAAGAACTGATTCGGTATTTTTTCGAAGCCTCGAATTGGTAAACCTGTCGGAATGTCCAAGGTAGCCGGAAGTCGAACTTCGGTTACGCTCGGGGTTAAGAATCCCGAACCGAACGAAGAGGTTTCGCCGTGGCCGTCCGCGTCCATCCATTGCCATAGCGACGGCAAGGGCGAGTTTCGCGGCGATCGGAAGCAACCCCTTCGTCATATCCGCTTCGCTCCGAGCAGTATCGAAAGTTCTGCTTTCGCTTGCGCGCTGAGAGCCTTTCGCATGCCTCCCGCTAAGATGTTATTTTCTCATAAACGCACGCGTTAACCGGTTATGGGAGTCACTTTTTTTCACTAAACGCGCGCTCCTCGCCCCCAATTGTTTCGGCTGTCCGAATTTACACCCGTAGACCTGATCGCCACGCATCGCGCCTCGTTTAAATCTCTCTCGGACATCTCAAGATGGAAAAATTGGTTTCCGAATACATAAACTTCCTCAATGGAAAGATAGCCTCCCTCACATCGACGTGACGAGTGAATATTCTGAGGCAATTACATAATTGATAACAAAAGGAAAACTCTTTGGTTTCAATGTATTACGGTACTTCCTGTGTTGCTGTATCCTTCTAAAGGACAGTTTCACATTACAATCATTATCTTTACTTCCTTAATGTTTTGCGTTGATTTATCAATTATTAATTACCAAATAAAATTAAAGTTACCAAATTGTAGACCTTTTCTCAGATTAGGGAACTGTCTGGTAACAATATCGAAACTGTGCTTCGTTGAGAATGTTTATCTTTTTTTGCTATCCGAGTCAAAGTGGCAATCTATTGAAAAACAAATTTTATTTTTCAGTTGAAAAATTGTTTTTCTCACACGCTCATATCATTATTCAAAATGTATAAATCATATGATACGTATTTATTCAGCAATGCATGTGAAATAGAACTGACAGCACCCTAAAAACAGGCCTATTGCCTGATATGGTGCCTAGCTTCCAAATTGTAAATGAAATGTATTGTGTAAATTGCTTTTGGAAGAGTAAATTATTATTATAATTACTATTTATTACACTATAGATACGGCTCCCAGCTACTAGTAGTCCAGGCCGCTCATATTAATTGCTTTTTCTGCACTGTGAACCCATACCTCACGCATATTACTTTATGGCATACAAAAAATTACACAAGTTACGCTTCATACTCAAAACATTTTCTTTGACTTTTTTTAAACCGAAGAATAGGTAACATTCTTCCTTAACCATTGCAAGCGGAGTTACACACTGCTACTGTCTCTTTTTCAAACCCCTCTTTGAAATCCCTCTTGAAAATTGCATTTTACCTTAGGATGTGTCAAATCTAGTTGATTCTTCTCTGTCTCTCTAAACACCAAGTCTCGAAGGCGTCTATTCTTTTCTGATCAGCTTACCAATGGTTTGTATCTCCGTCCCATATTGTGCCACCACGTATCAGATGAAGGTTTTATCACAGTGCTCAAGATAAGGGTTTTCGAGACTGCTTTCTTGTTCTAACTAACTAACTCTCTACCAACAGTAATGGAATCATCACCATGAATGACTTCTCAGCTCGAACTATTCGGGATTCATGCATCTTCCGTCCCATGCGATACTCTGTCTCCTAGGTAGGCAAACAACTAGTTCTAACAAAATATGGAAAACTTAATCGAAGAAAAGGAAAACCGCTAAGAAATCAAAGTCAAAAATCCTTAGAGATGCTCATACTACGGTTATTTGCTGTTGATGAATACGTACTACAGGCAAAGAAATTTACCTTCATAGACATTAGCCTTTAAATGAGTTTACATAAATTATGAGTATTGTGATATTTAAAAGCCCAGCCTAACACCTGATTATCTAAAAAAAATCACGTTGTCATTATTTTAATATTCAAGAAAAATATAACAGATTGCAGTATGAATAACTTTTTCCTTAACATTCCTTCGACGAGTGAATAAACGATGTGGACAGGAAATTCGTCCTCTTTTATTTTTAGTGCAAAATCTTTTACAGAAGTCGTCACCATTAATGCCTCAGAATGCTGACGAGAAGAGTCAATATCAACTTCACCCTCATTAATCAACACTTCACTCTGAATATCAATGCTAATTATCTTGGTCAACTATCCTCAGACAGCAAATATTACTTAAATATCGATCGGCCACCTCGGCAATGCTTCAAATCTGGATGCAGAGTAAAAGAGAGACGATATCGGTTTCACAGAGCTAAAAAGAAATAGTTCATCTTAATTTAATGCCCTGCTAGCCACAATAAGGGTGGAGTTGTAGGAGGTGAATCCACTGCACTTCCGTGGCCTTAAAAATCCTATTACCTATGCATAAAACTGGCTTTATCACAACTATAACTAAATTCGCCTATAAAACACAGCAGCTTTTCGAGCGACATAGCTTTAAATTTCACAGTAAATAATATGAGATACGGTAGTATCTCATATTATTTAATTAATATTATTATATAAATATGGTAGTAAATCTTATATGAATATAAGTGACTCCAAACAAATAAATTTGCTAAGCGAATGCTCATATGCTTTGTCATGCAGAGATTCATACATACAAGCAAAAAACCTAAAATATACTGTTCACGCCATATGTTTGGTCTGCGCGCGGTAGCAGCGGAGCTCCCCGGGATCGAATCATCGCTCACCGATTTCGTGGTTGAGAGTGTGCGTCTGTTTTGTTTGCACACTATTTTTGCGCTTGGCTTTTTTTTGTGTGTAGAATCAGTGTCATTGTGTGGAACGCTGGGAGCAGTTACCCCGGTGCGACCACGGGATCCTCAAAGGAGTGAGCCTACGACCGCGCGGTGTTAGGGGCAGATTAAGGTGAGTGTTAATTTCTATCTTCGGTGGGGCTCCCTATTAGTAGTGCCGTGTTCGTTGCCGAAGGACATAAAGTATTGTTATACAGTCCACTTAAATTATCTCGTCTCGGTTCTAGTAAGAACATATACATTGCCTTTACTATTTAACTGCCGATAAACTTCGATTGCATATTTATTGTCCCTTACCGTACTTGAGAAATAATTATACTTTCAACCCGCCTGTCTTATATTTCTATATTTGATGCATGTTAAATGACCTACCATAGTACTGTGCAGTTTTTAACACGATTTCAACGACTTCAGAGAACCAATCCTCCTTCAATGTGTGCGAATCAAGATGAGAATTGGTCAGTATTTTAACCAATGGTTCAATGGTGTCTCCCGAGCTAATTCTCCAAACAATTTGATTACTGATAAACCTATCGTACTATCTTTTACAAACCTATACATTGCTGTGCAAAACCTATTTCCGAGATCATGCCACCTTATATTCGATGCAAGTGGGCAAAAAAGTGAGAAGTCTTTGAGAACCAAGTTACAAGGCGGCGTCCAGCGGTTGATCCACGCTTCTCGACGCCTCGCGATGTATCCGATATCTCAAGAGTCTTCACAGTTCAATAGCGCATCACCTATTATTATTTCAAAACGCAGCATATAGCTTCAAATTACTTAATTATCCCAAAAAAAAGTTTATTTTAGCTTTGAAAGTATTTCCTTCTGCCTCACAGCCTTGCGATGGCTTGTAAGGTATAATAAAGATGCAGATGAAGTTGCAAAAAAAATGGGCAAGAAAACCATCTAGGACTATGGTGGAGGGGTAAAGTTACGATGGAGATCAACCCAATTTTGTTCCTCAGGGATTCCGCTTGCAGTCAAGGAGCTCCAAGTGAGTGCTACATAATGCCAGGGTGGACATAAACGTTTTCCGGATTCAAAATGTCACCATGCGTCTTCATAACTACAGGAGCCCATTCCGGAGCCGCGAGCCTGCAATTTTCCCCATCATACTGCAGTATTTCTTGTGTACCATGAGTCGGGTGATCTGTCTCTAATCATTGGATATCAATCACCGCATCCGCTCCTCGGCGACCTGCTTTCTCAAAATTAGCCTCACATCTAACCGTAGCGAATTAAATTAGTGCATGCCTACCAACTCACAATATACCCTCAATTGAATGCGATTTTATTTTGCGGAAGTACAGTCGAGCATATGATGACCTCAGGGATAACGTTATGTGGAGCCGAAACCATATCCGTATAAATATTTAATAAGGATAATGAACCGACTGTAGTTGAACCAGGGGCTCGGATCACGTCTCCAATATTGCAAGCAGGGACAAAATTCGAGCCCTTGCGCTTCTAGGATGACAAAAAGCCGTCTCTATTAATCGCAAGTCAGCATGACCTGCAAAAACCATAATGAAAAGAAGCGTGATAAGATACTGTCCGAGGAAAAATTAAGTAATCAGCCTAATTGGAAATGAATCAATTCGTATATTACATATTCCTACACTAAGCTACTTGCTCGTTACGGCTGATATTAACCCCTTTTATGTACCTTAAAATAGCAGGTTCAATTTTCGTGCCGAAAATGGATGCCTCGTTCTTTTATTTTCACTTAAATGTGGTTTATTCTCACTCTCGGAACTAGCTATACTTTTGATACTTTTGCAAATGAATAAACGGGCTGGATTTTCATTCAGCTGGAGGACATTAGACGAAATAACTATCTTTTTTTCAAGATCAACTGTGTACAAAGGAATCAGTTTTGAAAGGAAGGTGAGTACTTTCGTGAGATTCTGTCTGGAAAACAGGAGCAAACTTATCCTTTTCTCCAGCAAATGAGAACTTAAGTGTTACCGTTACTCCTCCAGTTTCCTTCGACCACTTCTCCTCCCACTTTATCCCTAGAATCACATCATTGGGCGCCGGACGTTAACCGAAATACAAGAAACATTTGGAGAAAATTATGCGTCACTGACAGTTGGAGTGACAAGCTGCCGTGGTGATTGCGGAGAGCACTCGAAATTCCAGTTCCAACAAACGTCTTGCTAACGCTTGTAAATTCTGATGGAACTACGACCAGATTGGATTGACAAGTATAACTGGCCTACTGTAGAGGAATTCACGCGTCACGGTTCTGATTTGACGCCATTTTTCTCCAGTTTTGAAACAGTCGCATTGAACTCACAACTCGATATGACTAATTGAGTAAAAGATTCGAATATCCCCGTTTAATTTTGATTTTAAGATAAAAGGCAACGCCGAGGTAAGAACCTCTCTAAAAGAGGTTGGTGTCACATCCACCGGTAGTAGAAGAGAGTAAAATGTACTTCTGATGAGGACCAATTCACTTTCCAACTTTTTCAATCTAGCAGGCCACTGAAAACCACCTTCATAAGCTAATGGGCCCAGTATAGGAAGCAGGTTTACCTGTTTGTACGCTTCACTTAAATTATCGATTAAAATGAATACTTTCCCTTAACTTCATCACAACTACCAGCTCCCAAAGTAAGGCAAACTAGTTGCAGTAGTTATTCCTCTCACGCAGTTTGGTATGGATAGAATTTTCGGAAGTGGAGAAAGAAGGGTGGAAAGTGTCCCGGAAACAGTATTTGCCTACTCCCATAGTAAAGGCGCCGAGGGGTCCACTGACGTTCAAATCGGTGAACGAAGCACAGGCTTTGGAATGTTCTTCACGCCTCTCAATCAGATATTAGGACTCCAATGATGAATCTATTTCACTACCGGGATTCAAAATAGGTTTCTGGTACTATAAATGAAAACCCAGAGTTCACGCACTCACGATCCTCTGGCACTATCTTTAGAAATGGCTCCAGTAATACTTACAGCTTCCCGGTGGAAGATGAGGTATTCGGGACATGTTGGGAAATCAATCACGTAAAAGGATAAATCCAGAGCTTAAAAAGTTGCGTATTACTCGGAATAATAAATTTCACAACTTGAAGAGAGTATAATCGAGGCAAGAATTTATGATGGAAAAATATATCATGATGATATAAATCGGATATATTGGATATAAATTGGATAAAATATATCACATGGATATAAATCATAGGATTTTTTCGGACAGCGGTATGTGCATTTGAGAAATTTTTCATGGAATTCTCAAATTGCAACAAAGAAAATAGATAGAGATTAGGTACTTATAACGTCACCAAATATGTCATATCCGGTATATTGTTTACAAAACATTGGTTCTGATACAGGATGAACGTTGTAGGCTTACTTGATGGCAGAAATTTTAATCAGGTGTAAAAAGTGGATGAAGTGCTGAGATGCGGAGGACATCAAAGGTGCTATTGAGGGGAAAATGAAGGATAGGAGGAGAACATTAAAAATGTCAAGAGCCAGGATGAGTCACGGGGTGAAGGGAGGAACCTTTTTAATCAGCAGAAAATTGATCATCTAGTATAAATAAACATTGAGAAATTGCAATGTTGGGAAGATCGGTTATGACACTAAAACGCCAGTGTACGAAGTATGAAAGGAATAACTGTCGACACTATGATAATTTCCCGTAACACACGATATCCTTGTACCATTCACGGAAACGAATTTGTGTGCCGCTCAACAACTAACTCTCGATGGCCTTAATGAAGTGGATCATGTTCCGCGGAATAACAGGCCACCCTATCGTTCTCAAACACATCTTTTACATATTCTCCAAGTTTGTCAATGATTTTAACTGTGAAAATAATGGAAGATGACAATTGCTGAGTCATAACTTTAATTCATGCGATTGATATTTTTACACGCCAAGATTGGTTTACTTAGTAGTACGACTGTTTTAATTGCATGTATGCGTTCACCCTCCCCCGTGCCCTGTAGATGTAGATGGACATCCACATTAGCAATTTTCAAAATTTCTCCACCAGTTAATTTTTTCTTATAATCAATACACGTTAATGTTCGTCAAGCACAGTATCCTTCAAAGTACAAACTACTCTCTTGAGAGCAACGGACTTCCATGTTCGGTAAGATAAATATAATCGTCAATTATTGTAAATGAATTTTGGTAATATTAGAATTCACAACTGGGTATGAATGAAAAAGGCAGTCGGTGAATGTGATGCAGGGCGTTATATAGAAGCTCAAAAACGTTACCACCACAAAATTATGGCTTATTTTTAGGATGAGACTATAGTTAGACCCAAGATTTCCAGCCCTGACAAAGGATTACTTGTATAATGTTCCACCCAACATTTTCCGAAAACGTTTGGTCGAAATATCGAAATAGCCCCAAGCACATATGGAAAGTGATAAAAATGAGCAATTCACGATACGGGACTCAACACACAACATTTACCACCACATCTATTGTGATTAACGGATCTTGATAATAATTCAAAATTTATTCGTAATGGGAGAGGCCACAAAGTTCGTTATTTTCAATCTCCAAAGAGAAATGAACAAAATTAATTCTGCACGTGATAAACTCATTCAAACAGAAAATATAGGCCAAATACAGATGTTAACAATTCCTTCGCACGGATTTCAAATCTCCGTTGATCTATTGAGAGGGAATATTATGCCTTTCAATTCGAGTATTGATTAAGCTTCAGATTTCCAAACATCATCGAGTAATTCAGCTTATTGCGATTCCGAATATCTGATCGCATTCATCGCTTTCCCGAAATGGAAATCAAACACTTTGGGAGCCGGTTATACGTACAACACCTTCCATTTATTCGCGGAAGCCTTTTATGTATTAGCCTCCAATGTAAATACAAGCTGAATATGTGTTCAAAAAAAATGGAAGCCCGTGCAAATACCACGGAAATAACAAAAAAACGAGCAGGAGGGGGAAAGAGTGTCTGCGGGTATATCCTTCCTTTCACGTGCCAGAGAATACTTTATGGAGGCGAAGGAGCGGCGAGATGTTTCATTTAAAAAGGCCTCCCGCTCGTAATTTTTTCCCTCGCCCGAACGTCTGCCGAGAGGGCCGGGAGTTGGCGCAAGTACGCTCGGATATCTTTTTCAGGTGGAAAACGCGCGCCATATTAATGCGCGCGGGTTCCCGGGATGCTGTAAGTCGTATATTATCGCATCCTCGCCGGTAGAGAGGGCGGGGGGGCCTCTGTGCGTTCCGTCCCCGTGACGTGCCGCCGCGCCGGTGTTGGGGCCCGCCCCTCCCACGACGAGGGGGCCCTCGACGGGAGAAAGGGGCAAGCGGGCGGGGGCCGGAAGAGAGGTGGGAGGAGGAGAGATGATCTGATTACGGGAGAGGCGGGGGCGGGGAGTCGGGATGGCTGGGGGCAGAGGAGGGGGAAAATGCCTACCCGTTCTCCCTCTCTCTCTCTGCGAAATGCTTCGGCTCCAAGCACTCGCGTAACCTTCTAGCAAGCTCAAGACTCTTTTGAGGATTCTTCCTCCTCAACGTCCTAACGAGCGCCATTACTACAATCCCCCTCTTTTATTTTTGCTTTCCCTCTATCAACGCCACATGGTGCAACAGCTCAGCACAACTTCTATCTCCATCAATACCAAGTTACAGACCAATCCTTTTTCTCCCGCATTCTCACATATCAAATGATCTCTCCTATATCATTGCATTCCACATCCAATTGACTTATATTACAGCATCTATACCCCATTCTGCCGTGATATTCGCCGATTAGAATCCCTTCCCTTCCTCAACGACGCCTGGCAGCTCATTGTTACTTTTTTTAATGCTTCTGCTCCAAAATTAATTTTTTAAATGCCCCTCGATCCACTCTTTTCCCAACCAAGGTAAATAGGACGGTAGCGCGCCAGCCCAGTGGACCCATTGAACGTTCGAAACCCGATTGGGTCATACATGCTGCGTTTCCAATACGATTATGCTTAAGTTAGTCGGCATAATATACCGCAAGCATTCGGAGCAAATCCTGCTGGAGCTTTATTCTTTTCTCAGCATCACAGTTTCAGAATCATTCGACACCACACATCATGCTGGTTTCAGGTCAAATTATTCATAATGGAAGTAATGGACTTGGTAACTTCCCACACGCTCGGGAACTTGTGGAAGTCTGTAATTTCACAAATGACTATTGGCTATTTTCACTCATTCAGCCCTTAGTTCTATTCATTCAACGTAAATATTTTCTCCACACGTTCCCTCGGGGCCAATATTATTTCACCATATAGTTGTAAAAGCATATCGATAAATTCAAATATCCTCCCAAATTTGTAATTATCTTTTGCGAGAAAATATCAAGTACACTAACTATCTTCCGAGCACTTATTTGGGAAAGGAACCAGAATCGTTGGGCAGTAGTAAAGCAACCAGACCGGAGCCAGACAAGTTGCTAAGGCAGCGGAGAAATTTACTTCATTCCCTACGAAGACATATAAAACGGATTGAACGATTATAAGATGGATTTTTCTCGCGTGGAAATTAATTTCAGGTAAAGTGCTCTATGTTATACGCCGCTACATATTTAGAGGAATAAGGTCTTCTAAACTTGGAATCGGAAAAATATTGAGTGTGCTTAAAATAACTGGAATCAATAAAAAAGGATACTTCTAAATAAAACACATATTTGAAATGGTCTATGTGCACGATATCCAGCATTGCAAACAGGATCCACGGTTTGGAGATATCATGGGACAAAATAAATGTCTGCAAATCATTCAGGAAGTAAATCGAGTGGGACAGTCCCAGGTGGAAGACGAAAGGATAAGTTGATAGACATGATGAACAGATATGTAGGGAGGAATTACGACGGAGAAGGATAAAGCATTAAGGAGGAGTTAATGGCTGCGGTTAACCATTCGTTGGATCGAAACAAATTATGATGATCGTGTTGCATGTTCTCTTTGCTCTCTGCCCGGGGAAGAGGAATTCGCCAGGTATTTCTTACTTCAACTATGTCACCTTATGTCACGTTTCACATTACTTCGCCATCTAAAGTGATCCTTTGCCTAACATTTCTTTCTCGTCGATCGTCCTCTCGCCCTACATCTTTCGCTTTCACCCTCCCTACCCCCTCTCAACCACTAGCTCACACTAACCACACTCAGATGAGCACGGTCACATCAACATAATACTTCGTGATCATTAGCCAGGTAATGCGGTGGAAGGTTTTCACACATTTGCAGTGATAAATAAATACAAAATTAACTGAATGTCAGAGATATGTCATGTCATACTATTTCACGATGTTGTTTCTAATCTACTGTTCTCAATCCCTGAGACAGCAAGGTAGAGACGTGTCTGTGGATTTATAAGCCAAATTATTTCCACTTTTTGGCAATGTGTCTCTATTTTTGCCTGATGGGTAGGTACTATTCTGCCAACAAAATGTGCATAACTTCAAAGATCTTTTTTTACTTCATTTTCTTTGTAATATTCGGTGGTTTCCCGTTGAGGTAGGTTAGCTCCTAAAGAGAATAGCTCAGTACGTTTGTTTTATTCGTTTTTACAGAAAATTCTCCTGCTCAATGAATATCATGATGCCATTTCTACCATCACCACAAGCGTGTCAAAGTATAATACTAAACTATTCCTTTACGTCGCAATGCATACTATTCATATGTACTCGTCTATTGATATACACGGGAGGCTAGCAGTTGTAGTAATATTTCTTCTGTGTGCAAAAGAACGTCACTGTGACATTAGCCTTAGTTTAGCAAAAAAAATGTCTGCGGCTGAAACTATCCATCAGAGTGTTTTTTAATAGCTCCACTAGCACGAAAAGGATTCTTAATGCATTCAACAGAAACACCATTAAGACTTTAAACTACGCGTTTCAATTACTAATTCAACATTGAAACTGCATTTCAATGAAAAATATGTTGGTTTTTCTCGTGTTGTATGCTAACGAACGTACTTTGTCGATATATTTCTGTATATAGGATTAATAACACACCCAATTATTTTACGTGGATACCAGTAAAAATCACTACATGAACTATTGTGCTGGATAAATATAACTGCACGATCTTTAGGAAATCAATTTGTATACTTTCTTCCATTCTCAGTGGGACCAAAATCCCCAAGACGAGCAAGTACACTCGAGACTAGGAGCTCTGACGGATATCATAGTAACTTACTTTTGCTCGCACTTTTACCCTGCTTATATCGAAATCAGACCTTCTCATATCCAGCTTTCACGGGTCTTCCAGCTTAAGCATACATGAAATATTGTATTCAAATGACCCCGTGGAATAACATAAGAACATAGCATCGAAATTTCATGAATACGGGGAAACTCCATGAGAAGCTTGGTATTCTTAAAAAGAAGGTACACTCCATCCCGTTTTGAACCAGGCAATTTAAATTTGTTTTTAAATGTGTCCGCATCAAAATCAGTTAAGCAGCTCAATCAGTTAATGACAAACATCAAGAACCTGATATTTTTCTGGTGTATGAGTTGGAAACCCTGATTCGGATTCGGTGATTCGGACCTTGAAACGTTGGCAGACATGGAGCTTCTCGCTCGGATTTTGACCCGAGAAGAATTCATCCAGATAAAAGTGTGAAATTCAAATATGCATTACAGATTTTGATGGCATCGACATAAAAAAAACCGTATCCATAACCACAAGCGGTTGTTTACACCTAAAAAATTCTGTTCGCAAGTTGTCAGAACTTCGGAGACTTCAGCAAGACCACAAACCGCGAACCATTTCCTGCAGATGTTGAATCATGACCAGCTCGTTTTCGCCATTTAAAACCAACAGCCAATTAACGTTCTAAGTTTTTCGACGGTAATACAGGATTTCAAAAATAAAAATTTTATTGATGGTCAATATTATGAGAATGTTCCTTAATGGCAGCAAAGCACGGACAAAAACAGACGCAGAGACTGCAGGAATTGAACGTTTTTAAGTCCAGTGTAACAGAAAAATGAGGGAAACCAAGTGGGTGGAACAGGTGAGTGACAAAGAAATTCAAAACAAAAACAATATGAAGGATATGGGGTAGTCGGAAAGAAAGACTCTGCAAACAAGAAGGTTCAGCGTCATCGAATACATTGTTACATGATGGTCTCACGGAGACAGTCGCAAAAAAGTGAATCAGAATAATTGGTAAGCTGATTTCCAGACCTCTTTTAAATATATTAATTTTCGTATATTAATTTAATGAATTAATATTCGATTCTTTTTGGCGTTAAACATTGTAACAAAATTATATTATAAAACATTTTGTTTTGAAACTCTACTGTAAATCATGTCACCTACATTCATTGGTGGTTCTTCTCATTTTGGCATTGAAGAAGGAAGAAATATATTTTCCGAAACGTCGGCCAAATAGTTAAAAAATTTTCATTTCCTCAAGGACCTAAACTGCTGAAAAAAACCACCTATAAATCAGAATAATGGCAAAGGAAAGCCTTGAAGGAAATACCTATATGGATCGAGTAGCGAATTGTGTGATGGAGAAAAATTATTTTGGCTTGAACAGGTTGGCCGCTAGATCAATTGAAAGGAAAACTCCGTCGTTCCTATTCTGCGATTCATGAATAGGAATGATAAAAGAAAACTGATGGCTCTATTTTTCTCATTTAAACTCTTATCTTTGAATTTTCATTAATTACTGCTAATATTTTTTTACCCTCCGGGTTTTATCGCAGCACTTATTCTACAGAATACAAACTCATCAGCAACTCAATATTTTACAACACGTGCTATATAATACGATTGAAATTCACATGATGGACATAGATAAAAGTCTCATCTAGTCCACCTCTTAGAAATACCTATTTACTGATGGAGTGTCATTAAACTCTTGAGTAAGCGTCGATCCCATTTCTGAAATGGAACCCAGAGTACCCCGGCAATCGATCAAGTATGTCTCTTTCTAGTATCCAGTTATCACGTGTGCCCTTCAACGCTTTTCAATACTCAATGAGTATTTATTGATTACTCTTTCTGTGAATGGAATTGAATCAAAAATTGTTAATATTTATGGATCTTACAAGCAAAGCTACGGAAGGTTTATTTGTGGATGATTAAGTTTTTGCTGAAAGAGATTTATACTAATCGAAATTTTAACAGTAGGAATGCTAATAGATACAATTTAGTTCGACTCAAAAGGAATTACATAACTCTTCGTTCCTCTATCCCTGCATGGTCACAAAAACTGTTCCATGAATGCTTTATTCAACTACTATGGGTCGTCTTTATCCTACAGTATACATTCCCAAACTAGATCAAGTGGAAGCGAAATCCAGGAACGTTTAGTTGAACAGGTTTACAACAGGAACAATTAGTTGAGAACAGGAACAATTAGTTGACACTCACTTAAATACTTTCGCATTCATACGGATCCTATGGCATATCATTCTTTAGTTTTGTATTAATTTTTTATATTATTTTTTCAATTTGCAGTGTATTCTTTACGATATTCCCGGAGACAGTAGAGGTCGTAAATTATAGCTCATCATCTTTATACTCATTTCCCCTCCCTGAAGCACTTCATCTACATTTTGAGATGTGATGTAAAATTTCTGTCTAAACGTCTCTGATCCACAGTCAGAAATGCGCAAAGCAACTTCAAAGTATTTCTAACATGCAACTATCTTAAAGCGACAGGAAGCTTTTTTGAGAACATTCTATTCCTACTTTTGTTTGCGTTAGGAGAGAAAGTAGTGAATCCAGATCATAATCTTTTCATTTATTCCACTTTACTTCAGCTTATACATCAATTTTGCGGGCGTGACCTTCTCCAATGCTTTCTTCTTATCTATGATGATCGTATCCACCTGTTTTTCCCTTTCTCCAGATTTCAGAATATGATGCATAAAAAGGTCCACCTCCGTCCCACATGACCGGTTTTTAATACGTGTTTGAGACCGAGTTAACCGTTATGAGCGACGAAGATTTCAATTCCTAGCTTGCATGGATAAGTTCATGGATTTTACTCAGCGGTGAAATTATTTTTGAAAATGCAAGCTGATGACCAATTACTACGATGTTACTGATTTCCTGACCAAAAGGTATATGTGACGCTGGTTCATTCTCTACTCCGCGTTGACGAAAATGATGAGGCTAAATAGAAAGAAGTCCGAAGAAGTCTTTTGCGAAGAGCAGACAATTGAGCAGGGTATAATTCTGGCCACACCTCAGTTGATGAATGGATTAACAAACAAAAATTTTGATTTTCCAAGACCATTAAGGAACATGATAAGCTGAAGAAACAAAGGATAAAATAATAACTGTGCCGTGATTTACCAAAGTTTAAGCATCAGGATTAATGGCAGTAATTGATTCGTGTATTTATGATATTCAATGGCAATAATTGACCTGTGTATTTAGATTGGAATCCTTGGGGTTAATTTGAAAGATATTGAGTGAAATATTGTTACACATGTTCACGATGTAACAACCTTGGTGAAATTTAGTTTAGGTCCAGGAAAGGGAAGAAGAATATTTCGATGTCTTACAGAAATTAAAATGTACCAGAATAAAACATTAAAACGCACTAGCTTGACTTTTTTGACTTCAAAAGAATGTCAAGAGAGATGCAATACATGAAGTTAGGTGAACAAAATTGCCATGAAATTTGGTTACCAGTGTTCCAACTGCTTTGGTTTGATCGCTGCGGAGTCTCACCCAAACTTAATCATAAAGACAAACCCAATAATGCCAATGCAGGATTTACAGGCGCGATGACTGGATGTCGAAAAAGGGTGTTTACTTAGTGGGAAGGATACATTCCCATTCTCAACGGAGACAGAAAATTTTACTGGTTACAATTCCACGGTTTTATTTTCACCGACTATGTTTGCGGCATGTTATGCCATTATCAGGGTTAGGCACGTTATCTCATTATCACCATATGATGATTGCATAACGTTTCCAAACCATAAGCTGCGAGCAATAAAATACTGGAATATTAACCACGGACACTCCTCTCTCCTATTGTTAGTTGAAGATAAAAAACTGCATATTTAAGATCATTGTCAAGAACGTCAAAGAAAGTGTGATGCATACGAGCGATGAAAAATGATGAGGAAACCAACATGACGACAATCTCATGAAATGGAAATACAGTTGAAAACAATATCCTAGAACTGTAATGGAATTTATTTAGTGCATATTATGCTATATAAGTAACAGAACATGCACTACTATGCCCCGCGAGGAGAAATCCGATCTGGGCGGGATTCGATCCCTGGACCTTCGGCTGTCAGGCGAGGAGTTTACACCGCCGCCGAGGCCGTCCCAGAAGTGAGACATGAACATAAAATGAAATTTATGTCCATTTCAGAGAATTTAGTTCAATGAATATTTTTAAATAATTAAACCTATTGAACTTTGTAACGCTAAAAAAGTTGTAGGTCCATATATTGGCGTAAATATCACTGAAAATTATAAAATGAATCTCAGTGTCCCGAAACACCGCTTATGAATAGGAATCGGGTATATGTGCGTAATAATAGGAGAGGCTTATGGATAAGAAGAGTCCCGAGAGCAGGAGCGGATTCAAGCACCCATTCAGTTGCATTGGAATTTCACATAAATCCAAAATTCAAAGGAGAAAGGAGGATGCGGAAGTGAACTTAGGACACCTACTGCGACGAGCATAATGGACATCAGCAGTCAGTTGACATCATTATGAGCAAAAGACGGGATAAGAGGAGTAAAGTTGGGGTTTTCTAAAAATAGAGATCACGAGTGCTGCTGAGATCATGGTACGGACTGAGTCCACTAGAATAATTAGAAAGCATGGGGGGTAGGTGTAATGATGATTTAGGTTAGAGGTTCCAAACAAGGATATAATTTAAGGGCTTTAAGTGGATATTTAGGGTAATATAACGGTGATGACCTTTGAATTACGTGCAATCTTTAGACATGTGGATTGTGGAAAATATTTTGAATATAAATATACATTATATGTTAAAAATTTTAGAAAATATTAAATGTTTTTGGTTCTAAGTCCATCATGATTTGAATGAACACTTTCGGACAATCAAATGAATGGGGAAATATAGTATGAACTAGAAGTTAGGGGAGGAATACAGCAACAAAGGTTGAGAATTCCTAATTTATAAGATAGGAGGAAAAGAAAAAGGTTTACAAAACATCGATAAAACCATTTGAGAATAAGGAAAAATATGAAGAGAATGTATAGAAGTAATAGAGAAGGAAGACAAATATAAAAATGTACAGTGAGAGGCAGAAGATCTCTGGGACCTCCACGCAAGAGATGGAAATTGCAAGATTAATTAATGTCGTAATAGGCTTAATTCCTAAAGAAGGAAATGGACAGTGCGAATAAATCAGAAAAATAAATGCTTTAATGTGGTGAACGTGAAAGGAATCAGAAAAAATAATCGCGTGAAACAATGAAAGCAGAGAGAAACTCGCGGAATGAATAGGGTGAGATAGGGATATTAGAAAGATAGGAAGGCATGCACGCAGTATACAAGGGGGGAGAGTAACTCACATGATGAAAATTAAATAAGAAATATATTTATACTGAAAATCCATCATGTTGGCATGGGATAAATCATTGGGGTGGTTTCTTTTGGCCTTCCTGAAGATGTGGGTGTGAAGGATAATTCAAAAGGATCGACGACCAGAAAGAAAACGGATGATGAGGTACTAAGAATGGTAAGGGAAGAAAAAAAAGACATTGGTGGAAATTAGTTGGAGGAGATTGGTTAAATTAAATAAAAAAACAAATCGAAGTTCATAGAGAAAATTGCTGTGCTAAATGAGGAAAAAATGAAGGGCAAGAGTGATCGTCCATCTATGTCGCAACTACTAACACAAGGCATGAAAGAAATCCAACAGATATCAAGCGCTAAATAGTTCAAATTACGAACGTATTTTTAATGAAGGGGCATCTATTATTCTCAAGAAGATAAAGATAGTGCCAAGGTTGCAGTACATAAATACCTTTGCGTTGAGAGCGGCATTCCACAGTTTAGAGGCGGGGAAAATTACCTAAATGAAGTGATAGTAAGAATTTAAACTACCCCAGAAAGCTGAAAGTGTAATTCGAGAGAAGTTTTGTCTGCTTCTTATTAGTCGATGGCTTTTGAGACATTTAAATATTGCGCTCGGTGAGGACAAGGGAAAAGTAATCAAATTATATGTTCCGGGAAAATTTATGGTAACTAGTAAAAAATCAATCTGCGTGTTACAAATCATTCATGGAACTTTAACTCAACGAACTTAGAATTATCAGGAAAAGACAAAGGACATACATGAACTTGTACAGGTTAATGTATCGTGAAAGGTAGTGAAAGGCCTTTATTTTTGTCGTTTCATTCGTAGAATTCTAGTTTAATAAAAAAAAGGAAATTTAACCCCTATTCAGATTACTGTACCAAAAACTATCGTTATTCGCCCGGAAAGTATTTTCATAAGAGTCCTATTAAATCTGTATCGCCCTTTGGAAAACACATGTTAGCTTCTTTCCGCGAAATATCAGTTTTATTGCAGCAATAGTGTAACGACTTTTCAGATTATTGTGAAGGTTTAGATTCTTAACCCACTAAATAAGAATTAGTTCATTCAGTCTCTACGTTCACAACTACTTAGTCTATATCACACACGGTATAACCAAATTTCAGACAATAGAAATACGACAGCCGAAACCGAGGCGGGATTCAAACCAATGACCTTCGGCACTTCACTGACAAGGACATTGTGGTCGGCTATCGCAAAATTACATGACAAAAAACTGCAAAATATAACGTGATAAGGTAATCCACTCATCGGGCAAGGTAGACAGATCGGCCATGTGTTGGTCTGGTATACCTAAGGTCGCGGTTGCAAATCATTCCCGGTCATGGATGCAGTGTTATTTTTAAGATTAAGGACCATATTCAGAAACTCAACTACAGTCTCAATTCCACTGTTTTACGTCCTATAACCTCTAACCTCTACATCGAGTCAAATCAGCGTGCAGATTCACCTGGAAAAGCTGGAATTACTACGGTGTATATCGCTTCACAACTTATCGAAGACAATCTGTATGCCCTTTCAAACTCGTAATAGAGATTTTATGACGTAATCAGAAGAAGTGAGACTTAGTAGAGATTTTTAATGTGGCTGGAACACATTCAGAATCTCAACTCAGTTATGTGTCACGCTGAGAATTAATTCCACCTTTTCATGCAGAATCTGTGCACCAATTTTACTCGCATAGATTTTAGGCGGTAAGCAGTGGAAGTGAGTCTATAGTTGAGATACTGAATATTGCCCTAAGTTTCTTGGATCAGACAGTTTGATGAGCAGAATTCACAGACAACTTAAAATTGATGATTTTCTACAAGTATAGCAACGTTTGTAAGCGTTAAAAGATGCGAAGCAACACGTTTACGCGACGAATTGACCGAGACCGACGGCAGAAACTCTGTTACTCTACCGTCGATATCCTCCGGTCTTCGCCAACGGTGTAGCGAAACCGCTCGCTCGGAAATCGAATCGGATAGCGCCAATGAGTGTCAAGAGTGCAGGAGGAGAAGGAGAGGGGTGGAGGTTTCCGAAACGGACCATCGGAAAGGGAAAGCGACGGAGGGGGGGAGGGGGTGGGGGAGGAGGGATGGTGGTCGCGGAGAGAGGAGGAAATAGCGGAGTAGGAGGAGGTGGAGGAACCTTTCGAAAAAAATATATATCTGCGCGCACACACACAGATGCACGAAGACAAGAAAGGAGAAGTTTTTTTTCGGTTAATCCTCTCGCATATCCTGAGGGGTGAGGCTGAGGGAGATACAGTAGGGCGTGTGGTTTTCAGTAGCCGTAGGGGTGGGAGGGTAGAGCGAGGGGGTGAGTGGTCGTCCAATGGGGGAGGGCTAAGTAAAATGGGAGGAGAGTGGACTGGAAGAGGGATGGTGGGAGTCCAATGTGGAGGAAATGGTCAACACCTCACCTGCTCTCCCTACCAGCCTTTCCAACCCCTCCAGTGAGTAACCCATAGGCCTATTGCCCGACATCGGAGCCAATCAACCAACCCACCTCCCTCCCCCCCCCTCGTGAGGTGCTATCTGGGGGTGTATTGGGAGGATACGGACGATAGCTTTGAAAGAAAAATAGAAGCAGTAAAGAGCGGCAAAAGGCTCACGGCATGGAGAGTTTCTTTCGCCTTTTTGAGTGGTGGGGAGGGGCCGAACCCCCTCTCTCCCTCTGCGGCGCTACCCCTCACCCCTGGCACACCAGAGGTGCGCATAACCCTTTCGCTCTCTTTCGCTACGCCCCCCTCCCTGCCCCGCAGAGCGGCGAGCGCCCCCTGTCCCGTTCCGGCACACCCTCCTCCACGCACGGAGCGCGGCTGCGAGCACCCCACACCCCTGGACTCCACCCCCTCGCCCCGCACACCACACCCTCACGCCCCATACCCTTGCCCCCGATAATCCGTGCACCGGGACGGGCGGACACATGTGTGTTTTGTGTTTATACATGCGCTCGGGCCCGCACACACGCATGTGGATGTATATAAGAGGGGCCGGGACGGAGCACCTCCCATCACACACAACCGACCGGTCAGAGGGTCCTGACCACTCAACTCCAGTGCTGTGCTTCCCTTCGACAAACACAGTTCCCCGGCTACGTTCACACCCAACCGAGAGAGAAGTCCGCTTGATTCGGGTGAAACGTCTGAAAGAGTGCGGTCGCCGCCGTTGGACGAGAATCGGAGCTTCGATATCATCCCAATCGCTCCTCGCCGGAGGAGGAATCAGGGAATCTTGAAGAAGGAGTTCCGCGGGGAGATTTCAAGAGGATAACGGAAAGGAGGACACAGCACCAGAATGGTCGCGTCTCAGCTTAAGGTAAGTCACGAGGGAAAGATAACGGGACACCAAACTAGGGGGTTTTCATTCCAACTCACCGTCTTGGGAGAAACAAAGGCCCAGCTTAGATGATGATATAGTCTCAGGCGTAACTATTTGGAAACCATTCATCGTAAGAATGGATGGAGTATTTACAGACAACAATTTCCAATAGGAATCTAATCAACATGACCATGGTATCGTTGCAAATAGTTCGATCATGGTTATCCACCTCATATTGCAGCTTTGTACCAAAACTATGGTCATGAGCAATAGAATATATTTTGGAAATTCGCGTTTTGTAAATTTTCCTTTCATTCCTACAATATCTTAGTTATTCATTTCATTCTGCACCACGCGCATGGCATGCAACGTAATAGCAAATCCTGTAGAGAAAAGTGAACTATGTATCTGAACTGGGTTGGCTACCCAAGATAACTCCAACTTTTTATTTATGAATCTAAACCGCGTCAGTATGTGCGCTTAAAAATCAAATTCTTAAAATTAATTATAAGTATTACAAATATGTATCGTTGTTTATACAAAGGGAACAAAAGCATTACGTCCTAAATTAAATAGCCTTGACGGCCCTGATTAATAACTTTCGGTACATAGAGTCAATTAAGCCCTCTCAATCCAGGTTACAATGGTCTGATAAGGATAGGTGAGATACTCACGGTCGCTTATGTCCCTGAGGAAAGTACCCTAAAAGGGTAAATCTGTTCAGCGACTTAACAACCATTAAAATATATTCCATGACTAATCACACTAACACGTCCATTTGAAGTTTCTACGATACCATTTTTCTAATACTTGGCATCCTCTTAAAAAGCATAGTGTTTCACTATAGTCTTTTCTAGAAAGAAAAAGTCTTATCAGAGCATACTACTAAAGTATCCGTGTCTATCCTCTTGCGTGGAATAAAAGCATTAACGCTAGGTGTCCAAAACATGAAAACATAAGGCATGTGAGATAGGAAATTCACAGAAAAATATCGGGAGTATAAAAATAGATTAAAAGGTATCAATTTTAGTGTATCGTCAAATTCTGCATCTATATTATTCTGAACGCTTCAACTTCATATGCAATAATTACTTCATCAGGTTGCAGAAATATTTTAAAGGGAGACAGACGTGAAATTGTCAAAATGGAGCTTACAAGCAAAACATCATATCTAATTGTAGCCAAGCATTTGCCATTAAGCTTGAAGGTTCTTGAACCTCATTTCCGAGCTGTTCCCGCGGGGTCTATCCAATTTACGGTGATGGAATTATGTTTTGAGCACGCTAGTTTGTAATTACCTGTAAGTGCCATCTCATTTGCCAGTTGAAAATGAGAGGGTCACGGCAAGATTGTAATCTCAACGGCCCTGTAATCTTTCTCAAAATTCGCGATTCCAAACCTAATTACGATCTTGAGCAACTCGGATGTGACCTGATCACAAGTGTGCAATCGTGACTTCGATGCAAAGTGATCTGGAGCGTTCTATGAATTGAGCGCATTTCCTTTTAAGGGAACTAGTAAAGTTTCCAGGCCTGACGAGATCATTAAACCATATAAACTGAGCAACCGATTAAGTTTTAAAATCTTGTATTGAGATAAAAATGTGAGGAACGAGATTTCTGACCTACATTCAATAATTAATGCAAAAATTCCCCATGTAAGCCTTACGATATAGGAAATTCCGCGCGAACGATGTCCTCACACCCTCATGTCAACGATATTTCATCACAAGATACGTTAAATATCCTTCCTTCCGTATTGGTATACTAGAGAGTGAGAGTAGAGAAATTCTAGCCTTTAATGGGAAAATAAAACGCGATATTGCCGTTAACTTTTGACTTCAAGGTCTTAGAAAGTGAGTTATGAATCCAATGAACCCCTTACTCTATACCATGAGAGCAATTAACACGAATATAAGCCGTGAGGGTAGGGAGTTAAGTTCAGAGAGAGCCACGATACTATTCCCTTGATTTAAATCCATTGAATAGATTTCATGTATTTTTAAAAGAAATATATTTCACATGTTTAGACACAGAACTCCGGTTATGTTCTTAGAAAATAACTTGATTCAGCAGTCTCCATCTCCTCAACAAGGCATCAAGTGACAGCAACTGGTTCATATCCCTACACTGTGGAACTTTGTTTGAGAAAGTATTTGGGGCTGAGAAATGTCTCCTTTTAAGCTCATTAGGCTTCTTGATGTTCACAGTACAGCAACCAACTTTCTCAGTTCCCAATTCCATTCTTTTTCAAAAACTAAAATCAAAATGTTTTAAATCATAGATAAAAAAGTAAACTAAATTAATCCTAAATTTAAAATGAGGTACCTCATAACAGATTCGTCTTTGGGGGACCCCATATGAAAACTGACACCATGCAGCAGAGGTTGACGGTATATACGCAGTTTTATTTCTGAAATCAAAAACATTCACATTTGAAATAATTGAAAAATTGAAGGATACCCTAAAAGCCAATTTAGTATTTCTTACGAATGCTAGACATGCTTTAGATGGAACGTTGTTCGCTCATATTTATTCCTTAGGTTTCAAAATCAGTTTTGATTTGAATTCCCCTATCATAAACGCCAAAATTATGACATCATGCCTTTTTTTAGGGTTCCTAAAGACTTTTTGGGAGTCAAAGCTCGCGAACTAGCCGCGAAAACCTTAACGGCGTTACCCGCTGTGGGCGTCTTGATGGTTCAAGTGGTAGTGTACCTGGCCGGAAATTAGGGGTCCAGGTACGAGTCCCAGTCAAGGCGAATGATTTTTTTTCGCTGTGGAATTTCTGCTTCTGTACTTTTTTGGGGATTTACTTTTCCTTTTGCTCATTATTTACCTTATTATGTAATAGGAAAGAAGAGATGGATATAAATCTGCAATCGAACATTTACCCCCATAACGAGAGAGTAACATTTTTATAACTCTCAGACTGGTGCTAATTTCACAGCTATTAACTTCATTTTTAATAATTTTAGCATTTAAGTTCCTCAAATTCTGATGAAATAAACCATTAGCAAGCGTATTGACAATATTTAAAACGCCCATGACAAACAGGAAATCTGTATACAAGGCAAGAACAGAATCCGCTACCCTTTGAACAACAGTAATGGATGCTATAGGCCTTACTACAGTTCCCTACAAAAGTACTACAGGTAAATTTTAATTGTACTACTGTCTTCAGTTTCAGTGACCAAGTATCGTCGAATATTGAGCATTTAAGTCTTCCGATTCAGTATTCTTTTTGAGTTCGATCTGTGTAGCCTTGATTCTCGAGTGTTGAAATCTCCCAATTTAATAGAGCACTATATCGGGGCATTTTCCTCCTCTTGCTGAAAATAACCGAGAGAAACTTCAATGGGTGGCATAGGCATCATTTCTTGAGACGTCATTTATCTTTTTATTAGTTAAATCAAAGTTAGATTCTTCTAAATACATAAACATGCTAAATACATGAACATAAAACTATGCTGAAGCTAAAAATAAAAGTGAAAATAAAAAGTAAGAAATAATAAAATCAAATTTTGGAAATCGTGAATACATCACCTTATGAAGGATTTACATTCTTTATGTAACGTAGAAAATGAAACGCCTAGTTCAATGATAATGACAAAAATTTGGGTATTAAATGCAAAATAGCCGGGGTACGTTAAATTACTATCGTTAACGTATATGTTTTGAACTTTGGAAGCTGACTTAGGTAGTGATTTGACTAATTATTTCATTACTTCACTGTTAATATCTTAAGAGTGGCAGTAAATCCCGTCATTTCTCGAAGAGAATTCTTTTAACCTCCTCTTGATCTAATGAGCGTGATCAATTATGTGAGCGCGGTGAATTCCAGAATATTTTAAACAACGTTTGGCTTGTTTATTGCCATGGCTTATACGATCTGCCGAAATTTTCAAGCCCAAATTTTAATTTGCACAAAACCTATTAAGTCCTTGATATTTTTGTGGATTAGGCTGGGTTCGTTGCAGTGGAACCTTCTCGAGATCATTAATTCGCTTGAATAACCTGATTAAGGAGACAGTTTTTCAGGCAACCATAAAGAAATTACTTTGTTTTTCTTAGTGCCTGACAATTGAGATGCGTATGAATAGGCACTAACGAACTCATAGGATTTTTAATTTTTGTATAAAACCAAATCATTTGAAATATTTATCAAAAACGCTAAACAAAAATTACGGTTTAATAGTTTTTTATAAATGTAGCAAACTTTCCGCAACTTCTATCGCTCCAAAACTCTATCCAACTTGAGACAGTGAAAGTTAACAGAGGAGAGAAAGGTTTACTTCTTAAGAGTTACCAAGAGATTCGCTAGATATTTATCTTGGTAGGACGCATTTTTCTCTTCCTACAAAAATACCCGAAATATCACGCTAATTCATACAGAAAACGTGCTGACCTGCATGATTAAAATTAGTTTGGCGTCATTTTTTCCCTACTCGGTCCACCGACCGGCTGCTGTGCTAAACAGGGGAGAAAATTTCGATCATCAGCCGCTCGAAACTCGACACCGTTGAATCACGTAAGCCGCGTGAAATAAGATCGCGTCCATCACGGGACGGATGACGTCAAAATTCCGCTCTCCAATCGTCCGTTGCTAGTCCATCCGAAATTTCACTGCGAAAAAATCGCAAAAAAAACAAAACGACAAAGAGGGGGGGGGGGAAACATCTCCGCTCCGACAACGAAGGGACAACCGGGAGAGCAGGAAATGAAACTTGGGCGAGCGCGTAATTAATGCGTCAATGTTTGATAATAATAACAACGCGGGGGCAAGGAATGGGATGGACTCGTTCTCCCTCTAGGGGCTACTCCCAAAAAAACCCTACCCCGTCCAGCTTCCCCTCATTCTCCTCCCCTCTCTCCAAGTCTCCCTCCTCCCCTTGATAAATAAATGCTCTCGGCCTTCGAGTACTGGAATCTGAGGGCACTTTCCTCTTCCTCCCCCTCGCCAGCGATCTTTCACTCTCCCCACATTTCTCCATCCCCACCCTCTGCTCTCTCTCTCTCTCTCCACTTGATCCGGTCTTCTTGTAGATTCGACAGACTTTCTGACGTGAAGCCTCAACATTCTGGTTTCTTCCCTACTTGGCCCTCACCCCGTAAGTCCTCCCTTCCCCCGCCTTTGCTCCAACACACGCCAAAACACGGGCGCGCGCGAGGTACTCCGCCCAGTTCCACCTTTTCCCGAGACCACCGTCGCCGTGTGCCTACCGCACGCAACACGGCCAGGATGCCGGAAGGATCCGGAGCGACAAATTTCGTCAGTCAGTCAGTCAGCGGCGGGGTCGAAGGAGGGGAGGAGGAAGGTGTGATGTGGAGGGTCCCGGGGGAGGGGAATGAAAGCGAATGGGAGTGGGAAAGGAGAGCGAATTCTTGTTGGAAAGTTCCCGGGAGAAATGTGGAGGGAGGACACGAGTATATCGATGGGATCCGCCCCGCCCAGTCCATGGCCGACTGGGCAGTTCATTTAGTTCCGCCCGACCGGGAGGTTATGCCTCCTTCGCAAATTTATTCAATCCCCTCCCACCGAGCACACCTTTCCACGAGGAAGAACTCCAGTACTTCCTCCCCCGCAACCCACTTTTCCTACCAAAAGAAATGGGCCAACGCTCAGTACTTGGGAAAACCCCAACGCTTCGAGAAAACTCTCCGGACTTTCTACTGTTAAGTACAACCGCATTTGCTCCAGCTCGGGACTCGAACTGCTTCATCTTCGAACAATGAAACAATAAATGAAAAGTATTCCTTCAGTAGCCATTCATTTTTCCAACGAATGAAATGGATACAATAGGATGACTCACGCAAATCTTTACACTTCTCCCTTTCAAAAAATATAATATCTTTTGACTTAATGTGTGGCAATCAGCTACCTAGCAAGATAAAATTTTAAATTAATCAATGAGACGATAGAAATATATGATTTATGTATGATCTCGTCAAAGAAAAATCTAGTTGGATTGTTCAGGTTCTTCCAGGTTATTGGTAAGTAGATTAATATAATGCTGAGATAATCCAGAGAGCTTTAACTATTAGAGTTCATTTTTCACTCTCCCACTAACAATATCAGTGAGCCCAGCGCCCCCGTGTGACTCTCAGAACCGGCCTGGTGAAATAAAAGACGAGGTTTCGATACCTGCCTAGGAGATGAATCTGCGATCGTCTTAGGATATAGCTTAAGATTGATTCGGGTTGGACGGTGCGATATAACCTAAGCAGTTGGAGGACTTGTAAACTGTTATTCTACTACCCCTAACAAATCCGTCAGACTAAGTACATAATTAGATGTGCTTCTTTCAATTTACTGATTGTAAGTAGGAATAAAATGACCGCTTAGGTTAGGGCATGTTATTCATCTGCAGATCATGACAAAAGTCATTTTGAGATAAAAAGGTAGTTATACCCACAATCTAATTTGCCATTTCCCGTACACGAACCATTACTAGTACTACCACCACTGGTACATTCACTGCTGGTGAAGGCGTTGACATTGACGCAGGAGTAGTAATAACATCTAATCTGTGAAAAATGCTTCAATTCCTGAGAGAGATTTGTTAGAATTGTCAAAGTAAACATTTGTAACTCTTCACACAAATGCATGAAAATAATGTCGTGTCTTCTAGAGTTCCAATCTGTGATGAGTTTTTAAACGTGGAATTCATCTTTATTAATAAATCATTTTACGGAAAAAAATCCACGTTAATGCCGTCAGGATGGGTAACATGGTAGGTCAAATACGCGGAGAGGCATCATTAAAGCTTGCTTATTAACACTGACAGAAAAGCATCAATTAAACCATAATATAATGCTTGTAAAACCAGCATGTATTAAACCATAATATAATGCTTCTAAACCATTAATAAGACCACTTTAATCAAATTCTGGACAGCCATTAAATATAGATTTAAGATCATTATATTCAAATCCAAGTTTTTCACGTAAATATCTTTTATCATTTTTTTACTATTATAATACTATCAGCTACTTTTTCCGAAGTTTTTGTGATATCTAACAGCCATGTTATGCCAAACACCACACTGGTTATCCCACGAATGTATACTTCAACTTTAAAGGGTAGTGCGGGTGAATCTACATGAGTTTCACGCCACACACTAAATCTTTCCCGTCACAATATTTTCTCATGAAATAACGTGCCAGTTCTTTGAGATCACAGCAATTATATTTACCCACCCATAATCTCCATGCACATTCATGACCGCACATATCCTCCCGGGAATAGGGGCAGTGAAAGTTTTACTATGATTTTATTCTTTCGAGGGGAATGGCTGGTTGAGAGTTGATCCGGTAAGCTTACCTAAAGGACTCGTATTTGCATTTCCGGGGATTGACTGACGGCTACAAAACATGTTTTACACCCCTAGAGGGAGTTTCACTAAGTGAAAAACGAGGGTTTTAAACGGAATAGGAGCACTTTCGAATAGCACACTCATGTCTTCATGCAGAGATAGAAATGCACATACGTAAAAATAGCAAGCTATAGCCTTACTTTTTATGTCGACAACGATGACGCCTTTCCACTCCCAAGGTCGTCCGGAGACAGTTAAAAGGGGTCGAGGAATCGTTTCTCGGTACCCACTACCGTGTAAAGCTACTTGGGTAACGTGAGGAGAATTTCTTCAAAACAATAAGAACGTGCGTGGGCTTTGACGTCTACGCGGCAAACTGTGAGTCTTCGACGCCACCATCCAATATGAGTGGAAGCATGGCTTTCTTTACGCTATGCAGCCTCACAGTCTTGACCTCCATCAAATTACCCACAAATAGTAATGCATGAAGAGGTCTTTTGATTGCAGAACTGCCTTTCGGTTCACCTTGCTTAGGAGACATGTAGCAGGAAAACATTTTTGATGTACTCAGTAGAGGCGTAAACGACAATCCAATTTCCAAGATCTTTACCTCAACACTGATAGCAACATTTAATGACGAATACTGAGTATGACTAACAGGTTTTCATTCACCTCATACAATGGGGCATTAATAAAATAATAGTAATTGCATAGATTGTGTCAAACTTTCGTGATATTCTCACAAGGGGCATCTCCAAACGTCTGGTCACGAATGAGCTGAATTCAAAGTGAAGTATAAAAAAACATCCAACATTAGAAATAAATCCATTCTAATGTCATAGCAAATTTATGGAGTAATATTTCTCTATGGGGATAGAAGAGTTTATTTGTAATCCATATTATTATGCTGTAACGTAAAGAAAAAGAAAGGGGCGAGGAAAATGCTTATTTGACTGCCTCGGAATACTGATCGGCAACACGCCAACCCGGTAACTCGAGAGTCAGGGGTTCACATCATGGCCGTCTTCTTGTCTTAGTTTCCAGAGCTTAGGCTAGACGGTGATACAAATCTTCTATCGTTGGAATCCTGAAGACTTAAGTCCCCTCCCACTTAAATGAGGCCTCTTTTGTGACGGAAGTCGATTCGACCATTATGGCTCAACTACATTCCCAAAAAAACGATGTAGCGTTTCCAAAGGAGTTAAAAACAATTTGGAAGGAACCCGGCCTGGCTTCTCCTCCCTAAAGGTCCTCCCTCCTCTACCTTAAAGAAAAGCAAGGCATGGGATCGTTCGCCGTTGCTCTCCATAATTTATGCGGTCGTTAAGTGCGCCGACGCCAGCGAACGATGAAGAGGAAGCGGTCCGGGCGACCCGTGAATTTATCGACGGCCTTGCTTTATGGGGCAACAGAACGGGAGCGCTAGGAAGAGGAGGGGCAGACCTTTGAAAGGAGGCTCCACCGTAAAGTGAAAGTTATGTCATTTTGTCATGCTTTAGGCGCTGCTAGAGAATAATGTGCTCCATTTAATTGCATCAATAGAAACATGTCTTCCCAAGCTATTTCATCAGAAAATTACACCTCAAATTACACAGTCCCCATGGTGAAACGAGGCAGCATGGGGGATTGAAAATTTTCAAGGCAAAGGCAATGAAAGATAATAAAGAGGATTTATTAGGGTTATTTAATTAAAGTATCAATCTATCTTAAGTTAGTTACCTATTTTTATGTACTTTCAGAGTTATTAGCTGGAAACAGTTATTACCTTGGACGAAAATGCTATCGTTCAAGTAAGATAGATATATTAGACTACTACAGATGGGAAAAGTAATTATTAACTACGCACACGACAACTATCTAATTATTTATAACCTTATATTTAATTATTCTGAAACTCAAGCATACCATCTGCGATATTAGTTGTTTTGGAAAGGCATAAATAAAATGTATAGCCTTTTCATTCGTCTTGAGTCACAGAATGGCAATCCTCACGTCCTGAAAACGATCTGAAGCAACATGGGACATTAGAAATACTTTCGACCGGTTCGATGTGTGCCTGAAGAAGATTTGGTATTTCGGCCCGGAAATCTCATTTTGGAAAACGAGAACGACTTCCGCGGGCGAACAGCATAGGTTGTGCCAAAGTGATAAATGCGACAGATACGGACATCGCCCGGGAAGGTGAACTCGTTCTAATTGCTTCGACCGTGACGTAACGTATTGGTGCGTGAACGTAATCAGAGAAAGAAGGAGAGAGTTTTCGACGCTCTCACTCTCGTAAATTGCGCCTCGTTTATCGCCTCCCAAGAGGTTTGACGAGTGTATTTTTCATGAGATGCGAAAAAAGCGACGTCGCCCCACTTCTTCAAGCGCGTTCAATTCCGCATGCTTATCTTTTTCCTCGCCACCCCCGTTCGTTTCATCAGCTCAAATAACCAGCCACTCTTAAAAAATGTCATCGCACATTTCCGAGTCCATTTGCCCTCTGTGCATTCCTGGTGACACGTGCCGGACCATTGGTTATGAAACGGAACGCGTAACCCGCCTGATCAACTCGGTTGCTCAAATTGGTCCTCACGTTGTGCGTAGCAAGTTATGAATTTGCCATCGTCTCACAGTATGAAAAAAGCTCAATCTACAGCTGAGTTAATTAAAGAAACAATAATTTATTCAATACAAATGTCTCAACATTCCCAACACAAGCTTCAATGTATTTCGCTTTTAGAACGTTAGGTACACCGAAAACAAACCAATGTCCTTAAAAAAATAGCAGTAATCTTAGGTTATCGATGCTCCACTGGCTAAGAATATTCCAGGGTTGACAGGCAGGTGTGTCCTGGCTGCCGCGGCCAGTTTTCTTTAAAAATTCAAATCATTCCTACCATAAATAGTTGATGCCATTTTCACTCAACTTATTAGCACAAGCATTCATCGATATACCGAATACTAATATCCTTATTTCCAATAATTAAACGTGCTGGTTTATGTGCAATATAAAATTTGCGAATGCTCTAACAAGTGATTACATGATCCATATAGGTTGATATCATGCATCCAAATAGGTCTTAGATAATACTTCTAATTGGTACGTGTAATGACACCTAATTGCTATAACCAAGACTACATCTATTACTTTTCAAGTAAATTGTTTTGTTTTCCGTATCTATAACTTTCTAAACATGGATTTCAATGAAGTATGTATTAATAATGTAGCAAAATTAGTTTTAACTTAATTGCTACTTCTTGCGATACCCATGACAAATAAATTATTCTTCAGAATTTAAAATATACCCATTTGGTAACTTTTTGTGCTGCCTTCATCATTTTGAACAACCCATCCAAATTAGCGGACCAACAGCTCTGACTTCTATTGAGACTAAATAACGTTTAACGTATAGCAATGTGGTAATAGAGGAATAAGGATCCCCTCCCGTAAAAAATACTTCAACATAAAAATTTCACGCATCACTTCCACAGCTCAATCGTCTCGGTCAAATCGCTGGGGCAAAAAGAAGAGTCGGTCTCGTCAAAAATAAAGTGGAAGGGGGAGGCACATATTCCACGCTCGGATGACTCGAGGGAAAGGAAAAAAAATAAAGAGGGCCGATAGATAAACCGCGTTTTGCCGCTCAAAGGAGGATCGCTTCAAGCTCCAGTAGTTCAACTGCTCGTCCTCCGTTCTCTCAGCGAGAGGGTTAATAGCCGCCGCTCTGAGCGCGTGCGCTCGGACAAGAGTGATGGACTCCGGCAGTGGGCGCCTGTCGACGACCGCGTCGGAGAGGGCTTTCGGGTCGCCAGCCCGGAAGGCCGCGTCCGCCCAGAGGGGGGCGGGCAGGGAGGGGGCAGGGCCCGGGCGAGGAGGGAAAGGGGGCCTGCCCCTCATTAGTCATCGCCCCCTCCCGCCGCCCCCATGAATGAACGGTCGGTCCATTAACTCTCCGTGTATCATATCTTCTTCATTAATCTCCTGACGCCCCGCTCCGCTGATTCTTTTCAGCTCCCTTAACGTTTTCGACTCTCATTCGAGCGGCGCGAGGTTGGATTTCAATATTGCGTCCGCTGCATCTAAGTCGTGAGGTCACATGGGAGGTCAGTAATCTGCCGACTCGAGTGGCAGCACTAAAATTCGGTGTTTTGGTTCCATCGCCTCGTATAACGCTCACTTATAAAGCCAGGAAGAAAATTTCATGCCAGAGGTGGGATACCAACCCGCGACCTTTAGGTAGCACATTAGAATTGATTATTCAGAAATCTTTTCTCTATAGGCTCCGTGCGCACTTTTCACAATTGAGGGCACGAGATGACCATATTACCCCGAGGAAATACGATAGACCACACTAAGCTGAAGATTTAGAGGAAGAGAAATTTACAGAACGACGACACACTAGAGGAAGGTCTGTTGTACGGTAATTAAATACACTTATGTCAATAGAAATAAGAAGCGTTGTTCTTTTTTCAATGATTACTACAAAACAGCACATCTAAATCTCATCCGTAAATGGAATGCTCCGGAAAATATTTTCACCAATACCTGACGGCAGCAATGAAATTCAAGGTTCTGTGCGCGTACTCGAAGGCATACGTACAAAATTAATACCGACCAAGGTGGTTATGCATGGTAAAGCAACAGCCTATCGAAATATCGCGGGTTCCACTCCCACCACTTAGATATGTGTTGTGTTCGTCTTAGAATGGGCTTAGGGTTAGTTTGGACGGATAGATATAAGCTTAAACAGTTGAAGCGCAATTCGAACCTTATTCAGCATCACGTACAGAGAGCGTGTTTCCCTCAATGTTTTTATAATGCTTGCAGAGTTTCATGCTATAATGCTATTTGCGACTTAACCTCCCCTCCATTCAAACAATTCCTATAATAACAAATGATAGAAAGAGAAATTTTTAAAATTTTATCCGCCATGCGCGAGTCGCATACAAGTCAGCCAATATGCCAAAATGTGAGATGGTGAAACATTTACATGGTTCACGAGTAGGAAATTAATAAAAGCTCACATCTAAATTACCATCACAATTAATTATCCTCTCAGTAACTTCAATTTAATCTGTTATTTCACCACATTACTCAGAAGAAATAACTTTTGAAACCTATGCGGCATATTATCCGTCCTTCTAATTGTTTTTTTTTGTGATCTAACCTACCACAGTAAGCTAGGTCTTTAAATATGCCTTTAACAACTTCAGAAAAAATCCTAAGATATCTAGCCTGCGCTTCAACTTATGATTTGATAAAAGCTCCCTAACCAACTTCTCTACAAATTTGGCAACCCAGCTAAGCCCGTCATAGCGCTATTTAACAAAATTTAGTCAGCGTGGGATTTAGCACGGACACTTTAGGGAGATTATGTTGTCCGTGGATGCAGATGAGGATGAATTGAATTAATGCTTCGTTAGAAAGGATCGCCCGCGATGCCGAAGAAGGCAGCTGGAGATGAGGCGATGGAGAGCCGCAGGTAGGGATGTCTCGTCGGACGGGATGGGTGATCCGAAATTCAAATGCGGTCCGGTTCACCTCATCTCCCTCCTGCGGCGCAAATACAAAGACGTTTTGTATTTTTTAATCCATAACGAGTTTCTTCTTTCCGGAGACGTTCGGGTGTCCAAGCCTAAAATCGCTTGCCTCGTCAAGTTTATATAAGTCTCGAACGACACTTTATAGGACGCCACTTCCACTCCTTTTTTATTAAAAAACTATTTTGAGCACGCTGATTTTATTTACGGTGCTCTCGTTCTGTTCCTCAGCCCCTGGTGCCTCTTAAAAGTCATGGTGTCATCAGACGAGGGCGTTTTGCAATCTGGCAGGAATTGATATCTGTCCGGAACAACGCCGAATGGTGTGGGTAGCTAAATCAAGAAACGCCGCAGGTTTTGGAATCACCTGAATTATAAATAGCATCTGCTCCACTCCTTTAATAGCGTCTGAATGAAGCCGAATAAAGTTTTGGAAAAGCCAAATCCTCTGGATCATACAAAAGGAAGAAGAATGGGTTTTTAATTTATGGGTTTCGGCGTTCACAACCATAAAATGATTTATATGTTTTGAATAAAACTCCTACCATGAATAAGCATAGTAGAAACATTAACTTTCAACGGTAGAAATAGAAAAAAACGGAGGTTTAGAATTACCTTAGTTTTATTAGAATTGCCAATTTTTTTCGTTCAACACGGTGGAAAATGTTTAATTAAATTAACAATTAAATAAAAATTTGCATATTATCACAGCATAAAATACTCAAATTGAGAATTTACGCCCTGATGTAAGAGGCGAGTAAACACCATGATTATATTTTGGGAATCAATCCTCTGAATTGTCATTTGACCGTCTAAGGGTGTGTTTTTGTAGTACTTTCCACGGAAGTCAAAAGAACGAGGAAAAGATCACTTTAATTGCAGTGAGTCTACACGTCCCTCAATAGGCAATTGCACCTAAACAACCAATTTTTGCCGTAGCTTCCAGAAGTAGCCAAAAAGCAATCCCAATTGTGAATGTCCAACAATAAAGACTAGGTTGTGTCTGACCTGAACACATTTGTAATTTTTAGTGCTCCAATGGCAGGTTTATTTTGATCTGATACTCTTGAGTTTACATGTCTGAAGCCGTTCGGCAAACTCCGAAAGCCCTCGGATGACGTTCGAGGCTTCATCACGAAAGAGAATCGTTGCTGATTCTATTCCTCTGCCACACGACGGAATTCACATAAAACTCTCTACGCGTATGTGCAAAGGGGTTTCGCAAAAAGGCAATTGCAAGCTTGGACTACCTTACAATCAATGAGCCTTCTTAAAACCTTCCTCGATTACTGAAATATTATAGTCATGTCTTCATAACATTACCTTTCAGAAATTCTGGGACGAACTCTGAACTAGAATATCTGCTATTTTTTTACAAATATTATGCACCTCTGTTCTAATTTAATACGTGCATTTATGAACTCTAAAGGCAAACACTGGGTAATATTTGATGGAATTAGATTATTCACCCCGTTTACAGCATATATGGAGATTAATCTCTATACCCAACAAATTACGTAAACAACGAATGATGGGAAATATGATCATGCACTTGGATTGCTTTCAGTGTCTCCAACCGGTTCAAAGATTCTCGTGGTTCCCCAAGAGTTTATATTAATTTTTCATGCCAAAAGCGTTCTAACCTGGGAATAGAGTGCTCAATAGTAGAATATTGCTCAACTGGAGGATTTTACGGGAAAATCGATCCGCGTAAATCAACTTTCCAACTGGTCTGTAGTCACCTTCCAGATGTGAGGTCAAACTACAGGAACTGGAAATTCATCTCTAAACATTATTTACGGAAACTCCAAAATTTATTCCCAGAAGTCTTACACCCATCATATCGCGATGAATGCTTCCTAGTACTCTCGGCTTAGTGAACCACCAAAGAGAAAATTGTTATATCTCGTATGACGCAGCCTAACAAAAATGAGGAAGAATTCCGTGTAAATCATTTTACCTGGTCTGAGAGACGGTAACGCAGACAGCCTGTAATAAAAAAGGGCAATTTTACGCCTATTGCTTCCAATCTCGCCGAGCTACCAATTTATTTATACCCCCCGAAACAATAAGTTCTCCCCGTGAATGACCAGGCTGGCGGCCTTGAATTACGGTTCGCAAAAGAAATATCGCCGCACCGATCAAGGGTACGATTTAAGCTTTCTATTTGAGCGAGAAAATTTTTGAAAACCGATTCAAGCTATTCCTGCAGCATCGTCTCGCGCCATTTCTCCACTCCTTGACGTCGAAATTGGCACGGCATTGGAGGGAAGTCCGTAGGCATCCGATGAAGGGTGGTACTTCGACGCCGTACATTCGTTACTACTATTCGTTACTATAGTTATCGTACGTAACTTTTTATCCTGTACACAAAAGTAGTTTTCCGTGAGCTTTGCATCACATTTCCCTACCTCAACTTTGGAGAAAAAATTCACAAGGTGAGTTGTAAATATTCATGACTAATACATGATTTGAAGTGCATTACTATTCAAATGTGGACCGTCCTAGGTATAATTCACCCAGCTTTGCAAGAAGAGTTAGATCGACTGGATAATCCATCACGTTATGCTACGAACAATTCTTAAAAAATAAATTAGTTCTTGCTACCACGTAATGATCACCATTTTCATTATTAGATAATATTCAGAAATAATTCAATCATAAATATATTAGAATAAAGATTTAGTTACTATATAAATACATAGCTATTGAGGAGTTGTAAACACTCATTTGTAATGGTTCATTAGAAAATGTGTATTAACTGTACAGTAAATTCATTAAATATGGAAAGTCTGAGTGGAAATGGAAAGTGAAGGAATCACTTAAAAGCGCGCGCAGTTTGGAACCTTAATTGCCATATAGTTTGGAAGAGGAAAAAGATGCACTGCAGTAATAGGTACTATCATAAGCTTGGATTAGATTTCGACTGCATCGCAGTGAAAACAGTGAACAGTCAAATTTAAAAATTTATTTTAAATTTTACTATACCTCATCATTATATTTGAAGCTACGAATATGTTTTCTAAAATTCTGTCGTAGTTTTGTACGTAGAGTACAAAAGTCTCGTATTGTATTTTTTTCCAAAATGAACTCGTATTGTAACTTAAAGAGTTTACCTTTACAAACTGGGGGCCTAAAGCGAAATCGTTGCGTTCCTTCCGAATGCAAAGAAGGAATGGATATGAAATGAAATAAAAAGATTTATTACCTTTGAGCCATCCATCCACCGAACTGCCGGGATGGAGGAGGAAGTCTTTCGACGACCGCTCCCAAAGACTTCCGAGTCCAAAAATCCCGAAAGAGAGATTTGCACGGTTTCCATCGTTCACTTTTTCCGCGTCCGTCGAGCCCGCGGGACGAGTGGAGAGAAAGTGCTCCCCTTCTCACCCCCGCTGCCCTCCGGGAGGGACCGATGGAATCTGCTCTGGTAGTGGGCCAACGCAGAGTCCTCCGGGGAGCCAGATGGGGTTCGCACCACGGAATATATTGGCGCCTCAAGCGGGCTCCCTAAAAAAAACCCAGAGTTAAAATGTCTCAATCTGAAATGAGCACTTCGCCACAAAATAGTGGAAAGATGATAGAAATACGATGCATATTTATATGGTTCGCGTAGGAGATGATATTTCCTAAACCATTTTCTTCGGCCGTGGGTTAGAATCCCACCTCGGGCTAACATGTGTAGTATTTATTAGGTTTTAGGGATCAAGATATACGGAGCAGTATGACTTCAGACGTTGGGGTACCTGAAAACCTAAGATCTCACTTTTCCTATTCGAGATGGTATTTTAGCACTGAGGGTAGAACGTTGGGCTAATGACCTGGGTTCAAACTCGAAAGGGGTTGACGGGCACGCCCACTGATGCTGAGTGATATTCTGAATCTTTCTGGGAAGCCACAGGAGGCAAGTGAAAGTAACTCCCCATCCCTAACTTACAGAGCGAAGTTTATACTCCACATGGCTTAGTATTTGGCAGGAAAATTAGTCTAACCCTTAAGTCACTCCCACCTCGTAAGATATCTCGTTCACTTACGATGCTGTATAAGTTTTCAATTTCAATAGTTAGGTATTTCAAAAACTCTCCATCATCCGCGTGGATCAAAAATAAAACTGAATGGAGATTTTGCATGCATTATTAACTTCATGGCTTTTGTTAACTATAGAAGTTGTTCTCCGCACCTAGTAACTTGAACAGGCGATTTAAAAACGTAATCAGCTAAAAAAAAATAAAGACAAAAATGTCAAAAAACATGGCAAAGTCATTGAGTCCACCACACGTCCACATGATGCATGTATATCAACCAGTTAAACTTCCCGAATCCTTCGCTAATTTAAGGATTGCGCAATAAAAAACCTTTCCAAACTTTCACCCATGATCTCTTTCGCTCAAATTTCTCCGTCTTCTCAAATCGCCGTTGGCAGCGTCCCAGACGTGTTACGAGAAAATCGATACTGAAATTTCGCTTAAATAAATGAGAGAGCAAAAAATTTCCCTTGAGATTAAATTTTTTTCAGTTATATAAATTCAAAAAATGCCAGCTACCAAATACTTAATAGCCACGGAAAATTCGTAAATACTTCTGCAACAACTTATACTCAATCCTACTTCCTAATTACATAGTATTTCACAAAATATGACGGCTAATATATAGTGAAAGGATACATAATTGGAGTTCTCATCGTGATTAATTGAAAAAAGAGAGTAATCAGGTATATTTTAGGACACGATGCCTCACTGAAGGACAAAAATATATATACCATCATCATCATCGGTCAACAATCCTACGATTGATTTGACGCAGCCCTCCACTCGATTCTTCTATCGGCCAACCTCTTCGCAATATAACATTAACGTTCTGTTCCATATATCTCATACGAGGTCTTCCTTTACCGTTTTTCCCGTTCACTTTTTCCTCAACCCCTGGCCTGAAAAGTATACCAAGGAGGAATATTCTACGAGTAAATTAGAATGGAACCACTCGGGAGAATACTAAAGGAAAAATTGTTCATGGACAAGGACGAAAACGAGACAATCAAGAAGAATCTAACATATTCGGAAAAATGGCCATATCTATCCTAGGAGGAAAACCTCGCGCAGGCATTGGCCTGCGAGAGGTCTTTTTCCTAGGCAAAAGGCAGCAAGATGTCCACCGGTTGACGTCCTATTTTGACGGGAGTTGTAACGGCCTTGAAGTGCTCACCATATACAAAGAAGCCTAGCAGAGATAGATTTGCCGATGTTTTCCGATGCCGAAGGAATCCTAGAGAAATTGACGTCACCTGGAGACTGACCAATACCGCGAGAACCCGAAAAATGAAGATATCCAAAAATAGGAAACGATGTGCAAACCTTCGCACCAATATTTCTTCACCATATTTCGTTATGCTTACCAGGATTGGTCCATAAATAATTTGTTTAATTTTCTTCGTGACACAGTACACTGTTAAACTAGGGGTCGTGGCGGGTAGGGCGCTGGGCCACTGACTGGAGGGCCTTGAATGATGAACTTTACCCTAAAGAAAGCACTCTCACAATTTCATTCTTAAATCCGTGGTCCAAACCTCACCCTCCACTAGAGAATTAAGCAGTTCAATCTCGTTGACGTTCGTTTATTTTAATTTGCTGCTGGGTCCCGGTTTCAAATCCCGGGGAGAAGCCTTTCTAGACATCCCCATCTAAAATCCTCGCGATTCGATTTTCTGTGCGTCAGAAATTCGTAGGAATTCGCAGGTGGCCCAGGGAAAGGGATTGGTCCCCATGCCCTGAATGTGTGAATTTCACACGCCAATGGCTTAGTAAGGGGTGAGTGCTACCCTAACTTACCAAAAACCAACCATCAGGTTGGACACTAATTTATTTTACTGTTAAACCGCCTTGAAGAGCTGTTTTGAAATTTTTCCTCATCGTTTTCTTCTCGTTGCATCGGTTCGCACCTTGTCCTCGTCTCCTTCTGAAAGTGGCCCTCCGCCTCTCTTTGCAGGTCGCTGTTCTGCTGGCCCTCGTGGCCGCTTCCAGCGCTTACCTCAACCACGGCGTCGGCGGAGGGGTCAACTGCGCCTTCGGGCACGGCTTTGGCTACGGTGGCGCTGCCCAAGGATTCTCCTCGTACTCTGCCGCTGCACCCGCATTCGCCTCGTACGCCGCCGCACCCGCCATCAAAGTAGCAGCCGCGCCTGCATACGCTGCATACTCGGCCGCACCAGCTCTCAAGGTAGCTGCCGCGCCCGCATACGCTGCATACTCTGCCGCACCCGCCCTTAAGGTCGCAGCTGCACCCGCCTTCGCGTCATACGCCTCCTCAGGCCTCGCCGGCTACAACGCCGGACACTCCGTCTCCTCCTACGTCTCCGCACCCGTCTCCTATGCCGCACCCGCCTTGAAGGTTGCCGCTCCCGTCGCTTACGCCGCACCCGCCATCAAGGTCGCAGCCTCCGCTCCCGCCTACTCCTCCTACAGCTCCGGCCACTCTTACGTGTCCGCACCCGCTGTGGCTGTCAAGGCAGCCGTTCCTGCAGTCGCTTCCTACGGATATTCCGCACCCGCCCTCGCATACGGAGGTTACGGAGGTTACGGAGGTTATGGAGGTTACGGAGGTTACGGAGGTTACGGAGGTTACGGAGCCTACGGTGCCTACGGCGCCGGCAACCTCGGCGTGGGCGCCGTGAAAGTCGCTGCCGCACCCGCTGTGGCCATCAAGACTGCTGTCCCTGCCGTCGCATCTTATGGAGTAGCCGCACCCGCTTACGGAGCATACAGCAACTACGGTGCTCAGGGAGCTTACGGTGCTAACCGCGCCTACGGTGCCTACGGTGCTTACGGTGCTTACGGCGCCGGAAACCTCGGCTTCAGTGCCGTTAAAGTCGCTGCCGCACCAGCTGTGGCTCTCAAGGCCGCCGTCCCCGCCGTGGCATCCTACGGCGTTTCCGCACCCGCATACGGAGCCTATGGCGCCTACGGTGCTTACGGCGCCGGAAATCTCGGTCTGGGAGCCGTTAAAGTCGCTGCCGCACCCGCTGTGGCCGTGAAGGCCGCCGTTCCAGCCGTGGCCTCATACGGATACTCCGCACCCGCTTACGGAGCGTACGGTGCCTACGGTGCCGGAAACCTCGGCCTGGGTGCCGGAAACCTCGGCCTGGGTGCCGTCAAAGTCGCAGCCGCTCCCGCAGTCCAGGTTGCTGCTGCACCCGTCGTCTCCTACGCCGCCGCACCCGCCGTCGCCGTGAAAGCCGGTGGACTGGTCACCAAGCAGGTCGAATACTACGTAAGCATCACAGTCCCCATATCTATCAGAATTCCTAAGCGTTGTCACCCACAATTCCGAGGGCGCTAGAGTTCATTCCGACCCATTCTCATTCTATATGTTCGTGGAAGTAAAACAGCCACCCTACTGAGAAATGTGAACTTTAAACTACATTGTGCTCAGTATAATCTCCAGCCACACCAATCTTTAGTATTGAACAATATTGTGGCGGAAATTAGTAAAAAAAAGCTCTGCTAACTTGCTTCACTGCATTAGTTTGTGAAGTACTTTTCGCTTCCTCCTTACAGAAATATTGGGCATATGAATCCAATTATTCCACGAATGCTAGCTAACTCAAGTTAAAAAAATAAACCGCTAAAATTAGCTTCCGTGAATAGTAGCAACGCACTGTGGCCCTTTTACTTTTAAAGGGACGATCTTCCGATAAAAATTTAAAATATATCATACATACGGCTTGAATATGTATTAAGCAGCTGCATATGCGACGTGTATTAAGATTGATTTAACGTAAAAGTGGTGGTAACAACTACAGAAATTAACTGTCCCATTTAGGACTAGGAGGGACAATTATTCTTCGCACTGGTTCCCTAGGAAGTTTTTTTTGCCAAGACAGTAGCCAATATCCAGTGTTTTATGAAAGTGTACCTATAACGTGTATTTCTATCTGGGACAATACTAGTTGCAGCCCACTAGAATATTCACCATATTAATTGAGGAAGAAAATATTAATGATACAGTGATTTCACTTTTTTCACTCAAAATGCATTCTAAGTAAGAGCTTGAACAACCTTTTTTGCAAATGTGCGATATCAGGGAAAAATACAATCGAGACCACCTCGGGTCAGTAGGTCAGTATTACCTATTGCACTGCTTGAGGGTCAACATCCATCAAAGGTAATTTACAAACGTTAGGTTTATAGATAGTCCCTGCTTTCACTTTCCATACGCTGGAGAACATCTCTAACCTTTCCTGCTAGCATTCAATATTTCCTACTTCAAACCCGATAAATCTACTCTCCACCTGTTTTCGTACCATCCAAAGCTCCTATTTTCTACCGACATTAGTGCCGTATTGAAAGAGAAAATCCAGGTCCGTGGGAGAAGGAAGAGATTAGTTGGTAATTTAATATGCCATGAAAGGAGGAACGAGGTACAACGGGAAGGTAAAATAAAGTAATAAATTGTCGGGAAACTAACTCCTAGTAAAAATAACTCCTTCGCCACACATTCATATTTAGCATGTCTGGTGTAAGAACCCAAATAACAAAATCTAAATTATATGGAAATGAATACCCAATATCACTTAAAGTGACCAAAATTTACAGAGGCTACATTTAATAACGAAGTATATCAAATATTCTGTCATAAGGTATGTAATTTATTCTGGCATCTTTAATTTTAAATTAAATATTAGTTAAAAGATCAGTGACATCGGGTGAGAAATTACACATCTAAAAACGGTAAATACTTTTCAAATTTCTTCGTCCTCTTCCCTTGGATAGCGGCAGAGCTTTCCTAAAAACACCGAAAATTAATAATAACAGCGATTTGCGTGGGTAACTGTTAGTAATTACGTTCCGGCGATCAAATCAATTCATAATGTTCTACAAATAAAGATAGGTGCCCGGGAGTTCTCGCCTGATCTTCTCCCTCCTTTCCCCGTAGTTGTTCCAGCCAGTTAACACCACTATTTTGCCTCGGAGTAATTTGAACATAATTTAACTTCACTCATGATGCTCAAAATCCCTATTCGTTTTCTCTCTTTTCCTTCCTCTCCCCCTTCTTACCTTCCTTCTCCGTTCAATCGAAGCTTTTAGATATACAATGCCTTTCAACACTATGGTACTCCATGCAATGTTTCTCCTCCTGGGCGTCTTTCGTAAAAGCTAATGCATATGTCAGATTTCGCTACATCCTTGCTTAAAAAACTGCCGATTTAATTACTAATTTCTCATCTACTCTCAATGCCCCACAAGACTTAAGTCTTCAGTTGCCTCCCCCGATGTACAGCTACCACTAGTATTGTTGTCCTAACCCCATTTCCATTTTGTCTCCCCCCTTCGTGGTCACAGAACGACCATCCCAGGTACGCCTTTGAGTACAGCGTCAATGACCCGCACACCGGAGACATCAAGCACCAGCACGAACAGCGCGACGGAGACGTGGTCACCGGTCAGTACAGCCTCGTCGAGCCCGACGGCAGCGTGCGCACCGTGGACTATTCGGCCGACTGGGCGAGCGGTTTCCACGCCACCGTGCACAAGACTGGACCCACGGTGCACAAGGTCGCTGCCGCGGCCGTTCCCGTGGTGGCCCAGCCCAAGATCGCCCTGCTGGCCAAGAGGAACACTGCCCACTGAGAGTGAGGGGAAAGGGCTCATCACATACGCACTGCCCTCGAATCGAGAACAACTAGTAGTAGTAGTAATCAGTCGCCCACTCATCCTCTCGCCCTAGACCATCTCTTACTCCCCCACCCTACTGCTTACACCCCTTCGCCCCTGCACCACACTCTAAAAACATCCCCCTCTCTTGGATACAATAGAGGACAATATGTATTACAGACTGCCCTCCCTCCCCGTATCCACTCCCTGGACTTGCTTCGGTGACGAATTCGGCGCGTGTGCTTGAAACTTTTTAACTCTTTCGTTACCCTTTGACAAGACTTTAAACCAGCGTCTTTTCGGCTGTTTTTCCTTGAGGGAGCTATACAAGTTTTTGTAGGGAATATCGGGATTTTAAAGAGGGAATAATCATTTCACGCATCCCCTCCAGTTGCCACAGAATGAAGGCGCAACGAAAATGGAGGTAATGATAAAATAAATGTAGTCGATTTAAAACGTTCGGTTTAACATAGAGGCATTCATCATTACAAATCCCCATCCCTTACCGTTAGCCTCATCAAGGAAAAATGAATCCCCTTGAATATACGCTTCCGTGGGTCGGGGATGAGTTCATGCCGGGAACCGGAAAATTATGCGATATCGAACAAAACTGGGATGGAAAATATTGACGGAAATTTCTCTCAACCGGCGATTACTTTCAGAAGCACGGCGAAGACGCCGGGACTTAATTGAGCCCTGACTATCATGTTACTAAAGGTCCTTGTGAGAAACGGCTCGATGAAGCTCTTCTGGAGCAAGATACTAAAAAAAGGTCCGTTCCTGCAGATCCGCGAGTTCTAGTTGACGGCTTACAAGACGAAAATATTCATCAAGCTTTAAGAAAAGGAGTGTGCGAATAATTTTCCTTCGGAGTTGTTCAGAATACCGCAGAGACAAACATTCAAAAAGCGTTGCTTGGTAGCATTCTTCATAAAGAGCGCATCAATACACGTTGAAATACAAGACTGGGGACTGTACGAGGACAAAAATTCAAACGTAGGTGAGCATTGGTTAGACGCCAATAAATATCTAAATGTTCACATCCTACAAAGCAAGTAATGACCTAAAAAGAGGCTATTAAGTGAATCACAATGAAATCTTTTCCTCAATTTTTGGGAATTGATAAAAACGAATGAACTCTTACGAACCCAAGAAAAACAGAAAGTGAATTAAATGACACCGTAAGATCCAACCATGCACTGCAATTTCTACAAAAAATGAGCATTAAAAAAGTGATGATATGATCAAAATTATCTTAAAATGATCACATGAGGAAGAAGAGACTACCTACCGCGTACACTTAGCAAACATATCAACGAAGCTCCTTGCAAAAACAAAATTCCATTAAATTAATGACAGAGGAGCATCCTGTACCCCAGTCAATTAGTTACCATTTCTGTGATATGGACTGCCGTTCCCAGGTAAAAATAGTTACCATAATTCCCAAAAGGGAAGACTGAAGTTACCATTTAACGAACGCACTCTAGGGAAAATTTAGCTACTAATTGTTTCTAAGAAGCACGAACTGAACTTGACTGTTCTCCAAGCTACACACAGCACTCCTTCCTGTTACCTTATGCCGATAATACTGACAGCAATACATCTGCACCATGACTCTATCCATAATGATATGCCGCAAAGAAAAGTAGGATCTTAAAATTTAGACCCAGAACGCAATGCACACCCCATGAGTTGGAATGATTCCACGCACGACAGCAAGTTGACCTGTCCCCTCGCAGCCACCCACACTCGCTTCTACCCGCTCTTCGTGCCTATGTGTAAATATATGTATATAATTATCTCCCAACCATCATTCTCTTAAGATAAGAAATACAAACGCATATTCCAGAGGGTTTTACATCACATCAAAGAAATTTTGGTAACTGCCAGGGAAATCAGTACTACATTACTGCTGGCAAACAAATGGAAAAATTAGTTTGTGTTTTCAATATTTTGTTACGCTATTTTTGTAATGGGACTTTTAAACCCCAATAAATGTTTTAAACAAACCTAAGTCATTCATTTCATCATCAAAAGAGAAAGATTCCAACTGTGTTAAGGTAACCTGATGACAAAGCATGGAAACATCTTTGCGTCTACATAAACACATTTGTAAAAAAGACATTTGACTACCAAGAAAAATTAAATTAAATCACGAAAGAAATAAACGAAGAAACACAGGAAAATAAGGCACAAAAAGGTTCCGACACTTTTCGGTGGTCAAGCTGTCTTTATTGTTGGAGAGAACTCATCTCAGGACACCGGGAAAGGATGAAAAAGGTCTCGGGAGTGATGGAAAAGGAATTGGCATCTTTGGTGGGCCACACTGAGCACTGACGGTTTGAGGAGCTCTCGTTGACAAATTACATGTTATTTCCCTAGTCCTAGCCTCAACATTGGTTGCTGATTTGGTAGGGCTTCGATAAAAGACTAATACCTTCACTAAAGAAATAAAAAATGTAATAAAAACTCCAGCGAACTATGGTAGACTAGAGAACACAAAAACTCAAGCAGATAGAAGGAACTTGAGGTTTAAAACTTCATTCTTTCCTCGTAAAATCATTGGCAGTAATAAACATAATCAAATAACAAGGAGTGGCATTTAGGATATGCCGTTTTAGGCCCTTTGTCATACCTGCAATGTACCATAACTTCAAATGGCGTAGTTGTGATTATTTTTTTAAGTTCTTTTTGAATGCCATGAATTTTGTAGTCTCTTTACCGCATGATATCAATGAGTAAACTCTAATTAAGTATTATGATATCTATTTCTGAATATATCTACATACGTAGTGCATATTTGTTGATTATTCAAACTCTACCACACAACTCGAGGTGGCTTACGGGGTGTACAGTAAACGTAAAGGTGATAGACGGATAAAAAACATTCATCTAAGGTTTGACAGAGAGCATTGATGTGTTCTGGGGTAGGGTAAAAAGAAGGGGAGAATTGGTGAAATGACGGCGAGCGTTCGCCTGAATGGAAAGAGGAGCTTCACATTCAACCTCGTAAGAGGGAGAGAGATTATAGGAAAGGCGGTCAACCACGTTAATGAACGCACAGGTGGCCGTCAAAGAAAATCGATTGGAGGAAGGGGACAACACTAGGTTGGAAAAAGCGACAGAATTGGCATCTAGGGCGGTTGGAGAGAGAAGAGAATGGTAGAGAAGGGAGGAAGGGCGAATTGGGGGGGGGGCACTGGTGTACTTTAAAATGTAGCTCAAGTTTGCGGGACGCTTGAGGGAGGGTTAAATCTTTGGCATAAATAGGACGAAGGATGTAGGAAAACCTTCTTTTAAAATAGAGTACTTTCCTTTTAGCAGTTGATTGATTCGGTGAGTGCAGGGGAAAGGTAGAGAAGACCTTAAGTGGTAAGAGAGGCATAAAATTGCTTTTCCAGTCTCTTTCTATCGCTTTATAGTCAGCATAATAGTTGTGGGATGCATAAATACTTGAACCAAACGCTTTGGCAATCATTTAATTTTTTTGTCGTTTGTATCTGAACTAAATACTTGGTGGAGGGCCAGAATAACAAGTCTCATAACGAGAGTAAATTCATACCATTCTGAAAATATGATTAATTTAGCATTTAGTCATTATAATCTTTACCTAATGGTTCTAACAAAGTAGGTTTCATTAGACCTTTAAATCTCAAACTTTCTATCCAGTATACGGTCTGGAAGAGCTTATTTTAGAAATTTCATTACAATACTATAAGAAAATATTTATAATTCAAGCACGAATCCCATTGATAATTTTTCCTACGTTCCTTTCAATTCTGACCAGACAAGAGAGAGAAAATTAAGGAAAAGAGTATTGATTAGGCTCACAATAACCTTTACTTGAAGAGGGCAACAAAAATATATTTTATGAAATTTTAAATAAATTTCCAATCCATCGTCTATGCATGGTGAACTGTTTACGATACAACTAATTTATTAGAAATTGGAACTTAAGCCAAATATTAAAGGAATTATAATAGGCTTTTTATATTCCTCCCAGTGGATGATAACTCGGGCTTAGTGCTGGAAAACCTAAGAAAGACTTACAATATTATAAATCACTGGACAAAATCACGATAAAGAGACGCAGCTTGTTCAATCACGCCGATAATCTACCAGCTGGAGATATTTCCTTGAAGTCCACACGGCTAAGTGAAGTAGAAAAACTCATTGTCAGTCCTTAAAGATATGGAAGGAAGTTCTGCCGAGCAGGCAATAAACATAAGGAGCGCAGACAGCAGATGGCCAGGATAAGCCAACCATTACAATCGCACATTGCCATAAGTACCGAAGGTGATGATATCGGTTTGAGCTCTAAGTACTCTGACTGACGACGCAAATCAGAGCCAGGAGGTAAGGGTTTTTATAGCATGATTCATTTCGTAATAGGGTAACCTCTCCCCTTCAGTCATCAAGTAAACCAGCAGATATTACGACTTAGATTTTATCTTTTACAACAGCATCTCATCTTATCCTTCTGGCCAAATGTCAGCCATGACATTTTGAACCATTTTAAGTCTTCTCAGAAAATAGGCTCTCCAACTCTCTCCTTAGAATAGTAAACTTCATATTCAGTCGAGGTATTTGGTAAAATATTCATATAATAACATCATATAAAACGTTCGATACGAACCCCTCTAGAGATCAACCTATCTCGTAACATCCAGACATTTCCTTACGGGTTTTAGAGCGATCTAAAAGTAAAGTTATTTCTTCCGAGTCGAGGTAACTACTCTATTAGGTAGGAGTCCTTAACTACTTTCTTCCATTACGATCTATTCCCCTATCTTTCGCTTCTTAACTTCTATCTTCGTATCGGCCATAATTTCAATCAATACGTTAAGCATATTCTTAAATATCCCGTTCAAAAATCTAAAGCGAAATGGATTGATACTCTCGAAGTGGTCTTATGAGAGAGAGCACAATATAATTTAGTCAATTTGACTGGTATTGTTGGTTAATTCTTAATACTTGCTAATTTTTATTTATAACCCTACATGTCATATTAGTGCAGTCATGATTTGCTTAACTCCGTTCATACATCGAAATACAACTGTAGATTAACTTAAAACATTTTGTTTAAGTGGAACATCCTATTGGAAATCATGGGCCAGGCAAAAAATATTTTACGACGTATTTATAACGACTTGAGCATGAAACGCGGATTCATGTTGCGTGGTATACTTTTTAGGAGCTCCCAATATAATGTTGAACTATTTATTATTATCATAATTCCATAATTTTAAACAATACTGTGTTTCGCCTGTTTCACTAATAGAATCATACATTTTACTTACATACTAGTGATATAATACGGAATTATTGTAGCTTAAGAAAATATGGCTTATTTACATTCGTAAAAATGCCATTTTTACGAAAAGTTATCATTAGATTGATATTTATGGGTAACAAAATGGATAAAAATGCCATTAATCTTTCTTAGCTTGGGAATTATTAACGAAAAACAGCTTTTACTGTGGGAAATTATGTTCGTTCAATAGAAATGGCGTAGCATTCCAAACTGGGAAAAGTAATTACCAAAAAATGTACACATTACTCAACTTAACTGCATATCGCATTAGACTTACCTATCGGAGATTTTCCCATTTCATCAATATTATGAGCATTTTAAAAATGAAACGCGTAAAATGTAATTCGTTCATATGTTTCGACACACGTAGTCACTGAGCCCTTTTCAATTTCAGCACCATCACTCATAAAAAAATGTTAGTCGCCCTATCCTCTCATCCCCCTGTTGTCTTTAATGCAAGAAACGACCGTCAGCTTTTGTCATTTACGCCATTTAAGATGGGTGGATAGTGGGGTGTAGGGAGGATTATTAATAATAACTGGTGGAGGAAACCCGGGGTCCGGAATAGACAACCCTTTTAAGAACGGCGCCAAGGGTTCCACAGTTTCACCTCCCGTCCGGCATGCAAAGTACTTCACTTGCAGTTTTCTCCATTCTAAACTCATTTGACGACGGTGTTGCAGAGAAAATGTTGTCTCTGCTGGAATTCAACCTCGGGTCCTCTATTTGACAGACCAATGCTCTGCTCACCACTAATACCCTAGAATCCCTACCCTACAATACATTACCATAGAAACCCTATTCTATATTCTTGGGAATCGTATTTGCGTGGTCGTTAGATTATTGACCTCAGATCCCGAATTCCTGGATTTGGATCCCGGCAGTAAAAAAAATTTTATTGGAGGTAAAAAGATTTTTCATAGGTGTACCGGCCCTCACTCGAGTTCTGTGTGGAGAGCACTTCGAGTTCAGTGTTCTGTCCGTCGGATGAGACGTTAAATATAGTCCCCTAGAGGAATGTGTTTGAAACCGTCGGAATTAGCACGAATAGGTAACCAATGAGTCACGTGGTACAAACACGAATGTTGTCCAAATTTAATGCCTCCGAAACGCTAGTTACAGCATTGCTAATTGTTTTCTCCTGAGTTTTTCCCATCTGTCTCGACCGTAGAGCTCACATATGAGATCAAACACAAGTAAAAACAATTAAATATATGTAAATGAGCGATTCAGACACACCAAGTTTGCGAACCATTCGTGTTTATACCACATGACTCCTTGGTTACCATATCGAGATAATCCCAACTGTTTCCATCACAGCCTCCTTTGGCGCATTTAACTAAGAGCAGATTAATGCCGACGCCGGGTTTCTCTCCACCTCTGTATCTTTGTTTGCTATCGGTCACCTCCCTAGAATCGGTCGCCTCCCTACTACCCTATAATCCACGTCACTGCACTCTACAGTTCCAAAGCGTTTCCCTCAAACCACTTTCTTCATACTCCTCATAGTTTCTTCCCAAAAGAAGGCACCTATAAATGCCACCTCCTTCGGAATCGATCACAATTAGACGAGTTTTTCAAGGCTCCTTCGAGTGGCATGGATCTCCTGCAATTTAAGAACCTACGCTGATCTCTGTATGGAATCTGTGTGGGTATGAAGTCGAGTATAAAATTCAAATCTGTACAAATTTTTAATCATTGATTATTGGACTTTCACGCTTTTTCTTACTGATAATACCAACACTTTTCGAGGCTACACGTATAAATTTGAAATTCTCATTTTAATTAAATACAGTTTTTAAAATAATCTTACTTTTTTCCTTTGCTTTAAATGATGATTGAACAAAATTCGCGAGGTTTTTTTTCCTTTTTTCAAAGTCCTAAATATGTCCCATAATACAGCGTATTCAGGATAATTATTGCGTTTGTTACTGTGTTTCTTTAGATTATTGGGGCAGTAACCACATCAGAGATGAATCTAAAATCTTAAGTCTCCCGAATTATACCAGAGATGGATTAGAAATTTATCGGAATCGGTCACCCATAGACAGAAGGGTGTCTTGGTAGCTTAACTAGCCAAAGCACCTGACCAGAAATCACGGTGATCCGGGTTCCAATCCCGGTTAAGTTTGATGATATTTTTTTCTGAGGAACACTTGCAATTTAGCATATCAGCGGGTAAATCCGCTAAGGTTTTTCGCGACTAGTTTGCAACCCTTCAATGTGGCAACCCTACTTGCGGCACTGAAGTTAAACAAACTGGAGCTCTGGATTCCGAACTCCAATCACGTACCAAAGCCCGTGTTTACTCTTTGAGTGATAGCGCTCGCATTAAGCGCGTTTTTGCCTCCTCCTGAACAGATTGGCTAAGGAGAGGGAGAGAGAGAGACAGAGGAGCGAACTGCAAACGGAGGAAACTGACCGCTTTTTCATGACAGCGAATCGATTCCTCCGCGCAGGAAAATTATTTATTTCCTAAAGGGAAAGAAAAAAAAGAGGTTTAAGTTTTTGACGACATCTACAGGAGAATGTGATCCAGTTTCCTTACCTCAACGGTCACGGACAACTGAGTATAAAAATCTTTCGTTTGATGTCGGGGGAACGGCCGTGTTAGAGAATTATTCTTAAAATATGAAGAGATTGCGATGAGATTGCTTGAGTGGTAGCAGTATAAATAGAGTCAACGTTCATCAACTGCTGATTTATACCGCAGAGTTAAACCTGTACCTAATCGTAATGAAAACATAATAAAACATCAATGCTATAAGTGGGATTTGAGCCTGCGATCTTTGAGTTGTCACGCCGCCGGCGCGTTACTAAACTGATACCGCGGCTGGCGTATTGGTTAGAGATTATCGTATTTTGCCACAGAATTGAATATGAATCTTTTTCACGTAGCTAGGTTCCCATATTGCATCGTATATCGCGTATTGTGGCTAGGGTTGTATATTGATTGCCAAGCGTTAGTAACCGTGATTGCCTAAGGATTACAAATGTTGTTACACGCTTTACAAATCCAGTAAGATGTATTCGGGTTGAAAATAAATGACAATAAAACAAAAATTACGAGATTCTCAATGGAAAAGAAGGCAAAACTTGTTATGTATTAGGGTCGAAGGATATTGGTAGTTTTGTTACTTGAGTAGTCCATCGAACCAAGGTGGGCATAACAGTGACGATATTAGGAAAATAATTCATTCGCCTAAGCAGGTGTTTACCAACAGAAGAGAACTGATGACGAAAACCTTGAGCAGGGATGTAAATAGAAGGTTAGTGAAGAGCTTAATACGGAGCGGAATTTATATAGATACCTATGAGGCCTGGAAACTAGGAAAGGAGAGGAAAATACTGGAAGTCTTAGGAATGTGACTGTTGCGAAGGATGGTGAAAGTGCGACGGACCGGCGGACAAGTGAAAAGGTATTGAGCATGGTTGGGGAGGAGAGATGACTATCTCCGGAAATTAGGAGAAGGCGGAGAAGATGGATGAAATAGATGTGTGGGTCCAATATAATTCTGAAGGTTGCTATCGAAGACAGATCTGGGTAAGCGAGGGCGATGAAGAAAGAGAAAAACGTATTAAATATAGCATGGGTAAAAATATGTCAAAGAACAGAGAGAAACAGCGTATGGATATAGCCAATAGATGAATACAATGCAAAGACTAGAGGGGGGACACCACCGAAACCTACCCTAACCTACAGAAAACTATCAAAGATAAGAATTATGCTAAATTGATGGACTGCGAACTGACCGCGAGAACCTTAACGGCGTTACCCGCTGAAATTGCACAATATCATAGGTTCCACAAAGAAAAAAAATCATTCGCCTTGACCGGGATTCGAACTCAGCTCCCCTGATTACCGGCCAGATGGTTTAACCAGTTAACCTACCGAGGCGCAAAAGCGAATATCGCGAAACGTACACTCAAACAGCACGTAGCCGCGAGACGAGCTCCTATTGGCTATACGGTTGCACAACCGGCCGGTTGTGCCTCAATGATCCAACCATTGAGAGCTGCTGTGCGCTGATTGGTTGGCTGCACCAGAGTCCTCTCATCATCATCATCATCAGTAGTTCAATCCTAGGATAGGTTTAGTGCAGCTCTCCATTCTGCCCTATTCAGTGTTAATTCCCTCACGCCCTGGTATGTTTTCTCTTTCACGTCTTTCTTTATTTTTCCTATATATTTGTCCCTTGGTCTTTCTCGCGGTGCTTTCCCTTCAATCTTCCCTTTTATTTCTAACTAATTCATTTTGTCTCAAGGTACGTCCAATCCATCTGGTTCTTCTTTGCCGTAGGGTTTTTCATTTTGTCCTTTCTTCATCTGTTCTTCTGTACACCTCTTCGCTCCTCACTTTATCTTTCAATTTAATACTCCATACATTCTCCTCCAGCACCATTTTCGAAGGCTTCAATTCCTCGTTGGTCTGCTTTCCCGATGTTCCATGTCTCTGATCCATAGAGTGCCACGCTCCATACGAATGTTTTGATGAACTGCTTCCTTGTTTGCAGCCGTAGGTTCTTTGAGCACAGTAGTTTTCTCTTCTTCATAAACGCCGCCTTAGCTTGTGCTATTCTTCGCTTGATGTCCGTCGAGCTTCTTCCATCCCAAGTTATAGTGCTGCCGAGGTAGGTGAAGTTCTCCACTTGTTCCAATTTCACTCCTCGAATTTTGTTATTTGCCCTAAGCTTCTCTCTTCCGCACACTAATGTTTCAGTTGTCTTCTTGCTGGTGCTCATATTATATTCTTGAAATACTTGGTCCATTGTGGTCAGGGATGCTTGCAAGTCCTCTCGACTTTCTGCTACAACTGCGATGTCATCAGCAAACCGGAGCATGTTTATTTGTTCTCCATTCACCTTGATGCCCTTGATACCAATTTCTTCTGCGTCTCTTATTGCTTCTTCCAGGTATATATTGAATAACGCTGGGGAGAGGTTGCATCCTTGTCTGACTCCTTTATTTGTTTTGACTTCTATCTTCCTTCAGTCTTTCATTCGCATTGTGGTGACCTGGTTCTTGTAGAGGCTATGGATTATTCTTCTATCCTTGTAGCTAATTCCAATTGCTTCCAGTATCTTGAACATCTTGTTCCATTCGACGTTGTCAAGGGCCTTTTCCAAGTCCATGAATGCCACATACAACACCTTGTTTACGTGTATCATTTTTTCAGCCAGTATCCTTAAGCTGAGTACTGCCTCCCTAGCTCCTCGGTTTTCCCTGAACCCGAATTGATTTTCCGAAATATTCCCTTCGATCTTTCCTTCCATTCTTCTGCTAATTATCCTATTAAGTATTTTCAATGCGAGTGATACCAGGCTCAATGTTCTGTGCTCTTCGCACTTCTCTGTTTTGGGCTTCTTCGGGATTGCGATCATTCCACTCTTCTAGAAGTCCTCTGGTAGTCTTCCACTGTCATAGCTATCTTTGATTATTCCAAAGAGGGTATCTTTTGCTTTGACACCGAGTGCCTTGATGATTTCTCCATTTATTTTGTCCCCTCCCGGTGCCTTGTTGTTCCTTAGGTCTTTCACGGCTCTGTCAAATTCGCTTCTCAGTATCTCGGAGCCCCATTCATCTTCATACTCTGATTTCTTCTTCCGTTAAGTCAGCTTCCAGTGGTTTGGATGCTTGATAGAGCTCTTAGATGTATTGCTTCCATCTCTTCCCTACGTCCTCCTGTTCTATGAGTATCTTTCCATTCGAGTGTTTTATGTTGTGGGATGTTGTTTTCATTTCTCCGAATCTGTCTCCGAATCTTTGTCTCTTCACCAGTTTATAAGCCATTTCGGCGTTTCTTTTCATTATGTTGTTATTTACTTTTTCGCAGCAGTTTTGTATCCGTTGCTGTTTAGCTTTTTTGCACTCTCTATTTACTTGGTTTCTCAACTTCTTATATTGGGCCTCCTCAGTGTCATTTCTTGGATTCCTGTATTTTCTTCTTTCCACCATGAGGTCTCTTATTTGGGTCATTATCTATGGCCTTTTTGTTTTACCTCTTTACTCACTTCCATCTTCCTGTAACGCTTTTCTCCTTCACTTCTAGTTTTGCATCGATGGCTGAGGTGAACCTTTCTCTTACTTTTTTTTCTCCAATGCCTTTGTGTTCCATCTTGGTTCAATTCTCTTTATCTTCTTGTATCTCAGGCAGCTGTCCATGATCACAAGGTTATGGTCACTATTTATATCTGCTCCGGGGTAGCTCTTGCACTGCTTAACTTGGTTCTTATAACTCGTTCTGACAAGGATGTAGTCTACCTGGTATCTTCCTCTGTCCCCCGGCATCTTCTACGTGTATCTTCTTCGCCGATGTTGCTCGAAGAGGGTGTTTGCTGTTACCATGTTCTTTCCTTTACATAACTCTACCAGCCTTTCTCCTGTGGCATTTCTTTTTCCCAAACTGAACTCACCCACGCTACTTCCTTCTCGGCCCTCTCCAACCACTGCATTCCAATCTCCCATAGCTATTAGGTTCTCCTTTCCTTTTACTCTGTCTAGGACCTCTTCAAGTTGCTCATACATTTCTTCTATTTCCTCTTCAGAGTGGCTGGACGTCGGCATATACACCTGAATTATCACTGCTGTGTCCGTATGTTCTCCTTCTAACTGGATCATCATATTCCTTTCATTATATTGCCAGTAGGACTTCAATCTTTTTGACTAGTCTTTCTTGAGTATGAGTCCCATTTCCACTATCTTCTGGTCATCTCCTGAGTATATCACCCTTTAATCGTCGCTCCAGGAGTCGTCGGCCCCAGCCCACTTTATTTCGCTCATTCCCATGATGTCTATCCTCAGTCTGTCCATCTCCATCTTAACGTTCTCCAACTTCCCACACACTCCCAGTGATCTTACGTTCCACGTTCCTATTTTAGAGTCCTCTAGACTGCCAATAATCTATATATATAAAAATGAATGTATGTGTGTGTGTGTGTGTGTGTGTGTGTGTGTGTGTGTGTATGTCCTTTATGCATTACTACACCATTCATCGGATCGCCATGAAACTTTGGGAAGTTGTTGAGTACATTCCTGAAAAGAGGACTACGGAATCGATATTTCAATATCGATACTTTATCGATATAATATCGCTAAAGTATCGATAAATAGATACATTATTGATACAAAATTGAGTTGAAATTATTTAGTTTTTAAAAGGAATGTATCGTTGCAATATCGATACTCTATCAAAAGTATATAATGTGTTTGTCCTTTATGCATTACTACACCATTCATCGGATCGCCATGAAACTTTGGAAAGTTGTTGAGTACGCTCCGAGAAGGTTTCTATAAAATCGATAATTCAATATCGATACTGTATCGATATAATATCGATACAATATGGATACATCGATACATTATTGATACAAAATTGAGGTGAAAGTATTTAGGTGTTTTTTTTCAAAGTTTTATAAAGTATCATTACAATATCGATACTGCATTGATACAATTTTGATAACTTCATGCATTACCACAACATTCATCCAATTTCCATGAAGCTTTGGTTAGTTGTTTTGTTCACTCCATGAAGGTTTGTACAATATCGAGAATACAATATCGACACTGGAGACGGGATGTGCATCCCATTGAACTTGCAATTCATTGAAACACTCACGTGCAACATATTCAAATCATCCGGCATGGGACAAATATTTCAGAAATGCCAACTTATTGCTTGGGATGAATGCACAATGGTGCACAAAGCATCGCTCGAGGCTTTGGATCGATCATTGCAAGATTTCCGTTGAATCCTGAGACCATTTGAGAACGCATTAATATTGCTTGCACGACATTTCAGGCAAACATTACCTGTAATTCCTCGATTGACACTAGCGGATGAAATAAATGCTTGCCTGAAATATTCTACTTTTTTGACGACATGTAAAGACGTTAAAATTATATACAAATATGCGTGTCCAGCTGCAAAACAATCGATCAGCTGAGATATATTGTATACCCATAAGAATTGTGAAATTAAACATACTATAAACGTGCGCTTTCCATTTAACCAGATTGAGCCACAGCAACGCGTGGCCGGGTCAGCTTGTAAACTATAAAGTGAGGTGGTGTTGATAATTCCATCTAGAGAACTCTGGGCTGGTCAACCATAACCGGCAACGGCTAGTGTGCTACGGCCTTCACTCGGTGTTTGAAAAGAGTCAGGCAAGTACCTACACCATTACAGTACAGGGATACACCAATGGAATGGGTGGTGTTCCTCCTATATTCATCACACGACTGTACAGTACTAGGAAATGTACCCAAATGAATACGTTTGGGAGCAGATTAAGTGGAAAATAAAATTAAAGAGCAATCACACTCCGTCATGCATATGTATTGCTTCAAAATCGCATTAATATTCTTAAGATTTTGTCCCATCCCAAAATTCGTCATTTTGTTACTTGCCCATGCCATTGACCCACTCAATCTAAATTAAAATCAGTTGCCTAATTGAATCGTCTGCCATTCTTTTTTCCACAGCATCACCAAACCGACGGCGCACGCTCATTTCTCACTAGCCCACTGTCGGAAAATCAAATGCGCAATCCCTCATCCCATCCATTTCTCGCTGGCATCATCTCCCCCATTTTTGGAGTAAACCACTTCTCAGCTGTGCCACACCCACCGAATTCTGATGATGTTATTGTTTGTCCCTGTGTATCAGTTTCCCTTCCACATGGCAAGGCAAAAAGGAAGAAGAACTCACATTCAATTATATTAGCTTCCGTAGAATGTATTCATTCCATCAGCTCATTTATATTCTACAAAATACATTCCTTCGTTTATTATTCATGCGCTTCATCCGCACTTCAGCTCCAGGCATCCTGCTCGTGGAGTCCTCTGCTACTGCGAAGCATGACGTCACCTTCGCGCGACTATGGGCCAACTTCACGGTGCCTGCTAGTTAAATGAATACTAACCGTTTTGTTAATGAATCAACTGAATATACAATTTTCGATAAAAAAGTAAAATTTCATCATCACCGGTCAACAATCCTAGGATTGGTTTGACGCAGCCTTCCACTCGATTCTTCTATCGGCCAACCTCATCAAATTGACGTAACTCCTCTCATTTACATCCTTCACGACTTGCTCCATATACCTCATACGAGGCCTGCCTTTTCCATTCTTCCCGTTCACTTTTCCCTCGACGATTGCCTTCATCAGGCCATCGTGTCTCAAGATGTGGCCCATTAATGTGTCCCGTCTTCTTTTTAATGTTTTCAGTAGACATCTCTTCTCCCCCACTCTGCTTAAGACTTCTTCGTTTGTCACTCGGTCGATCCATTTCATCTTCATCATTCTTCGGTAGCACCACATTTCAAATGCTTCCAGCCTGGACTTCTCTGCTGCTTTTATTGTCCATGCTTCGCTGCCATATAGTAGAATGCTTCACTCTCTTTTGCACTCCACAAATAAAATTTAATCGTGATGAATTAACTGAATAAATATACCTCAGATACTAGTTAATAACCTTTAACGGAGTCCACCGTCTGCTTGGAAACGTCCGCAGCACTACCTATTGAAGGTAGAGGAATAAGTGTCACGTCACACGCATTATTTACCGGCATTTTTTCACTACTTAATTAACGAGGAAAAAACTAAATGCCGTTTTAAAATCGAACGGCTTAAAATATGCACTCCATATGCTATAAACTTTTGATTAAGGCAATAAAAAAATAGGAAACACCCTTTTGTGGCCTCGTCTTAGATAAGGAATGGGAGAGGCCACAAACAAAAAGTTTTTAGAGTGTGCTAAATGCGACTCTCGGGGGAAAAAAACACGTCCACACAGAAGAGAGATGTCATCCTTTCCCCGCGAGGTGGCACCTTGAATGACGAGCGTATCAAGAGTTGGTGAGGCACTCAGGAGAGATAAATATGTAATTCCATCGCTGGAAACTTCCGAGGAGAGCAACCGGTATTTTTCGAGAAGTTGCCATGAAATGGACTTGAGCGTCCGTCACTACTGATTGCCTGGGCCTGGGCCAATTTAAAATTTGAAATGAGACCAATTTAGTGCAAAAAAAATCAGAAATGAATTACATCTAAATGTGAAATTTCTCCGGAAAGATACAAATTACATCACTTTTCCAAACGAGTCGAGAATACATTCACGGCAGCATGACTTTCTGGTTTGAATTCGTCGCGGCAATGAAATTTAAAGTCTGTACTTCCTGCAGTCACGATTATCTTGGAATGCCAACTTATGTAGTTAGCATACATGGCACAAAACGTTTCGTGTACGAAAAACAAGGATAAGTTCAAGAAAATGAATAACCGAAGAAAAGATTAAATCAATTTTGAGTGTAGATCCATCTCATTGGTTGGTAGGCTAATAAATAACTGCTGAAAAAAACTCCGAACAGTCATCTCGAGGGTTTCAGTTCTTCCCCGAAAAAACATTCGTTCTATAAAAGCGATTTAAAATCCAAACGGGTGAGTTGTTTTACCACATGTTCAAGTAAGAGTGTGGACATGGAAACCTTGTTGAATAATCACCTCGGGCAGGGAGGTCTAACAATAAGACAGGGTAATACCTAATGCTGAGTGGCACAGATGAAGCATGATAAGAGGACTCATCTCTATTCATTTCAATCAATTACAAAACTTTATAATTTATTTCATTAAATATTTCTTCCCACTTTCAAATCTATCAGACAACAGAATTATGTATCTCAATTTAACCAGATTATCCTAGAGCTATCCAGTTTTGACGAGAAGGGATATCATCTACATGAATCTCTCTAATGAAATCACGAAAAGAATTTTTTTTTAACATCTCACAGGATATTGTAAAAACACCATTTTTTGTGGAGCGGACCTTCTCCAGGAGTCAGCTCGGAGATAAGAAGTTTTAGATCTGACAGACACGACGGAAATAAGCGTTTTAAATGAAAATGTTAAAATAATTCCACGGAAAATCTACAAGGCTTTCAAAGAGACCGAAATCTGATGAAATATTCAATTGGAAATTCATATCACATTTTAACTTTATCACATCATAACTTTGTACAGCGGAGGGATGTCAACCACTAATTACCTTGGAATGCATCCAAGGACAAAAATAATGTAAATTATTTCAAAAGGCAAATATAACCCAAGTACAGCATCGGTCACAGGTAAGTGATTCCTCAAACAATTCTACCATTAAAGAAAGGAAAGTTTACCACGATGAAATTCCTCCGCCTTAAACCGATGGATGTATTTCATTGGTTGGTGGATATAATACACCTTCCAAAGGATTGCATGTTAAATTGCCGGGTAGTGGTTTTTTGTGAAATGTAGAGTATTGTGATATAGCTCCATTAATGGTGATATGAGGTATACGAAACTACCTTCGAAACTCGCTTATCTCGCAGCTAACCTCCATATCTAGAGGTCGACTCGATATCCGCAACCCGGTGACGCACTCGTTAGCTTCAATCCGTCCCGAGGAGACACCCCCTAGCGTCTTTTATGGTACAGGTGGGCATATGGGTAATTGAAGAGAGATAGGGTCACTTCCGGAAACACAAGAAGTGTGGAAAGAAACTCGGAATCAGCATTAGGCTACTCTTGAAAAATGGCGCTAAGGAGTTCGCGGTTTAATGTCCCACCCGAATGATGGAGTATTGCACTTGAAGATCATTTCACGCACACCAATGTAGGGACATGTATATTTGAAAACGTGTACCCCAGCTGAGATTTAAAACCGTAACTTCAAAATTGTAAGAGACTATTCCAGCTACCACACTGTTTCGCTCCCCCGAGAGGCAAGATTGTCAATGGTGGCTGTACAGGATTTATTGATTGAAATATCGTCGATAGAGAGAAGAACAACGTCATTCAATAAACGCAAACTATTACACAATAGAAGATTGGCCATTGATTAAGAAAGCGACTGTAAACGTTTACTTGATAGAAACAGCATGGAATTAGGGACGGAAGATGATGATTGTGAGATGCTTAGCCCCATCTATAATTTTAAAGATATCTCTGTTGTAAACTGTGCTAGTTGTTTCATAGCTGTTATATATGTTAGTGTCAGTATGGATGTGATACCTGCGCTGCACACAGGGGCGGATCCAGGGGGGGCAGTCGCCCTCCCCCCCCCCCCTCCCCCCAAAAAAAATGATTAAAATAATAATGCATATCGATAAACTGTCTTTTCATTGGAGGGCTGGGGGTAATGAGGACTAGACTCCTGACCGCCCCCCCAAACGTGACGTCTGGGTCCGCCCCTGGCTGGGCATCTCGAGTAGTAGTATTCTTGATTTTTATGTGTTCCAATAGGTGAGGTTGCAATTTATAGTCTATCCTATGGTACTAAAGCCTCAGACAAATGCAAGGCTTATGTTCAGTGGGGGATTCAATCCAGCGACCCAGGGGTTTCCAGGCCGGTGCTTACCGATCTGGCTGCCGGAGTCGTCGGTTTTTCTGGGCGGACCTCCGTCCACTCTTCAGTTTTTAGCAATTGCCGGCCGTAGTAGCCAGGTTGGTGACGCGTCTGCCTGTCAACATAAAGGCCGAGGGTTCGAATTCAAAGCGTGCAATGAATCGAAGGCATGGATGTTGTCTTAGGTTGAAGGTATTTCGTTAGCCGGTGCGATATAACTTAAGCCACCTAAAACCTAAGACTCCAACATGAGAGCAATTTAAGTCATATTGGTATCCCGGGTTTGCTGCTGAAAGAATAATCACATAAGGTGAGTGATTGTGTTAAGATATATTGCAGGAAAAGCCTCCTCACTCTGTTCATTTACTTCTGTTAATTTCCCAATATATATTGATGTAATAACATCACGAAAATTCCCGAGGAAACTAAGGGTAGAACGCAGATTATGAGGAGAGGGTTCAGGGTTCAAAATTTGATGAAATCCCTCGGGAAATCCCAACCCGAATCCTGCAATTCCCTACGTGACTATATCTGATGGAAAAATCACAGGTGACCGGAGGATAGGGATTATTTTTCCATCCTATTCAACGAACAATGTGGACACTCCATCAAAACCTAACCCAACCGATAGAAAACCATCAAATAAAAATTGATGATCAAAAAAATTGTCTCCGATTATCTCTCCGACGACAGCAAGTACGTTAAGATCTAAGACCAACGGTTAATGAGCACGCAGGTCTCGCACCCAGTTCTCTTCTCCTGCCGATATGGCTCTCGGCCTGGAAACAGCTCGGGACGGTGCCCAGGCGAAACGGAACTCATCCGTTCGAGGAGTTACGAAGCGCACGTTTTGAAAGAAAAAAACGCATAATGGTTTGGCCGAATGAAAACATTCGCGTAACGAGATCAGTAAATCAGCAGTGGTGTCAGGCGAACCGGTTCCCTCCCCAAAGATGGATTGAATGGGCTCGGCCATTAAGGGTGGGGGATTGGGGTGAAGGGGGTTGAGCGGATGGGGGAACGAAGGCGTAATCTACGCTCTCCGCATTCCTCCACAGCTATCGAGAGGAACGATGGGAGGATGTCAGCAGCGCGCCCAGCTCGGACGTATAACGCGGAACTAGTTAAGGGCAATGCAATGCGATACGCCCAAGTATTCGTTAATTTCACGGCGATTCGCCGATGATAAAGTTTTATCTCCGCTCGGCACAAATGGGATCCCCGAGACCCGAGCGTAAAAAGGCTGGGGAATACGAAATGAGAAGAGGTCCAGCGACCACATTCGCGAGCTCGCAATTGAAGGGTCCTAATGCGTCAAATTTTTTATGAGCTCGAGAGGCCCATCAAAATGAAAGTAAATTGGGGTTCAAAGATCTCTCCACACAAAGAATGGACAGGGATTCAAATAAAAAACTAGAGTACTGAACTGGCGAAAATTCCACTAGAAAAAAAGAGATAGTGAAGTAATGGAGGAGAGAGGAACATCATACCTCACAGTTAGAAAGCAGGTAAGTGGTTAGTATGATTACCAATCGTAATACATCCTCGATATTTTGATCTGCTACCCGGAAATCTGAACATCTTTACATCCTTTATTACGAAGTTTTTGCTTTTATCTAGTACGGTTAAATTAGATGAAAATATAAACAATTTGCCCTCAAATGACAGATAATTTTGCTTGATAGTTACGGGATATAAAAATCATATAATCTGATATTTTATTTTACGGGTTTCATTTACACTTTTTCGCAATTAATCATGACAGAGTGTACTTAATAGTCGCCGTGCTGAATACCAAAAGTCACCAAGAAATGGAATATTTCAACCAAGATTATATTTTTGTAAAATAAAAAACTGATAAACATAGAAATCACTGATTTGAATCAACATTAGCTGGTAGATTGCTGTGCATCTATAATGGAATACCTGCGTGAGTGGAATATTTACTGTTCATTATTTCGTACCTCACATTAGCTGGATCACATTAGCTGAGGTTCGAGAAACATTGCTTCTCTCTGGGTCTCCGGGTTAAAATTACCCTGTGAGTAACCCTGGTGGCTAGATTTGGATTTAAGATGTAATAACAACCTTGGTCATTCGCACCTATGACTCGCCAAGTTTTGGCATGATTAAACCATTAGTAATTGCAAGTCATGGTTTTTAATTTAAGGTTAAAGTCTAAAGTATTAAAAATTCTTCGTAAAATAGCTAAATTTCCACAGAGAAAAATCATATACCGTGGCAGAGATCCAAACCCGAGAAAGAAACCTTATTACTGATCCCTTGATCTCCTTGTTCTTGTGCATACCACCGGGTAATACCATTAAGGTTTCACGTGCCTATATCACAATCCTTGAACTCTTCGCAAAATCAAACACGAATATATGTACATATTTCATTTGTGAAACAAATAACGTGACAGAGACGATCAGTGTAATCACCAGTGAGAAAGCAAAGAATATTGCAATAACTAACGTTTCGTGACAGGGTTCAATGTTATATTTGTACCATGATTAATGTTGCACTCCTCTAGAGTTACAATAGGTATGAATATTTACAGTACAAAGTATAGCATGAACATGTTAGCGGAACATTTAGGATAAGAGCAGGACCAAATGAAAACCCCCTAACCACTCATAATATTTTGTCATACTGTCATTGGTTACTGGTCACATTGAAGAATGTTGACATTAAAATAAACCTAAGACAAAAACTTTAGCAGGATCATGGTTTTCTCACTTCCTTGAGGAGAGAAATAGTTGCTATGGCAACCGCTGTTTATATAGAACACGGAAGGTCTCTGGCGAAATATTTATTATGCATAAGGATATCAACAACTAACTCAGCCGACATGAAAGGAAGGCTTTGGTCATGGTGATCTATACATTAGCTGCCTGTATACATTTTCCCTAATAATAATGATTCAATTTATTATTAATGATAGTTCAAATCATTTCATTCACAATTTAGCATCTAGTGGTCTCATGCATTTTCGAAAGCATGTGAGAGCAACCTGCAATCAATTTCATTTGAAAACTTTCTTTTCCCATAACCTTTAATGACTAACTACTCAATCCTAATTTTAAAAATCGAAGTCGTGACTATTGGCCCCTGAGCTTTAATTTACGCGAAAAAAGAGGTATAGTAACGAACTTCACAGTCTTGGTGCTATGAAACGTTATGTCCAGGCTTATAATTACCACCCGTTTCCACGATATTTCCATCATTAGTGAAAGATCCTGAGTTTGAATCAAATCAGCTTCTTGTCCATATCTACTGTCCGCTAATCTCTTCGACATGTAGTATGTCCTCACTTGATCCCCATTCCCTCATTCGTTCGCAGATGTCTGTGTCCTCACGTTGTAGGCTTCGAAAAACCTTTGTGTGCATGGACATGACAAATCACTGCACCCCTTTCCCTCATTAATGCGTATGTCTAATTTTTCTCCCCTCTCCTCGCCTGAAAGGTTTCTTCATCCATCATTCACCTCCCTCCCCATTGTCCCTGCAGGGTATCACAGCGACATTAAATCACAATTTCTCTTTCCGGTTGCCAAATTCGACGTCCCTCTTGCCCTTATGATAACGAAATCCCTTCAAAACATGCCCGTGGAAGTTTTTTCAGAGGCATTCTCTATCACCAGAGCCTGAGTTATTATCTATCAGCGATCGTATATTCCACTCTTTTCCCCTACCACATTCTTTGAGTTCCGAAACCTCTTCCCGGTACACTTTTTTTATGTTAGACATATCAAACACATAATATCCCATGAGAATTAACATGAAAGGAGATTATGTTTAAGGGGAAGGAAGCGGTTGAAAGGGGTGGTTAGAGAGCGGTGTGTATTGGGGTATCGGCAAAGGAAGCACGCGAGCAGCTGAAGAGAGGAACGTAATAATTTACATCGGGGCAGAGAAGACGGGGGAGGAAAGCACGCGCGGGAGGAATGGGAAAGATGAATAGGTTCTCGGACTCGGAGAATACGAGAGATACAGCCCGTGAGTCGGGGCGTGCGGGCGACATCAACAGAACCGGCGTTATTGCCCTCTGGGAGAGAGATTCATGGCACCTCTAGGAGAGATTATCCTGCCCCATTGGGATTAACTTTTCTAAAGGAAAAAAGCTCTCGAGTTACCGTTTCCACGAATTGGTTCCGCCAAACATAAAGTCGGCTTGAGACGAATTCACAACCCTTTCGCCTCTCCAACATCCACCCACTACGTACCGACGTCCTTAAAAGAAAATCCATCGCCCTGTAATGAACCGTAATTGTAATGACAGGTGATTTTTCCGATTTTCAGTTTCGTAGCAGTAGAATTTGGTTGCATTGAGTAGTTTCTCAGTTTTGGGTGTTCCAGCGACTACGGTTATATAACGCGCCGTCTAACCTAATATTAAACCTAAGACAAACACACAACATCCATGCTCTTGGTGGGATTTGAACCCGCGATCTTTGACTTGTCAGGTGGGTTGCTAAAAGGTTATATCGCACCGTTAAACTATCTTATAATTTAATAACTTAGCTTATAACTAAGCCTAATTCAAACACAAAATACTAGATAATTATCATTTAGTTACACGTGACTGGTGGATAGATAAACTAACACGTCACTTCTTCTCTAATTAAGAAGCATAGAAGTACGTATTAGTGTTTTTATATGTGGTGCAAGTAATAGTAATTATTAACACACACACTATGCGGCTTGCAGGGTACTCACTTGATGTAGATATAAAGCAAACATAACACCTATGTCCGAGACGAGATTCGAATCCGAGACCTAAATGTTACCACGCTGTGGCATTACTAATCAGTCGACCGGCTCTTCGAGTTCCTGAGGGAAACAATTCATTAGAACTAACATTTGGAGTATGTCTACTTTTAACTCTGATTCATGGACTACAGCAGCCGAAGAGAGAAGACTGACAGTAGATATTTGAAATGTGACGGTGCTGAAGAAAGATGAAGATGTGTGAGTGAGTAGATCGGGCAGACAACGACAGAGAATTTGTAAGACAAAAAAGAGCAACAGGATGGAAAGTCAAACAAGCCGTGACATATTACTGGGAATATCCTGACGCACTACGCTGTGATGACATCGACGTCGCGGTAAAATGGAATTGGAGGAATGACATCAGAAGGCTCCGTTAGAAACATTTGAAGCAAGTAGTGAAAAAGATGTAAAAGAGGAGAATTATGATAATGTGAAAAGGAGAAAGAATCGAGAAGATAGTTTCGTCAATCCAAATATAGAATCGTTTTCTGGTGATAACGATGCGTTATTGAAGCTGTATTTAGTGGAAATGAATGACACTGCATTGAAGAGGATAAAGTAAACTTCAAACATACATTGTAAAGGGCACTAATTTTAAATATTAAATAAAAATAGAATATTTAATGTCATACCCATTGTAGACACAAATCCCTTCACAAGATTTACATATCTCACGATCCATCTTGGTTGCCTTTATCCACACCTCAAAGATTTATTACCCGTCTCTTCCTCGTTTAGCCAGCATTCTCTCCTATTATGGCCTTCAACGTGCCAGAGGCCTCTCGCTCCACCGCTATTCACTATTCCTCCTCCATAACTTATCCAACCCTTCCCTTTCCTTCCAAGTCAAGTACTTTTATGTACCCCTTTCCGCCCAACCTCTTTCCCCATCCCTATCTGATAACCTTTTCACTCTTTTAATTCGAAGCTCTAAAGATTTAGCAAAGCCCCTCTGTGCACTTTTTATCAGTATGGTTCTAAAGAGTATTGTTGGAGACTTTTTCAGCGATGATATTGCAATACCTTCTTTGTTACTAGGGTTCTTCTGAATATATTTATATTAAACATTGCAGAATGCATACTCAAAATTGAAGAATATGACTTAAGGGTCAATATAATGATCTGACGATATTACCTAAAATTAAATTCGAGAACCAAGACCTACTCCATTATTAAGGAATAATTTATGATCACAGTTTTAATAATTTTAATTTTGTTACTTTGGTGATACAAATATCTACGCCCACGAGCAAGATATATTTTCATAAGAAATATGTTACAGTATTTTGAATAATAAACAAGGTAACATGATAACACTACTTATGCTCATGACAGTGAAAGCACTTAAGGCAACGAGGTAATGTTGCCGTTAACAAAATGTAGACGCCATTTTTTTGCCAAAATCCCGAAAGATAAATTATTTTTGACAGCCAGGCTTTTAATTTCTTTATTTCTTCAAATCACCTTCCTCAATTGGTGAAGCGTATTGTTATTGTAGTTACTGTGAGCAGTGGAGGGGTTTGTGTCATTAACAATGATAGTCAAAACGGAAAATAAAGATCCTAGAAATCACCACAAGTGAATAGGGTAGTTTCCTTCAACAAAGAAAACAGACTTCATTAATTGCGATTTGTGCCCTGCCATAAATGTATTTAATTTACGCAAAAAGTTTGTATTGAGAAATCCCAGTTTACTAGAGAATTAAATGTTAATTTTAAGGCCATTTGAAAAGGCTCTGAAATGGCGGGGTGCGCTGCCTTCATGCTGACGTAACAGGAAGGTAGTTTACGTTGCGAAGCATAGGAAAATTCGTCTCCTGAACTTACCGTTGTATTTCAGGGCCCCTTAGCTCTAGTGAATATTTATTAGTATTAACCTGTAAAAACTATCAATGTTGGAAAAGAATTCTCAGTTAAACATGGTATTATTAGTCATTTTATAGGCTCAAGGACGTCCTGCTCGCTGTGTCTTCTGCTACGACGAAGCATGGCGTGAAGGTCGTGCGGCGATAGGCGAACTACATGATATGCTTGTGAAAGGAATACTAACTGATTTTAAATGAATCAACTGCATAAGTAATGTTAAATAAATAAATAAAAGTTAATTATAATTAATTAACGGAATAAATATGCCTCCAATACTTGTTCATAAGCTTTAACGGAGTGCGGCGTCTATTTGGAAGCGCCCGCAGCACCACCTGGTGGCAGGTAGAGGAAATAGTTTGACGTCACGCGTAGGATTAACCGGCATGCAATAGTTTGCCGTCGCGTTTTCGCGCCATTGATTTTTTTCACTTTTTAATTAATGAGGAAAAATACTTAACGTCATTTAAAAATCGAACGGCTTAAAACACGTACTCCAGAGGTTATAAACTTTCGATCAAGACAATAAAAAAATAATAGGAAACTACCCTATTAAAGTAAGGAACAGTTGTTGGTTCTACTCTGTGTAATTTGCGTGCCCTTAATTATTAAAGGAGGCGAAACAATACTGCGTAATTTCCGCAAATCCTGTAAATTTTGGAAGCAGCTAAATTTTATTTCTCTATGTTTAATCTATTCATTTAGCTCAACAAAACCTTTCAGATCAATTTCTGGGCATTCCTTTATTGAGACTATTTCACTCGATGCATGAAACTGCACAGTTTGAAGAATTGTGGAAATGGCATGGATGAAAGCATGCAAATAGAATAAAATGCATTCAGCATAATCATCCATGCATTTGGGTAGCTTTACATTCATTTCGTAGCTTTACGCGATATAAATTTACATTGTCCAACTAAAGCATTACAAGCGAAAGGCTTTGTATAAAACAACTATGTACCTTTAAACACTTTACATGTTGGTCTCCAACGGGATACGGGTAGAAATTCATAACGCTTCATTCCATAACCCACCGACTTTACCAGTACTTTCTCATTCCTAACACAGCCTACAGAATAGACCCAAGATTTTCACCAATTAACTCAAACTTCCGTAGAAAAGACAATAATCGACAACACCCAGCCTATTTTCTTGTTCTCGCTACTGTTCTTGCAACATGAGTTGAACCCGATTATCTTCCTCGAAGAGGTTCTTTTTCCTTTCCAACCATCTGTCGTCAATCTTCAGATCGGAATCAAAGTTAACGGTCCCATAGTTCTCGGCTCCAACGGGGAAAGTCTTTTGGTAAAAGAATCCCGAGTGGCCCAACAAAATCCTACGACTAAAACTCATTCCATTTAACTCGTACGACAAGCTATTTTATCTCGCCATCACGAATTCCTCGAGCACTTGAGTCTGAATGAGAGTTATTTTCTGATTCCAATTCGTTATATCTCACTATCTTTCATTCCGCCATCAAACTATTCTTCCATCTCGCATTCCTTGAATTAGAACTCTCAGATCTGTAAGGTAGATGGGTAGCTAAATGATTCACAGAGGCAACAATAATTCGTGAGTAAAATAATCAATCCCTCGGAATGCAAGATTATGGAACAATTATAATTTAAGTTATTCCAACTAATTATGCTATATTTATCCGTTTAAACTAACTTGGCACTACTTTTAATCCTAAGATAAACATAATACTCCTGCTTGGGGCGGAACACGAGGCTGCGGCTTTTTGGTTGTCAGGCCTGTGTGTCACCGGCATAACTACAGGACTGGAAACATAATTATAAACTCAAATATTACGTCTTGAGGGACAGCTAGATTGGATGAAACCATCAACCTCAATTGGCATGCTTGAGTCCGAATCTAGAAAGCTGAAAATATCATTTTATGCGTTATTTTAAATGAGGAGCATATTCGGGGCTGCTAAAATTAAATGAGAAAATTCCTGAAATGGCCATGAGAACTAGTCATAAACCAGTATTTTTTATCGTCATCCTTTAAAAGTCGTAGAAAGATAAAAATCTTCCGTCACTAAGACTCCTCTAAAGGGAGAAAACGACAGATTTTAATGCGTTGGAGATGCTTTGTTAAGGATAAGAGATATTTGAGCGTTTCTTTGACTTTGAGAAGACAGTTGGAACCACATAATGAGTTCACACATCATGAGTATAGTTCTAACCAGGTGTAATAAAAAATGAATAGCAAACTCCACCCATCTGCTTAGCCACCATTCAATAATTCAACTTCTTAATTCAGCGGTATTTTACAATGCTAAATGTAAAAACCGACAAACAATGATGTTACCATAAAATAAAAAGACTAAATCGCCCACAAAATCCATGCAGTTAAGCTAAAATACTAGACGTGAAAAGTCTTGTTGAAGTAGTCTTGAGTTTAAGGTGACTCAATTGCTAAGGTAACCGTACACCGTCTAATCTAAGATATCTATGTATAATTTATTCATTTAACTAAACAAAACCTTGCAGATCAATTGCTCGGCATCCTTTTTTGAGGCTGTTCCACACGATGGATTAAACTACACAATTTGAAAAGTTGCCAAATTGTGGAAATGACATGCATGAAAGCATGCAAATAGAACTGGTTATTTTCAGCTTAATCGTCCATGCATTTGTCTTAGGAACAGCACAACATCCATGATATGGGTTTCCAGGACAGAGCGTTACCGGCCTGGCTACCACGGCCGGCTCCAAGCAAAATTTTGGATTAGTAGCTATCCAGGGTAGGTGATCATTAGCCGAGGTAATTTGCGCCATTTTAGGAAATTTTGGAAATTGGGTGAAGATATGAATTTTTCAGGGTGAAAGAAGGATTGATTAAATCCAGAAACGGTATTACCCTATTCTTAGCAAAAAGAGCCAAGATATCCACGATTTTACGTCCTATCCGACAATCGGATCACTAAGCTTTAAGTTCACTCCACACAGCACTCTGAATGGAACCGTATATCGATACCGTCAATCTCTGCCACTGCCAGGATTCAAATCCAGGCTCTCGGGATGGGAGTCCAGTACTTTAGCCATCACATTAACCGGATCCCCACAAAGATTTTAATAACATAATTATTTGCTTATCAAAGTTTTCACGATTTCATTATTGATATGGGACCTGCATGGTCAAATTCGCCTACAGAACTAACTTTGAGGGAAAATCATCGAAAATGAAACTTGACAGCGTATCGTATGCATGTACTGAATCCCAAACTTTCACGCATCCGATCTCAGATAATTCCAGTCATATTCTCCGTCATCTAAAAAAGCTTTTCCTTTCACGACTATCTACTTCCTTCCTCAACGTTTGGCTTACCAAACTTTTTCTCCTCCCATCCATCACTTCTTTTGACATTCCGCTGCGTTTGAATTACTCCCCGAACTCCAATTTCTCCGCGGCTCCCACATTTAACTCTCAAGCCTCCTTTCTTCAAACCCCAAACCTTGACGTTTGTCCACTTCCCTGCTCACGTCGCTTTCTCCAGTATTCACGAGACGAAGGCCTTTAAATGCCCATAAATACATCCCTCGTATTGTGACCCCACCGTTCGGGAAACTTTTCATCATAGCTAATCAACGACAGACACCCTTTCCCACAAAACCAGGGGACGAGAACTGATAAGATCCAATTTTTTCGAAATAAAAATGAGAAATGTAGGTATGATAGATGAAACCGTTAAGATTTTGCTACACCATATTTTGAAATGTTTGAGATAACTGCCTCGAAGTCTTTCGGTGTTTAATCCCTATGAAGAAATATCATATCTACATCAATAAAAAACTTTTCACTTTCCAACACCAATGCTCATTATTTATACGCGAATTTTCAGTGAAGATGCACAGTTTTAACTCCAATAGGAATAATGTGCAAAGAGCACATTTCATGTGTAGCCAATTTGCCTCTATTTAGTTCTAAGAACCGGAATACTGAGTAGGTATACTGCGATTTCGTTTGCATAACGATTGCAAATGCTTTTTCCTAAAAAATAGAAAATTATGGCAATCGATGTAAATATACCTTCATACGGGACGGTCAGGAGTTATTTCATCAGATAAGACCAAACACCGAGCTGTGAAGCAATTTCGGTCAAATGCCTGCACACTTACCTAGCACCTCGCATTTTTACACAGGTGTTTCCTAACGTAATAACATCCGCAGAATAACATCCTATGTATATATAAATAGAAATAAACTATAAAATATGAAGTAATATATTCATTTATAAAATTAATTAACTAGCATTGCCAACAAATTGCTGACTCGAAAAACTAGTGAGTGTGCATTTCTTGCATTTGTGTGATTCGTACTTTTCTGATATTTTAAATTTAGAAATGAAAAAAAAGAAGGCTGTCCGAATAAAATCATTCCAAATTTTAGGACATCGTAATATTCGTATTGAAGTTAATCCTGTTGACTTACCAGACAGCTTTCACCTATTAGTCAAAAGTTTGCTATTTTTGAACCGTTCCAGTATGGAAGTTGATGGGCCAAAGATGAGCGTAATTTATAAGCTCAGGATTATAGGTATTATGTGATATTATGTTTTGGAATATCTGGAAAATAATTAGCCATTTACTTATCCATAGCCTAACACCACATACGAAAGGGGAGTGACTAACTCAGACGAGTTTGTGTGCGAAGACGAGTACCTATAATGTTTGGAAATATTTGTCCTTTTCCTTAAAAATAAGGGTAGTTGTTGGCAGCTAATAGCTGAAAGACCTTAAATGTTTGGAAGAGAATCTCTTTTGATAAAATTTGTTTTCTTGTAATAAAAAAGAACTAATTATAGTCGCGTTGAATAAGAATACCACAAAAGATAAGTTTTAAATGGTAGGTTTCGGTTTTAAGTGCTCCAACGTCGCAGGTTATTTCACACCGTCTAACGTTATGCCTTAAAATTTAAATTGGAAGGGTGAGCGGCGGCTTTCTGGAGCCCCCTGGCACATAGAGCTCTCTAGATCCATTGTGCCAACCCACATTTAACCTGCCCGCCACTCGCAGACAGAGGACAAGAGCACCGCGGTAGAGGTATGGAGGAGGGTCACCCATCCAACCTCCGTCCAGACCCAATGTTGCTTAACTTCGGTATTTTGAGGGGAGCCGGTGTTTCAACGTGGCTGGACCCTGACAACCTTACAGACAATCAACACCCAAGCACTGGGTGATATCCGATCCCACGACCTTTGAGGCGACAGGTCGCCGCCTTACCCTCCCCACTTACGCGACGGGCTAGGTACGATTTAAGACAATCTAAATGCTAAGGCAATCCGCACTGATAGGGTAATGTTTATTTGGTAAAGGCTGATAAAGAGTCTGATGTGAAACTGAGTCATGGACTTCACGGGAAGCGGATGAAAAGAGGCTTTCGGCTTGCTACATGTGGAAGAGAATGGAGAAGGTAAGGTGGACGGAAAAAAGACAAATAGAGAGGAGTGCTGGGAATTACTGAGTAGGACAGGAAGTAGACTGAAGAAAGTAGAAACGGAGAGAGTGCATGGAAAGGAAAGTAAGGGCCGGGAGTGTTTGGAATGACATGATAATGATAGTTAAAATATTAAAATAAAAAGTCTTCATTGAGCCATGATTAAGACAAATGTGTCCCTTCTGGATACCAACCATCTAGCTGCATGTGACCCTATTATCTAATATGTTTCCCAGCCGTAACCTAGTGGCGTGTTAATTGTGCATGCTTAGTGATATTCATCCCCTGCCACACACCCTCGCGGTGGCTTGCGGGGTATTGTATAGATGCATATGTAAGGTATCTAACCCCTCGTCCAAAAATGTACACATAATTTAGGATTTCATGACATACACAATTGCAATTAGAAGCAGAAATATATAAAATTATATTATGAAAGTAAGTAAAAAGACAGGCGAAAACAAGAGGAAGAATGCTAGGCTAGCAGGGGAAAGAGAGGAGAAAATAGTTTGGAGGAAATTATGTTGGTCAGAAGACGAATGGAGCTGAAGAAGATAAAAACGTGAAAGATAGATGAATCCTACTTCATGGAAACCTTTATAAGTATTCATAAAATTTCGCATCCAGCTAAGCCTACCCTAACCGGTAGATCACTGATTACCATTATACATAATAATTCCCTTCGAAAGCGCACGGATACGAGGGTTCCGCGTCGGCCTGTTACGTATATCCACCCACCGGTGGCGCTGGAACCCGTTCCCGAGAATTGCGTCGATAATAATTCATCCATTTTCTGCGAGACTCCCATTTGCTTCCCCTGGGCTTCTCATCATAATATTATAACGGTCCGATCCGATGCTTTTCCTTATAAGTCAAACCCTCCACCTCGTCGCCCACACCACTCCCTCTCCCTCTCTTCACCTTCGCATGTTCCCCCGCTCCAGTTCTCTCTCTTCCGGACGCAGCCTTGCCCGGGGCGTCCTGAGACGCCGGGAAACGGGGGCAGTGGCCCCGCCCGGCGACTCGAGATGCATCAACACGCGGAAGAGTCGAGCCCCGAACAATGTAATGCGCTCATTCCGACCTCCGCCTATCGCCAAGAAGCGATCGAGCCGCGGAGGTCCATTTGCCTTCGCCAACAGTTCCTGCCCAACAAATCTCCGTATTATGGAAAGATGAGGGCATGCTGTTGCTGAAAAATAATCGCACAGAATTGTGAGAGAGGTGGATCGGGTCGTATGGGTGCCTTGAGCCATAAGATCCCCTACATAAGCCCCTGGTTCGAATATCCGGGCATGCTACGGATTTTTAGGGCAGTCGCGATCCCTATTTGAGTAGGTATCGTATTAAAGGGAAGAACTCAGTCTGTCGATGACAAGATTGACACAGATAAAAAAATCATCTTGACCAGGATTCGAACGTGGATCCCCCAAAGTCGCTCCTCACATTTTAGTTACCAAGGTGTCCTTCTTCTCAGTGGATAAGGGCTTTAAAGGAGCTAACTGTTGTGGCGGACTTCCGTACACATGGAGGACGCCTTGGCAGCTTATCTGGCTAAAACTCATGGCGCAGATTCTGAGGCTCCGGGCTCGAATCTCGGTCAATTTGAATGATTTATATCCCTGTCAAAATCTTTCAACTGCGCATATCAGCGAGTAACTATATTACAGTTTGTCATGACTAGCTCGCAATTCTTGAATTTATTTGTTGAATAGGACGTTAGACAGTCAATCTTTTGGTGTCTTTCATCCAGAATAGGTTATTTCCAAGCCGTATTTTCGTTCGCCTTTCCACCACTGCTGTGAATCCCACCTAATTAAATTCCAACCTAACCGTCTACGACAGTTGAGGCTTAAATTGCCTCAGCTGTCATTACTTTCATAACAATTACGAGAACAGCTTGAGAAAGAAAGGAGTTGCGTCAACTACGAAAGTATACAACTCGGAAACTAGGAATTTTTTCGAGGAAAATAAACGGAAACTCGGGAACACTCCAGGGAATTTGTTATCAGGTATTTATCACAAATACAAAATTCAAAAATTACAATTCCTAAAGGAATATACTGTCTCATTTTTGCCTTAAGATATTTTCATCCCCCCATCGAAGATAAAAAAAGAGATAGGATTGGTGCGGTGGCCCGCGTATTGTCTTCCCATCCAGGAGGCTTAGTTTCCATTTTCGGCTACATCATCATTAGTCATCAATCCTCAGATTGGTTTTACGCAGCTCTCCACTAAGTTCTTCTATCGGCTAATCTCTTCATGTTTACGTATTTCTTCTCTTTCACATCCTTCATTACTTGTTCCATATATCTCACACGAGGCCTTCCTTTGCCATTCTTCCCGTTCACTTGTCCTTCAACGATTATCTTCACCAGGCCATCATGTCTCACGATGTGGCCGATTAGGTAGTTCCGTCTTCTTCTTAGGGTATTCAGAAGACCTCTTTTCTCCCACTCTTCTCAGGACTTCCTCGTTACTTACTCGGTCGATCCATTTTATCTTCATCGTTCTTCTGTAGCACTACATTTCGAATGCTTCCACCCTTTTCTTTTCCGCTGCTGTCATTGTCCATGCCTCACTGTCATAAAGGAACACGCTCCAGATATATGTTCTGAATTTTCGGCTACGGCGGAGATATTTTAAATGTAATATCGAACTTTTTTTGAGTTCCGTGAGCAAAATACTTTTAGTGCTCCGTCGTTCATTAGAACAGTAAAATATGGATCCCTCGACGCATTTGTTTGGGGCAGGCTAAAGCCGACTCCGGGTTTCTCTTCATCCACCTCAGCTTATAAAGTCCTACCAACTCCTCCTATACCGCACCTGTCCTTTATGGAGGAAATTGCTTCAATCGTCTTCCTCTAACAACAACGACAACAGCATATGAAAAAGGAGCTATTTGGCAAATTGTGAGACATTAGAAACTAAGGAGGATTTGATGAAAAATTCAGTAAATCAAGCACATCACGGGGAAATTTATAAGAAACAAGTTTTGGCTCTACTCCGCACAAATCCTGCATGAATAAAAATAAAGCAATACAGGTGGTTTCAGGCGTAACTTTAAGGAAACTGTTCATGAATGAAAAGAAAACTTAATTTTGTCGTGCCACATAAATTTGTCGAGGACCTGATGATGACGTTGGACGTCGAAACCCGGGTCGTTTGTTACTAAATTTATGTAGAACGACAAAGTTATTTCCATAAAATTAAAATTTATCACACAAGAGGATCGCTCGTCCTTGTCATGCTACGGTGAAATGAAAGGTTTTCAGCGTAGGCCACTGACAGTTGGAATCTTATGAACCGTTAATTACTCAGATGAGGAGTTGGGCATAGGTACAATTTTAGGAGCAAAGGAAAGGAAGTGAGAAACCCGGCATCGCCAGTAGCCTACCTAACGGAAGACGCCAAGGGCTTCATGGTTTAACGTCCTATACAACACACTGAGTACTGAACATAAAGTGTTCTCCATACAGCACTCAAGCAGGGACCGTAAAACTGAAAAATCGTGTACATCCGATTTGACGGAGTGCTGAACAAAAGTGCCCCCCACCCTCCATACAGCACTGAGGTAGGGACCGTCCACTGCGAAATGCTTTACAAGTTTCGAGATTCAAACCAGGGCCCTCAGAAACAGAGAAACTACTCTCTCCATCCACCACACCAACCCAATTTCAGGTAGACCCGTTAACGATAAACTATGCCGCAAACCTAGCTGAGAGCGATATCGGGATGATATTGATGGTAGAAACGCAAATGAAAGTAAAAACTTGATAAAGACCTTACTTCTAACACGGTATGTGCAGGTATAAAATGTTTCTAAACGTTGCTCTGGAATATTACTTCGCTAACCATATTTATAACAGCATGGTAGCCCAATGGGGAGAACTTTTGGCCGTTGGCCGGATGTCCCGGGTTCAAATCTGTAAGAGACCTCTTATAATTCGTTGCCAGCTGCACACCAAATGAGTTATTTTCTGGGTTCTACATCATTTTAGAGAAACAGGGCAGTAGCAGAGGGAAGGGAACTGCGTGCCCATATGCTGAATACTTATTTAGTGAGCTCTACCCTCATTGACCAGACCGACCCTCGCGCTGAGCACAGAATTCTTGGGATACGTCGTTTCACGGTTCCAACCATAATCTTCATTTTAGCACATTGAGTGTGTTATGTGGTGAACATTGGGGTAATATTCACTAGGGTTTTTATCTCTCTCAGCTGCAGAGTTTCAAAATGTAGGTACTGTCAGGGGAAGTGTGATTGCCTAGTTAATTAATTGATGATAGTTTCAGAAATGGAGCATTAATTTAAACACCACAAATTTAGCATTTTGCTTGCTCTGTCCACAACCAAACAGGCCTTCAAGTTGAAAACTTTGGTCTGATGACAGTGAGGTGATGTGTTGTAAAGAAAATTATACATTACAAAATAAAAATCACACTTAACACTTCACAGAGTTACGAGCTACTCGGTCCCTCCCGTATCACATACAGGGTACTCTTTTGAGGTATTTAGTGCGTTACGGAAGTAATTACGTGCGTTAGTGTGTTCCACATGTTACAAAGGGTCATACCAACCAACTGAAGAGAACTGTAGTTAAATAAACTGCACGACGCTTTCAAACTTGGAGTTTATTTTTATCACATTGCACTATGAGATAGATTAGTTAGGTTTCCAGAGAGAAAAAAAATCATTCACCTTGACTAATATCCCAGTTGCTCTGGTTTGATGGTTTTTCTCTCCGTGAAAATCATGCTATTGTGCATAACATTAGGTACCGCATTCATTAAATCTGGTATATTGGTGTGAGTTTCATTTGTAAAATTCAGAAGTCAAAGCAGGAAGTACCCAATCATTTTATGGCAATGGTATTTACAATTAGTTCCTTTACTGAAATTCCTCAACAAATATTCTTCATAAAGAATTCTTCTCTCTGGGATATTTAACAGGTATGAACGAATAATTTTCGTTCAGATAGAATTATTTGGATACGAGGTTGAGGAATGTAATAGCCTATACTCAAATCTATTCACGTCCCCAAAGATAAAATAACTAGTCGCCTACGGCAGAGCGTAATGGGAATCTCTGAGCACCCATAGAAAAATAAACACACTAAATGATTAAAAGGTGTTGCAAAAATATAGTCTGCCCTTACATCTTCACAATTTCAAATTCATCGAATGACGAATACATGGCAGATTAACTTTGATTGTTGGTGTTGAAAACACATATTAGCGCTCATTTTCCACACAAATTCTCATTCATTTAGAAGGTGGGTATTTTTCCAACAATCATAATTTTATAACAAAAATGTTTGTTTTCAAAGGTATTTTTACAAATTTATTTTGTTTTTCCCAATTAAATCACTCGTTTTCAACTGATTATTCAATCTTCTTTCACCGTATTCCAAACCGTTGGCGTTAAAATAATGTAAAAAAAACCATTTTAACTCCGCTTTGGAAAATAAACGAAAAAAAAATAATTTACAGAAGTTTCAGGTAGAAAATATCTTTTAATACAATTAGGATTGACCGGGAACAATATATGGCAAAACCTACAGAAGTAGATGAATGGGAGTTACTGAGATTGTACATTTTGTGAAAAGCGATACACCTATAATTTAAGAGGTACACTTGATTGGCCCCGTAGAAGGAAATGCTTTTGATCCGCTTGCACTTAATTCCACATAGTTACGGCTGCCTATAGATACCGAGGGGCAATCGACAACAAGCCCAGCAATTTAGTGGTGGGAAGGCAGACAAGGTGGATGGAAATCAAGGAAGCTAGCGGAGTTCCGAGATCCATATCTGCACTTTCACGACGTATCACAATGACCACTCACGCCTCTATTACGCACACGTTAACAGGGCTTTCGCCTTGCGTTTATCGGCCAACGTAACGCATGGGATAGAAATTCAGTGATGGCGCCTGCCTGATAACTTGTAACAGGCTAGAGGGAAACCGGATTTCAGGAGTATTACTCTTGAGCAAACCAGTTATTGAAGGACCATCTCGGATAATGAAGATACTTTCGCCTGTCAATAAAAAATAATTCTGTCGACTTAAAGGTTACTATAAGCCTTTTTTTTAAATATTGCTCAAAAAGATGACATTTTTAAGTTGCGATAGGACTGAAAGCTATTATAATCGACATTTTTAATATTGTGGCATACTTAATAGGGCAGCAAGACGGAAAAGCCCTAAAAGAGATAAACTTAGCAAGAATTTTTATTTCTCTCTTAGAATTATATTGCCATTTCACTGAACATTCATTTGGCTAGACTTTTGCGAGCGACCGTATATATCGTATAAATACCACAGCGTTCAACCCAAAGGTCAATCTGATTGGTGTGTTTGTATAGACGTTACCGTATCTCATGGGCGAGAGCGTTTGATATCCATACCTCAGAGAAGAGGGAAGGGCGCAGTTCCTTTCCCTCTGCCTCAAGTGATATCACTGTAAAAAGTGTACCTGATTTGTAGGTACAAAAGCGATCTGAATTTCAATTGCACCTTTTTTAAGACAGTGTATGCTGAATTTCAGTACTATTATCTTGTCTAAAAATAAGACAGGCGCAGGACTGAAAATCAAACCGGATGGTACTTATTTTAAGATAGGCCCATGCTGAATTTAAGACAGCCCTGGGGGGGGGGGTGCTTGAATCGCTTGGGATTGATTCCGGTACGTAACTAAGGACTCACTCGTATGTTTTTACATTGTGTTCGGGATTATTCCGTACAGAGATCAATCTCGAACGATGCAAGCCCCTGGTCTGGTAATAATGTGGGTTGCTACTGAAATTCAAGCCTACTTTGAGGGGATATTTAATTTTAAGGCAGGTGCTGAACTGAAAATCAGACCAGGTAGGTCTTATTTTAAGATAGGCCCCTGCTGAATTTAAGACCAGCATGGTCAGCATGGTCCTATCTCAAAATAAGCCCCCGCAACAATGCGGGTTGCTACTGAAATTAAAGCCTACTTTGAGGGGATAACTAATTATAAATACTACCTACATATTTAAACACTTCACTCGAACATAAAGCAAAACCGTTGCTTTTCATACTTTTATCGTATGAAACTATTTTACAGATTAAATTAATCTTCAATAGAGCAAATGTAAGTCATTAAATTTCCATTGTAAAAGGTAGGGGAGCACATAAACAATGTTTCCATTTAAAACATAAAAAATTGTGCTTTTATCACAAACAAAGTAATCCATACAAAGTCTTCGATACCACAGATGTGTGCCACTAGTAACTACAAACCAAGGCAGGAACTGTCACTGGACAAGGACGACTATTTTTTAGTTCTTACAACCCTGCCACGTTGACAAAATAAGGGAGTTTAGTCTCAGGATACGTCACTCAGATACACCTGGCTCCATTCTGCAAACAAACTAAGTATCAACGCCACATTCTCATGCCATTAATTCATCACACGAAACTTATTTCACCTGCTTACAATGATATTAGACTAGACTTCGAATTTGACTTCTTTACGCTTCGTAATCCTTGTTGGCATCCTGCTCCCTGGTTACGCTCCGTCCATCAGTCTCTGCTATTGGCTGGTTATCTCCAATTGCGGAGCCAACCAAGGCGTGCTTATCTTCAGCCCAAGTGATCTGAATTTCAGATCACAGCCATCTTATTTTCAATATGCAGTAGTTAAGTTCTTAAAATAAGACGGAGGTGTATTTAATTTTCACGCATGTTGAGTCTTAAATTTAGACCACTAGTTACCGTAAAATCAGACTGCGTTTAAATTCAGATCACACTGAAAATCGGATAAACCTTTTATAGTGTTCCAATACAAATCTGGTCGCCAGAGAACCATACATACTGGATTAAGGTGGAAGTATCCAATTAAATCCCTCCTGGATTTTACCCAGGACCTCCGGTCAGTGGAGCTCAACGCTATACCCACTGGGTAACCACGACGTCTCAAATGATACGTATGGCGTTGGTATAATACGGTCATTCTGAAAAGCGAGTGCGATGAAAATTGTCTGAATATATAGGTATCCCAGACCAGGGATCAAACCAGTAACCTGTGACTTGCCGACCAAACCGGCAAACCACAATGTCCAACAAACCAATGAGGTAGTAAGAAATTTCACTGTAAACTAATGTAACGTCTTATGAACAAAAGCTTTTTTCATTATAATTACTAACATTTGAAGGAAATGATGGAATTCTAATCTAAATGTCTGTACTTTTTAAATAGAAAGATGTTTCCACTATCAAAAAGTTAAAGACAAATAGATCTCTTTCGTCACTTCCGAATATCCATACAAATAGTATCTATTCAAATATCAAGTACTTGAAAAACGTTGCTCTCGTCAAAGAATGAAGAACCCTTTAAAAACGATAAAGTTTCTGCTAAGGAGCGATAAAAAAATCCATTCGAAATACTGTAAAAGATTATATTAAATCAATAATTATTAAACATGAGGGCGGTAATGTACCAGCACTCACAAAAAATACAAATCTCCTTATACGAGGAATTATTGGAGTATCCTGACTGAATTCATTGCCTAATTGTCCATAGCCATTATTTAAATTTGGTGGTGGGTGCGCGAAGCGTTCACTGGCACTTTCCTTTTAGCATTTACGCCAGGTTTCGCAAACTACGAAATTGGCTAAAGAGGTTGGAAAATTGATTATTTTATGGAAACTACAGTGGTAGACGAATTCATTTTTAGCTTAAAATGATTATCTGTTGCACAAATTTGTTATTTGAAAAACCAAGATCCATCCTTTCTTCGTTTCTCATTTTCGTATTCCTGGAATTAGGTTTCAAGGTACTCGAGCTACTAAGTTCAAAACGCACTGTCTAGCCTAACTTAATCCTTAGACACACAAAACTCATGCCCCTGACGAGATTCGAACAAGCTACTTTGGGTCACTAGGTTAGCGCGTTAAGTCAGGGCAGGCCGGGAGATACTATCGTAGCCGGCGTTTCTCCATCTCTACGTCCTTTCTAGAATAAGGCCTGAGTGAAACTATTGGTTGCACAAAATAAAGTACACAAAAATTATTTTTAAATAGTGAAATTCCACAGATGTACAGGGATTCCCCGTTTTTTGTCGTACAAGGGTTCCGCAAAACCAAACCGGAAAGCGAATCGCTATATTCCGTACACAATTTACGTATGTACCTACACAGTTGATGAATTTGTTCAGGTATTCACACAATTTTCATGTGTGTTCCACAGTGGTGCCAGATTTTTCGACCCTCAACCCGCCACCAATGCGCCCTAAACCCGCCCAACCCGTCCAATCCCTCTCTTTTCTCGCCGCACGCCAAGATTTACACAAAATTTAATATATAACGACCAGGTGGTTTAATTTCGATATGAAAATAGACATATAACATGGTAAAATGTTCAATTCGTATTTCTTTTGTCGGATCAAAGGAACAAATAGTAATAAGGTAACATTTATGAAACACTAAGAGCTAAAATTGAACAAAATATTAACTATTGCAAGAGGTCATTCATTTAGTGATTATAAATTCAATTCTTCGTATTTTTAATGATTTCTAAACATGCGATATGTTTATGGTCAAATACTTTATTTGAATACCGACTTTTACCTCATTAAATTATCCTTTTTAAATGAGGAATAACTTCATTGTAAGTTCTAATGTTGTAATACTCCATTGGAAAAAGATTTTTTCTGTGAAAATTGTTGTTTTCTGTACAGGAAATGATGAGCATTCTATTAATACTAAATACATTTTAGAAGTGCTTAAATTAATCCTTAAATAATTTATTTTTCCAATTCTCAACAAATTACAAATATTCCTAACTGCTCGTTCATTTTGGTAGGGTCTCGCGTTAGGATTCTAGTCAGTGATACTTTGTTATTGCTGGATTAAATTTGAAATGGAGTGTGTAAAGCTTTCTGTGGAACAATATGCCTCTTCAAATGTGAATCACCCAATATTCTCTTATCTTTACTTTTTTATTTCCCTTCTTTAAATAATGTATGAAATACTAGTAGAACTCGTTAACACTTATTTATTTCTGATTTATTGATTGCTCTCTGCAACTCCAGTCTACCTACTAGCGATATTTTTCGCGGAAATCAGCCGACCGTGGGACCGATTGCACTCAGACTACCACCCAATCAGTTAAGGAATAATAGCCTGTGTGCTTGCTCTTCAATCTGACTTAACATCTACATGATACCCTGCGAGCCACCTCAAGGGTGTTAGGAAGGGGGAAACGGTCGTACTATTGTTAACGGTCGAACTATTTTTTATTCTAACGTTTTCGTGAGTTCTACTGTATCTATCGGTATATATTTTTAGGTACCCGCCCAATTTCCGGGGAAGATGGCCCAACCAGCCCAAGTTGGCGGGAACCCGCCAGCAGAGCCCCTCAACCCGCCCAATTGGCGGGAGCCCGCCCAATCTGGCATCACTGGTGTTCCCTGACAAGCCATTTGCTGAGGATAAACTATATTTCATTGTAAATGCATCAATTAAATATTCTATTTCAAAGAATTAAAATAAGTACCCGTACATTCAATAACTTGGATGGAATGTGAAAACCCTTTGTGTCACGTAGACATTATGGACACAAATGTACTTTTTAAAGGGATCGATAAAAATTTGTGTGGAATAATACTAGGCACATTTATTTCCATCAAATATACATGCATCCCCCTTTATTATATATATGTTTGCATTAAATGTAATAGACGTATCCCGTAGACGCTTTACGTACCTATAAAGTTGATACATTTGTTCAGGTACCCACACAATTTTCATAGGTTTACTCTGACAACCCATTTGCTCAGGAAAAACTATATTTCATTCTAAACGCAATATTCTTTTTAAAGAATTAAAATAAGTGCCTGTACTTTCAATTACTTGGATGGAATGCTAAAACACTTTGTGGCACATAGGCATAATGAACTGGCGCCATAGTTCACACGACGTATCAGAGAAAAACGCAAAGGTGGGTGGCGTTACTTTGTGGAACTCCTTCATGGTGAACACAAGGGAGAAAAAATACTTTGCTGGTCCACAGGATAGAAGTTTTATTGCCCGGATAGCAATAAAAATTCTAACCTGTGGACCAGCAAAGTATTTTTTCTCCCTGATGTTCATCAGAGAAATACAACGAAAAACTACGTGGGGACCTCCTGTCCTTAAATTCATGCTGCATTTAATTTTCCAGAATTGCTGAGGTCACTACTAAAGCCAGGCGCACTCAATCGCCAGATGTGACCTGAGCTCGGATTAAGAGTGACGTAGGAAGAGGGAGGTTTGATGCTGAGAGTGACGTCACGCAAGAGTCAATCGAAATACGCGTAATAAACACGACGAATGCCAATAAACTAATCAACTTGGAACTCCAGCATGTGCCAGCCCAGAGTGACTAAGGCGGAAGCGACAACAAAAAACGTTCCCCGTTGTGAAATTCAAGAGGAGGGTCGTTAGAACCTAATGGCGCAATATTTTCGCGACCCATTTTCTCTATTTTTTTCAATCATTAATTCGTAACTATTTCAGCTAACACTAGGAAAAGTCCAAATAGGCGTTAATTGATGATTGGACAGCTCCCGAAACACAAGTAGGGATGGGAACCCGATAAAAAAATTAGGCATAAGAAACCAACTGTTGGCCCTGGAGGAGAACAAGTTTGCGAGCGCCTCACCGTTTCTCGGAGAAAGGCTGACGGGGAGACACAAATCTATGGCTTCCACCCGCCTCGCAATTCAGCGAAATTCCTCATAAGGGCGCTGTAATTCCACGAAATGGCTTTCCCTGCTCCTGTCAAGTCTCACTTCAGAAATCTGGCTTAAACGAGAATATGTGAATCAAATTTTGAATACATGTGGGGTAAGGAAAAGCATAATTCCTTAGGAACTTTCCATCAAGATAAGGGCAATGTCTGCAGTGGACGTTTCTCCAACCTTATTCCGTTCCCTTTAAGCGAAAATTTGATGGAACAAAAATTAGAACACATACTAAGTTTGGCTACTTACCACTTTGGCGGAGAGGACTGAGAGAAGCGTGCTACTTTTGATTTTTAAACGAGAATTACCTCGAATATGGTCTTATATGGATCTACGGCATGGACTTAGAGGAAAGATGGAGAGAATAAATATAGTTTTATTCTACTCCAAGCAATAAATAGCATAGCATGAAGCATAGTCAACTAGTGGGAATAACATGGATGAATACGCGGAAATAGAGAAGTGGCTGATTTTCTATCAGTTCTCCATGCATTATGGAAGTTTTCATTGAAAATCTTGGTTTCAAAGGGCTTCTAATTTTAAAGATTGAAAAGAAGTAGAAATTGTGGACTAAGGTTTTCAGGAGCACCAATGGATATACAGCTCCGTCTAACTTAGTGTCGTAATCCTAAGACAAACAAAACATTCATGCCCTGAGAGGGATTCGAAATCGTGACATTTGGGTTACCAGTCCGGGGCACTACCGATCTGGCTACCGCGGCCGTCAGGATAAGAAATGTATGATATGAAGAGGCGGTGAAGTAGCTGAACAAAGCAAGAAATTGGAGACGACAGAATTCTCAAGGCTTTCATATTACCCAGAATGCAAAGAAAACTTAACTGAGAAAGGAAGAGAAAAAAGTGTTTCATGTGGAACGAAGATGGTTCAACATCATTCTTTGTCAAATAAAGACATTTTCTGGGTAGCGAACTTTAAGATATTTATTCTATGGAGAAATATTTAATCAAATATGGGCATATATATGATTATTCAAAACCTAGCTTTACTGTAGTAAACGATGCAATTATGTTAATCACCCTCTCAAATCATCGCATATAATTCCTTAAATACAGAGTTATTTTATACGCTATTCACGATTTGGGACACCAAAACCCATCACAGGAAAACTTACGCGAAACAAAATTGAGTGAGCACTCACAGGAAATTTCAGCCTATTTTAATTATCCTCGGCAAACGAATTAGCGACTCAAATAATCACAAAGCATTAGTTTACGCGGGATTTCCCGCAGAAAATTATTTGTTTTGCTCTGAACAATCATTTAAATAGTCCATCAATACTCCATATCGGTGAATGGTATGATGTTAATTACTGTAATTTTATTAGAAATTAATTATCATCTGATCTTATCTTCTGAAAGTTGGTCGATGCACCAATCAGGAGACACCTGACCCCAGGAGAAGGGTATACAAAGAGGACAATTTTGGCGAAACGGCATTCAGAAGCGCTGAAGACGATGACCGAGTCGGGAATCGAAACGTCAGCGGACATGGACAATAACCCGGTGGAGGACCCGAGAAACCTTCAAGCATCATCTTATCTTGATAGATGGATAAAATCCATTTCCACGATAGAAAAATTAAGGATGAAAATTTTACTTTATTCCTAATAATTAATTTTTGATTTAAAAAAAGGAGAAAATAAGAATCTTCAAATCAAAGTGATGCTTAAAGCGATGTTCCAATAAAAAGGACAAGTCAAGTGAAAAAACAGGTACTATCCCAGTAGTCAAATTTCCGCTCTCGCTTCCATCTACTCTACAAAAAACAAAATTTGGATAACCCTTATTTAAAAGTAATTACCACAATATGAAAGTTCTTCCTGACTATGAATTAAACTAAGCAGAAAAATCCCCAAGTAAATCTTGCAGACAGCATGACAGTAGCACGACTCTGAACACAACATGATTCACCCAGAGTTCTGATGATGTGTCATCGATATTTCTTGTCCGGCGATGTAATTAGGACGAGGTAGGAAAAGGTACTCAATTGTTAATGTTATATTGCAACGACTAGCTTAAAGTTATTCTAAAAAACACAACAACCATGACCGAGGCAGGACTCGAACCCGCGACCCGTGGGCTCTCATCCTACCTAACACGTCCGGCATTTATTCCCTTTTGAGTTGAAAATGTGCACCAGAACTCTAAACTCCCCTACTTCCTAGGTACATACATATATTTCTATGATCTTATTAGACTTACATGTCTGGATCTGTTCAATTTACTCTTAGGTATCTGACTATTAGGTCGATCTTTAGCAATAGAATATATTTAAGGTACTCCACCACTTGAGCTTATATCGCAATTTCTAACCTGCCCTTAACTATGGGCAAAATGTGATATCCATTCCTCAGGCGGGATGCGAATCCCTTAGGGTCCTCAGCAAGTCGCGGAACGGGCTTTACAAACACGGCGGTCTTTAATTCGGAGTTAAAATTCGGAATACATGTTCGGTTTCAACACTCGCATAGGAAATTAACCACGATTAATTAAAGAATAATTAATATATTTGTTTTCTACCAAAAAGTTTAGAATATTTTCGATAGATCGATAAATAATCAGTAAAAAGTATGTTTTTGATTTCGTCAGCGTATCGATTACATTCAATATTTTCGATGGTTTGATCATTTTTGGAATAATATCATTTCTTATGATATTATTCCAAAATTCTTATGACATTATTCCAATCTCGTTCATGTTTATTGCCGACAACGGCAGACTGCTCTGGTTCCCTCAGTCCATTGCCGAGAGTGACAGACATGGGCGGGAGGGAATGGCGCCAATATCGGTCTCCGCAATATTTTTAATTGCGTGGTATTTCTCAATTGTGGGCGAGTGAGAGTGTCCGACATAATCCTCCTCGCCCGCCAATCCCTGGCAACGCATTTCAATTCCTTTGGTCACTCACTCCGAAGTCTCCGGACCCCACCTCCAGACTTATTCTTACGTAACATTGCCATCGTTACACCACCACAAAGAGGGGTGAGAGTATTTCGGGAGCGGGAGGAGCCACGAAGATACAGGCCAGCGAAGGAAAAACAACGGGAAAGGCCAGCGGGTGATGGAGAAAAAATAAATAAAGGAAGAGAGATTACACGCAGAGAGTAAGAATGATAACGTCGGGATACACAGAGCCTTAAAGAACAATTTCTGTTCGCCGTCTTTTTTTTCTCTCCTTCGTTTCGTACGTCGCCTTCTCGCCACCACCGATCCATTAGCCTCGACAGTGGTTTCGAGATGAAAACTGAATTTCGTAGGAAAGCGGCGCGGATGGATGGATGGCTATCTGGCCGCAGTCGTCCAGCAGTGCCTACGCGGAAGTGAAGACCCGCGGAGGGGAAAATTCCAGCGGTCGACCGGTCGGCCGATTGGTTGCTCGCCGGCGCGGATGAAAGTTTCTTTCGCCGAAGCGCCATCGCCTTGCCCGAGCACCAAGCGCCTCCTCCCCCAACCCCCAACGGGTAGGTACCCTGGGGAGAAATGGGTGGCCTTCGGACGCCTAGGGCATAGAGCCATGCGCGCTGGCGCCAATTCAGCCTCACATTCAGGGTTAAAAAAATCACCGTTTTTTCAACATGGAAACCAGAGCTTTCCTTAAAAAAAATCCCTTTTGCTAAGGGCGAAGAACACAAATTCTCTTATTAAAGTGAAATACTTTTTTCTATGTACTAGGAATAGAAGCATTAGAGAAAATCCTCATCATCAAGAATCAGCAATCCTAAGATTAGTTTTTACGCAACATATTTATATATTATTCTTCTCTTTCACATCCTTCGCCACTTGCTCCAAGTCTCATATGAGACCTTCCTTTACCCTTCTTAACATTTAATGACAATTATTTCCGCGATTGTCTTCATCAGGCCACCATGTCTAAAGGTAAGGCCAATTAGGTTGCCTGACTTTTAAGATTTTAGCCGACCTATTTTATCCCACTCTTCAGAAAACTTCTGCATTTATTACTCAACCTATCCAATTTATCTTCACAATTCTTCAGTAGAATCGTATTTTGAATGCTTCCAGCCTTGACTCCTCGGCTGCTGTTATCGTCCATTTAAGGAAATATTCGCAGGAAAGTTCGCATTGACATTACTTTTAGTGTAAATTACAAAATAAAATAATTCGAGCTCACGAAATATTTCAGTGCGTTTTGGACACGAGCAACTATTTATTCAGTATCTTATTCTTCTGAGCCCAATTTATAGTATCATAAATTTTTCCGTAGGGTGAGTAATTAACGCTAATCTAAACCTTGATATTTTAAAAAATTATACGCAAAAACTGGCTTCATTTTAATGAAATATCTGTGCCGAATCAGCCTAGCGAGTAAAAAATCTTACAAGTATAAGTATATTAATTTTAATTTCAAAGTTATGCACGTCACTATTTTTCTGCGTTATTTTACTAACGATTGAATTCACGGAAATTTTCAGGAAGTTTTTTAGTTAAAGTTACGAAATAAATAAAGTTAAAATCTTATTTTCTCATGAGGATATAGTTTTTGGGCCCATTGCATAAATTAATAAGGGAAAAATGAAATTAAAACTCAATAAATGCACTATTTATGATATCACATATGTTGTCCATTACCATCCGGCAGACAGCGACGATACCTGTTTGCATAGTGACTTTAGCCCTATCTCAAAATTGAAATAATACCAATTAACGAATCACAATGTACCTGAATGAAATAATCTTCAGCAAATATCTCGTTTAGAACTCCATCTTTTCACTGTTTACAGTATTACTTAAAAATAAATTAGAAGACATCATGGGAGATGATCTTTCAACAACAAAAGTGTCCATTAGCATGCATTACCACTTTCAATTTTACTTGCGTCGGAATTTACTTTTCTGCACCACTATTATTCCTTCCATTAAATTTATTACCTGAATGAACTGGCTGATTATTCGGGAAACTAAGTCTAATCGCAATTTATTTCGATACGAATAATCTATCCGTTGATTAAATTAGGTTTGGTTTGAAAATACTAATTCTGTTTCTCGAAGATGCATTCAGATGAAGTAATATTTATAATTGAGGGCAAAAACGGCAAAAAACAGTAAATATTATGGAGTCAACGAAGCATTTAATATGAACAGCCCACCCTCAGTTTACAAGATTCATAAAATTGGCTTTGACACGGTTAAGAAACGTGAGAGAAACTTAATTAATAAATGATATGCGTATTTAATTTGAAATTAGGTATAGTTAAATACAAACTAATTTACCATACATCATTGCATCGAATATAAATATGCAATATATCGTTTTGGGCTCCAGCATGAAACTCGTATTTCCAAAAGATATCATTAATATTCATTGAAAGAAAATGTTGGAAAAGGCGTTCGTTACATCTCCGGACATATCTGTTTCCTTATCTTAAAACTTTCCATTCGATGGCCACGAATTATAAACGGGAACTTATAAATATGCAAGAAACGAGTTGTCCATTTAAGTATCCACTGGAGCAGCTTCTGGAAGGTTCATCTACGATTACCTACTTCTGACGTTCAGTAGCAGGCTATATTACCTAAGCGTTGAGTGTTAAAAAAAATAAAGCACAAAAAAGAAATTATTTTTTAGTTGACGAGATCCTATTAACGCAGGTGCTCTTTGTTTCTCAGATGTTCTAAGTTTTTTATACAAGCTATCCGAAACTACTGAATATGCTAATTATAGCTCAAAAGTCCATATCAGGGTAGTATTAGCTTTCGTGATTAGCAATTCCACATTTAAACAATAAAAAGCTACGCCGGTCTTCTCAGAGGTTAAAGCAATTTTCTAAATTGGGAAATTTGCGAAAGTTAGCGAAGAAGAGAGTATGAGAAAATACATTTATGATGGAACATCACCGTAAAAAAAGGAAAAAAGAGCACAGAATGCATCGACATGGACGATATACCCTAGAAAATTTAATTAATTAATGATTAATAATTATAATTAAGCCTTTCTGACCGTCACTTGAGGATATTTTAAGGTCTGCTCACGGACTGTCGACGTTTATACGATGAGTCCCCAGACGCCAAATTAGGGATGGATATGTTGACAGGGAGCAAGGTACATCTACATAATACCCTGCGAGCCACCTCAAAGGTGTGTGGCAGGGGGTGAATTCTCACCAAACATTCACTACATATCATGCATTTAAAAGGATTATTATTAATATACTAGTCTACACTGCAATACTTAAAAAGATAAAAATAGCAAACTACACATGCAAAAACGTGCTGTTAGTTGTGTTACCTTCAATTCCTTACACCAACATGCAACTACCTATGCTATGGATTGATTCACTCGTACTGGACATATTTACCGCTATTCATATCCTTAATTGTACGAGGGAAGGTAGGCCAGGGGGTAGAAGCGTTTAGCGGCTGACCGAAGGTTCGCGGTTCGAAATCCCGAGTAAAGCCTAGGGACTGGTCCAGCCAGACCAAAGTAGGATTATTTTCTGGACGCCTGTCAGATGTTTCTGGGGAATCGCAGGCAGCACAGAGAAAGGAACTGCCCCCTTACCCTGATGTCAATGGGTTTATTATTCAGTGGGTTCTACCACTGACCACCAGACCAACCTCCGAGTTTTACACAACTCTCTATGGTGCAATAAAAATAGAATGACTGAGTTCACGATAAATCTCACCATAGTACATTCAACTCTATAAAAATATATCTATGGTATAATTCAAATTCATAACAGGGTTTACTTTGTTTCCGGTGCACAAGTATTTCTTCCCCGTGTTCCAGTATCCCTTTCTAAGATAAAAGATAAATGCTGATTACATCATTCTTCCAAACGAATTACACATTTCTCAAAACTTGTGCACTGCCATCAATACATTATGCTTAAAAATATTTTTTACGGAGCACTAATGAGTACTCACTACCTCATGACCTTTGCATAACGATATCCCATTCATTGCCTACAGTAGAATATTGCCAAAAGCATACTTAAATAAATGCAATGATAGGGAGTATGATAGCTGATCAACTGTAAATCGTAACATGAGTCGCTTGAAATCATTCGGTTGATCAAACATTTATTTGGTAGCCTGTGAATGCCTGCAAAAACTAGTAGTCCTTTAAACCTTCGAGAGAAATGCCATTTTATAACTAGAACCGTGTTAGGTCTGACTCATTGGAATGGAATCGTCCAAATAAGGGCGCAACGTATCCTGACCACTTTTCCATTTTATAACGCGTTTCGACACCCAGGCGTCATCATCAGCATCAGGCCAATGCACCCTGACACAACACCACAAATTGGAGAAGCGCGCTTCGCATTTTAAATGAGCATATGGACGCTGCAAACTACTCTCGAAACTAATTGTAAATATTTTCAAATGGAGGATAATTGTGATATGACGAGCGAACAGTAGGATTTCAATACAAACACTTGTATTTCATGTTAGAACGAAGGTTTCCGCGGTGATGGTTTGATCTCTGCATTTTTTCTCGGGTTTTCCTCCGCGTCAGTTGGCTTGTTGACAACAGTTTCGCTGTTGTCAACAAGCCAACTGACCCGGAGATAAACCCGAGAAAAAAAATGCAGACTTGTATTTCATAAATACACAAAAGGTTCGCTTATTTCACCGCAGACATAGGTGCTAAAAGTCGAAGTTCTCCGGCACTTTACCTCACCACTTCGTTTCATATTGCCATGACTATTCCACCGGACAAATATAACTCAGCCACATAACCTCAACCGGTATAGAAATAGACAATTACCCTATGATTCAAAATTTTCTCTGATCTGTTCTTTTCCCGCTGGTAGAGATCTTATCTTCCTAGCGTTACACATTCGTAATCTAAGATTAGTGTCCCGTAACATATCCTATATAGCCGTAAGAGGGCTGGAAATTTATTTCATAAAATCTCATAATTAATCTTCCAAAATTTTACAGCAGTAGACCAATACAACGAAGAGGGAAAAATTTATTTTCTATCTAATGATGTAACCTGAACTCCAGTCCAAGGAAATGAAAAATTTTATTTCACGGAAATACAGTTTTCCATTCTCTTTAGCATTAATCTAGTAAAACAAGAGCAGTTCGTTTTTATTGGCTGTTAATCATGGTTCATAATGACTTCAACCGCCAAAATACCTAAGAACGGAACGCACACGCGGAAATTTAGGATATTTCCGGAACATCTGGATATTTCTGGATGTGAAATCTGTGGAAAGGGTAAAAGGGCGTGGCACTAAGGTCGCAGTGGACGCAACCGGCAGGGAAATAGTTTACAAGGAAAGTCGTTGACTGCAGTGACCATGGGCGAAAACACAGGCTATAAGAAGAATCCTGGTCATTCCAGTTTTGGAAGATTTCGAAGGCAGGTCAATTAAACTGCGGCTTATACGAATGGGCCCTCGTGAAGTGACCCAATTCAGGCAGCTATGATTAAGTATGCGAAAAAGGCGAGATCTAAATGCGAAGCTACGAAGCAGGAAAATGAACGAGAACTGAAAAAAGGACATCTTGGACACAGCCTTTCTCCGTAATTCACAGGAACTTCCATACGGAAGGAATTGCACGTAATGGCCACGCTTAAGAGGTTTTTTTCCTTTATTGAGCCATTTTGAATATTAGGTACCTGAAAATGATTATACTGTTGATATTATGCAGAATATAATTGTTTTCTTTATTTTATGTATGGTCTGGGTGGAGGATTTCGTAAAACCTATGTTGGTACGTGTCCCTTAAAGTAAAAAGCGAATATTTGCGAGTAGTATAGCGATGATAAGGCAAAAAAGGTTTTCTTAGAATAATAAACAGAATGCTGGAGAAGAGGGCAAATGAGCTCTAGGGAAAAGATCAAACATGTTTTATGAATGGTAGAGCAACCCGCGATTCGATAATATTAATGACAACTTTAGCGTGAAGGAATGTTTTTTTGTTATTTCGTTGACTTTGAAAATGTGTTTTTGATTGAATAGAGCAGATAGGTTAATGAATGCGCTCAGAAATATAGGATTAGACTGGCGTGATGAAAGTCTTATCGGGGAACTATGCATGGATCAGCGTTCTCAGGTGAGAAGAGCAGATGGGGAATCTGGATGGTCAAGATGAGGGCAGAGAGCGAGGCAGTATTTCCCGTTACTCCGAGTGCCTTTCAATGTATATGCGTAGAAAATAGTTGGCGATGCTTTGTAGGAACTTGATGTATGCATAAAAGTGGGAGGAGCAGTAATTGTATCGGTTGGATTCGCCGATAAATAATCGTTAGTAACTGAGACTGGCAAAGGATTGCAGTCGCTGTTAGATACTTTGCAGGTTCATTGTAATGTAAACATAATAATATAATCGAAATAAAACAAAATCATGGTATTCTTGAACGTAAAAATAAATACTAAATTGGAAGGGAATCGCTATAAAAGGAGGAGTTTTGTTACTTGGGTAGGATTCTGATGGAAGGTAGGCGTAGTAGTGATGATGTTGGGAAAATAATTGCTTGAGCTAAGTAAGCACATGTCAACAAAAGAGAGTTGAAGACGAGAACCTTGAACAGGGATGTAAAGAGAAGGTTAGTGAAGAGCTTAATATGGAGCGTAGATTTATATAGATATGAGGCATAGAATCTAGAGAAAGAGGAGAAGAAAGTACCTATTGGAAACCTTAGAAATGTGGATGTGGTGGAGAATGGACAAAATGGGATGGATAGAAAGATGGAAAAATGGAAAAGTATTGAATATAGTTGGGGAGAAAAGAAGATTGCGACAGGAATGATTAATTAGTTGGATGAGAAGGTATTGAGGGAAAATGGAATATAGAAGGTCACCATTGCAAGTACAATGCTTGGTAAGGTTGGATGGGGAAGAAAGAGGTAAGGTATTATGGGTATTGTGAAGGTGGATTGGAAAAATGTCGACTTTATGAGAGAAATGGCATGAGAATATGGATTCTACTGACGAATGAAATCCAAACGAGAGTAAGAACATTTCATCAAAACATGCACATAACTGTTTAAATTTAGCGTTATTATTTGTAGTTATTTTGGGGATGCGACCGCCAGCTGAGATCATTTTTGACATTCTAGGATTGGTGGGTTACTGGATAGAGGTAGGATTTCTCAGGGAACGGGGGAAGGGTGGAGAGAACCCCACGCGTATTAGCTTGCTCTTAACGAAAGGCGCCAGGAGGAACACGTGTAGGATATTTCAACCCTGCCGCGTCAACGGCGGTGAAATTCACATGAGAAAAAATTTGGCTTTTTTTAGGACCTTTGGCTTTCCGGGTCACTGCGCAGACCCGGAGTTCGATTTCCGTGGTTCGATTCCCGGTCCAGGTGAATTTTTTCTCATGTGAAGGAGGACCATGGGTTAACGTAACATCCGGCGGCAACTAACCTCAATGTGTTCTTGAGGAAAAGGGACCTGTATGTCACTGAAAAATCAGCCACTGCCGGGACTCGAGCCCTTTAGAACGGGAGGCCATTACTCTAGCCACCACATTAACTTGACCCTCTGTCGCATCGCGTTCGCCATTCGTCTTTAAAAGTTAACAGTTTCAACTGATATTACCCACTCCCAGGTAAAACACATTTTTCTAATTATTGAGGTGATGAAAGATGTAGCACTAATTATTGATTCAAAAAATTCAGTCGTCGGCATTTCGTAAAGGAAATAACTCGGAAAATCCATGAGACACGGTCACAATCACGGTCGTAGATAAGACATCACAAAATTTGTGCATTAAACATTTGCCTAAGATGGAAGTACAACCATAAAACACTTGAAAACTTGAACCTGGCTAGTAAAAATCATTTGAGGAAATATGAATACATGAAGACGAAATTCCCATTTCGTACGTTCTAAAGAATATTCCTCGTGAAAAATAGTGAAATCAAGATTTAGTCCACTATTGCTGATTTAATGTCCAGTCAAAGAAACTAAAAGCGCTGAAAATGAAGTATTCTATTAACCAGACATTAAATAATTCGGAATGAAAAGCTACCATGAATTAAATTTGATAGAACACGCGATTTCTTATGATGATAGATAATGATGTAAAGAGAGAAGACAGAACTCCTTTCCCACTTAGAGGTTATTCACTCGAATATTTATCGTAATCCGACAGAAAAATTCTACCTCGACATGTTATTCACATCCTAAAGCATTAGATGTAAACTAATAGATTTTTGGAAAAATATCTCTTCTCATGACACAATGAATTTGCGATCGCGGGCGTCTCAGTTTTCGTGTAATTATCAATGTCGTTGAATACGCCATCACGGAGGCTTGTAAGGCACTATGCAGACATTGATAAATACCTCCACCCCCTATGATTATGGCTTTGAGAAATTTCTTCTTCCTCACAAGACCATATGCTCCAAGTATTTAAATTACACTCCAGTTTATCACTTTAAATGGTGATTTCAATATCACGCTAGCTTCTTCGAACCTAAATAAAACAACTATTCAAAACTGGTATTAAATAAATTCCGAATATGGATATTTATTAGCATTAAAATATTATTGATGAAATATTACCGGAAACATTCGTTTATTATTTAATACTGAAAGCCAAATGTACAATGTACTGAACGCATAATCCAAAAAACAATCGATTGTGTCAATCACACATATTGTCCAACTCCACATTAAAAACATATGAAACGATGATACTGTCGGCGTAGAAACTATGTGCACTCGAGTTTGGATACAAGTAACAGGGAGGTCTACAGAGAAACTAATAGCAGAGTCATATTCCGCATTTAATTAAAAACATGTCTATCTAAAAAAATTTCAAATTTGGTTGTAATTGAATAAGTTGTTGTTGTGGTACGAATCCTTGAAGTCGGCGCTTTGCTATGAAACAGTCAGAAACCGACACTTGTTACATAACACCAGTTGTACAAAATATTTAAATTTCTCAAATTTCGTCTCAAAATTTTAAATTACCGTCAAATAACGCATCATTAAATACAAAAAATGGTGGTGTGATTAATTTTCTGTAGACCTTCCTGTTACTTTGTTGTTTGTATATAAACTGGAGTGCTCATAATTTCAGCGCCGACAGAGTCATGCGGATTAGTTGAGATGCCTTTGAATTAATTACTTTAAATAGTAACTGAGATAATAAATTAAATGTCAATTTTGCTGATTAATGCAATGGTAACATTTGTATTTGGTAATCCTGAGGACTAATGGTGGTATTGTTTTCTAATATTTGTTAAAATAATGGTTCTAAACCTGAGTTGATGATTACTCCTGTGATTTTAATACAAGAGAATAAAACATTTATTTCCAAGGAGAACGTAGAATTTGTCTGGCAACTCATTATCGATGCTTAAAATATGACGATGTGAAAATTAAAAATGATAGTTTGCCCTGGTAGCTAGACAACATCTATTTAAATCAATGCCATGGGATATATTTATGTTATTTTACGCCTGTCTCTGGCTCTCTTCTTGTAGGATGTTCATCAACGTTTTTTTTACAAACGCTGATATCCTTACTTGTATCTCATACATTCCCACTCTTACTTATAACAAAAACAAAATAATCGCTATCTCCGTAGTAACCATGACAGGAAGAAGTGGACGTCGGAGACGTTGTTATAAGATGAGGAAATGAGCCACAATGAGTTTCAGGGAGACAATGACACACCATCGCAATCTATAGCACTCATCATTCAATGCCCACATTCGACCGAAGCTGTATATTCTATTCAGGTGCAACATGCCTGGCTCAGGCGGGAGCAGTGTGTTGCACGCTACCGAAGGCAAATGAAGACCGTCAAAGCAACCTCTGAATGAACTGCCATTTCCAGGACCGACACTGAACAATTCAACTCAAATCTAAGAATCAAATATCTACGAAACTGGAATGAAATGCAGTAGTGATGAGGATAGTTTGATGGCTAGAGTACTGGCTCACCATCTCGACGGTAGACTGTTCCAGTTTTGGCGATAGTGAATTTCTGCGGTATCCCCGTCCATTGAGCGCGGTGTAGAGAACACCTCACATTAAGTACTCCATCCACGGAATGAGATGTTAAACTGTGGATGAGATGTTAAACCCACTAGGCCACCACGAACACCATTTCTGGAACCACTAATGCCGACGCAGGGTTTCACACCGACCTTTATCCATATCCTTTGAAGAACGTCTACTCTGCAAAATTCGTCACCCTTTCGTGGAGCAAATTAAACCATTGTATGTCTCATACCCAGAATAATAACTGCTGACTATAATGAATAATACGTATCTTACCTCAGAACTATTGTTTTCTAGGTAAATATAGAGTATGAATCCAACTTTCTTGCGAGGGTAGTTTATGCAACCTCAAAAAGACTCCGCAGGGACACGATGCCAAATAATCAAAGGTAATTTAGTAAGCGGCTTATGATTCGAATCAAAGATTAAAAGGCATGGAAAATTCTTACTCGGTAGTTATAATTTGAATCATTTTACTCGGACCAGCAGATCGACCCCCGTTCAATGGCCGCTTCGAAGGGGGAGGCAACATCGAATGGGACGAAGCGTGAGAACTCGAAATCGAATTCGCCAAAATATGGCCAAGCCAATTCCCAGTACTCTGCCGGCTGGAAAGAAGGACGGACGTTCAACGCTGACGAGCGAATAAGCAAAAGGACCCGACTAGCTACAGGACACAATCCCAACACCCATCATGTTCATCACCCTCTCAGTCCCACGTTGTTACAATGACAATGGAATATATTTCTCACGACCCCTATGACGGAACACTTGCGCAGACGTCATCTGCCTTAACCTGGTTAAAAAGAAACAGCAACCCTCTCAAAATACATTCACAAGAGGAAGATGAAGACAAAAGCAGGTGGTGACTTTAACGGGAGAAAAAACAAGGATGATGCTCATACGCGCGTTGAGGTTACTAGTTATTTCGAGAACGGGGAAAAACCCTCCAAGTTTGCATAAAGTTAATTTATAGATAGTATTTCATCTCCAACGTAATTCCTTGGTTTACAAACATCGAATTTGCTGTAAATTTTAAAAAGAGAATATTCCATTGGAGATTAATTCAAGCGAAATCCAATATGGGTCATTCCGTACCACTTCACCACATTAAAAAAGAAGAAGTTGCAGCACCATTTTAGGAAAAATTCAAATTTAACACAGTACTACTACATGTCTGTAAGGCAAAAAACCTATCTTTGTTAAATTTTTCCCATGACCTCAAGGACTTACAGGCCCGTGAAGGTCACAGCGCACTGTAAAAATGACACTCAGCGAGTATCGGTAATTCGAGTTACTCGGAAACTACAGGTTGTAGTAGAATGGTTCCAATACCATTTTGAAGATCATAAATTTAGCTCTCATTTGACATTGTTTTTAATAACCTTACTATGTCTCATCTATAAGAACAATGAGTGCAAACTTTTGATACAAATTGCTGTTTTTTACAACTTTTGCTATTTATTTTCTAATAGAAGGGTTGTGATATCAAGATCTATATTTTTTCTATACTATATTTGGGTATCATAATTAATGTGTGTAAGACAAAAGTTATGAGTTTGTTAAACCTTTAGCTGTTACAAGCTTCCGCAAATAGGAAAAATTGAAAATTTACCAATTTCGGGCCCCTGTATGGGGGGCCGGGGGGTGGGGGACATTAAAAATTTGAAATTTTCAGTATAATAATCCATGATTCTATTAAGAATGCACTAAAAATTTGGAGCATGTGTTTCTACTCGTTTGGAAGTTACATCAAACTGAATTTGCAAAAGATTTTCTCTCGCTCACTTTTTAGAAGCAATGTACAGATTGATGCATATAATTAAATATTAACATAAATCAAATAATAGTGATAACAGTATTATCAAACTAGTGCCTAGGCTAAGACTAGGGCTAAGTCTAGTGTTGCAACTTGAAACAAATCAGCTTTTCGTGCCACTTGGGAATGTCCTCACCACTTCAGTCGAGGTGGTCCAGTAGTCATCCCGAAAACTTAGCGGTCGATGCAAACAGCGGTATTCACCGAGGTGGGTCCTCGGATACTCGCCGGGATTCATTCGGGTGCTCGTAACCAGGGGTATTCAACTAGGTATTCAAGTATTCGCTGAGGTAGTCGTCCTTGTATTCATTCGGGTACTCATCCAGTCGTCGAGGCATTCATGTACTCATTCATGTACTCATGTATTCATTCGGGTACTCATGTACTCATCGAAGTATTCATATACTCATTCAGGTACTCATGTATTCGTCGGGTACTAATGTATTCATGTTGGTACTCAAATACCTATGAGTGAATACATTTGGCGCACTCATGGTCTACGGTTTATCAAGTAGCTAGTCTAGTGGCGAAAAAATTGTACGAACTTTGGAGACGCGCCTCTATTCCAATCATTCCGGAACGTGGTGTGATTTAAATAATTTTACGATACCATATGATGCACTACGGCTTAAGAAAAAGTGCAATCAAGCCTACGAAAGTTGTCAATTTGACAAAAAAATTAATACATTTTAAAAGGAAACGCAGAAACTATGTGATGTTTGTGCGTGTGAGTGCAAAAAAATCATCGAGTGTAAATTAAGGAGGATAAAGTTCTCCCATGAAGCGGAATTTTTGAGGGATCAAAAGACAAAACGTAGGATGATATCCGGTGGATTGGATGCTTCAGAAATTCGACGATCAAAGAAAAACCTCAGAAGAGGATCGTTGTTGAGTCAAAAATCATTCATTCTTGAAGAGGAAAAAAGTGAACATCAAGATTTTCTTCCGCAACATCTCGAGAAAATTCAACCGACGAGGAAACAGCCGACTTGGACCTCAACGTTCCTCATACAATTAGGGAGTAAAATCAACCTGGACATTCTTCGGGGCAAGTCCCTTGGAGCAGCAGCAATGATCGTCAGCGCAACTGTATCTGACGCAAAGCTCATAACTCCGGAAGACACATGAAAGGTAGAGGACCGGAATTACTTACGAAGACAGAAAATGAAGATGGTAGATTCAGTAAAATCAAAAAATGCAAATAAGGGCTGTATTTTGACGGCAGACGGCAGAAAATTGTCCAACAAAGAACACTTGACATTGGTTAGCACTGATCAGGTGTATCTTTTGGAAATTTCTAATACTGTGTCAAAAGGGTTTAGCTCGGAAAATTTGACCAGATAAACTCCAGGAAATGTGGCTTATTCCCTCTGGCTCACTACGGCCAACCGACTACTGAGGCTGTGTGTCAACTGAAAATCCAAGCGCTAATTTATGAAATTTAGTGTCATACATACAAAAAGTATACGCACCTGTCAGGTTTTCAGTGAACCAAAACCATTGTAAACACGACGGTGCTGTAAATTAATGGAAACTAATAAATTGATCAAGATGTATACCGGAAGATCTTAAAAGAGTCATTGATCCTGTTATTCAGAGAAACAGGTTTTTCAGACACTTAGACAGAAAATTAACTCCTTCCAATGATTGCTGACCATCGAGAAGAAGTGCGAAGAGATGCGTGGAAAAATTCTTAAAGGCGTGAAGAAATACGTGTGCGACCGAAAATACAAGAAATTTTGAACCAACGGATTTTTAATTTGATTCAGAATACTACAAGTTGCTGATCAAATGGGACGAGGACAGCTACCCCCGTGCTCTATCGCATATCACAACTGAAGAAATTCGAGAATTACTTGAGCAATGCTCAAGTTTGTAACTCAATTTTCCTAGTCACACGCAAGCAGTGGAAAGATTTGTGAAAGAGGTAACCCAAGCTTCATTGACATTCGCAACAACGAAAGACAATTATAAATACTGAAAAGACTAGAAAGCAGAATCAAAATGCCGACCTTTGAAACCAACTCTCAGTTCATGCTGTGATAGGGTAAGTTTTACATTCATCTGCCTGACTTCAAAAAGAAATCGATAATGACCTTTAGTGTAATTTCTTATTTTTTAGATAGCATATAATCTGATAAAGGAAATGCGTTCCTCAATTTTATGAATGGGTGCGTGGGCGGGGGAGTTGATAGAGCAGGTACCTCCAAGTGGTGAGCTCTGGTAAGTATTTTAACTATTTTTGCTTCCTTTCTCCATGTTGAAAAATAATTGTAAAAGTAGGCTAAAAATTGGGGAGTTTTTCTCTACTCCCTGAAAGATGACGGTGTATTATATTAATTTCAAATAATTCTTCCGTAATTGTTATTCCCAGGAAATTGTTTAATTATCTAATAATAGTGAGACCAACGACGGAAGACGCATCCAAGATGAGGTTTGTTACGTTCGCAACGAGCGGACAGGAGACGCGATAGGCAGGAGACGCGACCAGGACCGGAGACGCGAGTAGCAGGACGCGCGAGCGACCTTCGGAGCGTTGCGCCGCGACGCTGCGTGGGCGGTGCATAATTATGCGCAGCCGCGCACTCAAAATAGACAATTTGTGGCTTAACAGCTGCAGATACGTCCAAATGGACTAAATTTTTGTCCTAAAAGTACGCAACTCGGCAAAATCCATGGGGAACCGCTATTAAGTTATGGCTTTTTCTAAATTCAGCCTCCATCCCCTAAAATGGCCACGGCGCGCCGCGGCGCGAGGGTTGACCTAGTGGTCCCAAATGTTTCTGGCCTCATTTTGAGTCACTTTGAAACTTTTTACAGAGGGACAAGTTTCTCGGCGAAAAATTGATTCTTCCGATCCGCCCTAATGTCCAGAGGATTAATTGCTGGGAATACCTTTGAGGTGGCATGGGAAGAGACTAAAGATGTAGTGTGTTATAACGTGTTATAACGAAGAAAACTAACCAAAATGCCCAATACTTTCAATGATATTGGGTATCCCTCAATTCCAGGTTTTCGATTACGTGAGTGTGATGAAATGAAGGCCTCACCTTGAATACGTCAATATAATTCGTTCACAGAGTGTTTAACCCATAGGTTGGTTTAATGGGTGAGGGTAGACCTTAACCCATACTTACCAATTGGTGTTCAAAATTCACACAATTAGGGAGGCTAGCTTCCTTCTCTAGGCCACTTTTGGTTTTCCATAAAGTTCTGACACTCGGAAAACAGCACCGCGAGAATTTTAGGTGGGGGTATCCAAAGAGGATTCAGCCAGATTTGATTGACCCTCCGCGGAGCTCCGGTCCTCAGCCTAGCGCTCTACCCACTAGGCCACCACGAACACTATCAGTATAATTATCAGCATTAAATTCTTTCCATCGAATTGTGATAGATCAAATAAACGAATATAGACTTTGACGCTCCATTTTTCTAGTGGGCTCCAATTTTACGGCACACTCCGTTAAGAGACAAAAATTAGTGCACGTTAAATCAGGTTTAATGTGCTACACACGCAGAGGTTAGGAAAACGGAGAACATTTACCTACCTTGTAAGAGCAGCAACAGTCCTTCCTCGCGATCCTTCTCCGGTCCGGTGCCTTGCAGCAGCATCCCTAGGAGAGAGAGTGGCTGTGAAGGTATTTCCGCCATTCCCCATTTGATTGGTCCAGGAGATGAGTGAAGGCGTAGGCATCCACGGAAGCCTTCCCTTGAACTGTTCAAAAGTACATACACAAAAAAGTAAGGACGAGACAAGGAATAAAGGCTTAAAAATCAGCACTTTATTGAAATATATAATTAAACAAGAACAATAAAACATTCATCACCCACAGTAACTCACTTTAAAATAAATCACTTCTCCCACTCACTGGTTAAATTTCAACAGCCATGCTCTCAAAACTGATCTAAAATATTAGGAATTTCGCTAGAAAAATTGCTGAAGTTTTCATATCACTTCTGTTTGTAACTTAAAACTTGCGTAGAACGATATAATAAGCTTCAAATGCACGACTTGTTTTTCTGATAATTTAACACATGCGCCAAATTTCATCTTTTGTATAAATAATGCTAAGAGGAAAGATTTGTGGGCTAAATGATGAATTTTGAACAAGTACATTATGTGGGATTCTGACGATGAAAAATCTGAATGACACCAGAAAGCGCGCAACAATCACAAACATGAAATGCACCTGAGATTCACTAGCGTTTCACTTAACACATTCATTGAAATTATCAATGGCAAAAATGTACAGGTCAAATGTCAAATAAATTGTATTTCTTCCTTATCATTTAATTTCCCTCTTTTTTTGCCGTTTCTTCCCATTGTCCAAACCCAATTCCCAAAACCAAAGTCTGGTCTCCTTACCAGTTTAAACCTAAAATCCTAAACAATGAAGGCGTTTGTCATCTACATACCTATAGACAATAACCTACATTAGTCTTAATATGAAAAAATACAGATATCCTATCTATATGCAATGGTGAAATTCGGAATACAATGTCCAGTGAATAAAAAAGAAAAAAATAATAGTAAATACCCGTTTCATTACAAACAACATGGATGAATGTCATCTTGAAATTCTTGGAACGAATTAGGTATATCTTAATTAACTGTACTTTCACCATGATTATTGCAGTTTTATTAGTTACCATCAGCACTTAGCATTGATAACAACAGCTATTCATTGTTGAACCATCCAGCTGCTTATCTTATCACTAGGCATATGAAAAATGCAAAACAACTAGGAAAGCACTTTATTCCCGGTTATTGAAATGTTATTCATCATACTAATCAGGAAATGTTATTCATATTATTAATAATATCAGTGAAAAACTTGTGAATTAAATTCACATTTGCTTAGTCAAAGCATTCGTCGTATTTACGTCGCCCTATATAGTCGTACAAAAATATTCTTTTTTAAATTCAATTTACTTATTGTTATTCAAAGCAATCGTCACATTTATAACATTGGGTTTTTGTCCAAGGGGAGGGAGAAATACTTACTTCAAACTGCCGTAGGCTTGTGTGTCTCACGTAAGCTATCGCCTGTTCAAAGAAGTCCCACCGAAATCTTCCCACATGTCTGAGAGGATTACGCATCTGCTACACAAGATGATATAACTATACATTCCTCACAAGAGAAATACGAATATGTTCCCGCTAAAAAACTGCTTAGCTTCTGAAGTTTATGAAATCAAGTAACCCAGTACAATATGGGCGCCAGATTCTGTGTATCAAAACTTTCAGGAATGGCCAAATTAGAGATTGAGCAATAATAAAAGCGTACAATTCTTATGATCATGAATGTCAAAATAATTCGTTTAAATATTAATTTGTGATTCAAAATCTAAATTTAATTTGACTACTTTTATAATTCATTTATCTCCTTTTTTATTTATGCTCATTTGAACGATAAAATATATTTCACTCGTCCGCACTCCATCTACGGGAAAATTTTTGAACCTATCGAGAACTAATTGAGGCGTCCTCTCAAAATGAAAATAATGTGTTTCCAAACGTCCACGTCAGAGAACGTGAAAATTTGAGAAATTTCGCTATATTCAGTACATATACAGTGTACTTTCAACCACAAGACAATTGCTCAAACTGTAGCTTTGAAATAACAATGAAAGAAATACACCGGGAAGTTTATTACAGAAAAATAAATAAAAATCATATAATCTTCGTGATAACCGCAGTGGGCATGAAGCACAAAACTGCTCAAGCTAATAAAATGTTCATGATGAAGAATAAATTACTGTGCTCAGTAAGGGTGCATTGGGAAACAAGGAAGAATGACGTAAAAATCTCGTATGAAGCATGACAATCTATGGGTCAGAGACGTGGGCCATCGGAAAAGCTGATAAGGAAACAATAAAATCCTTCGAAGCTTGGTGTTGGCATCGAATATTGGAGATTAAATAGGTTAATGAAATATAATATTTTTAAAATGCAATAACCGAGGAAGGTAAGTCTTCGTGGAACTTCATTTGATATAGAAGAACAAGAAGTATTCGGCATAACCTGGCACATAATGGATTTATTAAGAACATAATTAAGGGAAAAACAAAAGGAAAGACCCCACAAGGAAGGCGTGGGGAAACGTGTAAAGGCCTAATGAAGACGGATTTAGGAAATCAGAAGAGGCAGTATGTAACTGAGTCAGCAAAGAATGGATTATAGTAAATTCCGAATCTTAACTTTGAAAAACAAGTAATAATTCCTCCCAACGTCACTCACCGAAGCGTAGTATCCTTCATTTTTCCAACTCCCACTTTAAGGATGTAGCACAGGCGATGTTAGTAGCGTTTGTTTGCTAAATTATTTTGAGCAGCCTGAATGATTACAGATAGTCGGAATATAGATCGTTCAAGAAAGAGCAGAACGAAATGCGTACGAAAGGAATACGCCACCAGTATCGGTTGAAAACAGCTGAGCAATATCATTTCAAATACCTAACCCGCTGAACGAGCAACGACTTACTGTCAAAACGTAATCCAATGCTCCTCCAAGAGATTCCTCTTCCGTTGGAACGTTCACGATATGAGATACTCCAGAAAGAATTCTGCATTTCACAATGAAACACTTTCATGCGCTCAGTAGTATCAATTAGCCATAATCACAAAATAAAAACCTTGTCAGCAGCACAACTCACTAAACACGAATAGTCTTGCCTAACAATGCGTTAACATCTTGACATTTCCAAGAAACGACTTGAGCGAGGACAGCGGAGCATCATCGCAAATTTTCTTCGGTCGATGTGTTTCGGATTAACCCCAGGGCTGGTGGGCTACCTCCACCCATACTGAGTCCAAACCGTCCAAACGCAGCATTTCGCAGCAAAGGCAACACCGCCTCCACACGTCAGTTTAAGCAATCACTCACACGTTGCGTACGCAAACACGTCCATCGCCACCGATTGCAGAACGGAGACTCTGGAGGGAACTGTATTTTGGAGAACCTGCACACCTAAAAACTTTACCAGCCAAGGCGGTACTGGGGGTTATGATCGCAACGTACAAGGCATTATCAAATGCGTCTATGCTCCTACCGAGTTAAAAATGTCCACCTCAACTCGACCCGGGGAGAAGCAAAGGCCTACCCCCTGCCTTGTCAATCGTCCTCCCCCCCCCCTCCTTCCTCTATTGTGGTGCGTGAACTTCATGTGGCAACCCATGGTCCCCGCACTTCCACGGTTGCCGCTCTCATCACCCCGTTACAGACTACAGTTGGGGATGAGAGGACTACCAAGCGCGAGTAGGCAACCGCGCGGTGCTGCTACAAGCGAGTTGCGGAATTACGAAAGCGAGCGAGGAGCCAAGGAGTGTAGAGAAGTCTACGCTATTTCTCTACAGGGGCGCTGTCCGCAAAATATCTCGGGACCTAGGTCGCTCAGAGCCGTTGTTTTCCCATTCACAGAAGAGGCTCCAATCATTCCTAAGATATCCCAGGCAGAAATCCAAACTTCAGGGTTGTTCCGGGGAGAAAGGACTGGTAAGGGCTGAGGTGTTTTCATTTTTTACTTGCTCATTCTCCTACATCTTCGGACACGTCCGGCTCATCCCAAATCGAATGATTTTCCTAAGAAACCACAGGCGACCCGGGGAAAGTTGGTTAAACCATTGTAGGTTTACAAATAGTCACGGTAGGCATGGGAACATATGACAACGAAATAGGCAACATTTTAAATATGAAAGAGATAAAAATAATTATTGCCTTCCACTATTCGCTCTTATAGCACCATTCGTGGGTTGCTGTAGGGGTTAGAGTACTGGCCTCCCACTCAGAGGGCCCGGGTTCAAAACCCTGTACAGGAAATTAATTTTCACTGCGACTCAGCCCATTTTCATAAAATTTTAATAAATTCCCTTGATAAGCCAACTCTTCCTCCTGTTCAAGTTCACGACCGGCAAATATATAGGTACTCTATCATTTCTTTATTCCTCGAGAGTCTCACAACTCAGTCTGCGACTGTTCTCACCTGGGACATAGCACGTTACACCTCCAAGACACGAGGATCGGTCATATAGTTCGTATTATCACCAAGGACAAGGATATGTACGGTCAAGTGCTACTGAAGAAATGTTCCTCCTCTCCTACCATCGTCCTGGAAACGCCTACTACGCATTGAGGTCTTCATGCGATGAAAGAGGAAAAATTCACTGGGTGCATGGTTGGGTGAATATGAAGGCTGAGTACCCCAAAGCAGACGCAAGCATCAATGTCTGATGTGAAAAATGGGATGGCATATTGTCGTGCAGAAACACGAGCTCTATTGGATAGCTCCCCGTGGAATTTTTTAATGATGGCCTACCACAAGCCTCATCAAGAATTACTGGTATTTTTTTCAGTTGTTACATGGCTTTTAGAGGGATTATCTGCCAACAGAACACCATGAAATCCCAAAAACTCTCAACATGGCCTTCCCCAATGGCCTATGTCTTTGCTTGCCTTTTGGAAGTGAAAGAATATGCATGTTTCCACTGCTACCTTTGATGTTATCTTTTTTAATTCGACTTTTACAAAATTATTACCTTCCCTTCCCAACCATTATGAAAACGTCTTTGCTTTCCAGCTCCTCTATCCATCTTACCCATTTGATATTTCTCCAAACCCAAATCTCAAATCCTTTAGTCTACGTTTCTCATTTTCCTGCAATGGCCAGGTTCCTGAGACGTGAAAATTTGCGATCGGCATCATGTTCATGTATAATTTAATTCATTTTCGAAATAATTTCAGTCATAATTAGCAAATAGTTCTATGGCCAGCGCTATTCTTCGCCAGATACCCAATCTACAAAATGTTTCTCTCAAAAAAATAAGAGCTATCTCCCATGTTTACGTAACTCAAGTTTATTTCCCCTCATCTTAATTGTTTTTGCAATTTTTGTACCAAATGAGAACCACCTTACCTTAATATTTCCATGATTTTCTGACGTACGGAACCTTTTACACTCTGACCATGATGTGCTCAATTTCACCTGTCATCCCTATGCTGCAAGTCATCCAAAAATCTATTTTATTTCTTCCCTTTTGCTTTCATGTCTCTTCCACTCCTTTCAATTATCACCGACAAACTAAGTCTCAGAGTACCTAAGGGTTCAAGCCAGTGAGATTCAAAGTAGTCCGACCGTAGGTACTTCCATTCTATTACTTCCCATTCTGTTTGCCCTCCGCTAACATTTCTTGTGTCGTCAAATTCACGGAGAGGTTTCCAAAAAAGAAACGATTATTTTTCCACTCTATATTGTTATTTCAGACTTTCTCTAACTTTCTTTGTCCAATCCACCCCATAAAATACGTTCTCGAAGACCACAAAACAAATAAAGGTAGCGAGGTCAGAAACTGCGAAACTTCCTTCCGATTGATTCCGTGTTTTACCTTTCTGCACATAAGGTCCACTTCCAATCCAAAACTTTAAAAAATCATCACGCAAACGTTTCCTGCTCTGATGCCGGATGTGCAAACACGTAATACCACTAAACGCTGTTTTACAGAAAGCAGTTAATTACACTACTTGAAGCTGCGTCAAATCGTAGAAATTACATGGTTAAACGCTGAAAATAGAATAGGGGCTATTTTCAAGCCATAGTTCATGCATCATCAAAGTTTTCCGTACAATTCGCTACTTTAAACGTAGTTATATTTACTACGCACCATGCTGCTCAAAGACATTTATAGTTTAAAGTGGCATTTTGATTACTGATCACTTTTATTGCGTGCAAAGTAAGACCAGGTAAGTGATCCCGTACAGTCCATGCGTACTTTTGCTATACCTCTACGGAAAGGAAGTCAAAACCAGCATTTCTATTTATTTAATAATATATAATTAGTTTTCTGTGAAGGTAGGTCGGTCAAAATGGCTACATAATTCTTCCCACGGCCCCTACATACCACACGATGTTCCTCTTCAGCCCCTCATACCTCCGACCTCCCATCATTCTATCGGAACTACTCGTTCCTCACCTCTCTCTGCCCTGCTTACCCAACATTCTTCCCTTAATCACGTCCCTCAAAACTCCTTCGCCCTTTATTACCTTCTACATCCACACCTTCTTGTTGTCTCTAGTTCGGAATAACTAGATCGGCGCACTTTTTAAAAGGAACCCCAGTTAATAATTATACACTGAGAACGCGAACTTGGTATTACGCCATCTTTACTGATACAACAACTGACATAATACAGCTCTATCTCTAGTCATACATAATTTAGGTACCTGTGGCGCTAATGTACATGGCGGTAAGCATTTGGAACGGCAGAAAGTACACGGACAAGCATGTTATCAACTTAGGGCTTATAACAGGTAACATGGCAAACTAAGCACAAAGTATACAACACTTCTGCCTTCTCCTAATTTTTTGAATCAAATTTCTTTCCTCTCCTACCAACTCTAGTCCTTCGGTCGTCCTTCTATCGAAACCAACTTACTTCCTCCATCCTTCTCCATACCCACATCTCAAAAGCCCTTAGTCTATATTCATCTTCTTTCCTGTAAGTTTATATTTCTTTGACATAGAGTGCCATGCTCCGTATTAGACTTTTCTTTTCTTCCCAGCTGAACGACACCGTCATCAGTTCACGCCTATGAGTAAAAGCATCTTTTTTTATTTACCACCTACTAATTTCACCAACATTTGCTATTCTTATGCAGATGGACATTATTTTTTAAGCTTGGATTATTCCTCATTCCGCTTGTACTCTTTTCACGCCATTCTCATATTCTCCGCAAGGACATCATCACCTTTTTTCTCCATCTCGGAAGTTGGTAGCCATTCGGCGTAGGCGACCGACAATTACAGACATTAGCGCCATTTAGAATAGGTTATAATAGGTAGAGGATGTAGGTATTTTTCGGGTAGCAAAGGAATGGTTGAGAAAAGCCCGACGTTGGCATTAACCCACTCCAAACGAAAGGCACCAAGGTACCACGGTTTAACGTCCCATCCGACGGACGGAGTACTTAACTTGGGATTTTATCCATAAGGCATCCAAGTAGGAACAGGTATAGCATTGAAATATGTCTACAGAAAATGAATTAATTCCGGCCAGATATTGTGGTACAGAACAAATAATATAAGAAAAATAAATATGTACAGTCCACTTAAATGGATAGTAGTGTAATTTTTTCTATTGATAAAAATAAAAAAGCCTGCCACTGCCGGGAAGCAAACCCGAGCCCTTGGGATGGGACTCAGCACTCTAGTGCGACACCAACCAGATTCCAGGTTTACATCTTTCTCACCGTTCCAGATAAAGGTCTCATTTTCCACTACCGTACACTACTACACAATCTTACATTCCAATAGCCATAATATACTCGAGAATATATGCGAGTTTATGTCGTTGGCAACATAATTATATAATTGGTCCCTCCTTTGAAAATGATAGGGAGTAAAGGAGTAAGTGAAACCACAAACCAAAGAGTTTTTCTCGATATTCAGATTGAGACTTGATGAACAAAGTACAATGAATATTTATGCAAAAAAGTTTTCATCGTGACGTTCAAATACATCGTTGCTTACAACTTTGGAGAGGAGATGAAGTGTCGCTCAAACAGGGCTTGAAATTTCTGGCTCCATCGATGGGGACAGATAACATTTGTTAGTTTCAGGTGATTAGGGTGTGTCGACATCTATCGTCACTTCGAACCATGTCATGTATCCGTTTCAATGTTAAAAAAAAGCGCTTAAATGCGTGAATGAACGCATAAATTCGTATCACAAAAGTGAATTTTACCTAAGCTCTAAACCACTTCAACACCTTAAAAGGCAAGTAAACTTGACAAATGGGATAACCCCGCGTAGGCGATCAGGATAGTCGCCTAATTTCAACTAGATCCTGTTTTAGGCCCCGCCTGACGCCTAAACTAATGCGCGTAGCCTTTACATACTACGGATGATAAAGCACATATCAATATAACATTCCAATATAATTAGTGGCATCAAAATAAATAGAACATATATACAGAATAAAAGAGATAATTTCAATTAAAATAGAGGATAGACAAGGGAAGATGCATTTCTCCTTATTTTCAAAGCTTAAAAATGATAATTGAAGAAATGATTAGGTGAGAAAGAGCTTGACCAGAAAAATAGGCGAGGAAATGATTCATACACCTTTAATCTCTACTCCACAATGTTTCTTATAACGCTCAAAAGTACGCATAGATGCACATGCCATATTCCGGATGAAAAGAACTGGAGAGGGGATACCTATGGGAGAAATATACCCCAACGCTCATGTGGTACGTCAACGATTAAGACCACACCTACGATGGCCTTTACGTAATACAGAAATAGCTGTTTATTCATTAGTGCGAGGATGTTTTGATGTAGACGACGGTGAAAAACTCCACTAAATTAGGCAGGAGTAATTTTTGCTAAAAAGGAAAAGATCTATGCTGAAAGAGAAACGAAGAAAAATATACTTTAGCGTACATTAATGAAGTGAGATCCGTAATTTTTTAAAACATAAGGCTTCGTCTGCTTTGTAACCGTGAGCAGAGCATGGGAAAAACTAACTCTTGTATTTCTCGGTCTGACAGTTGTAACGTTTCCGCTGATGCAATGAGGAGGTAGAACTATGTCTGCTGCGTCAGACTCGAACTTAAGTGATTTTAATTTTTCGAGTAATTTCAATCTTATGGATTACAGTATATTGTCTCTAAGGTTTCTCAACCGAGGCCTCCCAATTGCTGCGTAACAATTTCCATACCAGCGGCGTCGGAAGTGGGGGGGCAGGGGGTGCCGAGGCCCCCTCCCCCCTCCAGAATTTTCCCCGGGCACTTGATGAATGAGTAGTCTTCATTAATAAAAATTAAATTTCACTTGTTTCCAGCTTGCTTTTTCTTATCTGACACACATTCTACCACCTTCACGTGCTCTTTTAGCGGAATTCTAGTCTCTATCCTATCCGCAAAAAAAGCGGGCCCTCTCCTTAAGAGACAGGCCCTTTTTAAGGTTGGCCCCTCCCAGCTAAAATAGTTCCGACGCCCCTGTTCCATGCGCTCGTAAGAATGTGTAGAAAACGCGATGAATTCTTTCGTATTTCAGAATTATATCTTAATTGGTCCATGGACGTTCAAGATGTCTATTTTTATTAGAGGCCGAGTTATAGGTACCCGAAGACAACAATAGGGTAAGTCAGGGTAGTTGGACTGCTCCATATATAATAATAATTAGTAACATTCAACTTTGATAGATGCATAAAATTTCTAAAAATAGTTGTGATTAAAGAGGGGGAGTAGAGATCGATCCTTCTGCACATTCAAAATCCAAGAACCTATTATTACTGGTAGAAAACTGATGATGAACAGAATTATTCCCGACTAGTTTCGCGGCATTAATGCTAATGTCTTGCAATATTGCAACAATTTCATGCCACAAAACTAGTTAGAAAAAGTTACTGTCCAGTGAGAGACGGGAATTTATTCTGCGTTTTAGTTTTTCGGACTGCATCACTTTCCAAAAAAATAAAGGGTCAACTATTTTTGAAAGAAAGTCACAGAGCCTGTTAAAAAACGTATGAAAAACGAAAGTTGGATTTTTCATCTTGACAAAGAAAGAGTGGATTGGTAGAAAATTCCTTCCGAGATACTTCATGAGGCGAAGGCCCACCTGCGGTATCAATTTTGTTTGGATAGAAAATTATAATTTGGATTGGGTTGGACAATGAGACGCGGGTGCGGGCGCATAAAATTCATTTTCTGTCCAGTGTCACGCCCAGGAAAGTTGCCCCCGAGTTACACCGGATGGTAGGGAGATGACATTGAAGTGGAACGCATTTGGATATCTCGAGTTTTTCATCTCCACGCGACCAATGCTCTTCGAGGAATCTATATGGACAGCAACGCCGGGAGGTCCTCCGTCCAGATGGCAGGACAACTTTCCTCCGAGCTAGGAAAGCGCGATCTGCTATCTGGTCGAAATCTTAATTCTTTGCGCCGATGAATACACTTTTCCATGATCGGATGCATGGCTTCTTTATACGGTTAAGAATGTGGGATGTTGGTCGATTCTTCCTGCCCACATCTTCCCTTGAATCCTTCCAGTGAGACCCAACCGTTCCAACACCCGTTCACTATGTCCTAGCCAACACACATTTTCACTTCCGCATACAATTTTCCGAGAATATAATGCCTACTGTCCGTTGCAAAATTCCGTCACCCGAGTTTGAAGACTAATATCTCAAAGACGGCTCAATGGATTTTAAAATGAAGTACACCAAATTAAAGCTTGTTTAATTTGGTTTAATTTGGCGCAATTCAGCGCGCTCTTTTTTCAAAGTAACTGTTAATCGATACCAATTAATAAAGCAATTCCCTTAAGGTTTTATTAATAGATTGGTGGTGACGAGCTCGAGAGCAAGAATGAGGTCCAAACGGCGATTTTCAGGGATGCGCGGAACGAAAAATAACGCAGTCTGACGTTTTCATCAACAACTAAAATACTAATGCACTAAATAATATGAAACGTGGTGTGATTATTAATAAATATCTTTGCTACGATACACAAAAAGGAAGTTTTGGTAACTCGATCCGTGTTGTTATTACGAAGCCGCAAATGCGATGCAACCGTCAGGTACCCGGAAAAATGCGCTGAAATTCCGTTTTTAACCACAGACTAAAATTATTACGGACGGTGAAATTTTTATATATATACCATCAATAAACGCAAAATTAAACAAGCTTAAATTTGGTGTACTTCATTTTAAAATCCATTGAGCCGTCTTTGAGATTAAATTAGTCTTCAAACTCGGGTGACGGAATTTTGCAACGGACAGTAAATGCGTACCTAAAAATCAAATCTCGGCTCGAACTCAGTTTTTATCGATATTTTTTGCGACATTCTCCCTTTCATCATCGTTAAGTGTAATTCTTTTCGCCATGATTTATTCTTAACTATTATTTTCCACTTCTATAGATAGTTTAACACAAAAAGCGCTATCAAGGAATCGTTATCGAGGAAGGTGCTGAGTAGCGGTCTCAATTTCTCCCTGAAACACAAATATTACCCCCAGCAGCAAAATACACCATTTGTTCTGAATCCCTGGCTTGAATTTAATGGCACAATTTAACCCAAGCAGCATTTTGATGCTGGCCCGATGTCGGGCCAACACGGCCAAAGTCGGTTCTGCATCGACCCGATGTCGGCTGGTGACATTGGTCCAGTGTTGGAATGATAACGTTTGCTGGTGAAAAAACTGTATGGGCTGCCAATGTTGAAGCAATCATCTATGTGAAGCGCTACGACGGAACGGCTACAACAACAGCATGGTGAAAAGAAGAATTGCTGAGCAAGGGACGATGACGACAGAGAACAGGGTTCTTGAAAGACTTGCCAACAAGTACTTCTAATGTGCACAAAAATGGTGAACTCCCAAATACTGCACCATAAAAATGGTCATTGTTACACAGATCTTTCTATATACACAACTTCCATCCAAAATATAAAGTGAATAAAAAATAAGTCCATATTTTTATTCACCCCATAAAAATGACTGTACATTGTTACCGGTTTTCTTAGTTACCTTGCCAAAGACTGAAGTACTTACCTGATAACACTGGGGAACAATTTTTAGAAAAATTTCTATTGAGCTCGATTTTTCGGCTGATTTAAGAGTAAAATAGGCATGCTGAATCAAAACTGTAGTTATAGTTTTCTTCTATCATGTCAAGTTTTTTCTCTACAGCTTATCTTAAGGTGACCTTACTCCACTGGATTGAGCAAGAGTGTCCTCCTATTCACTGAGGTAAACCTCCCTTGGTTGGTGGGGGATGAATGACAATGTAGAACAGCAATGCTATCCATCACAGGAGCATTTGAAAAAATTCTACTTGGCTATTTCCACATGTAATTAGTTTTATTGTCATCGATCATGGTTTCGTTGCTGAGTGACTCTGTCAAGGTGCTCGTTGACACTGGGAAAACATGGTCGGCAACAATAAAAAGGTTAAACAGTCCTCCAGAAAATGTTTTGCAAAGTGGGATTGTGTAGAAAATGTCGTGTGTCACTCCTTGTAGTGAAGCGCATTTCAGAGTACATTCTGAGTTCATGTCCGTGCAAAAGGAGTAGACAGTGATTAGCATTTTACTTGGATTCTACATACTTATTTCCTCTATCTCCAGATCATGTCTGTCTCCACTATTTCTCATCATAAGTGCTTAAATAGTCCTGATTCGTTTTGTTAAATATGTGGCAGTTTCACCATTCCCAGTCAAAGGACAAACAGCGCAATTGCCAGGCAAGCCTATTTTGCATATTTTAAAGTGAAAATTGGTGATCGAGATAAACCTTGGCCTCTCACAAGGTTTGCAAGCAGTGTGTGGATGTGGACGAAGGGAACACATGATAAATTGCAATCTGGTATATCTATGATTTGGCAAGAGCCCAGAAACCATTCAAGAGACTGTTACTTTTGTACAGTGAAAACTTCAGGATATAACAAGAAAAACAAATGAAGAAGAAGAACAGGATATCGAGTATGGTGAAAATCAATGTGATTTCGACGATGAAGATTCTTAAGTTGAAGATGACTCCATCTCAAAGGATTTGATCAGCATGAGTTGAATGATTTGGCATGCGATTTGAGTATATCTGAAAAGGCTTCAGAACTCCTAGCATCTAGACTGCACGAGAAAAACTTACTTGAAAAAGGAACTGCAATACTTTCAAAAGGACGGTGGATTTGTGTATAGCCATAACATACATGGTTCAATGGAAAAGTTAGGAATTCCAGCCAATGACGCAGCTGAAGGGCGTCTGTTCATAGATAGCTCAAAATGAAGTTTGAAGTGTGTCCTCCTTCACAGTGGAAATATATTTGGTGCAGTCCCAATAGGCCATTCAGTTTCTTTGCATGAAGAGTATGAAGACATAAAGAGAGTCATTCATTTGTTGCAATTTCACATGCACAAATGGGTCGTGTTGATCTTATAATGATCTGCTTCCTTCTTGGCCAGCAACGTGGAAATGCCTAGTATCCATTTTTGTGTACGTGGGACAGCAGGGCTCACAAGAAGCATTGGGTGCAGTCAAGTTGGCCACCAAGATCTGACCTCAAACCTGAGGATCCTAATATTCCACATCAGCCACTTGTAGATGGAAAGAACATTGTGTTTTCACCACTGCATATAAAACTGGGGCTCATGAAACAATTTGTTAAATCATTGCCAACAGGACTGCTTTAATTATCTCATTTCAGCATTTCTTCGCCTGTTTTTTGAAAAGATAAAGGCCAGTGTGTTTTATGGTCCACAGATTCGGCAGCTCATTAAAGATGAAAATTTTATGCAAAAATGACAGAACTCCAAAAGAATGCTTGGTTGGCATTCAAAAACCTTGTCAAATGCTTCTTGGAAATACGCGAGCGCAGAATTACAACAACATTGTCCAGCAATTCTTGAAAAGCTTCAAATTGATTGGTTGAAAAATGAGCATCAAGATTCATTACCTGCATAGCCATCTTGCTGACTTTCCGGAAAATCTTGTTGCTATCAGTGATGAGCCCATCTAACCTGATACTTTAAGATATCAGGGTAGATGGGATGTAAATATGGTGGCTGAATATCATTGGAGATATTGGAGATATTGTCCACAGATTAATCACTCCAGGAAAAGCTAGAAGTGAAAATTTTTACCTTGACATGCATTTTTTTTCATTTGGCAAAAGAATTTTACTACTTTTATAAGCCTTTTACTACTATTTTTTTGTCTGTTTACTACTTTTTAATCAGTCCAAGTGACTACACATAGACTTTGGATGGATACAATTATTCTCTATGAACAATATATTTGATAATATCTTCCTTTATTTTCCTTTGCATGCACATTTTGTGTGACTTTTGGAATACAGAGAGGGTATCCTGTAGCTTAAAAATTTGATGTGATAGACAAAACTGAGGTCATTTTTGGATGCAGAAGCCAAAAGTTAGTCAAAAACAGGTGTAAGACCTAAGTCAACAAATTTAGTGTTTCCCAGTGTAATTGGTGTTGTCACATAAATATCTGAAAACAAAATACTTTCCAGAAATCCTCAAAGGCCAAGCTATTCAGTCCATAGACTACAATTATCCTATGAAAGACACTGTAATTTTCCACACTTTTTGTTGCAACCTCAACCAGCTTCAACATATCAGCTTCATTTTCGAGACTGCCTCTAAACCAAGGAGCAGTCTGTCTGTTATATATAATAATGCTGTTTTTCCAAATGGTTCAAGATATTATAATCCTCACAAAATGACGGCATTCCACTCAAAGATTTATCACCAGACCTCTTTCCCAAAAACAAGGAAACCCAAAAACAAACAAATATTTCGAAACAACTAAGATCAATCAGGCCTAAAAAGGCGGGTGGGAAAGAGGACAACGGTAGGAATTTTCCGGGAATCAGAGGTTGGGTGTATTGAAACTCAGTGTTGCCATTTAACTTCTCTCAATGGAAGACCAAATGGGCTCCTATGTATTATGTCCCATCCAATGGATGAAAACTTCACTTGAAGTAATCTCGACATAACACTCAATTAGGGAGAGGTTCTCCACTGATCATCACTATCACAGCTGGGATTCAAACCTTCAGAATGGAAGCATGGCTCCATGCCCATCCAATCCCACATTACATTTGCAAATGTACGTACGTCATACAAAGACATCAACCTTCACTAAGGCCAAAGAAGCCAAGTTTATATTGAAAATCATTGTTAAGTAAGTTCACTAATGACTCATAATATAAAAGTTCTTAACACATTTATCACTCATACCACTAAAAAAACAATCATGTCGCATGACCTTCACATGGTGCACGATCATTTTGCTCATATGAACTACAGTTCATCGTAAGGACATCAGAGGATCTTACGACGTCCCCGATGTTGTAGCGTGTGGGAGCTCCTCTGCTCCTTGATCTGCATGCCCGACCAATGAAGGATGCACTAACTAGTACAACTAAGCTCACAATCATTGTCACAGTACGAACAGGCACCATATCAGGGAACCTCAGCACTGCAGGCAAACCTATTGACTCTTCTCCAACTAGCACACGCAATATGATACCAACAATAAAACTGATTGCACTGGCTTGAGGAGTTCCGAAACCTGGGGCAACCATTGCCACCACAAAGTGAGGGAATACAAGCACATACATCAGGTCTGAAGAGAGGTACCTGAAAAAAAAGATGGAATACCATTGGAATCATTGGAAAAACTGATGTTTTGTTGCTTTGACAGCATTACTTATGCATAGCATGTAAAATCAGCAGAATCTCTTGAATGGTTTTAAATACTGAATAATTTTTCTGCAGAAAACTTTTAAACAATGACATTTGATGGAAAATGGATGCAATGGGAAATTCCAACCACATAAAAGTTAGCTTATGGGATGAAACATCTTGAAAGGATTTAATTGGTCTACGGACAATAGATTCGTGCTCTGATTCGTACTGATAATAGATTCGTTCTTAGATTTCACCAAAATCCATACACTGTTACTTTTTTCCTCAGACTCCATTACCCTCACCTTTTTTAAACTGAAAAATATAAGAGGAATTTAACATGTGTACATTGTACCCACTGGAAAAAATCATGGAATTATTAATTGGCTGACACCCACAATAAGGTATTTAGAAGTATTTCACACAAAGTGCTTGGTGTAGGAACTTGGAATTAACATCCACCACATAAGTTATGAGTGCTATAAAACAGATACAGTATATGTCATAGAAACAGTACTTGTCATAGATGCAGTATTCAGTCATCAGTTTGGCCTAGCACAATCATAATTGTTATCTAATGGCATATTGTCTTTTCTAGTTATTATTTAATTCACATTTTAACAATGATAAGATGCAACATGACACAAGGTATGCGCCATATGGGATTATTTTACATTCTAGGAAAGAAAACTAACCACAAGCCATATATTGATTCAGCCAAGAAAGCAACTCCAGTCGCAGAAACTGCAACAGCGAATATACTGATCCTGGAACACCACATCACTTCACCATCTGATGCCTATGATAAGTAAACAAAAATAAATTCTTTAATTTCCACCAGATTGAGGCTCATGCCATAAACATGGTCCATTGAATATATGCCCAACTAGGAGCCAAGAGTTTATTCACTAGAATAACCTAAAGTGATGGCACACTTCAACTCTGGGGAAGAATGCTAGTGACAAGTTACTTGCATAAATTCTCCTCCTTGACAACCACTGACAATAGATCAACAGTATACATAATTGTAAGAGGAGCAAAATAAAAGATTTGTCACAATGTCATTTCAATCAATAATTAGGTTCTCTTTTAAAGCACTTTTGATTATTGAGTTGACTTCATGAAAAGGAAAGCACTTATCAAATTTATCAATTTTTTAGAAAAATAAGTAAGGTATTGGCAAATAATACTACTGGTATCAGCCACTGGTATTGAGGTATCGGCAGGGATGTGACCTGGTACGAAAAAGCACGAAAAAGTCCGATATTTAAAGGTTTCGGACTTCAGGCACTAAACCGAAAAGGCACAAAATGACCGTACCCTAAAAGGCACGAAACCTTATTCGACCCGAAAAGGCCCGGCGCGAAACACCAGCCGACCCGAAAAAGAACGATATTACCCAGTACAAAACATGCTTTAAAGTTCCGGGCCGGTACGTGAGTGCGGGTGGAGGGTGTAGTGTGGGCATGCTGATGGCGGAGAGATGATGCGGGGGGTGCAACTATGAATGTGGGGCTCAATACAAGGACGCATATGCGTGCTAAAGACTTCGAGGAAGGCTTTGTTCTTTGTCTTGTAAAAGATGGGAAAACCCGAGCGGAGAGAAAGGGGGAGTGAGACTGAGGCATGGGGTACGGTTGGGTCTGAGGACGCTTCGAGCATTGGAGGGGATTAAAAACAAGAGTTCTGTTTAGGAGTGGTCAGGGAGCCTTGGATTTATGAAAAAACCAGCTCGTATACAAATAGGTGAAAAAGAAAGAATAAATGTGGCAGTTTGGTAAATATCTTAGGGCAGGGATCGGCAAACTGCGGCTCTCGAGCCACATGTGGTTCTTTGGGTGCTTACAAGTGGCTCTGAAATGAAATTGAAAAGAAAACTCTTCATACTCCTTTCCTATGCATAAATTTTAAATTCTTTTTCCTTTCCTTCGCCTTCAATTCTTAACTAGGCATGTTAAAAGATATAATTTTTATGATACAAAAAATACGCCACATTTTCAGGGAAACGGTCGGTTTAAAGCATAGACACAAAATTTAAAAATATTAAAAGTATTTATTTAGCATCAGTGTAAAAAAGAGAAGCCACTGCAATTAACCTGTGGATTTCTGCTGGTTCAGACAAATTAAGTGATCAAGAGAAACAATGGAAAATATACTTCAAGCAAAATATGATAAAGTAAAGTAGATAAATCTAGTAATACTTAAACAGCGTACACAACAAAAGTTATTTCTCTCCAAACAATTTATAGCATTTAACTAGCAGGATGTCATTGATAACTTTTTCACTTAAATTATATCTCAAAGTTGACAGCGTCTGCCGCAAGTGAGAAAAAAGACGCTCGACACTAACTTGCGTCATTGGCACAGCAAGAACTATGGATGCAAGTGCTGAAAGTTGCGGGTGAGATTCACTGCGTTCACTCCAGTACTGAAGAACATTGAAAGTTTCGGATAGTTTTACCCTAGGAGTTCTCATGAATTCCTGCAATTTGTGCCCAACATCACCCAGCATCTGCCCCCTCTGCGCACCTGTGTAGATCGCAGCTTCACGGCTGCTCAAGATGGATTCTAATTCATCCTCTGGGTCATTGCTGACGGACAAAGGAATCGGAGATGGAGACGATTCAAAGTTATCTGCCCCCTCGGACTTCAGTATAGCCTCCATTTTCGCCCATACACCCCTCAAATGCTTTTCTGCCTGCAAGCGCTCTTCTTTGGATAGGGTCGTATGGAAGCGCGGGTCGAGCGAGATGGCTCCAACAAAGGCGGGGCACTCCAAAAGATTCGCCTCTCTCTTCTCCATGCTCGCTAACAACTCCTCAGCAACCCGATTTTTTATTTTTTTAGTTTGAAGTTTGCAGCGCAGCCAAGTTTCAAAAAAGTCACCAGGAGTTATTTGCTCCCCTTGGAGGATCTTAGCCGCAACTCTTGCTGGTTCCAGCGCTGACATTACTTCCTCCAGCACTTTCCATGTTACCTCCATAATATTTTGCCTACTCACCGCCGCACCCTGGCAGAAATCTTTCAATAAATAAAGGCTGGCCAGCATGTCATATGTTGAATGCCACCTAGTAGGGCAGTCCAATTTAGGCTTCATCAGCCTTTGAGTCAAAAGTTTCGACTGCACTGATGGAGTGCGTAAGTATGCACAGAGTTTTCTCGATTTGCATAGTGCCTCTTTCACTTCTGGTCTTCTTAGGGAGTCATTCACTGCAAGTTGCAGTGTGTGCGCAGCGCACCGAACTCCCACAACTCCAAATGTAGCAACAGCGGCTGGGATGATGTTGCCTTCTTTAAGAAGATGGCCTTCAGAAGAGCTAAAAGCTTTGGACATGCTGCTGCTATGCTCCTCTACTCCACGATCATCATGTGTCGATGAAACATCTGCATCATCTAACTCATCATCACTTGAGTAGTCAGTACCATCTTCCGAATCTCTGTGTCTCACGGAGTCTTCAGACAAAAGGCGTACAGTCCTCAGCATATTTGAGGCGTTGTCAGTTGTAACTGAATATATCATATTTTGACATATATTAAAGTCCTCTAACACCTCGAGAATTTCCTGCCTCAAATTCTCTGCAGTATGGCTGCCATGAAGTTCTCTCACACATAGCGTACGTAGCACTATTCTCCCATCTTGCACATACTGCAGATTTACCCCTAATACTTGCCTCCCTAGGCGAGAGGCCGTGTCAATTTTCAAGGAAACTAGCCTTCCCTTCACTTCTCTCCGTATTTTTGAGCGAATGCAATGCGCTTCACGCTGGACATCCTCTCGAACGTTGTGCCGGTTAACCGCCAATGCCGTACCATCATGGTTTTCTTGCCTCAAAGTGTCAATGATGGGATCAATGATAAGGCGGAACCCGGAGTCATTAATCAGACTAAAGGGCCGAGCATTAACTGTCACCATTTCAGTGCAGGCCTTTTTCAATATATTTTGATCCATTTTGATGCATATAAATCCCGAGTTCCGCTTAGCTGGGAAGCGTCTGGGCATGCGTGGTGAGATGGAGTCGGAACCTAAAAAATAAAGGGCATGTTTCACTTAAAATCAATATAACATTAATTACCTTGGTAAAACTAAAGACTTGCAGAATGTGGAAGAATTTTGTATTTAGAATAGAATAGAAACTACTCACTTGTATCCGACGTGTTGAACCTTGAATGGTTCAAAACAGTGGTCCTCATGTTTTCTTTTTCTTTCTCTAATCGAGCCCTCTCGAGCCCAATCAATAGTGTTTCTTTTGCATGAAACCTATGTATGTGACGCTGAAGTGTAGATGAATGTCTCCCCTGTAAAATTAAAAAAAATTATAGATAAGGCCACTTTACCTAGTGTTAAGCTTGCATTCACGTATGCATTTATGCAATTGACGGAAATATTGTCAAATGAAAAGACGATTTTTAAATATTTCATCTGGATGAAAGTTAACGATTTGAGCGTAATCGATGGGATAACGTACCGACGTCAGTTTTCATCGCGAGAAAATATATTATCAGATAATATAAAACCGGGCTTACAGTCAGACACAATATGACCAATGTGCAGTCGAGTTTGAATATCATTAACAAAATGGCCATTGGCCCCACATAAATCAAATAACATATTATTTTTATAAAATTTATTCTAAGTTTAACAACATTTCATAGTATTTTAATTATTAAATTTATGTTAACATTTTTATTGAGGAGAGGATGTAAAAAGGACTCGTTTAAAGGCCTTTTTACAGCAGTCTATTTTAATTTTTTTCCCTAAAAACTCTTTCTAGTATCGGAACCAATTTCTGGAACCTGATAAGGAAGATTGATTTCTATTTGTGAAATAAATTTTAGAATTTAATCATGTGAGAAAAACGTTTTTTGGGCATTTTGTAAATCCACTATTTCTCCAGGGTGGTAGGTTTATTTTAGAAAAGCTTTCCTGATTGCGTTGTTATAAGCAAAGCATGTATTAATTTAGTGCCAATTGAAGGTGAAATAAATTGTTGATTTTACATAGGTTGATATTTATATTCAGTTCAGTGAAGTTGAGCCCGGTGGTGATCCGCCCTGAATTACCATGCATAACATTGCCGTGACCGTGCGACGATGAACCGAGACTAAAGTGGAGAAAAACTTATCTAAACTCTAATGCTGTTTAAGAAAATTCACATAGAAAACTTTTCTTCACATGATAAAATTCTAAAATTTATTACACACATCGAAAAGAATCTCGTTTGTCGGGTACCAATTTTTGCTGCCGATATAACAAAGAATTTTTAAGAAAATGCTAAACTTTTCTATTTGAAATATGCCTATGAAGGTCACGTTTGAAGTTCTCGCCTTAGTAAATGAAGTTCTCACCATAGTAAAAATATCATAAAGGAAATGCCAAATTTTAAATAATATCTGAATGCAGAATATATTTTTTTTAATGTGCGAGGAATTTATGAAGTATCAAAGAAAACTTACACCCTTGGACTTTTCGTTGCTTAGCTACATTCTCGAGTGCATGCATACTTTTGTGCACGATATTAGTCATGCTATAAAATTCAACAAATAGAAAGAATGGCATTTAATATGTACCCTTCTTCATAAAGGAAATTATTAAAAAATCGGCATCCATTGACATATTATTGGAAACGGAAGAATCATGTTAAAAATTGTTATTTACCTTAATTACGGTCCTGCAACCTTCGATTTCACATCTGGACACTTGGGCGTCTTCATCAAAGTGGAAAAACCTTTGAATAAAATCCAAAAGTGGTCGTCCCATGCTTCAGATTCACTATCCGGTATTCACGAGTCTTGTCTTGTCACACACAACCTACTGTTGGAAGCAGGAGCGAACACAATTTGCCTTGGTGTCGTCGACGTTAAGACTGAAGAGGGTAACATGGGAGTCGCACCCAAGATGTCCATCCAACTGAGAATTGGGAGCATCGAGATAGTAACAATAAGTCTTGCAGCTTATAATCTCCTCTGCGGCTACTTCCAATATTGGGGGGGTTATTCGTGGGGAAATCCGACAATTCCCTGTTTTAAGGAGTATTATCCCTCGAGAAACTTCGTTGTATACTTTCCGAGAAGTTAATTTTATTGCCAACCATCCATTTATTCTTAGACCTCTTTCAAAAAGATAGGTACTCTTTACCACTCTGTTAATCTTTTGGGAGAATCCCCAATGTGCGCCTTTTATTATCCACCGAGACCGACCACCAGACCCCAGCGGGGAAATTCCAGCCGGTGGAGGGAGAGGGGCTTAGAAAGGAACAAACCAAACCTGAGGTCTAATCCACTGTCAACGCGAACTCCCACCACTCGAAGATACTTATGCATTGAACGTGAACCTCTCAAGGTGCCGCACCCGGGCGCGGTCCCCAGGCACGGCACCCAGGCGCGGACTAAGAAGGCGACGAGCAGGTGTGTTACTGGATCCCTAATCCAGTTGTGTAACCCCGATGCATGATCAGCTTAGTTTTATCAGTGCGTGTAAGTCGAGTGCAGATTGCGGATACGGCACCCTTTTACATGGCCTAGAGGGATACCAGCGTCATTAACACATGTGTGGGCAATGGGTATGGGAGATATTTGAGTTTTTTCTTAAAGTAAATAATAAGTATCCTAATTAATGCTAATGATTATTAGATGTAATATTCCTCTGTTAGTGACGAAGAGTGACCCGAAATGGTACGAAAAAGCACTTAACCAATGCCAGCCGGCACTAAATAATTTCGGGTAATTTCGTGCCTCTCACGGTCCAAAACTAAACCATTTCGGGTAATTTCGTGCCTCACTCGGTCCGGCACTTTACCATAATGGGTTATTTCGTGCCGACCCGGTCCGGCACGAAACGTATAGTTCCGTACCGGGTCACATCCCTGGGTATCGGCCACTGGTATTGAGGTATTGGTTTGGTATCGAAAAAAGTGGTATGGGTACAAGTAGGCATGTGCGAGTAGTACTTTTTGACCTCGAGTTGAGTATCGAGTTGAGTTGTAAGTACCCGCGAGTATCGAGTCGAGTCAAGTTTGTACATTATTGTACATGAGTAGGGACACCGAGAAATGGTAAATAAAAATCATCAAAAGCAGTGTTTAAAAATGACAAATACGGTAAATAAAATCGTTTTAAAAAGGCGAAAGCTGTGTATGTTGGGAAAAAGGAGTCTTAAAGGAAGGGTTTTTAAAAAATATTATTAATAAAGACTTCATACCAATGTGAACAAACAGTTAATAGTACGTACATTTGAGATCCAATACAGAAGTTATGGCTACCCTATGCAACATAAAACACACAGTAGGCAAAATTAAGTTAAAGGCAAATTAATGAGATAATGGTAATAACAATAACAGAGTGGAGTAGTGGACTGCAGGTAATGAAGTTCGATTCTTAGGCTGTTTAAAATTTTTCTTTCAACCATTGAATGAAAAACTTATCATCCTTCATTTCCAACCTTTGTGTGTGGATACTGGCTTTTTTGTACTTCTATCACTTCAACTAGATTTACAAATGCGTCACTCAAAAATACACTGTAAAGTTAACGTAATGATTCCATGATTTATTTCTGTAATATAAATTTTTTCCAATCATTTCCTTTCGCCTAATTTAATTATTTTTTTACTTATAATTTGGCATGAAATTTCTGATAATCTACTTTTTTTAACTGCCTACCAGCATTACCCTAGGAATACAGCACGGCTGTATTCTTAGGTAGTGTTAAGGATCGAACTCGCGACTGGCAGTACACTAGCCCTCATTTTAACAACTACCCTCTCATAGGCTCACGGGAAATATGGCGAATGTAGGCGACCCGCGTGACTTTCGTCTTTTTCGTCTTAATTTTTTTCTCGCACATCCGGGCCTGTGGAGAAAACTGTCAAGACGAGTATTTTTTATTTTGTATTCCTTGTTTGTGGCACGGAAAAAATCTTCTTCTCATTTCGTGACCCGAGTTACTTAACCTCTCCTTGTTGGTATCTACCATACGTACATTCCATTCGCGGGGCGCATCGTGGTTCTTTGGATCCGACCCGACCAACCTTAATTTATGAGTGGTACATTTGTAAATCTAATTTAAACAACAAAGTATAAAAAAGTGAGTATTCAGATGTAATGGTTTGAAATTGAATATAATAACATTTTCGATGCAGTGACTGAAAGAAAAAATTAAACTGCGATTGGGATCGAACTTCGCACAGTACACTAGCTCTCGTAGTACGCCTGATCCCGGCGAATGTAGGCCACCCGCATGACATCATACGTATTTTTATTTTATTTTTTCCCCCCCCCATGATACCGGGGTAATGGGGGAAAAAGTCATATTCCTTTATTTTGCTTCTAGTTGCACGGGAACGTTTTCATCTAATTACGTGACCTTAGTTACACATCCTCTTCTTGTCAATATCTACCGCACCTACATTCCATTCACGGGGCACTTCGATCGCTAAGCCGTGAAAATTTAAAATCTACGATCCGGATCCGATTTTACTCCGTGTCTTTGGATCCGAATCCGGAACCGAGAAAAATGAAAGATCCGATCCGGCCATCACTAAAGAAAATATTTCATGCTACAAAAATTCGGCACTTGCAAAATATCTCAAATTTCGTTTAAAAAAATCGCGTTTCAAAGAACACACGGTTAATTTCGCGATTAAACCCTAAAGTTGCTTATTTCGTAAATCCTGTCGCAAAAAACGTTTCGCGAAAATGTCATGTCCCTATACATATGTGAAGAGACCCAGTTTTTACTTAAGTCATCACAATTAAAGTTAGCCAGCAATCCGACTTTCAAATTGGCTATCTGACTTTCAAATTCAAACTACCTACCTCATGCATAATTTAACAAACAATCAAATTAATATGGCACGTAGCACAGGCCAAAAGACCTCATGGAAATTTTCCAGTAGCTCTCGAAATAAGAAAATTACCTTCATTTCTAGGATTACTCAAAAATGTGTAAATTAGCTTGCAGTATGGTACCCTAGAGTGTACTTAGGCATAATATGAGGCCTTCATGAGTGACATGCCCTATTAACTTGTAATGAAAGTAAGCCAGGAAGCAAAATATTTTTTCTTAAGGTATACTAATTAGAAGAGCATTCCTCGTATTTCGCATTCCTATCTATTTCTTTTCAGAGCTAAATGATTTCTCAGAAATGTCGTGTATGCCGGAATTAGTCCAACAGTAGAGTGAATTTCATACAAAATGCCTTGTTTGTGCAGTAAATATTTGATAAGCTCACACCTCAAATTTATGATTGGCCGTTAATTACATACATAGTTTTTTAACATATTCTTTTCTTCCTCTTCCAATTATTGACACTATCTCTTCAAAATCGATGATTTCTGCCTAAACATGATAGAACTTAGAATCGTAAAAAGGACCAGTGTCAATCACCCCCATTTGCGTGATACATGAACACCCGCAATCGGCACAGGTTATTTCCGATATCCATTAACGCAAGTTAATAATGTTTGAACAATGAATTTTCATTCACGGAAGGATGAGAGCAGGTATGAATTTTGTATAGAGTCCTTTGATTAAAGATTTCGATTTCTATAGAAATGTATATTTTCTATAATATTCCTTATAAGGAAATATATTTGAACAATAATTTATTATAGATAAGATATGACTAGGAACTTGGCAATTAATGATGTAATTAATAATCCTAAATAAGAAATAAAAAAAATGGAATAGTAAAACTTACAATTTTATACGATACCTATACCATCCATAACACCCTTAATAGGATGCCTACCATCCATTACAAAATTTCCATCACCCGCGAGTTTGAAGACCAATATCTCCAAGATGGCAATGCGATTTTAAATTAGAGTATATCAAAATAAAGCTTGTTTATTTTTACGTTTACTGGTGGTATTAAATTTTTTTAAATTTTTTTTTACTGAAGTACATGTTTAAGAATGGATTTTTATCGAATTTTTTTTTGGTACCTGATGGATCCATCAAATTGGGGCATCGTAAGAACAACACAGATCGAGATATCAAACTTTCCTTTTCACATATTGTAGCTAAGGGCTTTTTTAATAGTCGTACAAAATTTCATACCATTATGTTCATCAATATTTTTGTGATTGATGATCCGGATCCGTGTAACTCGGGTCCACAAAAGTAGAGGACTTGCTGTAATTGCTCGTTTTTAGCATTTAAATTGTAAATACCATAGTAGAAAATATTAATGCAGCACATTGTAAACTAATAATTTTTGTTCACATGAATTCTTTGTAATTCCCCAATTTGAAAATTCTAACAAAAAAGTTCCTCTGCATTCAGCCAGCAACAGTACACAGTTTCAGAGAGCTTTCAGTACTGCTGGAACTTTGGTTGATAAAAAAAATGGATTAGATTCTTACAGAGTGAAAATGTTGCATTTTCTAAACAAAAACTTGTAATCTGTTTTTATTGAATTTTCAATATTATTTAAGAAAAATTAAACTTTGATTTACTTTTGAAATTACCCATTCTTTATATTTGCCTTTGAACATGTCCTTAATTTCAGCGAGCGGGGATTACATGACCATTATTCATTTATTATTTACTTTAAGCAATAAGATTCAGCTTCAATTGGATTTAATTAGAGAATTCACGAGAAAGGAAGCATTACTTAACAATTAACAGATAAAAGAAAGATTTGAATTTAATAAGATTGAGGAGGATTAGGATTAGGGATTAGGATTTGAGATTTGGATTCAAAATTCGGATTTGATAAAAAAACAGGATTCGGATTCAGGATTTGGATTCGATCAAAATTTTGGATTCACCACATCACTACTAAATATTATAAGCATAATAGGTACATAAGTATAATTGTATAACATACATGTAAGTATAATTGAAGGCGATATCTTAGGACACTGCTCCAGTCAAAGTACAAATCTCATATTTTAAAAGCAGCAAAGTCAACGTTGATCAAAATTTTCAATAAATATTATACCTTGGTCCTCAGCAGTCCTTTATAAATATTGTTGACAATCGCTGAACTTGCTCCTAAAACAGCACTGTCTATTGTAGACATCACTGCTGCAGTTACAGCTCCAACACCAAAAAATGTGACAACTCGTGGGACTAAGTATCTAAGAGTCAGAGGCAGAACCAAGGATGCATCCTCTTGACTGATAGGAGCACCTAAAGCAGTCATATTCCAATCTGAAATAGGAAGTAAAAGAAATTGATGTCCATAACCCCATCAGAAGTGCATGGATGGAATTTGAAAGAATCTTCTCCATTGCCATCCACTGAGATGTAAGTAGACATATTAACAAGGACTTCTACATCTTCTGCAAACTGTTAGCTTTCCATGCCCACTATACAATAATTGCCGTCACAATCTGCAAAACATTATCTTTATGACACGTAAGTATTCACCCAAATTATTGAAAAAACACAAAAGGCTCAAAAAACATAAGTATTACAATAACTTTGATGTCATAAAACAGATAGAAAAAGAGAGATATGGGATAAACTGATGAGATTTTCATGGGAAAATATGCTAAAGCTAAGCATAATATATCATATATAAGGGGGCTTTTCATCTCAAATCCGGCAGATTCAGCAAAATCATATCAGTTGACCATCAGTAATTTTCCTAGAAATTACATATGTGAAAGCAGTATTCGTATGATGCATGTGGATATCTTTATTGCAGCACAGAACCTGACCAAAATAAAGTTATAAAGATATATATATATATTTTTGTCTCATTGAAAAGATAAGATTTTCTGCTTCCATTGACACCACTATTTTGCAGTTTGGTTATTAATAAACAAACGGGACTCATTTAACAATAAAAATAGCAATAATGTAATAATTAAAGCAGAAAAGGCCACCTATGATTTTCATTAAATTTTAAAATATGTAGTTAAAATAAATGTAGTAATAACAAACAAAAAAGTAAAATAAGGCATTATTTTTATATTTTTTGCTCCATGATATGTCAAATTCAGGTATGTTCTCAACTCAATTCGTAACTGTACTTGTTCTCATAAATCAGAGTAGCAATGCAATGATTGCAAAATTAAAGTTTCTGTCTACTTAGAATGCATAATGAATACGTGGTACACACAAGAATCATTTATCACATCCAATAACTGAAGGCACATTCAGTTGTACAACAATTTAAAGGGAAGGGAATTTAAGAATAGGAGCAGATGGTTTTTAAAAAAACTGAACCTCGAGACAACAGACTTATTCCATTGATTAATATACTTAACTGCAAAATTTGTGGATTATAAATTAATCCTCTTAGTAGTGCCACCGAATTTTGGTGGTACTAGCAAAAGTTCCAGCATGAATTTAAGTTTTGTAACTCCCTGTGAAAAATTTAAATGATATGAAGTTACTTTTTACATATGGATGTAATGTTTTTTATTTAGCTAAAAATTGGTTAGTTGTTGTTAATGGTATTCAGATGCAATCCATAAAGGATAGTAGTAATTATTACAACAAAAATAGTTTAAACACTAATTTGCTTCTCGAGCCAATATATCGGCTTGTGGCACTTTCCGTCCATGGAGAAAAAACCGATATATCAGCCCGTGGCACTAAGAGAATGCTGAGTATTCTGAAAGAAATTGGAGTATCATACAATGACCGAATAGTTATCCACAGCTTATATAAAAGCCAGGTGGCTGTAATCAAATAAGGACCCAGTACCTAGTAGAGAAGCACGCATAAAGAAAGGAGTGAGACAAAGCTGTGCACTGTCTCCAATATTATTCAAAGTCTAAATGAAAAAGCCACCCAAGAAGTAAAAGATAAGTCTTCAGTAGTGAATCTCCACAGGGAGAAAATTATCATGCCACTATATATTTGCTGACAACATAGGAATCATGGCAGAAATAGTAGGAAATTTAAAGACGACACTAGGAAATATGGAAAGGACAATGGCCATATATCACCTGTTGATCAATAAAACTAAAACTAAGTATAAAATGATAAAAATAATGCAGTAGGGGAAAAGAAGCCATGACCAATGTTAAACTAGGAAAACTAAAACTTGAGGAGGTGAAAGAGATCTGTTACCTGGGAAGCCGAGTAGCAGCGATGGACGCAGTAAAAGAGAAATTGTCAGTAGAATTGCCCAGGCAAAAAGGGCATTTTCCCAAAAGAAGATTAGCTTACAGCTGCTAATACAAGCGTGGAAGTGATGAACCATTTCATTAGACATACATTTGGAGCATGCGACTATATGGCAGTGAAGAATGGGCGATAACAGCAGCAGACAAGTCAAGACTGGAAGCATTTGAAATTTGGTGCTATTGAAGAACGATAAAGATTAAATGGATCAACAAGGTCATAAACAAAGAAGTCTTAAGAGGAGTGGGAGAAAAGAGAAGTCTGCTGAAAACTCTAAAAAGAAGACAAGACAACTTAATAGGCCATATGTTAAGACACGATGGCCTGATGAAGACAATCGTTGAGGGAAAAGAGGGAGTGGGATGAATGGAAAAGGTAGGTCTCATATGAGATATATGGAACAAGTTTTGAAGGATGTAAAAGGGAAGAATTATATTGATATGAAGAGGTTGGCCAATAGGAGAAGCAAGTGGAGGGCTGCGTCAAACCAATCTTAGGATTGTTGACTGATTATGATGATGGTGCAAAATATATCAATGTTGAAATGTAAATTTCTTTTATTTTTTGGGTACATGGTTTCTTGATTTTTCTCTTGATTTCTGAATGTAATTACATGGGCACTATATTTTCTGTTTCATTTTCATTAAAACCTTTTTCATATCTAGCCTGGTATGACAAGATGCTCACTCTGTGAAAATTAAGATAATTCTTAAACAAATAAAAGGAGAGATGATGAGGAAATAAAATTAGTCTTTGCTGTACCATGACACATGCTAAAAGACACATGGGCTACCACTAGATGAAATCAGTATGTATGCACGCACCATTAGTTTCAACAGTAATTCCAGTGGGGCAGAATGAGAAATAACAAATGAAATATTGTAAAGAAAACAGGGAGGGGAATGATGGAGTACAAACAGGTAATTGTGAAAATATTCCAGGGCACTATCAATAAAGAAAATTATGGAAAGATAGAGTACAAAGCACATCTGAAGCTCCTTTTAAAATATAAGTGCAGGAAACAATGGATCCATTTCTCTGGTCAAACTTGGAACTAATCCTTTTCAAGATGTTGAGATGAAGGCCTTAAAATTATAGTCACAATAATCTTTCATTCAGTTATGCAGATGCATATAAATCTGGATAGCTATGATTAAACATGCAGTAAAAAATTATTAACACACCTGCAGTCCTTGCAACTCCACCAATGACTATTGGTGGAACGATCAACATCAGTGGTAGAATGGAAGCCAGTAATGACATTGGCAAGACATTCCTATTAGATTTAAGAGCTAGAGCCCTTTGGTAATAGCCCTTGAAAGCAAAGAAATACACAATTAAAAAATTATAAGCCACTGAAAAATGGGAATGTCATGAAATTATATCTACACATTCTTTCAATATCAATTGGTAATTTCACAACCATCCCAAGACAAAGAGAAACTGCACTAATAACGGTGGCACTAAGTATTGACAGAACAGCCAAAACTTAACATACTAGCTGATTTAAGTCATAAGTCATATATCCATAAAACAATTTGAAGCAGTACAAGTGACATTTTTTTCAAGATTTCCACTGCAACTCCGAGAAGGAAATCTTGGTCAATTTCAATTTTCTTCTAGAACTTGGAACAAGTTTTTGGTGGGGCTCATCCCATTCTCTCACGGGCAAAATGCATTACATATTGTATTTAGCCCAGTAGCAATGAAAATTTGAGTGAAAGCAATGAGTAGTGAATCATAAATAATCCAGTGACCTTTTCCCCAGACCTCCTCAGTAATACCAGCAATAATGTGACACAAGGATTTGGATACTTTTTACATGCTAATTATACAATGTACACATCAAGAAAAAAGAGAGATGTCAAAGGAGTTTTAAATAGGTGATTACCATAGTTTCCAGTTTTTAGGATCCAACCTAGTTTTGGCTGTGCACATCAGACAGACAGCAAAAGACCAAATAAAACATAGATTGATTTTCCATAGATTTCTCCAGTAAAAAAACCTCATCTTATAAGCCACAAAATATGCTTTTGTTTCATATGCTCTATGACTTTATGGCACATTTACAATAGGCATAGTTTTACGCATCTCAAAAAAGTGATGTAAAATATTAGTAAAAACTAACGCGGCACCATTCTCACCTGCCAAGGTATTCCACCAAGAAGAGGAATGAGAATCCCATCAATATAACTCCCAGCCTGCTCAATGGGTACATGACCCAGCCAGTCTGTTAATGATCCTCCTAGGCCACTGTGTGAAACAGCCTCATTTGTCAGAACAAATGAAAGGCTTAAAAACTGAAAATAAAGAAAACAGTTATCTTGAAATTATGGTGACATAACTTTACAATTTTCATGTTGTAACATCACAAAGCATAATTGGAATTTCCTATTCTTTTGGTGAACAAATTCTTTTGATCTCAGAAGAAGATGAGGCTAAAAAAGAGGAAAGGAGGAATAGTGAGCATAAATGCTACTGAAAAAAGTGCAAGGTGTGATGATAAAAATAACATAAAAGATAAATACTGTAGGAGCACACATTTGGTGCCTTGAAATGGTAATGGACAACTGTGGAGTGTCAGTTATCTACCACTAATGTCAGGCTGTGATGGAATATCCCGAGCCTGGTATGCATCTTACATATCATCCTTTCTTAAATTATTTTATTCTTCAGGTCAGCATATTGCCTACCACCCATCATCCCATCTATAATTTCCATTACTTTCCTCCCTCATCCTGGCAGTACCTGTTCCCGAGTGATGAGGCTTCAAAAAGGCAGGTAATAGCATCACTTTAGAGATGACTGAATTTAAAATTGCAGTTTTGACCTTTTGGGGTTGTTGAGTATTCAGTTATTACATAATAGAAAGAATTTCTTTTGAAAATTTCAAATGTAACCAGACTTTTACAAGAATATCTCAACAAAATGTTCAAGAAAGACAATAGTTTTTATTTGCTTCAATTATATTCATCATGACTGCCTTTCTACTTGTCTTATTTATTTTCAAATTTGAATTCAAGGTAAGGATGTGGTTTTCAGTAGAAAAGGCTCTTTCTTGTCACAATATTAACCTGTCAATCCCTAAATTACAAGGAATTTGCACTCTCTGGAAGGTTTAGTTACTTTCCACATGCCACTGAGGTTAATTTCAAATGCAATTTAATCTCTTCTAGATCTAAAACTAAAGAATCATATATAACTTACCATACCAATGAATATGATAAAAATTTGTAGGACATCTGTGTATGCAACAGATAGCATTCCACCGCACAAGGTATAAATCATCCCCACTGCAGAGCTCACAAGAATTGAAGTCCCCCTGTCCAGCCCAATTGTCACCTTTAGAGTTGATCCTGATGACATACAGACAAACTATATTAAGAATAGGGATGTGTCGATTCTCGATACCTATTCTCGATACCACCAATTAGAGGTGGTATTATTTGTTTGCGGTGGTTCAGGGAAGTTTGCACAATGGCCTCCACCGGTTGGGAATGTATGAAATTTATTCATCTGAAGAGTAGGTTACACAACCTTCTACAAAACGATGGTGGTGCCATGGGTGTGGGAAAAAGAGTGTATTGGTGCGAGGGTCATTTGTTTGAAAAAAATTTGGAGGTACTTGGAAACCTTAGTGTTTTGAAATGTTTTCTGTGTCCTTGCACATGTCTATTGGAATTGGAAGAAATATTTTTGGTGCCCCCTCCCCTTATACCCATCCCATTCTTCCCTTTGCACTGAGTCTTGTTGCCTGTACATCCATACACAATTGAAGGGGTTGGGGCAATCAGCTCGCGATGATGGTTGCAGAGTTAAAAGGAAATTTGGAAAGGAATGGTCACATAATGGCATACAAGATTTATAGAGGTTATCATTGAGGAGTGAACATTTTTGTGGCAAGGTTTTGGAGCAGGAGTGGACCAGAGGACTTTCAATATTAGATAGCATGTATCGGTGTCTTAACCTAAATTTCATAAGCATTTCATATGCAGAGAGAAGGAAATGGCTATTTTATAAATAGAGAAATGTGTCCCACTCTATTTATCCTATATGTTTTTGTACTTTTTTCTACACCATATTTTCATTATACGTTGTCTCCCACTCTCAAAAACCACGTTTTTGCATTTTTCTCTGCACCACAAACTGCTAAAAATCCAAAACTACTACCAAATCATACAGACAGGGAATCCACACTCAACGCACCAAACCTCACTCTTTTACCTCCAAACTTGGGAGGGAACAAAACAAAATGGATACAGAATGACTGACTGACTGACACTCTACAAAATTAATATATATAGATTTACATTTTGGTTTTGTAAAATTGTATTTTTAGGTTTCATGGAACATTTAAAATAATGTATAGGAAAACTAGGCAAAAATAGATATACATGTATAGTTCAATGGGAACGGTATCGAGAATCGATAAATTTTGGTATCGACTCTGTTAAAGGTTTCCCTTTCAATAACTCCTCATTCTCTGAGTTAAATCTCCATTTATTTTCTCAAGAGTCAATAACTACTCATTGTCGTAATATTCAAATCTCCCTCCCTTAGTAACATCGACTCAGAAGACAAATGAATATCGAATAGCACAAGAACTCTTGAAATGCTATGACGTATACCAACACTCCCCCTCATTTCAAGATTTTCGACAAAGACAATACATAAGACAAAAATGAACAAACCCATAGATACCCTTACAGCTACCCAAAACATGTTCCAAAAAGTAAAGTTATTAGCAGTAAGTAACACAAAACATATCCGCAGTAAATAAACCACAACAACAAGCAAAAACACTTTTTTTTTCAACCACAGTAAATTAAAATACTAATTAACACACTTATGACAACCCTAGCATGTCACAAAACCTTTGTGTGCTATCAGCTGGCAATGCCTTGGTAAATAAATCTGCCACATTATCTTTTGTGGAAACATATCTAAATTGAGCAAAATTATCTCTTACAGATTCTTGAAGAATATATGATTCCACAGCACAATGTCTAGTTCTGTCAGACATCCTCTCACCCTTAGATATTTCAATGGCACCTTGATTATCAGCACATATTACATAAGGTTTAGGAAAATAGTGACTTTGGCCAATATCTGAAAGGAAAACATCCAGCCATCTGATTTCACTTAACACGTCTACCATTGATAAAACCTCGGATTCATTATTGTGCAAAGAAAGCCTCCTTTGGGCAACACTTTTCCATATGACAGCGGCTCCCGCCATAACAATAACATATCCTGTTATAGACTTTCCATCACACTTATCTTTAGCCCAACTGGCATCCACATACACCTTAATTGATTGGTCATCATTTGAGTAACACAAAGACAAGTCTTTAGTTTGTTTCAAATATCTTAAGAGATGTTTCACTCCTTTCCAATCACATAGAGTAGGACTCTCATTTTTCTGACTGAGTTTACACACAGAAAAAATAATATCTGGGCGGGTGGAATTGGCAATGTAACGTAGACTACCCACAGCACTTCTATAACATGCAACATCACAAGGTTCAGTCTTACATATTTTTGGTTCACTAGGGACATTGGTTGGAACAGGTAAAGGGGTTCTCAGTCCCTTGCAATCAGTCATTCCATATTCCGACAACACAAATTCAATATAACTTGATTGATTAATTTTTACATTACCATGGCAATCCTTAAAAAATTTTATGGACAAAAAATTGGATGGAAAACCCAGATCCCTCACTTCCAATTTCATTGACAACCTTTTAATAAGTGATACTACCAAATCTGATTGACCCCAGATTCCCAAATCATCCACATATACAGTGACAAATAGTTTCTTATTACGGTACACATACAAACATTGATCACTAATAGATCTATGCAGACTCAAATCAGTCAATATTTTGTGTAAATGGTTATTCCAGTCTCTTCCTGCTTGCTTTAACCCATACATGCTTTTGTTCAGCTTACACACATACATAGGATACTCATCACTTACAAAACCTTCAGGTTGTTTAACATACACATCCTCCTTAATTTCACTATTAAGATAAGCTGACTTAACGTCTACATGATGGCAACCCCAATTATTAATGATTGCTTGAGCGATCATCAAACGTATAACTTTTCTTTTTACAACTGGACTAAATGACTCTCCGTAATCCAATCCCTGTACTTGATTATAACCCTGAGCTACAAGTCGGGCCTTAAGTTTGACAATATTTCCATCTTGATCCCTTTTAACTTTAAATACCCACTTGGTTCCAATTAATTTACAATTTTCAGGCTTCTTAACCAGATCCCACGTTTTATTCCCCCTTAAGGTGGACATTTCCTCTTCCATAGCTTTAACCCATTCATTTTTATGACTACTCTTTAGTGCTTCCTCTACAGTCTTTGGTTCGCATAACTCACAACTACTGTTGAAGACAGCTGAGTGGCAACTATGGCAAACTTCCTTCAGCTTTCTAATTCTCCTAGATCTGCGCAACATAGGTGGCTCAATAACCTCATCATCAGGAGCATCACTTGTTTCACCTGCTCCCCCTTGACTCTGAACATCTGATGTTTCATCACATGTTTCACCTGCTCCCCCTTGACTCTGAACATCTGACAAATTCTCTTCCAGATGCACCACATCAATACTACTGGCATGAAATATATTATCACCATCTATGTCACTATCATCATTACCGGACTCAGAAGTTGTTTCAGAACCATGGTTGTCCATACTCTCATCATCTGATACCTTAATGGTGACAGGTGTCTCCATGATGTTAACATCTGATTTGTCTCTAGCTCTCTCTTTCATTGGAAAAATCTTCTCCTCAAACTTAACATCTCTGGAGTGTACTACACAATTATCAATCATGTTCCATAAACGATAACCTCTTTTATCTTTAGGGTAACCAAGCATAATACACCTATCTGCCCTAGGTTCCATCTTTCTGCCTTTCTCAGTTTCCTTAAATGCCCATGCTTCACAGCCAAACACTTTCAATCTTTGTATCTCCTTTTCGCTCAACCCTTTCTTAAACCACAGTTCACAAGGTGTCTTGCCATTTAAAGCTGTAGATATGCACCTATTTTTAATAAAGCACGCAGTGTCTATAGCTTCCCCCCAAAAAAAAGCTGGCATGTGCGCTTGAAGAAGCATACATCTAGCAAGAGTTAACAGTTGTTGATTCAGCCTTTCTGCTAATCCCATCTGTTGATGTGCACCCACCATAGAAAATCTGTGCAACACCCCATTTTTCCTGAAAAAAGATTGAAATTTCTCATTTTTATATTCTTTCCCATTATCTGACTGAAAAAACTTAATCCTTTTTCCTTGCATATTCTCAACTCTGTTTTTATACTCCAAAAAACTGTCAAATACATCACTTTTCCTTTTCAAAACATAAACCTCGCTATACCTTGAGTAATCATCAGTGAAAGTACAAAAATAATTAGCACCACCCTTGCTCTCAGGCTTCACATAACATACATCAGAATGAACTAACTCAAGTAACTCTGATGATTTATTCTCTCTATTTGGATATGGAAGCCGTTTTGCCTTACCCTGATGGCATACCTCACAGTTCACAACTACCCCTTTAGGTATGAACTCACATTCAGGAATGTTATTAGCATGCCCGAAACGTTGATGCCAGATGTCTCGGGTTACCGCCTTGAATGCTGTTGCTTCTTCCGTCCATGGCTGGTTTGTCAGTAGTGGATTAGATGAAGAACTCTGTTCATTGCCCTCAACATTGTGCATCTCGTACCAATCGCAGTCCACAGCATACATCTCATCCTCCACAATTCTAGCGCAAAGCATCTCTTCATCACCATTCAGTTTATCATATCCCCGGAACAGTCCATTGTCGATATTAAATTTGAATCCTGATTTCTCAAGCTGACGCACAGACAAAAGATTGTCACTCATTTCTGGTACCCATAAAACACGCTGCAGCTCAAGAGTCCATCCACCACAGCTGTCGCTAATTTTCATCGTAACAGTTCCATGACCCTTTACTGCACATGGCTCCTCCTTCTTAGCCACCTTCACACTCCCGCCTGCATCATCACAGAAGTTATCTAACAAATCGCGATGGGGAGTCATGTGAGCATTGCATCCACTATCTAGAAACCAACGGTTAGGGTCGCTTCGCTCATGTTTCTCATCACTGTTTGAAACCATCTTCTTAGATTTTCCTACACAGGCTCTATATTTAACCCTCACCATTCCGCAACCAAGATCTTTCACAGCTTCAACTGTTTCCTCATCTCGCTCAACTCTGTCTTCTCTCTCTATAATTGCCTCATTGCTCTTGAAGTTTTTCTGCACCTGCCCTCCAGTTTGGCCCTTCTGGAAGCTGGCCCTTTTCCCCTTTGGACATAAGACACTGGTATGGCCTTCCCCTCCACAAGAATAGCAAATAACTGTCCCCTTTGCTTTTGCTTCCACATTCTTAGGACAGTCCCGTACTTTGTGCCCAAGTTGATTACACAGAAAGCAAGAAACATTTGTTTGCTCTCCGACCCTTCTCATCGTAGTCCTTGACAGCAAGCCCCTCAACTCTTCTTCTCGCCTCGTTCTCTCAACAGTGTCTCTCTGCTGTCTCTGCTCCTCAATCAACAATTTATTCTTGACATTCTCAGTTGTCATGGTTTCTTGATTCAACTCCATTACATGAATGATGGACTTGTACCGCTCCTCTTTTAATCCCCTCAGTAAGAAACCTGCTACAAAACTATCATCCAACCGAGTCCCTTGTTGACTAATCAAATCACACAAGTTTTCCACCTTGGAGATGTAGTTCATCATTGACTCACTCGACGGTTTGGACAGAGTGCACAGTTGTTCCAAAGAGTTAATGAATTGCACTGGACTCCTCTTACAGTGAATATTCCGCAGTCTCTCCCAAGCAGCCTTCGCACTCGTACATTTACTCACGTCGTTGAGGTAGCAGTCACTCACATACTGGGTCAAATACGCTAGAGCATCGTTGTTTCTGTTCTTCTGTTTCACGGAAAGTTTGTCCAAATCGAAATCTTCGAAACCGGGATCTATGCATTCCCATAATCTCCTCTTTGTCAGGAAAGCCTTCATTCTTGTACTCCATTGCACCCAATTTTTGACGCTTAGTCTCTCCATTCCATCCGACATTTTGACGTTCAGGATACACTCTCAGCAAAAAAAATAACTCCAAAACGATAACCTCTCAATATTATCACTCAAATCTCAAGTTTTGGCACACGTATCCTGGGCCCATAACCTGTTAAAGGTTTCCCTTTCAATAACTCCTCATTCTCTGAGTTAAATCTCCATTTATTTTCTCAAGAGTCAATAACTACTCATTGTCGTAATATTCAAATCTCCCTCCCTTAGTAACATCGACTCAGAAGACAAATGAATATCGAATAGCACAAGAACTCTTGAAATGCTATGACGTATACCAACAGACTCATCTCTAATTAAGGACCATGAAGAATTCAATTTAGTAGCAAATTAAGTGGTAGAATCTTTTAATTTCACCTACTCCGTGACACTTTAACTTTTATTACATAGGCATAAGGACAAATCTTAAAAGTCAAAACATTAAAAGTAGATCAACATCAGAATATCATTTTGTATTCTGACTGAATACAAAATGCATTCTTTGTTATACCCTGATGTATATTTTATGCGTTCATGACCTTACCAAGCACAGACAAAACTGCACCAATCCAAAATAAGTCTCCTATTATGTGTGGAATTACACAGAGACCACCCATCACATGACCAAAATTTTCTTGAAGAGGGTCAAACACAGTCAAGTAGCCATTCCTCCTCATAGTCTTAGCAAACGTCAGCCCATCTAGAAATTAAGGAATTGGCATAGGATTAAAACTTTTAAAAGTCCTTGCATCATAATTTTTTTGGATAAAACATCTTGACAGAGAAATTATAATAAGAATGCAAAGAAAAAGAACCAAAACTTCATCAGCATAAGACAGATCAATATGCAAAACTATATAATAGATAATAGAGTTTCTTACTAATTACCATCCCGGATATGTAGGCAAATGGAACAGGGCACCACAGTATCCCACGCTTAAAGGTTTCCTCAGCAGTTCCAGAAAGAAAAGCACCTCCAATTTGGGTGGCTATCCAAATGAGTAAATAAAAATATGTTTGTTTAGTTGTTAATAGGCTGAATATACAAGTAAAGACAAGTTAGAAAATTCAATAGTAATGGTTGCAACAGTGGAAATTTTAGATAGAGGGTTAACTGTCATTTACATTCAGAAAAGGCTTATTCTGAATACTTTTTCACTTTTCACATAATGAAAATATAGATAATTCCATACAGGATACCACCCTCACCAATAATTCTTGCAAACTTCTTGGGCTTAGTTAAATGTTAGGCAACCCACTGTCTATGATTCAATAGCAAAGAGAGCTATTAAAATGCTGGCAGCAGATTCTCCAACTCAGTGGATAGCCCAAGAAGACTTCATCACAAAATGGAAAAAGCCAGGAGCCACAGGGTGATACGAACTATACCATACCATAATAGATGTCTCCAAAAGTACTACCACTGCTGCTGGAAGTGCAGAAAATCATCTAGCACTGGCTAATGATTGGTTTAGAGTTAATGGCTTTGTACTTAACAGGGAAAAAATTCAAAAGCTAATCTGTAGCCTGAAGCCATGTTGATACACCAGTTCCCGCCAGATCACCGAAGTTAAGCAACTTTGTGCCTGGACGGAGGTTGGATGGGTTGCCCTCCTCCATACCTCTACTGCAGTGCTCTTGTCCCCAGTGGCGGGCAGGTTAAATGTGGATTGGCACAATAGATCTAAAGAAGGCTCCAGAAGGCCCCCACCCACCCCTCCAATTTACATTTTTTTAACTGACCTGCTAACTAATGCTTAGTTAATATTCATCTACGCAGTTGATTTTTTCAGCTCTCGCCTCCCCTCCACTAAAAATTCAACTTCAAGACATTCCCATGCTTCCTTCATCATTTCCTCTTTGTATTGGTTAAAACAACACCAGAGATAATAGAGAGCCACTCCTCACTCTTCTGCCTATCATTTTCCATCCAAACCTCTCATTTGCTGCCATAATTAGTGCCACCTGAGCAATAATTTTAAGTTTCCTTTCCCTTCAGTCAACTCCTTTTTTACAGCAATATTTCCAGTGCATTTCACAGACAGTTGAATGCCTTTTTGACACCCACAAAACTAACAAATATATGCTGATTAAATTCTACATACCTATTCACCAATATTCCTATTAACCTTAGAAGTCCTAGAGCTATACTGATTTTCCACTGATTTATCCTTTGCCCTGTCTAATCACTTATACTCAAAGGACTACCTTGGCCACAGGCAAAATTTATAAATGTCAACTGATTGCCAATTGTTCATTGTACGTTTCTGATTTCCTGGATGGGAATTAATACTGCTTTTATAATCTGTTCATTCTCCTGCCTCATTAATGCTCCAAACAAGTTCAAATTATATGCACTCCCCCTTTTTCTCTTAACACTCAAAAATAAAATTGAATGCCCACATACTATTTGGGAGGGAAATGGTTGCAGCAGCAGAAAAGTTCAAAGGTCAAACAAGTTACTGAAAGAGGTATTTACTTATGAAAAGAGTACTGATAATTTGGTGATTGAGTAGGAATACAAAGGAAAGACCAGTGAAAAACTAAAATGGAACGTGGCACTGTATGGTATGGAAACATGAACTTCGAGGAAGGAGGATGAAAATAAACTTTTGAAATGTTGGTATCAAGATGAATGGAAAAAGTAAGGCAAGGAGGGTGGAGAGGAGGGCAAATGAGGAAGTAATTTTTATGGAAGGGAATGAATGGAGGCTCATTGAGGAAATTAGGAGAAGGCAGAGGGAGTTGCGCTTTTGAGCGCAATTCCCTCTGCCTTCTCCTAATTCAAGCAAGCAAAAGCAAGAGTGACGAAGAAGCTAAAAATTAAGAAAAACTAAAACTAAAAACTCTAGGGAAAAAAGTTGTATTAAAAATTATTATTTGTTTGGATAGACAAACACACACAGAAAGGTGGAAACTAATCATAAATACATGTAGAAGTAAAAATGCAGATATAACATCATCAATATCTGTAAAGCAATGTAAAGAATACTTTTGAGATCTGTCAAACAAAAATAGATAAGCATTGAGCACAGAGAGTTTGGGCCATCATCATAAGTCAGCAATCCTAAGATTAGTTGATGCTCTCCACTTGATTCTACTATCGGCTATCCTCTTTTAATTTACATAATTCTTCTTTTTCACGTCTTTCACAACTTGCACCACATATCTCATTTGAGGCCTTCCTTTTCCATTCTTCCCATTAACTTGTCCCTCAATGACTGTATTCATCAGGGACATTTTGAATGCTTCCAGTCTTAATTTCTCTGATGCTCTTATCGCGCATGCCTCACTACTAGGGATGGGTCGGTTCCATTTTTTTTTTTGTTCCGGTTCGGTTCTTAACTTCGGTTCCGATTCTTAATTTACCACTCACTTTGCATTGCTCAGTGGTAAGATAAGATAATCAATAATCATTTTCACAGACATACTGCTTGAAAAAGAATACCTACTTCATTATTTTTTCTGTTATGTATACTATATTATGATATAATTTACGAAAATGATATAAGGACACGCACCTCCAAAGGACGTGGACGTAACATATACCTATCAATCAAAATATCCTTATTACGGCGGTATTTCATCACTTAATAGAATTGGATGTAATAAAAGAAATCATATAGCCATTTTAACGACTGAATTAGAATAATTCACGGCAACTTTGAAGCAACTAAGTACACTATTTCACCAGGTTTTAATGTGAAGCCTCCACTTTCAGAGTGTGAGCAGGTACCAAACTGGTTTTCGCGCCAATTATTTCGGTACCGATTATTTTTGGCCTCAGTTCCAGTTCCGGTTCTAAGCTCAAGAACCGGTGGAACCGAGAACCGAAGAACCGAACCGACCCATCCCTACTCACTACCATTATGAAATATGCACCCGGCGTAAGTTTCAATGAAGTGTTTCCTTACTTCCACACTTGTATTTCCAGCCCTAAGTAGATTCTCTCTTTGGTAGACAACCTCTTCACCAGGGCTATTCTACTGACTATTTATTTCTCACTTCTTCCATTGCAAGCTACTCAACTTCCCAGATTATAATACTCTTTTACCTGCTGAAGCTTTTGTTTACCTAGTTTAACATTGGTCTTATCCTCCTCTCTCCTACTGCACACCAATATCTTTTTTTTTTCATTTTCTTAATTTTTTTGTCTCCTCGGGATTCTGGAGATTTTCCAGGATATAGCTGAAGCATGTAATTGGGATCAGCAAATGGCTCGATGGCTCGGGTTGGATGGATCAGCCAATGGCTTGGGTCCTTTTAATGGCCACATCCTCAGATGAGACATGGAATAGAGACAATCCACATATCGCACATCAAATTAAAAACTGGTGAAAGGTGAAGGTTAAAGACCCACTAGGGATGAAGACTTCAAGAGTATACTGCATCCCATATGAGTGAGGAGGCATATCTTGGTGAAATAGGAAGGACCGTTGATACCAGGCTGAAGAAACATGAATGCTATATCCGGATGAGAAAAGCTGACAAGTCAGCAGTAGCCTCCTCCATGGCCACAAAGTTAATCTTGACAAAACAAGAATCGGTAATTTGCTGAACCACTGACTGTGCAAGTGAAGTGCAGGAAAATTGGACCAATCAGGTAATGCCAAGCCTTTCAACCTAGGATACATAAAAGGACCAATCTGGTTTGAATGTCACTCATCACCCCAAGGATGACAGGAGAGTGAGCTGTCAAATAATTTGTCAGAGAGCCACTAATCCATGTAGACTAATTAAAGACTTAGTTAGTTATTGAGGGGAGGCGTCCAACAGCTGAGTCATTTGTGCCATTTAGGATAGGTGGGTAATTGGGTAATGTAGGACGATTTCAGGTAATGGAGAAAGGATGGAGAGAAAATCATCATTGGCATTTAGCCTACTCTTAATGACAGGCACTACGGAGATTATAAATTAATGTCCCATCCGACGGACAGAGTATTGAACCTGAAATTCCCTCCACTAGGCACTCAAGTAGGGACCGATTTGCCACATAAAAACCTGCCACTGCCAGGAATCGAACCAGGGCACTGGGGATGGGAGGCCAGTACTCTAGCCACCACACCAACCCAATCCCCTTAAAAACTTGTATCCACTTAATTCACCAGAAAATCATGAAATCATTCACATAGTATCTTTCACTTTTCAGCATCAAAAACCATGAAACATTCTCTTGTGTAGCAAAAAACTTATCTTAAGAGTATTATCTTATTATTCTCCAATTTTTACCATAGCTACATGGGTAACAGATAAATAAGTATGCTTATATTTGATTGATGCCCTCCATTTAATGGCTACACCTTCAGACTAGTTCTTGTAACCTGCAATGAATTCTCAAGTATTAGCCACACATACACCAGCTGTCACACATGCTTTTAACAGGAAAATACACAATGTATATATGTATTCGTGAATGTGGGGAAATATCTTATGAAATTAATGGAAAACTACCCCCTACATGGATCTCTATGTGCATATTCTTCAGATTTTGTCATGGTTCCTAATGAATAATCCATTCCACAGTGAGAGGTACAGTAGGGTTTAGAAAATAAAACATTTTAATGATTATAACGGCTTTCTGAAGCATATTGGAATCCTTAACCTCAATTTTAGGGAGTTAGAGCACCATCCAAACCTTACCAAGCATAAAATTCCTATGACACAAAAAACAATGGAGAAGTCTTTTATACTCTATAACAAATTTAAGTGAAAATAGAAATTATTGAAAAATAGCCATTAAGAAAGAAATATCCTAATCAGAACTTACCTGCAAGAGTAGCAATGGCAACAGGCAAGCCTAATCGACGCCCAGCAAGATACAATTCTTCACTTCCAGAAGTTTCATGCAATGATTTTCCCTTATACTGTCGCCATGATGCCCAAGCACCAATCAATAACATGGTCATGTAAAGACATACAATGGCACTGGCTCCTACATAATCTACATCTTCTATGCTTGCAGGGGGCATCCTTTCTCCAATTAGAGTAGCATTCATCTTGGGTCAAAGAGTTGAACAAAGCCAAGCAGAATATTCTTCACCATCTATAACAAAAAATGCTGAGTTAATCAAAAATACATATCCAATTCACAACCAACTGGTTAAAAGATGGTTTCAACACATTCTGAGGCTATAATTCCCCATGCTTTTAAACATAAATATTAAGTAATCTCATGAATCCCCATGGGGGACTCAGGAATTTTTGCCTATAGGCAAAAAGAGGAAGGCAAAATTTCACCACTGATCAATGTCATCTACTGGTAAACTTTTATTACTTTTTTCTGTAACTACAGCAGGTAGGATTCTGAATACGTGTAATGCAGGTGTACCATGATGAATTGTACAAAGTACCTACAGCTATTTTACCTATAGGTAATATATCATAATCACGTATATGATTTACTAAGTGATTTCAGTACACCCATTTAGGCCCTTCAACATTAGCATTCACATTTTTTTCTAGAAGCTTAGTAAAAAAAAATAAGCACAGCCAATTCTCCAATGATTATAGTGTCCAACAACATTTTTAATCTTCCCATGTACATCCCATCTCATTGCAATGAGATTTGGCACTCGTCATGTCCATCTTAATAGTTGGCAAGGAGCCCATGGGCTCCTAATAAAAATTCCTGAAGAACAAATATGCTTGAAAACGGCTAAAAAAAACGCATAGCATTGTCTATAAGTGCCTAGGTACATGACATACATACAAGAAAAAAAAATATTTTTTTCTCAATTCACAGAAACTATCCCTAATGTGAATAGCATCGATAACATGGTCGTTTATTTTAGTGCATGATAGGTTGTAATTAACAGAGCCGAAATAATATGCCTACTTTATTGGGCCTGTTTCATGCCGGAAGATAAACCTCGAAAAGACAATAGATAAGCAGTCATATATATGATGAGAAATGATCTCAAGTTTTGCCGGCGTAGTATGCTGGTAGTGAGGGCTGTTCGGGTGCTCCACCGGGTCAATTATTCCGATGTTTCGAAGAACGGCTCGTTCTCCGAAACATCGGCGGCAATGGAAGAAATGACCCGTTGGAGCACCCGAACAGCCTTCGCTACAAGCATATTTGATATTTATGGCACGGGAACACTCGTCCCAGAAATTTCATCATGTCTCATATCTGTCCGAAATTTTTGTACTACTCGTGACCGAAATAAATAAGTTAAATACTAACATAATTAATAAATGCAATGAGGAAGTAGAGCAGCGGCGAAACGCGGAGTCCTAATTCCTGATACGAGCAACAATGCAACTAGTTGGGTCGAGTTATTTGACGTTCAGAATAGCACTTTCGCGCGGTCGCGCAACCAAACAATATATTCTGACTTTCGTTTGCTATGCCAGTTTTCATAATTGGTAATAGGGGCTGTGTAGATAATTGGGGTAGAAAAAAGAGGCCATAGCAGTACTTCTGGCTTATAACGCCGTCGCTATTCCATTCAGAATAGCACACCACAACTAAAAAGAGCTTTAAAAGATCACGATGTCAACGTCACCGCCACGGTAAGGCGTAAAACTTGTACTGTAACTTCCTTATTGGGGGAAAGATTATTGTTTATGAACGTAATTAATGCAACCTACCAGATAAGAATTCCTCGCGGGTTCGGCGACTCCCGCCCGGGCAGACACGAGGAGCAGCAGATGCCGCAAGGAAGAGGTGAGGCAAACAACACAACTTGATCCTCCGAATAACCTTGATTCGATGGTTTCTCTCACTCAGCGTAACAAGCGTCTACCGAGTCACCAGGAAAATTTCTCACTCAACATTTCCTCACTATATTCATTCATTCTCTCATGACATCACTGGAGAGGTTTTCCCCGCCCAGGTTTCTCGAAAGTTAAGCTTTTCCTTTTGCCGCGTATGGTAGGCCATTTCCGCAAACGTGACGTTAAAGCTAAATTTCTTTGAATATAAAAATTATGAAATGTAATATTATCAATTGAAAAATAAAAATTGATTCCCAGGTGACATATCTAGACATTGTCCACAATTTCATCGTTCGATATTTAAACCCACGTCATAGGCAGGCAATGCCATTTCCCCTTCAGATCATGCGTTTCAAACAATAGTGTGTTTTTATTTGTTTCAATGATGACGCTCTTCCACCACGAACAAACTTCGCGATTAGAATGTTTTCAAGTCTGTTGCCGCACTCAGGCGCTTTAGACCGGGAGGAAAGGTAAAAGGGTGGGAACGGAACGGAAAGGGTGGAGAAAATCCCGGCGTCGGTATTAGCCTGCTCTTAACGAAAAGGCACCAAAGGGCCAGGTTGAACGTCCCATCCGACGGACAGTGTACTGAACTCGAATATTCTCCTCAATATCTCAAGCAGGGGCCGGTTTAATGAAATCCCCATGAAGAATATCTTCCACTGCCAGGATTCGAACCGGGGCCCTCCCGGTGAGTAGCTAATACTCAAACCGCTACACCATCCAGAACCATTAGCCTCCTCCATGCCAGGCCATCGACATGCTACATGCCATTTGGCAACATTGCATCAGCTGACGTTAGTGGTAGGACCCCGACACAGCGTTACCATTTCCTCGTCATAGCCTGCTATGAAGGGGAATGCCGTTACCTCAAACGTACCGTTCATTTTCCTCGCATATAACGCATTCATAATTCACTACTTTGAAGCATCGAATTGATATAATTTTGAGAATAGAAATGACTTAATTTCAGAAATATAGGCAAGAGACACTCACAGAAATCAGTAGGGTAGTAATTTTACATGTAAATCGAAAGTTTTTCCATAACTCCTTACCGTTGGAGAAGAGGAGAGCAATGTCATCCTCACACGTGACAAATCCCACGTCCGAAGTGGCAGTTAGTTCAACTTTTGCATTCACAAAAATAAGTGATTGAAGGGGTCAAGGACTTTCTCGTGATTATTCGCCGAGACTTGGGTGGGACGATGACAAGCGGGCACGATGACCACGGTAGTCGACCTTGAAAGTAGGTATACACTCCTTCACTGCCTCGAAGCTGCTTTCTGACCCACATGACCGTTTAACTTCCTTTCCCCAACGTTTTACAATCCCATCGTTCTCTCTAGTCTGTTCTCAACCAATTTACCTCCCTCTTGTCTCACCGGTTTCCCGCGCCTCCTAACCTCTTCCTGTCCTAACCAATCAATAAGGAATAAGAGTAATGGCGTCGGTGGCATAAACGTGAATCGTTCCGCAAGTGTAACACTAGGACATTTTGCACTGAAATACTTGGTTAGCCAATACCTCTTCGGATCAGGATGCGAACACGAATGTCGAGGAGAGGCACTGTACAAAGTGCCATATTCATCACCGGCCGACAACCTTTCTATACGTATTTGTGCCTCACAAATATTCAAAATTTTTTTCAGAGCTATAATATATATTTTTTGGGATAAGGATAAATTTCAAGTAATACTAGGTAATGAAAGGTAACAATATTAAATTTTATCTTGAAGTGCATTTACGACAGTGTTGAGCGTTGCACTATATGGGGCGGAAACGTGGGCTTTGCGAAAAGAAGATGAAAATAGACTTAGGGCTTTTGAAATGTGGGTGTGGAGAAGGATGGAGAAGATAAAGTGGGTCGAAAGGAAGACGAACGATGAAGTGCTAGAATTGGTAGGAGAGGAAAGAAATTTGATAGATGAAATTAGGAGAAGGCAGAAGGTGTGGATGGAAAAGGTAATAAAAGGGGATTGTGTTTTGAAGGAGGTGATTGAGGGAAGAGCGTTGGGTAAGCAGGGAAGAGGGAGAAGAAGAACGGGTAGCTTGGATGGAATGGAAGGTGGCAGGAGGTATGAGGGGCTGAAGAGGGACATCGTGTGAAATTTAGGGGGTGGGAAGAATTAAATGTCCATTTAAACCTACCGTCACCGGTAGAATACTTATAATAATAATAATCCCTTCACACGGCATGCCGTGTATTCCACAGCACGGATCCCCAGATGTTCCTCGTGAAGAACCACGGGAGTCCATATGGAGCCTTTCACGGCGCTGGTATATTGAAGGTGCTTGTCTTCCGGGAAACTGTTGTCTGTACAAAGAGACAAGGGCGGTAGTGCACTCGGATGGCAAGAAGCATCTTCAAGCACGAGGGTGTTGGCACAAGGACGTTCCTTATCCAGGCGGCGAAAAGGGCAGAAGACGGCCTCGGCTTGGAACTCGAGCGGAGACGCAAATAACACTCCAATCTTGTCGTTGAAGGCGGACGTGCTAAAGCTCGAAATAAAGACAGAGGAGCAAAGAGCATACTCTGCAAGCACACTAAGCCCATTCATGGAAATTTGTACCGAAACTTGAAAACACAGGGGGTATCGAAGGAGCTGACGATTGCCTTCCTGCGTTCCGCAGCAACGAAACCATGGTTTGCATCCCTCGCAAGGGGTTCGTGCTCGCGTGCCAAGATGGTGTCATCAATACCCTTGTGTACTGTCGCCCCATCTTTGGGGCAAACGTAACGGACACGAGATGCAGAGCGAACCCAGGATGCCGAGGCCATCCGCAGACGTAGGTCATCTACTCTCCTGTCGCAGCATTCATGAGAAGACGCATATATAAACCGGCACAACTCGATTCTGCTGGTGTTGTATTACCACCTCAGAGACAATTACGGCATCAACGTGAAGATATAAAGAACCGTCGTGGAGACTTATAGATGTAAGATTTGGTGGAATTATTCCTACCCACCAGTCAGGAGATGGCAATGAAGCCTGATTTCGTTCTCCTCGACCACCTCTTTTATCCCAAGTTCGTAATCGAGTTTAGGGCGTTCACCGAAACGAGCATGGCAGAGAAGGAGATGGAAAAAAGTACTAAATATCTCTTATCTATTGTGCGAACTCCGGCAAATGTATGTACATGGGCTACTCCGTGAAACTGAGTTCTCATCATGGACGTGCTTGGTGGTGTCAAGAGCTCACTGATAAACTCCATCAAGCGAATCCCAGCACGCATGATGCAACTGGATGTAATCGCATGAGCAATGCAGAAGGCCGTCCTTCTCGGCTCCGTCCGTTTGCCTCATGCGCATGACCCAAATGCTGGTAGCCATCTATCTGACGGTGGCTACCTGTAGTTGCAACCCCTCTCAAGTCTCAGGCCATTATGACGGCAACAAAACCCAATGCTAGCCAGAGACTATGAGGTGGAAGTTACTTAGGTGGAAGCAATAAAATGTATCATTAATAAACTACGAAAATTACACAAAATTGGACTCGTTTGTTTTAATTAATCGTAGCAAAGATAAATTATACAATTTTCTTTAATGATGCAAATAAATGCTTTTCTTAATGTTATAGGGCGTTCCACATTTATTTGACAGTACGGGCCTTATGGAGAACGCTGTAGCCAAACCAACGCAGGGCGAGATCGCCTCCTGGCAACGTAGGCAACCACTATTAATAACGCGCCAAATTAAATTTTGTTAATATCAGGAGGTTAACGATAGGCGTCAATGAGTGACTTCATGAGATATAAATAACATGTAGCCGAATTTGGGATCCAGTTAACTATATTTTTCCATATCATTTTGAAAATATCCTCGAAAAAAGCCATCTCGAATAAATATTACGCTAGCAAATATTTGAGAGTGACTGCGTTCAGAATTTCTAGTTCTTGTAAATTTCGGTAGTATATACATATCAGAAGTCTCATGTAAAGTGAAGGGTGCAATCAAGTAAATGATGGTAACACACAGTTTTTCTGGTTCAAAATCGAAAAATTTTACAGAGGCATCAGAGCTGCATGAAATAATTAATCGACCTAATATTCACCATTAAATCACCAAATGCAACATATTTTTCCTTTGAGCAATCTTAGAGAAGTATAATTCCCAATTAAATGGTAGGAAATAGTCCCCACTGCCTTTGTAAATGGACAGTGGAAAATCATAATATGGACGTCAGCAGGGATTATTTTGTGTTTCATGAGAGGATAAATCATCGTAAATCATAGATCTCGCATTCTTGTATGGCTTGCTAATCTTCTTGGATTTCAATGGAGTTACTAATACACCACGAGACACTTCCATTCTGACCCTATAAACAGTAGACTGCGAGCACCCAGTAGCTTTCGAAGTTTCGTTGCAGGCTTCAGAACACTCAATGTTTTATGGAAATATGTAAATATATTAAACACCAGCTGCCTCTAACGGCTTCTCAACTTCTCCCCTTCTCTTCAGACACTATCGCAACACGCTTGCAACACACGGGCAGGGAAGAAAATCCACAGCACTGTTCAACTCTTTAAACACACCACTTGCAAAACCACTCGCACTCAGAGAAATCTTATGACAAACTGAATGCCGCCAATCACTCTCACTTGATGCTTTATATTGAAGGATTGCATCTTTCCTGCAGATGTTTTATTGCTCCTTCCGAATGAAACTTAACAAAAATACCCTCGGTGCCCTCTTTCTGGAAATATGTTGGAAGGTCACGCTCTGGGAATTTCTATGCCTCGGTAAAATGAGAAAACTCATTTCTTCTTACTTTCGAGAGAGTGGCCCATACTGAGGGTCATCTCTTCCATATTAGCTGTTGAGACACATTTCCAATGCCTTACTAAATTTCTGGTTTCGTTGGCAGAGTTCTCAAAATTAATTAAATACTTTCCCACTATCTTTGTATGTACTAAACAATATCCACAGAAGTTCCTATCGAACAGTATCTTCCTCAAGCGCAGCTCTACGTGAAGAATCGATGTTGGCGGGAAAGTGATTTGCGGCAGATTTATGGCATGCGATAATCTCATAATATTAAAAATTCATAAGTCCCTTGGTAATCACAATAGAGTCCTCATTTTTTCACTAAAAATAACTTTAAAGTTTCCTAAAAATTTCATATGCTGCACATATGGGCCCTTCTGGACCTATCTCTTTAGACACGAAAGTTAGCAGGAGACCACTTTTTGCCTTACATTTTTCAAACTTCTGGACCAAAATATAGTTTAAAATTAATTACATCGCAATAAATGATTAAAATCCTTTTATAACTTTACTGTTGTAAAGAAAAATGTCTAAGAAATCAACTTTGCAAAGTGGGAGCTGTTCTGAAAAAACGTTTCTTTTAAACAACGTTAAGAAGTGAAAAGCGGAAAAGTTACCATAGCTGCTGAAATCGATGAAAACATTTTTTTATAACTTTTCTTTAACACAATATTGACAAACAAATGTCACCATTCGATCCGGCACCTGTGTTTCCTTCAGAAAATATTTTTTTATGCTGCTTAGCGACATGTTAACTTTTCTGCTGCATTTGGCAAACACGCACCATGCTCCTTATGGAGATTTACATGGGAAACGAAATGCCATAAGACCCCATACCGTCAACTAAATGTGGAAAGCCATATACTATGATACCTTAATATTTATTTTTACTTAGGAGATCACATGTGGTTGGCCACTACCACATGTGGTATGAGTTATGGTTGGCTGCCCCAAACCAAAGTCATACACCATCCCATATGGTTCCTTTCTCCTCTACCTTTTCTCAGAAAGCTGGTCCTCATGAATTTAACCCAATATTCATTATCCTCTTGATCTTTTTTATATGTGACATTAAAAAGGTACAAATTAATAGCCCATGATTGTTTATTATTAAAAATATGTACAAACCAATGTTTAAAACAAAAAAAAACAAGAATATACAAATGCACACTCACTTGCCCCTCAATAACAATAGGTAAAAACTACATGAATACCCTAAACTTCTTTGGAACATATCACATTTTAACAGGCTCAATGGAATCTTGCACAATAAATCCACACACATTGCATTCAAATTGGGGATCAGCCAAGATTTGAGACTGGAAAAAAGGAAAAGAAAATTCAGAAACTCTTGCAGTCAACTCTAAGACAAAAATACAATGAGTAATTTTGAATTAGATGATGCCACTTCACATATAAATTCACTCAACATAAATATTTCTGCAGCTGGGTTGCATGTTAGAACTGACTAATCATATCCATCTGACAAATCATAGCTGAAAATCAAACCAATGAAAAAAGCTTTCTACACCCCCAATGAACAGAGGCAACAAGAGGCTAAACAATTACTTTTTCACCATACACATTTAGAGAGCAGGGCTGACATCAATTTTCAAATATCAGAACAAAGATTCATTTCAGTGGATTCAAAGATATTTTTGCATACACTTCATGCCAAAGGAGAAGCCAGATGAGCATGGCTTGCAATATTTCCCATTAGTATTCTCCTACATACTGCCAAATAGTCATTTCCTATTTCCTCCACAGCTAACTTCTCAGCTCATGAAAATAAGTCATACTCATTTTATGATTTACTTAGGCAAAAAATACTGATTTCTCTACCAACAGCTCATCCTTCAGCTCACAATTTCCACACAACATAAATGAATTGTTGTTCTTCCATGTAATCATTAGTTCCTGTACAGAGCTTTTTTTGCCATTTCTCTGTTTAGGAAAGGCCAGGGGCATGACCAACAACAAATATGAAAACACACAAAAAAGATGGAACTCATAAAGTATTATTTCAAAAATTTTGCTGGTCCACCACCTTCCTCAGAAGACATTATCTGCTGAGGGAAGGGTTTGTACCACTAAAAATTTTAGAAATCATACAAACTAGTTTCCTTTCCATTGTATTATTATATTTGTTAGGTACCTGTTACACCTGAGTATTTATCACCTGATTAATTATTACACAGTCATATCAAAAAATAATGTATGTATTCAAAGTGTTTTCATAAATACCTACTTATTATTTTAAAAATAAGGAGCTAACAAATAATAAGTTTATAAAAATGTTCATACCTTAATGCAGTAGTAGCAAAAAATATGCGCACAGCCTATTTGATGAGGCAGAACTGGAGGTTCAGCACAGAGAGAACAAAGGGTGTTATCACTAAAGTGAGCATTTATGGACTTCATGGGATCCTTTGCAAAGAACAGCCTTCCAATCCTCCTCTTTAAGTAGTGATAATTGATAAGAGGGAGAGTAAATGCCAATAATTCCTGAAGGAATAAACAGAGGAACAATATTAAGTACATCTCCTCAAAAAAATGTACATGGTATTCATAAAATGCAGACATACAAGTTCAATTTTATCCCTAACCATAAAAAAACTAATTTGGAGAGTGACTGCAGAGAATAACTGTGTTTACATGGAATGTGGAAGGGTAAGACAGGAATTATATAGGTAAGTAATAAAGAAATATTCTCATTCTAAATTACACAGATCCATTTAGTATATTATGCATATTTTGTGGAACATCTTCGTAGGATAATAGTATAGCAATGTAGTAGTATCCAATGGTTTACTAAAAATTATAAACATATGTTTCAATGAATTCGCACTGTAGTTGAGCCGATTATGATGCATAGATAGGAATTACTTATGTTACTTCCTAATTCTCCTATTCCATCCTAATTCAGATCTTCCAAATATGTCCATACTTCTCAGACCAATATATAAGGACCAGAAGGAATTCCAATTAACATTTCAATCCAAAATCCTTCATATTGAAGATGATTAGATAGATTCAGTCTTTGCTTAAAAAAATGAGTATTTAACAGTAAACAAATTATATCCTATCAGACCATTTCTTAAATTGAAAATGAATACAAACACATCATTACACATAGCATAACTCAAAGATAACCCAATTTAATGTTTATACATATATGTAATATGATGTAGGTACACTTAAAAGTCACAATTTTGAATATGATTCTCTTATGACAGAGAAAATGACAATGTATATTCCACTAGTAGATTTATTTTCTCTGTCATTATGGATTTCCACAGTGTTAAACTTGAATCCTTCGAACTTATGACTCTCTTATGTATGCATTTACCTAATCAGTTATTATGATATTGAAAGGAATCCAGAGGGCTCTTGTTAAGTAGAGAAAAGACATGATACAGATAGGTAACAGCTTACTCACTGCTACATAATACCTACTTTAACCTGAGACAGCTACCCAGCCTGGTTTGTCACATATAACTCATTTTACATTAGACTCTTACAAAAGACTAACTGAGGGCTGCAACAATTCCAAGAGGGATGTGACTGGCAGTGAACCTTAGATTAGTATTACATAACTCACATAATCTTAAATCCATTACAGAATGGAAAACTGCCAACATTATAGATACATTTTAAATATGTTACATTATTTATATATGTCCCTGACAGTGAACTTACAATAAATCCATGCCATAGTAATTCTCTCATCATATAGGAATATCCTATGTTACGACGTGCACTTGGATCAAGAGGAACAACTGCGAAACCAAGTATTCGATAAGTCAATGTTGGGTATATCCCCTTCCTGAGAAATATTAAAAAGTTAACCAATGTTAACAACTGAATACCCACTTCCAAATGTCGGAAAACTTTATGAACCTGAAAGAACAATAAATAAATTTCATAAAACACTTTCAATCTATTTCTGTCAAGAACAAGAAAAACTGCAATAAAATTAACATAAATTACCAAATCTTTTTTTTCTCTTGAAGATGCCAAACATGCAATTTCAATGGACCGTGACTGTAAGTACTTGGTTCCAAAAGTTATCAATGCAAAAAGCCAAGCTTTATTCTTACTATACTTCCCTCCATATTTCAGGCCAAGCATCTGATGTCCAAAAGTTGCATCACTTTTTATCACTGAGAACTAAAAATGATATTTTAAATAAGCACACAAAATTATGATTGAAATACAAAATTCAAGCATGATTTAAAGCACAAGTCATTTTAATTATAAAAAACATTATTCCACATTGCCAAATTACTACAGCAAGTTAAGTTCAAAAATTAGGCATCCACACAAATCCACCTCAATCATCAAAATTTGATCATAGAAATTAAAATACATATACAGACCTTCCAAACAAGTATCTTTAATAGAAACTCAAGCTCGGGCTCCCATGTTGACAGAAATGAATTCTGGAATAAAATTTAAGTTCATAGTGACTGCTTCAGCACTGACAAGTAAGTATCACAATAATCACACTAGTTCCTTAAAAAAAAACAAGTAGCAGATATGTATGACAACAATGATAGCTTTCATGCATATAAGGAATTTTATTTAACCAGCTACGGACAGTGCCTATTAATAAAATTTAATCATAAACACACCTCATAACCATTATTCTTTATTTTTTGAATTTTTATATAAGCTATGATGACTGGCAAAGCAATCTTGTCCCATGAGATATATTTAGGTTTCAAATGGACATCACAGCTGTAGACAGCATTAGGTTACCTAACAGTAAATAAAGACCTTTAAAACCTTTCTTCCATTTTATTTAACTTCTTTACAATTATACTGATGTAACTTTACATACATTTCATTTGTATATAAAACATAAATCTTTTTACACTTCCTATTTACTCTTATGGAAATCTTCAAAACATTTTTCCAGACAGAGTAATGGCTTCTCAGGGCATATCTTGCAATGGTAAGAAGACTCTTTCCATTTGCACGTTTTAGCACATTCTCTACATCTTAAAAAATAGAGCTTTCTCTATTGATATGCAGGAATTGGAATAAATCCCTTAAAGTGTAGATTTGTATTGGTATGTATTAGGTAATTTTGTCAGATTTTTTTTCTCGTCTTCATCTGAGTATCAAGCTTTGTATAACAATTTTTCTCCCATCATGAATATCTGTTACTTACTCTTAAATATTCATTTGCAAATGAATGTCTAAAGCTCAAAATGGCATATCCTTCTTTGAAATTTGTTTATACATAAACAAAGCATTCCAAAGTGATTCATATAAATATTAAATAATTATTTTTTGTACCAGCCAACTGTTTAACATGGAGAAGAGTAGTAACTTATCATTTGATCATTTTTGTCCATTCATCCACTGCTCCGATGGTAGCGTTCCAACTTCCTAAAATAATTAAGTTTTCTTCTCCTCTGACCTTCTTTATTATGTACTTCTATGACATCCTCATATACGTCTTCCACTTCTTCATCTTTGTAGTCCGACAATGTACACTTGCACCAAAATAGTATCTGTTGGCTTGGTCTCAATCTTCACCATTATAATCCTCACACTGCATTGCAGGAAGCTCTTCACATGCAGTCCGGCACTCTCCCTGAGCACTATGCTTACTCCAGCATTACCATTCAGTATCTGGTGTGAATGATTCTATAACTTCCACTCCAAAGGTCTCCTTCTTTGGGCAATCTCATTTCAATTATTCCAAATATGTCGAGGTCCATATCTGTTCGTGCTTTTTTGATTTAGCACCTTCTCATTCTAGCATCTCACCTGCCCTCACTGAATACAGTCCACTTCTATTTTGGGTATTAAACTTTTAACAAAGGAACTAATGTGCCCTTTATCTTTAAAGTACCAAACAAATCCACCTTCAAGGTTTGCCAATCTGCCAAAGGTCCAAACTGATCGCACGTACCATGTTCCTACCCTAAAATGTCTATCACACTTGACTGATGTACTCTCCCGGATAGTACATGCCCAGAGATTTGAATGGGGGACTATTTTACCTCCGGAATACTTTACTCAAGAGGATTCCATTGAAACGTCCACGTCTTGATAAAAAGAAAAGAGTGGAGTAGCTGTGACTCCTCAGGATAATAATGTGGTAGCTTCCCCTTGCCTTCCTCATCAATATTTGATTCAGTATTACAGTGGACCATAATTTTTGTAACACATCAACTGCTTTTGGAAGGGATTAAAAATTTATGTTTAAACCACGTGAATCTTTTTTTAATGAAAATTTAGAAATATCTACCTATTTTGTTTTTACAACCATGGTAGTCTGCGCTAGTGCCCTCCTCTCCATCTTCATTTCCTATGCATTCAATTCCATTGTCATTTACACTGACAATTTGAAGTTCTTCATTGCTGTCACAATCAGTTACTTCGTCTCTTTCACCTTCTCTTTTCCATGAATCATCACATCTAGTAAAGTTGCTATCATTGTTCGAGAGTTCTTCTTCACTAGATGATACATACTCTTCTTCCATGGCTACCAAGAAGATCTCATCGACCCTCCTATCCAAGCAGCCAAATTGATTAAAAACCTCGGGCTACGGAGGGTGTTCTACAGCAGCAGCAGCACATCAGGAGCCTTCTCCCCAAATAGAAAGATCCTATAAATCTGTTGGACCAAAGTGGAGTTTACAGACTCCAATGGATGGATTGTGATGCCACAGACAGGGCAGACAGACAGGAGCCTTCACACTCGAGCAGCGGAGCACCGATGGGACTTCGTCAGAGGGAAGGGGAGCTCACCCTTCGCAGCCCACCTCCTCAAGGAAGGCCACGACGCCGACTTCACCCTGGTAATGATTCATCAAGGAGTAAAAGGAACCAGGATGGACATTCTGGAGCAGATGGAGATAGTTTTGGATGTGAAGAACGGCAAAAATATCACTAATGGCCATTTGTTCCCTTACCACTCCCCCCTCCTAGATATCCCGTGGCTTCACTCCAATAGCACTCGGGGGAAGGGTCCTTCCCCCACTCCCTGTGGTGTCCAGTCCTCAGGTAATCCCTCCTCACCCTTTCTGTCCTTATTCCTACGTCCACCATCACCACACCCATCGCTGACCAATTCCTCCTCAATTTTACATAGGAGTGTAGACTGATAGCTTTACATTATGAGACTAATCATTCGATTACAAAGTTGATACATATTGATACCCTTGATGCACTTGTCAAGAAAATTAAATTAAAAAATTACATATCTTTTACCTTTAAAAATTGGATATGCAGTTTACAATTATATTGTGGGCTTGTAGGCAATTACATTTTGGTAAGCTTGAAAGGAAACATGAATGATATGGGTTAACACTAAGCAAGAATATGAGAAGTGGAGGGCAACCCACAATGTATACGAAATCCAAGAAAGAAAAAGGATACAGTGGATGGTAGAGTCCAAAACTGAGGAATTCCATAATGTAGGATGAAAGGTAAAAACTTTAGCATGACGTACTTGCGTGGACAGATAGGGGACGTACTTGCTCCAGCTTAAGCGAAGGCCAACCCAACGGCTGTCTTTTTCCAACACGATTAGCTGGCGCAATATCACGATAATTCATCGGGAGCGATTACACGATATTTGAATGAGCGCAATATCACTTTCTTTTTTCGTGATAATATATCGTGATGCTTTATCGGGGTGCGATATCGTGATATTTTATCGGGACGCGATATCATGGTATTATATCGCGATATTTATGGTGATCGCGATATTTATCGTTTCCCGATATCTTACCGTGCCCCGATTAAATATCGGGGCACGATAAGACGATATTTATCGAGCAATGATATATCGTCAATTTTAAAAACACCGACACTGGGGGAATTAATGTTTTATATAATGGAAAATGTCCTGTTTCTTACTTCTGCCCACGACCAAGCTATCAGTGATGTAGAAACTTACAATTAATTTTTCCCCTAGCCGAGTTCCAAAAAATAGGGGTCGTCTAAGATTTGTGTAAATATGGCAGCTATGTATTATCTTTTCTATCTCATAAGTAACAATCTGTGAAATACTCTGAAAAACTTTATGCCCCAGTAATACCAAATCCCATCAAATTGACAACAAAAGTTCCTCAAGGATTTTTACAAGGACCTCATCATTTCATTCTAATTTTCCATGAACTCCAAGCTTTTAGGTTCCCCAATTGTTTATATATAAACATGGAGAGGTCATGGACAGGCTGTACAGAGGTAGTATGACATAAATGTCATACTATCTCTGTACAGCTGCATTCCTTTCCATCAAAAATACTTTCATGAGATGTGAGCTATTACATCTATATAGTATTAATCCTACCAGCTTCATTATTTATACAGGTATTCTTATAGTATGTAATAGGTTTCCGAACCTATTTGTGCCCCAAACCATCTATATTAATGAAATACCTCAAACATATATGTAATATAGGAGTTAAGGAACCCTCCATAGTGATAGTGGCACCACTCAATTTGTTGCAGCACTTTTGAATATGACATTAAATACATTTGTAAATATCATCTAATTTAATAGCTATTTCGCCTTCTTATTGTTGGCTGAGCAAAGAAAGACAACCTGGCCGAATTCAGTATTTCCCCCAATTAAATGCCTCCTAGTTACTCTCTCTTCATTGAAACTTGTAAAAAGTAACCAGCAAAACATCAGGCAAGCACCAAACAATGTCCAGTATACACTCAAATAATCTTAGGATTCCTTTGACCTGTTTTTTCTGCATTAACATACTTTAAAACAAAGAAGTAAAGATGCATCCCTTCATGAAGTTTCTCATATTGTTTCACTATAAAAAATAATTATTAAACATAAATGTAATTAGGGTCTAGGTTACCATTACCCAAGAACTTACTTAAAGTGGTTAGAAACACTTTATAAATGGCATTTAAATTTTAGTCAGGAAAATGAATTTCTGATTACGGGCAGGCCATATCCACCATTATCTTAGTTCCCGTTCTCTAAATGTGATAGCAATGAATAAAAGGATCCTGCCTCCTAGGACACCTAGGAACAGAAAAATTGCACACTCACCCCTGTAAACTTGAAGACATTCATAAGCTGATCCTTCAGGATTCGTATGACTTCATTGTCCAAATCTACAGCATCCAGCTGCGGAAATGAAATCAGAGACAAAAAAAAGTCTAAAATTAAATAATGGAATTACCATTAGCATTATGAGAGAATTATTTCAATTTAATGGGCAAAAGGAAACATCTGTTTACTTTACAAAGTAATAATAATAATTAGTGTTCAACCCGATGGTTGGTTTTTGATAGATGATCAGGGCTGCTAATAGCCTATGACCTAAATAATAGTCACTTTTCCTTGGTGAAACAGTGACCAAATAGAGACCAACAATTGACTTAATAGTGACCAAAAATAGAGACTTTCGGCCACCAAGCATGAATAAACATTTTCTACTTTCGGACTTAGCACATGGGAGCAATAGGAGGAACGAAAACAGGGAAACTTGGTAGAAAATAAAGTGACACATGCAATTCCACAGGAAATGTTTAACGCCTTTTAAAACACCTTTCTTGTTTATTTAAAAATGCTTAATGAAAGGCGTTAAACATTTCCTGTGTAATTGCAGTGTGTTGCTTTATTTTCTATCATGGAAAAATTCCACAAGGTATTGGCTGAGACAGTGTCTTTAAGGCAACTTGGGTTAAATACATGTTTATTGAACATAATTAACATTTACAATCGAGAAAAAATACAAATTTTCATTTTCGGAAATAAAACTTTAATGAAATGAAACATTGCATAAAATAATTCTTTTTCAAAAATAAAGATTGTCAGTCCTAGCATGAGGAAGGAACTACTCAACAATACGAATTGTTCTTCCAACTTTTCTTTTGCTCAAATGTCAAAACTGATAAGAGGTCACATTTTCTTTTTTGTACTGCTTTTTCAACAGTAGTGGCATGATTATGAGAAGTTGTTGTTTCTCTGAAAATGGCAGCCATGCATTCCAACATCGCCTGGGCAAGGGCAATATCTGCAATGTTCTTCTTAGCAATGGCGTTCTTAAGGTGCACATTGGCTTCATCAATTAGTCTGTTCACCCTAGCAGAAGCACGCTCCTCTTCTTCCCACAATCCTCTTTTTAAACAATAGTGACTTCTCCATCTTTCAGCTTTTTTCTTCTCTTCTTTCAGTCTTTTTACATCTTCTTTCCTCTTTCGGGCTTCCTCTTCTTCCAAGTAAGTTTTGTAATGTTGATTAGCACAGCGTGCACTTGCAAGAAGATCTTTGGTAATAGGTACTAGAAACGGCTTATTGCCATACTTGTGTAGCACATTCTTGACAACCATGTATGCAGTAAGAGTGGGTTCAGACAGCAGTTGCCATAATTTAAAATCCTTCCTGACTTTGAGAAGTCCCTCTCAACATCAGCCTGTCTGTGAGAGAGAGAGAGAGACAGGACAGCTTTCACCAACTTCGAGACAGTAGGGTACTTCAAGTCACCAGATGGGCACGCATGGATAAAAACTGGACCCAGTAATGATCAATACGGTCATTCCTTGAGCCATCTTCATCCTTCTCCAGCAGCAAGAGCCTCCACTCATCAACTAGTCAGTCTGAAGCGATCAGCCATGGAATCGCTTTAGCCACCTGCACTATGTCCCCTACGCTGATCTCTGAAGTACTCTCCTCTAGATGCAGACATCTGAAACTCTTCAAGAAAGAATCCATAGATTTGAAGGAACTTTTTTCCAGGATATGCTTGCACGCCTCCACATAGTGCTTGCGAGCAAGGTCAAGGAATAATAGTTTCTCCTTTTCGCTGATCTTTGATTGGTTCAGGGCCACGTGAATATCTTCTCCCTCAAGGTAGCAGCTGGATGAAGATTATCAGGCTTGAAAACCTCTCTTAAGTCCAAAGATTTCTTGCAAGCTCTACCAATATCAAAGTGAAAATTTCAACAAATACTTTCAAAGCCTCTCCATTATCAGTGCACTACAATGTGCAAAAATCAAATGCCACACACTTGAGAACCCACACTTTGATCATCCTAGTTTTCTAAAATATTTTTTTTTCAAGCACAAAATGTCCTGCAAAAACTTCTTGCTCTCTTGCTATATCAGTGCCAAAGCAGGCTTGCCACTGGGTACTAGGTCAAAAAAAAGTGACTTTAGTGACCGTCGTGCGCGAAATAAGTGACCAAAAAGTGACCTACTAACATCTTAAAAAGCGACAAAACAGATCAATCAAAGTTCAAGATGCCGAGAAATGGGTAATTTGAGGGTTTGGTGCACATAGTTTGTCATGAATTATACACTTTTTTGTGGCAGTCCTGGCGGAAGGAGTCTGGTATATATTTGGGTGCAGAAAAATTCGAAAAGAATGCAAACAGGGACTTTTATGTGTATTTCACATAAATAAACTGAAAAAATACAAACGAAAAATTGAAACAATCTTAGTACTGCATAACGCTTAACATTATGTTACAATTCACATTAATAAGATTCGTAACAATAGTATGAATGCAATAGGCCTACAGACTAGGTTCACTAGGGTACCGCAATAGAGATTTTTCCTCTTGCACATCAGTAAAAAAAAACAATTATATAATTTAGATGAACACATGAACACTAAACTTTGACTAAATGTATCACACTTTATAATCAAATTTTAAGACAGGGTTGTTACACAAGTTAGGTTTCGAAATTTCCTGACTTTACCCCGACTGAAATTTAGACTTTTAGTTACTTTTAAAAGTGTAACAAGGTGCCAGGCTGCGCAATTCTACATGAAAAGGGACAAAAAAAATTATTGAAAAGAAAAGAAACAAAAAAAGTGATTCTACTACCGCGACCAGCTGTCACCGAATATTTTTTCATGCCATATTTGAGTATTTAAGGTTTAGCGGCCGCCAATTTTTCAAAATTTACTGCGCTCTGCATCCGATTTCCCTGATTTATATCTGATTTCACTGGCTGGTTTTGAATTCCCTGACTTAAGTGATCTTCCTGACATGTGTAACAACCCTGTAATAGCTACTACAGAAAGACCGTGTTCCAATCCAACAGTATTCGCCCTTCAAACCCTCATCCACACTTTTCGATCGCCATTTATTGGAAGTGCAATTCCAATCCATTAGCTAGGGTGTAGAGTGAAAGTGCACATGGGCCGTAGCAATGCCTTCTTTAGCTTACGGTAAGCTAAAGAAGGCATTGGCCATAGAGTACGAAAGAGTTTCACTAAACACCCTCATGTGCACTTTTAACATCACCGGTGTTATATCGAATGGAAATTTGGTGGAATGGAGAATAATGGTGATAATGCATGGACATGTGCGTATATGAATGAATACTTTTTAAATTAAAATTATTATGCAGAAATGAATGTTTAGTCATAATTTATTCATAAATGAATGTTTATTAATAAATTTTACATGCCACTTAATGTTGAAGCTAGATGCCATGTGGGACCTGTTAAATTTAACACTCCTGTACAAATCAAGCTCATTAAACATTTCTTTTTTCAATAATTATTTCCCATGAAAATTTTGTGAGATAATCTGCCTATGCTTAAGTATTCCATGAGTCTGTTAAATCAAACGACGATGATGATGAGGCATGATTCCTTGTTTGGTATAGTAGTTGTGTGCCTTATAACCCAAGCAATGAAGAATTTAACATTCTAGGGACATATGATAAAATTATTAAATTCATCCACCTAAAGAATAAGTATTCTGAATATTTCACTGGCCACAGAGGAATGCAATATCTCGCACATGACTGCTAAAAATAGAATTAGCAACGTAGTTTATTGTGATGTTTTCCCCAATAAGTACTCTAAAATGATATAATCATCATTTTGGGGCATAGCAGATAGCTAACCATTCTCCTGTGGAACGATGACAACACCGCTGATATTCTTCGTTACCTTGCTGATAGGATTAGCACCATTACATGCTGCAATGCTATGTGAAAATCTCTATCATCCATGCTTCACATTAATAACGTTTTAGAATCTGTAACTAACAGAAAATACCGTGAGTGTACTGGCTATCCTCAATGACGAAATGCAACACTCAACTTTTTATAATTGTCCGAACTGCTGCTGACTGGCAATAGTGCTAGTGACGAAAAAGTGCGTGAAAGTGTGAAGAGCACATAAGAGCAGGAAAGTGTAGAGCGCTAGGGTACACACTTGCGGATTGAAACACACCCTAGGTACTGGTTTTAGTTTTCTTGTTCAAGTAGTCCAACATAGTGGACTTTCTTTCGTCCAGAGATTTTTGGACTGCCTTCACTTCCTCTCTCTCCTTTCCAGCGTCTTGGTTTAGCTCAGTGACTCCTTTGAGCATTACTTGCACTAGGGCAATTTCGTTCATGTTTTTGGATTCGATTGCCTTTCCTAGTTGAGCACTAGTTTCCTTCCGGAGTTTATCAGCCCTTCTCATCCTCGTATCTTCTACCTTTTTCAGCTCTAGCAACTTTTTCTCCTCTTTTTGTATGTTCTTCTGTTGTTTGTTCATCTTCCTCAGACTTTCTGCCTCTGCTTCCTTTCGTTCCTCTTCCAGTAACCTTTCACCTTCTTCCTACTCCTTCTTCTGTCTTTCATCTTCCATAAAATTTTCATAGTTTCCATGAGCAACACGTGCCATGCTAAGGAAATCCCGCGTTATTGGGACAGCATAGGTCATATTGTTATACCTCCGCAGCAGGTCTTTCACATTTTGATGTGCATTAAGTGTCCTCTCAATCATGCGTGAGCGATCACATGTAAGCGTATTTGCAGAATCTGAAAACTTACGCTCTACGTCCGCATTGCCATGGGACAAAGTTAATAATGCTTTGACAACTTTGGACACAGTTGGATACTTGGACCCACCAACAGGATTGCGCATAGAAAAGAACCTTGCCCAGTAAGCGTCAATACGTATGTATTCTTCATCTCCATCCTTCTCTAGCTGGATAAGCTTCCACTCATCACGGAGAAGCTGAGTCTCAATGGCCCATGGCAGAGACTTCGCAGCACGCACTATCCAATCCTCACTACGAGGCTTCAGCCTTTCCTCAGGATGAAGACATTGCAAATAACACAAGAGGCTATTCTCAAGGGAAGACTTTTGAAGCACGTGCTGGCATACTGCAATGTAATGCGTCTGTGCATCCTTTAGGAACAACGTTCTCTTCAGTTCATCTTTTATGCTGTGAAGCCCTTCTTTGATGGCCGCACTCAAGTTCACTTTCTCTGGAGGAAGGAGGTTGGAAGTTTCAAAAACATCGCTATATGAAAGATTTGTGTCCTTGTACGACCTTCCAATCAATGTTGTGACAAGTTTCTTGAGAACAGGGTAAAGTAAATGCACGAGAGGCTCTTGCTTTTGAAATGTTTCCGTCAACTCTGTAAATATGCTGGAACTAGAAACTACAAACATGAGTTCATCCTTCATGGAGCTCTTTTTCAAGAGATTGGCGACATTGCTGTAGGATCTGGTCTGGTGTAGCTTAGAGTTCTTTTTGGCTGGCGGGAACTTGAGAAAATACTCCCAGGTGGGATCTAACAGCTCCAGCATCCTCTCTGCCGCGGGTCCAAGGGTAAGCCACCTACTAGGGACGTGCTTGATAAAACGCTTCTGAGGAAGACAAAATTGAGGGAAGGAGAGAATCCTGCAAAACTCTTCCCATCGACTTGGATAATCACCAAAAAATTTATTAATATAAACTAACAAGTCAGAGGCATCTTCCCCCAAAACCTCCAGGTCCTTCTGAAAGGTGTTGTGGACTATATGAATGTTGCAGGAGCGGATGTTGATAAGGGGAGTTTTCCTAGCAAAAAGCATGGCAGCATTCATTTCAGTTTGAACACTCTTGTTGACATCTGGACCATCGCTTCCTAACATGAGCAAATTACTCATAGGAATAGATTAATTCTCCATTGCAGAGTTTAGCTTTTCGTAAATGTCGTTAGCCGTAGCAAAGCCAATAAAATATGTTTGTAGGTGCTCAACGGTGACACAGTCCGAGCTGTTTGACCAATACCTCACAGCAGTCTGCAGTTCCTTCCGGTGCACGTTGTTTGTCATTTTGTCGTACATCAACGAAAATCCAGTATAGCAACAAAAATACCACATTTCAGGGTTTTTCGTTTTTTTCCTTTCAAAAAAGTGACCTTTTTTTGGAAATAGTGACAAAATAGTGATCCAGCTAAAAAAGGTGACTTTTATTGACTTTAGTACCCAGTGGCAAGCCTGCCGAAGGAACAGGAAAAGAAACTATTGCCTTATTTCATCCATCCTATAGACCAGAGAAGAGCAGAGGTTGGAGCAATTGCACGCTATTTGAAGATTTGAGGAATGATGACACAAAGTTTTGCAATTAATTTCGAATGTATGTATATATATTGTCATTGTCCCATAGGTCATGTCTTGCTTCCACCAAAGAAAAGACTAAATCATTATCGATTATTTCACTTATCTTCCAAAATTAGGCACACCACGAAATACTCTCAAGAATGTCTAGGATGCCTCCAGGCGATAGAAAATCTGCCCTAATGTGCAAGTCTCCATTTGGTAACGTGAGCCACTGACTGGCTTGTGGCAATAAAACTACCGCTCAAAGTAGTGGCAGTGCATGCCACCTCGGCAGCAAATCTACCGATCGATTTTACTACAGCCTAATGTGTAGGCTCCAATTGGTTTCTTCGCGCCACTACTGCATCCATGGCGATGGGGTCATTCCATGTCAAATCAACCAAAAAAATGGTAAAATTTACCTCACCCTTTGCGATTTTGATGAAAATTGGTAAAGTTGTTGGTCTTACAGAGAAACTAAATAATACCAAGTATTACACCCCTGGGCCAAGTACTTTGTTAGAAAATTGGGTCTAAATATTGCCCAAAAATCAAATTTTAGGTCTGCGGAGCACTTTTTGAATTGTCGTAACTCCGATACCAACACACTTAGAGCGTTGTGTGTGGTGTCATTTTAAAGCTCTTAATATTGGCTTTCATTTGACAAGTCACATGCCGAGGTTAAAAATGATTATAGGTAAAAGGTCAAGGTCAACATAGTTTGACCTTGAATTATGAAAAATGGGATATTTTATTTTGCTTAATTTTTTTTTCTTAACAACATACACATTTCAATAATATATGTACCAACTTTCAAAGTGGGACTCCAAGTACAACTGGAGATACGAATTTTTTTGTACACCTACGACACTGGAAAGTTATCACTTCATCATATACTGTTTGGCCTATATACATGCAGGGATCATTTTAGACTTCAGCACATATATCCTACAAATTTTTAGTGTTGGTATACAACAAATGTCAACAATAAAAAAATGTTACCTTTTCAATTATATCCGGAATCAATGTATTGCATTAATCCCATACAATATCTCTGCCCCCATTGTCACAATTATAATTTTCCTCTGTATTGCAACACTGTTGCATTTCTCACTCAGGCATTTCATCTGAACGAATGTAAAAACTGCCCTGGGCCGAGCAAAATTCGGAATTCAATGGAAGAACACTTTGAAAAAAAATTAATTGATTGCATTACTTACCACCAATGAGTGCAAGTTCACCGTTGCTCACTAGAAATTTTTACAAAATCTACCGTTAACTTTCTTGAAACCTTTATTGTTAAGTTACAGAAACTTCAAACTCATGACTACATTGCTAAAAATCAATCTGAATTTCTTAGAAATACTAAGCATAACATCCAAGTGGGGCAGGTTCTCGTCATTGCAGATTTTTCAGAAAATTACGCTTACATTTTACAGGACAGCGTGCAAGGTATGCACTAGAATAACGACCAAGCAACAGTTCACCCCTTCGCTTGCTATTACCGCCTTAAAGTCCAGGATAATGAATTCCCATTGAACTACGTTATCATATCAGACAGACTGAAGCATATAGCATCAACTGTATATTTTTTTCAAAAACTTCTCCTTAAACTCTTGAAATAGAAAGTTCCGAAACTTAAAAAAGTGATATATTATTCAGATGGAGCAGCTGCTCATTATAAAAACAAGCATAACATTCAGACCTTATCTCTTCACAAGAAAGATTTTACAGTCTCTGCAGAATGGCATTTCTTAGTTACATTGCATGGTAAAGGGCCAAGTGACGGACTGGGAGGAACTTTGAAAAGACTAGCAGAAAGAGCAAGTCTTCAGCTTCCATACGAAAAACAAATACGTACACCTATAGAACTCTTTACCTGGGCAAAAGATCATATTTTAGTAGTGAATTTTGGCTACGCAAACAAAGAAGAAATTGGAAAACATTCTCATGTATTTGCAAAAAAAGATTTCGTGAGGTAGTTAGTATGCCAGGCATTTGGGAGTTTCATTAAGCAATACCCGAACCAAATGAGGTGGTTTTAATGAAGAGACTCTCTTTGTCCAAGCAAGGGACCAGTATTCAGCTGTAGTTGCAGGCAGGAGTAACAGGATCCTCAAATAAAATATTTCCAAGAGGACACCTTCCTACAAGGAAGGACACCATATGCTTACGGAAAGCATGCTAACTTAGCCATTTTACATTTGTTTTGAATACAAGGATTTTGCTTTCTCATTAGTTTTCAATAGATTGTGTCGGGGTAGTTTGCAAAATTTTTCACGCAGCAAAATTGGGGCTCGATAGTAAATTTCTCTGCAGATGTCCATTTAACATAACAAATAACAATTGTTGTTAGCATTTATAGTTTATAATATATTTTTATCTCATATAGTCACAACCTTGATCAATTAGGAAATTTTTAGGCTTGCATTGCGTCTGCTGCAAGTATTCCAAATGGGGGAGCCGACGGACTGGAGAGAGAATTGTAAATGTTTAAATATTTATAAAAGACGCATTTATGAATTGCCACTAAATTTTATTTTTGAAATAGTTAGCTGGGTATGTTTAAATTACGGAAAAAAAAGTTTCAGCCAATTCTGAAAGGAGTATTCGAGAAAAATTTATTAACAATTTTTTAAACATTTGTAATTAACAACAATAGGGTATAGAAGAAAATAATTTTTTCTTGATATATTTGCATTCAATAAGAATTTAGCTTTAATAAGAACTATTAATCATTGCTGTATGACAATTACTAACGGAGATATAAGTGACAATATGATTTCAGGCTGTTTTTTGCTAAAAATGCGGAAAAATTAAAATGTTTACAATTCGCTCAAAAAAATTTTTTTAACAAAACGGTTTGAGGCTTTTCAGTTTGAGTTCATTTTGTACCCATACACCAATTTTAATCAAAATCTGAGACCCTAAGGGACAAACGTTTGTTGAATTGAGGTGGAATGACCCATTGAACAAGCTTAAACATTTTTTCCAGTGTCCTAGGTATACAAAAAAATTCGTATCTCCGGTTGTACTTGGAGTCCCACTTTGAAAGTTGGTACATATATTATTGAAATGTGTATGTTGTTAAGAAAAAAAATTAAGCAAAATAAAATATCCCATTTTTCATAATTCAAGGTCAAACTATGTTGACCTTGACCTTTTACCTATAATTATTTTTAACCTCGGCATGTGACATGTCAAATGAAAGCCAATATTAAGAGCTTTAAAATGACACCACACACAACGCTCTAAGTGTGTTGGTATCGGAGTTACGACAATTCAAAAAGTGCTCCGCAGACCTAAAATTTGATTTTTGGGCAATATTTAGACCCAATTTTCTAACAAAGTATTTGGCCCAGGGGTGTAATACTTGGTATTATTTAGTTTCTCTGTAAGACCAACAACTTTACCAATTTTCATCAAAATCGCAAAGGGTGAGGTAAATTCACTGGTTGATTTGATATGGAATGACCCGATGGCAAAAAATCCATGTCTGTAAAATTCACCTAGTGTGTAAAGAGCCTATCCCTCTTCCCCTACCCCTGCCCCGGTGGCCCCGCACTGAGCACGTACAAAAGGAATACCGCACAGGGTCTCATAGCTGTTTCGTGCAATCGCAGTAGAAGGCAGAAATCACAGTAATGCTGATGCGTTGTCTCATCTACCTTAGCAGGTAACTGTATGTAATGAGGAAAATGGAATTACAGGTACTTATTTGCATCACATTAGGAAAAGTGAAGTTCCAATTAATTTTTTAACTGTTTTGAAATTAAATTAATTATCTTCATATGGGTCCCCATTGCATGACTTAGACAGAAAAGCTGATTTAGATAAAAGGTGGATGCAGTATATATCAGGAGGAAAGTGATGGAGAGGTTAATTGAATATAATTAGACCATGATATACTCGTATATACTGGTCTTTTTATTCAAGAATTACATTACAACTGTATACACGCATGTCAAGTCATACGACTATAATTCATTGACACACAGAAAGCTTTTGATAGAATCCAGACTAGAATACATAAACTATACCAGCAAAGATGATTTTCAAAATGCCATATTATACCAGTTAACATGTACATATTGGCATTAGAAAAAATGAGTCATAGAGCCCTTCAACGTTAAACTCACTTATGGATGTGTTAAAAAAGGTAAAAAGTAAAAGTTGTGAAAAAACAGGAAAACCCGGAAATTAAAATGCATTACCATGCTGATAATTCTGTACTGCTGACAGACATAGAAGAGGACTTGCATTGCAACTCTGGCGCACCGTTAATGCAGTAAAAAAACTGAATATGTTCATACCTCCTCAAAAAATCTAAATCCATTAAAACATCAAGAGAGTCTCTGTGTTCCTAGCTGGAGGTGGATGGGAAAGATATTCAGCAGACAGTGTCATTCAAAGAACTTGGATTCGAACATTCAAGCAATAGGGACATCAATAAGGAAGTTAGAGAACAGGTAGGTACTTAATGAAATACAATTGAAAAGCAGGCTTACTTCATAACACAATCTGCAGAAATAGACGCTTCACAAAGGAAACTAAAGAGATAATGTATTTATTAAGCAGTAGTGACACCCATAATAACATTAATCGGAGACCTAATACGGGTATTAGGTTCATACAACTAATGGACCTATAGAACACATTAAAATTGAAAGGCTTACAAAAAATGGTGGGAAAATCTTTATAATGACAGAAAAGGGAATGAAGTCAAAAGAAGAAATTGCTGCATTGAGAGTACAAATCTACATCTACACGATACCCTGCAAGCCACAGCGAGGGTGTGTGGCAGGGGGTGAAGATCACCAAGCATGCAAATGAATGGAGTCACAAAAGAAAATTGGGAAGGATTGAGTACACAAGCAGAACGGAGAGGCAGAATCATCATAATGATCTGGTATGGAGAAGAGGAGTGGTTGACCATGAAAAAATGGAAAATTTACCTAGACATGATATGAACAGGGAAGTGGATTCTCCCCTTCATTTCATGCAACTTTCAATACCTAATCATATATTAATCAGCATGCCCGTGATTCTTCGACACTAGGGAAACAAATTAAAAAGGTAAATATACCTGCACAACCCTGGGAACGTAAGATGAACGGGCGCGATTCATGATGGATTATCCTTAAATTTTCTTGGTGTATCTCCTTCATCACATTGATTCTTTCTCCTTTAATTATCGCCACATAAAACAATCAATTCTGATTCCTGGCATCACTAGCACAATATGTTATACATCTGAAAGAGCTTGACGCAAAAATGGCACATACGAGGGATACGCACTTCCACAAAAAATAAACAGAATCGTTTTTCAACTTAAAACCTCAACGAACATTGCCCCATGGATGTGACTCTCAACGTTAAGAAGTGTAGACAGCGTAGCAGACGACTCGGCCGGGGCGACTACAGCGCCGTGGCGGTTGTGTTCCGAACTCGTGCCATATAAGGCAACCACCTCCCCCACCATTTTCCCCTCCCCTCCAGTCCATTTTTCCCCTCCCCTCTAGTCCCCATTCCCCTTGTATTCTTGCTTTGCGTTTTGCATGCTGCAGGGATACTATACGGGATATCATTGAAATAAAATCACCAAATGTGCAAGCAAATGCCCATTTATTTTATAAAAATTAACAAAAAGGAAGTCACTCAGCAGCCAAGTACAATGATTTGAATTAGTCAATAGAATCACACTAAACACAAAAATATTTTACATGAATATAAATTAATAGTAAAAATGAGTTAGAAAGTAGATAACAATGTTATATGAAAAATATTTTTAAATTAAAATTTAATTTTAAAACAAACTCATGAAAAACATGGGGAAATAATTAAAACAATACTAATACATTCCAAATCGAAGGTTAGGAATTTACATAAAATAAAGTTACTCAGCAAGCATGCATATATTGTTATTGAATTGCAAGAATATTGTTATTTCAATTAGAAAATAATTAAAAACTGAATACAAAAATAGCTTACATGAACATAAGTTAATAGTAGAAATGGGTTAACCCTTTGAGTCCCAGCCAAAATTCCATTAATTATACCTCAAAAGTGCCAAGGTGAAAAGTGAAACACTTTATTTATTATCCATTTTTCATGATAATATTAATGACAAATCTTTGAATTCTGCAGATGGCAGATAAAACATATTTTTACTATATTATTGACCTTGTTCACTTCTTTTACGATGGACAATGGGCAATATAAAATTTTTTTAAAAATAAAAACTATAAACTTGGAGTCACTATAAGTGACACCGGAACTTTGGGGAAGATTTTTGAGCATACCTAGCAGCGACATAGGCACTCAAAGGGTTAATTCAATATCCAGCAAAGGGCAAAAAATACTAAATTAGGATAGAATACAGAGGAACAGAGAACATCATGGCCCCATTGCTTGAAATATAAACCTGACAGCATCACCATACACGCTTCTTTTTGGTGTAATTAATCACACTAACCAGCAGATGTGTTTCCTTCTGGGGGTGGTTGGACCTGAAGGGCTAGCAGTGTTGCCTGGCAGCTTTCGGGTAGTTAGCCATAATGGTTGAGACTCTTGGCACCCAGTGTCCGACTCTGTAAGAAACAGGAAAATTATATGTGGATGGACGGTTCACATGTGGATGAAATTGTCTTGAATGATGAAATAACAACTCAATCATGTATAAAGAAAAGGTCTCAATGTGACACTCACCACTGTCAACTGTCTCACACGGTACATGAATAGCCAGCCCGGATGGGCCTGGTTGAGGCTCTTGGTCCTCCATTGCTGTGTCTTTAAGAAAAGGGAAAATATCAATAATCTAAGGAAGGCAGGTTCATGTGTGGATGAAATTGTGTTGGATGATGAAATAACAACTCAATCATGCATAAAGCAAAGGTCTTAATGTGACACTCACCAGGGGTCATTGCCGGAAATGGAGCATGAGTATCGAGCTCTGATGTGCCAGGGAAAGTACACGAAGTAGCTATTGAGTCTTACACTGGAAAATTATAGATGGCACATGTAAATTTTTATTTCATAGTCAGATAAATGGACTTGGTTCAAATAAAATCAACAACAGTTACCAGGAAGTTCCCTGTTGGGGAGAGCATTCTTCTTGAGCTTCGTGGTGCCCACCACAAAGCACTATGCAGAAAAATGCCTCTCACATATCCGCTTTCCTGAATATACATACATGGGATCCTCTTCTTTTGATGCGTGATTATCAGCCAGGGCTAACCACTTGGGATACCTTTGGTGCATATGCGGAGAATGGATGAGGTAACCTGTTACAAGATACATTACAGGAATAGTATTAACACATACAATAAATTGGTGCATTTCCTGTCACAGATGCACCACTAAATTACACTTTCAGAACAACACCTCGACGACTGACATGTCATGAAGAACAATACCGACACAAAGATATTCACTCCAAGTAAGATACAAAATAATAGTATGTTGCAAACTTCAATAAAAAATTTAGAAAATACCTCATTCTACGACTTGTAGTGTCTTCACACCCACAAACAATACATTTTGGTTTCCCTTTTCCAAAGCCCATTTTGGCCTCCCAAGTGCTGAACAGTCTCTCAGAGAGAGAACAGTCTCTCTCTTGCTACAGCAAGAGAGAGACTGTTCTCCCACAATCCCACCACAGACCTTGAGAGTAGGCTGGCAAAGGGTCACCCATTGCAAAAACATGAAGGGTACAGAAATACTTATCTTATGAAAGGATGGCGAAAGCCTGGTGTGCATCTTTCCGTGCTTCTCTTGTTGACGCTAGGTCCTCGCACCCCCCACACACTGCGAATTATAATTCTTCGGTGGCATCACAAATTGTGGAATAGGAACACCACAAAGAAAGTTCTCCTGCCAGTGGCCAAATCACTACTCTAATCTGAGATTATTGAAATTAATGCAATGATACACTAATTTATGAGCAAAATCCAGATCATCATAAGCATTGATGACCTGAACTTACTTTGGATGATCACTTTTCCGAAAAAATAACGATGTCAACCATATCTAACAACAGTTACAGGCTTAAAAACTTGATGTAAATAGTATTAAACTAAAACAGAATCAACTACCATCTTTCAACAACGCCTAAAAACTAACATCACGAAAGTAAAGCTCATAGCAGCACACAGCGTATACAGTAACGAGATGTTGTCAAAACGATGAAAATTTTCGAAATGAGAAGAAGAAATTTCATTGGCCGATTGCAAAAATCCATGATTGGTCAATGGGCGAAACAGAGGATGCACACATATATTGCATGTTTCCTATTTATTATTGAAGATACCCACTGAATGACATTTTAAAAGTCATAAAATAATTTTTGCATGAAATAACTTTTATAAAACAAAACTAGCCAACGAAATCAGAGTGTTAGTTTGGGATAACAGTCGCCAAGCGCTGTAGGCGCACGCTGTCTACAGCTCGCCCGGGAAGTGCGGAGACTATGCATTGCCCCTTCGTGATTGCCTCGTAATCGTTGACATCGATAGCTCGATCGATGCTAGTCGACCGTCGAAATTATCGACCACACTCCATCGATTCACGATTGGATTTCAATTCGATTAATCGTCAAACTTCACAAATCGCAGAAATGGCGGCTAAGGCACCAACAACAATTGATACTAGAGCAGAATTAGCGGAATTAGTGAAGAGAAAGGCTGAAATTGCCGTATGTTTGGTTGATTATAACTCCAAAATACTAAAATTTATGTTATTTATATTTTGACAGTGATATTCGCCCTTCTTTAATATTGTCAAATCAGAAATTTGTTTGTTAACACAAAGTGTTTGGATAGTAAATTTACGGAATTATTCTTCAGGAAACACTAGCAAATCTTGAAAGGCAGATTTATGCATTCGAAGGCAGTTATTTAGAAGATACTCAATTGTATGGAAACATTATCAGGGGATGGGACCGATACCTAGCAAGCAATAAGAATACAAACAGCAAAGCTGACAAGAGAAATAGAAAATTTAAGGAAGCAGAGAGACTCTTCTCTAAATCCTCTATTACGTCAATGGCTGTGAGTAAATTAATATTATAAAATCATTCGTGACTTCTTTGGTATTGTCACGTCTCATTATCTAGTGACTGTTAAACTGACACTCTAAATTCAACAATTGGGCTTTTGGTCTTGAGGAAACTTTGATGATCTATTTAAAGTGCTATCATACGCTTTGGTTTTTTACATTTTTAGTTGACTTGGTTGCGTATTGTCATATTTGTTATCTAACCGGTACTACCATAGTGGTCCTCACGGTGTAATTGCTTTTGTCCCCATTTTCAAAATGTATGATTACTGCAATAGTATTAGCATAATTTCAGACTTGCTCCATATTACTTCCAGGGTCTTAATTGCTAATGAAGGAAGTATCATCCAAGATAGTTCTTACATTGATCCTTGATGCAATTACATTGACTGCCGGTATGGTTAACCGTTTACTGTTGGCTACTCAAAGCGTACATCCAATATAAGGCATAGCAAGTGAACGGGGATAGAATCCAGTTATTGCCCGCGTCTCACTAATTTTTTTATCGTTGTTACAATCTTAAGACAATCTTTGTGATTGAAATCTGATCATGGGTTAAGATTCTCTTCATATAGGAATGCATCAGGTAGTTGCATTCTGACTTTAAGCTTGTACCGCAGCTTTGTCTGTGTGAAATAGAAACTAACCAGGTTTATTTCATTTTATGATTCGTTTCAATTGATAGTTCTATTACTCCTTTCATTTGAATATCATTGATAGTTTACTTTCTCCCAATTTGTGGTTGCTTAACATGAACTGTAATGTCTTCAATGTTGGATGTATGACCGATGTAGTATTGCCTCCTCATGCCCGAATCAGGACTTAATTTTGTTTCCATGGTCTAGTTTTATGTCACAATATCTATTAGCAGTCTTCATTAACGGAATAGAAATATAATACATATTGAAAATTGTCTGAGTATCAGTCTAGTGATACATTTTATCAAACAGTCATCATACCTCAATTGCATTCACAGTTTCCTACTCATTGGGAAAGGTTCTTTTTAAATATTTAATTTCTTTCTTTTAGGCTGTTAGTGGGCTTGTAGATCCTCCACAAGACAAAGGTAGGATTTTTTTTTGCAGTTACAACATAATATAATGAAAATTAAAAGTTTTCACAATTTATCTCAAACTTCTTGTGGAAATTTGTGTTTTGTAATTGGTTTTACTCTGGTGTTATTTATTTTAATAATTCTTTCGTTTTTTGTAGACCGTAGCAGTGAAACTGAGTCACAAACAGGTAACAGTGGAAGTGAGGACAATAGTAAAGATTCTGGTAAGAACATCAATGATAACAATGGTGCTGTGAATGGTACAAGTGAACCATCAAACCTTCTGATCCCTCCAAAAGATTCGTTAAGCAAGGAATCAAAACCTCTTCATCGAATAAAGAAAGGCATCAAGAAACCACGACACCGATGACACAATAAGCAGCCATCACCTGGAACAAAGTTTTCATGCCCCAAACTTTGGGCAGTCACTGTTGACAAGTGAGTGTATGCTCCCACCAAAAGTCATTGGGTTCTCGTGATAAGTGCAGTGAAGAATCACATTTTTACATGCTGGGCCTTTCCCTCCATAAGTCCCAATAATTCTTTTATTACTAGCGATTAGTGTGTCTTCATTTGCTTGAAGAGGCAATTGTCAGTGGTTGAAGATACCACTGGCCCCAGTGGCAGTGCTCTCTTTCAGTGTGATAGCGAATGTAGCCTTACCAGTGTCTGCGATTTTTTTTAACTGTAGTACTTTCAAGTGACTGTGTATGAACTATACAAACATGGCACACTAGCGTGTCACTGATAAGTGTGTCTGAACAGTATTTGATATTTAAAGGGAGATTGTATGGTCCATATTGAACCACCTTCTTCACTTAACTAGATGTCAATTTATAATGTCTTTTTAATACGTTTGTTTCAAACTGAAAATGTATGTATCATGTACACTCAGTGTCTACTGGTCTTTTGACAAATTGAAGTTTTGAAAAATATATGATAAAAAAATACATTTATTATTTAAGTTCAAAAAGAAGTGTTTCCATTATGTTCATCAAAACTGGAGCATCCTTACTGAACATAAAGTATATTTTTTATAAAATTACCACAGCCTGGCGAGGAATCATCAGATGGCCAACATCCTGTAATAGAAAGAAGGCAATAAAATCTTTAATTAGTTAAAGGACAAATGCATTATAAGAATATTAATGTAATAACTTCATACACACTGAATCAAATTATTCAGTTCATGTCCACAACAAACTAATTGATTCAAAATTAAGAGTTTCACATATGGGATCTTAGATCTTCTGGAAATCTACAGCATCTAGAAAATTACTCCACGTGGATAACAGGTTGGAACTTCAAATAGGTTTTGATCTGAATAATACAGGGACCAGTAGCCAAGCATACCATCAACAAATGCACTAGGCATACCCATGAAGAAATGTATTAATGGGGAAGAAAGTGGTGCCACGCCAATGTAACATTGAATTTGGAGCCAAAGTTCCCAGCCTGATGGCTGGTAATCACCAATTACACACCAATCACTTACAAAATATAGGTTTTCTACCCTTGAAGGTAGGTATAAATGGACATTTAATTTACCCCCCCCCTAAATTGCACACGATGTCCCTCTTCAGCCCCTCATACATCCCATCATTCTATCCAAGCTACCCATTCTTCTCCGCCCTCTCCCACGCTTACCCAACATTCTTCCCTTCTCGTTTCACTTCACTTTCTCCATTCCAATTCTTTCAAAACACCATCCCCTTTTATTACCTTTTCCATCCACACCTGCCTTCTCCTAATTTCATCAATCACATTTCTTTCCTCTCCTACCAATTTTAACACTTCATCGTTCGTCCTCCTTTTGACCCACTTTGCTTTCTCCATCCTTCTCCACACCCACATCTCAAAAGCCTCAAGTCTATTTTAATCTTCTTTCTGCAAATCCCCACTTTCCGCCCCAAATAGTGCAACACTCCATATTAAACTTTTCACTAGTCTTTTCTTTACTTACCTACTCAACACCCATCATTAGTTCATGCCTACTAGTAAAAGCTTCTTTTACCAATGCGATTCTACTTCTTAGTTCAATGCTGCAATACCCTTTTTCCTCCAACACACAACCTAGATAGCGAAATTGCTCCTGTTCTTGCTTCTGGCATTTTACTTTTATAGTTAAACTCGCCTTTTTTGTTCTTGAAAAATGGATTGCTTTCATTTTCTCCAGATTTATCTTCATCGCGTACATTTTGCACGGTCCCTGCAAAGCATCCAGCATTTTTTGTAAGCCAAGAGCTGACTGGCTGAGTAGTGCTTGGTCATCTGCAAACCTCACGGATTTTATCAATTTCCCCCCAACCTTTACTCCTGCCTCCAGCTCATCCCAAGCCTCTCTTACCATTTCCCCCAAGTATATGTTAAAAAGTACTGGCGATAACGGATAGCGCTGCCTAACTCTCCTCCCTATTGTGATCCAATCCGATTCTCCATTGGCTACTCTCACCTGTGCCTTCTGCACTATGTATACATTTCGGATCAGTCTTCTGTCTCTCCAGTCTACTCCTATCTTCCGCAATATTCCCATTCACTTTTCACACCTCACTCTGCCGAGTCTTTTTGAAATCAACGAAGCACACAAATATATCCTGACTATATTCTAGATTCCTTCCCACTACTATTCTCATCACTGCAATTGCATCCCCTCCCTTTCCAAAATCCAAACTGATCCTCACCTATAAATTCATTTGCTCTCTTTTCCATTCTCCTGTTAATGATTATCAGCACTACCTTTGCCGTATGAGAAATCAAGCTCATCGTTCTATAGTCTTCACATTCTTTTGTCACCTTTTTTTTGGTACACATATGAGCACGGTTTTTACAAAATCCTATGGCCAAGCTCCCTCGTATATTCAACGAACAAGTTCATAAAATCTTTTCCTTCTCCCTCTTCCTAGGTTCATCAGAAGTTCAGCTGGAATGCTATCTATTCTCACAGCTTTACCCATCTTCATTTCTTGCGATGCCTTCTCTATCTCACTGTCTAGTATTCCTCTTCGATGTCCAAGTTCCTAGGTCTATTTTTGCTATCATGTATGCATACAGTTCCTCAGCATACTCTCTTCACCTACGTAGGTTATCCTCTGGTTCCATTGCTAAGTTTTCCCCTCTGTCTTTGATGCACAGGACCATTTTCAGTTTCTTGATTCCCACAACATTCTAACCTTTGAGTACAGACTGCCTATCTCTCCTCTGTATAGTCTTTCCATCTCCTCACACTGCCAATTCCACCACTTTTCTCTTGCTTTCGTTGTATCTCTACTAAGTCTGTTGTTTATCTCCTTATACATTGCAACTTTTGCCTATTTTCTATTTCCTTCTTTCTTCGATCCTTTCCATCATTTCTGCTGTTACTCATGGTTTCTTGAACCTGCAAGGGGCTACTGTTCCAATTGTTTTCTTAGCTGCTTCTTCAATGCCTGTCTTTATCATTTCCCACTCTTCATCTATTGTTCCTCTTCCCTCGCATCGACCCACAATCTCCTGATATTCCCTACTCTTCCTTCCAATCATTGCTCCAACATCCCAAAATTTATTTTCCTTCCTACTATAAACCTTATTAGTCTCATCTCACATTTCATCACCACTAAGTTATGGTTGGAGTCCGCATCTAAACGTTAAAACTATGTGAATTCTTTACACTATTCCTGAATTTTTGCCTAATCATGATGTATTCTAGTTGTACCTTCCAGTACTCGGGGCTGAGCTTAAATCCCCCGAGTGCATCCACCGGGTTGCAGATGGTGGGTTGACCTCTAGATGTAGAGGTTAGCTGCGTGATAAGCAAGTTAACTCGTCGAATTAGCAGGAGATTGGAGAATGTTAAGGTGGAAATGTGAAGACTGGACCTTGACATATTATGAATCAGTGAAAAGGTGGCAGCATTCCGAGGTGGTATTGGTCTATCATTGGGTAAGATAGGCCTTTAAATGATATAGACACCCGTGAAGATGCTGTAACTTGGTGACGGGAGGCCACCAACAATAATCCTTCCTAGCACCCGGAGGTGAGGGCAGCAGCTCTTCTTTACATGAGTGAAAGTGGAGTCCACAGTGGTCGGTACAGCAACACTCATTTCACTACAGGTATGGTAACATTTACTTTAACGGCTGTAGTACTGCGATGTGGAAGGCAAGGGGAAACCACCACATTATTATTCCGAGGAGTTACAGCTACTCCACTCCTTTCTTTCTCATCATGATGTGATGGAACCCTCTCGAGTAAAATATTCCAGAGGTAAAATAGTTCCTCATTTGGATCTCCGGGCGGTGACTAACCGAGAGAGTACATTAGTCAAATGTGATAGTCATTTTAGGGTAGGAACGTGGAACTTGCAATCACTTCGGACCTGCAGGAGATTGGAGAACGTTAAGGTGGAAATGTGAAGACTGGACCTTGACATATTATGAATCAGTGTAATGAGATGGCCCGAAGAAAGAGACTTCTGCAGTGGAAGTTGTAGAATTATTCACACTGGATCAAAAAATGGTAATGCTGGAGTAGGCATAATGCTCAGGAAGAGTGCAGGACTGCGTGTGAAGAGCTTCCTGCAGTACATTGAAAGGATTATAATGGTTAAAATTGAAACTAAGCTTACAGATACCATTGTGGTGCAAGTTTACATGCCTACGTCGGACTATGAAGATAAAGAAGTGGAAGACATCTATAAAGATATTATGGAAGTAATAATTTTAAACCATGTAAAAGGTGAAGAAAACTTACTTATTTTAAAAGATTGGGACAAAAAAATATTGGGACAGTGAGAAATATTCTTTTTTGTAATTATTGTAAAAATAAAAGTGGTACAATAAAACAGCAAAAGGTTAAAAAAAAGTATCAAAAGTTGTGCACCTTAAATGCCTAAATTATTAATGATACTTAGGATGATACATTCAAATATAGATGAGGGTGGTACCTTATGAGCATAACAGGTAAGCGATGGAAAATTGTTAGTGGAATCAAAATCAGATCGAGTTACTGCATTAATGAGTATACGTATTGCATTTCTCGGTGCTGACGACCTTGGCTTAGTACTTAATGAACCCTTTGCTTACCAACCAATCTAACCTTCAGGTTGGACATAATTGTTCTTAATCAACATGAAGTCCCTTACCAATTGTATTCATGCCTACATAACTGTACGTATCTTAACGTGCAACGTATTGCATTTCTCGGTACTGACAACCTTGGCTTAATACTTCATGAACCCTTTGCTTACCAACCAAACTAACTTTCAGGTTGAATATAATTGTTCTTAATCAACATCAAGTTGCTTACAATTGTATGCATACCTACATAACTGAAAAATTACGCTTAGTGGAATATTACAGATATTATGACTCCACACTTACAGTTCACAGAACTGGGCACATCTCTCCTAGAAACCTTCCACAGGGAGACATAAAACACCAATGGGACCAAAGTCATAAAGGATGCAGAAATTATTAATGGTATATCCATGCCTGGAATGTCTCTGCAACCCAAATCTTGACTCCACTCCCTCCGGGAGGCATTCATCTGCAATATAGATTAAATAACTAGAATCAACCAGTTTCAACGTTTATTAAACATGGCAGCATTTTATTGGCCAGTAGACTAGGCCACTTCCAATTCCCTACACTTATTATGGAGTAAAATTTAGGTCAAAGAAAATGGTCAACCTGAAATTGTTAGATCCTCCCAAGAATTTTAGGATTAAGTTGAACAATTAGTTTAAGGGAAAGTTTTGACTATGAACATAAATTTCTATGGAAAAACTGGCTTGCACCGTTTAAATTTTCAATTATCAAACTTAACTGTAATAAGTATGTTTGATACGAATTTCTCAACAACTTTTAGGCCAGAATAATAGGAAATTATCTATTGACACCTTACCCAAATGCCTTCAAAGATAGTAAACTTGGCTGGTAGTGCCACCTGCCAAAGGCTCGCAAGTGCAGTGCACACAATAACAATATTAGTGTAAATGACAAAATTATGGACAGCAAATTCCATTTCTCATCATCAAGGGAATCATGTTCATTAAACTACTACACGAAGGGCGTAATTTCAGCAATTCAACTTACAGAATCGACAATATCCATACATATGTGAGAAGGACTTTCAGAATTTTTCAGCTCGTTATAAAATTCATTTAACTTCTCATATGAATCACGGCATATTACACAAATATCAGGTTTATCCTTGGGTTCATTATCCTTCACACATTTTCTGACAACAGAATTCATCACTTGGAAAGTCTTGGTGATGTTATTTAGATTCGAGGTAGTGGATCCATTCACATTCACCTCGAAGCAATCTGAAACGGCAGAACATTAGAGCCAAAGTTTGGAAAATACTTTGTCCGTTGATTTGCTGGAAGCTTTTACAGTAAATATGAGTCATCCTTCCTCTATCATAGGAATATGGAATGAAATCGGTAGGTTACAGCGTTTATCCAGGATGAATTTTAGAATAGTGTCACCCTCTGGCTCACACCTACCGATTTTGCAAATTAATCATAGTATAACAATTTTTATAATATTTTCAGGTGGGCTACAACGTATGGGATATTTATGGACAAATATTTACACCGCTTCTCACTTACTGTTGCATTCTCCTCTCGTCCATAGGCTGTTAATGTTGGCGTAGAGTGTTTCTATGATTTGAAGGCGGTCAACATTTGTTAACTGATCCCGGCAATTGACTCCACCCTCCTTTCCCTAGGTAGAAAAGCAAGCATTTAATTTACATGCTAACCATGATCACACAGCTGTCACCAACTACCGCAGTATTTACCCCCAAAATTTCCTGGTGGGCCGTTGATACATTCAGGTACGACGCTACACAGTCTTCACAAAATGTTATGGGTCGTGCATTGGCTATGGAACAATATACAAAATTTTGGGCAGCCAACGCAAACTTGGTTTGAATTTGTGCACAGGTCGTATTCTTTTCAGGAACCCTGGATAAGAGATTTCAAAACTTTACTCACAGTATAGTAAACAATAAATTCCTGAACATACCTTGCAATATCCTTACAAATCTGTGTAATCTGCTGATGATCCATAACGAAGATAAACGCCGAGTACAACCCACAGAACCGAGCCAACGTCAAATAGTATGTTAAATTCCATTCAGACCGTGTAAAAGAGCAGTATTTCGTTCGACACAGCTGTGCGCGGCAAGTGTGTCGCGGTACGTCGACTCATGAACCGCTGACGGCAGAGTCACACATGCATTTGTCAGACCAACTACGGCTAGCCTGTCTAGAAAGTTATCTCCTAAAGAACTTGGGCAAAGAAAAATTATAGAACCATTACAAACACGCCTCATATACGGGAAACCCAGATTACCTCTACGCCTCCAACTTATCACATTTGAAAACGAGGAATGGGTTGTCATCTATCTCAACCCGATACATTTGAATGATATGGATCAAACATTTCCATTTATATCATTGAATAAATCCACTTGAATCGTACGAATCACAGAGTGACGAGAGTGACTCAGAGCTCACGCCGTCAGCGACACTGGTATGGAAATTACGTACTACATCCCTGCAAAATTTATTAAGGCGCTGATTTGAAAAAAATGGAACTCTCTGTTAAGGCCTGGTTACACGATAAATTAACCCGTACGAGTTAATGTGCGAATTCATGTCTGTTTACATGTCTGAATAAATGAACGTTTGCGTGAACGAGATGCATGAATGAGTGGTTACACGGTACATTGGTACATTCGTTCGCACAAGTTTTGACACATTTTCACGGAACGCAAGGCGATTGGTTTTTTTTATTTTCTTTACAATGCGCAAATTTTAAAAGTGGAAACAGTATCTCACAGGAATAGTGCACTGAGTACCAACAGGGACACTCACTGAGACATCGAGGATTTGCTAAAAATATGTATGAGGGGAAAATAGAACGACGAAACCATCGAAAAAGGGCAAGGACACCCCCATCTGTGCCGAAAGGTTTTATTCGTGAATATTTTTGGGAAGGAATACGTAAGTAAGGGGCAAAGAAAAACTATAGAACTATAGAAGAATAGGTAAGTGGGTTGATGTTGAAATGAAGACGCCGGGTATTCCAATTTAGAGGTATATTAATATATACCTCTAAATTGGAATATTATACAGGGGTTCAACCCGTGATGAAAATAGAGTGTGAACAAAATGTTCAGGAAATGTTAGAGTGTGAGAGAAGTGTGATTCGGTAAAAAATGTGAGAGGAGTGTGCACAAGGTGTGCACACCTTTTTTGCACTTTCTTCTCACCAGGGACTCCCCTCCTCATTAATGACAACACCTATAAGGCTTATATGTCGTCCAGCGATGATGTCGAGGCGTTCGTGCACCTGCTACGTCATCGGTAAGCTGTAGATTTATCTTCACACGACTTTTTGATATCGGTTTGTTCCCATGATATGCTATTTCGTACTGTTAACAATGTATTTTGCCGAAATTGAACTTTAGCGCGAAATTTTGACTTCACAGTGAATTCCTCTACAACCCTGTTAGATCGCAGTTTTCCGTGGCGTTCTGGATTCGTGGATCTCTCCATTATCCGGGTTTGCGCCGCGTTGTTAGTCATGGTTGACTATCTGCTCTTTTATCCCACTCTCCTTGGAATTTCTTCACTAGTCACTTAATTGGTCCATTTTATTAATATTGAGTTTAACACCACATTTCAAATACTCCCAGCCTTGAATTATCTGCTGCTGTTATCATCCGTGCCTCACTGCCATAAAAATCCATAACTCAGATGTAAGTAAGAAGTGTGCCCTTACTTCCAAGGATGTTTTCCCAGCCTTACCTATATACAGTACCTACTTTACTCTCGACAATACGTCAGCGGGACCAGAAAATCGGCACTTAGTAATAACGAAATTCGTAATTTCGGACGCTTAAAAAAATAGTGAAATAACCGAGTAAGGTATACGTAGACTGGCGCATTGTAACAGATACGTTAGTTTGAATGACCCCCCCTCGTAATCCATATCAGGTTTTTAGGCACTATTCTTTTTAGCACTTTCTCAGCTTCACTTATGTAGCATTGACCACATGATGTCACAATTGCCTTCTTGCACAACTACCCTTGCATTCTTAGATACCGTTTTATTTTCCCATTGGTTTCTTGGTCAACCTTTGTGCCTAAATTCGACCTAGGTCGACATTCGCCAAAAATGAATGAAAAAAATGAACTGAAGTTAGTTTTGTATCTGTTAATGTATAATTTTAACGATTTAAAGGAAACTCTTCTAAAAAGTAATGATTAAATTAAATAGTTAACCACATTTCTAACAATTAATTTTTTAAATCGTTAATCCCAACTATGATCATGTCTTTGGAAACCATTCATGTGTACAACAAGGCAATCACCTTTTTGTGATATATTTTCAGTACCTACTATACTTCTACTAAATCACCATTCAAAGCATTATTCAAGCAGGAAACTAGTGGGAAAAAAAAGATTAGATATTTCAGTGGAGGGCAGGAAAGTGGCAGCAATCACAGGTAACATAATTTACGAAAAATTAACGGAAAATGATGTATCAGTACTTAACAATATGCCTTTCATAAATGGGTAGACATATTTTAAATAAGTTTATCACTTAATGATAGACAGGTATGATTTACTATACATAAAATCTCATGACAAAATTACGTACTTCTAATCATTCCCATATGGCAGGATCCACCAAGCATTTGCATTCACATTCAACATTTCATTAAATACTTTCTATGCAGCACGATATTCACCTTCCACATGGCATGTTCTACTTATTCCCAGCATAATTCCTGGCACTCATTCTTTGGTCCTCCACATCCTTTAAAACATCCTCACTCTTAATTTTATTATCCATCCCATTCTAACCACTCCCAGTCTTCCTATTTGCCTTAATCAAATTTTGCCCTCCCCTATAATTTCCTGCACTTCCTTATTTGACTTCTTTTCCTCCCACCTTATTTTCTTCATAGTGTAGCGCAACTGAGTAATGAAATTTTTTTTCATGGTAAATAAAGAATAGTTTTCTACAAGGAGGTTGGTCTCGTGCATCAGCTTTGACCCTGGGACATTTTTTAATAGATGCTCCATTAATAGGCTCACCGGAACCACCCCTACTTGATTTGAGCTCCAATAGACTTTCAAGGTGGCAGTTGGTGAAGCAAATAAAGCAACACTTTTGGAACAGATGGTCCACCGAATATTTGCACACACTTCAAGTGAGAAATAAATGGGCAAAAGAAGAAAATTTAGCAGTAGATGACCTTGTACTGAAGGAGAAACATATGCTTCCTTTGCAATGGCCTTTGGCTAGTGGAAGAGGTCCACCCCGGCCCGGATAACTGAGTTCAGGTGGTAACACTAAGAACAAAGGACGGGGTGTTCAAACATCCTGTAGCAAAGGTTATGAAACTGCCAGTGGGAAATTAGTGGAAACAAATTTCCTAATATATTTTTTTCTTTTCTCAGCAATGTATTTAATAGCCTGAGGAGAGCAGGTTACTCCTAAAGCATGAGATCTAATTCTTTTAGTATATTTATCTTTCATGCTCTTAAATACCTTTCCGGGGGCTTCCTTCCAAAATGAGCTTCTAGTGAATGCCCCCTTCATAGTGATAAAACAAACTTTCTGTCCTTCACCCAAATAAAGACCAAATATTTAATGTATGATGCAATTGATCCAACCATGAGGTTCGTATTTTGTTTATATTTTTTTGTTAGTATTTTTGCTTGATTTTTCAAAATTTGATGTTCAAATTTTGGGGAGGAATATGTTTCATAACGCTTGAGAGAGAGGCTACGAAGTGTCATGGCCTACGTTACGCTAACAATGAGGAATGGAGAGCGCTAATAGTGAGTTTGTTACGAGAGGATGGCTGGAGTAAGGATAAGACGAGGGGAGGACTATTGCTGTGGCCTACGATAGGTAGGAGCGATACGGGGGTATTCTCTCTCAATTTTCCAAAATAAATACAGTCCACTCATGTTGGGGGCAATAACTAATTGCTGTTAAAGGCAATATATTGCCTAGATATTATTTGAGCTCAACAAACAACTAAGTCCAACTAAAGTGTGAATTTCACACATTAGTTCCTTTCCCTGTGCCATCTGCAGTTTCCCATTAAGATCTGGTTCACATTAATTAACCCACATGGGTTTTTCTGGAACATCTCCAATGGTCTCTCCTGATATTAAAAGCCTTGGTATAGCAGTCTAATTCTCTAACCACTGGAAAAATACACCAAAAGTCCATCATATCCTGTTTGCAAACTATCATGATGAGAAATTTTAATAAGTGCAATTAAAATATTCAGGAGAAAGACTTTAAAATTCCAAGTTTTCAATTGCCATACAAGCATCAGTACTTTCACACCATCTACAAGAGGCTATCCGATAACAAATGTTAACATGTTCTTTAACTATCTTAGTGCCACCGAATTTTGTGGTACTAGCAAAAAGTGCCAGCATTAATTTAAGAGTTTTGTAACTCCTTGTGAAAAATATAAACGATATGAAGTTACTTTTTAGATATGAATGTAATGTTTTTCATTTAACAAAATATGGATTTTTTATGTTATTCTGATACATAGCATAAAGGATAAATGTAATTATTACAACAAAATAGTTGAAACATTAGTTTGCTCCTCGAGCCAATATATGTATCAGCTCGTGGCACTTTTCACCCATGGAGCAAAAGCCGACATATCGGCCCATGGCACTAAGTGGGTTAACCCTTCAGAATGAAAAGTAATTATTAGATGAAGGCAATGTCAACCAGCATGGAATGACAGTGTACAATCATACTATCATGGGTGATCATTCCCTATTTCTACACTCTTTTGCATGGTGACGGAATGTTCATTCTCCCAACAAAGCATGAAAATATAAATTAGCATTCTCTCTCATCCTCAAGCTCAGCAAATAATTTGAAAAATCCCTTACAGAAAATTCCTTGCATACCAACATCATGTACTTAATAAAGAAGGTATTTTAGCAATGAAATATCACAATCATCATATGAAGTCAATTTATTCTCTTCTTCAAAAATTGTATTAAATAAACTTTTAAGTTAAAATCGTTTAAGGCCTTTTTCAAATGCCATTGAACATGATGCTATCACAGAATTCTACAATTCTTGGTGATATGTTCAATAAGCAAGAATTGTTTCAAAGAAACTCATGGAATTGCTCAAAGTTAGTTGCCTATTGTTCTCTGACTTCATCCTTTTTCATTCCTTCCTTCTGTTTCTTTTGTTTCTTGGTTTCAATTTCATCGATAGGAGCTGGCTTCACAAATGGGATTTCATTCTCGTACCCTAAAAATAAACAACAAAAGAAAGGAAATTTTAGTAATGAAAAATACCTATCCTGAAAAAAACGGAATGATATTAAATTTCAGAGAAAAAAATGGAATTTCCTTGCATTCCGACAAATTATAGAATAAGTAAACAAACCACCAAAAATCCTTTATCTTACCTGGGGGCATAAATGGTCTTAGTAATTCAGGGACAAGTATGCCTGTTTCAGTTTGGTGCACTTCAAGAATTGCACATATAACCCTGGTGGTGGCACACATTGTGGCATTCAGCATGTGTACGTAAGAAGTCTGAAAATGAAAAAAAAACAAGTATGCCACCAAACAAGTGTTAACAGATGAAAAATCAGCATTAGCATTCCTTAACATGAAGTAGTCAGAACACTGGAGGAAGTTGATAAATTACCTGAGATCCCATCTTCTTTGTTTGCCCGTATCGAACTAAGAGTCTTCTAGCCTGATAATCCAGGCAATTACTGCAAGAAACAAGCTCTCTAAAAGCACCTAGAAATAACAAAATTGTGTTATAAAACTGACCAAATAGAGTACGAAACATAAAAAATTTGTTTTTATTTTTGCACTTATTATGTACTAGATTCATGTCATGAATATTTGTTAAGACATAGAAAACAGTTAACACAAGCATTTCATCACACTTCAAGGAAGACCCAACACTGACTACCATAGTCGGCTAAAGGAAATTTTTTTTGGTACATCAAAATTTTTTTAACCACAAAGCAAGCAAAAAGCCATGAATTTTATTTTTACAGGTGGTGGGTCATATCTTAAGGAATATTAGAAAAAATAATTTAGCTTGATTCACATATTGCCTTAGGTCAAAATTTGATGTGTTATGGAACCATGTTTTTGACGCAAAATTTTCTAAAATCTTATGAAACATATGAATTTAGAGAATTTTCGATATCCCTGAGGATATTTTTCAATTAGTATTTGAAATCCTCATGACTTCTATAGTAAACATGCAAATTTTCATAAGAATTGGATGAAAAGTATGGCTGAGACAAATTATTTCCCTCTGGAGGTACAAGTGCCTTTGGAGACCGCATTCATTGAAAAACTGCAGTTTCACCAAATATTCAAATGGTCGTGAAAAAAAAACTATTACAGATAGCCAAGAAATATTTTACACTGTTTCATTCCTACATGGAAGGATGAAAATTGCCAAGTTTCATCCAAATCCGAGTCGGTGGGTGTCATGCCTGGATGAACTGACATGGAATGACCCACGTACATTATAACTTACATATGCAGCCCTTAAAAAAAAAGAAAGATCATGTTGAAATATGTAATGCTAATGACAAATAAATGATCGCACATGCTAACTCAACAGCATCAGTGCCAGCTATTTTTACAGAACTGTATGGATTAAACATGTTTTTTTAAATATGTAAAACCACATAAGCAAACAAAACCTGTGATACTTTAACAATGGGACATGCAGTACAGTGATAGATTAAAATAACTAAAACAAAAGGACAGGTGAATAGCTATCGAGGTTACCTGAGCCAGGGAACCAAGCTTCGAGGTCCAGTTTCTTAGAAGCTGCATTGTTCAATGCTCCCGACACAATGTTCACAATCCGATATGGTATCCCTAACTTCTGGTAGAAATCCTCAGCATTTCCTATCATTTCATCCATCATTTCCCATGATTTATCCTCCAGTGGTGAAGTTAAACAGAACTGCTCAACCTGTTTAGAGGCAAGCATTACGCTGTGTCAAGTACCTAAATGATTATTTAAGAAATCAATTTTGAAAAAAGGCATATTTTACAATTACATCTCATGTCCCTGCTTATAAGAGCATGGGGAAAGTGCAGTCAAAGCTTTAAAGAGATATTATGTATTATACCATTCATCTTTGAATATAGTCCCCCATTTTTGACCAAACTCTATTAGGAAAGTCTTGAGGGGGGGGAGGGTGAGGGTGGACTATATTGGGGCTCAAGGCACTTACAGGCCGTTGTAAAATTCTATCCCTTGAGTTTGAAGGCAAATATCTCTAAAATGGTTAAGGTGAATTTAAAATAAAGTATAACTAAATCTTGTTTATTTCTGTGTTTATTAATGTCAAAATTATATTTTGAAGTTGGTTTCATTATCTAATTTTTTGATCGAGACAGCTAAAAAGGGCGGATTTTTTCAAGTTTTGGGAAGAAAGTTCAACTTTGAAGCCAATTTGAAGAAAAACAAGAAACGCCACTTCTCTTTTTTTCTTATAAGATATGGAACAAATATATTTATCTGTGACTAAACAAATTTTACGACAGATTACTCAGTTAACAATTACATTACTAAAAATATTAAAAACGTGTGCTATCTCAGCTTGTGAAAGTCGGAAATATATATCGTTTTGACAGTTTTCTTGGTCTTTGAAAACTCAGCACATGTAAAATGACTTCATAACTTCAGAGAATAACATATGTTTTAACCTTATTTATTTCCTAAAGGAAGCTTCACGAGACAGGACTTTTGGCCGGAAGATATGCCTTCACTCACGGAGGATTTCCATTATCTCAAATCAGAGGGGAAGCTGTGAATCCAAAGCCACCTGCTTTGCTTTGTGACTTGAGATACACAACTACTGGCAGGAAATAACCTATGTTATAAGAAAAGAGGCCGACTGCCAAGATAATGGATCTTTCTTTCATATCGCAGCTATTGTATCCAATAATGCAAACATTTATTGCAACATGCTGCTCGCAGTAAGCGACTGACTATACAACTCTATGGGGATCATGTATGATAAACATAGGTAGCACTCATTAGATCTGAAAGCAAAACTTCATTTAATTAATGAATACAAAAGTGGCAAGGCAGGAGGGCATTTTTATTGAAAGATCCTGCAACTGCGATGTAATTCAAATTGGAGATTATTTATATGTTTGTGTGCAGCCTAGCATGCAACAATTATGATTTCATGTAATCAATAGAATATTCCACATAGTTATTTCTGGCAATGGCTATTGATTACTATTATCCTTATACCTGTAAATGCTTATGACATTAGACTCCATGATTCTGATTACATATATGCTACTATTAGTAGAATGATTCCAATGATTTTAAGCAAGCTGTTTTCAGAGGCAAATTTTAAGCAATTGAAAGTGGCCTCTTTCATTTCTGCCTCTATCCTGGAGAAAGTTATCTGCCTGATGCTTGTATGAAAATAAGTGGTGCAGGGAAATATCTTTGCCATATTTAGCAATCTTTCAAATTATACTAAACAGAACTTTTTCTGACCCATTTATAATTTTTTGCACCTTTTAGAGAGATAGTGTGAGAGGTATAACAATTTTTCTGCTTTCTGAAGTTTTTGCCAATAATAGTACATCATATGTACTGCAGTATTACTTGCTGCCTTGATGTGTTTGGTGCTAAAAGTACAGTAATGCTCGGGGTCAAAAGTCCGTTTTAGTATCCAAATAATTACATAAAACATAAAATTTAATGTTACTGACAGAAAATTCAACCACAGTCAATGAAGAGTGCGAAAATATCATTTTTAATGGAATCTTCTCGTCAATCAGCCAAAACACCCACAATATTGGTTAAACTAGCATTAAAGTCATAGGAATTGGCTGTGGAATGATTATTTAAACATCTTTGGTAATAAGGAGAGTTCAATATACATCAAGGTAATTTTGGCTACCAAGAGCTCTCGTTGTTCAAAACCTGTTCTACTGTACCTACTACCAGCCTACTACTACTGCATAACCTAACTTTTTTAGGTACTGTGGAGAAAACAAGAAATACATTTCAAGACATCTTATGACCTGAGTGTAGTAGCAAACGTACTTGATAGAGGTGATGAGATACAGACTACACTACATGTTATTTTATATTTTAACAGGGAAAGTATCACTTGCACTGCCCAAAACAAGTTGTAATATAAAATGCACATTTAACATTTACATGACCACTTCATTCATTGACAAAATATTGAGTTAGAGCAAAACTAACCAACAACTCAGATCACAGCACTTCACCAAACTGAGAACTGAGACAAACATACATTTTACTCATGGACAGACAGTATGGAATCACCTGCAAAAATTGTTCCTATTAGTGATGATGAGGTTGATTATTTGACATCAAGAACACCAAAATATCAAGGAGGAGGGGTGTGACAGAAAAAGTATTTTAAAAATTATTAACATGCAATGAAAATGCAGCAAAATGAATGATCTGTGAACCAAAATGAATATGCTTTTAAGCAAAACCAACAAGCTAATTTTTTCATTTAGTTCATTCACTCTAAGCAACTATTCTCAAGATAATCACTGTTCAGCACAAGGTTATATGATGCCTATCCCTCCAACTTAACGTAAAATCTGAGATGATACTCTGAAAATCTGCAACAACAGCTTGCTGGGTCATGTTCTCTATTTCAAGCGAACACTCAAGAAAATCGAGCGTAGATCCCATTTTGATGACATACCTTTTCAAACTGGTGAACTCTAAAAATTCCACGAGTGTCCCTTCCATGTGATCCCACTTCTTGCCGGAAGCACGTTGAGATTCCAGCATACCGAATTGGTAAACTTGACTCGGGAATCCACTCCCCACGATGAAATGCTGCAATTGGCTGCTCTGATGTTGCAATCAAATATTTCTCCTCAGTTTCATTAGAGTCTTCTTTTCCTGCTTCCTTGCCAACAACCTTCAAAATACATATTTAGATAGTTTACGACAAGGAACTGAAGTATAGCAATAAAAGAACACTTAATTCCAACGGTGAGTGCATTGCAAAAGAAATAACATGAAATCGAATAAGAGCTAAAGTCTATTCACACCCTTATAAACCTTTTCTGATACCTGGATACCATTCACCTTTCATACCTGAAAGATGAATGGTATCCAAAATATTTCATGCAAATTCACTGAAAATCTACCTCATAGCTGGTTTTGACGCTATGACACATTTTAATAATAATACTGATAGAACACTGAAACAAACAGTGGTCCTTTTAATGCATCTGAATGGTATATTATAGTTTTCCTTTCACATTCAATACACTAAGAAATATATTACCCTAATGCATTTCAATCAACACCGAGATGAATGAGCACATACTCCTAAGTCAATGTGTTCAATAGTTTGTCTGTGGGACGCCAGTAGCGATGTCCAGTAGCCTAATTTTCTCTCTGATACGTAAATAATAAAAATTTAGCTTTCACCAAAATAAAAATATAGGCATACATTCAAAATTAAGATGGCAGCTCCAACACAATATGTCTCTCCTTCTTTAAAACCACATTTTTCAATACTATACTAAAATAATATTGAGAATGGACAAAGGAAGCCATTTACATTAAAATACTTCATATACTGGCAATCCAAATAATTAAAAACACATGCCCAATACATCCGACACTGGGATGATATATTGGCATAGAAGTGCGATGTTGAATAAGAAAAATACCACCAATTTATTTGTAAAAGGCACTAACAGGCCTCCAGAGCTTGCTTGTTCTGTGCTTTCGGGACACCAAGCTACATGATTCTTCAGGCAGCTAGCCTGTGTTAAACATGAATATTAGAAAAATATACATAAATTGTGAACAAAGACATTTAGAAATAAATAATGATTCTTAAGCACAAAAATTTTCACTATTTAATGAAATACCAAGTTTTATGACTACATTGTATAAAATTCACCAGAAACAGTTTTCACGGGTAAAATAATGAAATGAGGCAAGTGTTTCTGACATTCACCGGCTTCACAGTGGCCCTACTAATGTCAAGAATGTGGAAACTGTATTCCCAATAATGTTCTATGTACTGGGCCTTGTCTACCCCTGCTTTTCTTGCCATCATTACCAGTGATAAGTACATGCTTATATTACCACTTGTGCACTTCTCCACACAGCCCTACAGGGTCAACTAAAAAATTTTAGGCTAGTGGTAGATTCTGTGAGAAATTCTTTCAGAAGTGCCTTCTACTCCTTTGAAAATATGCACATAGATGAAAGTTTATTACTAAACATGGGAAATTCAAAGCTTATTATCATGTTATGGACATGCGTGTGTCAAATTTGCCCATTTTATACTGTGTTACAAAAGATGGCTCCTACTATATGACAGCAAAGCATGGACGATAACAGCAGCAGAGAAGTCAAGGCAGAAATCGTTTGAAATGTGATGCTACCAAAGAATGATGAAGATAAAATGGATTGACCGACTGACAAATGAAAAAGTCTTAAGAAGAGTGGAAGAAAAGAGATGTCTACTGAAACCCTTAAAAAGAAGACAGGACAACTTAATCGGCCATATCTAAAAACATGATGGCTTAATGAAGACAATCGTCCAAGGAAAAGTGAACGGAAAGAAGAAAAGGCAGGCCTCGTATGTGATATATGGAGCAAGTTGTGAAGGATGTAAAGGAGAGGAATTACTTCAATATGAAGAGGTTGTCCATTAGAAGAATCGAGTGGAGGGCTGCGTCAAACCAATCCTAGGATTGTTGACCTATGATGATGACAAAAGATGGACAAAAGATTCCCATTGGCAAAGTTCACCACTTCCTTACTGAGGTGATGGTGAAACAATTTTCACAATAGAAAGGAACGGACAGTTGTAAAAAAAAATATAGAAGTAATTGGGCCCATGAGATTACCCAGTTCTCACTTTCTAAAGACATTAGAGATATTATAGTTTTTCTTTTACTTTTTACTACCAACAAGATGTAAAATTTTAAAGAGGCATGCAAATGAGTTTAATGCCAAAAAATCATACAGCAGCATCACGCTCTGGGTAGTGCTCTCTGGGATGTAGCTTAGTGGTGAAAAGAATAATACAGCACATGACTTAAGCTGTTCTTTGTGTCTACTAAGAAGGCTATGTATTTTTTTTTAATGTGCTCACCTTGTAAAGTTCTTCGTCAAATTGAGAGAGCTGAGCAACTTCTTGCATGACATCCTTCTTCATGAAAAATGGTGTGTAAAGAGGCTTGTACTTCTTTCCATTAAGGATTCTCAATGCCAGTTGGATAAGTGCTTGTTCCAAGAACACCGCAGGCCCCTATAATAACAAAGATGATTTAAAACACACAATTATAAAGATAGATTAAAATAAACCCCATAATCATAAACTGAAAATTATTGGCAGTAACTTTAAAGATTGTTACATCAGTTTACAGGGTGTCCACTGAAGTCAAAATATAAAATTCAAGCATAATTCAAGGTTTTCAAGGCTAAATTTATAAAAATTTCCAGGCTAATATATCGCGGTTCTTGTACGAGTCAAAAGTGATGTTTTTCAAGTTCTATGTAGAATATGGATTTTTTGTAGTTCAACCCATAGCATAATATAGATAAAGTAATTAAATAAGAAATAATTGATAAATTAAAGTAATTAAATATGTAGTTTTATTGGCAGTAAGAGACCCTCTTTATTGGTTGGGAAAGATAAACTACTTTTTGATTGAACACCCTCTTTCTAAATTAGCATTTCAATGAGAAATTACAACTTCTTCTACAAGAGGAACTTAAAGAACCCACTGGCTAAAGTCTTCAGCATTCAACCACTGTTCTTGGAATGATGATTTTCTAAGTTAATATTTTTTGCCATGCTTTTCTATTTTAAGTCTTAAAGCCTCAATTTTCTGTTCATTCAGAATCAGAATGTAACATTTTTGTACAGGTAGACTATATAGAAAAAAGTGAAATCATAACAATCTTTAGTATCCTACACCATCTTTTTCTAACAAAAATTAATGTAATAAAAATCCTAATTCAAGTAAGTGCATCCTGAATATATCTAACAAACATCAGCAATTAGATTTCTCAAAAAATTAAAGAAAAGTTTGTAAAAAATATATTGCAAAGCCTACCAGAGAGCCAACTACATTGTACTTACAGTAAAGTATCCGATCACATCAAATGTGCAGTTAAAAGAAACATTATAAGTTCATTTTCATTAATAAAGGAATTATTTTCCAATTATTAATCAAATCCTTGAATGCTTTCAAATTCTTTTTTAGAAACAAAAAAAATTTAATGCGGCCAAAAGATCCCATTTATGGAATATCCGGGGATTCCATTTTTAAGACGAAAAAATTATTATAGAGTATTTCAAGCTGCTAAACTAGTAATTTTGCAATGTCTTATTAACAATAACCTTTGAAATGAAATTTGAGAATTTTCTACTCATAAGAAGAGGTTGTGTAACTCTGATCTTGAAATGAAATTAGACTTTCTTCATGCTACTATAAACAAAATTTTAAAAAAAGTCTCGGATTTTCTCTCCATTGGCCTGGGTTTGCAAGAAAAAAGTAGAATGACATGTGGGGAGAATGTATTCTCCTAAATCAGGTTAAGCCGACAATAGCAGAGTGGGGTGGTGGACTGTAGGTAATGAAGTTCGATTCATATCGCTGTTTAAAATTTTTCTTTCAGCCATTGAATCAAAAAGTTTATCATCCTTCATTGTGTGGATACTGACTTTTTTGTACTTCTATCGTTTAAACTACCTACATTTACAAATGCGTCACTCAAAAATACATTGTAAAGTTAACATAATTATAACACGATTTAATTCCCCAATAAAAACATTTTCCAATCCTTTCACTAACGCCAAATTTTATTACTTTTTTAATTATAAATTCACATGAAATTTTTGATAATCTACTTTTTTTAACTGCCTACTAGCCTGCATAGCCTGTATAGCCTGCCTACCAGCATAGCCTGTATTCCTAGGCAGTGTTAAGGATCGAACTCGCGACCTGCAGTACACTAGTCCTCATTTTTAGCAACTACGCTATCATAGGTTCACGGGAATCTGGCGAATGTAAGCGACCCGCGTAACATTCGGCTTTATTTTTTTTCTCGCGCATCCGGGCCTATGGATAAAAAAAGTCACGACGAGTATTTTTTTTATTTTGTTTTTGTGGCACGGAACAAATCTTCTCATTTCGTGACCAAGTTACACATTCTCTCCTTGTCAGTATCTACCATACGTACGTACATTCCATTCGCGGGGCGCATCGATCACTAAGCCGAGAAATTTAAAATCTCCGATCCGGATCTGAATTTTTACTGTCTTCGGATATGATTTCAGTAGCGAATGAAATGAAAGACCCGTGGATCCAACCCGACCATCCTTAATTTATTAATGGTACATTTGTAAATCTAATTTAAACAACAAAGGTATTATAAAGTGAGTATTCAGATGTACTGGTTTGAAATTGAAGATAATAACATTTTCGATGCAATGACTGAAAGAAAAATTAAACTGCGATACGGATCGAACTTCGTACAGTACACTACTGTCTGTAAAAAAAAAAGCAAGACACCCGAGTTTGAGGAGCTCTATCGTCTAAACGAAGCAATCAATTTCAATGCAACAAAAAGCATACGAGTGAGAGTTTATTTCTTTGTTGGATCATTTACTTCAAAAAATCTTCGGCTCCATAGTATTTCCTGTACTTAATTTTTTCTCAAAAAAGTACCCGTTTTTTGCGCGTAAAATCAAGTTGCCCAACTTTGAGCGCTTGGTATTCCCGTAGTTTTTGTTCCAAGAACTTGCGATTTTGATATAAGGAAGCCAAATCTATTAGTAACACTTTGCAGAAAACAAAGTGTTATACCACTAAAATTGATGGATTTGTTGTAAACAACGCAAACCCCTGCTAACTTCGAAACCAATTGGTCAATTGAAAATTGATTGGTACTGTTGTATGCTGTACGATGAATGCAATGCTGGTACTAATAACATTTACATTGAATATCACTAATAAGGACAATATCGCTTATTATTTATCTAGATATTTCTATACGCTCTCGTTGTCCGCCTGATCCCGGCGAATGTAGGCTACTCGCGTGACATCCCACGTAATGTTTTTCCACGATACCGGGGTAATGGGGAAAAGTCATATTTCTTTATTTTACTTCTAGTTGCACGGGATCATTTTCAACTACTTTCGTGACATGAGTTACACATCCTCTTGTCAATATCTACCGCACCTACATTCCATTCACGGGGCACTTCGATCGCTAAGTAGCGAAAATTAAAAATCTACGACCCGGATCCGATTTTATACCGTGTCTTTGGATCCGAATCCGGAACCGAGTAAAATGAAAGATCCGTGGATCTTTGGATCCAACGGATCCAATCCGGCCATCACTACACGTTAGGCATATGTTTGCGTATCATGGGCTTAGTCCGATGTGCATTGAATGAGAACAAAGGGCACTTGACGTGACGCTGAAGGCATCTGTTCAACAGTCGAACAGTTGAACGTCTCCGATCCACACAGCGCTGACGATACATTGAGCCTAACTACTTTTCCGTCGTTTATTTATTCATTCATACCAACGGCAAATCCATATCTTAAAGTCATCGTTATTTATCCTGTTTATAAAATAATGATTTTTGTCTTGAATTAAGAATTTTTAAAATTCCCGACTAAGACCAGAAAATCACGAATAATCCACGAACAATTCCCTGCACTGAAAATTCACGAATAATTCCCGATTTTCCAGGTTTTCCCGGTCAGTGGACACCCTGGTTTATTAAGAGAATAATAGACAAATAAATGTTTTTACTGAGCAAGTGTTATACCAAAGTTATATAGACCAACAATTTAATTAGCAACATCATAGTCTACATTGCCTATATCACCTATATCAGGAATTGGAAACAATTTCCTGATTACTACCACTATGTTAATTGTTACACTGATTTGGTTACAAAAGAATGATATAAAGAGCTATTTTTAAGAAATGATCATAAAAAGTAATTGCACAGAATAAATAATCAATAGAAACAGATACACCTGGACTGTTCTGTCTGGATATTACTTTTAAAATTCTTAAGGTACAATAATTTCCCAGGACACAGTAATATAAACAAACCATTGAAATGGATAAATCTGAGAATTACTTAAGGTGGCTCCCTAGCTCTCAGTTTCGCCTAATCAGGTCTCTCCCACCTCGGTCCTGGGTGGAATGGGAAGGCTCGCAGTGTGCAAGGGGAACTCGACGAGGGAATGGAGGGGAGGGGATCAGCATGCGTTGCTGGGCAGCAGACTAGCCTAGAGTGACCATGGACTTCCTTGCGGTGGAAGAGAGGGAAGTCAGCTGACAAATAAATATACGCGAACGTATTCACTCGCAGTTGAACTTTGCTGTTCGTCAGCCTCCAGGGGCTATTCGGAAATGTCGTCATTCATTCATTGAATGGCTTAATGATCCTATTTTGAGAGCCAATGGCTCAGTTTTTTTAGGCAGTTGAGTCTTTGTTTTTGCTGCAAATTGGCACGAGATTTCAACAGAAACTGATGGGAATGGTGAAATTCCAGGGGAGGGGAATTTTCCTGGGAGTGGGGAATTTCCGATGCGATGCTAGCAAATACAGTGCAGTTGTCAGAGCACATCTCTGGTAAAAATTTCTCCCTTGAAACTAAACTGAAACAGGGATGAAACACACTACCCGTCTTTAATAACCGTCATCCCTTGCCCACAACACAAACTCCCTTGCCCTCTCCACTGACTCTTCCCTGCCCTCTCAAAATAAAAAATTAAAATTTACATACTAACGCTAAGAATGTTACTATTAGGCGATGGCACGCCTGGTGTACCACAATATTGCACTAATATCATAGAAGTTGAATACTTCATGAATACCACATGTCCACGGTTGACATTTTTCAGTATCGCACAGTGAAAATAAGTGATTTTACATGGGGAAATGCAGTATAACCAGACTCATGATTTACCAGGATGTCTCCTTGCCTTCCACTGTTTCTTCATACTTACCACCAATATCTCAAAATCTCTTTTTGGTTTGATCTCAAAACATCAAAATCTCATTACCAGCATCCAGTGAGAGAAAAGTTACCCATTGCAAAGATTTTACAGCTTGGGTCTGAACTAAGATTAAAACCATTGATTCGTACGAACTTATGAAGCGACCTGTAAGGTAAACCTACATCTAGATACTCCTGACTCGCGTGAGGGAGAAAACTACGATTCCTCGCACTGCGTCGTCCATTCCCCCCTTGCCATAGCTTTGTGTGGCGGGTGATACTCGCTCTCAGTGGTCGTGTGAGTGCCCCTTCCACACTGCGGCGGAGAGAGAGTAGTTGGAGGTGGGAGTATAAGCGGTGATGGTGTGGGCAGCCCGCCACTGGCCGTGGACACGCTAGTGAAAAGACACGAAACATGCATTCGTATTTTCAAAACTATAGCTATATTCGTAGATTCTGGCGATATTACGTATTATTCGAACATATCAGAAAGAAGACAAAATTTTCAATTTACCACATCAAAACTTTATTCCGACACGGGTTTCGTTGGCACTGCAACATCGTCAGGTGAAAAATAACATCAATAGTGCAATCAACTTATATATGTGGGGATGTGAGGAGTGGGGAAGTGGTAGGAGGGAGAAGGGGGGTGAAGCGTAGTATACAAAACAGGGGGGCGGGGGTAGTGGCGTAGGGGGTCACTGTGGGAAACTGATGGAGAGAAGGGGAGAACTGGTGTTGAACACATGATCGTTGAGGAGGGAAATCTTCTTCCTCTGTTGTTTTATTATTTCAATTTCTTTCTAGGGCATCTAACTTCCTTCCTTTGGTTTGAATATGGAGCACTTTTGCCTCGAAATCACAATTGTGATTCTTTTCTAATAAGTGTTTTGCCACCATAGAGTAGGAGTTGCCTTGGATCGTGCATTGTCTGTGTTCCTTCGATCTTGTTTTGAAATCTCTACCCGTCTGGCCGATGTAGCTGGCACTGCAATCACAAGTGATCCCATAGACTCCGCTCTTTCTAGACTTGTCTACGATGTCTTTGTTCCTGCAGAGAATTTTCTTCAGGGAGGTGGGGGTGTAGTATGATATCCTGTATCGGTCTTTGGGAATATGGTTAGCTATTCTGCACTTGTGATTGTGGTGCCAGCTACATCGGCCAGACGGGTAGAGATTTCAAAACAAGATCAAAGGAACACTAATTAAAAAACTAACAAGCAAATTTTATCGAAGTGAAGAGTACATCTGATATTAAAATCAACAAAAAACACTTTAAAGAAATATAATTACTAGAAAAAAGTGCAGCTCGGCAAAAATTTATGAAACAAGACCATTGGTATCACAGTAATACAGCAAAATCAGTCGAAAAACCAGCAGTTTCAGCACTGTATAAGTCCAAGTAAGGAATTGCAAAAGATAAAATGGAGATAGGTTTGATTGTGGGCAAAGGTGGGAGACCACGTACCACTTTGAGTTGGCAAAGAAAATTGAGTATCTAGTGGGAAGGATAGAAGAAAATATAAATTACTGGCTGTACACCTGACAATGTAATACCAAGTCCATAGGTAAATAAATCAGTATTACTGCCAAACTATGGTCATAACCAACAAATTTTGCGGGAATGAGCCATCAGTGCCAAAAATCTGTCATCAGTCCTTTCTGTTTTAAGTTGAAAGAATTCAACTTAAGCCCCAAACAAATCCTAAAACTTAACATTACACCAGTAATGCCATCAGTATTTACATACCATTAAATAATAGCCTCTTCCTCCTGATACACTAGCACCTCGCTCACCATCCATTCCATCTATCATGTGGATCAGATCTACATGGGAGTACTTTCTCCTCACGGTACAATCTCCAAATGTTCTCTCTACCCTATTCTCATCCTGCAATATAAATGAGATGGAGTTTTTGCAAGCACAATTTCAAGAACATTATTTCAATAATGAAAGTGTTATAAAAATAGCAATAATACACCACTATATGAGTATTTTACATAAATATTTCATCAAACCATCAGATTTCATCATGAATTTTTACCCCAAAAAATATCAGAAGACCCTTCTACACAGCAAAGTCATCATGAGTAGGTATGTGCTGTTTCTCTGTGTATCATATCACTATAACCTGAGATAAAAATAAATCCCAAGTCTATAGGCAAATAAAGCACAAAAACAGGATCTATTACCATAAATTACTGTGCATTTTTCTTCCCACTTAATGATAGACTTTTTATTATTAATTGCACAGTAATGCCACTTATTAAGGACGTGAAAATATTAATTGAGCAAAACTTGAATAGTCAATTGGAATATAAATGCAAAATTGAAAAAAATTGGAGTTTCTAAAAATTGTATCTTGGCAACAAATATAAATGAGGTTTCTCATATGTTCCCATCCCTATCGTATAACAATCAGGCAAAAAAGTTCTCAACATCATGAAAGCAGAAACCTAAACGAAAATTCAAGAAAAATTCACTCCTTCAATATACTGCACTAACACTAATAATAAGTATAAATAATGAAAGGTGATAACAACAAAATGCATTACAGACATCTGATTATTTCTCAAGTTAACCATGACACAGAAGACGCAAATGGATCACTAGAGATCAGTCATCATAAGAAAAAATCCCAGTAGTGGGCCACTTCCTACCTCATCATCACTAATAGGAACAGATTTATGCAGATGATTCCCTACTTCCTTTAGAGCTGCATTCCTCTCATTTTCTAACTGTAGCATGATCACTTCATTCTTCACCATTTCCTCATCAATAAGAACACGAATTTTCTTAATTTGTGCAACTGTTAAGCTTTTCATTTTCTCTGCATTTAGGGACTCCAGGTTACTTGTGACATCTGCAGGAAGGAAATCATCTTCATCTGGACTATGCTGCTTTTTCTGAAATAAAGTCAGGGTTAGATTATCAGTAATGAAAATCTCAATCACCCTGACTCCCATTACTTATACAAAAATGAAGATTTTTATTCACATCACTTAACCAATTTACACACTGGCATGGCCAAAAATTAGAAAATACTAGGATGGACTCACTTCCACCATGCAACTTGAAGATAACCAATGATTTTTTTCTAATTCAAAAATATAATGCAGTGAATCACAACTACTTTTTAAATGCATCTTATATATTTGGCTTAATTTAACAGAGTGCTATTATTGAATCAAATATCTATATATTCCCAAAATTGGCTTTCCATTTATTCTGGGAATACCCATCATGTTGGTTGTTTTTAAGACCTGACAACACCCCCAGAATGTAACGTGAAATAGTTGACTAAAATAAACCAATATGATGGGAGACTCCAGGAAGCAATATAAGCAATAATGATATGAGGCTATCAATTAGATGTTGTAGAAGCCACAAGAGAATTATCATATTTTTCCAGATCAACATCTGTAAATCCAAGGTCATCAAAGAGAACTTAATTCTATTCTTCACTTAGTAAAGTACAAGGCATTAACATCATGCATCTGAAAAAATATTTTACAACACAAGCTCACATAACAAACAGGATTAAACATAGGATCACTAGTCAAAGTTGTGCTAGGTGCATTCTTTAAATCATTGTTTCATCTATGAAATATTTGGATGCGTGTTCTTCAGTTGAAAGTTGTATCTGCTCTGTAAACCTATAACGAGTTATGCATCAGTGCATTTAAATCAAGTCAACTTTATTTATTAAGCATTATGTATACAAGAGAAAAATTGATTTTTAGGAATTTCAGTCCTTGGTAGAAATACCTTGCATACAAACTACACCTAGGCTTGTTCGTTAACAGTGATGACACCACAAAGAATTTTTTTTCAGGTGTTAAGATGGGTTTAAAAATTAACTAGTTTCACTGACATGCATGAAATAAATATTAACCAATAACCCAGTTTATACAAAAAGTTATATGTACCCAAAAAGTTATACCAAGATTTAAAAAATCATCTTTCTCTTATATTTATTTATTACATCGTAATTAGTAGTTCTAATGATATTGGTATACCTCCTCCTTTCTACTACACAGCACATCTCTCCTCTCCCTGCACTAAATAAAGTGTTTGTTTGAGTTAAGGCCTTGTTTAAAAACTAATTTATTTCAATTTCATTTTAAATCCCAATTCTCATACAATGCTCCTTGGAATTCAGTTCTATCTCAAAATTTCTCTACCTAATTTCTGCCAACAATTTCTTTTTACCTCCTTCAATATTTAACACTTCTTCCATTGTCATTCTCTCTGTCCAGGAAACCCACTTTTTCTTATAGATACCCATTTCTAAAAATCAATCGTTCTCACTCCTTCAAGACTTAAGTTTCTGGGCTTTGCAATGACGCTCGGAAAACTGCAAGGGCTGGTTTAACAGTCTGACTAATTCTTTTGACACATGAAAACCACATAGAATCCTACCATCTGTCTTCTTATTAAATAATCATTGATCTAAGAGCTTTTTATGACTACAATTGTTGGCAACCACTACTTGAAAAGCATTTCAACCATCGATTAGCTTAATGTTCATACCTACTGATGGTTTACATTAATTTCATATTATAAAACCGGGCCTATGTGCTTTGAATAATCTTATCCATAATGATACAGAGATATAGACATGTGAATTCCACTGGTTTATTGCTGGTACAACCGGTTTCAGCCATTAGGCCATCATCAGGTGCATACAAAGAATATTTTATGTCGAGTGCCTTTATATATAGGGGCCTGTAGATTTACATGCCACCAAATAGAAGGTATTTGAAACTTCCAACACTCTCCTAATGAATTTCATGCAGACCAGAATTCCAATTACATCACTGGAAGGGCCAGTCATCCGGATTTTATGAGTAATTGATGTAAGGTATCCGTTTATGAACAATGTAAATAAGAGGTCTTGTGGGTGGAAAGGATGGGTGTAGGTCTGAGCTGCCAGATTTAACTTAGAAGGGTATTTGAACGCAGCATAAACATAACCCCTTGGGCACAACTACAAGCGGCCACTACTAATATATGTGCCATTAAGCAGATAAAGGTTAAGCACAGTACAAGAAAATGAGAAGTTTAATGAAGATATTAGAAGAAGACAGCATAAATAGTGGAGGATGTTTTGAGCAGAAATAAATCCATTCAAAGAAGAATTAACTCCACAGTGGAAGTCAACAATGGAAACCTCATCAATTTCCTGGATCTCCCTTTTGAAATAATCAACAGAATGCATCAGTTCTCTAGGCACTGGAAACCCACTTCACCTATGAAATTATTCCGGTAGACTCCCGCCATCCATTTGTCCAGAAGACCGCCGCCTGTTACACATCAATCAATGGACTCATTAGAATTCCCATGAAAATAGAAGACCATGAACGTGAACTCCAGATGATGAAGTGCATTGCTTCTAGAAATGGATACTCATCTAAGCTGGTAGACTATTTCCTCAGCAATACCCTCTCAAACTAGCCATCTCTGAAATTTCCAACCTAGCCACATGAAAAACATAGAAAGTGGAGCAAAGTCATTTCTAGGAAGAATCTCTCACGAAGCAGCAAGAAGATCTGGTACTTATCTCCCAAGAGATAAGTATCGGATAGCCTACTCAGTCCCCTCCAAGCTTTGCAACCACAAGGTCAACGCTAAAGATAACATACCAAACCTGCAAAATAGTGGCAATTATTCATTAAAGTGCAATGACAGCCCAGCACAATACATTGGGAGAATAGGACCTAGCCTAGCCACGAGAACCATGGAGCACCAGAAGTGCTTCAGAGCAGGCAATGATTACCAGCTTCAACCAGGCACCTCCTAGAAAGAGCCATGGCAGTGATTTCTCCCTAAAAATTCTACAATTAGAGAATAGGTAACAAAGATTAGATGCCCTTGAAGCACTGAAGATACTTGAAACATCATACTTGAAAAAAGACCTTACTAGTAAATAGGTAGGTGCTGCCCTCCCACTCTTCTCCATTTCTTTCTACTCCCTAAGGTAACCCCCTGTGACAGTGACCAGGCAGATGCAGGCGAGCAATGGAATGATCCTCCACTTCCCACCGCTGAGTTCCCTTGAGGAGGATTTGGTGGAGACCCTTGGATTGGCAGGTAACGGTGACAAAACCAAGGACCCAATGCCCGAGTGATGATGGATATGGACAAAGAAGATTTCCTGGCAAAGCAATGATTTCTCCCTCACCTCTCCTCTTCAATTCCCCGACCCACCTTCCTTCTCCAACCAAGCAAACTCCCTCCTCTCCCCCTTGCCCACCACACCCACCCTTTGCAAATAAAATAGATGGCAACTTCATATTTTGCACATGAAGATGGCATAAACTGTTGAATCCTAGGTAGTGCATAAAGGATGTTCAGTGAAATTCACTTAGTCCACCTTCCTTTTCCACCGAAGAAACAAATGTTCAGAAGGCCTTTCAAAAAAGGCAAAAAGAGAAGAATATGATACAGACACAGAAGAGGGACAAAAACAAAACCAATCCTTGATGGCAGGAAGCAGATGAATATGATTTAATGAAACAAAGATGGATTGATTAGATAGAATAGAAGGGTAAGTAAAGACATAGACTGTCCACAACCAACCAACATCGGTACAGTTCTCATACTGAATAAAAAACACTTGGATGTACTAATAAAGGTGACAGTTTTAGGCTAAACATGGAAGAATACCTTCATGATAAAGGGTAAAGGAAACAGTGCATATCTTACACTTCATAAGTGGGTCTGCTAATCCTTTCTTCTCCTTCCCTCTCCCCCCTCCCCTCCACTCATAAGCCTTAAAAGTACTGGCAGAGATCAAGGAATCCAGTTAAAAATCGAATGTATTTACTTAAGTTCTAAATACAGCATCCTCCCACGACCCACTATTAGAAGATGACTGCAATACCCTAAATTTCCCACAGATATTTCTTCCCTTTTCCCCATTATCCTCCCATTCCGCCTACCTTCCAACCTTTCCCCTGCCCCTACTCTTGGACCAGTATATATTACGGCAACAACCCAAAGTTAAGCCAGTTCCTGAATTGGCCACCCATTTTGCACTTCGACCAGTAGGTGAGGCCAATGTCCTACGTACTTGAAATGATTAGTGTACACGCTACTTTGGCCAGCCATTTCACAAGTAGTGGAAAATCCATGGCTAAAATTAGTTGAGCTTATGCTAGACCATTTCGCAGTGTTCTCAAACAACTATATTCCAGAAGTGAGTTTTCCATTCTGCACCAGAAGTACGCACAGTGGAATCCATGGGCACAGAAGAGAGAACAATATCACCATCGCATCTTCCCAATCACTGACCAGTGGCCAAGGCTACTTTCAATGCAATTAAACTATCAAGTGCACAACAAATCACTGCAAATGCAGAAATAAACTGTTGCGTATTTCAACATATGATAAAAGTTCATCTTGCTTTAACTGGTGATTATAGAGAACGATCATTCACTACAATTTATATGCTTAACTGTCTTACTTAATTCTGATAATTTAATTACTAATCAATATAAAATTATAGATCGGCTCATGGTTTTTTCATCCAACTTTGGGTGATTGCCCCATGCCATTTTGCAAACTGGATGGACAAATTCCAAAATACAAGGACATTGGGTATTTCCAGATTTGGCTGGACATAACCCACTTTGGCTGATTTAAGGTACTGGCCGTAACATACATAAGGCCTGCATCCATAGCAAATTGTCCCTCGATGATGTACAGCATCAAAAAGTCATGTGAACTAGAATTAAAAATTTACAGTAGAATTGCAGTGCCTCCTTTACCCTCACTCTACTATGAATCCATGTATTTTCAGAAGCCATGAAAGAAGAAGCTTTGTGTAGATTTACACAAAATTGCTGCAGTTTCATAAATTTTGTCATTTTATTAGCAATAGTTTTTGTGACAAAAAAGGGTAATTTATTTATAAGTATGCAAGAAATAAATTGACTAAAAACTAACAATGTTTCTAAATTGATCAAAAAGGGGTTTCACTATTCATTCATTAAGTGGCAATCAAATAATTTAATAACACTTTTTGGGAATTTCATGGGGGAAAGTAAAAGCACTTGTGCAAGGTGTTTCAAATAATCTCAAGATCATGACAGAAAACCTATTTTACTTTTAATGAAATGCATGTACAAGTATCCAAAACAAGAAAAATAATTACTTTTCTTTAAAAAATAAAAGATGATTAAAGCAAACAATAGACCACTAACAAGCACCACAATCAATTACCACTGAACCTCTTTAATCCAGCAGTCCCTGGACCTGATAAGTGATAGACCACAGAAAATGCTGGCTCATAGAATGTCTAGATGATCAAAGGCAGAAAAAATACTTAATGCTTAAACTTGTCAGGCTGTATACTGTATATGTTTACTGCTATGCCATTAAAGTAATACCACACACAGAATTACTTAAAGGGAATGAGCTTTTGAATAAATAGTTGCCTTTTAATCAGACTGTCTCAAACATTATATGGGCACCAAATTCAAAATATTCTCAGAAGTCATGTATTAACCAACATTTCTTGAAGGTTGACTCAGTATCAAAAATAATCTCAAACGTTCATTCCTAAAAAATAGTGAGTTAAAAATAGCCATGAAAAGTATATGCACAGATTGAAATTTGCATGGCTTATAAGTAAAAGCAGTCTATGCATGTCACAAGCAAGAAAGCATTATTTTTACAAGTCAGTGATTTTTTCCAGCACGAGTTGGTGGTGGTTATGATTACACCAGAAAGCCTGAATTGGATCTACCAGGAAAACTCCCGATTATCCGTGCGTTGACAATCTATTTAGGGCATTGGCAGTGGTCTCAAAGGTAAGTAAACCTTTGTTACTTTTCTCCGATCATGACTTTCACTACAGCCCAACTGTTTGGACTGATGTCTTACGCCATAAGTTAAGAACGGCTTCATGTCTCCCCCTGAGGCTTGCGAACATTTAATTGCAGCCAGGATAACTCTACTGGATTCTTTTTTTGCCATAAAATGCTGTTATGTAATTGGTGGATCTTTTCATTAGCATATTGTGTTATTTTCTTAGGGAGAGTATTTATTTTGGCGGTGCAATGTAGAGAATTAATCTGAAAAGAACCAAACTGCAGATTATCCATATTTTCTTATTATTTGTGCACTTTACTAGTCATTTCCATGGAAAATAGGGAGTTTACTGTATTATGTTTATTTCCATTACTCAATGTACATTGTTGACACCTGCCCAAGCTGGTAAGCAGGAAACTTGTTTTCTTCAAGTTCATGGCCCAAGGAAATCCAAGTAAACAAGTAAAAATGCTTGCTGTGAGAACACTACCTAACATAATCTGCAATGGACAGTTTCTAAAAACCACATAGGTATAGGTATTCAAAATGTGCCGGATTTGCACATTGATGACGGATTGAGTTACAGGATTATAGGATGCCAAACTAAAGAGGTTCAACTGTACTGCCACCAAACATGCAGTAACTAAGGGTTAATTTCTATTCAATGTCTATTTATTTACAAGTTATTTTACTCAACTACAAAAGCATAAAACATGCCAAACAAATAATTAGTTTCTATTCCATTACACTCTTTATAAGCCTTTTATTAATAATGGGCAAAATGTGCAGGAGTGCAAAACACATCTACTTAAACTGTAAGAGGGCAAGGGCTTAAGGGTGAATTAGCACATAAACAAGGAAATTACTTGTATAACTGCTAGTATACATTTGGTCACCCTCACCTGCTTTGGAAATGAAGACATATCATCACCAAAGCTTTTAATGTGCCTGAACCATCTTAAAACATGAGGATATAATGTTGGTGGAGGTTCAGATATAGATTTGAAAACAGCAACATCCTCCATGCTAGGAGAATGTCCAATCACATAGCTTCGACAAGATAAATGGTCATTCAATACAGCTAAATTAGTTTTCCCATCAGCACTCAACCAATCTCTTGAGTCCACACTAGCATTTAATTTAACAGGCTTTGATACCCCTTTCCTTCCAGCCTGAAATCAGACAATATCTCTACAGATTATTCAGCAATAATGGATCATTATAGGATAACAGTTTTTCATGCATTTATGCATACAAATGAAGTTACAAAAAGGACAAACACAGCTTTTCTGGTATTAAAAATTAGATATTTTCACTAATATCATGTCTAAATTTCTACAAAACAGGCATGCAAGATAAAAATCCATAGTAACTTGTGTGATATGTATGTACATGGTTTTATAACCAATTCTCAGTATTTCCTGCGAACTCATCTGAATCACACAGCAGCCATACTTTTCAAAATATCATCACAAAAAATCTGGTAAAACTCATCAATCCTCTCATCATAATATTATTTTGAACCATCTTTAAGGGACAATGTCAATTTTCACTTCTTCTTCTTCATGCTTTCCCATAGTTCCTAAATTGTATGTGTTAGTACTGTTCTTTGCATGTTTCACTTGGATGACAGCACCACAAAATTGTACTATTAATGGTGAATTAAAATTATTATTATTCAAAGATTAAGTTGCAACTCTAACATACTATTTATCAGAAAACACATTAATTTCATACACCAAAGTATTGGCTTGATTCATAACCAAAATAGAAAGAAAAAACATGCAATATCAACTTTGAAATTTAAAAAATTGGCAAAAACGTACGATATCACAAGACAATCAGCCATATCTTGAGGCATGATGAAGAAAGTGGCCAAGGAAAAAGTGAACTGAATGAATGGCAATGGGAAGCTTTGTACGACATACATGGAGCAAGCAGTGAATGACGTAAAAGAGAAGAATTATCATATGGATATGAAGAGGTCAGCTTAAATGGAAAATCAAGTAAAGAGCTGCGTAAAACTAAATTTATAATTGACGACCAATGAGGAGTGATATGTAATAACATTTGAGTCACTGTGGATTTCCTCACAATGATTTAAATTATTGCCATCACTTGACAGACCACCCAATTGTGGTCAGATTTCTTATTATACTCAACTCACTTAGGAGCAGACAATGAGGGTACTAACATTTTTATCACTCTTCACCTGGCTGGAATGGGAGGCCCCACCACAATCTGTAGTCAATAAATAGTCAATAGTCATTGCAGACAACACCCATACTACATAGTATTCAAAGTAAAGCATAGGACCTTCAGACTATGCCCACTATCCAGCCTACGATGAGGACAGGATGTATTTATTTATTTGGTTCAAATTTTGCTTGAGTCATAGTTTGCATTAGCAAAAATAATTACCAGCAGAGACTTGAACAATCTTTTCCGAGTTTCACAAAGCCTATGGGCAGTATTGCTTAGCACATACCAAGCCTCCACATTGTGATCTCTGTGAATGCTGGCTGAGCAGATATTGTGAACCTTTAAAATGTGTGCTAAAGGAAGGACAAGATAACAGACACAGCAAAGAGGGTTATAAAGTAAGATTGAAGGGGAGAAATACATTTATACAAATATTATGAAAAAAAATAAAAAAGCTAAAAAATATGTAAATGGATAAACAAAATATTCAGAGGTAGGCAGAAGTCACCTCCACTGACTTGTAACGGCTATGTATTGGGTGTAGGTATCATTATAATCATTCTACCGACCTTGCATACTAGGTTTGAGTGTTTTTCCCTGTCAGCTTGATCCCAACAATCCCAATCCCGTCTCACCCTTCCTAACCAATCAACATTTCTGACAATTCTAAATTCCTAATAATATCTCTATTTCTAACCTGTCTTAATGCCAATTAGAATACCCAATCTCCTCCTCCCTCTCTTCTACATCAATATTGAGGAGAGCATGAAGTAATGAGGTGTCACATAAATTAAGAGAACAAATCTTTTGCAGTATGTACACTGAACTGTAATTTCTACGTCCCTTAATTCATAGTATTTTAAGGTACTCCCAGCTGTTGAGGTTATATTGCACCATCCAAACTACACTTAATTCTTGGGCAAACACGAGACTCCTAGTCAAGGTGAAATTTGAACCAGTGACCTTTAATAAGTCAATCTGGGTATGTTCCGCCCAAATTGACTTATTGCTCAGATGATATTTAAGACCCCATGAAACGGAATTCCCCAGCATTCAAAATACCTAGATGCCTTGTTTATTCCAATCCAGGGCCCAATGACCATCAAGACCGTCATGCGTGGTGAAGAGCCACATCCTCCACGAAGTCCTTGGTTTTGCTGAACATGATGGATCTAGACCTGGCTGGTTGATAAAAAGCCCCCATTACCACAGTGCATCTCTGTGCCAAGGGTGACCGCATCTGCAGGGCGGAGGGTAAGAAGTTGCTAACAGAGAGACTCCAGATATTGGGCGACCCCTGGTTTTATTTAGCCTTACCCATGCATGCAGGGCTCAGCATGGGGAGACACCTTATTTCCCTAGCTACTCGAGGAACCAAACTTGGAATCCATAAACAAAACAATGGATGGCGCTGAGAGGCGCAATCTTCACATGGACTCCTGTAGTCAGTCTTCTTCCTTGGGGGATGCGATACTGTTGGAGAGCCCTGATGAGGATCCTAGTTGGAATGCACCCTCTAACCTTGCCTGTGGGGGTCCCATCTGGGAGACTCACACATTCCAGCTGCCCCTCACACCCTTCATGGGTAGAGGAGGACGACATCCTTTCCAACCTCCCCCAGCCAACCTTCAAGGAGGCACCGACCCAGGGCTCCCCCATGGGGGTAGGGTCTGACTCGGGAGCCCCTGTGGGTGGGGGCCTACGGGAAGGCTCCATATCCCCTTGAAAAGAGGGAGACAAGGGAGGAAGAAGATGTGGGCGGGGCCGAACCATGGCTGACGTAGCCATGATTCAGGCCAACCTACAACACAGTAAGGCTGCCTCAGGGGTCCTGCAAAGGATACTCTCTGAAGGTATGGTCAAAATAGTTCTGATTCAGAAACCCTGGGCTTTGTGATAAGTGCTTTGCATCTATCAGAATTTAACAGGGATCAGACATCAGTCTGTCGACCCTAGGGGAAGGTGAGACAAGGAGGAGGGTGGTCATCTGCTCCTCCTACCAGCCATACGATGCACCGGCTCCTCCACCATCAAATGGGATGGAAAGGCTGGTGACTCACTGTAAGACCAGCAAGTGGGATCTTCTTATCAGTTGTGATGCTAACTCGCACCACATTGTGTGGGGGAGTGGAGGCGCCAACGGAAGGGGAGAGGCCCTGTTGGGAGTATCTTATGTCTACAGAGTTACATATATGTACTCAAAAAAGGATCATTACCTACCTTTACAAACAGTGTTAGGCAGGAGGTGACAGATATTACACTGTGCACCAGTTCTCTGCTGCACAGGATTGATGGGTGGAGAGTGTCATTGGAGATAACTTTGTCTGATCAAAGACACATACTCTTTTGAATCCAATCACAGGGAAATAGCATATAGGAACTCCAGGACTACCAACTGGGGACTATATTGCGAAAGGCTGGGAGCTGCCCTTGAGGGGGCACCACAGTGCAAGTTTAGAAAAGTGGATGAGATAGATGCCGCTGTTGACTATCTACAGGGAAGCATCACCACATCCTACAAAAACAGCTGCCACTTAAAGACCAGGAAGGAAGGGTGTAAATAACCCTGGTGGGGAGCACAATTAAATGGTCTCCGCAAAGAGACCAGGGAACTCTTTAACAAGCCAAAGAGGACAGGAATGCCTTGGGATTGGGACAACTTTAAGGTTGCCAAACGGAGGTACAAAGCAGCCACTAAGCACTGTAAAAGGGACTCATGGAGGGGCTTCTGTGCGAGCATAGAGACTGTTCCACAGATGGCGAGACTCCATAAGATCCTATCGAAAGACTTGGGGTGGGGAGTCAGGTCTCTATTGCTTCCCTTAGGAGACTGCAGGTCTTCCAACAAGGAAGCACCAAATTTAATGCTAGAGACCTACTTTCCAGGCTCCAGGGAGTTGAAGAAGATGCATCATGGGAGGAATCCCATCCGTCCAGCTCAGACGGAATGGAGACTTTTCTCCAGCATCGTGACGTATAAAGTTACTAAATGGGCAATTATGAGTTTTAGCCCCTTCAAGGTGGCTGATGAGGATGGGGTATTTCCTGCACTCCTTCAGGAAGGGCAGGATCTGCTCCTCCTCCCAATGGTAAGAATATTCCTTTCCTGCCTGGCCTATGGATATGGTCCAAAAGCCTGGAGGATCTCCATGATGGTCTTCATACCTAAACTGGGTAAGACGGACTTCACAAGAGCAGACTCCTTTCGAGGAATCATTCTTATGTATTTTCTATTTAAGACACTAGAAAAGATAGTTGGCAGGTACATAAGGGATGGGCTTTTTCCCCACCCCTGACCACCCCTCCACCTGTATCAGCATGCATACCAGGAGGGAACGTGGATACCAGGAGGGTACGTGGAGACAGCACTCCACAATCTTGCTAGCAGGATTGGGGGTGTGCTGGAACATGGGAGTTTATGGATTGTGGGCATTACTTGATGTTGAGGGAGTGTTCAATTACATGCCCTTTTATCAAATCTGCATTGCAGCAGGAAGGCATGGCATACATGCTCACATTGTTAGCTGGATTAGGTACATGTTGGAACAGAGAAGTATCAAGGTGGTCCTGAGGGATAGTTCGATAGAGGTAGGCAGATCTGACTCGAGGCCTCAGGGAGGAGTGTTATCTCCATTCCTCTGGAACATGGTAGTTGACAGTTTTCTTTCAAGACTAAATAAGACTGGTGCATACACTCAAGGGTATGCAGATGATGTGGTTTTACTCATCACTTCAAAGTACCTTGATACTGTCTCTGGACTAATGTGGAAATCTCTACATAAGGCGATGGGTTGGTGTGCCGAAACAGGGTTGATTGTAAATTTGGAGAAAACCAAGTTTGTATTATTTACCAATATGTAGAATGAAAATGGAGGGCTAGAGACCTTCCTCCTGGCAGGGCACAGTTTTATTCCCCTCACAATCAGTTAAGTACCTTGGGGTCATTTTGAACTCCAAGCTTAACTGGGGAGAGCATTTGGAGACCAAGGCAAAGAAAGCCTGTGCCTCCTTATGGATGTGTAGAAAGGCCCTTGGTTAAACATGGGGACTTCAGCCAAAAACCATAAGATGGATTTATACCAAAGTCATTAAACCTAGTCTCTTGTACTGCTCTATAGTTTGGTGGAAGAGAGTCCGGCAGAAAACTGAAGGAATAAACTGAACCACCTTCAATTTATGGCCTGTATTGTCACTTCAGGGGCAATGAGAACAAACCCAACTCTGGCACTAGAAACTTTGCTGAACCTCGTTCCACTTCATGTGGAAGCAGAGGTTCAGGCAAGGACAGCAGCCTATCATCTCAATTGTATGGGACAGTGGCGTGACAAAGGATGTTCCTTTAGTCACAGACGAGTTTGTATGGAGCTCAAGAAGTTGAGTCCCATTCTCGAGATGGGCAGTGATGGAATGATAGCCAGGTTCAACCAATCACCCCTCTACTTCAAGACCCACTATCCTGACAGGGAACAGTGGGCTAGAGGAAAGAACTTCATTCTGGGGTCGGTGTATGGTATACAGATGGCTCCAGGAAAGAAGGAAGAGCGGGAGCAGGGATCTACAACTGTAGAACACCAAGGAAGCTCTCAATCCCTCTGGGAAAATATGCTACGGTGTTCCAGGCAGAGGTATATGCACTTCTGACCAGCGTGTATGCTATCAAAGAAGTTGGGATGTTTAACAGACCAATACACCTATGCATTGATAGTCAGGCAGCTTTAAAAGCCCTGACATCACCATGGTGCAAATCACAGCTGCTACAGGAGTGTGGTGAGGCACTCAATGAGATAGGTAGGTGCAGCAAGGTGGAAATTTTCTGGGTATCTGGTCATGCAGGCATATCCGGAAATGAGATGGCTGATGAGCTGGCAAGGGCCGGTTCCAGCCGAGATCCGATTGGGCCAGAGCCAATCATACCTATTGCTATGTCAATAGGGATAGCAGAAATTAGAACGTGGGGCTTAGCCCGGCATTCTGAGATCTGGCGAACTACACAAAGTCTTAGACAGGCCAAAGTACTCATAGGAGAACCTAGGCCTGGGCTTGCCAAAAGACTCCTGTCACTAAACAGGGGTTAATTACGAATGGTAGTGGGACTCCTCACGGGGCACTACCAGGTGATGAGGCACCTGCACCTCCTGGGAATCGTAGATTCACCCAGATGTAGGTGGTGCGAAGAAGGGGATGAAAACACATCCCACATATTATGCGAGTGCCCCGCTGTGATGAGGACTCGGAATAGGTACCTCGGTACACAATTTTTGGATCCCAGGGAGGTAGAGATGATCTCCATAGGGGACCTGTTTGCCTTCAGCAAGGCGATTGGCCTTTATGGGTGATTTCTCCAAAATGGTGGTTAGCACAATGGACCAATGGGTCTAAGTGCCTCAGGGCATCCGTTTTGAGAACTCCACCACTATTACAATCTATCTATCTATTCCAATCCACCTACTTTAATCGTAGGAGTTCAGAGGATTAATACTTTAATTCCTCATTTCTCTTTCCAGTAACTTAACCATTGACTAGGCCCAGATATCAAAATATCACCTTAACGACATTCTTCCCAATTACAGGTAATATAAGTGGTGACATCAAAGGACACGCGCTAGCGCAGCACCAAGCATACATTCTTCTTTCACATCAACGTTTGCTCGGAGAAAATATTCCTTCTCCACTCAGACATACTAGTTAAAAGGGTGAATCAGTGCATGATAGCATTAGCGATTACCTTCATTTTCTCCCCAATCTCTTTGCTGCAAATGTTCTTCAACTTATTCCATCCATCAGCTTTGTGGCGATCTGAAGTAGTGAGAACAGAATCCAATTACCCAAAAGGTTGCGTACGTGAACGAAATCAACTTGACAGTACCAAGAATTGGATAGTATCTATTGCACTTTTCATAGCATTTGGTTGATTCTATGTTAACACTTGTTGAAGTTAACCAAGAGAAACATATCATCTTTAGTTAATGAATACATGCTGAAATACAGCGGCTCCACAATCCGAAACAGGTGGCTACCATTCCATCCTTAACATTACACAGGAGTACTCACGCTGTCTCCATTTGTTGTCTTTCTCAATAACACTTTCTACCAATCCAATATCTTTAAACCGTCGTTTCTGATTGTCTCGGACGTAGTTAGGATCTCCGCCTTTTTCCGGTCGGAATAGTTCGATATCCAACACCATGGTACTTAGGCAACTTAGCTCGCAAATATAACACCACTTTTAAACTGATCAATGGACAAGAACATAAAATTACAACAAAATTAACCGGACGCACAGACTAACTTCATAGAGCCTGTGACCATCCACGACCCATGAACTCTTTGGTTGACGCAACCAAACAAACGTGGACAGCCGTCTACTTAAATTGCGATCATCGACCGTCACCACTTTAGCGTTGGTGTTTTGTCGAAAAACAAGAACGTCACCATCCGCGAAATTCACTATCAAATGAAGGGCGAAAAGTGTTTTGTTTACGAAAAGAGGGTTATTTGGAATCAAGGCGTCTTGAATAAATGTGGTGTCCCTCTTAAAGAGCTGTACACACCTTGCTTCTCAATGATGTGTATTGCCTGTGTTCATAGGCCTTAGGGAGATGAATATTTTTATAACTTAAAATATCCTCAAGGATTGAAAAGTCAGTTGGAATGTGCCATTGAACTTTTATTTACATTAACAAGGAATTCATCTCTTCGTGCTCCCACCGTTGTGTTACATCCAAATAAAAGTTAATGCCTCGTAGCTAGCTATGAACGAGTCGTACGAGACTTTTCAAAACCCTGAGGATTTACAAAGAAAACTGTATTTTCTTTTAGAACAGTTACAGAGTATGGCCAGGGAGCTCCCACCGTAAGCCGCGTTTAAGTGAAAATACTTCGGATGTAGAGAACTAATTACTCGGTAATTTCATCAAATTTGTCATGTTATTCTTTCAGAAAATACCAACAGCGAGTACCCTATGAACTTTTATCCGGACTGGCTAATTCCTTGTTGAATGACACAGTATTTGAAATCGTTAAAGGCTTGATGGATATTCAGCATGTTACAGAGAAGCACCTATTCCAGCAACGACTGCAGATTATTAATAAACAGCGAAGTGAGTGAGTTATACTATCATTCATTGGTACCAAGGTTAAGGAGGAAGTTGGACGTTTTGTGCCATTTATCAATACACCTATTGAAATTTCCTTATGAATATCTCCGTCACATGACTTGTAACCTCTTGATACGTGACACACATGGAATGTATCAATATAATAGCCGAATAAGTTCATATTTCCTGCCAATCTCTCAAGCAGCTGCAGTAGTCGGATTGCAGCAAACTTGCTATGACAAGGTTGTTTTGCTATGTGTGTAGGTTATGTAGGTGTATATACTATATTTATTATCCTATATTCCAGCTACTAGTTTTTAATCACAAAACAATCTTTTAAGATAAATGTTGTAGTTCTTTGATGGAGAAGACCAACTGCTATCTTTAAAGCATTTAGCACCATTTAGAGTAGGTGGGTGATTGGATAAAAGTGGGAATTTTCAGGGAATATTCGGAGAAACCCAGCATAGGCCTCAACCTAATCATAATGAAATGGTTACTGTGGATCCACATTTTAATATCCAGTTCTAGGAACAGATCAGTACTCAACTTGAAGTGCTCCCTATTATACATTGTTGTTTTTAATCAAAACATGTTTTCCTAGGAATTACAAGTTTAAAAGGAAATTAATATTTCAAAATGAGTATTTACCCTGAACTCCCCAAACTGCTGATCCAACCCATTGCAGACAATTTCCCTAGCTCTAAAACTGTTTTACCTAGGTCTTGTATTAGGCATAAAGTGGAATTATGGCTAGTCGGAAGATCAGGACCTTGCACTCTTGCTGCACGTTTTTTTGTTAGTGGCTGCAAGAGGCTCTGTACTATTCAAGCCTGAGCAGAATGGGCTGTTAATGACCATTCTTTAATGGCATAAAATAGGGAATTCCACAATAAAATTCCAAATAGTACAAAGGAATTCCTTGACATGCTTTTATCTGGAACCTGTTAGTGAAAATGAAATTTAAATCTCTCTCAGTGAATCTGTTCACTAGCTAAGTATTGTCCGCTGGCTTAAAGTAAAGTTGTCATTGGCATGCATAGTAGAGACAGCCGTTGAGGCTTCACTGTATATGTCCCAATCACACTGTCCATTATCACATTAACCTATTGTCTTAGCTGAGCTTATTTCAGTTATGTATCTAATACTTGTCTTGCTGAACTCAACATATCAATGCATAGGTATAATGATGTATGTGTACTTCACACTGATGACAAGGTCAATGCATTTTCTAAATAGCTACTGAGCGATAAAGCTTTATTATTTATAATCATTATAATGTTTACTTCTGGCAGTGGAAATACAGGATTTGATATCTAACAACGCACCTGAAGTTCAGGCACCTCTCTTGGAAACAGTGAAAAAGAAGCACGCAGATGAACTTAGAGTTGCAGATATGAAAATTGTTTTGCAGCTGGATCAAAAGGTAAAAAAAAATTAATAGGTCCATTTGACTTGCTAGTTTTCTTACATTTCAAATGCTCATGTGCTTCATTTTTGTTTTTTTTCCCTTGAGTTTTATCATCATCAGAAAAATCTTTCTTGTTCTAAATATAGTAGCAGATTTTCTCACTAGTTTCTAAGATAATTATAAATTCGTGTCATAGATTCAATACATACTCGCATTTAGTTTTGTGCTGAGTTATGTGGATGCCATGTCATGTTGATGAATCAAACCACTAAGTTGAAAGGAAGAGGGTTGAAATCTTGCGGTGATTGAAAATTTTTTCTCTGTCATTCATGATTATGATAAATCCAGGTTTAATTGTCTACATGACTATGATACAGACTTCATTTTCTTAAGACATTCTTCGTGTATTGAAAAATGTTTTTGCTATTAACTAGTGGTCTGTAATTACTTGGTTCATCAACTTGGTACTCATGCTTATGGAGGATTCACCCTAATTTTCTCCTGAAACATTTGCTCCTCCCCAGCCATAACCAGCACCTCATCATTTATTGTACCTACTCCATTTTTCTTGATTTCAAAACCCTCCAATTTATTCTCGTCCCCTTCCCTTCCCAGGTTAATGTTCCACTCTCATACAATGCTACACTCCAGATCAATTGTCTGACCAACTAAATTTTCTAAAAATCATCACCAATGGTTCATCTCATAAGTTCTCTCCCATTGTAGTTAAGAGACTTGTGATGTATTTAGTCCTAAACTAATTTTGAGATAATCGTATTATTAAGTTTTTTGTTAATTCAGGTAAGTGACCAGCAGGTGACTCTGGAGAAGGCTGGAGTTCCTGGATTTTATGTAACAAACAACCCATTGGAAGTTAAAGTCCAGATGCATCTTTTGGACTTCATATTTCGTTTGAGCAGAATGAAGTTACCTCAGTGAGCACACAAGCTGTGTATTGACCCTATGTTTCTGATTGTATTAATTTGTTAAGGAATGTAAAAAACTTCAAGTACCAGCTATGATTTATGGAAATAAGTTGTCATTTCTATAATATTTATGAATTATGTAAAATATAATGGCTGTTGATACCTTGTAAGTTAATCTACTTCAATCCTTTCTACTGCCCTCAAGATCCAAATGCTCTCTATGAGTTTGAAACTATCAATATTCTACTCAGTAGGTACACTAGCACTTGAACACCTAACAATGATTTCAGGTTAGTACCTAATTTGCAACATGTGACACTATATGTAGCATTTTTCTAAGGGTACTTTTCACTAGATAGCATCATATTAGCACTAGCTATAGCATAGATAATCATCATCAGGGTAGAAATGGCATCACATACTTTTTGGCTAGATAATTACAGTTTTGATAGTTGTGATAAACTTCACTGTTCCTCACAAACACAGGCACATTTATGGCAGGTACCGAAAGAAACAAGTAGAATATCCAAGTACATAATAATTAATATGGTTTGAAATATAGGTAGGTACCCTCTCGATAATACATTTATTGCACCTGACAAAAGCATTTCTGGCTTATTGCATATTTAGGTAGAAGTAAGAGGAGAAGATAATTAAATCAGAATTATGAGTGTGGCAAAGGAAGCAGCAGGTTAATTATTAAGAAAAATAATTTAAAAAAGAGTAAAATATGTAAAAAAAATAATTATACATTTGAAGTAGAACATTAGAATTTAGATGAAATTCGCACGAAAAAGGCACGAAAAAGATGAAATATAAGATGCACCATTTTTTTCCAAACTGATGGCTCAAAAAATGACCCCAGGTATTATATGCAAAGATCGAGCCCTTATGATTAACTTTAAGAAAGTTGCAATTGCTATTTTTGTGCCTCTATGCTATGATTGTCACCAGGATCAATATAGTTTGCCTTGTTCCCACAATTTCAATGGATGTGTGAGCAAGATATCAAGCAAAATTGATCAGCTTAATTGCATGGTCATACCAAACCACATGTTTTTACAAATATTTTCCCCAGAGATATACCCCAATCAAATGAGGGTGCCTTAAAATGCCAACAAATGCAGTACACATTTCCTAAGGTGAAAACTCTGATTCACCTATTTAATTCATGGTAAGCACTGCCACTTCATTCTTTCACCCTGACGGTCTCGTCATGCTTTAAGGTTAATTATTTTTAGTATAAAAATATTAATTTTTCCAACACTGAACTGAAAGAATGGTAATTTTAGAGGTTGTTGTTGTTGCAGAGAACAAAAGTTGCACTGGCCACACTCACTTTTAAAATGTCAAAATAAATTGTGGAAAATTGTTTCCAGAATAATCATTCACATCCATTACTCTGTTACTTCTACATAAACTCAATCCCCATTGTGTTAAATAGTTTAGAGATGTAAGAAATGGGAAGAGATGAGTAGCACAAAAAACTGGCATGACACATGATCCACAGAGTGGGATATCCTTTCCTAAAAAACCTGGCCACATCTGTTTATTAAATACATCTATAATATTTTTCCAACTAATACAGATTCTGCCCTACAACATTGTCACTTTTAAAATTCACAAAATCAAGCTTGACTTGTTGGGAGTTGTCAATACTAGAGATATTGTCATTTTCATTGAAGATGAATTTTTTTGTAAATGTATGCAGTAGTGTTTTTAGATCATGCAGTAGATATTTTCATTTACATATTCATAATTAGATGTTATCATTCATGGTACTAGAATTACTACTACATTCATGATACTAAAAATTAGTGTACTATTCCAAAGGAAGTTATATTTCACTTTGCTTCTTTGGTCTATTTTCCATTAATTCACAAGGCATTATTCAAGTGACAGTTAACATGACTGCATGCAGAACATGTTTCCACTCACCAAAAATTACTACACAAAATTTTCCTTGAATGTACAGTATGAATTAGCAGGCACAAAGGCTAAATATCAAACCAAACCAGGTCATATTCAATTCAGGTTGATCTGGTTACTGATGGAATATAATGCCAGGTACTAAGCAAAGGTGTGTGACATTCGTTCCTTCCCCTATCCAGCCTTTGGTTTCTCAGAAAGATTTATAAAACCAATGATTGGGCTTAATGCATTATTATTTACTAATATTAACACATTCCAAGCCACCCTATTCAGCAACTTAAACCATGTCAGTCTTAGGTGTAGCACCACCATCATAGCAAGAAGTGTGCAAACAGTGAGGGAAATAATGATTCATCCTTTGCTAACTGGAAGTGAATTGAGCTTGTTTCGAACCTTGGACCTACAGATGGAAACCCAAAGATCTTTCCATTTCACTATCTCTGGCCATCATCTGGTCGTCTTATATACTCATCCGTTGGAGTCAGGTCTTCTCTGATTGGCTGTTGGAATGTCTTTCATCCTCCCCCGTAAAATGTGCTTCATCACGTTTGAGAGAGCATAGCTATCTTACGATGGAGATGGAAGAAGGGAAACGCTTGCCAATCCTGGACGTTCATTCTTGGACTGACAGAACATTGGGCAATGTGGTATTCTGAAAGAAGATGCATACTGACCGATACCTACAAGCGTCATCACACCCCCATCCTCAACAGAAGACATGTGTTTCAGAAGGCTGCTAAACCGAGCCCTCGCTATTTGTAATGGCACCTTATTAGACAAGGAGAAGCAATATCTTTGGAAGACAATTGAGGAAAACGGCTACTGCCAGGATTCTATCCTTAAGGAAGAGAGAAGAATGGAAAGGGCCCTAAAAAGGACTGACGAACAACCAATGGAGGAAAGACAAAAACCCACTGCCTTTGCCTTAATACCCTACGTTGTGGGAACCACGGAGAGAATTACACGGGCTCTCAGTAAACACAACATAGCAACGAGATTCAATTGTGTCTCCAAGACCTCTAACCTTCTGGTGAGAGCAAAGGACTGGATTCCAATGGAATTCAAGAGTGGAGTGTACCAAGTGAGACAGGTCTAGCCGTGGAGGAACCTAGCTGTGGAAGTAGCTACATTGGGCAGGTCTCCAGAGAACTCAAATACTGTATACAGAGCAACAGAGGGTACCAAGAACAGGCAGCTGAGACTCTCTGCCATAGAAGAGCACACATGGATGGGCCCTACCCACAATATTAAATTTGGAGAGGCAAAGCTTATCACGCAAGAAAAGCGATACTTCCGCAAATAAGTCACAAGTCAACAAAAACCATAAAAATTTCAATGGGGAAGATAGCTATGCTCTTTTGAACGCATGGAAGTGTGTTTTACGGTGGAGGACGAAAGACATCCCAACAGCCAATCAGAGAAGACCTGACTCCTACAGATGAGTATATAAGACGGCCAGATGACTGCATCAACACCGACCTGAAGAAGCCGGCTGTAATGCCGGCAAAACTGTTGTCCCAGGAATCGTGGACCAACTTGGAGGAAAACCCAGAAGAGCTGCATCATCTACAGGAAGGACTTGCATTAAGTAGAAGCATTGTCGTGTGATTTGAAGGAATAAAAGTATGAAAACTTTAAGAAAATAGTGGCAGGATAAAAGTCATACAAATACAATGCGTAAAAAGTAATCCACCCATGAGTGATTGGGAATACCTTGTAGCTGCAATTAGTTTTCTTTTTAAATTTCCTTCCCTCATGCCTCTGTTATTTTGGCACTTTCTAAAAAGTAGTAATACATTTCTGACTTGGCCATTCATTAGTTTTTACTCACAGATTTGTAAGGTATACTCACCAACAGCTTTCCCTATTATAGTCTTCCCATAAAAATTACTCTATTTTTCCCGTGAGAAAAAAGTCAACCTGATTTAGATATTATGTACCTGAATGTGAAAACAATGGGGTTAATAAGGATGGACACACTTTATGACTGCATGAGTGTAAGGGCTCATACAATATCATTTAATTATTTTTCTAACACAGTACACAAAAGTCACAAAATAATCCGTCATTGTTTTACAGAAACATGACTCCCAGTTACAAATTTGTACGTACATCTCAAACGGCTTCACATACTATTAATTGATGAAAATAGCCATTCAAATTTCAGCAAAAAACTTGTTACAGCTACCATACATTTGCTCCCTATGGTTAAAATTTATATAAAAAATTGCTACTTAAGCAATGAAAAAGACATTTCCAGAGAAAACAAAAGTTACCTTACAGCTCTATTTTCAAATGTTATTATCAAGAAAGTAATTACAATTTTTTTTGACCAACAGCTTCAAATTGATCAAGAATTTAAACACCATGGAACAACATTGAAAAATTGTGCCCAGTACATTTCCAGTACCTGATTATGGTCATATAAAATAAAATGTGCATTAAAAAGTACTACTGCATGTAATTTTATGATAAATTTAATGCTTTCAGAATACTTGACATAATAATAAAAGCATACCACTATTTGGAGCTCAATGATGACAACGCCACTAAAATTTAGTGTGGGAATTTCCAGCCATGATAATCAATTGATAATGCAATTTGTGACATAAAAAAGCATTTGCACTGGAGCTTCACCCTTACAGTGAACTCATTTTTTTTTTCTAAAACAAAAATACTTGTGTGATTTGTTGCCATGGAATTCAATTTGGTTCATATATTTGCACAAACCAGGACAAATTAATGACACTGATGGATTGACACAGTACAAAACCAACTCCCAAACACACAATTCCATGGAATGAAGGCACAATTACATTTTCTACACCTACTAAGTGCCACAGCATGGCAGTATAGTAATATTAAAAAAAATACACCAATGAGCGGTAGCTGTGGTTGATTACTGAACCATGTTTGAAATAAAGGTTAAACTTCACCCAAACACAGCAAATATTTGTGGATATCTATTTATAATGGAACATAAACCTATTTACCAACATCAAACGTCCCTGAAAACTAATAGCTCACACAAAACAATTAACAACTTCAGATAACTTGTTCAGTCTATACACATTTGCAGGAACCACAATACTCATTAAGTGATAACAGATATATTAAGTATGCCAATAAACAGAGAACAAACTGACATACAGGTATGAGAAAAACTAACAACATGATGTTCATGATGTTATAATGGAAAAGGGGCTAGAGAGACACTTAAATGGCAAATTCTAAATATGTGGATAACAAAACAATGAAAGAGTGGTGTTCATACTACATGTGATAAAATTTCATCATTAAAAACTGTCCATCTTTATATGGCTATACAAAATAATGCACAACAGTGGCAATTAGGTAGGGAGTACAGAAAAAGATATGAAATCTCCCAGTCATCACCATTTTAAGGGCATCAATTGGCAGTTAGAATTTGATTGATTCACTTACAAATAAATGTGAACACCTAGAATTGTCCGATGAACTGTCCGATTAGATGATACAATGATTGATTTGGGAGATTTCTCAACCCCTCAACTTGAAGATGTTTTAGCAGCAGGTACAAAATGTAGACAACTGCTATGCATTACTGACCTGATAGGCTAATTACATTATTTGATGTGGTAGCATTGCAAAAATAAAATTATTTTCCATAATACCTTCGCAACATGGATTGAGGGCACTACCATTACAAAATATAATTAAATAACCTGCATAGAACATATCACCACCTTATTTTCCTGTTAGAATCCCACTTTAGAATAATAAAAATTTGATAATGCACCTCATAAGTAACTCCACACAACCCTTGAACCAACTTCAACTCACCTGCTGGGGTTCTAAGGAATCTGCTCCAATTGAAACAGCAAGAAAAAATAATATGACTAAATGCAAACTTGTGACTTAGTTTGCTTTAAATTTAAGCACATAATCAAATGCTGCTTCGTATAATTTGCACTAAATTTGTGAGTAGAATATTACCACAGCCCCTTAAAATGTTTTGGAAGGATTACAAAAGTGATTTTAATCATTTAATTACCAATGTGTAAGTTAAAGTATAAAAATAATGACTAAGAGTGTCAAGGTAATGGTAATGTAAGTGCTCCTCCCCTGGATAATTAAATACATTTGTGCTTCACAAATAAATTTTTTATGAACAAACAATGGTAATTATAATTACAAGCTATGGGAAAATACTTTGTATTTCTATCCTTTTAGCCATAAACTTAAAACTACTCAACCTGGAGGCAGCAAGTGACAGCCTTCCCCAAAGAAAATAGATTTCTTTTACCAACCACCCCTGGAAAGTAAGAATGCCAATGCCAGAATGGGTCCAATTGGATGTGTTGGCACGCCATTATGGCTTGAGTTTCATCCAAAACGTTTTCTCCTTAAGTATGTACGATACCATGTTACAAAAGATAATGTCTTTCGAGTAAAAATATGTTTTCCCTTAACTCTATAGCTCTCCTAACTATGAAGTTCAACTTCCTTCTCCTTTGCCATACAAAATTAACAAATGTGGTGGCACTGCCAGTTTCACAGGATTATGCAACTTTTCATGACTCTTATACGAATGGAATGATTGCTTACCTCAAACTTTCTTTTTCTACATTAAATCAAAAAACACAGGGAAACATAATTTACGGAGGCCAATGGCATAACAGTGAGTTAACAATCTAGAAGTAAAAAACAGATTGACAAGCTTTTAACTCACCCGATTACAGGGGATTAACCTTTGTGCTGAGAGCATGATGTAACATAACAGAAATAACTATGAGGGTCTTAAAAAACATGAATTTACATGCAATTTTTTTCCATTCCATCCTAGAGTTCCAAATAATCAGTCATTCAGTCTTTTTAGATGGGCTTCTCTTATCCTGCATCCCATATGAAGAAGCTTTGCTGATCTTGGTCATCCCAATCAATTTATAGAGGAGGAAGAAAACTGAAAGTCAAAAGGGAGATATATGATACACTTCACTCCAACAACGTGTCGTATAACACAGAGGACAAAGAGAACAACTTTTTAAACTAAACTACAATATAAAATGACCATCAATAAAGAATAAATCTTAAACATAAAAACACTCTCAATTCAAAACATTTACATAGAATTGTCAAGGCAATCTGTTATTCTGTGTCATTTACACAGAATTACCAAGTTAAGGACTTTTTTTTGCACTGACAGGATGTATGTACAGTAAACCCCCATTAGTTCGAACCCTCTTAATTAGAAATAGAGAATAATTCGAAGTTGTGAGCAGTCCCTGGCAAATGGAATAGGAAATTGCGAACTTTATAGTGCGGATAATTCGAAATATGATTAACATGTAACTCAAAGTCAAATTTCGACTCATGACGCTCCAACAATCGTTTATTTCGAAACAATTCACAGGGGCAGCGCCATCTGATGGTAGTTAGTGCTTATAGTCGTTGAAATTTGGTATCACTTTCTTGAGCATTCGTTACTTTAAAGTGCTTCCAAGCTATTTTGAACATTTGTTTCCTAATGAAATATATTACGAGTGCACACACATCTCAGCCGCTCCGTCCCTAGCTTTTTTCCAAGGCATTCGTGCCATGACTAATGCCTTCCCCTTTCTTCTTCCTGAGCCTCCCCTTCTACAGCAATTACTGTAAGATTCAGCATTTGATCATCGCCAGGAAAGGTCACCATAAGCTCTTGACACACAAAGTTCTTCTCATGGTAGGAGGAATTGTAAATATCCATCTTCCGAGAAAAAATTGCCCATGTACTTTTATTGCCTTGCTATGATTTTAACCACAGTCATGCGTTTCATGCAAGTATTTAGTGTCATAGGTATCACATGCGAAAAACTTCATAACTATGATTTTGCGCAATACAGTTTTTCTTTTCCTTGCGGGATTCCTGAGCTTCATATTTTACCTATAACAGTTTATTCCTTCGTTGTCGGTGAAATCCGTTTAGTCAATTTCATCCGTGGACGGAAGGTAGGATTTGATATGCCTCCAAAGAGAAATCACAAGGAACTGACAATAAAAGAGAAATTCAGTGTGATTTGTGAGGATATCGTGAGGTAAAAATGGAAAATGCAAAGCATTATGATATTCCGCTTTCGATCCTGTCAACATCTGAAAAATGGTGATGCAATTGAATCACAACTAGAGAGAGGGAAGGACGGTGGCAGGATGAAGAGGATAGGAGGAGCAAAATCTGAAGAGTCAGAGAGTGAGTTATTAGAGTGGTTCTATCCAATGCAGGTCAAATAACATTCCTCTTTCAGGGCCATTGGTGAAAGAAAAGGCCAACATGATCGCACTTAAAATTGGCCAAGAATTTAAATGCTCCAAAGGGTGGTTTCTGAGTGGCATGGTATTGGGTCTTTGCACATGAGTAAAGAATCAGTTGACGTAGAAGCAGGTGAGAGATAGTGATCGAACATCAAACACATTTTTGTTGACTATGCACCTAAAGATATTTTTAACGTGGATGAAAGTGAAATATTTTACAACCTTTTACTGTGGAGGAAAAAGAAGTATGGAGTGACTAACCGTAGTCTATGTTGCAATTCCAATGGCAGCGAGAGGTTACAGCCTCTGGTGATCGGAAAATACAGCAATCCTAGATGTTTCAAAGGAGTCCAAACCATTCCCTGTGTTTTTAGGGCTAGCAAAAAAGCTTGGATGACTGCTAAATTATTTCTTGAGTGGCTCTTAATTTTCGAACAAAAGATGGCTGGTCAGGATCAAAACATTCAGTGTGCTGAATGTTTCGAGTGAAGGGCTCACTCTAAATAACATTAGAGTTATTTTCCTTCCCGCAAATACCACATGTAGCCCCTAGATCAGGGAATAATTTACAGTCTGAAGGGCTCATATAGGAAGAAACTGGTGAGGTATTTGATTAGATAAAACTCAAGAAATATTCCAGCCCATGAAATTGGAAAATGGAATTCGCTGGATGCGATGAGGAACATAGGTGCTTCTTGGGATGAAGTTTCTTCCTCAGTCATAGAAAACTGCTTCCGAGAGGCTGGTTTTGGTGAAGGAATTGTATGAAATAACAGTGACTTCAGTGAAGACTTCGACTGGCCCGAAATTCATGGTGAAGTAGGGTGTCCAACCACTTTTTCGGAATATGTCCATTTCGACGATAACGTGACCGCCACTACTGAAGAATGCAATGCCACCACTTCTGGGAAGAAAGCAGACCTCGATGGCTCTGAACGCAGGAAATAAGTGAGTGATTCAAATGGGGAAGAGGAGGCAGAAAAACAAATCGAAAATATGCGATTAACTCGTAAAAAGGCATTTGCTGCGATTTCAAATGTGGAAATGGCATTACAGGAAAGACTGAGTGCCGATGCAAATCTAGCAAGAGCCATGGGCATTGTATGTAAACACATTCACGAACTACATGAAAAGAAAAGTAAACAAACTACTTTGGATTCATTTGTTTTTAGCAATAAATGACTTTTTCAAATACGTTCACAAGTCATGATGTAAGTTTTGCAGCTAATTTATATCCATGTCTCTCAGTAGTAAAAAGCCTTTATTTCTCTGTAATGATATTTAATGAATTCAGCGTTTCAGTTGCCTTTTCCACCCCTCAGCGACGAAGGTGACGTCATTGTTTTAACTACTGCAGGGAAGGGAGGTCAATCATTTTTTGGCATGGTGCATCATTAACAATTAGTTAAAAATACTCAGGAGTTACAATGAACAAAAATTTTAATTTAGCATTTTTTTCAGAGAATTTCAAATTGAACACTATGGTATTTCACTGGAATGTTCACCAAAATCATACGAGGGCAGTTTTTTTTTCAACCTCCGATCATACAGCATAAAAGCCAGACAATCAACAGGCGGGTGGTGAGCATAGTAGGCAACTGCGCATCTCCCGTACCACACGCTCTTTGACTGCTGAGCTTAAGTCATCAGTCTGTGCTGAGTAGCTGTCACATAAACATGGTCGCCTCGATTGATTCTCCAACCAAGTGCGAATTGCGAAGCGTTAATCGTTTTTGCGAGCAGAAGGGAATAGAGCTGCAGAAATTCATCGAAGAATGAGCCAAGTGTATGGAGAAAACTTTATGAGTAATGGTGCTGTACATGAATGGTGTTGAAAATTCAAAGATGGCCAAACTGATGTGCATGATGAAGGGGGTCAAGGACGCGTCTGTCACTACAGACGGCCTTGCTCAACGAGTTGATGAAGTGGTTAGAGAAAACCGTAGGTTCACCATAAGTGCTGGTGACCATAAGTTCACCATTCAGGGTTCGTCGCTGACCTTGACGTGATGCTCCACCCCTACCCTCATCTCCCCTCTCCCAAACCCCTCCACCATTAGATGCCACCTGAGAAGATAGGGCGTGGGAAAGCGATGAGTGAAATGTGATACTTTTGGTTCGTGGTCGTAACTGATAAGGGACTTCGAGTGTGGAAGGAAGATGATGCAGCAGTTCATCATCATAGAAGTCTTTGGGGAAATGAGAAATTTAAAGGTCTATGGTGAAAATTTTGGTGACCTGGAAAATACACCTTATGTGACATTAAAGGACACATGCCCGAAAACATTCATTTTATTTTCCACCTGATCGCGTCTGATAGTGCATACTTCTCCAACTTAAACTTGAATCTGATAAACGCAAAGAATTTTGGCAATAACTCCTCAATTTAGTGCTTATTCTTTGCCTTTTTATCGAAAAATATAGCAGTACAGTGATTATCTCGGATATACAGGATATTTTTCATTTATTTTCGGAACACGTTTAGTTCGAACCCGGATAATTCAAAGTCAAATATTTTTGGTCCCTTGAATTTCGAATTAACGAGGTTTTACAGTATTTCGAAAATACCAACCGAATGGATTTTTGAATACAGATACCAAAATTAAAATATGTGCTTCCATTACTATATCGAAACCCAGGGAGGCCTAGTAAGTCAAAAGTGATACACATTACTAAAAATAAATTCACGATCAACATAAAGCTGGATTTAGAGATGATTTAACTGGTTTGGTCTGCAGATTAGATACAAATCTATTCACTGAAAAAGAAAATTTCACAGCATGCTCACAAGTATTCAAAGCCAACAAGGCAATTTTTAACACTGATTCTGCTACAATTAAAAACAACATTCCTAAGAACAAAAATACCCACATTTTCACTCAATCATGTCATATTCCACGATTTTCAATGTCAATTCCAGCTTATTGAGCACTGAATAATAGAGGTGGCTGACTGCCATTTGGTTTTTTCCCTCTCTTTTAAGAAGGAAAACCAAAATTCCTCTTCTTTACGGGTGACTTCTCCAAGCCATCAAGAAAATCCATTTTCACCTAGCTTAGGGGATAAGGCAGGAAAGGCTAAGGAAAATCAGCAGAGGGCTATTTTCAAAGCTTTTACAACAATACTTGATGAATTCCATTTGGTATGGTCACATTTCAATCACCTTTAGTCATTAACCTAAGGAAGAGTTTGGCACAGCTCTTGACTCAATTTTTCTACTAGCTAACCTCTTACTATTAACAGTCTCTTCTTATACATTCTGCACTACTTGCTCCACCTGTATACATCACAGAAGGCCTTTCCTTACCATTCTTCCCATTCACTATTCCCTTTAATACTGTTTTCACTTGACCATCATGTCTCAATGTGTGTCTGATGATGTTGTTCTATCTTTCTTTCTGAATTTTGATGTCATTTCTCTTTTCTTCAACTCTTAGTAAAGCCTGTTCACCAATTAATTATTCTAGTCCAATCACTCATCATCATTCTTTTTTATCATCAGGTATCAAATATGTACTTCCAACTTTGCCTTTTCCATGGCACTCATTATCCATAACTTACAGCCATAAAGGAGTACGCTACGGAATTTCTCATTAAGTATTTCCTGATTTCCACAGTTGTATTTCCAGTTGTAAGCCTTTCACTATGGCATTTACCCTCTTCATCTGGAGTACTCTGCTTATTATTTCCTACTTGCATCATCCCTCACTAGTTTTTCTACTTCCCACACAGCAATAATTTACTCCATATTCATGCTTTTTCTTTCTGAGATTAATACTGCCCTTATACTCTCTTCTTCTAGTGGATACGACATTCTTTGTTTCGCTGTTATTGTCATACACGAGATATACTATCAATATCTTTCTTAATCAACAGTAGTCCTCCACAAATCTTATAGTACAATATACTCTCTGAGAGACATGGTTAACAAAATCTTTTGAGAAAAAGAAAATGCACTCAACCCTGTAAATGACAAGATATCCAAATGCACATGGGAGCACATGCTATGCAAAATGCAGAAGTGTTATCAACAAAAACTATTACTTAACTTATATTAATTACAAATTAACTTTTCGGCTAATTTTATAAAAATTCTTTATGGATGAGACATATCCCACACCGATGAAAAATAGTAAGAATTGAAACAGTAACTACACACAATATTTCACATTCAACTTCAACCTACTGACCATGATTTCATTGGTAGAACACTAATTTTAACAATTGCATTGATGTTTCAACAACAGGGTGTCTTTATTGAATGCAGAATTTTACCAGTATTGAGTGATTTCTTTCTTACGACTATTACTACAAAATGAAACTATTATCTTTTCACTTTCCTTACACAATGGTTACTTTCAGGCACAATGATTGAAAATAATAACTTACAGATAAAAAATGAAGAATAAAATATCCCCAAAGTCGTAATCATAAGGGGTAGAAGAATACAAAGGGGGATACAAACTTACAGATAGCAATGATGCCTACACCTAAGGCGAACTGAATAGTTGAGCCAGAGGTGAGTAAACCAAGAAGAACATAGGTCATGGGACAAAGCACTGCTATTCCCCAACCAGCCGTGTTAAGAAATGAGTAAGATCTCCTTGGTAGTTCAAAAACATCTGTCCGCGGTACACCACTCTCTTCAAAAAAGTCTCCAGTATTAAAGAAACTGTCCTGCATTCGATCCTGCAAACAAAATAATAAGATTGATACATTTCAAGAATCCAGTAGGAATAGACAAAATCATTTTGAAGTAAGGATAAATAATCACTGTTTATGTTATTCAAACAAATTTCATAATTACTGTTATATTGACCCCAATAAAGCACTAATATAAGCTGTACATCTGTAATATTTTTCCTCCAGCCAGACTATTGTTTTCCAGGGAAGAGATGGGAAACATAAACCTAAAACATCAATTCACAATAAATCCAAGATAGCCATACTAAATGGCCACTCATATCAATATGTGGTTTTCAAGTCTGTACCCACACTAATAGCTGCTTCAGACTGGGAGGAAAGGTAAGAGGAATGGAATGGTAAGGAAGAAGGGTGGAGAGAAACCCAGCATCGGCATAAGCCTACTTTCACAAAAGGTGCCATGGGGACCATAGCTTGACGTCCCATTCAATGAACGGAGTACTGAACTCAAATGCTCTTCACAAAGTACTTAAGCACTTAAGGTTTACAAATGAAATATATCTTCTACTGCTGAGATTTGAACCTGGGCCCCCCACGTGAGAGGCCACTACTATAGCCATCAACCTGACCCCTGGACACTGACATTATTTCACTAGTGGCTTATTTATTCATCATCTACCCTTCACAAATCTTAATTTACATGACTAAATATCGACAAGATACCAAATATCCTAATTTCCTATGATACACCCAAAGCTCTAATTAGGTTCTGGACTAAAGTTATTCCCAACTAACTTTGCTCAAACCTTACCTTTTTTAAGTAAAGGTTTTTAAGAAATTGAGCACAAGCCTCCTCTTCTGCTGGGACTTCATCCATTGGAATCCTATTCACATACATGTGGGCCATAACTTTTTTGCCCATAAGCAAGTTATTAAGAGTCGGCTTAATGACATCAGATCTGTTGAGAGAGAAAACATAATACCATTAACATACATTAGACATAAACACGCGTATCTGAGAGGAGTAAGAGAATAGTGAATACAGAAGGAATAAAAGTCAAATTGTTACAGTTAATCATAAAGAAGGAACATTACAAGCATGTGCAGATAAATAAACTACTACATTACGTAAAATATTAATAATCAAATGTGATAACATTAACAATGAACTATAGTGTTCATGAGTAACTGTATGGGGAGTGTGTCATGTGCCTTGTGGCAGGCCCCCACTATTTCACCCACAATTTAAAATGGTAAAGCAATTAAAAACAGCATCATAATCTCAGGGGAAAAGTGGTACTACAATTTTGTAGCCTTTGGTAATGCACTGCCATGTCGTGAAAATCCAAAGGAATGCTCCAACACAAATAAGAACTATGGACCTTGAAATACACTAGATCCCCCAATTTTTCAATTCTATGATCTAAAATACCAGTTTATATGCATATCATACTGGTTTTTATAAATTACCAGAATTAGCTATCTCAAGCAAACAGCACGTACCCTACAGAGAATGAACAATACATTCAGAGGGATTCACAATCTTTCAGAACAATTCATATTACTTTTCAAATCTAACTGCATTTAAAATACATATAGAGCATATGTCTGAACCTGGAGGATGCCATAATCTAATAATGTATGTAAAATAAAACTCTAAAACTTTCAACTAAGAAATTTCACAGTCTAACTCCTAATATAGGATCTACACCCATAGAATTGCTGGGAAATGTCAACGATGTTATCTATAATATTCTCTAAAAATCTAAATGCTACATATAACTCAGGAACAAAAAACAACACCAAATGTGAAAAGCAAAATAAATGCACGGAAGTACAGGATTGTGTGTTATCATTGGCATGACAGCATTGCAAATTAAGGGAGTATACTCTCTCACCCTCTTATGTTCTACCAAAGAAGAAATAACAGGATCATGTACACGTTAAGTATTCATGAGAGAATTCTTATTTTGGCTAATAACAGCGTAATTTATAGAATTTAATAATTGATATACAAAGCACTAAATATTTTAGGACTATTTCTCATTGAAATGTTACAACTTCCAGATAAGGAATAAACGTACTCCCATAAACTTGAGAGAAAAACGGAAATTACTTAGAGTCATACTGCATGTATGTAATTGAGGCCTGTGATTTCTGTCATGATGTCATCAACAGATTGCATTGTAGATAATATTTCTGTGAAAATATAAATGAAAGTAAATAAGCATAAATGATGATTAAAAAGAGCCAACCCTTTAAAATAACAAGGCAAACATGAAGTACTAGGTACACTTATGAATCAATCATAGGATACCAAGTAATTCAGATGTAATGAGCTCAATTTTAATAATTTATTGCAAAGTTGTCATCCTTTTCTTTGAATCCTTACAAATCTCTAATTAAAACAGATTGATTAATAGATTAATCATATATACTTGAGAGCCATTATACAATTAAGGAAAGAATTATTTTTTAAATTTTAGTGTAAGCCCCAGAATAAGGGAGGTTTTACTGCACTCAAATGTCCACAGAAATGGCATTTCACTAAATTCACACAAATACAAATTCAATAACTACAAATGCATGATACAGTATGTGCATAATTTTGTTAATGGTACTCAAGCAAGCCAACTGGTAATAATTTTATTGACTACAAAATCTTCGATCCTATAATTTTTCAGTTCTCGTAACTTACTGTTGCAAATGAAGTTCTCCTTTTAAAATTCAAGCCTCAAAATAGATGTTTAATGTTAGGCTCTAAAAGAAGTTAGGGACAATAAAAAAAATTCTCTCATTGTGACTAATCCCACTAGTTGAGATACTTAAAATGTGGAACACTTTCAGACACTTTCCCCATCGGTGAAATAGTGAAAAATTTTAAGTGAAATATGTTAGAAAGTTTAATGCAAAGAAGTCTCAATTATCATAACCATACCAACATGCAATTGGCAATAAATGTATGTGCCAACTGAAGCTTTAGAATACTAACAGCCATTGTTTTAGCTACATACTCTCTATAAAATTGGGAAATGGATAATTTGCACAGAAAACTTCTCAAGAATACAATGATATTAGCTTCACTTGTGCGACAATCAGGATAAATTTTCTGTTGTGCATAATTACAATAAGCAAAATTGTGATGAAAAGCTACTTCAAAGAATTACTCACCCAAGAATGTGCATGGCACACACATAAGAAAATGAGTCAAAAGTGGGCTAATACTGATATAAGGTGAATAAGTAGCAAAATCAAGCACTGTAAAAGAATGACCACTTACTTTATACAGCGATATACAATATGTTTTAAGTCACAGATGACAGATCAGATGTGAAAGAAAGAAATCTTTAACAGCCTCTTCCCTCAATGGAAGCTTTTCATTTACGATGTGACACTCTTATAAAAATTTACTTTAATTCACATCATCATTCTGTTCCTTCCTGAGTGATATCAAACATCTAACTGATAAAAACCATGGAGTATAGAATTATTTCCCACAGAGTTGTACAGCACAATTGAACCCATTCTTGAAATCCTAAATTGTGCAATGAACACAATATCCCCCTTCCCTAAATCGTCTAAGGTACTTAGAACCAGCATTTTCCCGAGCCGTATGAAACTGCAAACAAAAACAAAAATATGATGAAAATAAAAACGTAAACAACCCTGAAAAAAGAAGTAAACTTTTTGAGCCTCCAATTAATACACACAACTAAGCACATAAATGTACCTATGTGCTTTCTAGCTATCTCTGCCAGCTCCTCCTTCCCTAGTATTATTCTAATAAGGCACTCTAACCAAGAGGAAAACTACTGGAGTAAACATATCACCAAAGCCTGAAACAGGACTCAAAATCAAATGACTTCAGATGAGCAGGAGATTGGCTAAAACCCCAAACTATTAGACGGTGATACACTTCAACAAAAAGGTATAGCTCTGGACCTAAATAAATCTGAAAGAATAACTAGAACGCTAGGTATTATTACGTTAAGCCCAAATGATAATCTCAAGGCCAAGATTAATAATGATGATGAGTGTTAATGCTTACCAAGGTAAAAATAACAATTGCTAATACCTTGCAGTGGCTTAAGCATTAAATACAAAGATCAGAGAGAAATACGTCAAATTAGAAATCCATGACCTATCTTTTATGCCCAAGAGCTAAGGTCACAAAAAAGAGAAACAATGCTTAATTACATACTGATAAGAACAGAAAAATCTTTCTAAGGGAACAGAGCAAAGTTAATAAGCATGTTAAGGCAGCTAATAGCTACTATATTTACAGTAACATAATTTAAAAATCCCATTCACATAAATTCCTAAACATTTAAACTTTAAGTAAACTAATAATAAAATAATACTTTGGATAGCAAGCACCTATTTGATATAAACTATACTAAGTACACAGCTAAGTTCATTCCACATGAAACAAGACATACATGAGCAGCCTGTATCATTCATCATACTTCACAACACATAGCCCCTTGCAATGAAGTACAAACAAAAATATCAATTTCTCTATCAATTCAGCAATAAACACTAAGAATGATACAAATTCCAGAAAAAAAATTCTCCTGAAACCATCCATTTTCTCCTTAGCTCAAAAAGTGAAATACCACTCAATTTGTCACACACTAACAAATAAGAACTATGTCAAGTTGCAAGTCTTCAATCAGTTATTGAAAATGTCTGAAGACTGGGAAATCCAGCCCTGGGAAAATATTTCATCTAATCAGTTATTGCCAAAAAGCTGTTAACTGTCCACTTCCAGCTCACCACCATTCCAACACAATTGGGTGCCTTGTAAGAGATTAATAAGCAACCTACTATTTTCCATGAAATAGTAAAAATACCCAGATATTCAACTACAGTAAAACCCCTCTTTTACACTTTTGAGGGGAACTAGAGAAATAAGTGTAAATCGCGGGAAAGTGTAATTTGAGGGTATGCAATTTTATATGAAAGTTATGCCTGAAAAAATAACTCCTTGCTTCTTGATTTTGCCTACCTAATTCTTGCTTTCATTGAATGACAAGTTTAACATTGAAATATAGTTCCAACAAAACCTCTTCAATAATGCCAAAATCTCTTATTTGAAATGCATGGGGACATAGGGAGATATATTAACTAGATTACATATGGTTGGGCCAAGATTAGGAAGAGTGTGAAAAAATTGTACAGTTGTAAATTGGAGAGAATATCAGGAATTAGTTTACAGTTGTATGAGGAAAGATGCAGAACAGCAAGCAGTTGAGAAAGGATGCAGGGGGGGGGGATGGTGTAGTAGACACTAGAGTGGTCAAGACACTGTTCATTACTGTTAAGTCAGGAGAACTGCTGATAGAACTTAACGAGATTCAGCATAGGGGTAAGGAAAATGTGAAAAGAACTGCATGGCATTAATGATAGACAAGGGAACTTGGAAATAGAAGAGGAGAATGACATAGATAAGGATGAACTGAGGCCAGGAATCTTGATCCAACCATGCTAGTAAGTTAAGGTAAATATTATGAGAAAAGGTGTGGAGACTATAGTAATATTCTATCAAAGCTACTTAAGAATCGAGCTAGAGAAGAATGAGATGATTTTACGGGTGTGTTCGTAGGATATATGAGGATGAAATTTGGCTGGAGGATTTTTTAAAATCTGTATTAATGCCTCCAAAAAAGAAAGACAAGATCGCAAATGATGAAAAGCATACACTTCTTAAATAAATGAAAAATTTCATCACCAATGCGATAGCATCAGCCATCCCGCGAGTTATGCAACCTGAACAACAATCGCGAGGAAAACGACGTACGTGTACTGTAATCCCTCGCGGCATTACAATTGCACAGATGAGCGAGGTCACGATAAATGGTGGTATATCTGGGCAAATTTTATTTCTCTTTCATAGTGGTAACTTACTGCATGAGTTTTTACTTTGTCTTTCACGGAGCGTTGAGTCCAACCACTAGTTATGCAACCAGGACGACAATCACGGCAAAATCGTCTCGTAAAACGTAAATGGCGAACCGTTCAAAAATTTGCTAGCGTGAATAAAGGGAAGACGTTACATTGCGGATATATGGACATTGTTAGGACATGAAGAAAAAGTCGTTAATGGCGGGAAAACGTAAATTGCGGGGACGTAAAAGCGAGGTTTTACTGTATGTAACTACATCTCAGTAACTCATGAAAATGTAAGGTTACAAGCACGTAAGTATAGGAAAGTTTGTCATTCCAACTTCATTATAATAAACAAATTAGAAAGATAAGTTTTCAGCTAAAAACAGCATAACTTTTCATATTTAATTCATACAAAATTTCCAAAATTACGTCGTAGAACTAATGAAGAAGTCAGTTCCACTAAAAGGACATCCCTTATCAAACTTCAGAATCACTAACAAAAGATTGCACATGCCACCACTGACTTTTGAGGCATTTAATCACAAATGTAGTTTCTAAATTGATGAATAGAAAAACTTGCCAATGAAGCCATCAGATGGCAGCTGCAACAGGTACAAATGACTGACTAAAAAGTTTTTTAAAAGATGTAAGATGGCAGCCTCAACCTACAAGTAACACAATGCGTTATGCGTACTAGTACGCTTGCGGTGATTGAGGCCGGATGCAGATTGTGTAACAGTACACTTATGGATGCAAATGGGTTACGTTAGCCGTTTTCTGAGACCAATTTACAGCAATTGAAAATTGCCTCTTTCATTTCTGTGTCTATCCTGGAGAAGATTATCTGTCTGGTGCTTGTATGCAAATAAATGCTGCAGGGCATTAATTAGAATTCTAGCAAATTATAAGAAAAAGAACTTCCTCTAATCCATTTTTATTACTCTTTTCATCATACAGAAATCATTTTTGGCAGCACATATATAGATGCTCTCCTTAACTTAGTGCTGTCTCTGAAGCGTATTTAAAGACCTTCTCCCCATTAAAGGGGTCAATATGTGGAGGATTACCAAGTCTATCACTTCAGAAACTTAATCAACGACTCCCATCAAGTCAATCCTTATACAAAGAAATTTATTAGATTTTTTAGTTGGAACTACATTAGAACATTCATACATATATTGTTGAGGTTATCACAAAATGAGTTCAAATAAAGCACATACACAAGAAATATAACAAGAAAACTGCAAAGACATATATAACAGCAAAATACCAACAATGGAATCCTTACAAAATTCTAGCCTGAACAAGCTTTTTCCCTACGCAGTGCTGATTCCCTAACCACTGCTTCCAATAGACCTTACTCAAATTAAAATACTATCAAATACCTATTTATTACACAACTAAGCCATTTGAATTCTCTAGAAATTTAAATGTTATCTATAAATAGTTAATCCAAACTTTTTAGGGTAAGCAGCATGATGGTTTTTTTGAGGATAGAATCATGAAATAACTCTTAGACATTAAATTTTTTTTATTGCAAGGAACTATCAATGAATTTCTGGGGCTACCACTCATTTCAACAAGGCTGATATAAACATAAATTTCAATTTCTTTGGAGCTATTTGTTTATGGTTACCCAGAGAAACTTATAGTTTGACTGAAGTTGTTCATTGACACTTACTTTTGCCTGAACAAGAAAAATTTATTGTGTAAGTACACCCAGAACCTAATGAATTGCATAAGATTTTCTAAGCAAACATCATATTATATGACAACTCTGTAATAACTTACGACCATGTAAAATTTCTTGATATTTCCACTGAATCAGGTTCTTCATTTCCTCCTCTGATGTTTAGACAAGTGACAGTCCCATCATCTTCAGGGATTATTATTTGGATTCCAGGATTTCTACATATGATGGGATCAGAGGAGGAAATGAAGAACCTGACCCAGTGGAAATCCAGTGACATTTTCACCCAGAATATTCGCTGAGAAAGCACTAAGTCATATATGACCATTTAACTTCATTGTTAGATTCAAACTTTCCCTCTACAGCAATCTACAACTCAAGACAATGGTAAGAGAAAATCACCTGAAACCAAAAGTAGAAGTAAATACAGAGAGCAATAATGTTACTGTCGCCTTAGGTCTACTTACTTGTTGAATGCTAGCTGAACATCATAAATAGCACCAAACTTTTCCTTAAGATACGGCACACTGCACACAAACCCTTTTGTACGTGGTGTCAGATGATGCTTCAGCTCTGGCAAACCTTTTTCTTTGGCAAATTCCAAACTTGCTTTGTGCTTTTCAGGAGTAAAACGTGTTCCTTCCGCATAAAGGAGGAGCTAAAATGATGGCAAAATAGGAAAAGATGATTTTACTGAAAAACATCGTAAAACAAGATCATGAAATTCAAGAGGCAAATGGCTATGCAGCAAAAGGCTAAAAGTGAGCAGGGCACGCAATACGCTACTGCAGAATTTCTAAAAATAAGGGTAGTAATCACAGCCTGTTAGCCACTGCCTAGCTTGTAGAAGCATTATTAAAACAATGGATTCCTGAATTTTTTCAAGGTTCACCATAAAAAAAGTGATAAAAGTTTGACTGTTGAATCCACATAACACTGAATCATTGCCATGAAGAAAATCCAATTTATGTGAGATAATTAACCTTTCTGGGAATTAAGATTTATCTTTCTCAATGAAAAAATATAATAACTGCTTGAAAGTAAATGCCATCAAATCTATAATTGTCAAAGCGATCTTTATTCATATATTGTTATTCATATTTAATTGTTTCCTTGCATTTATAACTCAATCATACATGCAAGTCATTCCTTGGTACAGAGGTAAATATGAGTATTTATGCCAGGTTTATAGTTAAAGTGTCTAGGTCTTGATTTTCTCACTGCAAAAATTCTATGGGATGCAGTAAATTAATGGATGCATTGAAATTTTTGAGGAAGCAGCATTCGCATCATGATCCAAACTGTATAGTGAAACATGCTGACTAAACATGCTGTAATCTTCATCCAAGGTAACCATAGCATATGCACCCAAATAGGTAAACGCCACATCACTCACACTATGAAAATGCTGTAATACCTAACTGTGGCACTGGTACATTATACTTTACTGATGTCCATCACTGTGGAAAGCAGTCATTAAAATTATGCCACATGAGATCTCACTTCATGATAATGAGATGTTTTGAGAGAATTTTGAAAGTGTAATGAACCCTGAATTACTCCTTTCCTGAGCCTAAATAATACTTAACAAGACGAAAATTAAATACCGTGGAATTTTAAAAGAATGTCAACAAAATCTAGGCGTATGAGACCAGATAACATTTACATTCTATAAGTTATAAACTTAAACTAAGTAACACTATATGAGCATTTGGGAAGTAGTTGAGCCTGAATACTTGATACAATCAATGTGTCTTAAATGGAGGAAATTGGCACACACAAATTAGGAGGAGATCATGTTGATATTACAGTGACACCATGCAGAACCTGAGTCTAAAACTAGATACACCTTTATCAACATACTGTGTCATAACCGATCCCAGCACTTGTGTTAAGGAATATTTTTAAGGCTTTTACAAACCACAATAAAATTGAAAACTCATGACCTGTTTTCGAAACCTGGGTCGTGAGTTTTCAATTTTACTGTGGTTTGTAAAAGTTCTGAATAAATCAATTTTCATGATAGAATTCCACAAAGTTACCAGTGAACTAATTTCATCTTATATTTTTAGTGTTTTGCTCAAGCTTCTGTTTGTATTAGTCTCCTAAACAAACTTCAAAATTTTTAGGTACCAATGTCAAAAGAAAATACATTAGAAAAACATATGGCAGATCACTGTCTTCATCATTTTCATACACACAGTTAAACTAATTAGTTAATCATACCCTGCTACAGCCACATTAACCTTTATCTGCCAAATGGCAAATGTATGGCCCACCCATAGTAATAATAATAATTTTTATTCGTCCAGAGATATACAATACTTGTATGTGAAAGGTCAAGCAATACTATGATTAAAATACATAATCACATCATTCAATCCCGAAATCCGAAAGAATAAAAGCATTTATCAAGAAGGTCCTTATTGTAGTTTGAAACTTTTTATTTCAATTAAATTACAATACCATTTTCCAAGACACCACCATCACACAACTCCCAAAAAACAACAACCTCGTAACTAAACAACCAAAACAATTAGCTCATAGGCCAGACATGCAGAGCCCTAAATACGCCTCCAAGAGCATCAACGGGCAATTAAAAATAATAAATACCACATTTCTGCAATAGCCGAACACCATCTCAGCGGCCCCACTCATAATTTCAATATTGAGGAGACAAAATTTATATCAAAGGAGGTACGCTATTACCCAAGATTAATCAGGGAAGCTATAGAAATTGCAAAGAGACTGGAGAATGTCAACCGAGAAGACAGTTACACATTGAATAGAAAGCTTAAATGAATTTTTCAAATTAAACATTCCAGCAACAATGGGAGTCCTCACTCATATAAATAAAGACGAGCAAGACTAAGGAATCAGTTCAGTTAACCTGATGAAGCTGGCAGGAGGACCAGCGAAATATTGTTTTTGCAATTTTAAACATCGCGGAATGAATCCCGAAAAAATAAAGTCAACCAAAACAATTGCTGAAAAAAGATAAACAAACAAAGAAATAAGGAAATGATAAATAAATGTTTTCCATACTGATAACAAACTAAATTACAAAAACTTATACGTTTTTTTTTTAATTTATTTACATTAGTAATATCTTTAATTCTTTTGGGTAACTTGTTATATATTTATATGGCCATTGTCTATGGAATGGGAGTTTTAATTCTTTAGGGTAACTTTTTATATATTAAACATTGTAAATGAAACAACTTTGTACTTTCCACTCAGCTTTATATGCTCCCCGATCGATTTCGACGACTCAGCATCATTTTCAAGGGGGGGCATTTGAAAGGGAGTTGGCCCCCCTTGAAAATGATGCTGAGTCGTCGAAATCGATTGGGGAACATATAAAGCTGAGTTTTTTCATTTACAATGTTTAACGTTTGCAACTTCCACGAAGTATCACCTTCATCCCCATTACTTCAATTTTTTATATATTTATATGGCCATTGTCTATGAAATGGGAGTTTATGAGAGTGGCTGTATGCCAAATGGACCATATATGTGCCATTTTTAATTAACCTACTAACTTAAATCTGGTAGCTAGGACCTACAGGTGGAATTTAAATCTGACTCTTAAAGGTTGACTGATCAAAATAAGTAGCACAGTTACCAAAAATAAGGAACACACACTTCAAATGCAGAAGAAATTGCCAGAGGATAAAGTGCCCACTGGAACAGGAAAATGAATGGCGGATATTTGGGCATACCAGACCAACATTCAAACATCTATGTTCAGAAGAGGATTCCTGATTCCAACGGGCATTCTTTAGGTTTGGAGAGCTTTTTTCGGTTCTTTCACAGCAACATCTTGAAGATGGCAACATTTTGCCAACTGCATATTATAATCTTACACAGGCCCAGCTTCAACTCAGCCTTAAGGCAATCATCACATAATAAAAGAAGATATCCAATTTCAAGATGACACTGCAGAGAAAACCTGGAAAAGAGCTATCCAATTCAGAAGACCATGAAAACCTCCTGCAAGAAGTTATTTCTCATGACCTATATGAACCAGTTCTCATGTGCCACAGTATTTCATCAGGGATGGTACTAATCAATCCAAACTGGGCCACCATCCATTAGGATGAGACTTTGTATTGAAAAATCTCTCTTCCCTATAATCTATCACAAATCTGTGGAATGTCGAAGTGGGTTACTTATCAAAAACTTCTACCCCACTAAAACCATCCTTAATGGGCATTACACACACAAGACCTATCTAAGATGGATCTTTCGAATAACTAGCTCCTGGGATAACAAATTTCAACATATTTAACAGTTGTTTGACATTGCAGCACAAACAAATCTAGTATTGCTGTAACTCATTAAAAAATTTTCAAATTGTTGCTGCATATATAACGAAGCATGACTATCTGTGACAGGAACAAAGTATTGTGGCTTAGAACAAAAAATAAGCTCACTTAATTATGACGCTGGTAGATATAACTTAAGTAGTTAATCAAAGGGTTAGCTCTCAGATTGAATTTTCTAAGTAAGCTTCCAAATGAAACTCGCTGAACTAAAACAATGCAGTTAGATTTCCCATGTTTCCTTCTGATGCAGGGATTGGATGTATGGACTGATATACCCATATCTCAGGTATACTTTCCCCAAAATATCACCAGTATATGCAAAAATGAATCAGACCTATCAATATAATTAGCGATATTTCCCAGCACCTCATTTTCCATAATTATGTAACTGAAATTAAACAAAGTAATTATGTTAGAAGATAAATTTGAACCCCAAGGATTCCCATGCAAGCACTTTCACAGCCTACCCTGGATCAAGTCAAGGTAGGGATTTTACAAGGGAGTATTACCAGGATAATTCGTTTGCTTCTAATGGGAGAACAATATATGTTTCAGGGATTGTTTATAAATAATTCATACAGGAAAATTAACAAGAACCCCCTTTGAGAGAGGCTTGGTGCAACAGATATAACAGTACATAATAGGTCAATCAAGGCAAAACCACCTTATAAACAAACCCGATTCAGGCGAGATGTGGTGGAAACGTTCCATCACCCACTGGTCTCCAATTGCCGAACCCTGCCGCAAGAGCCATTAAATCAATGAGGGATCCTAAGACGACAACGGTGACCCAAGGCGTTTTTCTCCTTCTGTTCCCTTTTCCATCTTCCCCCATCGTCACCAACAGACACCAGGTTTTACAAATTTGAATTAACTGGCCTGCCCCTCTCACCCACGCTCCAACCAGATCACTCCTTGTTCCCTGTTCCGTTTCTCTCCCTTCCCCTTCCCCCCCCACTCCTCCCTCCACCCTGCTCTTATATACACTTGTTTGTAAACAGAAAGCTTCACTTGAAAATGGTGTAGTACACCGAAACTAGTTGGAATAAAAATTGTTTACTTGTGGAAAATTGCATTATCTTTCCTTTAATACAAAACCACCTTGTTTACATATAGCAACTGTGCTCACGAATAATTATTATCCTACTGCTCTTATCCCGCCCTATCTTCCAACCCTCTGCAGGCAAAGGATAGGCCAATAACACAGACAAATCAACTGACTTGGGAGTGATTAACATTAATAAATGCATTACTATGATGGCCTTCTTAAACATTAAAATAATACCATAGACAGACACAATACCACTATGGTAGACCACACAATGTTTATTCAGTCCTAAAATTCTGGTAACAGAAAGAGTCTCCACTAATTCTAAAAATCTAAAGAAATATAATGACATCATTTTTATTCTGAGGAACACTTAAGACTTTTTCTGAATGCTACAAAATTGACTCATTCCTTCACAGCTAGCATTTTGGAAAAACTTCATGCAATTCCAAAACACCATGCCTTAAAACAACAACCAAACAGTGCCTGATGCTGAACTATAGAAGAAAATGACTGAAAAGAGAAGGAATTGGATACTGTTCAGAAGAAAAGAGAACCTTCAAAATTAACATCACCCTCTGAAATAAAGCAATGCTTTATGGGGAAGAGAAGAATGACTTTTCTCAAAAATACTTTGGAAGGATAAAATGCAATAGCTACATTTGCAGCAGGCTACTGACTATACACCTTGCAGAGATGATTTTCCAAACACTTAACACTGAAATTTTTGCATCCAAGAAGTGAAAAAGATTTCACATACAGAATATTGGCCAAGGAAAGCACATAATATGCTGATAACAATATATACATATTTGAATAAAGATAATATTTGCTCACTTAAAAAATGTATCCACATTATTCTCATTTAATTAACAGCTACATACTTCAATTTCCGTTATGGCGACTAAATATGCGAGTCTTATCAAGCTGTTATTACTTCTATACATCACATGATACCTACCTATTATTTTTATAACAAGTATAACGAATTATTTTTTCTATTATTAATATAATATATAGTAATTATTGATGTTTTAAATAGAAATTATTAATATTATATGCATTATATAATTATTATTATTATTATTAATTACTACAACAAGTACGTGTGTATATTACATGATACCTATTATTTCACTGTTACAGAATATTTTGTTTCAGGGTAAAGTATGTTTCTTCATTATTGTAAATTCACTACTCATTCCACACCAACATGGTTTTAGGAAGGGTAGATCCACAACCACAGCCATTTATGAAGCTACAGATTACATCCTCACCTCACTTGACAACAAGCAGAAATCCCTAGGTATCTTTTTTTGACTTCCCTAAGGCTGAATAGCAGAAACTCCACAAAGAAAAAAATCATTCGCCTTGACCGGGATTGGGTCGCCGGGACCGGGTCCCGGTCAGGGTGAATGATTTTTTCTCTGTGGAATTTCTGCTATTGTGTAATTTCAGCAGGTAACGCCGTTAAGGTTCTCACGGCCAGCTTGAGGTCCTTCAATTCTCTAAGGCTTTTCATTTGGTCAATCAAAATTGCCTTCTCAAAAAAATTTATGCCTTGGGCATTAGAGGTATACCATACAAATGGCTAGAATCTTACCTCCTTAATCGAACTCCTTTTGTATCTGTCTTTGCCAATCATGCATACTTCCACTCAAATGTTGCTCACAACATACTTGGGGTCCCTCAAGGCTCAACACTTGGTCCTATACTGTTCTTAATCTATATAAATGATATGGCTAACTTCATCACTGACACTAGTTCAAATTTACTTCTTTATGCCGATGACACTAATTTCCTTCTCTCCTCATCTACGTGCACTACTTCGATCGATAATTCCAAAGTTATTTCTAATAAACTTTATACCTGGTGTTAAGAAAATCACCTCTGCTTTAATACCTAAAAATCACAGTTAGTTATATTTTCTCATAATAAAATTGAAAATAACTTTCTAGTTAAGTTAAACAGTAATACTATAGAGCAGGTTAACTATACAAAATTTCTTGGCGAGCACCTCGGTGCCAACCTTTCTTGGAAACTACATATTGACACTCTCATGAAAAAATTAACTGTGTGTGTTATCTTGTGAGGAATAAATGTATTTCAGTCAGTCTTGATGTCTTTTTAATTCTATGTTATGGTATCTTTTCCTCATACATGACATACAACATAATACTTTGGGGTTCATCCACGTATGCAGTAAAGATCTTCAAATTACAGAAAAGATTAGTCAGGATTATGACAAAAAAGCCATACTGTTCCCCATCCAGACCCATCTTTGCAAATCTAAACATTCTTCCTTTCACCTTCCTTTCCATTATGTTCTCAAACCTGTCCAAATTCTCGGTAAATGTTGACTTCCATCAATGTGAGACTCGAAGATCAAAATACCTTCATCATGGTAGTGTTAGGACTAGTACATCTAGCTCCAGCCCTAAAAAACTATTTAACAAACTACCCAATCGGATAAAATACATTAAATCAAGGAGTGCTTTTAAACATAATGTTCAAAGTTTCCTTCAGGAGAAAATGTTCTACTCTGTTAATACATATTTATATGACTAATCAAACTGAGTGATCATCAGCTTTGTGCTCCTTGTACCTAATTTGACATTCAAACCTTTTGCTTTGTTTTTTCATTGCTTTTGTCTTTTGATTGTACATACATCATCTTGACGTGTCTTATATCATGCGACAATGTGATCTTTGGACAAATAAACTATTATTATTATTATGGTGAGATCCATTGCACAGAACATTAGCTAATGATCAATAAATATTATGAATAGCAACAATATTCTTGCATTTAGCTTCAAGTTGACATTTTCTAATATTAAACAATTTTATAGTTAAAAATGCCTGAAATGTAGCAAGTTCTAAAGGCTAAATTAACTATTTAGGAAAGGCGGAAATTTTTAATTTTAATGGTACCTAGTATTTGAGTTCTCGGGGCTGAACTTAAAGCCACCAAGTGCATCCACCGTTTTGCAGATGGCACTTCATGCAGTTGCAGCTTCATGTAGCCCAATTTTTATGTTCTCCCATCTCTTTTCCACTGATTTCATAGTTGCATCCTCCTCTATCTTGCTTTCCACTGCTTTCTGGTCAGGCCAGAAGTTGTAGAGGTTCCTTTAGTTTCTCTACTTGCCATACGTTCTAGATTGATTTCTTCAATTTCTTGAGTTTTAAGTGGCATTGCATCATCACTAAGTTGTGGTCACTGTCAATATCTGCACCCGGGTAGCTTTTGCAGTTCTTCACCTGCTTTCTGAACCTCTGTTTCACTAAAGTGTAGTGAATTTGGAATCTTCTTCTGTCTCCGGGCATTTTCCAGGTATATCTTCTCCGTTGGTGGTTTTTAAACAATGTGTTTGCCCCCACCAACTTGTGTTGTGTGCAGAATTCCATGTCTTTCTCCTCTCTCATTTCGATTCCCCAAGCCATATTTTCCTGTTATTCTTCCATCTTTACCTTTGCCAACGACGGCGTTCCAATCTCCTAAAATAATTAAGTTTTCTTCTCCTTTTACATGCCTTATTACTTCCAAGATATCCTCATAGACGTCTACCACTTCTTCATCTTTGTAGTTTGGCATAGGCATGTAAACTTGTACCACAATGGTATCTGTAGGCTTGGTTTCAATCTTCACCATAAAAATCCTCTCACTGTACTGCAGAAAGCTCTTCACATGCAGTCCTGCACTCTTCCTGAGCATTATCCCTACTCCAGCATTACCATTCAGTGATCCTGTGCGAATGATTCTTTAACTTCCACTTCAAAAGTCTCCTTCTTAAGGCCGTCTCATTTCACTGATTCCTAGTATGTTGAGATCCATTCACCATATTTCCACCCTCAGGTTTGACACCTAATTTTACAAGAACCATCTATGGAAGAATAGAACGTAAAGCTGAGGTGTTCCTGGATGAGGACCAATTTGGGTTTAGAAAGAACAAGGGCACAAGAGAAGCGATTCTGGCCCTCAGGCTACTTATTGAGAAGAGAATAGAGAGAATCTACTGACATTTGTAGATTTGGAGAAGGCATTTGACAACATGGATTGGAACATGATGCTTCAGATTCGTAGCTGGCTATCGTATTTATTCCTACGAGTTCAAGGCCACCAGGGTTCGAAAACATCATTTTTGATCAGTTGCACAATGTCCTTATCGATAACAATGAGGTGCATACCAAATGGCTGGGCATTAACATTTTGAATTGCACTCGAAAAATGTTCGCTTATATATTCTCAATGATCCTAAAGGTTCTGAAAGAAATTGGAGTATCATACAATGACTGAAGAGTTATCCACAGCTTGTATAAAAACCAGAAGGCCATAATCAAATCAGGACCCAGCAGTACAGAAGCAAGCATAAAACAAGGAGTGAGGCAAGGCTGTGCACTGTCTCCCATATTATTCAATGTCTACATCGAGAAAGCCATCCAAGAAGTCAAAGGAAAGTCTCTGGGTGTGAATATCCATGGGGAGAAAATCAGCATGCTACGATTCGCCGATGACATAGCAGTCATGGCAGAAACAGAAGAAGATTTAAAGAAGACACTAGGAAATATGGAAAGAACAATGACCAGATATCATCTAAGACCCCTTTCACACGAGCTCTTGTGAGCGCGCTCACGAGAGCTGAAGCGACCGACAGGGTTTGAGCCGCCCTGAAATATAACGGAACTGAGCTAGACCCTTTCAGACGAGTACAAGTGATCCGAGTCGGAGGCTCTCGAGCCGGCATGCGGCTCAACCCGCTGGTAGCCGGCGACTGGCGGGGAGCTTTGGGACATTACATTTCATACAGGCCTTTCACACGAGGCTCATGAGAGCTGCAGCTCTGTAGGATTCCTTGTCACTGTGACTCCGACTTGCAAGCCGTCCGTTGTGTCTTGTGCTTTCGTGGCATCATTGTGAAAAATTATCGCTAGATTGGAGAAGAGCATCTCTGTATTCGACGAAGAAAGTTTCATTTTTGAAATTAAAGCATGTCTTTTTCTCTGGAACAGTGAATGCACTGCTATCAGATGGCAGTGGGGTTAAGTCCTCGCCTGCCAAACCGAAGGTCGTGGGTTCGAGTCCCGCCTGGGTAAAATACCTATCCAGGGCATGGGTGTTTTTAAATGCATTACGTCCATATATATTAAATTGCTTGTAATTGGGGGAACCTGTAAGCAATAAAGAAAATATTATTATTATTATGAAGAAGATACCGATGCGAGACATAACAGACCGAGAAACAAAAGGCTTCAAACTTATGCACAGGTCTTCTAAAAAGGTAAATCTACACTCAAAAGTTGCTAAAATATTTTCTTCCACCTTCTCCTGTTGATGAAACAAGGCATGGAAACTCCCCAACATATCTCCAACTATGGGATGAACCCACCGCCGCGAATACGAATTTTTGCACTCAAAAACAGGTCAAAATTCATAATCACCAAGTTAAATTAAAATCTTTTCAAACGTATCAATCTTCAAGCTTGATAACCGTACCGTCTATTGACAGTAAATACCTTCCCCTCCGCACACGCCTATTGTTGCATGGTCAGTCGGAACCAAGACAGTCAGCAATGCAAGTACTTGTTCGTGCGCTATCGTGTGTGAAATTTATCTCTCTCACTATTGCGGTTACATTTAGATGAAAAACACATATTGATTATGGATTTGGAATGTATTTACTGTCTTACAACATAATTTTCTTGTTTTCTTGCTTAAACTGTACGTTTATACATGGTATATGAAATTTTTTACCTCAGAATTATGAGATATCCAAGTCTGTATTTAGATGTCGTGTCTTGTCGAGCTATATTACTTTTACAGGCTTCAAATTTAGACTAATGACAATTGTTTAACACAATATAATTGTCCGCCCTCATCCGCCATTTTGTTTTTTATTCATTCAAACCTAAATATTAATGAGTTAAACTGTTCAGCATAGCTGTTTTATCCATTCCTCACAAACAACGATACATGGACCTTCTTCACCTCTTTACCAACACACTCCTACACGTACACCATCTTTAGGGGGTGTCCAATAATCAGGTGAGGAGATTTTTCGACTCCCTATCCCCCCTTGATGAGATGCCGTGAGATTTGGCTCGACCCCCTCCCCCCTATTTCGCGTGAAAGTTTTCAAAATGCGTATTTTTAGAATAAATACGTTAATCCGTGCTTGATTGCGTTGGATTTATTAAAAAACAATTATAATTTGCTTAATCATTTTGTTCAAGACTGCTAAGAACTTAGTCTAGAACCACAGTGACCAAATCGTGCATTTTACTGGTCGGTGGCGGATAAACAAACAAAAATACAGTGGGATCTCAGTTTTTCCCGGCGAATATACTGAAAGAAGAGTTCTTGGGTTTCCAACCGGGTCCAAGTGTTTTTAGGCACCAACGTTTCGAAGGCTAAGTCCGCCATTGTCTTCAGGATGAAGAAAAAAGAAGACGAGACAACTTAATCGGCAATATCTTAAGACACGATGGCCTAATGAAGACGATCGTTGAGGAAAAAGTGAACGGAAAGATTGGAAAAGGCAGTCCTCGTATGACATTTATAGAACAGGCTGTGAAGGATGTAAAAGAGAAGATTTACATTGATATGAAGAGGATGGCCGATAGAAGAATCGAGCGGAGGGCAGCGTCAAACCAATCCTAGGATTGTAGACCTATGATGATGATGATGAGTATCGGAGTTACAAAAATAAACTATCACTCAATCACAGTCAATTTTCAACTGAAGTAGTGCATAACAAAGGTAATTTTTTCTAAGATTAAAATGTTATCTGATTAAATCTATCAAATTTCATCATGAAGTCGCAGGATGAGGATAAACACAAAAACCATCTCAAGGAAAAAAGAAACACTCGTTGCTTCTGGTGATAATAGCAATATAAAGGACAACATTTGGAGCCCATTACCTTAAGCATAACAAATTGGAACACACTTTAAGAAATGTCCTCCCTTCAAAGGAAACATTAAAATGCCTGTCAAATTTGCATATGCTTTAGCATACTTATTGACGTTCTTCTCTACTCCCGTATCTCCAATTCTCCCAGTCTATATCCATCCCTTTTCCTTAATGCTCATGAACCAAGAGATTGACCAATCAAAATACAACTCTTCATATTAACTGAAAAGCACTTTCACCAGTTCTCTCTTACATATGAGCATTTCTTTTTAGTGAAATTCCCTTTCAAAATCACCTCTAATATAACAACCAGTTCTTTCTTTGAGATAAACATTGCTTCTAGCACATTTTCCTATCTAATGTTGGGAATATGCCCATACCTCATTAACTACACAAAGTTTCCTTAGTCTTCTTTGTTCTTAAAAATCTGATAACTAGTTCTATGGTGATGAACCCTCTTTCCAGATTTAATTAACTGCTTCTGTCTTTGACTGAATCAAATAGAACCTTCATTGCTATCTAATGCAATCCTATACATTTCAACGTGATTCACCAGCCAACACCATAACTGAAGCTATTCTTCTATTGTTGGCCATGGTCCATTTAATAATAAAGGTTTCAAAGACACTGATGAATAGATACAACATCAGCCTGCATCTGGCAAATGGGACTGAAGTAATTCCGATACACCTCCCATACAAAAAAAAATTCCTATATGCTCAGTAATTAACTTATGACGTATCTGACATACAGCTGTTCAGCTTATACCCAGGGTTGGGCAGTGACATGAATGACGCTGTTCAGCTAGATAGCACTATGATGGTCACAACTGTCGGTGTGTTATAAGTTGCCACCACATTCATTTTCATTTGTCTTAATTGAACGGAACTTTTGAAAAGTAGAACAAAAACCACCGATGTCAAGAGAACTTATATTCATTGTGACAGTGCAAATACACATTTGGACACTGTAGTGAATTCAGATCTCTGGCTAGCACTCAAAAATGTTTGCACCTAGATACAAGGTGGCCTATATTGAAGGTATTTCTACCAAAATCAACCAAAATATTTATGGATACACCCAACTTTTATCCAAATAACTAATGACCAGACTGTCCACAGCAAAAATTACAACGAAACCAAGTTTGGTTGCAAGTCAATTACAGACTTTATGTAGTTTCGAAAACACACATTACAAGCAGAAGTTCTAGTAGAACTCCTCACTCTGCCTGAAATCCAGGTTTAAGAATGAAATACAGCTGAATTAAATTACAAGAGAGAATGCACTCGTTAGGCACATAAGAGCCTAAATTCAAAAAAATAAATATGCAAAGAATATCTATTGAAATGAATTGTCTCCACAAGCCATAATAGGTCACCTTTCATAGCCAGAAATAACATGTCCCCTCTACTTTTTCATTATACCTATATTTTCCAACCAAACGAATGTCAGCTTGATATCCTTTATGGTATAAAAATTGTGTTCAATTTTAGATTTCTGAATCGTAAAGCAGCTGTGGCCTACTAAACTGATTTTCAACCTTCACTCATGCCTCTCTTTTCCCGGTCCCCACACAGAGAAAAATTGTCGAGTTCCTAGATGCTCATTAAGTAGCAATAGCTCCTCCATCCTCCTTCAAAATGACCCCTTCATCAGCCTCAAGAAACATGAGAGGGGGGTGCAACATTGAACTAGCAGTGATTTTGGCTGTGCTGCTGCCAGTCAGCTGCCATTATTTTTTTGCGGAGAGAATTTTTAATATTTAGTGATAATTTCCCTTGTTATAAACCTTCCAAAGCAACCTTAAGTAAGGAGGTTAATTATGATGGTAGTCCAGTAAGAACAAATTTTTCAGAACTTTACAAAAATATATCAAGTATGCTCATCCAATACTATGTAATATCTATTCCACTGATTGGTTAATTCTAATATGGAGTGTGTTAATGCATGGCACTGAATTATAGAGGTTAAGGAAAGAAGTTGAAATTAGTGCATGATCTTCTGATAGGTAGGTGGAAAGGTAGACAAACAAGGTGTGTTAGGGATGATAGGAATGGAAGTTGATTGAAGTTATCAGGAAAAGGCAGAGTGAGAGGATGGAATGGGTAATAAGGGGCAAGAATGTTTCCTGAGGAAATAAGTTAGGAATGTTAGGTAAGTGGACGAGAGGGAGGAAAAAAATGAATAGGTAGTGTAGAACAATAAGAGGTAGAAAGTTTGTGGAACATAGGGACGATATCAAAAGAAAGATAGGAGTTTTTGAGAAGTTTTATGTACATTTTAACCTACCTTAGTCAATGGTACACGATGACTGATCATCATCATCATTAGTCAGCAAATCTGATATTGGTTTAAAGTTGCCCCCCTCTGAATTCTTCTATCGGCTAATCTCTTCATATTATCATAATTACTGATAACAATTCATTTGCAGGAACTTATAATCAAAATTTTTTTGCAATGCAATTTGGAGAAGTTGAATGACCCATTGAACTCTTGTATTTATGTCTTTTGATGAATAATGAAAAACTTAATGTATGACATGCACACCCAGTATTTCCACTTTTGTCATGGCATTACATTTGTTTGACCTCTCATGCATTTCAAAATTATTCTTTGCACCAAGTGAAAACGGTGAGCTCTTACGGCTAACAGTATCTATTGAAATGAATTGTCTCCACTTCCTTCCGTTCACTCTCCGCATTCATGTCCCGTCCCATCCCTCATATTTTGAAATATGATAAGACGGACAAAGAAATTGCATCACTGTTCTTTGCAAAGAACATCAAATGATATGGGGACAAAATGCCAATACTGATTATTATCGAGGGACTTGTGATCTAATGAAGTAAAGAAAAATATAGTAAAACTTTGCTGAAATAATAAACATCTAGAGTTTTTAATGTAGACTGAAATATGCCGTATAAAACAAATTGGAATATTGTCTCGTTGTTCAGTTAAATAGGTCATTTCTTAGCCCTCACAATGCTTTCAAGGATTGTTTATTGCCCTGGGTAAAGGTATAGGGAGTGATGTGAGTACAGGGTTGTTGGCTCATCCCAAGCAGAGATGTTTCACTAGTTGCCATTGGGAAGTGGTAAGATTTTTATGTCCATGACTGTACTATCAAAGGAATGAGATGGTTCCACTTATTCTTCATCCTGGTTAATTACATCAACTCCATTTGTTTTAAAATTGGTACTAGTTCACCAATAATGCCAGTGACTTTAAAATGGCTTAATCGATAATTTGGATAATTACTATAACAACCTTTCATTATTTTTTCATAGTAAGAAACAAATTGATACACATCACCGTCACCCTCTGAATGTTTCTTATATCGCATTTACACAACTTGGTAATATACCTTTAAATTGATATAAATGTATATAAACTTTAAATTGATATAAATGATAAATGTAACTACTTTTAATTGATTCCATAAAACTGACATAATTTGGTCTGCGCCACTGCTCTCTTACTTTGAACTTTGGTATCACCAAATGAAGACATCACCGCCCAGAAGAAAGTCCTCCTTCCTTACATAATAGGAACAAGAAAATAAAAAGGGAAAGTCTGCACAGATTAAAATCAATGCCATTTACCAGCTTCATTAAAAATCAAGCAAGAAGCATGAAGGACAGAACTCCATTCCAAATTGGAGTTCATGAAATATCTTACGAAATGTGCACGAGGGAATATAATCAGGAGACATGCCCTCCCATTCACCCCTCTATTAGGAGTCAATCACCAACAAATAATTACATAGAGACCAACAGTGGCAGTAGGCACCAATTTCCCCTTTCAAATTTATTGAAAATGTGACTAAAGGGGGTAACTAAATGTCGGGCTGACATTGAAAACTCCACACTAAAATTAAAATAAATTAGGTTTTTCATTATGATATTAACTTAAATTGGAACTATACATGATGTTCCAAAATACCTGCACAGTTAGTCTTGCTGTGGAAATCATACAACGCTACCCACAAACCCAAATGATGTTGCCATTGCATGGATAAGAAATGGTATATCAGAGATTAGATGTGTGCCTGATGGGGTAGCAATCCATTCATTCACACAGACATATAATACAGCCATTCATGGCAGCCCTTTTCACTTTCCCCTTCAATACAACTCATTAGCTGCAATCGCCAAGAATATATCATCTCAGGGGTAGCTCCAAGCCTTGTAACTGTTATTCATCTACAACATTCAACAAAGAATGCATTCAATACCCCCTATCGAAAAATGCGGCCTGATAAACAAACGTAGGAAGCCCAGAATTATGGTATCACGATAACTTTCATAGTGGAAAATATATATTATGGAGTATAGTTAACAATTAATATGAAAATATAATAGGATTTCTGAAAACCTTGAGTATGTAAAGCTAGCGTAACAAGATGCAAGAGCTGAGCTAAAAAGGTATTTTAAGTACAGGTAAGTATGCTACTTTAAACACATGCTGAATGCTTGTGATTGTATGTAATTAAATAATAAAGAAAGGTGATGTCAATCCATATACATATTATCAAAATTAAATATGCTAAGAAATGCATGGGTTGGGAGAGTAAAAACTTAGGAGATATATATGGATGGTTTGCATAATGTCACACCTGTTGTTGATTCGATGTAGCAGTTGATTTGTTGCTAACTCTCACAAGTCCTGCGGCCAAAATTATATTTTATCAGGGGTTTCACACAATTAGAGTATATTCATCTGAATATTGTAAATCCAGGACTCCTAAACATTAGCAACTATACCATCTATGTCATATTGCCATCAAAGTGTACACAATAATAAGTTTTTTTCAGATGCATTCAGTATTCCACCACCATTTATGCACTTGCTTTCCCACTTTTCTCAACACACACAAGACTAAAACCATTAAAAAAACAACAGAAATGAAGATGTTTTCATTGAAGTAGGCATTTTAGGAAAAGAGATATAAAATAAAGAAATTAATATATGAGAATAAAATAAATCTCCTCAATACATTATAACATCCAATAAATGAAACACCAATATCAACATACATCTTCAGCTGACTGAACTAACCCATATTGGATCCGGATATTCCACCAGCTCCCTAATTTGTTTTCCTATTGTTTCCTTATCTTTTTCCCAATCTCTTTCAAGAAATATGCTTTCAGCAAACTTCCATGCCCACCCTATTGTGGGAACGTACTGTATCACCTTCTTCGCATAACTTTTACAATTCTGAAATAGAAACATCCCCTGGTTAATAACTTTTTAAAATATGCTATTCCAAAACTCATAACTATTGAATATATTCATCATACTCGGGTTTCACTTAGGGAATAACAAAATCATTATAACTGTGGAAATGCCGTCTTGTATTCGGTTAAGATACTTGAATGTTACTTAATCACATAAAAATTTTGACATTCTCGAGTCCATCAATTCGCCGTATACTATTCGGGCTATTATCAATTTCCTATTAACCCAAATAATGCAGGGCAGAATCTAAGAGCTAAGGAAGTTTCAACAGCGGTTCACCAACATCTAATGGTTCACAAATGCAACTTATTGTTAATATGAATTGGAAATAGAAAAACATACCCCAAGAACGCGTATTCGGTCACAAAACATCCACCCGACCATCCAGTCAATTTCATAAGTGTGATTCATCACAAGGTATCCATGTTCCTTCCCGTAATATTTATCAAAGTCTTCTTTGTTAATATATAATTTGATATCGGATCCAGACCACCATTCACACAAAAACACGAGCTCTGAAATGAATGACACATCCATAAGTGCCGGTTAACTGGTCACAAACTGATGGCTGCCACACCATGCAACAGGTAATCACTTACCGGAATATAAGGAGTATTCCAAATAGTAATTCACTTTTCTATACACATGCTTGCTGACTGGACGAATGAAAACCCACAAAATAGACTGAACTAGGTTTATTGCGAGTCCTGAGGAAAAGAAGGTTATCGCCAGAAGCAAATGAGAAACTGGCGAACGTTTAAGGCGTATTAACAAACTTTCCATTTCACTCTTGGGAATCGGATCTGAAATTAAAAATGGTAAGTAATACGGACTCTATCAATAACGGTGACAATGGACTACAATTATAAAGAGTGCAGTTAAGTTCTATAAATACTTTATGTACGTTATACACTATCAGATGCTTAGCAGCACTAACACTGTCCCCACTGATAACTGCAGTTGGCAACAAAAAAACACGCTGTCACATTACACTGAGTTCTATATCATAACCTGAACGAAATTTTCATTCATATGGTCAGCAGCTGCTTCTAAGGACGAAGGTCAAGGGCAACTTTTAAATCTACCGACTGACCATCAATAGAATACCCAAGTACTAGACTAAGCCGTGCACTAGATCAGTTTACAGAGATTAAAATATCTATTCCTTCTCCCCAACATGCACTACGAGGAAAAGTCTATCTAAAGTTAATGTTTAAGTCAGATCCCGAACCAACACCCTTTCGAATGTGTAAATCGTAAATTTTCACGTACTCAAAAGATTTAGCTTACTGAAATGTTTCTTGAAGTATAAAATTCAAAAAGAAATCCACGAAATACTCATTGATAACAGATCAAATTTACAGTTAAGTATAAATAAAACATATACAATCTTGCCAGCATATCGATACTAGCTTGTTTCGCAACTCGTGCTTCGAGCAGGAGGTGGCGGCAAAGGAACAAATGAGGGAAAAGAATTTCATGCGCATTATCACGCAAGAAATATCCTTGGGCGGATGAGTACAAGTGGGAGGGACGGGTGAACTGAGTGAAGTCCATTGGTCTATGAACCCGGTATCACATGGTATCTCTTTTGAGATATCCCACTGTCACTGAGTGTGACAAGACGAGAGGTATTTTTGTGCGAGGACTAATCAAGTTTCTTTTAAATTGTTAGATCTGCGACCTATTTATTGTATGTGTTACTCCTTGAGATGCTGGCGCTCCGGAAATTGCCAAAGGAAGCAACAGGTTATCTGCCTACCTATTCTACTCTAATCCTGTGGTTTTGAAGTTGTGGTCATTCCTCTAGTTGTGTTTCATTAGTCATTGCAGTTACGCATGAGGGAATGAGCTAGGGGGAATGGGAGCAATCCTCACTAGCGTGGTTGAGGCAAGTTTTTCCGTCATTTCCTGATGCAATCCTGCGAATGGCCCTTCAGATGTTATCACCCGTGCATTACGTTTCGTTATAGAGGCAAATAATTCTTATCAGGACTTTTTTATTTAGGCCCATCTTCTTCCATACAAACCAGAAAAAGATTTAATCTAGATAAAACACAGGTTTCTGAATAAACAGCAGCTATTGAAACTCCGCACTTAATCTTGGTTAAACTTGCTTCTATATGTAAATTTTGCAATCTTTGAAAGGGGTAGCTAGGAGGAGGGGGCATTATCTCTACTTTTGTTTTAGTATAGTAATCCTAAAGTATGCATCGCTCAGTTATGCTTACTTTGCTACTTTTTTTTATTACCTGCCTATTAAATTTATAATTCATATTGCTGTGAAATTTGGGTGCTGTGTATGCATACATATTCCACCCTGATTTCCCTGCGTATGTTAAGTGTCAAGTGCCGCCTTTGCACCTAATTGAAACATCATTGTAATTATAAAACATTTTTAATGCAGCTGTATATTTATCCGCAATGTGCAGTGCTATGTAAACTAATTCCTAAAATCCTCTTCTTAAAGCCTCAATTTCTATACTCAAGAGCATTTCATATAATTTCAATACCAGCGGTACAGAAGGAAATCACACCAACAAACGTACATCTCTTGAAACATTCACTCACTATCTTGCTTTTACTGGTCAGTTATTATTCAGTCACCACTAATGCTTTTTTATACTTCAAACACTTCCAAGAGCCTGACGCCAAGTTGCACCACATTTTGAATGATTAATGTATTTCTTGTTTCGTACAGTGTGTACAGTATGCTCATCATCATCGGTCAGAAATGATTCTCGTCAATATCTTAAGAGGCATGTGTCATCAGGCTCATGGTCCTAAAATGTTCACTGCCCTCAGTCATCCTCTTTTTGGCAATTGGGATGATGATGTTTTTCTCTAAGTCCGTGGGTATCTCTCTTGTAGAGTACATGTCGCAGATGTTTTGCATAGCTGAGTAAATGTCATCTCCGGCATTTTTATTTAGTTCGGCAGGAATATCATGTATTCCCCGGGCCTTATTTATCCTCAGATCCCTTACAGCTGCATCAAATTCAATTCTTAAGATTGGGGCTCCCAAATCATCCTTATTGACTTCATTTTCCTCTTTTGATTACTTCTGCTCTTTGATAGCTTCCATTGTATAACTCTTCCAAGTATTCCTCCCATCTCTTTACTTTATCCTCATGTTCAATTAAGAGTTCTCCATTCTTGTCCCTGATGCTGTTACATCTTGCAGCCCTTTCCTTGAAGTGATTTCTCACCATCCTGGACGCAACTTCCACATTTCCTTTTGCGAGGTTGCTTTGTACATATTCGTACAGATCTTTCATCCACATTTCCCTTGCTTTTATTACTTCACAGTTTATTTCATTCCTGATTCTTTTGTAGTGAAGTTGCCCTTCTACAGTTCCCACATTTTTATATTTTCTTCTCTCTTCAATCAATTGTAAGACTTCTTCCGTAATCCAAGGCTTCTTCTTGACAACTTTTCTTCTCCTCTGAACTTCTTTTGCTGCTTCCTGTGGCCCGATTTTGATGTTCTCCCATCTCTTTTCCACTGATTTCATAGTTGCATCCTCCTCTTTTTTCCACTGCTTTCTGAAAGGCCAGCCGTTGTTGAGGTTCCTTTAGTTTATCTATTTGCCATACGTTCTTGATTGATGTTTTTGAGTTCTTGAGTTTTACGTGGCATTTCATCATCACTATTTTGTGGTCACTGTCGATATCTGCACCGGGTAGCTTTTGCAGTTCTTCACCTGCTTTTTGAACCTCTGTTTCACTAAAGTGTAGTGAATTTGGAATCTTCTTCTGTCTCCGGGCATTTTCCAGGTATATCTTCTCCGTTGGTGGTTTTTAAACAATGTGTTTTTGACACCACCAACTTGTGTTGTGTGCAGAATTGTCTATGTCTTTCTCCTCTCTCATTTCGATTCCCCAAGCCATATTTTCCTGTCATTCTTCCATCTTTACCTTCGCCAACGACAGCGTTCCAATCTCCTAAAATAATTAAGTTTTCTTCTCCTTTTACATGCCTTATTACATCCGTGATATCCTCATAAATGTCTTCCACTTCTTCATCTTCGTAGTCCGACATAGGAATGTAAACTTGTACCACACTGGTATCTGTAGGCTTCATCTGAATCTTCACCATTGTAATCCTCTCACTGTACTGCAGGAAGCTCTTCATGCGCAGTACTGCACTCTTCCTGAGCATTATGCCTGCTCCAGCATTACCATTTTTGATCCAGTGTGAATAATTCTATAAGTTCCACTCCAGAAGTCTCCTTCTTTGGGCCATCTCATTTCACTGATTCCTAATATGTTAGGTCCATTCTTCGCATTTCCACCTTAAGATTCTCCAATCTCCCGCAGGTCCGAGGTGATCGCACGTTCCTACCCTAAAATGACTATCACACTTGACTGATGTAATCTCTTGGGTAGTCCCCGCCCAGAGATCCAAATAGGGGACTATTTAACCTCCGGAATATTTTACTCGAGAGGGTTCCATCATGTCATGATAAGAAAGAAAGGAGTGGAGTAGCTTGAACTCCTCGGGATAATAATGTGGTGGTTTCCCCTTGCCTTCCACTTCGCAGTACTACAGCCGTTAAAGTAAATGTTACCATGCCAATAGTGAAATGAGTGTCACTGTACCTGTTCTGGCACTGTGGTCTCCACCTTCACTCATTTGAAGAAGAGCTGCTGCCCTCTCCTCTGGGTGCTAGGAAGGATAATTGTTGGTGGTATCCTGTCACCAAGTCACGGCTTATTTACAGTTTTATCATTTCAAGGCCTACCTTGCCCAATGATAGACCAATACCACCTTGGAGTGCTCCCACTTTTTGTCCACGGCTGCTTCTTCGACTCGCTTATCTCGCAGCTAACCTCTATATCTAGATGTCGACCCATCATCTGCAACCCAGTGGATGCAGTCGGTGGCTTTAAGCTCAGCCCCGAGAGTATGCCCATAGTAAACTTAAAATGTGTGGTAATAGAGGATTTAAAAAGCATGGTATTTCATCTGCACTGCATCATGGAGATGATATTGCCAACTACAGGCAAAGATTTTGAAATCTAGATTTAATCGAGAAAAAAAAATCTTTGAATGTTAGTACAGATAAGAAATCCTGATAGAATTTAGATTTAATACATCTCTGAGAGGTAATTATGGCAAATAGGGGTGGATTAAACCCTAACCCCTATTGGACATACATATGTATGAAAATGTGTCTAGGGGAGATCAGGCTTGTGTGGTGGTTAAGAGTACTAGCCTCCTATTCTGAGGGTTTGGTAAAACCTGGCATTAGTCTGCTCTTTACCAAAGCTGCCAGGGTACCATGGTTCCCTTGTCCCATCCAGTGGATGGAGTGCAGTGCACTGGAGGTACTCTTATCATTCCAAGGTGGATTTATCATTGGTAAGCCAATCCCCGAGTGCTTTGTGGATAGGACTTAAAAGTCCAGTACTCTGTCCATTGCGTGGGACATTAAGTGATGATACCCTTGGCATATTTCTTTATGAGCAGAGTAATGCTGATGCCAGGTATCTCTGCACCCTCCATTCCCTTAGACTCCTTACCTACCTATACAATTTCTGGCAGAAATGGCCTCGGTTGTAGTCTCCTCCCCCAAATAACTGCGATTGCAATATGTATCTATGATGAATGTATTATGTACTCTTGGTAGTAGTGGAGAGCTTGAAGTCAGGAAAACTTACTCAAGCATGTGTATGCAAACATAAATTCTCCCTAAGAACGCTCTAACCTTTTGCTCCACAATCCTTGTGTAGTTTCCTCTTCCTAAGATCCTATACTGTACATGGTGAGTTCCACTAACATTGTGTCATTTAAGAATGTATATCTATGGAATAAGTGGACACCTTAAAATTGTTAAATTCCTTTACATAATAGCAACACATTGCATTTGATGAATTGTTATGTAATAGTTATACTTTATTCCATGTTGTGTTGATGACACTGAAAATGTAGGTAAATCTGTATTTAATGACAATATTATAGAATGGAATTATGTATCCCTGAGCAAGATTAAATATAGATTTTTGTTGGATGCAAAGTATATAAAAATATCTGTATTTAATCCAGATTAAATGTTTATTACACATATACAGATTAAATCCTTTACTGGTTTGTAGAATTCGTCTTTTTTTGACAGTTTTGGTTAACCAATATTACATGTATTGTTCGACATTGATTGTGGGAAGGTACATATACCCTGCCAGTGTCTAGAAAATTCTGAGCTTAAGTCTGAGAGCCTGTTAGTTTGACAGCAGAGTATATAGCCTCATCTCCTTTGATGCCCTTCCCAGCTAAATTTTCTTGCCAGATGTTGTTGAGTTCACCAGCATTTCAGCAGGAATCTGATACTGCGGGAAATCCAAAGGATTTAATGATCTGGAAAAATATGTCATCTCTATAATTTTTACCAGAAGATAATTATGATGTGGTCAACAATAGAATTCCTGTAGCTCACGGCTTGAAAAGTTGAAAGACTTGTCCACATTTAGAAAATCCAGTACCTCAATTGGAAAGCCTTATCCTTATGAAAGAATGAATGCCATGAATTATTTAGTTAGCTTAATCAGGGTGTCTACCAGTCGGGGATCCGGGAAAAAGTCGGGAATTTATTAACGTCGGGAAAAAATCTGGAAAAGGTCGGGAATTCGCTGAAAAATGATCAAAAATCGAGAAAAATGGTTGATGGCAAATTGTCAGGATAAAAATTAGAACGGCAGACATAGCATAACGAAATGAGATATTGTTTCCCTTTTTCTTTATTTTTCATTATCAAAGAGGTGTTATTTTAAACCTCTGGTCAGTAATTGTGAGTTCGTGACTTCCGACGTTCGATTGCACTAGACATGGGCACCTTTTCCTGCATGCCGCCGCGTGACAAATCGGCTTGGTCAGTTGAAGGTGATGAGAGAGGAGGGGGGTGGGCGGTGGTTGGAGTGGGGGCCTAGTGGATTTGAGAATGTCACACATGTTTGCCGGGCATCTTAAACAGACTGAGGGGCAGGAGAAGATAAGTAGAAATATTATTCTTTATGATAGGGAACAAGTCTTTGAGGATCTTTTTCACTCTGTGGGTCCAGGGAAAGTAGGTTGTGAAGAGATTAAGGGTATGTGGGGAGTCAGACTTGGAAAGGGGGGTGAATTTACAGTGGGTGGGAGGATTTTCTTATGGAGCAGTTTCTTGGGGTACCTATGTTTCTGTTTGAATAATGAAAATAACAAATTATGTTTTAATACACAAGAGTTTTTTACTGGTACTACTAGTTTAAACGCCACGGCATCATCATCAGGTACAAGCATTACAATCATAGCCAGAAATATACATATATGCTCAAGAAGCCGAGGGGAGAATTAGGGGAGGGGCAGGTGAATTCTGAGGATGGTGGTGTGAAGGTGATGGGTCAGTAGAAAGGCACACAGTGGGGGTTCAAAATCGAAATTAAGCTTCATGACAACAACTTGATGGACACTAAAAACATTTATTGCCGGTACTGTTACGTGGACGATGTGTTTGCAACATGGACAGGTACACACAGTCAGCTGGATCGTTTCCTCAATTCCTTCAAATTAATATCCAAAAAAATAGTTTTCACATGTGAAAAGGAGAAGGGAGGCTTAATTTCTTACGCATTACAGTGTCTAAAATACATCAAAGTTTCATATATTCTATCTTTTGAAAAATATCACAACAGACCAGGTAATACCCGATAAATCCTGCCATCATTTCTCAAAAAAAATTTCAACTTTTCATTTTATGCTAAATAGAATTCCCCCTCGAATGATAATTTCAATAAGGAACTACAGACCATCAAATTTATTGTGTCAAAAAATGGCTACAGTGAAAAGTTAATCGACCGGATGCTGCAGAAAAAATTGTTAAATAAGGCAAGAGATTTACTCTACAGCCAAGCAGGGTGGAAGGTCAACGATAGGAAATGGTACAAACTACCTTAAAAATGGTGCTGTTTCTCATAAAATAACTAATATTTTTCCCAAAAGAAGAGTTTAGAATAGCCTTCTATAGTCAAAATAACGTTAGGGCATTGTTAAGCAACACAAAGGACAGGACTGACTTCTTAGAGAAGTGCGGTGTATACAAACTGGTGAGTAAAGACTGTGAGGCAACATGTGGGTCAGATGGGAAGATCCTTCTGCACAAGGGCAAAAGAACACCGGAGATGCTTCCTGTATGGGAATGTTTCCCAGTGCCAGTTCGCTAAGCACCTGTTAGAGGTGGACCCCATGGAAGCAACTTCAAGCCGGACATGTTACACATGGCGAAGAACGGGTGTAAGATGGACAAGTTGGAGGAGATTGAAATAAGAAGACGGAAGGAGATGGAAAAATAGACACATTTTAAATGAAATCACAAACCCTCCCCACTGGAAGAAGAGTTCTCGGGTTTCCAACCGGGTCCAAGTGTTTTTAGGCACCAACGGTTCGAAGGCTAAGTCCGGCATCGTCTTCAGGGTGAATGAGGTTCAGAATTCACCCTGAAGACGATGGCAGACTTAGCCTTCGAAACGTTGGTGCCTAAAAACACTTGGACCCTGTTGGAAACCCGAGAAATCTTCTTCCAGTCTATTCGCCGGGAAAAACTGAGATCCTTCAACCCTCCCCACTGATTGAAACTGCCTTGTCATTAACAACCGGGTTTAACTTTAACTCTGTGGTGGAAGTTTTTGGTGGAAGAGGGACTCATATTTGTGACTTAACCCACTGCTTTCATGTCCCTGGTGAATAGGGATAAGAATTTTACTAAAGAAATCCGCTTTGTGTTTAAATCTGTTCTGAATGTGTTGGGTGATTCAACCCTCACTGGTCACGCTTTCCTGGTTATTAGGGATAAGATTTTGAACCCCCACTGTGTGCCTTTCTTCTGACCCATCACCTTCACACCACTATCCTCAGAATTTACCTGCCCCCTCCCCTAATTCTCCACCCTGCTTTTTGAGTATATATACCTCTGTGATTGTAATGCTTGTACCTGATGATGATGCCGCGGCATTGAAACTAGTAGTACCAGTAAAAAACTCTGTGGATTAAAACATAGTTTGTTATTTTCATTATTCATAATGGACTTCCACAAAGTCATGCCTGAAAGGATTGAATTCATGTGTTTCTGTTATCTTCTGTTGTTACCAAGCACTAAAAATTATTTCATCTTCTGGGTTACATCCTTCAAATTTATTTTGCCAGTGTTTATTTTATTTGCAGGTCTTTTGTTAGATGACCATTCTCTACAGTATCTTAACATGCAATCTCTGTTATCCGATAGGAACATACCAAGTAATCAGCCTAGTCAATATTTGTTTCCTCTACAGAACACACGTGAATAAGAAGAGATACGTTCAGATGAATAGCTTAGATGCATACAGCATGCATTCCTGAAAAGCCTGCCAATACACACTACATATGTATGTAGGTCTGTACTAACAAAATGTGAAAGGCCTATCTTTTTTTTCTTTTTGACAAACATAATTTTATGAACTCAATTATCCATATACATAGGGATTCAAATTAAAAGGCTGCTTTCAGTTTATTTAGGCTTTTAAGTGGTAACCTTCTTTTGCATATGAACATTCTTGGATAAACTTATTTTATTGCAAATGTTGTTGCTACATAGAAAATGAGTTTTGATACAGGTTTTATCCCAGTTCACAATTTCTTAGGAAAACCAATGTGCAAAGTAAATATGGTTCAAATTGGTACAACTTCTTATTTGGCCTGTTTATATGACAATCCCTGACTTTTAGGATTAGTCATGTCTAAACATATTGATCAATATGATGTAAAAATAAAATGTATGCACCCTTATGGATCTGCAGCATCATTTTACTGGCCTCAACAGAAATATATTTCTCATGTTCCTCTGAATTATTTGTAATGTGGAAGCTCCCACCACAGAAGGCTCGGAAAGTGTGTATTACTTCTCAGAAAAAGACCAAATGTGTGAACCATTGGTTGTCAAATTTACAAGGAGTTGGGTTTTCAGCCTTAAATAATTCACCCTTCTCAATATACATAAGGATTTTATTGCCTCGTAGAAATAGTACCAATGGGTTTACAAGATTAACTGCTCCGTGACAAATCCGAAGCCACACTGACTCAACCACACGAGACCACGACACAACAGTGCCACAACATGACGAAATGTGTTCTGGTTATACTGACAACACAACAGAGGATCGACTTGAAATTATCATTTGTGGGAAAAACACATATTTTTGAACTTTCCGAGATTCGAACTAAGAGGAATAATCAAGAAATAATAGGTGGGAGTAGGCAGAGGCCACTATAAAACTAATATCTATAGCTATTTATAGAGGACTAATGACAAAATGGGGGCGTTTACACAGAACTGAAATCGCAATTTGGTACCCAAAATCATTAGATGGAAACGAAAAATGAATTTTAGTGAAAAAATTTAACTTCTAACTAGAGCTATTCACTCATGAATCAAAATTTTAAATAAGCAAAAGGTGATGCCTTGTGTAGAAAATTTGTTTCTAAACAAATTCACAGTATAGAACTTAAGCCCTGAAGAAGGAAAAAATATATTTTCCGAAACATCAGCCAACACCCTTAAAATCAGCAGTAGCGGAACATGCAGCCTCGGGACACGCAATTGACCTCAAAGAAACCAAGATAATCGCCAAAGTGAAAAACTTCAAACCCCGGCTGATCCGCGAAGCTTTGGAAATAAGGAAATGCCAGAAAAATTATAGTAGGGACTGTGGCCTCCAAGTCAGCCACACGGACCCAGCTTTGAACCGAAATAAAAATACAATGACTACTCCTTCCACGCCTCCCCTTCCCATCCTTTTCCCTCCCTGAATCCCCTATATAAACTCCTCCATCTCGACAGACACCTCATTCCCTTGGATAAAGTGACCAGCAACGGCCACAAAACGTCAGGGTCACACCTGGTATAGAACGTGGGATACACCCGAAAAACAAACATACATCAGCCAAGAGTTAAAATTTTTTTTCATTTTCAAAAAAAGGACATATAAAACTAATGACCATAGCTGTTTTTAGAGGGCTAATGACATAATAGGGGAGTTTACTCGGAACCAAAATCGCAATTTGGTACACAAAATCATTAGATGGAAACGAAAAATGAATTTATTGAAAAAATTAATCTTCTACCTAGAACCATTCACTCATAAATCAAAAATTAAAATAACCTAAACTCCCGAAAAATCATCCATATATTTAAAAATAAATTTAGCATAATAACAAGGTTTTTTTATGCCATAGCTCGGGATGAAAACTGTTAGTTCTAAAAAATGTGCATGAGTGCACAAGCTGAGTGAAGGGGAGGTATTAAACATTTTAATATATTTTTAATTAAAATTTTTTCACAATGAAAATTAAGATGCTCATGTCAGTGAACTGGTAACTTCAACACCGTGAGATGTTGCTAAGATTTAATCTACGAGGTCACTCCCATGTTTTAATTGCATTTTTAGCCCTCCCTTTTTAGATGATTTTAATAGGACTAATGCTACTAGGCTGATGAATGTGCGTTTTAATAATTTCATTACAGAGCATGAATTTATTATCCCTGACATACATCCATCTGGGTACCTAGCTCATCCTCCATGTCTCATACCTACTTCAAGTTTTATGCTTAGACTAAATAACTACCATAAATCTTCTACCACACCTGCGGAGTATCAACGGTTGTTCTATGAATATCTATGGAACCATCCAGGATTCGTACCTGAATATATGGACGGGTCTAAGATGGGGCCTCGTGCATGCTCAGTTTCGTCTTCATACCACAGTTCAATAAAGGCAAAGCTTAATCCATTATCTAGTGTTTACACAGCAGAACTCTTTGCTATTAAGATTGCACTACAAAGTATTAAGTGTAACAATAAGGCCTTCCTCGTTTGCACAGACTCAATAAGTGCACTGCAGGCCATATCTGCCTTCTTACCTACACATCTGCAAGTCCTAGAGATCCACTCCTCCATTATTTCCCTTATGAAGAGGAGCTTGTGTCCGTCATGTGGATAACAGGTTATGCCAGTATTAAGGGAAATGAAAAGGCAGATTCTATGGCTAAGGAGGCCCTAAATAATACACTGCTCATGTCATCACTGTTACCTGCAGATGATCTAAGGATTGCTTTACGAAATGCATCTCGAAAAAAGTGGAGTGAGGCATCGACTAGGTCAACAAATATTAAACTGAGGGCTATTAAACCCACAACATCAACGTGGCCTATGTCCATTAGAAACAGCCAAAGAGAAGAAATCGTCATCTCCCGACTGAGAATAGGACATTGTGCCTTAACTCACTCTTATCTCTTTGGTTGGTTGGTTATTTAGGGGAGGCGACCGACAGCTGAGGTCATTTGAGCAATATAGGATAGGTGGATAATAGGGTAATGGTAGGAGTTTTCAGGGAACGGAGGAAGGGTGGAGAGAATTAGAAATAAACCCAGCGTCGGCATTAGGCTACTCTTAATGAAAGGTGCCAAAGGGACCACAGCCTAACATCCCATCTGATGGACGGAGTACTGAACTTGAAATGCCCTCCACTAGCACTCAAGTGGGGACCGGTTTTCCACTGAAAAATCCACCACTGCCGGGAATCAAACCCGGGCCCTCGGCATGGGAGGCCAGTACTCTAGCCACCACACCATCCCGATCCCCCTCTTATCTCTTTACTGAAGATAAAATTCACCCCCAGTGCAGGACATGTGACTCTCCGTTAACTGTGGAACACATCAGAATTTGACGAATGCCAGGTTTGGAGACCTAAAAATCTTTATCGATGACAATCCTGAAAATATTTCACATGTTTTAGTGTTTCTAAAAATAACGAGTCTTTTTAATGAAATTTGAAATGTTATCTGTTAACAGTAAACGTTTAATATATGTACTAAAGAGACATCACAATTCAATTGTGAAAGAAATTTAATGAATCAAGTCCATCCATGTAAATAGGGTTGAGAGAGGTGCGAAATGACCTTATTTGTCAAAGCACCATAGAAAACCTAAATCTGATACTAAACACAGTGAAAACCCAAATTAGAGTAGGAGTCGCCTATAAGCAGCCATAGAGAGCCATAATACGAGTCCCATCATTACACTTACATGTCGTATGTCCCATAATTTCACTTGCACTGTTCATGACATCTACATCATGGATAGGGTAGGTGTATAGATAATATATGAAGGTAAGTTTTCATGAACTTCAAAATTGTGATAGAATAAAAACACATCTTCTGTTATTATAAAAGTTTATGTATAAAAAAGATAATTTATCACAAGAACATCTTACATAATATTTTCTATGTGTTTTAAATACAATAGAGCTGCAGAAAACTGTACAAAGTTAGAATTATAATTGTCAGTAACAACAATAGACTTTAAATTTCATGTTAAATTTCAACATATGCTTTACATGAATTACAAATGGTTTGTGTCAATTTTTCATGAAACTAACACAGGGGAGATGCTAGGCAATTGAACAAAAAATTAAAGTCCCATTATAAAACTTTTTCAAACACTGTAGAGCTTGGAGTTTAACTAGGAGAGTTGGATGACACCAACAATGAGAATTTTTTAGAGAAAAATAGTGAGTGAAGCTAAAGCACTATGTTCTTAAAAAAAACTTTTAGGTATGTAAATCCTGTTAATGTATGTTGTCACAATCAAGCATAAACTACATACCCTTTCATCTATTATCTCATAAAAATAGTATTTTTTAAGTCTCATCACATGCTATAATTCATTCAGGACCTATGCAAAAGATATAAATAAATGTTCAATAACCTGAACTCTGATAAGTCCTCTTGAGTTATGGCTAGTTTAAAATGATGCCAAAAACGTAATTAGTAGAAATCACTCATGTAACTGCATGTACTTGCATATTACCACACCTTCATATTATTGCCTTATTCAACATGACATGATATCTTAAGAGAGCATAAGAGTTTGCAATCAATAAAAAATTTTCAAAATAATTAGGTAAATGCAGTCAACACAAGTAAAAAGTGAAGTTTTGCCCGTTAATGCACCAATGGGAACAAAAACAATACTCCAGGGATACAAGAGCGCACACAAAGCACCACATTTTAGACTCAAACCTTTTCTGAGTGCACCCAATGCCAATTGAATCTGTTGCCCATCCAAAATGGAGTGGATGCATGTCATCTACCAAAAACCCAGATACGGCCTAAGTCCCTACTCCATCAAATATACCTGGTCCCATGCTGCATTTCATAGTTTTATTCAAAAGACAGCACAAGCTCTGATTTGTATCATTGAATTTCATGTCTATGGCGAGCGAAGTACAGGTCAGTCTCAAATACCATTATATTCAAAAGAAATGCAACAATGCACAAAACACCAGCTAGAAATGCTAAACTTGGCCCCAAAGGCATGAGTTTCTATGGGTTCACACCAGCAACTCCATGTATGGTCTCAAACTCAAGACCACTCGTACTAAAATCACGCCAAAAATTTAACTGATGGATGTACTATTGTGACATCAATAAACCTAGTGACAGAACTGACAAGGCTAGATTATTCAAAATCAAGATTTCAAACACAATGACATTCAACAATAAGGCTATACTGATACACAAAGTAATATGCTAGTCAGAATAGTGAAGTATCAAGATTGAAATCATATGAAGAGTAAGAAGAGTACATAATTACAATGGTAATTGGTGCACATCAGGCAAGCCACAAAACAAACAACAGTACAGTAGTAATCAATTATCTGGATGAACAATTCAGAATAGCGACTCCAGGCACCAGGGCACTCTGCCCTACACCAGCTCCTCCATGCAGTACCCAATGGTAGGTGCTTTGCTTTGCGTGAATGGCATTCAAAAGAAATGAACAGGCTCTACCCCAGAGTAGAGATATTCATTTCTTCTTCCATGGATAAGAGCTCATATGTAGAAGGGCAAATAACAAGATGTTTCAAATTAAGTCTCTCACTGGCTTTATAAACCCCATTAGATGGTCTCTACCATTGCTGAGGTACTGGAAAACTGCTAATTGAAACTAAAAAGAGGTAATTATATTTAAGGTTTTTTTATATACCTCCTCAATTTAGATATAATCTGATAACTTTTTTACCACTAACTAACAATGAATATAACTGCCAAATGCATGTACTTCCAGTGGAGTAATCAAACAAACGACTCCATAAAAATAAATCATCACCACCTTTGCCTTTGGTGCCTGATTTGAAAGACATTGTGGATTTTTTTCCCAGATCACAGAAAGAAAGAAACTTATAGTTGGCATTATCGTGCACAGTAATTAAAGGCATCTCAAAGTGGACAGTTAATCATGCCATTCATCAAACGCAGAATGGCTCCTCATGTACTCTACACATTACACCCAAGCCAAGGAATCCAATCCACTGGCAACCATAGCAATCCAATTCCTTGAAAAAATATACACCCTCCAATGACATATTTATGGAAGGATTGTTCACATCACCAAAGAAATTACTTTTCATCAAAGGCCCATTAACATATAACTGTAAGGAAAGAAGCACAAATGAACTGCTAATCAGTTCATTCTTGCAACATCCCTTGTAGATACTCAAACAAAACTAAGTGATGTAGGATATGTAAAGTTTATACACTGGCACTAATTGGGAATTTGGATTGCAGATTTTCCTAGCGAGTACTGTCATGAATAATATTTTTTGGGTTTGGCTACGTGTGACACTTCATCAGTGGTCAGACCAACCGAAAAACATCATTAACGACAGCAAATTGAGAAGCTTACAAGAAATATCCAGCATGACTTAGGTAAAATTGCGCAAAGGATCTGCAGATTCTGCGTATAAATTGCAGAGCTTTTTAAAATGACAAATTTTTTTTCGCCAGCAAGAAGAAAGTATAAATGTTTACACAACAGGTTACATTATCTGCACAGCTTTTTTATCAAATTCATGTTAGTCTCAGATTTCTTTCCATGCTACACAAAGAATTCCAACACACTTCATACACTCTTGCTGAGCAATTCACTATCATTAGATAGATTTTCAGGGGCTACAAAGACTCAAGAGGTTATGTCATGTGATCAACTATAGTTATTCTATTAAGGAAAAATATTTATCTATGCCATAGGTTGGACTTGAATGTGCAAAATTTCAGTGGTCTCAAACACAATATGTGCAAAAGGAATTGTGATCCTTTACTCTTGCCTCACATGTTTCCTTGGAACTAAAACACCAGTCCAGGCAACACTAATGCACAAAGTCGGACTCAAGACAATGAATCAGGTTTCAGCAGACAGGCATGTTCCTTTTGATAAATGCAGTTAACCACTGATCAGGCACTGAGACCTGCCTGGCCAGAGGTGCTTATCACCCATAAATTAAAGTAAAAATATACGAAAAACACTTTTCATCAACTAATTACACTAATTTCTGAAACATAAATCAATGCTTACTTCTGATTTCCAATCATTCAGCTATGAATAAACACAGGGCTAAGCTAACTAGCATTCAAAATATAGCTAGAGCCAGACATGACAAACACACAATGCAGTTATTTGATTAACAGAAATATGTGAATTTGATGGATCTTAAGAACTTATGGATCGTGCTAACTCATGTCACTGAGCTTCAAGTATGGGAAAATAAATAAAATTGGGCCAGTCATTTAGCTCTTAGTCAATAATGGCATACATAATAATATTCTGGTGAGAAATTAGATATCCCAAAGTGGAAAATATGAGGGGGAATCATCAAAAAGGGGAGAAAAGAGAACCAAAGAAAATACGAACCCTGTTAGCACAAAATCCACAATCATATCTCTCCAGTTTCATTTGAGTGTCATGCTTCATACTTAACAGCACTTTCCCGACATAAATTTAAAACCTGGCCAAATAGTGCAAAGAAGGAAGTATAAAAATAATGATGCACAATATAGAGATAATTCCATTAAGTTTTACATTCATCTAACTTTTTTTTTTAATTAAACACACATCTTGTCAGGAACTTGAAAATAGAGAGAAGGATTATCTTTTTGTCAGATAATACCAAATGCTTCCCTCATACCTTGTATTATAATGATTTAAAATAAGGTATAAGAATTAAATTTTGAGCAAGTAACAATAAAGTAAAAGAGGCAAGAAAAGTTGGTATTTTAATTTAAATTAAAGGGCAAAGGATTTCTCAATTCACACATTAGACATGAAATATGAGCTCAAAATTAACCGTAAATGTAAGAATTTCTCAATAAATGATGCCTTATGTTCTGTAACAGCCAGGTAAAGATTTTGTAAAAAAAATACTTTAAATTGATTCAACGTTAAAAGAATATTCATAATGACAAAATAATTAATTACCATTAAAATGGCCAAAAAGCAATGTTATTGCATAACCTTACACTGCGCACATACAATATTGAATGAAGAGTTGCTTGTATTTTTTCTTGAAATCAGATATGGACAGATCTCTACAATAGTAATAAAAATCCATCATAATTTATTCTTTCTACCTACAAAAACAAAAACTCGGCAGTTATTTTTCTTGTGCAGTTCCACAAAAGTAGCACAAAACCACAGATGTACAGAGACAGTTGATGACTATGAGAGCAGTCATTTTTTGTAGTCATTTTTGGCATGGTATTAAAGAATTCCACATCAAGTGCCATAAGTCAAGAGCAAGATTTGCTCTTTAATATTGACAGCAAGTATTGCTCCACATAATGTGGTTTTCTAACCAAATAAATTAACATCCAAACCTAACCTTATTGCAAGGAAATAGAGCAATAATTGTGCAGCAAGAACTAATTATGCACCACTCAGAACAACAGCAGTTTTATACAGTCACATGTACTTATTTAGATAAAACCTATCATCACAACCAAATGAGGTCCTACCTCAATTACATTTTAAACAGCTTGATCTTCTTCCCAAATTTTACACGTACCTTCAATGCCTATCATTTCCAAATTCAAGGTATAATAAACATTGAATTATTATTTTAAAATTCCCAGCTTTAACATAGGTATCACAAAGAATTGGTCAAGAATTCCATTTTGTATAAAAAGAGCTCATTCAATGAAATAAATAATTATTTGAGCAAGAGTCAGAATATCTTAGATTATCAAGTGTAATCTAAATTGGAAAACAAAGTGATCTCAATAATTAATAATAAAATACAATCTCTATTTCATATTTGCACAAGACTACCACCTGTGCAATAGCTGCAACTTCACCACTTGAAGGAGTAAAGATGCAACATCTCATAAACCATGCTTTCACCGCTTTTCAAAGAACTATAGTACTTGATATTATATTCTACATATATCACTTTAGTGGATTATCGAAAGTGATTTTCTTTCAACCATTGATGTTGATCACCATTTTCAAATGATCTTCAAATAACTGTAATTTACATGGAGAGTCCAATACTTTGTACTTAACAGTATTTTAAATACATACTTCCTCTCTCACACACACATAATGGCTAATTATTTGACCGATTATCCATCTCCAATCAGTTACCTATTACTCAACTCATTTCTAGGACACAATTTTAACCATCTCAGACTTTCTAACTGGATGGTAATTATTGATTAAAAACAAATAAAAGGACCACCTGCATGTTTAGAGGCATGGATTGCCTTCGGAGATGATACCCTTACAAGAATCTTTCAACTTCCTCACTAAAATTAATTCTCTCTTCAAGCTCTATTAAACTGTCTATCATTCACATAAACTGGTTCCCCAATCCAGGAAAAAATGGAACTAACATGTGGGACAGAACCAGCTTTGTAACTTTATAAAAAAACTATCAGCCTAATGGACTCTTTAGTCTCATCACAGCTGCAATCACGAGGAAACTCTTCCAGCAACAGCATTTAAACCTTGCCAGGCTGACCCAGTGGGCCAAAATTGAACAAATGATATCCATATACCAACAATGGAAATGCACATTTAATCCCATGACCTTGGCAGACTGTAGGTCTTCCTCAGCATGTGACCATCCTTGGGCCCAGCTTGTGCAACAAGCATTAGGTAGTTGTCATCACCAATTGGAGCTTGTCTAAACACAAAATGAACAAAAAATAATCAACAATAATTTACGATCATAATACATTTCTATTAAATAACAACAATAAAATTAATCCGAAAGGAATTTGCTGATATAGGTAATTAATATTTTATTAAATGAGATGCCTATTTTCTGCATATTCACACACATTTTTATCTTTGTTATGCCTCATAATTTAGGCTTGAAATAGATAAAGTCGAAAGACGAAGCTCCGATTTTGTGGAAGGATACCATTATGGCAATAAAATATCTTAGTGACTTCCACACTTTTATTTTAAGATTGTATACCGGTGTGGGCAGTTACGCCATCATCACGTACAATTGTGCATTCATACAATTGTACGTGATGATGGTGTAACTGCCGAAACCAGAAAACAATCTTAAAATAAAAGTGTGGAAGTCACTAAGATATTTTATTGCCATCTTGAAATAGATGACAGCAGGACCCTGTTCATCACGGCAAAACAGTTTGCACAGAGGCTGCAGCTAATTATAGCCCATATGTAATTATATAATTTCACATTTGAATTTCGCATCTTGTCCTCATACTCATTTACTGACATTGTCTTTGTTTGTCATTTGGTCAGGACATATACCTACTCTGTTACGTGTATGTAAACAGTTTTTCTCATTCTTTATGATGAATAGTGTCCAATGTCAGACAGGGACTCATTTTTCCTCTTTCTCGAAAGGAAAAATGCACAGCAAAGGAAGTAAGGAGGCTTTTTCCCTCACTGAACTTGTCTCAGAATCGGAATAGCAGAGGTAGGTAATACTGTAAGTGTTTATGCCACAGATATACGAGTAAATTAGTTGGATTTTTTTGCTGTGACCCAACCAAGAGGCTATACATGACCTGGATAAAAATAAAAGTGTTTGATTTAGGGCATTTATCTAAAAAAAATTAAAAGCATTAGTAATCTATTACAAATACAAATGATAGTTTCAATCTCAGTTTTGGGTACAACAGTAATCGGAGAACAACTAAACACTGTGCTCAGAAGGGAAATTGACAGATGCAACGATGCTGTAAAAAAATCGGCACATATTGTTTAAAATATATGCCTGTGTAAAATTTTGTGGAGAGCTAGAATGGACTCTACATGATGAAAGTACTCACTCAACAAATCCTGGAATATTAACAGGTTTGATTAATTTCAGATCTACATCAGATAACCTTGTTTGAGAAAATCTCAGCAATGCAACTGTTTTAAAGGGTACCTAAAAAGATATTCAGAATGATTTGCTGGACTGCATGCAGAATACATGTCATGAGAAAATATCAGTTGAGATAGCTACTACTGACTTTCTGTCAATTATGGTCAGTTGACAGGTTTTGGAGCTTCAGCAATCCTGTGGGTCATAACACCCCTTCTTTATTAAATCTCATTAAGGAAGTTCTTAAATATGTCATTCATGGAAAGAAAGAAAAAATGAAAATAATTAACTTAGTTACATTCCACTGAATTTATTCACTGACCGGTTTCAACCTTCTCAGGTCATCATCAGGGGTTAATGACGATTATGTTTTATGTATAATGACAAGGGGTTAATGATGACTTGGTTAAGGTTGACTTGGTTTAGGGGTTAATGATGAAGCTGGGTTAATAATGACCTAAGAAGGTCGAAACCAGTCGGTGAATAAATTCAGTGGAATATAATTAAGTTAATTATTTTCATTATGAATCCATTCCACAAGGTGAACTCGCCAATCATCAATTTCGTAAGACAGAAAAAGTTGTTTCCCTAAGTTATAACAGTCCTAATGTTATGAGCAGCCGGAACTCAGGAGTTCAAACAATTATCAGACAAGAGTAGCCTAATGCTTATTTTGTACATTGCTATGTCCATCAACTGAGTTTAATTTTGGTCCAAGCAGCAAGTCAAATCAAGGAAGTGAAAGTGTTTTTGCCAACATTCAAGATAAACGATTGTTCGTCACTCAATCACCCCAAATGGTTGCCACCCTTGATCAGGCAGTATGGAAACGCTGCACATGGTACTCCAATTGGGTGGAATTTTCATTCCAGAACTAATGTGACAGTTTATGAATGTAAGCATTCTATAATTCAATGTCTGAAGGAAGTGGATGAGATGAACACACAAACCACAACTACAGCGGACTCTCGTTAGGATGTTTCTTGATAGTACGTTTCCTTGTTTGCACCTTCACTTCCTCAGGTCCGCGTCACTGTCTATGTAAATAATACCGGTTAACATGTTTTGGTCAGGGATGGCAATCGAAATGAAACGAAAGTCAAAACCAGTAAATTTTCAATAGTTTCATTGTTGGGAGCAAAATGCAGAAGGGAAACTGAATGAAACGAGACCCAAAGAGCTATACTCCAGACGAAACTAAATCGAAATCAAAACTACTCCGAGTCGAAACTAAACAAATGCCCCGCAGCAAAAACAAACACTAATTGCGTTTCACACCGGTGGGACCATGTGCTTCCCACGGTTTAGTTTCGCACCACACTTGGAATGGTGATTATTGACTTAAGTGACGCGTGTATTCCCTTATCTATGCAGTGATCGTGAAGTAGTAAAACTTCATGCACTAGGATATGGAAGCATCATTAATGTTGGAGGATCCAATGTGACAGTTGTCACAATAATTTATCATTGTTATTTTTCAAATCAGGAAGTTTAAATCTAAAATAAAATAAAGATAGGAACATTGAGCAGTTTCATGCATCTTTGCAACTAAATTATTTCTCGTTATAAAGTCAGTACCCGGAAGCAAATAGGGAAAGAGCGAGCATACGAAATGACATTTCAAAAAATGCAAAAGACGCGGTGGAAAAAGAAATAAATAACATATTTCTGCTATCTTAAAGAAATATCTTTGAAAATTGCATTTAATTTGTATACATGCACAAAGTGAATTTGAGTGGGCACACCTATTACCGTATTTACTCGTGTAAGCCGCGCACCTTTTTTCCCGAAACACCGGTGAAAAAATAGGGGTGCGCAGCTTACACGAATCATCCAGATTTTCGTGTAAACCGCGCACTATTTTTCCTCAAATTTCTGTTGTTTTTTTCTCCTAAGTTTCGCATTCTGTAAACATATCGACGTTAATTGGTAATTATGGTCTAGTAGTAAATCGTACAATGTAAAGTAATCTGAAATTTCGAAGTAATTTGTAATAAAAATCCAAAGTCTGAGCGTACGACGGTACTTGAAAACGCTAGATCCGAAGAAACGCTAGATCCGAAACACCACTTGACAAATTAATAGATTTATCGTGTATAGATCGTACTTAGGACAACACTTTGTAGCACTGATATGTATTTAAATCTACATTGTATCCTGTAAGCTGCCACAAGGGGGGCGGCATCTTTATGTCTTTTCAAAGTCGTAAGCGGAGTTTGTTTCAGTATCACGTATCTTTAGCAACATTTTTACGCAATAGATAGCTCCTTTTGTGTACACATTAAAGCTACATTGCAAAGACACGACAAAGAATTTGTTACATAGTGGCAAGAGTCGTATGCTGAGAGATTATACCTTCTTACTATCCGTGCGTGAGTGTAGTAAACAAGTTCGAATCGATCATTTAGCATTATAAAATAATTTGCAATTATCACCCTAAAAATGAATTCTCATGTGAAATTGCGATCGTTTCCCGTGAGTACAAAACAACATATTATAAGCGATGCCGAAAAAGTAGAAAATCGAGCTGCAGGAAGGAAATATGGTGTATCTGAATCTAGCAGTGACGAAAACTAAAAATGGGAACTATTCAGATATGAATGTTAATTAGTGATTTACGGTTCTATTTCCGCGAATATGTTTTTCTTTAGTTTTACAAGAATTATAATTGTTATTAAATTGAGCTTAGTTGTTTCCGTGTGTTCCCAAGACTTTCCGGTGTTGTTAAATCATCCAAGTCCACAGCTACTGCGCAGAGAGCAGACGAGACCACCGCTATGGTACGGATGGCGTTCTGCTTTTATTTGTTGATATGCCAACGGATTTCCGTAATAATAAAGTAATCACAGGTTGAAATTGTATATATATTTGCAATTATTCCAGTTAGATGTTATTTTGAAAAGATGCCATTTTTATAGTTGGATGATGTGGTCGTATGTAACTGTGATTACTGTGAGTAGCTACGAGAAACAGATGCACAGTATAAGAGGCCGTGCATCGATGCACGACGCGATGATGATCGTGATGATATTAACACGTAATTAAATCAATTAATGAGAAAGACGTACATGTAATATAGGCACAGCATTTCTCTTAAAGAACGTGCATTCATGTTATGACAAAATGATGCAGATTCAAGAGCAAAAAAAATAATTTTCTGACAAATAATTTTTTTCCTCACGAGCCTTCCCGAAAATAGGGGTGCGCGGGATACACGAGGGCGTGGCTTACACGAGTAAATACGGTATGTGTCCATTCCATGTTTGTTTCAATTTCAACACGGTGTTCTCCAAAAGCAATTGAAAGTTTAACGTTTTATGTCCTCAAATCCTCTACTAATATTTTTTGACAATGAATCATCTATCGCATTTTGGAAAATTCCTCATTGTAATCAGTTCAAATTTTTAACATTTGAAGTGAATTTTTAAAAGTGAGGCTATTATATTATACTAGGTACTGAAATGTTTCCTGTGATTTTCTTTAAATTATTTCCATCCATATTAAAGTACTAGGTCTATTATTTATAAATTAAATGTCCATTAATATTCAACTGAGTCTTAAAAATAGAAATGTTAGTAACTTATTACCTATTTAAGAATTCAGGAGATGAATCAGGTTTATATTACCTACTGGTCCCACGATTATTGCTCTTTAGGTTTGTACCTAGTCTTAATTCTGTTTTTCATTGGTGAACATAAAATTCTTGCAAAGTGCCAGCACCTAAATGTTATTCAAAACAAATGCCAAAAAACATTGATGCTCATGTATATCGTGTCACGCAAAGGTTGGCAGTGCACTTGGCTAAATGATGCTGTTTACAATTTTGGTTCAGTGAGTACCAAAAATGGATCTAACAGGACATTCTCGTGTGTTTCATGCATAGTATTCAGTAATACTTTGACGAAGATGGATTAATATTAACACTCCATACTTTAACCACATCACCTTTGCTACAATCACTTACACTTGGGTTGAAACTATTGCCTCTTTTCCTCCTCCACTCTGCTTTTGAAGTTGAAAATTAACTACGTGCAAAGGAGTTTCGCACAGTTTCATTTCACTTCCAAAAGTAAAGTTTTGTCTTGGTTCGAAACAAAACTCCCTAGTTCATATCATTTCATACTGGAAAAGATATGGGGTCCTTCTATTTTCATTTCAATCAGGGTCAAAATGAAGCATTCGTTTCATTTCGATTGCCATCCCTGGTTTTAGTTACCTCTTTAGCACGTTCAGAAGAGGACCAAACCAAATTTGTCCCAGGAAAATAATAACCGTATAGTTCATTTTTCCATGTATACATGGCAAAATATTTTAATCTTGCACTAAAGTGTTATTATTACATACAAAAATAGTTATATATAAATATTACAGTTAAAAAATGTTTACAAAGTATTAAAAGGGCACCAAAAGCCGTGCATTTTTACCGTGATGTTCATTTACCCTACAAGTGTCGAAAACTATGTGAGCACCAATACTTCATGACAGTAAAAGTAAAAGAAGTTCTTAGAATTAGCCATGGGAAGGCCTAAGGTGAAAAGAAAGTTATAAATTGAAATGCTCAACCTTCTCTGAAACGTAGATGAAAATCCATGGAAGAAGCACGTTGAAATAGCAGCAAAAATGTAAGTTCTGCCGTCAATACTAAACTTGAGATCGTTTTACTCAATGCATGCATTGTTAGGCATTTCTGCCTTTGCTCGAAGCTCATTTTCAAAAAAATATAAAATTCAAATACAGCATTGTGTCATGGCCAAGTGTTATGATGTTAATGGATTCTCATTAGAAATTCTAAATTGAAGACGACGGTGATCGCATTCAAGAAGTTTTTCGAAGCATGCCTTCAATGTTGCTTACTTACAAAGAAAACCCGGTTTCATAAATTGACAAGAATAACTAAAAAGAATATAAGTAAATCATTCAAAACTTAAAGGATATCATGACAAAAGTACAATTTGTATTCTATCAAAATTTCCTTTCATTTGTGCCCTTCGCATTGTTATGGCAACCGCCAGAGTGATGCTGCCCTCTGATACTCTATAAACAACTTGTGCCATTTTTCATCATCACCCCAAAAACATGCCTCAAAAGTAATTATTGAAAAGTCCATTGCCTGCATTAAACATAAAACTAAATTATCCACAAGCTGATATGATCTGTATGAATATTGCTTCTGCCATTTATGAGAAAAAAAAAGCCTTAATCTTGAGTCTTTTTGCGCGAACTGTATACGTATACAAAACATGCTGTTTGGTCATTATCATCACAATTAATTATTAAGAGTGCATCAACGCAAGGTATAGTAGGTATTTTCTTCAGAGGAGCAAAATGGAAATGAAACTTAGTTACAGTAAATGAACACCTGTGTTCTACGGAATTGACTAACTTGACAGTCAGCATACCGTTACCCTGGAAGTTATGCAACACACACATACATCGTCAACTTACCCCGGAGGGCCTAACCTGTTTCATACATTTTCCTTGTTACCACTTTCAGGATTTTGGGTCCCCACAAAAAGGTGCTTACAAGAGTCCACTGTATCAACCAACCTAAGGTCAGACACTAGAGAATGGGAATCATAGAAAATTGGCATTTAAAATCCAAACTCAGTTGTAAAAGTGGTGATTTTGTAGAATATATGCATGTATTGATTCAATCCAAAAGATTTCTTTTTGTATTTATGCTACTGTAGTCTGCAGAAGTCGTGAATAATCCTGCGACAATGTAAGCTACGGCTATATTTTAGTAAACCTCACCATTTTTAACCATATCCATGGCTAATTACATAAATATTTATGCATAATATTATTCTATTATATAAGGGTTTTTCGATTCTCAATACCACAGATTCTTGAGGATTGGTATCGGTATCAAGAATCGATCGCCTAAAGTCGATACCGATACCGTCGATACTAGGGATGGTCGGATCGGATCCATCAGGTCCAAGGATCCGTGGATCTATCATTCGGATCCGGATCCGAAGACAGAGTAAAATTGGGTCCGGATTGTGGATTTTTAATTTTCGTGGCTTAGCGATCGAAGCATCCCCCTGCAGTACTAGGTGCAGTAGATATTGACAAGGAGAGTTTGTGTAATTCAGATCACGAAGTTAGATGAAAATTTTCCCGTGCAACTAGCAGCAAAATATAGAAATATGACTTTTTTCCCCATTACCCTGGCATCGAGAAAAAAAAACCCAGAATGTCACGTGGGTAGCCTACATTTGCCGGGATCAGGCAGACATCGAGAGCTAGTGTACTTACGGAAGTGATTTCTTAATTCACAAAGTTATTATTTAAAATTATCGAAGTTGCGCAGTGAGTGAAAATAACGGAATTTAAGCATTGTGCATATTGCTGCACATGTAAAAGTTTCATATTATTGGAAAAGGGTATAAAATTTTATATTTCTTATGCTGTGCTTTGCGTAACATAATTTCCTACCGCGCTTGATTTGTTATCAGCTGATTCAGTGCGATGTCAACGCGTGGGTGTCGTGTGTATGGCCGCCCATCACTACGTCACCGAGGGCGACCGGACTGGATTATTCATTAAAGACCATCACCAATAGTAGTCTTCCTTCAACAATTTCAGGCTGATCATCTTCACTCCCACTCGGAGTTATTGTTATTAATTACCATTTCAATGATTTCATCATCTATGAGATGTTGTGTGGTGAGAATATCGTGGCCGCTAACTATCCCTTCGTCTAAATTTACCAATTCCATTGCCTTTAATTCAGGGCTATGGACGATGTTTGCAAACTCCATCATCATATTTTTATCCTCAGAAACATGACATTTTTTAAATCCCCACTTATTTCGTCTATATCAAACCTTAAAGCAGTCCACAATTTAAACCACGCGTGTTTTAGAACGGACGGCGAAATGCTATTGCATGCACGTGAAATTTCCCACATCACGTCTTTTGGATTGATCACGTCTATTTCTGAAATAGTTTAATCTGCTTCATTAGCATTTGGCCAGAAATACTAAGCCCTTCACTTTGACGCAATCGAAACCAGCATTTGGCCAGAAATACTAAGCCCTTCACTTCGACGCAATCGAAACCAGGCTATCTAAATCAGCACTTAAATCTTATTTCATAGTTTTTCTCTGTTATCTACTTCTTCGTGTCACTTTAACAGTAAAATTTTGATGATTTTTCTCTTTCAGCTTCTTAATGTGTTATATTGTTGAAGATCCCACGTAGTATGTTTCAGTCAAACGCTTTACTACTGCATTAATGGCGTCAAGCTTTTTCACAACTTGCACTTTTTCTGCGATGGTTAACGTTTTGTGCTGTTGCCACGAATGTATGGATGAGACATGTTTTGGGTGAAACATAAGCAGATAACAAATAATTTTTATCAAATTACGTCTAGTGGTCAATCAAAAATGCACGCGCCATTCAAAGTGGCCGATCTATGAATTAGTCGTAGTCCGTCTCGGCGATGTCTTCAAATTTATGTTTACTTCAAGTTCAAGAATAATTCCAGTGTACACGAAGTACCAGAAATTAATGTTTAAATTACTCTGATTCTCGAAATGGGAAAATTAATGTTAAGAATGGTATCTCAGTATTAATATAATAATAATATCTCGGCAGGTTATGAAGCAATGTTCCGGTTAAAAATGTTTCGGCATTTTCCACTAAGTACCAGGTAGTTGGTCATGGCAAAGTTGCCGGATTACGGGTGTTCCCGGAATAGGGGTTCCCGGATTAAGGGTGCTCAACTGTAATAATTATTGATGGACAGCCCAGCTTCACTTACTTGCTTCCAATTGTCATCTCTTGTGCTGTACTCTGCAGGTACCTCCTGTGCTCCTTCTCCAACTTTGCCACAGCTTCCTGCAGCAAGGCCAATGTTCTCAGGCAAGAAGATGGATCCTCAATTGGTGTTGTCCAGCTATCCCTCAGCTGGCTACGTGGTCCCCCATAATCCTTCGTTCTCTCTGCAACGCATGGCAATATTTCAATAACTTCCTGCTATATCTCCATAAATCCATCACTGTTTTAAAATTTCAAGTTCAATACCCCAAGATAGAATAGGGGAACTTACCCAAACTGATTTCCATTATTTGATCACTCAAGCAAAAACAAATATCAGCCAGTATGATGAAAACTGACAATGGAAAATAGTTTCCTTGATTGGGAATCAAGCAACTGATGACATAACTCCTATGTGTCACATTTCTTCTTCAATTTTCGACCAAAAATAATTAGATTTCTTTATTTTTAGAGCTTTCAAAATGTGCATACGAGTCCAAATGTTTTTGGGCAAAAATTTTTTCAAGTAATATTACAGGGAAATACTGGAAGGGATTAATAGCACTCACATTGGCAAAAGTAATACATTGCATTAGTTCACATCATGCTGTGTGATGGGTTGTAAGAAGAGATGGGTCAAAGAGAAGATTTTTTTAATTCAAATATCAAATTTGATTATTAAATCATGAAGAGTATTTTAATACCCCAAATACTACAATTGCAATTGAAGTGTTAAATGTTGTTCAGTTAATTTATTTGTAGCTTGTTAAAGGAGAAAGCCCATTTAAAACCAGAGTCAAAAAATTTAATTATGGTTATAAAATGCCAAATATACAATAAAATAACTTTACTACTAATTGTGGACCATTGAATGTATTAACTTTTATAAGTGCTAATAAGTCAGCAGAAAGTGTTAATAAAACTTTAAGTTCTCCCCAGTTATGAATGAACAACACACTAGCATCAAAGTTCAAGTAAACTGAAAATTTACAGAAAAGATTAAACTTGAAAATATTAACCTCAGATCTGATAGAATGAACTATGATACTACTATGACAATGAAAACATTTTTCCCATAATAGATGCACAATTGGTGAGAGTCACCATCATTGGTCATCAATCCTCAGATTGGTTTGACGTAAGGATTCAGTTGGTGTGGTGGCTGGAGTACTGGCCTCCCATCCTGAGGGCCCAGGTTCAATTCCTGGCAGTGGTGGATTTTTCAGTGGAAATCCGGTCCCCAGTTGAGTGGAGTGGAGGGCATTTCAAGTACAGTACTCCATCCGTCGGATGGGATGTTAAGGTGTGGTCCTCTTGGCACTTTTCGTTAAGAGTAGGCTAATGCTGAATCCAGGTTTCTCTCCACCCTTCCTCCATTCCCTGAAAACTCCTACCATTACCCATTTAACCACCTATCTTAAATGGTGCAAATGACCTCAGCTGTCAGTCACCTCCCCTGAATAACCTAACCTAACCTAACCTTGGTTTGACGCAGCTCTCCACTGAGTTCTTCTATCAGCTAATCTCTTCATATTTACATATTTCTTCTCTTTCACATCCTTCATCACTTGTTCCATGTATCTCACTCGAGGCCTTCCTTTGCCATTCTTCCCATCCATTTGTCCTTCAATGATTATCTTCATCAGGCCATCATGTCTCATAATGTGATAGATTAGGTTGTCCCGTCTTCTTCTTAAGGTATGCAGAAGACCTCTTTTCTCCCACTCTTCTTAGGACTTCCTCGTCTACTTGGTCGATCCACTTAATCTTCATCATTCTTCTGTAGCACCACATTTTAAATGCTTCCACCCTTTTCTTTTCCACTGCTGTCATTGTCCATGCCTCACTGCCATACAGAAGCACGCTCCAGATGTATGTTCTGATGAATTGTTTCCTTACTTCTATGCTTGTACTTCCAGCGGCTACTTAAGAGTAAGGAACATAATCTCATATTGATTCTTCTAAAAGTGCTTGTCGAGTATTTGTTCTTTATAGTGATAAGGGGCCACACATAGTTTACATTCTGCTATTCCAAAATGAGAGGGTTCATAGGTGGCGTAACATAAATTGGGGGAAGAGGAAAGTAAGAATTATGTAATATGTGGATAGCCCTAAACTTGCTGCACATTAATATAAGTTTGTATAATTAAGTCTTTCATTCGTTGAGTTCAATATGTTATGAAACTGAGACAAAAATAATGAAATCAACTCATTAGGCTGTATGACAAGAATGACCGCTCGTTATGAGGGAATGAACTCCATATACTTTATATATGTCCAGCCAACTTGTCACTCACATTAGATCTGTGCAGTCCCATAGCCATTTTGCAGTTGATGATGCTGGTAACTGATTGAATGCTTCCAACCTTTCTCTGATTCTAAGAATTGTGCATTCCAAGCTTTGTGTATAAGTTTGGCATCAGCAAGTTGGTTGAACAAACCTTTAGCCTCCTCATCATCACCTTTGCCCACTGAGCGGCTCATTCTTCTCCGGCATGCCAGGGCCATCGCTTCCAGACGCCCCTTGCCAGACACCAGAAGAGATCTTATCCTTTCCAGCTGGCGCTCTGGGTCCAGATCCCTCTGGCCCTCCACTCCACAGAGGCCATCCTCGCTCACTCCTTGAGACACAGCTCGACACCCTGGCGCACCCTCTTTCATCTCTTTACAGCTGTGAACAAAAGGGATATGCACAATCAAAAATCTGCTTCACAGTAGATGTTTTGAGAGGACATTAAGAAGATTGATATACATATGAAAATAGGAGGGAAGCTGATTAAATCAATTATCAAGTAAGGGATAGCAGTAGTTTCTACATCCATGACAAATACAGTGAAAGGGGAGTAGTATTAAAAATTAACTATAAAAAACTTGAATTCTAAGATGTGAAAAAATGTGGAGAATTCCGAACAATCCTCGCTCGTTCTTACAAAGCGTCCTCCCCGATGATTGTCCCAGCCAATATGACCTGGGTGCACCCAACCGTACCCGTTCGTATCCGTCATCTTCGGCTCCACTTACACTCATTGTAATATTTTGGTGAGGTCAATGAAGGGGGAAAGAAATGCTTTTGAGCAAATAAGCCTTTAGGGCAGATGGATGGCAATCTTTTGGAGCAAACAATGCCATCAAGATCCAGAGAATGGTTATCCCAGTATCCACTGACTCTTGAAGAGGTGTGATCATGAATCGTGACTTCGGAGTATTTGTCGAAAAATACTTCTCGCATTTAGGTTAGGCAATTACTTTCTCTTGCACGTTGGTGGTTGGCGATTGATTATTAGGCACCACTGGGCTTGTCAATATTAGAGATAACAATATTTTGACCCAAAATTATTGTTCAGCTTATCACATATTACACCCCTAGTGCAATTTGCCAAAGCCAGTTAGATAAATTTATATAAAAGAATGTATAAAAATAGTTTTGCATGGAAAAGCATCAGTAATTTAAAGTTACCAAACAAAATAATTGTAAAATAACTTGTAAAAAGATGTAGCCATACTTTGCTTTTGCATATCAAGACCAATTCGCTCAATGCTATTATTTGAGTACGGCAAAATACGATAATACAATAAATGGCCATTTCCATAAAAATATGAGAAAATGTAAAAAGGAAATGTAACTGAACGCAAAAAACCTATGACTGAGAAATAAAATTGAATATACCATTTGAAAATACCATTTTCTGCTAAAAAAATTATGAACTGGCAATTCCTGTGATCAACAGAACATTACTCAATGTACAGTACGTACATGATCAAGTAAATAGACTTTTGAAGTAAATAGTGCCAATGTGAAATGAATAAATCATAAAAGCTGACATATATGATAGAATGCACAAAGGAATACAGATAGATACTTTTTCCACTAAAAAACTTTATCTACGGTACAAAGCGAAAAATGCCAGAAAATAATAACACAAGAAAATAAGAAATCGTTTATAAAAGGGCATGTTGCGGTGAAAAAATAATCCGAGATACTTCATCGGCACTCCTTATGGTGCAGAAATGAACTATGAGCTTCTACCCAATAATATTCGGGCGTGAGGGGAAAGGAACGGAAATCTCGTGCAAGCCCAAGTTTACTCGGGCAATTCAGAATTCGCATCGTTGGCACCTGAGTTAACTTGGGCACGTCAGGGAAGTGGTTAAGGCCCATACTGTCAACTAAATGTGGAACGCCCTATAAATATCCTGATACAAATAAATAAATATTGTGGGGAAAAATCAGTTTGGAAGTGTGATTCAAATAAATGAGATAAAAATCCAAAATAACCTACTCTCATTCGCAGAAAAATGGTCATAAAGATGACAACTGAAGGAAAAATGGTAACAATGAAAACAATATATGGAAATGCAGGTCGCAGGAGGTGAAACGGCATGATAAAAGGTAAAGAAAACAATGGTAACTTGAGGTGTGTAGAAAGTGTCATTTGTGCTAAAGCTGATCATGAAATAAATAACAACAGCATTCCTTTATCAACAATACTTGGAAGAAAATATATGGATAAGGCTTACCACAACCACCTCCCATCAACATAAGCTGATGGATGATATTGCTTCAGTCGATTACTGTTTGTTTGACAGATTTTTGTAAGTATATCTATCCACTCCTTTTCTTCTACACAGTTGCTGGCCTGAAAAAGTCAAATATGTCAGATTTTTCTCAGAGTACCATTCAAGTATGAAGTCATGAACAATTATAATAGTAGCAGAATTAGATTTTAAGGTGCTCAAATTGCTTAGGCACCATCTAACGTAGAAAATCCTAAAACAGACACAACACCATTGCTCTTATCAGCAGCCGAACCAGAAACATTTAGATTGCCAGGACAGCACCTCACCCAGCTGGCTACTGAAGTTGGTTTGTATAAATGTCCAATGAATACATGTTCAATGTATGAACACAATACAGTTAGCCCTCTATTGTCTAAAACCCTATAATCCTGCAACTCTATCATCAGGTGCATTTCGAATAAGTGGTTCTTAAGTTTGTAAATTGTCCACTGCATAGTGCTTTTACATATTGTTCAAACTACAATCATTTTACTTGTTTATTTAGATTTCCTTAGGCCGTATTTTAAAGAAAGCAGGTTTCCTGCTTGCCAGCAACAATGAGAATCAGGAATGTAAGTGAATGAACAAATGGTGGTTGAAACAGTAAAAGCAGATTCATTCTTTCCAATATGGTTTCTTAGGCTGTAAAAATCACTGAAATGAGCCAATTGCCAAAAAAAGCAGGTTTTGCTTACTGGCACCAACAGGTGTCAATAATGTTACTGAAAGGAGGCAGACACAATAAAACCAGATTCAGACTTACTGGCACAGGCAAAATTACCGGAATGTGAAAGTAACTCTTTCACCCGGGTGACACTGAGACATTCCATGAACAAGCATTTTCTGTGGTCAGGCATTAGTCAGGTTCCAAGGTTGCTGGACTAAAGAGGTTCAACTCTATTGCTTTCATGATAATATTCAAGTTAATTCCAAATAATAGGAATTAATCACACCATCTATATAACCACTGTATACGCTTGTCACTAGGTGATACTGGCCATTATGATTCACTTTTAAAATTTCAATTTTGACACCCTGATGCATAGTAACAAAAATCACCCGACTAGGGAAAATACAAAGTACTAAACCATTCTGAGATATTTCAATGATGCCTCCCATGGTGATTGCAATTAAAGAATAATCAATATACATGAGATACTTAAACTCAAAAACACTATAGTTAAAATGTAACTTATTGACATTCGTTTGAAAACCCAATTTATAGTAAATAGGCTACATTAAAAAAATATCCTAGATACACTCATTTCTCTTTAAGTTTCACACAAAAATCATCACCTTGACCCCCTTGGGGCTTAATTGATTAATTTTTTGCTCATGCATAAGGTTAGACACACAGTAAAAGCTCCATATAATGAGAATTCCCAGGAACCGAAAAACTACTCGCAATATTGCGCTCTCATTATTAAAAAGATGTTGAAATAATCATTCCACAGCAAAGTCCCACGACTCTAATACTAGTTTTACCAATAATGTGGGTGTTTTCAGCAAACAGCAAGAAGATTCAATGAAGATGGCTACTAAAAATGATATTTTCAAATATTTCATTGAAGATCGTGGTTGTTTTTCCAGTCAATGATGTAAAATTTCATGTTATATGTAATTATTTGGAATATAAAACGTCCACTTTTGATACTCAGCACCGTGAATATGTATTACCATTTTCTTTTATAGTTTCAAATACATCGTGGCAGCAAATAACAGCAATATGATGGACTATTATTGGCAAGAACTTCAGAAAACAGAAAAATTGTCACAACTCTAGGGGGATATTCTCTTGATATTCAATAGAAATTATGATTGTGGCCAACAAGACCACACACAAATAGTTGTTTGCGGCCAAATTGAATTTCATTTGAAAGCTCCAAATTGAATTTCATCTAGTTACTCATAATTACTTCTGCTGTAATGACTTCTACTGCCAGCTATGTGATCTTTTTCAAAACAATGCCCACCCACCTCGCCACTTTCGTATTCATTAATTAAGTGAAGTTTTGCTTTCAGATCTAATGACCTGCATTTCCCAGCCATGAAGTTAGCTCTCAGAATGAACTAGTAATGGAAAACTTGTTGCTCTCATTATTGTCAATTTATTTTACATGCAAATCATAGGGTAATACATGGTCCCTAGGCCGTCCCTTGCAATTTTGAGCTTCTCATTATATGCCGTACCTATTGTTATATGGGGCTTCCAATGTAGTAGCAATGGATAGTGGCTGAGTTAGCTAGCTAACTGGCTAAATATACAATGTGATAACTCAGTGTTCAAGTTACCAGTGAAATACAAAACAAACTAAAATTAGTTATATTCTTGTATTTTATTTTCCCACAGATTTAATAATAACATAACAAGCCATACTAAATTCAGTCCACATATTGTACCAAAAAGTACAATATATATAAACAAGCCATACTAAAATATGTCCAGATATTGTACTAAGAAGTACAATATCTGGACATGAAATGGATGGAGGACTACAGTTTCCGAGGTCTTGCGCAGCTTAGGTTTTGCTTTTCCTATAGTAATGAGAAATATTTCAATTTTCTGGGGGCACTGAGCCATAAGTAAGTTTTTACTTCCACTTCATTTGAACTAAATAAAAGACTTCATTCAGATTTTGAGATCCTGGAATATAATGCCAATAGTCTAGAGTATTGATGGACAACCTTATCTGGAAGGGGTGCCATAAGTGTGGCAGATAAGACATGACATTCACTACAACATCCAATAACTAAGGAATTTTTGTTACTTTTTATTGCGAAATGTGAAAAATATACATTTGCCACGCTTATATGCATCATTTGCCACTCATGGTTGTTTCTCTAAATAACAAATGATATTTATTATACTGCAGAACTACAAATATATAAAATTTTAGTGAGACATATTCAGAAAGAGGATCACGAATTCTCGCAGTTGGCCAAAGGCAGTTGCAAATTACGACATTAATCCTGGGCAATAAAATAAACTTTAACTCTAAAAAAATGTAAAAAAATTAAATAATATATTTATTCCTCTTTTAAAAGTCAAAATAGGAAATTTTGCAAAATACTATATTCTGAGACTCATTTGGTGATTACTAATGGCTTTTAAAAATTTCTCATTAAATATATGTTCTCCATGTAGAAAATTATCTGCAATGGTCCTTACACTTCCACCAGGTTTATATCATTGATGTTAACAAGCAGTAAGTGAACTATTTATTCCCTTAAATCCTCAAAAACCCTTTATCTTTCAGTAGTTGGAAACTTCCAAGTGGCCATAAATATCGTATGAAATAACAGTAGGCCCAGTCCATATCGATTCAGGCAGCCAAAGAAAAAATCTTACCTTCATAGTCTCAGATGTTATTGAATTTAACATATGTCAAACTTCAGGACGAAGTAAGTAATACGTATATTTTAGTTTTGTCCAAAAAAAATTTTGGCCCGAGATACAGTCCACCGAACATGGGCCCGCGAGCGCTATTTTTCAAATGCGATTTTTGACAAAATACTAAAATGCTCATATCTCAGGAACGGTTCAAGATATTTTGCTCCTTTTTGTTTTATTTGAAAGATAATAATTTTGTGATTAAAATGATATCCTTGATTTGAAAATGTGTGTCCACATTCTCTTGCTGCAATTTTTTTATTTTATTTTTTTTTTATTTAAAAAAATTGTTTTTCTTAAAAATGCCAATCCTAAAAATTTTTATTTTTTTACTGTTTATCGGCACCATAGAGTACTACAATCCCTGAAAAGGAGAACTTCCACTTTTCAGTTTAACAGGTTTTATAAACAATTCAAAAAATTTCCAAACATTAAGCCAGTTTCCATTACCACATTCTCAGATATTGGTCACATAAAATCAAAATCTCTAGTCTTACTTGACATTTTTTTCTTCTTAAATATGGGTAACAGGCACAAGTTTCAAACATCAATAGCTTTCAAAATATATGTGCAGGTTAACAAATGTACAGGTTCCGAAGCATACTTCTGTGCACTCTGCTTAGAACTGAATTTAGCAATTTAATGAACTAAAAATTTGTTCAACCACATCAGTATCTTCCTTTGATATTGAGTGATGTCTTCCTGTTGAACCAATAGGAACTGGGGCACCCAAAATCTTCAAAACATCGCGAATTGGAAGTGAGCACTGGTGGTGGTGTTGCTGTCTTTCATCTGGGAATCTATATCCAGCAGCTGGTCCATGTGGCAGCATAAAGTTAACAATGATTTCACTTAACTCACAACTAATATCTATAATCTCTGCAATCCACCAGTCACAGTCATACACACAGGCCACAAACATTCCTTTTTGTAGTTCGTGAATTTGAATATTCTCTTGGCATTTATGAGATCTTGGTTGGACAAATGAAATTTCTTCTTTCTTGCTCTTTAAAGTTCGTGCAATATAAGTTCGCCCATCAATTTGAGTCCAGACATGTGTCTTCTGAATTCCTTTCACAGGGGTAGTTTGGTTCGACCATTCTTTTATTTTCTGCTGGCGGAATTCTTCAACTTCCTCTTTGGGCAACAGAATCAGGTTTATTGATGTGTGTGACTGCACCACTCTTGTAAATTCCTTGGCATTCTGAATTGCAGCTGTACTTGGGCTGGAAAGATTATGTTTTGTTACATGGTGCTTCAGCAGGCCTCCTACACCATCACAGGGCCCCTTACCATGTCCAGTAGCACTGTATACCCACTCCATTGGAACAAGAGACTTTGCAAGTTAAAATAGTTGGTAACGGTTTTTGAAGTGACTAGGGGCACCATCAGAATTATGATCTTTTCTACCTGTGATTGCAGTGGTTGAATAATTTTGTGTATTGCCAACAATGCATGTGCTGAGTCATGTCCTCTGTCATCACTTATAACTGCAACACTTGTGGTCTTGTTCTAAAAATATGTCACTCATGTAAAAATTGAAACTTGGTCATTACTCCAGTGATATCCTTTAACTTCTTGTGGTAGAACCACAGACCAGTTCTCAGCAAAATCAGAGTGAAGCACTAAACATGCAGCCTCTACCCATCCCTTCACTTCTGCAATGTGTTCTTGTTGCAATTTTTTCTTTTCTTCAGATGTTGGTGTGTTACTGCTTTCACTGTCCACCTCCCAAGTTCGTCTAAGAAGGTATCAATGGCAACATTTTTCGAAATGAGTTTATTTTCTTCCCATGTTGCATATGTAACTTCAGAAGAGTTATCTGCTACACTATCCAGACCAAGTGTCTGTAAGTCGAGTTCCCCCTTTCCAGGGCAGTCACCACAGTCCTGAAACAAACATATCTCTCGTTCTATGTCACAGACCACTAACGACTTCACATGTCCAACCAAGGTGTCATATGTCATATCTTCAAATAAGTTCTTCAAAACTACCACACAGTTCAAAATTTGCACAGTACAAACATAAACAGACATCTCTAGGTGGGTGTGGAACAATCCACTTAGGTCGTAATGCATAAAATTTTGATCTTCCAATATGCAATGTGGAATGTTCCTTCTTATATATGGCAAAAGTTCCTTTAATGCTGCGGGTCATGTATCTTTTCACTTTCACCACTTTTTCTCCTGCAACTGTCATAGTCATAATGTCTTTTTTGTTGGCACTCTGGCGAGAACAGTCCCACTTATCTTACAGATAAAATTACTGTGCAATTTGAACATTTGCTTCATTCACAGGATGACCATAATAGAGATCTGGTTTTCCAAACACTCCTTTTGCTGACCTCAAATTTCTTGTCTTGTCCACCATGTATTTTGATGCAGATGGAATGTGGTGCAAAATTTGGTTCTTTGTAAAGGATACTGGGATAATTGTTAGAACTTGAACCTTATCATTGTAGGATGCACATGATTCAACAGCTGAACTGATGTTTGATAAAAACTCTTGGCAGGTTGCACAAGCTCCTTTTGGTTCATTTTCTTCTGAAGTTGGAATTTCTACTTTGAAGAGTTTGGTCAGTTTTGTTCTGGTATGCTCACCCACTGCTCCAGAAATGTCTCTGTGTTTTCTTGATGCATACATCTCATGAATTGACTTCACTGACCATGGTTTCTTAACCAGGACTAACACCAACCTCTGTAGCTGACTGATTCAGGATATGTAGTTCTTCCTCTGCAGTTACAAAATCTGCATCACACACAACATTGGGGGCTTCTTGTTCACTTATTGTCATGTTTGATATTGTGTTAAAGCATTTAGAACACAAAAAGTCATTACTGGAAACATTTTCACTTTGAAACAGAGTCTTAAAATGAGCACTCTTATTTCCAACCTGAAGTCTTTTTGCTAGTCTTATGTATCACTCTTTTATGGATATGAAAATAGTCAGCACACTTCACTCTCCTATGGCCCCAGTCAGAAGACATTTCAAATAGACTTTTCCACAAACACCACAACCCAGTCAGTCAGCAGAATTCTCAAAAAGCTTCACAGGTACTGTTAACCAAAAAATTTTTTAACTACTCTCTTTGTTTGCCTGTTGACAACTGAACTGTCAGTTCATGTGTCCTCCCTTTTATATGCCAGGTCAAACATTTAGAATTTTCTGGTTAGTTTCATATTGTTCTAGAAAGTTCTGTTACATTCTTTATTTATGTGGAAGGTTCCACTTTGTCCTCAGAGGTTTCCTGAAATTATCTGGCAGCTTCCACATTGTTCTTGAGTGTTTTGTTACATTCTGGAATTATTTGCAAGTTTGTAGATTGTTGAAGTGTGTTCTATTATGATCTGAAATTATCTGGAAGCTTCTAAATTGTTCTAGAAGGTTCTGTTACGTTTTGGAATCATCTAGAATCTTCCACATTATTCCAGAAGATCATTAATGATTTGGAAGGTTATTAATAAAGAAAATCTAAAAAAATTATCAACATTTAACTAGTTCCTAACTTTGTTTCATTTGTTGTTTTTAGTTAATCACAAACAGTACAATTTTTTTGAGATTGGTGTTTTAAAATAACAAAATTATAAAAACTTGCAATCAAGAAATTCACCATGGAAGGTAAAAAATTACAAATAATTTATAAAACCTGTAAAACTGAAAAGTGGAAGTTCTCCTTTTCAGGGATTGTAGTACTCTATTGTACTGACAAACAGTAAAAAAATAAAAATTTTTAGGATTGGCATTTTTAAGAAAAACAATTTTTTTAAATAAAAAAAAATAAAATAAAAAAATTGCAGCAAGAGAATGTGGACACACATTTTCAAATCAAGGATATCATTTTAATCACAAAATTATTATCTTTCAAATAAAACAAAAAGGAGCAAAATATCTTGAACCGTTCCTGAGATATGAGCATTTTAGTATTTTGTCAAAAATCGCATTTGAAAAATAGCGCTCGCGGGCCCATGTTCGGTGGACTGTATCTCTGGCCAAAAATTTTTTTGGACAAAACTAAAATATACGTATTACTTACTTCGTCCTGAAGTTTGACATATGTTAAATTCAATAACATCTGAGACTATGAAGGTAAGGCCCCTGCCTGAATCGATATGGACTGGGCCAGTAGATGATTGTCATCATATGCAAAGGCTTTGAAGTTACAATTAAAACAATTCCTGATCAAATAAAACTTTAATGGACACTGGGTAGTGGCTTACGATAAATTTCCTTACTTAATATCATTCAATTAAAGAAAAATGTAAAAATATCCAGAATCCTTGCTCAATAAATGGAACAGAATAATCCCACATAATCTTATTTCAACATAAAAATCACAAACCTGAACATAGAGAGCCCTTTTGGGCTGCACAATCTGGAACATATTCTTCATCTTAAAGGAATCCTCATGCAGCCTTTCCACAGCCAATATGTCTTCCAATGGAATGACACACAGAGGTTCACGACCAACAGGGGAGCAGAGAGAGTCTGCTTAGGATAAAAACACAACAAAATGAAAACTTTGATAATATGACCTTAGATTGGAAGACTACTATTCTATTTTATTTCTAAACACTTAAATTTTTTTAAACAATTTTTCTAATGAAGTCTCACTTAATGGGACAGTGTCCAGAAAAGACTATTTTTATAATTAATTTTCTGGTAAAAATGTATACCATTTATTAGGGGTGGACGAGTCAAAATTTAAGGTTCGGGTTGGATCTTGGGTCGGGTTGCATCCTATAATTAAACTCCAATTTTTTTCCAGAAGCATAAACAGAAATGTCTACAAATATGTTTATGAAGACCAATAAAAGGAAAAGAAACAATCTAGGCCTACATGGCAGACTAAAGTTAAACTGTATTAACTCAAAACATTAATTCAAATATCTAAAAACAGTTAACTATAATAATAACACAAATAAATACAATAGTAACTTGGAACATGAATTAAGGGACAAAACAAGCATCTTACTGTATTTCCTGTACTAGTAAATACATCCTAAAACTGTTATTCCAGTTCACACAATTGGAGATAGGCTGCTATTAAACTGAATGGCCCATATTAGAAATTTTTAAAATAAAAAACAAATATACACAGGAAATATTTTGTTTGTATAAATATTCAACTCATTAGTTACAAAAAGATTAGAGAAACCAAAATCTCAGTCTTAAAAGAATACCATTATAACTGGTGAAAGTTAGTAACAATTATCATTATCCATTAATATTTGTCTTGTAAGACTCATGACTTATGCCTAGTTATTTACTATTGATAGGTCTCTGGACACATACTCCAATAAAGACATTTTCACAGAGTTTATACAAAAAAATACTTTCTGCGAACGCAGTTTTGACAGAAAGTATTTTATTTTTAAAATATAAGCATTTGAATCACCATGAGCTGGTCCCTCGCAAAAACGTAATTTACATCACTGCCATCTTGAATGACATCAGGCCCTGCAACAGCAGTTGCAGTGCGTATATTTCTATGCGAAGTTTAAAGAATTAAGGAGATTACAATTGAAATGTCTTTCATAAACACTTTTTTTAATATGCCAAAGCGTTGCTTTAAATGTTGTATTGTGCCAAAATATAATGACACCAATGGAAATGCCTCCAACAAGTATTTTTTTTAATTACCCGAAACAGGATAATATGAGTGAAGAAAGAAGTGCAGGCAAAAGGAAACTGTCTTTGTAATAAAAGGTGTGCATTTTTGAGCGTTCACTCTGTCCTTATTTATTTGACCAATTCTGGAAGCTAAATTAAACTTAATTGTATCTTAATTGTGCAGAAACTAGGTCAAAACAAAGCGCCGCTAGTAGTACTATTGATGTTTAACATGGGCTCAATATTATTCGGTAAAGCATTTTCATTGATTGAAAATACTGATAAGAAATTTAATACATGCACATATCAGTAATCAGAGTATGAGAGAAATGTGCTGAATATATGTCACAAAACATATTTTCCATATCAAACATGCCATGTTTGAAAAAGTTCGCTAAGCAAATTCAATTATGATTAAAAGACTGAAGCCACTGAACCTATTGCTGCTTACTTTCTAAGATTAGATGCCCTAACTTTTAGTAATTGCAAGCTGTAAGTAATTTTCACCAGTCAATTTCAATTTTTGAAGGTCAGCATGAAAGATGGATGCGTGATAAATGGCTACTTGAACACACAAAAATAATTTATTAAACCAAAAATAGCTGTAGATGGGAATATTTATTTCTTTGCATTACCTTTAAGATGTAACACACAAGATGTACGTTTCAACATACCACGTCAGCTATCAGCTAATATGCCAAATACACCAATATCACACCACACAACATAATAATCTAGAATCACGATCGCACTTGCTTGCTGCAAAACAGGTTAAATTTTGAAGTTCCTCGGTATATTCGCAGTAATCAAGGGTCTTTTTAATCCCCCTTTGTCTCAATAGCCCAATATATATTTCCCCAACAGGAAATTCAAGTTCTTGGAAATCGTATCAAAACTCATCACTGCACCATAAGGTTATGCCACTACAAACAAAAGATTTTCACGGTCATTTTATTTTTTATTTATAATCCAAATCCTTGAAAACATCCCAATTGATACATTAATGATTTAATGTGCCTGAAAATAGAGAGATGTCGTCACTTATTGGAGCAGGAATTCAAAGTAAACAAATGGATAAAGTAGATGCCCATAATACCCTTATTTTTACAGTTCGAACTTGACGTGCAATCCTTGCACGAAAGGCTTACTACCTACTTGTCTTCGCCATCCATCAAAATATGTGCTTCCACGACATATCCCTTGTATATTAGTTTATGCTCGGAGCATACACGAGTATGAACAACACAAACACTTTTTATCAATCTTAACCAGCACATAGCCAATGGAGTCATCGCTGTGTTCCTCACGAACGACCCTAACACCAAAACATTCATCATCGCCATATTATGAATATTACAAAATTAGTGATGGCCGGATCGGATCCGTCGGATCCAAAGATCCGCGGATCTTTCATTTTACTCGGTTTCGGATTCGGATCCAAAGACACGGTGGAAAATCGGATCCGGATCGTAGATTTTAAATTTTCGCGGCTTAGCGATCGAAGTGCCCCGTGAATGGAATGTAGGTGCGGTAGATATTGACAAGAAGAGGTTTTGTAAGTACTTAACTCAGGTCACGAAATTAGATGAAAATGTTCCCGTGCAACTAGAAGCAAAATAAAGAAATATGACTTTATCCCAAGGAGGTTAGAACCTCCTTGCTTTATCCCCATTACCCCGGTATCGCGGGAAAAAATACGTAGGATGTCACGCGGGTAGCCTACATTCACCGGGATCAGGCGGACAACGAGAGCTAGTGTACTGCGATATTTGATCCCTATCGCAGTTTAATTTTTTCTTTCAGTCATTGCATCGAAAATGTTATCATCTTCAATTTCAAACCATTACATCTAAATACTCACTTTATTATACTTTTGCTGTTTAAATTAGATTTACAAATGTACCACTCATAAATTAAGGATGGTCGGGTCGGATCCAAAGATCCACGGGTCTTTCATTTCATTCGCTACTGAAATCAAATCCGAAGACAGTAAATTTTCAGATCCGGATCGGACATTTTAAAATTTCGCGGCTTAGTGATCGATGCGCCCCGCGAATGGAATGTACGTATGGTAGAAACTGACAAGGAGAGGTTATGTAACTCGGATCACGAAATGAGAAGAGGATTTTTTTCCGTGCCACAAAAACAAAATAAATACTCGTCGTGACTTTTTTCTCCATATGCGAGAGATGCGCGAGAAAAAAAATAAAGCCGAATGTCACGCGGGTCGCCTACATTCGCCAGATTCCCGTGAACCTATGATAGCGTAGCTGTTAAAAATGAGTGCTAGTGTACTGCCGGTCGCGAGTCCGATTCTTAACACTGCCTAGGAATACAGGCCATGCTGTATTCCTAGGGTAATGCAAGTAGGCAGTTTAAAAAAAATAGATAATCAGAAATTTTATGACAAATTATAAGTCAAAAAAATATTAAAATTTGGCGTTAAAGAAATGATTGGCAACATTTTTTATTGCAGAGTTAAATCGTAGAATCATTATGTTAACTTTACAATGTATTTTTGAGTGACGCATTCGTAAATCTAATAGGAGTACAAAAAAGTCAGTATGCACATACAAAGGTTGGAAATGAAGGATGATAAAGTTTCTGATTCAGTTATTGAAAGAAAAATTTTAAACAGCGATAAGAATCGAACTTCATTACCTGCAGTCCACTACCCCACTCTGCTATTGTCGACTTACCAGATTTTGGAGAATACATGCTCCCCACATGCGATTCTACATTTTTCTTGCAAACCCAAAAATGGAGAAAAAATCCTAGACTTTTTTAAATTTTACTTATAGTAGCATAAAAAAAGGGTAATCTCATCAGAGTTACCCAACCTCTTCTTAGGAGTAGAAAATTCTCAAATTTCACTTCAAAGGTTATTATTAATATTATATTGCAAAATTACTACTTTAGCAGCTAGAAATATTCTATAATAATTTTTTCGTCTTAATAATCCCCGGATTAATGGAATCCCCGGATATTCCATAAATGGGATCTCTTGGCCGCATTAAAATATTTTGTGTTTCTAAAAAAGAATTTGAAAGCATTCAAGGCTTTCATCAATAATTGGAAAATAATTCCTTTAGTAATGAACATAAACTTACAATTTTTCTTTTAACTGCACTCTAAAGAATAGCTGTGCAGGTTTAAAAAATGTATTGCTTGATGAGTATATGATAAGGAAGGTGATCTTTATATTAGAAGTAATAAGATATAGTTATTGCATCCGTAAATCTTGATCCAGGAAAATATTATCCACATAGATGATAGGAAGTTGATTTTTTCTACAATAAATTTACTTGTTTTTTTGGTAATTCTATTGTTGCTGTATTTATATATTTTTTTTAAATCTAGGATTTGAAAATGAATGAAATTCAGAATTGAGTATCTGAAACTAAGGATCCGAAACCGAGATAAAGATCCGAAACCCAGGCAAGGATCCGGTTCCGGATCTGGATCCGACGAAAAACCTGGATCCGTCCATCACTATACAAAATTCAAAAGTGAATATTCATTTCCAAACATTGACATGCTTTTACCTCGCCATCTTAACTCTTTGGCTTTCCGTTTGAATCACATTACCTTCGAAGATTGAACGAAGTTTCATTTAAACATGGTGTTGATATATCGTATATGTATGAAAACATTGCTAATGTTGAGATTTTCGGAAAATTTCTAGCATGAGCTTGGACAAATTCAAGACTCCATATCTTCTACAGAAATCATATATGTTCGCAGCTTCCTTTAATCCCACCAAAGATATCTAAATCCTACAACAAATGTTGAAAATAAAGTCCACAGGTACAATACATTCTGGCGTTTTCCTCTCCATTGCATGACCTGATGTCACTTTCAGCCAGCCAATCTCAATATGTTTTAAAGTGGGCATTTCTTTTGCTTATTTCTCAAAAATACATTAAAGAAATGCATAGTTTTCATCGCTAAGGTGTATAAGTATCATTAACAAATTTTAAAAAGTATTTCAAGAAGATTTAAAAAATTGTCCAAAGGTCTATTACACAATATATATAAATTATTAGGAACTTAGTCAGAAGTAAAAACACTTAACCTAATTTTTTTCACTTATAACACAGAGGATGAAAGTACCTTAACAAACAAAGTGTTACCAGAAGTCCTAATTGTAAAACATATTTGGAAATAAAAAAATCTGAGTTTGAACACTTAAAAAACAACAGCTCCTGTCTTCTGAAAGTTCATTCAACTCCCAAGCTTTTTAAATTTTGGGGTTTCAGCATTTTCTGGCGAGAGCCTGGTTCTTCTGTTGATAATGACATAGCCTGCTGATGAAAACACTCTTTCAGATGCAGAGAGGGTGGGCGCAAGCTGAAAGTTATATACCGAAAATGCAGAGATGAACTCGCACCGAGAACTTTCCTCCAACCTTCTAGTCCCACTCCTCTTAGCCCATCTGGGGAGATATTTCCTTCCAAAACTTTGTTTACTAGGTATTCCTTACTGCCAGTCCACTTCTCTGCATCTTTGACACCCTCTCTGCCCTTAACTTAAACCTCTCCACCCCCTAGCATTTCACATTTATTCCCTCCATGTCGGAGCGTTACTGCATCTTGTGTAAGCCATCTGCATCACTTTCCATAATGAAAGAATGATTCCTCCCACCTTGCATTTGCAATGATGTTTAGCCCCCACCCCTCAGCAATTGAATGTCCCTATTTAATGGTTCTTGTAAGGCACAAGCCAGAGCGAATCGCAAGAAGAGAGGGAAAAGAGGAAGATGGGAAGGGGGGGATTTGCCTGCGGAAAGGCAAAAAGCGAAATTTGATACTTTTGGTTATCAGTCGACCCTAATAAGCAACACACAAGGATGATGGCGAGGCAGGTCCTCATCGTAAACAAATCTTGGGGGAATCATCCTTTCTGGGATTGAGAACAGTGCGATAAATTTAAAGGGCTGCCTTGGTGACCTGGCTAAATATAAAAAGTTCATTCTAGGAAAGAAATTTTTGAAATTGTTACAAAAATCTATGGCGGCATATTCCCCAAACCCACGTCCACTGAGTAACTGAGTTTTTTTGATGAACCCCTTGGAGAACACATATTCACTTTCCTTAGCAGCAGGAGTAGGCCTTATGAATTTCATGTATCCATTGCTGTTTATAGCAGTTAAACTAAAATCTGGTAGGTATGTCTCCCGATCAGGTTAAATTTATTTGCGATTCCAGCTAACGAACCGTGGTATTACCCTTACAGCGTCAATGGCAAAATACACATAACCGTGAAACTTCCACAGAGGAAAAATCAACCATGCTCATTAAATGTGCTCATATATGAGTAATGATTTAAAAAAAATTGTTATATGAAGCAATGTTAATAAATAAGAAAATAATAAGTCGACATTAGTTCCTTTTCTGTGGCTTCTTTCCTAATTCCCCATAGCCGTTACGTATATCCTATTCGAATCTCACTTTCTTGCAACCTTTAGCGATTTCATTGATGTTCAGAAAGGAAATTTCCGGCCACTTTTCGTCGACCCAACTGACATTTGTTACCCCATAGGATTAATCTGACACTGCCCTAGGGTATTTCCTTCTCGCTTCATCCATTGCTGTTAACTCAGCTCCCCAGATAAAAATACTCTTTCACCTCTTCAAGCTTTTGTTTTACTAATTTAAGATAACAACAAATATGAACTCCAATAAAAAGAAAAATTGGTCAGGAACAATGCACCTTAATTCACATAACATTCACTGATCCATAAACACTTGACAAGGATCCAGGAGAACAACACATACAACAAAGAAACTACATACTAGCATTTAGAATTGATTAAATACACACCAGAAGTTTTAGAATAGGCAAGGTCTTGAGTGGTCAACCTGAAGTATCTTCTCTTGAAATTCTTTCTTCCAAACTTCTTTCTCCCCTGAGCCCTCTTTATCATGACCCTAAGAAAATAAACAGGGAATCAGACATGAAAAATGCCTAAAAGTAATATGCTACCAGTAAGGTATGCAAAAGAGATTAACCATAAAAATTATAGTATAATATCATTATAGTGCATCATTCAGGAGAAAAAACATGCCATACAGATGTGTGACTTTAAGCACATTCCTCATGAGCCAATATGCAATTTAAAAGAACCATATCAATAAATATATATTGTGACAGATTTACTTACCTCAATCCTAATAGGAAAGGCGAGCATTTCACAAGTCAAAAGAAAGAGAAATTTTTGAGTAAAAATTCAGTAAACATTCAAGGTCTTTCGCAGACAGGGGTGCCTTCCATAAGCATTCCTCATAGCACTAAATTGCCAGACTGAGGACAAACAAGCTCTTGGAACATCAAGCACCAAGTTGGCAAAGAATTTAAAAATCTCAGTGAGAATTAAGAGGTGAACTAAAATTGTGATAGTATTTCATCATGCCATTTTCTCAAGTTTAACATGTCATGCAAGAGTTGAATGATAAATGGATGAACATATTATTAATGTATTCCTTTCTATTCAGATAAATCATGATAAAATTACAATTTGGTGCCAATGCCAGAACTTACAAAAGACAAAAACAGCCATTAGATCACAGGGGCACAAACTTCTTCACACAGGCCCAATATCATACAATTCAGCCAAGTTTTTCAAAAATAGCAGGGAGATGTCAACATGAATGCCAATGAAACTTTTGTGCCATGATAGGATTTCTACTAGACACATCAAAGAACTTCTGAGCATATTTCCACGGTTTTGAACTTATATATACTTCAAGTAATTCTACTAAAATATTCAACAAATCCAATCATCATCAAAGTTACAATCTGAGATAGGCTAATGAATATGCAGCGAAGCCATAGAATTTATACGTGCAACCCTGGATTAATTCCATTAATGGCTCTTCTTCTTACTAACTAAGAGACTGGCAAATCATCATCTCTGAACTAAAACTGAACCATCTAGCAGTGCAGTCCCTTTTCTGTGAACTAACACTACAGATACATAACAAACTTAACAAGTATGGGACTAGCCTATGCCGTGGTGAAAGTGAGGTGAAAAATTAATTAACCATGCTGAAGTACAGCTGTGGTCACATTGCATACTGTGTGAGCAAGTACGACAGCTATATAGTAAAACATCTGCAGTTCCACTTACATCAAAAGTGCAAGTTAACAGAACAAGTCCTTGATTCAAGTCACGCTTAATCATTTCCATTCCAAACAATAAGGAACTAAAACTGACTAATTATGAATGGGTGACTCCATGTACATTATTGCACTTCAAAATGATGCCTTCAAAAATGAGACAAATATCACTATAATAAGGTAAGGGTTTTCATCACATACCATAGAAAAACTTTCAACATGAGACTATGTCTTAGCAAAAACTGAGTTCCACGCCAATTTGGAAAAATAAAAGTAAAAAGGCCAACCTGACTGATATCATAAAATATGGTATGAATTGTTCAATTTCTTGAAAATTCAAAGAATTAACATGGTACTATGTGAAGATATCAGGCTGACAATTGAGGACGAGAGAAAGTTGCTAAAGAAATTAGGATAAGGCAGTGTTAGTAGATGGTACAAGTAATTTAAGGCAATAGGTTTTAAGTAGTGATAGGGCGAATTCAAAATTTTTTCGAATCGAATCCTGAACACAAATCCTGTTTTTTTATTGAATCCAAATCCTAATCCCCCTCAATTTCATAAAATTCAAATCTTCCTTTCATCTGTAAATTGTTAAATAATGTTTCCTTTCTTGTGAATTCTCTAATTAAATCCAATCGAAGCTGAATCTTATTTCTTAAAGTAAATAATAAATGAACAATGGTCATATAGTCCCCACTCACTGAAATTAAGAACATGTTTAAGGGCAAATATAAAGAATGGGTAATTTATAAAGTAAATCGAAGTTTTATTTTTCTTAAATAAAATTGAAAATTCAATGAAAACAGATTACAAGTTTTTTTTGAAAATGCAATGCCAGGCAATGAGTCATGGGTCCTCATGCGGTTAAATCAGTCGCAGCAACAGAAACACGGAGAAACACAAGCATGTCACCAGCCTAACTGAACATTCCTGTAAGTCCGGATCCGTGTAACTTGGATCCGCGTAAGTTGAGGACTTTCTGTAGTTCTCTGTCAATGGTACATAGAATTCGCACCACTGTCATTCAAATCTTTAATCCATTGATTTGATCAAATCTTTGGATTCGATCGAATCTCAAATCCATGGATTCGATAGGATTCGACCGAATCTTCCAATCCCTGCCCCAACCCTAGTTTTAAGTATTAAGGCCAATAAGGAATAAAAAGTGCTGAGAAAGAGAAAAAGAGCATGAAAAATAGGACTTTGAGATGGGATGAAGGGAGTTAGGATATATGCTGAAGAGGGAAATGCTTAACAGGAGAGGAAGGTTAAAAAAAAAGTAGAAGAGCATTTCGGGGTAAACGTGCAAAATACCCAGAACTAGAAAAGCAACTGGCTTCGTACATTCGATATCGACAACAGTATGAATATGCAGTCTCATCAGAAATGTGCCAGGTGAAAGCAAGAGAAATAGCGAGAGAATTAGGTGTTGCTCCGGCAGACTTTAAGGCAAGAAGAGGATGGTAGCAACAAATTTTTATCAGAAATGGACTATCAATTAGGAGAAGAACAATGATTTTCCAGCACTTACGTGAATCATATGAAGATAATCTGAAGAGCTTTCAGAGATATATCATTCAGCTGAGGAAAAAACATTGCTACTTATTGGGAAAAATTGGAAATGCAAACCAAACCCCAGTGTACTTCGAGATGCCATCAGAGATAACAGTGAATGAAATTGGCCAGAAGTCTGTGCAAGTACGAAGTGTGGTTATGAAAAACAGTGTTGTATGGTTCTGTAGACAGTAATGGCAGATGGGAAAAAGCTCCCACCTTACGTTATTTTCAAACAAAAAACTCTACCCAAGAAAGTGATATTTCCTGCCGGTATAATAGTAAGGGTGCAAGAAAAAGGTTGGATGGACAGTAATATGGTCTTAGACTGGATAAAATGTGCAAGGGAATTCCATCCTGGTGCCTTACTACGGCTGTGGAGCATGTTAGTGCTCAACAGTTTTCATGGGCATCTTAAAGAACTGGTAAAACAAAGGCTGCAAGAGGGAAATACTGACCAGGTGACAATTCCAGGGGACATGATGTCTATGTTGCAGCCATTGACGTTTGCTTAAATAGACCAATAGACCATTCAAAGTGAACATGAAGAGACTATACACGGAGTGGATGGCAAGCACTCCCTTGAAGCACATGAAGACACTCCCTTGGGAAAAATAAAAAAACCCGAGTTGACGCAGATTTGTCAATGGATTTTGGCCTCATGGAAGATGATTCCAGAGGATTTGGTCGCAAAAAGCATTAAGAAAAGTTGCATTTCAAATTACATGGGCGGCAACGAAGACAGTGAGGTGTGGGACAGTGAAAGTGAGGAAGTGAGTTTCTCAGAGGAGCATAGTAGCAGTGACAAAAACTAAAAATGAGAACTGTTATGATATTAATATTCATTAGTGATTTATTATTCTATTTCCGCAAATTTGTTTTTCTTTAGTTTTGTATGAATTATAATTGCTATTACTAGGGATGGGTTGGTTCCACTTGGTTCCGGTTCGGTTCTTAACTTCGGTTCTTGGTTCCGATTCTCGGTTCTTAATTTACCACTTACTTTGCATTGCTCAGATAAGGTAATCAATAATCGTTTTCAGAGACATACTGCTTGAAAAAGAATACTTCATTATATTTTTGTGTATTGTCATTTTAACGACTGAATTAGAATAATTTGCGACTTTGAAGATCTAAGTACACTATTTCACCAGGTTTTAATGTGAAGCCTCCACTTTCGGAGTGTGAGTAGGTTTCAAACTGGTTTTCACACTAATTATTTCGGTACCGATTATTTTTGGCCTTGGTTCCGGTTCTAAGCTCAAGAACTGGTGGAACCGAGAACCGAAGAACCGAACCGACCCATCCCTAGTTATTACATTGAGTTTAGTTTTTTCCATGTGTTCCCAAGACTTTCCGGTGTTGTCAATTGTTCCAGAAGAACCAAACCGACCCATCCCTAGTTATTACATTGAGTTTAGTTTTTTCCATGTGTTCCCAAGACTTTCCGGTGTTGTCAATTGTTCCAGAAGAACCAAACCGACCCATCCTTAGTTATTACATTGAGTTTAGTTTTTTCCATGTGTTCCCAAGACTTTCCGGTGTTGTCAATTGTTCCAGAAGAACCAAACCGACCCATCCCTAGTTATTACATTGAGTTTAGTTTTTTCCATGTGTTCCCAAGACTTTCCGGTGTTGTCAATTGTTCCAGAAGAACCAAACCGACCCATCCCTAGTTATTACATTGAGTTTAGTTTTTTCCATGTGTTCCCAAGACTTTCCGGTGTTGTCAATCGTCCCAGTCCACAGCTAATACGCAGAGAGCAGACAAGACCACCACTATCAGGTATGGATGGCATTCTGCTTTTATTTGCTGATATGTCAACGGATTTCCATATTAATAGAGTAATCATGGGTTGAAATTGTATATATTTCTGCAATTATTTCAGTTGGATGTTATTTTGAACAGATGCCACTTTTATAACTGGATGATGTGATTGTATGTAACTGTGATTACTCTGAGATTCTACAAGAAAAAGATGCACAGTAAAAGAGGCCGCGCATTGATGCATGATGCAATGACGATCGTGACGATATTAACATGTAATTAAATCAATTAATGAGAAGATGTACACGTAATTTAGGCACAGCATTACTATTAAAGAAAGAGTATTCATGTTATTACAAAATGATGCAGACTCTAGGGCAAAAAAAAATAATTTTTTGATCGAAATAATTTTTTTCCTCATGAGCCTGCCCGAAAATAGGGGTGCGCGGGATACACGAGGGCACGGCTTACAAGAGTAAATACGGTACAAACAATTGTATCTTTGTGCCAGTCAAACATTATTAAGCCACTTTTGGACATAACTATACCAACACACACAGAGCACTAGAAGAGAAATGAAATTTGTTTGGAACAAAAATCAAGGACTTGTATAGTAAAGTGATCCCTTGCAGAAACCTTAAGCATTATGCATCTAACAGGATAACACTAGCTGATGACAATCATGACCTGAATGGAGTAGAAACATCATATAAGGGGTCATCTATTTACGAAAAATTATTACCCTTCCTTGAGGACAACTGGGGTATCTAGACCACGATGGCCAGGGTTGGATGATGCTGATATGATTTCCAGGAACTGAAAAGGAGAATAAGCAACACAAAATTTTAATAATACATCAGTCATATTATCATAAAAACTCAATATTACCTAAAACAGCAGATGGAAAAATTGACATTTCATAGCATCAAATTTCACATTTATTGAGTGTTTTTAGACTTTTATTTTTTGACCAATGTTGGAATTTAATAACGTTTTTCACCCACTTTTTTTTACAAAAACTGGTGAAATATTGTAACTAAAATGCATTCAAGACAAGTAGAAGAATTAGAGAAATAATAATCACATATTATTTTGCCTGAGGCATGACAAATTTCAGCAATCCATCCCATTTCATAATTACTGCCCTGAGATGGTCTACAAATTAATGCTTTTTTGTGACAAATGAAGATTCAATTGCCAGAGAGTTCTAAATTAGAGGAATCATATTGAGAGTCAACAACATCAGTAAACAATGCTATGAGTGATTTGACACAATTCTCCACCGGATTCTCCTACCAGATAACCTCTTCATGTTCTCATAGTTCTTCCCCTTTGCATCCTTCATCCCTGATAAAGCAACTGATATTATCTGTTGAATTCATATGGCTTTTTTAAATTCATGGTTGTGTACAAATTGGATAATAAATTGTGACAAGCATAAAAAATACTTGGAACACTACATCATTGTAAGCGGCTTGTGGGAAAGAACTTGCCATTAATGTTGAAACAATGCCAAGTGGATGTCAGTCACCTACCCTACTTTAATGTATTCTTTCATACTAATCCTTTTCTTATTTTCAACAGATGTGTACACTAGCTAGCAAGTTTCTGATAGCATTTGATTTCTCATACTGGTATCCATTGTAGAGACTGGTTATCTTAGATGTTTTCTCATATCAGTGTGAGTTGCATCATGAGAATCCACTTTATCCACAGTAAAAAGAGTTGCTTCAGGCATGATGTGGTGGAATAACATAATTAAAGAAAATTGGCAATTTTCAACACAAAAACTTTAAACTGACCGATTTTGATATACTACATCATCATCAGGTCTGAACTTATTTAATTAATCATCCACAGTTTTTAGTTACGCCTAAACTGAAAATATTTTAATTACCTTTTACTTCACATTTCCAAGTAAGATAAAATTTACACTCCGGAGTAATTGAGGATAACATTAACAACTAGTAATGGTCGGATCAGATCCAAAGATCCGGGGATCTTTAATTTTTTTCGGTTCTGGATTCAGATCCAAAGACACAGAGTAAAATCGGATCCGGATCGTAGATTTTACATTTTCAAGGCTTAGCAATCGATGCGCACCATGAATGGAATGTAGGTGCAGTAGATATTGACAAGAAGAAGATGTGTAACTCAGGTCACGAAATTAGATGAAAAAGTTCCCGTGCAACTAGAAGTAAAATAAAGGAATATGACTTTTTTCCCCATTATCCCGGTATCATGAGGAAAAAATATGTATGTCACGTGGGTAGCCTAGATTCACCGGAATCAGGCGGACAACGAGAGCTAGTGTACTGCACGAAGTTCGATCCCTATCGCAGTTTAATTATTTCTTTCAGTAATTGCATCGAAAATGTTATCATCTTCAATTTCAAACCCTTACATCTGAATACTCACTATATTATACTTTTGTTGTGTAAATTAGATTTACAAATATACCACTCATAAATTAGGGATGGTCAGATCGAATCCAAAGATTCACAGATCTTTCATTTCATTCACTACTGAAATCATATCCGAAGACAGTATAAATTCAGATCTGAATAGGAGATTTTAAAATTTCACGGCTTAGTGATCGATAGGCCCCGCGAATGGAATGTATAGGTATGGTGTATACTTATAAGGAGAGGTTGTGTAACTCAGGTCACGAAATGAGATGAAGATTTTTTCCGTGCCACCAAAACAAAATAAATAAATACTCATGTTGACCTTTTTTCTCCATAGGCCTGGATGCGGGAGAAAAAAATGAAGCCGAATGTCACGCGGGTCACCTACATTTGCCAGATTCACATGAAACTTTGGTAGTGTAGTTGTTAAAAATAGCTAGTGTACTGCTGGTTGCAAGTTTGATCCTTAACACTGCCTAGGAATACGGGCCATGCTTTATTCCCAGGGTAATGCAAGCAGGCAGTTAAAAAAAGTAGATAATCAGAAATTTCATGTCAATTAATATGTCAACAAATTAAACAAAAATAATAACATTTGGCATCAGTTAAAGTGATTGGAAAATTATTTTATTGCAGAATTAAATCCTGGAATCATTATGTTAACTTTACAATGTAATTTTGAGTGATGTATTTGTAACTCTAATTTAAGCGATAGAAGTACAAATAAGTCAGTACCTGCACACAAGTGTTGGAAATTAAGGATGATAAAATTTTTGATTCAATGGCTGAAGGAAAAATTTTTAACAGTGATAAGACTCAAACTTCATTACCTGCAGTCCACTACCCCACTCTGCTATTGTCGGCTTACCTGAGTTCAGAGAATGCAGGATCCCTGCATGTCATTCTACTTTTTTTTGCAAACCCGGGCCAATTGAGAAAAAATACTGAGCCAATCGAGAAAAAATATTTTGCTTCTAGTAGCATGAAAAAAAGCTTATCTCATTTCAAGATCCAAGATACACAACCCATCCTTATGAGTATAAAACTCAAAAATTTCATTTTAAAGGTTATTATTAATAAGCCATTGCAAAATTAAAGTTTATCAGCTTGAAATATTCTATTAATTTTTTTTTGTCTTAAAAATGGAATCCCTGGATATTCCATAAATGGAATCTATTGGCCACATTAAAATTTTTTTTTGTTTCTAAAAAAGAATTTGAAAGCATTCAAGGATTTGATTAACAATGGCAACACTTGTTAATGTAAGCCCAAAGTGCACTGAATTAATTTGAGGATTTTCATTATGTTTATTATTTAATATTCTATATTATATTATTCTTGGCATGTGGTAGTCTAGTTTTTTTTCTATAATTACATTTAAACCTTTCTGAATAGAGGGCAATACAATATGGCATAACTAGGATCTCAAGTTTTGGAAAATAATTCCTATATTAATGAAAATGAAACTACAATGTTTCTTTTAACTGCACTGTAAAGAATAGTTGTACAGGTTTAAAAAATGTATTATTGGATGACTTGGAGGAAAGTGAACTTTATGTAAGAAGTAATAAGATATAGTTAGTTATTGCATCTTTAAATCTTGATCCAGGAAAATATTATCCACATGGATGACAGGAAGTTGATTTTTTTCTAAAATAAATTTACTTGTTTTTTTGGAAATGCCATTGTTGCTGTTTATATATAAATATTAAACATCTAGGATTAGAAAAGGAATGAAATTCGAATCCAGTACCTGAAACTAAAGGATCTGAAAGCCAGATAACGATCCAAAACCCAAGCAAGGATCCATTTCTGGATCCAAAAAAAAAGCCCAGATCCATCCATCACTAATAAAAACACATGAGAATATTATGCTACCTTGCTGGTTGGTTAGTGCAAGCAGTTATTCAACTTCAAACATTTCTTAACAAAATAATTATTTTATTCAATGAGGTTTCCACATGGTAAATTAAGTTTCCCTAAGTTTTGTTTGGATGTAATCTGTCATAGTAAAACAGTTGAATCAAGGGAGCATGAAAGATCCCTGTTATCGGCCACGAGTTCATTCTTGTATATTTAACATTTCATAATGTGTGGGTAAAAAGTCATTTTCATTCTTCATAATATTAACTTCAGTACTATTTAAATACATATACTCCCGCAAGTGTTCCTAAACTGTATAAATTGCATCTTCATAGCATTAATTTAATAGCATGAATCTTTAACTGGCAAAGAGATCACATGTAAATATTTCATCTTTCCATCACTAGTGGTGCTATGCACAGCTCCGCTACATTCAAATTCTTCCACAAAACAGAGCACATTACTGCTCTCTCTTGTCATTTTGAAGTGTATAGTTTTAAAGAATTTGGAAACAAGGTAACAAATTTTTGTATAGACTGGTACACATGGCTAAATATCTTAGAAATGATTATTTTTTTATTCCAACGCATAGTGATGCAAATAGTGGGAAAACGGAAAATGACACAATGTAAATATGGGGTTCTACATGTGTTGAAGATATAGGAAATTGGATGGGATGATAAAAATCTTGTAAATTACAGGAATATGTAAATTTTGATAATGAAAAATTACTGTAATGCATTCGATCACATATATTTAGAATAGCCTTCCGGTTGGGACCAACACCTTAGCTTTGTAATAATGAAATTTCATTATATGATACTTTGCAGAGTCAAGTTTCTACTGTACATTACATAAATTACATTGAATTTGTCACCATATAAATGAAAATTACAGATATACTTTAAAATTCCTAATTTTTGTCCATTAAAAAAAATTTTTATAAGGAGGGGAAGTTTGATTTATATTCTGTGCTAGGTAATGACATCATATAAAGGTGGCAACCCTAACCATCGACAAAATTGAAAGTCCACCAAGGCCTTGGAAACAAATATGCAGGAAAAGATATGCTCTACCTGTTCTAAGAATAACAAGAAATTATCCAAAGAACAGTGTAGTCTCCTGATCTGTCAAAAAGTCCCCATCATCTTGGAAAGAGAATATTTACTTTGTTATCACAAATATTCCTTTTTTGTGGAGAACTTGAGTAAATTTACAATTCGGTAAAAAGAATGTTCCCTAAAACAAAGCATGCTATTAATTAAATGAGGATCTTAAGTAAATATGAACACACACATACATAGTTACTGTATTAGTCAGCATATAAGAGGTACCATCATTTCAGTAGAGCAAATTTCCTTGGAAATTTTTAAGATCAACATACATAGTTATATATGTCCATACACTTGCGCTGATTAATTTTGATCAATAATTTGCCTGCATCTCCTTTGATATTGCAAAAGCAAACCAAACTATGCATGCCCACTTGTTCATTGCCACAAAAGTGCCTGCTCATATGGTGCATGGTACAAAATGAACAGTATCTATTATCTTGGAATTTGATGAAATACTTATTTTCATGGTATCTAATAGGTGATTTGACTATGATTTCCATTACCAGTGACATCCTTACTAGAGAAATAAAGAAGATAAGAACTAAGGCATACCTGTCTAACTGCATTAATATGATGCTCCGTAAGAAAGGCACGCTGAATGGCACCCATGTACTCCTCCTTGAAGCAATGCTGAGAGGAACGGGAACTTACAAGATTTCCTATGCTCTGGATTGTCTTTGAGATAAGGGTGAAGGTACGATTTGTTTGAGAGTCCTGCAAAATAAAACATTTTCATTGGAAATTTCATAAAGCATCTTCAACAATATATTTATGATGTTAAAGTTGAAATGAAAAGTCAAACACACATAAATATATCATCAAAATAATGTATCATTAAATTTCACCACAGGGAATCAGAGCAAAAATATTAAAATAATAATTAATTTCCTGAGTGAAATACCCAAGAAAATTGAAAAGTTCCTCTTTTCTTTCAACCTTTTCATGGATGAACTACATTATATATCAAAAAAGACAATGGATTATTTAAGTAATTACTATTTCTTAACCATTACTTACAATCTGTTCATTGGTCAAATCAAACAACCGTGGCCCAAGAATGGCAGGAGCGAAAAAACGTAGGAATATGAAGCCTGATATCACAGAATAACGCACTTCCATATTTTCTGTAAAATAAAGAAATTCATACATTAAATTGTGCCCTACCCTATATGTAGAGGTTCAGGAAAAGAGTTTCAGGAAAAGAGTTTCATAAAAATTCAAAATTAGTTTTAAGAATCTCAAAATTAGCAAAATATAGTTTATGCTTATTTTTGCTTTTACCCCCAAAAATTAGATTGCAAAAAACAAAAAGTTACAATCTTCTTACTGTACCTTCCAAGGGCAAAAACAGTTCATAAGATATGAGCATCACACTTTGTCATTGCACTTAAATATAAGTAGCTATAGGTATATTCCATATTAGGGATGTGCGAGTACTCGAAAATTTGAGTCGAGTAGTTGGTACTCGACTTCAGTACTTCGATTATTTTTACGAAAGTTGAGTCGAGTCGAGTAGCTTTTGTCGACGGAGCCGCCAAGGCCAATAGGTTCAGAAAACTGCTGACAGGAAGCGCTATCATCAAAATCGAGTAAATCTCTGGTTACACGATAGATTAACACGTACGAACATGTACTTAAGTACGTTCATTTACATTTGCGTGAATGGTTTCATGTACGTTTACGTGAATGGATTCATGTACGTTTGCGTGAACAAATGGATGAATCGGTGGTTACACAGTGCATGAAACTGCATATGTATTGGTTGACCTCCGAATTCCCCCCCCTTTTTGGCCGAAATCTTCACGGGAAAAAGTCTGGGGGGGAATATATTCGAGCTCAAAGCAACTAATATCTGTTGTAAAATTCCATCCCCTGAGTTTGAAGGTTTATATCACAAAAATGGGCACTTCAATTTTAAAATAAAGTATATCAAACTAAATCTTGTTTATTTATACGTTTAATAATGTCAAAAATATATTTTTAGTTGGTTATATTAATTAATTTTTCGACCGAGACAGATAAAAATGCAGGATATTTTTCAAGTTCCGGGAAGCAAGTTTAACTTTGACGCCCACTTGAAGATACACACGAAAAGCCACTTCTCCTTTCTTTGCATAAGATATGGAACATATATTTATCTTACAATTAGACTAAACAAAGTTTAAAATAGATTAAGACTCAGTTACCAATTACGTTACGAATAATATTTAAAAATGTGCTATCTCAGCTTGCGGAAGTCGGAAATTTAGTCCGTTTTGATGGTATTCTTTGTGTTTGAAAACTAAGCACGTATAAAATGACTTAACAAATTGGGTGAATTAGATATTTTTCCAACGTTTTTTTCAGAAAGCGAGCTCCACTCAACAGGACTTTTGGCCAGGAGAGATAAGCTCATGGTCCCTTAATACAGTCCTTTAATACAATAATCCCTTAACAGTTAAAACAAAAAAATAGCCACTCTATAGGATAAATATAGGCATAAGCTATGATTTCCACATTACTCAAGGTATAATTGATATGAGGAGTTACATGCGGAAAATGATGGGGAGAGACTGGCATATGTGGGAGATGAATGCACTACTATTCACACATTTCACTTTTGATGCACCAAAATCAGCAACACTGATTTGTTAGGTGTCTATGCCGGCAAAAATAGTTTTCCTGAGGCAGTTATTCACCGAAGTTCCTAAAAATGAATTCCATTTGTTCCTGCGGACAGCCCGAAGTTCGTATACGTTCACATGAAATTTCTGGTAATCTGCCTGCTTGCCTTACCCTACGAATACATGTACAATATTCCTTGACAATGTTAAGGATCGAACTCGCGACCAGCAGTACACTATCTCTCATTTTTAACAACTATGCTATCATCAGTTCATGCAAGTCTGGCAAATGTAGGCGACCCACATGACATTATGCTTTTCTTTTCTGTGCATGTGTCATTATGCTTTATTTTTTTCTGTGCATGGAGAAAAAACCCAAGACATATTTCTTTATTTTGTTCTAGCGGCACAGAAAAAATTTTAATCTCATTTTGTGACTCAAGTAACAAATCCCCTCCTTGTCAGTATCCACCGTACCCATATTCCATTCATGGGGCGAATCGATCACTAATCCACGTATTTTAAAAATCTCTGATCCGGATCCATATTTATACTGTATTCAGATCTGAATTCAGTAGCAAATGAAATGAAAGATCTGTGGATCTTTGGATCTGACCTGGCCATCCCTAATTTTTGATCGATACATTCGTAAATCTAATTTAAACAATAAAAGTATAAAAGAGTGAGTATTCAGATGTAAGGGTTTGAAAATGAAGATGATAAAGTTTTCGATCCAATGACTCAAAGAAAAAAAGTTAAACTGCAATAGGGATCGAACTACAGTATGCCCTCTATGCCTGCCTGATCCCGGCGAATGTAGGCTACCCACGTGGCACTCTATATATTTTTTTTCTCGTGATACCAGGGATAATGGGGGAAAAGTCATATTTCTTTATTTTGGTTCCAGTTGCACAGAAAAATTTTCATCTAATTTGGTGACCTGAGTTACACAACCTTTCCTTATCAATATCTACCACACCTACATTCCATTCATGGGGTGCTTTCATCGCTATGCTGCGAAAATTTAAAATCCGCAATCCAGATCCGATTTTACTCCTGGATTGTATGGTGTATTTGGATCCGATTCCGGATCAGAGTGAAATGAAAGTTCCAAAGATCTTTGGATCCAATCCGACCATCCCTAGTAGGTTATAAAGGTATGAAACTTGGTTGTGCCATCACCTTTTCTTTCAAATAAACAGTGACAATGATTGTTTGTATCCTCTCGTTAACTCAATGGAACATTTGACTCAATTTGAAATTCACTGCGTTGAAAATATATGAACATAACAGCAGACCTATGAAAACATGGCATTGGTAACGTACGCTATTCATTAAATTTAGTTGCCAAGTCGATTTCATGTGTAGCAGTTCCATTTCAATCACTCTGAAACAATTCACATGTGTTACATCTGCATACATATGGATCCAGTGATGTATTTTCTCTGTATTACAAATGTGTTACTGATGTAATACAGATTCTGTGTTATAGAGGTATATTATAAATGACTGAGGATTTTTCCTTAGTAAAGTCAGAATTTTGTTTATGTCAACATAAGTCATAGAATTTATTTCGAATTTTACCAATTAATGTTAATTTTTACTTTGCTGTTTGCTCTGGCTTTTAGTGACCTGGTAAATTAATACAGAGACATCCTATAGCAGTACAAACATTTTAACTTCCTTCAATTCATAGGCATTTTACATGTATTGCAAGATAATAAGCAACAAGATTTAATGCTATTATTTACCTGGAAAATAAGTGCTGGCTAACTCCTTGAGATCATGGAAGGTTTGGCACAACAGAGTCGGGCAATGACATGCTGAGTGAATTATAGCCTGGAATGCTTTCTCCACATACTCCTATAAAGCAACAAATTACATTAACACTGCATTAACAGTAAAAGTTAACATTTTGAGCTGACCAAATAACATTATCCTATTTGTTAACAGAATGAAATTCACCAGTAGCTAAGGTCACATACAGTAAAACCCCTCTTTTACACTTTTGAGGGGGATAAGGGAAAAAAGTGTAAATCGCGGGAAAGTGTAAATCGAGGGTAGGCACAATTTAATGAAAATAATCCCTTAAAGTATTGATAAATGTTCTATTTTTCAAGTGAATCATGTCTTAAATGAATAGTAGCTATAAAACATGTAATTATGACCACAAAAAAATTCTTTATTAATACCAAACTCTCAGTGAGGTAGATTGTACAATATGTCAGTCTTCAGAAAGAGATCATTTTACATAGGTGGTAGCTGATAAATAAATAAAACAGAAGTACATATTCCATAAACTCCATAAAATAAAAAAATATTCTCAAAATAAAAATATTTAAATCTTTGGATAAACTAAACAAAAATATGACTTATTAATCCATATAAACTTTTAGTTTTAAAAAAATATGTACCAACCTTTATTCTCAAAAAGTCTTCTCAAAATTTAAGCCAAAGAACTATCTCAGAATTTAAATAAAACATTCTTGGCTGAATTCAGCTATAACAAAAAATACACCATACATAAATGTTCATTTAACTAGCCTCCTCCTGGAAATATTCCATTATCTTTGATTGCCTCATTTTATTTGTATTAATTGATTCTACTCTCTTTTCTATTCTGTCCCATAGCTCTAATTCGTTCTCACTTCCTGCAACACTTGATAAATAGTCGTAGTACATTAACAGCAGAAATAGCATTGCTTGCACTTTCTTTTGGTGTACCCGTATCATCATCATCCTCCTCGCTTGCTACCTCTTAACTGATATGCTGGTCAATAGCTTCATCAATTGTAAGAGAGTTACTTGTTGATAATTGCTCATCCACTCCAACAAAATCCGAAAAACTTATTTCAGCTCCAAATAATGGCAACTGATCATTGTCTCCCATGTAGCTCTATTATCTCCTCCCCCTTCTTCCAGTGGTTCTTCACTATCCTGTTCTTCGTCCTGTTCTAAGTTGCAGTCTTGAGAAAAACTAAATCCTGCTTTTTTAAAACAATTTGAAATTTTTCCGTCATCAACTTCTTTCCATGATCGTGTTATGTAGTGTGGTGCATCGAAAACTGTGACTTTGAAGCCCTTAGGGTCCCTCCTACTGTCTATAAGATTCATAGCTTCTCTCACCAGAATCCTGCGGTAGTTCGCTTTGAATACATGGATTGTCCCTAAATCTAATGGCTGTAACTGGCTGGTACAATTGGGTGGGAAGAATACCAGTTTTATATTCCTCAAATTAATATTGTTTGGGTGGGCTGGGCATTGATCTAAAAATACTACAATTTTTCGGTTTTGTCCACCCATCTTTGCATCTAGAGCTTGCATTTGTTCCTGAAAGACATGTGACGTCATCCAAGCTTTGATATTAGCGGCATAGGCTGTGGGAAATGTCTTGATGTTTTTAAAACATCTGGGATTTTTGGACTTTCCAATGACGAATGGCCTTAACTTCTCACTAGCATTAGCACCTAACAATACTGTCAGACGAGCTTTACTTTGCTTTCCCCCATGGCAAGATTCACCTTTAAAGTGTTATGAGGAAGTACATTGAAAAAAGGCCTGTCTCATCTAAATTGAAAATGTCTTTTAGTGCATACCCTTCAATATGCTGTCTTAAAGAATGTTCCTTCTACTGTGTAACTGTCTGGGGATCAACACTGTTTGACTCACCACAAATTGATTTATACACAACATTGTATCTAGTTTTAAATTGGCTTAACCATCCATTTGAAGCCTTGAAGTCTTCAATTCCTAACCTCATTGCCACATGTTGTGTCTTTTCCTTACGAATAACTCCACTGATGGGTATGTTAGATGCTCTGGCGCACTGAAACCATTCCTTCAAAATTTCTTTCAGTTCATCACATTTTGAATACTTGACGTATTTTCGCCTCCTTGCACTGGGTCCGCATTCCACTGCACTGGTTTTGCGTGTTTTAACAACAGTGTTCAATAGGAATCCCAAGTTCTCTGGCAAGGGAAACAAGTGAACCTACATGCGAGTCAACTCTTCCAGAAATTTTTATCCTGTCTTCTATTGACAACGTTTTCCTCTCTCGTTTGTGGGCCATTTTTTGTTTTGTTCACGTTACTTGACGCTGCCACGGAAAAAGCAGGAAAAGTGATTACTACGATTAGAATGACTTTAAAATTAATGACAGAACTTCGTAATGCACGAGAAGAATAAAACTAAGTGCGTGGATCATCATGAAAACAACCACGAATATAAACATATAGTGTCCATATTCGTGGACACGACGCTTACAAGTAAGACGTAGAATTATTCGCAGGCATGACTGTTAAAGAGAAGTGCATTTCATCGTTTTATTTCACATAATTACAGCCAACTTCTTCCCGGAATACAGTTTTACGATGGAAGATACATATCCTTCATGATTTTACCGCATAATTGCCACTCGTAACGTAATATAAGGCATTTGGGGAACTAGCACAATTGTTATAATTTTACCTGATTTGCCTCTTGAAGAATTAAAACGAGTTTATTACGAAAATATGAGATGAACCCAGAAATAGAAGGAATAAGAAAATTTATTGTAATTCAAAGGTCTTTCGCTTGCAAATGTCCCGAAACTTTTTCCGCCGATTTCCATTTCGTTCCTCATATGGTTGTGCTACGCTATCCGCCATGTTCCTTTTGGCGGCCTAGCGTAAATAGCGGACCATTTGAAATTTCGTAAGTGTAAATACGGGGAAGACATAACACTGTGAAGATATATAAATCATCGGGACTTGATGAAAAAGTCGTAAATTGCGGGAAAACGTAAATTGCGGGGGTGTAAAAGCGAGGTTTTACTGTATTTATGCACCACAAAAAAGGAGCTAAACACTAGTGTATCAATGAAACCTGAAGATAAGTTTATTCTGGGATTTGTGGTAGTCCATATTGCTGGGAAAATTGCAATGTTGGCACTGTATAATTGTACTTGGAGTACAATCCTTGGTGTTCCCATAAAGGTTGGCTATATTCATGACCCAATTGGATCTTGTCACCATTTTAAATTCAATGAATGTATATTACATTTACTGATTTATTGTAACTGTATTACGTTAATTCTCAGCTTCTATACTGCTCCTTCTATGCAAGGGATTAAGTCAAAGGTAGCAGCATTCTCAGTGACCAACCTTCGTGTATTACTGGTTCTATTTAGGGCAATGTTCCAGCTTTTACTGTTGCACGTAGCCTCATGGATTGCATCCCAGAGAAAGAAATTTTCTTGAAGCCTTTCAAGGTGTTGTTTATTGTTCTCTAAGGAGGAACAGTCAGAAATTATGAAGACTAAGTTGAATAGTAGAGATGGGACATTTGAATCTTCGAATCCTCGAATCTTTGTGCTATTTTCATCATTCGAATCTTTCGAATCCTAAAATATAAATAAACACAGAAATCTTTATGTCATAACTTAGAACAGAATAGTTTCGACCGATAAATACATTCATTACAAATACACTAAAACCTCGCTTTTACATCCCCGCAATTTACATTTTCCCACCATTAACGACTTTTCCTTCAAGTCCTAATAATTTTATTATATCCGCAATGTAACATCTTCCCTTTATCTACGCTAGCAAATTTTTGAATGGTTCGCCATTTGCATTTTACAAGACGATTTTGCCATGATTGTCATCCTGGTTGTATAACTGGTGGATGGACTCAACGCTTTGCAAAAGACAAAGTAAAAACTAATGCAGAAAGTTACCACTATGAAAGAGAAATAAAATTTTCTCAGATGTACTAGCAGTTATCGTCACCTCGGTCATCAGTGGAATTGTAATGCCGCGAGAAATTACAATACACATACGTAATTTTTGTCGCGATTGTTGTCCAGGTTGCATAACTCGCGGATCAGCTGATGCTATCGCACAGGTGATGAAATTTTTTATCTATATAAGATGTGTATGTTTTTCAGCATTTGTGGCCAAATCTTACTTTTTTGGTTAATTATTAATACAGATTTTAAAAAATCCTCCTGCCAAACTTCATCCTCATACATCCTGCGAACAAACTAGTAAAATCATCTTGTTCTTCCCTACCTCGATTCTTAAGTATCTTTGATAGGATATCATTATAATCTCCCACACTTTCTTTTCTCATAATTTCTTTACCCTAACTTACTAGCATGGCTGGACTCCTGGTCCCAGTTCATCCTTATATATGTCCTTCTCCTCTTCTATTCCCAAGTTCCCTTGCTTATTGTTAGTGCCATGCAGTTCTTGTCACATATTCATTACCCCTATGCTGAATCTCTTGTAAGTTCTATCAGCAGTTCTCCTGACTTAACACTAATGCACAGTATCGTTTTCCACTTCTTGATGCTGAATAACCTTCTAACCTCTGAGTACAGGGTGACTATTTCTCTCTCTCTAGAACCTCTCAACCTATTTACATTGATCTTTTTGCCACTTTTCTCTCACTCTCTTCATACCCCACCTAAGTCTGTTGCTTGTTTCCTTAAATTTTATTTAGCCTTGCTGTGTTTAAATCTTTCTATTTCCATCATTCCTCAATTTCCTCCATAATTTGTGCCAACACCCAATGTGTCTTGACCACTCTTGTGTCTACTGCCCCATACTGCTTGCTTTTCGGCATCTTTCCTCTTACACATGTAAACTAATTCCTGATATTCTCTCGATTTACAACTACAATTTTTTTACACTGTTCCTAATCTTGGCCCAACCATATGTAATCTAGTTATGTAATATATTTTCCTGTGTCCTCCTGCATACAATGTAATACAATATTTAACACACGAGGAGTTGTCTCCTGCAAGCAGCTCGCCTATCGTTGTGAATGAGTCATGAAGACTCGACAAAATTGGAAAAAAGTATTGTTTTTAAGCATGCAATTCAGTATCAGTTTAAGAACTTTTTGGAAACATATCAGAACTTTCACATGCTTTAATTTCATGCAAAAAATTTTGTGTATCATGTTTATTACCTATCTATGTTAGCTCTTCAAATCTTATCTGTATTATTGTAAGAAAGAGTTGTATTTTTGAAAACTATTCTTAAATTTATTTTTCATTGAATGCAGCTGTTAAAAGTCTTTTCTGTTATTATCAACTTTATACGTAGGATTCAAGAGATTCGAGGTATTCGAGAGATTCAAAAACCTCTTAGGATTCGGATTCGAGGAAATTTAGGATTCGTCCCACCTCTATTGAATAGTATATAGCCTAATGTATAGTATCCTGATAGCCCCCAACAGAAGGCATCTATCATCAGGACACACTTAAGTAAATACAGCAAAACCCAGCATGGCATGGGTGGAGGCCCAAAAGTCATGGATAGACAAATTCATGGCATTAAATGAATGGCCTCACCAATTTGAAAAGCATTGGAACCCAACCGCACTTAAAATCTCTAGGAGGGAGGCTGCCATTAACCCGGATATGGTGGAGAGCTGGAGGGAGAGGCATTTCATTGGCTAGGGCTACAGCCCAAAAGATATTTTCAATGAGAGTGAGTCTGGCTTCTCACCAACTTGCAGCCTAATTGCCCTCAATGTGAAAGAAGAGTCATGAAGGGAGGATGAGCCAGGAGCATTTCACTATCCTTTTCAAGGCAAATAGGGATAATTCTGAGAAGTTTTCACAGTATTAATTAACAATTATGAGAATCCCAGCTGCTTTAAAAATGTGAAGCAATTATTACAGCAGTCAATATGTCTGGATGACTGCCACTTCATTCCAGAGATGGTTAGATAGAGTGGACTAGCTTTCTTGAGAGGACAGGGCGTGGGGGGGGGGGGGGCCTGATAGGAAAATTGTATTGTCCCTAGACAAGTGCAGGGCACATAGTGTTGACGGGCTAAATTAAACAAATGTACAAGTGATTTTTTCCCCCCAAACTGTACCAGTAGGCTGTAACCTACTGACCAAGGGGTAATTTCCAGTGGTAAGATGTCATATAGCAAAATGCTGGTGGAGGCTCATTAGTACATAGACTGTGAGATATGGAGTGACTGCAGAATATAATCGGACCCAAAAGACTACAAGCTTCTAGGTTTGAAACTCGAGAAACCCACTGCAGAAGCATGATGACCCATTCATGCATTAATGTCACTTTCTCAACAATAATGACATTGATCTCATTTAGCCATCTTGCCCTTGTGTGTACTTTTCCTCTTAAGATGCACCTTTTGCTCCCATGTTCTTAATATGCAGACCCCATTATCAAACTTCATGATGCCCACAAATAGGTTGGATTAAGTGCTGCAGACTAACACACAGGTTAAGTTTTTAAAAGGTTTGAAATACAGTAGAACCTCTTTTTTACGAAACTCTAATTTACAAAGTGACACCACTTTACAAACCATTCTGCTGGTCCCGATCTTTGTATATAGGAAAACCATTTAAAATTACCTCCATTTCATGAAACCTCCATTTTACTGAGTTACGAAGTGAGAGGCCAGTCCCTAGGAGTGACTGACCACTGTTTTACGAAGTATTTGAAATGATTTTGTAGCATAGAACTCAGTACAATGGAATAAAGATCGCTGTATACTGCGCACAGGTGTAGCTGAAGCCAGATTGGTCATGTTGAGAGGGCCCTCGGCCCAAGTATTTTATAGGCGAAAATGTGGAAAAATCAAATGTGAGCATAGTGCTTATTGACGTGCTTTAAATGTAGCAAAAATCCCAGAGACTGATCATCCAAATCGCAATTCAATCTTGATTATATGAACCAAGGAAAAAATGTTCAAAGACGCATGGCATGAAGTCTACTTCTTGTAAACAATGCCCTAGTTCATAAAATAAGCGGACTACCGCGTGGTAATTTCTATTCCTTTTCTATCATTTTGTGTATTGTGAATACCTAACTCGTCGTCACAAAGGATCCACATTTTCTCTGGAATTATTTAAAATTAGCTTTAAGATAGCCGACACAACCCTAACTCAGAACTTTGTTCAGCCTTTCACTTGAAAGTAGCATTCCCGTAGGAAGTTTTTCGCTGCAGTTGTCGTGGAACTTAATTTCATTAAAGAATACTAATTTTGTAATAATAAATTACTTATGCTCAAATCTTGATGCTTTTTGAATATTTAATTTTTCATTATAAGTGTTTTACGTCGTTAGGTAAGAATTTGCAATCACGACTTCTAGCTTTCAGTACCCACGAGAATTTCAAATTACCTCGAGTAAAGTTCTAAAATTGACTTTCATTAGCTGTAAAATTTATTGAAGGTATTTCAAACAATACGCTTTCTTCAAAAAAGGCATTTACTGGTCTTTTCACTGAAATATACTGGGTCGTTGGAACTTTAGTTTAGAAATTTCCTAGTTAGAATGCATCCCCAGCTCTCCCATGTTAACATGGCCTCTTTAAACACAAATCGACGAGCACTAAATATACCCCTTTCGCTAAGTAATGCATAACTGCATATGCTTAAAATACTTCGCGGTGTGGCATTTTTTTTTTGGTACCCCCTTCCCCCCCTCCCCACCTCGTTGGACATAACCCCTCGGCGGACTAATTACCCTCCGGACTAAGCCGCAGGACTTGCTCGACAGGCGTAGCTAACGACAGGCGGAGCCAACGATGCCAACGACGCCTACGATTCCAAAATGCATCGATTTCGTCTGCTTCGTTTCGTCCGCTCGTTTCAGCAGCTCCTTTCAGCCGCTCCTTTCCCTCACCAGAACCTCTACCACTTATATAGCCCCCAAAGCGCGGAAGAAGACCAGAAGTTAGGCCATCGTACGAGCCGTTATTTGGTGTTCCCCCGCCGTAGTGAAAAAAGAGTTCCGGATGACCCAATCCTAAGCTTCCACCTCGCCCTCTTCACGTCATGCCACCTTTTCCTCCCCTCAATTTGCACCAATGGAATTCCACGTTAAACCCCATTGCACTTTGACCTTCCAGAATATACCCCCTCCTTACCCCAGAGAATACCTCCCCTCTCTCGCTCTCTGTTCGAGTCGAGACGGCAAAGAGACGACTTCGAGGCTAGGTCAGCGGAGACATGGTGATTGTCGAGTCTCCTTAGCGCCATGGACTTTTGGTGCAAGTTATTAGCTTTTCCCTGAATTGTGAAGAGTATGTCAATTTTGTTGGTTTGTACTTTGTCTTTTGTTGTTTAAATACAGTGTTTGATTAGTTAGATTCTCATACTTTTGTGGTTTTTTGTATTTTGACGTCATCTTGCTCACCCATCTTGGAAAGAATCTTGTCCCCTGGACAAACGTTTCTCGTGAACGGCTGTTCTTCTTTCGAGAAACGCTGCAGCGGAATAAATTAATTCACTTATTCCCCTTATTATGAGATATACCAACTTGAAGCTACAAGAACTTAATTCAGTTGCAGCAGCCAAGTTCATACCATTATAAATTTGTAGAATAATATTTACGCTTTTTTTGAAATTCATGGCTGTGAGTTTCATTCACTTTGACTAGAGTCAGTCTCCTAGGCTTAGGAATAGCACCTATGCTATACAGCGAATCAATACAATTGAGGTCCAATTTTTAAATCCTTTCAATTTGATGCAGATACACTGCAGACACAGAATTTCACGTAACATCTGTTGTTTTTTTCCCTGAATGAGCAGATGACTATTATTTGTTATAGAAATTAGTTTAATTTCAACCATGACATAACTATTTGACTAGTTTATTACAGCATAGTGTTTAATTACATTGAAAGTATACTCGCATTACTGTCAGCAGAGTTTTAGTAGACATACATTTGTCGAAGATCAAGCCTCTTATGTGCATGATATGCCTCAATGGACATTGCTTCATTCTGTGCGAGGTGTTGCCAGAGCATGGGACAGTGTCATCGCGAAAAATATTTCCAACTGAGATCAGCTGGTTTTGGTGACATCAGTTCCGGAGACAGACCTGAGTAGGTGGAAGATAACCTCCAAATTACAAACCCTCTGATTTACAAAGCTAAAATTTTTGGGTCCCTTCAACTTCATATAATAGAGATTCTACTGTATCACAGGCACATAGCTCACATTAGAAGAAAAAATATTCTTTTCTCATAAAGTTAGGACTGTTTATGTACAGGCAAATGACAGTTACATACGAATAGCAGATTTATATTGAGGGACAGGGGTAATATGAGGAGAGTTGTCCCTCGAGGATATTTGATTGCTTTCAGGCAATTATTTTCCAGTTTGCACAGATGAGATGACTCAACAATTAGCAACAAAAAGTCAAACATAGATTGCAGTGCAAATAAAGAAATTAAAATTTCAAATGAAAAAATACCATTTATTTCACAGCTAAGCCCAAGATATAATGACTTCTTTCTTTACAAAAATTATAAGAATATTTGCTCTTAATCTTAGTTTCGCAAATACTGTGCATCAGGAAGGCTCAAGCAGTTTTCCAATGTTTAAAACAGAGAGTTGAGAGACAACACCATGGAAAATGTCATTAGTGATCATGAAAACATGAATCATGGGCAGATGTCAATGTATATATATACATAAGTATAACTTGCCTTGAGATTTGTAACACCAGCTTCTATCAGATTACTATCTCGAACTCGAGTGGGATCTATCTCACATGGCTTCCGTTCTCTAATGACACACTCCACAACAGGCTTGAGCGTTGTGTGCAAATAGTGGAGGCCAGCAAGTTTCATGAACTCATCCATAAGTTTAGACACCAATGAGTTGCCTCGAAATATAGTATTCACATCACTGTAGAGATAAAAAATGCAAAATTAGCACAATAATTCATAATATGGTTAAAATGACATCAAAGTAAGTTAAAGTAAGATGGATGGCAGACATAAATGAAAAAAAGAGGATCAAGGGCTGTAACTTGGGAGCAATAAAATACTTTTTGCTGCATACAACCATACCATCTTTTGAATGACAAAGTATGTGGCTCATGTACTATACCCAAATTTGTACCAACCTAACTGCTATTTTATTGTGCTTTACTTTCTGATGGATCTTATATTTGTACCAGTATAATACCACAACATCTCCTGGACCAATATAAAACCATTATTATTATTATTAAGGTCAAGACCGCTTATATCAAGCCTATTTTTAACATAGTTATAACAGTTATAACGAAGTGAAGGCTAGTACTGGTCAAAAATGGCCATTTTATCATGTTAAAATCCCACTGTTAACAAACATTTATTTATCGGTGGTCCATTTTAAACATTTTTTTGCGCAACAGATAATCCATTTCTTTCCATAGTACCCCCCAGCTGTTGTTAACTTATTTTTAGTATTATCTGCAAGATAAACTCAAACGAAGGCATACATATGATAATTTTCGTCCATAAATACAACCACCAACCCCTTGCTCAGGCTCCCATGAACGCACACCATGGAAGCTTTCTCTGCTCTGTGATTACTATCAAGTCAGGGTTGTCCAATGACAGGTATAAGGATTGAGTGTAAGGTAAGGGGTCAAGGTTGGTAAGGACAACACCCATGGCTAGAGATTGACAAAGAAGTCTTGTGAAGAAAGAAGACAGGAAGAAAGAGAAGGGTAATTCTGGTGATTCATAGCCATATGACAATATTCTAATATGAGGCGAGGGTGTTGGGTACAATAAGGGGACAGCAATTGGCTGTGACAACAGCTGGCATCAGGGTTTTCTACCCCTCTGACTTTCCGTTTTGCCCTGCCATCGGACAACTTTCTGCCTTTATCTCTTCCAGTGGCACTGCCTTCAGTCTTTGGTCGTCAGCCGTCGCGTCATGCAAGACTGCGTAAGCTCGTGCCTGAACTTCCATCTGTTTCCCCTCACCCTTAGTTGATGACTCAGTGACCTTGATGCAATGGTTGGCATGATGGGTGACCCTTAGCTGATATGACTTTGCTGCCGAGTACACAGTCTAATTTGCTCATCCCAGGTAATTTCATTGGGTTGACAGATTCAAGTTAAAGTTGGAGATGTATGCACAATCAGACGCGATCACACGGGAAATAAAAATAAAATGAATATTTTCGGGCATGTTTCTAGTAATATCACATGAGGCATATTTTCCAGGTCACCATAATTTTCGCCGTAGATCTTTAAATTTACCGGCCTGCTCTCAGCCCATTTCCCCCAAGACTTTGCTACGATGATGAACTGCTGCATCATCATCCTTCCCCGCTTGAAGTCCCTTATCAGTTATGAACACGAAAAAAGTATCACATTGCACTCATTGCTTTCCCACACCCTAACTTCCTATGTGGGTTCCAATAGAGACTTGGGAGAGGGTAGAGAATGGTAGGGGTCGAGCATCACGTTAAGGTTGATGAGAAACTCAGAATCCCTTAGCGCTACAGCCATCCAACCAGAGCCAATATGGAGGCTCATAAGGAAGAGGGGAAGGCATTATTTATGGTGAGAATGGCCTGAAATAAAAACCAGGGATGGAATGCCCGAGATGCAAATGTACTCGAGGGATGTTTGATTGGGGGCTAAACAGCTGCTGGCATGCAATATGCACCGTGTGCATAAGCAAATGTTCGAAATAGCTTGGCAACACTTAAAAGTAACTTAAGCTCAAGAAAGTGATACCAAATACACATTGATTTTGAAATAGGCAGAACTAACCATCGAAGTGCACTGTCCCGGTGAGTTGTTTCAAAATAAACGATACGGCAATGATAAATGGCATCATGGGAGGAAACTAGACTTACGTATTTAGAGTTACATATTAAGTGTATTTAGAATTATCTGTACCATCAAGTACGCAAGCCACAACATTACAGCAGTGACCTCCAAAATAGAGCTCAGAAAAACTGGCCCACATATAACGAATTTCGGTTATTATGAAGTAAATATTCGGCCCCCTCAACTTCGTTACAAACGGGCTTGACTGTATTACAATCATAAGTTTTGCAAGAAATTCAACTGTCAAGAAACAATTAAACATGGGAAAATAATTATTAAACCATGAATCTCAATAGAATGGGGATCACAGTAAATACAGACTTAATTTGTACATTCATTTCAAATTTCAAATCCAAAAGATTAAATTCACCTCAGAAATTTGAATACAGCTGCCTTCTAGAGAGAATATAAGGAGTCATTATCATCTCTTTTATGCCATTAATGCTAATAAGGTAAACCATTAATGCGGGCAAATTTTGTCATGATTGAGTCCTTTGAGGAAAAAATGCCAAAGGGAATATATTTGAAGAAATCATCACTTTATTTTATCACATAAGACAAAATGTCATCCTCAAATGACAATTATAGGCAGATATTTTTTGCAATTCCCCTTTTTACACATGTTTCCTAACTTTTTTACAGCTCTGTACAGTTACAGTTCCTACTATCTCACTTCCATGTGATGGAATACATACTTTAATTTTCCTTCTACATTTTCTTTAAAGTGATCTGATACACTGACTATGAATATCTACATCATCCATGCTCATAGAGCATGAAATGATGATACTCACAAAGGGGAAACCATTGGCCAGGTTGCTCTGGGTCATGGTAGAAGAAGTCCCCTATTGAGGTTTTTTTCATTTGATAATTTTTTTTACAAAGAATTTGGCTGGATTGAGTCCTTTTACACATATTCATCTAATGAAAAATCTTTGTGGATAAGAACCCATTTACAAAATGTTTTTTGTAAGGTTATTCAGAAATGGCAGAACAAAACAATAGGATTCTTAATTCATTACATTTTTTTTCTCCCCAAGTGCCTTACTTTCACAATGAATGGAATTCAAAGAATAGTGATAAAAGTAAAAGTCAAACAAAACTACTCACGTCACTTTGGAAATTTCCCACTGTGCCAGAGTGCGAATAAGAGGAACAATGAGCTTGTGGTGGGTAAAGACTCTGACAAGAGGTTGCGCTGCATCCAACTTACTTCCCGCAACTTCTCCCAGAATATAGGCCGCACTTGAAGTTATGGGCTGGAAGTAAACATGTGAAAAGATTAGTTGTGCACTCTATTACATGTATCCTTTGGGCCAGTGGTAAAGCTATATTTTCATGCTTCCATCTTTTCGTTGCTGTCAAAGGTTTCGACAAGTTTTCACTCTGTCCAATAAGTTTTGAACAAAAAATATGGAGTGAGAAGTATCAAATTTCCTGGCCTTGGGATGCAGTAACCCATAATTTACAATTTAATTTTTCAAGTTAGAATTCTAATGAAAAAAATCAATACGTAATTGACATCTGTTGAAGCTAAGAATTCATAGGAAGTAAATGGGATGTTTAAGTACCCACAACAGCTACAATTTAAGTTATCCATCATAAAACTGTAAAAACAAATGAATGACCAGAAGTACACAACTCAATTGGGAAAAGTCGAGCATAAAAAAAATGAATTCCACTGCAAACACCACTTACATAGAATTTAAAACTTATATAATTGAAAAATAAGAGAGTAATTTATGCATTTGAAAGGCACAAAAAGAGGATGTATATCTGTAAGCTTCATTAAAAGATACCTCTTCAGTTGGGCTACGGAGAATGAGTTTACGTAGATCATCATATGCATGGCTGGCAAGAACATGATCCACAATGTACTCTATCCGGAGACGTAAATTGCCCAAATCTGTTTTCCTTGGTCTTGTGTGATGTCTTGGCCGAAGGAAGTACCTTGATGAATAAAGAACAGAATATTTGTCAATGTAAACAAAGCATGAAGCATTCTAAATGCATGGTCACTGTTGTAATGATTAACGATTCAGTCCATTCAAAATGTTCAATCAACAAAACTACAAAATTGACACATGAAATTTTTTATCCTTTAATTTTTGCTTTAAGGAGTTAGATGTCACACCAAAGAAAAAAACCAATGAAAATATATGAAAAAAAAGGCGATGCAGTATTACTAAATTTGTAAAAAGGAAAATTAAACATCTGCTCCAAGGCTCTCTGATCCTTTGATATATTTCTGGTCAGTTCAATCTTTTATGTTTTATAGCCATACTGCAGAATGATTTCAGACGCGTAAGCATGATTAATGATCGAATTATGCTGAAAAATGTGAAATCCAACATAAACTAATTTGTGATCCAAAAATGACGGAGTTTTCCATTTGTAGTTCTAATCATCGCCCTAGCAATGAAGTTGAGTTTGGAAGTGACGCAATGATGGACACAGAGTCGGCTGTCAAGCGCAAAGCATGCCATTATAACTGTGCTGCCAAATTTTTAGTGTGAAAGAGAAGCCAATGCAAATAAGACCATTGAAATATGTACTTTGTTTCATTCTCTTCAAAGGATGCATGTGGAAAATACTACTTCAGGATTGTGATTTGCAAACCGAATGCAGTCGATATGCGAAAATGTTTGCTTTGGGGAACAATGGATACCCACACATGGATATCCACTCAACGCCCTTAGGACGATGGCAGTGTTAGCTGTCGAAACGTCGGCCTTAGCCGTTTCCCTGACCCGGTGGAGAACCTGTGAAGACTTCACCAGAATGGATACCGATATGAGCAAATAACATTATCAATAGAACATCATTCTGGACCAAAAATGGTTATTGGTATGAGCAGGAAAACGATGGATGAGATTCCACTCTACAACAAGTAGGTTCCCAGCATGCAAGCCCATGGATGGGCTTGAAGAGCTAATGGAGAATTGGAAATTATAAAAGGGATAAATGACATCCAAGGAAGATAGTTATTCAGCTGATAAAGCACTTATTAATGTCAATATGAAACACGTGAATGGTCTTTTTCTCACTGGAAGAAGAACAGACTTTTTTAATCTGTAAAACCATTTTGAACTTTAACTTGTTCTATTATCTCTGCTACCAAGACTGCAAATTTTATTGAAAGAGAATTTAATTCTGAGTCAACATTACAGTTGAGCACCCTTAATCCAGGAACACCCATAATTCGGCAATTTTGCTATCACCAACTACCCGGTACTTGGAGGAAAATGCTGAAAAATTTTTACCGAAACATTGCTTCATAACCTGCTGAGATATTATCTCATTCTTAATGTTAATTTTACAATTTCAAGAATCAGAAAAATTTAAACATATTAATTTCTGGTACTTCGTGTATACTGGAATTATTCTACAACTTGAACTAAACATACAAAATTGAAGACATCGCCAAGATGGACTAGAACTAATTTACATATCGTCCACTTTCAATGGCGCACACATTTTTGATTGACCACTGGACATAATTTGGTAAAATTATTTGTTATCTGCTTATGTTCCTCCCTAATCATGTCTAATCTATACAGTTATGGCAACAGCAGAGGAGTGAGCATCAGTACAAAATGTTAACGATTGCAGAAGAAGTGCAAGTTGTGAAAAAGCTTGACACTGTATATCGACGCACCGATCGGCAAAGTGTTTGTCTGAAACATACATAACATAGCATTGGATCGTCGACAATATAACACATTAAGAAGCAGAAAGAGAAAATTCTCAAATTTTACAGTTAAAGTGAACGAAGAAATGGATGACAGAGAGGAAAAATATGAAAGAAGCTTTAAGTGTTTATAAATGCAATGGTGGGTAGCGTTACTTTGTATAACTCCTTCATGGTGAACACAAGGGAGAAAAAATACTTTGCTGGTCCACAGGATAAAATTTTATTGTGAAGTGAAGCAGAGGTTCAGGAATCAGGTGAAGGACTACTAAAAGCTACCTGGGTGCAGACATCGACAGCAACCATAATTTAGTGATGATGAAATGCCATCTAACTTTCAAGAAAATGAAGAAAACAGTGAACAACATCTGGCAAGTAGAAAAACTGAAGGAGACTCAACGTCAGCTGGCATTTCAGAAGGCAGTAGGAAGCAACATAGGACCAAAAATGGTTAATGGTAACCTGACTGAGGAATCAGTGGAAGAGCATTGGGAGAACATTAAATGTGGACTACATGAAGCTGCAAAAGAAGTTATTGGAAGAAGAAAAGTTGTCAAGAAGAAGCCATGGATCTCGGAAAAAGTCTTAGAACTGTTGAACGAAGAATAAAGTACAAGAATGCGAAAACTGAAGAAGGGCAGCTTTCCTAAAAAAAGAATAAGGAATAGAGTTGCAAAGCCAGGAAAGCTAAAGAAATGTGGATGAAGAATCTATGCGAAGATGTACAAAATAACCTTGCACTTGGAAAGGTGGAAGCTGCCTATAGGACAGTGAGGAGCCAATTCAAGGAACAGAGTGCAAGATTCAATGCCATAAGGGACAAGAATGGAGAACTTTTGATTGAAAATGAAGACAAAGCGAAGATACGGAATGAATAGCGGGAAGAGTTATACAATTGAACAATCTCAGCATGAAATTGATTAAAGAGGAAAGCAAAGTTGAAAAGGGTGATATGGGAGTATTAATATTAAGATCAGAATTCGATGCAACAATAAGGGACTTTCGAATGAATACGGCCTCTGGAATTGATAATATCCCTGCAGAATTAATAAACAATGCAGGAGAGAAGACATTACCCCATCTTTACAAAACCATCTGCGACATGTACTCAACAGGAGAAATACCCAAGGACTTAGAGAAAAACATCATAATTCTGATTCCCAAAAAGAAGAGAGTGGAGAAAAGCAAACATTTTAGGATTATAAGCCGGATGACACATTCGTCGAAGATGTTGACAAGGATAAGCTACAGAAGAATAGAACGAAAAGCAGAGGAGTTCCAGGATGAAGATCAATTCGGATTCAGGAAATGTAAGGGTACAAGAGAAGCAATATTGGCCATTCAACTGCTGCTAGAGAAGAGAATGGAGAAGAACAAACCGACGTTCATTGCACTTATGGATTTAGAGAAGGCTTTTGACGAAGTGGATTGGAATTCAATGCTTGGAATTCTGAAAGGAATTGGAGTGTTGTACAATGACCGAAGAATGATTCACAGTTTTTATAAAAACCAAGCAGCTTTGATAAAATCTGGACCCAGCTGTGAAGAAGCAAGAATAAGGAAAGGAGTGAGACAAGACTGTACACTCTCTCCCGTAATTTTTAATGTTTACATCGAGAGAGCCATCAATGAAATCAAAGAAGTCTTCTAGAGTGAACATCTACAGAGAAACAACCAGCATGCTACAATTTGCTGATGACATAGCACTCATGAGAGACAGAGAGGGATCTGAATAAGATGCTAACAACCATGTAAAGGACAATGACCAAATATCACCTGAAGATCAATAAGAAGAAGACTAAGATATTAGTGTGCAGCAAGAGAGAAGAGGTCAAAACCAACACTAAACTTGGACAACAAAAACTGGAAGAGGTGAAAGAGTTCTGTTACCTGGGAAGCTGAGCAACCAACGATGGACGAAGCAAAAAAGAAAAAGTCAGTAGAATAGCCCAGGCGAAGAGGGTATTCTATCAGAGGAAGAATCTACTTATAGCTGGAAATAAAAGCTTAGAAGTAAGGAAGCAATTCATCAGAACGTACATCTGAAGCATGATTCTTTACGGCAGTGAGGCATGGACAATGACAGCAATGGAGAAGAAAAGGGTGGAAGCATTCGAAATGTGGTGTAACAGAAGAATGATGAAGATTAAATGGATCACCACGTGACAAATGAAGAAGTCTTAAGAAATAACAATGAAAAACATTGTGATTTCCACAATTTTATTAAAAGAACGACCGGTTTCGGCTGTCAAGCCATCCTCATGTACCTGAGGATGGCTTGACAGCCGAAACCGGTTGTTCTTTTAATAAAATTGTGGAAGTCACAATGCTTTTCATTGTTATTATGGAATCCTTCCACCACGTGAAAGCTTCAAATTTCAATTTAAAGTCTTACGAAGAGTGGGAGAAGAGAGAAGTCTGCTGAAAACCCTAAAAAGAAGAATGGGACAACATAATCAGCCATATCCTAAGACACAATGGCCTGATGAAGACAATTGTCAAGGGAAAAGTGAACGGGAAGAATGTAAAAGGCAGGCCACGTATGAGTTACATAGAACAGGTAATGAGTGATGTGAAAGAGATGAATTACGTTGATATGAAGAGGTTGGCCAATGGAAGAATCGAGTTGAGGGCTGCGTCAAACCAATCCTAGGATTGTTGACCCATTATGATAATGAAATTTTGAATTCGGTTGCAAATGATGCTCGAAGCCAAGTGAGAGAGCAGATTAGGATGTTTGCAAGCAGCAACCCTCCAAATGATTAACTACCTGACGAATCCCCCAGAAGACTATTGGCTCTGATTGGTTCTCTGAGCACGCAGGATGTGTCGAGATGAAAGTTGCCCATATCCTTACATATATGAACACTGTGGTTTTGTCTGTTACCTATACTGCATGTGTTATCTTTGCCATGTTTTCTGTAAATGCTACAAGTCAGACGTACTCATCATTTATTTCCCAGCCTTAACTTCAGTCAGAGCAGTCACTAGATGTTCTCTAAGAATTCTCTCATGTTTACTTTGTTTGTCTGGAGAGGAAATAGCCTATGGGGAAGATTCGTGGCTGCTTTCAGAAAACAATGTCGGTCACCTAAAAACTGTCTCAAGGCGTCAACAATCAACAATTGCATCAACATCAACAATTGCTGTCTGATGATGATGACCATACTTTTGGATACCCCTTTGATCAGGACCAATGATTTTACTTCGTAATAACAAAAGTTGGTAAGAACATCATTTGTAATAACAAAAGTCTACTGTATCTGCTTTGTGGATATTGATAGCCTCAAGGTAAGGGCATTAGGCCTATGGAATAGTTCATGCTAAATATTTAAAACTGATGGGTAGGCTGTCACAGACAAGCAGGACATATTACATTAGAAATAGGTCAAACATCTGATGCCAGAAACATCTGATTATCAAAAATGTCTTTGTCTAGATTTAGCTAGATGTGCCCAAAGAAGCCTTTGCCACTTCCAGTAAGTAGCCCAAGACTCTACCCATTGGGCTACCTCAATGCCATGCATCAAAATGGAACAATAAACTTACCACGCTTCTTGTTTCTGAACTGTTCCCTTTCCTAAAGGCAAGCGTACTTCACCAAGGAAAACATGGCCGGAAATGGCAGATGGTGCATCATGCCAGAGTGCCACACGAACTTCAGGTGTGAAGGAACCCCGACGAATAGAGGAAGTCCTCCCACTGCTGCTGAGACTATTGCTATCTTCTTTTTCATCTTCTTCTCTGGTGCTTTCAAAACTTTGAGACCAAGTCTCATCCCATGAATACTGCAAATGGAACACACTAATGTTAATGAGAAAATAAAACCTCAGTATGCTAATCACTTAATGAAGCTCTCAACTGGATTCTCCCATCAGCCAGCCCCTTCATATTTACATAATTAATCTCTTTCAAATTCACAAGGGGGACAGCTCTTTTCTCTTCTCAAACACATGATGGAACCCAAAAGACCTTCTTTTACACCCACAGTTACACCACCACTTCAAAGATCCTAGAAATCACCCAGTCAACACAGGGTTCGTAATGACGTCTTTTATGAACTCATTCATAAGACCCCTTTAAGACTCAACATTAAGAGACAAGACGAGGTCTAAGTCCTCACACTTCATGACATCACATGAATGAGAACTTTAAGACCTCTACTCTTGAGGGTGTTTACGAGCTTCTATTGATGAATTCCTAAAGAGCTCACACACGAGGCCTGAAAAAATAGAAGAATAACGAATTCCGATTCCCCTGCTCTGGTTGGCTATGCCAAAGTTTAACGTGCTTTTATGCGGGTGAGAGTGTTTAATAATTTATTTTGCGTCGTTTATCTATGGATAATTACAAAATATTTGAAAACAGTGCTTAATGCTCGACTTGGCCTTGGTCATGGATATTCCAGGGTGAAGAAGATCCAGAACTTGTACGCCAACATGGGAATTACAAATTAAAGTTTCATCAAGCCATCGGTAAGTTTCCACTATGTGACACTAAATTAATGGCATGTACGATAGTCTTACATTCATATATATTTGCTCTAGTGTTAGCATAAAAGTGGGGTTTTAATATACTTGTGGGAGTGGAGAAAGGTAAGAGTGAAAAAATAGTGTTTGTTCTCTGAATTCGTCGCGTGTTTGTTTCTGTGCCAATCGCCACGCCATTGTGTATTACGTTGCCTCGGTGATGAATAATTTTTCTGCCCCTTCACCGCTAAAAGACTCGTGGTGATGAAGAACATTGTATGGCCGCATATAATCCTCTATTGGGCATTATTATTGCGTGATGACATATGTTTTGGTGTGTTTTGTTCGTTTAATTAATTGCAAACCCTTATTTTTCTTAAGCCTGAATCACACGATCATTTTTTACGTCCCTTTTCAGGGATAGCTCAAAAATGATAGCTTAAAAATGATCGTCTGACTTGATCACTTCACGGATAGCTGCAATGATAGGGATCGCTATCCCTTTTTTCGTCATTTGAGCACGTCCTTTTTTCCGTCCCTCGGCTGTCATTTAGCCAATCAGAGCACACATTCCGAAAGAAACTTTTGGCTGCAGCCAAAAGCTGTCGATGACGAAGTAAATAACCCATAGTTACGAAGTTGTTTATTGTATCTTGCGAACAGAAATGATACGAGAAGGGACGGTAAAAATGGTCGTGTGACTCGGGCTTTAGTATTTTCTAATTTGTGTATGAGATAAATTATGACATTGAATATTATATTTCATGCAGATATTGAAGTGATAGTTGAATACTGTGCCATACATATTCTAGGTTATAAAAGATTTCTTGTTTACCTTGCAGGTCGGCTGGCACCGCTTCATTTTGCAAACCTCGGGAACTCTTCAACGCTGATATGTGTCTCTTGTGAACATCTGTGTGATCAGTGATAGGTAGTGCCAGTGTGGTGTTCCTTTATTTCCCAATTTTATGACCAGTTTGATACCATCCATCAGTTTGCAGTGAACTAAACTGCTTTTATATAGTTATCAGCAGAACTTTGCCAGATTTTCATGATTATTTGCTTCGAGAGTGATTAAGGTGTTTATATAGGTTTACATATGTAACTAGTGTGTTCAAGTGGGTACTGTTTGCATATATTTTAATATTACATTTATTCCTGGTCTTTCAAATAAGTTGTGAGTAGGTTTCTCGGTTTCGCACTGTTGTATCGTGCCTTTACATTTTGTTTGACTACTGTTTATAGTGAGTGCTAATGGGTACGGTTACAATATTTTCCTGTCTTCTCCTAAAATAGACTAACATTCATGTTCTGCAACTTGTTTGCCATGTAGAAAGTTTAAGGCAAAAAGATTTGCTGTTTTGCTTGTCTGTCAGGCAACAATCACAAAAGAATAGTGAATATTGGAAGAATAAAGAATATTGGTAATACTTTCTCAGTTCTTTATGTTGACAGTTACAGCACTAATGGTACTCACCTCAAATGAAAACACCTCATCAAATCGGGGGCAAACAGTTTTTTTCTTAACTTTAGTCTTTTTACTTTCTTGCTTAGTGTTGGGATGACTAAGAGTCACCGTAGCAAAAGGGTCACAGGAACCATTCTTTATTGTGAGATCACTGCATTCAATTATTCTAAAATAGAAAAGTTAAATAATTACTTCGAATATATCATACACAAATTGAAAATAGTTTTTCAGGCTACTATAGTTTCATTGAATCAGCTGAGGAAAATCAGCGATAAAAATATACTTGTCAAACAGAGATTTCCTGCTATTTATCAACAAATAAGTATTCATACATAATAAGCAAGTGTTTTAAGCTAAATGTAGCAAACATTGCTAGTTAGTTTTAAAAAATTTAATTTTTGCTCTATGAGAGACTGATATATTGGCTCATTTCACTTTTAGCCTAAGGAGAAAAAGTGGAAATATTGGCCCACATAACTTGGAAGGTTAGCAGGAAAAAGAACTATATTTATTAAATATTGGTGATTATCAATAGTTTTTTTTGGCAATTCCCTAATACCCAAAAATAAACTAAAAAAAAAATTAACCCCATAGAAATTTTACAGTGTAATGACATAGCCTAGGCCTATTATAAATGAATTTCTGAATAAACATTATAGTTTGCACAGAGCACATATTTATTTAATAATTTATTTATGCTTAATAAATTTCTGCAACCCCCTAGGGGATCACTCCCCACAGTTTATGAATCCCTGGTACCAACTAATATTCACTTCACCCTCATTTCAACCATTTATATTAAAGCTACCTTAGACTCAACTTCCAGAGGCTGACATCAAAAACACCACATGATACTTGGACACGTTCCACAGCATGCTCAATGTGAACTTTCCCCTGAAAGATAAATATGTTGATCTCATGAATATAACTTCAAATTAAATATGAATATTCTTGATCAGTTCATCACATCTGCCAGTAAACATAGCTCTCGCCATTTATTCATATTATTTTTTATCATTCAAGGGTAGTGTGAACATTATAGTATAATAGCTATGTAAACACTTAATTTAAAGTGTCTCTTAAGATATTCACCACTCTCTAAAATCAAATTACACACCATGTTAGTAAAAATCACCATCTAAAGATATTCCATCACTATAATAAATTGATGAAATATCAATATTTTTTAAAGGTTTTAAGTAACGATTGCTACGAAAGCAATGGTCTTTAGTTTATGTGTAACTGTGTCTATGTTCAGAGTTTCTTTCACCACCTTTAGCAATTAGTAGCTAAATCAGTAATGGCACATATTTCAATGACAACAATTTTTCCACAAACACAAGTTTCGGAATCTTGCAAACTAGTAACACTTGACAAGCTACTCATAATTACTTGAACTTCACTGTCAGCATCGACGGGCTGTATCCCAAACCAGTGATCCTGTCCATGAAACCTGGGAAGTTCTTCCCTCTTGATGGCAACCTTCCCTAAAGCTCTCTCAACTCTTGCAGGTCTGTCTCTCTCTCCTCGGTCGTGGACATAGACGGATAAATGCCTAAAGTGTCGAGGTACCTCAAACTGGAACTCCTCCCCAAAAAATGGACTGCAAAGACAATCGATAGTAGATGGAAAGCTGTATTTTTACTCATGAAAGAATACAAATACAGTGGCAGAGTTTTAGAGAGGGGCTTACTTGAGGCTCCTTTCTGATGTAGTAGTACGAAAAATTTCCTCTTGGTCTAGCGACAATGTACAATACACTTCCCTCTGCCCAACTGAGCCATGACTTCGAGGTGGAAGGTTTTTCGCTTCACCTACGATGTTAAAACAGAAAAATAAATCAAGGACTGTATGTAACTAAAACTCGACAGATGTTGGCTATAATACCGTTGCCGACATCAGTTAATAAACAGAAAGACATAAAAATAAGTAAATTACGTTTCCTGTAATAAGGGAAACAATCAAAATCAACGACATATTTTACAATTTCCGCACCGAATCCACTACTTTTAAGTCTTAAATCGGATTACATGTGCACTAATAGTGATCCTCACCATGCAGACAGATTCGTAACCCTAAACAGTAGGACTTGAATCTAGTCAAATGATCATTCAGTCATTAAAAATGTAAATGAATGCCTTTGTACACAAAAATAAGGTTTGGTGAAACAAAACACACATCTGTTTTCCCTTGGAAAACTTAGGTTGAACAGCTGACCTTTCACCTGTAATTGAAATTCTGCAAGGTCCATGTTCGTATTAGAACTGAATTCAATTCATTCGAATCAAATTTTTGCACCAATAATAAGTCATTTGGATTAAATACTAGGCATGTTACACTTCGCTTGTGTTGCCGAAGACACCACCTGTTACACTACTCATTTCACACGCGGTTCTAAGGAGCACAAAACAGCAAGAGAGTTTCTTCATGACAACTCGAATGTTAGATCAAATGCCAGTTCAACACACCTGTTGTATTATGTCATATTACTCACCTATTTTGATTTTTAAGCTTTCCTTCACTCGCACCGTCTCCGCATCCTCCGCCATGTTGCCTCCATTCCTGTCGTAGCCGCTACCCCTTTCAGTTAGACTCCAACGCACGGCAGCCCGACTTCCTGAATGGCGCAATCTTCAATTCACATTGTCACAGCCACACCTCTTGGTGAAGGCATCGTTTCATTGCACCCAGTGCATGAAATATGGCAACATATTTCTTTCACTTAGCACTGAAATAAATGTTCAACAATAAAGTATTACCAGCTGAATTTGGATTTAACAGGGAAATTATTGTGAAATTCAATCTCTTGCTTTAACCCCAATTTAGATATGTTGTAATCCTAATGAATAAAGAAACGCTTTCACTCTAAGGAGCTTAGATTAAACTTTCCCACAGTAAAAAATGTGAAACATATTACGCACTTTTATTTTCATGGGAAATTTACAGACGTAATTATAAGGGATGTCCGGTTTTCGATATTGAGTCACTCTGCCGAGCAATCGCATACCGCATACAAAACGCTTATCATAATTTCAAGAAACCTAATCTTTGGAATTGTACCTCTAAAAACATATTATAAGGCAGTTTTTTATATTTAATGAATTAATTCAAGCAGGCAATCTTTTTGATTCGTAGATGTACCCAATAATTTTTAATACATTTTACTCAAATATTTTAGCAATGATTAGCTAATAATTTACCATACACAAGCGAAAATAAGCCTGTGTCTAAGTTTCAGAGCCTTAATTAATTCACTTTTCGTCCTAGGGACTCGGCTGACCACACGCCGATGGCCATGAAGGAGACCCTGGCTCGACTCTTCCGATTTCTCCTTGGCAGTTATGAGGAGACTTTCGTTTGAATATCAGCGGTGGCATCGTCGGCGCCATGCTACCTATCATTGATATTATTAATTTTGCGTGCAAAAATATATATGTATATCTGTCGTTACCTTAACGCTCAAATGTAATTTATTATTTAAGTTTTCATATTGCTCCTCTCTAGAAGTTTCAGCGAACGTTGAGGAATTTCTTTCTGCCAATTTTATGGAAGACGATATCAATGACATGACGCAGAATCAATGTTGCATCACGATAAGCGTAACCATTATCATTATAACGAAAAACATATTTTTCGAGCGAGAAATTTCTGAGCCCTATGCTTTAAAACCCGATTTAATATAATGAAAAAAAAGTAGCCTCGAGAATTTTGATGAGCGAATCCCTTTTTATGCGATGAGCAAATTTCTGGGAAAGATTAACTTTCGGGTGAGCAACCTAATGCCATCATAACTGACGAGGGCTGATTTATTAAATCTAGCAGTAAAACGGGAAATATAGTTAATAACAATATGTTTGCGTGGGTGACTGTAGAATACCCGGTCATCCGCTCCTGTACAGCCTTGCAGTTTCTCTCAAGGCATCATGTAGATGAATATGTAGGCAAGAAGGGAGTGTATCAATCACTTCCAACCCGTGTAATTTGATCTCATCTGTTCGACTGCAGTCGATGATTTGTTATTACACTATACGGAATAATTATAGAATGTATTAGCTTTTATATACCTACTACCTACGTATTTTCTATATCGCTAACCCCGACTTTCGTCATTAATACGTACATGGCTTCAAAGGTATTTTCAATGGAATTAAGTGTGCCTGACTAATTTTCTCATCTTCCAGGGAGATTACCGATACACACAATATCAATTTGAAAATGACGATTGAATAAATTGATGTAGGTACCTACTGGTTATTAAATATCTATAAACTTGGTTCGTGATGGAAGCAAAGAGTACGCGTATAAAATAAATAAAAATAGTATCCATGAATGGACGGGAAGGGATGCTACGGCGCACAACACCCGCAAGCATCACCCAGAAGAAAAAAGATGAAGAGACTCAATAGCAAATGGGAATATTTTGGCTCGAACGGCCCAAATATAATCTTGATGTCGGATCTGGGGAAAACTTTCTCACGCAGAATTCTCCCGAGAAAAATACAGAGTGAAACAAGGTGATTGAGGCAGGAAGAAGAGCCCCGTCAGCGAGTCTCACGCCGTTTCTCTCGTTGCTGCTTAGAGCAGCGATGCGGAAATCCCGAGGCGCGATAACCGTGAATCTCAGCTGCGTGAGGAGATCTGCACGGGCCCAAATTTCAGGCCCATGCCCGACCCGCCCTGCTCGTAGAATAAAAATTATCGCTTTCAAACCCGGACCTTTATTAAGCCAGTATGGAATTGATCATAGATTAACGATACATTAGTGAATATACAAATTCATTGATGTTTAGAAACTGAAATGTACTTAGAAACGGCGTTTTGAAAGGAGACATGTATGTAAATATGAGCATGGTTCTCAGTTAATAATTTTCTGAAGAACAATAAGATTCTGGAAGAAAACAAAGAGCCGAAGGGCCTAGGATCATGTACTTGGACCTCAAGGAGCATCAAGATGTGAAAATGAGAACACTCATCTTAGGAGAAAACGTTTTCATTACAAGGAAGGATATGTACTTATCATCTTAGAATTGCGTAGGAAGTATTGAAGTGCCTAGAAAGCAACCTGAGAACACAAATAATCCATTCCTTTCCAAGAACACCCCAGACCGGCTCAGACCAATAGCCTGCCACCAGCTCCACCCAGCCCATTGGCCGAAGCCCCGACTATGCAGGCTATGCAGTGCGATGTGCGATCTAGCGTGCGATGCTTACCAGGAGAAGCCGCCAATATTTTTAGTAACACAGTCACTTTTCTCACTTCTATTCATTAAAATTTGTGAAAAATATCATGAAGTGTGCAAATGTTTGACCTCCATAATCGCTTCTAAACTCGCACATGAGCTAAATAACTTTTATTCACTCACTAACGAATACACCAAAAGCATTATAACATAGATTTAACGGAATCTCCGAAGAACATGACATGCAAATGAACCTTTTCTCAAACATAATCATGGAAAATTATTATTCACAGCTACCAGACGTAAAAAATGTACATATACCGAAGTACAAAACGAAGTACTTTCTACTATTAAATTTCAAAAAAGGGACAGCACCCTTAGCACAAATAAATTGATTTCACATGCTCTCTAATTTAAAACTCGGATGCCTGGGAGCTTTAATGATCAAACCGACCGAGTTGAAGTCTCAGAGGGAATATAATGGTTGAACCATTATATTCCCGGCCCGACCCGGCAAGGGAAGGGGTCGTATAAAGATCGGTGTTCGCAAAAGTCATTTTCTAAATTTTTAAGTACGCTTAAAAAAATAAATAGATAGTTTAGATCAAAAATCAATTCAAATTAATTTCATCTTTCTTCACCCTGTATTTTTTCATGATTTGGCTGAAAACTGTGGACATTGTTACATCCTGCTGAACAGTACGCTTGAGAAGCAGTTCAAATTTACCGCTGAATTTCATGTCGATAAGAAAATTTCGAAATAGTTGAGATTATTTCAAGAGGCAAAGGACCAAAACTTTAAAATTGTTAGAATAATTTCGCAAGCATATATTTTCACCACCTGACCTCGTAATGTAATATTAATTCCAAAAAAGGGCAACTCCTAAAGCATTAACGAAATCTTTATAATATTAAGAATGTTCACTTTTCCTCTGACGGGTTTAGAATTGAATAATTTTTTATATTTATTTCCATATGAACTAGGGTGCATAATTTTAAGAAACGTAAATTACTCATTAGAGGAAGTCTTTCACCAGCGATGCAAGTTAAAGAGCAAACAAAAGATAACGACACGTAGCGGAGATGGACATCAACTTCATAAAAAATGGCGAATGGAATGCGCTGAAAAGGTCGGAACGTCTGTTCGTGCTCGTAAATTACGTCATAGTTAAATGTCCTTAAAATGCTATGTTAGCTTACGGAACGCGGAGAAGCAACTATAAATGTTTCTGCTAGCTAACTTCTTCGAGACCACACATCTCATTACGTCTTTTGTTTCTAGTTAAGTTTTATTAGTGGCATACCACGTTTTTCTATTTAGTCATTCCTTTTACTTTAAAATGTAACTATTGGTTTCTTTCGTTTCTCATGTTTTTAATTTTCTCCGTATTTATTGTTTAGTTATCTTTTGCAGTTCTGAAATCATAATTTATATCTTTTGAGTTTATTTTTATAGTTTATGTAAATACTTTAAAGTTAGTCTAATTTTAAACACTTTCTCCCTAGGCCACGTAAATACCATTCCTGATGACTCCAGTTAAAGAATAAATGCAAGGTAAAGGACATCAACGATTGATGCTTTTAATGGCGTGCTTGTTTCATGAACTCAACTACTTGTAAGCAACGAAAGTGCCCTAAGTGGTGTCAGTGGTTTGCTTTAGATAATACGCACTTTCGTCTCCGAAAACTTAAAATCGATATTAATATAAACTTCCATTGCTTTACCTCATCCCTGGATATTGATGGCAATTCGTTAGTGTAAATTATTTTAAGTGCTATATCATTGCTCAATGCTTACTATAATTGCCATTGACAGGCTTAGTGTTTCATCAACTTATGTTTTAATACTGTAGTCTCTAACTGGTTTAGGAAACGACCGAATAATTTTTCTGAAACGGTAGTGTTTCAAAAATTGTTGAGAAGGGGCGAGTTAATAATACTAATTAGTAAGTCACTAATGCGATATAAAACAAAATACATCATCAAAGTATTATTTATGAGGTGATAATCACCAAAAGGGAGGAATGCCACAGGGGCGGGGCATGTATGTGTGACGTGAGGATGAGTCATGTGCTATTTTATGGCATTCATTAATTGCCGAGTATTGTATCAACGATTCATGTTCGAATTAGTCCATTAGTTGTCAAGTATCGAACATGTTTCAATTAATGGTTTATCTGCGTCCCATAAAGGGGACCAGTGATTGCAGTAACCACTCTTAGGTTGATCAGAAGCAGAACCAATATTTTAGTGAACCTGAACAGTTGTGAGTAATATTTTCCATCATTCAGTCGTCAGATTCCGAATGAGAAATTCAAGTGCGATATTCTTATGGAAGAAAGAGTCCTATCAATTAAATTTGGGAACTGCGAATGACTGAAAGTTAGCTATCTTAATGGTTGGATCTTAAATACATCCTGGGCTGTTCTTAATGCTTAGTGAGATGTTAGGGATTCTTTTCTGAATTTCATTCTTCAAATCCTCAAGTCAAGTATATTTATAAATACAGTATACTTAAAGGAAGTTAAAGAATGTTTTACATGTGAGCACCACTAAATCTACAGAAAGGTAGCCACCAAAAAAATACAGTTAGCAGCCATACACAGATGAATCGTGAGGCCTTTCCTTGATAGTGCAGGACTGAAATAAACTGTCATATTCTCCATTCATAAATTTCATATTTTAAATTTACTTGACACAATTCTATTCCCATTCAAATTTTAGTGCGTCGATGCAAAATATTTTCCTTTCATTGCTCTAGGATCCATCATAACTGTTATAATGAACTGTAATGGATTATTTAAAAAATAAATTATTGCCTGACACTAATTAAAAATATTCACTTAGCCCATGGTGTATTGGATCTTTGATGAATTAACATAATTATTTGTAGTATTTTTAGTTCCTATCACAAGTGCACGTTGTTACTAACCTCATGGCTTTTTTTTTTTTTGGCTAAACATTTAGCTTACCTATTGAATATGCTGGATAATAGTTTAAAACTCCATAGTTGAGAGGTCAATCTCTTGTAATTTAACTTCGGAAGTATTTTTGAGATTCATGAAAACAACCATTTTTGAATGCAGTGCTTGCTACATATTGTAGATTAACAAGAGATCTTAATTTGCATCAACTAGCTGTTTATTGCTCAAGTATTGACCCTTAGGCTGATCTTAAGTGATGCTACCTTAAGTTGTGACACCACATTTCATTGTGACTACGTAATGATCCTACATGTGGTTGTATTAACTTCAGAAATGCCTTAATTGCTTGCATTTGTGATGGCAGTCATACACATGAGTTTTATTCATAGTGGTAACTAGATTTGCAAAAATGTCTTGTTTTTTTAATTGAAGATGAGTGCATACTCAATCAAATTGAATTATTTTCGTCTTTTTCTAGTAACTGTTTCTTGTGAGCACCAGATAAGAAAAGATTAGAGTATTTCAGCATTGAGGAAAAACTCATTGTTTGGTTTTAAAGCTTTCACGTGGCCTAGCTATATTGTCTAAATATTCTTATTCTTGCATTAAGTCAGAAAAGAGAAAATTAATTTGTTTAAAATTAGGGAGGCATTACGGGCAGCTGTTGAATGTTACCCCCTTTGTGGTAACAATTAAGAAACAACTGCTGTGCAGTGTAACTTTGGCTGTTTGCACCATCAGATTTTCCATCCTCATCAGTCTTCATACATAATTAAGTTAATGCGTTTTTTGTAGAAGATCTAAATTTTATATAATTTTCATTTACTGTGCTAGCCATATTATAAGTGCATGGCAGACGTTTTTAGTAATGTTTCTACCAAAATAACTAGGGAAAAAATAATTATGAAAATGGGCATTGCGTAAAGTATTAATTTAGATTTGCATCATGGTCATGCATTAAGGCCACTTTACACGATACAATTTTTTGTACAATTTAGTGTACGAACCCTTGTATGAGGAAATTGTACTGTGTAAAGCGGCAAATTGTACGAATGCTTGTGAGATTGTCTGAATTACTGAACGGGAAATAGAACCTGTCTAATTCCATTCAGACAAACATACAATTTCGTTCAGTTTATACAAGCGTTTGTACAAGAAATTGTACAAAAAATTGTGTCGTGTAAAGCGGCCTTTAGTTGTAGAAAAAAAAACTTTTGAGTCTTTCAGTCTCAGTGTTCAACTCTTGTAGAAGATATTTTTGGTGTGTTCTACTGGTAGTTTTACCACTTTAATTCAAAGTATATGACATAACCATGGATTCAGTGCTTAGGTACTTGTCCTTGCCAAGGATTCACTAGACGATTAATATACATCTAAGCATTACAACCATGGTTTGGTTTTATTAAGAAGTAGTGAATTCCTTGAAGTTATGCAAACAAAAGAACAGTAATGATTTCATTTAACCCTAGAGTCGTGATGCCCAGTTTCGTTGACTGAAGATATAATCTTATTGGTGACGTATGGGAAATATATAATGTTCCATTGTTTGTATTTCACTAGCTTCCTATTTCACGCTGCTCTTCCGATATATGAATCAATTGAATTTCGTTATTTCAAGATAATTGAAATAAATAGTCATTTAACCTTCCAAAAAACCCCGGGGTCCATATCCGTCTAGGAGACCAACATCACCACTCATGTCTCAAAAATTCACATCACCACGGTCGAGTTAAGGTTTATTTGTTTAGCATTTGAATCTTAATGGTATTGTAGGTGGTAGGGGTTTGAATATAAGCTACAACTGTGATTCTAGTCGTGTTTTCTCCTTACCAAACCAGTACAAAGTTGTAAAGTTGCTCGGTATTTTTTTCAACCATTATGGTGTTTTACTTATTTAAATAAAAATGTAGAGTATTACTTCAGGAGGGTGTTACGTAATGCGTGGGTAAGAATGAAGACCTACCGCCCAAGCAGCGGGCTCGCATATATAGGCCTATGTGGAGATGGGGGGGGTTAAAGGTTCGGGAAAGTTCCGAAACTGGAGGACAAGGTTCCAGATGCAGGAGGAGTGGCAGTGGGAATGATAGGGATGGGGGGGGGGGTTGTTGTGTTTAGCAGGTAGATGAACATTCTACAACATAGGGTTTTTTATCAGATAAAATATAATGATATGTTGGGACTTAACATTCGCAATTTTGATAAAATTATCACATTTTCAAAATACTCCTAGCTGAAGTGTGAGTTTCTCATCATTTTAGGAATTGAATGCATTATTGTGTCAGTGTCTTGTTGTCTTCTAAAAGGTGGTAAGAAAAACTTCATCATGCAATTGGGCAAACTAAGTGCATTTTGTGAATACTCAAGTGTATCATATTAGGTGTCTTAATGCCTCTACTTTATATGTACAGTTTATAACATTTGACTTTAATTGAATTGAATTGACAGTAATTGAAAAAATATGCTCGCATGTTATTCATAAGTGGTGGGAATCTGTATGTTGAAAGCCACTAAGTTGTTAAAACATTTGAAAGGGCTTAGTTAGTGATTGACATAAAAATCAGTTACATTCTTATTTTGAAGTGATGTGGAGATTTAACAAGTTACTATTGGTGTAATTGGTGGGATTGAAAATGAATGGCTTCTCAGATGTTATGACATTCAGCCATGTCAGTAACTGTGAAAAAAATGCTCAATTTCCTCCTGTAATTTTAAAGCCATCATAAATATGAGTAATAATTCATTTACAGGTCTCTAAAGCCTCTATTCTTATACATACTTTTGTAATCATTCTGATACCTAAGGTTGCAGTAATGAATATGTATATATATTTTTGGTTTAACCAGTGGCTATATTCTTATGTCTTTTGCATAGATCTTTGTAGTTTATTATGTTTCTTGAAACTATTTTGAAATAATGAACAACAACAGTTGATTGTAGTTAATTATGTCTCTTGTACGAGGCTGGGGCACAATGAAGAGGATTGAAATTTTATGTCTATTAAGAATTTTTTTCAGTGTTCACTTAAATATTTTTGTGTAATTAGAGCCTCCTGGTATCCTATTCCACAGTTAATTCTCACTTCTACTCATTAGTTGTATAATGTGTTGCAGAAAACCAGAGCTTTCCCATTTCCTTAACATTTTGCTAAGGTCCATTCCATTAACCAGGCTTAAGTATCTGCAGGTGAAGAAATGACAGGACAACACTACCTTGCCAATTTACATAACAACAATGTGCTTCAGCATGGGTCGAGAGGGAGAGTTTTACTTTAATTTTATGTTCATGTCATCAGTAATTGCTCATAGCATAATTTTCTTGCTTCCTTCATTGAAAACAATCTCCTATGACTTGATTATCCACTCTACATGATTACTCTAGATTTAAGAAAACTTATGCTAATTTAAAAAAAAACTTGATTAATTTACTGCAGATTGGTAGTGTATGCACTTTTTCCAGTGCGAGGTGTAGATCCTAAATGTGAAATATGCAGGTGTAATAATTTTTTTATCCATGAAATCTTATGTAGGTACCTTTTTGTGATGAAACATAACCATTAGTGAAGTCAGAAAACAAGGATAAGCTTTTATGATCCCAGGGTTACTTCATCAACAAATGCTTCACTTATCTTTTAATGGTGAATATTCACGGTATGAAGAGTGCTCATGTCCCATGTTCCCAAGAGTGCTGGCAAGATAGTATTCAATTTCTTAAAAGTTTTGTTGATGCTTGCCGATATTGTTATTAGGTGAAGCCAAGGAAACTTCATCCTTCAAGTGTGGTCCTGTTATATTTCAGACACTGAATTAGTTAACTCGCATTTAAAAAAAAAGCTGAGACTTAGTTATCTATTTTGGACCAAACAGTATGCTAAATCAAATTGATGATCTCCAGAGAGTAAAACTGTGAGTGATCCAGTGTCTAATTTGAGAAGGATGCTATTTCTTTTATTGAGTGGTGTCTTATCATAGTAATCTTCTGAGACCAGCTGCTCTGGGTGAGGTGATTTGAAAAATGTCACTGCTGCTTTCTCAGATGCTAACTTGTGTTACTATCTATGTACCTGACATTATGCTGAAAAAATGGGGATTTATTATGTGATTAATATATTACAGAACAGTTGGTGGCTGACTACATGCACCAAAGAAGATTGGAATCCCTGACGAAACTGGTTTTCATAATGGTCTAACAGATGTATTTGATTCTGAGATCATTGTGAAAACTGATTTTGCTCTTAATTTGCATCACTTACAGGCATTGCTTACGTGCAGTGGGATGTATGTCACCAAAGAAATCTGAATTTTGTGAGTATTTAGCTTTAGTGACTGTCAGGGATTAGTAAACAAAAACTGAAGGATTATTGTTAATGGGTAAGGTAGCAAGGAGGGTTCTGTATAGTTCCCACCTAATTTCTCTAAATAAATGAGTCTTTTCAATAGGCGTCAAGTCTGTGGATGATAATTGAACATCCTCTGGTGGGCGCACTCTCCTTCACAAGGTACGTTACATCCCATACACGCGTTTTCTTTCTACTTGCACGTTAGGCGTTCATTTGAGCGCACCGCGGTGACTAAGGGCATGAAACTAATGGCGACCATTAATGGCTATACCAAATGGTGTATATAAACTGTGTAGTTAAAGCTGCCACGAAAACTAGCAGCATTCAGCTGGTGAATCGGCGAAGGGACAAGTCTTGCACAGATGGCTGCGGTTGAACATAATGACGTCACAATGAAGGCAACAGGTGTTACCAGGGTGGCCACTTGAAACTCTTGCTTGATTCGCGGGTATTCAAGGTAGAAAGGCAATTTTTCCCTGTAAGGATCGCAATACTTGAACATTCTACTCGTTTTAATAATGAAAACCTATGTTTTAAGCGTATGGCTCGCCTAGGCTTCATCATCAGGCGATCTGCTGTCAGCTCGGCCTGATAATGACACCGGGGAAATTACATACCACGATAGGTAAGTGTGCAAGTACTGCCATTCTTACATTCTTCGATGTTCCTCAAAAAACCGCCAAATATCGTCGAGTTAGGCCTCTCCTAGTCATATTGCTTGTTGTTAAAGCCATCCAAATTCAACTATTGTGCCCTTGATAACGATTCGTTATTTTGTAAAGAAGAGATTGCCCGCGCTCTGATTCGATTCACGAAATTAATAATTGTAATGGCCGTGAAATCTTTTTCCAGCCATAATTTTTAGTGACATCGAGACACTTCTTGATTTTAATTTTTACAGGAAAATCACCAACCTGCATTTTCACTCAGGTGAATACACTCGTCGCGACGAACGGAGGCGGCGCAAAGTCAAACGGTTAGAGGTCGTGAAGTGGCTAGAATACCGGCCTCCCTTCCCGAGGGCTCTGTTTCGAATCCTGGCGGCGCCAAATATTTATCATTGCTGAACCGGCCCCGACGTCAGTGTTTTGTGGAGAGCATTTAAGGTCAATACTGCGTCCGTCAGATGGTCTGTTAACCCGTGGTCCCCTTGGTGTCTTTCGTTCAGAGCAAGCTAATTCCGACGCTGGTTTTCCTCCACCCTTCTTCCTTGCTCTTCTATTCCCATCCTTGCCCTTTTTCTCCCGGCCCGAAGCGTCTTTAAGGCATTTAAGGTGGCTGGAGCTGTAATCATGGGTCAGTGAGTGTACTTAATAATAATTTTTCATATAAGTTTGAAAAAATACTCGGACCACATTTCGCAGTACAACTAATTATGCGATGGAACTCACCATACATGCATGCCATTATGGAAACTATATTGAATGTTGTGTATGTAAGAATTGATGTTGTATTTTAGCCTTAATTAACGCATGTTATGACTCAGCAAAACAAAGAATGTCATGGTTACTAAAGACAGTTTTCGGCGCAGTATTTGAAATTAAGGTGAGGGCTATGTTTAAATATACGTTTTTGTGTCTATGAGACGGTGCGACACCAGGATATTTGTTAGTAATCATTATAGTAATATGATATTCACTGATTTACATTTATAAGAAAATCTGTACGCGAGAGGGTGACAAATGAATGCGAGGACTACAGAACGATAAGTTAGATTTCTCATGCGGCAAGAATCATCAACAGAAGGATGGAAAAGAGAGCAAACGAATTTCTAGGCGAGGATCAGTTTGGATTTCGGAAGGGGAGAGCCACTAGGGATGCGATTGCAGTGATGAGAATATTAGTGGAAAGGAATCTAGAATACAATCTGATGCATTCACGTGCTTTGTTGATTTCGAAAAGGCGTTCGACAGAGTGAGGTGGGACAAGTTAATGGAAATATTGCGGAAGATAGGAGAAGACTGGAGACTGATCCGGAATTTATTGGTACATGACGCAGAAGGCGCAGGTGAGAGTAGTGAAGAATGAAGAATGGGATTGGGCCACAATAGGGAGGGGAGGTAGGCAGGGCTGTCCGTTATCGCCGGTACTTTTCAACATATACTCGTGGGAAATGTTGAGATAGGCTTGGGATGAGCTGGAGGCTGGAGTAAAGGACGGGGGGAAATGGATAAAATCAGTGAGGTTTGTGGATGACCAAGCGCTAGTCAGCCAGTCAATCCGTGGCTTGCAAAAATGCTGGATGCGTTGCAGGGACAGTGCTAAATATACGGGATGAAGATAAACCAGAAGAAAACGACAGTAATGCGATTTTCAAGAACAAAAAGGGCCAGTATAACGATAAAAGTAGGAGGTAAGAAGCTAGAGCAGGTAGAGCAATTTAGCTATCTAGGTAGTGTGTTGGAAGAAAAAGGGTATGGCAGCATTGAAGTGAGAAGGAGAATTGCATTGGCAAACGAAGCTTTTACTCGTATGCGTGAACTAATGACAGGGGCGTTGAGTAGGGAAGTGAAAAAAGGCTAGTGAGGAGTTTAATATGGCGCGTTGCATTACATGGGGCGGAAACGTGGGCTTTGCGAAAAGAAGATGAAAATAGACTTACGGCTTTTGAGATGTGGGTGTGAAGAAGGATGGAGAAAGTAAAGTGGGTCGAAAGGCGATGGATGAAGTGCTACAGTTGGTAGGAGAGGAAAGAAATTTGATATATGAATTTAGGAGAAGGCAGAAAGTGTGGATGGAGAAGGTGATTAAGGGTGATTTGAAGGTTGGTTGTGGGCAGAATGTTGGGTAAGCGGGGAAGAGGGAGGAGAATAACGGGTAGTTTGGATAGAATGATGGGTGGCTGGAGGTATGATAAGCTGAAGAGGACTTTTGTGATATAGAGGTGTGGTAAGAATTAAATGCTCATTTAGACCTGCCTTCACCGGCAGAATACTGCTAATAATAATATAAATTTTCATGCAAACCTGTGCATGGACAAAAATCATCCCAGCCACAGATAAAGAGTGGAGGGTGATGACATTGTACGCTACTAATTTCTTTTCTTATTTCGTGCCTGCAAAAGTTAACCGACAGTGAAGTCATACTCATTATCCAGATATTAATATACCATGACGGTGCAAATAATAACGTATCTCAATTTTGTGATACAGTTCCGTACTACCAGTGTGTAAATTTTTATACCGTTAGCTCTTAATATTTTGACTATTTCTTTTTCAAATGCATAACCACACACATATAGGCCAAGTGCATTTTATTTACCTATGTTGGAGAGATGACAACTAAAACAACCGAAGGAAATTAAAATGGTAACATTTAAGTTACATTAATGTTGAATGATATATAAATATCCACGTTTTTTCAGGCATAATATGTCATATCACCTCACTATCCACAAGCTCCCTGTAGATAAGAGTAGAAAGGTAGTGCAGAAAACTGAAACCGTGTACATTTCAGCTATCTTCATTCTCACGTAACTTGAAGAATAAAATAGACGAAGACGGACATGTACGAAATGGGCATGAAAAATAAAATCGCTATTTCATTCCGTAATGTATTCAAGAAAATATTTTGTAGCGGAATTTCAGCCAAAATATTTTTGTACCGCAAACTGTCTTCATTTTCTTTTTGTAAAAAAGAGATCTCTAGGGTAATCGGGGCCGGATTGAAGAAAATCGAATTCCGCCTTTTCAAAATGAACTTTTGAACCAGTTAACGTCGATTTCAAAGTAATTTTCGTGAATGGGGTTTGGCCATTGGGAATAAGTGGTAACCACTTTTCGTATGATACCTAATTGACTCCTCTAGCTTTCACGTAAAGAAATGGCGATTCCGAAACGCATCCAAACCATTATTTTGCAGGTTAACTTGTAAACAAAAGAGAGGCGCGAATTTTAAAACGTAATTGCCATTGTCCATTCTTTCCCATTCATTTGACATTCTTCCCGTCTACTTTTCCTCGACCACTCTATTCACGACCATCATGCCTCCTGATTAGCGTTACAACTGTCGACGTACGACGGTAGAGATTTCGGTCTACGATCAGGAGAATCTGAGTAGCCAGCCTTTTTTCCGATGTCACGAATATTCAGATGTAATATACAAATAGATTGATAAGATGAATAATGAATGATGGATTCTTTAAATATCATACAATGCTATTCGTTAGGTAGGAAATAAGATATGATATGTATTATTTCGTCGGTATTATTTACACACTGTTACAGAGTACGAAGCCTCGGAACTGTGCTTTAGAGAAAACATCCTGAACTCTTCTTTGTCATAGAGAAATGGAATTTTTATCACGAGATGTTGTGTTTTTGTTCAAAATACATCGACATTTGTTGATAGAACGTTGTATAATGTATGGGATATTTTCTAAACTGAAGTTATTGCAGTTTGTTGTTTCGTACCTGACATTGGTCATGAGAAATTGATGTGAAACATTGAACCCGGAGTAGCCCCAAAAATGCCCCAGTTGTCAACCCTACTTAAGATGTTTCTGATCGGTTGTCACATCTTCATTTTAAGAGTTTTTATATGAGACTTCTTTTCTCAAGATTCTTGAAACGTCTTCATTAGTCACTCAAAAGTTTGAGTAGTTGCTATTTAATTTTTTTTCTGTAATGCCTCATTTCAAATTATTCCAGGCTCACCATGTGGAGGATCGTTCTATGCTCAAGAGGATCGGCGATAACCCGTCTTCTTGTCTGAGTGTAGTCCTCATTTCAAAAGGATCTAAGATTTTTTCGGCGAACTTGGCTTTCAAGATCTACGGTTTTTTTGATTGCTTCATTTTTTTATCAATGTGAAAGTGAAGATATAACGAAATTATTCAGTACATTTCTGTCTTCTGAACGACTAAGAATACTTGGCATGAAAGAAAATTGGCGCTAACAGTCAAGCCGTCCTCTTCTAAATTGAGAATCAATCCCACAGCACTCTTTTTAGGAAGGGAGACAGCCCAATAAAAACCTGAGAACTTGCTATCAACGAGAGACTGTTTTAGATTTTGAATTTAGTTTCGATTTGGAATGAAATTGGCGTGCTAGATAGAACGGCCTTTATATAACTAATATCTTTCGGGTTGTTATGAAATTTACATTTATCTCTCTGAATTGTTCATATCCAGGGCGAGGAAACTTTTATTCTCTCCAAATCACCCGAGATACCAAATTCAGGTTCGCTTTCGCTCCGGATAACATCAGTAAACCGGTTCGAACCTTATTTCTTCGCTCTGACCTTAGAATTTCAAAAAGCTCTACATGTCATCAAATAGACGCTCTATAAAAACACAACGCTAAGACTAAACAGGTTAAAATAAATAATTTCAATTATAAATAATAGTATACTCTGAGTTTGAACCGCAAGGGGACAGGGTACGAGTACCAATTTAAGTTTTGGAGTAAATTACGGAACATAACTGATGTGTAAGTGTTCATTTGTGATTTATTTTATTTTTAATTTGGCCAAACTGGCCGCGGTAGAATTCGTTTCCAGTTTTTTCTTTTCAAAACTTCTCAATGTTTTTCGCTCGTCTTCTTTTGGTCTTCTGATACTATTATATGTGCCTATATTTTGACTGTATTTCGTCTCCTCTGCGTGCATCCTGAGCTCCTCCACCCGTCTACTAAGCAGCGCTTTGTGAAAACCTTAAGATGTAAGCAAATATAATTATTCTCAACAGGTTTTTGTTCATTCTCGCTAAAGAAATGTAAAATTTTAACATTTTTTTCTCATTCTGACAGTGATATTTTCATTGAAAATGCTGCTTGAGTTTTAAATTTTACTGTTCTCCTTCTTCCATCCGTAGTTTTTTGAGTGTATGCCATATTTACCTTACGATTAAATTTAGGTAAGACGATTATATTCAATGATACATTAAAATTCAGTTAGAATAAACTTGTTGTGTATTTAAAACATCAGAAAACCCAAATCCACTTGCTTTTTCTCCCTGGAAAACAACACGCTGCGGTACTCCGTCACTTTACAAACCTATCACATGTAAAAATTAAGGGATTGAAATTATTACGAGTTTTCTATCGGTTAGGGCATATTTTGAGTACCCACACTTCTTTTTAATTGCATTTTTCCAAACGGCTTCTTCCCAGTACTACTTTTCTCTTCAGATCAGCATTAGGCATGTGCGGTGCTCAGAAAAATAAGGGTATTTTTTTGACAAGTTTAAAATAATAATAGTACTCGTCTGGTAGTACAGAAAAAATACCGGCATTTATGTGACTGATTAAATATATTATTGAGTTGAAAATTTAAAGTTCGTCTACTCTAATTATCCGGTATTTCGGAAAATTAGTATACCAGACCAAAAGAATACACTGAAAAGTTATCCTCCTGTATTTTTAACGAATGTTCATCAGAAATATCTAAATTTCGATAGGTACATTTTTATTTTTTGTTGTATGTTTGCATTCGTCTCTTAAGAGATTTGATGGTACGATTTTAAATTACAAGTACCTACAAGGGTTCAACATATTTTCTGACTCTTTCATAATATCTAATTTCCATTTTCCATTTTTACTTCTACCTCGCTTCTCCAGTATTCACCAACAATCACGGGCTTCAGTATCCTATAGTCCCTAACTACTTATTTCGTTCACACCCTCTGCCTCCTGATTCATTCAGCAATTTTCTTCATTCTCCCACAGTGCTCAACACTCCAACAGCCTCCTTTAGGTTAATTAGATTTTTCTCATTCGCCAGTACACCCAAACAAACACATACAAAAACCTTAAAATCCCTAATCAAATCTCGACGTCCCTTCTCAGAGTCCCGGTTCCAGAGCAAGCCACGCGACTATAACACAACATTATTTATTCTACCAAAAGTTCGGAAAAATTTGCAATTTGAAAGAGCGTGCGCTTAATCAACGCTCTTTAAATTTCCGAGAATACAGATCGTTAAGGAATCTATCGTAAAGAGGGGGCCTACTGTATCGTGGACTGTACAAACTAGGGAAGGCTAAAATCAATTTTGAAAATATATAGACCAGATATCACTTGAAGGTCAATTAAAGTAACATAAAACTAATGCCATGCAACAGAAGAGGCCAAGACCAATTTGAAACTCAGTCAACATAAAAACGAGGAGAAAGAGTTTTGCAATATAAGAAGACGAGTAACCTGCGGTGGGCAGCGCAAGAAGAAAATAGTTAATAGAACAACACAGGCAAAGAGGGAATTCTAAAAATAAAGAAGAGTCGACTCACTACTTGAAGTACAAAAGTGGAATCAATTCATCAGAACATACATCTGGAGAAAGCGGCTTTATGGCAGTGAGACATAGACGAGGACAACAGTGGAGAAGCCAAGGCTGAAAGCATTCGAAATGTGGTGCTACAGAAGAAAGATGAATATAAAATGGATCGACCGAATGATAATCGAAGAACTCCAAAGGAGAGTGGGTGAAAACCTAAATCGGCTGAAGACTTTTAACAGAAGACGGGACAAACTAATCCGCTATATCTTGAGACAGGATGGCCTAATGACGAGAATCGCTGGGGGCAAAGTGAGCAGGAAGAAAGGCAAAGGAAGACCTTGTATGGAATATACTAAGCAATCAGTGAAGGATGTGAAAGAGAAGAATTAGATAAATACGAAAAGGCTAACTGATAGGAGAATTGAGTGGAGAATCGCGTCAAACCAGTCTTCGGATTATTGACTAAGGATGACGATGAAGCTATCGTATTGTTATGACCTAAATCGTATGACCTAAATTCTCGGATTTGATGTCTAGCACACTAAATTCTCCCACTTTAAACTGCACGCGGAAAAAATGGCATTTTAGACCTCTGCCTCGCTATCTATCCGTTTCATTTGAACACCATGATCTAACCAACCATAGACCGCTGGAATTTCATCATATCTTTTCATCTTCAGAAATGGTAAGTAAAATTGTGTTGAACCCTAGTCGGTGAGGGTACAATCCAAGCTCAACGGCGTGTGAAACACAACTTATTCAGGGGGGCAGCTCATTTCCAGAAAACAGAGGTCCGATGAGAACTATAAAAAGAAGACGGGACAACTTAATCAGCCACATCTTAAGACACGATGGCCTGATGAAGACAATCGTCGAAGGAAAAGTGAACGGGAAGAATGGGAAAGGCAGGCCTCGTATGGGTTACATAGCACAGGTCGTAAAGGACGTGAAAGAGAGGAACTACGTTAATATGAAGAGGTTGGCCGATAGAAGAATCGAGTGGAGTGCTGCGTTAAAACCAATCCTAGGATTGTTGACCCTTAATGATGATGATGAGCTCATTTCCCTCAACCACTTGCGGTTTCACAGAAAGATATGATGCCCAGAAAATAATCACACTTTTATTTTCTGGAAGGAGTCGAAAGACCTCTCCTTGGATGGCTCTGCATTTCTTTCGGGATCGCTCCGCGCATGTTGACTTCGCTTGACAACAGTTTCGTCGGCATTCCAGCTGGCGTCTACAGGTCGACTGCTGTTCGCTGCAGTTTTCGCCGCCTATATACGGGACGTCTCGTCTCGAAGCTGCTCCCTGATTAGTTGGATGCTTCTTCGCATCACCATCATTTCCAGAAAGCTTCACTGGTGGATATGCTAGTAAACAGTGCCTACTGCATTTCGGACGCCGACTCATTGGCCGCAGTGAAATCACACCTCTTGGGAACTCTACAAAAGAATGGCTACGGAAGAGACATGATCCTAAAAAGGACCGCGAAGGAGGAGAAACGGGGCCAGCCCACAACCGAGGAAAGACGCGAAACGGAGGACGAGAAGCCCAAGACGTACGCCAACATCCCCTTCGTAGCAGGGTCAACGGAGAGGATTGCCAGGGTCTTGAGAAAACATCAAGTCGGCACAAGATACCATTGCTTGACGAAGATGGCCGACAGGCTTCAGACGCCCAAGGACAGAATCCCACAAAATATGAACGAAGGAGTTTACCAAGTGCCGTGCTCCTGTGGGAAGACCTATATTGGCGAAACGTGTAGATCGGTTGCTGTAAGACTGAAGGAACACCAGAGAGCTACGGAGAAGAAACAGTGCAACTTATCCGCCGTCTCCGAGCACGCATGGAGCGAACCAGGGTATAAGATAGACTTCGAGGAAACTAAAATATTAGCTAAAGAGAATCGTTATTTCCCAAGATTGATAAGAGAGGCCATCGAGATCGTGAAGGCACCTAACAACTTCAATCGAGAGGACGGATATCCATTGCACAGTGCAAGGAAAAGGACCCTCCGCCATCCGACCAATCAGGGAGCAGCTACGAGACGAGACGTCCTATATATAGGCCTATATAAATTTCACATTAGCCATTTGCAAACACGCTGTTGACAATTGAAAATGATAGTTTTTCACTTTTCTAAAAAATAATGGTTTCAAATAAACATTTTTGTACATTAAATGAATAAAAATCCAAACAACCAAAGAATATTTAAGAATGAATAACATGTTTAAGATAAAAGCCGAACTCTTAGTATTTGATGAGTATAAATCTGTATTGAATTGATTTTCATATTCCACGAACGCCAAAACTGAAGATTCTTCTGCGACTGGCGTGTTTTAGGCACCAATATACGTCGTTCATCTGTGCCAAAAACAAAAAAATGAAGGTAAAATATTAATTCACTCCATTTATTTTAAGTTCTTGGATGTGATAGGTATTCTGGCGTATTCGAATACCTATCACACACAGCATTCGAGGTTTTTGAAAGAGATGATAACTTCCGTCATCCAAACTCAGCCAATTATCCTGTATGCTGCAGCGGCTACGAGCTTGTAATATTAAGAAATTACGCTAAGTCAGGTTAGGATCTGAGCCTCTTCGTACTCGTTTTAATGAGTTTAAAAGAGAGAACTGCGTATTCGTTTGAGTCAAACTTTCAACCCCGTAGGCGGTTAAAACGTACTTCAACCTAAACGCCGGAGGTGATTAAAATTTTTTAACGATAACGGACTATCCCTGTTCCGATAATTATATCGCAATACCTATTCTTTTCCCAACCTTGAAACTTTAAGGGTATAAGCTATTCCTAGGGTAAGCGGGGAAGAGGGATGAGAAGAACGGGTAGCTTGGATGGAATGATGAGTGGCAGGAGTTATGAGGGGCTGAAGAGGGACATCGTGTAAAATTTAGGGAGTGGGAGGAATTAAATGTCCATTTAAATCTACCTTCACCGGTAGAATACTAATAATAATAATAGTCTCCCTCCAGGCACGTAGCCAGGGGGGCTTCAGCCCCCTCCCAAATTTTTTCCCAATAATTTCGTTGTTCTGATTTTAATTGGGCATGATAATCCGGATTATTCTGCGTATAATTCAAATGTTAAGTGTCTAGAAACGTGATCACTAGTTTGATGCAATTGTGCGGTTAACAGATGCTATTTTCAATCTGATATGTATGTATGCGTTGAACTTCTGTTCTGGGGTCGGTCAAATTATCAGCTTCATAACAAGGTAAGCAGTTAACTGCAGCAGTGAGAAGAGAGAGGAATGGGCACTACGGAAGTAAATACCAAGCACAGAAAATTAAGGGAAGAGATTTGTAACATGTCGGCATCGAAGGGGAAGGCTGATTTGTTTCAAGTTATGCTACAGTGCTACACTAGACTTAGCAAGCAAATCGCTGGCTACGTGCCTGTCTACCTCGGAGCAATCGAAGAACAGTCCATTAATGCACGGCCATGCCAGAAGATGGCCTCTTTCCTTTTTCTTGTCTTGCACCCGGAGCACCGCGTTTTGTGGTTTCGTCCTCTTGCTTGCATGGCGAATTCTTCGCATGAAATGTCCCCTGATGCATTGCTAAAAAATAAACTTAGTTATATTCCGTATTATTCGCTCACCCAGTTTCAACCTCTTCAGGTCATTATCAAGAGGAGAATTGTTTGAAATATAAATAAACTTATTTTTTTTAGTAATAAGGGGATATCTCGCAAAGTTAACTTGCCCAAATATTGCCCTTTCCCTTCCATTCCCATCCTTGTACCTTTCCTTCCGGTCTGAAGCGCCTATTAGTGCGGAAACAGACTTGAACACACCCATGATTATTAACTTGCCCATTATTATGGATGTTTCGACGAAGAATAGTGTCCGATACTTTTGGTAGAACTGTTCGGACGTATTTTCGAAACAGCCATTCCACCAATTTAATTCTATACAAACCTATTCCCAGGCGGTAGTAATACAACATGAAATTATTTGAGGTTACCAATCATGGAATATATTTCTTATTGTTTTCGACAACTTTCGGAACTATCTTTCTACTTGTTATTTATAAAATAAAGGAATTGGCGTATTAGGTACAAGCTGCTTCTCGTGTTTAATACTCCCAACCCCGGGGTACATCTACGTCTACGCGATACCCTGAAAGCCACCGCTAGGGTGTGGCAGGGGGTGAAGATCAATAAACAGGTTCTATTGACATGCAACGAGGCTACTTCATGGAAATATGCTACGTAATAGGGTCACATACAGCTAGATGGTTAGTATCTACATAGTAATAAATGTTGTTAATACATGCATCATGCAACTACAGACAACTCTTCAATGTTTCACCTACCTATCCCTTTGCTATGCTGCCTATTGTGTTCTCCTATATTTCGCGGGAGAAATGACATTTTGAATCTATCAGTACCACAATCTATCTCTCTTATCTTATTTATCTGGTCGAATCTAGCATATTACGCTGGTTTTTTTCATATATATCTAACATATCCATAAATCTATCCGTAACAGATTTCTGTAATAGATTTAATCTGTACTTTTATGTACGATCTGATAATGATTCCTAACCTAATTCTTACATTAATTATGATACACCACTAAACCTATCGTAACACCTTTTGACAAACCTAGCTGCTCTACATTGCACACTGTCTAGCTCTCTGATCAAACCTAATTCATTCGGATCCCATTCATTGGATACATATTCAAGGTGGGGCCTAACTAGTGAAAAGTAATCGTAATACTTCGACGGGAAAGTACGATCTAAGCGTCCGTATCAGCTAAGTACTTATTACCATAAATCATACAAAAACCTTGTAAATAGACCTTGTAGTTGTAATCGGTTTCCACGATGTAACTCCTGATCCCAAGTAAAATGAAAAAAAATGAAAACGCTTTTCCTAGGATCACATTCAAGCAGTCTTCTACTAGCTCATCACTAAACTCCGCCATCCTTTTTTCTTACATTCGCCAATGGGTTCTTCTAAGTACGTACTCACACAAATATTTTGCTGTTACTTACACTCGAAATTTACTATGGGGTGAACTATGCACTTATTAGAATTTCAAAATGAAAAAAGAAAAAGAACTAGAGAGATTCTTTACAGATCAACGATTATTTTTCCAACTCATCATTTCCCCAAAATGAAGGAGATGCACTCGATCCTAGGGTTGTGTCAAGAAAGGCCTCCAATACGCCATGCATCCTTTTCGCGAGCGCATCTTTGAGATTCATATAACATATTTCATCTTAAGGTTATGCGTCTTAAAAAGCCCCCCACTTCCTCAATACCCTACCGTCAACAGCGTGTATTCTGGAAATCATGCACATGGCCAGGCAAGATAATCTACTGACGTAAACTAAAGTGAGGAGAAAACATCATATCTCGCTCATACTTCTCAGCTGTCTTTGATCAACGTGCCAAGCAGAAATGGAGTTCCTATCAACAATGGATCTCGAAAAAAGCAGGCGTGAACAAATGGATAAGCTTAGGCGGGTGAAGGGTACACAAGTGACGTCCACTTCGCCACAAGAATTTTGAGTCTCACGTTGGTCCCGACCCGGCTCGTAAAAAGGCGACATCGGTTCTAATCTCATCTCAACCCTCCGGGCATGATCTCGCCTCAAGTCCAGCGGAAATTCTAGTTTGGATACAAAAATGGGAGGTAGGAGGTGTGTTGAGCTATAGAACGAAAGGTTATCATTTGAAAGATAGGAGCAGGGGAAAGAATTTCATGTCCATCTAAACCAAACTTGATCGGTAGATCAGAAATAATAATAATAATAATAACAACGATAGAGGTGCAAATGACCATCATGCACAATTTTGGGGTCACAAGTAAATAGTATCTATCTTATAACCATCTCTCTATACTTGCGTTTTAACTTTAAATATATTGAGCTGGTGTTTTCCAAGCGTAATAATTAATAATAATACTTCATTTATTCCTCTCAAGCGGTACCTCATATATTTCACATTAAAAAAAATGAAATTAGGTACTCCAGAAGGCAAAGTTCTCGAGATAGGATTGCCGTTCCATGAATACGGCAGAGTTTGATAGTTAAATGGAAAAATAAACACACACAAAAATTGGTTATTCAGATTAACATAAAAGTGTCCTTACTCTGTATGAGTACATGGTTTAACATACAAAAGATTGGAGCGAATCACTTTAGGTCTGACTTAAACACAGAAATGAGTATGGAATGATTATAAACAATTGGACTCAAAGTGAATGCTACGTAAGCGATAGTTTTTAAATATATGTTCTCAAAATCCTCAGTAAATAAAACCGCCATTAATTCTGCAGGAGGTTGAACCTCTGTTTCAAGCTAAGACTAAAGAGTGATTTTTAAGATTTGCGATCGTGTGCAACGTTGCCGCTGTCGGCCTGCCTATACATTTGAGTGTGTTACCGGTCCAACCGTCATCGGCAATCGTCCGTGTTGGGAGCGGGAGCTCCACCCGGGTCGGCTCTGGGGCCCGAGTCAATGCCCCTCAATTTTTTGGCTCCCTATGTGAAGAGGAGGAGGATGCACTCATCCCCATCTCCCCGACGGGGCCCGCTGAATGGGAGGGGGCCCGAAAATACTTCCCATGTCTGGAGTGGTGCCACGGCGTTTAGGGCTGGATGGGCGGGGCCCGAAGACTGCCGTTGAAGTCAACCGCTCGTCAATGGCGGTCGAAAAGGGTGGACGGTGGGGCGCCAAAACACTTCGGACTGAACGCACATGCGCACTCACGTACGTCCAGCGTTTCTCTACTTTCCCATCACCCCAGGATCAGACAGAACATCCAAAAGTGTGGGGCAGGGGATGACTCCACCGCCAACATACATTTCCGTCGAGTAAAAATCTTAGTTCTTGTAAATCTTGTAAGTAACTATATCAGGGGCCATCCATACATCACCTTCACGCACCCTTATCGAATTGAAAATTTGTTGTCTTTATGATTATTTGTTGTTATTTGTTATTATGACTATTAGCTATATTTTGTTTTTTTTCTTCCTTACGTACCTAACGTATCTGATCATTTGCTTCAATGTAAACAGTTATTACATTTTTTGCCCAAGATTTTTTGTTTTTACATATCACAGTTTGTGTCCTTTATTTATAAGTATTGTATCAATTGCCAAATTTTGGCATGTATTTTGAACTATGTTCTAAGGGACTTTGTTCCCAAAACAATAAAAGCTATTTCTATTCTATACCCGATTCTCCCGAACCCCTCGCTTAGCCTTTACGATTTTTTATCAGTAGGTGGGGGTCCGGGCTTCCATTACGTTAGGAGAAAGATACGTTATAATTTAATTCTTTATTCATACAATAATGAAGACACAAATGATAATAATACGTAAGTAAAAGTGGTATTGAGAGGTATATAATTTCTTTTTAAATAGTCTCTGTTTTCTCCTTCACAAATAAGGGAGCTCATTGGCGGCGTTATGTATATTAATGGCCTCAGAGAATGTTACGGAATGTTATTGTATAATTATACGGCATGGTATATAGGGGCGAAGGTATTAAAAGTAGAAAATCAGCATCAGGTACTATTAAGAATGACATGTCACTTTAGTTTATGTTAAGTCAAAGCAACTCACCCAGGAAACATGGCAGTCACACGATCGATTATATTGCTCATCATCACTACAAGTCATTTAGCCTTTGACTGGTTTCACGCTGTCCTCCACTCGATATTATATCGATTTATCTCTTCAAATAGGTAGATATGGTTCTTTTCTCTTGCATTCTTCACTACTTGCCCTGTACATGTAATCTAAATCACATTGATCACAGTTAAGTTCATTAAGTTTACCAGGAAACGAAGCAGATTCACAAGCCATACCACTTGCTCATCACTAAACTCCGCCATCATTTTTTCTTACATTCACCAAAGGGTACTTCTAAGTAGGTACTCACGCAAATATTTCACTGTTACTTACACTCGAAATTTACTATGGAATGAACTATGCACGTATTAGAATGTTAAATTGAAAAAAGAAAAAAAAACTAGAGAGATTCTTTACAGATCAACGATTTTTTCCAACCCATCATTTCCTCAAAGTGAGGGAGATGTCCTCGAGGGAGATGAGGTTTGTGTCAAGAAAGGTCTGCAATAGGCCATGCATCTTTTTCGTGAGAGCATTTTTGAGATTCATATTACATATTTCATGATAAGGCGTCTTAAAAAGCCCCACTTCCACAAGCCATACCACTTCTAATGTCAAATTATTATCATGCAGGACAAAAACCGCATTAACCTTATACGATTTCTACCTGGAATCGCACGTCAAGCACTCGAGGAAATATTGAAAAAAAAACAATCGCATTCATATCGAATACATTAAGAGCCTCAAGCAAACTTGCAAAATAAGCCAATAAACTTCATCGTTACAAATCTCCAATTGGCTAGCCCCATCATAATTATATCTGTCTTTACATTAGCATCATTTACCTCATGTTCCATTGTTTCACAGGAGGCCGTACTTTGCCATTCTTACCATTTATTTTTGTCTCGACGACTGTCTTCATGACACCTCAAGATTAGGGCTACCAACTGTAAGACTGGTATAACCCCGATCTGGAGGTTTTGACCTGCGAACCTAAAAATCCGATAAGACAGCTCCGGAGTGTTCGCCATCACAAGGCTGAGAATAGGGCATTGTATTCTAACACACTCCTACCTGTTTACGAACGAGAAAATTGAACCTAGATGTGATGATTGCGACTCTCCTCTCACCATTAGACACATCCTGACGGAGTGTACAGTGTATCGGAATGCTCGTGAATGATTAGACATCCGGGGAGATTTAGATCGGATCCTTGGTGATAAATCAGACGAAATAACCAAAGTCATAAGCTTTTTACGCTGCAACAGCCTTATTAATAAATATAATCAAAATTTTTTTAAATTAATACATTTTCGGTTAATTTCACAGTTTCGATTTCCACATATTCCGGAAACTTAACCCCTGAAAGGTAAATTTTATGATGTATTTAAAAATATTTGATAAAATAGATTAGCAAGCGGTGCAAAATGACCTCAGCCGTCGACGCACCCTTACAACTACTACTACTACGATAAGACAGCCTTTTCTTACTGAATGTTCGTTAACGCTATTAATAATTCAACGTTTGACTACCAACAACTTCCATCAACTACTTTTAATATCTTCGTCATCATCATTTCTATAAGCCACCATTCCTAAGATTGGTGTACGCAGCTCTCCACTCGATTACCCTCTGAAATAACATCTTATCATTTATGTAATTCATCTCTTTTAAATCATACATACATCTCTTGAGAGGCCTTTCTTTCCCGTTCTTCCGTTTCCTTTTACCTCGAAGACACTTCATCACACTAAAGTGTCTAAATAGTAATTAATTAATATTTAGGCCGATTAAAATATTCCGTTTTCTCTTTGAAGTTTTCAGCATACTTCATTTTTACTCCATTATTGATAACATTCATTCATTTTCCACTCGGTCAATTAATTTCTTCTTCATCATTCATCCTTAACACCACATTTAAAATGCTTCCAGCCTAGTTTTTTCTGCTTCTGCCTTCCGCGCCTCACTGCCATAAATAATCATGCTCCAGATGTAAGATCCAATGAAGTGTTTCCTTACTCCCACGCTTGTATCTCCAGCTGAAAGTAAATTTTTGTTTTGGCCGAATGTCTTCTTCTCCTGATCTCATCTGTTGGATGTTTTTTTTTCTTGCTCCGCCCATCGCTGGTTACTGAACTTCCAACATACCAGTTATCTTTAACCTCTTCAATCATTCGGCTTTCAAGCTTTACCAACTTTCAATGATTTTTTAATGCAAATTTTCCCATAATTACGATACACTGCCGTTTAACGTACGCTAAAGGTTGTAAAATAAAATGTATTTTATTCATCCGTTCGCATTTTTAGATTGTGTAAGTATTTTTTTTACCGAAAAAGTACAAAACAGAAATTTTTAAAGAAATGTCATAAAATTATTTTCGCAATAAAAATCACATTATTAAATAGAGTAAAAGTCTTTCTTTTACGGATATAGCACATGAAAACAATTTTATTTTCAAATAATTGCCAAAAAATTCTTTTTATGTCCGTGATGGTTCTACTATAGCATTTCTGTTGTAGAGGTACTTAATCGGGTCTTGTAGGCTAGAGAGAATTTTATTTTGATCCTCCGGAGCAAACTTTGGGTAAAAATTCATTAAAAAAAGCATGATACCATAAAGCATGACCTGACCGGAAAAGGATCAGAAATCAGGATCACTTTACAATTGATTTCCCTTCATTTTAGGAAAATGAACCGCAAAAGGAACAAGTAGCGTATAAGGAGAACCGAGACACAAACAAAGAGTGAAACTTTGTTGACCTGTGTTATCTTTCGCTGTGATAAGTTACAACTTTCTACTAATATGTCCACTCAGTCACAGTGGGAGAGTAGTTGAATATAGTCGTGCTTTTACGCTCCGCCAGAAAATGTCGGATACGAAAAGCGATCAGCGCGTTAACTACATGTTTCTGGTGAAACTTAAAAAGTCAGCAGCAGAGACTTGACAAATACTGTCGGAATCTTATGGCAATGAGTGTTCGTCGCGTACTCCTGTGTTTTAATGGCGTAGGAGATTTACAGATGGCAGTGAGTCAATGAAAGATGACGAATGTCCATGATGACCACGAACATAAGCAAATCGGAAACTCAATTTTTTTAAATGATTTTAACTGTGAAATTTGCATTCACACAAGGTAATCATGAGCAGATTCTCAATAATTTGTATAAAAATCATTATTAGCAACAATAGAATTACGGGGAAGAGTATTTCTGTTTGTAAAGCAGAATAAACAGGTTTCAGAAGTGATTATCCGACATAACTGCCATAGTATGGTCAGAAATAAAACTCCAGTGAACATAAGCAAAAATACTGAAGAGATATCGTAGAAGCAGAATATTCAACAATAGACCAAGTGAGGATCCCACACTGAAGCCCATATATTTCCCTCATATATGGGAAATCTATGTCCCATATATAGGCTTCAATGTGGGAGGAAATAATAATTGGTAGAATATCACAGGTGAAGAGGTTATTCTATTCGAGGAAGAATCTAATCAAGGCTTCTGGTGCAAGCATAGAATAGAAGTAAGAAAAAGAATATAGAACGCATGCGAATCTGAAGCGTGCACCATCATGGCAATGAAGCAACCGCAGAAAAGGTAACACTGGAAGAAGTTGAAATCTAATCCTAGAGAAGAAAGATGAAGATAAAATACTAAGGTCGATTTTCTAATGAAAAGATTCTGGAGAGAGTGGAAGAAATGAAAAGTCTGGTAAATTATCTGAAAAGAATAGGGAACAATCTTATCGGCCACATGATCACGTGACATGGACAAATATTGAGACATGAGGGTCTGATGAAGAGAGTCGTCGTGGAAAAATAGAATGGGAAGAATGACAAACGAAAAGAGAGCATCTCCTCACATGAGTGCAAGTAGTGAAATATGTAAATGAAATTAACTACGCTAATACGAAGAGGTTGGCCAATAAAATAACTGAATGGCGATAAGCGTTAAACCAATATTATTATTGATGGCTGATCATAATGCTAGGTTTACATTAATTATCTCCCATTTCATCCTTAGAAAACAAACAATGTGCAAGACACATACATAAGTCAATTTACGCTAAAGTTACATTTATCACTGAGGTACAGAATTAAAGCGGAAGAAAAACTCAAATGACTTCTGCAAATGTAATACCTACTTTATTAAAAATTCTTACGTTGTAATATAAAAATTTACTTTAGTAGGTGGTGCCCTTCATGCTAATGCGCCTAGGCTATCGTAAATACAATAAGTACGTAAAATGGATATTTAAATAAAACGAGCTCACTTATTGCAGTGTAATTGAATTAAAAAAAAAAAAATTTCCTCTGATCCTCATCGATGGGGATTGAAGAAAAAGCAAATAATCACATATACGATTGCTAATTAAATTACATCAAAATTTGTTACGTTTTATATCTTACAAACTGATCCTTCATCACTTGAAAATGAAGCATGTTCAATGATATCAGCTCTTGCTCAAAACGTCCGTTGCTTGTTTTCCGATCCCTAGGGCTTCCGAACAGAATGGTTACCAAATTGCACCCGAAGTCCTGTCTGGTTGGTGAGAATAGAGCACACTAATTATTGGACCAACAATGTGAAATACACATATTAGAGCAAGTGGGGAGCAGTTCCTTTCTCTGTAGCTTCCATGAAAGATCAGGTACCCAGCTAATCACCCTGCTTGGTTTTAACTTGGTGTTAAAAGAGGCTTCTCTCGGAATTTACTCCGAGAACTTAAGATAGTAACACAAGCTCTACCCACTGAGCGAACACGTGTCGTTGAAAGGGAAGACAAAGAACACTACGAGAAGATGTGTTTCTATGTTGGAATACATGGTTAATCTGACAGAAAGCTCGACAAAATACAAGATTTCCATAGTCTCTACTTTCATTTTCAAATCCTGCGTACAAGTCGCCCCTGAGATTTTCCAGGAATATCTTAAATCCAGGAATACGTGTTCTTATGCAGGGCTTATATTTTCTTGCCTTCATAACCCCATATTACGAATTTCTTCAGAATTGCGACCATGTACCCTTCAACCCGCTCTCAATGAATTCACCTTACGCCACATCACCACCTTTCTCAGATGGAAAGGTAAGATTGAGTTCGCTCGGCAGTTCTACCTCTTGCAACATATATTTTATAATTTGTCCAAATATTCAGGGCCAGTCGTAATTCTTCACAATATTTTGCGGGCTTGACATTGCGATACTTGCATCCAGGAAGGTAAAACACGACTTAAGACGTGAACAGCGTGCTGAGAATAGTCATGGCGGTGTCTTAAAATAATTTGTTGAACAAAATAAAGTGCTTACTCACGAACGAAATCAATGATAACTTACCTTCATAGTTCTCGCACAAATGAATTACGGAAATTTGATTAACATGCTTTTATCAACAGGGACGTATGTACAAATGATGCCTTTGCTGCTGTACGGTTGAAAACATTTTCGAGTTCAGTTTCGAGCTGCATACGGTTGAAGAAACCTTCGAGCTATGCGTTCGAGTGACGTCAATCGTTTCCGTTTTTTTTCCAAACCTCTGTTCCTATTCTTTTATTTACTTCCAAGTGGTGTTTGTATCACCCGTGTGAAGTAACTCGTGCAAACAACCATTTCCTCTGGAAGTTTTTCGTGAAGCTGGAAATGGCAACAATCTGCAATGCTCTCGGAAGTGCATACTTCAGGAGATTGTCATTAGTTTTCCACCATGACAACGGCATCCCCGCTAATTACCATGGAAACCGCGCAACACTTCCGTCTTGATAGGTCGGAACATTTCGATGTTGATGCCGTCGTAGACAAAACGAACATGCATCTTCAATAGCACGCGCATCTGAGTATTATTTTTTTCTTTCACGAGCGAGCCTAGAAGTCCTCCCTAGTGGAAGGCTATCTTTCCTGTTTACGCGCCGAGCGGCGGGGATAGAGATGCCACGCCCCCTTCCGGCTGCGGCGCGTATGACGAAGGGTGGACGGCATGCGTGCATGTCGCAGGAAGGAATGGACAGGCCCGGGTAACCCTGAACGCCCCGTTGACTCACTTGAATCCTTTCGGGAAACCCCAAGGCTTGTTCTCAGCTGGGGTGGAGTTCAGAAGCAACAGCGAAAGATAGAGCCTGTTCACCCGCGGAGTTTCAAGTCTATCAAACGGGCCTCACTCCGGAAATAGATGTGTTAGGATGGGTTTGGTGGAGGGGAGGTTAGAATGAAACCTAAGGTCGACATTAGTCAGTTTATTACCAGCATGGAGAAGAGAAAGTGACACCAAGTGACGATCGAAGAAGCTCTAAGAAGGATGGGAGAAAAAAGAAGCCTACTGAAAAATTATTAAAGGAGACGGGACAATGTAATCGGCAATATCTTGAGACGTGATATACTGATGATGATAATAATTGAGGAAATAGTTAATGGAAAAATGGCAACGGAGGCTTCCTATTTAATATATGGAGCGAGTAGCGAAGCAGGTAAAAGAGAAGAATTATGTCAATATGAATAGGTTAGCCGAAAACTCAGTGGAGAGATTATGATATGACGGAGAGCATCTCACCCTCTACAACGCATTCCCTTGACTAAAATATTCTGTTCCCTCCCCATTTTCTTGCATTTAATATTATGTGGTCAATAATTTCTATGTGGATTACTTATTTTAGAGGAATTGTAATTTATTTATATCGTGGATTTAGAGGAAATATTTAAAATTAGATGAGAATGCCGCTCTACTTGTTCCTTGTACTTCCTGAAAATCAAAACCTATTCCAGTACGCTAGGCGTAAAATAAGAGCATTGAAAAATATCGAAGCTTTTGTGCAAAGAGAGTTGGAGTAAAGATTTTATGGAACTCTTGATGTTTGTCATGCTTCCAGACATTAAGAAGAAAATCATCTTTATTTCCAGTCATCAAAGCTAAGATTGGTTTGATGCTGCTCTCCACTCAATTCTCCTGCCGGCTAATATGTTCGATTCAATATCAGTATATCCTTTAACATCTTTCACTATTTGCTCCACATATTTCATACGGGGCTTCTTTTCCATTAACTTTCCCTTCAACGATTATCTTCATCAGACCATTATGTCTAAACATATATCCGATTAACTTTTCCTTTCTTCACTTTAAATTTTTATTAGTCTTTTCTTTTCTTCCACTTTTTGTGAGGACTTCATCGTTCGTTACTCGTTCAATGCAATTTACCTTCATAATGATTCTATAACACCTCAACAAATAAATTTAAAATTAAAATTCTCCAATGGCCGTAAAATTGTGGCAACCCTCGTCAAGGACAGATTGCTGTGTTGGTTTGCGGGAGGGTCAATTCCACAGCAGCGACCAACTACAGCCTCTCAACCAGAAAACCCTCCTGTGGTGGTTTACGGGAATGTTACTTCCTCGTCAGTGACACAACCACAGACATACACACTCAACCCAATTGGGATCATTCACAGGACTGATGGGACCCTGGTCAGGATGCCTGGGATATGAACGCAAGCACACTCACAAGCACTCAGAAAAAACACTCACTCAGATGGGATACCTGCTGGGAGAATAGAGCTCAAAAAGAGCGTAGGCAAAGTGGAAGGACAAAACGAGGATGTGCGTCGTGATACGTGTACATCTACATCTACATAATACCCTGCAAGCCACCCTTAAAGGTGTGTGGCAGGGGGTGAACCTTCACCAAACATGCACTACATATCATGTATTTCGGCCATAAGGTGGCCCTCTTCAGCGAGCTGAAGGGAGAGCACTTTCAACACGGGGTTGTAAGTGAATTAGTGGGGAGGACAACCTAGAATCAATACAAATAGAGCAAAAGGGGGAACCAATGACAATGGGGTGTGGGAGAGGGCGAAAAGTTATTGGATGGCATAGGTGGGGGGAAGAGCAGGTTTCAAGTGAGGGGAGGGGAAGTGAATTGAAAGGAGATGACCGTTGAAGTAAGTTGGGGAGGAAAAGTTAGTCCCGTATTGTCTAGTGGTTAGGTTACCCGGCTCTCACCCGGGAGGCCCGGGTACGATTCCCGGTACGGTAAACTTTTTTGACACGTGATCTTTCCTGGGGTAAACATATAAGTGAAATAGTGGGTCAAGCTAATCGTAAACTGGGATTCGTCAAAAGAGTACTGGGTAAATGTGACAATCATGTACGAGAAATCAGCTACTTTTCCCTTGTTAGACCTCATTTGGAATATGCTGCCAGTGTATGGGATCCCTACGAAATCGGTCTAAGTAATGAACTTGAACGTGTGCAGCGAAGATCGGCAAGATTTGTAAAGGGACGATACGATAATTACATTAGCGTAACCCGTCTACTAAATGAATTGAAATGGGAATCATTGTCAGATCGCAGGTTGAAATTTAGACTTAATCTCTTAAACAAATTCCAAGGAAATATTTTCAGTGATGATGTTAAAAATATTTTACGAACCCCAACTTACTATGGCAGACTGGACCATAATCATAAAATTAGAGAAATTGATTGCCGAACTGACCGATTCAAAATGTCCTTTTTCCCTCGTACAATTAGAGATACGAATAACGGTAAATATGTCCTATCGGAGAGTAGCAATGAATAGCGTTGGTAGCTACATGTTGGTATGAGTACTTAAAGCTAACCCTACTAACAGAATGTTTTTGCATGTTTGCTTTGCAATTTCTATCTTTTTTAAATAGTGTAGTTCTGACTACTATATTAATACTATTCCTTTTTTATGCATGATATGTAGTGCATGTTTGGTGAGAAATCACCACCTGCCACACACCCTTGTGGTGGCTTGCAGGGTATTATGTAGATGTAGATGTAGAAAAGAGGAACGGTTAACGTTCAAATTATGGACGGTGAAAAGGAGTGAGTATCTCACTCTAAAATAGAAAAAAGTGAGGATAAAGAAATAGGTCCGTAATCGCTATTAATTATGTTTCTTCTGAATTTGTGTACATAGAGACTTTCATAAGAGTCAAAAAAATGATTCGGTGATTTTTTTATTAAATGAAGGTTGCTTTCTGATGTTTCATGTCCTGTGTTGAGTAAGTGTTGGGCGATGCTGGATTTTTCTGGTCTGTTGTATTTGAAATGGGCCATGTGCTCCTTGAATCTAGTTTTAATATTTCTGCGTGTTTGTCCAATGTATGAAAGGTCACATGAGGAGCAAGATATTTGATATACACCGGACTTATTGCATGTGTCTATTTTGTCTTTCATGTTACCCAATAAGTGTATAAGTTTGTTTTTATTACCAAAGGAGATTCTTGTGTTGACGGTTTTGAATATCTTTTCAAGACTTTTAGTTATATGTGGGTGGTAGGCAAGTTTGATGCGGACGGGTTCATCATCTGTGAGCGTGGTGGAATTCTTTACGAGTCTCTTAAAGTTTTGTTTCTTAACAATATTATATATTACAGACTCCTTAAAGCCGTTAATTTCAGCAATGAGTTTAATGTTACTCAATTCTATGGAATACTTATTTTTATCAAGTGGGATGTTAACCATTCTGTGGACAAGAGCATGAAAAGAAGAGAGTTTATTGCTGTTAGGAACAAATGAGTCCCGATGAATATAGTTATTTGTATGTGTAGTAGATCAGTAGTAGATGTGTAGTAGATCCATAACACCTCATTGTCGGCCGCGATAGCCACGTTGCCAACGCGCTAAATGTCACAGGCTCGCATTTCGCTCGGAGCGTGGATGTTGGATATTTTTCTCAGGATTAAGATCTTAAGCTAGATGATGTCCTTAGCCTCGAAAAACGAAATCTAAGAGTACTGCTACAACAACACCACATTTAAAATACTTCCAAACTAGGATTCCCTGCTGTTGTTGCCGCCCATGCCTCACAAACATACATAAGCATGTTCCAGATGTAAGTTCTATTGAAGTGTTTCCCGAGTTAAGGAGATTCCTTTGGAAGAACGTCTTGACTATTTTACTGATTATTTCTTTCTTGCTCCGAGCATCGCTGGCTACTCTTCCCAAAGAAGATATATAACATAATTAATTTAGTAATAACAGCAATATCAATAATATAATTTGATTTTTGCTTTCATCGCTAGAGAGGGAAACTCATTCATCTCTGAGAATGGTGATTTGCAGTGCAACCTTGAAAAAGAAACTATTACTTTCAAGGACATACTCTTCGCAAGTGAGAGGAAGTAATTAAAGAGAAGGAGTGCATTACTTGGTTGGACTCACCACATCCTTCCCGCGTTGGCAATTGCTGAGCTGTACTCATGGCTCGGCATCATCATGCAGCGTGAGCCGTCTTGAATTCACGATACATTTCTCTCTTCTACGTGCAATAAAAAACCTTTTTGAGGGATGTCACCTGAAGATAAATAAAATAAAAAGAATAGTCGTATTATACAAAGAGGAGGAGTGAGTAAGACCAAGCAAAACTCGCTAAAAAAACTAGAAGAGGATTGAAAAGTATGAAAGCAAATTAATCAGCAAAGATTGTGAAAGGATACAAAAGAGAAGAATTATACAAATATGAAGAGATAAGCTGATAGTAGAATAGACAGAAGGACTGCGTCAAACCGATCTTAGAATTGATGACCAGAGGTAATGATGAAGCTTTGAAAAGCAGTCGACGGCGATGGTCCATGTTGTAATGATTAATTACTATTATCGCTATTGAGTTTTCTACCGGTTAAAGTGGTGCTAAGAATTTCCCAACCAATGCGCCGCCAAGAATTTAACCACTAAGTCCTAGAAGGAATACGGTACCGGAGGGCTAGTCTTCCACATATTTCCCTTCTCGATGGATTTCTCTTTGATTTAAATCAATGCTCTAAAAATTCAATCATAGTTTCTCAGTTCAACCTTAAAACTAACTTCGTTAGTGCGATATAAAAGATATTTTAAATGTCATAAATTGAGAATGCATGGAGTTGGCTTTTAAATTGCGGTTTTGTCTGATTATTTCGTGCATAAAACTATTATAATAGAAAAACGTTTCTACAGAGTGCTTCGTGAAAATATATTTCCTGATAGGAGTGCCGTTTCGTGAAAAAGGTTGGTTGGAACCGTCCTAAAAGGTTTCACAAGGACATTGAACTTGTGATAGATATGAAACAGCATTACATACCAAAGAAGATAGCGCAGCGACTGAGACGTGACATGATTGGTCGTTGACCACTGGCTACTACTGGTAGCTAGTAGCAAACTAGTACTGCATCAAGTATGAAGTCAAGTAGCGCAGTGAGTATGATAACGATCATGCTTTCTTGCCAGCATACTGGTTCTATATATCACGTGATACTAGCATACTAGCAAGTATCCTTGACCTTGTGCTGGATCAATTATCTTGTGAAACGGGCTTTAGGTAGATAGGGAAAACGGTCAGAGAGTGTCGTACGGTTTAGGTTAAAAATACCGTTTTCCCCCGAAAACAATAAGAAATCATAATAGGTAGCATAGTAACCGAATAGGAAGTTGAAATGCACATAGAGAACTCTCTGAAGGGTTTCGTTAAAACTTTTTAACTCAAACAACTCTTGTTAAATGAACCCCTGATTGCATAACGACATTCTTAACCAATTTATTTGTATAGTTAAGCATTATTAATTAATATATTCATTCAGTGAAGGTCACTTGGTGATTGTTCACCCCCTGACACTCGGGGTGGCTTGTAGAGTATGGAGTAGATATAAATATCTTTTTTTTCAAATCAGCATATTCCACACCTCTTTTCACTATTTTATAATACGTTTTCTTGACCTACATTTTCCTTGCGTAACGAGATTTCTGAGCTGCAGTAGTTGTGTCTACTCACTAGTCCACTTCACTCAACCAGTTCCAGATTTCCACTAATTATTTTTCTCTTTCTCCTACCGTGATCATCATTTCATCGCTCACTTTTATTCCCGCCCTTGGCTCTTTTCCTGTTATCCCCCTCACATCATCATCATCACTGGTCAACAATCCTAGGATTGGTTTGACGCAGCATCCCTCTCGATTTTTCAATCGACCAACCTTTTCATTGTGACGTAATTCTTCTCTTTCACAATAGCAAATATTCCACAGAGAAAAAAATCATTCGCCTCGACCGGGGCTCGAACCCGGGCCCCCTGATTTCCGGCCAGTTGCTCTACCAGTTGAGCTATCAAGACGTCCTCTTTCTCAGTGAAAATTATAGAGGCTTAAAGGAGCAAGATGTTAATGGACTGCTAGACATGTCATGTCACAAAGAAACCGAAGTTGTGCGGACCGTCCACGAGGGGGGGGGGGTTCGAATCCCGGTCAAGGCGAATGATTTTTTTTCTCTGTGGAATATTTGCTATTGTGCAGTTTCAGCGGGTAACGCCGCTAAATTTTTCACAGCTATTTCGTGAATTTTGAATCTTCTCTTTTACATCCTTCACAACCTGTTCCATGTATCTCATACGAGGCCTACCTTTTCCAATCTTCCCATTCCCTTTTCCCTCGACGATCGTCTTCATCAGGCCATCGTATCTCAAGATATGGCTGATTAAGTTGTTCCTTCTTCTTTTTAGAGTTGTCAGCAGACTTCTCTTTTCTCCCACTCTTCTTAGAACTTCCTCGTTACTTACTCGGTCGATCCATTTGATCTTCATTCTTCTGTAGCACCATATTTCGAATGCTTCCACCCTTTTCTTCTCCGTTGCTGTCATCGTCCATGCCTCACTGCTGTAAAGAAACATGCTCCAGATATACGTTCTAATGAATTGCTTCCTTACTTCTAGGGCTTCTAGGCTTGTATTTCCAGCTGTAAGTAGATTCTTTTCTTGATAGAATGCCTTCTTTGCCTGGGCTATTCTACTGACTATTTCTTTCTTGCTTCGTCCATCGCTGGTTGCTCTGCGTCCCAGGAAACAGAACTCTTTCACCTCTTCCAGTTTCTGTTTTCCTAGAATAACGTTGGTTTTGTCTCTTCTTTCTTGCTGCACACCAATATCTTAGTCTTCTTCTTATGTATCTTCAGCTGATATCTGCTCATCGTTCTTTCAATGGCTACTAGAATCTTGTTCAAATCTGTCTCTGTCTCTGCTATGAGTGCTATGTCATCAGCGAATCCTAGCATGCTTATTTTTTCTCCGTGGATAGTCACTCCAGAAGACTTCTCTTTGATTTCATTGATGGCTCTCTCGATGTAAACATTAAAAATTACGGGAGACAGTGCACAACCTTGTCTCACTCCTATCCCCCTCACCCACATAGTAAATGAGTCCTATCTATCGTTTTCATCTCTCCCTGAAGATCCAGGTTTCCAGGTCTAAACGACATTCTATATGATCTAATTTTACGGTCTTAATTAAAATTACATAAACTTCGCAGCTTAGCTCGAGGCTACAGTCGGAACATCTCTCCTCTTGGTAGCTGTCTACTTAGCTTCATAAACCCTTCCCCCTTAATTATTAATACCACACCTATCTTCGTTTAAAACGCTATCTAAGAATAAAAACGGTTCAACCTATTCTAGTCTATGCCTTTCTATTTGCATGCCTAGCTTTGTATTCCTATTCCCCGATAAATCTCATTATTCTGGACTTCTTATCATAAATGCAAGATCTGCGGGTAAAAATATAAAATATCGATTCACCCACCAACTTGAATGATTGTGGAATAAACAGGAAATCGCTGTTTTAGATTTGGATCACTTGGTTAGCAGCATAGATTGTCAAACCAAGACCAGCCATTTTACAATTCTACCAGCTTCAAGTTTCACCAATGGTACATTTTATGCTGCATTGCACAGACGAAAGCAAACTACAGGGTGATTACGAAGAAATGCGTCGGTTTCAAAACTCCGTATTTTTCAAATGGTACAAGCTACAGAGCTGCGCGACCTCATAAAATGCCCAATACATTTTCTAGTTTTATTGGAAAAAAACATCAAAAATGTTCAATATGTCCTCCTTGGGTAACCGAAACAATATCAAGTCGATATAATGATAATACTAATACAATAATGTACATTATTCCATTCAAAACTTACAATATTATCTTCGAAAATTTATACAAATTTACGGAATATAAGTACCCCAGAGGACCAATACCCGCACTGGGTTACCATTATAATTAATTTAAAACGGGTAGGCAGGGTGCTATTTCTGCTTCTGCAGTTAAAGTATGCAGTATGTGATACAGCGATGAAAAAGTTGATACAAAAGACAATTTATGTGCATTCATATTCAAAATATGATTATGTGTGTATGAGACGTCATATACTTATGTACAAGTTGACATCATTTATTAACATTTTTCACACTCACTCAGTGATTCAAGCCGAAGCACTGTGGTCTGAAATCGGATATAGCCGGACAAAAGTCCAAAATTGCTTCTTTTGAGGTACACACTTGAAACTTGTCATAAACGCTCAGAATTGATCACTGATCATGGAACAATAAGCCATTTTTGGATGATCTCATCCGTTTTTGAGGTACAGAGGCCCAAACTTGGCCAAGTTTCCAAAAACACACCCGATCTTGCTTTTCTTCAAAAATATTTGAAGTTAAGCTGCTGGTGGAGTTTTGGAAGGATTTTTATGAAGTAAAAAACATTATATTCCGGTAATATGGTACTTTATCTATATTATCTGTTAGTTTCGAAGATTTTGGTTAATATTAGTGTGGTATTACGTCGCAAAATGGCGGACCCTTTTTCCGGGTAAAATTTGACATAAAGTAGACAATATCTTTAGTTTAAGAAAATTGCCACCGCAAAAACTTTCATGAAAGTATTTAATAAAGATATTTTAAGAATGTCAAGCAAAAATCTTGGAAAAAAGTTTGCGGCTGCGAAAATGAACGCAATTTTTCGATCGCGCTTCACGGCACGGCTCCGCGACGCGGGGCCTAGAGACTCGGTGACTCCGTTGGATATTTCAAGTTGTTTGGAACTAATTATTGAAAATTGTCATTTTAACCATGGTATACAGTCTCTATTGACCTGAAATACTATATTGAAGATATTACGAGGATATTGGATTGATCGAATTGATCACTGAACGCGTGACTCTGGTATACCTACATGCTCTGGTTTGGATACCTTACGGATTCTTGCCGCATGTTGGAACATCTTTTGGTGTTGAATTTAAGTTTTCACGCGAATGGTACCCTACACATTTACCAGGAAAGGCAACAGTCAGAGATTCTTTTTCTACTCCTTACCCTTTTCACACTTGCCGAGGAGGAACGTGCGAAAAGGGGCTTTTTATGACACCGCGCAGCCTATGACGGTATTTAACGGGTATTTCCGAAGGGCTTTTTCCTTTTCCCTTCAAAAACGCATTTTAGCTGGCAGTTCTTATTTGGATTTGGTGGATGAGTGTTGTGCCTGTAGTGATTTAGTGATTTGCTAAAATCTGTGTGTGTCTAGTGAATTGATTCGTCATTGAATATATATCATATACACGTACATGGAATATACATATATATCATTGAATTAGTTTCGCTGTTTATTTCCTGTGTTGGTCAGCAGTGTTTCTGGTTTACTCAATAGTCTTTCTTTTTCAAGGTTAGTATTTTGAATATAATTTTCAGTATCGCTATTTATTCTTAGCATTTCACTCCGACGCTTATAATATTCCTTTTTATAAAGCTTCACGGCGTTTTTTCGCCGATCTTATATTATGGAAAATATAATCGTGAAAGGTATTCATCGTGCGACTTTCATTACATAATTTTATCTGTCGGATCCATACACAGATTTTTTGTGTTGTCCAGCTCTGAAATGACATCATATCAGATCACACGTTTGGAGCTACACAACAAGATAATTGAGATGAAAGGAAAATCATTGCACGATAAAAAAATATTCTTGCTGGATTTGTTATCTCGGACTTTGAATTTAGAGAATCATTTCGATGCCCTAGATAGTCTCCGTGAATTTCTATGAAGGTTCTTGGTATATTACCAGAAAAGGTGGGAAGAATGTTTTCAAAAAAACGAGCAATTTTTAGCTCGCAATAATGCATGGCTCAAAGAGCCAATTATTTTCCTGGAAGCAGTCCGTGAGTACCTACCAGGTACTTCTACAATGACCGGAATGTATTTTCTGATTTATTTCTTTTGCCCAATATCATGGACGAAGGTTTTTACATGGAATTTATATCTTAACATTACTGATTCATTAGGTTCATTGGGCCGACCAAAAAAAGGTTTTAGGACTTCCTCAGACAGGTCAAAAAGAAGAAAAGTCCAAAATATTGAAAGTTCTTCCTCTGCTGCCGAGCTCGCATTGGCAGCCTCTTGGCAGAGAGGAAGGAGATAGTGCTACCGCTCAACTTCTCACGGAAGTAACGACTACCACTCCCACTAGAGCAAAAAGAATTCTCACTAGGTGGAGGAAAAAAGATGAGATGCAGTCGGAGATGTCGCCAGAGGAGGCTCTATCTCTGATGATCACCACTGAGCTGACAAAGAATCAGTAAAATTGCTCCGCTCTTAGTTACGGGCACAACCTGTACCCTAGCTATGTGCGAGTGTTAAATGCAAAAAGCGCTGCATACCCCGAAGGGATACACATAACAGAAAACATTAGCGAAGTGAGTTTACAAGATCTATTGAACCATACAGAATCGCGGATACTGACATGCGTTTCCACGACTCTAGCATCCGGCAACAAAGTAAATTTCACATTAATTTGCAAATATGGATTTGATGGGATTTCGGGCCTTTCGCAATATAAACAGTTGTGGGAAGAAGCAGATACTTCAGATGAATATTTATTTATGAGCGCCATGGCGCCACTTAGTTTGCTGAATGACGCAACTGGTACGAGCTTAAGGCATTTCATGTTTCATACCTTGTTTATCTTTGGCCAATCTGATAGCAGTACAGTTGAGTACCAATAATATATGAACTATTTTAGGTGAAATTATCTGGAAAAATCCTCGCCCGTCGTCAACCATATTTTGCCAGCCCATTCGCCTTCAGTGGCTAAAAGAAACCAAGGAAGTTGCTATGGCGGAAAGGAATTATGTACACTGTAAAAAGTTGATCTGATTTTCAGTGCGATCTGAAATTAAGCGCTGTCTGGTTTAAGGCAGGAACACGGATGCAAGGTGCGGAAGAGGCAGGAACATGGATGGTTGGTACAGGAGCAGTTAAGCAGGAAGCAGAGGAAGCAGGATTCTGGATGGTCTGATTTTCAGCCGTTCACCTGCCTTATTTTTAGACAAGATATTACTGCTGAAATTCAACATACCCTGTCTTAAAATTGTTGCATCTGAAATTCAGATCGCTTTTGTACCTTAAAATCAGATCTACTTTTTACAGTGTACAAAAGCAGATAGACGGCTTAAAAAATTGGAATTGGGGAAATTATTCTGTTAATTTCAGCTTGCTTCTGAGCATGATAGATAGAAAGGTAAGGATTTTTCCTATTTTTAAATTGATGGACAAGTAAATGGTGGTGGATATTGTTAAACAAATCTATAAAAACATTTTTTAGGTATGCAATGCATTGACTGATTGTGCTACTATGAGGTGCTACATCTGTGGAGCGAAAGCTTCCCAGATGAATGATTTAAGGGCAATGAAAGATCGACCAGCAGATGCTACTAAATATTCCTTTGGTCTGTCTACCCTACACTGCTATATTCGGTTTTTCGAATGCGTATTGCACATATCGTATCGACTGGAGTTAAAACAGTGGCAGGTGAGAAATAATCCAAACAAGCTGGAAACTGTATTTAAGGTAAAATAAATATCTTTAATGATAAATAAATAAATAATGATAAATCTCTTAATAGGCCCGCGGCAACCTAAGAACACAGCTAACAGAAAAAAAGATTAGCATTCAGAAGGCATTTAGAGAAAGGATGGGGTTGATAATGGATGTGCCAAGGCCTGGATCAGGAAACACGAATGACGGTAACACGGCAAGACGTTTCTTTGATTCTCCAGAGCTGGCCGCTGATTTAACTGGCAATTGCATAAAATGAACCCAACTTCTCAGCAATAGCCACCAATAGGAAAATTTTCTTTCCTTTCTAAGATTTATGTTCTGATGGGATGTGCAAAGGTAAAACTTACAATAGCAAAATTAAATTTCAATGTCGTGTTTACCAGAGTCACGCGTTCAGTGATCAATTCGATCAATCCAATATCCTCGTAATATCTTCAATATAGTATTTCAGGTCAATAGAGACTGTATACCATGGTTAAAATGACAATTTTCAATAATTAGTTCCAAACAACTTGAAATATCCAACGGAGTCACCGAGTCTCTAGGCCCCGCGTCGCGGAGCCGTGCCGTGAAGCGCGATCGAAAAATTGCGTTCATTTTCGCAGCCGCAAACCTTTTTCCAAGATTTTTGCTTGACATTCTTAAAATATCTTTATTAAATACTTTCATGAAAGTTTTTGCGGTGGCAATTTTCTTAAACTAAAGATATTGTCTACTTTATGTCAAATTTTACCCGGAAAAAGGGTCCGCCATTTTGCGACGTAATACCACACTAATATTAACCAAAATCTTCGAAACTAACAGATAATATAGATAAAGTACCATATTACCGGAATATAATGTTTTTTACTTCATAAAAATCCTTCCAAAACTCCACCAGCAGCTTAACTTCAAATATTTTTGAAGAAAAGCAAGATCGGGTGTGTTTTTGGAAACTTGGCCAAGTTTGGGCCTCTGTACCTCAAAAACGGATGAGATCATCCAAAAATGGCTTATTGTTCCATGATCAGTGATCAATTCTGAGCGTTTATGACAAGTTTCAAGTGTGTACCTCAAAAGAAGCAATTTTGGACTTTTGTCCGGCTATATCCGATTTCAGACCACAGTGCGAAGGTTGGTTTTGATAGGGGAGGGTAGAGCTCACCCCGGAATAAGCCACAGGCGTGTGAATTTCACACATTCAGGGTAGGGGGGCTAGTTCCTTTCCCTGAGCCACCTTGCACTCCGAAGTATATTCGTTCTGGGGCGTCCAAAGGCTTCACCGGGATTTGAACCTGGGGCCCTAGCCAGTAGCCAAGCGCTCTACCCACTAGGCTACCAAGCTCCTCTAACATTTTTATGTAACCTTTAAGCAAAAACTCATCTTCCTCATTGCTCATAAGCCATTTTTAACCGCATTTTTAAATCCAAATTCGGTTTCTACCCTGGCCACGTTATTTGGCAGTGAACAAAATAATTTTGGTCCCAGGTATTGATATGATATCCGAAAGATTTCATTTTTAGGCCTTGGTACTTGAAAATCCGATTTTAATCTCGTAGAGTGTGTTTTTGGTTTGTCCTTTTCACCGCTACGGTTATAAAATACTCTGAGGATTTTATAGATGAATAGGTTCCTCAATGTTAGGATATTTAATTTCTTAAAAAGTGGGAAAGCGCGGCTTTTTTGTAACGACCGTGTAATAACTCTAATGATTTTTTTTGTGCAACCAGCAAAGGTTTAATGGTGGTAAAATAGGCTCCAGTTACTATATTCAAATTACTTTCACACTCTGTGAAGCATGTCAGCAGTTACTGTCTTCGAAGCCAAAGTTATACGTGCTTTCAATTCCTCGCTGTTAGTAGGCACACATCCTCGCGGTGGCTTGCAGGGTATCGTGTAGATGTAGATGTAGGCAACGGCGGCACAAAAACCTGACCCCTTGGCATAATCCCACAAAAAGAAATCACATGGTGTGAGATCAGGTGACCTCCAGGGTTGCATGTGAATTTTCTTCAGCCCAAATCCTCACGTTGTGACGGTTTACCTTGCCATTAGTGTGGACAGGCACGTATCCAGAAATTTGCTTCAGGGGGGAGCAAGGGGGGGGTAAGTCTTGCGTAACTTGAAACAAATCAGCCTTGCACATTCGGTGTCGAAATGTTACAAATCTCTTGCGTTAATTTTCAGTGCTTGATATTTACTTTTACGGTGCCCATGCGAATATCTTCTCATTCGTAAAGTTCATTGCTAAAATCAGAACAAAAAAATTATTGGGAAACCCCCGGCTACGTGCCTGAGTGTGGAAGGTAGCTTAATCACTAAAAATCAGTCTTACGGTGAAATTATCATCAGTTTCTACTTTTGTTTGAATTAAGTCACAGAATTCACTTCTTTTCAACTCTTCAACGGGGATAATGGCCTTGCATGATTTATTGTTATTGCTATTTGGGAAAGGCGACCGACAACTGGAGTAATTTGCACCGATTAGGATAGGTGGGTAAAAGTAGGAGTTCATCTCGAAGACTCGAAAAGCTCTCCACCAGGTACTCAAGTAGGGACTGGTATACCAATGAAAAATCTGCCTCTGCCAGGATTCGAACCCGAGAGTTCGGAATGGGAGGACATTACTCTAGCCACCAAACCAACCAGATCCACTATTACATGATTTCATCGACGCTTGAATGTATTAAAATATATGATATTAATAATAAAACGAATATTTATGAAGAATTTTTGAGCATTCTAAATATAAAAACGGAAAATAGTTCCCTCTCCAGCTACTATGAAGTTAAATCCTTAATCAAATGAGAAGAGTCTAATATTTATCTACAATTAAGCTCCAAGTGACGTTAAATAAATACTCTTTGCCCGACAAAAATGGTATTAGTGGTCGGTCTTTCAGAAAGAGTAAGAAATCATGTGATAATTAACTGCATTAATGACAGGAAGAAAATTATATGTTTTACCGTAAAATCCTTAAATACGTTAAGTCCCAAAGCGATAGAGACATGACGCTCTCGTTTTACTTTTTCCCTTATCTACTTCCCTGATTCACCTCTTCGAGATCACTAACTCCAGTTTTATGCGTCCCCCAACTTACGAAACAAAATTTACGACTTGCTTATCGCTGTCAAGGGAAAAAAATATTTGGATCGCAACTGTTTCCCCGTAAGGAAAAGCTTCACAAATGAGACACATGGCCGCGTGGATGAGTCACTTGCTCGTCGCGTTTCTTCCTTCCTCGATATCTCGAATGAGCGCCAAACGTACTATTGGGGCCGAACCTCGCCGAGTTATTTGTCCGGCGGCAGACGGACTCACAAGGGCGATGACTCACATCTGAGGTCTCGAAGCGGACGGCGTGGGCGGGAAATGTCTCGAGATGAACAATCCATATTGCAAAAGAAGAGGAATCAGATGAAGGGAATCGTACGGATTGGCCCAACAGATACGATACGCTCTATTACCATACGATCGATTCTTTATTTGTGGCATGAAGAAATTATGAATTATATAAAACCAGTGTTCAACTCGGAGGTTGGTTTTTGATAGGTGAGGGTAGAACTCACCCCTTGACTAAGGCATTGGCGTTTGAAATTCACACATACAGGGCATGGGGGCCAATTCTTTTTCCTGGACGACATGCGATTTCTTACGAAGTTCTGACGTAGAAAATCGAATCGCGTGGATTTTAGGTGGGGATTTCTAAAATGGATTCTGCCCGGAATTTGAACCTGGGACCGTCCCGTCCGTGGCCCAGCGCTCTAACCACCAGGCCACAACAACCCCCAATAAATTATATATTTCAATATTAATTATACTTAAATAAAAGTTAATAATATATAAATACAAAACAAGTAATAAATTACACACATAAACAATAAATTATGCATGAAAACATTAAAGAGTTTATGAAAAATGAATAAATAATACAGTAGAAATAAATAAATAATACCTAAACCATGGTCCTTATTCTCTTTCTGAAACTCTCGTGGTATCCAAGGGATACCATAGGTTTTTCGGGACTCTCGTTTACTTTTTGTAAACATTCTAATGAGGAAATCAATTAAACGCAACCTCGGTTTCGTTGCTGGGGAGATAACCGAGGTTGCGTTTCAAACGAGAATACGGGCCCATAAGTAAATAACGCATGGCCATCCTATGCACAAAATATCATTTGAAACTCCCAACTGTTTGTGTTAATCAGCGGTGGTGGAAGAGTCACTGAAGCCACTATTAAATCGTCACTATACGGGGAAAGCGACTTAAGGGGGGTAAGGTGTGCATTTTGCGTTATTTAGGATATACTGGTAATTTTCCAAAAGCTGGAATTTAACAGGGAAAGGAGGAAGAGAGGAGCAAAACGCGGCTGCCATAGTATTAGGATGCTCTCGACGAAAAACGGGAATAGGGCTGGTGTGATGGCTACATGATACCCTGCAAGCCACCATAAAGGTGTGTTGCAGGGGTTGAATATATACCAAACATGCATTACATATCATGAATAAAAAGGATTAGCAATTAAATTCTAGTCCACACGAAGCAATTTAAAAAATGGCGGCAAAGCAAGCTAGCACAAACATGCTATTACTTGGGTTAGCTTAAGGACCTTATACCAATGTGCAACTACTTCTGCTACCCTATTGCTATACTATCCTATACTATTCGATATATTTACAGCTCTTCACATCGATAATTGTAAGAGGAAAGAGGGACATTTTGAACCCGTCAGTTCGGCGATCGATTTCTCTAATTTTATGATTGTGGTTCAGTCTACCATATTAAGTTAGAGTTAGTAAAATATTTTTAACGTCATCAGTGAAACTATTTCCTCGGAATACATTTAAGAGATTTAGTCTAAATTTCAACCTACGGTCTGACAATGCTTCCCATTTTAGTCAAACTAAGAGACTGGTTATGCCTATATAGTTATCATACCACACCTTTACAAATCTTGCCGTTAAAAGAGTACATCTACATAATACCCTGCAAGCCACCATAAAGGTGTTTGGCAGGGGGAGAACTCTCACCAAACATGCACTACATATCATGCATAAAAAAGGATTAGTGCTTGTATAGGTACTGTTCAAAACTACGCTATTTAAAAAAAGATAAAAACAGCAAAACATACATGTAAAAGCATGCGGTTGGTTGGGTTAGCTGTAAGTCCTTATACCAACATGCAGCTACCAATGTTATCCATTGCTACACTCGTACCGGATATATTTACCGTTATTCATATACCTAATAGTACGAGGAAAAAAGGATATTTTGAATCTGTCAGTTCGGCAATAATTTTCTCTAATTTTGTGATTTTGGTCCAGTCTACCATAGTAAGTTGGGGTTCGCACAATATTTTTAACATCATCACTGAAAATATGGTCTTGGAATTTGTCTAAGAGATTAAGTCTAAATTTCAACCTGCGATCTGACAATGATTCCCAATTTAATTCATTTAATAGACTGTTTACGCTAATAAGGTTATCATACCGTCCCTTTACAAATCTTGCCGATCTTCGCTGCACACGTTCAAGTTCGTTATTTAGACCGATTTCGTAGGGATCCCATACACTGGCAGCATATTCCAAATGAGGTCTTACAAGGGAAAAGTAGCTGATTTCTCGTACATGATCGTCACATTTACCCAGTACTCTTTTGACGAATCCCAGTTTACGATTCGCTTGACCCATTAATTCACTAATGTGTTTACCCCAGGAAAGATCATGTGTCAGTCTTATTCCAAGATATTTAATGAATTCCACGTTTGTTAATTCATTATTACTTATTTTGTAAGTGCTAGGAGGAGAGATATTCTTTTTCCAAAAATTCATTACAAGACATTTTTTAAAGTTTAATTGTAACTGCCATGTATCACACCAAGTTTCAATTGCTTGTAGGTCAATATTTAAATATTCTTTATCATTTGGGCATAGCATTTCTCTGTACACTACTGCGTCATCGGCAAATAGACGAAGCAAGAGTAATGTTAGAGTACTTAGTAGTAGGCTAGAGTACTTTCCCCCCACCCCGAGGCCAAGGCAGATTTTTCATTGGTTTACCGGTCCCTACTAGAGTGCTTTATGAAGAACATTCGAGATCAGTACTCCGTCCGTCGAATGGGACGTTTAGTCCCGGTCCCTTCGGCACATTTCAGATGGCAGCTGTGAATGTACTAAGAGCAGGCTAATACCGACGCCGGGTTTCTCTCCACCCTTCCTCCGTTCACTAATAACTTCTACCTTTATCCAGATACCCACCTATCCAATATGGCGCAAATAAACTCAGCTGTCAGTCACCTTCCCCAAATAGCTCGACGAAAGACTCCAAGGAGTCCATTGTTTGATGTCTCATCAGACAGATAGAGTACATGACCTGATGAAATATCCACATAGCAATAGAAGCCGAAATTCCACTTCACCACCGCCGGATTCAAACCCGGTCCCTCGTGATGGTAACCCAGTACTCCAGCCACCACTCCAATCAGATTCCTCGCCGTTGAAACCCGTTGGGTATCCTTTGTTTTTTAAGGAAACGTAACCAAAACCTAGTGAGAAACTGCTCGAATTTTAAAGCTAGACGAATACAGGATAATTAGGTTGTTGTGGTAGCTATAATAATGGCTTTCCAGACCGAGGCCCTAGCTCGAATTTCGGCAGTGGCAGATAATTTTCTGTGGTACTCCAGTCGAATAATGTGGACAGTGTGAAGAGTACTTCTACTCCATGCGCCGGATGAGGTGCTGAACCGTGAACCCCTTGGAGTCTTTCGTTAACAGTATGCTAATATTCACGGATCACAGTGGGCTGTATTTGAAAAAAATGGTCAAAGTCCAAAAGGTTTTTTTCTTAAACCCGGTATTTGAAACTTCATATGTTGATTCTCCATTAATTGGTGCATATATTACAGCATTCAATTTGTCCTAGATATCTCGCTTTAACAATTTACATGGAGTCAAACTTGATCAATTTTTACAAAAATCGATCTCCTTCAATTTTTCCTGAAAATCTAGAGTCAACGGGAGGAATGCCCTTTTTGAGATATCAGCTTCGCGAATAACGCCATTGGTTGTAAATATTCTTAACGGATTCTTACGCAGGATACTTTGAAGAATCTCGTGATATAAGTAACTTTTTGTTGCACGATGAGGCTTTCAACTATTTGCCTGCATGTAGACAAAAAATTGACTGAAAATATGGTCCGCCATTTTATTTATGTTCTCGGAAAATATTAAAATCAGGTAATGTTACTTAAACGTAATTAAAGGCAAAGAACTTTTATATTATGACATATTTTTTTACCCCAAAGTGTTATCTACCAAGGTTCAGCGATAGCGTGAATTTCTAGATTTTCAGGAAAAATTGAAAGAGGCCGATTTTTGCAAAAATTGATCAACTTTGGCCCCATGTAAATTATTAAAGCGTGATACCTAGGACAAATAGAATGCTGTAACAAATGCATCAATTAATCAACATACTAAGTTCAAGTCCGGGTTTAAAAAAACAACTTTTGGACTTTTGACGAGCTTTTTTTATATTTCAGCCCACTGAGCAGTGGGTTTCTCTCCAACTCCACTACGTTCCATTTACATAATACATTCTTGACTATAATCAATTATCCACCTAAATGGCGCAAAAGATCTATCAGCCGTCTTCCCCAAATAACGATAACAGTACGTCCTCGAACCATTATTATCCTCGGATATAGTCAACCCCCAGTGCATTTGCATGAAATTTTGCTATATCACATCGTTCACGAGGGTAGTGCTCACAAATAAAATTAACTTGTTTGTATTCCGCACAATTATTGTTATTTATTACTTGACCATTTTTGACCTATTCAGGCCATTAACACGGAGGAAATTAAGGAAACATCCAAGAATGACTAGGGCCGCAAGCTCTGGGACACAACTTCGGGGAGGTTGACTGAACTTTTTCACCATTCTGCTCTCGTTAATGACCTGAAGAGGTCACAACCGGTCGTGTGGTCAGTAATAATTTGTGAATTAAAATCAAGCATATTTTATTTGTAAGCATGTTGACATTACACAAAGTGAACTTGCCTTCTATTGTTAGGATAGAAGCTTAGGTTTTCATGGACTACTTCTTTCCTATCCTGAAACTTCTAAACGTTTCTTAATCTATCTCTTTTCCTTTTTCAATTCAGCACGTACCTATACCATTTCCTTCAATCTATTCACTAAGCCCATACCATTTTCCTTATTATCCCTCTCTTCTCCAGCATCCTGCCCAGTTAAAGCTTATTGAATCGTCTAGCCTAACTTAATCCTAAGCCTAATCCCTAGACAAGCACAACGACTATGCCCGATGCATTGTTCACACACGCGAATCTAGAGCCCGGTTCGTTTCTGATCTAACAGCCTAAGCCTTCTTCAAACTATCGGTTCTCCATCCATCTGGCACTATCCTTTATTACCTTATCAACTTTTCCTCTTGGTGCTGTTTTGTTTGTTTAATTTGAAAGATGGATATAGTCATCATTGTACTATAGCATCAAAGCGCCAAGTACTTTTTGCTTCAGTGATTAAGATATAACAATATATAACGGATTTGTGATACTGCTTCAGGCATGAGAGGGTTAAAGTTCACCAAAGTAAATTATAATTATAACAAAACAGTAGGCATTGTGATTATAATTTACAGTCATGAATGTAAATAAAGTATCTTTGATTGGTAAAAAGTTATTTTATATTATTTACAAAGATCACACATACTTACACATTTCTTCGCAAAGTTTCCCAAAAACATACGCAGGGAATTCAATTTATTAAAACAAGCATTCGATTTTTTCTTGGTTTTCATCTACCTTGAAAGAGACTCAAAAAGTTTTAATTTTCATTCATCGACAAGATCTGGTCGTTGTATTCTCTAGAGTTAAAGAGAATAGATTAAATATTAAAGTAAGTGGTCCTAGGTTAGAGCAGGAGGAGATTTTAACGTATCTGAATAGTATTTTGAATGAAACCGGGTAGTTTAGTGGCAGGGACATAAAAGAAATGGTTGCTTGAGCAAATAAACCTATAGCAAAATTGTAAATCGGTTAAGAGAATAAGAAATTTAAACAATTTCCCGTTAAATACAGAAAGAATTAAAGACATCTATTAACATTTAGTTATTTTACTGATCAAAAGAAAAAATCTTGCACCTCCATAAATAAAAAAGTCAATTTAAACCAATGTAAACACATAATTATCGGCAGGAATCGAACCTAGGTCTTAAAATAATTGGGAGGAGGGCTTTATGGGGCCTTTTTATATAGCCTATAGCACCTTTTAGTGAGTATGCAAGAATCCTACAAAATTTCAGCTCAATCGGTTAAGTAGTTTGTGAGGAGATGCGTACGTACATACGAACGAACATAGAACATACAGGCAGACAGACACCACAGCATTTTTATATGTTAGTATGATAATATCAATGGTAATAATAATGTTACGCGGCAAGAAAGCACGTTCATTGCGGCGGGAGGACGCCAGCTTGTTGGTCGGTGATGAGAGCGCTCTCTGGTGAATGAGTGGGTAAATTACTTGGTTAGTTGTTGATTGGTTACTATAGGGGAGGCGACCGACAGCTGAGGTCATTTGCGCCGTATAGGATAGGTGAATAATTGGGTAATGGTAGGAGTTTTCAGGGAACGGAGGAAGGGTGGAGAGAAACCCGGCGTCGGCATTAGCCTACTCTTAACGAAAGGCGCCAAGGGGACCACAAACGTCCCATCCGACGGACGGAGTGCTGAACTTGAAATGCCCTCCACTAGGCACTCAAGTGGGGACCGGTTTCCCACTGAAAAATCTGCCACTGCCGGGAATCGAACCCGGGCCCTCGGGATGGGAGGCCAGTACTCTAGCCACCACACGTGGGTAAATTACGCGGGCAGTACAAGCAGGTACAAGGTCTAGATGGTCTATGGTAAAATGCAAAGATAATAGAATGTTTGAGGTTGGAGTCAAAAGGAAAGCTCTAGTACCTTCCTCCCTATTTAAGCGCTGCAATCAGTGCGAGTGAGTCAGTTGAGTGAGTCGACGCGTTTGAGCTAGTCACCGCAATCCCGAAGTTGTAAACGACTCAAACAAAATAGCAGTGATACAAAATACGGTCTCTAAAATAAAAAAAATATAATATACTTACTAGAATTAGCCCTTCGTCGAAAATCCATAACAAAGATACCAGTTATCTGTGAAATCTGTTCGTCTTAAAAATATAAAAGTATCGCCACATTATGTGCAAATTCTTATAGCGCTTGAAAAGCTATCAACAGACAATACCAATGCAACGAGAAAAGCTGCTTTTCAAATGCATTGCGCTGCTACAAAATCAGATTTCTTAGTTATTATTTGTCTCATAGCAAAATATTCGGCACTCCTGCAACCTCTGTAAATGCTGTATAGTCAAAAAGTATGGACTTATTTCGGTGTGAAAATCACATTAAAAAATCACAGAGATGAGAAAACACCGAGGTGATGCAGTTGTTGAAAGTGAAAGTGATATAGCAGAGGCTGAAACAATCGTCGAGCATCTTGGAGGAGATTTCAGTATGCCGCGAGTCATTAATCAGCGGAAACATTTTGCGAATCCACCAGCACGGACACCTAACAAGTTTTGGAGAATATCACTATATTATTCCGTACATAGACTCATTAATAATGCATCTGGAACGGCGTTTTTTTATAAGAACCTGCCCGCATTCTCAGTGCTTACGTCGCACCCTTACATAATGGTTGATATGACGTATGAGGATTTTTTTTAGAAAAACTGCAAGTTTTTTTGGTCACTACAATTAGAATGATTTCTTCGGTGAAGCTGAACTTTAGTACAATCAATGGAAAGGACAAAATGGGCCAAATGTGGAACTGAATGAGATAGAACTTGCTGCACCAGTTAAAGAAGCCCAGTTGCTCTACCCATCCACAAAACGGGCGATACTTATCTCACTTGCACAGCCCTGCACAATGACACACATAAAATGCTTCAGCACCTTACCCAGGGTAAAAACTTGGTTACGGTCAGCAGTGACAGAAAATCGGCTTGTCGGTCTTTGTATGATGAGTGTGCATAAAAAGAGGGTTCTGGAAGTTAAAAATTAATTCGAGAAAGAAATTCTGTCAAGAGTTAGCCAGAACTCTTGTAGGCTAGTGCTGAAAAAAAATTAGATAGATTTGGAATAGCATTTCAACAAATTAATTTTAGCGTTTTCAAATATTCAAATAAAACAATTTTTTAACAAAAAAACATTAACTTATTTTTTCCCTCCCTGGAGAGCATCCTGGCTACGCCACTGGTTGTACTTCTAATTCTTGCCTTATGTCTTCATCTTTTATGCGTTCCACACATGTACATTGTACATGTACATTCCACACATGTACATTGTACATTGTACAACCTTTCACAGATCTAAGGAATTTCATTTCTGACGATTCGATCTGTTTGAAGTCTCTTGTTCTAGGTATCCAAGCTTCTGATCCGTAGAGTAATAAGGGGACAGCCATTATTATGTAAAATTTTATTTGCGTCTCTTTTGCAGTTTTTGCCTTCAGAGCTCTTCTTACAGACCCACACATTCTTTGGTTATTGGTCGTTTTATTTGAAATATATTTGTCTTCTTCAAAGGTGATGTCGCATTCCAAATATTTAAAGTGTGATATCTGATCAAAGATATTATTTTCAACTATTATTTTAGTTCTGATTGGGTAATTTCATAGAAATGCCATTGCATTGGTCAGTGACGTACTATGACCTCTGAGGCCCGCGGCGGAATCTAGAATGAGGCCCCAAATGTTATAGTCTTGCAACATGACAACTTGACATAGACTTTTCCTTGCTTATAAAGACAATGTATGAGTGCAAATAGCTATCACTATTAATACTCTTATAATATTTACATTACATTAAATTACTTCCTATATTTACATTAAAAACATGCCTCCTCGTGACTCTCGCGAGGCCCCCGGCGGCCGCCAGGTACGCCATATGATAAATAGGGCTCTGGTCTTGGCTTTTGTACAGATATCTTCAAGTTATAGTTTCTAGTTATCAGATTTAATTTATAGATGGCCAATTCTAAATGGTCATTATCTAGATGGAATAATATGGGATGACAATAAGGGTAATATTAGGACTTACTACAAGTAGGGGACGCGTATCATTACTTTAATCAATTTTTAGAGCTCTACGGCCTTAAATGTAAATAAATGAAAAGAAACACTTCAATGGACGCCAAGGTTTAAGTACCAAAATAGGAATGTTCAGGAATGTTGTTAAGGAATGAAAAGGATGACAAAAAATGATTTCATGTCCAGGGTCCAAGCCACATAAACAGTCATTATAGGATACATGATAAGAATGGGGTAGCTCATGCTATCAACCAAGAAATTACTAGCAGCACTTTAATGCTTTAAAAAAATGTTTCTTAAAGCAAGGCCTACACGACATGGAACATTTTAAATTCAAAAGGGCGCATGCTTTCCAGTGCGTATTGTCACGACGTATGTAGAACGACCGCTAAATCAAGGAGATTGAGTTAGATGCATGCCATCACCTGAAGGCCCGTTTCCTCCCACATACCGTAGCGTACTGCTCACACGCCGATACGATCCCATTGGAAATCCCTCCGAGGTAAGCACACTCACAGACTTCGGAACAATGACTTCGCGAGCCCTTTTGTGTACTTCCTCCATGACAACCCACACAACAATAGCGCCGGAGGCAAGTTCGATGCGGCAATGAACTTGTCGAATGCCGTTGGATTTCCCACGAACACACCTCTATGCTCTTCATTCTTTGCTCATTTTACCATTGTTCCCAACCCTCCAAGGGCTCTGGGAATATTATTTCATGGTTCTTGCCGATGTTATTGTCATCATTCGGAAGGGAAGGTGTACCAGGCTGAGAGATGCCTAACTCGGGAGTCTTGATGACAGGTTGGCCGTAAATGCCACTCGCATCATTGGGTGCTTTCCAATCATCGACGCAAGTCGACACAAGTCAACTTGTGTTGCGTGTAGTGCTTTCCAATCAGTGTGTGTCGCTGTTGTGTCAAACGCGAGTCGACACACGGTGACACACCGGTAATGGTGAGTTACTGAAAAAAGAAAGAAGGACGGCGCAAGCTCTAAATCGCAATACGTCTGCAAGAGGCATATTGAAAATAACCGATAAATCAGAACAAATGTTTAAGTTAAGTATTTTCTTAATTAATCATCCTACAACTCATTTTTTTTGTTTATTGGTAACGATCTTTTCTATAACAAGAAGGAAACATCTGTGGATTCAATTTCCTTCCCACAAAAACGCACCAATCACGAGTCCCCGTGAAAGTCCTTAGCGCATCAGCTTCTGCGCACTGAAACTTGCTTTCCATTCGCGAAGACACAAGTCGACTTGAGTTTCCGCGAGTTAACTCAAGACGACGCATGAGTCGCTTGAATGGAAAGCACCCATTGACAATCGACTAGATGGTCGATAGGAACTAAACGCTCGAGCACCTAAATTGGGATTGATAATTTCATCAAGCATTTACGGGAAGATAAAACCACTGTGGCAGAACAAGTTTAATGGGAAAATTAAGGTCAGAGGAATCCAATAGGGATGTATTCGAAAAAAATGAATCATAAAAATGTACTCTTGAGAAAATTCATCCTTGACCTTGTTTCGATTTACATGATAGAAACCTGTGAGATTAAAGGAGTCATATTAGCAGGCATCAGAGTGGTAGCACTTCACTCAGCTCTAGATCTCTTATTCATAGTGAGAAGTATAAAGTCTTAATCTGATTTAATGATAATAGGGTGCGTAGACAATATTTGATGAAAGCACTGGTAAAGGTCGAGGATTCTGAAGCCTTTACACTTTCGTACTGACTAAATCTGAAAATGGAGAGGGAAGATAAATGGAAACGAGGATAAATACTTCCATTTTAAAATAACAAAAATAATAGATGAGAAATAGTGATTTCCCCAAAACCCGTCCAAGTGAACCCTTAGTACGTGTCCCGAGGTTTAGGATCGGTAGATCCTAGTAGGATGACAATGAGCTTTCAGGGGAGATGAGAGAACATTTCCAAGAGAAAATATCGATGCTTAATATATTTGCCAGATATCACCTGAAGATCAATAAAAAGAAAATTTATTGATCTTCAATATATAAAAAAAAAACAAGTGAGGAACCATTTCATTAAAACATACATCTGGAGCATTCCATTAGATGGCAGCGAAGCATGGACGATAATAAAGCTCTGTATTTAGAAATAAAATATCTAAATACAGAGCTTTAGACGATAACAGCAACAGAGAAGTCATGGCTGGAAGCATCTGAAGTGTGGTGCTACCGAAGAATGATGAAGATAAAAAGGATTGACGGTGTGGCAAACAAAGAAGTCTTAAGAAGAGTGGGAGAAAAGAGAAGTGCGCTGAAAACCCTAAATACAAGACGGGGAAACTAAATCGGCCATATCCTAAGACACGATGGCCTGATGAAGACAATCGACCGGGGAGAATGGAAAAGGCAGGCCTCGTATGAGATATATGGAACAAGTTGCGAAGGATGTGAAAGAGAGAAATCACGTTAATATGAAGAGGCTTGCCGATAAAAGAATCAAGTGGAGGGCTGCGTCGAATCAATCCTAGAATTGTTGACCTATGATGAAATATATTTGAAAGATTCAAGCGATATAAGCGTCTAAGGGTTTATAGCCAAATTTTATGTTAAAGTTGAAACTAACTCTCATAAATTATGCACCTCTTTAACCTAGGGGTTTCCATCCAATTGAATTTTATGAACTAGGTTGGAAGAATAACTGCATTCGACGACAGTCAAAACTTAACTCTTACGATAGCTGGCGAGAAAATAAGTTCAGAGAATAATTATTGCCCTTTTCCCTTCTCCTTGGTGGTAACCAAAAAGAACTTTAGATCTAGGCGAAACATGATAAAAAACAACAGCAGATTGTAGAAGATGTTAAGAAAATGATTATGAAGAAGGCAAAAGAAAAAAAATGATGAGGAGTTTGATCTATAGCGTGACGTTGTAGTGAAACGCGGACCTTGGAAGAAGAGAATGAAATAGGGTTAGGCATTTGAGATTTAGACCATGGGTAAGATCGATGTAGAAGATACGATGAACGAAAATGAAGACAAGTGAGGAGTTTCTGTGCTGGAGAGGATAGGCGACTTTCTAAAATAAATTAGGAGGTGGAAGATTAAGTGAATCGAGCAAGTTATTACAGGAAATAGTTAATTGAAGTTCATTACAGAGGGTAGAATGGTGGAAAAGAGAGGAAGGGAGAGGAATAGGGTAAGATTTTCGGAGGGGATGAAGGAGGCTAGGGCATGTACATAATAAACTAAAGAGGGAAATAGCATAAGAATGGAAGTGTTCAGAAATATTCGAAATAAACATGCTAAGGTCAGGGGCGTTGGAACTATTTTCGCTGGGAGGGACCAACCTTGAAAAGGGCCCGAATTTTTTGCGGATAGGAGGGGGTAGAGACTAGAATTTCGCTAAAAGTTCATATGAAGGTGGTAGAATATGCGTCAGAATGGAAAAAGCAAGCTGGAAACAAGTGAAATGTAATTTTTTCAATGAAGACTCATTTCTCAAGGGCCCGGGGCAAATTCTGGGGGGTGGGGGGGGGGGGGCTTTCCCCCTCTTCCGACGCCGCTGGCTAAGGTTTGCTGATGACATCACAGTGGTAGCAGAAAGGCGAGAGGACCTGCAAGCATCCCTGACCACAGCGGACCAAGTACTTCAAGAATATAATATGAGCATTGACAAGAAGAAAACTAATATCCTAGCGTGCGGAAGAGAGAAGCTTAGGGCAAATATCACAATTCAGGGAGTGAAATTGGAACAAGTGGAGAACATCATCAGCAGCACTATAACTTGGGATTGGAGAAGCTCGACGGACATCAAGCGAAGAATATCAAAAGCTAAGGAGGCGTTTATAAAAAAGAGAACTACTATGCTAAAAGAACCTACGGCTGCAAACAAGGAAGCAGTTCATCAAAACATTCGTATGGAGCGTGGCACTCTATGGATCAGAGACATGGAACATTGGGAAAGTAGACCAACGAAGAATTGAAGCATTCGAAACATGGTGCTGGAGGAGAATGCTGAAGATTAAATGGACAGATAAAGTGAGGAACGAAGAGGTGTACAGAAGAGCAGATGAAAAAAGGACAATATGGAAAACCCTACGTCAAAGAAGAACCAGATGCATTGTACATACCTTGAGGCACAATGAATTAATTAGAAATATAATAGAAGGGAAGATCCCACGAGGAAGACCAAGGGACAAATAAAGAAGGACGTGAAAGAGAAAACATACCAGGGCGTGAGGGAATTAACACTTTAGGGAAGAATGGAGGGCGGCAGTAAACCAATCTTAGGATTGAAATACTGATGATGATTAAGAGGAGTACCCAATCCGCCGGTTATTCCTTTTTTAAAACAGCTTTCATGAATATTCAAGTCGGTGAGTGAAGTATATAAAAACATGCAACAATAAACATTTTTCTTAAAACCATCCTTAAGGCTAAGATTTTGAAAACTTATTTTTGCAGAGCTTAAATAACTTTGAAGATTTTCAAAATCCACAGAATACGAGTTTTTTTTCGTTCAACGTAAACGCGGCATTGCTCTCGCAGTTATTATAAGTTTAGAGAACAAATTATCGATTGTTGCATTGAACAACGTCGTAAATAATTCGATTAGTAAGTATGCGTATTACGAAACAATTCCTCAGAACTGCGATAGGAAATGACATTTTTCGTTCTAGCAAATCGGTTCATTCACCCGATACCAATGACTCGATGCGACGGATTAATTTCTGCGAAACGCCCACCTTCCTCAAGTTCCCTCACGACAGTAACACGCCGACTTCTTGGCGCGCCGCCGGGCGTTGAGTCTCACGGAGCGGATGAGGTACTCACCGGCGCCTTCTACCGAAAGAAGGCCGATGCGAAAGGGTGCAGTGTTCTCTTGTCTCTGTCACCGGTCGAACACCACTCCCAATAGAGATTCTCCTCCTTTTCACAACATATCGCTCATGTATTTCAGAGGACTATTCTTATTTTAAATAGCCTTACCATTAATTAGCCATCAATTCGCCAAGTAATTTAATCACCCCATTGTTATGATGAAAAGCAGCTAGGTTTGCGTGCAGGAGCCATGAAAAGTAGAGCGTCAAGTAAAAATTATTCAAAGACTTTGGTTCATAATCAGGTGCTTGGTTTAAAATTAACCCGAATTTCCTCTAGAAATTGAAGCAGGATCGATTTTCCATGTATATTATGAAAAATTGAAAATTTTTATGTGAAATGAAATTTTTTTGAGAAATGAAAATCTTCTTCGGGTTAAGTTTGGTGATATCATATACAAAAAATAAATAGAGAATACTAAGAGAGTATAGATAATTAGGTTAAGCGAAGAAATTAAATTTTTCCATGTGCGATCATGATTAATTCAAATTCATCCCAAACCCCAATTAATCTTTCCCACAGGGGAGATTAATTGAGGTTAAATTAATGATACACCGATAAAATTGGAGTTTCTAGGGAGTTATTCGTTTAGGTAATTAGTATGGTTTATAGGCTTATTTTGCAAGAGGCAGAAACAAAATTTACATTACTTAAATGCAGTTATTTATGACTTTATATGTTTGGCATATAACCAATAATATATTGAAAGTCCTCCAGTATATATAATTACTTCCAATAAAGTATTGCTGTATAGTCGACAGCTAAGGTAATTTGCATCATTTAGGATGGTTGTGCAATGAAGTTGAGGTAGGAATTTTTCATGGAAAAATCTGAATCAGTAATATCTCTCATCAAAAGTCACTGATGAGTCCACATTTTTTATATCTCATCTGATGGATAAAATACTGACTTTAAGTGCTCTCTACGCAGTACTCTCAAGCTGGGACTAGCAATCCATAGCAAAGTTTTTCGAAGATTTGAACCTGGGCCCTCAGGATGGAAAGCCATTGAAGAAGTGAAGTCTGCAAAATGTCAGGACCAGAGGCCATGTGAAGGGTGATTTCATTTTCCTTTATAGTAGGTAGGAGATACTTCAGCACATACTAACAAGGTGCATAGGTAGTGTAACGTAAATTTTAAGCCAATGAAGCTCCAATGTAATTTTGTTGGGAAACAAAATTATATAAAATTGATAACGTTCTCTTCATCCAGAGCCTTCCGCAATATTTCAGCCAAAAAGAATTCAAGTAGTTGTTCATTCAAAGATTTTAATGTTGATTCAGGTGGTGCTATCATAGCTGATGTTGAACGAAGCCAATGGGAACAGAAAATTCATGCATTCATGGTATGAGAAACAAGTTCCTTTCTCTGACCATATGGGATTATCTATGAATTTCTTCCACTCATAATATGCCTCACCAACAATTTTAAGTGAGGGCATCCTGAGAATCTATTCAGGATTTAAACTGAGTATTCTCAGGGCAAAGGTTGCCACCTCCCATAGAATTCCATGAATCTTTCGGAATTGGGTGAATTCTGATCTCTCCTGACATCTCACCTGACAGAAGGTAGGAGTCTTTAAGAATTTAGGACTATGTACATACTGGTCCATCAAATTTGCTTTGATTTAAATGGTAACTTAATGGTAAAGCTTAATCATTCAGGTTACATTTTTCTGATGCATTTAAAATCCCCTTAATAAAGTATTTTTCAGGTAAATGTTGCCCCTTTTTTATTATCATTTTTTTATTTATTTCTAAAATAACAAAATCTTTCGGGGTCATTCACCCAAAATATGGTTAGTGTTATTTTTATCTATGCTATTCTATAGTTTTTATGACAAAAATATGTATAGTTCAAATGTATCTACTCTTACTCAGGCAAAAGATAAAGGTTGCAGTAAACTTGCATCAGGATTCACCATAAGAATATTTTGAAAAGAGAAGTTAACTAGAATGGTTTAGGTATTAAAAAAGCTGAATTGATTTTACAGTAGGGGCATGGTGGGAGTACAGCTGTGAAAAGAAGATTTAATCCAATTAACTCAAATATTTTAGGCTAGACCTAATGAAAATCCATTATCACTAAATAAGAAATACTAAGTAATTAAGCACAATAATTTATTTTCTTATGAATGGTTTTGTCACTAAGGCAACATTATCCATTACTTTAATAACAAAACTGGTCGTAACAAAATATCTCATTATGAAAATTTCAAAGTATTTCTTAGCCTTCTCTTTATACATAGCTATGTATCAAATAAGAACTCTAATAGAAGAAACCATTTTAAGGATTTTCTAGTTAGAAGCAATGAAAACCATAAGTACACAACAGGGACATCGGAACTATTTTCGCTGGGAGGAGCCAACCTTGAAAAGGGCCCGCATTTTTTATGCGGATAGGAGGGGGTAGAGACTAGAATTCCACTAAAAGTGCATACGAAGGTGGTAGAATATGCATCAGAAGGGAAAAGGCAAGCTGGAATCAAGTGAAATTTAATTTTTATTAATGAAGACTCATTTCTCAAGGGCCCGGGGCAAATTCTCGGGGGGCCGAATGCCCCCCACTTCCAACGCCACTGGTACACAACCAGAAACAGTAACAACTTCTACTTGAATGTGCAATGTAATACAGCTGGGCAGAAATCATTGTTTGTTAATGGGTTAAAATTATATAACAAAATAATGAATGAAATTAGTGATATAGATATGAGTGAATTAAAAAAAAAAGTTCTGTGATTTTGTAAAGACAAACTACTTACCCCCTCGAGGAAAGGACATCAATGCAATTATGTACAATTATATAATACATTACCAAGAAGGTCTGTGGGCAACACTTGAAGGCAAACTAGATAAGGGAATATGATCTCTAGTTACATTGTTTTTTTATAAAAAAATCTTTGTAGGAAGTAACAAAATAAGCATATTTGTGATAAATTGTAATGTGGAAGGGATACACGTATGTATATCCTTTTGTACTAATTATTGTAATTGAAAGATTAGCTCTCAAGAACTATAAAATGAAACTTACTACAACTATTTCAGCAAAGGCTTAATGCTATCAATTGTTATAGAACTGGAATTTAGGGGAGTATAAACTTCTATGGTTGATGATTTAAAATCCTATACAAAGTTTAAGTTAGGTTGAATTCTATTGAGAAAAACCATTATTCATGTCAAGGAGGTAAGTACAGGTATCTAAATTCTAATGAATCCAGAGAAAGCGAGTAACAAAGATGTTCAGCAGAGTTAGTTAAATTGTTAAAACAGTAGATCACAAACAAAACAAAGTTCTCCTCAGTCATCAATGTATAGGATTCATTATTTTTTATGATATGGAAAGTAAAATTGTAAATATACTAATTGCAGCTAAATAATAATTGAGGTGCCTTTAAAAAAAATATAATATCAGAGACAATACCTGACATAAGCAGAAAATAGGATTACATAGATGGTATAAGAATAACACTGCAACAGAAATTTTTGAAGGATCACAAAAGCAAATAGTAAAAAAAATACAAGGGTATTAAGAACTGAATTACGGCATACAAATTTATCATATTCAAGGTAAAATAATAGCAAAATTGCTATGGTTAATATGGCAAATACCGCATTCTGTCCTTTTGCTTGACCATACTAATATGGAAAACGGAAAAAATCCTGTTATGGAAAAATGAGAGGAGTGGATACCCCTGAATGAACTAAGACCAAAAAGTGAAATTGGCTGGAAACCAATAAGTGCATACACCTTTACCACTCTAAAAGAATCTGATTATCAGGAAAGCAGCACATGACAAAAATACTTGAATAATTTTGAGCAATGAAAGGCAAAACATGATAAGGAAAGAGAACAAAAAGGTCTGAAAATGATCAACTATATCACTGCAGCCTCAATCTCAGAATTGAGAGTTTTATCAAGTGGTTTGCTAGTGGTGGTGTCTTTTCTTCACTAATCTTTTTGGAATTTTAATTGTATTTAAAAAAAATATGTATTTACATTTTATTATTTTATTTTAATGACAATGTGGTGAATAATAAATAAATGTTATGAAAAAAATGTATTTTAAAAACCTTTTTTTAAAAAACCTGTTGTGAACATTGTTCTTGAAACATCTCCTTTTAAGTAGTGAATTAAGTAGTATTATTTGACTTCCTCACATGGAGCTTTTAACATGGTGAACACTCTGGTAAAGGTCATATGAATTATAAGATATCATTATCATCGGTCAACAATCCTAAGATGGTTTGATACAGCCCTCCACTTGATTCTTCTAACAGCCAACCTCTTCATATTAACTTAATTCCTCTCTTTCATATCCTTCATGACCTTTTCCATATTTCTCATACTGGGCCTGTATTTTATATTCTTCCCATTCACTTTTCCTTTGATGATTGTCTTCATAAGGCCATTGTGCCTTAAGGTATTGCTAATTTAGTTGTCCCATCTTATTTTTAAAGTTTTCAGCAATCTTCTCTTTTCTCCCCCTCATCATTCTTCGGTAGCACCTCATTTCAAATGCTTCCAGCCTTGACTTCTCTGCTGCTGTTATCGTCCATGCTTCACTGCCATAAAGTTAAATGTTCCAGATATATGTCCTAATGAAATGTTTCCTCACTGGCATGCTTATTATTGCAGCTGTAAACAGCATTTTCTTTTGGTAAAATTCACTTTTCACCTGGGACTTTCTACTGACTTATAAGATATAGGACGCATAAACAATTCCAATGACACCTGTTAGAAATGTAACATATAATACATAAAATCATGTTTTATAATCATTATCTTTTAAAAAGTTTTTTTAAGATAATGAGGAACCTGAAGAAAACAGGAGAAGAAATTCACTAATTATTAAAATTAAATTAAAAGAGGCTGAACTAGGAATTGAGTCACTGTTACCAAATTAAACCAAAAACAACCCCTTAAAACATCCTGAACTATTAATACTTGGATCAATAAGAAAAATGGTCATGTACATCATGTTTCTAGGGGAGCATAATCGACTTAATTATGAAATATTTTGACTAGTCATAGCAAAATGAAGAGAGCCTACAGCTTACCATTGGCCTATGAATGAGTTACAGCAGGTGTGCATGTGCCCACTTAAATGGATATTTAAATAATGGGCTACAATTATAAGGCAGATGTATACAATATTGAAGACCAAAACTGAAGTGTGGTACCTTAACAAATAGTTCAAGTACAAATCTACAAACTCAATAATATCCACGTAACTCATATTCGAAACATTAAATTTAAGATAAATATGTAAAATAACATTATGGATGAATTTTCAAGATTTAAATGATTGTTTAAAATTTAACATGTGCCCCAACTATGCATACTATAACTTAAACTCAATTACTTTTTTACTTTTATTTTACTGTGATGCTCAATTTTGTGGAGATGAAATCCATGTGCAATGAAATGTTGAATTTTCACTTTTTTCACCCTACCCCCATAATGATCTGTAACATTCTTGAATGCCCCCTTCCCTTCCACAGAGCTACCCATTCTCTACCCACAGTGTCACCAAACCATTGTTGCATTATAAACACAGTTAAACCAGACATCATGATGGTCCATTGAAGACAGTGGTCAAAGAAATATGGAGTGGGAAGAATGGCAAAGGATGGCCACATTTGAAATTTATGGAGCAATGTGATGCAGGATATTAAAGAAAAGATTCATGCAAAAATGACGACATTAGCTGATAGGAGAATTGAGAGGAGAGCTGCCTCAAACCAATCTTAGCATTGATGACTTGCAATGATAAACTCATGGATTGCCTCTGAGTTGATTTCCAAAGTAGAGATCCGACCCAATTTGATCTGCTTTGTCTATTCAGGTAACTTGAAAATACCAAGGGTTCCGTTGACCATGTGGCCAAGGCCTTACATTCTTGAGTATCCTTCAATTTTTAAAGATAGGGACTATTTCTTCAAGTCTTTTTAACAATTAATTATTTTTGTATGAATAAAATCCTATGATGATATAATTAGCCAGTTTTAAATTATAGGAGTTCTTGATATTTTCTTTTCCTCTTGTACATGATTACTGCCACAGAGCAACACATTCATGAACATCCACTGAGAATTGAGTTACATACAATCATTTACAGCTATTATACATTCATTATATTCATTGCTATGAGACAGAGTGTTTAGAAAATAGTAGATAGGGAATTTCCTGGTCTTTGGAATTAAAGAAAAACAGTTATCTTCTTCTGTTAAAAGTCAATAGCTGAGTTGGTTATCTGAGGTCAGTTTCAGCACTCTGGTGTGAAGTGCAACAAAAATTCATGACTACCTATACTTCATTTCAAGGAATGGGAGGGAGGATAGAATAGTGGTGAAAGGTGTGGAAAATCAAGGAATGGGGATGTGTTAGGGTATAGTTGATAAGGGTTTATCATGAAATGAGGGAAACTGAAGAGAGAGCAAACATTCGCGTAACCCTATTCTAAGTTAGTGGGTGGTGGCCAGATCTCTTCGTTAGGGGTTCTTTTTGACAACCGGGTATCTTTGAAGTGATATCCAAATGGAGAAGTAGGGCCTCAAATTCTGTTGTGAAACCACCACCACTGATGGAGTTTGAACCCTAGCCATCAGGATGGATGACAAAAACCAACCTCTGCTACAACCGACTACCTTCGGGATATAAATTGAAGGGACTACAAACTGGCCTTGGTTAACTTAGAGATAGCTTTTCACTGGATTGCACACCAGCGCAAGAATTTCAAAGAGAAAAATCATCAGCCTTGATCAGGGATTGAACCTAGTTCTTTTGATATCCTGCCAAATACTTCAGCCAATTAAGCCACCTAAGAGTAATCTTTTGAGGATTTAAGAGGACTTTGAAGAGCTAGATATTTCTGATAAATTACAATGCTTACAAAGTCACAAAGTACTCATAGCTGGGTTCACAGCACCATCATTCTACAGGTTAAATCAACATGAACCCTTTTGCTGTATCATTAAATTTTTCATTGGTTTCAAATTTTCACCAATTAGCATCCACTACTAGAATGGAGCCAAGAACATTGCATTATCCATGCTTGTACGTATTTCCTCTATAATTTAAAATCTTATAACAGCACCAATGACCAAAGGGAAGAGTTTTCATTTTCAAGAGAATGTTCGAGGGAAACGTTTTTTGAAGACTCTGGCATGTGATTGCCAAAATTGTTTTTATGGATATCCTCACTTTTTGAAGCTTGGAGTTAAACTCCTCAGCACTTGCCTGAGGATGTTAACCTAACTGACTTAAGCATTCAGTGTAATATTGATGGATCCAGGTTCAATTTCAATTCAAGGAGGATGATTTTTTTCCATTGGGGTAACTTTCTCATATTTTTGTGGTTAGTGTGTCCATTATCGCCATTGCTTTTCCTTAAATGTTGAGGACATGCTGAAAGAAATAAAAAATGGGCTAAACATGTACAGTAATGCCAGTGGGGAGGTAATAGAGTCAGTTGTAATCACATATGATAAATAAAATCATCTGTATCAGGCTCCACCTTAGAATCATTCCATAAAATCACAGAAAGAAAAGAAATCAAATAGTAAAAATAAAAATATTAAATTAAATTCAAATAGCAACTTAGTTTCATCATGTAAAAATGGTTCAAAGTTATAGGTAGATTATCTTGCAGTGACACAGTGTTAATTAGTGCAAACCTTTGTGCAAAAAACTGGTTAATGTAAATTTTAGTTCCTCCATTTTAATAGAATGACATTTATATGCTAAACTAAACTAAAACTAAACTAAATTTCATTCACGAGGTACCCTTTGCCCCCTGATGAAACAGCTTTATTCCTAGCACAACCTCCACACCTTCACATGGTGGTCCCATCATTATGAGCCATTTTTATCCTCAATTTCCCCATGTTAAAATGTTTTTTTCCCTCTTCAGGTGAGTACCTATGTGCCTGTTTTCCCTTCCTCCTCTCACAATTCCTTTTCTTTCTTCTTCCACTCTTGCTCAGCATTCTATTTCCAGAGTGGACTTCAGTTTACCATAACTCACAATCATTTCTTCAATCCTTCTACTCAATGTTATCCTATTCTCCTCCTTGTTTTGCTAGTTCAAACATCACAATTAATTTTCCTTGCATCTTCCAAGATCCATTCCTCTCAACACATACATCCCTAATAACTCCCAATATCTTAATTACTATTGTCCAAATCCTAATTCAAACTGATTCAGTTTTTTCTGTTACATTTGTGTTGCTTTAACACTAGCTGTTACCAGCTCTAGTTTTTTTTGGGCCATTGTGTATTAAAATCACTTGTAGTAGAATTTACTATTAGGTTCTCTAATTACTGAGGTCCTGTTGCTCCACTTGACCAAAAGTCAGCATTGACTAACTCAGCATGCATTCAATGGGGTTCAAACTCCTGGCTTTTGCATTGCTTGCCAGGCACACAATATAAGCCTGGTTACTGCTGTGGGTGTGACTTAATCACCACAATACATATATGCATGCCAAATGTATCCCTAAAAATTTTATTCGTATATTTTCATTTATCCAATTCCTATATTTTGATTTATCCAAGTCCCATATTTTGATTTATCCAATTCCTATATTTTGATTTATCCAAGTCCCATATTTTGATTTATCCAATTCCTATATTTATCCAATTTACTGCTGTAGGTGTGACTTAATCACCATAATACATATATGCATGCCAAATGTATTCCTAAAAATTTGAATACTATATTTTGTTATGGTATGACTTCCATGTTCTATTTTGGGATGTCTGTTTGAAATCCATTTATTAAGTTGCACTCAATTCACTTTAATTCCCCTGTTAGAGTTAGAAGAGATTTGATGGGGTACAATGTGATGTAATGAGGTGAGAGTCTTTCTCTTTTCCCAATAGGTTCTGGATAATATTAAGAGACAGTTTATGGGAAGGATGTTAATTTCGTAGTTAATGCCACTGACAATTTTGAAAGGCTCATCAGTTTGTAAGTTAACGTGACAACTGTGAAAATAAATTTTCCCGGCGATTCTAATGCAATCCATGGAAATGTTTATTTGTGACTAGTAATTTACTTATCAATTCATCTCCTTAAGGTTTCTTAGCTGTATTCCTGTCCTTTTAAATATCTCAGTTAATGTCTATCAAATTAATAAATACATATATACCTTTAGTGTTAAAATAATTAATATGTACTCGTTTATGTGGTCAATATGGTGTCCAGCCGAATCAATATGTCCATTAATAATGACAGTTTCATTCTAAAACCTGAATAAACAAGAAGTAATAATATTCATTGGTCTCAAATGTATGGGACAGTGGTAGGTAAAGGAAGTTTCTATGGTCACAGACAAGTTTGGACGGAGCTCATGAGGTCAAGTCCCATCCTCGAGATGAGCATGATGGAATGATAGCAGGTTCAACCAATCACCCCTCTACTTCAACACCCACTTCCCTGACAGGGAACAGTGGACTAGAGGAAAGGGGAAATAACTTCATTCCGGGCTGATATATGGTATACAGATGGCTCCGGGAAAGAAGGAAGAGCGGGAGCAGGGGTCTACACCTGTAGCACAGCAAGGAAGCACTCAATCCCTCTGGGAAAATATACTACGGTGTTCCAGGCAGAGGTATATGCACCCTTGACCTGCGCGTATGCTATCAAAGCAGTTGGGATGTTTAACAGACCAATACACACATGAACTGATAGTCAGGCTGCTTTAAAAACCCTGAAATCACCATGGTGCAAATAAAAGCTGCCGCAGGATTGTCATGAGGCTCTCAATGAGATGGTAGATGCAGCAAAGTGGAAATTTTCTGGGTACCTGGTCATGCAGGCATATCCAGAAATGAGATGCCTGATGAGCTGGCAAAGGCCAGTTCCAGCCAAAATCCGATTGGACCAGAGCCAATCATACCTATTGCTACTTCAATAGGGATATCACAAATTAGAATGTGGGGCTTAGCCCAGCATTCTGAGATCTGGTAAACCACACCAAGTCTTAGACAGGCCAAACTATACATAGGACAACCATAGGCCTAGGCTTGCCAAAAGACTTTTGTAACTAAACAGAGGTCAATTACTAGTGTAGTGGGACTCCTTACTGGGCACTACCAGGTGATGAGGCACCTGCACCTCCTGGGAATCATAGATTTACCCAGATGTAGGTGGTGCGAAGAAGGGGATGAAACCACATCCCACATATTATGCCCCGCTGTGATGAGGACTCGGAATAGGCACCTAGGTACACCATTTTAGGAACCCAGGGAGGTAAGGGAGCTCCCCATAGAGGTGGTGCTGTTGGCCTTTAGCAAGGTGATCAGCCTTTATGTGAGATTTCTCCAGAAGGGTGGTTGGCAAAATGGACCAATAGGTCTAAGTGCCTCAGGGCCTCCATTGTGAGGAACTCCACCACTATTATAATCTAATATAATCTCTAATAATATCCATTCATTGTAATAATGGCCTGTCCTACATCTCGTGTATGCATTTAGGGAAAATAAGTAAAATAACTTGTTATAGTCCCCGATCCAAATTACTAACTGACTTGGGTTTCAACTTACACAGTCATTTTCTAGGTATAAATAAAAGTACAATACAAAGAAATAATTCATCGGAACGTACATCTGGAGCGTGTTTCTTTATGGCAGCAAGGAGCGTGTTTCTTTATGACAATGAAAGCAACGGAAAAGAAAAGGGTGGATGCATTCGAAATGTGGTGCTACAGAAGAATGATGAAGATTAAATGGATCACCTGAGTAAGTAACGAGGAAGTCCTAAGAAGAGTGGAATAAAAGAGAAGTCTTCTGAATACCCTAAGGTGAAGACGGAAAAATTTAATCTGGCACATCATGATGCTCTGATGAAGATGATCGTTGAAGGAAAAGTGGACAGGAAGAACGGCAAAGAAAGGCCTCGTATGTGATACATGGAACAAGTGATGAAGAATGTGAAAGAGAATAAATGCGTAAATATGAAGAGATTAGCCGATATAAAAATGAAGTGGAGAGCTGCGTCAAACCAATTCCAGGATTGCTGACTAATGATGATGATGATGGGGTAAAATTATACTTGTCAATTCCATATGAAGCTACGAAATCAGTAACTTAGTATTTGAACAAGATACCTACAGAAAAGGTTCGGTTATGCTGACGTACAGCGAGGGAGTTAAACAGTGATGGGGAGAGATGGGAGTTGGGAAAGATTGTAAAGTAAGAAAGGTAAAGAAAATCGGTGCCAAGACTTGGATTGGGTTAAGAAGGGAAGGGGGTAAGGAGATGAGGCCATTAATGGCCTCTTCTCATGAGAAGGGTGCAACGGGGGAGCCCAGTTTTGTTCGCGGTCATCTTCGTACATACCATACGGAGTGTCATGGCATTTTGTAACCTTATCACTAGAGGGTGAAAAAATTTCCTCAATTTTGCAAAAAAAAAAGTCACCTTAAAAGCCGCATATATTTTTGAAAAAAGTCTCTCAAAAGTCTCAGATATTTTCGTGAGAAAGTTGCTAAGTATAACTTATTATTGGAAAAAGAGCCGAGAGTGCGGGTTCATGGGTTTTCGAGTTGCTATATGAACTTTAAGAAAGGAAAAACCACAGTTTACAAAATATTTCTTTATATTCTGAATAACACTTAGTTAGATGACCAGCAGTTGTGGAAGAAAAATGTCAATCCCTATTATTTTTATAGCTGATATATATATATCTTTATTTTGAGAATGAGCTGATATATCTTTATTTTGAGAAGGGAAGATTAAAGTTAAGATATAAGTTTTAGATAGCAGATTTTATTTTTTTATTGCATCATATAAAATATAAGAAAAATATTTACCCATTTTCATTTACTTTAAATTTCATTGCCTTGAAGACCGGTCATAAAGTAGTGGCGGACAAAATATTTTTCCATGTAAACGTTGTGCGACGGCCACTCATAATAAGTTTGTACATCGAAAATGACCACTCAACTTCACAGGTTGCCATAGGGGCATACTTCAGCGTAGCCACTTGACTTACAGAGAGTTTTTGGAAATGTTAGATGTCTGCCCCTTGAACTCTCCATTGAGAATCTGAGCTACATCACTCATCAACTCGAAGCTTTCGTCTTTACTCAAAACATTACACAATATTGTATAAATACGTACTTTCCTGCGGCGGTTCTTATTTATATTGCATCCAGGAGAGAGGAGGGAGGATTTGGGTTGGAATATGGGGAGTGGGGGAGTTTGTAGGGGGGAAGGTTGACTAAGGTAATGGGGCTATGGAGCTGTGGTTGGAATATTTGGCTGAGGGATGGCCTAAAATTCTCTTGAGGAAGGGACAGTAACCTAGTCTTGTCCCTCCTCCTAACTCTTTACCTAGAATTTATTGAACTTTATGGAGCTATTAATGAAATAAATGAAATTTCGTCAGGAGCTTACATTTTAGCAGTACATCTCTGCTCCGTGGAGTACCGCATGAAAAACAAAGAAGTGTCCAATAAACAGTTGAACCAAAGTGATCAAAGCAACGAAATATTAACTTAAGCATGTAGATTAAATAAAAAGGCCTAGATAAGTCTATTTTATCATAAAAAGTCCCGCCACGTCATAAAGGTCCCAAAAAGTCTCTAAACAAGTCAATAAAAACTGTTTCACTTAATGAGATTGGTGAAGATTTGTATTTAAAACCACTGAAGTCCCAATTTTACAAAAAGTCAAAAGAGTTTTTTTTCCGCACTGCTTATTACAGTTTTACGCGGGTAGATTATTTATTATTTTGTGCCAATATTTTCAGAAATAAGCTACGTTATTATGATTATTGACATAACACTCATAGCAGAGACAAAGAGGGATCTGAACAAGATTCTAGTAAACATGGAAAGGACAATAGCCAGATATCAGCTGAAGATAAATAAGAAGACTAAGATATTGGTGTGCAGCAAGAAAGAAGAGACCAAAACCAACGTTATTCTAGGAAAACAGAAACTGGAAGAGGTGAAAGAGTTCTGTTACCTCGGAAGCAGAGTAACCAGCGATGGACGAAGCAAAAAAGAAATAGTCAGTAGAATAGCCCAGGCAAAGAGGGCATTCTATCAAAAGAAGAATCTACTTACAGCTGGAAATACAAGCTTAGAAGTAAAGAAGCAATTCATTTGAACGTATATCTGGAGCATGTTTCTTTACGGCAGCGAGGCATGGACGATGACAGCAGAGGAGAAGAAAAGGGTAGAAGCATTCGAAATATGGTGCTATAGAAGAATGATGAAGATTAAATTGATCGACCGAGTAAGTAACGAGGAAGTCCTAAGAAGAGTGGGCGAAAGAGAAGTCTGCTGACAGCTCTAAAAAGAAGAGACAACTTAATCGGCCATATCGGCCAAATAGACACGATGGCCTGATGAAGACTATCGTCGAGGGAAAAGTAAACGGGAAGATTGAAAAAGGCAGGCCTCGTATGAGATACGTGTAACAGGTAGTGAGGGATGTAAAAGAGAAGAATTACGTCACAATGAAAAGGTTGACCGATAGAAGAATTGAGTGGAAAGCTGTGTCAAACCAATCGTAGGTTTGATGATGATGATGATGATTATAATAAAATTGAGTCCAACTGGGAGAGAACGGCTACATTTTTAGGAAGGGTATGAATTTCTTCTACGGTTCAATTAAATATAATTAATTAAATTAAATATTAACCAAATTCTTGCTTATTTTCTCCTTTATGGTAGGCAAAAATCTATTCTTCCTATTTAGCAAAATTTTAGGGGTTTAAATCGATCGTTCCAGAAAATGTGCGCAAGGGAGTAGAAAACCCGGTGTCGAAATTAGTCTACTCTTCACGGAAGTTGCCAAGGGGCCCCATCCGGCGGGAGGAGTTATTTGACACAGTATTTCCCTCCGAGCACTCAAACAAAACCCGGGATATCCGATAAATGCGATATATCCGATATTTCCGAAAAATGATTAAAGCCGGCCCATAAGCTTGGTAGCCAATAGCCAAAAACTCATTTTATCCCCAAATTTGAGTTTATTGGTATAATCTTGCGACGTGGTTTGTTTCATGTTTATGGATTGATTAGGAATGTGTTTGCAAAAAAATCTAAGGCTGTAAGCTTTCTCCGACCGAGATGAAAAGCTAAAATGAGTATGGAAATTTTTTATTTTTTATTTCTTTTTTTTATTTTCTGAGCAGGTGAAAAGTTTAAATATTATTTTTCGTTTAGTTGTGTTTTTAAACGTAGTATTTAACATATGTTCTTAGAATACCATTTAGATTTCACATGATATAAAAAAGAGGAGTTTCCCACGCAAGAATTTATTCTTACAGTCAAATTTCAACGGGCATTTAAAAAATAACGTCTATGATGGAAAATGAGAGATTAGAGTTGGAGTTTAATTATTAGGTTCTTATTTTAGAGAAAGAAAATGATTTTCTAACACATAATAAGATCATTCAGAAAGATAAAACACGAAAGAGTCGAATTTTTCCGATCTCGACTGTACCTCACCAATTACGTGCGTCACTGCTTATTGCCGTAGTGGGGTTTTGACGGAACTGTGACGTCTGTATTTCGTCACTCTTAATGCTGGGCGGCGTCGAGTTCCTTAAAGCCGTATCACACTAGTGGTTGCCAGTTACGATTGCCGTTGCTGGTTACGGTCGGTGTAGACAATTCCAATTACATTGACCGTCTATGTAACCGGCCGGTTGTGCAATCTCAGCCAATAGGATTTCGCCTCACGGTCACGTGCTGTTTCTGTTTACATGTTGTTCCTATGCTGCCTCAAATGCAGGATTTATACCTCAAATGCAAGATACAAAGGAATTAAGTACCTACGTTTAATCTCACCTCGATAAATGTTTGCTATTATAATATATCCTTCGCAAAAAAATAAATGATGCAAGAGAGTTAAATGCTGTGTAAAATGTGTTCTGAATATTTTTAAGGCTTGGGACGTAGTTGAAATGGTAACAATGAAATTATCGCAATATGTAAACACAAACAGCACGTGACCGCGAGGTGAGCTCCTATTGGCCACGGTTGCACAACCGGCCGGTTGGAAATAGACGCGCTCCTATGATCCAACCGTTGAGAGCTGGTTGGCGCTGATTGGTTGACTGTACAATCTTTACCGGCAACCGTAACCGGAAACCGCTAGTGTGATACTGCCTTTAGGGGCCCGGTTTGGAATCACGGATCTATTTTTCTCATTATCGCAATCTTTATCGTTAACGCTTACCCCTAGAGTAGCGCAGGATTAACAATAACCGTCCATAAAATTCGCTCCACTGATTGTGACAAGCGATTTGAAGTGCTGTGCGAAAAATAAAGAACGGAGATCAAGTTCTCTCTGACATAAGTTCAATCAAAAAATAACGATAACGCTAGCGCACGCCTCATGAAGATCCATGATCGAGGCCCTGATTCCGGAGGGACCCAACGCTCTCGAACCACAACGACTCTGCGGTTGTAACGTCAGTCAAGTTCACGGTTTTTAATGACGAATTGAGGATTTATTGTGGCTGTTTCCTCAGAATTCGCCGTTATCGATAGTCTACCACGTCAACTTCCTCCTGCATTGGACTATTAGGAAAGAACCAAGGGAGATTTGCGGTGAGAAAATAATAAGTGTAAAGAGCCTTCCGCAACTTAGTGCCTCTTTGATGCCATTTGTTTACAACCACCAATAGATGCATTTCATTTTCTTTAAGCCTCCATACAAGAATCAAGTTGTCAACGGTGTATAAGAACTGATCAAGCGGGTAGTAACATGTTAGTAACCGTACGCTTTCCGACTGGCGTGACATCTTTTCCAAGGAAAGAGTCTAAACCTCCGCAACAGATATTATCTTACAACGATAAGGTTTCATTTAAAAAACAAAATATGATAAATTTTGATAAATAAAAACACAACTCCAATCTAATAATTAAAAAATATGCCTTTGGCATGAAATAATGGAAATATTATTTCGGAAGGAGCATAAATCGGGGTAGTATGGCAGCCACCCAGATTCAAAACACTTAATGCGGTAAAAGGTCCGTAAACAAGACCTGAGGCTACAATACAAGGTACTTACTCCAAATTATTTTAAAGCTGTTTTTTTGTTTACTTGAGTCGGTTGCAGGGGTGCTAAGGTAAGGAAAATTAACCCCTGTCTCAGGGGGTCACGCAACCCCAAATACACATCTGTACTGCCGCAAAACGTGACTAGAATCAACGCAACAGTATTGCTGGGCTGTCGAAGGGATCTCCTTGAGTTTGAGTGTCCATGATCAGAACAACCATATGTTTTATCAAATAAGTATCCTCTAGGCCACCTCCAGAGTGTGTGGCAAGGGCAATCATCTCCAAATACGTATCATGTACATACATGCAGTGATGAATTTTATCCGTAATAAGAGAAAAAAATACGTTTGGCATACACCAGCCACATGCTACAAATGGATTAGTCTCTACGAAGGAATATAATGATTGTTATTGGCTCACTCAAATGTTTAAATATATTAAGTATAATTGATTAAAATGTCAAAGCATGCAACTGCACATTCTACGCAAAGGGTGGGGGGCTGGCTGGCTTCCCATCGTTTAAGTTTGAATCCTGGGGGGCGGTGTTTGAAACCGTTGGGATAATCTTGAATAGGTAACCAAGGAGTAACTTGGTATAAACACGAATGGTTGGCAAATTTGGTGTGTTAAAACCGCTTATTACAATACATCGTTTACATTTGTGTTATACCTCATCTGGGGACTCTATAGTCGAGACATGAGAAAAACTCAAGTTATAACAGTTAATGATATTGTAACGAGCGATTCAGACACACTAGTTTTGCAAACCATTCGTGTGTATACCGCGAGATCCTTTGGTTACCTATTCGAGATAATCCCGACGCTTTCAAATACACCCCCCTGGAAGATATACCTTTATATTCCCCACTTGGATGTGTTGAGTAGGGCATTCCAAATTCCATCCATCAGATTGGGTGTTAAGCTATGATAGAAATAGTAGGCAAGTTCTCTTGGTGGAATTTCGACATGTTATCCTGAGCTTTAAATAAACTTAAAATAAAATAAAAACTTTCTTCTATTCCACAAAATATAATTAAATGCTGCTCGATCGGTTTCAACCTTTCCAGGTCGAAACTGGTTGAACAGTATTAATTATATTTTGTGGAACAGAAGAAATTTTTTTATTTTATTTATAACGAAAGCTATGGACCTCTTGGCTCTTTTTGTTAAGAGCAAACTATCAGCGACGCCTGGTTTCTTTCCAGCATTCCTTTGCAATGCAATCTCTACACCTCTCCTTCTAGCCTGAGGCGCCTTTTGTGCGGGATGTACTTAAAACTAATGATGTAATGTTAAAAGCTTGAGCAATCAAAGATGCTACCTTCTAACCTCCTTTGGTCCAATTAATACGATAGCGTAATCTGGCAGTCGTTTATGCTGGGTACGAGTGTGGTAACCGTAAATACCAATAATAATAGTAATTGAGTCATCGTCCATTTTATTCCACGATTTTATCGATATCAACCACGGAGGACAGAACGTACTGGGAGAGAAATTTCAACTGATTTAAGAAGCCAGCGGCCATCTTGGTAGGCATGGATATACGGGATTACTACTCGCGATAGTCGTACATAATATGTTTTAGCACGTGGTAAACTCTAGAATAGTAAGATGAATAACGGAATGTTTTTTTGAAACTCATCAAATAAACAGAGGAAAGTGCGCAAACACCCAAATAAGGGCCAAATATGTAGTTTAGATACGTTGAAATCGAACCAGTTTTAGTGATAAAATTAACTTCCAGAGAATCAAATGCATCAACACTTTCCTTAAATAGCCTAAGGAAGATTATCTGACGCAGCTTCAGTGAAATTCGGGCACGATTTCATCGTTATGTTTTAATATGCATGCAGTCTTAATAAGGCCGTATCACACTAACCGTTGCCGATTACGGTTACCGGTTACGGTTGTGCAGCCGACCAATCACCGCCAAGTACCTCTCAACGGTTGGATGATAGGAGTGCGTTTATTTCCAACCATACACGGTTGTGCAACTGTAGACCCTATAGGAGCTCGTCTCGCGATCACGTGCTGTTTGTGTTCACATTTCGTTATATTTTCATTGTTACCATTTTAACTGCGTCCTAAACCCTAAAAATATTCGGAATACAATTAAAACAGCATTTAACTCTCTTGCAGCACCTGTTTTTTGGAGACTGTATTATAATAGCATGCATTTTATTGTGGTGAGATTAAATGTACTTAATTAATTTGTATCTTGTATCCTGAATCCTGTATTTGAGGTAGCATATGACATGTAAATAGAAACACCCTGTGACCATGAGGCGAGATACTATTGGCTGCGATTGCACAACTGGTCGGTTAGATACCGGTTAGTGTGATAGGAACTGTTTACACCAACCATAACCAGCAACGGCAACCGTAAACTGCAATGGCTAGTGTGGTCATTATAGTCAGCATCAAACGCAATTTTTTGAACGGAGTAGGGAAGGCCTAATCCTAACCCCTATTCAGTCTCCATAGTTACACAGATTTCTTTTTTCTTTATTTTTATTTACAAACCATAACACCCTTTCGCCGTTGCTACGCGGAGTTACCGGTAATACCAATGGCCATAGGCGTCTCGTTTCATGGATCACATTCACTATACGACTATGTGATATCGTGCCGTGACGTCATACGTTAAGCTGTCGAAAACGTACAGTTTTTAAAGAGTAATATCATTCTAGCTTAAGTTAATTCTTCAGCAAAATTTTCGCCAAGCACATTTCAGCTGACGGATTTCACATTCAAAGAGCTATAAAAAATAGTGAAAGTTCCTCAATAGACGATGCAATATGATCTTAGAGGTTGTAGCGCATTAAAGCCAAATCCTCTGCTGGTTACATATTCTAAATCCGTTCATTTGAGAGAGGTTCAACTGCAGAAATTCGTCGGAGGGACCGGGAATATAATATTCTTCCGTTTCTCACTCCCGAATATGGCCATAGTAAACATCCCGGGTGCGTTATCATTAAGAGACGACCGCACTTCCGATTGGGTAATTTTTGAAAGGAGAGGGGGAGTGGGGCGTGAGTCAGGACAGAATTATGACGCACGCACATTTTATTATTCTTTCCAGCCTCTGGGCTTTCCGTATTCTCGAAAGCGAACGCCGTGGCGCTCTGCTCGCTACGAGGGAATTATGGGACTGCACTCGCGTAGTGCTCTCGTTTCCCGCCTAGATGGAGATGTGGCCAGTTTTGGAATCATGGCGGTAGGAACGGACGAACGGGCATCGCCACGACTCCTTATCTTTGGCGGGATATCAGTGTGTGGACGGATTCGCTGTAAGACGCCTTCTTTTCTTCCCAAGAAATAAACAATGAGTGACCCGGTCTTGCCGAATAGAATGTCGGGGATGCCCCTGCTCGGATTGCGACAATTTTTTTTTTTTTTTGGCGTTCCGCCCTCTCTGTTGAGACAACATCTATGACACGGAAAAAATCCATGGCCCTTTCGTCAAGGAGTGGGAAAGCACCATTGGCAAAATGGATGCATTTGTAATGTGCGCCGAAATTGATTTAGTACTTTGAATTCCGGAAATTAAGAAAGGTAGAGGGAGAAAGTAGGGAAACCATCCTCATCATTATTTTCTGAGAAAACGATGATCAAAGAATTGATATTTATTAAAATCCGATGGCATCTTTCCAGATGGACGCGGTAGTCATTACGCCGGAATCAAAAATTGTTCGATCAAGGTGGATGAGATAGGCGGAGAAACGTCTCTTCAGAATGCTGAACCGGCAAATTGTACTTTTGAAAATGTGCAATAGTGAAGATTGTTAATAGAATGATGATGAGTGAGAGAAAAAATGACATGACATGCAGATTATGCTAAGGTTAGGTATGAATACTTTGCGCTAATTCCATAGCAATAAAATTCAATCAGTCAATTATTTCAGTACACTGTATCATCGTCAGGATTCAAGATCTAATTGTAAAATCGGGAGTCCTGATATATGGGGTTAAATATGTTGACTGAATAAATTTAATTGATGAGTAATTAGCGTAAAATATTAATTCATGTCCTGAAATGGAATTCTGTACGAAGTCTCGTCCTCCAACCATCTCATTCAGATTAAACAAACCAGATTCAGGTGTGATGTGGTACGTGGAAACGTTCCATATTAAAGGAAAGATATTGAATGATGTGGTAGAATCGAAACTGGTTGGAGTAAATTTTTACTTGTGGAAAATTGCAATATCTTTCCATTCAGATTAATATTTATTAACTTGTGATAAATCTAAATATTTCAATAGGGTAGTTTCATATTTTTTATTGTCTTGATCAAAAACTAATAACCTCTGAAGTACGTATTTTAAGCCGTTAGATTTTAAAATGGCGTTAATTATTTTTCCTCATTAATTAAAGAGTGGAAAAATTCAACGGCACAAAAACGCGACAGGAAATTAAAGCATGCTGGTCAATTTTAGACAATATTAGAAATAACAATGTTGTCGTCTGTAACTTTTTGGTTATGAGTTCCTTTAACACAAACATAAATATCACGGAAAGTGCGAACTCTAGAAAATGCTACATACAACTGTCCATGCGAAAAAACGGGTTCTGGTAAGTACAATCCGGCTCTCTGAAGAGTCTGACCCTGTGCTTTATTAATTGTCATTGAAAAGGCCACTTTGATTGGGAATTGTTTTCTTGTCATTTGGAAAACTTTTTTTGAAGTTTAGAATAAAAAAAAATGTGTGGAATCGATATACCTCGAGCGAGTAATCGACATGGAAAAATCGAAACTTTTAAGTCAAATTAATGGGTAACTAGTGAAATTTGAGATTGTATTTTTCGTCAGAAGCCGGCGATTCAACGTTTAAAATGACACCTCATTTATCACTGTAGGTGCTGTATTAACGGAGCATATACGGAATGACAGAAAAAGACCTTTTTGTAATAATAATTATGATGGTGTGAACTTGGCCCATAGTCGTGCCAAGTTTACGGCATAGTTTGCGGTGGCAGAGAACCCTACGAGCAGGATGTCCTGGAGCCTATAAAATGACTATTAAATGTTTAATAGAGCAGATCTTCCAAGCTTTGATAATTTTAATAGGTGATTATTATTGATATAGGTATTTTTATTATTGATACATTGTTATGTATTTGTTATATGATGTCCTAAGTACCTCGCATTTGGTCTTTTTTTTACTTGCCAATTATTTTAATTTATAGTTAAACCTGTGACAACCTGTTTATTGATTGAAGTGTTCGACTTATTTCTCTTTTTTGCTGCTCGCACAACTATGTACATTGATTCTTGTCCCTAAAGGGTAATGCCCCGGGACGATTAATAAAACATCAATTCATTCATTCATGTTTTCAAGAGCTTATAGGCTCTGAAATAGAAAGGTAAGTTCATGAGACGAAAATTACCCATGATTCGCAACGTAACCTACATACCTGTTACGTTAGTCTGCAGCAGACCCGCTATCTATGAGCTTTTTCGAATGAACTTATTAGCATTTAATTTTATAGTAAACTGAGATTACTCAATCAACATTATTTGCGTAAAGTAATACATTAGTGTTGGGGCAAGAATCGCAAATAATGAATTCAGTTTTCTTCGATGAAGGAAACGAACCTATTGTGCTATGATTACTATTAAATATCATCAAAATTCCTCAAAACAGCATTAATATTTACAATACACAGTATAATATAAATAGGTAGGCATACTGGATACCAAGAAATTGCTGGGAACATATACTTATGTCAATTCCTCTGTGGCCATCAGGTCAGCGTGGGAAGAGAGGATTAAAATAATGAAGTCATAATGCTCGGCCAGTAGAAAAGTAGGTATGTATAGAATGAGCAGGAAAAACTAAAACCAAGAACTATTGGTCTCACTGAATATTGAATACTATAAGTTAATTCAAGGCTCGTGAACTAGCCGTGAAAACTTTAACGGTAGTACCCGATGAAATTGCACAATATCAGATTTATAACAGAAAGAAAATCATTCGCCTAGACCGGGACTCGAGCCCGGACCCCCTGATTTCCGGAGAGCACCTGGATGGAAATCTGGGGGTCCGGGTTCGAGTTCCCGTCAAGGCGAATGATTTTTTTCTTTGTGGAATATCTGGTATCATTCAGTTTAACATAAGCCAATGAAAACAAGACATGATAGGCAAGGTTAAGATATTGGCAACCGAAAGGCCTGACAACCTAGGAACCGAAAGGTCGCTTGTTTGAATCCCACCTAGAACATGAATTTGTATTTAATAGCAGTGGTTTTTCGTGGGAGGCGGCAGGCAGTTATGGTAATTTGTGCCATCAAGAATATAATTAGGTAATGGTCAATATAAAGACGTTATTTAGGGAAACGGAGGGAGGGAGGATAGAAACTTGGAGTAGGAAAGGTGCCACGGCGTCCATGTTTTAGTGTCCGCTCCGACTGACTAGGTACTGAATTTAAAAGCGCTAAGTGCTCTACACTTAGCACTCAAGTAGGGATTGGTATGCCAATAGAATAATCTGCCACTTATGAGATTCGAACCATGAAAATTGGAATGTGAGTTCAGTGGCCCGAGTCTTGAATCTTTCGTTACCAACCGAACAAATAGTGACGTTTCCGTTACCAAGGATAACCTCGTTAGCCTCGTAACGAATTTCGACCTCAGCGAATCGTACAGCGAGTCTAAATATTTGTTAACACTGCACCGAAAAATCTTCGTTTCCTGCATACAGCTTTTTTTTGCATCAACCTCCGCGACGGAAACCAAAATAAAACAAATCACTAAGCGAACTCAAAAATATCCAATACTTCCGCACGAACTAAGAGAACGAAGAAAGTGTTGGCTACTTCGTAATTTTGTTTGTATAGAAAAGAGAAAAAATTATATTAACATAATGATGTTTAAACTATCATTCCATATTTAAAGTTGCTTGCTTAAAGGAAAAAATAAATGAATATGCTATTGGATATATTGAATACTATAAGGCACAATAGCAGATTTTTCACAGAAAGAAAATCATTCACCTAGACCGGGAAAACGATCTACTAATCCCACGAAAAACCACGAGGGCAGTTAAGCATTAATGGGATTTAATAACATCCTAATTATTTTCCGTACATTTCCGTGAAATGGACCGAACAGGATTCTCGTCTTTCCTCTTCTTCAAATGCCTCTTGTGACAACAGAAAAAAGGCCACCATAATCGTCTGCCAAAGCCAGCAAAAATGATAAGAATTTCCTAGTTGAGCCGTAAACGAACGCTCTTCATTGTTCATTGTGCAAACAAAGGAAAAAATTCATTGAAAAACATTCGTTGGCAACGAATGTTTTTGCTTGTGGGGTGTGCTTGTGGGCTTGCGGGCAAACGAATAACTTGAAACGAATGACGTCCTCATATCGAAAAATTTCATTCGTCATCGGGTAACGTCAGGCCATAGTACTCTAGGTACCTACATCACCAACCCAATCGCCATTCACGATCTGGTTAAACGGTACAATATCATCTGAGACGTTGGAGCACCTAGAACCCGAATTCTACCTCAACTAATCCAAGGACATGAAGAAGTGGAGCATTAGAAAATATTTGCATAAGCAAGTACTAATTTGCTCGGATACGAGGTTGAAATTCTAGGGCAGTTAGACATTAAAACTGCGATCAAAGGAGGTGCTTACATAGAGGAGGAAAATGATAAGAACGGCCTTGAATGCAGATGTAAAGAAAAGATAAGGGGATATGTTGATACCGAATGTGGGGAAACGTGACTCTAAGACTAGTATTTGCGAAAGGATGTTAGGAATGTTTGAAGGCCTTAGAGATACGAGTATGGAGAAGCATATAATAGTCTTTCTTACAAATAGTCACACATGGAAATGCTGTAGTAGAAGTATCCCCCACGAAGTGTGGGGAAACGTTCCATATTAAAGGAAAGAAATTTAATGATGTAGTAGAATCGAAACTAGTTGGAATAAATTTTTACTTGTGGAAAATTGCAATATCTTTCCTTTAATATCATTCAGATTAATATTTATTAACTTGTGATAAATCTAAATATTTCAATAGGGTAGTGTCATATTTTTTTATTGTCTTGATCAAAAATAATAACCTCTGGAGTAATTATTTTAAGCCGTTAGATTTTAAAATGGCGTTAATTATTTTTCCTCGTTGATTAAAAAGTGAAAAAATTTGAACGGCACGAAAACGCGAGAGGAAATTAAAGAATGCCGGGAAATTACTTATAAGCCAATTATATAAGACTATTATATAAGACTTTTATTTTATTATAATTACAAATGCATAGGCAAGTACTATATTTGTTAGGCTTATAGTACTAAGTACTATAGGCCTAACAACATAGTGGTTATCGTTGGTGTAAACATATATTATATACTAATACCTACCCTTCACGTAATGCGCTTCGTTAGCTCCGCATACTTCCTGCATCTTATCATTCCATCCAAAATGCCTGTACTCCTCTCACTATCCCATTTACCCCACATTCTTTCCTTTACCACGCTTGCCAGAACACTATTGCCCTTTTAAATTTAATGTGAGGTTTGGGCGGCGTTAATCATTGGTAATGACTTTCGGGCTTTCCTCAGCGTTAGGGTGTTTAATTCTGTAAAAAAAGGCGACCATCTCCTCAAGCCTAAAGGACAAGGTCTCCCGTCTGCGAGGGAGTCTATCAGATTCAGTGCTCGTTTGGAAAGTCATACATGGGGCTGATGGGAATATCCATTGAGTGAACATGCACTTGCTACGGAGAAGAAACGATTCAGCCTTTCCGCCGTTTCGGATCACATCATATTATTACATGATTAATATTGAATATACTACATATTATTATAATATATGTTCTAACTTCAGCCTCTTCCATATTTATCTTTACAGGTTAGGCTTTACATGAACAGCCTAACCCGGAGCAAAGCCCTACAAGACTGCATCCATTTACTCCACCAGGAAAGCCTACAATCCTTCATCCTCTATTATTCATACTTATCCACCGGGGAACTGAATGTAGAGATTATCAAACAGAGCTTCATGATTATCTGATTGAATTGATAGCTTCCATATGACTTCTTGGCATCTACAAAGCGTACCAACGTCTCTAAACCACGTTGATGTTATAAGGATCATTCCATTTTAAATCGACAAATTTTTCAGAAATATCTTGCTTCACCACCTCAGATTTCAACTAAAATTTGTGCTTAGGTACTGTCAATCTCCCTGAACCAAAAGCCGTTCCCTGTTTTCGCAGAAAAATTTTCGCCCCTGAATTACAGGCAGACGTGCCTTGCGTTAACGCCTGAAAATCGTCTTTTTAGACTATTTTTCTACAGGCTGCAGCAGACTGGTTTTACTTGAAATACACATGTAAAGGGTGTCAGTAGAATGAATATGAAATCTACATGTTATCTGGGTAGATTTAAATGTTCTTTTCGCAAGAATAAGTGTCATTTTGTCGCTGTAAATGCAACTCCCAAAATTCATTTTTTTCACAAGTTTAGCCTAAAATTACACCAAGAAATAATTTTTAAAACGGGACAGTTCTTCTCACCGTAGCATTAATACGTACCTAGTGTATGAACATATTAATAAACATGGAATGTGAGCATTTTTTACTGAGAAAACATCACTTGAATTTGAGAAATTTGGAAAAAATTGGTTTTTCGGAGCTAAAAAAGTCGATGTGGGACCGGATTTAAAAATTATAAAAGCATTGGTTTAGAAAGTCTTAATGTTGTTATTTTAGGTAAAATAAGAATTTCTTTGTGTTTCTAAGGGGTTTGAGATGCATGGTCGGTGTAAAAACAGTGCTCAACTCCCTCACGCATTCCCTTCTTGCATCTAGCCTTATCTTGTTTGCATACATATTATTTATCTGACAACCACGATCTAGTTACTTATTATAATCTAATGTTTTCTCCTCAGAAAGTTACCCATTATTTCTTTTAGCCTTATGTGTGCATCATCTACTTTTTCTATATACAATTCTCTTCCACATCTACATCTACATAATACCCTGCAAGCCACCACAAAGGTGTGTGGCAGGGGGTGATTTCTCACCAAACATGTACTACATATCATGCATAAAGAAGGAATAGTATTAATATACTAGTCAGAACTTCACTATTTAAAAAAGATAGAAATTGCAAAGCAAACATGCAAAAATTTAAGTACTCTGAATGTGCAAAAATAGAAAAGTAATTGGATATACCTTAATAGTTACTATTATTATCCAATCATGCCCTACGTAACTACTATTTTTTTAAGTTACCCCTCACTATCACTCATCACCTTGGCAAAAAATACCCTATAATAATCACCTCCGAAGCACAAACATTCTATCCAGCCTTGCACGGACCTGCTGAATCAATTTCTTCCATAAGCATTTCTTGTTTTATGTGTCATTACTTTCCCACACTCGGCACAGTTATAACGTCCCAGTTCTAAATCCTTTTCTTATTCTTCTTTCAGCTCAACTAGTCAGCACTGCTGTGCTAGGATTTCACACGACGAAGACCGAGGGAACCTGGGTGAACACGACACCAGCCTCAGTGGACTGAGACACACAGATGCTAGGAAAACATTTCCTTATCACACGTAAAGCCTTGGATAAGCGTGTAAAATTATTTCCCATTAGCTTTTTTAATGTGATACCATGACTTGAATTGCCATCTCAACAAGAAACCGACGTTATGTAAACTAACATTCATCTTGATTTTACCCTTTATACCTTTATGCCACAGTAACCCTTCACAAAGCAATTTTCATCAATATCTGCGGAATAGTTTTAGGGGGAATGAAAACTCCACCATTACGGTCTCAGTTGGGGGGAAATTTCCAATGCCAACGAATATTACGACATTTCTATTTATCCATTAACTCTGATAATATATAAATACTGGCTTCTTGCGTGTTTTATTAAACTAAAGTGGTATCATCAATATTCTTTGATACTTACCGGCGGCAGGCTGTTAAAGGTGCAGAAGAACCGCCAAGAGTAGTTTGCTGTTGCTAACTGGAACAGCAACTTAAGGGGAAGGGAATAATTGGCTCCGAGACTCGAAGTATAAATCACCCATACCCTACAGCTTCAACGATGCAGCAGTCTAAAAAATCCGCCGTCACGACAATAAAGAAAACAATGCGATAATTGGAAAACCACGTGCCTTTCCCGCTGTGGAATATGCGTCGTATCTTCTTTGCTGTTCTTTGAACAATAGACCTTTTTCAAATCTCACAAGCAAATGTAGGTGGGTAGCCTTACTCAAGCAATGATTCGGAAGTCCTTGAAAGTAGAGAAATTCTTTCAACGTTTACAAAAAATAAAACATGCTGTTCCAGGTAGAAATTAATTAGCTGGTTTGTTGGCAACCCGATACGCAGTATGACTCCAGTAATCAAGACAACTTTCAGAGAGGACGTTCAGAGAGAATTTATATTGAAACAAATCTGTTTTAGCCAGTCATTTATGTAATTTTAGTCATGTTTCGGATTTTAAAGTTGATGTTTTACGTGTGTGTGACAAAGGAGCAAAGCTGGATTTCATTGAGAACTTTGAAATCTTGACACATGCCAAAAATTATGTTAAGAGGTTACTTAACGAGGTGGTCCCATCACATTATTCCATTATTCTCCTCTTTACCTAGTTCTTGTCCCTCACCTAAGGGAATGTTATGCCGTCGCTAAGCCAAATGCTCCAACCATAACGCCATGTCCCCCTTACCTAAGTCATCCTTTCCACCCCCCCCCCCCCAACTACAAACTTCCCCGCATATACGAACCCAAATTTTCCCCCCTCCCCCTGGGTACAATATGAATAAGAACGGCCACAGCACAGCTCTGTATTGACTCTTGAGAATGACGTGACAGTGTTGAAACCTGTCGGGCTATACCAAGTAAATTCTGTGGATGAACTAAGTAAGTGTACTCTGTTTTACTCTTGTATTAATCATGAAATTCCACAAAGTAAGCTCGCGAACCATTGAATATATAGAATTAAAAAGTTTGAGTGCTTGTATTAAAAACTTTATGATGAAAGTAAAATCTACGATCTAAAAAATTTTAAAAGTCATAAGTATAAAATCTAGTTAGGAGTTGTTCATGAGTGTGAGAAACAGTGTAGAGAAACTCGAGCGATAGGCGCCAATGATAATGGAACTAGATTCACGTCGTATCATTGAGGATGGAGCATTGAGATTGAAGTGTTCTCCACAACACACTAAAGCAAGAGTCAGTATTCCACTGAAGATTATCTGCCTCTTCTAGGATTCGAGTTCCAGTCCTCGGGATGAGAGTCTAATACGCTAATCACTACACCAACCCTATTCGCTTTTTCTAATTAATAATTAATGGCGTAGGTGTTTTTAAACATAAAATTGGAATGAAATGGACGCATGTCCTGAGGTCCTTTTGCCACAGTGCTTCACAAAGGCAAGTCTGTCTTCAGTACACTATTTACACACTTTTTACACCAGACAGGTAACTCAAATGGGCAATTTATTCGAAACATCAATAGCTCGTATCAAATAGTTTTGAAAAAAAATAGCTCAAGTTATCCAGTCAAGTAACTTACACGTTTTCACATCGTCACTCCTCTCACGGCAACGCCTCAAGTCACTCTCCCGTGAATCGTTAACTTTAACCCGTGATCGGACAACGTGTGATCAGTCACCACAAATCATTTAGCACCAGAGGCTCATTTTCGCGTGAAGGGGAGCTTGGTAAGGGAAGTGTGGCGAAAGAAAAATTAATGACGTCCCATACATCTCGGCGCGAAAAAGATTGCGAACGACGCTCTCATCATTTCAGAAAATTAGTCAGCCAACCAGATGATAGGCCCAGCCTAGTCATGGCGCGGCCCACTCCTGTCTCTCTTAACTCACCGAAAGAGAGAGTGAGAGAGAGAGAGGTAAAACAAAGGAATGGAGTGATGCGGATACTCTCAAGTCGAAGCGATCGGGGATTTCCTTCCACGGGGGGATCGAGTGTGAGATCAACCCACTTTCCCACTCTTTTCCTAATCAAAAAATTAAGCTGACAACGAGCATAGGTTTACAAAATGGCGTTAGTGTTTTTAACAATAAAATAGGAACCAAATGAACGTCCTGAGGTCCTTTTGCCACAATACATCACAAGGGCATTTTCGCGTGAAGGGCGGCTTGGTCCGGGAACGATAAGAGTGAATAACGGAATCATCATCATTGGTCAACAATCCTAGGATTGGTTTGACGCAGCTTTCCACTCGATTCTTTTATCGGCCAACCTTTTCATCGTGACGTAACTCTTCTCTTTTACATTCTTCACAACCTGTTCCATGTATCTCATACGAGGCCTGCCTTTTCCAATCTTCCCGTTCACTTTTCCCTCGACGATAGTCTTCATCAGGCCATCGTGTCTCAAGATATGACCGATTAAGTTTTCCCTTCTTCTTTTTAGAGTTGTCAGCAGACTTCTCTTTTCTCCTACTCTTCTTAGCACTTCCTCGTTACTCACTCGGTCGATCCATTTAATCTTCAGCATTCTTCTGTAACACCACATTTCAAATGCTTCTACCCTTTTCTTCTCCGCTGCTGTCATCGTCCATGATTCACTGCCGTAAAGAAAAATGCTCCAGATGTATGTTCTGATGAACTGTTTCCTTACTTCTATGCTTGTATTTCCTGCTGTAAGTAGATTATTCTTTTGAAAGAATGCCCTCTTTGCCTGGGCTATTCTACTCACTATTTCTTTCTTGCTTCGTCCATCGTTGGTTACCCTGCTTCCCAGGTAACAGAACTCTGTCACCTCTTCCAGTTTCTGTTTTCCTAGTTTAACGTTGGTTTTGGCCTCTTCTCTTTTGCTGCACACCAATATCTTAGTCTTCTTCTTATTAATCTTCAGCTGATATCTGGCCATAGTCCTTTCCATGGTTGTTAGCATCTTATTCAGCTCCTTCTCTGTCTCTGCTATGAGAGCTATGTCATCAGCAAATCGTAGCATACTGATTGTTTCTCCGTGGATTTTCACTCCAGAACACTTCTCCTTGACTTCATTTATGGCTCTCTCGATGTAAACATTGAAAATTACGGGAGACAGTGCGCAGCCTTGTCTCACTCCTTTCCTTATTCTTGCCTCTTCACAGCTGGGTCCAGATTTAATCACAGCAACTTGGTTTTTGTACATACTGTGTATAATTCTCCGGTCATTGTAGGACACTCCAATTCCCTTCAGAATTGCAAGCATTGAATCCCAATCCACGTTGTCAAAGGCCTTCTCTAAATCCACAAATGCAATCAACGTCGGTTTGTTCTTCTCCATTCTCTTCTCTATAAGTAGCCTAAGGGCCAATATTGCTTCCCTTGTACCCTTACTTTTCCTGAATCCGAATTGATCTTCATCCAGGAACCTCTCTGCTTTTCGTTCTATTCATGCATGTTTAAAATTCGTCAAGGAAACAGAGTTAAGTGAGACAACATGCAAACAAGCGATGTGTAATTTAAATAGCTTAAATTTGAATCAGTTTTAGTAATAAAATCAACTCACTGTGAGATAAAGTGTGATACACATCCATCACATGTTAGCATTCTCAAATATATTTTTTATTAAATGTTGCTGTTAATATTATTTTTACAATTTCATTGCCGATCGTTCAGGTTTTACGGGTTTCCCTGCACTCCGGGCAAATACTGTATCCATGGCACTACCGTGAAAGCCAGGATATATTTTCGAATAACTATGAAAACAATCTAAAGACGTAATCTAATTGTATGAGAAACTAGCTCTGAAGAGGAATCAATTCGTAGAGCAGGGATCCCCAAAGTTTGAATGTTATGTTGTTAAGTTTTGTGTAATTGTTATTTTTTGGGAAAATAAACATTTTTTGACTTGCTTTAATCAAATGTATACATTAAATACATTTAATCAATCCTATAATATCCTTGAATAGACTTAGGATGACTGACTGACCCCGCTGCGATGAAATTTTGGTAAGATTTCATTGTCACATCTGTCTTAATACAAATGCCGTCTCCATAAAAGGCAATACAAAACGCAGTGTTTTGTACGGAATAGGTTGAGACTAATCATTCCCAAGCATTTTGGATGCATTGTCACCCATAGGCTAGCACGCGAATGTCTCCTCCAGTTCATTCTAACCTGGTCAATCGGTAACCTCCTCTAATATAATAAAAACTCGCGTAAGAGTCCTGTGTCAAAAATTCTGGTGCGAATTTCAAATTTGGGACCATTTTCTAGCTGGAACGTTCTAATGAGCTCCTATCCAAGCTCCGAACACCTGAATGAACCCGAGCGTATGTCGCGTCGTACAGGAAGTCGGTTTTTAATGTTTGTCGAGGGGTGAACGCACCGCTCGGGACAACGCTCTTGCTCGCCCGGGCGCGGTCGGCCGACGCCGACCATCCGACGCGGTCATGAGCGGACGTCGCCGGCCCCCTCTTAATATTCAGCGCCCACCCTGGTCGCCTGAATGAAATGCACCGAGGGACGCTCAAAATATTAGCTTTTTTTAAATTCCCGTCTATTGCTCCTAGTAGTAGCAGTAACGCTGGAAAGGCAACCAACAGCTAAGATCAGTTCAAGCGTTTAGGTTTTGTGAGTGATTTGGCGTAGGTAAGGATTGATTAGGGAACGGGCGAAGATTGGAGAGAAAAATCCAACTTCGGCACTTAGTCAACTCATAACTTCAAGGTCTTCAAAAAAGTAAGTAGAGTTGATGATTGTCTAAAATTGCAAGAAGATTTGGACAATCTGATTAAATGGTCTTATGAAAACAAAATTTATTTTAATATAGAGAATTGTTACCAACTGACACTCTACGAAGAAGATTAATGTCAATTATGAATACAGAATGGAAGGTTTATCTTTAAAGGAGGTACATCAAATAAAAGGGGTTATATTTGATTCTTCAATGTCTTTTGCTCCACATATCCTTGACATAGCTCTCTCAGCTCAAAGGATATTGGGTTTTGTAATCCGAATTTATAAGTACTTTGAGTCTGAGAAATCTCTCAAAATGCTGCATTACTCATATGTAAGATGTAAATTGGAGTATTCCGCTATAGTGTGGAATCCTCACTGTAAGAAATATGTTCAAATATTGGAGAGGGTTCAAAAAAGGTTTTTACGCTATCTATACTATACCCAATATAATGTTTATCCAATACATGAAAATTATGTTAGCTATGAAACCTTGGTAAAGGTGTTTGATTTTCAAATTTTGCAAAAAAGAAGAAACGTGTGTGATCTATCTTACTTATATTATTTACTTAATACTGGAGAAAATAGTGACTTAATTAGCAAAATTAATTTTGTAGTGCCTAGTAACAAAGTAAGGTTAAAAAGGAAATTAAAGTTGAGCATGGTAAAGACAAATTACTGTGAAAATTCACCACTGAATAGAATGTGCCGATCTTTTAATATGTAGTACTATGAAAAAATTGATTTATGTCAACAAAGAAGTCTCTTTTGCAAATTGATAAATGATATAGTTTCTTGATATGTTTGGAGATTTCTGTAAAATTCAATTGATTCCAATGTGTTTTGTATTTTGCTTGCCCTGTAATTATTTTGTTGAGCAAATGTTAAACTCTATAAATAAATAACACAAGGCTCCTATCGAGATATGACGAACGGGTACTGATTCCATGTGCCATTCACATAGAACTCGAGTAGGTAGTGCCAGGGAAAGTCTCAAAATATGTTAGGTCCCCGAGGTTTAAGGTCAGTATACTGAGGTTTAAGGTGAGTATACTCTAGAAAACACACCAAACCGACCCAACTACTCATGCGATACTTTCAAAGCTAGTGTAGGGTAATCTTGATGGTCGAGAATAACCTCGCATTCACTTTGCTGACTTTCTTTACATTTTCAAATGTCATTATTTTCACAAATCATCAGTCCTAAGACTGTTTTGCCTCAGCTCTGTACTCAATTTTCCTTCCTGCTAACCTCTTAATACTAACTAATTTTCTTCAATGTTACACCAGTCGCTACATGCTCCGCAAGCAGTGGCGTGGCCAGGATGTTCTCCAGGGGGGGGCAAAAATAAGTTAGCGTTCCATAACCGTTCCATAACACAAGTTTGTTTTTGCCCCTTCATGAAAAAGTTAAGATTTCTGAAAACAATTTGTATTTATTATATGTCTCCCTCTCGTTGGATGTCAACGGGCACCTTCAGCTAGTTGACCTGTCATTATAAAAAAGAAAAAACTTAGTTTTTTCCACAAATATATTTAAAACAAATCTACCGGTTTCGGCCTTCTCAGGCCATTCTCAAGACTACAGTGAAGACACTGTAATCTCATTTCATCTCAGGCCATTCTCAAGATTACACTGTAATCTTGAGAATGGCCTAAGAAGGCCGAAACCGGTAGATTTATTTTAAATATATTTGTGGAAAAGAACTAAGTTTTTTCTTTTTTATAATGAAAAATAACTTCCACAACGTAAACTCGCCAACCATTTCTTTTATTAGTTGACCTGTATTTTTCATTTGACTAATGAGCCGGGAGGGGGGGGGGGGGGAGGGCAAGCGCCCCACCCTGCCCCACCGTGGCTACGCCCATGGTGACAAGAGTCCTAAATTCTCATTTAGAGGGCCCAGGTTATAATCCCGGCCGAGGTAGAGCTTCTTCATCGGTATACTTGTCCCCACCTAGGCGCTAATCGAAGAACAATGCGATTGCAGTACTCCGTCCGTATGGGATGGGACGTTAAACAGCAGACTCCTCGGTCTCTTTCGTAAAGAGCACATACCGAGCTCATACCAACGCCGCCGGGTTTTTCTCCACCCTTGCTCCTTTTCCTGAGAATTCCTACCCCCATTCCATTTATCCTAAATGGCGCAAATGACCTTAGCTGTCCGTTGCCTCCCCAGAATAACAAACTGAGCGAGGCGTTCCTTTGCTATACTTCACATTTCCTTTGGCGACTGTTTTCATGGAACCATCATGCCTCATATGTTTGTCCCACTCTCTGTTAGGAGTTTTCTTTCAAATTTCTTAGAAATTCTCCTCCGTACAAGACATGTAAACCATAATATATTCCACAGCTTTAAGAAGGATGAATACCTGCGTGTTTTTGAGTACCTCCCATTTATGCGCGGAATTAATCCTTAGATTTTCCTTGCGTAAGAGTTCATATTGGCTGAATAGCATGAGTGTTGGACACTAGAAATCTGTACGGCAGAAGTAGGAGAAGTAGGGAAATGAGTGAGTTGGCCAAGGAAGAATAAAGAATAAATTATGTTTTTATACGAGAAGGAGCAAAATGTGAGAAGCTGGTTTTTATCATGCTGACGGAATAAAGCAGATTGAAATGATGAAGGAAATGAACGGTAAAAGATAACAAAAATTTTAGATAAAGAATGGGGTGAACCAAGAAAACCACGAGAGAATTACGCTAAATAAGTTAAACTTGGAAGAAAAATATCTCTAGATACTCAAAAAGTAAAACTATTACGCATCCACTTCCGATGGATGATGCAACCATAATAGTAACCTGATGCTGATGTAACAAAAACGGTTGTGAAATATAGAGTATTTTTTTCGAAATGGCGAAGTGTCATTTCTCCAATTTAAGAAATGGAAAGTTCCACTGAGTTGAAAACTGTTCCATTGACGCTGAAGAGACTCTAGACCGAAATATTATCAGAGGTCTCTTGAATTTAGGAAGATATGCATCAAAGAATTAATGAGATAAGACGTAAAGAAGTCTACAACAGCTGGAAAGGGTGGATTAATCTCGGCTCTCAAAATGGGAAGCCAACTCTCGAGCCACTACACCAACTCAATACCTAAAATTATAATAAGGGAAGTTAATGAGTTCTCTTACCATAATTTTAAGAATTTTGCTGGCGAGGTAGTGTGAGCTGTCCGAGGAATGGGCAACGTTGGCAAAAGATACAGGTATTCGATTAGTTGTGGAGCCTGTGGCTTAGTAATGAATCTGGAAAAGGGACGTAATAAGGAACAGATTTTGAAAAGTAGTTACTAACTTCCTGCATATATTTCCATCCCAAATGCCCTACTTCAGTATATCGTGACTGACACTCATAACAATGCAGTGAAAAATATGGACTAACAATTTCCGTCATCTGCATAATTTTCAACAGCCCCTTCATGCATTGAAACAATCTTTCTTAGTAAAAATTGTATAATGTATTACGATTTTAATAAGTTAGTGTAACGGAAATAATCCCTTTAAATTATATTATTCCCAATTCTTAAAGCCTTTGACAATTATACAATTACAAATTAACAATTTGTAAATGTTAGAAGAGCAGTAAAATATTGAAAAATCATAAGGTTTATTTGGTTAAAATAAGATATATTTGTGATTGGTATCAAATTAGTGCCTAATATGTACACTAATTCCAAAAATATTTAACTATTAGTTAAATATTTTTGGAATTAATTTTGATAATAATTTGATCAAGTTACATAAAGTTACCTGAATAAGATTAAAACCAAGGACACCCACCCTCATCAACTATATAAAACAATTGAAAACGAAATCATTAACCTATTAAGAAGTATATAAAGAAGAAAATTTCGAATGACTGAGAAAAGGCTCAATATTTTTTTACATCGCAGAAAGTATATAGGGTATCTCCCAAGATGAGACATAGAGAACAACTTCTGTAAATATTTAGAAAAATACAGACTTGTTTTTTTTTAAATTTAGCAAGCTTTTAGCATTTTCTATGGATGAACATGAAATGGCAAGGGTGAAAGTTTGGTACATGTAATTTTTAAAAATTATCTACATAAAACCCTGCGAACCACCGCGAGGGTATCTGAAGTACTCCTCGATTGTTCATTACTGAAATATTGCTAGGTTGTTTATTTCAGAGACAGAATTACTTTTCAAGGTGCTCCAACTGTTAGAATTTATTCTCACCATCCAAATTAATTTAGTCCTAAACCTAATCCTAGGACAAACGCACTATGTCCATGCACGAGGCAGGATCCGATAGGGTGACTTTCGTGTTTTCAAGCAAACGTCGAATATCGATCTGACAACCGCGGCCGGAGTTACTTTCTCATTCTGTAATACGCAAGTCGTATGTTCGCATTGAACAATTAAGGATCCGTCAATTTATTGCGCATGTAACATAAAACGTGGGGTCGGGAAAACTTACGATGCACTATTAGTCAAACCAAGTCATTGTGTTGTTAGAAAGATGTTAAAGAAATTTATTCCTAGTTGAAATTAGAGATTATGCAACTAATGTATTTATTGAAAAAATATTAACATGGGAAAATAAATATTGTATTCATAAAGAATGTCTGTTGTGTCGCTCACGTAAAAGAGGGTTCATTGGCAGCGCTACATAATTTAGGAGAATGGGAAAATGAGTTGAAGGCGTTGGGGAATGTTACTGAGCGTTATAGAGGGAGAGAGAATGCCGAAAAGCGGAAAGTCAGTGTCGCGAAGTACAGGTAGTGAGGATACATTCTGAAACTATGAGAATTTTAGTGATGAAGGACATAGAATTATTAATTATTTTCACAGAAAATTTAGGACAATGAAGTCCTCTCTTACAAGTAACTGAATGCTACACACAGGCTCGGCTTAAGGCCCTGGAAACCCGGGCGAATGCCCAGGGTGCCACGAAGGAAGGGGCGTCGCGGCCTTGGGAATTGAAATAGCTTTGTTTGATTCCGGAATTGACAACTTAATTCATGTCCAGCAAGATAATTTACGTCTTTTATAGCTACCTAATTTTCACTACTACGTTCAGATGGTGCTTTTGTGTTACAACTGGTTTTGACAAGTGAGGGGGGAGGGCGCCGGAATACTCTCTCGTTCGGGTTAACATTTTGTCTTAACCCCTAGACCCTGAGTACACAAACATCCATTCTTCAGATGGTGAAAATTCCTCTCCGGTGGGGAATCGAACCCGCTACCTCGAGTTGGAATGATGAAATTAGAGTAGTTTGGCAGGAGAGTATTGGTATTTTGGAAATATCATTATAATTAAATATAATAAAATAAAATATTAAAATAATAAATATAAAAAACAGTTGAACTGAAAACATTTTTATGCATAATATCCCGATTGATATTATTAGTAATCCCGCATTAGGTAGTGCTGTATCTATCGATGTATGTACCTGGATGCACCCTGAGTAGATATCATGATAAGCCAATGCCATGATTCCATCGAGAAACTAACTTTTCGAAAGAACTAAGGGTTTATTTTCCAGAAAGACGGATAAGAGTAGGGTGACATAAAGATCAAGTCATCGGGTGTGCTAAGGGACGAGCCGCGGTGATTTGGCAAAAACTCCTGTCGGCCCTTTGCGAAGCGAAGCGGGATTCCACGAGGAAGGAGGGTCCCTGGGGACGGCAAGGGAGTCACCCGCCCTGGGAAGAAGACGAATTTCCAGCGGCGGCGGCGGCGTCTTCCCGGTGTCGCCGCATTCAAGGCGCGGCAAAGGTGCCAGACTTGTCACCCGATTAATGAGAAACGTGCCCGCGGTTAATGGGAAATGTTTTATTGGCGATTGAAAACGACGTGCCCCGAATCCATGCCCAGAACCCAGGGGGAAGTTCCCGGGCCGAAGTCGAAGTCCCCATAGCCGGTCTCAACCTGCGGGTGGTCGGCTCTGCTTTCAACAAGCCATTGTTTCCGTGTGCGGGGGCGTGAGGTCACTGAGGGACGACCGCTGGGAAATAACACGCGGACGTGGGGGAAAATGGCGATTGCGGCGGAGGGGATTGAAAAAAACCCGGCGTTTTTGTGAGTCGGCCCTTGTTGGCAGAAAATGGATGGTGAGCACTGCATGAAATCCATACCGGTGATGTTAACGTGTTCCCAGCCCCTCCCTTCACGTATAGCGTGAATACTTCTCCAGGGTTCACGACACGAAATGGGGAAAATCCCATTAAAATTTTATCGATTTCCTTGAAATAAGAATACACAAATTATTCGTCTTCTGCAGATATGGGCAGGTTTTGATGGAATACCCTATTTTCATTAAATTTTCCGAACGAGTACGATTGTACGCTATTTATTTCTGAAAATCTGCCCATTTTCTACCTCTCCCCATATCTTTTAGTTTTCTCCTTATTCGCTTGAACAAAAAGAAAAAAAAATCAAAAGTACAGACCGCTTAATAGGGCAGTCAGAGTTATTTGGACTACACTGATCAGCAGAGGAAAAATTACTATAGATGTGTAAAACTTTTTAAACCTCAAAGGATGTCGCGGTCAGGGTGGATATTTTCATAGTGGATATTCTGCTATTGTGCATTTCAGCGGGTGACTCCGCTAAGGCATTCGCGGGTAGTTGGCAGTCTTTTCACTGTCTCAAAGAAAGTTTCTGTCCGTTTTTCATCATAACAGAAAGAAACTCGAGCGTCACATAACCTACAATCGCTTTTTCGGTCAAACGCGTAGAAATCAATCTTTAGGAATTCCTTCATAGATTTGTGTGCTTTGTTTATTTGATCGAATAAGTTCTGTTTTCACATCTCTGTACCAATTCGTGCCTCTAATAAAAGATGAACTTAAAAAAATAAAATTCTGCACAGGACAAAAATATTTTCTCAAAGGAAATTGTACCCTATTCGTAGAGTGGTACATCTTCGTCCTTCTCTCAAACGATTGTATGTACCCATATCATAATTTAAGACGTAATGTTGGAAATCTGTACATAATAAAAAAGTGCACGAGAGATTTATAGCATTCCTGATAGATTTAATTACTGAATCAGTATTAACTGATTGATTTAAGTAAATTTTGAAGCCTATCCGATGACGGTGAATCTGTTTCGTAAACATATGTTGCGGAAAATTCTATCAAAAAATCGATTTTCGAGAGTTATTAGGCTGAATCAAGGAATTTAAAACGTTTTTTTTCCTCTTAGTCATAAGAAACAATGGAATCATAATAACCGGTTCGTTAAGTGCGGTGTAAGTGGCCGTTGCAGCAGTATATTTAAATTTGTTCTCAACTTTAATAACTCATATTACGTAAGTGCTCCACTGCATGTCTGGGATAAAAAAATCATATGAATGAAATAAATTATTAAATGAGAAAACTCATGTGAAAAGAAAAAGACTTAAATAGATAATTGCATTTGATTTTCCTCGTATTTACCATTCATTTGATTGTGAGTGTCGGTTGCATATTTAGCCAACGCTATTTTTTTATGTAAGCGCCATATATTCTGGGCATATTTTGTGATATTAGAATTTACCACTCTGAATAGCCAACGAGTGCGTATGAAAAAATCAAGAGAAAAAGGGTTCCTGGACCTAAAATGGAACCACAGACCTTTGGATTTCCGGGCCAATGCACAGATCATGGTAAAAGGATTCTAAGGCAGCGTGGTGGCCAGTGAATTGGCCCAGCTAGTCAAAGTCCGTGGTTCGATTCCTGGTCCAGGAAACCATTTTCCTCTGGACTTTTTCAAACGCAATTGCTGGCCGTTCAGAACCGCGGAATAAAATGTTTGTTTATCGCCTTTTGCGTTAATTTATACGACCTATTGTAGTAGACAAGAAGCTTTCCACCGTTAAAATTCCGCCGTGCTAGTGCTATCCTTGATGGACTAAATTGGTGAATGAAATGTAGCTTCAGTAGATCCTCTTAAAAATAGCCACTGGGATCAGAATCCTGGTTAGCGTGATGGTCTACGCATTGACCCAGAAAACCAAATGTCCGTTGTTTGATCGGATCGGGTTGGTGTGGTGGATGGAGTACTGGCCTTCCATCCCATGGTCCCGGGTTCGATTCCCGGCAGTGGTGGATTTTAGAGTGGAAAACCGGTCCCTTCTTGAGTGCCTAATGTAGGGAATTGCAGAATCAGTACTGCGTCCGTTGTGTGGGACGTTAAGCCGTGATCCCCTTGGTGTCTGTCGCTAAATGTCGGGTTTTCGTTCCCTGAAAACTCCAAACATTACTCAATCTCTCACCTATTCTAAATTGCGCAAATCACCTCATTGACGATCACCTTCCAACAAATAACAGCAACATTCGATTCGCTCTCCATAAAACCTTATCCCCAACATTTTCCAAACGCACATGTTTGTACGATGATTCAATTCGTACAACTAACACTCAACGTGGCTTACAGAGAACCCTGCAAATTCAGATACACTAATGACTGCCAAGATAACTGATGTAATTCGGTCGTGGTGTTGTGAAATCCAACAAAAAACGCGAGAGGAAAATGTAACAGCGGGCAAATGGATTCCATCGACGCTGGAATTCCCAGTCGAAAACTATGATTGGTCGTGATGCTCACATGTTCGATCCCGCCCAAGAGATATGACGAGCGGTATGATAGATGTACTGTAGTGCATGCATATCGTATCAACTTCTTAGAGAGAGACTTTTTTTCCTGGTTGTGCAACGCGAAGATTCATGTTTCACGGAACATACAGCTGGGAAAGTTCAACAGTGCCGGACGGAATAATGTCATTAAATCAGGGAAACTGGTGCATCCTCACGAGGAAACGGTGGAGAATATGGCCCTTTTCCACGACAGGGCACCCTGTTCTTTAAGCCGCGTGAATCCTTTCCGGGGAAAATCCTTACGGAGGAAAATAAGAGTCAAGATGCGACGCGGAGATAAGATGCAGAGGAGGAGCTGAGGCCGCTATTCCGATTGGCATAGCAACGGGCGTCCTTCCCTTCGTTGACAAGCGCGGCCAAGCAATGGCGGGTGGGTTTTTGGTGAAATATTTCGTTTCCCGGGAAACGCGAGTGAGTGCATCTCTCAGCGTATGGCATTTGTTCTATGTCCTCCAAAATATAGGAAGTGGAGAGAGCCTCAGTCACAAGGATGTTGGAGCAATTCTGATCAAGGCTGGGTTTCAATAGAAATGACGCTGACGTAATTATTCATTTTCTCATTTAGCAGGAGTTCTTCAGCAAAGGCTCAAAATTTCACGTTGATCATCATGGGTACTCAAGCTACATTTGTACGTTTGTGGATAAAACCTGCCTACCATTCCCAATCCATTTGTGTCGCTGAATGATTCATTCATGCTTACTGGCCTTGCTTTCACGCACTCTATATTAAATCCCTCCTTAAACTTCAATGCCATTGCCCGTCTTCATGCAATCCATAGAAAATACTTTATTCCGCTCGCTTCTGCAGTTACCTTTAATTCTCCCCTCGAACAATTCATTACCTCATTATAAAGAATATACAATTCTTTAATATTCCATTACTTCTCCATTGATTGTTCCACGTATTCCAGCTATTCATTTCAGCTACCCGAAGTTCACTGACCCACCTGGATGTACTCATCAATTTAATTTTTGAGTATTACAAAGCGTTGATGCTTTTGATTTTATCTTCGGTTTAGTTGGACTTAATACCTTTAAGTTATTTAGAAATTTAAAGCGAATGCAAAAAATCTCCATGTTCTCACTACCAAAACTCAAAATAGCCAAATCGGTTATTTTTTATATTTGTCAATTCATCTTCACGATTAACAACTGTGTGACGAATGTGAATGACGAACACGAATGTGACCACAACATTAAAGAACCATTTTTTCTGTCTTTGTCTCAAAGTTGATAATAAAGTATATAAAGAATAAGAACCGATAAGAGAATACGTGATGAATACCTTTTCCGCTGAGTTCCCCTATTTTAGAAAACACTACGAAACTTGACCGCTGAAACTTAAAAGTGTCATGAAACAAATATGATTAATAATTAAATAAATAATATTTACTTCAACAAATCACTTAAAATATATGGTGGCATGGTATGTGAAGAATACCAAAACTGAAAATGTGTACACTGCAGAAATTATCGTATTTTACATAAAATATGATTAGGTTTAACGCAAAAAAATAGGAATACATAAAGTATGATTGGGTTTAGTATTAAATAGTATATTTTCAGATGTAGGGTAAGTTAAGGCGATTATAATTCTTAGATGAATTATTGAGCACATTAATTCTGGTCAAGATAACGTTCTTTTATTCGCTGTCTATTTGGAGGAAGAAAAATTACTGCGACCAAACGGGTGAGTTAACAAGTGCTGAGGCATAACAAAACAGGCTAGAAATCTTGGATTTATGAAAATAATCCTTCGAAAATGTGATGATAGCGCTCTTTTTCACTTGCTACATACCTAAAATATGCACCTACTGTCCACGCCAAAATCTTGTAGACTCGAGTTTAAACCTAAATAACTCCGAAAACGTTCATCGGCTTTTCACGTCATTTACATAGTAATTTAGATAATTTTGTTGTTGACTGGCTATATTGTTAGAATAATTTTTAAAAACAAATTTTGAGCCTGTAAAAAGGACCCATTTTTTTAGCGCTACGGTGCCATACATCATTTTGACGTCTAATAACTTCCAAGAAAAGCGTTTGGCTAGAACAAAATTTTAAAAAATGTGAATTATATCTTTATTATTACGTCTGCGAAGTTTCAAGCTTTTAATTTAGGTAATTATTGGTATGCTATTCCATTTATAACCACTCTTTTTCTCGGCAACTATGCATCACAGCGACATGAGACTAAAAATGTCATATTTCTCTTAATTTTCAAGAGCAAATCAGATGTTATCATTTTGCTGAAGTTAGCACCTTATTTTAAATCGAATTTTATGTTTCCTAAAAAAACGCGCGAGCCAAGAGCAGGATACTCCGCCGGCACGGCTGCGCTTTTTCTGCGCTGCGTTTTTTCAGGAAACATTTAATTTGATACAAAATAAGGTGCTAACTTCCGCTAAATGATAATACCTAATTCGCTCTTGAAATTTAAAGAGAAATATGACAGTTTTAGTCTCGTGTCGCTGTGATGCATAGTTGCCGAGAAAAATTGCGGTTATAAATGGAATAGCATACCAATAAGTACTAAAGTTAAAACCTTGTAACTTCGCAGGCGTAACAATAAAGATATACCTTTTTTAAATTTTGTTTCAGTCAAACGCTTTTCTTGGAAGTTATTAGACGTCAAAATGACGTATGGCAAAAAAATGGGCCCTTTTTCACTCTAACGTAAGAAACAGGCTAAAAATTTGTTTTTAAAAATTATTCTAACAATGTAGTTAGTCAACAACAAAATTATCTAAATTACTATGTAAATAACGTGAAAATCCGATGAACGTTTTCGGAGTTATTTAGGTTTAAACTCGAGTCTACAAGATTTTGGCACGGACAGTAGTGTGTGGGATTCGGGTGGAGTAAGTTTTATTTAGTTATTGGATAACATTCACCGAAGAGTAGATAAATTTGTAAAAAGGTGTGGTGGTAAAAGGTTTAGCAGTGTGTCAGTAATCTTTGGTGAATTATGTTGGGTAGCAGAAATTTCAGAGAGAAAAAAACGGGATCCCGGTCAAGGGGAATGATTTTTTCACTGTGGAATTTCTGCTCTTGTACATTTAAGCGGGTAATGCCGCGGCGTTAAGGTTCTCGCGGCCAGTTCGCGGTCCTTCAATTTAATTATGTTGGGATCATCATTAGATCGTAGCGTGAAGCAAATAGTGAATCTCTTCTCTCTGGCCGCGCAAAACTACTATAATAGACAGTTATCCAAGAAGACCACTGAAGGTTGTTATTGGCGATGGCCGAATCAAAATCTCTTCTCCATTCGTATATTCACATAAATCTGTAATCGACTCTCTCGGCTATATTCTTCTTGTGACAAAGATATGGATCGAATAGAAAAAAAGTAAGCGTAAGGAATTTAATTTTTTGTCTACTGAATTTTATAATTTCATTTATTTTCTATATTAAAATTTAATGAATATTTCCTGAATTGTTCCTGAAAATATTAATAATAATATAAAAAATGAAAAGGAAGCGCTTCATGAATGGGAAAATGTTGCCGGGTCAATTTCCGTTGCTGAAAATTTTTAGCAGATATATGCCTCCCAATTCAAATAAATACTTCTTTAAGGAGTCATTTAAGTACCACCGGCGTAAAATGGCTATATACGATGGTTACTTCACTCATTTTCAGCTTTCCAGCTTTCAATCAGCTTTTAAATTCTATCTTTTGTGTTCACCCTCAATAAAAAAAATTTAGATCGTCACTATCTTGTAAGTGATTAATTGTGCAATGAAACAGATGCTTTACATGTAAGACAGACCTCAAGACAAACAATATTTCTGATTTAAAGCCTGTATTAAATTCTTTGGCGAGGAAAAAGAAGTAAATTAACTGCAGAAAACACTGACTATCCATCCTACAGGAAATAGGATATACTGTGGAGAGAGAATTTTACCTTGGGCTGGTCTAAAACAAACGAACGTAGATTATAAAGCGACCACAGTTTCCACACCACAAAGCGGGAATTGGTTAGAGAAAGGCGTTTGTTAGTCAGTTGGGTCAATCACCTCACCACTCTCTGTTACGCTGAGCACGCGCTGACAAAAAAGCGCAAAACGATGAAGCAGCTCGGAGCTGAATTGAAAAGTGTTTGGGCCGGTGCGTACCACCGTAAAACGTTCGGGAGACAGCATTGATGGCGCCAAAATGATGGTACTTGCGATATTGAATGTTAGCAATGGAAAATCATCCCAAACCACTTTCACAAAATATTCTGTTGAAGCCCGACCATTTCCCATTGGCAGCAGGTTTTACCTGGGTTTATATGGCGGTTCTGCATCAAATATTAATATTATTTTATTTATTAAAAACTAAATGCTCGTGGATTTACTGTAATATAAACACACCATCCCATGCCGTTTTTTTCGACTAACCACCGTAGAAATGATATTGACTCGATAGTGAGAATAAATGACACTTATGAATGGGGTTTAATTCTTTTTGAGGTGATCCAACTAATGGATCATGCCATTTAACCTAACTTAATCCTAAGCCTAATTCTAAAACAAACACAACACCCATTCCCAAGGTAGGTTTCGAACCCGTGTCTTTTGGGTTACCAGGACGGTTCATTACCCACGCCCTACCATTACCATGCCCAGCTAAGAAAACGAGGTTTCTTCAGAATCAGAATAATATCGAAATATAATAGCGAAAAAACTGATCTAAGATGCACAATCTCTACGAAATAAGATAGTTATGAAAGGATCTACCTATATTAGTTCAGGAGTTACTAGAAGAAAGCCGCAATTATAACCGATAAAATCCGCTGATTCTAAAGAAATGGTGCTGCATATGGCTCATCAGGCTGGGAAAACTAATCGTTAAAAATGATAATCTCCAACTTATGAGCCTAAAATGGGCTGTAGAAGTCTAGGAGGATTTGGCTGGGAGGTTTTTCTTTATCATTAATACCGGTACTTTTCAAGCAGCAGAATGTGGATTTTCTCATTCATATTTACCCTTGTAATCGCGATAAGTTGATCTAAAGCCGACCGTAAGAGTATAATTTATAAATGTAGCTACTTCTATGTGCTTACTTGATGTGATTTTTCTTTGACTTAACTTTCCATCTGTACATGAACCTGAGGCTCGTTACTTTGCTTTCCATGTGCAAATAACTCTAGTCCGCGCAAAAATCTTGTAGACTCGAGTTTAAACCTAAATAACTCCAATCCATCCATCCAACCGTTCATCGGATTTTCATGTTATTTACATAGCAATTTAGATATTTTTTTGTTGACTGACTACATTGTTAGAATATTTTTTAAAACAAAATTTGGACCTGTTTCTTGCGTTAGAGTAAAAAAAGGGCCCATTTTTTTAGTGCTACGGCGCCATGCGTCATTTTGACGCCTAATAACTCCCAAGCAAAGCGTTTGACTAAAACAAATTTTTAACACAAGGTGAATTATATCTTTATTATTACGTATGCGAAGTTTCAAGGTTTTAACTTTTGAGCTTATTGGTATGCTATTCCATTTATAACCGCACTTTTTCTCGGCAACTATGCATCATGGCGCCACGAAATTATAACTGCCATCTTCCTCTTTAAATTTCCAGAGCGAAACAGATATTATTATTTAGATGAAGTTAACACCTTATTTTATTTCAAATTGTATGAGTCCTGAAAAAACGCAGCGCAGAAAAAGCGCAGCGTTGCCTGCGGAGTGTCCTGCTCTGGGCTCGCGCGATTCGATTACTTCGATTACTGCTCAACATTACTCATAAAACCGTTTCGTTATATGCCGCGCAATTAATTAAGTTATTCCATCGGCGCGCAGGTTGCTCCTTATCGGTCACGCCCGATCTGGCGTTGAATTCGTCGAAAGGACGGGTGGGTGTCCCCGTGAAGAATCAATGCGCTGATATATTCATTGGAAAATACCCATAAAATGACGTAAAAATAATGACAGGGGCGTTGGAATTATTTTCGCTGGCAGGGGCCAACCTTGAAAAGGGCCCGGCTCTTAAGAAAAGGGCCCGACTCCCATGAAAAAGGCCAGCATTTTTTTTGCGGATAGGAAGGGGTAGAGACTTAAATTCCACTAAAAGTGCATATGAAGGTGGTAGAATATGCGTCAGAAGGGAAAAGGCAAGCTGGAAACAAGTGAAATTTAATTTTTATTAATGAAGACTTATTTCTCAACGGCCCGGGGCAAATTCTGGGGGGGGGGGCGAATACCCCCTGCCCCCCACTTCCGACGCCACTGAATAATGAACATGTGAAATATGTCCTAAGTTCTTAGTTCAGATTTGATTCCTCCTTTGTCACATTGGGAATATGATGGACGGAAAGGCGATAGTGCAGGCAAAAAAACGTATGAAGAATTCATCAATAACCTGGGCGAGATACTGTAGTAAAATTCTTAGTCTAATGCCTTTTAATGCTTAACTTCGTCCGAAAAACAGCTCAAGTAACCAAACTTTTTAAACGGTTCAATCGTAAGACCTCCTCTTCTTATGTTGAGCTTCTTTTTTCTCCTGGTAATCGCATCATTTTCGATTTTTTAAATCAGATAGGTATCTCCTTCCATCTCACTCGTACTGAATCCGTAAAGCGTCTGAAAAATGACAGTAGTCCTTTGGAAGACTAACTTGAAATTTAATTACTAAAAACCATCCTCTTACTTTATACCTGTGTCGACCTTATTGAAGACTTCCTCTCGTGAATTCCTCTGAATATTAGTTCAACAGTACCGATGACAACGGCCAGCCCTGACATATTTGACGCCTACTTATATTCTCCGACTGTCTTAGCCCGTGCTCTTTGGATCATATACAGTTTCACATTGGTCGTTTATCCCTACAAACTCATCATGCTTAACGTAACTAATACATTATTTTTATCCATCCCAGCCAGTAAACTGCCATCTCGAACGCTGGTGAAGTCTTCACGGGTTCTCCACCGGGTCAGGGAAACGGCTAAGGCCGACGTTTCGACGGCTTACACTGCCATCGTCCTCAGGGCGTTGAGTGTCAGGTCCAAGAAAAATGCCGGTATATATACTTTTCGCCTTGGCTCAGGTCACTCCTGATTGGCTCTTCTCAGGTCACACGGGAATCGCTCCGGAAGCTCGCTCCTGATTGGCTCTTTCCAAATCTCTCTCTCAAAAAAAAAAAAAAAAAAAACTAGATCCTGCCATCTCGAAGTTGATGAAGCAAGAAAAAATATACTGATTTATCCTTAACATGCATTTATATCATTATTCTCATTATTCCCAAGACATCACAAGTTATCCTCTCCTGCATACTTCGTAAATATCATCAAAGAAAATTCACAAACTCTGAAAATGTACAGTGATACAATTTTTGACATATACTTCACATGATGGAGAGTAGACGTCAATGTGCGTCATAGAATGATAAAAATCAGGAAAAAATGTTTTACAGTTTTGCACTATGCAACAGAACTTCAAAATACGTAGAACCAAAGAAATTCTTCACCAATTTTTATTTAAACGATTGGTTTCAGCGAAGAAGTTTTATCTACAGGTCTGACCAGAAAATTGCGCCTGTGCGTTTAAATGAGCGTTTAAATAAAAATTGCGAAAACTTACATTGATTGTGTTTTGAAGATCTAACATAAATTTTTCTGAAGTAGAAGCCAAACATATTAAGATTATTTTCCATATATGTACTCAAATACGACTCAGTGTTGTTTTTTGACATGATCATGAGGTTATCAATAGTTTTATGTCTATAGCCTGATTTATTAATCTGTTTATAACCTGACGGCCTAATCATACATCAGAACGCGTCGAGTTATACTATGTACATATGTGCTAATAAATAAAGTACAAATATTATTTAACGTTTTTATAATTATTAGACTTCCTCAAATTTGGGCCTGAACCCGTGACTTATACATTACGCGAGATTGAAATTAGAACAGGTGCTAGCCCCGAAACTGCTGGACTGACAGAAAAGCAGACAACACCTTTGTTCGAGGTTACTGTAACTTACAGAAGACAACCAACTTACCACTCTACCCCACAGAGGAAGGAGCTAGGGAGCAAATATATTGTAACCCATCAGACATCAAAATCTTTGAGGGTCTAAACACCACGGTTTTCCAAAATAAATATCTTGGTGAGTTTCTAAAGTCTATTTTTGTTTGGCGTCTTAGGTACTGCTCGACATGTTTAAGGCAAGAGAATGGGGGCGTTTACTCGGAACCGAAATCGCAATTTTGTGCACGAAATTGTTAGATGGAAACGAAAAAAGCATTGTAGTGAAAAAATTAATCTTCTAGCCACGACCATTCACCCATAAATCAAAAATTAAAATAAGTAAAAGGTGACGCCCACCGAAAAAGCTGCTTTGATAACATTGACGTCATTTTCCTTCCGTCCTTGACTGCTCTTATGGGAAGGAGAGGGAGTGGAGGGGGATTCTCGGAAGGTCTGCTCGCACAGATGCTGTCGAAATCGCTCCCATTGGCCGAGTCAGCCGTGTCCCCCCATTGCGATTAGGGAAAGTAGCTTCGCGGGCTCAGTTGTGATTAGACGAAGTCGATAGACGTCAGAGGTTGCCCCACACCCACTTTTCCGAAAGGGTTTAAAACATTAGTTTTTCGCCGCTTATAACTCGAGAAGTAATTGACGGATCAAAAAACGGAAAAATATGGGTCTTTTTATTTTACAAACTCTATCATATTCGGCAATAAAAAAATATGGTAAACGACCCCATTGTTGAACTCGTATACGTTTTGTACACGGCCACATGAAATAGCCAACTTGGTGTTATTAAACGCCGCAAAAGCCCAGAGTCTGTTGTAAAGCTGCGGTTAACTATATTTATTTGAACGCGAAGAGCACGTACATAAGCAGAATATTTGTCAGAAAAATGAACCTTTAAAACTATGACTTTAAAATAATGTAATGTCTCAATATATGATACAACGCCCTTGCGATTGGTCTGACCAAACATCGTTTTCATCCTGACATGCAAATGTTTAAATTTTCCTGAAATTTCTGATGCAATATTGATATTTAGCTACTGTCCCTTCTGTCTTCAAGGAACGATGGGAAGCCAACGAAACACGATTCGGTCGAAAAAAATCTCGCCTCTTTGACTTTGCCGCTCGTATTTAATTGAAGAGGCGCCTATCGCTATTTGGCTGTCACAGCGGCTCCTACGTGACATGGTTCGCAGGAATTTGAATTCGACGGATGACTCAGAGGCTGCGAGATGAGAATTACAATTTTCAACTTATATAAGGTTGAGGAAAAGCCGTATGTACTATAAGAGTCTTAAAGAATTGTTGAATACTTTTCTGATAAAACTGCGAAAAGAAAAAATTTAATTCCAGGTAGGTATTACTAAATACTGATCTTTTATATACTCTACCAACTATTTAGGCAAATCAACGAAGGAATATTGACGAAATATCGATTTATTTGCAACTGCGCAAAACATGGCTCATTTTATGTGGAAATGTATATAATCATTACAATTCTTCAATTATAGTAGTGGTTCGACGTAATTCGCCAATTGATTGAGTTAACATTTTCAAGTTGAGATTATTTTATGTTTTTATGTCCTTCACTATTTTTTTCACAGACATAAGAGGCCTTGTTTTCCAGTCTCTCCGTTCATTTTTTCTACGACTGTCATCGTCACATTGCATAAAATGCGTTGGATACGATTATCCTTTCATTCTGTATTTTCATAAGATTTTGCTTTAAACTTGATTTATTAGAATTCCTTCGGTCGGTCTAGTCGGTTAAACTATTTAAACATCACCATTTTTCTGAACATGCTCCTTTCATATACTACCAATCCTGCATTTCATACATTTATGCTCCTGTTTTTCTCAATGCCCGACTGATACATGGCAGTGAGCTCCAGATGAACGTTTTCAAATGTAGCCTTCCTTCATATTGATGCAGTAACTTTAAATCCCTAATTATCAGTCCCTCACACCTCATATGATGCTTTTTTTTGTCTTTGTTATCAGGTACTTTTAGCCTATAAAACTGCCTTCATGAGACCCTCAAGCCTCAAAATGAATCATTGTCCGATCTTCTTTCACTGCCGTAATGAATAATGTAAATAATTTAAATTCTATTGGAGTATTCCCTTACATCCAATCTCGTGTTACCAGCAGATTCTTCTTTTTGTAGAATTCTATTTTCACTTATTCTATGATTTCCATCATCCGCTGAATATTGTGTTGCAGAAGTTCATGCCTAGCGTGACTTTACCGCATTCAACACACCCTAAAAGAGGCTTGCATAGTGATGCTATGCTTTTGAAGATCCGTTTTGTCGCGTAAATCGAGAGGGACACATATACATGGTCTCATAGCACACTCATTGTATGAGAAAAACGTTCGGCTTCAAATAAGATGGAGAAGGGTTAAAATTCGGTCGATGCCTCTGGACTCCACAGGACTTGATCTAAGGTATGCGATTTCCTGGGAAGGACTTTTTCAGGGAAAAGGAGCGAGTAAATGGGGAAGAACCCCTCCCCCATGGAGTCGCTATGCGCTGGGCGGGCTTTTCCCTGACACCACTTTATGTTCCATTATACATACGTTTACTCATACTACCTACAAATTTAAACTATGGTTGCCACTACATCAGTATTTCATTTCGGAATATCACTAATTTAGCTGGAAAAAATTACGGGGGAATAAGATTTGACATGATTATCACCCCAGGAAGCTGAATAAAATCGCAACCTGAAACCACTGCAACTTGGGAATTTTATTCATAAATTGAAAAATTATATGAAGCCAATGAAATTCGTTTGAATATAATTTAAAGTCGAGGGAAAAGTGAACGGGAAGAATGGAAAAGGCAGGCCCCGTATGAGATATATGGAGCAAGTTGTGAAGGATGTAAAATAGAGGAGTTACGTCAATATGAAGAGGTTGGCCGATAGAAGAATCGAGTGGAGGGCTGCGTCAAACCAACCCTGGGATTGGTGACTGATGATGATGATAATTTAAAATAGGAAGGACTTTAACATTATTATTGTAATCATGATACACTATTATTGTAACATATTGAATAAAGTATTTCTAACCTTAATATGATGTAATTTATTTCACACGTTATTGCAGCAAATATTGAAAGTTTATCATTTGAAAACACGCCAGCGTGGCAATCCAAGGGTCAGGGATTCGAATTATTCTCCGAATCAGATGTCCTATTTTTCTACTAGTATTACGTTAGGTATGATAGTATGTTAAGATTTTAGAAGGAAAAACAAAAATCCTAAGTGTACCAATACTACTTATTTTCTTTTTACACCACAGATCATCCGGATTGATAGGCTTAGATTTGACCAGAGAGCTAGACTGGCAGCGTGAAACAACTAGGTTTGTTAAAAGGTGTTACGATAGTTGTATCGTATAGCGTATCAGAATTAATAAGAGTTTTAGGTTGAGAATCATTATCAAGATCATAGGTTAAAGTGCAAATTTAATCTCCTGCAGACATTTAAAATGTATAGCTTCACTGAAGGTGTTAGATATACATTAAAAGCCTCTGCGTTTTATGCTAGATTTGACCAGATAAATAAGATAAGACTCTCGTACCGATAGATTCAAAATATAATTTTCCGCCGTACTATAAGAGAACACAACAGGCAAAATAGCAAAGGGATAGGTTGGTTAAAAAAATGTTGGACTAGTCTGTAGTGTATGAGACATGTTTTAATATTACTAATCTTTGAATGGTAGGTAAATAAAGATAAAAATATTTAGGTAAATGGCATTATAACCAATAATTCATTATTATTATGTAGAAGCTAACCATCTAGCTGTATGTGACCCTATAATACAAGATCTTTGTACAGTACCCATGTAGTAGCCTAGTTGAATGTCAATAGTGTATGTTTTGTGATCTTCATCCCCTACTACACACCCTCGCAGTGGCTTGCAGGGTATTGAGTAGATGTAGATGTGCATTCACGGCCCTGCAGATTCATTTACAGCTAGCATCCAATCATGGAATTAAGCCGGACATTTCGTTCTGTTCCTTTGAACTATTACTTTGGGTCATAAAATGCCCAACCTAAAAACTTATTCTACGAGATTAAAATGAGATATCGAAATACCAAGGCCTAAAAATGAAATCTTTCGGTATTTATGCCAATGCTTGGGACCAAAATTATTCCGTTCTTTGTCGAATAACATGGCCTAGGTAGAAACTGAATTTGGTTTCCTTAAAGCGGTTAAACAATGGTTTATGTGCAATGAGGAAGTTGAGTTTTTACTTAAAAAGGTTATATAAAAATGCTAATGAATGATGTCAACTTGTGCATAGGATGATTAGTATGATCTCATGCATACGTAATTATATTCTAAATATGAAACCACAAAAATATTTTATTTTATTTCAACCATTTTATCACAATTATTACTGTAACTGATAAGCAGAATTAGCACCTTTCCTGCCCGTCTTAAATAATTATAATGGTAACCCCAACACAGGTATTGATCCTCTGGGATACCTATATCGCATTAATTTGCATAAATTGCCCAAGTTGTAAATTATTGTAAATGTTTTTAATGGAATAAATTATATTATAAATTTAAAAAAATTAGAGATTGAAACTAGGTGGGTAGAAGCGCGGATTAACTTAAATTCCTATATCCCACGAGATTTCTGGCTCCCTCCGGAAACCTGGAGAGACGTGTCAAAATTTTCCCGGTTCCTGGAGACTCCCGGAATTCCGGGAGAGGTAGTAACCCCAGTTTCAACCGTCCTTTCACAGCACTCGGAAGGGTAATGCATACCTGTCACCTTTCACGACGGAGATCCCAAATTCCTTCGGCCCGGAAAAAAAAATGCCTCGCCCACCCGACATGGACTTGGTGATTCCGCGGGCGTTCCACGCCGAGATGGTTTTCGGAATGGGCCCCGAGAGGGAGGGAGGAATTCGAATACTGGGAGGGAAGAATGTCGGGCGATCCTAGAAAAAGAGACGGCGATCTGAGGAATAGATAGAAAGGAAAAAAAAAGAAAAGCGAAAAGAAAATAATGGAGACAGTATGACGAACAGGAAGGACGGAGTGGAAAAACACCACACAGGGAATTTGCGTCGCCCCGAAGGAAAAGACTGCAGTCTTTTTTTTTCTTCCAGAGCGTCGGTCGCGATAGGGATCCGGAATTTCGCGGAACTGATCGCCTGCTCGTTTAACTGTTTCTCCCGAAGAAAGGCGGCGCTCGTGTCGGAACCTAAACAGCGCCTGCCTTTGGCGCGATAAATACGTACAACGAGGACTATTATTCAGCCAGCACAAACATCACGTTTACGCATACTATAAACAAATATCACGTCAACTGCATGGGAAACAATTGGTCATTTTTACACACACATGTTATATTTACGAGTAATTTAAGTAAACAGCTAGATTTGCTCTGGTAGGGTATTTTAGAATACTTCCAAAGCCAAAAATTAGAATGAAATGTCATTTCCATAGTAATTAGAGAGTGCTTGTGAACCACATCGTAATGCTGAAGAATTAATTACTCTTCACCAAGCCCATGGCGTAATGATGCCTCATCGGCTAAAAAACATCGAGTGGTCAATGTTTCGATGTTTATAAAAGTACTCACCACTCACTCATTATTCATCGACAAAAACAGCGATGTTTCGATGCATCGAGTTTTTATGCCTTCATATCCGAGGTTAGGTGTTATCATAGAGGTATTTGGTATTATGCGTCAGAAATTTTGCATCATCTTAAAAAACTTGCAATTTTGAAAATTATTCGGAAATCGGAACATAATTGCTAAAATATTGATAAATAATCCGCAAATATTTTTCCAATGAATTTATTTTTAAACATAGAAAACATATCACTGTTCCATAATGAAATAAAGATAAATAAACATAATACAGCAAAAAACAAATAACACAATATAGGGAAGGTTCGTTCGTATTCTTAAAAGGCTTATGATAATCAGAAAAATGAATTATTGGTCAACCAAAAACATTTATTATACCGCTAGTTTCCTAAAACACGGCTGCGATGTTAAGTGTTTTGAAAACATCGAGTCGATGTTCCATCGACTGTCTTACCACTCGATGTTTTCGATGTATCGGCAAAAAAACATCGAGTAGTCCGATACATCGATGTCGATGTGACATCCCTACCATGGCGTTTGAAAACTGGGGTAACTTATTATAAAGGGGCTTCTTTGAGCTGAATGCTGAAATAATATCTGCTCCGTACCTTGCGGTTTCTATTAGATTTGAGTAATTGCAAAAGTATTGTTTAAATCCAAAGAACGGAAGTTACTCAATTTTTCATCGTATTCTGTAACATGTACTATAATACCCTGCATGCCACCGCAAGGGTGTGCGGCATGGGGTTAACCATTAACAGATGTGCCTTACTACCATAGAAGAAAATAGAATTTATTTCTACAACCTCGTCTTTCGGAATCTAGGTTCAAATTGGTTACAATTTATGGAATAAATGCACTCTCCCAGTTACATTTCAATACAGTACAGAAAAACAATTGCAAAAATAATGAATGTCATACCTATATATAATTTAAAAAAATAAGCTAAACTCTTTCAGACGCTGCGTAAAATAAAAAAATAATAATGTAACGGGCAACATATAAAAACGATGCACATATGATGACCAAAGGAAATGAAAAAACAAAAAAAAAGAATAGACTACACTTTCTCAGAATCTGCGTTACAGAGAAATACAGAAATAAAAATACAGGCATGCTAAAAAAATACTACTCCATTATATGCATGAAACCAAGAGATAAAATGCTACCCCAAGGAAAATATTAAGGATTTAGTTACAAGTTACGCGTAATGTTGGCCATACATTACACTAAATTGTTAGTAAATGTAAAGATATGTATTAATAGATTTTGATTGGTTATTCATTTCAGTACATAAATAAAATAATGAACCTATATTTCCTAGAGTAACAATAGGGTATAAGCTTTCACTTGTAAATGATTCAAGCTTAGGCAAGATTGGACTCCGATTTCTCGAATAAAAAATTAAATTTTATTTAGTGTTTCGCGGGCTTATGTTCGAGGAATCATGCATCAAACTGCCAGAGAAAAAACTGCTATCTGGAGAAAATTCGCCACGGAGAAAGGGGTAAGGTTTCCTAATTTAAATCTATAATATTGGGATGGGAAACTAGAGGAATTCTTTCCGAAAAAATATCACTGTAGGTATGAAATGTAAAGAAATATTTAACATTGCTCTGGTACTTAAAATTGGGTGTAGTCATAGAAAACGTGCGTAAACATCAACAGCCTGATCTTCAAAATATTTTTTAAGAAAAGAACACATAGAAAAGAAAGAATATCGTGTTACATGTAATAAAATTGAATATTTTCAAAAGTTTCATATGATGGCCTTATAAAGTTCCGCATGCTTACCATCGTCCTTCACCCTATTATAAAAGGCTTCCCCATGTCCTCTCCGTTCCATTATATCTCCGCCTTCTCCTTATACCTTTCAGACACCTTTGCTTCTTCCATTACTAACGCTTCTCCATTTAATGCATTACCTGTTATCTACCCATTGGCGAAATTCTAACGAAAGAAAAACACCCGTCTATACCGAAACGTGAAAGTGGTTCCCTTGATTCGATAGAGAGAACCAAGAGAGGGTATGGTATACCTTGGTTACAGTTATAAAATATCAAATCTTCATGGCGCTACCCTTGAAGGGTAACCTCGAAAATTCTGGAGGAAAATAGGAAGCGGTGATCAGGAAGTGTGCCAGGATACCCATAAACTACTGTAAACAAGATCATGTTTAGGTGAAGGGGTATTCCTCCAGCAAATTTATTCGTTCGGTTCGGTGCGATCAAAATGTTTCGTTGTTAAAAATCAATTAATAGCTCGGGAAATTGATATGTAAGATATGTATAATGCGTATTGTATATTTAAGTGATATGTAAAGAATGAGTGCTCTTGAAACTCCGAAAATTCTTGAAACGGTACTCTGCAATATGTTTGGCTTCTTTGAAACTGCAGTAATGAGGATCATGAATATGTGTCAAGAGTACCGCCCAGGTATTAAGGCTTTTACACATGTGTACCAATGTTTTGTTGCTTAGAAATAGCTCGTAGTTGGAAAAATTGTCTTTCTCTTATTGGATCCTTAGTTCAACTAGCTAAGACTAAATATTCTAGGATCCAAGTCTTGCGTCCCGGCCTTGAGGTATGATGCTATTCCCAGTGGAACTCTTGCTCTACTATGCATATTAGTGGGTGACTCCGTTGACGTAAATCGCTTCCAGTTGGCGGTTCCATCAATTTAGTATCTATCCAACTTATTCCATCAAATTTAACAACACCCAGATCTCACGAAGTGGTAGTCCGGTCGGTAACGCTTAAGGTTACGGGTTCGCATCCCACCTGGGGTGTAGATTTTTGCCTTAGTCGTAAAATTAAGCATAATACAAGTCAGTATGATACCCATGGAGTCTATAAAACTTATTTATATCCTCCCATGATTCAACCCTTCTTCTTGAAGTCCACATTTCGGCAGCATGGAGTTCTACGCCCCAGGATCATACCCTTAGTTCGTCTATTCTCGATGTACTCACCCTCAACTTCTTTGATCCTTTTAGCGGACGAACAAGGGCGCTCGAAATGTGGAGGTCGCATTTCAGAACATAATTTAACCTTGAAATATGAATGTGAGCGTTGAATATTGCCCTCCGTGGATCGGCTCAGCTGCGGCTGGGCAGCGTTAGAAACCAACCTGAATCGACGCAGCTGCGAAAGTCGGTGAGAAATTGCTTCTCATTCTTGTTTACACAAGTGTGGGGGGGGAGGGGTTTGCGCGCCCCCTTAGCTGGTACATCATGGTGTACGGGAAATAAAAATCGAGATCGTAGGAAGAAGAGATGATGGCAGGGGGTGGTACGGAGGGGAAGAGAGTCTGTCCTCCCTCTCTCTCTCTCTCCCATTGATATTATTCGAAGCACGCGCAGTGGATAGGGAGACGCATTTCTGTCCACCGTGTCACGGCCAGCGATCGGCATTGTCCGTCTGCCTCCTCTCGGGAGGTCGGGAGAGTGGGGATGAGGCGTCGGAGGTAGCTCCGACCTTTGGCGGGGCATGTTTATTCAAAACCATGGCAACTACCATTGCACCTCACTGATTGCGCCGCGCTGGGATAAACATTAATATATTATTCGACTATTTTTCGAATTTTCGATACCTCTCTCTCATTGCTGTTGTAAATGAACATATTAACGACCAAACAATGTTGTAAACTGCGGTTGTCCATATATCATCATTGGTCAACAATCCTAAGAATTGTTTGACGCAGCCCTTCACTCAATTTTTCTGTCGGCCAACCTCTTAGTATTCACGCAATTATTTTCTTTCACATTCTTCACAACTTTTTATATGTATCTCATAAGAGGCCTGCCTTTTCCATTCTTCCCGTTCACTTTTCCTTCGATGAAATTCTTCGTCAGACCATCGTGTTTTAGGATATGGCCGATTAAGTTGTCCCTTCTTCTTTTTAGAGTTTTCAGCAGACTTCTCTTTTCTCCCACTCTTCTTAAGACTTTTTCGTTTTTCACTCTGTCAATCCATTTTACAGCTGATTTCCACAAAGAAAAAAATCCACCTCGACCGGGATTTTTTCTTAACGAAAATCAGCTGTTGTGCACTTTCAACGGGTGTGTCTGCTAAGGTGTACGCGGCTAGTTCGCAACCCTTGAATTGATCCATTTCATCTTCGGTAGCACCCGTGGCGCTACCGAAGGTGAAATGCCCTTTTGATCTGGACAATCCAACTGGCAATTTTCTGTAAATATATGCATGGAAAAATTAATTTCTTATCACCGAAACCATGGGTCGGCAATCGTTTAAGAGGGAACAGACAAACCCGTCTCTCATGTAAATTCAAATGTATTCAAGAGTCATACATATATTACTGCAACGAGGGAAATGTAAAGTAACATTATCTAAAAAGCGAGACTATCATCTATCACTAACACTACCAAAATCAGAAAAGTTATTCACTGTTGAATTTCTTTCATCAACTGTAATCAGTGTGAACAATTAGCTGGTATTTATTGAGGACGTTTCTATTACGTTCGGTTGGTAGTTTTTCATGTTAAACTCGATTCCACTGATCGAGTAACTCTTAATTGTTTCACTAAACGCTCTTTACTAAGGAATTATAAAAGAAACCAAAATAGTCCATTTTTCATTTTTAATTTCATTTAAGAGCCACATGCTCGTGCCCAAAGAGCCGCATGTGGATCGTGTGAGTCGTAGTTTCCCAAGTGCTGACCCAAACCAAGTTAAAGCACTTCTTCAGAACTCACATTTGGAGTATGCTCTTTTACATCAGTAGTGAATGGATAATAATAGCTACAGAAAAGGATCGGCTGGAAACTGTCCAAATGTAGTACATACAATAGAAAATTAATGGCGATAAAATTGATGCAACGAGCAACTTTGTAAGAAAAGTGGAAAAAAGAAAAGTCTGATGAAAATTTCCTCAGAAGACAGAAAAAAATTGATCGACTATATATCTCATGGTATAATGCTTTAAGAAATCAGTTTTGCATAGAAAAATCAATTTAAAAATGGCTGAGGAAGATCTCGGATGACATATATGGAGATACTAGTGAAGCTGTCAATAGAGGAATCAAGGGATCATGGGTATACCTACTAGCAGATATGAGTGTCGAGTGGGAAGCAAGATTAAACCAATCTTAGGGCTGATTTCCGCTAGTTATGATTGATGATTAGGTGGTGTATATCTTTAGGAGGATGTTTCAGGATACCTTGAATATAGATATCACATATCACAGTGTATCGTCATTATATAATCAAGTCGATGGAGGCAAGTGATACTTGGTAGGTTTTTGAAACATAAAACATGTGAAGAAAATGACTTTAAACCATTCCACAGGATAATTTATTTTTCCAATCGATTTTGACGTCTTAGCGTTATTTTTACAACATTTTTAACATACCTATGATAATCATCCTAAGATTTTTATTTTTCTCAATAATAAGTTTTTGAAGTTGACTATGAGCTTTGCGTTGCCACGTAGAGTCTCCGAAGGTTAAAAGGGGTCTTTTTTTAACGTAGGTGCCCCTATGCCTCTACGTAACGCGCTGGCCTGACGGCCTAATGGAAACTACATCCACATGTAGATAGTAACGTGCAAGCTACCACAAGTGTAAGGCAGGATGTGTCTCCACGCCAGGTATGCACTGCCGTCGTGCACACAGTCATGTTGTTTTTAATTAAAAAATTTCTACAATTTTACTATTATATTGAACATATTAACCGTGGATATAAAGCAATAACGTAAAAAATACAGCTACTGATGTAATACAGTCATTACTTTCCTGCGGGAATGACAGAGTGGAAGCGCTGTACGGGATATTCTTCTTTATATTACAAGCACGATCTTAGAATCGTGATTCGTGATTCTTCTAAGATCGTGATTAAATAATACCATGATGCGTCACATAATGAAACTATTTCACGTTCACATGATTAAAAGTTTCACATTTTATTGGACAAAATCAACCGTGGTTTTGTAAAATGCCGATAAAGATTTCAACATTTTTCAATTGTGTGAACACTAGTTATAATCCCAACCCGGGCATAAACGTCGTCCCGGTCAAGGTGAATAATTTTCTCTCTGTGTAATTTCTGCTATATATATCGTATTTACCTCGGTATTAAGCATAGTTTATAGATTTTTTGATAAAACCTTAGCAGTTAGAGCAACTTAAAGACATTTTTACACTACTGTACTTGCCTGAGGATCTTTGCAGGATGAAGCACGATTGAAATAATATGTCTCAGAGTTGTTGCAAATATAGTACTAAGCGGCAGTTCATTATAAATCCTTAAGCGAGGTCATAATTATCGATAAAGTTATTCATTTAGGTATTTCAAAACATTTTTTCTAACTTCTCTTCCGCAAAAATTACGGCCAGCATCGATGTCGGGTGGATGCTTAATTAAAAGAGGTGTTGTCTGTTTAGCTGAGACCTGATCAAATAAATCGACATGGAAATGTATGAATGTATGGCTCAATCATGGTATATTTTATGAGTGACATGATATACGAAGCATGAGAGCCGTACTATACCTAATAACACTTCATAGGCCGTAAAATGGCTTGAGGATTCGTTTGAAGATAAGCCACAAGCCGGCATGTTTGATGAAAGCTGAGTTAGCTATGAGATCGTAAAAATATTAATTTGGGACACGAAATGAGGACAATGGACGTAAAGGAAGGTGAGTAGTCAAAAGAGGAAAATATAACTTATTCTTTTTAATTTTCACAGCTGAAAATATACCTATATTAAACAACAATCGAAAGAAGAAGCTTAAAGACAACTACACTTTATTTTAAGAAATAACAAGGAAAGAAATTTCGGGTGGATTAATAATACTCAAATTTCTGTGCAGGGATATTTCTCTCAAATATCAGTTGCATGAAAAAAGTAGGGGGTCCTTATTTTCATAATTTTCGAAACAGCAGGGACTAACATTAATTCTTCTCCACTCCAGTTTCCCTCCCGAACGGAAACACTGAGCACGGAATTGATAATGCATTGAAAAAATGTGGTAGGCTATGCTAGCCAAAGCTCTTCGTGAAATTATTTCCATGAAAAATGTCGAATTCTATCGTTGATGGAGGCTTCCGCGGAGTGATGCAGTAGGCGCAGCAAGGTTTTCGGGTTGTCCTCCGCGTTGATTCATCTTCGAGACGACAGTTTCGCCGGAGTTGCAGCAGGCGTCTTCAACTTTGAAGAAGACGCCAAGCCTGCCGCAACGCCGGCGAAACTGCCGTCTCGAAGATGAATCGATGCGGAGGGCAACCCGAAAACCTAGCTGTGCCTGTCGAATTCTATCATTCATGGAACTTTGGAATGGACCAATGGTGGTATTAAAGAAGCTTGTTTCTTTTACCATGAAATTCCTTCAGCGTGAATATTTCCTTTTTATATACGACGTTACATGTGGCATAGATCCGAGTATAAGGAAATACGTGATTTACATTATGATTTTGCCTCATTGTTGGAAAAAAAATCTCTTATTTTGCCATTAGCATTGTTTCCGTTCGCACGAATCCCCGTTTGCATTTTATCTAACCGACAAGTCAATTATTCACTGCATACCATAGGAATTGAATCTACCTTTGTGCTTCCGAGTACTGGAGATCACTTCAGAATTTTCAGCTTCTTGGAGAATGACTCTCAGGAATTTCATACGAATAAACACTGAAATCATTTTCATCTTTTAGGAGACAAAAAACAACACAGTTTCCCAAAGTTTTGCAACCAAACCATTTTGTTTTTTTAATAATTTCACTTGTTACGAAGTAATATTTCTTGTAGTGTATATACCAGGAGGCCAAAAACCCAGAGCGTAGAGCAGAAGATGTTGGTTTACACATTATTTAGGTGTAGAAAGGTTGAGTCAATTTATGACGGTGGCAGGTTGGGAAAAAGAGGAGTAAAAGGGTTTGCCTCCCTTCCATCAAAATGCGAGAGGGATTTTTTTTTTACTTTTGGCCTTAATCCACGGAAATTCAAAGCTGGACTTTAGCAGAGCTCCTTAAAATGGCAAATTCTTATTCAAAAGCCGTGCCTCAATGCACTTGGCTACAGGAAAGGGCATAAAAAGGGAAATAAACCGAACGGGGAAAGGGAGGAAGTAGGACAAGAGAGAAGACGTTTCAGTAGGGTGGAGGAGAGCCCGTATCAGGGCCATGAGGGTAGTGAGCTCATCCGTCGGTCGTAAAAAAAACATCTACCAGGGTTGTTCGTTGTTCGTCGTAACGATTTATTGGAATTCAATATTTAATCGAATATCATCTTTATTACATATCTGACTGACGGAAGAAAAGAATAACTTGTGATGGCCGTTTCACAAGTTACGGGAAGAAAGTTTTTTCACGGTGGATATTTTATGTAGATACTAACCATCTAGCTGAATGTTTTTATGTGGTAGCTTGTTTGCATATCAATAATGCATGTTTGGTGATCTTTACCCCCTGCCACACACCCTCGCGGTGCTTTGTATGGTATCGCGTAGATGTAGATGTAGATATGAATGAATTAGAGTATTACAAAATGGAAGTCAAAAAAGCAATTAAGATGCCTTTTTGAAGTTGCGCGGGCTTTCGGGTGCAAAAATCATTTTTTAACCATGACAAGGGATGTGGCGGCTGAGAAAAAAACGTTTTCTTCGTGGGCTTGGGTTCAAGTCTCGGCACAAGACAGAGATTGTTTGGTATTATCCAAGTTCCTGCATGAGTGTTGTGTGGCGTGAACTTAATGTTCAGTGCTCCGTCCGTCCGTTAAACCATGGATCTCTTGGCTCATTTTTCTAGGAGCAGGTCAATGTAGATGCCGGGATGTTCTCCACTCTTCTTCTGTTCCTAACCAAAGTATTATCTATATCCAACTACACATCTATTCCTAACGGCAAAAATTATCCAACATGTTAGGGAAGAGGATGGGATGGAGATGATGCACCGAGACAAAGAACATCTAATCAATCTTAAGGCTATTATATTTTGCATTAAGATTAACAATCCCTCGTATTCCCATCTCGTCCATTGTTTTACGTACAGTAATGTTTTGCACTAGTCAACATGATAATCCAGAGCAAGTCGGTTATAGCGATCATGAATTTAAGGCCAAATCCAATTTTCCTTCTCAAAAAGCTCTTCATCAACATGAATTGTGCGTCAATACACACAACTCATCCCTACCAATTGAGAATAAGTTCCCTGAAACAAACAGGTAAAATTAGAAACTAGAGAGTTGAACATTAAAATTATTCCATGTATTGCATATATTTTTGTAGAAAGTAAGAATAGCTGTTGGAAGACTTCAGCAGAGAGCTGCATCAAACCAATCTCATGATTTCTGACTAAAGATGATAAAGAATGCTTCCGTAAAGCTTAGGAACAACATATATGCAAGTTTGTTTATGCTTCCTTTTTTAATCTTTAAATATTATTTAAATGGTTATGTTTTAGCTATAATATATCTACTAATCCTTTTTAAGCATACTATGCAATGCATGTTTGGTGTGAATTCACCCCCTGCCACACACCTTTATGGTGGCTTGAGGGGATTATGTAGATGTATATTTTCATCGTCTAGGAATATCATTTCGAGTGAATTGGCCAAGGGATCCAAATTTTTTACTCAAATAATAACCCGGAAAAGAGGAGCAGTGTCACATGAACTTCGATAAAACAGAAGAACATGTTCTAAAGGCCGTTTTACACTACGCTTGGTATTGTGTAGTCCAGGGAAGAAGCTAGCTCCAAAAGAATTCTAGGTAGCTACTTTTCCAAAAAGTAGTAGCTGCTCTATTGACAACTAACTGAAAATAATGTAGCTGCTAAAGTACAGCTACTCATAAAAAATAGCCGTCCGCTACTTTTACCTACTTTTGATTATACTCTCAAAATAGTAGAGTTTGAGTTATTTTTCAAACTAATGAGTATAAGATGAGCTTTACGATTTGAAATTTTATGAAAAACAAATTTGATCTAAGATGTATACAACCAACAACAATTTTTTTTAGTTTTCTATCCAAATTCTCTCTGCCACAAAATGATGGATGGTGAACAGTCTCCCTCAGACTTGACGGTATCTGAGAATAGTATCTATGGCATCTAAGTGCACTGCACTCGAAGCAGAGGAACCAACACATTAATATATGTGTTGAATCAAAAGAAAGTCTCTTAGTAAAATGTCAAATTCAAACAGCATGTAATTTTGGTGGAAAGATCGCTTGATGATAGCCTATGTAAAATGATAAGGATAGGTCTTCTGATATTATCACTGCACATATTAAACATAACATTATTACTTTTGAAAGCATAGAAGATTTAAAAATATTATAGCAAAAATGAACACCCATAGCATACTTTTATGAAAATTTATCGATTTTCAACAGCAAATGTGCCTCAAAACTCGAATATGATATTTTACTCAAGCAAATAAGCAGTCTTTTTCCCTGAAACAGCATGGGAGCACTTAATGACATTGATGTATTGTTTAATTAAGTAGCTGAAGGCTAACTTTTGAGAACAGGTAAAAGCTACTGAAAGTTCTGTAGCTTCTACATTTACAGAAACTTTACGAAAATTGTAGCGTGCTACAGCTATCTACTGAAAAAAGTAGCTGCTACAGTAGGGAGCTACTACCCGTTATTGGTGAAATATGATGCTGCAGTTATTCGGGGAGGATATTCAACAACTGAGGCTCTCGGCACAATTCAGGACAGGCTAGTAAATGGGTATGTGTAGAGAACTTTCGGGAACAGAGAAAGGGCGGAGAGAAACCCGGCGTCGACATTACCCAGCTCCTAACTACTGGCGCCGCGGAGTCCATGATTAAACGTCTCATCCAACGGACGGAGTTCTGAACTACGGAATTCTTCTCCACATCGTTTGCGCAATCTCATGCAAGGAAAGACGAGATATAGTGACAGTAATAGGATATGATACTTCATCTAGAGCACCGAATTGCACTGAAAACTTCCCTATGCATGCACAACTGTGTGTAAAATAATCCTAGTTCAAATTCTACACGTGCATATCACCGGGATTGGACATTATTTCAGTTGAGCACTTTATTGCATCGTGAAAAACGGCCTTAAGAACGTACTCACCAGCTTTTCATTTCGACTTTCTCAATTTATCTGACATAAAATACTCCTCAAGTTTTTAATAGGAGAAAATTTTTCCAGATAGTTGCATGGCTAGAAACTTATTGTTGCGTCAAATCTTCAAGTATCATGAAACTGCTTTGATTTTTTTCTACTGCAAAGTAGCACTTTGATTTAATTTGAATGAGACAAGAAGTAATCATCTGGTATGGGATTGAAAACAAAAAAATCTTTTGTTCTGATGGACACATTCATCTTTATTAAGTCTCTACATTGCATAATGTCCTTCAAGCAACCGCAGAGGTATGCGCGTTAGGGAGGCTATGTATGAATTATTGTCAAATAAACAATCCTATTTTTTGTAACTGCATCAATTTTTGGTTGCACTAAATTCACCTAGAAAACACAGTGAATGAAAAGCAACATGAATTCTTCATTCAAAATATCATCATACTTGGCAGGCATCTCACCAATCTTATTCAATGTTCTTGGCTATTCCAAAGAAGTATCACCTTATTACGTGACCTGTATTAAGTGGCCTTATGCATCCATTTACTGGAACAGTTTTTACCAACCTCTTGGATGCCTCCCTTTAGTGGGACTTCAAAGCCTAAAATATTGGAATCGAGCAGCCCGAATACACTGCCTACCCTTAAAGGTCCCTTTGCACATGACAGTACACTGCAAAGCAAGTCCTTTAAAAATAACACTTCACGTGTAAACATCGACTTCTATGGCAGTAAGGTCAATACGTACAGTTATCGATGCACTATCGACGCTATCGACCATGATTCCAGCTTCCAAGAACGTTAAGGCGTATTTTGCTCGGAAGTGGAATCGGCGATATCATATCGCACAACATCCGGCGTAGGAAAATGGCCGCTAGTGTTAAATTGAAATATGAAGAGGATTAATATGCCGGAGTAAGATATAATTAAATATATAGCAAGCTACAAGGATAAAAGAAAGATTTTTTGCTATTTTTATCGTGGCCTTGAATAAGTCATTAACTTTGGAAGTTGATTGTTTTTTGCTTGTAGCTGTTGTTATGCTGGGCGGCAATTCTTCTGGCCGTGATCGGAGCAAGACCAGAAAAAAGTGCTAGTTATGTAAATTTATGTTAAGATGTCACTTTTTTTAACTAAGCAGAGATTAATTTTTATATTTTAATGAAGTAGTAATTATAAAGCTAGACGTATCACAGGAGTTGAAGTACCGTGTAAGTAGCGCGAGTCACTGAAGGTGCCGATATGTATCGATAAAGAAATATTAATGCTTCTGCCGTGAAAGCCAACTTTCATGTGTAAGTAAAGCCTAACTTTGCAAGGATATCGTAAATACGTACGCAAATACAGAAGCACCATGGAAACCGATGCTCCGGAAAATTCGTAAAGAAGGAGGGATAATTGGAACCAGCAAATCAGAAGTGATCTGAGCCAGAAGAAATGGGTAAACGATCCCAGGTTTTAAGACAAAATTTTCACCCGGGCGAGAGAGTATTCGGGTGGCCCCTCCCTGTTATAAAACCCCGTTGTAACAAATATTTACCATTTAAATGTAGTAGTAAAAATTATGCAATGAAGAAAGTAGTTAATTTGCTAATTTGACATGAAGTAAACTGTCAATACCCGGATAAAAAATTGCTTTTTCCATTCCCACGGTGCCCATTCCTCCACGGCTGCCTGGGTGGCCGCCCGAGCCGCCCGGGCCTGTATAAGCCCGTCAGTTCCTTTCACCTTGAACATGACGGCTGTGTCAGCCGTCTAAACGCCGGCATTCGCCAAATCCCTGACCCGTTGGAGAAATACCATGTTCTTGCGGTAAATGATATACAGGCAAGATATGCAGGCCTTAAACAATCATGCTTCATGAACACCGAAGGGCAATCATAAATAAGAAAGTCAGCCAATTAGCCATTGTCGAGCATGCGTGGAGTACGAATTTAAATTCTATAAGGCGAAAGTAACAGTAAAAAAGCAACAATATTACCACCAGTGTCATTTGAGAATTAATTTAAATTGCAATAACACTGAATTTAATACTGAAGACGGTTACAAAATTAATAAAGTGACGAAAAAGACCAATCACAGTGGGACAACAATAGTAAGCAGTGCATATGAAAGTGTCGAAAACCGTTATTTCGTTATTCCGACCAGAAGACGGCGAATGGTATTCCCATGGAACTGTTACTTTACACCCGCCATGATGCAAAATTTAACGTAACTATTAAAACAACAAGTGTGCGAAAAAGTTGAAAAACTAAACTTCCCAATGTCTTTCGGTAGAAATTGATTTCTCTGAGGATGGGAAGTGAGAAGCAGAGATTGAAAGGTTGGTACCCACAGGTTTGGAAAACTTTCCTTCTGGAAAAACAAGTCACAGGATATCAAGAAACTCTATCTTGATATCCTGTGCGATACTACTAATGATTTATTTTTTCTTCTATCAAAGCCGTTATTCTATAGCCGTAATAAGTAGACTCTTCTTCGTTAAGCCGTTGTTTCCCCATTTCAATTTGAGTCGACTCCTACTCTTCGCCACCACTCCATTAACTCTGTTTTTTTTTCCAAATCAGTGATAAAATCTGCCTCCTGTACCACAAGGCGAATGAGGCGTCGCATTTGATGACGAATCACTCGAACGTGCGCAGTAAATGCTTGGCGGTAAGACGCTCGTATTCCGCCAGCATCGCAATGGCGCGATCCCTTCAATTCGATCGAGTAATTTTGCAACTCGACCTCATAGATCTTCCTGCCACCGCGGCGCGCCCTTGGGGCGCTTAATTGTGCCAATCCGACTTTCGCGAGGTCGATCCTTCATCTCTTGCGAGACGCCCGCCTCGCATTTACATCGATGCGCCTCGATTCTTGGGTACGATTCCCCTCCTTGAGGTGTCTCGGGGCAGAGAAGTGGACGAATCTTTCTCTCGAGTGATCAGAATCCGACGCCTTCGGCGCACGCGAGAGAAGGGGGAAGGCCTCTCCCCCGAGAGCAAGAGAGAACGCCTTCGTCGGGACGAGATTAAGAGGCTTCTTGCTCCGGCTCCTCCATCTTATTTCCCGCCGCGTCTCCGAAGGCGTCTTCTTGCCCCACCGGCCATCCATCACATTTTGTCCTCCAATCTCACTACCTCCTCCCCCACCCCCTCCCCCCGCTAACAACCAACTGCATCGCCAAGTCCGTCCTAGGTTAGGTTTCACAAGTGGTGTTCTCCAATGCTCATCATCCGCACAAGTTTGGTGCCAAGTTCGGTGATGAATGAATGCATTTAGTTAGGTACGCCTGTCAAGGGAAGTATGCCCTCTCCGGGAAAGAGGAGTTAGTGGCATGAAAATCACCATTACACCATCTCTTGCGCGTTACAAGTCACGGAATTCAAGTGATGCCGATGAAATATGCACGCCCACATTAGTTCCTATATTGGGAATCATGGACAAAGGAACTGAATGCGAAGATACTTGTATCGTTCCACTCGGAAACATCGCACCAAGAATGCGATATTATGCTCCAATCCATTCATGTCAAACACAAGAGGTAGGTTTATTGAGATCAGATAAGAGAACTTACTGTATGAAGAAAAAACCCAAATCATTCTTATATTTTTCAATGATGGTGGTCGCAATTGAAGTAATATAATTACTTTGGCCTCAATCACCCAAATTGCATACAAGAGCATTCATAAAAGTATTCACGAAAGGATTTAGGCGCCGTTTATAAATTACGCATCAAAATACTGTTTAAATCTGCGGAAGATTTTCAAAACAGATATAATCACTGAAGATGTTTCAAGTGTGTTAAAAACACCAGCGTCTTACGGCAAAATGGATCACGAAGATAAAATTAAAGAGACAGATAGGTAAGATGGAGAGATTCCAGAATTCATTTTTCACACGCGCAATGAGCAACTTGCCAAATGTCGCTGCAGTAATGTAAATAATGGAGTCGTATAGATGGCAGAAGTGACATCTTGGAAGGACACGCCTCCTTCTGAGCCGTTTTTTTGCAGCGGTCAAATTTCACCAAATTTGCAAATTTTTATCTCCGAAACTAGGCGACAATTCATAGTCGAGTTTTCAGCGTTGTGTATGAAACAATATTCTCTATTGCCCATAACTTCTTTTTAATTGGCAAATTCCTTATTAGGGACAGTTAGGAATAGTAGATTACAGCGAAAGTACATGCGTGTATCAGAACAGGTATTGTAGATTTTAATGGAGAAAATAGAATGAAGTGGTTTCTTTTTTTTGACTTGTGCACGGTTTAACACTATTAACTCATGCATACTCTAGAAACTATGGGTATATAATTTTAAGAATTTATTTATAGGAATGAATAATCAAAGTATTCGAAAATCATTACATTAATTTACACTAACTACATTACACGCGTCTCGTAAAGACGTGCATGTTATTTTCGTTAGGGTGGTAGTTTTGTGATTCATGGTTTCATCTCACTGGGGTATAAACGGAGTAGTATTTTTTTGCATGCTTGCATGTTAGTTAGTGTATATTCGGATGCAAGCCTGGAGATGGTTCAACCCCTGCCGCACACCCTTGCAGGGGCTTGCAGAGTATTATGTAAATGTAGAGATGTAACGCTAAATGGGGTAAATGGATACTTTACTATTTCATTCCTTCTTCAAATAATAATTATAATACATATAATAATTAATGAATAAATATTAGTATATCCTTAGGAATACATAAGTAATGCTTAAATAATATATATTTTATTATTAAAAAGAAAAAGGGGTCCTTGGTAGAATTCTGAAATTTAGGCAGGAGGTATGAGTATGTCGCGGAGCGTTATAGGGGTGTCTGTAACGTGTATGATCAGCGTTACGCAATATATTTGGATGGCCCCTTACAAGAGAATTTCGCGATTGGTGAAGGAGAGACATGAGTACCTACGTGATATTACTGCCAAGATATCCTTAAGTACCGTTACCCCGCGTGGCAGATATGCAAATGTGAAATTAAGCTTGTGAGGTGGCTACAGTTATGGACGACGAATTGATTTGGAGCCCCCTACCTCACCTAAAAATTATCTAACTTATTGGTATTTTCTTAACTTCCATCTTGCATCAACATGTCGATAGTATCGTAGATTCTTTGCGTTGATTCACACTAAAAAGAAATTTGATGGAGATAAGACCGAGATGAGACCACTGCTTTAATTCCCTTTTTCTTGACTTAACGAGGATGGATTTATTTGAAATAATTCAGCAATTTGATATTTAATTCAGTGTGTGAAATTACACTCCTTAATTCATCTCGTTACAAAAATACAAGAATAGAATCAATAAACTTAAAATATACAAACAAACAGTATTTCGCTACTCAAACTTTTATGTATGAAACAACCACGGGCTGAAAATTGTAAACAAAATTTCAGACACCCCAGTGTGGTAACTTCTAGGGTTAAGCAATTGTCAATGGCCCAGAAGGATCTACGTTTAATCGTTAATCCTTTGGAATAAATTATCCTAAAGTTATTGCGGAGATTTTCGTGGCGTAGCTTCAATGAAGGAGGTTTTAATTTTACATGGTTCCCTAAATGTTTGTTGAATATGTATAAAATTAGTTTCTGCTCCATTCCTGCAGCCATATTTGACTCGAAAAAAAGTGACTAATAGTCAGAAAACATGGCGGAATTGCTGAATATATGAAATGGCCTTCATCAGCATTGCCTAATATCTGAGCTGGGTTAATTTTTTGGGCACCGCAACGTCTTAAGGAATACAGGTAGCACAGGGAAAAGGCCAAACTCCAACCCTGAATGTGTAAATATTTCTCTCAGTTCGTGGCTAGAGTTAACCTCAATTATGAAGTAAATCATCATGTGATGCTGAGCAATGAACGAGGTTAGCTATCACTAATAATTTTCAAAAACCTCTAGTATGCTGTCTTTCATTTTTATATCAAAATTCATGATTATTTGATATTTGAAAATGGACTACAAAATAATACTAAATTTTTTTAATAACAATTTTTTTTAAATTTTCATACATTAAGAAGAAATAATGGATGAAATCGAGGTTACCAGGGAGATATAGTATTAAAAATTAATATATTGTGTTTTTTCATGCATACATGAACCCATAAATGTTTAGCACATCAATATATTTGTTTAAATTTTAATTTTCAAGCACGATGAGTAAAAACCACTTTAGCCATGTAGTTTCTGAAAAACATGTTTTGATATATCATGTAAATGTAAGCATTATATCCATTAAAGCGCGTTCATAGTGCATAGTGTATATGCAATGCGTGTATATGCTACTTGTGCTTATTCACCAACTGCCACACACCCTCGAGGTGGTTGATCTGGATACATTGTAGATGTTGTTGAGATATCGAGTTAGAATAATAACTTACCGATAAATAATGAATTTTATGTGCTATCATGGTTCAAATTCCCTTCATTAGCATGAAAGGTCGGATGCGAGGAAAATCTTATGGTTTACATTACTAACTTAGACTTTCGCGTGAAAGCTTTGCCGAGAAAGTTCTTGCGCTAGGCGCGCAAATTCTTTGGGCATCTTAAAAATTATGTGATTAAGGTGTGATGAAGGTAAGGAAATGAAATAGGTCGTGAATAGGACAACGCAATTATAAAAGCTAACACTTTAGTCCTTTAATAACTTAAAAGGTAAAACATAATATGAAATAAATGAAATGGAAAGAATCGTGAAATTACCACGAAATCTGAAATGTAATCTAAAAACGCGCTCGCTGTAATGCAAAATAAATAAAAAACAATTCGAAAAATCTACTGTTAAATTTTGTAATGAATAAAATCAATCACAGTAACTGTAAGTCAATCTATTGATTCCAAAGATGTTGGCGGCACACCTATACTTTGACTTACTATTGGTACACCTGAATCTATTCATCCGATCTTTGCAGCTGAGAGAGAGTTCCCTCTAGGGGAACAATATGCATTCACCTTTACTAACAATTTTATATTAGTCATAATGCATATCCATTGAAGTATCTGATTTCCATAAGCTTCGTGAAACCTAAGTCAAGGTATTGATGAGTCAAAAATTCTCTCTCAATGTCAAGTCAACCTCATTATAATTTCCACGGCCGACTGCAAATGCGCGCGGAAGGGCAACCGATGGAGCAAGGGACACTTGGTGTTGATGCGCAATTAGAGCCTCTCGGCGGAGAAATATATTGATTTAGAACAATGCGCGTGGCACCTGTATGAAAACAATGGGAACAAAAGAAAGGGACGGAGCGTGAATGGGATGCGGCGAGGTAAAGAGCCGTCGTTGGAGGCGCTGGCATCGTCGCGCCTGCCCTTCCTCCCAGATATGAGGACGGACGGACGGCCTCAGAAGACGTGGAAGAATCGCCAAGAAGTAATCGGAATATGGGAGGGAATTCTGGTGAAAGGAAGGAAAACTCGGGAAAGAAACGGAGGAAGGAATGAGAGTCCATCACGTGCGTCGACGGCGCGGTCAGGTGTAGAGAGCTGGAGAGCTCAATGATTGCATTGTGCACAGAGAGATTTCCTCTTCACTAAGGGATGGTAACACAGTTGCCATGAAAAAATGCGCGTACAACATGTTCGAGGAGCATTTTACGCGGCTCAACATCTGTGATGACGATGTGCGGGAATCCGGAAGAGGTACAAGAATGGGAAAAGCTCTTGAAGGAATTGGATGTTGGGAGTAGTCTAGCACTGGAGTGGGGCACCTTTTACATTCGGCAGACTAAAATGTACATTCCAAGGTGATCCAACCAGACCACGCTGTATTTTGGAACCACAGAAATACCGATGCTATAATTAATACATCTTGAAAGCTTGCTATAACTGGCTATCTGCACACCCATAATTCCCAAACAAGAACAACGATAAAGAGACCGAATGTTGAATTGTGTTTCCAATTTCTCTGTAACGGGTGCACTAAGAGACATGTGCCACCTTGTTGCATAGCCCTTCTGTCGTTCATGACATATACTTATACCATTTATACTTATTCCGCGGCCATATACTATATATCCTACATGGAAACCCGTTGATTTCAATTACCTCAATTCTGTCATTTGTTGAAGAGGAATTATATTTCTGGAGAGTTTATTTTATTCCACATCAATTTTCGGTAGTTGAGTTTTTTTGAAAATGCTAAGAAGAGAAAAGCGAAGTCGTAAAGGATGATATGGGAGCATTAATATTAAGATCGGAATTCGGATATTAAGGAACCACTTCAAAGAACGGAGCGCAAGATGTAATGCCGTAACGGACAAGAATGGAGAACAAGACAATGAAGACAAAGTGAAGAGATGGAAATAATATCTGGAAGTGTTAAACAACGGAAACAATCTCAGCAAGAAAGCGATCGGAGAGGATAGCGAAGTCGAAGAGAATGATATGGGAGCATCAATATTATGATCGAAATTTGACGCAGCAGTAAGGAACCTTCGCATGAATAAGGCTTCTGGAATTGATGATATTCCTGCAAAACTAACTAATAATGCAGGAGAGAAGACATCATCTTTTCAAACCATCTGCGACCTGTACTCAGCAGGAGAAATACCCAGGGATGTCGAGAAAAACATCATCATTCGCACTCCCAAAAAGAAGAGCTGAGAAATTCGAAAATTTTAGGACTATAAGCCTGCCGAAATATGCATAGAAGATATTGACTATGTTTATCTACAGAAGAATATATCAAAAGGCAGAGGAATTCCTGGACGAAGATCAGTTTGGATTCAGGAAAAGTAAGGGTACAAGAGAAGCAATATTGGCCCTTGGGCTGCTCATAGAGAAGAGATTGGAGAGGAACAAACCAACGTTCATTCCATTCGTGGATTTAGAGAAGGCTTTTGACAACGTGGATTGGAAATAAATGCTTCGAATTCCGAAAGGAATTGGAGTGTCTTGAATGATCGAAGAATTATCCAGTTTGTATAAAAACCCAGTAGTTGTGATGAAATATGGACCCAGCTGTGAAGAAACAAGAATAAAGAAAGGAGTGAGACAAGGCTGTGCAGTGTGCACTCTCTCCCGTAATTTTTAACGTTAACATCGAGAGAGCCCTCGATGCATCTTGAGAGAAGAATTCGAAATGTGGTGTAACATAAGAATGATGAAGATAAAATGGATCGACCGAGTGACAAACGAAGAAGTTATAAGAAGAGTGGGAGAAAAGAGAAGCCTGCTAAAAACTCTAAAAAGAAGACGGAACAACATAATCGGCCATATCTTGATGAACGATGGCCTGATGAAGACAATCGTTGAGGGAAAAGTGAACGGGAATATTGGAAAAGGCAGGCCTTGTATATGGAACAGGTCGTGAATGATGTATAAGAGAGGAGTTACGCCAATTTGAAGAGGTTGGCTGATAGAGGAATGGAGTGGAGAGCTGCATCTGCACCAGGATTGTTGACCCTTGATGATGAATTGAAGCAAGTATCTGTGAGCAAATAATCATGCTTATATTCATTCTACCTTAAAAGTGCCATTTTTGATGGACCTAAAAAGGTGAATGAGAGAAACAGCGCCCTCTTAAACCCTAGGGTCAGGAATTTGTGTTAGCATCGATGTTTGCATATTAGTTCTGCATTCCAAAGCTTAATGTCTACATCCCCGTGCCAGGTTTTCCCCTTGCAACTTTGAAGTTATGCTAGCCGCTCATAGTGGCTGAATTAATATCTTAATGTGATAAGAATCACTTCTAGTGCACTATTTCATTCAAAGTACTTACTTTATTTTAAGTCTTTATGGTTACATTATAAATGAAAGGAATCGCAAGGCCAGCCACTAAAGAAGCACTTAATAGCATCGACTTCACGCTAGGTGTACCGGGGGGAGCAATGACTCGTTCGGATTTGATGAAAACTTAAGTGCTGTTCTTTTTCTTATGAACGTGATCATTAATTCGTTGACCAAGCAATACGAATTTCTCCAAATCTGTAGCTTTTGACTAAATATCTTTAGCGGATGAAATTCTATACCATTTGTGTTCGTAATGGTAATTATTCGTCAGTAAATTATATATTCTCCATATGCAAAAATTTTTTAAACCATGCCTGAATAATTTCAGTGTCACATTTTTCCTATAAAAATTAAACTATGCTTTGCTTACTCTGCTCCTGGGAAAGTTTTATAAACAAGTTGAGAAAGTAGACTAAAATATTAGGATACTTATCGGATTATCGCTAATAGATCTGTATTGTGTTGCAATGGATGTTGTGCACAAGTTCGAGTAATAACCTTTGTTACTTTGTTTCATCAAGAATTCTCCCCATGTTACCAATGTTACTGTACACCATGGTCCCTACGTTACCCACTCATTCTATTCATACCGAAGATTAAACTACTGGGTTTTATTGAGATATAAAACCACACAAGCACTCCTTAGCCTTCTTATGCAGGCGTTGAAGTAATGGCACATTTTTTCTTTCGGTTATACATGCTTATTCCCACCAGAGCTCTGGTCTGCTCTGCTCTTGTCTATTCCAAGTCGGTCGTTCAAGTCTCCATTTTTTTTGTTGATACCATTGAGCTACAAGCAGAATAAGGAAACGTAACCAGATATGGCGAATAGGTTAAAATAGCTTTAGTATCAATTCTATTTATCAATTACATAGTTTATGAAGTTGTAAAAGCGTTGGGAAAAGTTTAGTGACAAAATAACATGCCAGGAATATTTTTTTCTTCGATTAGTCTACATGTCCCATAAAATCTCAATTAAAAATCTATATGCTATATATTTGGTGAAATTTTGGATTTAATGCACCACCAGACTAGCTGGATCAACACATATTGCAACTTCGTGTGTGAAAGATCTATTCCGATTTATTTAAGTCCTAATGTGTTAATTCTTGGCGAAGCAGACAACAATGAAAGTTGTGAATCTAGAGGCAAATCAAATATTTTTCAATCTCCCTTTCTTAACCAAATATTTCATTGGTCCATGGTGGCTAATAACAAACATGGTGGATTAATAACAACTGATATCTTCCCCCACGGTTTCATCTGAAAAGAGTATTAGTAGTAAGTATATCAAATAGAATTATTTGGCGCCTTTAGCTGCATCATCAACCGACTTATGATATACTATAAGAAATATGGCTCACAAGTTTTCACCACCTACGTCCAAGAGTCTATTGTTTTATTTAAAACAATCCGAAACTGTTCTCATAGTCGACTGATTAATCGTGGTTTTTTGACTCTTTTACGAGAACATTTGTGCTCGTTGTGGGTTTTTCCTATAAATCTCACAATATCATTAATTTAAAAATTCTGCTTTCAGCGAAGCATCAAATATAATTAACTTTTCATGAGTTATCCAATTTTCTCCTCCTCTGCCCCCTCATCTCAGAACCCCTTTGTCTAGGTTCAATATTTTCATTGCATTCCATATTCATCATTTTCTGTCTGGGAAACGTACATTTCCCATTCATCTCCTTTCTGCTGCTGTTTAACCTGCCACTACTCCACTGCACCAAAGGAGGTGTATGCGTACATAGTGTATCAGTGTATCATTTCAGTTTTAAAGCTTAGTGCTTCTACCCTGAATAAATGATTAAATATCTATGAGTTTTTCATCGGTTTAGGTAGGAATTATTAGTACCTCTAGTAGGTACCTCTTTTGATCGGCAGTACACTTTACGATCAGTTATTTTCAGTAATTTCATCTTTGAAATCAATATACTTCCCACCCACTCTTCATATTAAATTAAATAGCTTTTATTTTCCTTGTTCTCTTAGCCAGCATTATCCTAACCTAACGGCGTGGAGTACCACCTTTTTACCCCTGTTTACTTTTTCTTCCATCTTCTCTGCTTTCATTTTCCCCAACAACTTTCTTTCCTCCCACCGCGCTCTATACTCCTTCATGGCATTCTCTTAATTATTGTATTACATTTAGTTTTTGGAGCTCCAACGACGAAGGTTAATTCGCGCCATTTAACCTATGTTCTTAAAACTGATAGAAACACAAACACGATGCCCGATACGGGATTCGAACCGCGACCCTTGGGATGCCAGACAGGCACGTTACCGACCTAGGTATCCATTCTCTTCCACAATTTTCTCATCATTATCCCTTCCTAATGTCTGGACTGGTCCACATGCGTCTCATTAGGGTCCGCCCCCCCCCTGAGGCCCGCGATGAGTAGGTATAGTTATTCCTGCCGACTTACAAAATCTAGTATTTTTGAAAAGCTTTAAAGGAAAGACGGTAATAAAATGTGTATTATTTCAGTGTAGGATAATATGTACCACATTTAATATGCATTCCTTTATTTATGCCAAATAAATAATCAGTATTTTCGATCTTATTGATATGCCTATTTGTGGTTTATTAAGCGCGGGACACATCCAAAACACTCTACACTTTGCCAACGCTTCGAAATGCGCTTCATTACTTCTCATGGAAATCCATGCTTAATTTAATTCTTCCATGTTTGTATACTTATATTTTAAATGTGACGGACCTTTATATATCATCCATTTGTGGCTTAGACCATTTAAATTAATATATCCTGGGTATCTATTCTCTTCCACAATTTTCTTGTACTCATAACTTGTGTACATGGTCTAAGTTTTGTAACTCTGAAGATGGAATGAAGTGCATTCCGAAACGTTGGAAAGGAGTATTTAGTTAATTTTTGATAATGACTTTCCCTCGATTTATTTTTGTCGTATTCATGAGGGCATTTTCTTCTTGTAAATTGTGCAACCCTGGTCTTAATGCTGAATTCATAAAACGCCGTACTCCAAGACAAACCTCTTTACATCCCTTCTCTAGGTTCTGGTCAGAAGTTCTGTTTTGTAGTTATATGCTTTGTGAGGCAAATGTATCCTTCTACTAACGCCAAAACCAACTAATACTCCGGCCACCATCCAATAAATGACCCAAGTAAGAAAACGGTTCACCGGTTCCAGCCAATTAGGTACTCCCTCCGCTTTCATGAAATGCTTTGCCTTTGTGTTCGTCCTTTTATATGTTACCTATCCATATTCCTTATTCTATCCATGGTATATATTTACCTATATTATATTGAATAATATACAATATCTCACACTTTTAGAGAAACCTCATACAGGGATTTATTCCTTTGACTGAATGGTTAATTAACGCCTGGTCTTTGCTAGATAGGTTTTTTCATTCAATTTTGTTTTATCTCTGTCATCTTTTTCTTGATCATTTTCATCATTCCAAGAATCAATATGTTTGATTTTCATTGCTTAATCAGATATAGAAAAAAACTTTCCACTTTTATTCACCCATTCACCAAAGTAACTGAGTCTCGTGCTCTTCCGCAGATTTAATCTTCTTTGACCCTCGAGTTGTCACCCTATCATCGCCTTCTACAGGTCTTCATATTATCTGGACGCTGAGTTACCTTTCTCTATCATAAAAAATCAGAAGAATTGCAAGGAAAAAGTTTGATGACATATAGTTGGTAAACGAGGATGGGGCATGTTCCGTATCAAAAGGGGAATTTTCCGAAAATATCTCAAGCACAGCTATCCTGGAATTTTGGTTTATTTTGAGAAACGGAGGGTTACTGAAAACAGTTCAATGTTGGATTTAATTGATTAGTTAAATCATAAAGGATAATAAATCAGTAAAACAGAAAAACGTCATCGTGAATAATAAAGCGAATAAGTTTAACTGTAGCGTTGTTTGTTACCCCCTCCCTATAGCGAGGTTAGTTACTCCCAGTTCTTCAAGACGAGAAATTTTTACTTGACCAAGGGGGCTGTACATGAATGAATCTTAAACGCAATATAAAAACATGCGAGTGAGTCCTTAGTTACGTACCGGAATTAATCTCGAATGATCCAAACACTCCTCATCCCCCCAGGCCTCTTAAGCAATTTCTTATGCGATGGGGTTAACAATTCGAACAAGTAGGAATCTACGAAAACCAATGCTCTATTCTAGTCAATCCATCTCCTTTTTCTCTCTCAAAGCATCGGTGTCAACAAGACGACTCGTCATGTTGACGATCTCGGTCATTGGTATGCGGAGGGACGTTCCTCCCAGCGGTTGACTAACAGATGAGTGAACCCAAGAAGCCGCGAATGTAAGGGGCCTTACCTTTGGCCACGAGCCGGAGGCAAGACTAGGAAAAGAAACGGGAGGAAAATCTATAAACAACCCAAGACTAGGACGAAATAAAAGTTGGCAGAGCGAAGAAGGATAAGCCGTGGATAATTCAGGTGCGCGCGTGTCGCCAGGAGGGGATATTATTGTCATCGACAAGGGAGTGATTGAAGCCTGGACATTAGTGCGCACTAGGTGCCATAGGGCGCAGGAGGCCTTGACCGGAGCCGCTGCAATGATATCCCACCTGGGACGCGGTTTCCGAGTCTCGAGGAGGGAAATGAGAGAGAGAGAGGGAGATCAGGGATATCCAGGAAGTCCTAATACGGCCTTCTGATGCTCTACACGTTCCTCTTTGGAGGGGAAGCTCATTGGTTTGCAGTGCTGCTAGTGGCGTTGCGCCCCTGTCCTTCGGGCACAGTACTGGCGCACGACGCCTCTCTAGTCATGTGGATCGAATCCAGCTCTATTACTAGGGCTGCGCTGCGAGCCGCGGGGTCTGAGTACCCTATCGTGATTGCACTCTCTCATCTGTAAGAATATTAATTCCTGGGAACGAGTCCAAAGTATAGTTTTCTAATCGTACATAAAAACTGGGGGGTCGTGGTGGTTGACTGGATTGAGCGCTGGAGGGTTGTGTTTGAAACCGTCGGGATTATCTGAAATGTTAACCAGGGAGTCACGTGGTATAAACACAAATGGTTCACAAAATTTGGTAGGTTAAAATCACTGATTTAAACCTCATTCACTGTTTATACTTGTGTTTTACCTCATCTGGGGGCTCTATAGTCGAGAAATATGAGAAAAAATCTACATAAAACAATTAATTATATTGTAACGACCGATTCAGATACACTATATTTGCAAACCATTCGTGATTGCATCACGTGACTCCTTAGTTACCTTGTCGAGATAATTCCGACGGTTTCAATCACACCCCCCCTGGGCTACGGACCGTCGGGTCCCGCACTTCGTATGAAATCGCAGGTGGCCCAGGGAAAGGAAATTTTATTCTCCTCATTCCTCCCCAAAACCACATTCCCAATGCTTTTACTCACTCTGATTTACAGTTATTTATAACGTCCATACCTCACTGCTATTAAGGGGCATTTTACAGACGTACTCGTACATTTTAATTGTGTTTCCTTACGTTGAAAAATATATGTCTTGCTCTAAGTAGATTCTTCATTTGGTAAAATACTCTCCTTGCTTGGAGTATTGTAATGACTATACTCTTCTTGGATTTTCCAACGCTAGTAAATAATAATGTTCCACTTAGAGCAATACTTTTTCCTTTTTTCATCTTTTGCTTCTTCAGTTCATGCTCTGCTCTTCTGCTGTACGTTGTTACATTATTTCTTTTTTATCAACCATTCTAAAACATTAAAGACCAAGCAAAATAATAGAGTACTTATACGTTTTAATTGGATTTTAAATTGTGTCTCAGCCGTAGAACAACTTATAAGAATACTTTCACCACCAAGGTCCAGTTTCATTATGCCTGATCAGCGTCAATCAACAAATTGCATGCTCGTTACATTAAAGTTTTAGCTGGTGAACTTTCCAAATGTTGCAAAGCACATCAAACACAAGGTTAGTTGACAAGAGCGTTAACTGCGGGTTGACTAATTCTTAAGTCTTTATAACTAAATATATAGTATCTTTATATTATAAAATTGTCCAGTTTTAATAAGCTTCAGGTTAAACCGATAAAATTAACTCAAAAACCGAATCAACATGAAGGGATTCCACTCACTGAGGTCTTTCAGTATATTTGCTAGAGTATGGCATTTGAAATAATCCATGTAAGTCATTAAAAAAATTACGGAAGTCGAGATTATTGTTGTACCACAAGTCAAAACAATACCCACTCCTTCAAATAGTTTAGCAAACTCACCATATTCATCGCTATTTTCCTCCATAAAATGTTACGTGAGTAAAATAACCTTCAATGCCTTCAACAACGTAAAACCTATAGCAGGAAAACGCCTCAATATAATGGTTGGTATGAGTTGATCACATAAAAATTTTATGACCGTTCCGGGTACGTATTCATGTTCGGGGAAATAAGCGCAATGCCTTGGAAGGACCTCGAGAGTGAACGAAGCCGCGGAGTTAATCGATTACACACTCAAGCCCTCACAAACTCATTTAAGACCAGATCATCGGACAAGGTCAGGGCTTCGGATCACCACTCGGATTTCCGGCTATGGCGGAAAGATTTGTGCGGCGAAAGAAACTTATAATAACTGACGCATTGTGGAGATGACCGTGTGGGATTCCCAGTAGGTGTAGGAATTGATATCCTGGAGAAATTCGCTCTTTTATCCCACCCAGAGGACTTTAACTAACTCTAACTATTCACTCAACAAATTTCATAAATAGTCTCTCCTGGTTGAAACCAAGATCTCCACGTCTACATCATATGATTTCTCTTCTTTATCAAGTTCTACATTCACAAATGTCAAAGTGTCATAAAGAGGATTTAAAAATCTCCACAAATTACATAGAACAAACACACAAAGGAATCAAAAACTTGTGATACCTTACCACCGAAACGTCATATTCAATAAATTATTTACAGTAACCGCTTACCTCGAGTGGAATAACCTTGAAACTACCTTACGAATGGTACCATCATTGGCTAACTTCAAAAGGTCACTACATAAAAGACTTCTTTATGCACAACAGGGTGACAATCAACAAACACAATATTACGCCAGCAGATAGTCAAGTAACACGAATTTCCGTATCATATAATATATAATAATTTGGCATATGCCAAAGACTTATAAGATACTGACTCTAAACAAAGCGCTGAAAGATTTCTGTAATGGTCTACGTCATTCATGCACTATTATTTATTATAAATCACATTTGCTTCTCTCAATAGGCTCACAGGTTTTTCTCACCCCCCTTCATGTCTGGGCCTTTCCCTGCTCTGGGTTTGTTTGGGATGGACATCAGCCAATATCCTCATGATTTTTCCCACTTGTACATACCTCTTACTCATATCTTTGATATTATCTTTTGTATCCTGAATATATTATATTGTATTAATGTAATTTCATACCACATATAATATCACATCCATCTATACATAGGGTAGTTTGATTTATTTCCTTCTATAAGGAATCTACATATTTTCAGTGCATTAAAAATATTAGTATGCCCAATTAAAAATAGCCTTAGTCATCTCATCTACTTTATAGCCCCGCCTGTGTCAAGGTAGTCGGCAAATTTTTATTTCTAATATTTCTAAAGGGAGTCTTAATGATATGCTTTTTTTACCTGTAAAAATTTTGAACTGATTTCCAGGTATTGGAAAAACAGGGGAGATATTACCAAAGAAAATGTCAAAGATATTTGCCAACCGGGCCGAGGTGATACATTTTATAGAGAGCACATATAGATCGTAATAAATACGGAGGCTCTTTTCAACGAGTTATCGATGAATGCATGGTGTGTGACATATCGCATTTCATCCGACGAACGTAAATACTCAGTTATTCCTCGAGCACATCAATCACGATTGGAGTTACGGACGAATGCAAGGAATTGCGAACTCACCTGTAAGTTTAAAGCGCCGGAAATTCAGCAGCTGGTCATGTTATTGGTGAACATAAATTACTTTCATTCGGCTTATACGTACTTCAATTAGGGTGAGGAAAAAATCAAGTGGGACACTCATTCTTCAAGCTATCAAATGTTTGTAACCGAAAGGGTTATGCACAACTAGGTTTCAGACAAAGAGAAGAAACTAGGTCTCGATCGATTGTGTGGTGACAAGTTTATGCTCGATGTAATTTCCTCCATTAACCATATGAATGGCAGGGATACCTAAAGAGAGCGCTACACCGATCTTGGAAGTCTTGGAAAGGCATAACGCAAATGTATTTTGCAACGAATGCTGAACTCGTTGCGATTATTGGAGGTCAAAGAACTAGGCCGACAACTGAGGTTCTTTTCACCATTAACGATATGTGAGTATTTGGAAAAAAAAGTTTGAAATTAGGAGGTGGAGGGGTAGTTGGTCACCGGCCTTGGAAATTGCTATTTATTTAATAAGATACGAAGAAAAAAATTTTCCAAATAGCCATGGAGTGTGATTCAAAAAATTTTTTTTATAATTAGGTTTTGTGTATTGTTACCGTATATTAATTTTGGGAAAGACAAATTATTGTATCTCTCCTGCCAACAGTGAATATTTCATAATTAGTCACTGTTATCTGCCCTGATAATATTGCGAGGCAGTAGAACTGTCTCCATTGTCAGCCTCAAAATCAAGTGATCTGAATTTTTCAACTTTAATTAGTGAACATCTTTTTATTTTCCCATCCAAGCCCTACCAATATTATAGCCCAGGGATATTGTTTGTTGGCGTTCATAAGTATCTGTTACCAAAACGCGTTACTTTCCTTTGGAGCTCATTACGTTTCCGAGGCGAATCTTGCTTTCATCGCAATTGCTCATGAAGAGGTCTTACCGGCGTGAAATAACATCTCCCCTTTAATATTTTTACAAGTGATTGGAATATGATATTGGTCTCCACAACACTGTGCCACTAATATTTCGCATATAATTCCCCTAAGATAGATTCTAGGTCCTGAACCTGAGGATGACACAAAGTGTCGAAACCAGGTTCGTCTGAATAAAATTCTATGTGGAGTTCACAAGGTTATTTTCATTTTCTGTGACTTTAAGACTGAATTAATTATTTTTCTCCTAATTGTGAATATTTCTGTGAGGATCACTTGTATTTTCATCAGGGAAGTTTTCCCTCCTAAGTATTTGGCAGTGTGTCTACAATATATAAATCTCACAATGGGGGAAGGATATCTGAACTATGGCGAAAGAGGAGAGAGGAGATGAAAAGTTTAGAGTTAAAAACTAAAAATCAATAAATTTCTATCCTTGAATTTTGATGACTAATAATATAAATCCTTCAAGAAATTCTTGACATAAATGTTTTTTTTACACGGAATTTAGCAAGTGAATTGTGGAAAAAAAGAGTGAATACTTCTTGATTTTCAGAAAAAAATCCGTTTGGGCGCGGTATACTCTTGGTCAGTACTAAGTTTCACTTTGTTTTTGATATAATATAACAATGTTCACGTTGTAAATGAATTTTACAGATGCAAAGTAGGGTCTAATATGAGGACGATTAATGCAAATTAATTATGAGTGGAATATTTTCCCCACTTTACCGCACGCTAAGTATTCTGCTTAAAAAATTAGTCGCCACATATTAACAGGTTGAAGGAGTGGTAGCCCAAGGAGTATTTCGTGATACTACTAACCTGACTAGTTGGCTAATCCTTGGTTCAAACCTGGGGGATGCTTCTTTGGGCATGGCCTGCGAAAACCATGCTGTGATTTTCGGGGTTCAGATCTTCCAGAAACAATATAGGGGGCACCTCGAATGGAGCCACCCCTTTACCCTGATTTCCCATGCTTGAGGACTCTGCCCTCACCAACCAGATCAAACGAAGCACCGCTTATCCTGAACGCTGAATAAGGAGCTTCTTACGAAGTTATTTTTTTCACTTACTCTTTCCAATGTTGCTATTATTATAGCTGGGGGCGTAGTGTTAGTCATTTGATCTATTAAATGTAAGTGGAAACTGTCTGAGAAGCATTTCCGGGGGTAAAAACATGGTTGGCATGAACCCATTCTTTAAGGCTACGCAGTTTAACGTCCTAGCCATTAGACGATGTACTGAACTTTATTTGATCTCCATACTGCTCTAAATTGAATAGAAGAAGGAAAAGGTTGTTAGGTAGGTAGGTAGGTTTGGTTTAAGGTGCATCGACAACTTAGGTCATACCGCACCTTCTCATGCTTATACATGAATATTACTTATAACAAAACTATTCATTCATTTGCTATTATAGGTCTGTCTATACACAGTATATCATGCGTGTAACGTATTAAATGGGAAAATCTGGTCATATTTTTGTGATGAGATTGGTCTCGCGGAGGAACGTTAGAACTTTGTCAATTTCCTTTGGGTTATCACCCAAAATAGTTTTTAGTTCTCCAGACATTTCTCTCAGCCGGAATTCTAATCCGAATCATCCGGGTGGACAATCTGTACTCTGGATATCACCCTTTTCCCTAATTCCCTTATTATTTTTGATTCATAAAGATATCGATAATTTATCTTACAATAAATTCTGCTGAACGTTAAACTTAGGATATCGCCATAAAAAATCACTTTTCTTGCTCAGTAGACATTTTCTTAATTTTTTTACTAGAACGCTGCGCCGTTACCTGCCGCCGTTAAGCTGTTTATGTCACAACCCACTTCTCTATAGGATCAATGTAGTAGTAAGTGGAATAATGCATTTTTCGCCAGAACCAATAATATCTTGGGCACAAAGAACCACGAATGCTGTGCCGGGAAATGCACATATTACTGCATCTAGTTCATTTTGCACTTTCAATGAAACAAGAGCAAGAAACTACATGTACTCTCGTAACTACCCATTCAGATTTCACCATACTAACTTAAAGAGTGCTCGCCATGAATTGTTAGCTATTCCTGAATCTGATCGTTCGATAACAGTTATGCATTGATATTTTATTCTATGAGAATCGGTGTGACATGGTGGCTAACGAAATTAATCCCTCCCTAAGGTCTGGGCTCGAACTAGGAAACGGCAGAAATTTTTCATTGATGTAACGGTTTCCACTTGAATGCTTTATGGAGAGCAGTTAAATTTCAGTACCCCGTCCATCCGAGGGGACGCTAAACCCTTGAGCCCTTGATATTTGTAGTTAAGAGTAGGTTAAAAACTATGTTTCTCTTCGCCCGTCCTCCGTTCCCCGAAATTTCCTACAGGTACCTACATGTACCTACCAATACCAATGACGAAAATTGCTTATACAGTCGGACACGTCTCTAGAATAGCAAACTTACTAATTAAATTTGCTATTCATATTTTTAATAGCCTAATTGCACAAATGCACACTGTTATGTTTTGGGGAGAAATACAAAATTTTTGATCAATTGACTGCAGGGGCGTCGGAGCTATTTTCACTTGGGAGTGTCAACCCCCAAGCGAACTAAGAAAAGAGCCCGGCTCCTAAGAAAAGGGCCCGGCTCCTAAGAAAAGGGCCCGGCTCCTAAGAAAAGGACCCGGCACATAAGAAAAGGGCCCGCATTGTTTGCGGATAGGACGGGGTAGAGACTAGAATTACGCTAAAAGAGCGTATGAAGGTGTGAGAACATACGTCAGAAGGGAAAAAGCAAGAGCCCGGGGCATATTCCGGGGGGAGGCGGGGGGGGAGGGGCCACCAGCCCCCCACTTCCGACGCCCATGATTGACTGATCCGTGGTAACTCGTGGTGGGTATTCTGGAAAAATATTTTCGGCCGTTGGTGCGCAAAGTCGTTTATTTTCGCGCGCGAATTCACTGCGCAGCGGGGAGATAATCCCATAGCTCAGCATAACCCTCAAGGGACTCGTACTCGTGCCCGCCTTTGCCAGCGAAACCGTCCATTTGGCATCATGTTGATTCCTTCTCCAGCTTGCTCGGTCGATCTATGCGCGCTCATTGCGGGGAATTAGAAATTGCGCGAGTCGGCCGTGGCCTGTTTGTCGGGGCGCGCGCTCGGACTTGAAGAACGCCGACATTGAGCGAAATCGACCGAACGTTTGGGTTTCGCCTTTTAGAAGACCCTCTCGAAGATTTAACGAGTTTCTACTTACACAGCCGGCTACTAATTATGAAGGAATGAGGCCGAGTGGCATCCTATTTTGCTTTATTGATTGTCTCTTTACTTCTTATAATTATATTCTAACGGGACATATTGTAATGGAGAATGGATATTTGGGTTGATAAATAGAATATGCAAGTTCTGTTGGAGCCTGATAAAGCTGTATATCTTGACATTGTAGCAATAAAAAGTAATATTTTAACCAAGTTGCGAAGGTATCATAAAAGCTTAATAGCAATCAATGCGTATGCCCTTTTTACGTGATCTATTTTATCGTCTCTCTGCTGATAGATGTGTAGCTATTATCGTAGTAGAAGTAGGGCAGCGTGGACAGGTAAAATATTTTCTCAAGTTGAGCTTCTTCCTCGAGGTCCTGGTCTCAAATACGAAAGTACACTATGGAAAGCACAGTATGCACCAGGAAAGGAATTCACACCACCGTGGTTGCAGAAGCAATAACAGTTATTTGGTATTGAGATGCCTCAAGATGATTGTGTCATTGTTATTGCACCATATTAAAATATTGCACCATTCCCGCTAACAAACAATATTGATGAGCAATGATTATAAACTGTCAGATAGTTACAAAAGGAGTTGATAAACAATTTAAAAGGATATGTTTGCATTGACAGCTAATTCCAAAGCTCTAAGTACGCAGGTGCTATGGTTTTCTTGGCCAGAACGTGTAAGTGAAAGCAGGTCTCTTCACGACGTCATCGTGGTTTTCCTCCAGGGATAGGAGAGCTTCCAAGGATGGGGAGAGAGCACGAGATACAATGAAAGAGGCCTGTCCGGGAATTTCACCATCAGATAAGAACTGGAATATTTCCCACGTGACGTTACTCTCAACTAACATTTAAGTACCCACGTAGTATTTTCCATATATGTTTTTAAAGTTCTACTGATTATTCTCTTTTATTAGGTATTTTCCCCCGTCACTAATGCACTATCTCTCTGTAATGTTTCGAACCGTTCCGCTCCGTTAAATTCGCTTCACCACATTTGATCCCAAATTTATCCAGTGCGACACAGCTAAAAATGATTAATAAGTAAATCTTATGTTAATTCCTTATCACCCAAAGACTCATTGAGTAGCCGTTTGACAATTTAAGTATCCAAATCTAGCCTAACTAACCATCATTATCTTAAGTAATCCCTTCAACATTATTAGGTTAGCAAATTTAACCCTGACTACCTCCACTATACCACCTCGACTTTCTACTATATTGCCCTCATCAACCTCCCCTTTTCTCTCATGCCCTACATACACCTCCGTAGTCATTATTCTAACCCCACAGACCAAATATCTTCCCTCTTCTACAATTTTCAATGCTTCCGCTGTAGTTTTCATCTTTAGCCAGCGTTAATTACAATGAGGTAACTTTGTGACTATGTCTGTGTATTACAACAACTACCGGTTTTGGCAGTAAAGCCATCTTCAGGTACATTCTAAGTTTTCAAGTGTTGAAAATTCCGAGGTTGTGACTTATTATGCCGAATAAATCTAATTGTTAGCATACAAAAGTTAAAATTCTTCGACGAGCCTGAAGATGTATCGAATATCCCGGAAGATGGCTTGATAGCCGAAACCGGTATTTCTTGTAATAAACAGTGGAAGTCATAAAGTTTCTTCATTTCAATTATGGAACCCTTCTACCTCGTCATAATTTCAAATTCCATTTAATATAATCAGCGTTGCCTTTGTCCTTATTCTTCGACTCTTCAATTTAGTTTGAGAGGATGAAGCTTACTACGTACTGAACACAATTGAGTGTGAAATTCAATCATGAAGTTAACGAGGCCAGCCTCGTATCTTGGACTACCTGTGCTTTCCCTATAAAAATCAGTTACTCAGAAAATCACGCCATATAAATCCCAACACTTAAACCAGTGGGCTATCACGCCGCCACAATTAGAACACGAATAAATAATCCTTAACTATGAAAAAGCCTTCCCTTCTCCTGCTCCAATTCTACATATACGTAATATCCTGCGTGTGTGACAGGGGGTGAAGGTCACCAAACATGCTTCATTTACATGCAACTAAGAGCTACCAAGCCATGCAGTCATATAACTATGAGCTACAATGCAATGCTAACCATGAAACTAAGAGCTATGACTGCAGTAACAATATTTAACCCACCTATCCCTTTTCTAAGCCTGCCTATTAAGCTCTCTAATGGTACGCGAGAAAATGACAATTTCAATCTATCGGTAAGACAATCTCTCTAATCTTGTAGACTAAGGTCCCCGAAGCATTCCTTCCATTGCAAAAAGTAGCCCTAATAGTCGTTATTCGGGGGAGGTGACCGAAGACTGAGCCATTTAGGTGGGTACTTGGTTAGGGGTAGGAAATATCCAAGGAACGGAAGGATGAAGTGAAAATCGGCGTCGGCATTAGCCTACTCTTAACGTAAGTCAAAAAGGGGACCTCCAAATGATGGAGTAATGATATTAGAATACCCTTCATACGGTTTCCAAGTGGGCGTTGAATATCATATCTGACGGGATTCGAACCCGGATCTTAGAGTTGGAAAGCCAGAGGACCTACTCAAGCTTACTTCATCTCAGCATATAAACATTGATGTCAAGTATTCTAAAAGGGGAGAGGTTGGCTGAGGACAAAGAGGAATGGAGATGCATCAGGCCGTGTGACCTTAAATAAACGAGCCTTAAGTCTCTATAATAAATAATGTTGAAATAATGACAGCTAACTATAACAAGAAATACGAAAATATGAGGAGATTAGCTGATAGAAGAATCTATTGGAGAGCTGCGTCAAACCAATCTAAGGATTGTTAACTGATGATGATAATGAACTAAAACTGCGTACAAACCATCTCTTCTACAAAGAGGTGCCTCTCCACTAACGTCTCTCAGAATTCACCTTTGATTACCAAATGTAAAAATAACGTAGTGAATTCAAGCAAATGTTAAACAATCTCATAAAACAATTGCCCTCTGTAGATTACATTGCCCGTACCTGGTACAAACCTAGGATTTGTTTTTATTTTAACGTGCTACTAAAATATCTTTAAGCTGGATTTACCAGAACAGGAATGAGAAAAATTGCAAAAAAAGGCCGCGCATGAGGCATATGGCAAAGGGGCAAGGAGTGCAGGATATAAAAAAGAAAAATTATATACATATGAAGAGGTTAAATGATAGAAAAATCTAGGGGAGAGTTGCGCCAAAATATTTCAGGTTTGTTGATGCATGATGATGACCTATAGCATATTTGGTGATGAAACACTCCATGCCATACGAACTCAAGGTTTTGCAGGATACTCTGCATATGTAAATGATAAATTGACTGTATTGTAGATCCATGAGAGAATGGATCCATAAGGTTAAGCTAAAGGGGAGATATGAAATATTTTCTGAAGAAGAAACTGATAATGTCAAGTCGTTAAAACTTTCGCGGTCCATATTATGACTTGTTATATGTTTTTTGGGTTGTCCGCGTCTTGTTAACTGGTTTGAGGGTGGCCGACGTTTCCTCTCCTTTGCCGGAGACTTCCTCAGGGCTACTGAGTGACCGGAGTGGTTATGCATTTATTTATATGAATTTGGGGAGAGGGGGGAGGAGGGAGGAGGAGGAGGGGAAGGGAGTTGTGGAACATTCTGGGTTGTTCCACAACTCCCTTCCCCTCCTCCTCCTCCCCCCTCTCCCCAAATTCATATAAATAAATGCATAACCACTCCGGTCACTCAGTAGCCCTGAGGAAGTCTCCGGCAAAGGAGAGGAAACGTCGGCCACCCTCAAACCAGTTAACAAGACGCGGACAACCCAAAAAACATATAACAAGTCAAACTGATAATGGTTCACACATAGTTTGAATTCATATAAAAATCACGTTATGTGATTTCGTTCATGTTACTCGAAGTAATTAAAATCAAATCACATAATCACCAATCATCAAATTAAAATTAAAGTGGGACATCTTAGTCTGTTCTTAAGACGGGAAATTAATAGAATACCCAAAGTCACAGCCTTTTCATTTGTCTATAAATGATACAAGTAGCTGTGCTGAAAATTTACCTACAAAAACTGCAATTCCTTGTTATTGGCTTCTGTATCCCTCTTTTAAAACCTTGACTATTTACGCTAACTACTGAACTGAATATCAAAGGAGCGTTGTGTAACTCCTTAAATATTTTTTAGTTTCTCTAACAAATCATAGGGTAGTTGGTAAGAAAAATTAAGCAATTGAGAATGTTTTCTTGCAACTAATCCCGAGAGCATCATTTTCACTCAAGGTAGAAAAATTTCCAGCTCCTTTTAAACCTTGATTTTGCATTTATTTGACTTATAATGGGTTTTGCTATGGATTTCCTTTCAATTTCACGCGGAATTGAGGGGAGAATTCAACTGCTTCAAGATCACCTCAGATATTGAAACTGCGATTTTCTTTACAATCCACGGTCATGACATAATCGTCTTCACATACGCAACGCACTTGATTCAAAGCTCGAATATCCATCCATTCATTTAATATCAAATAGATCATCCAGATGTTTCCTCAGCGCCTTAACTCTTCTGATATCAGCAAATTGATAAAGGATCAAATATCAATTGCACTTACGTTTTTAGTACTTCTAAGGACGTTTGAAATTACGAAAAATTAGCACTAAGTGGAATACAACTCTTTCAAACAATTGAAAACCAATCATCCATATATCCAATAACGTAAAGTCAGCTAGTATGAAAATTCCTTTCCCCCATCAGGCAACTGACATTTTTTCCGAAGTTGATTTATGTCTTATGACTGAACAAGTGGTAACGCCACGATAACCGGTCGTCATGATGTGGGCATTAGTCAAGGAACGGAATTCCGCTTCTATATTCAATTATGCGACATAATTCACGTCCATTAGAGTGTATGGAATAATGGCCCCGTAAAGTCACGTTCATGACAGCTAGAAGAGTCGAGACAGTAGAGAGGTACAGATATATTATTTAGAGCAAATTAACAATGAGATTTCTGAACTGAGAGCAATCAAATTAACTCATGTTCCTGTTTCAGCATTAGATTAAATATTTCTCAATCATGATTTCTCTTGAAAAGGGTGACGGAAGGAGGAAATAAGCCACATTTAGGACACCAGACTCTCCTACCGACATGACACAATTAATTCCGATCTTCCGTCCAACGCAGCAGTATTCTTTCCAAGGATTCCCCGAGCTTTTGGCAAGACTCTACTATCTCCGAGCGATTGCGTAACCACGATCCATGCGTCTACGTCCACGTAATACCCTGCGAGCCATCGCGAGAGTGCGTAACGGGGGGTTAAAGATAGCACCACATGGACTACCTACATGCGACCAAGAGATACAATGCTATAAAAATATTTGGTCTCCTTCGCAGGAATACCACAATTGCGATAGTATAGCCTTGCTGATAGGTGTACGCTTATGGCGGGAACCCATATAGAATGTGTGAACAAAAGGTGATTTGATAGTTTAATATTGAGCATGGTTATGTATGGTTGCGAAATATGGCTCTTGGGACAATGCAAAAGAGTGGAGGTGGCAAAGATGCGGGTCTGGAAAAGACTGGAGACAGGAAAGCAGCCAGGGGGGGCTCTGGGGCTGGGAAATTTTTTTCCCAATATTTTGTTGCTGGGATTTAAACTGGGCATGCTAAGCCGGATTACACTGCGTGCAATTCAAGTGTCAAGTGTCTTGAAACGTAATCACTAGTTTGATGTATGTTTGTGATTAATAATTGTTGTTTTCAACCTGACATGCATGTATGCGTATAATATATATAATTTACGCAAAAAAAAGCTCTCGTTGGTTTTGTATGAGCAGCAAGCTTGTATTCCCTGAAAAATTGTATTAATGACCGGTTTGTAGACAGTATTTTTTTAATTAACACACGATTCCTAGTCAGAATCAGTCATTGAAATAATGTTGATTTCATTAACAAATTCCGTTATATGCTATTTAAATTAAAACTACTATAATTTAGTTTTAATTTTCAATTTTACTTCCAAGCCACAATTACGTACCCTAAGAGCAACTAGTGACTCGCGATCCGTACTTTACCGACCTATGACCTAGTAAGATATTCATTTTTTGCTCATTTGAGCCTTGGCAGACGTTCTTGTGAGTCAGAAGGCTCTAGATTCTATATTGTTATCCTTGGTTTGATAGTATCATACGTATTATGCCTTCAGCAAGACAATTTCTGTGACACATGTAATTTACGGGTCGAGTCTTCCAGAGTCTTCTTTGCTCTGAATATTCCCTAATTTGGCCATTCTAGCTGGATTGAATGAAACTTATTTTTTTTAAGTTTCCCTGTGACTTGAACTTGACTTTTCATTAAATCATTTCAGACCTTCGTTTGGTGGAAATTAGTTCCTTCGTTTAAGCTTCAGCTATTAAGCTCTTCGTAAGTTCGAATCAACTTTTACTCCCTGGCATCTTTGGAGAATTAGCTGACGATATCGAAGTTACTTCAACATTTACTCTTATATTCGCGTTCGGAAAGAAAATCGTGCCTTCAGTCTAATCTTTATTATATATTCTTTACTTTTTCTCTTCTTTTTTGTGACTTCGTGGACGGATAAACCCAGTATCGTGTGAAAATGCGCCATTTCTCCACTGGTTACCACCGAGCTCGTCTGATGTGAAAACCAGACTCAATGGAAAACGCGTCTCTACCAATATTCTCACAAGAGTTTTGTTAGAGGTGGAAGTCAATGATATTTGTCTCTACTCTCAGGGTATCTTGTTTATTTCCGCCCTTACAGATAGGAATGGCGAGGGGTTTTTACGCATCATGGCACTCTTTATGATTTGATAAGCCCTCACTGAATGCTTTCTTAGAAATTTACGGCTGATCATGCTTCCGGTCACCGGGCTTTTATTTGCTCGAAATAAATATTGCTCGTGTCGATTCTCGAAAAAATATGGCCTGACTTGTTGCTTATGCATTCTATGAAATGTTCAGCTGATAAGAGTCTCGCAAAATAAATATCAGGTGTTGGTGTCCATACTGATTATACAGCCAATCCTCCCCATGATTTGTAAAACAAAACAAAAATTCCACCACTTCATGCATAGGCTAAGTGCCTACAATATTCGATTAAGGAAGTAGTATAAAAAGTGTAACATACCTGTGGAATCAAGAGCAATTAACGGCATTGTAAACCATAAACCTAATATTGAACTGTTTTAAAATTCACATGAATACATCACCCCAAAAAATAACCCTCATCCAACTGAAGGAGTCTTTGATTGGAGATGTACCTATTAGGATGTATTAAATATTTTGACACTTTGATTATTTGATTTTGATTTAAATAAATTGAATGCTGGTTTCAGGTGTAACTTTGTGGAATTTATCCATCACGAAAATAAGAAAAGAAATTTTACGTGGAATGCAGTATTTTTTTCTTATCTTCGAAATTTATTGCTCCCAAAAGTGATTTTTTCTGCTATAAAATATGTAAAAAACTGAAAATGTATAAGAACATGCGAGATTCCAGGCGATTTCCGATGCACGTAAAAAATGGCGACCCAATTATGCACAGGAATTTTCTCTTATGGTGTACCCAAGTTCACTTCTTTCTGTGATATTTTTATAATTTTGTCTTAGTCACGCATGTTATTGTTTAACATTATTATTATTTTTACTATGCTATCATATTGTAGTTACTTAAATTCAACAACTTACGTTGTTATCCTTAAGCTGAATCCTGATTATTTATTACTTCAGCCATTAGGTTGTGTAAGTGTGGAAAGGTTACGATGGACTTTGATTCATCAGTTAAGCTCATTGTGTGCACTAATAAAGCGGATATTGGAAACAATTATAAGCATCAAATCGACTCACGTGCCTACTCAAAATTCAGGCTTTCAATGTCTTTAGCATTTCCTTCATCTATGGGTCTAACCGCTAAGACTTTAAAGGTAATTCAAAGGTGCAAAACAAGTATACATTCCATCAAAAAACTCCATTGTTTTAAGCCATTATTTCTTTAAACCCACGCGTACGGAACCATAGTACGTGAAAGTAACTAACTCTATGAATGCCATTCTCTTTTAAAATTCGGAGAATACTGTCTCATAAAAATCCGCAGATATTGATAAATTGGAATTATTTCTTGTCAAAAACTAATCCACAATAAGAATCAACGGAATGGTAACTTTGCTTCCCACCAAAAAATGGGACCTGCTGGCCGAATTCGGAACTTTCGTTCCCACTGTGTCTGCATAGTCAAAATTAAATGGCTTAAATTATTCCGTAGAGCAGAATCATGAGCAGGAATTTAAATTGCGTATTTTAAAGGTTAAGAGTCAAGGAAGAAGAATAAATTTTGTAATACAATTTACTCATTTAAACTTCGAAAATAATTCTTCAACCTTTCACTACTTGTACCTGCAAAATGAGTTCGTTCGCTCTATCATCCTTACATCACTTAGTGTTTCACAAATTACGAGTTAAATTCCCATTTATTTCCGCAAGAAATTTTTCAAGAAATTTTCCCGAGACACTAGAATCTCTAGTGAATGCAACGCTCACAACGCTGATTAAAAAAATATTGTTCACCTCTGAAGGTTGGGTAGCTTTATGAGAGTAGACTATAACAAGTACACAGTTATCCCAATGGAGTGTAAATTAAAAATGGAGTGTAAATTAAAAAAATATTGTTCACCTCTGCAGGTTGGGTAGCTTTATGAGAGTAGACTATAACAAGTACACAGTTATCCCAATGGAGTGTAAAATTCGCAATTTCGGTCAGTGAGAGATGCTTCTCTCCCTTTCTCTCCCGGAAAAATCCGATTCCCAATAATTACTCAGCTTGGGTTTAGCTGAACACTTCCAGAGTTCGAATCTGGGAGTGCAAGTTTACTGTCTAACACTACTAACTAGGCTGCCACACTGTCACATAATACGGACAGCGGAAGCAATACCCCAAGGTAAAGGGAGTACTTTTATTGCTTGAAGTCTTTATGGAATGAAAAAATGTACTATAGTCCCTCAGTTATATCATTACCCCACTTTAATCTTCAAGTAAACAAGTTTCGTATCAAAAAAGCAAAATGTGTTTGAAGGCCTCTCCTGGCTTCGGGTACAAAAAATACAGAATTCTGTTTTTAGGTACTCCAACTTCATGAAACGTCGCCCAGACTAAAGTAATCATTATTAGACCTAAGACAAACATATCATCCACGCCCCAGGAGGGATTCGAATCAGCGACTTTTGAGTTGCCAGGTTCCCTCGTATCTACCACGATCGGCTCGCAACTGAACCCGGGGTAGCCAAACGCACTACCCAACGTGCTGCCTCGCTGCCTGGTTATGTTTGATGTTGACAAAAAGCCAATGTTTTTGTTGTTGCGGTCGAATCGAACGGCTTGGACCCGCCATCTTATCAGGGCGGACCTTCCCGTAATTCACTTCCCCCGGAACGGGAAGTGCTGACCGCGGGAGAGGGAACTTGGGCTCACTCGGGCGACGGTGACGAAGCGGCGACAGACGCTGTCAGACGGCGAGGCGTCGGTAATGAGCGACGTCCACCCAAGGAAGTCTGAAAAGGGCCTGGAATGACGAGTGAAAATGAAGCCAGGATAGGAGGTGATTGGGAAGAATTATATCAAGCCCATTTGGTACAAAACAATACTTTTCTTATGGTCTCCAATGGAGATTCCTTCTGTATCAAACATTTCATCTACATCTATATAATACCCTGCAAGCCACCGCAAGGCTGTGTGGTATGGGCTGCACTATCACCAGGCATGCATTATCAATCATTGGCTTCCTAACTAAAGAAATAAGACTTCATAACTAAAACTACCTCCCTGAGGAAAATATTAAGCACGATGTCATGAGACATGTGAAATATTAGATATAAATTACACTAAATTGTCAGTTCATACAAAATATTATAATAGGTTATTATGATGTCATTTCTACAAGTTATTTAAATTATTAACTTTTCCTAGAGAATGGACGAGTTATTAGTTTTAAAACATGTACACACCATTACACAGAAATCAAAATATTCTAATTTCTATGCCAAAATGTACGACAGCTATTCTAATTTTCCCAGTTACTTCCACTGTACTCTATTACTACCCCTAATTATGCACGAAAAAATTAATTTTTGAACCTCTCAGTCCTACTATGTTTATTTTTATTTTAATCTACGTGTTCTAGCCTCTCTTAGTACGCTGGTGTTTTTAATATGGCTACTCGAAACATCTTCGGTGAAACTACTTGTTTGATATTTCAGCAAGACATTTAATAGGTATTTTTACCTTCGATCTGGTAATGATCTCCATTATAATAATTTTGATGCGCTGCTAAACTTATCGTAACAGCTTCTAACAATCCTGGCTAATCTACGCTGCACACTTTGTAGATATGTGATGTAACCTAACTTACATGGATCCCATACAATGGCTGCATATTAAGGCGAACTAGCATGAATGGCATTCATCGCAGTGGGGGTCAGTAAAATTTCCTGAGAATATTTTGGGGAAGTAGCAATACATTTTATTCCACTGGGAGTCAATTTAATTCTAAACACCTGTTATAAATTTAAGCAAATTAAATTAATAATTGTCATGTATTTTTATGCCCTTGAGCACTTTGGACTGGTTTTACGAGGATATTATAAAATGCAAACATTATTCCACCTAATTAATTATAGCTGCTAAGAAGATCTCTAGAACTGGTTGGAGTAGAACTCTACTTACTATTGTATTAGATTATCCTCACAAAACGCAACTGGTCCCGTGGGATAATTCCGTAAGTACGAGCAGTAAGCCCGTAGTGTTTGTGCCTGCTGTAATGGCCGACCTTGTCTAATGAATCAGCTGACATGCCGCCTCCATCACCTTTCAATCCCCTCGAATCCATACATTTGTCATCGCAGTTCGTCCTCACGTCTCGTCTCCTTCGCTCGACAATTCCGCTGACGGATTCAGCACTCGGTTGCAACTCCCATGAGGTCTCCCAAGCGTGATCTTATGTCATCGCACGCAATCAGGCAGAGTTGCAAAAAAAATAAATCTTCGTTAGTGACTGTAGGCCTCGGATAAGGGAGGTTAGGGTCTCTTTGGCGTCCGAGTTGCGACGCACGGCGTTTTATTCTTATTTTTTATATCCTCTCCCTCTCCGCGAACGATACGAAATGCAAGCGGCGGCTCACCTCGGGGGCACTTGAGATCGGGAGTAGGATTGCGACGATTGGAATGCAGAGGATGTGCATCGCACGAGATCGTTATTTCTGAAGAGAGGGCGCTGGATTTCTTCTCAATCTTCTCCCTCCCCAGCTTTTGACTTCAATCCTTTCGACCGACTGGACTCCTAAGCCAAGAGGTGTTTGCAAAGCAGCAACGTTCCCACCGTAAAATGAGAATTTGTCTTATTTTTCATACTTTCCTTCTTTAAGCTCTTCGGTCCTGAAAAATACCTGGCCTATGAAAAAACAAATATCACCTATTTTGAACACATATGGGACTACTGAAAGTATATGTTGAAAAAATTTTTATCATTATTATTTTTGTTGAAATATTTATAGTCCACATATGTGCACAGTTTTTATTTGAGAGATAGAAAAAATTAGATGACCACAATGAAGTGCCTCCTTAAGTATTAATATTCTATATACGAACAGAAAAAATGCAACATGGGCAAGAGATAAATAGATGAAATTAGTTCACTTGAACTGTGGGCGCCATAATTATTTCAGAAATGTGGAAGATAAAAGAGAGATTCCAGTGCATAAAATTGGCGATATCAAGGTGGAAAATTCAAAATCAGGTGCGTTCACAGATGGGTACTTACATCAGTTCAATATTCTAATGGAATAGGGCTACCCTCTGAGGGACGTATTTTATTCAACCGGTTGCCCACTCATGTGGACAAGGGAACCGAAGAGAAAAATATCCTCCAGATATAAACGGCAACAGTATCATACATTTACACGCTATTTCCTCGAAAGATTACGCTAGGATTTGCATAAAAAGAATGGGAAGAATGGCAGAGATGAAATGTAGCAGCTTTTTACGGCACTATAAAAATGATATTTTTGCGAAAAACGGATTAAAAAATGTGTATTTTCCCAGATCATAAAATGACTATAAAATATATACTCCAATCCATCTAATTTTTCAAGTTATTAACAGATAATAATTTCAATTCATGCTAAATACGTTCGTTTGCTGAGAATGAAGCTACATTAGGATCTTAGGGCAGGAAAAACAAATTATTGAAAGAATGTATTCATCTAATTCTCTGCACATTCAGGGCCTTAATTTTACTTTTTGAAGGCTTGGATATATAGAAGTCTCCAGTATGACTTTAAAAACCATTGGTAAAACTGTGGTCTTCCTTTTTTGTTATGGCATGAGCAATAGCGATAGAAACTCCTAAAGTCACATGCTCAGCGATAGATTAAAGGATCTCAAAGATAGGGGAAAGGTATTTTGGCCTAACGATCGCTATCCGGCAGGGGTCTTCTCCCTGTTCATTTACCATTTAGCGAAAATCCTTTTAGCCTAACGGCAACATAAAATCTTGCAGTGGTGGCCTATTAATCTATGGGAATATTTATCCTTAAGGGCAGTTCCTTCCTTGAATGCCAATCCCGTCCTATGAATGCTACCTTGATGGACGGTAACGGCGAATAAGTCCTAGCTACTGTAGGAGTATCTAACAGCTACTGCTAGCCAGAATTAGCTGTTGAAAATAGCAGCTAATTTGAGCAACTACTAATCCTTAAGTAGTTATGAAATTACTATTAATTTTTGCATGGTAACACTTAATTTTTAAAGTGCTGATGGACAAGGCCTTGTTAACAGACGATATCAAAATGGCACTCTTTCAAACTCGAAGAGATACTATATTAATTTAAAATCATATTATTTTCGTTTAGTCAGTTTTACACGATTTACATAATCACTTACAAATCAAGTAACAATATAGCAAACGTTAAGAAGATTAGAAACAAAAAGTAAAAAGATTTAAAAAAAACAGTTCTAAGTGCGAAAAAATACCAATACATATGAAATATGACAATTTTTTAAAAAACTTTCTTCACTGTGGGATATTTGGCCGCTTCGTTGTTTTTTTGTGGCCAATAAACGCAATGTTAGCAAACTTTTCAGAAAAATTGTCTATCATTCCTCGAAAAACATTGTGCTCTGATTTTAAGTGAAGCAAAAAGTATTGCGTGAAATTTTTTGGATTGATTCATACGTGGTTTTCCTGATTACCCTCCCAACGGAAAGGAAGAGACCGAATTTCTATTATGGCTACGGTGGAATGTTGGCGATGCGTAGCTTGTTACCTTCGTGGTTTATATCCACATACGCAGCGAAGTAATTCTGCTTGATGAGATAACGTATGCGGATGAGAATCATTATCTGTTAAGCAATCGTCAACCCACTTATATTTTTAAAAGTTCGCGCAGTCATCCAAATTTTACGACATTTTATCGAATGTAGGTCACCCGAAGCCAGTACACCTCAAAATTCAATTAGGAAGAATCAGCGTGCAAGTCATCAAGGATGCTTCACTTACACTCTTCCGTCAGGTCTCAAAGGAATAGATGGAAGCGCAGAAGTTGACAAACATTTCCTCCCGTGTGTCACCTTTCCTGAAATCCAATAGTATACGGGAAATCGGAAGTCGTGATTTCTCCGATTTCGAAACGGATTAAATTTGGTGGTCTATGACGAGTAATAATGACCAATTCCGCTCCAATTAAATGTTTTCCGTCAAGATCTCAACGACCTGGATCCATCTAAGACGCATTCGGCATATTTCGGGCTCGACGGTGGTTTCATAAAGTCCGTGTAAAGCGAAAGAATTCGTTTCCTCCCGCCTCCTTCTGCGTCATCGCACATGCCCTCGTTTCCTCTCCCGGGAGGAACCGTAGTGATGTGTGGAGCTGAGGTTTTTGGCCTCTCGCATGGTTTGTAAACAAGACTACGGCACGCAGAAAGATCCAAGCGCGTCACACTCTGTCTGCTCATGGATTGGATCTCGTCGCGGTTATCACAGCCGCAATCCAATGACGAAGACGGGATTTGCCCCCGCCGCATCGATGTTATCCCTCGATACTTCACTTCATAAATGACCAAGACAGCTAATGAGGCAATCCCATACCGTCGAGTGCATATTTTAAATGAATGAATTAAATGAAAACCTTTATAATGCTCTGCACTGTAAAAAAAAATATTAGGAAAAGTACATGGGAAAATTTTGATTACTTGGGATTTCTAAAGCAAATATCACTGGAAAATTCCGTCTCCGGGTTGCAAGTGTAATATCACTTTATTTTTCCAGCAAATGTTAAAGCAAGCGCGAAGCCTTCTCCTATGCTACCGCTGAACACAATGTCACATTCACAATGGCAGTGCCTAGACGCCTATTATGTCCTAGTTGAAGCTAATGGCTTTTTCTCAGAATCCGATGCTCAATGGGTGGCCCTTGGTGAGTTTGACCCATGTTAACGGTATTTTTTTAATACTTTCATTAATATTAGTGTTTCAAATCAAAAAATTAGTGTTTCCCTTTCAGGTATTTGCGATCCTTGGCCGCTAAACATTTCCCAAAGAATAAATATTATTTAAATAATTATAACCTCAATAAGGAAAATAATGCATATAAATCAAGATAATTATCAGGACGAAAATATTACAATGTTACAATCACACCGTTGGCCTCTGAGGCGATCATTATATGCAAAATACGCTAGGAAGAATTTTAGATAAGAAATGGTACGTTAATGAAAATGTTCCCTGACAGATTCAAAGGTTTTCCCAGTTAATGTCTGGAAGGAATGAGAGAATCATACGGCAGACAAGCCATGGTGCAAGCCGGTCTAACCGTTGCCTACTTTTGAGGTTAATTATGCTCAGAAAAATGAAAAACTTGATTATGCACAAATAAAATGAACAGAATTTAGAAAACATTAGGTCTGCAAACTGATAGCTCAGTTCGCTGTTCACCACTTTCATTTCAGTTTCGGTGGATTTAAAAATTTCAAGAGTAGATACCTTCAACATACAACGTATCTAACATTACTTAAATTAATTTTAATGTATGAAATTCATATACCCTCAGTTTCAGTTTTTTTATTGATATTCAATTCTGTCAGATCAAAACGTACACTAGTATGTACAAAATTACGCTCATTCAACTCGTTAACAGAAATCATAAAAGGACTTTACTTAAAGAGAGTCAGGGCTGCTTGCTCAGGTCTGACATTTGCTGATATCAAAGGATTGTTTATAAGGTACGCTCTAGTTGAAATTATGTTCCACCTTCTTCAGATTCTTTGCAGACATTCTTATTTCCAGGGTTGTGGGTCGGAAGACGTGATCCTTAAGCATTAATTGAGCGATTGAAATATATCTACACTTTCTGAAAGACTGATTCCCGTACAAGAAGTGAAATGGTCACAGGAAATGGAAAATGCGGAATTGTCCATCCAACTGTCCTATGCAAACGCGAGAAAAGAGAAACCTTCGTGTATTAGAAAAAAATCTCAACATATTCTTGGTTGAAATAATGGAAATACACTAATGAAGTGATGCCAGTGACCCAATGTGCATCAAAGTGCATCAAAATCGTTCCGAAGCAAAATATTTCTATCATTACTACGTGGTCCCAGTAATGATTGCCGAGGGAAAAGTTACAGAAATTTTTCAGTTCTGCGGTCCTTTCTGATTGTTTACCAAACGATTTGAAAGCTGTAATGTGTAGAAGGTATTATTGAAAGCATTTTACGCCTCGCGTACACGTGCAGGTGGCCTTTGATTTACAGTGAGAAATCACGCTCTCAAGAATTAAAAAAAAATTCTGATGACGCTTTGATGGTTTTGTTATTTTTTAAGCTAGGAAAGGGCTGACTTGCTCCGAAAGAATTCGACCCAGAACCCACTGTTTAGACTATTTTAGCATTCACCTGCGGAAGGTATTTCAAGAGGGTCTGCTGAAAACATCCTGAGAAAAAGCAGATCACCTGAAAAAAAGTTATTTATAAATTCGACTTTGGCTTGAAGAGTTGATGTTTACGTAGTTATTATTAAACCAAATGCTCACAGTATACGTTAGAGGTTATGATGAAGTAGACTGCCAGACGATAATTCCATAGTGGACTGTAGAACAAAAAAACGTTTACAAACAATAAGTGATATCAGGGATGATAATCTTTCTAAAGCAGTTAATGGGTAAATCAAATAGAAATAAGCGAATTTTGAGAATAAAAAAATGGCTTTATAATGAGTCATATGTATTTATATTTGGAAATGGCAATTGATTTAGACGCATTTTTTTTGGAAATTTGCTATATTTGAGGAGAGCAGCACCGAGCAGAATTCTCTCGCTAAGCAAAGGAGGAGAAGAAGACGGCAAATGATGGGTTGCACTTCACATGAAAAGAGATAATAATAATAATAATAAAAGGTCTTTATTGGGGCGAGATTGAGACAAAACTGTCCCTTCTGCCATCTAACCCCTCGTCAAAATAAATATATAAAAGAAATAGTGGTCAATACCTAAAACAATTACAATCTGAGGTTAAAAAAAATCAGTAAAGAATACACTTATAGGAATTAAAGAATGATAAATTAACCCAAAAGAAATATGTATACACAATATATCAATATTACATATCTAATAGTGTGTGAAAGAATTTACAATGTGGGAAAAACGTGAGGATTATTATGCTTACATCCTTTACGCAAAAACCCACTGCAGGAAAACACCCACACAAGAAGGGGGGTGTGAAAAACCCAGATCGCAGATTCGTGAATTGAAAGGAGTGATGCAATGCTGGATTGGTGGATTATATATTGTGAAATTTTAATGAAGAAGTAAATGGGTGATAAATATCTATCAAATGGCCTTTCGACCTATGCACGGATTGAAAGAATCCGTGCATATCCGTGCGTTCTTCTGTGAATCCAAGAAATGCTTTAAAAAGCAATTAGTATTCGCATTTTCGTTAACTATTCCAGAAATGTCTTTTAAAAAAACTCAAGATAGACAATTATTTGATCTAATGGAAGTGTACTCACAGAGGTGAGGTAGCTTTCATTGTAGTGAGAAAGTATCTGTTTTTGATTGAGCTGTACTAGGAACTACCCGAAAGAAGTCACCTGACCTCGTTCTAAAGTTCTGAAAACAAAAGTATGGGGGATGGCCCCCTGCGGTCCCTCTCCCCCCTCCCACTGGGGACCGCTTTCAAGTGCTGAAACCAGTCGGGGTATAACCAATAAATAGTGTGGAATAACAAAGTTTACTCCATTAGGTTTACTCCGTACGGCTTTTTCATCAATAGTAGATGAAGCGAGAGAAGTATAGGACCGCATTATGAAGAAGTGAAGTTGGAGAGTATATAAGATACTGGAGTAAGGGATGAAGTTACGAAGGTCGTGGTGTAGAAATATACCTTGCTTCAGCGGGTGCTTTCAGGACGTGATTCGATGCTAAAAAAACAGGATTCATGAAAAGGATGGCACAATTAAAATAATGAAAAATAATTAAAAAGTAGGAAAAGGATAAGAAAGACAGAGAATTCGGCATTAAAAATTAACGGCAGGGGAGTAATTTCCATAGAGCTTATATGCCGAAATCTCGATATGGCGATATCCCGATATGTCGATATTACGATTCCCGATATGCCGATAGCAAGTTATTTCCAATTTATATCGCGAATCCGATATATCAACGCTTCTGTGATATCAAGTTGATATCGTATGGCGATATTCAAAACAGCATATCGCTCGGCCCTAGCCGTCAGTACTTCCGTTTCTGCGAAGATGATTGGTTGTTTTCATCCTAAAATTTCTCATTGAGAAGAAATCACAGAAATTTTGAGCAATTGAATGAATGGAAAAATTTCGTACTTAACAGTGCACACGTAGCTTAAGATACCATCGATTGTAATATCATTTATTAAAAGTGTCATTTCTTTTTCTGTAATTCCATTTTGTTTTCTGGCACTTGGGCATGGATGGCTCTTAAATTAAATTCTCATTCCGCCGAATAACGTGCGTTATTGTGACGTCACTATGCTCGCTCGCGTGTGACTAGAAGCGAACATAGTCTCGCCTCTCGGAACAGCTGATGGGTTACTCTTTCAAGATTAAGAACATTCTATGCACTTCTTTGTGAGCTCTGTTGACCAACCGTCGGAGCGTAAACAAAAGAACGTGAAACCCACAACTTAAAATATGTGCGCGATTAACATGCCTCGTAGTAATTAGTTGCAGATAATTTGAACAGTAGTATGGCATTGCCCTAATTTAAATTCGCGATTGAAATTTAAGGGGAACAACAATCAGCGCGATTTTGCTGAAAATGCATTAAGTTATGTTATGCAGTTTCGTAAAAACGAATTGATACTTTTGCTGGGGACCGAAATAGCGTTACGAAAAATCGTTACATCAAATTCACGTCATTGCAAATAGTATTCCCATGCTAAATCTTATGGAAACGGCCGGTACTGCTGCTTAATATTCGTAAATATTTAATAAGATTGGTACATGTAAAATCGAAATTCTACTCTATGAGGAAGAGAATGGTAAAACAACCGTCATGAACACTTTGGTTGTTTAATTCAGTGTTTATCAGCCGGGAATCCACGGAGGACAGATTCGGTGTTCTCTAAAAATATATGCTATTATTTACCTGACAGATGTTTAAGAGAAACATTATTTACAACTCCGGAAAAAGTAATGAATTCTTTCTGTTGCACTACGATCCGTCAAAAGTCACACTGGTCTAATAACGAACACATTATTTCAACCCGGGGGTTCTGTTAAAAATCCATGAGCTTAATAAACAAACAGTGGCTGAAGAGGTAATCCCAGTAAATATCAGTAAATATCGGTAAATACCAATACCGGTAAATTTCGGTGTTCCTAGTACTACCAGTGTTTCAAAATCATGTCACTTACAAAAATTTTAATGCTACGGATTTAAATCTGAATCGGCATTATGCTGGTGCTATACATTCCTAATCATCACAATGCCTTTCCAATTCAAATCTAAGATATGCACACTACGAAAGAAAAACTAAATTAATTGCTTATGGAACTATTCCGTCCATTTATAAGGTACATGTAACCATTTATATCAATAATTATACAGATATCCTAATAAATGCTAGCAACAAGATGTTGAGGGTGGGAGTTAAGGAAAGGATAATCAGTGGACACTTACCAGTAGATGACCCATGAAGAGCCTGGTGTCACTACGCTTTGGAGCTTTCGGGTCACGAACCCGTCTTCAGCAAGAGAAGATCACTACTGGGGTGTCACACTGGAGTCAAGGGTTTCCTCTTCTACATATTTTATAATAATTATAGAGAGATATAGTTAAATTTGGTAATGTGCTCCGTAACTCAAGTTATTAGACAGATAACCCGAATATTTTACAAATATCAGACAAAAAAGGGATTGAATTGGAAAATGGACAGGATCCCATAAATGGACGAACGCAAGTAGGCGGAGAAGGTGAAAGAATACCAACAGATAAAATTTGACTGAGCCGGGACTCAAACAACAGGCCTCCATTTTGCAGAGCTGAAGTATTATCATTACACCACCTGTCGAAATCGATACCTACTTAAGACACTCCAGACTTTCTCTAGTTATTCAGAAAGTAAATATATTTTTATATTTATTTATTTATCGAGCTTACAGTTCACCCAACATGAAAACATAATAAAAGAATGAATTAACGTGAGCTGCTAATTTGGCTTAATTGAAAATGTCCGAAGACCAGAATATCCAAATGCCAAATTAGAGTATGGAAAATAATATCTCCGAAACCGGTTTTTCGATTGTCTAGGCAATCATCAACGGGGAGAGAACCGGGCAGAACAGTTCAGAACCTGTCCATAGCCAGGCGAGAGATATTATTTTCCATACTTTAATTTGGTATTTGGATATTTTGGTTTTAGGACATAATAAAAGGATGAATTCAAGCAGTTAAAAATTAAAAATAACGCCAGTCATATCTGGGTGAAACGATGCGTAAATATTTCCTGAAATTAATAAATATGATTTGAGCTTTCGATTAAGATTCCATTATTTCCTAACGCTGCTCCTTATCCTTAAACAACTTTAAATCTTTAGAAAATTTGTTGTCACAAATACAAATTGTATATAGGGATGCATTTTGCAATAGTTACTCTTCAAATTACTTCTTTCGGAATTCCTCTATTGCTGGGATTATTAAGTTTCATCTGCTGTACAATTTCTCATTTCCTCCTCTACTAAAGACATCACGCATAGGTAGAGACTCTGCTGTCACCCAGGGTTGGGAGTTCAAAGATATCTAATTACAATTCATAATTTACATGATTATCGAACAAAGGATGTATCTGGTAGCGAAGTTAATTCAAATACCTCAAAAATCTCCTTACGGCTCTTATCATTTCATCAAATTTGGAAATGCACCTCCTGATTTTTGAGAACGGGAAAACCTACGGTTCTGGGGATGACAGGAACTGATGATGAGAGTAATCATTACAGTGTGAGAGTCCAAAACATCCGATCCCTTAAAAGGAGGAATTCCGTGTTCTCGTGTTGACGCTGAGAAAGAGACGGGGGGAATTCTTCTCCGTGTCGCAAGTGCGCGAGTCTACGAGCCGCCACTTCCGTTATTACGAACGTCACCGCTCCTCAAGATGCCACGATGCCGTCTCGACAATTATTCCTTTTTTTTTCTTTTTATTTCGCGGACTCATTGAAGTGGGAATCATCTGAGAATGAACTGTCTGACATTAGACCACGTGCTTGTTCGTCTTTCGCAAGTTATGAAGAGGCTCCGGAAGTAAGTGTTAAAGAGAGAGAGAGTGATAGAGAAAATGGATTTTGCTGCTATGCAAGCAAGACTGATAGAAACGGAAACTGTTCGCAAACCTTCGTATCTCATTGGGGTCAGCCGCACCTTCTCGGAGTATGGGCGTCACACTTGCTATTCGATTCCGTACCTCCGGAATTCTCACGTCAGCGAGTAACACTGTATAACTTCGTATGAATGGAATGGGAAGCGATTTACATACTATATTTTTCCTCCCTGCTTATTGAGCGCCACACATAATACGTACTGTAATATTTCGGATTAAATTACTGAGGAAAAATAATATCAACGTCTGTTGTTGCGATAAATACATAGAACAAACATGGTAGAAGTAATATCCAAAATCTGCAACTCTGACAACCCCAGAAGCAATTGAATGGACGAGATCAAACCTTTATAACTGGCTGCCACAAAGCAGTCTTAGGTAATATTAGTATATATCTTAGGTATATAGTAGTAAATGAGAAACTCAAACATCAACACAAAGGTTGGTTGGTTATTCAGGGTAGGCGACCGACAGCTGAGGTCATTTTCGCCATTTAGGATAGGTGGGTATTTGGGTAATGGTAGGAGTTTTCAGGGAACGGAGGAGGGGTGGAGAGAAACCCGGTTTCGGTATTAGCCTACTCTTAACGAAAGGCACCAAGGGGACCATGGCTTAACGTCCCATCCGACGGACAGAGTACTGAACTTGAAATGCCCTGCACTAAGCACTCAAGTGGGGACCGGCTTTCCACTGAAAAATCCACCACTGCCGCGAATTGAACCCGGGCCCTCGGGTTACGCTGCCAGCACTATAGTCACCACACCAACCCGATCTCCCCCATCAACTTAAAGGTGGAGGAAAAAAACTTAACTTTTCTATCGGTCCATAAGATGTAGACAGATTTTAGACAACATTTTTGAGTAAAATGGGTGCATCTTGTGGGCCAGGAACTCGGTGATTAGGGAAGAAACTAAAATAAATAAGCCCGTGCTGGATGTAATTGCAAAAATATAGCGATATTAAAATTAACAGCATCGAAATACAACATCGTGTAAATTTCAAAAGTGTTTATTTTTATTTCTGAGAATGCAGATAAATGAATGCAGTCAGTCATTCCCCATAATATGAAAGAGTAATATGGTAAGATGAGGTTTAACTGAGGTAGGAAGGTTTAAATGTACTTGTACGTACATACATATGGAAATTGGGGATCGGGTTGGTGTGGTGGTCAAAATACTGGTCTCCCATCCAGAGGGTCCGGTTTCGGTTCCCGGCCGTAGCAAACCGGTCCCAACTTGAGTGCCTAGTGGAGGGCATATCAAGTTCAGTACTCCGTCCGTCAGATGAGACGTTAAGTCGTGATCTCCTTGGCGCCTGTCGTTGACAGTAGGCTGACACCGGGTTTTTCTCCACCCTTCCTCCATTACCTGAAATGTTCCTACCATAACCCTATTACACACCTATCGTAAATAGTGCAAATGACCACAGCTGTCGGTCGAATCCCCTAAATAACTAATTAACTACAAATGAAAATTAATGCTTGCAGCATATGCTACTATGAAACACATGATGTATACGAAAAAATCCTATAATTGTTTACAAAATATTTTAATCCTATTCTTGTTTTCATTGATTAAAGATAATGTATTTTCCCTACTTGCCGCAGCTCAAAAGAAAACATTTTAAAATTTATGCATTGTTCAATTTCACATTTATATCCTCGTCGTACGTTAATTTAAAAGAAAATTATAGCTTCGTTCTGAATTAATAAACACCTACCCGTTTTTTAATGACTTCACTTGAAACAGGCCAATTCCACAGCCAAAACGGGTCCTGAGTCCACCAACCTCTGTATACCACGTGGGAAATTCAAAAGTCAAAAGAACAATGCATATTAATTCAAACGATCAAGCGGAGCATATGAAAGAGCATGCAATTTTAATGATTTTGCATGAGTAATCACATTCTCAAACACGGTTCGCACTTGCAGGATGAGACATAAACGAGATAGCCTTGATGAAATAAAATGAAGAGGACTCCTTCTCCTCCCCCTATCCTCCCTTTCATCCTTTCCTTTACATACGTAAACTGGTTTCAATATCACGGACACGAGAACAAAATGTGCGGCCCAACTCTTTCACTTTTTTTTCTTTTTCTTTCGTTTTGCGTTTTTGTCGGCGGTCCGCGACGCCGATAAATCACTGAGTCACGCTCTCAAGCAGGAAAGAGAGGTTATATCTCGTTTCGAATGATGCGGTTGGGGGGAATTTGCGAGCGAGGGGTTACTTGATGTGCCGCGACGAGGAAAAAGCGAGGAGCGTGAACGCCCGAATGGCCCAACCTCGTTGAGGTTGGGCCATTCGGGCGAACTCCATGGATGCGAGGAGGAAACTAAGGGAAAACAACGCGGGGGACCACGTGTTTACATACGTTTCCACGGTAGAGCAATGGGGGAGGACAAATGCTGACAAGAGCATAAATCTCGCCATAGAAGTTTCAGCGAAGATGCCGCGAGTGACGCGTTATGACGTTCGTCGAAGAGAACGTGCAGAGCTTCCGGGAGAAATTTCTGTGGCACGGAAGCTTTCGTATATTGTAGCAGGTTTTGATTTTCGTAATAGTTCTACTGCGTTTATGCAAATCTGATGGTGTTTCAAACCCATAGCAGAGTGCAGAAGAACACGGAATAGAAAAAAACAAATTTGCAAAGGGAATTTTCAAGATTTTGACTCCGTCTCAAAACACACTTCATATGGTGTTTGATGGACGAACCACGCCCAGTTGTTTCAGGGCGAGCAGGAAATGATAAAGGATTTATGTGTTTTGTGTTGCTAAGCAAGTGAATTTCTCTTCTTGGATAAACAGAATACCCTTACACTACTATCATGACTATTTTTGGCACAATTCATTTTTTAAACTATCTGAATACGCTGAAAATATTGAAAGTAAAAAATTACCTGAGGGTTTATGATTCGGAAAGAGTTCCATTTCCAGCAATACAAAAAAAATCGAACAGGGACAGATAATAACAAAATAGAATGAACTAGCAGTCCAACATATCCGCAGTAAAAACTGGAGAATTACGGAAATATTTTGAATGAGAGCCTGAAATATAGTGGAACGAGAGATGCAAAGAGTTGCTGCCCTTTTAGAGATATAACCTGGACTAAATAGGTCCCTAAAATGTCCATATTATTATAAGCATTAAATAGCACTAGCAGGGTGAATCGTATAACTTAAGATCAGATAATAATCCTTAGTTTGGTTTGATTCAGCTTCTCATTCGATTCTCCAATCAGCTAATCTCTTATGTTTATATGCGCACATTTTTTATTGCCGTGAATTATAGACGTGAAATTGCGATTAGCCATTTCATTTGTTAATATAAAATATTTTTTCATTAAAACTATCAAATAAAGGATACTCTAAAATCAAGTACCACTAGCAACAGAGAAAAATGAATCTCGGAGATCATATGATCGTGCGCTCATGGTCTATTTTCCTTCCGTAAAAATTGATATCTCCACTAATTGCTTACATTTAAGAAATAAAAAGGCTGAAAGGCAGCTTGAAGCACATACGAAATGTTTTTGCTGAATGATTACATTTATTTTTGCTATAGTTGATGGGCCGGCCCAAGCAAAAGTGATGCTCGGTGCAAATTTGACTTGCGGGGCCATTAAACGAATTTCGCACGACAAAATAGAATGAACCAAATAAAACTGGGGGACAAAAACATAAACACCGAAACCGCGATACCGGTTATGCTTAAGTCCACCTTGAAAGCCTATTTCCGATTAAATTAGAAGGTAGGACAAAATAATCAAAGCACTAGACGCCGAGAAAAACAATATGCGTGAATATCGACGGTTAGGCGATAAATTTAGAGTTGTAGATAAATTAAAACTAACCAAGAGCATGGAAGAAGACGACCTGTGGACGATGGCTGTGTCGGAGCCCGAAACTCTGGCACTGAATTCACTCTACCTAGTGGATTTCCCGAGAAAATGCAACATAAATAATATGATTTTACAAAATCAGTCCGCTGCACGGAACCATGTCCAATAGGAGCTCGCCTCGCGGTCACGTTTTGTTTGTGTTTGCATTTCACAATATTTTGATTGTTACAGTTTCAACTGCTACCTAAACCCTAAAAATATTAAGAATAGAGTTAAAACAGCATCAAAATCTCATGCACTACCTATTTTTTTTGCGAAGGATGTATATGCAAAATGGCATATATTTCATTAAGGTGAGATTAAATGTACTCGATTCATTTATATCTTGTATTTAAGGTAGCATAGGTAAAAAATGTAAACAGAAACAGCACGATAACGTGAAGCGATTTCCTATTGGCTACGGTTGCACAACTGACCGGTGATATTACCGGTCAGTGTGGTTGTATCAACTCGAAGATGACGGTAATTCTATCATAGCACACGATATATTTTGGTCACTATTGACGGAAATACTACTGTTGAGAAGATTAAAAGATGAAGTACGCTAAGGTCGTCAAACTGACTAGGAAGTTTAATCGATGGCAAAGCGGTTATTTATTTTAGCTAATTCTAGTGAACTTATAAAAGATATTGACCAGATATCATTTACTGGTCAATAAAAATAAAACTAAGGTAATGGTATGGAGTAGGGAAGAAAAGGCCAAGACCAATGTTACCAATACCTACAGACCAAACTTGGGGAGCAAAAGCTGGAAGCGGTGAGCAAGTACTGGTATTGGGAAGCCGAGCAACCAGGGATGGACAAAGCAAGAAGGAAATAGTCACTAGAGTAGCCCAGACGAAGAGGGAGTTATATCATTTCTACGAAAATAATTTGCTTACAGCTGAAAATACAAGCATGGAAGCAAGGAAACAATTCATTAGAACATACATCTGAAACACTCTACAATATGGCCATGAGGTAAGTACGACAGCAGCAGCAGAGAATTCAAGGCAGGAAGAATTTGAAACATGATACAACAGAAGGATGATGATTATGAAATGGATCGCGTGACGAAGGTCTTAAGAAGAGCGGAGGAAAATAAAGTCTGCTGAAAACTGTAAATAAAACAGAGCAACTTAGTCGGCCATATCTTAAGACATAATTGTCTGATTTAGACAATCATCCAAGGAAAAGTGAATAGCAAAGGAAGTCTTGTATGAGATGCATAGAGAAAGTAGAGAAGGGTGTGAAAGAGAAGAAATATGTCCATATAAATAGTTAATAGTAAAGAGCTGATGGTAGAATCGAGTGGAGAGCTGCGTCATACCAATCTAAGGTTTGTTTACTAATGATGATGCCAAGCGTAGAACGAAATTTCTAAACGCACTTAAAACCTATGTGATACCCATTTGTGGCCTCTTGTAGACGCACAAAAAAACTAAATTCTGCCATGCCTTTACTAAATAATTATCACCTTAAAACTTCGATCAGTTTTTTACTCTCCTTCTTTAGCCCTTTTCCTGCCGTCGGGGATCGCTATTCCTTACATTATTTCCTCCTTCCTGTTCCTCGCATCCAGCCCACTCATTTCTTTCATCCTCAAATCTTCAGCAATGCAATCTTTCCATCGACTCTTACCCTGGCCATACTTCACCAGGTCTATAATGTTTAGCTATTGCTCACATCATATCTCATTCCCATTAAAATACAGCTGTATTTTAATGGCAATCTTTCCTGTACATTCAATGATACCTCCGTGACTCCTGGTCTCCTGCCATTTCAATGATTCTGTCGTTTCCAAACCCTTTCTTCACAGCCTTTCTCAGCACTCATCTCGGTGATATTATGTCAATTATATTTAGGTATTTTTATTGGACTTTTTCTAATCTTTCATCTTCAGTGTCTCTAGCAACAATGCGCTGCCAGTCACCAACAAATATTTACATCCCTAGTTGTCACCATGTTATTGATCGTCGCACAAATATAAATATACAGCAATCTCACATTTCTATGTCGCTCAATATCTTCTCCCATGACTTCTTCCTGTCATCAGTCTCTCCTCTCCTACTTTCAATTAAATCTGCATCTTTATGCTTGTCATGGGCGTGGAAATAATGGAATTTAAAATTTCAATTCCTGGTTATCCTATTTTATTCCACTTTATAATAAGACAATATTTTCACTGATGACGTTTAAAACACTTTGCAAACTCCAACTCTCTGTGGTAGACTGGACCATAATCATAAATTACAGAAATCATTTGCCGATCCGACAGATGCAAAATGTCCTTTTTTCCTCATGACATTAGGGATATGAATAATGTAAACATATCCAATAGCATTTATAAAGACTAGTGTATCAATGGGTAGTGTTTTGCTTTTCTTTTGTCTTAATGTGGATGGAATTATCTTGAATAATCTATAATTAAATATTTAATTCAGTGTCAGAATTTCACACTTTAATCCAGCTTGTGACAACAATCTAATTTAACACTTCAATAAACTTCTCTCATATTTTTATAAACAAACAGTAGGTTGTTAGTCAAACTCTTAGAAATGAAACAGGTAGCATAGGTAGTTGCATGTTGGTATAAGGACTTTAAGGTAACCCAACTAACAGCACGTTCGTGCATACATACTTTGCTATATTAATCTACTTTTAATTGTTAATTTTAGACTAGAGTATAGCTAGTAATCATTTGTATGCATGATATGTAATGCATGTATGGTGTGAATTCACCCCCTGCCACACATCTTTAGGACACTTGCAGGGTATTATGTGTGTTTAGATGATATTACATCTGGAGCATGCTACTATATGGCAGCGAAGCATGGACGATAACAGCAGCAGAGGAATCAAGGCTGGAAGCATTTGAAATGTGGTGCTACCGAAGAATGATGAAGAGGAAATGGATCGACCCAGTGACCAACGAATAAGTCCTAAGAAGAGTGGGAGAGAAGAGATGTCTACTGAAAACCTTATAAAGAAGACGGGACAACTTAATAGGCCACATATTAAGAAACGATGGCCTGCTGAAGACAATCGCCGGGGGAAAAGTGAAAGGGAAGAATGGAAAAGGCAGGCCTCGTATGAGGTATATGGAGCGAGTTGTGAAGGGTGTAAAAGAGATGAGCTACGTGAACATGTAGAGGTTGGCCGATAGAAGAATCAAGAGGAGAGCTGCGTCAAACCAATCCTAGGATTGTTGACCGTTGATGATGATGATTATGTAGATGATATAACGGAGGGCATTAAACTGGAATATCTGCATACACCTTCAGAAGTTTAATCTGATTGAAAGTTTTGCAAAGATTTAGTCTTCTCTTCACAACTAACGACCTGAATACGTATCCCCATCCTGATTCTCCTAGCAATTTGAGCACACTGTTAGACATATTATATAACATTCTTACAAACCTATCAGCTTTTAACTGATTGTGAGTGCTATTCAGACGCTGTTGAACAACCGGTCCTGCAGATGAGAAGAAATAAACCACTCCACGCGAATATGACGTCAGGCAAGATCACTAAACCTCTCCGTTGTGGAAAACCCGAAGGGAGAGGTAACAGTGGTGGAAGTAGAGAACGACTTCGTGCCGTCAGAAATTGTTATTGATCCACCCCTTTCGGCAAACTGAGATGAAAAATGGGGAGTGCTCCAAACGTGATCGCTAAGGGCTCCCCCTAAACGTTGTAACCGGTTCCGACATACCTACGTCAGCACGGAGAAGAAATCCCTTATCTAACGGACGATTTTCGCGTATGACGCAATTGCCCCACTCCGAAAGATGGAACGGATGTAGCCCGCAGTTCCGACAGACGAACAAAAAGATAGTATGCGCCCAAACGCCTTAATCCATCGTGAGACTTCTATATATCATAGCAAAGTTCTTTTTCCCCCCTACGAGAATATTTCGTGAACGTCATCGCTTTCTTATCTCTGATCCTCTCTTGCACAAGATGGCTAGGCATAATACCTTATCGCCTCCCAAAATGGCATTCCACTTCAATGGTGAAACCTTGAAAAATCACCTTCCATGTGGAGAGAAAATAATATGTACAACTGAGGCAAATTGAACGATGTGCAAAGCAGGAAAGAAGTAATAAGTAAAGCATTCCAGGAAAACGAAGGCGTTCCAGAAGAAATAAAATCGACTTCCGGGAAGCACAAGCCTGGAGTTTGAACGTACATACATTGAGAGCATAGTCATTTATGGCAGTGAGAGATGGACAATTGCAACCGCAGAAATAGACGGAAAATGCTTAAAATTTGGTGTTAAAAGAATAGCGATGAAGATCAAAGGATCGCCGAATTGATCAAGAGATCACTGAGTAACTAACAAAAGAAGTCCTCAGAGGAGAGGAAGGGAAGAGAAATATGAATAAATCTTTGGGATGAAGACGGGAATACCTAATGGAACACATTTTTAGTCATGAGGGCTTCATGAATACAGTCGTCGAGGGATGAGTGGATGGAATAATTTCGAATAAAGACTTAGCATAAGATATATGGAACATGGTGGGTGAAAGAGAATAATTATTTTTAATATAAAGAGGGTAGCCAATAGGAGATAAGTTCCCAGATGTTTTACTTGCGACCCCGAAATTTCAAAACACCGAAACTCTATATAGACATATTATGAAGGGGTAAACTTCCATAGAAACCACTCGTTAATCATGATTCTACATCTACATAATACTCAGCAAGCCCCCATAAAGGCGTGCGGCAGGGGGTTAATTCCACGTCTAATAATAACCACGCCCTATAAAGAAATATAAAACCCAAAAATTTAAGAAAAAATTTATTTCTTTCATAAAAAAGTAAAAAAATATTGTATTTAGTTTGTTAACATCGCCATATTATGGTTGTATACCCAAAACGAGAATTGGTAGCAGGGGTGATAAAAATATTTTTCCCGGGAAAACGGTGAAAATATTTGACCCGGGAAGACGAGAGGATGGTAAAATTATTTGACCCGGGGGACAGGACCTATTCGACCTAGACCTAGGGGAGGTTGAATGGTTTTAAAACCACTCAACCACTCCTCAAATCCTCACACACCATCAAAGCCCCCCTCCCCCCCCCCCCCCCCCCCCCCAACACTTCTTGTAATCGCGCGAGAGGCAAAACATGTCCCATCTTCACCACACCACCCACATCACTCTCTTATCTTCTCAACTCTCTCCCTAACTTTCCGTCTCACACTTGTATCTCCAGCACCATAATATAGTAAACTGAAATGTAATTTCTACCTCCCTTTTTATATTGGCCAGTGCAGCACTCCTCTTAATATCCGTATGAATAATCACAGTGTCTCCTGAAACCCTTTTTCTTCGCACTCCCTGTACCTGAACATATCTTAGAACATAATTCTTCTTTCAACAATTGCTTAAAAGTTTCCATTCTTTCCTCTGTCCCTCCCACAGGCCCACCTGTTAAGATAGGAGCCTGTGACCACCGAAATATCCATTACGTATGAGAGTTTTTTTTAGTTTTTTTGTAATACCTATCTTCTTTCGCACCTATGAAGGTTGTTTATTGTCCACGGTTGTAGCTCCTCTCAAGACTTGTTTATGAATATATACATATACAAGTGTATCAACGGTTAGAATAGGTAGTTGCATGTTGTTATAAGGACTTTAAGCTAGCCCAAGTAACAACGTGTTTTTGCATACTTGCTTTGCTATTTTAATAACTAAGAAAATTTTACGTTGTTTAAGGTTTTAGTTTAGACGAATATAGAATACAGTTGCTAATGTTTTTAATCATGATATGTAATTCATGTTTGGTGCATATTAACGCCCTGCCACACACCATTATGTTGGTTTGAAGGATATTATGTAGATGTAGATGAATTGTGGACTGAAAAATCCGTCGAAAAATCTGTATCATTGCTGTGATTCGAACCTGAGCCGTCGAGATGGGAAGCCATTACTCTAGCCATCACACCCATCCCGTAGGATTTTTTTGTAAAAAGGGAATAGCATTTTGCCGATATTCGACTATCGCAATGCTCTCTTCCTCGATTTAAGAGCCGGGTGTTTCGATTAGATAAGGGGCCTATGTCACGGATGTCTTAATACATTTGAAGTGCTCGCCACACAGAAGCTAGCCGTGGCGCACCTCTGATCTGGTCACTGAATCATTGAGAACCGAGCATCAATCTGAGACGTTTGCTTACATCATCCACCGTACCGATTAGATATGAAAAAGGAATCGATACATAAATGCCTAAACCTTAATCTACCCGCACGAGAGAGAACGAACTGGGGAATCCAATTTAGATTTACAGTTCATCATTTAGCCAAGATAACAAAAACTACCAATGCATCCACTGACTATATACTTCCTCTATTGAACCGCTAGAGCATTTCACTCATCGTCTGATCTCATTGACTGGTTAACTATCGTTGATTCTCCGTGATAAGTCAGTTAATTTTCCTCCTCGATCTTCGTAGCTGCGCGATAACCTTGATTAGCATGACAATTATCAGTTATTTCGGGCATTGCGATTATATCTAAGGGTTACTGTCATCTATACCTAACAAAATACCCTGCAAGGCACCATAAAGGTGTGTGGCAGGGTGATAATTCACACCAAACATACCTTACATATCATGCATACAAAGGATTAGTAGCCTTATTCTACTCTAAACTTAGCAATTTAAAAAATATAAAAATAATAAAACAAGCATGAAAAAACATGCTGTTGGTTGGCTTAGCTTAAAGTCATCATACTAATATGTAACTCCGTATGCTTTCCATTGATACTTGAATTTATAATATTGGTTATAATTATAGCTATTCATATTCCTGATTGTACGAGGAAATAAGGACATTTTGAATCTGTTGGGTCGGCAATCAATTTCTCTAGTTTTATGATTATGAACCAGTCTACCACAGTAATTTATAGTTTGCAAAATATTTTTAGCGTCATCAGTGAAAATATTGTCTTGGAATTTAGTTTAGACATGTTTAAATTTCAATTTACGGTCTGGCAATGATTCTCATTTTGATTCCTCATCGCTAACCAAATTATTTAAGCGTGATTATCAGTAGGAAGTTTGTAGAATGGAAAAAAGTTCATAAAATAATACGTATAAATTAATTTAAAAATTACATTAACCACACACGGCTTGGAGGTCAATGTTATTGGCAATGAAGGAAGGATTATTTCATGCAGAAAATGTACACCAATCTCAAGTATTAGATAGAATCTTCAATTCCTACTCTAGAAGTTGGAAAATTTGAGGATTTAGAATTTGAAAAGGTCTTTGCACGTGTTCGGCTAAACCCATACTCGAGAAACTGAAGATGACACAAGATGGAGGCTTCGGAAGACAACACGGATGAAAAAAGACGGGGACTGCATAGATACGGAAAACCGGTTACAGTAGTACGCGAAGTTGAGGACCAAGTACAGTTCGAAGTATGATGGCTCAATGTAAGGAGCTAAATGGAAGAAAAATTGATCAAATACATGATATGCATACCAGACCTAATATATTTAAACAACTAAGAATCTGAAAAAAATTCTAACTGGCCCCATAACAGATGAACTCATAAGGAGAGGTAAGAACAATAGACCTCGAGAGCTGGTAAAGTAGAAACCGTGGGCCTGGACCATGACGTCTGGTGGAGAGGAAGGGAATGCGGATGAAGAACAGACCAAAGCAGAAGAAGACATCAAGAAATCCCGCTGTCAACGTACGGTGCAAAGATCGCAATTATTTTTCATTACCAAGCTACGTAGAAGACTTGGAAAAAATGTTTACAGCACCTACGTAAGATATGAAAAGTTGGCTGTAAGGATGTCTCTTAAAAGAGAAGTAAAACTGTAAGGATAATCTCTGACAACCACATATCCATTGATTGATATAAAAAGAAGGTGGAGCCATAGAGCCATGACTTTACTTAAACGTAATCAGATGATTTTCTCCGTACATGTCCTTTGCAGGAAACCCCAGTTCCCAGCCTTACAGGAAAGGAACTGTCCTCCTACCCTGATACCCCCTACGCCTAATTCCCTAATTGTAAGTTCTTGGTACACTCTACCATCCCCAATAAGACAAGCCTTTGTGTTGATCTGTGGTAGTTGGTTTATCTGCATACCACGATATTCACAAATAGAATGAAATTCTGGATTCCAATCTCCATTTTTAGACTCGAAACCAATATTTATTACCTTGAAATATAATAGCATGTTTTCTCGTGGAAATAACAAAGCTATCTCTTGGAAAAAGAAGGGTAATTTCTCAGAAAGATATGTAGATGCTTAAATTTAATTCATGCCTCCAACAAAATTTACAAGAAAACGAATAGAGAGTTTGCCCTAAAATAATTAATCGGCCACATTCATCTTACCATTAGTGGTTTACAAATTTGCATAATTCAAAATAATTACATTTCGACCCGAATTTAAAAAACAGTACTTGAAAAAGGAAAATTAGTGCGCATAAATAATGGGAAATGAATCCATTTGCATCAGAATGAACTTAGTGAATGAGAGAATGTGAATTGCGAATATCGTGCTTACATTTTGCCAATGCAGGTTATGAGGTTTTGCCCTTTCACACTTTGCTAGCTGGTGAGCATGTGGGGATAAAATTTGCTTTTAAAATGTACCAGGGTAATGTAAATGAATTTTAGTTTGTTTTCATTGCTCGTGAAACAACGAAAATGTTTTCTTAGTGACGAACCTGGTGTAATAATTATTATTAAAGACTGTATAGTATTGAATAAAAAAAAGTGCCAGTGCCACTTTTTATGCTTTTTTTGGTGTAAGTGAAAAAATTAGGGTTAAAAATAGTATTGTTGGAATGTGTAATGCATGATACGTGTCTGCTAGGCCCATTGCCTATAGGAATTGGGCACTGTTTTTATACTGACCATATCTCCCAAACCCCTGGAAAATACAGGCATTTCTTTTTGCACCTTAAAGAACAACATTAAGGCTTTCTAACTTACTGATTCTGAAAGCATTAAACCCTGTCGACCCTGTTCCACATAGACTTTTTTTAATCTCCGAAAAACCATTTTTTTCAAAATTTCTCAAATTCAAATGGTCTTTTCTCAGTGAGAAACACTCACATTCAAAATGTATTCACTCATTCATACACTACGTACGTAATACTTTAATAATGATAAAAATTACCTGTTTTTTAAAATTATTTCTTGGTACAATTTGATGATAAACTTGTGAAAAAAATGAATTTTGGACGTAGCATTTACAGCGGCAAAAAACTTATTCTAGCGGTAAATCCATTTAAAAGCACAAAAGTATCAAGTACACTTGATAAAATATTTAATGACCCGTTGTGCATATGTATATCACGTAAAGCCAGTCTGCTGCAGCTTGTAGAAAAATAGTTAAAAAAGATGTTTTTTTCCACGTGTTCATGCAATGCACGTCTGCCTATATTTCAGGGGAAATATTTTGCCTACGCACACAGGGAATTACATATGGCTAACAAAGGTTGGCACTATCTCTGCACCAATTTTCGTTGGAATCTGAGTTTGTGAAGCATAATATTTCTGAAACATGTTTTCGATTTAAAATGCAAAGACCCTATCTGGAAAGAAAATAAATAAATCTTTAAGCTAATTGAAATAAAATATTACGCCAATGAAAGAATTCGCAAAAGCATAAAGCATACTTCCACTGCCCTAATGCACATAACTGTTTTTGTACGTCCCTGCAAACATCAGCAATATCTCTTTAATAAGTGATACATTGCTATTTTCTTCGCACTTGACACGACAGTTAAAAAAAGACCTGAAGAGTAAGAGAGGAAATCAATGCTGAAGAAATTTATCGAGCGTGTGAATGAGAAGATTCACGGAGTTCAACGCTTCATCAGTCAGTCAGTCCTTTCAAAGTGGCAACAACGCGTTGGAGTTACGAAATACACCTTAAAGTACGCGGAGCAATCATATGCAAATCAGTTCATTCCAGTTTATGACCAGCGATCTCTTCCCTTAATAGCGAATGTTAAATACGATTTCACGGAATCGGTTTCATTATAAAATGTATACATAATCTATTATCTCCACAAGGCTCTAAGACGTGTTGGGAAGAGCATTCAAACGTATAAACACTAGAAGGGGTCAATGAAATTTTGGGAAGACAACTGAAAATCAGCCAATTTTATCAACTACCAATCGAGCTTGTGAACATTTAGTAAAATAAAGCGATGTTTGGGAGAGAAAAACATTTCACATAACACTTGGAAGGCAAATTATTTAATAACATTAAGTGTAAAAGGGTTCAACATCAAACTGACATAGTTAAAAAGGTATTTCATCATAATTACTCACTTATATGGCGTATGAATGTGTGAATATAAAAAATGAAAAGGTTACTTGAAGAAGGTGATAAGGCAAGGAATGAATGAGTTGGGGAGCAGAACATTATGAATAAGAAGGGAAATATAGGGTATGTATTTACAAGTCACTGCGTGAGAAGTTCGGTTGTTGCGTAAGCGAAGGAAAAAATGGGTGAAAAAGTAATCATAATAAAGTTTCAATAGGCAAAAAATATAGGTTTACCTGAAATTAAGGGGAAATGATGTAGAAAAGAGTAGTGTAGTGGTGAATTTTTGGCCAGTGTGAAAGCGAGCACTGAAGACACTGTAAAATACTACAGATGATAGTGGGTTACATTGATGAATCGACGACTGGAAGATAAGCCGATATCCTTAAATCTGGTGGGAGCATGAATTCGTCACAATAATTAATGAGTAAATAATAACAGCAAATTCATTAATGTCTAATTTAATTAAGACAATCTAATCGGGTTCTTCAATCTAATCGAGGTTTTCACCGGGTCCAAATCTCCATCGACGTTTCGATGCCTGAGTCGTGTATCGAAAAATATCGGCCAGGGTGGGTGTTTGAAACCGTCGGGATTATCTCGACTAGGTAGCCAAGGAGTCACGTGGTACAAAAATAAATGGTTTGCAAATTTAGTGTGTGTGAATCACTCGCTTAAATATCATTAATTGTTTTCACTTGAGGTTTCTTCATCTGCCTCGACTATAGAGCCCCCAAATGAGATAAAGCGCAATAAATGAGTTTGTAATCAGAGGTTTTAATATACCACATTTTGCGAGCCATTCGTGTTTATATCACGTGACTCCCTAGTTATCTACTCGAGATAATTCTGACGGTATCAAACACAACCCCCTAGCACGGATATCCTGACCCGGGGGAGAACCCGAAAAGATTTTCTTCAGAGATAAAGTGGCTATGAGAACAGTTTCTTGTAAAGAGCATGAACGGACATAAAAGAAATAAGAAGAAGGTATTTACCAATATTTACTAGTGGAATACTAACGTGACGATATGCTACAGAGTACTTGAAAAACTATCACAAAAGGTGAATATAATTTATGGACTCCAAATAGTTTATGGATAAAATGTAGGGCGTTGCGCTGGGAAGCATGCGAATCGAATTCAAGGCGCCTCTTATCCCTGAAATCTGCCGGATCGGCCACTTCCGAAAATAGGCGTCAACCCGAAATGATCTCGAAATGCCTCACGCAACGCCTCAATCCAAGAAGGGGTCTCAAGGTTTCCATTGATTGAGGCCCGAACTTGACCCACTTCCTATCGTTTTTACTTGCGAAGGCGGGGTGACGTTTAGATAACTGTGTCAAATTTCGCTTCGCGATAAACTGTTCCCATAATTTCAGTCTCGAGATACCTCCAATATCCACGAAGGTCATTCAGTCCAAATTACATTGAGACTTATTAAAAAGGATTTTTGGGATTCCCTCGAATTCTTAAAGGATCCTTCCGAATATGAATTATTTAGGTAGTGCAATTATTCGCTTATTGGTGCAACACTTTCTGCGAGAAAAACTCGAACCAGGTAATTCACAGCGTCTACTAAAATTCACTTCAATACGCCCCGCTAATCCATGGTGACTCAATGAGACAAAGTGAGACACGTGAGACAAAGAAAAAATTTCTTTCACACATCCATTGTGCTAAGCGCTAACCTTATTATCGACTCCATTTAAGTAGGCCAGCGAAATTAGTGCAGAGTTTTCTTCGGTAACGACAACAGAGTCATGAATTTCAACTCGGAATATTTAAATCATCACCAGAAAAAATACTAACAATTAAAATTATAAATGGCATGGATACAAGCTGCTATCGATGGGGAATCTGAAGGAATAGCCTAACTTCCATAGTTGAGCACTTTATCTCACTGATGAAGAGTGAGAAGTTACCAAATGTATAGCATATGCCTAACATACAAGTCACAGTTAACTCTGCCTATTTTGAATCCTTTTTGAAGATTTCGGAGGCATGATAATTAAGGTTAGCTTCCACTGGGGTATCTTGTACGTTAGTCTCTATTGCTCGGATATTTTCCCCGGCTTTGTAGCAGACCATTCTGATTTTTTACAGGATAATTCATAAATTTGAGAGCCAAAGCCAAACTCCGCACTCATTATTGCTTATATTTCAATCTCTACTTAGAGATTAAAATGAATATTAACAGAAAGGTTTAAATTTCATGAAGTTGATTAATTAAAATAGGTGTTCCAAATGCTAAGGCTATATCGCACCATATCACCTAACTGATGCCTAAGATCAATGGAATGAAACAAAAACTTTGTATCTTTGCACTGGATTTTTTTAGATGCTAAAAATCTAGTTACACGAGTCACTATAGTTGCTTGTTTGCATGACGGTAGTGCATGCTTGGTGATCTTCACCCCCTGACACACCCCCTCGCGGTGGCTTTCAGGGTATCGTGTAGATGTAGATGATCTTTTTGGATGTTACAACTAGTTTCGACGCTTCTGCGACATCATCACCTGAAACGGATTTCGGTTTAGGAAAAGGCTCGGAACGGAATGGAACCGGAAACGGTAACTGAAACGGGTTGAAACTAGTCGCACTATCCAAAAAAAATCCAGTGGAAGATACAAAGTTTTTCTATCTCACTCAATTTTAAATGAATATCCTCTTAGTTAAGCCTGAAACTAATGAAATACCTAGGCGTAATCTCAAGCACGAATTTCATGTCCGAGGTAAAATTTTAAACTCACGATCTTAGGTTAAATAGGGTGGCAGGTTGCCGACCTGACTACTGGGGCTGCTTGAATTTAACTTGAGTGAGTGACAACCAATTCATAAAACGTCACACGAGCAACATATTTTTACCAGGAATGGCTCACGTAGAAATAATATAATGATGAAAAATTATATCAAATACAATGCATCTGGGTTCAAAATTTTAATGCGATTTAGTTTAGTTGGAGGAAAACTTACATGTATCTCCTACACCAATTACCCAATAATGGGAGAGTTAATGTCCAGTTTGATGCAGTGCTGATTATTTAAGTGTTGAAACGTTTTTCAGACCCCCAACATTCTAACATCAATATACCAGCATTCTATATTTTCTTATATGAAACCTATATTATATCAATAATGGAATTCAGGTCAGTTTTACACCAAAAATCAAGTTTCCGCCCCAATGGAACAACAAAAAACTTTAAACGGTTGGAAACAAAATTTTGCTTTACTTCATCCTCCGTATTAGGGAAAGTACACAAAAGTATAGTAAAATAAATTTCCGCTGAAAACTATATTAAAATATAGAGCCAAACAATAAATATGGATGTAAATACAATAGATATTTATATCAAATGGAGCAGAATTTTTCGAAATCAATATCCGAATGTCTCATTCATCAAACAATTGATTTATTACCAATGCAAGAACTATTCACGTGTGCAATAACCACCTCTTTATGAAACTACTCATTGCTTTAACCGTCACTGTCAAAGAAAGCAATCGCGAGTTGTCTCTCTAAAATGGAGAAAAGTAAGGGAACGGAACATTTCCCAAAAAAAAGGGTTCCCTGTATTAAGAATCGAACCAAGTACCTCTCGGTTAGCTAGAACTGCGCTACCCTTAATATTTTAATGAGGATCTAGCCAACCACAGTAGCCAGGTCGGTAACTGGAAAATTGTCCTAGTAACCGTCCTTGAAATCCGGCAAAGGTCGCGGGTTCGAACGTACCCCAGGTAATGGGTGTCATTTTTGCCCCAGGAATAAGATTAGGTTAGATAATGCGATACAGTAGGAGCACTTAGGGGCACCTTAGAATCGGATTCCACTGTATACTAAGGAGAATCTATGTGTAGCAGTTCTCGTAAGTCATTACGGTCCACCAAGGATGGCTATCGTAAGGCGGAAGCGAAAGATGAAACAGAACAGATGGGACTGCAGTAGATCCTCCTTGGAACTATATTTGGAATCAGGAATCCTGAAGAACGTAGGTACTTGTCCGCGCGGAGGCCTGGAACACCAAAGATCTCTGGTAGCATTCCCAGCGCCAGAAACGTTTTCTCGGGGGTTTTTCAGAGTACGAAAACGTATTCATACCTTCATTTGAGGACTTCGGTCCCCAAAGTAAGATACAATTTGGCTACTCCCAGTCACCCCGTCACTACTTCTTGACTTCCAGGTGTCACAGATTAGACTTTTTTCAGACGATGCAGTAGTGTATAGGGGTATATCAAAAGAAGAAGACAGGGAATCGCTTAGCAAGGATTTAGATGCAATTCAAGAGTGGTGCGACAAATGGCAGTCAGAACTTAACCTTAAAAAGTGTGTAGCTATCAATTTTTGGAGGAGGAATAATTCGATAGAGCAATCCTATAAAATTAGTAACACGAAGATCGAAAGCGTTGAAACCATAAGGTATTTAGGTGTAACAATCACTAAAGATTTATCGTGGGGAAGACACATCCGGGAAATATGCGGCCGAGCGAAGAGAAAGCTAGGATTTATAAAAAGAGTACTTGGGAAATGTGATGAGAAGATAAACGAGCGATGTTACTTTTCACTAGGTAGGCCCCACCTTGAGTATGCAGCCAGTGTATGGGATCCGAATGAATTAGGTGTGATCAGAGAACTAGACAGTGTGCAGCGTAGAGCAGCTAGGTTCGTTAAAAGGTGTTACGATAGGTTGAGTAGTGTTTCGGAATTAATATAAGAATTAGGGTGGGAATCTTTATCAGAGCGTAGGTTAGAGTACAGAATTAATCTATTGGAGAAATTTTAATCGGATAGCTTTACTGAAGATGTTAGGCACATATTAGTAAAAACACCAGCGTATTATGCTAGATTCGACCACATAAATAAGATTAGAGACGTAGATTGTCGTACTGATAGATTCAAATGGCATTTTTCCCCCGTACTATAAGATAACAGAATAGACAGCATAGCAAAGGGATAGTTAGGGGAAATATCTACAAGGGGAGAGTAGTCTGTAGTGCATGATGCATGTATTTATCCCTTAAATACTATAGGTACTTACAATCTAGTTGAATGAGACCCTATAGTTGCTTGTTTGCATGTTAGTAGTGCATGCTTGGTGCTCTTCACCCCCTGCCGCACACCCTCGCGGTAGCTTGCAGGGTATCGTGTAGATGTAGATGTAGATAATTAAGAAAGCATTTCCATTGAGGGGTCGATCACGGGGAGAAGAGGAAGGATGGGCGTTGACCAGCCCTCGGATTCCCGTTCTGGGTTAGTCACTTATTCACTTTCCGAGTTTCGACACGGGGTCATGAGTAAAGGATCGACAGCGCACCCCTTCCCGGAAAACAGCGCCCAACCAGGCCGGCACTACATTAGACTCATCCACTCTGCGCTCCCGAAATAGTAATCGACAGACAGTACGGCAGACAGCGTATCCGCGCCATGAACTTTGGGTCAAAGGGGTTCATGGCAAGAGTCATCCAGCAAGGAAAAAGGAGTAATTGAAGTGGAGTAAAGTGGAGTAAATGAAGCCGCAATGTGAGAATCATGTCCTCTGCGAGTGAACATGAGTCTGAGAGAGAGTTTTACATCGCAAATAATCCTTAAATTGCATGAGGAACAGATGGAATACGTCACGCACTGTCTTGAGATTAGTAACACTGACATTTAACATAAAGGTACTACACCATCAAAGTTCCATTAATTATTTAAGTTCGTACACTCACACATTCAAATAAAATTCCACCGATAGATATTTTGACCTCAAGGGTCACATAAAACCACGCCGGGCATTTGTTGCAATTCCACCAACTTGAATCCATCGAGCTCCTTATAATAACCAAAAGTACATTATTTTTAATACAGCTCTTATTTGAAAGCAAAATATCTAGATGATCTTTGTCAAGTATAAAAAGAATGCAACTCGAATTACATGAAATATTTTTTAACTTCACTATTATCGGAAGTGGGATTGTTTTCATACCATTGGTTTTGCCTTCTGAATCATCTCCTTGGAATTTCCTTCTTGCTTGGTTGCTTAAAATTATTTTATCATATGCAGATGTTCCTGTAACATTACATTGGCATGCGAGAAAATCTTTGATAAGCTTAATCATCTCCCCACCTCCTTTCATTCATGACCCAACCCTTTGACTTTTGACATCCTTCAATTCACCATATAAGGTTATTAATAGAAAAGCAAAGGCGATGACGGAAATCCTTTATCATTACCCAGTGAACCACAGCCAATGTCGTTTATTCATCCGTATATTGTCAGCATTAAACAGTGTGATCCATTTAGGTATTTCCGACTAAATTTGGTCATCACCCATATCATACAGGACGTTCATTCACTCTTCCCGTCTCACTATCGAAACCTAATAATGGAACAATGACAGCATTAATATGCTCATCGATCTCAAGCGCTGGAGTTTAAATCTCATTCAATGCCTCAATTTCAAATTCAGATATAATTTCAAAGAGGCGTAGTAACCGTTTTTCGATCGCATGCTGATGGAGAATGATTCTCCTGGAGCTGAAATTTTCCAATGGATACACTATTTTTTATAGATATTTATACTTCATAGATACACTGGGTATTTGTAGGGATTTATTTGGAAGTAAAAAAATTATGAAGAAAATCCCGGTGTGAGTATCAATCTTCGGTTAAAAGGACGCCTAAGAATCCGTTTAAATGCAAATGGTGAGCTCTTACGGCTTAAAGTATCCAAGCATTATTCAGTCTCTAATAGCCGTAAATAAGAATCCTTACGTTCAAAGGTAAAAGTGGGAGGAAAACGTCTAATGAAAAAATAAAAAACAATAAAAAATTCAGCTTTCACAGTACCTAAATGGTTTTCAATCTAGGAGAACCTCTTAGTATACCTCCTATTCGAGGAAGCAACACACAAACTTCAATATTCGTCTCCAGACTTGCTGAAGTTTGTGGTGCCCCGACTAGGACGTATTTTTCTCCTTGATTGAGAACCACTATAGGTACTGTGAACGCTAAATTTTTTATTGCTTTCTATTTTTTCATTAGATCTTTTCTTCTCACATTTACCTTTGAAAAAAATTAGTCTTATTTACGGCTATTGGAGGCTTTATAATTCTTGGATAAGAATCCATTGCTTTACGTCCCATTCGGCGGACAAAGTGCCACATCTGACGTATTCTCCACAGAGAATTCAGGAACTGGTCAACCAGAAAATCTCTGCAAATGAACTGGATTACAAGGAGCTTCCATGTTATCACACTGCCCTTGACAAAGGTTTTCCATTCCTCTTTGAAGTAAGTCTGGAGGACAATTAAACTCAGCGCTCCATCCACCGGATGGTATCTCACATCGTGGGACTCGAGGCGTCTTTAGATAAAAGAAAAAAATTCCTATGCTTCAGCAACCAGCCTTTAATCTTTAATAGTGTAAAATATCTTAGATGGGACAAAATCGTATCAGGTTAAGTATTCCAAGCGTCACGACGCTCGCCCGATTCGTCGGATGGGACGTTGAGCGGTTTACCTCTTGAGGCCTTTCTTTAAGAGCAGGAAAATCTCTAACCTAACTTCATCATCATCATCATCATCGGTCAATAATCCTAGGATTGGTTTGACGCAGCCCTCCACTCGATTCTTCTATCGGCCAACCTCTTCACCATATTAACGTAATTCCTCTTATTTAATCGTCTTGATAAAAATAAAGAGAGGAGTAGCCGCGACTCCTCGAGATAATAATTTGGTGGTTTCTCTTGCCTTTCACATCACAGTACTACATCCGTTAAAGTATATGTTACCACGCCGGTAGTGAAATGAGTGTGACCACAGTGGTCTCCACCTTCACTCACATGAAGAAGAGCTGCTGCCCTCTCCTCCGGTGATGGAATGCATAATTGTTGGCGGCCTCCCGTTGCCAAGTCACGGCATCTTCACAGGTTCTGTATTATTAAGTGGCCTACCTTACCCAGGGATAGACCAATACCCCCTTTAAATGCCGTCGCTTTTTGTCCACGACTGCTTATTCGTCGAGTAAACTTGCTTATCTCGCAGCTAACCTCTATATCTAGAGGTCGACCCACCATCCGCAACCCGGTGGACTCACTCGGTGGCTTAAAGCTCAGCCGCGAGAATACTTACTTAATCCTGAGAAAAACACATACTTCATGCGGAGGACGGGAGTCGAAGCCGTGACCTTTGGGTTGTCAGGCCAGTGTGTAATCGACCTTGGCCGGCGAATTTTTAGTGATGAATCACCACCTGCCAAATACCCAGGCCAATCCGAGCTCGCTGCAGGTGTTGATGATGGAGGGAAAGGCGCCGCAAGCAAGGTTCCATGGACAGCAATGAGGCCCTCGGAAGATTCGTTGTCGTCTTCTCGAAGCCTCCTTGAGCTGGAGGATGTTCAGGAAGACATTTCTCGGGCGAAGGTGTGTCAGAGAGGGAGGCAATATCCTTCTCCTTGAACTTGGTACTCGAGCGAGATCATTCTTGAGTGGGCGGTGGTCGCCGGGGGAACGACAGGGGGAGTGGAGGGGCAGGGGGGGGGCGGGGCAATAACCGCCTCTCAAGGGGCGGAGGACACGAGGAAGGCGACACTGTGCTCTTCGCGACGGGCGGTGGTGGGGGATTAGGGGGCCGAGCAGGTGGGAGGGGATGAGAGGGAAGTTGTAGGCACACAAGTCATCTTCATTTCCGGATGCTTTGGTGATTCGTAACGCTCTACACTCATTTGCAGATGAGTGAAGATGCGGAGGCGATGCCAAGGTTGATTGAGTGGGGGCGGCGACGATACTTCCCCTCTTTGCCCTTGTCTGGAACGTTCTTAATTACTGATAAATTGCCGAATTACTGATAAATTACCGACTATCGAATTGTCAGAATCACTGATCGAAGGATTTGCAAATGATCAGCGTGATTTGGTGGAAATTCAATCTGACAACTTCAGGAATAGTTACACCACCATAATAATACTTTATCTAGTTTTCAATGCAATACGTACTTAACAATAGGAATCTCCTTAGAAGATTCATCATCACCAAATGATGATATTGTAGCAGTACTGTAATACATAAAAAGAATAAAATAGTATTCTAGTGAACATTTTCATGTTTCGGACAATGCTGATTTTATCTAATCCTGTTTCTACATAATACTCTGCGAGCCACTACTAGAGTGTGTCGAAGAGGGTGAAAAGATCACCATACTTGCACTACTTCTACCTCTAAGTGATACTCTGCAAGGCCACCTCAAGGGTATGTATCTGTTTTTCATTCTATTGGTGTATATGGTTTGATGACACGCCAACACTGAAGTTATTGGCACAGACACTTATTCTTACCATATAAGCTTCAGTCATCTCTGGCAAATTAATAGATAAATAAATGGACTTATTTCCTTATTGTTAAAAACGTCACTCTCTATTACAATGTTTCACTCATAATTATTTTTCAAAAGTTTTTATTATAAAACGGTTGCAAATAAAAGACCAGTTATTTGTCAGTGGTCAGCTAGGTTTTCACGGATATCTTCTGCTATTTTTCGAAACTTGGATTTATCCCAAACTCCCTTCTACCTATTCAAAATCCTATTGTTTTCCTCTTTCTTTCTTCTTCTTCTTGCATTCTACCTCTATAACAGGTTTCGATAAGCAACTTGAAATATTCGGTCCACCCGCATATTCAGCCTCACTCCAACTTCCTCCAGAAACTTTCCGACCACGCCCAGATCCTCTTTTGTCTTCTCTTCCATCCATCAAACCTTCTCCACATCATATGTCAACGCCTCCATTCTCATCCTCCTCACTCAACACTCAAGTTTTAAAACCCTAAAGCGCCACACTATATTAAATTCCTTGCTAAACTTTTTTTCGTAAATTTATAAAAGTGGAATGGTAAAAAAAATAGAAGACCCTGTCATAAATCGATGAATCATAACCCAGAGTATCTGCCAGCTGAAAGGAAAATAGCAAAATATTTTTTCTTATAGATTCATGTGTCTCACGCTGGTAGCATATGTTTCACAGAAAGAATTCACAGTTTTAATTACGCACTGGAGGGTAGTCATCACAATGAAGGAAGCCATGCGTCATCCTCACGTGCAGATTACTGAGTCCAGCTAACTTCACATCTTTACTTTGACCCTTCCGCTCGGCGTTCCTACCAGGTTTTAGGGTTGCCCTTATTTCCTTCAGTTTAGCCCTGCCTATCGTGTCCTACTCTGACTAAAAGGAAGATCTGAAGGTTCCACCAACTACGACACAAGTAGCATTTGGTGTTGTGCCATTCGCTAGGCAGGGGTTTAATCTTTAACGGTAAGCAATCCTACGTTTGGTTTTCCACTGCTCTCCATTCAATTCTACTCTCTGCTAACTGTTCATATTAGCATGATTATTCTTTTCCAATTACCACTACTTGATCAATGTATCTCATCGCAGGTCTTCCTTCTCCAGTCTTCACATTTACTTTTCCCTTGATTGCCTACAAAAGAGTATCATCATGCCACAAGATTTTTCCAACAAGATTAGCCCGTATTTATTCAGGGTCCATCAGTCATCTAGTTTCCACCTCTTTCCTGAGAACTGATTCGTTGTTCAATCGGTAAATCAATTTCATCTTCCTCAACTCCTAAAAACATATTTCTAATGCTTCGAGTCTTCCCTTCTTTGTGGCTGCATCCTTTCCTCAGTGCTATGGATGAGCAAACAACAGATGAACGGTTAAATAAAGTGTTTCCTTACCTAATGGCTTGTATTTCCTACTCCAAGTAAGTTTATCGGCTACTTTGAGAAAACGTATTCTGGGATGCCGTTTTCGCTACGCCTATTCAACAGATTATATCCACTTTGCTTCGTCCATTATTCTGCTTTGCAAACAGTAACTCTCTCTAGTCACTCATGTTTTCATCTCCAGTTCAATATTTGTTTCAATATTTGCTCTTCTAATGCATACTATAATCTAAACACATCTTAAGTCGGTGCCTCACCAGAATCTTCTCTAAGTTAACAAGCATCTATTTTAAGATTACCTTTGGTTGACTGAGTTTAGAGTCGTCCGAGCAACCAAGAGGAAACCCCATGCGGAAAGATGATTTGGCATAAAGTATTTGCAGAAAACTCGAAGTATCCCCTTCATTTGAAAGAAAGAGGAAGGTGAGAAGTGAATAAAACCCGCAAACGTGATTTATTGCCAGCTGATTCGCTCCATTCTCTTCCCTTGAAATCACTTGGGTTGAGAGGTGATAGGTTATGTATCATCACGGATGTTATGACTTGAAACTCCTCACAATAGATGCAATATTTTTGCGTCATAGTTAAACGAAATATGCTTTCTTCATATCTTTCTTACCTATCCAATCGTAAATTATTTAACCTTATTCGTATAAATGCATGGAACAAGCAATTATCGGCTACAGTTTAGGTGGACGATAATACTGATAGCATATTTCGTAATGAAGAGGACTATGGCAGTTATATTCACCGACGTTTGATATCTGGTAGACTGAAGCGATTACAATTGCCTAGAGTAACGGACACTTCTGAGCATATATAAATATTTAAAATATATAATCCTTACAGACGACACATTAAATAATGTATAATAGCCCCTGCTCACAACTCTTGTAATTTGAAGAGCAAAACTCTTCGATCATATGAATAATGAAAACATGAAAAAGCTAAAGATAAAAACTTACCGCTAGCTGTGATTTCAACGTAGATTTTCCACGTAATTTGATGAGAATATTTTCCATGTATAGGTCATTACAGAAGAGAAAAACTACCCTGAAATAAATGAAATAAATGTTGGTAAAATTCGATGGAAATCAATTGGATAAAACGTTACATGTAAAGGAATGACTGCATAAATAGGAATGGACTTCAAGGGGATCCTATTACTTAGGTTATATTGCGCCATTTAATCATATATAATACTAAGAACAACACAGTATCCATAATACAGTGTTGCTAATCGTGAAAAGAAAAAAATTAAACATTGATAATTGTAGTATGTACTGCACATAAAAGAAATTGCTATTTTTTTCAGAGCACTGCACGTAAATCTTCAGCCATGGTGACGAGCATGAAAATGTGTCATTTTAAATTCAATCTATGGAACTCGGGCCTAAGTTACTTGGGTCAGTAAAGTCTCTCTGGGGAAGCCTCATAAAATATAAACACGGATCCGGCTCTCGTGAGTCACCGACTGAGGAAACGCCATTACGGAATGCGCCGCTAACAAATTACGCAGAAAAACGGCAGTTAGAGGAGCTTCCCGAAGAGGTAATTGCTGCTCTCCTCTGAAAATTATATCCTACAGGAAACCACCCATTCATCGACTTTGATGACTGATTGGTCCTTTTATTCATCCTGAAGTTTCTATATATTTATCAGATCATGCCAAAAATTTCCGTTCTGTTTAGTTGGTTCAGATGAAAAGTCCGAAGATAGGTCTCACTGACTTCATATTCAGAAATCGTTGAAAAGATATGAAAATCATACAATTCTTATTCTAGAGCTAGCTGCATATTTGTCTCACAAAGGGCAATGATTTCGATGGAACTGACATCTAAATAGTCGTAAACTGCTAGAAAAAGGAGTCATACAGCCCAGTTCATCAACGTGAAATTTTCAAATGCTTCAGCGGGAGAGAAGCTCACACATCGATTATTTCATGCCTTAATAAATCTTATATTAACTATCAATATAAAAGGACACAAAGAATACACTTCGAAGGTTCGTAAAATAGATTTAATGCATTCAACCTGGGTTTCAATACAAAGTATCACTAGTTATAAATCTAAGAATACAATAAGTGTATCTCTTACCTTTTCATTTAGCTTGTTTAGAACCCATCAAACAGTCGATGACTAAGGAAAAATTGCGTGGAATAGAGCATTTAGGTTTCCGTTTTTTTAGGTGTACGACTTGCGAGGAGCACTTGTAGCACTGCCATTAATAGAAAAAGAATTTTTAAAACATATGGCTATGAAATATGCTGTCTGGTCTGACTAACTGCTTATGAGGCGAAGTATAAACTATAAATGCGGACTAATTCAGTCGTAACGCATCGATAGCATAGCATGAGATCTACCCATTCCACTGCCGGGGAACACATACTTACCAAGATTGAAGCTCCTGGAGCTCTATTTGCATTTTCAACATTTTCGAAGAAGAGTGCAACCAAAATCAGTAATCATTTACAAGAGGGATGATGAGATTCCAGATCCTTCTAGCGTATCGAATTAAAAGCTCAGCTAATGATGTTGACACTCGAACGATCTCATCAAATCTTTCTGCAAATCTTTCAAGTTTCATCTTTCTTTAAAATGAAACCTTCCTCGCAAATATGACATATTCTGTCAGAATATTTAAAGGCCTGTTAGGTACTATCCTTCATTCACATTTTATTCAAATTATATGCAATAAATCTTACGCTTTAGTTTCCTTGGGCTGTGTAGATTACCTCGAAATATTTCTGATAAGATGGGAGTAATGTATGGGCAAAGGATTCAGTATACACATTTAATAGAAGTACATGATAAGGGAAGATAAAATGGATCGACCGAGTGACAAACGAAGAAGTCTTAAGAAGACTGGGAGAAAAGAGATTTCTACTGAAAACCCTAAAAAGAAAACGGGACAACTTAATCGGTCAATCTTAAGACACGACGGCCTAATGAAAACAGTCGTCGAGGGAAAAGTAAACGGGAAGAATGGAAAAGGCATCAAGTGTCACTTTCAGATCTTTTAGCACTATGTGTTCAACGTAAGGTTGCTCAAAAGTCGAGTAATTTAACTCCTAATTATATTCAAACGGATGTTCAAAGGGTTAATTTTGGGTTGCATAAGAATCCACACCAATAGGACTATCCAACACTAAGGATCAAAATGTAAAAAATATTCTTGTTCGCCAACAAACAACAAATGGCAAAATCTATGAAACAAATATTTTTGGTATTTTTTCTATGAAAAACATCGAATAAAGGAAATACGTTGATTCAAGGAAAAGTAAAAGGTCATTTCCTATATTCGGGAAATCTTGGAGAACAATCCACGGATTAAGTTACTCATTGATAGTAATTAAAGAGTGAGGAAGAATTCATCAAAAGTCGCTGTGGTCGATGGTTAAACACCACTTGCGCGCTATTAGGATTACGGACTAGGGAAGCATCCGGAGTTCCCCGAAAATGATCGTGGCTTTCGAGAAGGATATTGCTCAGCGCCTGCTCACCCAAACAATGAAAGGGCAAGAGGGTGGAGGATGGAAACACCATTGACAAGACCGCATTTGAGCAGCGACACTCATCACTGAATGAAATTCGTCAAAATATATATGATGGGTCATGCCAATGCCCATGCCATGCACAACATCAAAGAATAAGGGTGGGGGTTCAATGAACGGATGGAAGCAAGGAGAATCCAAGAAGACGCCCGACTTTGTAGAAGTGTGCGGATAGATTTAAAATGCCTCTCTCCCCGAAAGCAATGGGAGATCATAATGGGCAAAATTTTAATCGGATAGGTTGTAGATGAGATGCAAGTTGAGCAGTAGTCTACATCGTAACTTAAAAAATTTATAACTCTAATAAACTATGCTAATCACATTCTTGCCGGGCTCATTTGAGAAATGCCATCTAATTCATTCAAATTAATGACTAACTCACAAATAAAATGAATATCCATTTGTGGATACTGATCTGTCAGTGAAAAACGAAGAAGTCTTAAGAAGAGTGGGAGAAAAGAGAAGCCTGCTGAAAACTTTAAGATTAAGACGGGGAAACTCAATCGGCCATATCTTAAAACACGATGGCCTGATGAAGAAATCGTTGACGAATAAGTGAATGGGAAGAATGGTAAAGGGAGGCCTCTTGTGAGGTACATGGAACAAGTGATGAAGAAATAGGTAAATATAAAGAGATTAGACGATAGAAGAACTCAGTGGAGAACTGCGTCAAACCAATCTCAGGATTGATGTCTAATGATGATGATGATGATCATTCAGTTGCGCGTACCTCATACATGGATAAAGTCAGATTAAAAATGTTCTCCAAATATCTAAGAAGCTTGCTCTCAAAGATATTGTGTCATCACCTGGTAGGTACAAGAGGAACATTGGAATATTTATATAGGTCCTTATTCGCTCCCTTGTGTCTATTTCACTAAATGATTCCCTTCTTTGCTTCAATATTCCTCCAGCAACCCTCCCAGGCCTTTCCTTTTCCCTACCCTCTTCTTCTCCGATCACTCCTGATTACTTTATGCTCCACCTCATCAAATATATTCCTCTCCACCCTGACCAATCCCATCAATCCGCTTGCGTGTTTTCCTGAATGGTCATCCTCATCCTCCAGATCCAACATCTCGAAATCTTCTGATTCATCCTCTTTCCCTTCTGATACTGGCCATCCAAACCTCACTAGACCATAATGAACGCTTGATTTTACGCTGATATTTTCTTTGTATCTTAGCAAAAGTTTTCCTGATTTTAGTTTCTCCCGTTAACGAGTTTCCCTAAAAAAAAGCAGTTATCTTCACCTCAAAATTCATGCTTTCTTCAAACGAAGCGTAATCTTTTTCAAAGGAACATTTCACCGATGTGGAATTTTCAAAATTCGTTTTCTTGCCTAACACCCCACGTTTGTCATGAACTTTTTCTAATAATGGTTAAAATCTGTCAGATAATAAGATACAAACTCCGTGTTAAGAGAAAATGCAATCAAATTAAACCACTTCAAGGACTCATTTATTTATCTTCACCCCTGACCATTTTGAGACCAACGGACGATAGTGGGGAGAAGGTTGAAAGGTGAGGCTAGAGAGTCTTCAATGGAGGGAGGGATACAGCGAAAATAATATCTACATTTACATAGCTCCATGAAACCCAAGTACAAGGCCTGCGGGAGGAAGTAAATGACCACAAACATGCACCAGGTCCGTGTAACAGAATGTGAGAACTTCACAGATTTCTTTTCTCTCTCATTATTTTATTAAAGTATTAAATTTTATATTAGACCAATTATTTTCATGGAGGTGAAACATGGATGTTAAACAGAAACACAGAGGAATGATAACTGAAATCGGAAAACGAAGTACTGTAAGAAAAATCTTTGGAATAAGAGAACGAAAGCATGAATCGTTGAATCGCGCACTCCGAGTAAGAAATGATCGTTTTCCAGTCTAAACTGTCACTGAACTCATTCTTTCCCCATTACTTAACGCAAACTCACTGATTACTGAATTTTGACTCAAACAGTGGATTCCGAACCACTTCAGACACATTTCTGCGTAGTCTTTGCTTCGTGAGGAAGAGATTTCGAGGCGATAAATCAACAGTGGCCGCAGCCGTCTCCGCTGAGCACGGAGAGATAACTAAGCGTCAGAAAACGAGAAGGGAGAGCATGGCAATAGTGCTTACGCTATGTCTAAGCGATTCAGCAATGATGATGACGGTATTGATGGCGCTATAGGATGATGACGCTCAAGGTGCGCTGAGCGCTGACTTGGGCATCGATGAGGGTGAGTATTAAAGCTAACTGAATGCGTAATGAGAGAATAAATACTTCTCTATTCGAAATGACTGCATATTTTTAAATTCCCGTCTGCAATATTTCCAGCAGCAGGCCACATTTCACAAAGACAACAGTCAATTATTAGAAACTAAAAAAGCTCATACTTTTCGTAAATGCATATGCTTCGATTCACTACGGTATATTTACATCTACATCTACATATTACCATGCAAGCCATCATAAAGGCATGTGATGAATTCACACCAACATGCATATATCATGCATAAAAAGGATTTATATTCTAGTCTAAACGTCACAATGTAAAAAAAAGATAAAAAAAAGAGTAAATCAAGTATATAAAAACATGGGACTACTTATGCTATCCATCGAGACAATAGTATTTTTAATATTGGATATATTTACAGCTATTGATACTTCTAATTGTACGAGGGAAGAAGGACATTTTGAATCTGTCAGTTCAGCAATCAATTTATCTAATTTTATGATTATGGTCCCGCCTACCATAGTAAGTTGGAGTTCCCAAAATATCTTTGACGTCATCAGTAAATATACTCCCATAGAATTTATTTAAGAGATTAAGTTTTCATCGTTAAGGCTTAATATTACCCTGCAATACGCGTATAAAATGATCTAAAATGAAGCTGCCAAAAACTTTCTAGATGCTCGGAAGAAAGATGTATTTACGTGAGGAACCAGCAAACAGGATCTTTACAGAAGTCGAATAGAGAAGTTTGGATGCCAACCAGAACTTGTTAATTCGTCAAATATAATTTTTCTGTTCATTTTGTACCGCAGACGACTGTAAAATTCAAACCACAACATTGATATGAATAATCCGCAAAAACCTTAATCGTTTCTCAATATCCCTAGTCCTGTTCACGGAGCAAATATATCTGCAGACCTGATACGTATGCATTCAATTAATTCCCTGATTAATTCTCTGAGAATCGAGCAGGAAGAAAACGACTAGAGGAATTGCTCACGAGGGTGTGAGTTTTAATCGTTTGATCACGCGAAGCATTGATTTCCATGAGGCACGAATCTACATGACTTATTATATCATCCCTCGGATATCCTCCCGGTCGTGAGTCCTCCCTCCCCCTATAGCTCTGATTCATTGGGTAATAATGAGAGCAACTGAGGTGACTGAGTATGAAAAACAAATTTTAACTGCTTTAAAACTCTTATTTGCTTCAAATTGTTCAGGAGTTTTCTTTCCAAGGAGTTCTTGACTCTGTTAAAGAGTATGTGACTTGATGTTATGGGCTTCAATTTGGTGGGTTTAAATGCGCCAAAATGTAAAGAAACCTGGTGATTCGAGACAAAAGAAGGTAATTAATTTAAACGATGAATAATTTACTAGGCACTGTTTGTGTGTAATAAAATAAATTCGAAGGAAAAACCGAAAAAAGGTATCATTCCTTCAATTTATCCTCAGCCAGTCCTTCCAAATATGATATCACTTAAGCGAAATTTTAGGCGTGATATGGTGAAAGTACTGCATAATGATAGAACGAAATGTTCTTCATAATGTTGGAAGAATAAAAATATAAAACATTTCTTTCGTTCATTCTATCAGAATATCAGTTACCTGCAAATTGAAAAGCAACACAGGAAATTTTAACTCTGGGTTTTGTATTTCTTGAGGAGGATTAAACATGTTACCACCAAGTAGAGTTTGTTTCCACTAAAGTGTTCGTGATTGGTGAAATCAACGGGAAAAACACGAAAGCCGACGTGTATCATAGTGGCATGTACTTATATGACCCATGAATAATTACATCCATTTTTCTGATATCGGCTAATAATAAGTCTTATCAAGTATTTAAAGACAGTTTTTGGAAAATGCAATGTTCTAAAGAACCTGATATTGTATCAATATATAATATTGCCAATATTTTGCCAAATATTTTATTTCCATATAATTATTCTTAGTTTTTCCCCAGTTTGTCCCAGTATTCTTCTTACTTTGTCCTCGGTATATTTCCCACTTGGACTTTTCCTTCGACGCTACATAAAATCCCTCTTTAAATAATTTATCATCTGCCTGTTTTCATCCCATCTAGTACACCAATCCTAAGTTTAAATAATACAATTCTTTTCTCTATGACCCATCTCCAAAAAAACGTTCTCTCGCAAGGTTCTCCATCAATCCGGCTTTGCTGTATTCAAATTTCTCCTTTCCTTTCCTACCATATGTATTGCTATTAAATTCACCATTCTCTTCACCCAGCGAACTTTCTCCAATATTCTCTGCACCAGCATATCAAAGGCTTCCTACTTCCCCTTATTCTCTTTCCGCTTAGGTTAGGAATCTGGACCATTTAATACCACGACATACTATGTTGGCGTGGCATTTATGCAGCCATTTTATAGGATCCGAATGAATTAGGTTTGCTCGGAGAGCTAGACTGAGTGCTGCGTAGAGCAGCTAGGCTTGTTAAAACGTGTTACGATAGGTTTAGTAGTGTATCAGAATTAATACAATAATTAGGTTGGGAATCAGGATCAGATCGTTGTTTAAATAAATCTTAAATCTATTACAGATAGGTATTTAAAACGGATAACTTTACTGAAGATGTATCTGAGGTTTCCGCGGCGTTTCTCAACACTGGTAACAGCTTTCGGGCATTCCTCCGCGTATTGTTGTGTCAAGGCGACGACAGTTTCCTGCTGGCGTCTTCAGGTCAGAAGAAGACTTCTGACCTGCAGACGCCAGCAGGATGGCTGGAGAAACTGTCGTCGCCTTGACACAACACTACGCGGAGGAACGCCCGAAAGCCGTTACCAGTGTTTACCGAAGATGTTAGAGATGTATTAAAAACACCAGCGCATTAGGCTAGATTCAACCAGATTCATAAAATTATAGAGATAGGTTGTCGTACCGATAGATTTAAAATGTAATTTTCCCCCTGTACCATTAGCGAACACAATAGGCAGCATTGCAAAGGTCAGCGAAATATTGTAGTCTGTAGTGCATGATGCATGCATTAACAAACAATCCCATTATTACTACGTCGATAATAACCATGTAGCTGCATGTGACCCTATCATTAGCATGTTTCCATAGTACCCTATTTGCATGTCAATACTGCATGTTTGGTGATCATCATCTCCTGCCACACACCCTCGCGATGGCTTGCAGGGTATCACGTAGATGTAGATGTACTAAATTTGCGAAAATACCGCGTCCTAATTATCGTTTCACTTAATAATCGATCGCCGTCGTACAAGGATACAGTAGGGTCGTCCATATCCGCAAAGTGGGTAAAAATGTTAGGGGCGGACTCGTCAAAAGTTTCGTTTTTACATACAAATCTCAAATCCAAAACCGGAAGTCCGTGCGATAATTTTTATTGGTCGCGCAAGGCGCGGGAAATTTGAAATACTGAAGTTGCCCAAAATGGCACCTTTTTGCACTTCAGAGCTCTGTTATTGACCGTACAAAAAAATTTATTGAACAAAAGCGACATCGTTTGAAGTCAGCTGTCACCCGGAACCATTCTGGACCAAGCAGTCCCACTTTTAGAACAGTAGGTTGCCTACCTTCCAGGAAAAGTAATTTTTTTTTCGTATTTTTAACTGTTAATCGCTTGTAATCTGGGTGTTTAGGAATGAAAGGCACAAATTTAAGAAAAATGCATAGGATTCGTTATTCTTGTTTCACTACTTTCCTATCATTAGCAATTTCAACATAACAAACCTGTTTTTTCTCCTCATCTTATGTTAGTATGTACATTATTAGAATGTTTGGCTAAAGCGACGCCTCTTTCGGCAGCATCCTTTGTGGATGGCGTATTATTTACATAGAGCTTTAGTTTCAAACAAACTACGATTGCTCTCCTAGTCTTTAGGTTCTATTTCGAGAAATTGGGGCTTCACACTGAGTTTCGAGAAAAAGCGTAGTGAACCATGATTGACAAAATCAGACAGCTGCAATCCCTGAATGGACTTGTCTTATTTGTTAACATGAGCTTTGTACACATTCGCATCATCGATGGGGTATGATTTGATAGCATAAACTATAGCATTTTTTCCCTCTAAAGCTACATTGGGATCAAACAGAGCAAGGCACACAAGCTCAGGAGACGGATACCACAGTGGTCCCAGAGATTTGCAGCCAGCAGTTTTCCACAGTCTACCCCTGGCATCATTCTTCTTGTGGCGGTTGATCTCAAGCTGAAACGTTTCCAAGAGCTGCAAATGAGTGCCAGGGGCTGCCGCTGGATGTTGGCCCCTGTAAGTAGAAGCTAAATCCTGGGAGAGCAATTATAAGATGTTTGAGACTCAAGCTCTGTGTAAATAATATGCCATCCACAAATAATTCTGCCGAAAGTGCCGTCGCTTTAGCATAAATATTTTAATAATGTACTAAAAAAGGATGAAAATAAAAAGGTTTTGTATGTTGTAGTAGCTAATGATAGGAAAGCAGTTTACATAGCATTCTTGGCAGAGACAGAGAGGGATCTGAACAAGATTCTAGTAATCATGGAAAGGACAATGGCCAGATATCAGCTGAAGATAAATAAGAAGACTGGGATACTGGTGTGCAGCAGGAAAGGAGAGGCCAAAACCAATGTCAAACTAGGAAAACAAAAACTTGAAGAGGTGGAAGAGTTCTGTTACCTAGGAAGCAGAGTAACCAGCGATGGACGAAGCAAAAAATAAATAGCAGAATAGCCCAGGCAAAGAGGGCTTTCTATCAAAAGAAGAATCTTCTTGCAGCTGGAAATACAAGCGTAGAAGCAATGAAACAATTCATCAGAACATACATCTGGAGCATGTTTCTTCACGGCAGTGAGGCATGGACGATGAGAGCAGCGGAGAAGAAAAGGGTGGAAGGATTCGAAATGTGGTGCTACAGAAGAATGTTGAAGATTAAATGGATCGACCGAGTAATTAACGAGGAAGTCTTAAGAAGAGTGGTAGACAAGAGGTCTTCTCCATACCCTGAGAAGAAGACGGAACAACTTAATCGGCCATATCTTGAGACACGATGGCCTATTGAAGACTATCGTCGAGGGAAAAGTGAACGGGGAAATTGGAAAAGGCAGGTTTCGTATGAGATTCATGGAACAGGTTGTGAAGGTTGTAAAAGAGAATAATTATGTCACAATGAAAAGGTTGGCCGATAGAAGAATCGAGTGGAAAGCTGCGTCCAACCAATCCTAGGATTGTTGACCATTGATGATGAGTATGAGGAAAGGAGTGAAACAAGAATACCGAATCCTATACATTTTTCTTAAATTTGTGCCTTTCATTCCTAAACACCCAGATTACAAGCGATTAACACTTAAAAATAAGAAAAAAAATTACTTTTCCTGCAAGGTAGGCAACCTGCTGTTCTGAAAGTGGGACTGCGTGGTCCAGAATGGTTCCGGGTGACAACTGACTTCAAACGATGTCACTTTTGTTCAATAAATTTTTTTGTACGGTCAATAACAGAGCTCTGAAGTGCAAAAAAGGTGCCATTTTGGGCAACTTCAGTACTTCAAATTTCCCGCGCCCTGCGCGACCAACAAAATTATCGCACGGACTTCCGGTTTTGGATTTGAGATTTGTATGTATAAACGAAACTTTTGACGAGTCCGCCCCTCACATTTTTAACCACTTTGCGGATATGGACCACCCTAAGGATACAGTTACAGACAATGGAGCTCTGTTGGATGAGGAATCGGGTCTGTCCACGATGACAACATTTCGATAACAAAGCCTCGATAAGATAATTTTGGCGTGGAAACGACTTTATTCGCTGAGGCTTCAACAAGTGGTTCTCGGTGTCATCGATGTTTTGAAAAAAAAACAGCACGCATGGTCCCCAAGCGTGGGCCTTACAGGGCCTTTGAGATGAGGACATGAAAAGGATGGAAGAGGTAATGTGTGTGGAAATACGGGCGAAGAAGTGTTGGAGATGGTAGCGGATAGAATGGAACTCGTTTGAGAAAATAGAGAGGAAGCAGAGAAAGTGGAAAGATGGAAGTGAAGATGGAAAAGGTAAAATCGAACAATTGAACGAGGGCGAGTTGGAGAGCATGTGAGTGGGAAGGATGTTAGATGATGATTTACATCTACGTAATACCCTGCAAGCCAACGCGAGAGTGTGTGGCAGTGGGTGAAGATCACCATACATGCACCACTAGTATGCAACTAAAAGCTAGAGTGATACTACTACATGGAAACAAGTTAGGCATAGGAGTCACGCGCAACTGCATGGTTAGTGTCTAAAAGGGAACGAAGTGATTACATGTCAGAAAAAGATTCACTAAATGTATATATCTGTATTTACCTAGCATGCATAGATTATTAATATTTAAACATTCCTTATGCACTGCAAACTACTGAAATTTTTTACCTACCCATCCCTATGCTATGCTGCCTATTGTGTTCTCTTATGGTACGCGGGAAAAATGACATTTTAAATCTATCGAAACGATCTCTCTTATCTTGTTTATCTGATCAACCCTCGCATTATACGCAGGGGATCTTAATATATATCGAACGTCATCTGTAAAAAAAAAATCAGCCTCGAGTCTACTTGAAAGGTTTACCAAAAATTTTAACCTGCTTTCTGACAGTAGTTTCCATCTTAGTTCTTGAATTAAACTCGTAACACTAATATAATTATCAGAACGGTCTTTAAGAAATCGTTCTGATCTCCTTTGAGCAAGCTCTAACTCTTTTAACATACCTTCCTCATGCGGATCCCATATAATAGCCGTATATTCTAAAATTGCCTGATGAGTGTAAAATAGCATCTTTTTCGTACTTCGCGTTAGATACGGGTCGCGGAAGAATTTAATATCCAACTAAACCTACATCTACATAATACCCTGCAAGCCACCATAAAGGTGTGTGGCAGGGGGTGAACTCTCACCAAAAATGCACCACATATCATGCATAAAATTTGTAATTAAAAATTAAAATAGCAAAGCATACATGCTGTTAGTTGGGTTAGCTTTAAGTCCTTATACCAACATGCAGCTACCATTGTTATCCATTGCTACACTTGGGCTGGTATTCTGAATCGGGGTCGCTATTATAAGGCCGCGCTATTCCACGGGTCATTATTCCCCGATCTGGTATTCTGAATCGAGGTGGGGAATAAATTGCCCAGTTCTGAGGTGGAATAATTGTACCCGCCCCTTCCGGTATGAGAACCGTAAAGATCAGAAAACAAAAATTCCGGCAGCCAATAGCAAGCGATGTTTACATTTTCTGGGACAGTTTGGGATAGATTTACGGCCAACTTTACGCCTCTCACAATGGCCAGCGAACAGCTGATATTAATGTATAAAATTATAAATGAATTATTTATTATCCTGCTTGGAAAATTCGCGTATTCATCCAGATCAATGTATCTTTCGAGCAAACATCATTAACTGAGGTAACTCTCCTGCTTACATTTGCATATGCCAACACTGCAACAGCCAAACTCGTCGTAAAATTGTTTTCGCCTGTAGTCTATTAAAATCCTTAGCTATAAATACGAAATATGAACTTCTCCGTGGATTTTTTACGTTAAAAAGCATGCCAGAGAAAAGGGCCTTCGTTGAAAACGTACTCATTATCAATATTCATGTGGTGGTTATTAATGGTATATAAATACGAGTTTATTAATGATGAATTGGTACCTAATGCTCCGCTCTGGGGTAAGCAACCACATTCATTATATTCATCCGATTATCACAAATCTTAAGTGGTAGAACTTATATTAATTACTTTATCATCTTCATAAACAATGTTGATAAACATTAAATACGTTTTGCTACGGAGGCTAGGGTACTCGCACGAAAATCGTACTTATCATCATAAAAGATCAATAGTTTCATAATTATACAATTTGCAAATTAATAGAATGGAAATGATTGCGGTTTCTGTACCCTTCAGGATTATTAAGTGACACACAGCTGCTCACGTTCGGCAATTTCGTTTCTGTACCGGTATTTTCATGAAATCACTGTTGTTTGTTTACAATGCAAGCAAATTAAAAATCGTTTACACTCAAGGGTAACTAAAGTTATTAATATATTTACAATTAAGAACGACCCAATGGAGACGTTGTAAATACACAATGAGATGAAAAGGATTATTGTCGGTAGGAGTTTTATTGCTTTTCATCGGGCAGGTAAATAACTAATTAAAGGTTCTATAAACTGAAAATACGTTCACATTAATAAACTGCCTTTGCAATGAAGTATAATATGGCACATCACACTTTCCCCGTCTACTATTATGATCTATTAATGAGTATTTACACATCATCAAGCCATGGCTTGCAGGATTTCTCTCGCCGCAAGGTTTAATCAAGTCAGTTTACTACAAACGCAGTCACTTCACTCGACACCCGGAAATGGCTAATAAATCTGTCCTCCATCACTTCAAATGAATTTATACTATCATCCTGTTATTATTATTGTTTATAAATCGTGGTCGGTTTGCGAAGGTATTTGCGTGCAGTGGTCAGTTTACAGAGGGGCATGGGATGGAACCTCTGTGGTCCTCCGGTAAGTTTATAAATAACAATTTCTAGTAATTCTTAACAAGATTTAATTCTTACCAGATAAATGAACATGCTTGAAATTTTCCGATACAACAACCACAGAAACTAAAACAAGCACCACCAATGACTTCAAAGTAAATAGAAACACCACAGTTCACTGATTTCACAAAAAACAAACACATATGTATCACTTTCTCTTATCGTAGCCTACCCCGGGCTTCTAAATATGCATTAACAATTGCCAAAACTTGAAATGCAGACGTCCAGTCCTTTCAGATAGTAAACAAACGTCGAATATATACCCGACACTACTCGAAGTAAACATAACAAACATTTGAAAGTCATTCAGCGAGCTGATTTACGTCGCGCTATCCAGATTGCCCGGTCTTCAGAATCGGGGAATAATATTACGACCCGGCCGGTCGCTATCTGCCGTTCAGAATACCATATTTCGACCGCGCTATGGGATATCTGTAGAATAGCGACTTCCGGTGACTCTTCGGCATTCAGAATAGCAAATAACGACTGGGTCGTAATACTCTTGAAAATATCGACTTTTTCCGCTATTATGACTTATAAGGCCGGCCTTATCTCGTTCAGAATAGCAGCCTTGTACTGGATACATTTACCTACATCTACTTAATACCCTGGAAACCACCATAAAGGTTTGTGTTAGGTGGTGAATGTTCACCAAACATACACTACCGGACATGGTTAAAGAGAATTAGTAGCTAAATTTTAGTCTAGCTATATTAATATATCAATATAGAAGATGTAATGCGCAAAGAAAGTATGCATGAATGTGCCATTAGTTGGGTTCTCTAAAAGTCTTTATACAGACATGCAACTAACTACCTAGACTACCTATTGATACACTTGTGTATATATTATTGAATATATTCACTACTCTTCAGTTTCCTACTAGCATGAGTGAAGAAATACATTTAAATCAATTAGTTCGGCAACCAATTACGTTAATTTTATGTTTATGGTTCAGGTTTGGTTTATGGTCCAGTCGACCATTTTAAGTAGGAGTTATCGTTCTGTAAAATATCGTTTTGGAATTTACGTAAGAGAATGAGTATATATTTCAATTTACGGTCTGATAATGATTCCATTTAAGAGTTTTAAATGGATCTACTTGACCGGTAGATTTCTAAAGCTAATTGAATAAGTTAACCTGGTTAAAATGCATCGGAGGCGGCGCTGATTTTGCATAGATATTCCAAATGACTTCTTTCCGACACAGCTGTTGGAATTGTACGGAAAAACGTGAGAGAGCGTTCCTTACGACAGAGAACGCCCCGAAACTGCTCGTACGGTGTGAGAGGAAGCGATGACGCACGAAACGTGGACTTCGTGGAATCCGCGCGGTCTCTGAGAGTGGCTAGGGGAAGGGAGGAAGTCGGTGGGCGGGGTATCAACTTCTCCTCCCTTTAGCCGCAGTTGCAGCGACAATACTACGTCACTCGAGCGGTGACGTCATCGCGCAGCAAGCGTGAGTGAAGAAAGATGAAACGGTGAAGTTTAAGACGCCATCGATTCCTCGGACTCGTAAATTGCATCGCAACAAATTATGACTCAACCGTTGATCGCAATTTTGATCTTAAACACAATCGTTTTTCGGTAAAATGCAGTCGTCCACTCCAATAAAAAATTTGTTGCATGAGCACATGTACAACCCTAATTAGCTTATTTCCGTCGATGATGATGCTGCTTCAATTAATATATCACGCTTAATTTAATTAGCTTTCGTCGCATTGTGCGCAGCTACCAGCTGAATAACAATAAATGTATTTAGATATAACCAATAATACGCTTGCAAAGGGTTATTTTGGACGCTGTTACCTCCCCGGCAATTGAAGTCACTTCTGGTGTGCCAAAGGGTAGTGCGATAGGTCCACTCTTGTTCCTCCAGCACAGAAATGATATCAGTAAGATGGTAAAAAGTAAGCTTCGTCTATTTGAGGAAGACGCATTGGTGACCATGGAATTTCTATGCCCAAACGATAAAAAATACCTAAATGATGAACTACTAGCCTACTAATAGAAAACAGGTGTGATGCATGGCGGTTAGAAATGAATTTGAAAAAAATATGTTGTAAAGAATTTTTGGAAAAAGAAACGATCTCCTCCTAGCACTTACTACATAAGGAATAATAAAGTAATAAACGAGGAATTCATTGAACATCTTGGAATAATACTGACACATGTTCTTTCTTGGGGTTAACATATACGAGAAATAATAGGTCAAGCTAATCGTAAAGGGGGATTCTTCAAAAGGGTACTGGGCAAATGACGATCATGTACGAGAAATTAGCTATATTTCCCTTGTTAGACATCATTTGGAATAGGCTGCCAGTGTATGGGATCCTTAAGAAATAGGCTTAAGTAATGAACTCGAGCGTCTGTAGCGAAGATCGGCAAGATTCGCAAAGGGACGGTACGATAACTATATTAGCGTAATCAACCTATTGGATGATCTAAAATGGGAATCATTATCAGACCGTAAGTTTAAATTTAGACTTAACCTCTTAAATAAATTTCAAGGTAATATATTCACTGATGAAGTTAAAAATATTTTGCGAACTCCAACTTACTATGATAGACTGGACCATAAAATTAGAGAAATTGATTGCTGTACCGACAGATTCAAAATATCCTTCTTCCCTCGTAAAATTAGGGATAAGAATAGCTGTAAATATATTCAATAGTGTTTTACAACTGTGTGGCAGGGGGTGAAGATGCACTACTGACACGTAAATTAAGAGATACAAGTCCCTTTACATCATCCCTGTATGGTTGTAGGGTGCCCCAGACCACCCCATAACTTATTGGTAGGGATAGGCTTACGAAATCTTATTTGTAGAGGGAGTTGACCCGACAACCGTAAAGTGACGGCTAAGAATTCGGTGTCGGAGCGGTTCACCCTACTTCTGACGTCATATCGGTACAGTTTGCCCTAAAGTCTCTGCATACGCCCCGCATAGATACTGCTACATAATATACAAGTGATTACTGGTTAGAAATATTTTCACTAAATATCTTTATCAGTATTTCCCTAGCGTTCATAGATTAGCAATATTAAAACATTCGTCATGCACTACAGACTACTGTAACAATATATCAGCTACCTATCCCTTTGCTATGCTACCTATTGTGTTCTCTTATGGTACGCGGGAAAAATGACATTTTCAATCTAGCGGTACGCCAATCTATGCCTCTAATCTTGTTAATCAGAAGACCCCTAGCATTATACGCAGGGGTTCTTAATGTATATCAACATGTACTAGAGAGTGCTGCGTGGAGAGAACTTACAGTTCATTACTCCATTCGTCGTACGGAACATAGAACAGTGGATCTCTTGGCGCCTTTCGACTAGAGAGGGTTAATGCCGACGCCGGGTTTCGCTCCACCCTCCCTCCGATTCCAGAAATATTCCTACCAGCAGTTTGTTCATTGTACCTCTTAGTTGCACGCTCGGTGATCTTTCATCTCATGCCACGCACCCCCGCGGTGACTCGCAAGGCATTACGCAGATGTGAGCTCTGTTTGCTAGGTTACGTGTAAATATCAAACCAGCGTACGGTGGGCTGAAATCGAAAAAGTCTATCAACATTCTAAAAATGGTCTTTTGGAGTCTGGACGTTGTAATCTTGTATGGTGACTCTCCTTTTATTGGTGCGTGTGATTTATTATTTATTTTTCATAACTTTTGCTCATTAATAATATGCGAGGGCTTATATTTGAACTAAATATGCAAAAACATCCCGTAATTCAGTTTTTGCTAAAAATGTCTGTAAAGTAGGGGTTGCAGAACCTGTAGTAGTATTATCACAGGATAAAATGTGAGTGTGTTACAATGTTAGTTTTTGGCATATCATTATTGTAATTGATTTAGAGGGATATTGCTCAGTTAATAGTTAATAATGCTCCGGAACATTTTGTATATAAGCGCACTATAGATTCTATTTGTCACCAGAAGATGATGCAGTGTCATTGAAATCTAGGTCGTAATAAATTTGTTTTCAGAAACTGTGGTGAATTGCCATTGTATTTCTTCATTTTTATTGTATCTGCTCCACAGAGTTCAGCAATAAGGAAGTCTGATAACAATATTTATTTATTTTCCATCACCAACGAAAACAGCACTTGTGACCTTTTACATCGGGGTATTAAACAACTAACAACAGAAGAGCACACACATCCTTGTCCTGAGTGGTGAAAAATCCACTCAGGCGAGACTCGAACCCGCGAACCTAGGGTTATCAGGCGAGGACTTAACCACACCGCCACCTGGGTCGACTAATATCATATTTAATTGCGTTATCTCACAACAATTCCTATTAGGAGTTGCGCAGATGAAAAGATGTCTGACTTTGAATGTTCTAATATTTCACCAGATAATTATATTTGTAGATATTGGTTATGGGACATATATATATACGGAATGTACGGAGACCGAAAATCGAGATTCTATCCGGCGCCAAGAGGACTGTAATGTTCACGAAAGCAAATTTACTTCCTGCTGCGTACCCTTAGGATGATGAAGCTCCGTATTAACGCAAATAATTTTCTTTATTTGCTCTTGGCGGCAATGATAATAATAGCTTATGGCCATTAAATCGTACACTCGGGTGGTTTCATTTGAAAAGGGTTAATGAAGGGCGATTTTAATTAGCTGAGCGAGACCTATGCCGTTTCTTATCTTGTTATTTGAAGTGACGAAAATAACGCATTGCATAATTCCGTTCAAGGTAGTATAGTCAATGCCGAAAAAGATTGTGGTGATTTTACAGCCAGAAAACGCGAACACATCCGTAATGCACCATTTAATCGTATTACGTTTATTCCCTTATGCAAAGTAACACCGTTGGGATCTGAGAAGGAGCTATGACAATGGGAGAGCGGGGGAAAAGAAGTATTCTCATATTTGATATTAAGATTACACGTCATTGCCTTAAGGGGTGGAGGGAGAGTTAAATATACCATCAGGAAGAACAACATTTTTCATAATAAGCGATTTAAATTACTCTATTTTTTAAATCTTTTAGATTTTATGTTTCTAAAAAAGTTTTATCGATACAAAATAGAAATTTATAAGTTGAAAACTACGTACTCTGAAAGAGATACTCTATTGGGGAAAAGTTGGCTAATTTATTCCAATGCAGATACCAGTGCATCGATTCGTTGAAAAGTTAACATTATAAACGTGATAGCAAACAAAACATGGACCTAATATTAAAAATATTCCCTAAAGATGACACTGTTCAGTTCATCATCATCGTAAGTCATCAATCCTCAGATTGGTTTGACGCAGCTCTACACTGAGTTCTTCTATAGGCTAATCTCTTCATATTTACGTAATTCTCCTCTTTCACATCCTTAATCACTTGTTCCATATATCTTGCACGAGGCCTTCCTTTGCCATTCTTCCCTTCCACTTGTCCCTCGACGATTGTCTTCATCAGGCCATCATGTCTCATGATGTGGCCGATCAAGTTGTCCCGTCTTCTTCTTAGTGTATTCAGAAGACTTCTGTTTTCTCCCACTCTTCATAGAACTTCCTCGTTACTTACGCGGTCGATCCATTTAATCTTCGTTACTGCAACGAATTTATTATATAAATAAAAATGTTGGCTACAATAATAATGTGTAATATTTGTACCATACTCATGGACAAATCTTTATGATCTCAAAACATTTTCGGTGTTAATTAGTACGTGTACAAAACACACTAGTTAATGACTCGGCATGGAGTAATAAAACACAATTTTCTTTAATTTAAAAGGACTTTTTTTAAGTGCTCCTTACTTTCGAATTAATTATGAAACATGTTTCTGAATATCAACTGTAATATTTTACTTTTATGAATAATATTTAATATTTTAGGGACCAATGAATCTATCTCTTTATTTCATATTTTTAAAATAGACGACGAAAATATTTCCCTGATAACTAAGAGAATTCGACTATTATTATCCTAGCACGGCTTTCCATTAAATGGAATTATAAAAGTACGCCAAATTTTCATCACATTATATAAATTAATTCCTGGACTGGATTTTGTAAAAAGTTAAGGATTTATGAACTCCAGGTAAGTAATTCGTCAAGGAATTACACAAACAATTCCTTTATTTACCCGCCTGGACAATTAAAATTCCTTAAGTCAACTTTCGCGAAATGTCACGGTCTGACACTTGCCCTTAACTTAAATGAGTTCGAGAGATACCCTTCTGAGCGATCTTTGGATGCAATTATTCCCTCTGCGCGCATGAGGCCGACGCAAAAAATTAAAACAAAAAAAAAGAAATTCATGTGAATATTGCGTGCATAACTGATTAAAAAAATTTCCTGGTAACTTCGTTGCGGCCAAGTTAAACAAGTGTGGCTTCCGAGTACTGTGTTGTTATCATCACTCTTTACTCTCCATCACGGGCGTAATTACGGCAGTATGGTGAAAAATTACAGTGGGGGCAGTGGGGTTAAGAAATTATTGTGGCCAAAATTTTGGCACGACATTATGATACCATTTTTTTCTTAGGTGGGGTACAGTAGGAAGTTACGAAAATTTCTGCTTCAATTTCATCGATTTTCAAATACCGGAATAGTTTATTGCTTTAGAAGCACTTTCTGTATTTTGCCACAAATAATTACATTACTTACGACTCTATTAATATGCACACGAATTAAATACTATCGCCATTATTTTTATTGCATATCTACCATCTTCATTACATTAATTTCAGCATGTACTATTCCTATTTATTAATCAAATACTAAAAATTATGATAAAAACGGGGCAGCGAGAAATGATTTCATTTTGAAGAAATCATTTCTTGCAAACCTTGAGAATTTTTTTCAATTCTTCAAACATTATTATAAACAAATCAAGTAAATATTTTATTCACATGTTTTATGGTGTCCTTTGCAAATGCAGTTTATGAGGTGTGGTATGGGATTTTCATGCAACTTTTTTTCTCACCAATATGATAACACAATGATTGTTAGTAAGTAACGTTTTGAGGTAAAAATACGATGACCTTATCTTTTTGTACCTTTTTACCCACTTGCTCCCCACTCAAGACTTCTGCATCAACATGAATTCTAAATGAATATAAATTTCCATCAACGTGAACACACAATAGGCTAACAGAGAACAAGTAAACAAATAGAGATAAGATTTGGATGGTGGATTTTTGAACATAGAAACATGATATCAGACCTTCAACGAGGAAAAAATCATTCTCCTTGACTGGGACCCGAACCCGGAACCCCCTATCCCAGTTTCCTAACCTACGGTCTGATAATGATTCCCAAATAATTCTTCTATGAATTCTGATAGACTATTAAACCTATCGTAACACCTGTTAGTTCAGTCCTCATGTTTAATAGAACTCGCTTATCAAGCAGCTTCTTTTCACACGCGATTATGTCCTCTTAGCACCGATCTCATGAGTATTTGCAAAACATGCTTCCCACGACGACATTTACCCGTCCACAGAGACATTCCCTAGCACACAAGTGAATGGCAAGGTGGAGTACATGTATTCAACTTTCTAAGTGGCCCGACCTTAGATAATTACACGAATCCTACATTATTGCTGAGAGGCGACGCAAAGCATCTTTAGATGGACTGTGGAAACTGGAGCAGTGCGTACATTTTTCGATCCCGCTACAGCGCTGGAAAATGAGAACGGCTGTTTCAAATGAAAAGGTATTTCAGTCTCGTGGGAAGAAAAAGGAAAGATTGGTCCATAGTAGTACGTCAAGATGAGCCCGACGAGTATGCATCATTACCGTAAGTATTCATCTGGACAATGGTGAGCCCTCACCAACAAGCATCGGGTCCAGCTTCCAGCCTTGACTTCTCTGCTGTTGCTATTGTCCGTATTTCGCTGCCATATAGTAGCACGCTCCAGATTATGTTTTGATGAAATGTTTCTTCACTTCCACGCTTGTATTTGCAGCTGCAAGCTGGATCTTCTTTTGGTAAAATACCCTTTCCGCCTGCGCTATTCTACTGGCAACTTCTCTTTTACTTTGTCCATTGCTGGTTACTAGGCTTCCCAGGTAACAGAACTCTTCCATTTCTTCAATGTTTTGTTTTTTTAGCTTAACATTGGTCCTGGCTTCTTGTCTCAACATCGTTCTTCAATCCTCAACATCGTTGATTATCTAAGCAGTTGATCACCTACCCTAAGATCAACAACATAAGTTCGATAGCAACTATAACCACTAAGATGTATTATCACCAACTTGGCCAGAGAATAACTTGTAAAATTGTGAAACCCATCATGTTAGACTTAACTTTCAAAAATCCAACCATTAATTTCGTGAAAAAACTAAGGTACCAGCGTCACGTAGTACTATTAAAAAAAGCTAGCATTTTATGATTTAGTTTCGTATCATTATCAGATGATAGTTTGAATCACAGATTTAAGCCCTAGCAGAAAATTTAATGCGGATAGCCTCACTGGATACGTTAAAAACATTTCATCATATCCACCGCACAATTATAGATTAGATCATAAAAATATAATTTGTGAGATCGTGAAACAGAAAAATTTTTAATGTAGGTAATGATTTCCGTGGATAATAAGGCCAACAACAGTTGTGAAAACAGGTACTTTTTGTAGTGCCTGTTCCCAACTATGATAGTTTGAACTAAGTTGGTAACTATTTCATGATAAGCACCTTAGTATTCTAAATTCTAAGATACTAAGCTCCAGAGATTCTTCTATTTCACATGACAGTTTTAACGATGATGGGGGTACTAACGATAGGATTTCGAGTGCTATGAAAGTGCAAGCTGGTGTGGAATCATCCCCTGTCACAAACCCTTGCAATGGCCTGCAGATAGAAAGACAGACGAAATACGTCTTTCTTTTGCTTTTACACATACGTCACTCTTCCCCCCAAGCCTCTTTCACGATTACCGCTGCATCTGAGTCAAGCAGCGTTGGAGACTACGATAAACCCAGCAAGTCCGCCACCTGTGTACTACTGCAATAATGGAATCTCAATTTGCTTCCCTCTCATGCGCCGTATGAAAAAATTCAAAGTTATTAAATGAGTCATCCCCTCCTTCAATCAAACCTTTACGCCTTCGTTAACTTTTCCTCATCCATTCCACCTGAATCAACTGCAAAAGCAAAAATCAAGTACCTACAGGGCATGTATTTCGTTGCCGACGTTCCTGACACCCCGGCGACGATAGATGAGTTAGCTATCGATACATCGACAACAACACCCAACCTGGAGGAGAGTCCGAGAAAGCTTCACATACATCCTAAGTCTAGATCCCTTTCTGCAAATTCCGTTACCAGTGTCATCTATAACTGGTTTTAGTAAAAGGAAATTTCTTGAATTAGTTTTCGCTCGTGATTTATTCGAGTGCAATCTTCATTGTGAGCGAAAATCTAAGCCCTCCATAATTAGTCTTCGTAAACGATGTAGTAAATTTGCTCTCTCCATTTCAAGAAAACGATTTAAAACATTCTTCGTGGCATCCATGAGTCAAATCTGTTCCTGACATATTCAGAGGATAAGTCCATCAAATATACCTCCCATTTTTTTCATAGACTTCAAAAATCCTTTAATTGTTTCCAATCATTACTTGCTCTCAGTAACGGAAATGCTTCCTAAAATCCAGAGAAAAATTCACAATTTTTTATTACGACGCCATATGTCGAAGTTTATGGAAAATTAACGGTACCATTGAGAACTTAGCATTAAAAAAGGGGACATGATATCCATTAACTGAAACCCCACCGATGCGGTTTACAGCTATGAATTAGCAAAGATGCGATCGATTGAGTGTCTCAACCGAATTGCCAACTGAAACGTCGGTAAACGAAGCAGCATGAAAGAGTTAATTCCGTTCTCCATTAGTAATAATGGATCGAACACCATTTTAATGATAAGCGATACGAAAAAAACCTGTAATAACGTTAGTAATTTCATTGCCATTATATTAACAATATATGTTGCCCATGATTCAGCACCAAGACGTGCAATTAGGTTTGGAAGGGAGGTCCTTAAAAGGCCCTGATTCCAATGCAAAGAAACGGTGGAAATAAAATGAATTTACCACGCAGGATAAATAAATTATCCGGCCTCGCGCAAGGCGATTGTGTACATACATACAATCATAATGAAGGAGGCACGTTTTCCTCAAAGTCCTTGATAGCGTGATATGGGGAGAGAGAAGTATAAGAGTGTCGCAAATAGGGTAGACACGGTTGGCAGCGGACTTGTACAATGTCCCTCCCCCAACCTCTTTCTTCGAGCGGCCGTATTGCCGGCGTGACTTCTGAACGCTCCTTCCCCCATCCCCTCCAAGCAATTTTCCATTTGCCTCTTTCCTTACCTCTCTCTCTCTCTCTCTGCACACTCACATATATCTGCAACCCCCCAGCACGACCCCCTCGGAACACAATAGGGTGACTTAAGCGCAATCCAATCTCCGCGGTATGCGATCCATCTTGAGGTGAATATTGGGAACACTCCTCCATCTCGTCCGCTTCGATCCAAATCTGGAAAGGTATCCGTGGGGTCGAGAGGCTAATCCACTGATTCCTTAGGCGCTAGTTCAAGTCAACTTGTTCAAAAATTAGAACATAGATTCGAAGCTGGTCTTACACATATGTATATGGTTTTATGAATATTGCTGGGTATTAAACCGCTTAGGGTAGGGTTTGACGTAGACTACTCCATTTTACGTCTTCTACGGCTTTTTACTTGGATGCTTTCTTCAAAGCTCTATTTCTTCTTTCAAGTTGTTGCACTACCTCCTTCTATTCCACTGAAGATATCCATTCTCTTCCCCCATCTTCCTCGATTTCCTACCATTTTTCCTTTTAAAACTAGCATCAAAATCTAATAGCTCTTAATAACTTGTTTCTTCCTTCATTCATCCCGCCTCCTACTAAATTTCCTGCACCAATATCCTTTCTTCTTCGGTCACCTCTAGAACTTTATCGTTCGTCTTCCTTTTTCTCCATCGCTACTGACTAAACTCTTCAAACTGTTTCATTCTACACCCACCTTAGATTTCCTTTACTCGAGAAATTTTATTTATTTCATTTTCTTTTGATTTACCTTCTCATAATTATATAGGTACTTATTATGATTGATAATTTGATTTATTAAGTTATAATTCTTCAAATCTTCGATCATAATTATTTGTCTTTTTCCCATGACCGGTCACACATATTCTGTGCTCTAAGTGAATCCTGCTGAAATTCTTTTAACTCGAGTACTACTTTAAGTTCACACTATCAATGATGAAGAATATTGACTGCATCTGGCAAAAATACTTCTTTGATACGAAAAGGTTAATCCGTCCAATATCCGTCTGATAGAATCAAGGAATAAAGCTAGCTATCTTGTCAAATGCAGCTGAGAAGGATCAAAGAATGACTATTGAAGGATTATTACGGCAATGTCCAGGATAATGGAAAACCACAAACGACAATGATCTGAATACGCTTCCCTCGTTTCCAAATTTCCCTCATAATTCTGAGGTTTTTCCAAGGGTACCAAGAAGTCTAAAGAATTGGGAGGGAAACATGGATTTTTATTACACCTTTGGAATGGAAAATATCGCAAATTGGTTGATAATTGTCTAGGTCCTCGCAAATATTATAAATTTAAAAATATAAACCCATCTAACGTCTTAAACTTAATAGTTTAAAACTCAATGAACTTCAAGGAAGTTATGGAAAATATGCAACAAAATTTATGTTGAAGATCTAAGTGCAGTTGATACTTTTGAAAGAACAAATAACTGAATTAGTAAAATAAAGGGTGATTGCCCGACTAGAGAGTAGTCTAGCATTATTTTACCTACCTATCCCTTGACTATGCTGTTTATTAAGTTCTATGATGGTGCGAAGGAAAAATGACATTTTAAATGCATCGGTGTGACAATCTATCTCTCTAATCTTTTTTGTCTGGCCAAATCTAGAAAAATAGATATGTGTTCTTAATATATCTCCTACATCGTCTGTAAACCTATCCATCTTAAATTTCTGCAGAACATTTAATTGGTAGGTACTTTAACTTACGATCTGATAATGATTCCTAACCTAATTCTTCTGTTAATTTCGATACGCGGTTGAGCCTACCGTAACACCTTTTAACGAACCTAGCTGCCCTACACTGCACACTGCCCTAGCTCTCTGATCAAACCTAATTGATTCGGATTCCATACAATGGCTGCATATTCTAGGTGGGGCCGATCTAATTTAAAGTAACTTCGTTCTTTTGCCTTCTCGTCACCTTTTCCTAGTACCCTTTTCATAAATCCAAGCTTTCTCTTGGCTCACTAAGCTCAAGGTGTTGCAAATGTTTACATCAGGGTAGAGGGATCCTTTTCCTGAGGCCACCAGCGATTATTCAGAAGGATCCGAACCCCAGAATATCACTCGGCTTCAGACGTGTCCAAAACGGATTTGAACCCGGGCCTCCAAATCATTTGCTCAATTCTCTACCTGCATATTACGTAGTTGCTAAAAATCTAAACTCCCAGAAAAAACGTTATTACATTTTTAAAAGGACTTCCTTGATGTTACGACAACCAATGTACCACCCACGGTGGTATCCGGAACCAAGGAAGGAGGATAGTCTATGCATTTTTGCCATTGGCCATTAACCAAAGTTAAATCATCAACTTAACGATTACATTTCTACCTATGATTTCCTTGAAAATGAAGCAATTTACCACAAAAAGAAAATGACGTAAAACATGGGTCATAGTCAACGTTCCTCGGAAATGCGAGCATCGAGGAAACTTCCCTCCACCTAATAATGCTCGGTATTTTCCTCGAGCCTCTCAGGAATTTCATTCATTTACATGCTTTATATTCCCATCAAATCAGGATACATTCCTCCTGAATTTAGATAATGACTTGCCTCACAGCAAAATACCTAACGAACTCATGATCATTATGTTCTGCGAAAACTGATGGATATCTGGGCAGTTTCTACCACTCTATCACTGCACGTCCCACCCTTCTAATCAGCCGACCATCGTGCCGTATGAAATCCTTCTTATTTTTCTTCCGCTTCCGTACATTCCCAGTATTTTCCCCTCTCCAGCATTTACTCTCCTTGCAACACTATTTCCATCCTTCTTTGTTTCCTCCAGCTAACTTCTACCACCGATTCCCCGTCCTCGACAACGAACTGCAAGAAAGAAAATATCAGAACTCGTACTTTCCCCATCTTTTCCAGTGATGCAGCCTTCGATTCCTGAGATTTTACGCCACGACTTCGCGTTGCATAATAATTCCGACCTCTTCCAACCTCTGCCTCGTTTGCATAAAACTTTTTTTTCTTCTCCACCCACCGAAGGCCGATGACGGATTTTCCCCTTCACTTATTTGGAGTGTGTTCGGCACCCCACACTTCTCACTGCAACATCCTCTCCCCTGCAACAATTGATACACTCCTTAATAATCTTAATTCTTTCATCCTTTTCATTGACCTTCACAACTATTCCAGCAGTCCAGAAGGGACAAATTCCTAGACTGAACATCTACATAATACCCTGCAAGCCACCATAAAGGTGTGTGGCAGGGGGTGAACTCTTACCTAACATGCACTACATATCATGCATAAAAAAGGATTAATACTTGTATAGGTACTGTTCAAAACTACGCTATTTAAAAAAAAGATAAAAATACCAAAGCATACATGCAAAAACATGCTGTTAGTTGGGTTAGCTTTAAGTCATTATACCAACATGCTGCTACCAATGTTATCCATTGCTACACTCGTACTGGATATATTTACCGTTTAACATATCTATGCTCAGTTCCCGAATCAGCATATTTCTGTTATCGACATAAACAAAGGTTACACCAGCATTTTATCTCGTTCACGACTAGTCACCCCACTTATTGTCGATTTCAGTAACTCTCTGAATCCGTATTACCTACTTTCTTTCGATTTCAATTAAGTGACTTCTTTCATTTATTTATGTATTAATATATTTAGAAACAAACGATATTTGATTCGTCGCATTCATTCAATGAGGTTACGAGAAGTCGTAATCTCTCCTTTGAAATAATATTTGTTCCAGCAAATTCATTCAATGAGGTTACGGTAGTCGCAATCCCTCCAACGGCTGAATCACGATTGCTTGGTCATATGCTAATCTCAGTGGTTTCGTCAGCTCAACTCCAACCGCCATCATCGAAGAAACCCTTCCTTGCCTCTTTTTATCAGCAAAACTCTGAATGATAACGGACAATTCTGAATCACACTTCATCCCACTACTAATCCACTTGTCCACGGCAACTCGATGCCGTCGTATTTTTCTCCACATTTATAATGTCCATATATTCACCAATCTACCAATATTTTCTTCGCTTATTAGCTTTTTTTCCCAAAAATAAAGTAAAAGGTTTTCTTCCCGTGTTTTAGGCTATGGAATACAGGCAATTTTTTATTTTTCCGGGATTGAGTAGGTATGCCTTGCTTGTTATGTAGTTGTCGCTTCTTATCCCAATTTTTTTTCATATTGCATCATAGAAAAGCTAACGTTTTGTTAGCTTTGTCATCTTATGAAAGAGTTAAGTCTATGTATTTAAAAATACATTTAAAATATGAATTATTCGGCGGTATTCCTTTTTTAAAATTTAAAATGGTGTCTGAACATTTTCCTTTATTTGTTCCTGTCGCTCCTATTCGTGATAATTTTTTTACTTGATGAGTAATATTATCTTCCTCTGTAGGAAGCACACCTTTATATTTCTTTCTTTTGATTTTCTAAATATGTACCTGAACTTCAAGTTGCAGCCAATGAGTAAGTGTGCATCTTTTACTTTTTAACCCTCGTCTTGTGCTCCAAAAAGTATATAACTCTTATTTACTTACTATCACAATGGCGTACAACCATCCTATGAAGAGCAATGCTATTAAAAATAAAAATACAGAAAATTTGTTATACCCGAGGTGACTCACCTGGGACCTGAACAAACAACTTTTGAGGACCTCTACCAAGAGTATGACTTATTATTAGTAGAATGCATGTATATCAGTTTTATAGTTTTCCAGTTATGTATGCAGCGAGTTTGGCCATTAACTCTACAGCTAGCATTGCTAAGAAACAAGAATGTAATTTGTGGGACGTATATAAAACACATAAGGATACTTAATTATTAAGTATTTACTTATATTAGTGCATCTAACAATTCTTATAAAGTTTTCTTGCAGTTTCCGTTAAGAAACACTTTCTCTAAATATCCTCAAGGGTCATTCCATGTCAAGGGTCGATTGTTCGACCAAAAAGTTCAAACGTGATGCAGACATTTTATTACCGTGTAAGTACTTCTCATAATATTGCTATGACTGAGTAGAACGATAAAAGTAGCCGGTTATCATCTGTCTATCGGCCTTAGTAGATTACGAGTTTAAATAGTTTCATTTTTAACCCTTTAACCTGGGTTTATAGTAGCTAATATTTTTCAATGGAACATTTTACCCCAAAATTCAAAAAACCTAACTTTCCATGCATTTTCACTTAGGACTACATTATAATTTTACAACTGAATTATAAACAATCAACGGAATCCTAAGATATCCTAAAAATTATAAATTTTCATCGTTTTTGTGTAAAGAAGGAATAAAGTTCTTCCACAGAAAAATGTGTGGAAGTCTCTGTGGAAGTTGCTCATTTTTCAAGTTCAGTTATGTTCCGTTTCGACCTTATCATGCCTGAAACCTCAGAATTTGAGCATTTTAAAATATACCAACAGATAAAAAAAGGGAACACCATTTACAATCAAAGGAATAACCGCAATCAATAGAGAATAACCGACCAATCACATCCATCACTAAACTTAACGAACCTATCGCTTTATGTGTGAGGCAGCTTAATAATAACATCGATTCAAATGGCAGAAATTTGGCAAGCAATGAATCACCAATGCAATAGAGGAAAATAGGGATCACTGGTTGTCGCTAAACTCAAAGTAAGACCTGCCAACGCTTTCGGGAATCTTCCAGAGGAGCGTAATCATAGTAATGATCAGCGTACATAAGCGGGGCCTGTCTTTTTTAAGCGAGACGGTCGCTATGCCCGAAAGTACGACATAGAAATTCTAGTTTTCCAGCGCCAACGTGAACTTTGTAATAGCAAATCCTAGAGTGATGGTTGTTTTGCTATCGCATGATAAAAGTTAAGTGAGAGAGGCTGAGCGTAGGATGGCATCGACCTAACCAACGTGATCACTAGTTTAAATCATGTGTGTGGTTAATAAGTGCTATATTCAATCTGATATGTATGTATACGTAGAACTTCTGCTCTGGGACCGGGCAAATTAACTGCTTCACAGCAAGGTAAGCAGTGGACTTCACCAGTGAGAAGAGATAGGAATGTGGAGTGTGAAAGTAAATACCTAGTACTGAAAATTTAAGGTAGATATTTGTAACTTGACGGCACCGAACGGGTGAGGCGGAATTGTTTCAAGTGACGCTACGCTAGACTTAGCCCCCCTCCCCCGAAACAAATTTCTGGCCACGTTCCTGGGGAGGGCATGTTTTCAATTTGACCTAAATTTAATTCACTCACTCAGGAATTCAACCCGAAGGTTGTTTTTGATAGGTGGGAGTAGAGCTAACCCCGTACTAAGCCAATGGCGTATGAAATTCACAAATTCAGGGTAGGGGGGCCAGTTCCTTTCCCTGGGCCACCTGCGATTTCCTACGAAGTTTTCCTACGACAGAAGAATTTCCTAAGACATGCAGAAAATCGAATCGCGAGAATTTTAGATGGGGGTGTCAGAAATGCTCTTGCCCGGATTTGAACCCGGGAACCGGGGTCGGTAGCTCAGTGCTCTATCCACTAGGCCACCACCACCCCCTAAACTTAATTGGGAACTTTAAATCCAAAATATTAGATTAATTCTTACACTTGTGACAAAATTATTTTGATTCCATGCATTCTGGATAAAATATAATATTTTTATGAAATTATTTAAATCTTTCGTGCACATATACTGTCATATTGTAGATAAATACATCTAATATAATTTTTGCACAAGAAATAATATACCCAGAGCGATTAAGGACATGCATAACAATAATATTTTTTTTTTAATGCTGACTATTTTCATTTAATTTTCTTATTTTCTGATGTCGCCGATGAGTTCATATTCGAGTCTATTAAATAACAATCAGAGATATATCTCTCAAAACTCTGCGTGAAAGATATTTCACATCCCTACCTACAAAGTAAGTAAATTGTTTTCCATATATTCCAAATCACTGTCATAAGCTAAAGAGGATCATTTACAAAAATTATTTCGACAACTTCATAGTCCACCAGATTCTGTGAAGTAAGATTATTTGACAGTAAAAAAACTTCATTTAATGACGTAAATGGTGCTTCATGGATAGATTGACCTAAATCTCTTTCAAATACTGAAAGAAGTTCTATAGAAAACCAATATGCTTCACTATACTTACAAGTAAGTTTCTATTTAGTTCATTATTTAATGCACGGACATACTCGTTATCTTTCTACTCACTCAGTGATTCAACCCGAAGGTTGGTTTGTATCTTTCTTTCTAGTTTCTTTCTTTCTTATCTTTCTAGTTACTCGCGAAATACGTGTCTGTTTAAAGTTCACATCGATGTACATATTCGTAAAATGGAAAAAGAGTCTTGCACTATTTTCTCCGATATTATGCAAACTGAGAAGACTTCATTATGCAAAGAATTATTTTATGCCATAAGAATATGAGCCTAAATATAAAATCAATATTTGTCGTGCCGTTTTCAATTCAAGCTGAACCAAATCACCTTATCATCCAATATACTTATGAGCTGAAGTCTCAACTGACCCACATATTAAACTGGAGCATTGGTTCACCTAATTTGCCAAGAAAACTACTAAAAATTACACTTCACGAGCCTTACACCTCATGAAGCGATATTCATCTACATCAACACAATACTCTGCCGACCACCGAGAGGGTGTGTGCCAATGGGTAAACCAACACCAGTTGAATCGGTGTCAAGAAAACAAACTTTTTGTTAGTAACTACTAGTACATTACTTTATCAGGAAGATGAATAACTGTTAATATATCCAATAGTACAAGTACAGGTGTATCAACGGTGAGATAGGCATAGGTAGTTGCATGTTGGCAAAAGTATCTTAAGGACATGAATTAAAATTACTTTGCAACTATTCCACATAAATTTATTTCGAACGAGTCAACATGTTTCACTGCACTGCAGCATCATCAGGACTTCAAGTATCTTAAGCTAAACCAACTAACAGTATGTTATTGCATGCTTTCTGTGCAATTTATTCTTTTTTTAAATTGTGAGGTTTAGACTAGAATATAATCACTAATACTTTCTTTGCATTATATTCAGTGCATGTTTGGTATGAATTCATCCCCTGCCACACAACTTTATGGTGGCTCGCAGGGTATTATGTAGATGCATATGTACATTGCGGATTATTTTGCTAAGCTAAAGTTCAAAAAAGAATCAAATTGGCCGTAGAAATTATGTATGTGTTCACGTGCACTATAGCTCCTAATGAAAAGCCATTGTGTGCGACAGACACTGTTCAAATATTTTACGTTATTTGTCAATTGATTGCAGTTTCAATCCCCTCTCTTATTGTCCAGTTGATAGAAAGCGGAAAAAATGAAAAATTTTAACCTCTCTGACTTACTATTTCCCTCTCTTTTATCTTTATGATCTAATCTACATTAGTAATCTGTAGCTTATAATGAGGCTTTTACATCTTCAAAGAAGTTGTAAGCCTTAAATGTCATCAGGAAATTATATGTGTATTTCCATTCATGATTGATAATAATTCGCAACCTAATTTCACCAATGTTTTATATCTATATACCGCTAAAACTATACAGGAATATTTTTAGAATCTTAGCAGGCCTTCATGGAAAATATTCAACATTACTCTAGGGTCTTGTAGATCATGGTAATGGACATGAAAAACTCTAATACTACTCTAGTACTCTTGTCCAGGTCCATCGCAAAAATTGGGAGAAAATTAAAGAGAACGTGTTTTCTGATGTCTTTCCCTATATACGGTGCTTTGCAGTGTCAGTCCCGAAGTGGTTAGACGTCTTTTACAGCTCTCTCAATGAGTAGCAAACGCTACGTGGACCACCTTTGAGCTAGCTTTGTCTATACTTTGATACATATTCCACGGTGACTCTGACAAGAAAAACTTTCGATGCTCCTGCTTATCGAGCTGTTGCGTTATTTGGAAAATTTCTTCAAATTTAAGTCGTGTCTCATGTGGATGGTGAGCGACATTAATTTAAAAAACTCTAGTCAACCACAAAACCTTAAATGTGCGTGGGCTGTCAACTTCTTAGGCGAAAGAAATGCATAAGTCATATATTGTCTTTAGGAGAGGATACATTTGGTCATCTCTATAAAAGCCTTCAGTTAGATAAAAAAATTACATATTTTCATCTCCTCTACATCCTGGACCGTAGGTATACCTACAGAAAAAATCTGGTACAAAAATTTAAGAGAAAAAGGTTCCCTAAAAATGTACAAGTACATTGCAAGCACGGATGTACATGCTACTAAATCATAAAGATATAGCTAGAGAGATAAATAGTAAGATATTTTTGTACGATTACTTTTGGTTTCCCCGCACAGGTTATTTATTTTTTTTACGCACGCATTTATCTTTGGGGTATCCTAAAGCTTCCTTCTGTAGTTTAAAATGTGTGGTGCAAAATACTGTAAAAAAGGAAGCAGTAAATTATATTATACTATAAGATAGATAAAGAGGTTCAAAAATTCATTTGTTCCGCGCAATATTAGGGACAGTGATTAATTACAGCGAAATTTCATGGGGAAATTATTATTGCAATTTTGAAATAGAAGGGTAACCTTAGGCGATTTTGTTAACATATCCATGTTCCGACATTACTAACTCATGTGCTGTTTGGGAAATATATTAATTAATCAATGTATTTACAGAAATGCCTGACTACTCAATAATTACATTACTTTTTATGCATTAACTATGTATTGACGTGTGTCTCAAGAATGCATATCTAACATCTCCGACAAAGTAGGAGCATTATACTTCTCAGTTGCACATAAGCAGTCAATTCACCGGCTAGTATTTTTGTTTGTCTGCATGATAGTGAGGGTAAACTTTCTACTTTAAAATTAAAAATTTCTGTTAAAGGTACACTCCCTGTAAGACAGATTTTCCGTGACAGAATATTGCAGAATATTATGTAGATGTACGATGGTAATCCCAAAAGAAGACTCTCCCTTTTTTTTAGAAGCACAAACATCCGTTCATATTTTATAATATATGCATAATTTAAAGGTGGAACGTTTGTCTATTTTTCTACAGAATTTCCCTTTCGATCGATGCATTTTTGTAGACACTGTGACAGTTTTTGTATACACATGTCCGACCAGCTCGCCGCCACGCCCTTGAGAAAACGTTGAACCTCATCTTTAAACTCGTCCTCGAAGCTGAATCGCCTTCCGGTCAAATGTTCTTTCAATTTAGGGAATAAGCGGTAGTCACTGGGTGCCAAGTCCGGACTAGAGGGTAGTTGGGTGATGATGTTCAATTTTAGCTGTTGTAGGAGAGCGAAGGTTTGACGGGTGACGTGTGGGCGAGCGTTGTCGTGGAGAATGCTTCCGTCCTTGCTCAACATTCCTCTTCTTCGGTCCTGAATTGCCCTGCGCTTTTTCAGTTTTTCACAGAACCTGTCGGCGTTTATTGTGGTTCCATCAGGCATAAAGTCAACCAACAATACCCCCTTTCGATCCCAAATAACAGTGGCCTTACTAATAACAGATGCAGACTGTGTTTGTTTGAATTTTCGCGGTTTGGGCGAAGAGGAATGCAGGTAGGTGTGAATTCACCCCCTGCCATACACCTTTATGGTGGCTTGAAGGGTACATCTACATCTACATCTACATAATACCCTGCAAGCCACCACAAGGGTGTGTGGCAGGGGGTGATTTCTCACCAAACATGCACTACATATCATGCATAAAAAAGGAATAGTATTAATATAGTAGTCAGAACTACACTATTTAAAAAAGATAGAAATTGCAAAGCAAACATGCAAAGACATTCTGTTAGTAGGGTTAGCTTTAAGTACTCATACCAACATGCAGCTACCAATGCTATTCATTGCTACTCTCCGATAGGACATATTTACCGTTATTCGTATCTCTTATTGTGCGAGGGAAAAAGGACATTTTGAATCGGTCAGTTCGGCAATCAATTTCTCTAACTTTATGATTATGGTCCAGTCTGCCATAGTAAGTTGGGGTTCGTAAAATATTTTTAACATCATCACTGAAAATATTGCCTTGGAATTTGTGGAAGAGATTAAGTCTAAATTTCAACCTGCGATCTGACAATGATTCCCATTTCAATTCATTTAATAGACTGGTTACGCTAATATAATTATCGTATCGTCCCTTTACAAATCTTGCCGATCTTCGCTGCACACGTTCAAGTTCATTACTTAGACCGATTTCGTAGGGATCCCATACACTGGCAGCATATTCCAAATGAGGTCTAACAAGGGAAAAGTAGCTGATTTCTCGTATATGATCGTCACATTTACCCAATACTCTTTTAAGGAAACCCAGTTTGCGATTCGCTTGACCCATTATTTCACGAATGTGTTTACCCCAGGAAAGATCATTTGTCAGTCTTATTCCAAGATATTTAATGGATTCCACGTTAGTTAATTCATTATTACTTATTTTGTAAGTGGTAGGAGGAGAGTTATTCTTTTTCCAAAAATTCATTACAAGACATTTCTTAAAGTTTAATTCTAACTGCCATGTATCACACCAAGTTTCAATTGCTTGCAGGTCAATATTTAAATATTCTTTATCGTTCGGGCATAGAATTTCCCTGTACACTACTGCGTCATCGGCAAATAGACGAAGCTTACTTTTTACCACCTTTTGGATATCATTAATATACAAAAGGAATAGGAGTGGACCTATCACACTACCTTGTGGGACACCCGAAGTGACTTTAATTGCCGGTGAGGAAACACCGTCCAAAACAACCCTTTGAACCCGATCATGCAGAAAATCATTAATCCATGATATAATGTTACTGTCTAACCCATAAGATTTTAACTTCAAAATTAGTTTGCTGTGAGAAACCTTGTCAAAAGCCTTCTTGAAGTCGAGAAATATAGCATCCACTGGAATATTATTTTCGCCAGAAACCAAAATATCGTGGGAAAAGAGAGCAAGTTGAGTTTCACACGATCTGCTCTTTCGGAAGCCATGCTGGACATTGGACAATAAATTCTGGCTATCTAGGTGTCCCATGACTGAACTGACAATTATATGTTCTAGGACCTTGCATGAAATGGATGTGAGGGATATAGGTCTGTAGTTAGATGGCTGCTCCCTATCACCACTTTTAAAAATGGGTGTTACATCGGCTGCTTTCCAGTCCATCGGTACGACGTGTTCGGTCAGGGATTTATTAAATACTATTTCAAGGTAGGGGGAAATTTCGGATGCCAGCTCTCTATATACGCGGGAGGGAATTTGATCAGGGCCAGGAGATTTGTTGGGGCTTATATCTTTAAGTAATTTTTCAATACCATTACAGGAAATGTCAATTGGTTGCATCAACCTCTGAAAGAGGTCAGGTAACACGACAGTTGAATCCCCGGAAGGTGGGTTAAAAACGGTTTGGAAGAAGGAATTTAGCAAGTTAACTTTGTCGAGTGTGTTTGTGGTCATTTCACCTCTATCATTTTTAAGTGAATGGACGGCAGACTTATGGCCTTACGCACGACCAGAAGACTTTTGGGAATTATGTAGATGTAGATGTAAATGAATACGGCCACTCACGTGATTGTGGTTTGTTCTCAGGTGCTTCACATTCGTGCACGTTGGCGTTTTTGAAATCATTACACGACTCTTCATACGTTTCCGTCAATTGGCGATGCACTTCAATCGGTTCAACGCCATTTGAGTTCAAACACCGAATAACTGCGCGAACTTCGCACTTGGCGGTAGCCTCCAGAGAGAGATCCATTCTCAACGGCTGACAACCGAAGACTGAGCATCCCAGCGAGACGCGCATATGGTTTTCTGGTAATAGAGGAAGCAACAATCACAACAGTGTGGTCAATGGCTGCAAGAAAAGTTTCTCTCCATCCCCAACGCTTTGGAGACCTTACTTTTGGGATTACCCTCGTATATGTCATAGGTCAACAGCTAAATTACGATTAGGGCATGGGAGGATGTGTTTCACACGATAAGGAAATGTAAATGTTACACTATTTCATAAACTTATTGTGGTTACAGCCAATCGTCATCCTTACACTCTAGGTTTGACATAAAACGAAGCAGAATTCACTCTACAAATACTGAGCCTCCTTGACTCGTATGTCTGAAGTTGCTAAGGTCACTCGGAGGGTCGGGGATATCTCCTTAGATAGTTGCTGTTGCAGCTTTTCACACAGCACGCTCGTACTGATTAACATAAAAAAGCATTTAATTAAAATTATGCAAAAAAATCCACATTCGATGAGTCAGAACATATTCGCGTCATGACCGCATAATTGAAGTCTTTCAGTTTTATTTCCTTCCTCTCATTAGAGTAATTAAAATTTCGTTTTTCAGGATGAGTCGCCTAAAGAAACAATTTGCGCCAAATGATAGCACCTTCCGGCTTGTACTGACGGGAAACTTAGTCACCACGAGAGCCATGTACTTGCACTTTGAGTTTTTTTGATGAAATCCCACTTCTCTTGTCAAATTCGTTTATGGCGTCCAAGTTTATGGCATGCCCTGCGGATGCTTGTTAACCAACTATTCCTTTGAATATCTTAAACAAAGCGCTTCACTCAACTTAATGTTATGGGTACCTGTATTCTACAAGCGTAGAAGTAAGGAAACGATTCATCAGTGCATACATCTGGAGCATATTTCTTTACGGCAGTGAGGCATAGACGATGGCAGCAGCGGAGGAGAGAAGGGTGGAATCATTCGAAATGTGGTGCTACAAAAGAATGATGAAGATTAAATGGATCGACTGAGTAAGTAACGAGGAAGTCCTAGGAAGAGTGGAAGAAAAGAGAAGTATGCTGAAAACTCTAAAAAGAAGACGGGGTAACTTGATCGGCCACATCTTAAGACACGATAGCCTGATGAAGACAGTCGAGGGAAAAGTGGACGGAAAGAATGGAAAAGGCATACCTCATACGAAATATATGGAGAAGGTCGTGAAGGATGTAAAAGAGAGGAATTACGTGAATATGAAGAGGTTGGCCGATAGAATAATCGAGTGGAGGGCTGCGTCAAACCAATCCTAGGTTTGTTGACCGATGATGATGAACGGTATTCTTTCGATAAATAGATGGGTTTGGATGGATATGATTCACTTCCCTTGAATTACTACATGTCTATAATTCACATGTTATTCTCTTTTGACCGCGAATACTTCTCACCTCTCATATCATTCCATCCACATGACCTATTCACCTCCTCCCTCGTCACCATGTACCTTAGATTATCCTCTCAGTTGAAATCTTCAAAATACTGCTTATTTCCCGTTCTACCGACTCACCACCGCTCCCAATATCTCGCATCAGCTTCCTCTCCAACTCAACCAGTCCCGGAACTTACTCTTCTGTCTTCATTTTCACCACTCTTCTTCATCCTTCTCCTCAAATGCCACCAGTCTATTTTATTCATTTTTCCTTCAGGTCCACGTTTTGGCTGCATACGAAACCACGTTTCATATCGGACTCTACACCAGTTGTATCTTACTCAACGATTCCGTCATTAGCTATCTCCTACAAGTAAATGCCTCTTTCTCTGAAGCGACTCTCTTTCGAATATCTCAGACGCTATCTATATTTCCTATATTATCAAAATTGCTAAACTGTACCTAGCAGATGTTCTATTATACATAAACTGAGCAAGATTTTCGAGGTCAAGTTATTTGACTTAATTGTAAATCAGGTTATTATAATAAAATTCAATGATTGCAAACTAGCCGTGACCACCTTAACGGAGTTACCTGTTAATGTGCACAATAAGGTTTTTTTCTCCGTTGAAATCGTGATATCAGGTGATAATAACTGGTGCCACGGAAGTTAAAATTATGGAAACTCACTATTACTGTGTACTAAAATATCGGGTGGTCCTTGCACAGTAATATAATATTATAACCTCTAATAATGGTAACTTTTCTCCGTCTTCATCTACATCTACGTGATGCCCCGCGAGTCACATGCGAGGGTGTGTGGTGGGAGGTGAAGATCACCAAACATGCACCATTTACATGCAACTGAGAGCTACCAAGGCCTATTTTCATGCAACTGCCATGCTTCCATGTATAAGTGCGGCCTCCTTCCGTAGCCTCCTTAAAAACGATTTTCTGAGCAATAATTACACCATTAGAGTGCTTTGTATCTTTTTTCTATCTTATTTTCGTATCTACCAACTTCCTCATCTATAACCTTCCTAACCCTTTTTACATCACAATTGTATACTTCGACTACATATCGAACGATAATATTACGACCAGTATTTTTCCTCTGGGTGTAGACCGATTTCGATCAGATTTGCAGATTCCTTTTTTCCAAGGACAATATGGCTGAGAGGCACATCTTGTTGGAGGAAGAATAGCTGAAATTATTCTTTCCCCATTCGTTATTCTGGCTCTATTCGGCTTTTTCCCTGAGATCGGATTTTTCAAAGGACTTCCCGCTGACAACACGGTTTTTACGAGATGGAATTTCAAGAAAGACGATGTTCTCCAGGCATGATGCCACGATGAATCCACGCAATTTAACTCGATGGCCATGTTAGTATTTCTAATCATATTTAGTGACCAAGCAGTGATGCATAATTTGAATTAGTTGGATTAAGTCTAAAATAATATTCTTGGCGGAAGATTTCCAAGCATAATACCTTTGAGTTTGCACTGAATGAGGTCCCAGATGGTAACGCCCACATACACAATGAGGAATACGGAGTCATCTCTCTTAACGTGTTTGCACTGATTAAATTATAGATCTGATTGAAGGTGAAAAATGAAGTCTAAAATGAACAACTCTTCAAAGAACTGAAGAGGCATTCATTTTAGACAGAGAAGAAACGCTGCATATTCTAGTTTCTAGAGTTCTGAAATAATTCTACAAAAACATAGTATTTTAAAAGAACTGAGCAGGGTTTCGTCATCATAGGTTTTATACCCCAAACGTATCAAATAGGATGCCAATAATCGAAGCGGGTGAAGCTGTTTCGATTGGGCGTGCAGCAACGACTCACTAATGCCCGCTTTATTCTTTACGTTTCGAACTCTGTCTCACGATCCCTTGGAGCGTGATTCGGGGAAAAGAGAAGACCGAGCAGCGCATGTAGCGGCGGGGCGGTACCGGGGCCGTTGTCGCCGAAGATCCCACGCAAGCCTTCGCCGCGCGATGGGCGAGATTGTAAGACGTGGGCCGAAGAGAAAGAAATCGGAAAGCCCACGGCTGGGATTCTGCCCGAATTTTATAATAATTTCTCTCGTCAGTGAGTCATTCCATGGGGACTATGAGGCGTGGGGAAGGGAAATCTACGGTAATAAACACGATTGGGTCATCCTCGCGTGCGATTCCGGTGTTGAACGATATCGGTCGCGGCGAGCGGATCCACGAACTCTTTCTGTGTTCACCCCATTGTAGCAAGCGCGTCCATTCATGTAGCACGATGAGCCATAAATATCAGCTCCATGACATATTGAATGATTTCATTTCCCTGGCAGAATGAAGCTTCTCAATGCATCTGTTTTCCACCGCAACCGAACAAAAGCAGGAAATATTAGAGATAAGGCATGCGAGGGATACTTCCTTCATGATTTTCAATAAAATTATTATAAATTCGCATATTCAAGTTGGACATTAAATGATATGCAAGATCACGTGATCAGCACTCACCAACCGAACCGACCTTAGGACTGATTACCATGGTAGGGATGCAATGCTCAATGTAACCGTTGCTTCTTATATGCAGCATTTTAGACATCATTTTTCACCTTAATCAGATCTATAATTTAATCAGTCTTACACGTTAACATGACGGTAAATTAGGTTCTTATTATTTCAATCATTATTTCTTTAGGAAAACTTGTTTATACAAAAAACAGGTCCAGTATTCTTAAGTTAACAACAATCAGGATAAATCATATTGAGCCGAAGAAAAACCAGTTTAATGGTTACATAGATTTCATCCACTCAGTTAGGTCAAGGAAATAATTAATAATATACAAGATAGATACTGCAAACTAAAACAAACGTTTATGGCATGAGAACTTTTAAAGTTATCATTTCTTATCATTTATTAAGTAGGGGCAATTAAAATATCTGAATCGTGTTTTGCATAAAAAAGCATTACATAGAAGAGGAATAGGAAAATGATTTGCTTATATGTAAAAGAAATGCTGCTCACTGGAAGAGAACGAACAGAATGGCATGGTTCTGATTATTATTATTAGTTTTTTACCGGCGAAGGTAGCTCTAAATGGACTTTTAATTCTCTCGTACCCCTACATTACAAACGATGACTCCCTTCATCCCCTCATACCTCCTCCCTCCCATCATTCTATCCAAGCCACCCGCTCTTCTCCTCCCTCTTCCCCGCTCACAATTTCATCTATCAAATGTGTTTCCTCTCCTACCAATTCTGGCACTTTATTGTTCGTCCATCATCCGGCCCACTTTACTTTCTTCATCTTTCTCCACATGGTTCTGATAAGAGACTAAAATGATATTAGTTTAGTCCACAGTATGGCTATAATGGCAAAACCTATCTTTAAGGCTAGAAAATTAAAAGATTTATGATGAAAAATTATTGTTTGAGAGAAAATTAAGCAATACTTAAGTGAATTACTATGAGTTCATGAACAGTGGCAAACTTTCATCCTGACAGAAACAAAAGCAATGTCGGGAATCAACGGATCTCAAATACATACGAACACATACTAGCAAAACACGAGCAAATTAGCTTTTATTCGGTTTACACGAAACCGTCAAAATAATAGCAATAACTATAAATAATAAATGGCTAATTCGGGGGATTTTAAAAGGTGGCCGAGATATTCCTTGTTTAGAAATGGAACCTAGCAGAATTCACCTGTGGAATTTGTGAATGTAGCTACAATAATTTCAATAAATAAATAAGTATTAAAATAATGCAAAGGCCTGCTAATCAACGAATTGTTTCCATTTCAAATTGTGGATAAAGAATTGAGTGGCATAAAACCAATCGTTGACTCAGTTCCACTGATGATTATCAAACATCCTACAGACTGCAATTTTCACATCTCCGTACCTACGACTCAGCCTTTGGCCATTGGCAAGCATTCAGCTTCCACACAACGGAAAAATTCAATTTCGGGGAGCGAAATTTCTCTCGCGTCACCAATATACTGCCGACTGAAACGAAAAGCGTGAGTTTGCCCTTTCCGAATATGCTTGAAAACAACCGGGAATCGTATCGTGGCAGTAAATCACCTCTTCTTTATTTCTACGACGAAGGAAGAAGCCTTCCGCGAAGGAGAAAACCTTCACCGAAGAAGCGTGGAATGGGACGGAGGGAAGAACAAGCAGTGACAGATTAATTTGCTCCGCGGGACATGTTCACGCGCGCGGGAAAAAAATGTGACGGACGACTCCCACGCCGCGAGGCGAGCGGAGGAAAATAAGCGAAGCGTCCCGCGCGCGAATTCAGAAAGGTTCTCCGCTTCCACGGAATCCGTGGATTCGGGAATCGAGGAGTGAACGAGAATCGACTTGGATCGTCACGTTTCTTGGCACGATGGCGATAACGACACTTCCCTTCGGGGATGATCGGTCCACCCTCGCCTCCTTGGTCGTGGGACTATGCAGGTGTCCGGGGGTTGGAATGCAGCGTCGGTTTCAAGAAGCTAGAAACAAACTGAAGGTCGAGCTAAGGCCTTATTCAATACAGTAGATTAATACTAGATAAATGGCACGTTTATCCTCGAGAATAATTAAATTCCGACGCCAAATCCTCGGATATTCCCAATTTCGGAGTATAAACAACTGATTTTGTCGAGGATTTGACACTATAACTTGGGCATTTTGGCATTAAATAATTCCAAATCTTCACTAATAGGGTCTCTGGTCAAGTAGTGACGGTACAACAGCCCGATGGCGTGGAAAAATTCACTGATCAGGGTAGGAGGCAGTACCTACATTTCCCCAACAGCCCGTGATTTCCCAGAGGGATCTGGTATCCTGTAAATCACTCTGCTCTACAAGTCCAAATTATCCTCTCCCAGACTCGAACCTGGATTCTTTGCTAGATAAGTGGGATTTGGTTTTAAGGAGCTCTAACGGCTAAGATTAAATCGCATTATTTAGCCTAGCTTGAATCAAATACTATTGGTTAATTAAACCTTACTTCCTGTCCCAGTAGAATTAAATAAAAGCAGCAACTTCAGTTTACGGCCGTTCTAGTATATGACAACCGAACAACAACTTGATCTATTGTTGTTTTTTATTAATAACATCGATACATACCAATGTCGAAGAAGAAAATTTCAAATTGCGTATCTCAATAAATACAAAAAAAAACATCCATGTCCGAAACGGGATTCGAACCCTCGGGGTTTACCGACCTAGCTACGACGGCGGACACTCTAAAGACCTCTTTACACGATACAATTTTATGTACAATTTCTTGTTCAAACGCTTATATAAACTGGACGAAATTGTATGTTTGTCTGAATGGAATTAGAACAGGTTCTATTTCCCGTTCAGACATTCAGACAATCGCACAAGCGTCCGTACAATTTGCCGTTCTGCACGGTGCAATTTCCTCATACAAGAGTTTGTACAAGAAATTTTACAAAAACAATTGTACCGTGCAAAGCGGCCTTAACACGTGTAACACTCGGAAATTTACCCGCCGGGCTACAACGCCTTCGTACTTCCGGAAATGTGCTGAATTTATCCCGAATTTATCCTGGGTCCTTGTCCGGTCGTAAATCGAAAAGTACATAACCCATTCACTTGAGAGAGAACTCATTATGATATCACTTCAAACCTCGTATGGACCAAATTCTAGAGGTTTCAGGCGTGACAAGGTGGAAATGGAACACAACTGAACTTCAAAAATGAGCAACTTCCACAAAGAAAAATGTTTTTTGCGACCGGGTTTCGCTTTTTACAGCATCTTCAGGCCTGAAGATGGTGTAAAAAGGAAACTCAGTCGCAATAAACATTTTTCTCCGTGGAAGTTGCTCATTTTTCAAGTTCAGTCGACTCCTATGGACCGATCAGCGTGAGCGTCTCTAAGTTCTTTCTCTAATTTATTTCCCTAATACTAACAACTGCCTTCGCTCTGTAATGTCGGGAAAATATTATGGAAGAACACTAATTTCAAAAAAGATAACGCTATTTATCAGATTCTCCTTTATTCTTCCTCTCCAATCAATATCAATAACCAATCAACAACCCAACAATCTCCCCGCTTCACTCCTCCAGCAACCCACCAACATCTCCCAAACAAACAAAACAAATATCAGACAGTACCGCTCTCTATTTTAATTCCCATCCTCTCTAGACTTAACTGCTCCAGGGTGAATTTTTCCGGGAAGCTTTTCGTCCGATCTAGCTCCAAATTACGGCAAATCTTTCGATGGTAAACTCCAATTGTTGTTATTAGAGTAGGTGCCAAAAAAAACTAAGGTCTTTAGCACCAGTGGCGATCCTTTTGGGAACAGGTAAGAATTTTAAGAGCACTATAAGGGTGACGAGAAACCCGGCGTAGGCCTCAGCCTGCTCCCACAGAAAGGCTCCGTGGGGTCCACTATTTTACGTCACATCGGAGGAACGATTTCTGAACTTGAAGTACTTTTCACACAGCTCCAAAGTAAGAACCAGTATATAGTTAAAAAATCTATCATCGCAGGGGTTCAAACCCAGTCCCTCGGGATGGGAAGCACTAGAAGGGTTCTTAGCAAAAGACACCGAAGGGACACCGCGGTTCTGCATCCCATTCTCAGATGTAGTCCCGAAGTTCTCTCCGCATCGTACCCAGATAGGAACCGGTGTACCATTGAAAAGTTTGCCACAGCGGGGAATCGAACACTGGGAAGTCTACGGGCTGATGGAATATAAGCGCCGCGAGCGTGGAAGCGAAAAAACGCGGAGCCTGCCACGGACGAGAAGAATACACCCAAAATATTCGCTGGGAAAACATCGAATCCTCCCGATTGAGACGCCTTGCGTGCCCCATGAAGTGACTCTGGTCATCGCGCCCGTGTCCCACCTCGACAACCGCTTCGGCACGAATGGAAACGGCTTCCCGAGCTGAGACGGCGATGAAACATCGCCCGCCCCGACTCCTCTTCCGATCCTTTACGTTCCACTCCCCACCGCATCCACTCCCCTCCCATTCAGCCTCTCCTCCCCCACCTCCTGCCCCCTCCCCCCACGGCCCACCCGGTGGAAAGGGGCAGGGGGGGAAAGCGGGGGCGGAGGGGAACGTAGGGAGGGAAAGGCCTCCACATATATACTCCAGTGTCGGGAGACAAGGCGTTCCACAGAGCGTGCGAGAGAGCTTACGGTAGGGCCTATGGGTGCCTTGAAGAGGGGATTCACTCAACACCACCTATCATAATTCTACAATACTCACAACCACTCAGTCGGTGAGGTGCGCATCAGTGACCCTCCTGCGGGGACAGACAGACGAAAGGGCCCGACGTCGCTCGTTCCTATTCGGGTGTCTTTGGCTACCCGAACGATCAATTATCTATCCAGTTATATTCCGAGGCGAATGTAAAGTGCGCTGTGATAACACGAACTTTTTTTAGGGAAGTGCGGGAAGCAGAGAGTGATTTCAGTTGCACAAAAAAAGAAGAAAATCAGTAAATTAAGAGGAGGATCTGCTTCCTTCGGGACACTAGGGTGTTGTGCTACGATTGATACTCGGTTTCGCGCGATTTGAGACTGAACAAATCCTCCCGAAAGTGACGAAAGTGCGAGGACTGTCGTCGGAGAGAGGTTGGAGCCGAGATCTAAGAGAGTCTTGAGAGAAGAAGGACGACGATGGAGATAAGAAGAATGCAGCTGGGATGGGCGAGCCCGCGGCTGTGCTTGGCCGCGGCGACGGTGCTAGTGGTGGCGCTCGTGCAGCGGACGGAGACGGCACCAGTGCAGTCCGACACCCAGGCCATGGTGAGTGTCCACAAAACCCCGACGACAAAAAATAATGCAAATTTTTGCGCGCTCGTCGTCCTCCGGGGACGGCAGTTGTTTCGCGCCCGTTGGAATTCAAATGAGTCCCTCTCTTGCTTCTCGAGTGATTTCGCGAAATCACATCGCGTGCGGTCACGCGCACGGCTGGTGAATTTACGTTGGAGCGCGACGAGATTGTTCCGCGGCGATGAATTTAGTTGCCGTTCCCTCGGGATTCGAGCCCGGATATCCTAACATGGAAGAGGGGTATTGTAATGGTCATTCTCTGATGGGTAAAGAGTGTCAGTAGCAGCAGACTAGATTTTTTGAAAAACAGGAACAAATTTCGTTCGGAATCAAATCCTTGTGAAATAAAATTCAAATGAGTAAAATTTTAAGTGACCGTGAACACCTTTATAGCACGTAGTTAGGACATGTTATCAAATTAGAGTTTGAAAGTGGGGTTTACTATTTTTTAACAGTGACGGGACGAGCTAGAACCTATTATCTAAATAGAGGTTAAGATGGGGAGTATAACCTTTTGATAGTGACGATATTTCAAGCCATTCCATTCAAATGTAAATCTGGGGAGTACTCTGCAAGCCATTTGAGGACGTGTGGCAGGGGATGACTCATGGCACTCGTACAAATAAACTATGTTACTTCGTAGTGAGAAAAACGATATAATTAAATAAGAATGGTGTAGGGGCAACTGATTGAAGGAGAAAAGTTTTACTAATCGCTATTATTTTAAGTAGAGCATCTGTTAAAAGCAGATAGGATCTAATTTACCTGAGATGAGCATTTTGTTTACGAGAAAATGGATTGTACATCTAATGTACGACAGATGTATCTCCCTCATCTTGTGCTCGTCTTTGTGTCAATTCCTTCATCGATTTTATTTCCTCGAATTATTGAAAATCATCTTTTGCGAGGCCAAAATCTCACTGGGCCGGTATAGCCCTTCCACGCCTTCCGACGAAGAACGAGGCGACCGTGAGAGTTCCGTAGAAATCCACGAGGAACAGTGTGTGTCTCCAAGAGAAAAACCGGTCGTGTTGATGACGTTCGTAGAAACAGTTACGCAGGCTCGCAAAAGCAGGTTACTCGCACTTTGTCAGAACCTATTTAAATCACAACGAATAAAGTGCGACCAGCGTGAACACACCTATCTTGCCATTCCGATTATTTCATCAATCAGTAATAAAAAATCTGAATTACTGATGGCGATTCATTGCTGTAGAAGATCTGTAACAGCACTTGACCAGAGTTTTTCAAGTGTATACTATAATATCTTAAAACTGTTGGCCAGCTCATATGACCAAATAATTTTTGAACTGTCAGAGGTAGTGCGTTTATATTTATTTATTTACCTTAACACTCTAACCAAAAAAATTTAAAAGAAAATGTATCTCCTTATGTTTGGGCTACGCACGTTTTTAGACTATTAAGGTACAATCTTCATCTTGAGAAGAGCAACTCTCGGCTCCGAATGACGTAAACATATCAGAAAGAGAGAATATCATGCAATACTTATATCACCGTTACTATCGACTTTGGACACATTTTCGTGCGGCCGAAGTACAAAAGGAAAAAAAGCGAAGCGCTTTGCTGATGCGCCGGAGGTGGCAAAATGCCCAGACACCCTCTTGATCCCGTGTCAAAAATCCCAAGCAGTCTTAATTACGCAAGCTGCTTAAGTTTGCAGAACGTGTCCAATCTCAGGCGTGCTTCGAAAATGAACCTCCCGCAAATTATTTGCTCCTTCTCCTTAGCAACGCATTCATCCATAGCTTTTCAGAAAATACTAAGAGAATACCTTACAAGAAAAGAGATTATTAAACTTCTATACGTACAATAAATTCAACTTAACTTTCGATGAGAACACAAAAGAAGAAATAGAAGTACGGAATGTAATTTAAAATATAATACTCCCAGTTTGAGGCTCAATATTTGTCATGTGAGGCATGTCAACCTCCCATAAAAAGTTAACGCATTATAAATAAAAATTCTGCAAAAAATCAATAATGGCTTTGGAAAATATTCCGATTAAATACGAAATCATCCAGCGTGACAAATGTTAATAAAATGCTTAGGTCCTTTTCCTATCAATTCCTTTCTTTTGGCGTCTGAGCCGACAGTCATTCGGGTCCAAGTCATGTAGCTATCAAATGTTTAAAATTTGATCGAAATTGCTGTTTACATCAACTTTGCGGTCGTTAGAAATAAAGATTCCTGTTCAATTCGTCCACCACCCTCCACAAATTGCACTGCGTACCCTCACTGCATCTCATGGCCCTCTGACACAACCGCCCCACTCATTACGGCTGTTTTTTTTCATTAGTCATCCTGGGGCATCCTGGGACAGGGCTGCTGATCACCAGATAACGGTCGCGGAAAACCGCGATTGAGGTCTTTCGTTTGTTGACAAAGAGCCGCGTGAAATGGTATCTCCGCAGTCATGAACTTGCCCACCGCTCTGCCGGGCAACACCGACTTCCTTCCTCCAGGAAACAACGCCGTCCGTCCGTCTCATTGAGTACAGTCTCTCACGGCATAGAAAAACCCAACTTTGCGCCGAAAAACAAGACTTCTCTTCCTCGAGTTCTTAGACTATCCGCGTCAACGACGAGGACCACCTCACGAGGCAATTTTTCACTCTCCCCAAATGCACAAAAGACTTGCGACTTTTCACACTTGTAGGATTATGTAATGTATATAAGTAACCTAAAAGCATTAGTACATTGGCGGATAGCTTCTACCTACTATTTCCCACCTATGTCGGCCGTTCCGTCGGCTCCAACCATACTATCAATGTTTCCTGCAATTATATTTCCCTTTTAATCTTTATATATTATATGAAGGAATATAAATGAATAAACTTGATTTTTCCACAAATTTATTTTTCTCCACTACCCAGGTTGGGTGTATACTACATCATTATATTTTATCACGTTATCATATTATATCAGGCATTCAGTCATATATCCCACGAATCTCGGTGAATGATTCTATACATAGTACCTACACACCTGTCGATGACTTTTAAAATAAATTTGTGGAAAAATCAATTTTATTCATATATATTACAATGAATCATTTCCACAATGTAACGGCTGATTACACAAATTATATGAAGGAGTTTACATATTGAATACCTACGGTCGTATCATCTAAGTATTGAGCACTCCACATAATTTTAATGGCAGATTTTCGTAATGTTTTGCCCTCTTCCGTCCATGTAATATAGAATATTTCTTACAGTTTTACCAGTCAATCCATATTACGTGAAAGTAAAATTCTTCAAATCTTCATGTCTTCTGTCTATTTTGATGCCATCAAGAAAGTGTATTCTTTTACCTCCTTCTTCACGCTTATTACCTGACATTTATCTTACATCGCTGTCTCCAACCTTCCTTTGAAACTTTGGAACTCCCTCTATCCACTTTCGCCGCCTTCTTCAAATTCCTCCGCCCGACACCCGTCTTTCCTACCATTTATAAAACTTCATTTGTCTCCCTCTCTATTTAGCCGATTTCTTCTTTGCTTCAGGGGATTTAGATGATCGGGGGAAACACATTTTAGGAGCAGGCGATCATGTTTTATGCCGCATTTCCGCTCCATCGAAGACAATTAGTGACTCTTAACGATGGGGATGCATGGTAAAAGCTATCCTCATGGTTGTTTTTCGTTTGAAGCAATTTTCGTCGATGAGAAACGATTCTACTCCCCAGTTTACTGAAAAAAATAATAAAGTAAATTGCTTCTAAAAAGGCATTTATTGGGAAAATAAGTAGTGATAAAAGCTTTCGTTAGGCATTCAGTCATATATCCCACGAATCTCGGTGAATGGTTCTCCATGTCTTGCCTTGGTTAACTGTCTCTTGCTTTCTTTGAAATTTATCAATTCGCCCCTGAAGCTGTAACCATAGAAGAGAGGGCATATTTTTTTCGTGGGGAAAAGAAATTCCTTCGCTAATGGTAATAATTAGGATGTGGCGCAATTTTCAAGAAAAACAAACTCAAAAAAGGATAAATTAGCACAATTAGCGAGTGTAACGACTTTTGACCACATGCCGCTTACATTCCGCAACTAACACTATAATGCCAAAAAAATCAAACAGGAATGCTAACTAATTTGCAGATCTTTGTCCTTCTCCGCTTTGTGATTCTTAAGAGAGCGAAAATTTGCTACAAACGAGCATACTTAACATCATGACACGCCGGGAATATTAATATTTTTAAACTAAAATATAAGGCCCTTAGTATTAACACGTTCCCGATTTACTGGAATAAATAAAGTAGTACTTTTTCCCAGACTTCCTTTTACTAGTTTTCAATAATTTATTTTATTAGATATCATGATACCAAATGTGGACTTCCGCATCTTAGTTGGTATCGAAGCAACTGTTGCCGAGCTAAAACGGAAGAAGAGGTGGGAAAACAAACATTCAGTTGAAAATTCTTCTTTCCAAGCATCATATATTTTTATTGTCCTTTCCAAGAGATGAAAATTAGTCACATATCGAAATTTTTCATCGATGAGTTCAGAAGGAAGGGCCCCCATCTCTTCCGGAAATACTTATTGCTTCGATATAAGCTGAGCCATTATTCCCAACGCAAAACATTTATTCATGTATCCAAAATTTTAAAGTGAGTCACCGGCTAAATTCAAAGACAATACGTGATACGTGATGTGTTAGTGTCTCAAGCTGTTCGTTCGAGAAAGGATGGCGTTAAAGGGAAATGAACTGATCGGTTTCCCCATCGTTGGTGCGCGTACGGTAAATTTGGTTGACGTCGCCGGCGTGGAAGTCCCCCCCATATTCAAAGACTTCTTTCTAGAGCTCTCCGCTGACCTCACACTCGTCCACTTGGAGACCCAACACGTGGTTCGCGGAACATAAGACCGGTTTTCCAGAATTCCAGTGACGACTGCTTTCTCAGTAAAGACGAGCGCAAGGCCGATTCGCCTCGATTACGCTTTCAAACTATTCCGCGGCCGCCTTGACTCCCGGTATTGACAATTCCCAATGTGAATTAGGCTCACTCGGGAAATGAAACCGGTCTTTTTTATTCCGTGTAACCGAAGTATTTCTAGGCAGAAAGAATCATTTTCCATAATAGCTGACTTTAGCACCTCACCTGTATAGATAGCGGAGACGAATTCCGCACTTGATCGAGATAATTGGTGAGCTAGAGCGATAAGTCATGGTTTCCATAACAACGGATAGAAATAAGATTGTATAGGTAAATATGTACGTGAGCCTGTCTTGCACTCGTTGCTCTAACTGGAAACAAGTTTTACTCTCACCTCCTACTTGAAACTTCATCTATATCTACGTAATACCTTACGAGCCACCGCGAGGGTGTGTGGCAGGGGGCGAGGATCCCCAAATATGCACCATTTACATGTAACTAAGAGCTACCAAGCCATGCGGTCATGCAACTATGAGCGAAATTCACCGCATAAGCTAAAATCATTCTTTGTCTTTGAACGTGAGGTTTTAGAAACACCACTGGGAACGTAAATTATACGAGTATCCATCGTAAAATAAATTTATTTGTGAATATAACAGCGACCTAAAAAGTTTAAATAAATAGGGGAATTAAACGCGGAGGTGAGTTCCAAACAGAAGTCAGTATGGTAAAGATGATTAATTAGCTCATATTAGAGCAATTATGTCGCTATTTCTTTCTTTAGCATAGGTATTTTTCATCCTACTCCAACTCCACATCCTCCACTTAAAAATACATTCATTGGTACCTAAGTTTAAATTGTTTCTAGTGCGAAGAATATGTCGCTTTTCTCCCATCGATTTTTAATAGAACAAATAGTATGATTCCTCAATGGTGAATGACGTCGACACGTTTTGACACCTTCTGACGAAAGAGCCACAATCCACAATGCGGCTAAGCGAGTGTTTTTTTTGCCGCGATAGACATTTTTCAATTGTCCGAACACCTGAAGCACTCATACCCGGGAACGCGTTTGCGCGGCGACTTATGGGACTTCTGGTCGACTGCTTCAGTCAAAACAAATGAGACATGCCAACTACTTATCCGTTAGAAGCATTGCAATTAATGGTATCACACATAAGTCTACGATGAGAAAATAAGTAGAATTAAATGTACAAGCAAATGTGCAAATAATTTGACGAATTCATTTTTCAGCAATTTCTCTATTCAACCCAAACAAACCAATCTTTATCGAACTAAAGTTGCTTAAAACTAAATCGGCAATATTTGTAGTCTCCTTGATATGACTCCTATGCTAATATGAATTGAAGACTTAATTTTAAATACAATTTATTACCTCGAAATGCGCTCATGCCATCAAAAAATTTCGCAAAATGACACATTGTTCTGATGTCACAAAGTTGTATTTCTTCCAGTTACACCCGCTCTCACAATTCAGACAGTACAACTTCAAGACTAATTTTCCAAAAAAATATCAACTGGTTTCAAAAATGTCTTTAGGACTTCTTTCTCCAACGGAACCAAAAGCACTAATAATATGGAGACTTTCATTGACGCATGTGTCTTTTAAATGGCAATTTCGCCATAATAGTGTGACTTTTTGTTGCGATTAGCTAGAGAATAATTTTCTTTGCAACAAGCAGAAACTGCAAGTACATGGATCGGATTTTACCTTGAGGGATTTTAATTCTTAAAAATAATTAACATCATTATAAAAAATGTTCAAATTAAAGCTGAGGCTTCCGCGGATATTATCATTGATACCATTTGGACGTTTCTCCGCGCTATGGTGTCTTTTAGTGACAATAGTTTCTCCAGCCATCCTTTTGGCGTCTCCAGGTCTGGAGTGACGATGCGTCGATTCTTGATCGTCTTATGTTGTGAACGAGAGCCCTAGGCTGGCCCTCATTGGACTAACACAACGCCATAACGCTTCAAAATAAAAAAGTACAACTTTTAACATTACAATGGCAATTCTAGTATTTAGGGTATACGAAATTCGAGTCATGAATTAATACTCGTATTCGATATTCGATTTCGAGAAATCTATACTCATCTAAATCTACATAATACCCTGCAAGCCACCATAAAGGTGTGTGGCATTCGATTACTATCTAAAATTTGACGACTTAGTAAGAGTGAGTAATATGAGTACCTACATAGTTGTAAATAGGTAGAGCACATTTTTCTCCGCAAGAGCAAACAATTATGAATAAAAAGACGTTTTTTTTCACGGTCAAGATTCCTTATGTGTCATGCAACGGGAATGGACTTCTTTCATTCACTTTTTCTGCCGTTCTTGGCAGTGGGAAGTAGAGTAGGAGTTAAGGTATGGGAGAGCATAGGATTGCAATTCTGGCGAAGGGGGCGGGGTCCTGGAGGGATTCTCCGAGTTTGAGTCACGGGCGTGGGAGAAGTGGGGGGAAGAGTTCCGATGTCACCTACGGAGGGAAGAGGGGCGGGGAACCGCGGAGGTGACGGCGGGGGTGTAAGGAGGAGGGTGCCCGCGTGGGTGGCTGGGGCGCCGGGGGCGATAGTGACTCACAACTCGGAGCGAGAGTGCCAGGGATGAGAGCGAGGGGGGGGGGGGTTCCTGAGAAACGACTCGGCTCCGGGAAACAGCTCGACTCCCACCGCATCGATGACCGCGTGTATTTCTTCTTTCTTTTTGTCTCACGCTCTCCCTTTCCCGCCAACCTCCGCGTTCTCCATTCACGGCAACCCGTGGGTTTGTGGCGCTCTCGCCCGGCAAGCTCGTAAGATTCATTCAAGAAAAAATAGAACCGACGGCCCACGGACGGAGTGGGTCACGCCTCTCCTATTTGTACGATCTTTAAGATGCACATCATTGTAAGGTTCGCAACCCCGATTATGCCCATGCAGTATTTGTAATGTGCTTCACCTCAAGGCATCCACATCTACATTATGCAAATGTAAATTGGAGGGTGAATGGAGGCCTTCTGGGCCCCCCTGGTTCTCAGACCTCGTTAGGTCATTTCACCTACATAATACCCTGCAAGCCACCATAAAGATGTTTGGCAGGGGGGTCCATTGCGCCAATCCACATTTAACCTGCCCGCCACTCGCAGATTGGGGGCAAGAGCACCGCGGTAGAGGTATGGAGGGGGGCCACCCATCCAACCTCCGTCCGGACTCAACGTTGCTTAACTTCGTTGATCTGACGGGAACAAGTGTTTCAACGTGGCTAGCTACATTATACCTTGCAATCCACTTCGTGCTTGGCAGGGGGTGTTTTTTCCACCAAACATGCACTACCTATCATTCTGAAAGAGTAGGTATTTATAGCTACATTTTAGTCGAATTACAACAATTCACAAAATATCTAAAAAGCATATGTTTTTCGCATAAACGTACTGCAAGCTGGGTTGGGTAAAAGACTTTATAACGACACGCAACTACCTATGTTAGCTATCGATAAACTTGCGCATATATTATTGAATACATTCGCAGTGGTTCAAACCCCAAACTGCACGAGGAAAGAAAGACAGATTCTATCTGAAGAAGTTCTATCTGATTGACAATGAATGTCCGGTGATGATCACCCCACGTCACATACCCTAAAAAATACATGGTATATTTGAACTCATATTTCCAGCATTGACTTGGGGATTTTGCTACATTTTCCTCCTTCACACCCGATAGAAGATCTGGATTTAAAAAATTCCAAGATTTTCACTGGCTTGATATCTAATTCAAATAAAACCGAGATAAACGGCTTAAATGACGAGAGTAGATAGAACGGAAGGAAACTCGCTGTTCGGCTATCATCAGCCCTTGTTCATTCTGGGCGTCCATTTTAGAGTAGGTAATCACAAAGCTGAAAGGAATTTATACCTATTGAGTAAAGTCACAAGGTAGAATGATCTAAGCGTTTCGTATCACATATTTGTTGTAGCTATGAATTCATCGCACAGAAACTCGAGTTCGTAGTCAGCACAACGAACCAAAAGAGATATCACAATCACACATTTTCACCTGCTTTCTTATCTGCACGATAAGATTTTATGGGGCACGGAAATGACGTCCTCGATAAGATCAAGGAGAATCTCCCCAATGCCAACCAGGGAGGATACCATGCACTAATGTGCCAAATTATTAATTACTGAAGTCAGAAATCGAATATGTGGGCACCTAATCTGACTTTATGAATTTGATGTTTTCCAATTCACTACTTCCAATGGAAACTTCGAAAACTAAAAAATCATTTAAGCTACCATATGAAAACTGGATTTATCCTAAATCTATTAAGGAAATCGATGCAAAATATTATGTATCCTTATTACGGTAAATATACTGTACCAATAATCAAACTAATAGTACAGATCGAAATAGCGAAATATTATTTACTAATCATCTATTGCATCGTATTAAGTTTTAAGAAAATTATCGCTATTCCATTAAATGATACATTAAATGATAGAAACTAGCGACCTTTTAGTTCAAGATTCACTGAACGTCAGCGGCCGGCCCACCTATATCTCTATCATCGGTGACAGCAACAGCTTTATATACGTACATGCAGATTGCATGCTTCCAGTTTTAACGGAGGTCTCACTTCACACAATCGATTAAACAGTAACTAAATATTCTCATTTCTGAGGCGGTTGGGAGTCTGCCACTGAGTCACAAAAGGATCGCGACAGCTAAAAGATTACCCCAGGTATCGGAAGAACTTGCTCTCAAAAGTTCCCATTGTTATACAAGCAAACAACCGTGGATACTGTCAATGGAACAAATCGATCGGAAAATTTCAATGTGAGACGCATAATAAGCAGTCGACGGAGGCTGATTCATCGACAATCTATATTCCTGAGTTTTCATCATCATAAGCCCTGAAGCGATGCCGATTCAGCAAGAAAATATTGTTTTCGTACTTTACTAATCAATGAAATCCTCATTTTCTCTAATGCAATGAGTGTTTCCGGTTTCACCGCGAGTCGTTTGGCGCTAACAACGAAATAACGAGCATAATGACACAGAAATGTCACGAAGTAGAGGCAATAATTTATTTCGAATTTATAGCTCAAACTGAAGCAATTACAGTTCTCAGAATTGAGGAGATACTTAAGTTTCCGTCCTTGGAAGTTTCCAGCGTACTGACGGAATTGACGAAAGGCAAGCGTTGAAGTCTCTGCTCCTTATAAAAAAAACCATTTTTACAGTGAATCGGGGTGATGAGCAGTACAGTAATAGGATCATGCAGGAAATGGTGGAAGTATTCACCTGAATTACGGAAGGCTAAGAAGATATCTAGCCGATTCATTTTGTTCTTGGAATACTTAGATCAGATATAATTCGAAATTCCTAAAGGATTAACATAGGCCCACGAGCAAAGTAAATATAGATTTAGGACGACTCGTAAACGAAGTTAGGAACAATCGTTGAACGACAAGAGGACGGGAAGAACGGCAAAGGGAGGCCCGTATGAGATGAATGGAACAAGTTGTGGAGGATGTAAAAGAATAAACACGTAAATATGAAGAGATTATCCGACAGAAAAATTAATGCATCACAATGATCGTGAAAGAAAGACGTATTTGGCATAAATAAACTGAATATGGTTAGCCATTGTTTGGAGTTAGTGAGGAGAAAGAAAAAAGACTAAGAAAATTTCGTCCTTAGAATCGCTCCAAAACCAAAGATAGAGGAATGATTATCGTATCCTTCGTGCTGCATTCCTACGGTAGCAACTTTCATTCCATTAGACCTTGAGTATGTCATGAAAATAATTATTGCCCTCTCACGCAAATTTACACAGCCTCATGGCTCTGGAAGTCTTTCTCCATGATTAATTTATGGAAATCACTCAGCACTATATGCTGTGTGATGGACATGGATTCGAATTGAAAGAAAAAAGGAACCGCTCAGCCGCCTGTAGTGAATTAAACCAGGTTCACTTTTTTTTTACTTTCCGTTTCCAGTAATCCCGTATTTATGCATCACGTATTCGATGCACAACAAACGATCCCGCAACGTGAGAGCACACAAAGGAAGCGACTCGCATTATCCAAGGGGTATTCTCTGCCTCCTTCGACTCGCGGATGGAGATCGATTTGAATACACGGGAGAAAATTAATTCTCGGCTCATTTTCGTGCTCGCTAGCCCGTGGGGTACAGTAAAACTTCTCCTGCACGTGTGCACGCTGTAAGGACCGATTCAATTGCTTGACCTGCACGAAGGACGAGGTACGTCTTATCAACTGAGAATCTTCTTGATTAAGTAGCTATTCGCCTCTTGACCTCTCATCCCCATACCCCTTGACCAGCTTCTCTTACCCCCTTTTCTTACTCAAGGACCACTCTTTTCAAATAAATTAGGGGTAAATCCTGATGCTCTAGTCGTGAATTACACTCTTACAAACATTGTTTCCTCAATATGACACGCTTAAAAAGGATAAAATGTCTTACATAATAAGCAACTCCTTACTAGAATCAGGTTCTAATATCCCCTCCCCGCAAAAGAAATTGCATTGCTTACCATTTCCATCAATCAGAATGTGACGTAGAATTTCATGGACCACTCTATGAGTACCTTGGAAAATTAACAGACATGAGTCTTCGGCTCTGCCACAAATACAGTTCCCGCGGAACTGAAACTAAAGATGATGATAATAACGAGTCAATTGACAGTAACGAGGTCAAAAATGTGAAAAATTATCAGATATTTTCTAACTTTTAATAAACGCCCGATTTCGATTTTCGATTTTAAGATGTTTATTGGCCATAAATAAAATATATACAAAATTTAACAAAAAAATAACAATTAAATAAAATAACAACATATAATGATGACCAAGTCTGTTTGTTACAAAAATTAAAGTAATAGATAGGAAAAAGGGGTATTTAACCAGCTATTTTTCCAACTACAATAAGATGCAATAATAGATGTGATCGATTTTTTCGGGGTGTTTCTAAAATATATATTTTTAATTAATAGTGAAACCGTTAATTTACTTATAAACAATAGGATCATGCGTTCCAAGGCAGTGGATGCCTGGTTTTGTAGCTACTCCCTACCACTCACCCTAGCGGTGGTTTGCGGTACCTTGCAGGTTTGGATGGCATGAAAAGCACGCACATATTCAACAAACGGAACCTCTTTGGGAATTGATTTCATGGACGCATATTTTAAGCACGCAAACTCTGAATGGCTCCACATCAGCACTAAGGCATAAGGGCGTGTCCTTATCCAAAAGAAGAGCGTCTTGGAAACCGCACGCCTGTCGAGCTCCCGACGATTTGGATTCAATCCGCCGTCTGAGAGCTTGGTATGCCGCTAGCGCCCTCAAACAACCCCATCTCCTTTGGGTCGGCTTTTTTCAAATATTCCATTCTCGCCTCATTCTTGTGGTCAGACGGCTTTCCTCTCCACCCTTTGTTTTTTTTTCATTCGAATAAGCGGTCTCCAAAGCAGCCTCAAGTCACTTAACATGGCTTTTCCCACGATGCTTTGACAAGCAACAAGATGCAAGTTGATTGCGTGTGTGTATATATATATAGTGAAACATCACCTTACATAGATGGAAGTTTCGAGCTGGAAATGAATATCCCTCTCACCATTTTCGGTTAGGGACATAAAGGAGACGGAGAAAGGTCTTAAGAAATTTGTTCCAGTTCCTTTTACGCTGTCTTTCATTTTTACGTTCAACCTGTCGCTGCCCCACTTTCCAGCCTTTGTGGGGCTGTTAAGAATTCTCTCGCGAAAACAGCAGTTGAATCGATGCTCTTGATCCGTCGCATGCTCTCGTGAGATAAAGCGAAAGACTTCATATTTTTTTGCGCTTGATTTGCATTTGCTAAAGACAAGATTTTAAATAACGCATGAGGTGCTACACTATTGGCATTTGCAAAGAAAAAAAATTGAGTTGGCTACAAGTAGCAATCACGTTACGAAGGGAAGGTGCATGATGACCGGCAATTCTATTGACCTCCTTTGCCAACACAGGTTGCCCGAAATAGATGCAACGGTAGATATCTCAGAATATGTAACAACATGAATACTTTGACAATGATTTACTGTTCACTACAGGAAGGATGAAATTGTCTTTCGAGATGGTAATGGCATATTTGGTTTTCAGGAAAAGGATTTATTTTTACTTCATAATAACCAAGAGCGATTACATTTTTAATAATCTTCTACAATTTTCATTGAAATAAATTAGTCGGTAAAGCTTTCAAAGAAAATCAATCAAAATTATTAATTTTGCTTTCACGCCTGCTCTGAAAATAACGGACATGTAGTAATGTACGATATCTATTTGGCATTCTTATTCTCAGCTATTGAAGAGAATGGGTCTAAAGGGAAATGTTTTTGCTATTGATAGCACGCACTACATAAATTACCTCCGGAAGTCGTTTAGGGTACGCTGCTCTGTAAACTTAAAGGCACTTAGAGCATGTAGAACCCCTGAGGGTCATTTCCAAAATATGTTCCATTACTCTTGTTACGATGATATTCCTATGGATCAGCCCTGAAACAATTGTTTCAGGTTTTCATTAAGGAAGCGGAATTCCTGTTAAAATCACGCCGGCCATCGTCAACTTCTTAACAGTTATTCAAACGCATGCTTTCATATTCAGCGCCTGAGGAATTGGAAGTAATTTTTATGAGTGCAGCAGGCTTCATATGAGATATGTGCTGCAGTAAAATCAACGCAGATTCTGTTCCCTTAACTTTACTGCCATTTTGTCGAAGACGCGTTCCATTTAACGGCTTCACTCGATGACCAGAGATGAAAAAAAAAATAGAACAAGCCTAATGACACATTGGAATGGACTGGACTCCATTGCAGTATCCGGCCATAAACAAAAGAAGAACGAACTCCGATGGCTGAAATTTGCCCCGCGAGCCATTCCTCGTGAAGTGCTCTCCATTGTTATTATGTCAGAGCGGCCGAAATGACGAAAAATCAAACTCCGTGAAACGATGATGAAGGCTTGCTATGCCAAACAAAGGAAGTTGGTCGGATTCAAGAGGAAAGAGAAAGAAATCGCCATTTATTACAAAACTATTTTAAAAATAAGCTGAAGTCCAGACCTCACGCTATCCCTGCATCCGGTCATTCAAGGACAGATTCATTTCTCGCCAATGAACCCAGCGTAATGAAGAGGGCAGATAAGAATAGCGCTATTGAGATCCAACGAAATTTTTGCTTAGCAGGTTAAAATAAGTCTTATCAATAGAAATAAATGTTCCACATTCAAAGAAGGTGAATATTTAAAGAACAAGAAAAGAGAAATAGGTCTTGTAACATTTCTTCCCTTAGAATGAAACGATTCCACATTAATTCGTTCAAATTGGCCTACAATCAAGTACTCTAATCAAAGACGATGTAGGTATTTGGTCAATAGACTTTGAAGAGACTCACGAATAAGCATAAATCCAAAAACGGCAACCTTGGTCTAGCATATTATTAACAAGAAATACAAATATCGGTAACAGCAGGAAGGGTATTAAGTGTGCTTTAATCGCCTAGGGAGTGTTCATCTGATCGTGAAAATTAAAGCTTCAGTTGGCAATTATCATTTTTGAAACTCGCCCTGAAACAATAGGTTTCATCACATGGAACTCGAGGATATTTCTTGATTGCAGAAGGAATGGGGAAATACAACTCGGTAATTCTGCCGAGTAAAATAATACTAATTAATTTTGCAGACCAGTGCTATTGACTCATAACCTCTTTTGCTCCGACTTACAGGTTACTTTAGACAACAACTGTGAGAACGCTAACATGGCTGCTTAACAACCATGCTAGACAATAATATTCCAAGTGAAATGTTCGAAAAAGTTATATTTCTCCAATTTTTCAGTTCCAAATGAAAGATAAATGAAATAAGTTTATTAAACCCTTGTATTGTTTATATTTTTTTAATGTGTTGTCCCGACACACGGTTCCAAAATTTCCATTCAGCTTCGTAAAAGTCGAAATCTGTGTTGGAGAACTGAATGAAAAATACTGCATACTGCACAATATTTTACTCAACATCCTCAGCAGTTTCAAGACCGTCCCGTAACTAAGGGCATCTCAGATCGGAGGGAATGCTTTAAGATTGGGAAGAAAAGAAGGAAGGATGATTAGAAACCCGGCATCGGCATCAGCTAACTAAAAGACTCTAGCCGAAAGTCACTTTACGCTTACCCCTTAAGATCCACAGTTTTACGTGAAGTATGCTTTGGAGGTAAAACTTCGGACTTACGTTATGCACTTGGTATCCAAAGGTATCCACTCTCTCTCAAAGGTATCCACTCTCTCCACAAGGTATCCAAAAGATAATTCCTATGCCATATATCCCTTGCCACCCACCCAAAATACCATTCCAAGTTTATCGAGAGTCTTTCGGGAATGAAGTGCCTCAAAGTGACACTAGATTGACATCAAGTTCGAATTATCGAAGGTCAAATGCAAAGAAATTCCATTGGAGAACATTAGGGAAAGAGTTTCGTGGCTTTGAATCGATTCCGGGAGGAGAGGTGACCTTTCCTTTTCCCTATTGGCTCCCGAAAGACTGTTGTGGCCCTAGAGAAGCAGAATGTTGGCGGTCGGAGGGGGCGACTGTAACCTTGTCGCGTTGTGGTGATCGGCAGAGCGCATCCGCCACCTAGCGGACTGAATTGCCAACCGTGCCCAAAAGGGCAATCGGCCATCGGATGGAAATGCCACGCACACAAACCACTTCCACAATACAAAAAAAAACTACGCTCCGAGGAAATAGAATTAAAAAAATGTCCACTCCTAAAGGTCTCCGCCCTCGGGGAGAATTAACGGAGTTGACGTCATGAAACAAGGGCCTTTACGTTACGCCGCACCCCTTGTGTCCTGTAGATGGAGATGGGGTCCTGATAAGGATATGGGGGGCATCAAAATGCGAGCGGTCCTTAAATTTATTTGTTCCATTCTCTTTTCCAGCGTTCCGAGGCCGATATATATGCCAAAAGCTGTCCAAATCAGGAAATAATTAAATCACCACTTCCCAAAATTATCGAGGCATAATTGAGTTATTTTAAAATGCTCATAATCAAAGGCTAATTACAATACTATTGCTACAGAAATTACTCGTATCATGGCTAAACAATACACTAAAATGTTTCGTGAACACTCATCGGTGAGCCAATTGGTATATCAATGATCACCTGCATTCAATGTTTTCCCTCGTTCCATTCAATAGTCTTCGATACATAATTCACAATGTAAAAGGTACCTAAAGCAGTATATAAAACAGTGCAGTGTCGGCACAACCATTAATCTTTATTTAAAATTCACATGTGAGCTATGTTAAAACAAAATTGGTTTTGGTTTTGCAGTCACAACGAAAGTAGTCACTCATTATGCAATGCTTATCAACGGAAAACATTTCTTAAAAGAACAGTCAAGGAGATAAAGTCGGCCAACCAAATAAATAATACGGCCAGCCAAAGGCCCATGGTTTGATTCCCGGCGCAGATGATATTTTTCCTCCAGCAATTTTCAGCGCAATCAAGGACAGTTACGTAAATACGAAAAGATAGATTCAAGGGATAATTAACTGCACTATTTTTATATCCTTTCACATTTCATTACGAATTTGATAACTCTAGTGATGCTGCCTAAAGATTTACTGGAAATGCCTCATCACCACTTCGATCAAGAATGCTTCGGCCCACCGAATGCATTATGCGCTGCGTAGACCATTCTGTTACTCATGCTACTGAAGGCTATTTGATAGATTTAAAATACAATACCAATAGAGACAGGCACGTAGCCAGGGGGAGGCTTCTGGTGCTTCAGCCCCCCTGGAAATTTTTCCAAATAATTTGTTGTTCTGATTTTAGCCGCGAAATTAGCAGTGAGAAATGATAAGTATGGGCACAGTAAAATTAAATACCAAGCAATGAAAATTAAGGGAAGAGATTTGTAATATAGTCAGCACCGAATGGGCAAGGCTGATTTGTTTAAAGTTACGCAAGACTTAGCCCCCCCCGAAGTAAATTTCTGGCTACGTGCCTGAATATAGATAGCGTTTCACATCCCTGTCTAATGAAGTTCAAACTGCACTGGAAGTGTATTCATAAAGAAACTTAAATGAATCCTGAATGGCTAAGAAAAAATGACCCAAAAACTCCAGGAATAAATAATTGGAAATTTTCCATTATGGTCTGCTAGGATTCAGGTCGATTTCTTCAATTCTAAACTTACTTGGCAAATCATTTCCTTCGTACTTCATTGTCTTTGTCCTCCTCCCTGAGGGGATTTTAAATTAATTAATGACTGACGCGTATATCCGTAGGCATCTCTCTATAGGTCAGGGCAAAAATCTCGAGGCAAGCGTCGTTTTTCCACCGAAGGATCGCACTTACCCGCGATCACAACAATTGACGCAAAGGTCCTTTGCTTTCTTATTACCCGCCACCCCCGCCTCCTCCCAAGGACTCCTCGACACTGGAGCGACAGTCATAATAGGCTGTCGTCTCTTCCCACCCAGTGGCGCAAGGAGTCTAGCCGCCGATAGAAGAGGAGAGTCGAGGTGGGGGTGGCGGGCACGGGAGAAGGGCGCGTGGGTGGGTGAAGGAGGGGTTCCCGCGGCGAGGAAGGGGTGAGATGGGGAGAGGGGGGTGGGAAGAGGGGAGTCGAGGTGCCGAGGCCGCTGCCGCACAAGTTTGCCAAGGGCGCAGAAGGGGAGGGAGGAGGAGACGCAACTTAGGAGCGCAACTAAGAACGCTTTCCAACTCTTCACCACTCCATCTTCCTCACGAAGAGATAGGCAATATGATTCGCTCAAAAAACACGCTTGACACTACTTTTCGCTCCAAAGCTCACGGGCTATTTTCACTTCACCGTCCCACTACTTTTTCGCCACCTCCCCTTCTGCTTGGAAAATTTGCAGCGCTATCCACTTTTTTTTATCATACATTACCAATTATATAGGATATGGAGATATGTATTTTTGCCCATTTGAACATTATGAATTTTTGGTGAAACCTTCCACGACTATTTTTCTCATTTAAATATAAGAGACCGATGCAGGTCTTACTTTGTGGGACCATGCTATAGTGAAATGATTAGCAACTATAATTTTTCCCCAATTGTTTTTATATTGTGGACAAATTACGAAGCTGATGCTTTCCTAACTTTCCACTTTAAGGTTGAACCCTCATAAGGCATGTATTGCACTGAAAAAAGGATGCTTTTGTTTACATGCGATATATCTCCCTACATTTAAAAAGTCATTTTCAATGCCGACTTTTTATTGCCACTCTTTCACTCACTCGTTGGGTTTATTCCGTGAGTAACCATCCCATATTCCAACGAAAACTGAATGATAGACAGCTTTGAGATAGCACTGAAGAGGCTATGCACAGTCCTAGATTATGTAATTCACATATGAATAGATTTTGTTAGGATCTATATTTTCTTGCAACATTTTTTTTGCAACTTGCAACAAAGTTTTTAATCCGTTGAAACAACGCAATGAGTGTATACAACGCCGCTATGGTGCAGTTACAGTATGATACTCCAAGGAGAATAAATGCGGCAACATACATCAGAAAAGTGCATTCTGATTTCTAACACTTCTATTTTATTTCTTGATGATATTCTATTTTCAGTTTTCCACAATGATTTAATACTGATGTAATTTATTAAGTAACTTCCACGCCATGATGCAAAGACATTTTCTTTCTGATCAAACAGATAAGGTCTAGCAGAAAGTGAAAAGAATCAAATTCTGAGAACAACCTGTCCGCACGCTTACATATAATTAAAAAAATTAATTGGCTTCAGGAGACAATGGAAACAAAGGAGAACCGACATGTTTACACCTGCTCCAATCACTTTAAATTACCTAAGAATCTCCTACGCAATACTCCTGCGTAATAGGAACATAGTTTTACAATTTTAAATTTGTAGGCTTTACTAAATATCCGTATCAAATTCTAATTAAAAACCAACCCATTTTCAACTTTTATGGCTAAAATGCTGTTATTTAAATCTCAACAAAATGGTCCTCAAGTTTCGAATCATCCAAGAAGATATATTGAACACTTACTTGATAATGCACTAGTCGTAACAAATATATTTGCTTGTAGGTTGGTTATTGGGGTTATGTTTGCATTCATTCCAAGTTTCGGGAGATATTTCTCAATTTGAAAATTTGTTATTGCATAAACAAAACACTACCAATCCCTGAAGGTACGCTTGTGGATACTCCCTGCTCCCTGTTGTTCTCCACACATGTAGGTTATACCTTTACCTTTTCGCTCTATCCATTAAACATGTCTTCTGTCAAATCTTCCTTTAAAAAGTTTTATATCAGTTTCTTTACAATCTAGAATACCTATCCTTTTTTCCTCTTTCCCAAAACTACTTAACAGTCTCCATTCTGTTACAAATTCAACAGTATGTTACCAATTAACGTCACATTATCGCAGAGATTTTCACAAGGAAAAAATCCCCCTCGACCGGGATTCGAACTCGGATCCCCTGATTTCCGGCCAGGTACTCTATCAGTTATGCTACCGAGGCTCCTTCTTCCCTGTGGATTTCTATTGTGCATTCCAGCGAGTGACTCCGCTAAGGTATTCGTGGCTAGTTCGCAATCCTTGCATCAAATCACCGCCCCACTTAAGTAGCCTTCTTCAATTTCTTAGATCAAGTTTCACTCCTCTCCTACCAACAACTCAGTAAGTACCATCGAATTCATCATCGTCTACATCCAGCTAAACTTCTCCATTCTTCTACCCATCCACATATCGAAGGCCTACAATTCCCCTACATCCTCTTTCCATAGAATTTATTAAGAATTTTCTTAGAAAAAACGTAAAATAGACGAGATAATGGTGAAGTCGAGTGGTGAAAAATTAGCCTAAAATTAGGACGAGAATGGATTGACTGAAGAGGTCCACAACAGCACCCTCTAATAAGGGGGAGAGAGAGTCGGTCGCGGCAAATAGACGCCCGCATCCGCTCCGCTCGGCCTTCCCGGTCGAGAGGATGTGGCTGGGGCTGCTCGGTTTCCGAGGTGCCGCCACCTGGGATTCCTTCCTCGCCTCGACCTTGCCTCGAAGGAGGGGATTGGGGAAAGACGGCGCGAGTCCCTTTCTCTCTTTGCTAATTTGGCCTATTATCGTCAATTAACGCACTATTTTCATCGACTAGAACGAGTTCAGCAGCGTGTTAGCCGATTCCTGACCCGAAAAAGAGAGTGAATGAGCCCCATTGTTCTCAATCTCGGTAAAGAGGAGGTTAACTAGAAAAAGAGTTTTTCCCTCAGTAAACTGATCATGGCACTCTAATGAGGAAACAGGGACAGTAATCTCATCGATTATTTTAATTGTTACGAGTATTCAACTGGTTATTTTAGAACTAATTCTGAAGATTCAGGCGATATGGAGTGGAAGCGAAACATGATAACACAGAAAGAAAAAACACGAGCCAAATCCACAAAAATAATTTTACTACGACCCGGCTTTCACTGTATTACAGCATCGTCAACCTGGCGATGCTGTAATACAGTGAAACTCGGGTTGTAGTTAAGTTTCTGTTTGTGGATTTGGCTCGTGTTTTTTCTTTCTGTGTTATTATGGTTATTTTAGGTTCTCATAAAATATCCCTGCTCTTCTCTGTGTTGCATTTTCTGAAAAATTTATTTCCTATACTCTATCTCTAAACAGGGCTGCATTTTTCGCACTTTTCTTCAGTCTGTATAAAATGCCCTCGATTGATATGAAGTTTGGAAACAAGAAGTGATCAATCAGTTAATTCTCAAAGGATCGAAACTGAATTATCAGTGGACCCAGGAATTTTTTCACAAATCTGATAAATACCTATACCTTTAAAAGCCACTCATTAGATGATCCTCAGAAGTACACTGCTTTCAGCCGCAATAGTAGGCCTCGGAAGCAAGGTATTCTCAAGGGTGTCTGATCGCATTTTTTACTCTCCCCTCAAAAAAGACTGCGACTACAAAAGCCGAACGATCTTCCTGTTGATGTCTTTCACACCACAACCTACTGCCGCACTGACCGCTAGTCTTGGGAGTTACTTTATTTTTTTTTTTGACGCAAAGTTTTGAAACGTGCCAAGACTGCTTCCGCCACACGGAAGAGGAAAGGTGCGACCATAGTTGTAGAAAGGAAGGGTGCCCACCGACGATTTCCATTGCGTCGAAATATTCCGAGAATCGTGAGCAGCCTTGTTCCTCGGGATGGAGCGTTTATTGAATTTTAATGGGTAATTTCAAAGGCATAAATTTTTATGGGCCCGAAAAAAACATTCCCGGTGATATGGAACCGATGGTCACCAACTCACATATCTAAGAGTTAGCAGCCTTGAATTTCATGGAATTTGATGGATAAAGCGCAGAAGAAAAAATTCAAAATAGTAACATCGCAATTAGAGTCGAACAAAGTTAAAGATTAGTAACTTAGCTCAGCGAGGGTCGTTTATACCCGTAAATATTGGTATATCAGTGCAATGAAAGTGAATCTTTTCATTTGGTATAAAAACCCACAGGTATTGTGAAATAAAAAACAGTTTGTTTAACATAAAATCGAGGAAAATGCACGTAACAGACATGATGGGAATGTAGTATTTCGTTTCATTCCCAGGATTCATTAAAATAAAATTTTTCTATCGCACTCGTAAATAAAAGGTGGTGTTTTTTTCATAGTGACCCTTTCGAGCAGCTTAATTAAAGGTCAATTGCATGAAGAAGACCACACGAGAGAGAAAATGAGGTTGATGAACCCGGATTTAAAAAAATAACGAAGGGAATCAAAGAGCGGCCAACGGCTCACATGCGCCTGTCGCGCAGTGTCCCTCTCGTCCTCCTCCCTCGCCCATCTCACACGCGGGGCGGTGGCTCCAGGGGCTCTACTTCCGCCTTCTCCATGGCCCCCACGGGCCCCGGGGGCGGAGAACGGGTCCCCTTGAACCGCAAATTTATTCTCGCGGCGGACGGAATGAGTCGATGTGTATGGGCGAACAGGGATCCTCACACTCCGTCGACACTTCCCAACACCGTCTCTCACCGCAATATACCGCGCGGATAGATTGAAAATGCCATTCTTCCCACGAACAGTAGCATATCATAATAGGTAACATGACGACAGGATAGTTGGGTGTAATGAAGATAGCGTAGCTGAAAAAGTTGGTATGCCTACGAACTCATCTCAACCACATCCTTGATTGGCAATGTAAAAATGCCGAAGCGAATTCAAACGAACTCCTAACCTTTTAAATAGGGTTAAAGATGGTCAAGGATCAACAGTCCACTACTCTTACTCTCTTTCGGCACTTAAGAACGTTTCTTGCCTTTAGCAATTTGCTCCTTCAATTCAGCATGTATCCCATCTCTCGTCATTGCGTCCATGAAGCTTATCCATGAAGTATATTGGGTCCGTACGGAGAAGTTGTGACAAAAGGATTTAGAGCGTGTGTAAAGAAGATCAGCAAGATTTTTTAAAGGTCGTTACGATAATTGTACTAGAGTCTCGAGATTAGTATAAGAACTAGGATAGGAATTACTATCAGAACGCAGGTTAAAATTTAGGCTAAACCTTTGAAGTAAATTTGAAGCTGATTTGTTTACAGATGACGCTAAATATATTAATATGAAGAACCCCTGCGTATTATGCTACATTTTATCTGATAAAAAAGGAAGATATATTGTGGTACCGATAGATTTAAAATGCCATTTTTCCCGTGTACCATAAGAGAACACAACAGGCAGCATAGCAGTGGGATCTAGCAGGTAGGTAAAAAATTGTTGGAGTAATCTGTAGTGCATGAAGCATGCTTTAACGTTAGTATCTATGAACGTTAAAACATGATTGATGCATTATAGACTACTCCAAAAGTTTTTTACCTAGATATCCCATTGCTAAGCTGCCCATTGTGTTCTCTTATGGAAAGTGGGAAAAATTACATTTTAGATCTATTGGTACCACAATCTATCTCTCATATCTTGTTAATCTGATCAAATGTAGCATGATAGGCAGGGGTTCATCGTATCTATACATTTAACGTCATCTGTAAACAAATCAGCATCGAAGTTCAGATGGAAGGTCGAAGCTGTAGATTCCTTCAGTGAGCCCGACGACGAAGGGTGGGAAGGAAAGAAGCGGGAGGACGAAAGTGAGAGTCTCCGAAGACGCTGCTGACTCAAGCGCCAGAGTCTTGAGACGGAGAGCAAATGTCTCGACGGCGGCACACATGCGCTCACCCTCGCACTTTTTCCCCGCCGAATGTTTCACTTCATTCGTCGGCCCCACGACTGACTCAGCTGCTCATCACGGCATCTGTCTCGTCGGATTAATTGGATTTCGCATCACTCTCCGTGGAAATCCCAGCAAAACAAAAAGATAGAAGAGAGACAAAAAATTGGCAGATGAAAATTGCGCGGTGGTATTTCCGCTGATTCAAACGATCGAATCTGGCTGAGCTCTCTGCAGCAGAATCGCGTGGTTAATCAGCAGCATATGGTTTAGAACCATGGCTCAAAACATACTAAAAACTCCATCGTTATATGTCAGTGGTATAATTACAATGGTTTCTAACAATTCCTCACATGTCCGTCATGCAACTACAGATATTTGTATGAGATTAGTGTATTGACTGGCCCATATGCTGAAAGTATTGAAGTTATAAGCAGTTTTGCTTAATATCCTAATTGAATGAATCGATACTGAAATGGAAATATAGTAACCAAGGATAGGTTTTCCTTTCTGGGTGATAGCATAATCCTGTGGCCCGAGTCTTGAATCTTTCGTTACTCACCGAATGAATCCGAATAAATATTGACGCTTTCGTTACCAACGAAAACGTCATATTTTGTTATCAACGTGGATAAACGAATAACTTGAAACGAATGACGTTATCATAACGATAAATTTTATTCGTTATAGCGTAACGGAAGATTCAAGACTTGGGCCCCAGGAGTGGAATCGACCTCCTGAGAAATACCCTTGTAGTGGCTTGCAAGGCACTATGTAAAGGTGTAAATTATAGCTTGAGATTTCAGAGAAGAGAGATTCAGATATAGCTAAAGAGAGAAAATATCTGGCTGCGCTTGTATCGTAGGCCAAGGCAATAGATTCCATCAAGCAACCATACTTTGATTAAAAACCCTCCGCCATTAGGTTTGCGTATTTTCGGAAGATTACTGGCAATAATTCCTCGATTCAAGCACACTTATCCGATTGGTTTCACTTGAGGAAATAACCTACTGATACACGAGTACTGATTTCCCGCGTGAGCCAATAGTTCATACACATTACGACATTGATTTCAGTCAATGGTTAAATGCCAATCACGTCCCCCCCATGAATAATTAGGCATCTTCCTAGTGACTATTCGGATGCTTGATACCTAAGAAAGATACCAAAGTTTCCTTGAGGCAAACGAGGAAGTAATACATACGCTTCAAAGATATAAACGTAAATCGTGAGAATAGCGAACGTAATTTTGAGGAATGTGTTAAGAGTTAGCCTCGAGAGTCACTCCCTCCCTGGATGGAACCTAGCTGATTATCATGAATTTGCACTTCCTTTTTCTCTCTCTCCCTCTCTCTTTTTCTCCGTGAAATTAGTACATGAGAATGACTCGTTTCTTTATTGGAGGCACGCACAACATTAATCACTATCCAATCTGCGAATGAAAATAATTCGTCATCATCATCACTATTAATCCTCATCCGTGAAACCAATCCTCAGATGGTTTTACTGAGAGAAGGTGTTATTGAAGCAAATTACTGTATTTAGCTGTTTCGGCCGGGCCGGGAATAGGTGAAACTTCCACAGGTGATTCAGCGAGGGTGGAAGCTTCACTCTTGACCTGACTTGTTCGATACCAGACTGGAAACTTCCTCTTCCCCAACTCCCACACAGCAAGCAGCCTTACTCACGTGATTTCCCCACCATACGATCTCAGAGGGATAGAAGGCCATAGGGGATTTTTGGAAATGACGATATCGGCGGTTATGATCTCCGGGTCGAATTTCCACGAGGGACCGTGAGTGCCCGTGACCTCGATGGAAACACCGAGAGAAGGCGTGACCTCAAGAGATCACGCTCTCGGCCCGGAAAGGTGACAAGAGGGAAAAAAGTGCGCGCTATGCGGTAATCGCCCGTTTCCCTCGTCCAAGTCATCTTACGCGGAAACATAATGAACTCCGAAGAACGCTCGCAAGCAGTCACTGCGCTAGGAGGTAAGACCCGTTCCTCGCGTTTCTCTCCCGAAGAATCCTTTCACGTCTCGCAAATCTCACGTCCCATGGCAGCCTTGAATCTAACAATACTTTTCCTCCTTTCAATATCATTATCTTACGGCGCACATGGCATATTCATGAATTAACGGCGGAAGGTTCTTGTATTCTTCTCCTCCGATCGGAAGTTTTTCCCGTGTCCGCATTTTATTTTCCATACGAACGCCTCGTCTTCTGTCTACGGTCAGCGGATGGACAGAAGTTTAATTTTACGCTACGCAATACCGAAATTAAGTGAACGAGTTTCTAAAATTGCTGATTTTTTTAAGACGGGTGCAGGCCAGCGTACACGAAAATCCGAGATCAGGTCGATACTTTATTTGACACTAATTGCGAGAGGTGGGACTCGAATGTGAAGCCTTTAGGTAGGCATTTCACCGCACAATAACGTAAGCTACCCTTAAGAAGGTTAGCTATTGCGATAATGTGACTGCATCAATGCAATCCGTGATATTCACCAATAATTATGTCGCAATCGCTTATCCCACTTAGGTATATCCCAATTTCCTATTATCCAACATGTTTCCATGTAGTAGCCTAGTTGCATGTCAATAGTGCATGATGGTGGTCACCCCCAGCCACACACCCTCGTGTTGGCTTGCAGGGTATTGTGTAGATGTACAATTCCCTTTGGAACGCAACGTTATCCTTGTTACAATAGTAGGCGGGTGGCTGATATTTTCTAACGCATAGCTACTAATAATACAAACGACTGATATTAAACTGGAACTGCCTTTTAAAACCGGAAGTCTAAATTTAAGGATAAAAGCTGCGAAACGCGTTTCCATGACAACATAAGGTCGCCTTTAAGAAAACCTAATTCGACAAATCGACTTAATTTTACTACGGTCGAGTTTTTCAAGCGCCGGTGGTGAGGCTTAGGAGAGAACCGATAAAAATATAAAAGGAAATCACGTCGGTCAAGACGCGGGGAGGTCTTAAATCAAGACGCACATTCCTCCCCCTGAGAGCTCTCAGAGATAAGACGAGGGTCTCTCCCTCTGCTCTCACCCTCCCTCCTTTTCCGTCCGCCCTCCTTACCTCCTCTCCGCTCCTTATCCTGGCGTTACGAAGGCTGGCCGGGCCGCCGACGGGAGACGCGCCACGAATTCTAAATCGTACTAGACGGTCTCAAGGACCACCTTAACCTTCGGCCAGCCGTGTTGTATGTATTTATGTATGTGTGTATGTACATGCCTACACCTTATTGTGCTTCCGCTCCCCCCCTTCTCGGGCTTCTCATTCCTGGGCGAACTCATTACGCCACGCGATGCTCTCCCGTCTTTGACACTGCCTCGAGAGAGCAAGGCAAGCTCCCACCGTAGCCTCCACGTAGCTAGCAAGAGTGTGTGGCAGTGTGTGGTGACTCGATACCAGGCGGATATTAACGTCGTGCACACGATACCATTGTTAGCAACTACATTACCGGGTTAACCGATAATTTTTTTTTAATACACTTAAAAAATTAATTTCTCACTTTTACCTTCAGTTCAGTGTCCAATTTCAAGTAGCCATTTGTCAAAATGCAGTATTTTATTATGGGAATGATAAAATTAAAAGGTGCAACCAATTCGCAGTCATTACATTCTTGAGAAGTCAATAATCATTTAGCTGAACGTTCTTGGTGGATACACAACTCGCACGTTCCACTTCTAATTCTTTCCCAATTAGTTGAATGTACACAGTGTATGATCGGTGATTACTCACTCCCTGCCACACACTCTCGAGGAGGCTTGCGGGGCACTTCATAGATATAGATGCAGGACCCACAGATTTGTGCACATATCTTGTCCACATATTTCTAACCTCATATAGTAGTTTGCTAAGAAGCGTCGAAAATAGTTACACGTATACGCCGCACAGAAACAAATCATAGCGGAATGGAAAATAAGCCTAAATTACTCATTACATATCCCCGTCTCCCCGTGTGAATAATAGGTATGTCTTCACATGCATATTATTCTTGCTTATTGTACACTGCAAAAATATTTTAAATCTCTCTGTCATGCTCTATATCTCGATAGCTTTATCATTACGATCTAAATTACCATAGTGCGATGATTAATATATTTTAAAGTTATCATCATGGCAATACACCTTAAATTTCCTCTAACAATTTTGACACGGCAAACATATCATGAAACCTTTTTAAAAAAAACTTGGCTGATCTCTGTTGCATCCAATGCGATTCTGAGGTCAAACTCGCTGCAACTGGATCCCATTGGATCCCACATACTCGCAGCTTACTGTAGGTGGCGCCTGATAAGTTAAAAGTAACAGCGTTCTTTCGCCTTTCATCCCATATTTTCTCCATTAGAGCAATACCCTTGCAATTGCCACTCTTCGCCATGACAACGCGATTCTTCTTTCGTCCGCTTCTCCATCGGCTGCGAGACGAAAAGACCTTTTCGGCTGGGTTTTATGTATCACCAGATTCTGGATTGTCTCGGAAGTCCGCGAAACAAGGGAACATCAGCACGCGCCAGTTACCGCGAAGAAACCGCCCCCCCTTTCTCCTCCCTTGGCACCTTAAGAACTCGCAGGCAACCGAAAAGCTATTCACCCCGGATTTATGGGCGAGGCCCGAGTCGAATCACAATCAACACTCTTGACCGCGGTGCGATGGAGTCTGGAGCCAAACTGGATCGAGTCCAACCATATTTTTGAATGGATGCCACTCAAGGGAAGGATAATATTTTTGCATGAATCCCGTTCGGCACATTGAATAAAAAGATGCATTTCTTCAAGTACTACTTAATCATTCGAGAGCGAGTAAATTACACACGCAAGCGCTGCTGCAGCTTGAGTATCAATCGCGGTCATGTTTCACTTAAGGCAAAAATGTCAAGAGTTTTGAGTTGAAATCCTTACATCAGGACGGAACGGCCATTGGAATCCGCGTGTAAGAACAAAAACATTCATTTGCATCCACGCTAAAAAGCGTATAAGACAGTGCCACCAACAACCCATGGCCAAAAACTACCAAATTTTAGCATTAGTCTTTCATTCAAAAATTACCGAAAAAGGGCGTAATGGGTTGTTGATCATATAAGAAAAAAGGGTTGTTGATCATATGAACTGGGAGAGATGATTTAAGATATACCTTTTTGAGAAACAGTGAATTACGCCTTCACCACTACCAAAAAAACTCTTGGTACTCTTGAATTCAGAATAAATATATTATTAATTCAAAGTTTGCGGTATTGCTGGCCCCGATGGCGGCGGGGTAAATCTCTCGCCTCTCGATTACAGGGTCACGGGTTCGAATCTCGTCCGGGGAGGATTTTCACTGCCCGGGGCATGGATGTCTGTGCTTTTGTGATTGTTATTTATAGTTGCCCAATTGTTAATTGTAGAAATGCCCAGTCTGTTATTTGTAAGAGAGAGCTACAAAGTCCTAAATTCATAGATTAAATGAAGAGAAGTTTTTTTATATCTCAAATATCCTTTGAAATATCCACGTCAACTCTCGCCAACTAATCAACTTCGCACAGATTTCGACGTGACGAGATTTTATCCCACAAAACTAACAACTCGTAAGGAATATTTAAAAAATAATCAATCTAGATTCGTACAAAAATATGAAGAGAACTACCTGTGCGTCTCGCAACAGGCAGAATTTCCGAGACAGCAACAGAAATTGAAGAGCACAGCGTATTTCGCACGTTCCAAAAGGCATCAACACAACGACAGAAGCTTACTCACTCGTTGGACGCATGAGTAATCGCTTCCCGTGATGCTCCGGGAGCACGGCCGATGAAGAATCACCCTGTGACCCTTGATAAACTCCCACTGGTCGTCAGTGCGACACCTCCCATCCCACAAAAACTGGAAGACGCAAGCATTATAGATTGGTGAAAAAAAAATACTTACACATCAGGACAGTCATTCGCGATTCATCATCATTTCTCCACCATCCCTCCCCAGCCATAACCCTTCCATAAGGAAAAATAGATTGCTTTCTTGGCGAGCGATGTTGGGACGGTTTGCTCCAGTCAGGCTTCTCGTCGATGGACCGGGACCTACGAAAGGGGATACGGGGGGGTAAAAAAAGAGACTCGAATGACGTGGATGTGGTGTGTGCAAGAGGGGAAGGGAGAGAAAACGGGGAATGTCTGGACGGACGAGAGTCATGAATGAACGAATCCGAGACCGGATGAAGCAAAGCGCGGTGAGTCACTGCGTAGAGGGACGGCAAAGGCACGCCCCCCCATCTCCCTCTCTGAATCACGGAAGAGTTGCCCTCAATGCTTTTTATCCCTCGCCGCGATAAACCCATCGCCTAATCTCCAGACTCTTGGGAGACAATAGCAGCAGTGACAAAGCGAGCACAAAGAACTTATCAACCTACCCTGCAATCCACCGCAAATAGTGAAGTAGAGGGTGACTACACACCAGAGAATCCTTACCGTGGTGCGTGAAGTCCTATTTTGAACAACACTAAATTACCGGCTTAATGGTTAGTTAAATAATAAATTCATTAAAAAAAAAGCTGCTACGCGTCCAATACAACTTATAACTTCAAACTATGACCATGCTAGACACACTACACATTCTATTAGAGATATCTATAGCTACACTCCAAAAATACAAAGAAATGTCGAAAACAATTGCTAAAAGAAACGTCGAAAACAACCAGCAACTATTGTATGTAAAATTATTGTAACTATTTTAACTAAAATTTCTCTTGCGATATGTCTAAATGAGCTAAAAATATGACATAACCTATTCTAATTTATTACTTCCCCGGTAACTTTGATAAAATCTACATCTACATCTATACGATACCCTGCAAGCCACCGCGAGGGTGTGTGGCAGGGGGTGAAGATCACCATATTATTGCACCCTATGGATCATGAAAAAATTACATTTCCAGCAACCCTGTTTGACCATTCACTTCCGTACTTTAATCATTATAAACCTACGCTGGAGATTTTCAATAAGCTTTCAATATCTTCATGAAAAAGCCAAAAATCTTTGAAAGAGATTCAACTTATACCTTCCATCTGATAGAGTTTCCCATCCTACTATTTGACAAGTTACTCCTTTCAGAAATAACTATGGTAGTCTCATTTTCCTTCTAATGCTCCCTTTCATGGCTTGTGAACGTAAAATTTTCTACTTTCGGTATTAAGAATACCTCTGTACGTGAAGAAAAAATAATATACTCTTTGGAAACTCATTTACTTGGCACTGAATTTTTGATTGATGAAATTTACACTTTAAAATTTCAAGTAATACCAAGCCTCAAACGAAATAAAAGGTATATAGACATTAATTCCTAGAAAACACGTGAATAAAAGCTTGACAGAGTAGCGTTAGACTAGACTTCTGCCACCTGCGTTTTGAGTAAGCGCTTATGCGCCATCGCAGCCATGGTTACGCACAGTAAATACGGAAGGTGAATCATCAACAAGCTAAGAGAGCATGAAACGAGAATTACCTAAGGCCGCGAGAAAAAGAACGACCTAGAGCTTTCGCGTTCCGCTTCCTAGAACTAAAACTCTTCAGCCTATGGAGTAGGTACTTTCATTCACCCCGTACAAGTGGTGTGGGTGAGTTTTCACGCTACTGCGAAACAAATTTCTCGCTCCTCACCCGCTTGGTTCTTTTTTTCCTACTATTGGTTTTTGCACTGAGTCACGGTTGCCCGAGCGTCGGGGCTTCTTCCCCTGACTCTCCCGATTAAAAAAATAATATAACGAGCGAGGAAAACTCTAGCGCGCTTGACATTGGCCTTGGAGGAGTCGCGAAGGGGTCATGGAGGACGCGGGCCAACGGAGGGCGACTCCCTCCCCCCTATACCATCCCTTTGTGTTCTCCCTCCACGCAAACCTCCTCACCCCATCCTTCCTTTCCCGAAGGCCTCCGGGATTCTAAGGCTTTTCGGCTTGGAAATACGTCACACTTATCGACAAATGTATGCAGCATCGCTCCGGCCACGTCCGCAGAGCCAAATGGGCGACGAAGGTCGACTTCGATCTCTGCGGCCGCAATGCTGGTGCGAAGCGAGTACCAAGAGAAAAGTATATTCAGTCCGAAGCCCAAGCCGATGAATGGTCTCGAAGAAAAGAAGCGATCAAGATGCAGCCGACGAATTGTTAACGCGAAGGCTTTGGCGACGTTCGTCGTCGGCGGCGCAATCAATGTTCGACAGCGAATCACTTTGTCAGCAGGCAAACTCTTTCTCAAGAAAATGGTCCATAAATATTTCGTAGCAGGTCGTTCTTTCATTAAAAGCAGCATGTTAAGTCCGGTGAACAATCGTAGTCCGATATCTACGAATTGAAATATGTTTTTTTTAGAGTTTAATTACCAGCCTTGTACATTAAAACAGTATTCATTATTATAAGGATCCAACCAATGTCGGTAATACACGATCTTCATTTCTTCTGCCAGTGTTCATGATATCCAGAACACTTATTCTTCACATACATCTTCTGCACTTACCTAACCTTCTCCCCTCTATCACCAACATAGCCATAGCCTCTCAAACCGTCCTCCACCACGTTTGTTATCGTCTTATAATTTATTTGACCGACTTCCTTTCCTCCTCTGCAATATTAAATACTTATGCCATCCAGATACCCATCTCCATTCTTCTCTAGCCTCAAATATCTCAAGCTTACAATTAACGCTCATCCCATTGGCGAAAGGACCTGATATCTGAAACATACAATGAGCTGCTCCACATTTACCCAAGATTTGTCGATCGGCCGGCTCTGGCAAGAGGTTTGTTGGGATAAAATACTGATGAATTCCCATCCTTCTCTACATCTATAGCTTATATCTACAGCTACAGGTTGGTAATTTGAGGGATCTCCAACAACTGCTGGTGAATAGTTAGAATAAATATTTAGAAAAATAGTACATGATCTTCTCCAAAAAAGCTAATCATAGTAAAAGAGGTATGCGGTTCAAAGGCGCCTACTTCCTGATTCCCTCGGAGTCTCCAGCCGTCCCTTAGCCTCGACTACCAACTCCCCCTCCTCATCCCCAGTTCTTATAAAGCCGGACGAATGAGCTGGCCGTTGATTCCTTATTGGGGATGAGCTCGCAATAAAACTCACGTCCCAGGAACGCGAGAGTCCGTTCGCTGAAGGTGAGCGACTGGAGAAAGTCTTTTGAGTGCTGTACTCGGAAGCCGCGTCATTCCTGTGGGCAGCTTTGTCAAATCCCCTCGGGAGTTTATTAAGAGCAGACTGCCGATGACGTGTTTCCAAGGCGATGGAGTGGAGTTGAAAGTTTAAAGTTTCTAACAATTATTGTCTTTTGAAAGCTGTCATTGAGAGTAAAATGATGTATAAGAGGAGGGGAAGGAGGAAATGAATGGAGATTTTTAACAGCGTGAGGGAAGGTAGGGGCTACGAAGAGTTTACGACAGATAAAGTATGGGGAATTAGTATTTCCAAACGACATAAATGGCTACTTAGTAGTTATGGCAGGAACTGTCCATTATTTACAGAACACCGATGAATATAATATGGGCATTTTACAAATTAAGACTTTAATTGATTAGCCCTACTCTGTTTTACTTCTTCTTCCCAGAAATAGTATGCAAAAGGTTGAAATGCACACTATCGCACACAATTCCTGTTCGCAGATGAAGAATACTTTCTACTACTTTCAAACTACTTTTAATTCAATAAATGTTCATTCTCTTATTCATTTTCGTAGCATTCTTAGACATCAACCTTCCTCAGAACCTCATAGCTCCCAATCTCTCGTTCCGCTTCTATACTCCTCGTCTTCCTTTCAGCCGATCGTACTTCATTTCGTCCTTTCGCTGAGCATATCGCATTTTTTCGCAGATTATAGAAGCACAAAATCCAGTCCTCATAAAACTCTTTACTCTCCTTTTTTTGACATGCTTGCTTACGGAAGGTAGTTAGTAGGTACCTACCAACCCTGCTATTTTGCAGACTTCAATATCATAATTATTTTGACAACGGATAGGTAATACATTAATTTATTGCATCCACTGGGCAGAGTCATATTAAATTTCAGAGGAGTAAACGTAAGAGAGAGGATTTTGTTATTGTGGTTTGGCTCAAATCATGATCGAGGGTTTATTTTTCGTAAAGAAAAAGATAAATAAATCCACGAATACGCGCCGACCGTTACGAAGAAATATCACTTTCTTCTTCATATTTTTTTTAGCACTTAACCACGAAGCTCCAATTTCCTTACCCATCAAAAATGCGGTTTTGAGAGGAGCCCGCTAAAAGGAAAAACTGGTTTAGAAGGAATAAACCTTTAGTGTCATAGCTTAATATTTTGCAATCGTACCACCATTTCAACCGTATTCGACACAATATTGGGGTTGAATTATGAAACACAAGAGAGTCAAAAGGAGAAATACCGGAATATATGCTCAATCTTACAGAAACGTCAAACACTAAGTAAAATACAAGTAAATTAGCCGAGTACGCAAAGAGCAATAAAGAATCACACAGAAACTCGATCCGTTTCGATCAAAACTCGATATTAAACTCGATTTATCACCGCTAAATTAAACTGTCAATAAGTTAACCATGTTTTGGTCACAGTAGGGAGAACTAAGTGGGTGATAAATGTTGATTAGGAAAATCCAGAATACAAATCACTCGCACGTCCGTTAATCATTAAAGCAACTCGAAATGAAAAGGACGGTATTCCCAGTTCTATGTTCCCACTTCCTGCGATTCTTAGGCGGAGCGGCTGAAACTCATCACCCGGCGTCCCGTGTTCGTCCAGAACCGGAACAATCGAACGCCTTCATTTGCATAAGACCTTGCCGACTAAATATGCTCCGGCGGCCGGATTGAGGAACACTCCACTTCCAACGAGAGAAAATTATACCCGTCCCGGATCTGCAATGTGGATGATTTCGGCCAAAATAAGAGCCAAAGAATGTTCATCCCCGTAGGGAGTTCCAACAATAATGTGAGTTTCTCGAACATCTCGTATTCCGCCATCTACCCATCGTTATCTCCGCAGCTAATTCTGTCACACCTAGCTATGCCCCTAATTAACTCTTCATCTACATCTACACGATACCCTGCAAGCCACCGCGAGGGTGTGTGGCAGGGGGTGAAGATCACCAAGCATGCACTACTAGCATGCAAACTAGCAACTATATTGTCTCATGCAACTTGATTGTTAGTATCTATAGTATTTAAGGGGTTAATACATGCATCATGCACTACAGAGTACTCTAAAATATTTCCCCTACCTATCCCTTTCCTATGCTGCCTATTTTGTTCTCATAGTACGGGGGAAAAATGCCATTTTGAATCTATCGGTACGACAATCTATCTCTCTAATCTTATTTATCTGGTCGAATCTAGCATAATACGCTGATGTTTTTAATATGTGCCTAACATCTTCAGTAAAGCTATCCGATTGAAATTTCTCTAATAGATTTAATCTGCATTTTAACCTACGCTCTGATAATGATTCCCACCCTAATTCTTGTATTAATTCTGATACACTACTCAACCTATCGTAACACATTTTGACGAACCTAGCTGCTCTACGCTGCACACTGTCTAGTTCTCTAATCAAACCTAATTCATTCGGATCCCATACACTGGCTGCATACTCAAGGTGGGGCCTAACTAGTGAAAAGTAACATCGCTCTTTTGTCTTCTCATCACATTTCCCAAGTACTCTTTTTATAAATCCTAGCTTTCTCTTCGCTCGGCCGCATATTTTCCGGGCCGCATATTATTAACTACTTTTACCACTTGACTATTTATCTACACTTATTGACGGGTGTCTCTTGCTTTCGCGGAAATCGCCGCCGAATTCGTGGTAAACGCAGTGCGGGTGCCTTTGGGAGAGGCTTTGGCGAGAGTGGATGCATAAAGAGTGGTGTGGATAGCATTCCTTTACGTGTAGCACGGTCGGATCGTCCTCCCTCTCACGTGCATTTCGGCGACCGGCACGAGCCTCGTGCTCGCGATGGCGATCTCATTATCTCTCGGAAGGCATCTCCCCAAAGGCGCTTGGGTGTGGGCCTCTGCGGATTCGGGTGCACGGGCGAAAGGGGAGGGTGTAGTGGTGAGGGGGGGGGGATTGAAGGTGCGTGAATCCCCCTCTGATTGTCTGATTGTGGGGAGGGGGGGGGGCGTGACTTGCCTCGTGCTCGCCGGGATCATTGCCCACTCTCTCTCTCTCTCATTTTATTAGTATTACTAATCGCGTCCGTTCGCCCACGGAGAAGACCGCTCCCTCCTCCACATGACTCTCCCCCGAATAACTTCCCCGGGCGCATGACCCGTCGTCCTTCGCCCGTACACCGGTTCCCATCCAGACACGCGCTCGAGAGGATGTCTGCGATTTCGTACACTAATGATCATCATCTGTGGTTTCAAGTCTGTGACCGCTCTCATAAGGTGCTTCAGAACGGGAAGAATGGTAGAAGGATGATAGAATGGAAGGGTAAATAGGAAGGATGGAGAGAAACCCGGCGTCGGCATTAGCCCATCCTTTAACGAAAGGCACCTAAGGGACTGCGCGCTCGAATGTAGTTCTGAAATTTTGAAAATTAAATAATTTTTTTCCGTCCACGGAAGTATTTCACAGAAAAATAATAATAAGAGCACTTCAGATGACTATGAACTTAAAACTGACTTTTACTCGTATCTGTATTCTGTATCAAATACTTTCTAACTGTTTAACGTCGATCGTGCGGACATGATAACCTTAAGTTTCTAAATAGATGTACCTTAATTTTTTCACTTCTCTAATTTATCAACTGTAAACGAGAATATGCCTAGTTTGTGTTCAAATATTTAATACAATGTTTTTAATGTGCAAAAAATTACAAGTTTACTCATGTGTATTTTTTATTTTTTTTAGGTAAGTAGCGATCCATCCACGCCAATAAAACCTCATCTGCATAGTACCCAGCGAGCCAACTCGAGTGTGTGAGGCAGGGGGGTCAGTATTGGGGAGAGACTGCATTCATAAGGTAGGAAGAAGAATAACCCGCACATGATGATTAGCGATGTTAAGTCGCCGCCAAATTAGAAAAAATTAATTCTATATCCTTCCATTGCCATCTTATTCCCTGATTTCCATTCAAACTTGAAGTACAAGTATATTTTGTTTTCCCAATTATTTCCTTCAATTGTGCTTAAGGAATTGTACTTACTATAGGGCCTGAATGTTATCAATTCTAATTTCTATGTCATCTAATTTGCTACTAATGTTTGCAGTAGATACATTCCGCTCGTCGCAGAAATATATCCTATGAACAGAAACCTACAGTTTAATATACTTTTGCTTGATCAAACTGTCAGAAATATACAATTAACGTTAATATAAGTTGATAGAATCACTAATAGGCCTTATCAATATTGCTGAATCCTAGCTGACATTGTCGTGGCATCAGTACATTCCGGAGGGAAATGAAGGGTGACAAAGAAGTTTGAATAAAATAAATCAGGCACTTAATATCATGACAAGTAAATACAGAGGCAAGTAATTGAAGTCATGAATCACCAGGTGGAAGACAGGACTCGCGAAATTAAAAGCAGCAAAGTACGATTCAACCAGCGAAGAAAAACAGGAATCTGCGATGCCGCACGAATCGCCAATGAGGCCGTCGAAAACAAAAGACGGTTTAATCGCCGCTGAAATATTGATGTAGGGAGCTCAGGAAGTCGAGGACACGAGGTCTCAGTGCCTTTCAAGCGGCGAGAGACGGACAACTTCGTTACAGTCAAGCACCCTTCCATCTTTGGCGATCGCAGGCGGAGAAGGGAAGGAATGCGTGATGTACGATTTCAAGTCCATTATTCAACGGGAAAACTTGTTCGTTAACACTATATAACAATGGGCTGGGAATTCCTAGGCAGTGAAACAGAAAACACGTATTTCATAGGTAGCTTCTAACGTTTCAATTCCAGGGTAAATTATGCGAAGTGGAAAATTTTACGGGAAAGTATCAGTACTTAACAGTTGAAAATACCTTCACATGCATAAGCACATGGCAAAGAAATATCTTTAAAATAAAGTGATAAACTTCGAGTTTTCTCACATTTATAAAGCAATAGAAAAATCCGCTGTTGGAGGAGAGAATAGGCACTACCGCATCTATCAAAGGACGTAGATTATCATGCATTCTACGATCGGTCAAGGGATAACGAAAAGACACGTAAATCTAATCGTTTCATTAGCTCGCCTAATCAAACTAACAAGCTGATCTTTCAATAATACTTCCCAAAAAGGTGACTACTATTTTTAAGACTTCATTGATGCTCAGATTTTATAATAACTTTGAATTAGGTATGCATTGTGGCAAATAAATCGAGTTTGATGCTCGTGACTACGATAGCAAAACTGAACCGAAGTAGATCAAGTATTCAAAGTCTGATTTTCGCATCTCATATGAAAGGTTGAAGCATTCCAGATTTTAGAAAACTCAGGGGCAACCCATTGAATACAATAGCCAACTTCATGCCATTTCAAACAAGGAGGAACGTCCTTCGCCGAACGGGAATCCGAACAGAACGCGAGAGCTTCTAATAGAGAAGCGTAGGAGCAGACCCGAATACCTAAAACATCTTGGGAAGGTCACTTTCCTAAGCTGAGACCAGTGAGGTCAGCTTAGCTAGATCCGAAACAACAACGCAATTGGAATTTCTGTTCGATGAGCGAAATTCTGTTTGATATTCACGCCGAGGCTTCCATACAGGCACCCCTGAAACTATTGCGTCGATGGCGGATTTAATTCCGTCAAACAAACGTGCAAAAAACGTCCAAAACCTGAATGAAGGGACCACCGGTCGAGGGTCAGGGGTTTTGTTTCCACTCCTCCGGAAGTGGAATCCAACTCTAAAAATATCATCGCGTTCCTCCAAAACAGCATCCTCCCACTCTTGCATTTTTTCTCTCTGCGATGCAAAGCAGAGTGCCCACACACCAGTTCAGTTTTTCCGGCTCCCAAACCATTCAATCGATCACCAATGGGTTCTGTTGCTCGTGTTAATGCGTAAGCAAACTCTGGAAGAATGTTGACATTTTCTACGCACCTCTATGACGCAATTCTCCATCGGGTTCAACCTATTTTATCCAAAAGTCCAAAATGGTAAACTCCCACTGCCGAAGGACAGTGTAGGTACATACCGCAACAATGCATGATTTATTTAAATATATTTTGGAATACAGTATCATTCATTATATGACGTGTCATTACCAGACTTTACTGTGGAAGAAAAATTGCAACGCATCACGGGAAATTTAAATGCATATACAGTATGAGATAAGAATGCATTTCCAAAACTGAACCACCGAGAACACGTCAGGTAACAAAATTGACCGTCCACGTCAAATGGGGATTGTGAATATTTAACAAAGTCATAGAAAGATGTCCAGGAGAGGTGAAGGAACGATAAGGCCAGGGAATAATAGAGTACTCGAGCCTCTTAACTGCACGACGGGTGTATTCCAATTCTAGGAGCGACAACATCGATTTTGCAATTTTCCAACCGACTCCGTTTCCCCATCCTGGAAATTAAGGGCTCTCTTTCCTCGTCTCCTCTTCCATTTCGCGCGAGAGTACACACATTGCGCAATACCGGCGACACATGCGACTGATGGCGTTATTCAGTTACATGCACGCGATGGTGGATGCATTGCAGAGACAAAAACGGCAGCGCTCTCTTCAAAATGCGACGCATTCCCTCCAGCGGGGATTGGAATAAATGAGGTGCACTTGACATCATTACCCACAAAGTCCTCGCGTTTGCAGGCATTATTCACCATTGCCGCGACTGTGCCTTCGTGATCCTGCCAGAAGGGCTACTTATCGATCTCAGCGACATATGATCGAACCTTTCGCTCAATAATGAGTCGATTTCCAACTTCAAGGATGATTCGACGATCAAAGAGTGCTTACCTGCGGACAAAATCGCGGAAACATTTAAGATTCGCAGAAACTCATGCTCACCGTGAGGTGAGCATACGATCCGCTTACAACCAAAACTTATGATGATGATGACACAACAAACGATAAATATGATCGAGAGCTGCGGCAAACAAATCTTGGGATTGTTGACTCATAATAATAACAATATTGGACGTTTACTGTCGTGAATCAACTGGCCTTTCATACATTAGCCTTTTAGATTAATGGCTTATGATGATGATAAGAAATACTGAAGCTAACAAAGTGTGTTGTGGAAAAGGAAAAAAGATTGCTAATTTCACTATAATATTTTATTCACGACCCAGGTTTCGACAGTTTACGTCATCTTCAGGTGCTGAAAGGTTCTTCAGGTTCCACCTAAAGATGGCATAAACTGTTCAAACTCGAGTCGTGAATAAAAAATTTTAGTTAAATTCACAATATTTGTTCCTTCTCCACCATGGAGAAATTTCAAATAGTGACCCCTGACACAGCACGATTTATTAAAGTATCTTATGTTCTTTGGATCAATAATAGCTTTAATCACACCTGCATCACGTACCAATGCTCCTAGGGAACCGAATAATTTCCTTGTTTGCCATATTGTACACCTATATCTGCCCTGTAAGTTGAGAATCTCTTATAAAACTTGTTTTCTAGGAGACATTTTTCACTGAAAAAGTTTTCCCCCGTAGCTGTAAAAATAGATGACAATCAATGAACGAGCCTGCAAACTTCACTAATCTGAAAATAAATGAGTGAAGTACGAAGTAAATAAATAAACATGAATCAATTGCGGAGTTCACCTTGGCCGAAATACTTCATAATTGTAGTTATGAGAATTGTTCCAAGACAGCGAAATTTACCAACTCAAGGCAGAATTGGGGTAAAACGATGTATCATTTCTCCCACAAAAATTAACAGAGGATTAATGCATGGGTTTTCTGTTTCTTTTAAAATTTATCATACAAATCACAGTATTTAACAAAAAGGTCGGGATGGTTGGTGAGGGTACAGCTCAAGAATTAACGAGCTCTTTGAAGTCGCAAGTATCATAAAGCACTTTTGGAAGGGGGGATTGATTCATTCCTACAGTTTCCAGGAAGGCCTGAAGTCCAGTCAGGTACATCGCACAACTTGGGTTCAAATGGACGTGCCAAATAGGATTCTCCTGGAATTGAACCCGGGATCTCCTGTCAGTGGTCCAACGCTCTACCGCTCTATTACAACGCCGTCGCAATGAAATAAACATTTATAAAGCAGACACAGTATTTTGAGACCGGAAACGATTTTACGGGGAGTGTAATGATGATATCGTCCCTGAGATTATTTATTGACTTCTGCTAGTGCTAACAGTGCTGTGTTAAACTGAAGTTATTGCTGATGGATGCGTTTTCCGCCAACGCACGGAAAGCTGGTAGCATGCCAACGCTTGAATCACGTAATGGAGGCCCGATTTGATCCACATTCGGACGCATTGTCTCGTCTTTCCCCGCCGCCATAACTTTTGAGCGCTGACCGGAAAGAGGGCATCGATATCGCAGCGCAATGACAAAAGAATGCGGGCCCGCGGTCGGGTTTAAAAGAGCGAGCGAAGCGGAAAACGTTTCCGGCCGGCCGGCCATCCGTCGATCGAGCCTCGTATCCGGAGAAGGTCCCACGGAACCGAGGAAGACAGCGGCCAAAGAGTCGAATGCCAGCCGTTGTGGTGGAGGGTACGAGATAAAAGTTGCGAGTGATTCAGATCCGAGCATCTGCAATTTAGGATTGCCACCTCTCCCGGAATAGGGCGTAGCCGGCTGTAAGTGGCAGCGGGGTCCTGCCTGCAAAACTCGAGGACACGGGTTCGAGTTCCGTCCGGGGAGGATTTTCAATGTCCGAGGCATGGATGTTTGTATGATTCAATGCAGTCGAATGCAAGAGAGGACTTCATAGTCCTAAATTCGCTATATTGACAAAGACATGTTTAGTTTAATTTTATTTGTATAGACATGTCTCTCCCGGCGGGAAGAAGAAATCTCCCGAAATTTAGGAATCTGCCAATCCTTCAGATTTATTCTTTAATTCTTTTTCTAGATGTACTACAGACTGCCAATATTACCCCAATTATTACTGATACTCTGCCGTCTATTATGGGGCGGGATCACGTACGTTTCTTTCATGTTCGTTGCCGGAAAAGTGAGCATCGAAACATAGGACTTGCAGATTTAACCGACTCAAATTGGGAGAAATCTCAACCGCTTACTGGAAGGTGCGATCGCATTAACCGCGCTGGAAGTCGAGCGATCGGTAAAAAGCTAAAACCGGCGACGAACGCAGTCGGCGGAATGGAACCAAAATCGTGGGCCTCATTCTAGCATCCATCCCCGATTCCTTCCTTCAAGGAGGCCAGGGTTCGAGCCCCAAGGGCGCCGGCCGAGATCGTCGTTCCCGAGCAGAGACTCCCGCACGACGAAGCCGACGACGACTCACTCCACTCCGCCCTGACGCCTGAGTTGCAGAAGGTGAGGACGGACGGCGCCGGCGCCGAGTGGCGCCTCTCACAATCGCCCCGGGTCCGGACAAAAAAGAATCCCCATAGGGGTCGAAATAAAAAGCTTGCGGTGTCTCTGCGAATGGGTGGCATCCCTGACCCCCATTCGCAGAGAAAACCACTGACAGATTTTCTTGCCAGCTAAATAGAGAGAGAAGTCGGTCGAAGGTGTCGTCGTATTGCGACGAACACGCTTTCGGAAAGCCATAATTCACGGACGAAGAGGAGAACAGGCATAACAAATTGTCTAGATAAGCAAGGTGCTGAGTTGAACATGATACTTCGCGTCGCGTATTTCTTACGCGCAAATGAGCTTCGAAACGAGATCAGTGTGGAGCGAGTTGCTATCGTGGAAATAATTGCCTCGTTAAGGTGCTCCCCCAACCGCGAGGTCGTCTTCAACCTTTAACCAGTTATGAGAAACTCTAAAACAGGGCAGTACGAAATTTATAATCGAAAGCGAACTAAGTTTAACATTTGGATTGGATCAATCGAGATTGGACCACAGAAATAATATAATACGCCAAGAGAATTCCATTCACATTTAGTTAACGGTACGATGAAGAGCCCCATTTCTGCTGATAAAAAATTCTACCAAAGAAAGGTTAACGAGGGATCAAACGCGTAAACAAAATACGGGATAGGCACAAGAAAAGCGTGGAGAGCAGCTATGAGCTTTGGTTTTGTCCGTATAAGCGAATCTTGAAAACTTATGAAAATTAAAAGGAATAGCTCACAAAGAATGAAGATATTCTGCATAAACGTGGTGTATCATAGTTCCATTACACATCAGCAATATTACTTCAAATACTTCCACTTTTTTCACCCAACAGAGGCTGTCTACTGCACTTTCATAATTACTTATACAATCGATGGTGTTCAATAATCTATTCGACACCGGCTGGTTTAAAGACTACTTTGATTTTCATATTGAGTAACTTGATACAATCGAATTTGGTGGAATAAATTTCTCTTCCAAAAGTTTTCGTGTCAGAAACAATAGCAAATGTTAGGTCTCAGTTGATACTAGACGATGAAAAGTAGTTATAGATGCCAATCCTGGAACATCATATCATTTCAGAATTCATATGATGTTTAAATCTGTCCTGCAAGAGTGAACATAATACCAATTTCATCAAGAGGTGCTTTGTAAGATGAAGAAAATGAGTGGAAGAGTCGTAAGCCTCTTCCACTCACTACCTCAGCTTTAACAAGTAATACGGAAAACGATTCAAACAAATGTCTTGAGTGTTGACTTACGCAGCATGCATGTAGCATATATCCACCTAAACTCATTACTCACCGTTTCATAAATATATTCTATTAGTTTCCCTATTTTTTTTCTCATACCTCGCATGGCTTTCGGACGTCGACCACCCACTTTAGCGCAGGTGCGGTCAAAGAGTCGAGGGGGTCTCCATCATCCGCTCATCATGTCATCATGGGAGAAGCACGATTCCGCCACTTGATGGGCAAAGCAATTCCAGGACTGAGACAAAAACGAGGAGTAACCGGATAATCAATAAAGGAATACTTCGCGTAAACTTTGACATCACGCGCCACCGAAGTCATCAGTGCATGAGAGACCGGGGAGAAAACTAATCGTCGTAATAAGTTTAACTCGCCACCTCAATTAGTCAAAGAGCAACGGAGAGTGAGATTTTTTTTTCTTCTCCTTCTTTACTCTTTTCATACTAAAAAGAACTTCGATGATGAAATGAACTGCAGGCTCAGGAGTCACGTGAACGATTAATCACGTGATGCACGAGTAAAGCTAGTTCCGCGAGGAAAATAATGATCACGAGGAAGGTGACATGTGTCGCCGGCCTTACGCCCCTGAAGTCCTCGAACACGTCAGAGAAAAGTGACTGGCGACGTTGCAATAGGAACGACCAATCTCAAGGAAAGGACTCTCGTTTGATGAAAACGCTTGGCTGCGGTTATAATTGCATAAGCCATAATCTCCCTCGGTATCATATAACCGCTCATTGCTATGAAGCATACTGCAGGGCTTAAGATATGCAAATTCACGGTGCGTATGAGATGAAAGCCTTCTGCTGCACTGAAATCCATTTTAATGAATCCAAGAGGAGGCAAGTAAATTTTCGATGGCACTCAAAGGGGTTTTATAGATACCACCCGCAAGAAATATGGTGTGTGAGTTATTCAGGTCTGAAATTGTTTAGTATCGTCTCGGTCAATGTTTCTGTTGTGTGATTTCCAATCATTGAAGCAGAACTTCTTTCTATGATAATCACGTTCTGGGAGGTAGACCAGTGTGTAAATACTTGACCGGAGTTCCCAAGTTCAAACTCAAGAAAGGCCTTCGAAAAATATCCATTTAAAAACAGGAATGTTCTGAGTGTTAGCTATTTCTGGGAAAACAGAGTAGGCATTGGTAAAGGAACTAGTTCTTCTACAAATAAAATTGAAATTTACGTGAAATTCACACTTCAGGGTGGGGTATAATGCTCGGCGATGTTTATCCTCACAAACCAGGCCGACCTTCGAGTCGAATTGTACTGTGGTTACGGATTATGCTAGCATCAAAGATAACATTATTTTACACTCTTAGTTCATCAGAGTTCACATGGGCTGATCTTTGATCGCAGAGTAGCGGTGAACGAGAAAAAATATTTTTTTTTTCCAACCATCCTATAAGACTTGGACGAAACCAGCTATGGCATTTTTTTCATTTTTACGATCGCTTCTTAACCGAGTTTTAGCGTCAACCGACAGAACTCAGTTCACTGAATCAATTTCCTCGCGTTTTTTTTCCTGAGGGGAAACTCTTTACAAGCAAGTCAATGAAGAGTCCATTCTCGATAATTTCATTGCAATCTACGCACGCTCCGCAGCTTTTAACGGCTCCTCTCTGAAAGAGCGGCATAATGTATGAAAGGGCTCTCTGTAAAAGGAACTGGTAAGTTGCCCGGCTACCGTTTCACCATTCCTCTCTCTCCAATCTGAGTTTGATAAAAAAGTTTCGGCTAAGAACACACGATTCGGTTAAGGAACATGCAAAATCATTGAAGGAAAACGTTCGTGGACCCGAAAGTAAAAGGCTGAGTCATTATGATGAAAGAAATCTATTGTAAAAAAGAGAGATGCCTCTTAAAAGACCACTTTTAACGTTAATTTCAATACAATTACCGCTAAAAAAAAGTTTTCTGCCATTATCGTTGCGTGCTTTTCAAGGGCCCAAGTCTGGACGCCAGATTCATTCGCGCATCTGGGCTCCAGATTTGACTCATAAATATTCTGGCTGTTACACCGCTAAAATTCTGAGTAAAATAAATTGGGATGTCAGGAGTAATTTAAGAAAATCCCACAGAGCGTTTGAAAAGAAATGCCAAATTGGCACAGTTTCCATAACTTTACGTATTTACGACAGAGTAGGCACAAAAATGATCACCACTGATACCGTCAAAAAATAACTCGTAAATACTGAAATGAAAATCATTCGTAATTATTCAACTTAAAGAATAATTTGTGAAGGAATTTTACAGGTCGTTGAGAGCGTAGCATAGCAGAAAAGCAAAGACAAATCAACTTATTGCGATTCACCCCACGAAGGAGCAAAGACGAAAACGTTAGTTTTCCTCTACTAGAGGGGATGTAAATTTAGCGATTTCTCGAATCACGTAGCAAAGTAGTATGCCACGAGACGACATAATCTCGACAGGGCACTTGAAGGAGCTAAGATTTCTTGAAAGACGCAGAAACCTGATAGAAGAGAAGCGGGAGATAACCCGACTCCCTTGCGAGAGCGAATTCACTGAACGAAATAAAATAATGCGCCGAGATAAGCCCAGTGATTCACGCGGAGTGGGTGGTTGATTGTGGACCACGCGTGATAAGGGTGACGCCGACCGCGGGCGTGACGCAACGTCGAAGTCCGTGACCGCGCAGCGAGGCAAAAGCTTGCGCGGTGCGCCCCCTGCGTCGCAAGGGGTGGGGGAGGGGAGTGGGTCATCGCGGCGCGTGTGCAGCTTTCAATTGCGCGCGGCGGCATTAGGACTCTCCGCCGCGACCCCTGGAATCGCAATTGGCCAACTCGCGCAATTGGTTGCGGTCATCCAGGGGGAACTCGACGCACGAACGCGCAGCTTCATCTGCGTTGAAATGTTCCACCACGAAGAGGGATGACCAAGTATAAATGGCCCTGTCGCGCGCATCGCAGCTTATAGAACCGCGAGCAGCACCAAGGTCGAAGAAAGGCCGCCGTTACTTTGCTCTCGTTGGGCCCCAGAAATAGAATACTCGTCCAGTATTTAGCATCCGGACGAAGAAGGCATTGTATTGAGTGCAGCGAACAGCAGCTAGATTCACAAAAGATTAGGCAAAGTATCCCATTTGCTGAAAGAATTACGTTGGAAAACCCTATAGAATCGTTAGGAAAATTATCATCTCCTGAAAAATGTAAGGTAACTTGTAACAAGTTCAATAGCAAACTAAAAGTTCCTTCAAATTGGCAGTTACACTATAAATGACAGAAATTAAGGAAAGGATTAAATTGCCTTTTTCGGCGTACAATAAGGGTACAATTGTAGATAAGATCGAAGAACTAGGGAGATCATTAATTAGGAATTATAATGTAGTGTTAGGCGTATGTTTCATATTGGACTAGGTTTTTTCCTGCATATAATCGTTATCATCATTAAACGATATTATATCAATGTTCGCTTCATATTCCACAAATATTTCGTAACATTTGAGCAGCACCTGATAATATTTCAAAATTTAGAATCTGCATTTCGTATGAATAATAAATAACTACTATTAGGTAGCTGCAATACGCATTAATAAATATGCATGACATAAAAATAATTTATCCAAGGCCGACCTAAAAAATTCTTTTTAGGCTACTGTAAAAGTATGTACATACTGACGATTGCCCTCTAAGTACACTAAATTCGTTTCAGGAATTCGTCAAAGACTTATATAGAAAATGTAATTAGTATGCACTCCTTGGAGGCCTTTGATTGCTTTTGGTCCACAAGAGGGTCATACGGATCGCGCCTGGGAATAGTAAAGACGCATGAAGGATAGAATCGTAAGCCTTCCGAAGCATGTCCCGCTATCTTCGCGGACTATCAATCTCCTAGTCACCGTTGCACAACCCGCCCTTTCACTGGAAACAAAGAAACCTTAACACGCTTTGATCGATCGGTGCCTAGGCTGTCTCCCTTCCTCTCTACCAAACCTCGACTTCACCTGAGATGGCATTGCGTATGACGAGAACGTACAACAAGGCTCTATAATAGGGTTTCGCTTCATGTACGCAGCGGTCACACACTTGCGGACGAGAGCATGAACACTAGGCGTAAACCAAGGAATTTGCGGACATGCTATTTTAGTTAAATTCATCATGAACATGGACATGCTTAAATCATTCGTGTATCAAAATACGGTAAATGGCAAAGCAAAGGCAGTTGAAGAATAATTGTGTTAGTTTGATTATAATATTGTTTTAGTTCAAGAATTATATCCTCCTTGTTACCCAACAGTGCTGTCTCGAAAGAAGAGATAATTTTATCCAGGAATTTCGAATTTCATTGACTAGACAGAAAATATCACCTCGAAAACTTAATAAAACGATTTAATATAGTTTGTAGCAGGACAAAAAACGCACGCAAGTCAAACCTACGTTTCTTCTCGCAACGCAGCGAAATATATTTTTCTGGATGTACAGGATGATTGTTTGGTGATGACCCTGATGAATGACCCCCTGCCACACACCCTTAATGTGACTACCAGGGTATGTTGCACATAGATGAAAGAGCTAACCAGCAATTAAGCATTTTAGGTGACTGCGAGAAAGACGGGAGTGAACTCGAGTTTGTCTGTTCCGGATCGATTTCCACGGAGTCAGTGCCCGAGGAACAAGACGGAATGCGAAAGGTTGATTCACTCCGGGAACGGCTGGGAGGGTCTGACTAATCGTAGGGGACGACTGCCGAAACGGAAAAGTGCGACGCGCCGCGTGAGAAACTGCGGAGAGCCAAGGCCAAGGGCGGATGCCATGCTAACGACCTCGCCCGAAACCTAATAGCACATTAGGGAGCCATAAGACGCTCGAAGAGCTCCAGTTCCCTCCCGAGAACTCATATCATTCTCCGCTCCTCCAAACAATGCAAAGCCGTGGGAGCACCCTTTGCGATATTTCCACGAGATTCTCCAGTCCGCACATCTCGGACGGGCTCCGGCCTTCTTCTGGTGGGAACTCGGGGAAAGGAAAGGTTCTTGGAGCGGAGGAGTTACCGGAGCGCGCGCTCGCCACTGACTTAAGAGCCATATTCAGAATCTCAACTATAGTCTCGCTTCTCTACCCCTCACTCGGTCGTCCGCCATTTCCCTCGTTTACTTCTTTCGTGTCTCCGATCCAAGACTGAGGCCAGAGAGACTGTTCAAATACACACACGCATGATAGTCTACCCGTCAAAATTTTCAATTTCACCAAGGAAGTGAGTTCGGATAAATAGGAGCGCTTTAACGCGCTCATTTTTCAACTAAGGAAACGAGGAAAAAAATCCACCGTTGATTTTTTCGGGAACACGTATCATTCAATGCAATACTAAACCAGAAGCAAGAGGATGTTCAGCTTGCATGCAAGATTTGACTGTTGAGTATCGAAAATAACTTAAGGAAGAATGGCAAACAATAGACTGAACGCTTATTCCCCCTCCTAATATTTACCAGACCATGTTCTAAAATTATATAATTCGTGTTTTAAAGTAACTTCACGATGTAACCCGTGAGCATACGGTTATCAATATTAGTAGTCTATCATTTAAGGTTGATTTAGATGGACATGTATGGTTATAAACATTCCCAAGAGGCAGTATACACCTAACATTACCACCTAAACCATACACCTAAACTGCCTTTTCATCTCCTTCCTCCCTACTCCCCCCTTACCTAATGTTCTCCCCTCTATCACGTCCGTTAAAACACTGTTACCCTAAAATAACTTATACAGAAATCCTGTCGCATTATAAATTTTTCTCGTCAATTTATTGCGATAGCAATTTTTTGTCTGATATTTGAATTCGTCACGACTCCAGTAAGGCGTTTGACCGGATCCTCAGCCAGGGAGAAGAGAAGAGGGCTATGGAGAGAACTCTTCGTATTCTCACATGCCTTAGTAATTTCAGAAAGATTAGAGTGCATTAAATCCGGACTTGAAGCCAAGATACATCCATCCGCCGAGGGCTTTGACCATTCCACCCTTCGAGGTCTCTTCCCTCCCCAACCCCATTCCCTAACCTACCCATAAAACCACGCCCCTCTTCGACCCTCTCATCTCAATCGCTATCCTTGTATGCGTGAGGGATATAGAACGAAAACCAGACACACGCCAGATCCTAAATAGCACTCTCATAGCTTGCAGGGGATAAATATTTGTGGAATATAACTGGAGAGAAAGAGGATGAACGGGATTGGACGTAGCAGGGGGGCCAAGAACACATTCAATCTTCCGACCAAAATTAGTACAAACCATTAATCGACATCCTCTGACTGCAACATCCTTATTTTAACATTGGGCAAGCAAAAATAATATAACTCCAAATTCAATAATCCCAAATTCGCTTTGTCTGGTGAAGATTCAACGAGAGCTTAGCTCAGCGAGGGGTGAAAATCGTACAACAGGGGTCTGGTTCCTCTCCCTTCAGTAAATATACTTGGGTATCTCGCTGGAAAACACAGTACTGTGCGTTCAAATTTAAACGCGGTTGTTATGTTGACCCATGTAATATTCCATCATCCGACGTTAGCCACGATATTTTCCTGCCAACAGGAAGACTATAACCTCCATTATTATGATTCCAACAACGCGCCTGCATCAGGGTAAGCTCCACAGAAAAAATATTTGCTCTTTAAAGGGTAAAAAAAAGTTTTTTATCATAGGACCGATGCGTATGCACATTCCAATACTACAAACACTTGAGCACATTCGCGAGCTCAAAGCATTCCCCTAAATCCAATCGGCGATGCCATCTGCTCCGTACGCGTCTCAGTTTGGTCTCAGTGTTAAGAAGACTTAAAAGAGGTGCACTCTGGGTGCTAACAAACTAATCTACGCGTCGAGAAATGCGGAAGGGATGCCCTTTCACGAAGGAAAGCGACGAGGGGATGGAAAGTAAATGATCGAATACGAGCGCCGCTGACTTGACTTTGTTTATTTCCCGCGAAGCGAAATGCGTAAATACCGAGAGCGGAGGCAAACATTTGAGTCCGTTCCCTTTGTCACGGAACCGATGTCAATGCCAACACCCGGAGCTGCGCGAAGGATACGAATGCTGAACTGTAAGATGCGATGGAACAGTAAGGTGCCAATCTATCGCTTCGTGAACCCTGGTTAGGAAAGATATTCAAAAAACGGCGCTGAAAAAAAAAACAAGGTAAAAGCGGACCAAGAACCATTTTTTAGAATTGGAGGGAATGAATGGCGGAAGTAAATTTTCAAACCCTTGACGTGGATAAAAATATTTACGTCAGAAACTTTTTCGGGAAGGAGTGAGCGAAAGAAAGCAAATAGAGGGTCAACTGGTTTTCCTCCCATTTCCCTCTCAAAATCAAACACAGCCACATGGAGCAAACAAACATTTCAACCTTTCAATGCCTCGCAAACAGAATTCCCAAAGAGTGTAATATTTAACATTATCCGTGAATAGAAGTTTTCAATACAATAATTTTCAGCAAAAAAAGAAAAACGGGAATCTACCAATCATAAATTTCGGGAATTATGATTCTAAACCAGGCTTAAATTGAGAATTGGCTTCAGATAAAAACGGAAACTAAAATCTCTCTGGCAAGCTAGCTGGTTTATTTCGTATATTTCTCACGAAGGAACAGGAGTTTATGAGAATGGAGGCTGAACAGAACGGTTAAGCTGCAGCTCACAACCTCACGTTCATGCAATCCGCAGTGCACCCTCTTGGGAGTTTATGGTTATTGGTCACGAACTGTCATATCGCGAAACTGCATCTATTAGGAACTACTGGGCAAGCTTGCAAAGACGAAGTAGGTATTTTTTCCCCGGAACATGTCGCAAATATGTTCGGCCAGTCACGACCTGACTAAGGACACTGGGGGAAAAAGAGCATATACCTTAGACTGATTAAAGCACTTACTGGACTCTCAGTGAATAGAACACTTACATATCCAATAAGTCCCAGAACACATCTACAAATTTTCTGTAAATCTATTAAAACACGTGTAAATGAAATGGGAGCACTTTAGAAAGGGGAAACTGCAGGCAATAAGACAGGGGAATCTTTAGTATCATATCCTTTTTTCGGGTTTTTAATAGAACCCTACCCACTACCCACTAGGCCACCTAGTGGTTAGAGCGCTTGGCTACTGATCGTAGGGTACCGGGTTCAAATCCGGGTGAGGCCTTTGGACGCCCCCGAACGAAAAATCCTCGGAGTGTGAGGTGGCCCATGGAAAGGAACTGGCCCCCCTACCCTGTATGTGTGAAAGTCACACGCTTGTGGCTTAGTCCGGGGTGAGTTCTACCCTCACCTATCAAAACCGACCTTCCGGTTGAATCACTGAGTGAGTGTTTAGAATGTGACAATAACAAATGAAATGGTTGAAATTTCATCTTCATGTGCAGAATGCACTGCTAACCACTTCGAGGGTGTACGGCAGGGGATGAGCCAATACGAAAAATGCACAAGGTACATACATGCAACTGAAAGATGTGCGGCAACTCAATAACGTGCATTGGATAATAATTCCATGATTTAATGAATTATCTATGTAATGGTTTATTTTCAAATGCACAGTTACTAATACAATGTTACATATATTCTTAGTGTTTTGTTCCATTATTTTATGCTTATAGGTTAGAGTTTCTTCCCTTCAATAAAAGTTCATTAAATAATGTGCGTAGTAGCAAATGCAGGACTTGTTTAACCACTTTTCCTCTACGTTTTCCACGTTAAATGCCAGGAATGTGATCCCTCCCGCTTTAAAAATTAAGACTGCAACCGCTTAAGGATAACCGCCGCACTCTCCCCAAAATAACTCACTGTTGCAAGATTCCAATGTATCTGTCGCACAAAAAGGTCAGAGAAAATTTCGTACATGAACACACAAGGCCGATAATCATTTAGACGGCATTCCAATAGTATGGCCGACATGAAGGACACAACAGTGTTGCCCTTAATCATTGGGTGACAGCCTCGGATCAAGACCTGCCGGGTACAGCATTAAAAACAGATTACTATCCCCCCTCCCTCCCACCTTCGTGAAATGCAGTTAATCAAGTTTTGCCTCCGAGAAAGGAATTAGCGGATCTTCAACGGATCGGCGTCGTTACGCGCGATTTTCATAAATCCATTTATGGAAACGAGATCGCTAACTTTTTTTTATATATCCCCTCCAAGGTCTCGAAAGTGGGATGTAATTTAAGTCGAACCTCTTCTCGCCGGGAAAAGCAGAATAATATGCGGAGAGAATCCGAACGGTGTCCACCCTTTGCCGAAAATGGAAACATATCCTCCGGTCCTCAATTGTATCCCTAGAAGATAGCGTAGTCATTTGGGAGGGGGCCTGCTAAGGTCATTGGTGCCATTTAAAATGGCTGGATGGCTGTGCATTGTTAGGGTTCTATGAGTGCGGAGGAAGGGTGGAGAGAAAACCGGCGTCGGCATCAGTCTACCCTTAACGAAAAGTGTTTTGGGACCCAAAGGCACTTACGAAGCATCCCCTACAGCAGACGGGTCACTGAACTTGAAGTGCTTTTCACACGGCTCTCAAGTAGGGACGGAAATTCCTCAAAAAAATTATGCCTACCACTCGCGACATATACCCTTAAGACTCGCACGATAGGAAGTCAGTACTCAAGTCATTACACCAAAGCCATTCCACTCTCAAAGTTTATTTCTTTTAGTCCAGAAATTGAGGCCTTTGTATCATAAGGGGACTTCAATTCTTACAAAGAAACCGGGGAAGTAGAATATCGCCGAAAATTGCATCTCAGAAATAAAATGCTAATCGAAATCCCGCTATCATTAAATACACGTGACTCCGACTTGATACCGGCGCACTAAACATGTAATTTTACCATTTTTTTTAAAGTTTCTTTTCCCCTAGGTCCTACCTCACTCGAGTCGAAGGAGGGAAAACTAGACCTCCTAGCCCAAGGGTTGAGGCAACTCTTGCATGCAAACCAATTCTTCTTATTACTCCTTGCCTGGAAAACTTCGATTCTCAGAAGCCGGGTTGAGACGGGGCAGAGAGTAAAACACGCTATTCAGAGACACCTCAAGTGAAAAAGAGGCAGACATATTCCAAGAATTCTTCCTTAAAATGAATGCAATAGCCACTGATATGACAGCTTTGAAAAGAAGTTCCCAGTTTTCCATCAATAGCATACACTTCGCGTTTCACCGCTACTGTCAAGCTTTTTTACCGTTTGCAATAGAGGGTTATTATTTTGCCCGTAATTTCGCCTCCTAGAGAACTCTCACAGAATTTCTACCTCAAATTACGGACTGGTGATGAATTTGAGGTAGTATTCGGTAGTTTTTGCATAAAATTATCAGCAAATATAAAAATTACTCTTTGCAAGTGAAAATATATGGAAATATCTCATTCAATCTAGGAAAAATAGTATAAAAAAGTCGTTCTTTCCAGTACGTTTAGTGTATTCCGTGGGTAGTGGATAGTAGTACGTTTCCATTGTTTATTGGATGATTCCTCGTACTGGAGCAAACCAAGAAATTAATTACGAAATGACGATGAATTAGAGGTAGTATTGAGTAATTTCTGAAGATACAGGCGATATCTTGTGGAATCGAAACATACCTACTTTGAAATGATGAAAATGGGAAAAAACCACAAATAGTTATTATTTACTACGACCAAGGTTTCGCTTTTTTCAAGCATCGTCAGGTTACATACAAAGTGTGCAATATTGGGAGTTGGTTGAGGGGGGAGGAGGTGAAGAGGAAAAGGCGAAACGTGTGGGTGATCAATAATTGGTAATTAGCGGAAGGGTGTGTGGAAGGTGGTCGGGGACGTGGTGTTTGTATAAGGGAGGAGGCAGTGGTAGGTTGTTTGGGTCAAGAGAATTGGTAGCAATATAAAAGCAAACCTAGGCCATATATAAATAGTTTATTTGTGAATGCTGCCCATTTTTATTATTTATCAGTAGTATAAGTAGTTTTCTCCGACTAATTATCGCTAAAACTCTAAAACTTACTCTTAGCGAGTGAAAAATATACGGAAATATCTCATTCACCTCAGCAAAAATAGTTTATACGCGCCATTGTTCTGGAGATGCCTTCTCGTATCGGAGCAAACCAAATAATTGCCCCCCGACTAACATTCGCTCTTCATTGAGAGTCCTTCGGCAAAGTAGACACGTGGAGGCATGTCTCGAGCGACACGCCTACCCTTCGATGTACAACCCCCGCCTCAACACAATTCGTGCGCTGTATAGGAGTAGGATCCGCAAACACGCGGCATTGCACATGCAAAGAACGAGACACGCGAGGAGCTGAAGAGTTCGTTCGCCTCCCCCGCCCCCCACTCGTGCGAAATCAACCCTGCCCCCCCACCCACCCACACCCACCCCCTCCTACCTCGCCACACCTCCCTTTTTGTCGAGCGTTAAGTTCGCCTCCATGGCAACGTGAGTGCTCACGTCCGCGAAGACGGAGACAAGGGGATGTGGAAGAGGCCGCCGTCACTTGTCACCGGACGACGGCGGCGGTGATGATGATCTGCCTTCCTACGCGACGATATTACGATCGGATAGAGAGAGAGACTCAGAATGACAAGAAATTGAGGATGGTTCACACGAGCACATCTTAGCATCGCTCACTTCAGCCTCTACTCTCGATAGCAATAAAATAAATTAATAATAAAATACAGCCACCCATAAAAAAAGACACGCCGACGAAACATAACTTCACAACCGGTCTGTATCGATATTGGTATGCTATTGATAGTGTTTCTGCCGGAATACCTCCTTGGGAAGGTGACTTTCAACATCAAAGAGATATTTCTCGTTCAGTAATTTTGTTCAAATTCTTTCGTCCATTCGGTATGCCGGTCATCTCAGTTTCAAGCCTCAAAAGCGATCAGATATCACCTGTAGGAAAAACAACAGATAGCTTATCTCCGCTCTCTCTCTTTCAAACTCGCCACTTCATTCCTGTCCATTTATAGCTCCAGCTGTCCGTAAGAAAGAATTACCACCTGATCCAATTATTTTGCCAGCGCCCATATCTCTTCAACTTAATCGCTTCAGCCCTGGAAAGAGACATATTCTACTATGCCATGGCAATCTCTTATCTCTCGTAAATGAGAAACTCCACCGTTTCATCTATCTCATTTCAAAAAGACCTCTAATGCTGAAAAGATGCCCAAGCCTCAGAGAAGTGATTTCTACCACGGACTAATAGAAAAATGCCTCCTAATCGCTCGGGATAATGAGAGTGACTCGTTGAATCCTGAGCTGACTCAATCAGTTCCCTCAACTAAACGGAGAGAATATTCGGAGGCGTTGCAATCGTAAGGATTTACGAGCAGTGTAAGAGTAAGAGAGAAATTTGAGAGTAGCGGAAGGAGCGAATCAGAAGTTTGAATTCCCATACAATCACGATGAATCTTCATCGTTAGAAAGACTCAAGTAACGCTGCAAAAGGCTTTCCTCCTTTGATACATTCGAATCTCAAATTTTATGTCCCTTCTCTTTCCATCCACATACTATGAACATACATTCGTCGACAGGCGTTTCACAGCGCGTAGATTACGCCCAACCACGTTGACACAAGCTTACTTTTAAGCCACCCTCGGAATACACATCGGTATCTTGGCGTCAGGAAAAGCCCTCAACTTTCCTTCCCACGCAAGTAAAGCTGAGCTCTCAAGCCTCGCAATAAACAAAGCAGCAATGCGAGAGCGTTTAGACGCGTCACACACGAAGATGATGTGCTATTACGGATTCCAGTGTTAACAATACGCAAAGAGCGTTCAGCCACAAAGAACGCCGAGATGATGCCAGCTCCGCAAGGAGGCTTAACTCTAAAACGAACAAAGTTTCGTACGAAGCAATAAAATTCAAAGCAACGCCATCAGGTGATATGTTTACCCTTGAGAGAGGTCCGAATTTAATTCCAAATCCGTGCATTCACTTCGCGAAAAACAGGCTTGGGCGATAAAGTAATTTGAATACCAAACGGATTCAGGCGATGAAAAAAAACGGCGAACTCAACACGTGGAACTTCACGTCCGAATGAATTTAAATATTACAATCATTTTTGGCCTGGATATTTCCTTAGGAAGTTGAAAGTTCATAATTTTAGGGATATTTCGATATAACTATACTGCTGACGCCATCTTCAAGCCAATGAGCGAAAATAAAGTAAATAATGATGAAGTATACAGAATGACAGAAAGAACCGGGTGGAAACATTCAGAAGATTGAGGGAAATAGATTAAACGAAGAAGACCAAGGGATAAGTAAGCGGAATGTATAAATAGGGGTTTAGGAAATAAGAAGTATCAGGACGCAACTAATGAACAGGTAGGAATGGAGGATTTCAATAGACCAACCTTGAGACAAAAAATGGCAGAGGAGCTGCTGTATTGACTGCAGCTCAGATTGAGTGAAGGTTGAAATTGCAATGCTCAGATTGAGTGAAGGTTGAAACTCATCCTTTCAGCGTAGTCCTGGTCCTAGGCGTAGGCCGCGGACATAATTGCGGGCGGGTGAAAAAAATGCATCAGCCGGGAATCGAACCCGGGCCGCCCGCGTGGCAGGCGAGCATTCTACCACTGAACCACCGATGCGATGAAATGAACTGCATGTTTACAGCTTAATGAAAAGTGTGCAAAAAAAATCAATTTCAGCCGTAAACATTAGGCCACGGAGTCTCTGAAATTAATCGTCCGGAGCAGTCTTTTTTTTGCCGGATTGGAGATTTTCGCTCGTTTCCATTCCCAGCGTCACATGGCAAGAACTTTGAGGGACTGTCCGCCGCCCTTAGCGTCGTTAAGGAATAAAAGGACGATCTGGAGGCTCTCGTCCTGCGGGCGGGACCTTTGTTTAATGTCCCATGCACGTCTGCAGCGGCGGTCCCCCCTTCCCCAGGCTGTTAGCAATGTGCTTCACGGCCCATCCACCCACGCCTCCCTACCGATCCATTTGGATAGCGGCGCCACTGTATGAGGGGCGGGGGCAAAAAAAACGCATCACATGAAGACTTTCTCACGCCAACCCTTGAGGGTTCCATGTTTCTCTTTCTGTTTCTCTCTCTCCCTCTATACGAATCTCTGCCCCGGCCATCCGCAGGGCATGGTGCCGCGGCAACATAAATTCATGAGCGAAAATCACGAAGTGAATACTGAAACCTCGGTTCACGAAGTCTAAATTTTGCGAGATTTCGCCCTGACTTCCCGGTTCTTTCCTCAGAGTAATCATATTTCCATGGCGACTGTACAAAGATGATGTGTGTAAGCCGGGAAAGGGCGATATTTCTGAAAAAGCTTGATTCATGAATACCAAAACAATTCCAAAATTCATAGACTTGCTAACCGAGTTTTTTGGATCATGATGGTAACTTGATTATGATTAAAGGATTGAATATGTCACAAAAATACAAATATGGACACATCAATCAAAAGAGAACGCAAATATGATGCAAGCCATAGATAAAAAACTTATTAAAGCCATATGCACAATGAATGAAACTATTTTAGGTGATGTTAAATTGCATTCCATTTAGCAAGTTTCTCTCTCTAAGCATTCATTCCCAGTGAACTTCAGTGCGCTCATTCATCGACTATCGACGTTCCAGATATCGCAAAATCTAAACAAGCTAAGAGGCGATAATCAATACGATTAAATTTTATATCGCTTCTTTTCGAATTTCTCAAATATTTGAACTCTCATTTTCACAGGACTTTTAGCTTTGCATGCAGCTCCACGTCGTATGAAAGGCGCACTTGTTTTACTCAGATCCGAGGAGTTTGCCCCGAGGACTCTTGGAAGATTCTAAAGCGCTGATATGTGTGAAATTCATTCCGTAGTACTTAGCGGTGTTTTTGACCAACCTCCGCGAACTAGAGTTTGGAAAGGGTTCCAACAAAGAGAAATAACTTCCGTTCTTGACGTTTACATACAACTTGGACGCACTAAGTGTGCAGGATAAGTTTGAGGGACCATGTCCTGATTACAATGGCCATGGACAGAAAGGCAGGCGGTGGATATTTTGAGAGATTTTGGTCGTAATCTTCAATTTAAGGAACAAATGTTAACACACTCTCTTACCCGAAATCCTGCTAATATTCTGTACTTTGACGACGGTTGATCCAATAAAATGCCTACTCGATTTGCTGCCCATCTCCATAATATTAACTGAAAATTACGTAATATTTACATTCATCATCATCGTTAATCGTCAACCGAAAAATTGTCGCAGCTCCCCACTCAGTTGTTCCATCGCCCATCCCATGGCGTCGAAATTTTTGTACACCCTTTTTTTACACGCAGATTTTTTCTTTACACCCTTCACTACATGTTCCATACATCCAATTCCTTTTCTTCTTCTTTCCTTCTTTTGCACACATGTTAACTATTCCTTCGATGGCTTCAACGTATGCATTAATCAGATAACCATGTTTCAAAATGTGAGACGTCTCATCCCGTTTTGTTTTCGAAGAATTCTCATGAGACTTTTCTTACACTCTTATAGAGCCTCTACGTTAGTTACTTTGCGTATCCATCTCATTGTCAGCAATCGTTTGGAACACCACGTTTTAAATACTCGTAGGTGCTCCAGTGCTGCCTTTACTGCCGATATCTTGCCAATGTTTCACAGGCGTAATGGATCATACTCCAGAAGTTCCAACTCTTTTCCTACTTTTAGTTTTGTACTCCCAGTTGTACCTCTTTTCTCAACATAATGCATTCAAACTAATCGATTCTATCATAGAAAAATTATTTGCTGTTTCTTCTTGTTTTGCTACACGGTAACATTTTCACAATTTGAAGAGATTACAGCAAAGCATTTCAAAATAGTACTATAATTATTCTTTATTTGATGATTATTTAATAATTATTTCTTTATACGCTACAATTTGAAGAAAAATGTCGATTTAATTCATAATTCATTCACTTCAGTGGGACCGATTATTGATTCATTTGAGTTCTGTGATTTGAAAACTCGCAAATTTTCTTGCGATGATTTAAAACTTGTTTTAAAGAAGGGATCCTGTGGCGTAAGGGAAGGCTCTCTTGCTGAAAAATAAAAGGAATGATCAAAACATTCTAGTCTGGGAATTCTGTCCTGACACGCAAACTGACCCCTCGATCGAAAACTTGCAGCTCCCCTCGGTAATCACGAAGGCACCGAATGTGGGTCACCCTTCCCCTGGAAGCGTCTCGGCGACCTCTCTTTTCCAACTCCTGGGAAGGACAGGGAGTCTTTTGGGAAGTCGGAATATCGATCTCATTGTCATGCGACCACGAGGCGTGCTCGCTTGCGTGAGGGCGATATAGATGTTCACCGCGGCAGGCACGAGGCTTGACGCGCTATTCATAAGGAGAAGGGTGGGCCAAAAATGCAGTCGGGGAACATGAAAGCCCTCCGCCGCTTGACCCACTGACCTTCCCGCTCCACGCCTCCGAGGCCACTTGCCACCAGCGGCGTCACTCTCTCTCTCGAGCGATCCAAAGATCGCGGATTACCCAAAATAAAAAAAACATGAAAAAATCAAGAAGGCGTTCCGAAAGGGAAAAGGAGAGTTTGGATGGAATGAGGGCCGTCCCTTATTCGGCCAAGAAGGGTTTCTTTTTGGGGCAAAGAAAAAAAAACATCAAGAGCCACGCCCCCTCGGTTCGGGCACATTCGACAACCACCCTCCCTTGTGAGGAACAACTCGGTCATTTGCTTCCTCGGGGGGTGTAAAGGGAGTATCAGCTTCTCCCCCACCACCCATCCAAGTGACCTCGCTCGGCAACAAGCAGACGCAGTGAGCCCACCCCCCAACCCTTCCCCCTCCCGCCGCTTGAAAAAGTCCACCCTCGGTATACTGTGGTTCACTTTTCGCGCTCGTCATCAATTAACGCCACGCCACCCTCCCATATGGGCGGGAAAACCCACAGGAACAGGGAATAGGAACTCCTGCCTCCCCACCACACCATATTTCTTCCACAAGGAACGCCACTCGAGCACTTATTTTTGGTGCTGATATAATTTCTCGAGAACGCGATTCGAATTAACCCGTTTCCAAGATTGACTAAAGTTATGGAGTTATGGCTGCTCTTAATTTCCATCAAATTTGATCAAATTTATCTTGTAATAATAATTCGAAACGATACTAAAATCTCTCATAAAGCCTCTCTCTCTCTTAACAGCTCTCATAACCCGTCTTCATAAATTACCATGAACAGCAGCTTATTCGGATACGAAGGAAAGTGGCCGGAGTTATTACTAATATTTTCATTACTTTTACGGAGGGTTAGTATTACATTCGTACGGGTTCAGTGTGGTGACGGGTTAGGTGTGTATTGGTCACCGCAAAATTAATAATTAAAACCTAGGTTTATAACTGAACATGTTGAGAAAAATTGACTTTGTACAATTCCACAAAATGATTTTTTTCTATCGATTTCGACGTCTGAGCGTCATTGTCAAGGTATATCAACCTACCTCACGTGGAATTGTACAAAGTCAATGTTTCTTAACATGTTCAGTGCAACTAACATTGACGGTTGCGGACTCATCCGGTAACAACAGGTAGGTATAACAGGAAGACGGTTGGATGACATGATCGCCGACAATAAGAGAGCGAACCCGCAAATATATAAAATAAATAAATATATAAATAATATATAAAATTCAAATCCATAAAATAATACAAGAGAGAAAGTTGAACAATTAGATTGCTTGAATTGAAAATTCTGGGACAGATTCTAAATCCGTTAAAACAGCATGAATTTCAACCCTGGCCCATTCAAAACATGTATCCTGGAATAGATGAGACCTATATAATTACCACACTCTCTAACTAGACGGTGATATTTCGTGAAAGAAGGCGCACGGCTATTTCGCGTTGCGGCCATGATGCACAAGATCCCCGCAAGAGAATTCCAAGAAAGGAGGGAAGAGGGAGGAAAGGCGGATGGGGTAGATGTCACACGTGCGATAATACGTATCCCGGTGGGCAATCACGCGGTGTTTTTATTGAGGCGCCGCCGCCATCGGCACTGGCAAGGGCCACCGTCGGAGAGGTCAGACGATCTACCCTTCCGTCTAGTGGGCGGGAAGATGGCGATCGCGCGCACTTCCTTCGCAAAAGAAGCCGAAGCCTCTCGGACTACGAGCAGCAGACTGCGAGATCAAATCAGTGAGTACAGTCCCCCGCCCGCAATCAGAAGAAGCTGCCAAGAAAGATAGCGGTTGTATGCGAAGGAGAGTCTGAAAAAGGATATAGTGCGATGCCTAACGAATCTCAGAGCACTCAGAAGGAAGTGTGAATCAAGGTTGAGTTAATATATTTCTATACAGAGGAAAACTCCTAGTTTCTCTCCGATAATAATTATGTCACACAAAATTTAATTCAGTGATATTTTCCGCAGATGGCGTGGTACTCCAGTGGGTAAAATACTGAGATATTCATCGAGATCTTTGGATTGAACTCCCTACGCAGACGTCCGGTTAAACACATGCTGTATCATGTACTGGGTAGCGCATCTTTCTGGGAGATCACGGACGATGCAAGGAAAGGAATTGGTTTCCATAAGCGCGATGTGCGGATTTCTCACTCCTTTGGCTTAGTATTTTGTGAGTTCTACCCCCGCCAAAGTGACCGACCATATTCATTAGTTTCACTTGCATTGCATCAAACTCCTAAAAGATATCGGGTCGGGTCCATAATATCCATGATCCATCCAACATGATTAACAATAACTATGCGGAATGTATGTTTTAAACACGCCTCAGATTGAGCATCACCATGAAATTACGATCGAAATATTGATGTTCTGGTCAGTACTGGGGCTTTCTCTTATCAACGATCCTCAGGGAGGGATGGATTACTTTCTCTCCCCTTAGCTGTATGTACCGCGCCTCAAGCGTCTCCTAAATGACTGCAGAAAATCCCGCGGACGCTTTTCGTTTATTTTTTAAGACGTCAACAATTGGCTCGCCAGACGGTACTCTCAGCTTTACAAGTCAATAAATCCTTCGGACTCGCCCTTCGTAGGGGATCAGTCTTCCACATGAGACCTGAAGGTCTTTCTTTTGCGTGGGAACTTGAGGAGTGGTTTACACACGAATTACATATTTCCTTCCGGTTGTTTCCATCTATGTAAAACAACCAAACTGTCCTCTTTATTCATAAACAATCTTCTTTTTATCGCCCTGGCGAATGGCCTCCATAATTTTTTAATTATCGATTCATTTATGCAAATGTCGAGAGCGGTTGTAATATAACACTCGGCCGAAAGGCGGGAATGAAGTTTACCGTAAGAACGGTAAGCTGCAACTATAGAGTTAATGAGATACTTAGGAAGTATACACATTATTTAAAATAAAGTTATACATAATCATCGCATCCCCATATCTCACAGTGATTTTAACAAATGACTAACTACATAGGGCTATTTAAATACCTTGCCTACTTCTTTTGAGAAAAAAGCGTGAAGAATCCGTGGAAAATATTTCTCTTCGCTATTTTTCTTCCTCTCCGTCAATTTCTATTTCTTTTCTTATGATGTCAACAATCAAATAAAGGAAAGGGCGGACTGGGAAATCCAGCTGCTCTTGTTGTTCCCAAGAGAAATAAAATATAACCCCTTCAATTAATTCTCGATTTTACGGTGTTGGTTGTAATTTTACGCCTTAGGATGATTAGGAACGCTCGACATTTGTTGATATGAGTCTCCGTTTCGGCCTGGGAACGCGTCGCAAAACATATTTATAAATGGACTGTCATATAAATTAATTTTACTGGCACTCCGACGTTTTTCCTGTAAATAGGGGACGAAATATACAGTCATCGGGGGCATCAACGATATTTGGGTATTTCGGGAGAGGTATGAATTTTAGGAAGTGGATAATGGGGTAGAAAAATTAGGAGTCGTCATTAAACGGCACTTAACGGAAACACTAGGAGATCCAATATTTAACGCACTATCCGACAGACGGAATTTTATCTATATCCTTATATATACTTGAAATGATATCCACCCAGCATCATAAAACAAACTAATTTACTGCTAAAAATCTGCCACTCCCGGGTTTTGAACCGGGGTCTTCGGAATGGTTTGTCTGTATACATTTTGGCTACAATAAAGAAAGCACTCGTCCTTGGAGAACAAATAACACATGATAAAATTAAAATAATTTCCAAGTAAAAGTCTATGACTGATAAAGGACAGAATTAAAAGACTCCGCTACTTTAAATAATGCATTCTAAAAAAGACAGAGTCGTCACTCTAACGAAAGCATAACACGAAAACGAAACGCGTTACTGTAACGGAGAACTGTCGTTTTCCGAATCCATTTCTGCCGAAATTACACGAATTAACATTTTAACCAACTGACATCAGGCCCACACATTAGCATAGCCATACAAACAATTAAAAAGTCGCGAGTTTAAAAGACTAGAGACGTGCGTCAGGGAGTGAGATGGCTGGCTCCCTCTTCTCACCGTCTATTAATTTTCCCATTGCGACCCGAGCGCCGCGTTCGGCAATAACGGCCCCCGTTTCGGCAGCTCTGACGCGGGTGCGGTAAGTCAAGGACGCCCCGGGAGAGGGGAGGTGTGGAGGGCGTCGATTATAAGGTGGGCGGCGGTGGCGGGGGATGGGGGGGTGGAGGAGGGGATCCGCCGAGCATTGTTCTTCTGCTGCTGGAAAGGCTTTTGGCGCGCATCTCCTCCGGGATGGAACTATCGCATCTCTGCACGTCTGGTTGAGCGGATGGCGAAGGGGGGAGGATCGCGAGGGTGGACAAGTGGGGGGGGGCGGGGAGGAAGAGGGGTTGGTATCCGCGGAAAACGCACCCGTGAGCGGCGTGTAATTCTTCACGTGAGGAGGGGTGGGGAAGGATGTGCACGGGTTCTCACGAGAGGAGCTGTCGAAGGGGGGAGGCTTTAGCAGTGTTCCCCTCTCGACGACCGTTTGTCAATTTCGAGCGGGCATCGAAAAGGAGTCGGTCGGATAACATGGCGGCGATCACGACTGTTCGTCGCACCTCCTCTCACTTTGGCTGCGTTGGGAATTCAAATGCCCCCTACCCCTCCGTGCAATCAATCAACGGCTTCCCCGTATTACCTTGCCTGATTGCCTTCCTTCGAGAGGAATGTTAGCAACTTTCGTCGATTATCTCATCCAATCATCAAGTCACGAGCAGAGACAGACCAGGGAGAGATACACATTTTTCGGCAGACAGGGATATAAATTATTCGTACGCATTTGACTATTACGTCTAAGCAGTGGCATGCGCATTAAGATAAATGCACACACGAGTGAAAGTCAAAAGGTTCATACTGTAGGCCCATCATAAAATGTAGGCCTCCTCTTGGGCTTAAGTGAAAACTGTACAAGAAAACTACATATTGTAATACACTAAATTAATATCAGTATTCTAAGTAAAGAGAATTGGGATTTTGAAAAAATAAATTATGAATTGGAAGGAATTATTCCAAAGGGTGTGACTGTGCTTCCATTTCCCATTGAATTATGCCTCAATATTATTCAAGTTCATTGTCGAACTCCTAATAGCCTGTCGCTCATGGTCAGGTTAATAATGCGCCCACTTGGCAACTAAAAGGTCGTGGGATCCAATTCCACCGCGGGTATGGGTCTCTTTATGTCACATGTACACATTTCTGAAAGCCGTTTCAGAGTTGGGGTCTTCTTGGAAATGAAAAAAAAAGCCGGGCCAATGGTTTAAAAAATGGCCGCCGCTTGAGGAGCATCGAGGAGACCATTACAGCGCCAGCTGGGCAGCAATTAATTCTTCCCCGTCGGAGGATGACGCTAGCACTCGTTCACGCGAACAGACGGACTGCCAGATTTGTCAAGAGCGCTAATGTGAACGTTAAATCCTCCGTGAGCGATGCAGAAGCCCTTGAGTCCGCGGAAAATTGAAAAAATCGCGCACAGAGAGCCGCGAGATAAGCAAGCACTCTGCTATTCGCGAGTGGCCAGATGGTGGTTCTTCAGAGCAAGCAATTTCAAGCAATACAAATCGTGCGGAGATTTGAAGTCGAGTTGTAAGTGGGCAGAAACTCACGATTCAATGGATTCTTAGATCGTCCGAGAAAAACGCCGAGGAAGGAGCTCAAATGCAACGTCTTCCTTGGTCTATTCCGTCCACTTCCAGCCTAAAGCATAAAACTTGTATGTCATCGTTTTCGTTCAGGCAGTATCAAAGAATGGATGCCCACTTTATTACTTATTGGTATCAAAAACATCCTCGATGTACCAGAGAAATACTTACCGCAGCTCTCCAATAATCACTATATTTTAATCCTTAACAGTGTTTCTGTTAACTTTTATCAAATGAATATATGCTTTAAATTTTTCTCAAGATATTTCACACTATCTAACTCTGGCCCGCTTTTAAAAGTAGGTACTTAAGACCGAAAGAAAATGTTCACGGATCAGATTGTAAGGGAAAGGAGGAAGTGTGGAGATGAACCCGGCGTCAGCACCAGCCCGCTCTTAACTCGAGGCGCCAAGGCGTTTAAAGTCTGAAGAGTTCCTCCCCCTTGGCTGCTACCTCTCCTTGCCTTCCCCTAAAACCAAGTGATGAATTTCCAGCCGCTATTTTACTGATGTTGAGATCTCCATTGCCATGACTAGAGCCAAAGAATCGGTGCGTTCCTTAAGGGGTGAAGCCCAGGAACGTGAAGTATTAAAAAGGAAGAGGGTCGTTGAATCGCTAGCAACGCCGATACATATGCTCGAAAGAAAACAATAAGCACCCAGAGACATCTACTGGTGGAATGAGATACTGAGCAGGGACAAGAGAGCGGTGACTTTCGCACATCAGATTCTATGCCGCTGCCAAGATTTCATCATGGAGGAAAGGCGTCCATATATTGCGCGCTAGACTGAACAAATCCCCGGCGGTCGCGCTTGTCCTTCCCGTTCCCATGTTCCAGTCCGTGATAGGCAGCAATGACAGTTACGTCGGCGGTAGCAGACACTATCACACATCTCTTGGAATTAGAATTAGTTTTTTTTAAGGAGCTACAACCGCCAAGGTTGTATAGCACCGTCTAAACTAACCGAGCCCTTACTTTAATCCTTAGACAGATATAAACTCTCATTCCGGAGGTGGAATCCAAATCTGTGACACTTGGGTCGTCAAGCAGACGCGAAAACAACCTAGCTAAATCGACCGGGTTTCACGTCTCTGTCTCTCGTCCGTAACGAAAGAAATGCATAAGAAAAAATCTAGGAATCATTTAAGTTTAGATTTTCAATTTTGTTTCATAAAATGGTTCATTGGATGATTTTCCTGCCTAGTATCTTCCGTACAAATTCAAATATTTGACTCATTTTAATGGAGCAAAAGAGATTGGAAACTGATCTTACTTTAAAGGAAGGCTTTTTACAATCTAATATTTAAAGGGAGTTTAAGTCAGTATTAGGTGGAAAGCGGGTTCGTAAAATATAAACTTCATATTTCGTCCAACAGCCTGCCGCAATGTGCTGGAAAAACCAACTTGCTCATTACACATCGAAGAGAGCCAAATTAGTTGTTCGCCATTCTTTTAAAATCTGACAGACACAGACACATACGTTTATAACTCTCAAACTAACGACAGTAATGAGCAGGTATGTCAACGTACACCGAAGTGGAACATGCTTCCAGCTCAAGATAATCAACGTTGAAAATTGGATGTTATCATTCGAAGCAATGATCCCATCTAGATTAAATAAAATACGCAAAATACAACGCATTAATCGTCACTCAGCTTGTCTTACCTGTTTTAAATTCAGAATTTCAACCGAGAAGAGGCATATCAGTTATTTATGTCTCGTAATCTTGGGTCTTAAAAAAAAACTAACGGTGATCGCCATTCCTCCCGTGCGCGTTGACTACGCAATTATTCTGAACAATAGACTAACGATAAGATAAAAGTTCATCAACGGTCAATATTTCCTCGTACATGACTATCGGTTGGTTATCTTGGCAGATCGAAACGAAAGTTTTCGCATTCCATTATCCCAACCGTCCAACATCTCAGTATAGGACCAATTTTTCTCAAACTTCTTAGAACGACGACTCTTCAAAGAGTAGAAATATATACTCATGGGATTTTCAAAGGCCCAAGAAGGGACAACTAATAGACTGCCGAATATTCCACCTGCATTTACCAAGACACGCACACGAGTTTTTTCTAGAGCACAGAGTACATTCGTTTTTATGATAACGTATTACAATACGTTCTTTTCATTTGTGACTCGAATTTACATTATCATAGGGACTCAATCTGCGACCTTTCAACAAGGGATATTGGTACGTCGCGAAATAAGTTCCAAATTCCTGACGAGTCGGAAGATTCTGACGTCTAGCCTGCCCCAGCATCTATCATACTTCTGGAGAAAGAGACAGTCGTATTCTTTTTCCTGATTTGATTGTGGTATGCATCCTTTTCGGTTTAAATCCCGTGAAAAGTACACCTCAATGGGTTTTCATCCGGACATTGATTCCAGATGCACTTTCCAATGAGCGAATGATCAGAGAATCTAAAAAAAAACTATGCGCTCCATTTTTGTTTTTCTTCCTATGGGCGACTATCAACAAAAACATCAGATTTCAGACAGACAACTTAGTCAGACCGGGTACATATTTAACTTCTGGGAGAATAATCGACGACTTGTCACCTGAAGAATGGGATACAATATGCCTTTGACACCGAGTGAACATAATAAGGTCAAACTTGTTGTCAGTGGACTAAAACCCAAATCAGCAGATCCTTAATTCGCAGGTTTGAATCCCACAGTTGGTTGAAGTTTCATAACACGAGGACGAGGATTATTGCGGTCCTGTATTAATGTAACATAGACTTCACCGACATAAATTTGTACATTGAACGACGACATAATTATTGTTTTATCGCTACAATCAAAGTCTGCGATCCCCCCGACGAAAGTATCAGGGTTCCTATAAGAAAACGCGGTACACTTTATCCACAAGCGTCCCTTCTTGACGTGGTGGCATTTCCGGTCGAAGAGGGACTGATAGGGGAGGGATGGGGGACGAAGGTCGAGCGGCGTTTCTCGAAATCCTTGCGAGGGGTTTCGCGTGAAATATATTTTGGCAACTCTCCCCCACGACTCCCCCACTCCTTAGATCCCCTCCCTCCCAAAATATTTTCGTTCACTCTCCCACTCACTAATAAATTCCCTTTCGTTCCTCGAAGACAACAGAAGTGATCGACCGACCCATCGACAGGAAAAGTTCTCAGGAGCGAGAGTGTAATTCGCGAGGCTGTTGGCACGGATTCAACCATTCCGACTTTATCGACGCCGCTGGAACACCTTCGCTTGACGGCTCAAACAATTATATACTTATGTACATGCCTCCTTCCTTCTCGTCACTGAACCGACCGCAAAGAAAGTGCATATAAAAGGGCTTCCCGAGGATGGGGACCGTCCGTCGGAGCAGCTGAAGCTTCAGTTGGGCGTGAAAAACGAGATAGATTCCACGGCGCAATCAAAAGATCGCCGAGTGGAACAAGGAAGTGCAAGGACGACTATTTCCCGATGGGCGCCAAGTTCTATTTCCAACCTCTGCACTCTCTAGCTTGTATCGGAAAACTAGATTAATCCATCCCAGAGCTCCTTGGCAGCCACGACCCGTGGAAACTTCATGGTTCCGTAGTAAATGATCAAATCAGCCGCCAGCCGTTGGCATCGCCCGCGTTCCTTGGATGATAGCATCGGGTTTTTTACGCATAATAAGGATAAGAGAATAATATATGACGGCCACAAAAGAAGCGATGCCTATCGGGCATGGTTCTTTCCCCTGTTAATACCAAAAAACGAATCCATTAGCATAACAAATCGTGATTCAATGATGACATATTATTTTTAATACACGCAATGGTGACAGAAGTATCAGCGAAATGAAGGCCCACGAAGCGGTGAGGTAAAGTCCTCGACTGCTAAAACTAGGGTCGCGGGTTCGAGTCCCGCCTGGGTGTGTTTTTCTCCACCGAGGGCATGAATGTGTTTCAAGCTCTGTTGGTTTAGCCCCTGGGAAACCTGATGACAGGCAAATGCCTATCGGGATCCCAGGGGTAATGGACCAACAGAATAGTCCGGATGCAAAAAATTGACAAAATTATACTGTTACCCATTGATGGTGGAAAACATTACAGAGGCAGCTAAGTTGCTTTCATCTAATATTGTCAATACTTACAACTCACTCTTGAGTGCATTCTACTCCCTCTATTACTTAGGGCCATATTCAGAATCTCAGCTACAGCCTCACTTCTACTTTATTCGTCTCAAAATCCCGATTGAGTCCAAAATGATATACATTTTCTCCTCGATATGGTCCGAAGCGGTATACAGATACTTCTCAGCGCTTACACGTAGAATCTGTACATCATCATCATTGGTCAACAATCCTAGGATTGGTTTGACGCAGCTTTCCACTCGATTCTTCTATCGGCCAACCTTTTCATTGTGACGTAATTCTTCTCTTTTACATCCTTCACAACTTGTTCCATGTATCTCATACGAGGCCTGCCTTTTCCAATCTTCCCGTTCACTTTTCCCTCGACGATAGTCTTCATCAGGCCATCGTGTCTCAAGAATCTGTACTGCGATTTGAATTGTGGTAGAGATTTCATCAAGTAAGCAGTAGAGGCGATACTGCAGTTGAGATTCTGAAAGTGACCCTAAGGACGCATGCACTCCTGATGCAAACCTGGTCGCCGCAGTACGCAAATGAGTAGTCCATCATCTGCGCCGCCTCGGACGCGAACTAGATAAAGGCATCGGTTTTGGAGGTCAAGCTCTTCGCTCGGTCCCGTCCCCTCCTTCCTCTGGAAGACCGATCGCTCGAGCCACGAATATTATATTAGAGGATTATTGAGTCGGCCGCTAGACGCGCTGTCACCCACCGCGCATTTTATTGAGTTTACAAAAGTCGCCACTCGCGGCGCTAGTTGAGCAGCGATCCATTTGTCACGGGGAATAACATGGCAATAGTGGGAAACAGAACTGATGTTTTGCGTAAATCAGATATATACTGCATGTGCTACTATTGTCAACACTGCAGGAACACTTTGAACTTTACTTTCATCAGCCAGAATGCAATTTCACAGCCGAAACTCAAAGAGGAACCATTAATCAGCTTTATATTGGGACGTGTACACCGCTAATGCACTCGCAAGCAATACACATGATACGCAAGTAACTCACGTATCCACCACGTCCCAAGAACTTTTTCGTCTTCCCAAACAGGGGCGGTTTCATATTGATGGAGGCCCTCGGCTGCAAACAAATTTTGGGCCCCTTCGTGAATGGTGAAAAGGACTGAGAATGCGAAGAGGGTCGGGCGCCTCGGCAATCCCCGACCAAGCTGGGCCGCCTATAAAGTGTTTGGTATCCTTGATACAATGTGTCTACCGGCAAAGGAAAGAAATTGATTATCGAGGTAATTACCGTAACGGAATATTTTCCAAAGATGAAATAATTCTTACATTCCCCTAGGTGGATGCATAGAAATTCTATGGAAGTTGTGCGATTTCCATTTAGACCTAAATGTAGGTATCACTAGAATTTGAATCCTCCCATCAATATCGAAAATACAATAATAACAAAAGAATTAGCAGAGATACGCAACGCTTGGCACTTTAGGACTTAAATCAGGAAATGTAAAGTCTAGAATAATAGCAACTAACAACAACAATACTGGCGATCAGTTGATGTCAATGAAAACTCCATTACCAAACTCATAAAAATAGGATGTAAATAAACAGTACAGTAATCATGCTGACTATTTGATCCTATTTATTTGAAATCAAAACTTTACACTTTAGAATGTGATTCTTTAGATACAATCGAGGGACTTATTTCCCAAATATTCGGCAATGAAATATTACATATCTTCATGCACGAGTTTTTTCCAAATCAGCCTTAAAGGAATAAACACTTGCAGTTAGCAATCGCCTAACAATTCTCTATACCCACTTCCTAGGGTTCTAATTCTTTCCTGATTTCTGAGAAAGGTATATCGTCAGAACTTCTATTTATGTTGTTATATAAGTGTAAACTGAAATCAAACTTTGGAAAACATTTGCGTGCAGTAGTTCAACATTCTCCTCTTATCGTAATCCAATCGAAGTGAAAATATCAAGAGAACCTGGAAAATAAGGAAATAAATTACAATTAGTGAATGAGCAGAAATAGTGCTACCTCACAGCAGAAAAAAACTCTTTGAAAAGTGAAAGACATGTCTTGTCATGTGTAACTGCACTTACATTAACCTGAGTAAGGTAGAAGACGGAAAACAAATCTAGTTCAACTTGATATTTTAATATTAATAGCACGAGGAGCATCGCAACCATCTCACTGTTTACACACACAATGCCTTTACAACCCCTACAACGCGTTACATTCACTGGCGATAGCTAACCAGTACAATCATCCAATGACCTCTTAGTATTCACCTTGCGTAGAGTAATTAATATATGATACAATTTAAGAAGTTCACCTTATCATACTTCACCCGAGGGGACTTACTTACCTTCGCCTTGAACAGGCTTCTGTTCCGTAAGCCCAGCTCCTTATTTCCCTTTTTGGCACTTTCATAACCAGCGTCGCACCCAGGAACACAACAACGGCGGTTAGTCCTCATCGTAAAATACTTGCCAAGAAGACGTAAACAGTTTTCACTGGCAAAAACACTATATAAAATAGATTTCGGCCGAGCAAAACACAACCACTTTCACTACCGCTAATGGACGAAGTCGGAAAGGACTGGATCGCTCGACTATCAGCGCCGCTATGCGGCCGATTTTGGCGAACGAATAAAAAGCGCGCCAAGTGACAGCAGAAATCCGCTTTCCCCTTGAGTTCTGGGGCCTCCTCATGTAGCCTCCTTGGCTCGAGCATACGAATAGAAATCGTGAGCGCAAGTCGACACGCGTAAAGGTGGAGAGGGAGTCGACACAATATCGAAGTGCAGACCAGGAAGTGTTCGGGGGAGACACAGTCCAACGGTGCCGGGGGTAGGGGGTGTTTGCTGGCACTCCGTTTTAGAACACGCCGTTTGCGTCCGCTCGGGGGACGCTCAGGGTTTGGATGGGGGTGTGGGAGGCGGGGGAGGGAGATAGGGAGGCACGAAGGTGGAAAGGGAACGCTCTGCGTACGTCCTTGGGAGGCGGAGTGTTCATTGCCACGCACCTGGGCACACAGAGCATCAGCTGCCGGCTAGTCCCAGCCGCGGACATCCGCGGAGTCAATCTGACGCCACCGGTACTCGGACGCATTTAAAAAATACCGCGGCAGAGGGAAACAAACCGAAGCGGAAGAAGACAGATAGGTGGAAGTTGGGTAAAACGGCTCCGTTCCCCACCTTATCGAAAGCTTTAGTCACAGCACCAGCATGCGTTCCCGCCGCCCTAAAACGTTTATCAAATTCGCTCCAGAATCCTTGAAAATGCACTCGCTTCCGGGTTCTCAGACGCTTTGACAATTCATCTAATGACGAGACAAAATTACAAAAGGACGAAAACACTGAAAACTTGTTCATGGAAGAGGGAGACAATATTTTACTCTGGGCACTAAACGAAGCGAAGCGCAGGCTCCGAGAAGACATGGCAGTCGGTACGTAAATAATGGAACCGCTCCGGCCGAGATAATAAGAGCCGGCATCCAAAAATTATGATAAGGGGAGGATTTCCAGGTTTTTGGCGCACAACAACTACTCATCATTTATCTTTCGCTACGCGAAAATAAAATCCTTTTCCCAAACGGAGATTAACTGTTCCATGACACTCTAATGGAAACATCGACCTCGATTAAAATCACGATGAACGCAAACTTCGTTGGTGGTCACCAGAGAAAAAAGAACAGCGCATTCAATAGTCACTTGCAGTGGTAATATCAATATCCTACGAACACCTTATTTCATTATTTAAACAACTAAACTACCTACCATAATTCCACAATTCATTTTACATTTTCAAAGAATTTATTTGCTCGTCATAACTCGTTCAGGGGTTTAAATGCAAAAGTTAAGCAGTCTGTGCTTTGATCAAGTTATAATTCCCAAAATTTTATCCATTGATATCAACGTGATCAGATCTAAACAAGCCAGATTCAGGTGTGATTTGGTGGAAACGTTCCATATTAATAAAAAGATATTGCAATTTTCCACAATATGAGAATTTATTTTGACTAGTTTCGATGATACTAAATCATTCTAAAATATACACTAGCTAGTATTCACTTGATAATGATGTAGTATCATCAAAACTAGTCAAAATAAATTTTTATATTGTGGAAAATTACAATATCTTTCTATTAATATTTGATCAGATCTTTTAACTTCTTAGGCTAGTTTCGCTGTAGATATTCAATTGGTGTTTATCCATATTACGTTATGCTGCGTCGAGTTACATCGTTGAGCGCAGTAGATACATTTTTTTCTCTCGTCAAGGAAAAGAGTAAGTGTGTAAGAGCTAATATGCGAACGGAGTTATGTCTAAAAAAAAAAGACTCATGAAGATTTCTCACTTCCGCTCGGCATGTAGCTGTATTTTTTTCCGTTCATTATTGAATTCTCTCTGCCATAGGGTAAAAATATAATTACAAGGCGATGAAGGTCCAATCAACGTACAAAAACTGAATAATTTCCGTGGAAGAACTAGGTCGGGGTCTTACAATGACGCGACCGTAATCCTCGCAAACTACGTTCACGCTTCGGGTGGTGTGGATGCTATTCGCGAGGCCATTAACTCACGTTCCGACTCCTGTTTGAATGCACAGCGCGAGTACTCTCCCTGACAACAGCCAGAACCTTGGACAGGAGCGGAAAAACTTGTCAAACAACCAACTAATATTACTAAGCCATATCATAAATAAAGAAAAACCTTGGCTAGAAAAGCCTTTGCAAATCGATATTGGCTTTGTGTGAAGAATCAGAAAAAAATAGAATCTTTAAGTACCAACATGCGATACTGCTTTGATGTTAATTGCTTTTTTAAATAATCCCCTCTAAATCGTTTCTCATTGGAAAAATGTACACGTTTCGCATCAGTAGCAGTATATTTATCGTTGAATTGGTGAACCAATTGCTCAGGTTCCATATCATCGTCACGGAGATTTACTTTACTACGGCTAAATCACAGATTCTTTTGATCTAACGTGCAACTACCAATGGAATACAAGATCTCAAAGACAGACACCCTCTACCCTCGGTGTAATTCCAAGAAATAGGAAATAATAGAAAACTCAAAAGAATAACTTCCCTCTAGGCTAACATTTTTATAGCTTTAAATTGCTTCCCTAATTGATTTACGTCACCTTAGAGGGAAGGTTTTCAACTTCCACGCGCTTCAACTCTTCTCGCTGTATTCACCGAGACCGCACGGAGTTTATTATTTAAAATCTATGTATTACGCATCAAGAAAGACAGAAAGGGCAGAAAGAAAAAAATCGAAGAGGTATGAGGCAAGATGGTGCAATAAAAGAGGATGTCGACTACTCGATGAAACTTGGTTGTATGGTAAATATTTTTACTGTAGAAGTTACGACGTTTTTTCCTCATTGCAAAGAGGAAGCAACTTCGTCGGCGTAAGGGAAAGGTAATTGACAAGTTTAGATAATGGAAACAAGGTATTTTAAGATTTTTGAAAGGACGTATGACATATATTGAGCTTGAGAGTGAATAATTGCTAATGGCGTTGTTGCCAGGGGAAGTGACCAAGGCATAGTTCATCTGTGCCATCAGTAAAAGATGGGTAATTTGGTAGAGGCGGGAATTCTCCTGGGAGTAAAGGAAGGATGGAGTGGAATCCGAGGGGTCCATGATTTAACGTCCCATCCAACGGTCGGAGGTCTGCACTGACACACATAATATTCATTTGTATACTTAAGTAAAGGTATAATGCTTAATAGAATCTCCGTGAGAGCCGATATTCAAAATCGGGCCCTTTAGGATGGGTTGTCAATACTCCAGTCACTACACCAACCCGATCCCCAAGAACAAATAGGATGATGAATTCGTGTTGGGAATGAACCGTTTCCTTGTAAATTGTTTCAGCCCATGGGGATCTACTTTTAGTGGGAGAATACGCATGTCGCATAAGAACGGCTCTACATGACAAAATTTCAATGATTCGTTCATAACCATTTCCTCGTGCAAATTCTCTGGCCCACTTCTTCCAGTTTCGATTCGTATGACGAGTAATATTTAAGCCTCGATTTCAAGCTGTAAAATTCAGGCGTAAAAAGGCGCCTTTGATACTCAACGTGGTTGTGGGATAGGATGTCTGAGAGTCAAGTCACTGACAATTTCCTCTCTTTTCTCCCAAACAGTTTTACTTGTCGCAGTTTGGATACCTCGATGCTTCGTTCAAGAACCCAAGTTCCGGGGCGCTCATCTCGGAGGACGCGATGATGACCGCCATTTCGGAGTTCCAAGCATTCGCCGGCCTCAACGTCACGGGTGAGTTGGAACGAAAAGAATGCGGGCTCGAAAGAGTGAATGCCGCAACCATGACCATGATAAGCCGTGAATTATTTCACTCTTTGGTGAGGAGAGAGAATTAAGGGGTAATAAGGGGTAATGTGGGTGCACGGTGCAAGAGAGTAGTCTTCAACTACATATCATTCACATGGGAACGTGATTTCAAAAATAGTTGGCTTTTCAAATTTGAATCTACAAAAATTTAATAGCTTTTCGATGCTGTGCTACGTTCTATGAAACTAAGTGACGTTCAAACTTAAAGGAATCAGGCTCAGGTGCACCAAGAGTCAACGATAATTTGTCCATGTATTAGGAATAAGAACATTAATTATGGACGCAAGTTTCAAAAAGATTTCTTCAGATTAATACTAGACAAAACAAAAATGCATGTTTTCATATTCGAATCGCAATAGCTTCAATCATTTTCTCAATGCATTTCTATTTGACTTGGAAGTGAGTCACGTTCAAACTATGGCCCAGAGGCACCATGAGTAATATTCAATTTGTGTACTATAATTTTTCCGCAATATTTGGATATTTGTAATTACCAATCACTCCAAATATTAATACACCTTTAGTTGACGACATGTAAAAGAATCTATCACAGAGAGTTAATCAACGCCTTTTCCTCGCTGAGCGATGATAACTACACTATTGACGGAGTAATCGATAATGGAGCATGAAAAATTAAGGGTTAGAAGGTGTTTAAAATAATTCTCCGGAGGAGGGAGGAGCAAGATACTCATTAATTCCTGATTCGTACGGAAGAGTGTGCCTGAAAAATGTACCTGTGACTAATTATAGCCTTTTCATGCCCGGCCTTAAAATTCGGAAAAGTGAAAGCTGGCGACGGCATAAAAATGAGGCTGTGAGCGCGCATTGTATTCCGCAGGCATCTTAGCGGAGGTTGAGCCAGGCATTTGCGACTGCAAATGGCACCGATGGAGCTACGTAATCCACCCCTCAATAAACGGTGAGAAAACCTCACTCCAAACAGCGATGAGGACGAGGAAAAGGGGAGAGAGAGGGAGGCCTTCGAAGTGGATACCGATCGAATTCGTCGGTGACTGGCACACTTGGTGGAAGTCTGTGTGAGGATAGCCACTTTCTCGTCTGGACCGTGAAGATGGGGGTCGAAGGCGACTTTCGTGTCTCGCGGGAAAAAAATCATATCCCCTCAGCCCACCCAGACCAGCAGTAGGATGCTCTGAAACACCTTTGTGACGCATTAGCCTTTGGGGATAATCAGCAGAATGGTTGCGTAATAGCTCATCGAGTTACTAATGAATGTGGAGCATTTCAAGGCATTTCAAGGCATGGGAAAAAAACTGCCGATGAACAACAAGTCTACCTTCGTTCAAAGGAAAAAGGGCCCAATGACAAAGGCTAGAGAAAAATAATTACGGTATTAAGTCACATGATATTCTTCCTTCTTAATATGCGATATTAAGGCAAGAAACATGATTTACATACAATATTAAGAAATTTTAATAGCTATATGGAAATATATATTAAATTATTACATCAACATGGGAATTTTTTTAAATTTATAATTTAGATAACAAATCAAGGTAGGATGAAATTGATTAGCAAGCTAAAGTAAATTGCGACATATTTTGATGCACTATGATCAACGACAGTACAAAAATATGAAACATAATAGATTTCAATGGTTAAATGAAGCGCATTTTTTGTTGTCTGTACGACTTCTTATTACACGCAGATTTGACCGTCACAAGTAGTGGAGAGCATATGACCGTGGTGTACAGTATACACGACAGTAGCATTAGCAATAAAAAAGTGGATTCTCTCATAAAACTTTAATGACTAGAATGAAACGCAGGAAAATAAGATCCCCAAACCTGGTCGTATATACAGGACAGTATATACGACCGTGGTGGAGAGCACCACTAAACATTTCAGTAGCTCAAAGTTTGAACCATCGAAGAAAGTATTTTCCTGGCTCTAAAATTACTTCCAATCAATTGAAAGTTTTGCTCGAAAAAAATCAAATAAGGAAGAAACACATTCGGATCATTTGAAGGTCTCTTCTCTATTTACCCATTCTATCATCAGCTGTTTTATTCATATTCAAATTGGTAAACTTTTATTTTTAAACAAACTTTACTGATTTTTAGGTATGACATACCTGACAAATTTTCTTTCAAATTAATACAAAAGAGCTAGCAAACTTACTAGACTGATTTTCATAGAGCCTAGTAATTTTTATGACGTTTTTCCGGATGCAATGTCGTTTCAGATTGCCAAATGAAATAGTTTACGGGCATGAAATAATTTTCGGTCACAAATTTGCTATACCATAAGAGAAACTAACACCCTCTTAAAAATATCTACGTAACTACAGCTTCTTTGCGCAACGTTCTTCCATTCTGCTGACACTTGGAGAGCACCCCCTTATTCTACGTCCATGAACTTAGCAGACAATTCCGCTCTCATATCATTTCCCTTGCTGTGACAGAAATACCCATCGAATAAAAGAAAGCTAGAGCTTAGTTCCTGCATTTGTTCCACTCAACTCTAGCCCTGCTTATTAATGCTCCGCTATTTCTATCCGTTAAAAAAAAGGATAGCAAATAAGCATGCAATGTGAAAGTAAGCCAGACAATGGAGACAAATACCCGAGAAAAAAATGCAAGGCGAGACTTCATCCGATTATTCGTCCTCTGCCACAACGCTTAAGTGTTTCTGAAGCAAGTAGTAGCGGCGTCATTCTTTCAGTTGGATGAGAGCGCTGAACAACACGGCAGTCTGCGAAGAAACGCCCCCTGCACTTGCGGGCGGAAAAGTCTTAGGCGCCAACTACGCTCTGAGACTTTCTCTAAAGCCAACTCCAAAGAATTCAACAAAAGGAGAAGCAAGAATTCTTTTGCTTACGCCAATGGATTGGCATCCCGTCCCGTGAAGAGAAGAAAAAAGGCGGAGAAAAAAGGCAACGTCACATTCACGTCATCAGCGACAACGCTGCGCTCTTGCGACGGCAGCAGGCACGAAACCCGTAGTATAGCACTTTACCTGGAAGGCCTTTACCTACTTTGGAAGCTGTTTCGGAGGAGGATGACGTAAATTTAAATTCGTCGCATGGCGCTCGCAGGAAGAGGAGTCATCACTGTCCGAGAATATTGAAAATAATCGATGACTTCCGAATGACAGCCCGTAAATACATTAATTTTCCTCCTCCAATATTTCCCTTTCCCATGACGCGGTCACGGCCAACTTTTATTGCACGACATGTGATGGCCATTTCAAAAGCACCCTGTGTTGTGCTTCGAGTTTCAAGTCCGCTTTTCCCCTTTCACCTTCAAAATAAAAGAGCAACCATTGACCAATTTGAAACCCGAAATAAATATACAGTAAGCCCTCTAACTGCATACTGCGGGTTTGGGGATCTTATTTTCATGCGTTTCATTCTAGCCATTAAAGTTTTATGAGAGAATCCACTTTTTTACTGCTAATGCTACTGTTGAGATTGTGCTGAGGACTGGATTAAGCAGTATTTTTACGGGATCGAATGGGAAGTAAAGAAATATGGCGCCAGCATTCACGGAAGGAGCCAAGGGGTACACAGTTTTAAGTCTCATTCATTGGACGTAGTTACATATTTAACTATGCATTGGCATGTTACTCAAGTAGTGACTGCACCGTATAATAATAGCGTAGTAGCAACGAAATACCTCTGCTATAGCCGAGACTAGATTTGTAACCGTCGAGATTAGCTCGAATAGGTAACCAAGGAGTCACGTGGAACAAACACGATGGTTCACAAATTTGGTGTGTTTAAACCGCTGATTATAATCTCATTCATTGTTTACACTTGTGTTCTATCTCATCTTTGGGCTCTATAGTCGAGACAGAGGAGAGACGCTCAAGTGAAAACAATTAATGATATTGTAACGAGCGATTCAGACACAGTAAATTTGCAAACCATTCGTGGTTGTACCACGTGACTCCTTGGATACCTATTCGAGATAATCACGACCATTTCAAACACATCCCCCAGGGGACGTGTGGAAGAGTTCGATAGTTTGCCCTAAACATTTACCCTTTGATTATGCAATTCAATTGTTCTCATTTATTTGATTATAATTACGCGTTTATCCATCGCCTTCTATTACACACCGTTTAAATCATGGAATTACCCTCACTAACCGTGGTAAAACCCACCATATCAAATGGAAATTTGTAAAAAGTAGGAAAATATTGGTGGTAATAAAAACGTATCATAAATGAAGACTGAGTACTCAGTCCTCAATGCTAAAAATTAAGGACTTTATCATATGTTTAATAGCTATTATATCTACTCATTAATGTGGACTAATGATTTCTTCCATTTCCTCTTCAGGTGAACTCGATTCTGAAACGATTGAACTGATGAGTACGCCAAGGTGCGGAGTCAAAGACAGAGTCGGAATCGGCCACAACGCCCGCAGGAAGAGATACGCCCTGCAAGGTAAGGATGCACCAGTTTCACCATCATCTGTTTATTTTCCGCAAAATCAACAGATCAATCCAAATTGTGACCATAGTTTTCATTATTATTATTATTGGTCAACAGAGTGAGATGGACATGGATGATAGTTTAGATGGACATACAATCGTCTAAATACTTCTAAGAATGCTGCAGGATCCGCCCATCTATCACATGATGATCCTCCCTAGCTCCGCATACTTCCTACCCGTCATCAATTCATCTCAACTTCCAGTTCTTCTCCAACCTATTCCCCGCTTAACTTATGATTTATCTGACTTATGATCTTAACTTATTATTTAGCTTAACTTTATGATCCGAGAACTTATGATCCCCTCTATCAGGTCGTTAAAAAAAACCCTGGGCCCTAATTATCCATTCCAATACCTTTACCCCACCGTTGTCTTCCATTCCACCTTTCTTAACTTGCCTATCATCTGCGTTTTAAGTCTGTTTCGCTACTAATAGGCGCTTCAGACCGGGAGGAAAGGTATAAGGATAGGAATGGTAGGGAAAGAAGGATGGGTGGAGAGAAACCCGGCGTCGGCATTAGCATGCTCTTGACGAAAAGGCGCCAAGGGGACCACGGCTGGACGTCCCATCCGACGGACGGAGTACTGTACTCGAATGTTCTCCACATAATTCAAGTAGGGGCCAGTTTAACCAATGAATAATAACACTGCCGGGACTCGAACCCGGACCCTCCCGGTCAGAGGCCATAAGTTTCCTATCCTTCTCCACACCTACATCTCAAAAAACACCACTCAACTCTCATCACCCTAACTTGAAGTCTATGCTTCGGCGTCATACAATGCCATGTGCTTCTTCAGACTTATCACAATTCTTTTCTAACCGTCCCCACTCAACGATTCCGTCATTGGTTCTCTCCAACTAGTCCCTTTCGTCAGGGCGATTTTTACAATGATATTCATGCACAAAAAATATTGTAAACTAATACGAAGGCTTAGCTAACTAATATGAAGTTTCTTCTCATGAAAACAAATTTGTAGGGCATTTTTTGAAACCACCGCCGCAATTCCAGGGAGTACTATGTAGGGAAACTGTAGGCCTTCCGATCACTTCCACTAGACTTACCGAATGGAAATTAACAGTTCCCAGAACGGATTTGCCACTAATCGGAATGGCATTGAAAACGTTCCTGAGGCAAACAGAATTTGCCGGCGTTCCCTCCAGAAGAGTCTGCTGCTTAAGAAGAGCCTGTATGCATCGCACCCACGTAATTTACTTCGACTAGTGGGGCTTCACTTTCAGACGTGCACTCTGCTGGATTCAGTAGTTTCTTGTCGTGTTTCGCTAAAGTGCTTTCGTATTCCACAACCCGTACAAATCAATCAGAGTGAGTTACGTCACTGGCATCAAGGCCATCATTCAGTTCAAAGTGGCAACAGTTGAAATAGTTTCTAAAGAGTGGCAACCGATAGCTAAGGTCATTTAGGATAGAGAGAAACGGTTAGTATTTATGAGGAACTGAAAGGTAGAAGCAAACGCAGCGTTGGCATTTCATTATCTACATCTACGCAATTACCTGCAAAGCCACCGCGATGGTGTGTGGCAGACGATAACCAAACATGCACCATTTACAAGCAACTAAGAGCTACCAAGAAGTACTTGATGCAACTGCAATGCAAGCATGCGACTAAAAATGCTATGCTATCTAGGCATTAACCTACTCTTAACGAAAGACAGCAAGGGGCCTCAGTTTTGACCGACTGGAGGAGTTCTGAACCTGAAGTACTCTCCACACTGCACCCAAGCACTAAGCGATGATATTCTTCCAACATATTTTCACCTCGGTCGTGTTCCCAACCTAGACCTTCGATACTGGAAGCTAGTACTCCAGCCACCACATCAACCCGATACCCTAATCATAGTTAATTGCCGTAATTTCTAGCAAAACGATCTACAGCTTAAATTATATTCAGGATACAGGTTGGCACTGGCGTATTAGTATAATTTTGTGGTGCTTAAGATGAATAGAGGTAATCCCGGCGTTAACTAAGTATACTATAAAGGAAAGATGTCAAGGGGTTCATGGTTTATCGTTCCATAGGCGGAAGGGTTTTCTCACTTGGATTGGTTTCCACCCTACAATCACTTACGTATTTTAAAGAAAAAGACGTGCGGGATTCTATTCCGACTCCTAGGGATGCGAGGCCACCAACTAGAACCACCGTACAGAAATCGGTATGAACCGGGAGGTACCTACCTAGCCCAAAGAAGTCGACTACGTTGGAATCAAAGGACACTTGCAGTCGTCGATCAGATGACGTACGGATGGCGCCTTGCCGTCTACCACGGCAAGAGGAGGGAAACGGGGGGGGGGGGTGTCGTGGAAGTGATTTGAGTGAGGGGCGAGTGGAATGAGGAGGTGGTCCTCCGCCCACCGGACAGACCCACATGACCGATGTAGCGAGAAATTGGCTCGGAGACAGGGATGCTGATGTCCGGCGAAGCCGTGTCGAAACACCCGGTCACGAAGGCTCACTTGAAAATCACCATTCGTTCGCGGAAAAAGATTGCCGGGGACATCTACAACCATGAATTACCCTGTGAGCCACCGGAGAGTCATTAGGCAGGGTGTGCAATAGGAGAAGCAGTGAGAAATGACACAGGAAAAACATACTAGTTGTATTTGTCTTGGGTTTGTCTTATTTTTTATCTGCGAATTTAGGACACAAAGTCCTCTCTTCCAATTAACAGATAGGACGATAAGGTTTTCATTGCACCATCGGTTAAGGTTATATAGCACCGTATAACCTAAGAATTTAATCATAGGGCAAACACAACACCCATTACCAGGGCAGGGTTCGAACCCACGATCTTCGATTGCCAGGCCGGCACGTTACCGACCTGACTTCCAAAGCCAGCGGAAAATCCGTAGTGGATGAAGAGAATAAAATTACGGGTAAGCACGAATTGTCTAATAGTGTAGTCACTATTTTCTACTGTAAAATGATGGGATGAAGATAGTATGATTGTAAGACAATTGAAACAATTAACGATTTTGGGCAGTATTATCGATTGATTGGCCATTGTAGCGGATTGAATAGAGAATTCACTCGACGTCAAAATAGGCATGAACAAAATCTAAATAAGTGATCCATGGAACATAATTGACAGTTTCACACTTAATATGGACGCGCAACTCACACAAACCATAGAGCCACTTGTTGGAATTCAACATGCGGCGGAGTTGGATTTCAATACCACTATAAGAATATATGTTACTGGTATGTTTTAGAGGAGTGAGTTAAAAACTAATGCATGAAAACATTTCCGTTGGATGGATGCACTTCCATTATTTATCCCCGGAGTAGCGATCCACTGCAGTTTTTTGTGATATTTCATTGGTCGAGCCGGCCGCGTCTTAATTGCTTCATATTGCGATGATGAGGTCGCGGGGAGGGGGTGGATGTTGTCGCTTCGGAATGGTGATTGGCGCTTCGTGCGCAATAATTGCGTCTGCTTGCAACCAAGGCGGATACTGCCGACAGAGGGCAAAGCGCGACGGGATCGACAGCTCCCACAAGCGGTCGCTTTTGAAAACCCTCTTCCAAGGTCAGATGCCTTTTATTCTCCGCCCGCTCGAGTGTGTTACTCAACAAACGACCCCAAGCTAATTGCTCCCTCCCGCCCTCAACAAATGAATAGTCGCGATGGAGGAGGCACCGCTAATAAGGCCGAAATTCGCGAGGGTCAGGGGGAAAAAAAATAAATGCCAATTGCGTAATACCGAAACCTTTTCACCCATAAGCCTGTATTCCAAGTTTACTTCAAAAGGAGGCCCTCGTACATACAACAGTATTTTTATACATGTCCGTTTCTATTTCGTCTGAGAGAGAATAAAAGGAAAAATGTACAATTTCAAGAGATTGGGAATGAAGATAAAGTTTCTATAATGAAATTTTGAAAGATGTGTAATCAATTTAAGTGCAAGTGGGGGAGTTCCCAAAAGATGTTACACACTTCCTCCAAAAATACCGAGTTTGGGACGTTTACCCACAAAAAGTTACTGTCGCACGTTTTATATTGGGCATGACAAATGCATTGATCAAAATATCTAAGTACTGGGTGTATGTCTATCTCAGAGAAGTTATCAGTTTTATAAATGCCGCGTATACTTCTTATTCATATAATATCCAAATTCCTCACCAATATTTCCAAAAAAAAGAAAATAGCGTTCGCTCGTCATCTAAGCTATTCACACGAAACGACTCTTTAAGAGTAAAAATTAGACATATCTGGACAGCAATGAAGCAACCTAGTCAAATAGTATCATATAACCAGCGGTAATGTAAACAAGAAACCCACGGTATTTAAATGCAACTAAGGTGCTCAGCTGGATTTGAGCGCCATTACCTAGAAATGATTTCACCAAAGTAAACGCATATTTATTCCCAACCATCCACGCACAATCGACTGATTGGACAAGACACGGATCGAATAACTCATGACTAATGGCGTGTCGGCATCGTCGGCATTCAAACGGCCAAAATGACAGTTTGAGGCCAAAATCTGGTCAACCTTCTCCGTTCCCGGCGGATTTTCCCACGCGCTGACAACGAATGCCTCGTATGATAAGAGAGTTGGACACATGAAATCACCTGATCTCCACTCGTAGGCTGTCATTTCAAATTGCTTTTTTTGGAGCCCAAGATTCTTACTGTAAGCCAAATAAATCTAAGCAAATACAATCTGCAATCGGTATTGATGAAAAATGCACAATGAATTATAAAATTATTGTTAAGAATTTTGAGAACATTTTCAAGGCTGGCAGGGCACTTGTCATAATCGTTTATAGGGGATATCCATGGGCGAAGTGTACTTACCCTTCTGAACAACAGGCTGACCAGGAACGACTAGTTGTGGGTTGCACGTCCGTCCTGATTGGAGTCGTGGTGTATTCAACCGGCACTCGAGAAGGCAGAAAGTTTCGAACCAGCAATCTGTATTATTTAAAAAGCAGTAAGTTGAGATAAGCTATGAGTCAGGAGTTGGTAAATCCGTACGTACAAACTTGAAAGATTGAAAAATGCTAGGAACACCACGAATTACATAACGAGACAGAAACGGAACAGAGACGAAATTTTATACCTAATCAATGTGCAAATGATATTTGTACGTTGGTTTCTATGCATCCAAACTTAAGCCGAGGATATTTTGTTATTTCTACCTCGCGCTCATCAGGCAACCTAACGCACGGAGAGGGCTATTTGCAAAATTTGATTGAGGAAACAGCCCAAGTTTGCCCAAAATTGGCCAATAAAATAAAAATAATAGCTATCCCCACCCAATTATGGGATATTTTGAAGGTGACTGGCTGGCGCTATCGGCGGAAGTTTAGGGGTGAATGTAAACTTCAACAATTATAGGAAAATCGGGGAGACACTCAAGCTTGGGCCGACTTCCTTTTAGCGAGAGACTCACGAGGAGAAATGGCCACAATCTAACGGCCTATACTGACAGCAGAAGTCTGAGAGTCATTCGTAGAGCTTTTTTGACGGAGAGGAAACGATTTATATGGGGTCAACTTTACCGAAAACACCAATTCGATTAAAGGATGTCGTGCAGTTTTACGAAAGAATAGTTCACTCGCATGGAAGAGAGAGAGAGATTTTCACGGTGTTAAGGGTCATTTTTTCGAGCCCCTTCCATCCAGGGATCGCCAGCGACAACAAAATTCATATCATAAGTATAGCGTCCCTGGTTAGAGTATTGATAGGATTTATGACTTCATAGGAAGAGCAGGAGGAAATTATTTCTAGACTGCATATTCTATATAGGGTAGTAACAATTTATATTATTAGCTCCTGTATACTACAATTATGAGATGGTGGTGCAAAATGACCCTAGCAGTCGACGCACCCAATAAAACTTAATACTACTACTAATAATTATGAGAAGGTACTAGCCTACACTTAGCATGGGGATTTCAGTCCCGTTCCATGGACATGAAGTACTCTCTGCACAACAAGAGGTGTGATGGTCTAAAGTAGAAATGAAAATATCACTGAGAAATCTCTGCAATGCCTGTATTTCAACTCGGTCCCTCGACATTAGTCTCAGTGTCAGTACTCTCTCATCATAGTCTAGCGCAGTGGTTCCCAACTGGTGTGCCGCGGTACTTCAGGGTTCCGCGAAAACAAATAGAGGTGCCGCGAGATTGTTGTGTGATTACGAAAAATGTTTGGCAGGACCACTCCTGAATTTGTTACTCTCACGCCCCACAGATGGTGAAGGTAATGGAAGAATTTCTTCCAACCTAAGGACTGATTGCTGTAAAGCGCCGATTATCCTTGGCAATGGAGAGGGAATCCGAGTCAGATGAATAAAAAAATCGGAGTATGGTGCCTCAAGATGGTGACCTGAGTCTGAAGGGTACCGCCACCGTACAATGTTGGGAATCATTCACTCTTGCACCTCGGGACATCGGCGGTCAACACCTCGCGCCGCTACGGAGGGGGGGAGGTCGGGAAGTGAGTGACAGGGGTCGCTGAAGGTCTGAGGTCTCCAATCATCCCAGGTGCCGGACTGCTCCGATCACACCGACGACGAACGGCTCCATTCGTCGGGGCTTCAGTTCGCCGCACTGCCGTGAGGGGGGGGGGAAGGGTGGGGCGCGAGTGGAGGGTGGGAGTGGATCGCGAAATCCGATGGCGGAGTGGAATGCTGTGTACGGAACACAAAGAGGACGCTCACATCGAACGCGTAAAGGGCGACCGGAAGTGTGCCCCTCTCCCATTTGCTCCCAAACACACGAAGGATAGAAAATAAACGCGAACGAAGGTGGAGGCCGCCAGGCCGTGAAAGTCCACTGTGCATACGGGTTCTTTCGGCTTGGAGGCCGGGTTGGTGTAGAGGTTATAGTACTGGGCTGACCGGGAGTGCCCAGGTTCAAATCCCTTTGAAAGTGGAAGATGGTTTTATAGTATAGTGCTCCGTTCAAGTATAGTGCTCCGTCCGTCGGATGTGACGTTAAGCCGTGATCCCCTTGGCGTCTTTTCGTTAAGAGCAGGTTAATGCCTGGTCGCCGGGTTTCTCTCCACCCTTCCTCCTTTCCCTTCCAGTATGTATCTTTTCCCCTTGTCTGAAGAGCCTATTAGTGCGAAAACAGATTTGAAAACACATATGACATGAGGTTGGCAAAATGGTAAGACAAAATGGCAAAAGGGTAACTGTCCTCTCACCTGGAGGGCCCATGTTCATACAGCCTCATTTTCAAATTCACAAGATCATAGGTTATCGGGAATTAAACTTTGGCTGGCCACAAAAACGAAACAAATATTTAGATATAAGTTTACTTTAAAATAAATTGACCACATTTCTTGCTAATTTCGTTTACACGCAACCTCATAGGAGGATAATTTCCCTCAAATCTTATGCAAACAACAAGATCGCTTCCAGCTAGAATTCCTCACTAAATTATGACTAAAGCGTGCCACTAAATATTCTCTGAGTAGTTTTTATGTTATTATAGAACTTAGAAAATACCACCCCAATTTACTACTCCTCTGTTATCGGAAAAATCAAATTTTATCCATGGGAAATAACAGCCGTGCTGTACACCCAGGTACTTTCCTTATTTTACTTTCGTATCAAGACTATACTTCCACCATTAACTGTAAATTTTCAAATTAATGTGAGCAATTAAAACTTTGTAAACATCATGAACGGGATAATCTTACCAGAGAATATGAAAGTTTCTGCATGAAAATACGAGCTACGGTTTTTACAAAGGATAGAATGCCCCAATTTCAGTACCTAATTTTAAAGGGAAAGACGGATGAACTTCCTCTATTTATGATAAAATTCGGCTACTTTATAAGAATAAACTGCAAATGTCGGCGGAATGAAAATATGAATGATAATAACAAAGCTGTCTTCAGTTGGAGCGAGATGGGTGCTTAATATTCACCGAAACAGTATTTTAAATTTGGAAATGAGAAACCATTCGATCTTCGTGATGGCAATCGATTCCAAATGTCTGTGGAATGGAAATATAAAAAGTAGTAAAAACAAGCTGCCTTCACTTGGAACAAGATGAAGACTTAATAGAGCCTTTCTTTCACCGAACCAATTTTAAATTGGAAATGGAAAACAGTTCGATCTATGTATCGATTCTAATCGATCCTCTCTCTTCCTTTTTCCTCAGGGAGCCGTTGGCGCGTGCGTGAGCTCACCTACAAGATCTCCAAGTACCCCAGGGGTCTGAGCCAGGAGGAGGTGGACCGCGAGGTGGCCAAGTCCTTCCAGGTGTGGTCGGAGCACACCAAGCTCAACTTCATCCGCAAGAAGAGCGGACAGGTGCACATCGAGATCCGCTTCGAGCGCGGAGAGCACGGCGACGGAGATCCCTTCGATGGACCCGGAGGGACCCTCGCCCACGCCTACTTCCCCGTCTACGGTGGCGACGCGCACTTCGACGACTCCGAGTCCTGGACTGTTCGCAGCCGAAGGGGTAAGACGAGATCCATTCGACGTACTTCCATACGTACTTCGAGTATTTGTGGTAGATTGTGTCGTCAGGGGATCCAGTTACTTGTTTTTGCCACGTGCTCGGACCGCCCAACTTAACTTGCTAACGAAAAGTTAGAAAGAGCCGGCGGCGGGGTAAAACCCTCGCCTGTCGATCCCAGGGTCGCGGGTTCGAGTCCCGCCCGGGAAGGATTTTCAATTTCCCGGGAACGGATGTTTGTATCGTCCAATCTGTTAATTGGAAGAGAGGACTTTTGAGTCCTGAAATTCGCAGATTAAAATAAGATAAAAATAAATGAATAAAAACTCAATTACCAAACCGGAAGTGGGATTGGAATCAGAGATGGGAAGGGTACCAAAAGAAATAACTGGATTCCGTTACAGTTATTCTTCTACATATGTTTAATCAAGTTAAATTAAACAAGTACCGTGTACATTTTTGAAAGTAAGCAGTTACAGTTACAAGTAGATTACAGTTACTTTTAAACATTTTTAGAAATGGGTCCAACCATAGAGGTCAATCCGAATATACCCCATGCTTTTTTATATCACCTTTTTATTTTCGCACAGTGTATTTAATAGAAATATTTGAACACGTACCTCGGCCATGGAAGGCTGCTGACGGAAAACATTTGGCAAGATATAGGGGAGTATGGTGAGATACGATTGCAAAGAAAATTGCAAAATATCAACAAAAAAACTACCGGCTTTGTTATCAGTAACGCTGTAGCCATCGGCCTACAAATTCTGAAGAGCATCTACCAAAATTGAGTTTGAACTTATCATGCGAGGTACAAATCAAGAAAGTAGCGATAACTTGAAGAAAGCCATGAGTATATTACAGGTAATTTTTCATATTTTGAAACTTAACGATTACAAATAAAAATGCGAAAAAATAATCGTTACCGGTAACTGAGATACTTTTGCTCAGTTACTCCCGATCACTGATTGGAACCCAAGATTTATGATGGCCCCAATTCCGCTCATAACTTTATAAGATTTTAATCAATTACGTGCTAGTTGTAGCATGAAATTGATTAGTACGCGTGACTATTACTCTTTGCTACAAATGAAGTAAAAAAAACTAGTCACATTTTAAAACTTTAGGTCCGATCCGGTTGTTGAAGGTGGAGCTTATCAAGTAACACGCTCAATGGGACTGTGAAATATGTCTAAATCCTAACAGCGATCATCGCTTAACATCCTTGGATTCCCTGGATTGGAGTAGGATCAGGTTGGTGTGGTGGCTAGAGTACTGGCCTCCGTTCCGAGGGCGCAAGTTCGAATCCCGGCACGGTGGATTTTTCATTGGTATACCAGTCCCTACTTGAGTGTCTTTTGAATAGCACTTCGAGTCCAGGGGGGTTGTGTTTGAAACTGGGGGATAGTCTCGAATAGGGAACCAACGAGTTAAGAGGTACAAACACGAATGGTTAGCAAATTTACTGTGTCTGAATCGCTCGTTAAAATATCATTGTTTTCACGTGAGTTTTTCTCGTTTGTCTCGACTATAGAGTTCCAGATGAGATAAAACGCAAGTGAAAACAATGAATGTGGTTATAATCAGCGGTTTTAACTCGCCAAATTTGCGTATCATTCGTGTTTATGCCGTTTTATAGGCCATTGTATATTCGTGTTTGACTACTTAGTTACCTATTCGAAAATCCCGACTGTTTCAAATTCAACCCCATAGTACTCCTTGCGTCGGATGGAACGTTAGGTGTGGTCCCCTTGACACCTTTCATGAAGAGCAAGCTAATGCCGATGCCGGGTTTCTCTCCACCCTTCCTCCGTTTCCTGAAAATTCCTAACTTTACCCAGGTATCCACCTATCCTTTCTAGCACTCATGATCTCTGTCGGTCGCCTCCCCTAAATGACTAAATCTAAAACTTGGAATAGTATTAATATAGTATTTAATAATTTTATGTCATCCCTATTTAAATCGAACGTTTGATTTTTTGGGAACTCAAATTTTTCTGAAGGCTATATGCGGCACTGGATGAGTAACTTGATCCCTGAAAAAAAAAGATTTTACTCAAAAGTAGGATTACTACTGTTCGAACTACTATCACACTACCCCTCAAAACTGGCCTTTGAGGGTAAGACTGGTTAATAGTGCAGTAGTTCTCCCTCAAAAATTCCTCATTTGAACCAATTTAATCCACCCTCCAACTAACGCCCAATTTCACCTTTGCAGGTACGAATCTTTTCCAAGTAGCAGCTCACGAATTTGGACATTCCCTTGGACTCTCCCACTCGGATGTCAAGTCGGCTCTCATGGCGCCCTTCTACCGAGGATACAACCCCAGCTTCAACCTGGACAATGACGACATCATTGCCATTCAGGTAAGACCCAGTTTGGGTACAAATTCAGGCTCAAGGCATGCAAGGGAAATTTTTCTCTTCCAGAAGGAAGGAAAAAAAAAAATATTCTTTACAAATATAGAGAGGAAGTTTGAAGATCTTTGAAGTAATTGAACATAATTAAATATCGACTAGATTTCACCTCTGCCCTAACTGACCCTAACTAACTTCCCTATTAGAAGTGTGGTAAAATGGTGCATAAGACTAATTTTGTTGTTAAGATTGTAAAATTCTCAATTTGCTGAACATATTCCACCACTGTTTTCCCTGAGAGCATCATCATCCTAAGAAGTTCTCAACCCAAAATTTATCATCGTGAAGCATTCCTTGTCATGATCCAAAGTTCATTAATCATTTTAGGTGATTACTTAGGTAAAAAAGGTAAACTATATTTGATCTTAAGAGATTATTCATAGCATAGAATGGATTTCATAGCTTGTAAAATGCTTTTCCAAAGATGCCTCTTCCAGGGCATTAACTCTTGCATTGCATTCACATAGATTCTGAGCCATACGCATACAAATAAGTAAATCTCTGCACTTAGCCAAAAGGTGAAATGAACCTATTTCATTGCTGGATACACTTAACTAATGATGCCGTAGTGCCACAGCTTTGATGTCTTCTTATATTACGTCACCATGGTTCACCTTATATGAATGCCCTTTAGATGTTTCTGTGTTGACAAATCTACATCTACAGGGTTCCATGCAAGCCAAGCAGAGGGTGTGAGGCAGGGGTGTTAATCATCACCAAGCATACAATTAGTGCATTTAAGTAAAAGATATTTCACTACGCAATAAGAAAAGTGGGTGAAGTAACACTTTCACCAGATACATACAGCAAAGTGATTATCAAGTTAGAAGGATTTATATTTTTGTGATTAGATGAGACAATTTTTCAGATGCCGCAGTGAATGTAATTTAACTCTCACCATAAATTATAAGATCTTTCTTGATCCGCCAGAGAAAAGTATCTGATTTCCCATCTTTCTTAGGAGCTATATGGAAAGAAGGACCCAAGTGGGCCTAAGGGCGGCACGGCTCCAGGCGGCGGCGGCAAGAAGCCGGAACCCGAGGAGCCTCCAACGGGCGAAGACGTTGAGCTGTGCACGGACGCCCGCATCGACACCATGTTCAACTCGGCAGAGGGTGCCACCTATGCATTTAAAGGTAATTGAATGACAGACACTCCACTGTTGAGACAAAAGTTGCAGTCAAACCACCATCTATCCTTAATCACGCTCAACAAATATGTAACTATCATATCGCCTTTATTAAAATTTTCACAAGAATAAAATCCTTAATGAAATTATACTAAGGAAGAGAAGAACAAACACTTGTTGTATTGATAAAGCAGCTAGTTTTAATTAAGATTCCGTTATTAAAGGGCTGTGTTGTTGTAGTATTTAAAGTACATTCCTCTCATTGTGAGGGCTCGTGCTCGAATCCCAGCAGTGGAAGATATTTTTCATTGATAAACCGGCTCCTACTTGAGCACTTTGTGCAGAAGACCATATGAGTTCAGTATACCTTCCGTCAGAAAACGAAAGCATTTTTCTCCATAACCTTTGAGAACACAATATCATTAAGGAAATTGTAGGTATAAAGTTAGCAACAGAAAATATTAATTAATTTGGTATTTATTGTGTCAGGCGACCACTACTGGAAGCTTAGTGAGCAAGGAATACATCGTGGATATCCTCGACCTATTTCGTCCAGCTGGGTCGGACTTCCAGGCAAAATTGATGCTGCCTTTACCTACAAGAATGGAAAGACATACTTTTTCAAGGTAAGCATTTGCGACATCATCAAAACAACAGTTGCAATCCTTATTTTTATTTCCTTTATGGTTTAAGTGATGCTACACTTCCCTTGAAAAAATATTTAAATTAAAAAGAAGTGGGTTTTATTTTCATACTTTCCTTCCTTACATAAAGAAAGATGTAAAATTATTCTCATTTAATTTCAAAGGAGAGAAAGAAGTTTAAAATCAACTTCGGGCACTTAAATCAATATGATTGTAAAGCTATCCTCATTTTTCGAACATTAATTCATTTCTTCTTTGGATTTCGTTTTAGGGTTCAAAATACTGGAGATTCACCGGCAAGCATATGGATGATAATTATCCTATGGAAATATCCGAGGGATTCACTGGCATACCTGACAATGTTGATGCAGCTATGGTTTGGGGAGGAAACGGAAAAATCTACTTCTTTAAGGGTAAGAAATCCTCTCCATGTTTCGTTGCGCAGCTCAAGCAAACAGTAAAATATTTATCGTTTTCTTCCAACCCAATGTCTGTCTCATTGAAATTTATTTTCATCGAAATAGTATGGAGTGGGAATTTTAACATTTAAAACGCTTTTTAAATTGAGAATATGGGTCAATTATAAAAAATGCCAGAGTAAAAATAATGAAAATATGGAGATTTTTTTCACTGCTAACATTCACTTCAATAGAACTCACATATTTTAAGATGAAGTCTTTAAATCTGCACTTTTTTCTGTTCATTGTGCAAGTACATCATATAAATGCTCATATCAATGGCATTACTAATGGCAGATTTGAGTTTTGTAGTGACTTTTTTTAAAATCATGATGGCACAACTGAAGCATTTCATCAAATTTCTCCTGAGTAGTAAAAAAATAAAAACTTGTGCAACCTTAAAAGTATTTTCAGACATGCTCAGGAACGGTTTTCCTATCTTTCTAGGTTCAAAATTCTGGAGGTTTGACCCATCTCAGCGTCCTCCAGTGAAATCCACGTACCCGAAGTCGATTGGCAACTGGGAAGGAGTGCCTGACAACCTTGATGCTGCTCTCCAATATACAAACGGCTACACTTACTTCTTCAAGGGAGGACTATACTACCGCTTCAGTGATAGCATGTTCATGGTAATTGAAACAAAAATAATGGACATCCATCCAAAAAGGATGAATCATTTTACTGGTCATACTCGTGTTTTGGAAACCAAGAGAAATTATGAACACTTCTTGACAAGTAATGGAAGGTCTATAGCATCATTGTTATTTTTAAACTATTACTTATAATTTTAGTTAACTGTATCAGGATGGAAAAACCACAGTCTTTATCGCAAATAGTTTTATCATGGGGGGTTTCATCAGAAAATAAGCAAATTCTTCATAGCATGGCGATAAAATTAGTGTAAAAAAGTCCTTTGGGACCATTATAAATGGAATATTTCTAATTTATAATTATTATAAATATTGCCATTTTCCGCAAAATGTGAAATTTTAATTAGATCCATGCATTATTCAACGATAATAGTTACCACCAGGTTCAAAAAAATAAGATAAGTGAAATCCAATGAATATTTACCTTAGAGGGACAGGAGTACTTTTTTCAAGAATTTTCAATGCTATTTTTAGATTAAAGTACTTTACTGCCGCTATAAGGAACACGACAATGCCTCGAAAATGAAAAGAAAGTAAGTTTAACATGAACAAATAGGATTATTATTGTACAGTAAATACATTAGACCAATAATTACTCAGTACTTTATGTTAGCAAGCAGAAATCCTGAATTGTTGAGCAATCAGGAACGGAATCCTGATGGTGCAATTTCCAATTTTAATTGGACTAATCATCACAAAGTATTCACAAAAAGAAGTAAAAAGCTTAAGTTTAACAATAAATGATATTCATTTTCAATAAATGATGTATATTTAACATGATGAGTAGTGAGATATTTAGAGTATATCATGTATAGAGGGAGGATGTGAGGATGAGGGCTCAAAACTCCACAATTTCTCAATTCGTGTGATGTTGTAGAGAGAAATAAGGTGATGAAAGGGTGACTGCAGAAAGATGAGAATAAGATTATGCACTCACCTTGTGACTTTCTCCATCCTCCAGGTGGATCCTGCTGACCCTCCGTTCCCACGTCCAGCCGGCTACTGGTGGTTCGGCTGCCGCTCTGCCTCCAAGGGACACTTTGGTAATGATCTTAAAGCTCTGGCTAAAGACGAAGACATGACAAAGGGAGACAAAGTAGATCATTCCAATGAGAACAATGGTACACTGAGAGTAGAACATTCCAAACCGACTCTGAATTCACAGCGAAATTCCGATGTGGACGACATCATACTGGACGCAGGTGAGGCGGTGATTGGAAAATTGAAAAAATAAATAAATAAAAAATGCTGCTTTTTATCGGCCCGAAACCTTGCTTCCATGCTTGAGCATTTGGGGACTGAGTGCAATGCTAAAGAAAACCTCGTTACATTAATATTTTTGTGCCATTAATATTACACTTAGATTAGTTCCGTTCATGTTTACCTGTTTGTTAATCAGTGCATTCAAACTCAGTTAAAGGTGCTTTGAAATGGTTCCTTACATTAGAAGGAAATTGCAAAGCACTTTTCACTGATAAGAGTACAACATGTTCCAACTCAGTAGATGGTAGAGTTGCCTCCAGTAAAAACAAAGGTATTCCATTAGCTGTAGTGTCTGCGCCTAATGTCCCTTAGTTATGTGATTAGATGTTTTGGCTATATGTGTTGATGCTAGTGTAATACACCCATTTTTAGATTAAAGTACTTTACTGCAGCTATAAGGAACACGACAATGCCTCGAAAATGAAAAGAAAGTAAGTTTAACATGTACAAATAGGATTATTATTGTACAGTAAATACATTATTCCAATAATTACTCAGTACTTCATGTTAGCAAGGTGTACAAAATGAGATGCAAGACTCTATTTAATGATAATATGGTGCCACTAACAATGTCTGAAAAGATGCCGCTGTGGATCTTAAAAGTCAGAAGGTTTAAGCTGAGTTATCACTTTAAAATATTTTAAATTAATATTCATTTACAAATACCATTTATATCATTACTACACTTGTCCTAAAGCCCCTTGTAGCTTACTGCTCATGCCAAATCCACACAACAAATCTAAGAATTCTAGAAAAGGTTAACCATTGATAACAGTTGAAAAACTTAATATTTCTTGTTACTTGTCTTAACTCGCACTCGTACCTAAATATTTTATTATTATTATTATTACTACATATATGAAAATTAATATACAATGCCAAGTTATTTTTATAAAATTGTTATTAATTTTGAATTTATAATGATAACTTCGCATTAGTTTAAAGAAGAAATTCAATTTGGGATAGATCAAGGTTCATTGATGTAATTATTGACCACATTGCAATTTATCTCTGAGATACACGAATAGCTCATTTAATTCGCGTTTAACAACTTCCCTAATCATTGTGACATCATCATTACAATCAATTGTTGGTTTTACCACAGATATATATACATATTGAATTTAAGCTGAGGGTGTATCCAAGATGTCCTGCTCAACAAGCCAAGACCATGTTGCAGAGGAAGAAAAGCATTTGATTTTTGCAAAAAATTAGCCATAAAAATTTTAATCCATTTAACTGCTAATAAATAGAAATAGATTCCAACATTATCCACAACTACCAAATTTGGAATTTCTTCTTACAGGAGAAACAATGGCTCCATTAACTCGCAAGTGACGATATGATGTGCACAGGTCAATGAATTTCCTATTGTTATATTTGTACATAAAATGGTTGCGGTTAATCTCCTTTAAACTAATATAGCTGTAAAAATGTTGGTGTAACGAGTTTTTTCAGTGAAACCAATCCCCAAAAATAACTAAATAATGAACATGCTAACCAAAATTCTAACAAATGCAGCTCTACGCCGAAGTGAGTGATTTTCTATCATCGCCACCATGACAACCCCTAACCACTGACTAATGACGATTGTCCCAACTCTACTGACGTCACTTATCGCTGAACCAATTAATACTGAAAAATTTATTATTAATACTATATAGTAATTTAAAATTAAAACTGAACGCATTTAGTGCATTAAGTAGCTCACCAGTAGTGTGCATAGTCCGAGTATCTAGAAATAAATTGTAATATTCAGGAACTGGATGGTATAATGAATTATTTCCCACCACTTGCTTTGTGGTATGGTCTGAGCATCGGAAATAAATGCACTTATTTACTTCCTCGTGCCGATATTCCCATGAACACAAGTTGATAAAAAAATCACTAAGTGGTCCAGATTTTTATTGGTCTCATTTAAAGTACCAGTTCTCTTTCATAAATACTGTAATTTGACTTAACATTTGGAAACAGATATTTGGATGATCAAATAAGTGCACTTGAGTAACTTACACTAATTTGATAATAAATTTGAAATATATTGGAATAATTAATGAAATTCTACCATATTACACGAGTAAACTGTTAGTATTCGGATGTATATAACATCTATGACACTGAATATCTTACAATAAAAACGATTCACGATACGCACTTGCTTCATAAAAAATTCTATGCTTTGCTTCTTACTATAAACGCTAATCTTTGTGATGGTGGAAGTTTACTACCTCAGATCTTCCTCCTACAATAAGCATGATAACAACAGCTTGGCATTAACTGTTGTGGTTAATATCTCCTCAGTTAAAATTGATCAATGTTACTTCTAACAATATCATGTCTTGTGAATAACCTCTGTGCTTATGTTGTTACATTCAATTTACCTCTAACCGCGCTGAGAATACAATATAATTGTTATTCCACCAAAGATTTTCGGGGAACGGTGATGATTTCCTGCTCATGCGGATGATCCTTACGGCATATTTTGGTGCTTTTCTCTGCTGAAATTAATTGCTTAAATGCATGTTGCATCAAATATTGCAATCCAGAGTCGATGAATCTTAACTTTAGCTGGATAACAAAGGATGAATACTTTGACTAAAATTAGAAAATATTTTGATGTTCCACTTCTCAAGTAAAATGCATTTAGCAATCTGAGTCTTTATCTAACAGAAGCTTGCAAAACTGATTTCATAATAAAGAAATATTCAATCTTTTGCTTTCTCCTTTGTGTTAAAGCCATTTTAAGACTGATGCTTGTTTTCCCTTCCTCTTAAAATTGTATCCCATTATTTTTTTCGAGGAATGAAACTTAAAGACTTGACCAACTTTTCACTTGCACGAATCTGTTGTTTCCACGAAAAATCATAAACAAGCTCTTTGTCTTTGATGCAAATCGATCGTGAGCAATCAATCTTGAAGCATGACCTTATTTGCACTGTCTGTGATTTCGTGAAAGGAAACATCTTCTCACTTGCTCTCTGTCTCTTGATGTAGGAATCACTGGTGAAGGAGTAGGAAATCGCGATTCACGAGAACGTGATGGGAGTAGCGCAGCAGCATACGGCACCAACCTTTACCACACCACTTTCAACATGCTCGCAGCACTTGCCGTACTCCGAATTATCCTTCCGAGGCCTTAACACTTGCCTTCCTTTTCATGACGACAGCGGCCCTTAACCTAACCCGGCTGCGACCCGAACCCCCCTCGGCGACCCCCAAAACCCCCGCCATCTTTGTAGCCCCTCCCGGATGGCGATCACCACCCGCCCTTTCGAAGCGTCGCAGTCATTTCAGGAACCGTCGACGGTGGCCCTCCTCGAACAGCCCTAGCGACAAGCCCAGGAGGCGCTACAGTGGGTCGCAACAGAGGGGAGGTTAAGAGGACCACTCGGTTTCGCTCGCGACGTGAGGGAAACCCGGCTACCACTGCTTCGGAGACCGAAACAGATGATGGCATGATGTGCATTTGATTGACCAGCTGATTGGAACATTTGAAAAAGGTGCAAGTGTGGGGGAGAAGACGTCAAGGAGGTTGACTTTCCAAGTGACGAACAATCCCTCAGGATACGGAGGCACCATGAACGTTCCCACTGCGCCTGTCCTCAAGAGGAGAGTTTGCCATGTCTGGACGGAGGAATGTTTTTTAGGGAATTTTAGTGGACAGTGCCCTCCAATCAGATATCCTTTACCCTCATTCGAGAGGTCGTGAACAGCAGCGCTCGAAGTGATGTCATTTCAGTGTGCATCCCACATCACAAACTGTTTAAAAATATATATAAATTTATATATACATACATACACACTGAGGTGCACACCGAATTGTTTCCTTCACTCACACCTTTTGTTTAGTCCTAGTGAATGAAAAGAACAGCTTCGGAAGAACTGTTCTGAACTGTGATATAGTGCCTAATGAGAAAGAGCCTCAACTCATTTAAAGACTCGCTTACACCCTTCGTGTGCAGGAGAAATTATCCCTCCAGTCAACATTTCCCAAGGGACATATCCGGGCATCTGAGGCAATCACCATCGAATCTCTCGCATCTAACTGCGCAGAGGTGTCGCGAATCACATGCCTTCGTCGGGGAATTGGAAAGCTGGGCAGCAATCCTTGAGACGGTCTCGATTTCCCTGGGAAATTTGACAAATAAACATACAGTATATTTTTAATTGTATCAGCATTATCTTTCCTTGATGAAGCCTTTTCTAAATTTATTCACTTAAATTATACAGAATTGCTTCGATTTCTTTTTACCAGGGAGAAAATCAAATTTTCCCTGCTCAGTTCACCTTAGCTTCGGATCCGATGTTCCTTTGGCATCGCCTCTCTCATATACCGATATTTTGTGAACAGAGTGTATACATGTATCTATTTCCATCAAAGTGATATTCAAAATGCTGAAATGGAGATAAGTTCATGTAGTTTTAAAAAAGTGTTCAAAACAACCAAACTAAAACAATATTTTTCTTAACAATACCATCTAAATACATCCACATTAACCATCCTTCCCAGCCAACTGAAAAGTTTGTACTTCAATAAAAACTATGTAGGTACCCTATATTTATGAAACCATATGCCAACACTGAAGTTCTGCACAAAAGAAGAAGTTTCTGAAGTTAAGGGTTATATCAGCAAAAAATACTCCAAAAATCTTGTTCTATGCATAATATATTTGCCCAAATTTGTGCAGGGCAAAAGTTAGTGGCGTGGTTGTTAATTTAAATGGATTTTGAAATCACTTCAAAAAAAGTGTATATTATGTGTGTTTTTGTATATGAGTGAATGATGAGAATTTAATTTTTATATGTGTAAGAAAATGATAATTAAATATTTTGACAAATAATACAGTTAGCTTTATTTGAAGGAGGGATATAATATGAAGGAAGTATACGAACAGCACATTAGTCCTAGGAAAACTGATTCTAACCTTTTGCAATTGTACATATGTAAAAGAGAAGTCGGAAATTGGTACTGCTCGGAGCTACGGAATGGCCCATTCATTTATTCCTGGAAAACACCAATTGGGTAAGTGATATGAGATGCTGGAACATGAACCATTAAAGAAGGACACAATGAAAACCAAATGAAGAGCATATTCAATTTCGATTCGGCACCTTAGCTGCACCAAATTTCCCTCACAAAAATAAAAACATTCACTTGTGCATCATAAGTATGTAATTGCATATTTACTTTAAAACGATAATATGTATAAGATATTTAATAAGGCTAGCAGAATGAGTCAGAGTCATTTAAACAGAATTCACTGATCAGCAGCAATGCCTAACTTTGGCTTTCATCTTGAGGAAGCTACTTGAAAGTTATTTTTCTAATTGGTCAATAGATATCAATTTAAATTCTATTGTTGCCCTTTTTGAAGGGAGCAATGAGCATTTATCCTTTTGTGATGCCATATTTTGGCAGAAACCATAACAAAAATTTCGCCAATTTTCATCCTCATCTTTCAATAAAAGGGGAAATTGTATTAATTACCAATCAAAATTCCAAAAATATGTATCATAAAATAATAGAAATGAGTGACATTGGGGATCGGGTTGGTGTGGTGGCTAGAGTACTGGCCTCCCATCCCGAGGGCCCGGGTTCGATTCCCGGCAGTGGCAGATTTTTCAGTGGAAAACCGGTCCCCACTTGAGTGCCTAGTGGAGGGTATTTCAAGTACAGTACTCCGTCCATCGGATGGGACGTTAAGCCGTGGTCCCCTTGGCACCTTTCGTTAAGAGTAGGCTAATGCCGACGCCGGGTTTCTCTCCACCCTTCCTCCGTTCCCTAAAAACTCCTACCATTACCCAATTACCCACCTATCCTATATGGCGCAAATGACCTAAGCTGTCGGTCGCCTCCCCTAAATAACCAACCAATGAGTGACATTAACTGAACAAATAGGTAATAGGACCAATAAATACAGATGCCGTTGCCCAATCTAATTGAAAGTCAACATTTGTAGTGACAGTTAACGTCCCTTGCATTCTTTTTGGCCTGCGAAGATATAACGATGGCTATGGAACATAGCAAATCGATATGTCGAGTGAATTTGGACAGGGCTCTAAACCAGTTTAAAACACAAGTTAGACATGAAAATTTTAAATTTACTGTCAAACTCCTTCCAGTAGAGGCAATAGTAGACGTACACTTATATTAGGAAGTATTAGCAACCCTGAAAAACAGCATATCTACAAGAGGAAACTTCTGCATCTATTTAATGCCCTGAAAGGCACTGAGAGGGTGCATGGCAGGCAGTGAGCCATCACCTGGCATGCATTCTAAACCAAAAGATAATTCAATTTATGATATCTATCAGGCATGAAAAAATACTAGTCTGTTCATACACCAAATATAAGCAACTGAGTGGCACTACTAATTTATGGAGACATGTTAGATTTGCATTCGTGAGACACCTGTAACGAATTTATTAGTCTCTACGAAGTAATGGCATGGTTACTGATTGGTCAGGCATTTATTATAATATAATCCTTAATTTATACGTTCCAAAGCCTGCATGAGCTATTAGTATAATCTGCCTTACCTTCTGATCCCTTACTGCAAGACTTCAGAGAGTTCTCTTTCTGTCAAACTACCATATGCTCTTCACAATAGACACATACATTTTTGCTTTTTTCCACGTAGGATATAGTGATCCAATGAAACTGCATGAGTCCACGTGTTATTTCTCATTTCGCAGATCTTCCACCCAACCTTCTTAAATTGAACAGGAATGGTAACTACCAAACTCTTGACTGTTCGAAGAGAACTAGATGAGTTCTCAAGTCATGGTTATTCAAGGCCCAGGTATGGATAGATGCTTTACATCTACACAGAATATCCACACAACATAACTTGCTCGACATTAGTTTCAAATGCCCTTGGATATTCCACCAATGAAAATGATCCTAGATGACCATCAGCATCACGTTAATTGTTGCCAATCAGGATAAGTAGGAAATAGGGTTAATGTAGGAATTATTCAGGTAGCATGGGTAGGGAGAACTTGAGTTACGGCATTAGCCTACTCTCAACGATAGGCACCAAGAGTCTATGAAAGTCTCATGCAACGGACGTATTCTGATTTTTGGAGTATGTACTCTACACACAGCACTCAAGAGGGGATCGGTTCACAAATGAAATATCTTCGCCACTTCCGAAATTATTGAATCCTAAATTCGTGATTTAGGGCAACAATTTGCATTTAAAGTTATTCCCACTGACAAAAGGAACTGTTTTGGATATATATATCATGTGGATAAATGCGTTTTCCCTCCTACCTCAGCAAAAATATATTTGTTCATTAATTATTGGTTATGATGTGCCAGCCAACATTAATTAGGTTAGCTGGCACATAAATAAAAATTTCAATGACTTATTTAACATATATAAATATAAGATTATTTTACTATCAGGGAATATGTACTTTTTTAAATTACATGGACTAGACAGTGCCTCTAAAGGTGGTAATGAGAAAGACATATCGAGAGATTTATTTCATGACATATCTACGATTTCCGTTTCCTTCTGGAGGATATCCACCACATAACACTTGAGAATATCTTCGAGAAAAAAATCTTACTAACTTGTTTGTAGTTTTTGCATTTTTCCGAGGTTGACTGTTTCTGCAGCATGTCCAAAAACAATTTTAACAAAGGTAAAAGTTAATTAATATACATTTGAGAACAACAATCACCCTGGGAAGAAGTGAATGGTTTATCATGCAATGTTCTTGATTGAAAACACTTTGTTGAAAAAGCTTGCTGTAAGAAGTATGATCAAGGATTTTGTTGTGATGATAGCCCTAGAAGCATGGCCATGACTATCTTAACTACACTATGGTTTTGTATAATGTTGGCTTGAAAGAGTGAATTTTTCTCCTTCAAATTAAGTTTTCATGATGGGTTAATTTTTTAACATCGATGTTTTAATGTGTAATTTAACATTAACTAGAAAAAACAGATACTGGCACAGTTCTGATTGTGACGTAATATTTGGTTCATGAATACTTTTGGGTGGAATGTTTGGGTCTGTTAAGTAGGTTGCATGTGAAATGAAGACTTCGGGTATTTGTGTGACAATTATTTATTTAGTCAGTTTTGGTGGGTATATAACAGTGGTGTTAAAGCATGATCAATGCTTAACATTCTATGGTGACGTTATCGATGATGGGTCTTTGATTGAGAGGCAACCGTGTACGCGCACCTGCTAGAGCTCCAAGAGAGAAAAGATAATTATTAGATGTAGGTACATTAGATATTGTGAAATAGTTGTCTAGATATCTAATAGATATTTATGGTAAATATGCTTTAGATATTGTGAAATAGATAGGTATCTAATATATACCTGCCTTAGATATCTCATACATAAATTATCGTCCATTTGGCAACATCACTCACTCAGTGATTCCACAGGAAGGTTGGTCTTTGATATGTGAGAGCTCACCCCGTACTAAGCCCATGGCGTGTGAAATTCACACATTCAGGGTAGGGGGGCCAGTTCCTCTCCCTGAGCCACCTGCGATTTTCTACAAAGTTCTGACACTCAGAAAATCGAATCGCAAGGATTTTGAATGGGGGTGCCCAGAAAGATTCTTGCCCAGGATTTGAACCCGGGACCCTTCGGCATAAGAAATAGATTATATCTACCGCAATGTATCAAAAAGATGTATACATAGAAATCTATGTAAGTAGGTACGGCAATGTACATAGATACTGTGAAATGTATATATTTACAAGAAATATAACGAATCCACAATTTTAACAACACTCTAACACGAGTTAGAGATGATTTTAAACAAAAAAGGGCGTAGATTTGAATATTTATTGACACTACTTCCAATTTAAATAATAGCATTCACTTGCCGATGTAGCACATAAGAATACGCATTTCAGGCATAATCTTAAGAATAGGTAGTCAATCTGACCATAGTTGGGATTAATGATTATAAAAATTAATGATTAAAATTAATCGTTAAAAATGTGGTTAACTATTTAATTTAATCGTTACTTTTTAGAAGAGTTAACTTTTAACTTTAAATCGTTAAAATTATACATTAACTGATACAAAAATAACTTCACTTAATTTTTTTCGTTAATTTTTGGCAAAAGTCAACCTGTTCAATTTGGGCTTAAAGTTTGCCCAACAGACAAAGGGGAAAATAAAACGGAATCTAAGAATGCAAGGGTAGCTGTGTAAGAATGCAATGAATAGGCCGAGACGAATACATCCAAGCAAAAGTGGGTGGAGGGGAGTGACCGCTAAAGTTAGGAACGTACCCTCAGACGAGAAAATACGAAACCACGCGAAGACAATGTCCTGGAGGGCTCGTATGCATCACTCGGCGACATCAATATTATCGTCAATAATACATCAATAATACATCAATAATACATCAATAATATCGTCAATATTACATAGTTGATGCCGAGAAAGAAGGGTCGCCTAAAAACCTATGACGGATAGCGAGAAGGAGGGGTTCATTCAAACTCTGCGCCAATATACGTCCCATACAGCACAAGGTGGTAAGAATTCGTGTAGATACAGGAGAACTATAGTTTTTACACTGTGTAAAAACAGTTCATGCACGTGTCAGAAGGGTGTTAAGTGAGTGTAAAGTCGGCTCTATGTCCGGTAACAACCCGATAATACTCGTGCATGGTCAAATTAGGTATTAATTGAAAAAATTATGTATTAATTACGTAATTTACGCAATTAGTACGTAAGATAGGTAAAATGTATCCTGGCTAAACATGCTAAAAATATTTGTAACCAGGGATGGTATTACAACAAAACTGCGATGGAAAAAAAATGTTGAGAAATTGTTTCAAGCTCAGATAGTTCACGTTGAGATCCGAACACTTTACCCCTGAGCCAACTCCTCTTGTTCAATACGAGTAATTTTAAGCACTTAATACTAATAAAATACTTCCTTTACCCCTGAACCAACTTAAGTTGGTTGGGAATTTCCATGATGGTAGATGCGTAATTTTTAGCGTTATGAATGTAACAAAATATTTCAAGCTTTTCTGTTGAAGATATTGGATTTATAACCCGAAAAGGGGGGTGATTCGTAAGTAATTAATCAGGGACTACCTGCCTGCCAATTTTCGTCAACAGAAAAAATACAATATACGAATACATAACTTAAGTTCATCGCATTTCGTTATCATATAATAAAATTCGTATTGACTAGGAAGTAAGTAATCAGCATGGACAATCGTGACGCAGAAAACCTTCATTAAAAGTTTATTTTGAAATCATGGTGTAATGTTGGGATAATTTGAGTTGAACCTGTTCAACTCAATCTACCCCGAACAACCACGAGTATTGTTTAGATAAATATGGTGACACACCTTAGTTTAGATTTCGACCCAACCTACACGAATGATTACATAACATGTGCTCGGGGTATCTCGGCCACATCGCGTCGCCGATACATTACAATACAGTGAATCGCGAAAGAGGGTGCGCAGGCATACCCCCAGCATCTACTACAACTCGATGTAAATAAGCCTTTTCCACTGCAATTTTGCAATTGTGAAGGGATACTTCATATCGCAATTGCGATGTGAAGTACATCGATCCCCACATTAATACGGGGATCGATGACGAATGACGAGGAATCAAAACCTACCTTAAAGTACTTTCTATCGCTCAGAACAATCTTCAGCGGGAAATTACAGGCGCACCATCGTTCGTCAGATATTCTTACATTCACGACGTTCACGACAACTTAAAAACCCCGGATTTGGAACTCCACCTCAGAAAAACTGCCGAATCCTTACAGCAGAAACTAGGAAACCTGACCGATAACACTCTGGACACTAAATGGAATTACAACGATAATCCCCACTTCGAATATTTTAAAACAAATGGATACGGATGGAAGAAACCGAAATGACAGTTTTAGTGTTTGCTTTGTTTGCCAAAACAAAAAAACCATCAAGGCCTCTATCACCACAGCATCCAATTTGCCAAAGTAACTGGAAAAGTAACTTTTAACGTAAAAGTTACTTTTTTAACTTTAACTTTGATCAGTTACTTTTTCAGAAAAGTAGGGAACTTTTAACTCTAACTAATTACTTTTTACAGAGATTAACTTTAATCGTGTAATTTTTTGGTAACTTTCACAACTATGAATCTGACGTACACCAATATGGAACAATGTGCACATGCCATAATAAGTCATTGGAGTGATCGACTTTGCTTGTAGCACAGCACGAAATTTTGAGTTTGATCTGAGTTATTCAGCTTCCAAGGGTCTTTTAACAAAATAATGCTCCTCACAGAAGTAAAAGTAGATTTTCTCTAAAGGAAGTTCTTTTAAATTTCATCAAAAATCATCACTACACTGAGGTTAAGACACAACAAGAACAAAACCTTTGCACATTTATCACATAGTTAAAATAGTTGAACAATGATCTGAATCCTTATTAGGTAGCTCACTTCTATAAACAGCCAAGGAGCATAACATACTCAAGGAGTATGTTATGGCTCCCGCGTCAGAAATACTAATCCGCGTACATCAACTAATCGTATACAACTTTACTATCGGCAGTACACTGCGAAATGAAGCACTTTCCTCCTAGCTATAACTATATACCACTGGCATATCCCATGTTTCCATTCTCAGCAAAGAACTTGATAGACAACTGTTTCATGGAATAATCACGAATGAGGACCATGTACCGTATGTTATCACAAGTAAATATAGTGAACTCCAGCTGATTCCAGTCCTCTACACCGGCTTCATCATTTTACTGTTTCCTACGGACGGCGTTAATTTTTAAATGCCAAAATCAATGCTCATTGGCCGACGGCGGGACAAAAAGATTGGCCGCCTAAATAGGGAGAGAAAGATGGTGTGAAATATCATGATTCATCAATAATGGTACTCAATCAACTGTAAATAACATTTTTTGCTCAAAAATCATTAATTTCTTTGAACATTCATATCTTTCATAAGAATTTTATGCTTAAGCATTTTTCCTTTTTAAAAGTCTGCCCACGAAATAACGGCCGCAGTCGTCTTCTAGAGTACGCGTAGACGAGAAGTTCAATATTTCATAACTTCGGTAAGTTCATGACTACAACTAGATTTCTCAGACGTGTGCTGCTAAAATTATGGACTCGTTGGACGATAATTCTTTCACAAGAAATATTTCTGTGTGTTTTCCAAGGTGAATAATTCCAGATGGTACCAATGTACCAAGAACCCTGAGGAAATGTATCTATATTTATATTACATACAATAGATGTCTATATATAGATAATCTACCTGGAGACATTTTTATGACCGATGGCAGGTGGTATGTTAAAACCCCGATAAAATGTTTATATATCTATAATTCATACAATAGATATTTGTAGATTATCTATTGGTAGACATTTTTAGATTTTGTATAGATATGCTCAGAAGTTGAGGTGGACGATATTCCTTTATTAAGGAATATTTGTGAGCATTTTATACGGTGACGGAATGCCAAATGCTATCCTAAAAACTTGATGAAATTTTTGTATGTCTGTAATACATACAAGTAGGTTGGTTATTCAGGGGAGGCGACCGACTGCTGAGGTCATTTGCTCCATTTAGGATAGGTGGGTAATTGGGTAATGGTGGGAGTTTTCAGGGAACGGAGGAAGGGCGGAGAGAAACCCGGCATCGGCATTAGCGTACTCTTAACGAAAGGTACCAAGGGGACCACGGCTTAACGTCCCATCCGACGGACAGAGTACTGAACTTCAAATGCCCTCCATTAGGCACTCAAGTGAGGACCGGTTTTCCACTGAAAAATCCACCGCTGCCGGGAATCGAACCCGGGCCCTCAGGGCTCTAGCCACCGCACCAACCCGATCCCCGTAATGTATACAATAGATGTCTATTTGTAGATCATCTATCAATAGATATCTATTTTCCGTCTGGGCCTGCTCCTTCTTGCGCCTTCGATAAAATCTAGATTACTCCTAGAACGTACCGAAAAGTGCAACAATACGTCATATCAGGAATGCATGATGCTGCGTGGGAGGTGATGAGGCGTGCCGGGAAGTAGGAATGTGATCTCGCCGTACAGGCTAGAGACGTGGATACCGATGGTATACCTACCCTTGATAGCAGTGGCTTCCAATGGGTCATTAAGGAAAAGATCGTATCAGACTAACTACAACTCACTTTCCGGAGTGGTACGCGAAGCTATTTCTACTTGCTTTTTTAATTGTAATGAACTAGCGGGGAGTGAGGGGGAGGACGGGGGGGAGGGGGGAAGCGTTGATTTTCAGCGGCGAGTAAAATATCAAAATCAATGCATTGCCTTTAAAAGACATTTCGCCAAAAAATAAGACCATACCTACTATTTTTAAATATTTTAGATAGCTGAATTACCCGGTGTTTCCTGGGATCATAATTTTTCATAACTCATATGAGGAGAGTGAGGTTGGTTCATAGTAGTCACATAGGAAACTGTTGGTCACAAGCTCTCGCTGTAGACGAAGCTCTCTTCCCTATGTAGATTGGTATTTATATGTAGATTTGCGTAAAACTCTCTTTTCACCATTCACATCACAACTAGCTTAGGGCAGTTTTACAAAGATATCATTATATCTTGATTGGTACAATTTTATCTTATTTAAAAAGCAAATTTCCAATTATATCAAAGACCTTTGATATGTGATAGATAACGGCAGTGCTATCCAGAGGGAGAGTATTGAAAAAATAGGAACTATATAAAAATAGAGACTAAAGAAAAAATTGGAAAAATAAAAATAGGTTGCAGGTGTTCGAGATGTGGGTGTGGAGGAAGAAGGAAAATGAGCTTTGGACGGAGGGAAACGCAAATGCAGGAGTACTTGACATCGTTTGGGAGGAAGAGAAGCTGATGGATGGGATCAGGGGCAGGCAGAGTAAGTGGCTTCAGCAGGTAAATAAGGGCGATGGGTTGCTCAGAGTCGTGATAGAGGGAATAATGCTACTTACATCGGCATCCTATATCGTGGCCTGTATCGTATTGAAGAATCGATACCCCTATATTATCGCCATTAAAACATCTATGGTGAGTCTTTTTTATCGTCAGACCTTGAAAATAACTATAGCAAAGTTTGTGGCACCATAGCACATCAGCACACTAGCCTCGACGTTGTATTCCTGGTTTTATGTATATTGTTAATGCGTGATACCTAGAACATATTTCGTGTGGGACAAAATTCATGACTCAATGGAAAATAAACATGCGAAGTTTCAAAGTACGAGTTGGAAAAAGACACTTTTGGACTTTTGGAAAACTTTTTCCGATTTCTGTCCACTGTGCTGCGGTTCTCACAGCGCTTGGAGCACATTTACCTTCTTCCCAGGACCCACAGTGAAATCTCTGGAGGTCATGTACTACCAGCACTTACAGCGCCTCTATAGACAAGCAGGGACATACGGGGAATATTCTACATCCCCCAACATGAAGTGTTCCCTTAAATTATTTTTCCTAGGTGACACAAGTAAATGCGAAAGGGGGATCGATCTTCATGAAAGAAAAAGATATTTTTGGACCTAACAACTTTTTACCTTCTTCCAATAGTATTTAACTGTTTTGCGGTGGCAAATGTTTCTTTACTTGATAACCTAAGTGTAGATCACATTTCTCGTGTCTCGGGACTGCATGATTAATATTATTTTCAGGGTAGTAGTATTGTAATTCTTGATTTCAAGTAAGTAGTGTTTAAACGGGGTAGCATTTTTTTTGCATGCCCGTTGATAGTAAGGGTTCTCTCTGATTGATAATGCCTTCCTGATGATGGTTCATCCCATGCCACACACTCTTGCGATGGCTTGCAGGGTATTAAGTCGATGTAGATGAAAAGCTCCTTTTTTCGTCGGCATCAACTTGGCGTGTGTTAGTTTGGCATCTATTACATACTATTGATAGTTTGTAAACTAGCGTTAGCTGAAATTTTTTAGCTCCTTTCTTATTTTTTGGATACCTATTATTACCACATTTTTTCATCCATAGGTACGTCACTTGGTAACTCGGCGGCATGATTTGACGCAGCATTTAAAGATACGCAAATCAATTATTAACGTATTTCAATTTACAACCAAATGAATTCAATTTCACCAAAAAAATGCACCAAAATTATTTGTTGAAACATTTATTAGACATTTATAAAATGTTGATGTCTTCAGAAATTCACTTCGTCTTTAACAGACCAGACATTCAGGAATTGAAAACTCCGACGTTTACCACACATCAATCGATACATTGCTGTAGTAGATAGTTTCAAATATAACGAGGAGGAAGGAATCCGCCGATGTCAATGTTGGCCAGAGCATCTGCAATGGAACCCTTCAAAATATCCTGAACCTTTTCAAGGATTGGTCCCTTGAAGAGGTCAAGAGCGACCTTACTAATTTGGTCCACAAACCAGTCTCCCACGGATCCCATTCCGCTGAATTCGAGTTTGATGTCACTGTAAGATAAAAATGAGTTTCTTTTAAATATTCCCGAATGTTTCAGAAATCAAGAAGTTGCACAAGACTTGAGGCAATAGCTTGTCACTTGGCAAGTCACACTACGCATTGAAATAAAAAATGTCCCAATAATTATCTCCATTGGGTGCAGAGTAATTGAGTGATTTTATTTTTACTTATGATACATTAACTCATGTCTTATGACTACATGACATACTTATGATACATTACTATCTACTCATGATGGAAGTGGAAGCTAGTGATCATAATTGTTCAACTTCATGTTGATTTCGGTAGTAGCACCCAAAATAAATAAAATTAGAAAATATGAAACGATAAACAAACACAATAAATAGCACGGTTTAATGTTTGAGGCTTGATAATGACATGAAAATTGTCGAAACCATGGTCAAAGCCAATAAAAAGTGTGCGTGGAATGTACAAAACGACGTTTCTTTTTCAATTAATAGCCCTTATTTCCTTGACCTTTCTCTAACATTGTAGGTAGCCTACGCATTTCACACTGTTTTTCCCACTGAGCAACAATCGGTAGGTTTTCAGCAATCAGAAACGTAAAACAGTACGTAGGTGGTGATTATACTTTCATTCGAAGGTAAATTCACGTTATCAGCGAGGCGAATGAAACACTTCAATAAACAGCACATCAAATCATTGAGCATGTAAAATCCACTGATTCTTGTTACAATTCTCAGAAAATCTGACAGAAAAAGCACAAGGAATAATTTTCTCAGATTAAGTTCGCTAAAAGTAAAACTTGAAAGCAATAATTACCCCACGTGGCTGATCGTGAAGTCTTGCAATGCAACCTTCATGGTATCCAAGTTCACAAGAGCCTTCAGCACGATCTGAACTTGATCAGCTTTCCCATCAACGTTACCAGTTGGTCCAATATCCATAAACTTTGCACTGAAGTCATAGTCGAACTGAAAAGGGTAATTAAGAAAATTTATAAAATTTCATTCCAAGTAAATTTGAAGTTACAAATTAATGAAGAGGACAAATTTATATATTAAATTAATAATAACATCTTTCTATAAGGTATCGCTATTGAGAGGGAAACTGACGTTTATAACACTGAATTAAAAAGTGACAACATCTTCATAAACATCTCTTGACATAAAATACTGAAGCCACATGAATGGGCTTCAACTTTTTTAAAGTGAGAAAATAACCCTAGAACTCCAAGCATTTAGAGCCTTAAATATTTAGTGCTACTTCATAACGACCACTCTAAATTACGCGCGGCGCAGGAGAAAGAATACTTGTGGAGTCCCTCTTACTCCTAATTACAGGGTACACAATACGAATGGCTCACGAGTGATTTTTACCTGCACTTATAGCACTTACTATAGCAGCAGTAAAGTGACATTTAATCCACATGGGGGATTGTACAATTATAGCACCAATCCACCGGAAAATAATGCCCAATTCAACCACTGCTAAATGTTTAACCATTGGAAAATTGCAAACATAAATTCGCAAAGAATATCTTTGTTGAAAATTCGATTTCGCAATCATGATTCTTCGCAATGACAGCAAAAACCATTTATGCCATATTATTAATCAAATTTTTAAACAAAATCCCTGCAAATTTTCATTAAACTTTTAAATTAAATGTAATTTAAAAGTTTAATTGCCTCATCGCTTCTGGCACAGGCCTACATCAGCTCGAATCAACCTGGAGCCAAATATCTTTTCAAATAAATATGGAATACCTTAATGCTGATTCCCTCGAACAGATTTGAGTTAACCCATGATCATGATCAGATCTAGTGACCGTGCCATGATGATGGGGTCGTTTACCACATTTTTTTTATTGTCGAATCTGATAGAGTTTGTAAAATAAAAGGACCCGTATTTTTCCGTTTTCTGATCCGACAATTATTTCCCGAGTTATAAGCGGCGAAAAACTGATGTTTTTAACCCTTTCGGAAAACTGGGTGTGGTGCAACCTCCGACGTATATTGACTTCGTCCAATCACAACTGAGTCCGCGAAGCTACTTCGCCTTATCGCAAAGGGGGGGACACAGCTGAATCGGCCAATGGGAGCGATTTCGACAGCATCTGTGCGAGCGGACCTTCCGAGAACCCCCCTCCACTCCCTTCCCCCTCCCCTGAAAGCAGTCAAGGACGGGAGGAAAATGACGTCAATGTTATCACAGCAGCATTTTCGGTGGGCGTCACCTTTTGCTTATTTTAATTTTTGATTTATGAGTGAATGGTTGTGGTTAGAAGATTAATTTTTTCACTAAAATTCGTTTTTCGTTTCCATCTAACGATTTCGTGTACAAAATTGCGATTTCGGTTCCGAGTAAACGCCCCCATTGCTCGCGGAACCAGTTCTCAGATTTCGTGCATTGAGGTAATGAATTTTTACACCCATATCACTATCAAACTGTAAACGACAGTGATGTGACTACAGTTAACATAACTCAAAGGATAAATAAGCTAACATTTCACACATCATTGACATCAGATAAAGCAACATTTTATTCAAAGTGTTTCATTCACTAGTCTAGCTTTCTAAGGTATAAAAAAGATTATTTTCTTGCGAGTGAAATACGACGTCCCTCAGACGATTCGTCAACACCAACGCGGAAACAAAAGTTATAAATTATTTTTTCATACCACAATCCTTAATTGCTTAGCACAAGGAGCCTACCACAGTTCCTGTCCGGAGTACACCATACTATTCATGAAGCTGCCACATAAAGTTACTAATAAACGATTCAATATCAGCTAGTTTCGTAGAAAAGAATTTTGTCCGTCTTTATCATTGCAATAAGTAATTCTAAGGGTCCAAAAATAAACATACGATGCTGTTTTGGGGATACGAAATGGCACCCACCGTCAAATCCTTGAAGCCAAGATTAGCAGTAATGGTCATCTCACCATTGTCCAAGACCACGTTGACGTCTCCACTTCTGTAAATGGTGGAAATATCTTGCGCCCAACCTTTGGTTAGGTCCAACTCCCCGTGCCAAACGATTCCAATGAGATCCTGAGGACACCATCAATCATGAAGTTAATCTTTCAAGACAATGGTTCAAAGGGTGGAATCGAACATAAATCCTATTTCTAGATATTTTTAATCGGCGACGTCAAAAATGGAGAGCGTTTTTTTCAATGCCTCGAAATTAAAGCAACACTATTTTGATATTAAAGCAAAACTGAACCATGTTTCAATATATTTGTGGCATTAACCGGATATCACCTTGATAATGCTATCATAAAAAGTGACGTCTTATATTATTTCTTACGTGCTGTAAAATACTCAGGAGTACCGATACATCACGCATCAATTACTAAATGAAATTATGAAGAAAAAACAGTTACCAGAATCCTCATTTGGGCAAAGGTGACTTTTATTTCCTAAGAATCTATTGTCCCAATCACTTGACTTCCAAATATTCTTTAGAGACCAGAAAAAAACTTCAAGGTAAAGGAAGCTAAGGAAAATATTAATTCACAGTACTGACGGAGGTGAATAAATTTTCTCTGAGGCTATCATAGAGGCAATCATAGTCCCATAATTTCAGCATTTATGTCCTTCTGAAAAAGACAGATGCAACCATCCCTCTACCCATCCCATCTGCATAAATCAACCTTCTATAAGAAATTTGCGTGTAATTTAACTTCCATATTTCACCACGCATGCATGCATACCAAACAATTATTTTCCATTCTTTAAATATAAACAAAGCAGCTCCTGATTCTTACAGTGGCGCTGAATGACTGATGAATGTCATCCAATTCCGCTGGGTCGAGGCCGTGTTCTATCAGGAATTCCTTAGCATTCTCAAGCAGTCTATCAACATAGTCATTCATATTCGCTCTCACAGCTCGCTCATAAGTGCTGAAATGAATGGAAACATTATTCAACACGACAGCTCTTACTGTTTCTAAGCCTTTGAGAGAAAATCTTTTCATTAAAAACTGAGCATTACAAACAATTTCATTGCACTAAAAAGGCATCAGGAAAAATGTAAAAAATAAATAAAAATGAAACAGTAAAAATTAGGAATAAATTTAGCAAACAATTCGTTAGCTTTGGAGCAAGACGTGTAAGTTACCAACAATTTTCAACATAGCCATTGGCAAATATTTTCCCTCGTGTTAAATACTGCGTATCTCATGTAAAATGCTGTGGAATACAAAACTGAGTGAGTGCTTGCGATATCAGGCAAGATAATTGAATATGATCGCAACCATAAAAGGAAAAAAATAGCAAAATCGAGCCTAATTGCCCATTCTCTATCTTTCAAATTCGACAACTTGCCCCTGAAACGTTAAAAATATATCTTTTCTCGTACTGCATTTGCACAGAAAAATAAACCTCATACAATTCAACCAGATGCGATGATAAAGTTTTCGCGTTGTGATGATGCGATGATAAAGTTTAAGGATAAAGTCTCGCGTTTTAGTGAACTGTAACTAACAATTTTAAATACGAGAATTGTGTAAGAAGACATTTTGTTCCATCTCTATGCAGGAATTATAAAAACCGATATGTATGCATGATGGTGAAGTAAACACAGATCACTCTATCTAAGGAGAAAATAACTGAATTATTAATGTAACTCTGAAAACTACTATCTTGGTCATCTTTCTTGTTTCCCGATAACAGCGGTGGATTGAAGGGGAAGGATTAGTTTTCAAATCAATTGTCTGACGCTTATCGCTTCCATCACAGTGACAGTCCCCAAATACTTTAATTAGCAACGGGAAAAAACATATACTCACAGAATGTCATGCCTAGCCCGGATGTGGGGAAGGTGATGACTTCCAGATCCTGAAATAAAGAAATTAATACAATCGGAATGTGTTACGAAGAAAAGGTCATGTAACTATTCAGGTAGATCACAAGTTCCCTATACTCAAAATCTAAACATAACGCTCTCTCCTGCTAGGTAGCACCAAAACACTTAAAAGTTTTCAAATTCATCAATCCAATCCTCAAAATCCACCTGATAGCCTGAAGTTTATAATAAATGCTATTATTAGAGTTCATCTGGTAATGGTACGTTTTCATAGATATGAAATACTGAATTTCACATGATGGCCTCTAACTCTGCACTAATCTCTCGTTGCCCTATCCAAACGGTCTAGGCAAAATTTCAATGGCCAGCGATTTATCGAATTTTTCACTGGTGGCAATGAATTAAATTTTGAAAATGATCATGTGTATTCAAACTGATTGGGAAATATGTGGGTATACGGCCATACATCCCTATATCTCTCATTTTAAAACAACTCAAAAGTATCTAGTGTTATCTACAGGCATTAAGAGCTTCATTCCTTCGAGACCGAATACTCGATTCAAAATATTACTCAGAAAAGTTGTTCAGCAACAATGCACCACTTCATTTTACGTTCTTGCAGCTACCGTTTCTCGCCTCTATAACAAATTCCCTGACATCAAGATCCACTTTCCCACCCAAACGGTTACATTGCAATCTCCAAAAACTGACAAAGACACCGGTTGGAAATATCAGTCCCTTTCAGCTGCCACCAACTGTACAGGTCTTAGCTTCTCTACAGGCGTATTTGAGATGCTATTTACCCTCGTCTAAAAAAAAAGCCTTTGAAGTAACTCGTAGGCATGGAGGCAGATTTCTTAAAGTGAAAATCGAATATGAAGGAAACAGTAATATTCCACGGTCTTTGTTACACTTGATCGGTTTCATGGCTTCTAATCCTTTTCTAAGGTCCAACAAGTTTGTACACGTGTAAATTGTCAAGTAGTCAATCCAACTCCGATAATTGTGGAAGTGTACAACCGATATGCAGGGAATTTCAATGGCTGCTAAGTCTGATGTACTAAATATGATATGGGCTGCTAAATATGATTAATTTCCTCAAAGTCAAAAGTATTTTCTTAATTATTTCATTGCCTTGCCATCCACCCTACTCTTGTTGCTAGCATTTAAGACAGTCTGAGCTGGGAAGACGACGGTAAAACCATGAGGATACACGGAGCAACTCCCCAAAGAGAGACACTGATGAATTGTCTTCCTTGCCCTTATGTAAATTAACAAAGCCACAATCGTCACCCAATCTCCGCACTTGCCGAATTACCACGTTGAACATAAAAAATAATGACGTTTCAATAATATTAGCCACAACAGAGCATTAATTACCAAGACTTTTTTCACAAAATCAGCAGAATGTAGGTTAGTTTGTAAAAATGCTTTTTATGAGTCATACATAAAATACCAGTATGGTTTACCCGTGCCCTTATAGACTAATTGCATAGAAAACTCTAATAAATAATTACTGTGCACAACATTCCCACTGGCGGCGACGAGAAGCAGAGCCAACACGCACAAGAACCTCATCTTGAGCAGCTAACTCGGACGAGCTGCAAGAAAGAATAACATTCATATATTATCATTCACTCAAACTATTGCCTTTATCGTTGCATCTTATTTGATTCACATTCTCAATTTTTCAATGACGAAATCATGACCCTGTATATGAATAATAACAAATGAAAGGTGATAACCAAATAAGTGAACACAATTTCTGGAGAGTATAATCGTTCAACATGACGTTCCCAATATAGCAATTTGAAGAGGAAAATTTTAGGGCATTTACCAAATTAATCGAGATAATGTACATTTTATTTGAAGAATCTAAGCACATCTGTTTTGTTTATTCAGCATTCTGTCGGGTTTCAATCATTTTAAGTAGTTGAAATATAATTAAACGTAATTGGGGACCTACGATTGAATATACGTTGCCACTTGAGGCACATAAACAATTGGGGTTATTGGCGTCGTTTAATATATGTAAGAAGTTAGGTGCTCGCAGAATTCCTAGAGATATGGGATTGAAGGAGATAAACCCAGCGTCAGCATCAGCAGAGTCACCTCGAAGAGACCTCTTCCAGGTGTATCTGGCTTCAGACTTCTTTCAACGTAAGTGCGAAGGGGACCACGGTCCAACGTGCTATCCAAAGGGCGTGGTGGTGCAAGGAAGGACTAATTTTTACCCATAAACATCCACCACTGCTGGGATACAAACCCAGACCCAAAACCACCAACATTGATCCTTTCAGTTAACTTTAAGCATATTGAATGCTAGCCAATGTAATGCAAAACCCCAAGATTGACTAATATCATCAACGGACTGCAAGGAAATTCACTTAGCATGTATCAATAATGATAAATTAAAAAGAATAAAGAAGCCAGTCATCATCATTATGGGTCAATAATCCTAGGATTGGTTTTATGCAGCCCTCCATACGATTCTCCTATTGGCCAACCTCTTCATATTGACATAACTCCTCTCTTTTACATCCTTCACAACTTGTTCCATATATCTCATACGAGGCCTGCCTATACCATTTTTCCCGTTCACTTTTCTCTCGACGACTGTCTTCATCAGATCATCGTGTCTTAAGATATGGCCGATTAGGTTGTCCCGTCTTCTTTTTAGAGTTCTCAGCAGACTTCTCTTTTCTCCCACTCTCCTCAGGGCTTCCTCGTTACTTGCTCGGTCGATCCATTTAAACTTCATCATTCTTCTGTAGCACCATATTTTGAATTCTAAAGAGACCAGTACTGTTTTTATAGAATACTTCAAAATTCAAAGAGATACCCAAACGGTATGATATACTTTCCATGTTCGGCAATGGGATGTAAATCATCGAAACGAGAAAATATTTTTTACTCGAACGAATAGAAATAGAAAAATGTTTTCTCTCTCGATTGAATAAAAATAGAACAAAAATTAAAAAATTGGCCCCTAAATTTATTGTTGAATGGGATCCTTCCACGAAGGTCAAAAACCGTAACTTTAACTGTTGGTTGAACAAGTTTAACAAGCCCCAATAGATAGGTACCTAATCGGGAAGATATATATTGTCTTTACATCCAAGCCATTCACTCACAACAGAATCGTATGCATTATAAAGTTAATATTTGCTTGGGAGGCACATTTACATTAATATCCTTGGCAATGGAAATAAACTTCCAAACACGGTCTCAAACCGTAAGTTACGTTAAGACTCGTAACGTAAAAGCTACCCAAATATAAACCCCAAACGGTAGCAGAAATTAACATGTATAAGTAAGGCACGTTACCAAGAAATGTTTACGCTCGAGCCCAAAAAAAATAGTTGATGTTCCGAAATATTTATGTTTACACATAAATCAGTGCACCATTAAGTCCACATTAAATTCCTTTCCTTGCAACGCAGCTCGCCAGGAAGAGGAAATAAAAAAGGTGGACAACAGTAACTATTCATGTCCATCTCGTTTGCTGTTCCACCATGTAATGACGTCTCAACATGTCTTCAGCCATGTTTAGTAAGCGAAAGTCGCTACCACCATGATAAAGACCTTTTTAAGCAATCAAAGAAAAAATAATCTTTCTGAAAAATTATCATGGCCAATCAAAAAAGCAGGTGAGAAAAGACGCAAGAGATCAAGAGATAATATTGCATGTGAAAACCAAATATGATGGTGCAATAGCTCCCCTTCTTCGACGATTTAATCGCTCCTAAGGTACGTGAATCGAATTCATCATCAAAAGATATTACTCGCAACACGGACTGATCACTCAACGTTTGCGAAAAGGGTTTATCAAAGCGGAAAATACAGACTTAACTTCGCAGTCTCAGGTGTAACTTTGTGGAATTGAGTGTAGAGGAGAGAACTAAGCAAAGAAGAACTTCTCCACAGATATTTTATTACGACAGACATACCACACAGATATTTTATTACGACCTAGGTTTAGACTGCCAAGTAGACATTACAAATACAAGGGTACACGAGTTTGTTAGTATTAGTACGAATAGATTCCTAGTCGGGTTGGTGTAGCAGTTAGACTATTGGCTTCTCGCCCAGAGGTTTCGGGTTCGAATCCCGGCTGTAGAAAATATTTTTCATAGGTAAAACGATTCACAGATATTTTTGATTCAGAGGTAAAACGAAGCGATTTGATAGGGCGCAGACTTAAAAACGCTGATGAGATAAATGAATCTCTACGGTGCATTTTACTATGCATACAGCTGCACAACTCACTGATTGAAACAGATTCCTGGGCATTTCTGTAAGAGGTAGATTTTTCAGAGAATGTATACAGTACATGTACACCCGTAGAGTATCAGAAAAATCGAAAATCCATAGATTTTGTCCTAAATACGGGTCTAGAGAGGATTTCATTTTTAAATGGGGGAAACGAAAATTTTTCGTGTAGAACAATTTTTTTACACATTTAAATAGGAAATAATTAACATACGATTTACATTTTTGGACCAAAATGGAGACATATTTTCATATATGTTAACTTTTGCAATTTATTTTCATTTACTGCTCCATAAACTGAGTATTTGTAACTTTTTGTTTGAAATGTATGTATCTATCAGGCTGTTTTAACTTTCATTGCTAAAGACATTTTCCATTGACACCCGGCCTTGCATTGCGCATTGCCGGTTATTTTGGGTACCTTTAAAAGATTTTTAACTTTTGCGACGCGTATTTTAATGACTTTTGAGAACTTAACACCTTTTTCCCTCATGCTTTACAATAATTTGCGATACTTATCTAGCCTCTTATATTTATCACTCACAAACTAAACAAACTTTGAAATACCATCAAAATGTTGTTTATTGATTCAATATTACTTAGAGCACAATAATGGGCGATTTATTGAACAGCGATCATTATTTACACATTCCTTTAGTGAAATTCAACTATTTAATGGGCACCCATTGAATCAATGATTAATATACAGGAGATTTAAGAGTAATTTACACTTTAATAAAATGTTTTGATAACACGTTGATTTAAGTGTTGAATTTTCTGTTAACGGTTATAAATTCAATTTTACTGATTAGTATACCCAAAATAAATATTGCGCGCACCTTAAAAACTATACGTTGCCGTTAATAAACAACGCATTCAATTAGCACGCTTTAAAACGGATTATGACACATTTATCCTCCCGCCGCTTGCAAATTGCAAGCACCATTTTACTAGTTATATATAAACTCGCGCAAGCATGAATTTGTTCCTTGCTAATGACCGGAAGGTATTCAAAACCTGGGTTGAAAGAAAATATCTGTGTGAAATATACGAAATTCTTATTCTGCCATGCGCGGTAAGCACTGATTTCTCACATTAGCGTGCAACATTATATTATTAGAACCGCTATTACCTCAATCACATACGAATACGTTACGTTCTGATAAAGGAACGTAATCCGGAGGACAGCAGCTATTTCATAGAATAGTGTTCATTGTTCAATGAACGGAAATTCTATATTTAATTCTTAGCCATTATGAGGCTAGCACGTCTTCAAGTATAAATGAAGTTCCGTTAAACTGAAATTCAATAAGACTGCAGTGAACCGATATGACGAAGTCTCCGTCACTAAATTATGCTGCTATCCTTCCACGTCTATATTCATTATTTATTTCAAAGTTGATTCTGCACTTAGGCTAGGCGTATCATGAGTATAATACTTACAAATTAGAAAGGAAATGCTAAGAAATTTTATATTTACGGAGCGATGTTAACAATATTTTAATGCATAAGGTGTCCATAATAATCCCAATAAACACTTTAAAATTACAGCAAAAATATGAGATAAGAATACACATCGATATCAGGGTTCGTCGATATTGTGGTCATATTACGGAATGCACAGATGTGCTGATTGAATATTTAAAAAAAAAACTATGGCAAATTCAAGGCGTAATTGGGTTATAAAATTTCTTATAATCTATAATATGGCCTGAGCAGCATAAAACCTCAACAATCTAAATATTAATTACTGACTTATGAGGTAAGGTGCACTTGAAGGCAAATCACCCAAAACTTTCTTCCAAAGCCATAATGGCATAATTCCAAAGCCATAAATAATGCCATTGGCATAACTTCCAACGAAAAAATGAATCCATTAATCCCGTAAGCTTTACTTACCTAGTAAATAAAAAATATTTCCAACTCGAACGGAAAATCTGCTCTGCGTGACTCTTTCCTCCCCAATCTCGCTTAGCACTGAAGCTTAGATTTATAGCAACGATGATTGAGTGTAAGTTTATCTCATGTGCAAAAAAATCACTCCATATTGTTAAGTCGCAAAAGAGTCCATGGATGTCCTCTGATAACGGCTGAAAATACGTAGAGTCAATGGAGATTGCTTATGAAAACAACTGTAGAAGATTCGAATGTGAGATAAAAGAACTGAAATCCCTCCCACAATATGCACGTGTTAATTGGTTGAAGACAATACAATTAAGACAATGCCCCAACAAACTTTGGCATTTGGCGAAAAAACTGTGTAAGTACGTTGCAATAAGTCTTTTTTCAGAATAAATATGAAACCATCCAATTCTGTACGCTTAATGAAGACTGTGACAGTTTTTTTGAGAACGAGTGGCACGAAAAATATTTATAGCTATAGACGTTAGAAGAACAAGGCACTCATTACTTACAGATCGTCTAATTTTCAAAGTTTCTCCCACCCATATATACAGTTCGGAATACCGAACAAAACTTAATTTACCATGAAAATAACACCGACTAGTTGCACTTGTGACTAACACTCATAAATATTGGGTTTTTTACAAAGGCATGAGGAAACTATTAGCACAATATCTCCCACATATTAGCGCAATATCTCCCCCTAGGATGAACCTACTCAGCTAGTTGTAACTATCCTTGGAGTGGGCAAATTTCAGGCTAATCCATGGGTAATGCTAAATTATTATGCATCACTCATGATGAAAAAACTAAAGAGACGTTAGGAACTCAGAGTGACGGAAAAGAATTAATTAAAACTGACAGCAGAATTACGAGTTTTGAGTGTAGAATGGTCAAAAATAGTAGCAATGGTCAACTTCCACGCATGAATAATAATGATTTGATATCTAAATAGATGAATAGTGATAAAAAATTAAATGTTTACTGATACGTTTCCTCAGAACAAAAATTTTTGAAGAATGAGGTTTCTCATATGACGTCATAAAATCGGCTACAGCTCTGGTAATTATCAGGACATTGATCACGATACCACGAATATTGGACCTTTCAAGGTTAAGCCGGTATCCATCGTACTCCTTTAGGATACAAGTACCTTGTGCTGACGGGAAGGACGCAGTCATCTCAGCGTGGTTGAAATACCCCTTGCGTGAACAGAAGAGTGCTCATGAGCACTCAACCAAGTGATGGCAACTGTGGCTGCCCTACCTATACGGGAGCCACGCTGATATGACGTGCTGTATTGTACGCAAGTTTGTCATTTTATCCATTGAAATAAAAGCAATATTGAACGCATAAATTGCAATGCATCACACAGTAAAGTGCAACAACATAAAAGAGAAAGCCGGTCAGAAAAGATAAGACCAAAAAAGGCAACTGATGAAATTGTGATTATCTCTCAGGACTACCTTCTGTTTCCAACATTTAACTTCTCTTATTTCCCTTAACCATAGCCTCTTAGTATCACGTAAATAACGATTAATGTGCAACACGAAATTCATTTCACAACAATACAATTTTTTTTAAATAGAACAAATGAGACAAAAATCTACTCAAAGGCAGGTAGAGCAACTAAAATAATTAAAAACAACATTTTCAATTCATCAAATGCCATGACTCATTAGGAAGCCCAGCTAATGAAAACACTTAAACAACCGAGTTATTGTTGAGTGGCTATCCAAGGTAAGGTGAAAAGATAGGCCCAAGAATTCGATAAGCCTGATAACTGATAACGAAGGCCATCGCAATCGCTTAACAGGTGCTCGTTGGTCGTTGATAAGTATCACATGGCATGATCCGGGAGTGTCGTGTTTCCTACATGGCAAAAATTTAATTCATCGAGAACCGCGAAATCAATGGCCACTGAACTTATGAGTCTGTGCTAATTAATTAGCTGTCTCTGCATTTTATGCTCGTCGTTGGAAATAGGTTCTTAGTTCTACCATCATGCAATTCATGATATTCGGCAGACGGATGGGTTTTCTACGTGGAGGAAATCGGACTCGGGGGAGAAGTGAGAAGTAGCAGTGATACTTGTGGAGTGCTACAACAGCAGACAGATGTATATATTTGAGGCTATATTAGCCTCGAAAAAACTGTCATATAAAACGGGTTATCCCATTAACATCCCGGCTATCCTTTTAGAGTATGGCAATGCCTCGGCCGCCTATCCACTCCCAGAAACATTCCTACCTACTCTTAAATGCAAAAACTCTCCTTATCCTAAATTAATTAGCTGACGATCTGGAATAACTACCACGAACCAATTGCTCCGTTTACCTTCCAAGTTATCACAACATTAAAAACAAAACAATCACTGCTCATGGTAAAGTTAAAGATGAAAAATCGTAAAAGGTAATGAAAAATCTTCGTAAAACCAGATTCGATGGAATAGAGAATTTTCTCTTGGATACATTGCTTGTCAATTAGTGCGATCGTCAAAAACATATGACTCTATTCTATGTCTCTACAGATACCTAGCCTATTGCGCTCATCCGTTATCTGTCACTTTCCGTCAGAACGTTGCGGACCCCTGTAGGAAAGTCGCAATCGTCTCAGCGAGGAGAAATCATTTCTTCCTTGAACAGGGTCAAGAGAGGCAGGCAGCAGTTTCCCATCCTCAACCGTGCGACTACTCCTTCTTCTCTCCGACCTTTCCTGGAGGAAGAGACCACGATAACGTTACGATGTACGTCCTGATACGACACAATTATCAACTGAACTCATCCAGGAATTACACCACTGATCCCGGTTGACGTTTCGAAAGATAGGTGGATTGTCTTCCCAATAATGCCAGCGTCTTTTGCTTTCACAGTTATGGTCATAGCTTCTTGCTTAGCTGCAGCATCTCCACGACCCCAGGAATCTTATCAAGCAAAGTTATGGTTCCCCTTAATAATAGGTTAATGAGGCAAAGTGAATTTTCTGGACGATAGAAAGAATAGGGAAAACTGGAAATGGATTTCAGTATGCTCCTGGTGTCTCTAGTAGAGGCTCCAATGGCTACCCCGATCCCTTCAAGTCATCACGGAGGCCATGTATAAAAAATGCTCAGAGGATAAAGCTTGAATCGGTTGGCTCCTTGGATGAGGGGACCGCGCTTGCACAATCCACATTCATAGTAGATACAACCACAATTATAGAGTAGTTGTGCAGACTACGTAGGTGTTTAGGTTGCGTCGATGTATATGGTATTTTTACACCACACACCTTGTGATATATCAACTAAAAAGTTAAAAGTGCCTTATCATGGTCATGGGTCAACAATCCCAGGATTGGTTTGAGGCAGCTCTCTATTCGATCCTCCTACACGCTTACCTCTTCACATTTATATGCGTGCTTAATTTACCTCATACGAGACCTTCCTTTTCCATTCCTCCCACTCATCTTTCCCTCGACAAATGTCTCCATCAGACCATAATGTCTCAAGATATGGCCGATTAAGTTGTTCCGACTCCTACTTAAGGTTTGCAAGAGACCTTTTTCCTCCCACTTGTGTTTCACTCCTTTCTTAGTTTCTTGCTTCTCTACTGCAGCGTTCGGAAGTGATAATATCTACCTGGTCTCTATACATACTGTGGATAATTCTTCTGCAAGTGGGTAGGTTTATATGTGATGGGTACGTCGGCAACGAAGATCATTATCAACACGCACAATCTAATCACATCAACAAAACATTCCTGCCACCATTTCGCAAGATAAATTAAAAGTAGTATATGAATAAAATACTTTATTGGATTAAATTAAAACAGCCCGTTTTCTTCACTAAAGCTGTGACACAGCTTAGGGCGATTATGGTCGTCGCCTAGAACGTTTTCTAGGCTTCCCCCTGTCGCGAGAAAGCCTGGTTTGAGGCAGCTGTCTTTTCGATCCTCCTACACGCTTACCTCTTCACATTAATATACGTGCTTCATTTACTTCATACGAGGTCTTTTGCATTGGCATGAGGGACGAAAATGTTTTGGCTAAGCAGATTATTTGTACTGCGTGTAATTCAGTGTTATCTTTAATTGATATAACAGAATAAATTCTCATTGGACTGGAATGTAATTGGGATATAAAATGTAGAGCGAACGGCGTTTTAAATACAGTATTGACATCAGAATCTCAAGCCAGCCCGAAGAGGAATAGGCAGTATTTCGATATTAATTTGAAAGCTGCCATTTCTTAATGGCAACTTTAAAATTATTATCGCCTTAGTCTCATATTATTTTAGCCAAATAATGAAAAAAAATAATATTAATAAAAAGAGGAAGGAATTATCTACACATCCTATTGCTGTTTATACTATGGTGGGTGGAACGTTACCATCAGGTTTATATGGATAAAGGCAAGGCTGTAGTCAGTGGAAGGGGAGGGGGTTGTAAACTCCCTCCAAATTTTCAGTTAGAGGGTAAATGTATGAAAAGTTGAAGAAGGAAGTAGCATAGAGGTGAGATTATTTGTTGTGTATGACATTTGATAAAAAGGCAGTAAAGATCAATAACTATTTTGGCACCCTAAAATCATTGTTTTTCTGGAGTCTTTAGATCCCAATCAGTAAACCCCTCCTCAATTTTTGTCCTGGGTTTCATGGGTATATACAATATTTGATAAGTGTTTATATGGTTTGACCTGTATCAGAAAATGGTAAGGGTTATGAACTATCAACTAAGTTAACTGCCAATAATCTGCCATTATAATTGGGATCTCGCGAAACAGTTATACGGCTAAACAACTCTCTTTTGGAGGAACTAGAATTAAGATACATAATTTTCATTAGAACTATTAAGTTTTCCCTCAAGAAACTATTTTATTCTCTTGGAGAATGCTTGTGTAGTTGATCAGTGAGTAGGTTTGGGAAATTATATTACCAAACATATTAGTGCCTATTAACAGTATGCATCGAGTCTAGTTTCGCATTCCTACAACCATATGAAATATATTATGTGGGTTATAATAAATACGTATTCAAAACAAAGTATTCTTTAGTGCTAGGTGAAAACGACGACTTTATATTACAAAATCTACATTAAAGTATTTGAAATATTCTTTTAAAGAACATATGGAGCATGGTTAGTAGCAATAAAGAAGCGACTTTATTGCATAAACAGTGTTATGTCTACTATTTTCAGGGATCTATGATATTCCGCGTATGACGACAGCCAAGTGTAAAATATTTTACCTCACTTAGGTATTCTTCAAGTAACCAGTACTAACAGGGATTACAGTACAGATCATTGAGGTATATACCTCAATGGTACAGATGGTACTAATCAATGACACACTTCATAGCATAAATCGTCTGCAATCGTGACGCAAGGAATAATTGACGAAGGTATAGTCGGTGCGGCCTTAGATGGCAGTGATGCCATCGAAATTGATGACAACACATTGATTTTCCCACAATGAGAGAAGCTAAAAATCACACACGTTGCTAAGTTTTTTGCCAACTTACGAGGTACAGAACAATTTACTGTCGCTACAGTGAATTACCCTGTGGGAACTTCAAGTCGTTTGAAAGGGAATTATTTTCCTTGGCACTGTAATGCATTATTAATGGTTTACGTACAACACACGATTTTAACGGAAACGGTAGACAATAATGTAATTATCCCACGTATTGAAGGAATTCTAACCAAATACTCAACTATGTACTCTTATTACAACAACCTCAACCCTCCCCTTGATTATTCCCTCTTGCAATATGAATCAAGCGGCTGTCTCTCCTTAAAAATGGTTATGCACGTGCAGAAGCGAGAGCAAGCTTACTGAGGAAAGCAAGCAGATCAAAGATCTTATTCTACGAGACTCCCTATGATAAGTTTATTGGAATTGAAAAACTGGATTGAGGAAGTTAACACTGAAAAACACACTAACATATTAACCCAGTATACTGGGTTCAAACTTTGATCCCTGTGAATCTGATAACTTGCCCAAGACATTAAGGGGGCTGTATACTAGGGTGCGGCTTATTTTTCGAAAATCGGAAAAGCTAAAAGTTCCACCCGTCAAAACATTCATTTTGATGAGAAAATACAGAAATTTTTGTTGAGCTGCGATATTGTTAACACGTGCCGCATAGGGTCTGAAATACCCCACTCAAAAAATGGAAATATCGCATCACAATAACTGCTTCTAGAGTAAATATATGATTTTACGGTCCTTTAGAACTGAAATTTCATTAGTTTTGATCTATCATTAGCCGTTTAGGATATGCAGGAGGGCGAAGCGAGCTCGAAATGCTAATTAGGGGGCGCCGGCGCGGACGAGTTTCTCTTGTCCGTAGACCCCCCCTGTAAGCGGCCCACGACGACACCGCAACTGCTACGTTGTCTCGTGGTAATTGCATAGTTCTGGAGCACTCATTCACTGTTTATGGCGAAGGGAATGGTGTTTTAATAATTATTTAAATTTATTATGGGTTTAGCTCAGGTGGTAGCCCAGAGTGCAGGTCAATCCGCGGGGGAAAAATCGTGCAAGAATTTGACAGAACATGCAGAGTAGTTTTAGAAGGTCAGAGAAAAACACATGGAGAGAACGAACATGATAATTCATCAAAGGTAAGAGGTAGACCAAATAGTTTGTCCGTCAAAAAATTATCGAGGAAAATTTTAGTTGGAAAGGAGCACCAAGAGAGAAACAGATTGGAAGAAAAAATTTCAGTGATAGTAGTGAATTGTCGTAGTATAAGAAATAAAGTAGCAGAATTTCACCACCTCATTAAGAGTACTACTGCAGATATAATCGTAGGTACAGAAAACTGGCTTTCGAAGGACATATCAGATCATGAAGTATTTCCGAAGTGTTTTACAGTATACAGAAAGTATAGAGTAAGCAGAAACGGAGGAGGAGTTTTCATAGCTGTGAAGGACCCGTATGTCAGTAGAAGAGAACTTATTTCAGAGCGAAATGTAGAAAGTATTTGGTGTTCCGTTAAAAGTAAAAGTAGTAACGCAAAACAGATATATGTAGGTGCATATTACAGGCCACCGGACGCAGACGTCAATTCTATAATAGAGCTAGAGTCAGAGATACGCACATTACTTTCTGGGAAGAATGATAGAGGAATAATAGTAGGCGGAGATTTCAATCTCCCCTCGATAGACTGGAATACGTGTAGTTTCATTGCAGGAGGTAAGGATAAGGAACATTGCGAATCACTGTTGAACACCTTTACGACACATTCTTTACAACAGCTAGTAACAGAGCCGACCAGGGGAAACAACATTCTAGACTTATTAGCAACAAATATACCCGAGCGAGTTCTAAATACAGTTACAGACACAGGAATTAGTGACCATAAAATAGTGCATGCGAAATTTATTGTAGGCGTTGAAAGACATTATAAACCAAGGAGGAGGGTGTACTTATTTGGCAAGGCAAATTACGACGGTATGAAAGAGGAATTAAGGGAAGCGTTTAATGTATTCAGCGAACAAAGCAAAGGATTAAATACAGAGGATTCGTGGAGAGAATTTCTTGAGGTCACCCGTAACGCAGTTCATAAATACATACCAAGTAAATATATAAGTGATAATACAGAGCCAAGGTGGTATAACGCGGAGGTTAGGAAATCACTAAAGCGACAAAGGGTATGCCACGCTAAGATGAAAAATGCCAGACGGGGTCTATCGGTAGAGGAAAAAAATGAGCTAGTTCAAAACTATAAAAAATCGAGAGCATTAGCAAGGAAATCATGTCGGCAAGCGTTATCACATTTCAAGAGCAAGATGTTAGGAGAATATTTAGATAGCAATCCTAAAGCGTTTTGGTCATATGTGAGAGAGCTTCAGGGAAATAAGTCCACAGTGCACACACTTAAAAATGATAAAGGAATCAGAGTCACCAGCAGTGTAGAAAAAGCCAACACTTTAAACACCTTCTTCCAAAGTGTATTCAACTCATCGTCACAAAACGCAGTGGAACCACCGCCGAACACTTTCAGTGAGCAAATGCCCGAAATAAACATTTCATGTCGCGGAATAGAGCAGCAGTTAAAAAGCATAAGTAAAAACAAAGCACCAGGTCCCGATCAAATTCCTTCCAGAGTTTATAAAACATTAGCTTCTGAAATAGCCCCCTATCTAGAAATAATATTCAATAAAACACTAAAGAACCACACAGTACCCAAGGATTGGAAAGTAGCTAACATTACACCTATATTTAAAAGCGGTGATAGGGAAGAACCTAGTAACTACAGACCCATTTCACTCACGTCAATCTCTTGTAAGATATTTGAGCACATAGTAGTCAGTTCGATCATGGGGCATTTGGATAGTCAGGGATTACTCATAAACAGCCAGCATGGGTTCCGGAAAGGTAGATCTTGCGAGACACAATTAGCTTTATTCGTACACGATATTTTAGTCCACGGCGAAAGCAGTACTGAAGTTGATGCGATATTTTTAGATTTTAAAAAGGCTTTCGATAAAGTTCCTCATGACAAATTAATCTTGAAGTTAGAGAGTTTTGGTATAAATAAAGACGTTGTATGTTGGGTAAAAGAATTCTTAAGTGGGCGAGAGCAGAGGGTTGTCATAGATGGTATCATGTCGGACACAATCGAAGTCACATCGGGAGTTCCCCAGGGTAGCGTAGTAGGTCCGCTTCTATTTCTTTTATACATAAACGATTTGGGTACCGTAGTTAGTAGTAACCTTAGACTTTTTGCAGACGATGCGGTGGTGTACAGGGGTATATCAAACGAAGAGGACACGAAATCACTTAGCAAGGATTTAGATGCAATTCAAGAGTGGTGCGACAAATGGCAGTTAGAACTCAACCTTAAAAAGTGTGTAGCTATCAATTTTTGGAGGAGGAATAATTCGATAGAGCGATCCTATAGAATTAATAACACGAAGATCGAAAACGTTGAAACCGTAAGATATTTAGGTGTAACAATCACTAAAGATTTATCGTGGGGAAGACACATAAGGGAAATATGCGGCCGAGCGAAGAGAAAGCTAGGATTTATAAAAAGAGTACTTGGGAAATGTGATGAGAAGACATGCTACTTTTCACTAGTTAGGCCCCACCTTGAGTATGCAGCCAGTGTATGGGATCCTAATGAATTAGGTTTGATGAGAGAACTAGACAGTGTGCAGCGTAGAGCAGCTAGGTTCGTCAAAAGGTGTTACGATAGGTTGAGTAGTGTATCAGAATTAATACAAGAATTAGGGTGGGAATCATTATCAGAGCGTAGATTAAAGTTCAGATTTAATCTATTGCAGAAATTTCAATCGGATAGCTTTACTGAAGATGTTAGGCACATATTGAAAACACTAGCGTATTATGCTAGATTCGACCAGATAAATAAGATTAGAGAGATAGATTGTCGTACAGATAGATTCAAAATGGCATTTTTCCCCCGTACTATAAGAGAACAGAATAGGCAGCATAGGAAAGGGATAGGTAGGGGAAATATTTTAGAGTATTCTGTAGTGCATGATGCATGTATTAACCCCTCAAATACTATAGATACTAACAATCTAGTTGCATGAGACCCTTTAGTTGCTTGCTTGCATGCTAGTAGTGAATGCTTGGTGACCTTCACCCCCTGCCACACACCCTCGCGGTGGCTTGCAGGGTATCGTGTAGATGTAGATGTAGATTATTAACTCGGTCATAAAACTTTGCCAAATCTGTCATCTTCATTTAAAAGAAATCTGTATAGCTTACAAAATTAAATAGGCAATCTGAAGGACAGTACACTAATAAAAAAGAAAAATACAAGGAGTTTCAGATACCAATACTTACATCTGGCACCCTTCTTCTATGTTCTTGAACAAAAAGTAACAATTCCTGGTATTTATTCTCGTCTTTGGTCAAAGTTCTACAAAATCTTTCAACAATTTAACTCCTCTCTCGGCATGGTCATTAACTACTTGCAATGACTTGACTACTCTCTCACCATGGAGGTAACTTGAATTCCTCGCCCAACTGCTGACTGGTAGATCAGAAAAATCGCAGTTAATTTCCAAAATTTGAAAAAAATTAGCCGTTTTTTTCGTGGCTAAATTGGCGATACTCATTTCTGGTACATCATCTAAAGGAATGTGTCTCCTCCTGGACCATTCTTCTTGTGCTCCACGATAGCCCAAGATACCTTTGATACCTTCCACTAGCCTCGCTCTTTCTTCATCGCTAAGACCGGGATCGAATACTGAGAGACGCACCAGCTCCTCACTCAGGTACCAAAGGTGTCCCATGATTTTTTTCTGAGCAATTTTGGCGACAGTAATATCAGAAAGGCAACCTACAAACATCTTTCTAAGGTTAAAAGTGGTGATACGGAGCACCCACATAACTACCGACCTATATCCCTCACATCCATTTCGTGCAAAGTCCTGGAACATATAATTGTCAGTTCAGTCATGGGGCATCTAGATAACCAGAATTTATTGTCCTATGTTCAGTATGGTTTCCGGAAGAGTAGATCATGTGAAACTCAACTTGCTCTCTTTTCCCACGATATTTTAGTTTATGGAGAAAGTAATATTCCAGTGGATGTAATATTTTTCGATTTCAAGAAAGCTTTTGACAAGGTGTCTCATAGCAAACTAATTTTGACATTAAAATCTTATGGGATACACAGTAATATTATATCATGGATAAATGATTTCCCGCATGATCGGGTGCAAAGGGTTGTTTTGGACGGTGTTACCTCTCCGGCAATTGAAGTCACTTCAGGTGTCCCACAAAGTAGTGTGATAGGTCCACTCCTGTTCCTACTGTACAAAAATGATATCAATAAGGTGGTAAAAAGTAAGCTTCGACTATTTGCCGATGACGCGGTACTGTACAGGGAAAGTCTAGGCCCAAATGATAAAGAATATTTAAATGATGACCTACAAGCAATTGAAAAATGGTGTCATACGTGGCAGTTAGAATTAATTTTTTTTTAATTTGTAGTAATGAATTTTTGGAAAAGGAATTTTTCTCCTCCCGTCACTTAAAAAATATGTAATATTGAAACAAACGTGGAATCCATTAAATATCTTGGAATAAGACTGACACTTTGATCTTTCCTGGGGTTAATACATACGTGAAATAATGGGTCAAGGTAATCGTAAACTGGGATTCATCAAAAGAGTATTGGGTAAATGAGACGATCATGTACGAGAAATCGGCTACTTTTCCCTTGTTAGACCTCATTTGGAATATGTAGCCAGTACAGTTATAATTACTAATTTTAAAAATAAAGAAATCTACTTGAGGTTTACGTTCTAGATTTTTATATAACATTAGCGGTTGAAGAAATTGCTGTTTCTGTTTTCACGGGAAATTGATGAAAAAGTTTGGAAAAGGTACTGAGCGCTACGAAAATCAGTGACTATCACCAATATGCAAGATTTTGTTGTGTGAAATGAGCCGTACTGTTCTGTGGATTCCGAAAATTACCTTCAAATTCCTACATCACCTCCGGTTTTTCCACAAATCACGAACATATGAAAAATAGAAAAGGCAATTTTTTAATGTTATTGCGTGTTACTAGTGTTAACACACCATTTGATTGGCCCAGAATCTGTCAACCCTCTCAAATTTTCATATAAAATGCCACGTGGGGCCCAAAAAATAAAAATGCAATACTCCTTATTACAGTGCAGTTGTTCTTGGGCTTGATAATAATATTGATGATCTCTTTTTCGTTTTGATTTCTCTTCAAGAATATGGCAAAACTTGGTTATTTTTAATGCGTTCAATAGGAGTGACCTCCCTACAAGAGCAAGGGCGTTTTATTTCCAGAACACCTCTACCATCAGGTATTAGCCCATTGGGGGAGCCGCCAGAAATGGCAATTCCTGATCCACAAACATTCCCTGTGCATCCGCTTTCCCCCTCGTAGGCCTCAATGGCTCTTCGTTCCATAGCCTTACTGTATTCTGTGGATTTGCTTCCCAAGAAGGATGGGCGTAAAATGGACTTCACAGTATTTGTCCTGGTTGCTTTGGGCCTCAATTTGCACACACGGCCGAATGTGGATGCTGTCAGTCTTTTTAGGCTTTCAGACATCAACGGCCTTGAGTACCGCTGATTCCTGGATAGTGTCTCTAATTCCTCTGTCTCTTTCTCATTCAATGAGAGCGATTTCAGGAGGCTGGTCTTGGAGTGCTCATCTACTTCCCGATTGTCACTCTCAATGCACCCAGAGTGCTGATCTACACCCATAGGATCTTTCTCCCTCTCCGTGCATGTCCTACCCTTCTTCATCCCGTCCATAAAACCTATTCTCATCCATCCCCTGCCCCGCTTGCCAAACATTATTCCCTCTATCACGACTCTGAGCAACCCATCGCCCCTCATTACCTGTTCAAGCCACCTACTCTGCCTGCCCCTGATTCCATCCAGCAGCTTCTCCTCCTCCTCCCAAACGAACTCAAGTACTCCTGCATTTGCGTTTCTCTCCGTCCAAAGCTCATTTTCCTTCTTCATCCACACCCGCATCTCGAACGCCTGCAATCTATTTTCCATTTTTCCTTTAGTCTCCATTTTTATATAGTTCCTACTTTTTCAATACTCTCCCTCTGTGTCGCACTGCCATTTTCTATCACATGTAAAAGGGCTGTGATATAATTGGATATATGCATTTTAAATAAGGTAAAATTGTACCAATCAAGATATAATGATATCTTTGTAAAACTGCCCTAAGCTAGTTGTGATGTGAATGGTGAAAAGAGAGTTTTACGCAAATCTACATATAAATACCAATCTACATAGGGAAGAGAGCTTCGTCTACAGCGAGAGCTTGTGACCAACAGTTTCCTATGTGAATACCTACTATGAAACAACCTCACTCTCCTCATATGAGTTATGAAAAATTATGATCCCAGGCAACACCGGGTAATTCAGCTATCTAAAATATTTAAAAATAGTAGGTATGGTCTTATTTTTTGGCGAAATGTCTTTTAAAGGCAATGCATTGATTTTGATATTTTCCTCGCCGTTGAAATTCAACGCCCCCAGCTAGTCCGCTAGTTCATTACAATTAAAAAAGTAAGTAGAAATAGCTTCGCGTACCACTCCGGAAAGTGAGTTGTAGTTAGTCCGATACGATCTTTCCCTTAAAGACCCATTGGCAGCCACTGCTATCAAGGGTATACCATCGGTATCCACGTCTCCAGGCTGCACGGCGAGATCATATTCCTACTTCCCGGCACGCCTCATCACCTCCCACGCAGCATCATGCATTCCTGAGATGACGTAGTGTTGCATTTTTCGGTACGTTCTAGGAGTAATACACGGCATATCGAGAACTGCACTAAGCTCCGCTAGTTGTGAATATCCTTGGTCAGTTCATTTCGTATTTGCAACCTGTAATTAAACCCTTGTCATTATCCCACAGTTTATGGTACCCGCTTCGCATATATATTTCCAAAGCACATTGGCAGAATTTTGATGGTGGCAAATCTAGAGAGAGAATGTCATGAAGTTATTTACTTGAGAAGATGATATTTATCTATGATATCCGAAGGTATTTTAGAAATGTGTTTATTAAATTGGATTTCCATACATAATTTTAGTCTGAGTAGATTAGGGTAGTACTTGAAAACTTTAACAGTACGATCTCTACTTTATATCATTGTACATGGGATATTTTACAAACTCGTTGGTAGCAATGTGCGCGGGGTCAGAGCATCCTGTAATGCTATCAAAAAAGGAGTCAACTATTGAAGACCGAATTCAGGAGTTCCAAGAAATACATATCTTAGAGGCGATATACAATATATGACAAGAAATTTACAGTATAACCATGCCTTGTTAACTGGTACGATATTTTTCATTAGGGTTTTCAGTATTTAAAAATATTTCCATGTTACACATCTGACGAAATTTGCTGAAAAACCCTTTCCTTTTCTCCTCTATCACGTCCATGTCTGATATTATGCAAGAAAGCATGTTTTCCCATAGTTTTAGGGAGGAAAAATTGTTTTTTCCTCCCTAGAAGAAAAAGTTTTATACCGAAGATTCGTCTTCCGGTTGTATCGTAAGCTTTTGTCACCGTAGATTCCGGCAAAATTATGGCATCACCGTAATGTAGACATAAAGTACTTTCATTAAGTTGAGAGCAATGGATGACCAATTGATAAATAAGGAACAGACCGTTTAAGCAAATTTGCAAAGAAAAAAAAATCAATATTCTCCAGAAACGTTTCCTGGACAAGCAATGATAGATTCATTAACGAGATTGAGGCAACAGGCACACCCATAATTTATCGTAATATAGTAATAACTTACGGGTGCTCGGATGATCACCCCCCTCCACTCTCCACTGGCTACGTCAATCACTACGGCAAAATATTTGACAAATCCGAGTACACAACGACTGGTTGAAGAGTGAATATGATCCTTTATTAAGGATCGCTCGATATCGAGTGAGCCACATTGGGAGTAAGCGCGAGCAGCAAAGACAGCTGTAAAATCTTCTCCCTCATGGTATTTTCAACGGGGCCTCGTACCATGTTGAAATACAAGGTCGAGGGGCGTCCTAAAACACTACATGGCCCCCTCCCCTCATCGCTCACCCCTCCCCTACCCGCTCTTCCCCCCTCCAAAGCGCTGCCACTCGCTCTCAGGCTGACAGCGGAAATCGCAGCGCCGCCGCGCCCGATTTCCCGAAAAAATACATATTATCCACATTCACATAATGTGTTTATGTGAATCACACACACATATTATCCGTTGATTATTCAGTCACAATATACTAGTTTTTGAGAATGTGTTGTCGGGAGAAATTTCGAGAAATAAAATGTTTAAGGGAGGGTGTCACCATTTTTCCATAAGAGCAATGTAATTTTAGGCTGAAATTGACGATTTTCAAATCCTGTAATCAGCGTTAAATGCCCGAATACTCCCAAATATTTGTTCATGCATTGACGAAGGAATGATTTCTCTGCAATATATCAAAATATCAAGGAATAATATCGTAGGTACTTGTAGTAGAGGTTACCTTAAATTTTTATTTAATAGCAAATGGCTCTGGTTATACGATTAATATATTCATTCACTTATTCACTGAAATTCATTTTTCGTTTCCATATAACGATTTCGTGTACAAAATAGCAATTTCATTTCCGTGTAAACCCCCCATTACTACGGATGTTAATTCATTGAAAAGACGCCGGTACTCTACAGCAGTGGACTACGCTTTTTGGCCTAAGTTTCATGTGGCGTCTTTTGCTTGCGAGTGGGTCTTTGCGGGATGTGGGGTTGGGTAGGGAAGAGAACGGTCAAATGGCCAACAGATGTCATAGCACGAGAGGGGGGGGTCGGAAACCCGTAAACGAAGGACACCGCATCCCTGACCTCCCCATTCGACTCCAACACCCGAAGCAGTTCCAATCAACCACCTGCACGCACCCCCGAGGGTAGCCCAGAAGAAGAGTGAAGGAGCGTCACAGACGTTCCGCGACGCCATTCCCCCACTCCCTCCCCCCCTTCGAGCTCAGCAAGATAGACAAAGATGCGCCCGAAACTGGGACCTTACCTCTCCACAACCGGAGCCTTTTCCCCACACGCACCGTAAATCCAAACTCCCTGGCCGTCATAATCCTTACCCCCATCAACACAACCCGTCCAAATTTCCTAACAGTATCACTCACCCCGTCCATGCTCTAAGATTTTGGTGCGGACAGCCCCTTCACGGACAGCTGAGCTACAAGTGCTAACCTAAGGGCCTGGATACTACTAGAACAAATCAGAAATCGTAAAGGCCGCTTTACACGATACAATTTTTTGCACAATTTCTTGTACAAATTCTTGTATAGACTGAACGAAATTGTATGTTTGTCTGAATGGAATTAGAACACGTTGTATTTCCTGTTCAGTCATTCAGACAATCGCGCAAGTTTTCGTACAATTTGCCGCTTTACACGGTACAATTTCCTCATGCAAGAGTTTGTACAAGAAATTGTACGAAAAATTGTATCGTGTAAAGCGGCCTTAAAAGTCGGGACGTTTTAGTTTCTCCTTCGGCCGCAGAAAAATCCCTCCCCTCCTCCAATGTTTTGAGGGTGTGAGTTAGAGAGATTGAAGTATAAGAGGGGGATGAGGATAGAGATACGTCTTGAAGACTGTCGCAAGCTGTGTCACGTTACATAGACATGACCTGCGAATTCGATGAATTGATTTGAAAGGAAGTCTGAGGTAAATCGTACTTTACGAGCGAAATGAAGAAAAATCGACGAGTGTAATTCCTGAATGAATTTACGAGTGAAATGAATTATTGCAACATATTGCTATTTTTGTTGTTAGATAAGATGGCCTATGATGAGGCAGGAACACCGTAATTAACTAGTGGTATAATTCGAGTACTTGAGCTGCTCCCCAGATAAAGGCAAGTAGAGAATATAATCCGATCAACCGATTATTCGGAGGTAACAATGTAAATGGCCTTGGCAACGCACAAAAAGGAACCGAAAAAAACTACAAATTTCAACTTAAATTACACATTTTACAGAAAGAAACCTCGAGGGCAAGGTGTAAATTGGTTGAACGGATAATGAAGTTTAAAATCTTTCCCGGTAAATGGAAAAAGAATGAAATAAATCCATTAACATTTAGTTATTTTACTGAGAGAAAGATAAAACTCTTGGGCTTTCATAACTTAAAAAACTCAATTCAATCCAATGTAAATACATAATTGGCGCCAGGAATTGAACCCGGGCCCTGAGATCTTTTTTTATGTAGCCTATAGCACCTTCTAGTGTATACGCTAGAATCCTACAAAATTTCAGCTCAATCGGTTCCGTAGTTTTTGAGGAGATGCGTAACGAACATAAAACTTATAGACAGACAGATATCACTACATTTTTATATATTAGAATCATATTTCTCCCTATGTAACGAAAGGTTGTAATCCTCCCCTCCCTGTTTCTGATGCATATTAGCCCTCCCTCCCTGTTTCTGTTGCATAATAGCTCTCCCCCCCTCAAGACGTTACGAAGGTAATGTACATACATATAGGAGGCCCCTAACTCTAATCCATTGTAACATTATGGAACGATTCCAAACGGTGACGTCCGAAATTTTATTAAAAAGACTTTCTCCGATTTTATTGCTAAATAAGTTCATCTAGGAAACAAAGCAAATTTACTCTCCTTCAGATCCTAATGTCAAATTTACATCATGCTGGACAAACACCGCATATTTCTACAAATATATACGGTTGCAGGCCCCATGGATGAGAGAATATGTTTAAAAAATTTTCTAAACATATGCACACAACATATTTATTCTACCCAATTCGACTATTACACAATTGTTGGTTTTCCATTCTCTCCTAGATTCATTGTCCTTTGTCTGTCACGTTAGTCGATTCTCGTACGCAATCGTTCGTTATAACAAATGAAGATTAATATCCACAAAGCCGTAACCATAAGGGGGCAAAGGAATAAAAAAGGGGGGGAGAAGGGGAAGGAAGGAGTATATACAAAGTAAGGGAGCTCTCAATCACACGTACAAAATCAAGCATACGGAGCTTGACCCGTCATACACGCAAGGAAAAATAATAATAGGAGAAAAGGTATCAATTCTGCCGTTTCCACATACACGTTTATTAATTACGACCATGGTTTCGTAGCAAGGCTACATCATCAGGTGAACATTTTAGCGAAAATTTCCAGTATGTATAGTAAAATCTGCAGGAAAATGAGGAGGGGGAGGGGAGAAGAAGTGGTGGAGAGAGGGTGGAGAGAAGGCAGGTAAGCGTGACGGAGGGGTTAAGAGGTGGTTGGAGGGGGAGGAAGCGAGGTACGTAAGGCAGCGGGTGTCTCCGTAGGAGGGTAATGGACAGTGTATGGAAATTGCAGGAGGGGGGAACGTTAGGGATACAAATGGTCATTAACTAGAGTTTTTAAAGACAGGTGACTCAAAATCTCCAGCTCTTCTAAGGCGTCTCATCTGCGTCCCTTCCTCTGAAGATGCAGCACCTTTGGGATGAAGTCACTGTTGTGGCCTTCGTCCAGTAAATGTTTGGCAAAATGGGAGTTCTCCTTCCTATTGATCTACATCTACATAATACCCTGCAAGCCACCATAAAGGTGTGTGGCAGGGGGTGAACTCTCACCAAACATGCACTACATATCATGCATAAAAAAGGATTAGTACTTGTATAGGTACTGTTCAAAACTACGCTATTTAAAAAAAGATAAAAATAGCAAAACATACATGCAAAAACATGCCGTTAGTTGGGTTACCTATAAGTCCTTATACCAACATGCAACTACCTATGATATCTATTGATCCACTCGTATTGTATATATTACCGCTATTCATATTCATACTTGTACGAGGAAAAAAGGACATTTTGAATCTGTCAGTTCGGCAATCAATTTCTCTAATTTTGTGATTATGGTCCAGTCTACCATAGTAATTTGGGGTCCGCAAAATATTTTTAACATCATCACTGAAAATATGGTCTTGGAATGTATTTATGAGAGTAAGTCTAAATTTCAACCTGCGATCTGACAATGATTCCCAATTTAATTCATTTAATAGACTGGTTACGCTAATAAGGTTATCATACCGTCCCTTTACAAATGTTGCCGATCTTCGCTGCACACGTTCAAGTTCGTTATTTAGACCGATTTCATAGGGATCCCATACACTGGCAGTATATTCCAAATGAGGTCTTACAAGGGAAAAGTAGCCGATTTCTCGTACATGATCGTCACATTTACCCAGTACTCTTTTGACGAATCCAAGTTTACGATTCGCTTGACCCATTATTTCACGTATGTGTTTACCCCAGGAAATATCATGTGTCATTCTTATTCCAAGATATTTAATGGATTCCACGTTTGTTAATTCATTATTACTTATTTTGTAAGTACTAGGAGTAGAGCTATTCTTTTTCCAAAAATTCATTACAACACATTTTTTAAAGTTTAATTCTAAGTGCCATGTATCACACCAAGTTTCAATTGCTTGTAGGTCAATATTTAAATATTCTTTATCATTTGGGCATAGAATTTCCCTATACACTACTGCATCATCGGCAAATAGACGAAGCTTACTTTTTACCACCCTATGGATATCATTTATGTACAAAAGGAATAGGAGTGGACCTATCACACTACCTTGTGGGACACCCGAAATGATTTTAATATCCGGTGAGGTAACACCGTCCAAAACAACCCTCTGCACACGATCATGCAGAAAACCATTAATCCACGATATAATGTTACTGTCTAACCCATAAGATTTTAATTTCAAAATTAGTTTGCTATGAGACACCTTGTCAAAAGCTTTCTTGAAGTCGAAAATATACTCTTCTGTATATGAATACTTTCGTATGCGTCTAACAAATAGTCTGGGTCGTGTTTCAAGAGTTTTACACTGTCAACAGTGATGCAATGTGCTTCTGAATGCATATGTTGGGCTACTGATGATTGTTGGAAATGGCCTAGCCCAAGGCCGGCGACAAGGGGGGACAAAGGGGGCAAATGCCCAGGGGCCCGGGCCATCAGGGGGCCCGGGCCAAAAAAAAATTAATTGAATATAAAAATTTTAAGCATGCAAAGCAATTTAAATTCCAAAGCAATTTAAATGCCAAAAGGAATGCAAAATGTTGTTGTTTAAAAAGGGAAAAAACAAATGAAGGTGGAGCGTGTTTCAGTGTGCGAGAAGTATGACGTTAGCATTGTTGTTGTGGTCATCGAGGGTTTTGGGGTGATGGGGAGGAACAGAGCGAGAAGCGCGGGTGCTGTGACAATCACCTCCCCTCCCTTTGCCGCGAACATTCGCAACTCAGCGACATGTTGTAACCTGAACGACAAGAAACCCCATCCCCGGCCTAAAGTCTATTGTTTACTTGTTAGTGGACTGTAAATAATCGTTTATTTACAGTCAAAGTTACAGATTAGCAGTAGCAAGCTACACATTCTAGTGTTGTGTCATTGGTTTTGTATACATGAGCGCCCTACACGGGACCAGGGAGGGACCGCGGCCCCCCAACCTAGCCTCCCGGTAAGGATTGCAATCCCGGAGAGATATTTCAATCCCGGAATCACAGGATTGTGATTTCCTCAATCCCGGGATTCCGGGATAAAACTAAAGTAGGTATCACAGACACATATGGAATTAAAATTAAAAAATAACTAAAATATCACATGCACATATGGAATCCATATTAAAGTTACTCAAATTTTAAGCAACATTGGCTAATAACAAATTTAAAAGTATTAATAAACTACACCACACAAAGTTTTGAAACATGGGAGCATCTTCACTGATGATGATGATGCTGGAGCACTGAAATTCGGGTCGTGCGGTTGTTTTAATTTGTTTGCGTTTTATATTGTTTTCTCGTTGGTATAAAAATTGTAAAAACCCCACAAAGTTACAAAAATTAGTTTCGCTGAGACGTAAAACAATACAGTTTTTCATGAGAGATAAAAATAAAGTACCAAAAGCAATAGCAATTGTTCTTAAATTGAAAGAAATTGTAGACTTTTAAAAGATCAAATAGAAACTCTAGATTTAGGTTGTCCTCAATGAAAATTTGCTTACGATTTATTTTTAAATATGCCATTAAAAACAAAGAGTGTGTAAAGTCTGGTCACTCATTCTCCAACTTTATCTATTGCAAAGAAAACCCACTGATGGAAAAGCCCTTTCTGATTCAACACTTGTGGGAGGAAAAGCCCGGAGTGCTCGTAAATAATTTGCATATTTTCTCTTCTCCGTCCACTTTCACGGAAATTCTCTAGCTTTTTAGCTAATGATAATTCTAGGTCCTTTGAACTGCAGTTGGGAGGAATCAAACCTTGGGTAATGACCGAATCAAGTTCCTTCTTTAGCTCATCCAAACATAGTTAACAACTCTCTGATTATTTGGTAGCTGAGACTCTCTCTGACTATGCAAGCCATCAATACAACAACTTATTCACACTAAAGAAGCTTGTTCATCTTCCACCATGGCTGTTTCAAATGCTTTAGTGGCATTATAATGACAAAATCTAAGCAAGTTTTCTTTGCAATTTTTTTTAGGTTCCCTAGTATTAGCACAGAATATGAATTCCTCAAATCATGACCACTTGCCCGTGAACCGCAGTGATGATACCGTAAAAACCCCTGATAAATCAGTTCGCCTATTCAGTACTTGCTTCTGCAAGGCAGTTTTCATATTATTCCCCAAATCTGTATTCACATATTTTAGTTTTTGCGTCAAGAATTCCAACGCAGCCTCACACTTCAAAATATTTGGATCCCTTCGGTAAAGCGCCTCCACAGTAATTTTCACTGGCTGCAGTGTTGCAAAAATAGAATAAGCAAGTTCATATTCACACTCACTGAATGGATATTTTGGAATTTGGGTCAATTAAGGCCTTCGTCACGCGAGTTTCATGTCAAATAATGTGTTCCATGGAGTATTTACGTCAATAACAAGAGCTATTTCCTCGCCAAATTTTTCAATCACATATTTTTGAAGGAATCTGTCGTTTTTTTAGAGTGATTTTCTAAATAGAGGAACTGCTTCTCTTATTTTTTTTCAATCGAAATGTTAATGTTTTGTTGTTATTGTTTACACGCGCCTCTGTCTTAAAATGGATCATCCCCGTCTGTTTCATCACTCGACGGAAAGTCTTCATCTCTGCCTTCACTTTCTTCAGATTCGACTTCTTCTCCTACTTCAAACTAATTCCTAATTACATTCACTCTTCCCTCAGATCCGTACATACCATAATGACTGCAAGGTGGTTACCATGAGCAAAACAAAGGTGATGATTTGATGGTATTTATCTACCAACCTTTGGCATTACACTTGCACCGTCAGTGGTGATTGCGAAAATGACTTTTTCTAAAGAAATATCATATTCTCTCAATTTCTTTTTTATAAGTTCAATGCAAACGTCTGTTTATGGCATATTTCCATTAATTCAGATAAGCCTCAAAGTCCAGATCTTTGATTCTCTTTCAGAGGAGTGAACGTTAATATTAATATAGCTTCTGTTGTGTGGCGAAGTCCATTCATCAAAAGTTACACAAAATGTTCTGGAATTTAGTCCATCTTGTTTAATACTGGCAATCACTATGTCTTTAATACGTGCACCATAAGCTCATTTCCGTTTTTCTTATGCATAACAAATTATGACAAATTACTTATTCCAATAAAAAGTATTAGTCGATGACCTCAGACGTCTAACGTGTTGCATTTCATGTCCAAGAAAACTTACTTATTAGCGCTGCCTGTTATGCGAAAAGGATTACGTAAATCCCGGGATTCGTATATACTAAATCCCGGAATTTTGGGATTTTCATTTCGTCCGGGATCCCGGGATTGCAATCCTTACCTCCCGGGTAAAATAAAAAAGGGAAACGAAAAAAAATTTTATGCTTAAAATTTTGTGATATTTCAGAAAGTTATTCTCACACATGATGTATAATTTATCCTTCTAACATTTTCCTTAATTTGTTGCCTTGTTTCACTTAAATAAGTTCAAGGCCCATGCACGCACTGTCATGATTTTGCGTGATTTTTGCTAATGGAAAGGAGAGAAAGGAAAATTTGACCCGATGCACAGTGGGCTGAAATCGAAAAAAATTCCAAAATGGCTTTTTTGGAGTTAGAATCATGAAACTTGGTACAAATCCTCATAACTGATTGGCAACCAAGGAATGGCATGTCGTTCGCCATGTTCTGTCGCCATTACCGAGATACAGGGGCTCAAACATAACCAAAATTCCAAATTTACACCCGACTTCAGTTTTCTACGAAAATCTTCCTATTTAAATTGAAGGTGACGCTGTGGGAGGAATTTGGTCAGATGAAAAACTGTCAGGTCTGTTAAAATCACTTTTTTACTTTACTGTGCTTAACTTTGGGAGTTTTTTTCCTAAATGTAGGTGACATAACGTAACAAAATGTCGGACGCTATTTTCGCGCCTAATTTCATATTAAGTAGCAAATATCTAGCATGTTAAGGAAGTGCCTGTTAAGTGACTCATATCAAATCAATGTTTGAAGCTTTCTATAGGTACATCTGAAATAAAATTGAAAATTCGTTTGCGACGCGAAAAATTACACTTGAATTTTCGTACGCGCGTCCGTAGCCAGAGACGCGCGCCGGGAGCTGGAAATGCCGTGACGCGAGTAAGTTTTTTCGAGCCATGAGGAACATAACGCTTCTTATTCGCCTTTTTTTTAATATGTGTGCATTGCTATTGATCTCTACAGGCTCTAAACGTAACAAATCATGGAGATATAGAAATATTAAGGTCTTAAAGAGTACGCGAAATCGCGTTCAAGGTTTCTCCTCTCAAAAGTAAACTTCACATTCACACCCTCAAAGCCTTAAAATTCCTGTATTTTTCACAAAAAAAATTATTTTACGTTCCAGAGGGACACTATTAAGGACTTCTTTCCATTTATTTGTCCCTTCGCCCCAGCAGTCCAAACCTTTGACCCTACTAGGAGGTTCATGCAGAAAGGTACATTTCGGACAACGCGGAGCTTTTGGTAGTTAAACGAGAAAATCTACTCAAATCTTTCATTTTCCCTGTGTTACAGTATGCATATCTCTGATCATAGGTCATAATATAGGTCATATTAGACTTTTTTCATCTAGGAAAGCTTTAGTTTCTACTTTACTTGTTGTATCGAATTGTATCGAAAATAGCTTAATATTGAGGCACAACAAAATATATTCTGTTAGTCAAAACCCTTAACTTACATTATTTTTACTCACTCCCTGCTGTTATGTTTGATTGAGAGAGTTGTAGTGAAAGCAAAGCTTAGTAAAAGTTAATACTCTTCGTATTCATTTTAATTTGGGGGTGATATAATTATCTCCGTATCTCCGACAAGATAGGAGTAATTGTGGATATTCCAATTGTGAAAAAAAGAAAAAGTATGTTTTATTATGACTTTTTTTTATAAAATGTTCAAGTTCAAATAAGTCCTAGTTTCGATTATTATAAAATGAAAGTGTAAAGTGTGTTACACCGTCAAAAAGTTTTCATTTTGAAATTCCATTGTTTCCCCATTCCTTTCCACTGACGTATTTATTTTGCATAAAAAGTACAATTTATAGTAAATCAAACGATAATGCATGACAGTGTGTAAGTTTCTTCTGCAGAAAAAGCTTATAATCAGGTAAGTCTTGGTTATAAATTATATATATATAAAGGCTTGATTCTATATTCATGGTTATAAAATAACCTGAAAGTTCGCAGTTCTAGACTAAATTGAGTGAGGGGGGGGGGGTTTACCGGGATTTAGGGGCCCGGACCACTCAGTTGCCCAGGGGCCCGAGAATCCCGTCACCGGGCATGGCCTAGCCTAAAGCAGGCTTCATGCTCCTTGAATCTAATGTTGAGGTTCCTGCGGGTTTGGCCATTGTAAGACGCACTGCATTCCGGGCAAGAGATTTGGTATATACTACCTGACTTGTGAAGGGGTTCTATGGGATCTTTGGGGTTATGAAGGTTATATTTAAGTTTATCGGTCAACACAAATGTGGGTTTGAAATTATGTTTTTTGAAAATATATCCAAGGCCTTTCGTTAATTTGGGATGAAAAGGGAGCTTTACGTATTTCTCATCTTAGAAGGGATGAGAGTGGTGTTTTCTCTAATTAGTCTTCTTTTATTTTGTCTACTGAGGACTCTTTCTATTAGTTCTACAGTTGGATGTAGCAATCTTTTTAATGTAATTGAGTTCTTTATGAAATTCTGAACTGCGCATGGGGATATTTAGAAGTCTGTTGATTAGGGAATGGAATGCAGCGTGTTTGTGAGCATGGTGGTCAAGGAGGAACTATGAATATAGTTTTGTGTGTGTGTGTGTGTTGGCTTACTGCAAATGCCAAATTCAATTTCGTTCTTGGACCGTTTGATTACGCGATCAAGGAAGGGGAGGGATTTATTACTCTCAACTTCGCAGGTGAAGTTGATGGAGGGGTATTGGCTGTCGAGATCCTGGAGGAAACTGTTGATAGAACAAGCATTAGTGTCGAAGATTGCAAATATGTCGTCAACATATCTGTACCAGGTTTTGGGGAAATATTGGAATCTTTCCCAGCACTGTAGTTCGAAATTAGTCATGAAAATGTCAGTCAGGAAGGGTTAAAGGGGATTTCCCATTGTTGTGCCGAAATCTTGCTTTTAAAAGGAGTTATTAAAACAGAAATAGTTATAGTTCATGACAAGGGTTTATAATAGAATGAGTTCTTTGGTGATATCTTGTGGAATATTATTGGAGAAGAGCCAATGTTGTAGGAAATTCAAGGTTTCTGGGATGGGAACGTTGGGGTAAAGTGATTCGACATCAAAGGGAACCAGTATATCCGAGTCTTGTAGGGTGATTTTTTTGATTTTGTTGATGAGGTCTGTGGAATTTTTGAGGCTGGGATCCTTGTGGAAGGCCAGTTTCGAGAATTCTTGGCTCAACCAAGTAGATAACTGGTACGTGGTAAAGTTTAGGGCTGACACGATAGGTCGCATAGGACAATCTTTTTTTTTTTAATTTTGGGGAGGCCTTAAAGGCGGGGCAGATGAGGATTAGAAATGTTTAGTTTGAATTTAAGGGATTTGTTAATACGATTTTTGCAGTTGGAAAGAGCCGACTTGGTAAGGGACCATGTCGCTTAGAGGGCATTTTGAAATCTTGGTGTAGGGTCCACTGTTGATGAGGGCTGTCATTTTTTGGTAGTAAGTTTCTTTGTCTAGGATTACGAGAGATTTTATTATTTTTTCTTGCGGGTATGACGGGTCACTGGCGTCAGAGAAATGCTAGTAAGCCCTGCTTGTGTGTGTGATTGAACTCACGAAGGTGACTGTATTTTGTATTCAAACCTGAGAGAGTGAGTGATTGTGTGAGTTACTATTCGTTTTATTTTTACCTTGATTCCCTTAATTTTGAGTGTGACGGTTGTTTGTAACATGTGAGTGAATGTGCGAATGTGTCATTTACTGCCACTCAAATATCTCCGTATGCTTGATTTTGTACGTGTGATTGAGAGCTCCCTTACTTTGCATATACTCCTTCCTTCCCCCTCTTCCCCCCTTTCTTATTCCTTTACCCCCTTATTGTTTCGGCTTTGTGGATATTACTCTTCATTTTTTATTTATTATAGCCGTAGATACGTTCTTTTCATTGATCGTTCGTTATGTTTTGGAGATTAATTTACGGCCTTTTTATTTTCCTTCATTTAAGTGGACTCTACTCGGAGCCTTCTTTAACGCCCTGAGAGCAGAAAGAATATCAACGAATACGTAAATACATCGCAAAGAGTAAGTGCTTACCCAAATAAGAGTCTTCTAGTGAACTGAAAGCAATTCCTAGATCAATGGATGATATATCTCTTCGAGAACACAATTGAGAGTGCTTGACATTTTTAAATGGCTTTCATAAATTAAACAGGATGTTGATGGTATGGTCATACACGAGGAATTTTAAACTGATTCGTTTCTAAAATAACGTGTAATGTTTAGTTTAACACTGGTCGTCAATTTCCGATGAAGACATAAATGAACAGATGATGAGTCACGTCGACGAGAGAAACCCTTGTTATGACCCGAAGGTCGCAGAATATAGAATGATAACTGAATAACCACCGACACAATTGTGTCCTGTGTAAACAAACTGCTTCATTACGGAATAAAAAACAGAAACTTGATGTTTTCAAAATAAGGGTCTTTGACTTCCACCCAATTTCTTCATAATACTACATCATCAGGTACCTTATGATGTACCTAGTATCACAGCGATTCTTAGGCCGGTAATATTGAATTTCATTCTGGAAAACTTGTCATTTTTTGTCATTTATACCCACCGTCTTCTTGACGATATAGACGAATAGGTACATGTTTAGAATTTAGAAAAAATCATCCAATATGCTCATCATAATGTAGGTATGCCCCCGGGATCAGTTCATGAGAAAAGCCTCGTCCGTTCCTTTACTGCTAAATTTCGGGGATAGAGTAGAGGTATGGAGTAGAAAGAGTAGAGCATTTAACAACTACTATCGAATCCTCCTCGTATATCCTCCATGTAAACCTATTTTAAAACCAGGCATTAATACATTTTCTCAGAAAATGCAAGCTCACTGCTCATGCAAATAAGCGAGAGCAATTTTAAATGTTTTTATTTTATTTCAATGGAGATATAAATAAAGGCGTAGAAGTCAACAATTCATCAGAACGTACATCTGGAGCACGTTTCTTTATGGCAGAGAGGCATGGACGATGACAGCAGCGGAGAAGAAAAGAGTAAAAGCATTCGAAATGTTGTGCTACAGAAGAATGGTGAAGATTAAATGGATCGACCAAGTAAGTAAAGATGAAGTCCTACGAAGAGTGGATGAACAGAGAATTCTTTTGAATGCCCTAAGGAGAAGACGGGACAATCGGCCACATCATGAGACATAATGGCCTGATTAAGACAATCGTTGAAGGACAAGTGGAGAGGAAGAACGGCAAAGGTGGACCTCATGTGAGGCATATAGAGCAAGTGATGAAGGATGTGAAAGAGAAGAAACACGTAAATCTGAAGAGATAAGCCGATAGAAGAATTCTGTGGAGAGCTGAGTCAAACCAATATAGGATTGCCGACTCTTGATGATGATGAGAGATAAAAATAAAACTAATACTTGTTATGATAACACTTTAAATTTTCACTGCCATTAAAAATATATTATGGCTCTTGAAAAAATTTATGTCATTTTTTAAGGACAGGTTTTGCTGTTAAGTCAGAAAAGGTTTGACGACCCCTGCATTAGATGATTGCATTGTTGAGTGATACAGGAGGGGAAGGCCCAAGATATTTCAGTTCTTATTGTCCGATATCGAGTATCCCGTCGAAACTGGAAGAGTTGGCAACCCTAAGTGACGTCCTAGCGTTAACTCAGGCATCACGTGACGGAATTCTTTCCGTATAAGGGACTGCATGACTTTGTTTCTTGTTACATTTAATTGCCCGGGACCCGCGCTTTTGTGGCGATGCGAAGCTGCCGAGAATTCAAAGTCGCGAATCGCCGATACAAGTCTCGCCAAGTACACCGGAACCTCACCCACTTTTCACTCGTTAGGTTACGTACAAGGGACGCGACGAAATTCAGGACTGAATGGAAATATCTTGAGAGGAAAACAATGAGCTAAAGTGCAGTCGAGAATGCCGAATAAAAACGAGTTGGAAAGACTTTCGTGACGAATCGTCGAGAAAGCTTTGCACCCACGGTTGAAGGAAAATTGTAATAAATAATGTGTTAGAGGAAAGTGTTCTTCTAACTTAAGCCCTTTTGACACGGTCCAATTTGTTGCCCAGTAAATTGGCAGAATTATTGGACACAATATTGGGTTGAAAATTGTAAATATGTTCCGAATGACACCACCAATATAGGTCAACAATGATCATATATCCCGCATGAGTACGCCACATCATATTAAAACAGATCATGGTGATACGGTGGATTATTGACTTCAAGATAGAAGATGAAAATTAAAGTGTTATTTATTATTACAAGCATCTCTGAAAGAAATTTTTAGCTCAAAACTGCCCAGAAAGCATCCGAAGAAGCAGCATTAATATGTTTTTGTTTTAGTCACTAGGATACGGCAAAGCCAACCTTTGATTGGAGATAGGCCAGCAGAAATTGAACGTGTTCTATGATCAAATACTGGGTTAAGAAATTATCGGATTGGGCGGGTTATTGGCATGTGTCAAGCTGCACACAATCCAATTTGCAATCGATTGGCCAATAAATTGGACCGAGTCAAACGGGCTTAAGGTTGATTTTTGTTTTAACATTAAATACTTCCACTAGGTACTACAACTGAAGTCACCAATTTCTTCACACGATATTCTTATTCACCCTAGGCCTTTTCTTTTTATAACAAAATCCTGGTCTCTTCCGTAATCGTCAGCGCCAGACATTATTCATTAACTTCCGGCCTTAAATCCTTGATCCATCCACTCCCAATACCCTCTTCTTTATCTGAAAAACAGTTGGCCGGCACTCCCTTGACTGCCTCAATTTTGATCTATCTCACTTCCTTCATACGTACATCTGAAAAGCCGTCAGTCCATTCCCATCATCTACGGAACACAACAGTGCTATAGTTCGTAATTAGATCTTCCTTATTGTCCTTCCATGCCATCAATCCCCTCCAATACGCAAACCCCTATTTCGTCAACCTGTTTCTCCTTATGTTCTCATTTGTCTGACTAAATCTTCCGAAGAATGGTCGTCATGTTTCAAACGCTCCGAGTTGCCAAGTGCCTCAGGTTTTCAATAGGCAGGCCCTTAATATTGTGCTTGCGCTGCGAGTACCGGCGGGAGAAAAATAACTGGTGACGCTGAGAGGAAAAAGATTGGTTTCTTTGCAGCTGTTTACATCGTCCGATTCAGAGATTATATACCAGTCATCCGCGAGGTCCGATGTCAGTCTCAAAACAACCGATTACGAACGACATTCTAGGAAGAGCGGAAATACATTGAAACGACCAGTCACAAAGGAGCTGTTTTAAATGTGAAACTATGTTGCACTTTCTCGCGCGACTATCAATGCTGCCGGGGCTCACGTTACAAAATTTTCCCTCCCTCTACCGCCCCTCAAACGTCTACGTATCCACGTCCTGCCTGATTGCTAAAACTTCACATATTAATCGCTTTGCGTCATTAGAGCTTATGTGACCTCACTAAATTCAACTAACTATTCATATATATTCCCAATATTCTAGTATAATTTCTTTTTAAAAAACTATTTTCAAATTCCGGTCCGAAAAAATGATCGGACCCGCTTCATTTTGCAAACATTCTACTTCAAAAGTTTCAACTTGGCTTGCTTGAGTCGCACTTTTGTAATGACGGGCGAATATGTCGAAAGAATATGACTGGTGTTAGACCACTGAAGAAGAGAACTGGAATTCAACGATAATTAATAAACGAGGAAGACAACCCGAAGGACCTCAAACAATGATCGTGATTATTTCCTTGATTTTTTTATCTTCCGAAGATATCTACAGAGTGCGAAAAGGGAAAGCGACAGAAAAAATTACTATGCAACGTATTGTCCAATTCAGTAATTATATATTTCAATTCTACCTTTCATAGAGAAGCTAATAGCTGCCGATGAAATTTCAATGGTGCGGTCGAAGAACGATTAATATAGCCTCTTATCACTTCCATTCTTATTTAAGTTAATTCATATCCAACGGCAATGGTTTACCGTTGGTAATTTTTGCAAATTTTCGCCCGTGGTAGGCTGTCTACCTATCAATTCTAGCAACCATATTTATCACAAGCCACGTATCCTGCAACATATGCAATGCACAACGAATGTCCTGTCGAACCCCCACCACCGTCTACACCGACCCGGTGGTGGGGGTTGTGGCGTTGTTCACCGCGACACCTGCTAGCGAAGGGCGACATTCATTGGGAGTCTAGGATCCTGTGGTAACACTCGTGAGGGTAGTTTGAGGAATCGTGTACTGCTGGCTCTCTGCAGCGTTTGGGCGGATATGTCGGTGAGTTCTTTTATTGAAACTGTGCTATAAACCTTCTGCTTTGTAGTAATTGCTATGACATTGTTTCACGTGAACATTAGAGCAATCCGAAATTTATCAGGAAATGAGACACCTGTCCGTGGACCATCTTCCGGCTAATGTCTGATTTTAAAATATTGTTGCCAATGCCATTGTGTGGTTGACCCGAATGAATTTGTAGGCAAACTTTTACATTTGCAACGCCAAATTGTAACTTTGTCTTCGGATGTAGAATATCAAGCAGCCGTAGAGTTCTTCATCCTATTATTTAGGTCGGAAATAATTCGGAAAGGATTTACTTTGCCCGTATCCAAGTTTTTCTGACCCTCCGCTCGATGATGGGACGCAATAGTTCGAAAGAAGCGTTGGTCGTCCTAGGTCGTGGTCTGCAGTGGTCGTGCGTAGTTATTTTAATAGTTATTTTGGGTGGCAAATCAATGTGATGCTCAAAGGAAGTACAGGGTCAGGAACTGGCGCCTGATGTGTACATTACACCTGCCGTTGGACTTAGTGCTTCGTGAGCCCTATTCCTCTTCCACCGAGGTTATAGATTCTCAGCGGTCGTGGCCCTAACCTCCCACCTCAGGGAAGAACAATGCAGCGGGAAGAGTCCATCGATACTCCTAGCATTCCGAAAAGAAATGAAAATCTAGCCGTGTTTTTTTCTGTCCATGAGTCCAGATTATTCGAGAATATTCATTGCTGTGGCCATGTTTCTCTTTGAGATTGTGCCTAGCGTGTAATATCGTTCATAGCAAAGCGTGCAGTGTCTTTGTTCGAACGTGATATCTACCCGTTATGCTAGTTTTACTGCAGAATTATTGATTTAATCACTGAGATAAAACAAGGAGTCGAAAACCGTAATTAATACTGTTTACTGGAACCAAGTTAAGATGAAGGCTCCAAGAGAAATGAATTATGCGTCGTAAATTAATTAATACGTCTATTCGGGTAGATGTGTTTTCCCAGTTGCGTGCGAGATGATTTCACTTTTAGGTAAACTGATTAATGGTCGGTGAGTAGGGAACGGAAACGAGCTTGGCGACTTTACATGGCTACAGCTCTTTTACTGTCGCTTGTGGGAAATAATCCTTTCATTTTCTGTTGGAAGATAATTCCACTGTCGAATGATAGGTTGAATTTTCCTTAAGGATTGATTTATTTTTGTTACCTGTAAAATACTTATACTTTACACCCTAGTACCATGGTCATTATTGAGTTTGAAGTGTCATGAAAAAGGTGAGTGGGTTTTTAGAATAAGAAGATGTTGCTGAGTAAAGCAAATCATCATTTAGTCTTTGCACCCTCCTGTTTTCCTCTTTTCTGGAATAGAAATATGAATTGTGCTTATTAAGTTCTCTAGCTGTAAGTACTTCTTATGCCTTTCAAATCAGTCCATAAAATCTCTGCCTTCCCCTTATTTTATTCAGTTTTGTAATTCAATTCTTGCTCTACTCAATAACAATATTTCCACCTAGAATAAGTCCTCCACCTTGATAAATATATAAAACCAAGTTTTCAGCAAAGTGCTCTTGGCAGTTAAGCTCCCAAAGCATCTTTCTTTCATGAGTCAGGGTTTCTTTTTAAGGCTATTTCACTACCTCAAACTTTCCTGTGCTTCCTAGTCCCTGGCAATCTTTATCTGTCCACCTGATTTTGTATTTCTAAACTTTCTTCGCTATTCTTAATGTAGCTTTTGCAGTGAAATGTTGGATGAATTTCCTCTGAGGTATCTCCTGTGTGAGTCCATATCACTCAAACAACAGCTTCGTTAGCGTTGCAGTCGGCAAAACTGTTGGCAAAGCTTCATGGACCTACTTAGGAGATACTGTGGAAGATCTGTGGCTTTCCATATTACTACTGCATTGCCCATTCTACAATGCTTCCTTTGCCCCAGTTGCATTTGGTTTAAGTTGGTAATTCATTTTTCAGTGTATTTTAAATTTATAATCTACGCTTCATTTGCACGTGCTGTATCTGGCTAAGTTGGTAGGTAATTCATTTTTCGATATATTGTAATATATAATTTTCTCCTCTCCTCATTCCTAATCATTTCTTCTGTTGACCACTGTTTCTTCATCTTTTGCATGTTAACTTTCCTGTTCTACAGTCGTTATCCCCATTTTAGACTGATTCCACCTTTCAACATTCCTTCCTTTATTTCCATTCCTTATGTTACATTACATTTCATAGACAAGCGCATGTTATTCCTCCCATTTTACTCCACTCATTGCCTCTAAGTTCTATTTATTAATTCATCTCACCCATTTTTTCCTTCTGAAACTCGCATTGCATTTCATGGTCAAATAGTTGTAATCTGAGTTGTATCTACTCAGGGAATCATAATCGATGATTCTGTCATAAATGTATTCCCCATCATTAAATAATCTTGAGTGGTATTTCCCGGTGCTGTCCAATTTGTTGCATGTGTTCCTAGCCCTAATGTTTGAATTACATGCTTCTGGTGATTTATCAATTTTACTGCAAGTCTCTATTGTTTCCTACTCGGTATTCATTTATTTTTCCCAGCTCATTCTGTCAAACCTGGTCACAATATGGACCATGGACCATGAAACTCTAGTCTCATGATACCCTAAAATATTCATAAAACATAACCCTAAATTTCTATTAGTTATTCATACATTTCATCTAGAGTGTTCTATTGCCATCACAAGATCCTGGAGGAAATCAGGTTTCCTGTGTCCTAGGAAATTCTTTTCTTATCCCAGGATGCCTTAATGTAGTGAAGAGCATTCATAAACTGATTTAAAGTGTGCCATATCCTTGGTCCTCACTCCTGGCCAAGTAAGAAAACTTACTGCAATGGAAGGGAAGCCAAGTTAAGTATGAACCATGTAATCGATAGAGGAGATTTAGATTTGTTGGATTAAACTAAGTCAAACAGAGGGAGACCAGGGAAACTTCTGAGTCAATAAAATGGGGAAATTGAAGGGAATTAAGAATCTAATTGTAAATGGAGATTGGTGTGCAGTAGTCAAGCAACGTAAGTGATGTAGGGCTGGGGTAAGAAAAGACCACAGCAAGAAAACAGTGGAGTTTTGTAGTAGGAATAATTCACTGATCACAAACAAATGTTTTGAACACCATCCCTGGCATAGGTACAATTAGAAAATTCCAGGGAACACAAGGAGATACCAACTTGATTACATCATGGTTAGACAAAGATTTAAGAACTGAGTGTAGAACTTGCACAGTTTCCAGGGTGCAGATGCAGGCTCGGACCGTTTCTTAGGGGCAGTGAAGTGTGAGGTGACATTCGAGAGGTTAAAAAGAGGAAAAAGAATAAGGAAGAGGGACATAGGGGCTCTTATTGGCACAAAACTTAGGGAGTATGAAGAGTTTGTCAACAGATGCATGAAAGAAGGTAAGGAAAGAGGATAGTCAAGGTTGAATGGGTAAAAAGTTAGTCAGGAATAACAAGAGCAGCACATAAAACAATGGGAATGGTAGAGTGATCCAGAATTTATACATGGCACAGTAGTTGCAAGTAAGAGCAGCTGATGGAGAATCTGATTGGACAGTAATAGGGAGAGGGGTAAAAAAGGGCAGTCTGTTATCACTGGTATTTTTAACATATTTTTGGAGGAAATGGTGAGAGAGGTGTGGGATATGGGTGTAAAGGCAGGCAGAACAGTTTAAAATCAGTAAGGTTTGTGAATGATCAAGGGCTTGCAAAAATCACAAGATGAGTTGCAAAGGTAGCAAAAAAAGCATGGAATGAAGAAAAATCATTAAAAAACAAAGTAATAAGTTTTTTAAAGAAGCTACATGAAATCTAAAAAATCATAAAAAAAAACCAAGGTAATAAGGTTTTTAAAAGAAGCTACATGAAATCTAAAAGTAGGAGATTAGAAGCTAGAGCTGGTAAAGGAATTAAAGTGTTTGGGTAATATGTTGGAGGAATAGGTATAAAGCTGCATTGAAGTTTGAAGGAGAATTGCAATGGTGAAAGAGGTGAAAGTTTACTAATAGTGGAGAATTAATGACTGGAGTGATGAGCTGGGACATGAAAAGACCAGTCACAAGTCTGATGAGGAGTGAGATTTTATGGCACAGAAACAAGAGCTTTGAGGAAAGAGGGTAAAAATAGACTTAGGTTTTTTGAGATGTGGGTATGGAGAAGGTGAGGTGGGTAGAAAGGAAGCCAAACATGGAACTACTGGATATGGTGGGGGAGGAAAGGAAGTTCATTAACCCTCTTAGTGCCGTGGGCCGATATATCGGCTTTTGCTCCATGGCCGAAAAGTGCCACGAGCCGATATATCGGCTCAAGGAGCGAATTAATGTTTTAGCTATTTTTGTAGTAATAATTACTTTAATCCTTTATGCAATGTATCAGAATACCATAAAAAACAATTAATCCATTTTTTGTTAAATAAAAAAATATTAGATTCATATCTAAAAAGTAACTTCATATTGTTTATAATTTTCAAAAGGAGTTACAAAACTCTCATAATCATGCTGGCACTTTTCACTAGTACTACCACTTTTTACTAGTAGTTCACCAAAATTCAGTGGCACTAAGAGGGTTAAGGAAATTGGGAGAAGGCAGAGGGAGTGGATGAAGCAGATTTTAAGGAGCAAGCATGTTGTGAAGGATGTGATGGAGGGAAGAATGTTTGGTAAGCAGGGTATAGGAAGGAGAAGAATGGTTTGTTTCAGTGGAATAAATGTGGGTTGGTAATATGAGGAACTGAATAAGGGCATCATTTGAGAGATACGAGTCACAGCAAAAAATTTACTGTCCATCAAAACATGCCTTGACCAAATTCAAAGGTCCACGAACTAGCCGTGAAAACTTTAACGGCGTTACCCGCTGATATTGCACAATAGCAAATTTTCCACAGAGAAAAAATCATTTGTAATATAATATAATTTCCACAGAGAAAGAGGATGCCTTGGTAGCTCAACTGGTAGAGCACCTGGCCGGAAATCAGGGGGTCCGGGTTCGAGTCCCGGTCAAGGCAAATGATTTTTTCTCTGTGGAAAATTTGCTATTATGCCTTGACCAGTAAAATAATAGTAATCCAAGAGACATTTAGAAAATATTATTCAGCAAATGATTGTAATTAATGTCTTTAATGAAGTTAATTAGTAAATTCCAATCAGAAATAAAGACTGATTTCTTTTCTGGAAACATAGTTAGTTAACCTGAGAATATTTCTAAGCATTTTTCTCATGCTGCATTTACAATTAACTCAATGAAATGAATGCAAGCTTAAGCCTCTATTAATTATCCAGAAAAGTATGATTTTAAATTTTTCTGTAATTTCCAAAATGAGTATGTATGACTAAATTCACTTCGGGTGCATTCATCATCATTGGTCCAACAATCCTAGGGTTGGTTTGACGCAGCTTTCCACTCCATTCTTCTATTGGCCAACCTCTTCCTGGTGATGTAATTCTTCTCTTTTACATCCTTCACAACCTGTTCAATCCTGTATCTCATATGAGGCCTGCCTTTTCCTATCTTCCCATTCCATTTTCCCTCGACAATAGTCTTCATCATGTCTCAAGATATGGCCGATTAAGTTGTCCCTCTTCTTTTTAGAGTTGTCAGAAGACTTCTATTTTCTCCCATTCTTCTTAGGACTCCCTCGTTACTTACTCGGTGGATCCATTACACTTCATCATTCTTTTGTAGCACCACATTTCGAATACTTTACCCTGTTCTTCTCCGCTGCTGTCATCGTCCATGCCTCATTGCCCTAAAGAAACATTCTACAGATGTTCTGATGAATTGTTTCCTTACTTCTACACTTGTATTTCCAGCTGTAAGTAGATTCTTTTGATAGAATTGCCTCTTTGTCTGGGCTATTCTACTATTTCTTTCTTGCTTCGTCCTTTGTTGGTTATTTGGCTTCCCGGGTAACAGAACTCTTTCACCTCTTCAAGTTTTTGTTTTCCTAGTTTGACATTGGTTTTGGCCTCTTCTTTCTTGCTGCACACCAATATCTTAGTTTTCTTATTTATCTTCAGCTGATATCTGGCCATTGTCCTTTCCATGGTTACTAGAATCTTGTTCAGATCCCTCTCTGTGTCTGCTATGAATGCTAAGTCATCAGCGAATCACAACAGGCTTATTTTTTCTTCATGGATAGTCACTCCAAAATACTTCTCTTTGATTTCATTGATGGCTCTCTCGATGTAAACATTGAAAATTACGGGAGACAGTGCGCAGCCTTGTCTCCCGTATTCCCTTCACTCCAATTCCCTTCAGAATTCCAAGCATTGAATCCCAATTCACGTTGTCAAAAGCCTTCTCTAAGTCCACAAATGCAATGAACATCGGATTGTTCTTCTCCATTCTCTTCTCTATGAGTAGCCTAAGGGCCAATATTGCTTCTCTTGTACCCTTACTTTTCCTGAATCCGAATTGATCTTCACCCAGGAACTCCTCTGCTTTTTGTTCTATTCTTCTGTAGATGATCCTGGTCAGTACCTTTGATGAATGTGTCATTAGGCTTATAGTCCTAAAATTTTTGCATTTCTCTGCTCTCTTCTTGGGAATAGGAATGATGATGTTTTCTCAAAGTCCCTTGGAATTTCTCCTGTTGAGTACATGTCACAGATGGTTTTGTAAAGATGAGTTAATGTCTTCTCTCCTGCATTTTTAATTAGTTCTGCAGTTCATCAATTAGTTCATCAATACCAGAAGCCTTATTCATACGAAATTCCCTTACTGCAGCATCGAATTCCGATCTGAATATTGATGCCCCCATATCATCCTTTTCCACTTCTCTTTCCTCTTCAATAGCTTTAGGGCTGAGATTTTTTCCATTGCATAACTCTTCCAGATATTCTTTCCATCTAATTTTTCTTATTTGTTTCCATCTAATTTGTCTTAATTTTCAATTAGAATTTCTTCATTCTTGTTCCTTATGGCATTGCATGTTGCGCTCCGTTCCTGGAAGTGGCTCCTCACTATCCTGTGAGCAGCTTCCACCTTTCCAAGAGCAAGGTTGCTTTGTACATCTTCGCACAGATTCTTTGTCCATATCTCTCCAGCTTTCCTTGCTTTACGACTTATTTCGTTCCTTATTCTTTTGTAGCAAAGCTGCCCTTCAGTTTTCGAATTCTTGTACTTTCTTCTTTCTTCAATTAAGCCTAAGACTTCCTCCGTGATCCATGGCTTCTTCTTGGCAACTTTTCTTCTTCCAAGAACTTCTTTTGTGGCTTCCTGTAGTTCACATTTAATGTTTTCCCAGCGCTCTTCCTCTGATTCCTCATTCAGGTTCTCTTCTATGTTGTTTCCCACTGCTTTTTGAAATGACAGCTGATGTTGAGAGGGGTTCATTAGTATACTAAAATTTTTCAATTCATACAAATTTTGTGTTGCATATAGGAAATCATTTGTATAATCAGATATTTATAATTATTTTTTCAGCAAGGAATATTCTTGCATATTTATTATATTAACTATAATGCCTTTCCTACTTGCAATAAAAGTTTAGCTTTATTTTGAACCTATCTCATCTTTCAAACCAGAAGATTAGCAAAATCCTGGGAATTTTGATTCAAAAATCCAAACTGCTTTTGAGTACAAATCTGAAAATGTAGGCATGGTGAATTAGGTGCATATTTATGTGATTTATGTTTCAAAATGTTTGAATAAGGTGAATTCGAGTAGTGAGATATTGAAGGCCCAAACATTCTCCCTTCAGAATATTTTTATTCTTGAACAGGTAAAGAAAATCAATTGCATGTTCACCTGATTTGAGTCATGAAATTATATTTCTATTTATATTCTTTAACCATCCAGGGAATGAATATACCACCTGATTTTGAAGTGTATCAAGCTGATCCTGTTCAAGATGAGCGGGCTACACCACAACTAGATGATGTAAATAAGCAATTAGAAATGTATACCAGCAGTAACAACAGTACTAATGAAGACAAGGATATCATTACAACCCTCGATGCCAGTGAATATCCAATTGATTTAATGCAGCTGGATAATTTCTTTGGTGAAGATTTGATGTCAGAATTATCCAGCCCTGAGTACAAGGAAGAAATTAAAAAAATAGATGTGTACATAAAGAAAGATAAGAAAATCTTGCCTCAGATAAAGGATGTCATGAGTGATGGTTCTTCGCAGAGATCTAAAATCTTTGTTGAACAAGAGCAGTTGGTACATAACAGATACGTTTCAAACCAACCATCTTTGGCCAGAGACTGTCAAAATGCCAGGTATGACCCTTATTTATTTCATGTGCTGGTCCTATAGATTTATAATATGGTTCATTATGGAATTATTTTGGAAGCAGTCATGACTGAAACTGGAATGCATGGCCAAAGTTCTGCCATCATTATCATCATCATCATTAGTCATCAATCCTTAGATTGGTTTGATGCAGCTCTCCACTGAGTTCTTCTATCGGCTAATCTCTTCATATTGACATATTTCTTCTCTTTCATATCCTTCATCACTTGTTCCATATATCACGACTAAGGCCTTCCTTTGCCATTCTTCCCATCCACTTGTCCTTCAACAATTATCTTCATCAGGCCATCATGTCTTATGATGTGGCCGATTAAGTTGTTTGTCTTCTTCTTAGGGTATTCAGAACACCTCTTTTCTCCCACTCTTCTTAGGACTTCCTCATTACCTACTTACTCGGTCGATCCATTTAATCTTCATCATTATTCTGTAGCACCACATTTCGAATGTTTCTTCCCTTTTATTTTCCACTGCTGTCATTGTCCATGCCTCACTGCCATATAGAAACACACTCCAGATGTACGTTCTGATGAAAAACCAGAGAGAGTACATCAATCAAGTGTGAAGCAAATGAATGAATATTTAAATAGATAGTGTTTTGTATCATGTGTGCATATTGTAAAATAATAATGGTAACATTTTTGTGTTTTTTTTCTTATGTTGTTTGTTCGTGCAAATTGAAAATTGACAAAGTGTGATTCAACTCCTTAATCCTCATGCAACTTGATCAGTCTTATACTTGTACCGGAAGTGTAATCAGACTTTTGTAATTTTGACATGTGCTATACTTGTAAAAAACTAGTGCTGGGACCAATAAATATTATTATTATTATTCTGCCATTTTAGAGAACTCCCTGAATTCCTGGGAATATTATAAATTTGTGTTTCTTCATTCATGAGGCAACAGACTTTGGTGAAATTTGATATTAATTCAACTTTAAAGCCAGCTTTTGAATTTCTGATGATAGTTATGCTGGCTGGAATTATTGGGAACGCTATTAATATTTTGAGAACAAAAGATTTCTTTCAGCTAGCAGAACCAATTTTGGGAAGTTCCCTTTAGTCTGATGAAGGTTGGTGAATTACAGTTATACTGATGACACCATTTATTTTCAATCTGATGACCTAAGGCAGGTGGGCTGCATCTTTCCTCTTCCACCAATTCCAATGCTCTTACAACACCCCTGTCTTGAATCCTTGGGCTTCATAGTTTTATGTGGCTTTTTTTCCTCTGAGTGTAAAAACATATCAACATTATCTACCTTCACATTTACTTTTTGTACTTATACCTAAATCTTTCACCCTCATTCATCGGTTAATCATAAGTAGGAAAACAATGTAGTGTAATATTTTTCTCTTCAGTTCAAAACTAATTGATACATCCATATAAATATCACCCATTGGTGCTTTTTTAACAGTTCTTCCAGAGTGAATGAAGAAACGAGATCCTTCACTAAGATAATTTATACTACACAAAATCAAAGAAATGGAATGGCACCACATTCATCAAGGCACCAAATTCTTAGAGCCCAAAATAAAAATTATCGACTTAAAAAAATAAAGGTGAGTGATCTTTGATTATTATCTTTAAATTGGTATTTTCCATTCACATATACAGGGTGCGGCAGAATGACCTCCCCTATTTCGGATGCAAATAAAAACCAAACCAAGAAAGATACAAGAATAATGTATATCTTTATAAATAGTGAATACAATGCAGTTTTCGATTAATTAATTTCATAAATGACGTCATTTAATTGTTGACCATTATTGGCAATACACTGATTAAGTCTCTCCCATTAGTTTTCCATGCCCCTGTGGGTCATTTCGGGTGGAATAGCAGCAACTTCTTGCGTTATTGCCTCCCTAAGGGCTGGGTCATTCCATGTCAGTTCATCCAGGCATGACACCCACCGACTCAGATTTGGATGAGACTTGACAATTATCATTCTTTCATGTAGGAATGAAACAGTGTAAAATATTTCTTGGCTATCTCTAATAGTTTTTTTTTCACGACCATTTGAAGTTTGGGTGAAACTGCAGTTTTTCAATGAATGCGGTCTCCAAAGGCACTTCTACCTCCAGAGGGAAATAATTTGTCTCAGCCATACTTTTCATCCAATTCTTATGGAAATTTGCAGGTTTACTGTAGAAGTCATGAGGATTCCAAATACTAATTGAGAAATATCCTAAGGGATATTGAAAATTCTCTAAATTCATATGTTTCATAAGATTTTAGAAAATTTTGCGTCAAAAACATGGTTCTATAACACATCAAATTTTGACCTAAGGCAATATGTGAATCAAGCTAAATTATTTTTTCTTTTATTCCTTAAGATATGACCCACCACCTGTAAAAATAAAATTTGTGGCTTTTTGCTTGCTTTGTTGTTAAAAAAATTTTGATGTACCAAAAAAAATTTCCTTTTCACGACTCTGGTAGTCAGTGTTGGGTCTTCCTTCAAGTGTGATGAAATGCTTGTGTTAACTGTTTTCTATGTCTAAACAAATATTCATGACATGAATCTAGTACATAATAAGTGCAAAAATAAAAATATTTTTTATGTGCAGGTTGTTTTTCTCCTGATAAGAAAAATATATTTTTTAAATAGAATATTTTAAGGAATTCGTAGTACTTACCCATCATTGCTGGGGATAACTTGATTGTTGCTTTACAGAACACATCAAAATACAGGATGCATGTCAATCCAGTTTAACTTTCTCCATTTTGTATTGACAAAAACTTCCCTAATGTGTTTTACTTGATTAATGTTGGATGACAGTCGCAACTTATGAATCAACAATCACAATACAGTCACTTTTAAATGTCTGTGCATCAGTTAGTGGTTAAATAGCACAGTATGCAAGGTTGATTGAGGCTTATCTCTGAGAAAGCTAATATTTCAGTTGACACTAGTGCTACATTTCTTTCCCAGTAGTGGTAATCCAAGTTTTCCTTTTAAATTCAACAGCCGTTGGTTCACACGTTCAATGTCTTTCTCTGAGAAGTAATACATTCGTCCTGAGCCTTTTGTGGTAGGAGTTTCCACATTACAAATGACATTATTTTCATGGCATATATCTTCTTTCTCTTTAGGCCAGTAAAATGATCTTGCAGGCCCATAAGGATGCAAGAATTTCACTTTTATATCACATTGATCAACATCCTTTGACATAACTAGCCCAAAAAACCAGTGATTGTCGTACAAGCAGGCCACAAAAGAATTAGTACAAATTTTTGTCATAATTTGTTCCTAACTTGGCTTTACCAAGAAATTGTGGACAGAACTGTGAGTGGTATTAAAGCTATTTTTTTTTGTCGCAAGAATGTTTATGAAATTGGAATAAAAGAATGGTAGCTACGTGAACCAGGGATTGTTTTTGCATGGCACCAGCGAGTTTCTAATTGTTGCCGAATCATTGATAATTGCTCTTTTTTTTAAAAAAAGAATGAAATTTTATCCACTTTGCACTTGCAGAACTCATACACATTTTCAATGGAAGTGACTGTGTTACCCACATCTCGTTGAAGACTTTCTCTGGCAAGAATTCGCTTTACTGTTCCTCCTATTCCATCACATGGAGATTTCCCATGACTAGTTGCAAAAAATGACCAGGAATGTGGGAGGAGTTTTTCCAGTTTGTTCACCAGACTATTGATGTATTCATCCAGGGTCACTGTTAACCTAATTTGTTGGGTCCGATCTGTAGTCATCCATGCACTGTATGTCACTTCATCTTCAGGGTCCCATTCCTCAAATTTACTTTGCAGATGTTCCTTCAATCGTTTGTCTGACATACATTCTGAACAGTGTTGTAACATGCAATCCCTGTTATCTTTGGAACATACCGAGTAATCAAATACTTTGCTATAGGTCTCCTCTATGGAGCATGCATGGAGAAGAAGTGATACATTCTGATGGATAGCACAGACTTATACAGAATGGGTTCCAGAGGAGCCTGCCAACACACGCCATTTAGGTCGCAACAGAGAGAATTTTGAAAACCCTATTTTTACATGTGGATATTCAAATTTAAAAGCTGCATACAGCTCATTTAGGTTACTTAGTAGTAACATCTTTTGCATGTGGGCATTTTTGGACACACTCACCTTATCCTTCATTCCCGGCATAAGGCGGGATAACTCGTCATTTTGGTAAAATGACTGAACTAAGTCAACTGTAGTTTGTTCTATGTTTTTGCCCCTACTTGGATCTGGTATGGCTATGATGCCTTTCACTCTCAGAAGTTCCCTAGCTTGCCGAATTGCATATTCACTAACATTATTCTCTGGCTACTTTTTTCCTACTCCACGAAGTCGGAGCTAGTGTTTGTAGCTGAATTATCTCTCGCCGACTGCCTGCTGTCGCAAGTTTTTCTTTTAGTAACCCAACTAGCACATCCATATCACTCGCTTTATCAAGAACTTCTGTATCATGCTCTGGAAGGAAATCTTTCTAAAATACTTTGCAAACCTTTTTGTTCAAAGTAGAAGTTGCAACTTTCAGTTTCCTTTTAGCATACATTGATTTGCTATGGGATGCAACTGCATGGAGTTTTAAAGGAGACATCCCCCATTTCCTTGAATGATGAATTTATTTCCTCCAATGCTTTTTCTTTCAATGAATCTTTGTCCAAATCTTCTTGTCCAAATTGTTGATACATAAGTTGCGACTGTCATCCAACATTAATCAGGAAAACATATTAGTGAAGTTTTTGACAATACAAAATGGAGAAAGTTAACTTGGATTGGCATGCCTGTATTTTGATGAGTTCTGTAAAGCAACAATCAAGTTATCCCCAGCAATGATGGGTAAGTACTACGAATTCCTTAAAATATTCTATTTAAAAAATATATTTTTCTTATCAGGAGAAAAACAACCTGCACATAAAAAATATTTTTATTTTTGCACTTATTATGTACTAGATTCATGTCATGAATATTTGTTTAGACATAGAAAACAGTTAACACAAGCATTTCATCACACTTGAAGGAAGACCCAACACTGACTACCAGAGTCGTGAAAAGGAAATTTTTTTTGGTACATCAAAATTTTTTTAACAACAAAGCAAGCAAAAAGCCACAAATTTTATTTTTACAGGTGGTGGGTCATATCTTAAGGAATAAAAGAAAAAATAATTTAGCTTGATTCACATATTGCCTTAGGTCAAAATTTGATGTGTTATAGAACCATGTTTTTGACGCAAAATTTTCTAAAATCTTATGAAACATATGAATTTAGAGAATTTTCAATATCCCTTAGGATATTTCTCAATTAGTATTTGGAATCCTCACGACTTCTACAGTAAACCTGCAAATTTCCATAAGAATTGGATGAAAAGTATGACTGAGACAAATTATTTCCCTCTGGAGGTAGAAGTGCCTTTGGAGACCGCATTCATTGAAAAACTGCACTTTCACCCAAACTTCAAATGGTCGTGAAAAAAAAACTATTAGAGATAGCCAAGAAATATTTTACACTGTTTCATTCCTACATGAAAGGATGAAAATTGTCAAGTCTCATCCAAATCCGAGTCGGTGGGTGTCATGCCTGGATGAACTGACATGGAATGACCCGGCTTCCAGAGTTTGAGAACGATGTTGGTATGCCTTGGATTTCAAGTAGCCCTAGAGAAACAAATCGCACGGCGACAAATCAGGAGAACGATAGGGCCACCCTATGTCACCAAGCGAGGAAATAAGGCGCCCAGGAAACATTTTTCTCAGAATTCCGAGGGATTGAGGAGAGGTGTGGGATGTCGCACATCTTGTTGGAACCACACATGTCCCTTTCCATGTTCATGAACAAGATCACCCAATCTAGGCATCAGAAAGTTTTCGGTCAGTGCACAATATTGAATGGGCGTAACCGTTACAGTAACACCATTCTCTTAAAAAATTACGGACCCCACACACACCAAACTCAAAAACGGCACACCATACTGTAACTTTAGGACTGTAGAGTGGCCAGTAGATGTCCGTTGTAACGCACTACTTGTCTGTCTAAAGTTTGACACTCAATTGCGGATTGTTTCTTATCAGGAACGGGATCATGTCGAGCGAGCGAAAAGCGAACACAAAAGGCACGCTGTCGAAATCAGCGATCCGCCATTTTGTATAAATTCCACTACCATGAAAGCACGCTGTCTTCCCTACTACACCATGCTGTAAACTGTAAATGGCATGAGCAGAGCTGTCTTTATACGCAAGCGCCAATGCAGTACCCCCACCCAGCCCCTAGCGAAAATGTTCTCAAATCGGGGAGGTCATTCTGCCGCATCCTGTATTTAAATTATGTCATTATATTAAAAATTTTACAGAGCTAGGCATACTGTACGTATTTTATTTTATGCCCATTAACATTTTCTAAGCAAAGCCTCCAGTTACCATGCATGGATTTATTATTAAGGAACCCTATTTTATGATTTCAAATTTATATTGGATCTGGAGAGCCATTACAAATGAACTGGCAAATGCCTGCAACCCTTTATAGGCTTTGTTCAGCAAAGAAATATTTTTTGTGTTTTCATAGCAATATTTACCATTACTGATATTATTTCTGCCATTTTTTGTTTGAAAAAAAAATTTATAAAATATGTAAATGGTAGGTTGGTATTTCGAGCAGCCACCATTTGTTGCCGATTGCAATTTGTGTCAAGGCAAAAATATTATTTTCTTTGAAAGAAATTAATAATTTACAGTTTCTTTTTAATCATAATTTTGATTTAACAAAACTTTGCATGCATTAAATAGATATATTAAATTATAATTTTCCATGGTTATAGTTTCAACACTCATTATATTCCGCACTTTGTCTGACATTGTAGTACAGAGGGATGTTAGAAATATATCAGAATGAATGCAAAACTTCTTCTAATGCTATAGTGATTCATATTTCAGAACATTATTGCAAAGTCTTGGAAATTTCATATTAACTTGAATGAAGTGTAAGGTAAAAGTGATCATAACAAGGAAATTTGTTTTATGTCAGTGATATAACACCAAATCATGATTACAAAAAGTAGAAGAGTTTCAAAGTGCAGCCAACATCAATACATAATCATAACATATGAACATAAGTCATGACTATGTAAAACAATAAATGTGGAATGCAAATAGATAATTTTTCACAAATAAAGGAAGTTCAGTTCTCCAGCTGTGCTATGGTTCCCAAACTGCCGCACAGTGGGGTGAAATCCCAAAATCGTGGCCAAAGTTAATAAAGTTAATACCGCTATTAATTCTACACCATTACTACATTTGAAAGATAATATAATAGTTTTATGACCTGCTGAATTTGAATTCCAGGTCATTTTTGCTGTATTTTTGTTATTGTGGTTTTAACGATGCCATTTATTCAAACAATTGAACTTAAGAAATAGAAAATATTCTTTAATAAACACTCCTTAGGCAGAGCACTCTTAACCTAATCTGTAGAATTTGTACTCAAAGTTTACTTTTCTGCATGTATGATAATTATGTAGTGACATTTCAGTTAAATTGTTTAAACAATTAATGGTGTCTAATAAAATTGAACTTTTATCGTTGTATCTAAGTACTTTTTTATCTGCAGATTCAGAATGTGACTTTATTTATGATTAAAATTTTAAGTGACCTGGAGTGAATTTAATTACAGTTTTATTGCTAGCATATCTATTAATGGGGATGCACTATCTTGAGTGCACAAAAGTAAGCACACACAATGCATAAATGGTTATAAATGTAAAATTATATTGATCATCATTTCCAGATTCATCATCTGATTCCAGTGGAGAACCCAAAAGATTGTTTTGGTGGTCTTTAATTAATGGGGTGGTCTTTAATTAATGGGGAAACTAAAGTCCAGGGCCCCAGAACTAAAGATGTTAATTTTTTGTGGTAGTAGCCATATAGTGAGGATGACTGAGTCTGATGTGACCAACAGCCACTGGAAAACATCTTCCACATTTATTTCCCACAAATACTTCCAAGTAAAATCCTTGCAGAGGAGTTAGAAGTGCTGACTGCACACCTCTTGCGCTTCCTCGGATATTTGCTCAATAGGCAGTAAGGCATAAGCATTGATCTCAATAGTTATTGAATGTAATTGGACACCTTACCAGCCATAGATTTATAACATTCAGCCATCTTGTTTCGTTAGCTGCTCTGGATACAAAATTTCCGCGAATATATAGCACTTTTCCACCGTATTGTTAATATGCTACAAGTTTCAACTCACTGAGACTTCTGGTGCAAGACAAATTTCAGTACCCACCCACTTCGCACTACCCCCTCCTCACCCCCTCCCAAAATCTCTCCTCCAAGGTTTTCCCTTCATTGACCCAGTCCTTACTTTTTTCGGCAACATCACCCACCTTGAACTTCACACTCCACCATGTGTCTAAATATTGATAAATGCCTATCTGTATCATTGAACTAAACCATCAAGATTTATCCTTTCTTATACCTAGTATCACTAAGAATGCAAATGCTCTTAAAAAACTTAAGTGTGAAATGTTAGAGTAATGGGCCAAATAGAAATAATGAGTGCTCTGAGGATAGTTCGGTGATGCACGTTTTTAGCTTTATAACTCGTTCGGGAAGTTTGGTGCAGTAGATTACATTGATATTCATTAGTTAACATCTTTACCAATAACATGTTCAAATATCTTGATACAACACTGCGCAACACTGAACTTTTTCATTACCTTAAATATATTCTTATGTAAAATCCAAAATAATGCTTCCACTTGGAACATTTGAAAAGGAACATTTGCATCATTGATGTGAAGTGGGCCTTTGTTTCTATGTTTAAGCAGGTGTCACTTAGGTACAGGCATTATAATCATATTTTCAACAGTGATTTATTTTTAAATGTGTATTCTTACCTACTTTGTAAATGCATTTTACTGAAGCTCAAATATTAATCTATCCAACGTACAATTAGAAAAATCCTAATTAAAAACTTTATTTTTTTTTTAATTTTGGCCACCTTTGTCGGATTTCGCCCCACTGTATGCCGGCTTGATTCTACCATGGGCAAATAATTGGTCCAATATTCTGATATTTTGCAATATTGTCTAAAAACAAAGCTCTGGCTGCCACATTCATATTAGTATGTACATACATGACCGGTGAGAGCCTATACTCTTCAGCCATAATGAAAAATTGTATCATTTATGATGCAACCTTTGGCCGAAATGTGGCAAGTGGGCGAGAGGCTTAGATTTGGGATATGCATGGGAAAACCAGACATTTCATTGCAAATTACGATAGTAGCATCCATCACATAATGAAACAGTTTCATCCACCACTTAGACAATTCCCAAAAATGCTTAATGAAGAAAGGAGCTGAAGAAGTATATCAAATCCTTAAATTTTGAGTTTATAATCTGCCACTGACTTGAGGGTGCAATATTCTTTTCTTTGAGCCAATTATCTTGGTTCTTGTCACTAAGTCTGTTTTTCCTGAGTACTGCCTTTATTAGCTCAAAGTCTCTTCAAATTTTGAGGAAAAAATCTAATACCTTGTCAGATATTGCTACCAGAAATTGAATTGAAAATTTTTGTACTTTGAGGAAGAACTTATGAGCCATGCTTTTATTTTACTCTCTGATCTGGTGTGGACTCTAATTTTATTGAGTGAAGATATTCGCTCAATAAAATTTAAATAATATTCGCTCGAATTATTTATATCTAGATAGAGTATACATAATTAATTGACTGAGCAGGTATCTGGATCTGACAAAATTGTGTACATGGCTGAATTATATCAGGATTTCCAGATTAATCACGGTTTTTCCTACCATTCATCTCTTTTATGAATCATTTTTGAAGCAGGTATTAATATTTTTATCTATGAGGTGTTTATTTGAATTTTTTGACTGAGAAATATCTGTTTATATTTGACGTTTACAGGCCAAACTGAATACTTACAGTTTTAGCACCAAAATGAATTATTCGGGTCAATAATATGGTGAAAACTCAATGTTCCACTATGATTCTCTCCTGCATAGCTGTCGATATTTCTTCCCATTTCCCCTGATCCCACACACATAGGAAATGCTTCAAAGGAGGATATGTAGGTATTGTAGCTCCTAAAGGGAGTGCCATTATTCTTGACCCAGCTAGAAGATGCATCTCTCACATGCCCTCTTCTTTGAGGGTATTCACCAGCTACATATATAGCTATCTTAACCCTCTTAGTGCTAACCTTCTTCCTGGGGTACTAGAGAGAAATGCAGAAGGTAGTTTGATAAAATGTTGCACCTTAGGAAAAAAACATAATGAAGCTATTGTTATAAATATCCAAATGTGGTTTTTCTACATTACTTAAATTGAACTAACTAATAATGACACAATTTTTTGACATTGACTGAAAATAAATATTATTTTAGCGTCATAAAGTTGAACAATATATTGATATTGGGCCGATATATCGGCCCACTGCACTAAGAGGGTTAAAGTATAGAGTGCATCTTTCAAAGGTATGTTATTTCCTGTTCTCTCACATAATCATTTTTCATTTGTTCAACCTAGTTTTTCTTGGTTTAGATTTACCATTGGAGTTGTGATGCAAAAAGAGGTTACGTTTGATGACTTAACATTTGATGACAAGTGTGCAACAAGAAAAATTGAATAAAAGCTCGGACCTATAGGACAGTATTGTTACAAATATTTCTACAATTTAATTCTCAAGAGTAGTGGGCAATGAGCATAATAATGACTGTTATTGTCTGTGAAAAAACACTCTCATTTGACTGGTAACTTTGATAGGTATTCATTTTCACTGGTCATGGCAAACAATTGTTCTTAGGTGCTTGGTTTGGCCATGTACATACATAATAATCATGCCGCATTTCAATGCAACCAACTCATCCTAGCTTCAACAGCAGTTTGGTAACCCTATCAAACACTATGATACACCCACCTTTTTAAATGTTTATGTTGTTACTTTTAGGTCAAGCTGCACACTATTTCATTGTGCCTTCAAGCTCAGGATGCAAAAGGTTAAGTGATTTATCTGAAATTTTTTAATGCTTTTGATCAAGGTTTTACTATTCCAGATGACCTTGTTTTATTCATAATGTACCTACCTACCTTTCCGTGGATGTTTTTGTAGTGTTGTAAGTAATTGTTTTATTTTAATATTTTAAGATGTTGTTGACTAGCATGAAACATTGTAGATTACTAAATTTACACTACCTTAAAAATTTCATGATTAATGAATGCCTTTTTCTGATTTTTCACATAACTTATTCTGTACAGAGATCTATCCAGAGTACCTGCTCATCTAATGATGGCTCATTAAGAATGGAAAATTTGGCAGATGGTGGCTCAGTAATGGGAGCAAGGGGCTCAGCAATGGGAGCAAGCAACTCTTCAAGGGTGTATGGTGGTAGACATGCTCGCCAATCTTCCTACCATCCTACCAGCAGTATCCAATCCAAGCCTAACAACCTGGTCCACCGAGAAGGTTCTGCTTTTTATGTACGTAGACTGCGGAATGCAGCCAAAGGAGTGGATGGGTGTGGACATGGCAACAGTACACCCCAATGACTGTGCAGTCGGCTGCATGGAGTTAGCAAAAACACTTTTCAAATAACTCTCAATATAAAATCACTAATGTTCACTATAGCATAGAAAATTACATCACTGAGTATTTTATCTTTTACACTCCACAAAGAGACAAATCCCTCACTCCATCTATGTGGCCTGTGGTGAAAGTAGGGAGATTAAAGCGTAAAATCAGGTGCATGAAAACTATTATACCCTTGGCCTAAAGGACCAGCCCCATTTGAAAATGAATTTTTGAGTAAAAAGTTTGTTTTGGAGGCATGTTGACAAATAGGGTCACACAAAAGATTGACGCTCTTGTAAGATAATATAACGAAGCTCTATTTTACTATTGTCAAGTAGTCTCATCTGGATATACCTATTCTCTTTGCAATTCATCCGTTGACATGGAGGAAATTTATTAAACATTTTTGTTTAAATAAATCATATGGTATCATCACTGTTTTTCACATCACTTACCACCTCACCGATCATAGTGTCTTATGCATTGAATTACTACAGATTTTTCTGTCATACTACCTGCTAAAAGAAAAGTGATCTAAACACCAGAAATATTCCAATGCAATGGGTCCCGCACAATCCATAATATCGATCTCCTACTGTGCCTCTTGACAGCTCGGAATTTAAAATTTGTTTTGTATGAGTACGCTGCTAATTGTGTTTTTAAATTCTATGCAAACAATAAATACACTGTTTGTTAACAAACAATTGTTATTTTTAGTTTTACATTAAAACATTTTTTTATAGGAAGGTAAAAAATGACCACTTGAGATAATGGGACATAAAATTACATTTTGACTCCCACTTTTTCTTCATAAAATGTTTTGCTTTCAGTAATAATGAAACAATTTAAAATTATCTATGTTTACTGTAAGGTTGTTGAATTTTCATTTAATGTTTCATATGTTACAATAATTAGTATGGAATAGAAGGTAATATCATACAAAGTGGCATTACAAGTTTCATTTGCTTTTTTTGTTTTTACAAGTATCACAGCTCCTCCATGATTGACCTGTAACTAAACCTAAGCTTCAGCAGCACATTCAGTCTCATAATTTAACTGATAGTAAATTTTAGCTGCAGCAATTTAAATCACCTACATTAAGTGCTTCATGAATCTTGGTTGGGCAGACATAAAACTCCTCTAACCATTGGATTCTCTTCACACTTGCCTGATGACCTTACTTACTTATGACTGCATATCGTTCATGATGCTAATTACTTTACAGGCCCAGACATCATGCAGCTCCTGTGCACACAAAATAGAGCACACCCTTCACAAACCAGGGCATTGGCCACCTGTCCAGTGCTCCCAGTGCGGTGGTAAATGCATCATAACAGAATGGCAGCATGAATCCATGGAATCTGATGATGACATCGTTTTCTTGGGAGAATGTAAGATGTGAACTAGAGTGGGTGGTCTCTGGCATAATTTTGTGGAAGTTTTTCTTCATGATGAAACAGAATACAGTAAAACTTCAGTTGGCCACTTTTCAATGGAACCGATAAAAATACAAGGGTGTGGCTACAACTTCAATCCTTTAAAATCATAACCCAGACAGCACATAAGCTTGCTGCAACATTACATAAAAGCTTCGGGAACCTTGTCAATGTTGTCAATGCTACTACAATGTTTCAGGAGCATTGAAAAAAATATGGTTACAATGGCAATGTTAACTTAAAGCTATGGCAAGGTTGTTTCCACAAGCTTTCTTTAGCTCATACATGAAATGGCCGATGTTGGAGAGAAGTTGCTCGTTAAAAATCTTAGCTGTTCATATTCTTCACGTACATCAGTTCTTTGGTCATTTTTTAATAGTGTGACAACTAACAAGATCCTCGGTGATTGAAAGAATTACTAGAGAAAAGCAAACCTTTGGGGAATTTCTATATAAATACATGATATAATTTTTATAAAATGGAGATCACATCAACTCTACTTGATTTGATAAATAATTTCCATTGAACATTGGTCAGAACCTATAAAATATTCATTCCCAGGGAATATTCATCAGAACCTTTTTAAAATATTCATTAACTTGCTGAGTGAATTTCTTGTTTAGCAGCATTGTTTTAGTCACTCTCTTGTAGCAACGGCTACTTATGCAAAGAAAACTCTTATTTATCTCTCTTAGCATTGAAAGAATATCAATTATGCATTATCCCTTAAATGATTTTAGAGGAACATTATAAGGGGAGAAATCTCCACAGTATTAGACTTTTGAAATTATGTAGATCTCGCGAGCAAGCAGAGGTATATTAAGAGTCCTACCCATAAATTTGTAACTATGAATCTCATTCTACATGTGTGGATAGTAGTTAGGTCAGCTAGAATATTAGTTTATCATGTATTATGCATGGTAGTAGGAAGGACTGGAACAATGAAACAATATTAGATGCATGTAAAAATTTAATGTTTTTGTAATTGTTTCCAATCTTTGGCAGTTTGTACGAATTAAAGATTCAACATAATTTTTTTTCAATATTTTTCTGTTGATAAGCAGGAGAATATGTAACTTTTGAGACCTATTATAATTTAATAATTCAAAAAGTTATTTTTTTGACCCACCCTAAAGTTGTGTTCAACCCAAAGGTTGGTTTTTGATAGGTGAGGGTAGAGCTGTCAAAATTATCAGCTAGAATTGCTCATTTTGGTATATTATTTTTTCTATAATAAGGGCGTAATCTAAGTACCTGTATGTCTCAAATGCAAAAAACTAGTGAAAATTCTCTTATTTCTTGTAGTTGTAGCATCTACTCCACCACAACTAAATGATGCTAAACCATCATATAATCATGCTCAAGTGAAAATGGAACCCGTAGACCAAGTCTTCAATGCACCTCAGTGCCGCATTTGTGGAGGTTATCATGCAGTGACAAACGTAAGTCTTAGTCCCATTTAATTATTTTATTCTAGGATCAAAAAGGCTTTCTTTGAGGACTATTATGTGAGTCATAACTCCAGAGTTACAGGGTAAACATTGCCATCTGTGATTATAAAAATACTTGAATTGGAGGTACAAAATGAAGTTTATAGAGTTCAAATAGTGCAAAGCACAGATGACTCATAACTCCAGCAGGAGTTTTGCATTCGATTGAAATGCATTTTCCCCGATACTCCATGTTTTGATAAGCTACCAAGCAACAAGAACACTTACACTGAAGTATTTTAATTTCCTCTGTCAATACATATATGTAGTGATGATCTTCTACAGAATGCATATGATAAAGAAGATAATAATCACTATGCTAACTAATTTGTCGTTTGGCTGCAAAATGTTTTGAGCAAACATTTACGAGAAAATAAAATAAGTACTTTACTAATGTTCAGGACTGCTATAAACTATTCAAATAAAAATATTGTGGTAATAATGGTGGTGTTGTTTTAGCCCCTCCTATAATGGCTTAATAATAATTATAGTTTATTTGTCCAAAGATCACATTTTCACATGATATAAGACATGTCAAGATGATGTATGTACAATCAAAATGCGGAAGCAATGAAAAAACAAAGAAAAAAATTATGAATGCCAAATTAGGTATAAGGAGTACAAAGCTGATGATCACTGTTTGATTAGTCATAAATATTCGTTAACAGAGTAGAACATTTTCTCCCAAAGGAAACTTTGAACATTATATTCAAAAGATCACAAATATTTAGAGATGGGTTCTCGAATCCACCTAACCCCCCGAATCCACCGAATCTTACTGGATGCGAGGATTCGAAATTTTTGGCTGGATTCGATCGAAGCTGAAGGCTGAATTCCGAAGAGCAATTATATTTTATCAAACCTTTTTTAAAGCTTTCTTAAGAATATTACTGTAACCTTCATTGCCATAACCACATAATTCATCGTTTTCACTGTCTCTCTTAAACACGTCAATTTTTACTGCATCAAAGCGTAAGATGCAATTTTCATCATAAAAATGTGATTTAGATGTAGATAAATGCATGAGGAATTTCGCTCGTGAACTCGTAGGTGGAGATAGCTCTCCATTTGCCGTAAGATGGCAGGCCAGGGTGTCCACTGACCGGGAAAACCTGGAAAATCGGGAATTATTCGTGAATTTTCAGTGCAGGGAATTGTTCGTGGATTATTCGTGATTTTCTGGTCTGAGCCGGGAATTTTTAAAATTCTTAATTCAAGACAAAAAATCCTTATTTTATAAACAGGATAAATAACGATGACTTTAAGATATGGATTTGCCGTTGGTATGAATGAATAAATAAACGACGGAAAAGTAGTTGGGCTCAATGTATCGTCAGCGCTGTGTGGATCGGAGACGTTCAACTGTTCGACTGTCGAACAGATGCCTTCAGCGTCACGCCAAGTGCCCTTTGTTCTCATTCAATGCACATCGGACTAAGCCCATGATACGCAAACATATGCCTAACGTGTAGTGATGGCCGAATTGGATCCGTTGGATCCAAAGATCCACGGATCTTTCATTTTACTCGGTTCTGGATTCGGATCCAAAGACACGGTATAAAATCGGATCCGGGTCGTAGATTTTTAATTTTCGCGGCTTAGCTATCGAAGTGCCCCGTGAATGGAATGTAGGTGCGGTAGATAATGACAAGAAGAGGATGTGTAACTCAGGTCACGAAATTAGATGAAAATGATCCCGTGCAACCAGAAGTAAAATAAAGAAATATGACTTTTCCCCATTACCCCGGTATCGTGTAAAAAATTACGTGGGATGTCACGCGGGTAGCCTACATTCGCCGGGATCAGGCGGACAACGAGAGCGTATAGAAATATCTAGATAAATAATAAGCGATATTGTCCTTATTAGTGATATTCAATGTAAATTTTATTAGTACCAGCATTGCATTCATCGTACAGCATACAACAGTACCAATCAATTTTCAATTGACCAATTGGTTTCGAAGTTAGCAGGGGTTTGCGTTGTTTACAACAAATCCATCAATTTTAATGGTATAAACACTTTGTTTTCTGCAAAGTGTTACTAATAGATTTGGCTTCCTTATATCAAAATCGCAAATTCTTGGAACAAAAACTACGGGAATACCAAGCGCTCAAAGTTGGGCAACTTGATTTTACGCCCAAAAAACGAGTACTTTTTTGAGAAAACATTAAGTACAGGAAATACTCTTGAGCCGAAGATTTTTTGAAGTAAATGATCCAACGTAGAAATAAACTCTCACTCGTATGCTTTTTGTTGCATTGAAATTGATTGCTTCGTTTAGACGATAGAGCTCCTCAAACTCGGGTGTCTTGCTTTTTTTTACAGACAGTAATGTACTGTGCGAAGTTCGATCCGTATCGCAGTTTAATTTTTCTTTCAGTCATTGCATCGAAAATGTTATTATCTTCAATTTCAAACCAGTACATCTGAATACTCACTTTATAATACCTTTGTTGTTTAAATTAGATTTACAAATGTACCATTAATAAATTAAGGATGGTCGGGTTGGATCCACGGGTCTTTCATTTCATTCGCTACTGAAATCATATCCGAAGACAGTAAAAATTCAGATCCGGATCGGAGATTTTAAAATTCTCGGCTTAATGATCGATGCGCCCCGCGAATGGAATGTACGTACGTATGGTAGATACTGACAAGGAGAGAATGTGTAACTTGGTCACGAAATGAGAAGATTTGTTCCGTGCCACAAAAATTAAATAAAAAAATACTCGTCGTGACTTTTTTATCCATAGGCCCGGATGCGCGAGAAAAAAATTAAGCCGAATGTTACGCGGGTCGCCTACATTCGCCAGATTCCCGTGAACCTATGATAGCGTATGTAGTTGCTAAAAATGAGGACTAGTGTACTGCAGGTCGCGAGTTCGATCCTTAACACTGCCTAGGAATACAGGCTATGCTGTATTCCTAGGGTAATGCTAGTAGGCAGTTAAAAAAGTAGATTATCAGAAATTTCATGTGAATTTATATTTAAAAAATAATAAAATTTGGCGTTAGTGAAATGATTGGAAAATGTTGTTATTGCAGAATTAAATCGTGTTATAATTATGCTAACTTTACAATGTATTTTTGAGTGACGCATTTGTAAATGTAGGTAGTTTAAACGATAGAAGTACAAAAAAGTCAGTATCCACACAAAAAGGTTGGAAATGAAGGATGATAAACTTTTTGATTCAATGGCTGAAAGAAAAATTTTAAACAGCGATAAGAATCGAACTTCATTACCTACAGTCCACCACCCCACTCTGCTATTGTCGGCTTACCTGATTTAGGAGAATACATTCTCCCCACATGTCATTCTACTTTTTTCTTGCAAACCCCGGCAAATGGAGAGAAAATCCGAGACTTTTTTTAAAATTTTGTTTATAGTAGCATGAAGAAAGTCTAATTTCATTTCAAGATCAGAGTTACACAACCTCTTCTTATGAGTAGAAAATTCTCAAATTTCATTTCTAAGGTTATTGTTAATAAGACATTGCAAAATTACTAGTTTAGCAGCTTCAAATATTCTATAATAATTTTTTCATCTTAAAAATGGAATCCCCGGATATTCCATAAATGGGATCTCTTGGCCGCATTAAATTTTTTTTGTTTCTAAAAAAGAATTTGAAAGCATTCAAGGATTTGAATAATAATTGGAAAATAATTCCTTTATTAATGAAATTGAACTTATAATGTTTCTTTTAACTGCACATTTGATGTGTTTGAGTTGGCTCTCTGGTAGGCTTTGCAATATATTTTTTACAAACTTTTCTATAATTTTTTGAGAAATCTAATTGCTGATGTTTGTTAGTGAAGCAAAGTAAATTTGTTAAATAATAATCGCGGATCAAATTAAAATAAATGTTTTGTTTTTCCATGGTTGTCATGGGGGAAATAGTTTGTTGATAACGAGGATTCGGGGCATAACGATATTGAACACGAAAGAGAATGGTTGTATCATTGATTTGAATAAAAACTTAATCCAACAATTTGGTAGCAGAGCGTGGTTATAAGATACACGAGTGAAATTTCCAGGAGGTCAAGAAAAGTGACAAGGGAAAATGTCAGACTTTGGAGTTTCAAGAATCGAGCCTCTAACAAACAAGAATTATGGACTTTGGAGCATGAGATTGGTTGCAGTTCTTAAGGCGAAAGGATTGTATCAAGATATCATTTTCGGTGATGAACCAGAGAAGAATGGTGCTGATGCAGCGGCTGTGGCGAAGTGGGAAGCCTGGTCAAAGAAGAACGACGAGGTCAACATGCTGATCATTATGACACTTTCGGCGGAGCAGGCGTTAGCATATCAAGGTATTTCCAATGCAAAAGAGTTGTGGCTTTTGTTAAAGAAACGTCATGACGGTGTTGAGAAACATAGAAAGACTCAGTTAATGATTGAATTGGCTAAATTAGAAAAATTAGAGAAAGAAAGCATTGACGGTTATTTAACTAGAGCTCAAACATTAGAGACTCAACTTAAGGAAATGGGTAATAATATTGAAGATTATGAATTAATTATGTACGTAATCGAGGGTCTACCAAAGAGTTTCAGTGAAGTTGCAACAGCGATTTCTTCCAATCCAACGGTGGATTTCGATCTCATGAGAGGAGCACTTTTGCGATATGAGGAGAAAAACAAGAAATCAACCAATGAAGGAGAGGTCAAGGCTTTTAAGGCGAAGGTGCAGACTAAGAAAAAATGTTTCTGTTGTGGCAAAATTGGACATTTTGCTCGTGATTGCTGGCACAAGGACAAGGAGAATTCAATTGAGACTAAAGAAAATTCAAAGGATTTTTACAAGAATAAAAGCAAATTCAAGGGAATTTTCAAAGGAGGCAAGAATCAACATGCATTTGAAGTGAGGGAGCATCACAAGATAAATGCAGAAAATGGAGTCACTTGGATGCTTGATTCGGCGTGCACATCTCACATGACTCATCAAGAGGAGTTATTGATTAATAAGAGGAAAGACAATGTGGAGATCGTGACGGCTGAAGCAGGCAGAAAGATTCACGCTGAATTTCGAGGAGAAATTGAAGGAACCAGCTATCTTGACGATGGTGAGGTAGCATTAACTATAAAAGACGTACTTTATGTTCCAGATTTAAACAGCAACTTGATGTCAGTTCCAAGTCTGGTCAAGATGGGCAAGAAAATAGTTATTGATGAAGATGGATTTGGAATTTATGACAAGAAAACAGGAGAATTAGTTGCACAGGGGATCTTTGAAGCAGATGCTTTTATGTTTCGAATGAGCACGGACAGCGATGAACGAGAGCTGAAGAAAGAAGTTTGCTTTAGCACAAGCGAAATAAATAGTAATTTATGGCACCAGAGGCTTGGTCACATTAACAATAATTATCTTTCTAGATTGGCGAAAGAGAATCTTGTCAGAGGACTCGAAAATGTGTCGATCAAGGACGACAACTGCGAGGATTGCATTCAAGGGAAACTGACGAGAGCACCATTCAAAGAAGTCGAAATCGAAGGTGCACAGCAGATCTTGGAAAGACTGCACGCGGATTTGTGTGGTCCAATGCAACAAGAATCAATTGGGGGGAGTAGGTACATGCTGACTATTGTGGACGAGTACAGCAGAAGATATTTCGTCGATTTTTTGAAGAGTAAAAGTGAAACTGCCGATAAACTGATCGAGTTTATTGAGAGAAAAGAGAACGAGACAGGACAAAAGGTCAAGAATTTTCGCTCAGACAATGGTACGGAATTTACCAACGACACATTGCAAGAATATTTCAAGAAGAAAGGCATCAAGCACGAGAGAACGACGATCTATTCTCCACAGAGCAACGGAATTGCTGAGAGAGCCAATCGAACGTTGGTGGAAATGGCTCGAACGTTACTCATTGCAGCTGGATTAACACTGATGTTTTGGGCAGAAGCCGTGTGGACTGCGAGCTACTTGCATGATCTTTCACCTACGAAGAAGAGGGATCAAGTTCCACTTGAGATTTGGAAAAACAAGAAACCATCGGTCAGACATCTCAGAGTTTTTGGCTGCAAGGTCTTCTACAGAAATGAAGATGTTCAAAAAAAGAAGCTTGACGTGAGATCAAAGGAAGCTGTGTTCGTGGGATACTCGAAGAACAGGAGAGCCTACCGAGTATTTGACTTGAGTGACAGGAAGATTCACGAGAGTCGAGACGTAAAGTTCATTGAAGAAAAAATGGGTTTTCAAAAGAAGGAAGAAGACGTTGGTTATGACGAGACTAACTACGTTTTTATCCCAATTGAGAGGCAAGAGAATCGAGACGAACGACACGAGGTAGAAAACAATTCAGGAATTATCCATGACGTTGTTGAAGATTTTCAAGGACAATTCGACAGTGATGATGATTCATCTCATAAAAATCCGTTGGTAATTGTTCAAGCTGGAGAGAGAAGAAGAGGGAGAAAAAAAGGTGACACGAACGATGTCCTGAAACAGAGACACCAAGAAGAATTAAAAGGAATAGAAGATGAATTAAGACAACAAGGAGTAAGAAGGTCAACGAGAGAGAAGAAGGAGCCCGATTGCATTGTCAATATGGTGCAAGAAATCAATCCAAGGAACTACAAAGAAGCAATCGAGTCCAAGGACAAGATCAAATGGATTGAAGCAATGAACAAGGAATTGAAAAATATGAAAAATTATCAGACTTGGGAAATTGTTAACAAGCCAAAAGAGGTAAAATTAACTCAAAGCAAATGGGTTTTCAAGAAAAAGGGAACCAAAGATGCAGAAGTATACAAGGCAAGACTGGTAGCTGATGGTTCACGACAGCGAATGGGAGTGGATTACAAAAGCTCTTACAGTCCAGTGATGAAGCAAGAGTCATTGAAGACACTGTTGGCAATTGCAGCGAAGAAAAATTACAAAGTGGAGTTCATTGACGTCGAAGCAGCGTACTTGAACGCAGAATTGGACAGGCATGTGTACATGAATCCACCAAAAGGAGTAAACATTGAAGAAGGGAAGATATTTAGACTAAAGAAGAGTTTATATGGACTTCCAGAAGCAGGAAGATGTTGGTTTAAGAAATTATCTGGAATTTTGAAGGAATTGGGATTGAAACCATGTAAAGCAGATCCATGTGTATTTGTCGAAGAGTCAAAGAAGGGATTTTTGGCAATTGGATGCTACGTGGATGACTGTATAATTGTTGGTGACAGTCAAAAGAAGATTGATCAACTGGTGGAAAAACTGAAAAAGCAATTGAAGATTAAGGTGTCAAAGGAGGATGAAGTGAAGTTCCTAGGAATAAAAATCAAAGAAGAAAAAGAAGGATTTATCATGGAACAATCAAGCTACATCGAAGAAGTTATTGAGAGATTCGGAATGGAGAATTGCAATGGAGTGAAGACACCAGCAGCAAGTGGAGTCAAACTTGACGATTACGAAGATTCGGAGAAAGCAAACAAGGATTTGTACCAAGAAATACTTGGATGTATTGGATATTTGGTGAGAGGGACGAGGCCGGACTTGGCATACACCTACAGCAAACTATCGCAGTACTCAAAAGATCCAAGGATGATTCATTACGAGGCGTTGAAGAGAGTTTTGAGATATTTGAAGGGGACCAAAGGGTATCGTTTGAAGATTGGCAGAGAAGTTGGAAGACTGGAGATTAGTTCAGATGCCAGTTGGTGTACCACTTTGGATTCGAAATCATTTGGCGGATATTCAGTGAAGATTGGAGACGCATTGATCAGTTGGAGAAGCGGAAAGCAGAAGATGGTAGCTTTATCAACTATGGAATCGGAGTTGGTGGCATTATGTGATGGAGTTTGTGAGGGCATCTGGTTGACAGAGTTGTTAGAAGAGCTGGGACAATTTGAAGTTGTTGAACGACCAATAAAAGTTCGAACTGACAGTCAATCAGCATTGAATTGGAATAACAATGAGAAGATCAACAAAGAAAACAAGCACATCAGAAGAATGTATCATTTTGTCAAGGATGAAATCAAAAATGGTGAGGTGGTTCTTCATCACGTGGGTTCAGCAGACTTGGAAACTGATGTTTTGACCAAGGACGTCAGCGAAGCATTAATGAAGAAGCACATTCCAAACTTGAGTTTAATTATTTAAAATTTGTCACGCGAAAGGAGGAATTTGAAGCAAAGTAAATTTGTTAAATAATAATCGCAGATCAAATTAAAATAAATGTTTTGTTTTTCCATGGTTGTCATGGGGGAAATAGTTTGTTGATAACGAGGATTCGGGGCATAACGATATTGAACACGAAAGAGAATGGTTGTATCATTGATTTGAATAAAAACTTAATCCAACAGTTAGATATATTCAGGATGCGCTTACTTGAATTAGGATTTTTATTACATTAATTTTTGTTAGAAAAATATGGTGTAGGATAATAAAGATTGTTATGATTTAACTTTTTTCTATATAGTCTACCTGTACAAAAATGTTACATTCTGATTCTGAATGAACAGAAAATTGAGGCTTTGAGACTTAAAATAGAAAAGCATGGCAAAAAATATTAACATAGAAAATCATCATTCCAAGAACAGTGGTTGAATGCTGAAGACTTTAGCCAGTGGGTTCTTTAAGTTCCTCTTGTAGAAGAAGTTGTAATTTCTCATTGAAATGCTAATTTAGATAGAGGGTGTTCAATCAAAAAGTAGTTTATCTTTCCCAACCAATAAAGAGAGTCTCTTACTGCCAATAAAACTACATATTTGATTACTTTAATTTATCAATTATTTCTTATTTAATTACTTTATCTATATTATGCTATGGGTTGAACTACAAAAAATCCATATTCTACATAGAACTTGAGAAACATCACTTTTGACTCGTACAAGAACCGCGATATATTAGCCTGGAAATTTTTATAAATTTAGCCTTGAAAACCTTGAATTATGCTTGAATTTTATATTTTGACTTTAGTGGACACCCTGGTACTACTCTTGACAATATCTGATTCACAAATATATTTTAAGTTACATTATACGTTCACATCACGTTTTTGTACACTTTAAAGATGTAGTAAGTATATTATTAAATAATAACCTCACCTCAAGAGTGACAGATAGCCTATCAGCAGGGGGTGTTGTATCTCTCATATTTGCTTGTTGCTTTTTGATGTGATCTTCAACTTTGCCCAGTAGTTAATTAAATGATGGAACAGACATTCTCAAGCGGTTAAAAAACTTATTACTATTACTTATCAGTTTCTCGAACAGTAACACAAATGCACCAGCAGGGTGTCCACAAAAGTCAAAATATAAAATTCAAGCATAATTCAAGGTTTTCAAGGCTAAATTTATAAAAATTTCCAGGCTAATACAGTAAAACCTCGCTTTTACGTCCCCGTAATTTACGTTTTCCTGCCATTAACGACTTTTTCTTCATGCCCTCATAATGTCCATATATCCGCAATGTAACGTCTTCCCTTTATTCACGCTAGCAAATTTTTGAATGGTTCGCCATTTACGTTTTACGAGACGATTTTGCCGTGATTGTCGTCCTGGTTGCATAACTAGTGGTTGGACTCAACGCTCCGTGAAAGACAAAGTAAAAACTCATGCAGTAAGTTACCACTATGAAAAAGAAATAAAATTTGCCCAGATATACCACCATTTATCGTGACCTCGCTCATCTGTGCAATTGTAATGCCGCGAGGGATTACAGTACACGTACGTCGTTTTTCTCACGATTGTTGTTCTGGTTGCATAACTCGCGGGATGGCCGATGCTATCGCATTGGTGATGACATTTTTCATTTATTTTAGAAGTGTATGCTTTTCAGCATTTGCGGTCTTGTCTTTCTTTTTTGGAGGCATTAATACAGATTTTAAAAAATCCTCCAGCCAAATTTCATCCTCATATATCCTACGAACACACCCGTAAAATCATCTCATTCTTCTCTAGCTCGATTCTTAAGTAGCTTTGATAGAATATCACTATAGTCTCCACACCTTCTTTTCTCATAATATTTACCCTAACTTACTAGCATGGTTGGATCAAGACTCCTGGCCTCAGTTCATCCTTATCTATGTCATTCTCCTCTTCTATTCCCAAGTTCCCTTGTCTATCATTAATGCCATGCAGTTCTTTTCACATTTTCCTTACCCCTATGCTGAATCTCGTTAAGTTCTATCAGCAGCTCTCCTGACTTAAACAGTAATGAACAGTGTCTTGACCACTCTAGTGTCTAATATACCACCCCCCCCCCCCCCCCCTGCATCCTTTCTCAACTGCTTGCTGTTCTGCATCTTCCCTCATACACCTGTAAACTAATTCCTGATATTCTCTCCAATTTAAAACTACAATTTTTTCACACTCTTCCTAATCTTGGCCCAACCATATGTAATCTAGTCAATATATCTCCCCATGTCCCCATGCATTTCAAATAAGAGATTTTGGAATTATTAAAGAGTTTTTGTTGGAATTATATTTCAATTTTAAACTTGTCATTCAATGAAAGCAAGAATTAGGCAGGCAAAATCAAGAAGCAAGGAGTTATTCTTTCAGGCATAACTTTCATATAAAATTGCATACCCTCAAATTACACTATCCCGCGATTTACACTTTTTTCTCTAGTTCCCCTCAAAAGTGTAAAAGAGGGGTTTTACTGTATATCGTGGTTCTTGTACAAGTCAAAAGTGATGTTTTTCAAGTTCTATGTAGAATATGGATTTTTTGTAGTTCAACCCATAGCATAATATAGATAAAGTAATTAAATAAGAAATAATTGATAAATTAAAGTAATTAAATATGTAGTTTTATTGGTAGTAAGAGACCCTCTTTGTTGGTTGGGAAAGATAAACTACTTTTTGATTGAACACCCTCTTTCTAAATTAGCATTTCCATGAGAAATTACAAATTCTTCTACAAGAGGAACCTAAAGAACCCACTGGCTAAAGTCTTCAGCATTCAGCATTCAAATTATAGAAAAGTTTGTAACAAATATATTGCAAAGCCTACCAGAAAGCCAACTTACATTGTAATTACAGTAAAGTATCTGATCACACAAAATGTGCAATTAAAAGAAACATTATAAGTTCATTTTCATTAATACAGAAATTATTTTCCAATTATTAATCAAATCCTTGAATGCTTTCAAATTCTTTTTTAGAAACAAAAAAAAATTTAATGTGGCCAAGAGATCCCATTTATGGAATATACAGGGATTCCATTTTTAAGATGAAAAAATTATTATAGAATATTTCAAGCTGCTAAACTGGTAATTTTGCAATGTCTTATTTACAATAACCTTTGAAATGAAATTTGAGAATTTTCTACTCCTAAGAAGAGGTTGTTAACTCTGATCTTGAAATGAAATTAGCCTTTCTTCATGCTACTATAAACCAAATTTAAAAAAAGTCTCGGATTTTCTCTCCAAATTGGCCTGGGTTTGCAAGAAAAAAGTAGAATGACATGTGGGGAGGATGTATTCTCCTAAATCAGGTAAGCCGACAATAGCAGAGTGGGGTAGTGGACTGCAGGTATTGAAGTTCGATTCTTATCGCTGTTTAAAATTTTTCTTTCAGCCATTGAATCAATAAGTTTATCATCCTCCATTTCCAACCTTTTTGTGTGGATAATGACTTTTTTGTCGTTCTTTCGTTTAAACTACCTACATTTACAAATGCGTCACTCAAAAATACATTGTTTAGTTAACACAATGATTACACGATTTAATTCTGCAATAAAAAATTTTTCCAATCCTTTCACTAACGCCAAATATTATTATTTTTTAAATTATAAATTAACACGAAATTTCTGATAATCTACTTTTTTAACTGCCTACTTGCATTACCCTAGGAATACAGCATAGTCTGTATTCCTAGGCAGTGTTAAGGATCCAACTCGCGACCTGCAGTACACTAGTCCTCATTTTTAACAACTACGCTATTATAGGTTCACGGGAATCTGGCTAATGTAGGCGACCCACGTGACATTCGGCTTTATTTTTTTCTCGCGCATCCGGGCCTATGGAGAAAAAAGTCACGAGTAGTTTTTTATTTTGTTTTTGTGGCACGGAAAAAATCTTCTCATTTCGTGACCAAGTTACACAACCTCTCCTTGTCAGTATCTAACATACGTACGTACATTCCATTCGCGGGGCGCATCGATCACTAAGCCGAGAAATTTAAAATCTCCGATCCGGATCTGAATTTTTACTGTCTTCGGATATGATTTCAGTAGCGAATGAAATGAAAGACCCGTGATCCAACCCGACCATCCTTAATTTATTAATGGTACATTTGTAAATCTAATTTAAACAACAAAAGTATAATAAAGTGGGTATTCAGATGTAATGGTTTGAAATTTAAGATGATAACATTTTCGATGCAATGACTGAAAGAAAAATTAAACTGCGATTCGGATCGAACTTCGCATAGTAAACTAGCTCTCGTTGTCCGCCTGATCCCGGCGAATGTAGGCTACCCGCGTGACATCCTACGTAATTTTTCCCGCGATACCGGGGTAATGGGGAAAAGTCATATTTCTTTATTTTGCTTCAGTTGCACGGGAACATCTTCATCTAATTTCGTGACCTGAGTTACACATCCTCTTCTTGTCAATATCTACCGCACCTACATTCCATTCACGGGGCACTTCGATCGCTAAGCCGCGAAAATTTAAAATCTACGATCCGGATCCGATTTTATACCGTGTCTTTGGGTCCGAATCCGGAACCGAGTAAAATGAAAGATCCGTGGATCTTTGGATCCGATCCGGCCATCACTACACGTTAGGCATATGTTTGCGTATCATGGGCTTAGTCCCATGTGCAATGAATGAAAACAAAGGGCACTTGACGTGACGCTGAAGGCATCCGTTCGACAGTGGAACAGTTGAACGTCTCCGATCCACACAGCGCTGACGATACATTGAGCCCAACTACTTTTCCGTCGTTTATTTATTCATTCATACCAACGACAAATCCATATCTTAAAGTCATCTTTATTTATCCTATTTATAAAATAAGGATTTTTTGTCTTGAATTAAGAATTTTAAAAATTCCCGGCTCAGACCAGAAAATCAAGAATAATCCACGAACAATTCCCTGCATTGAAAATTCACGAATAATTCCCGATTTTCCAGGTTCTCCCGGTCAGTGGACACCCTGAGTACCTATTGTTTTCAAGAACATAAACCACATTATCTGAAACAGGCCTACCAATACACCGAATCGAAATATTCAGGTTTCAAAAATGTATTTACAAACACATCCTTGGTATTACAAATTATTAAACACGTTACAGTATATTGTATTTTACAACAGTGATGTGGTGATAATAAGATATTGATCGTTTAGCATTTTAAAATAATTTGCTATTATCACCCTAAAATGAATTCTGATGTGAAATTGCAATCATTTCCTGTGAGTAAAAAACTATATATTATAAGCGATGCCGAAAAAATAGGAAATCGAGCTGCATGAAGGAATATGGTGTATCTGAATCTAGCTGTGACGTATACTAAAAATGAGAACTGCTACGATATGAATATTCATTAGTGATTTATGATTCTATTTCCGGGAATGTGTTTTTCTTTAGTTTTATAAGAATTATAATTGTTATTACATTGAGCTTAGTTTTTTCCGTGTGGTCCCAAGACTTTCTGGTGTTGTTAAATCAGCCCAGTCCACAGCTACTACACAGAGAGCAGACGAGACCACCGCTATCAGGTACAGATGGCATTCTGCTTTTATTTGTTGATGTGCCAACAGATTTCCATAATAATAGAGTAATCATGGGTTGAAATTTTATATATTTCTGCAATTATTTCAGTTGGATGTTATTTTGAACAGATGCCATTTTTATTATTGGATGATGTGATCGTATGTAACTGTGATTACTGTGAGATGCTACAAGAAACATGCACAGTAAAAGAGGCCGCGCATCGATGCATGATGCGATGACGATCGTGATGATATTAACATGTAATTCAATCAATTAATGAGAAAGACGTACATGTAATTTAGGCAGATAATTTCTATTAGGAAACATGCATTCATGTTCTGACAAAATGATGCAGACTCAAGGCAAAAAAAAACTTTTAGAAATAGCTTTTTTCCTCACGAACCTGCCCGAAAATAGGGGTGCGTGGGATACACGAGAGTGCGGCTTACACAAGTAAATACGGGAATATGACTAACCTCTCAAATTTAGCTCTTAGAGATCTTATATTTTGATGTAGTATATTAAATTGGTCTGAAAGTTTAACCAAGGTTTAATGGGCACCTTATATTTATATCACACATTTATATGCAAGTAATGAAAAATTACTAGGTACCAGAATATAGTCTTCAAATCTGAAGGCACAGAAAACCATTAGGCTGGTATAGAAACTAGGCCCTAGACTTGCAACACTAGGAAAAACCTTATAAAGGTAACAGTACATGAATCCAGTATAATGTAAGTGAATAAGAGAAGGAAAATGACATAATTGTAGTCAGTTATGAATATTCTATGAATAATAAATAAAAAGGTCACAGTTTCTGAAGATATCTCATTAAGGAAGAAATCAATACAATAAAAATAAGCTAGACGCTACCTACTGTAAGCAATTCGCTAACGGTAGACAGAGCGGTACCTCTTCATCGGGAATGTACCTCTTCAACATGCACAAAGTGCACTTCATGCTTTTATGGACTAAATCCTCTGGATGACATTACTCAACACTACTCCCTCACCAGGTCACTTTATATTTATTTTTTGGCAATCCAGAGGACTCTGTAATGGTCCAGAGTTATCTACATAGTCGCAGAGTTAAAAGACTTCTTATGAATGCGTATGGCATGGGCACCCAATGGTATATGGTGCGATATTCAAAAGTATTCGAGGTCGTTTATTTAGCATTACTATTCGAGATCTCAAATATCTAATATTTTCCACTATTCGAGTATTTGCCAACACTATTCGCACATCCCTAGGTCAATCCATACCAAGTGGTCCAAGTTGGTAGCTCGACCATTTTAGAAAAAAATCATTTTTTGAGGGCCGATAGCCTTATGTTTCGATATCTCAAAACAAGTTTTATTTTTTTTCTATTTTCCATGGCAACCGAATGGCGGCCAGTTTTCCATCTCCGTACAGAGCTTTTTTAGCATTTTCAAGGCTTGAAATTAACTTCTGTTACTCTTATACCGTCGGTTATAGGAAAATGAAATAAACTTTTATGCATTACGCATACTTGGAACGACAACTTTATGTATGTCATAACGTTATAGGTTATAGGAAAATGAAATAAACTTTTATGCATTACGCATACTTGAAACGACAACTTTATGTATGTCATTACGTGGAATTATTATTTCTTCGTGACTAATTTTACAGCCAAACTTTGAAGTAAAAAACTCAAGTTTTAGTATATTTCGGATATTTGTTTGGGGAAGAAGAAATTTTCTTCGATACTTAAAAATTACTCATATTATACGGTGACATTAGATCTCTATAATAAAATAATTTGAAGTCAGAAGTTTGCATTTTATTTTTACAGAGCCAGCAAATTGTAACTTTTTAAAATATTACAATATTTCAAGTCTAATATCTCTGGTGGGCAGCTGTTTAAAAATTTGAAAATTACAGAAAATAAAGATCTGTACAAAATATAACTATGGTATAAAACTGGATTTGCAGACTTTTCTAGTTACGCAGATACAGGTGTGTGAAAAATGCAAAAATTCAGCATTTGCGAAATGATGTATATGCATTTATCATGCCCATTATTACACATCTTAAGGCTTGAAATAATATGTTTTCTTAATTTAGATGATTGAAAAAAAAGGAAATTTATCATAATAATATGTTGTATAGAAAAATAGTCCATAGTAAACCTCTCCACAAAATTGCTGACACTTGGCTACCTATTGTATGGCACTTAAAAAGCATTCACTAAATATGTCGAAGAAAATTGAAAGATATATTACGTAAGTAATTCACAAGATTCACTTTATTTAGCAAGTGCAGTCATAAACAAAATCACAGTTTTATGGCATTACCAAAATCTGGAACTACCAGAACCCATAATGTAATGGGTGGAAACCTGTGTTTATGACTCTCAGGGTAGCCAACCTTAAGATGTACTGAAATGGTAATAACCCAAAGAGCATAGCATCAACAGCAAATACACTCTTATTATGGGTATTGCATTCCATGGGTAAGTTGCAGTTAAAAGGGGCAAGAGTAAGGGCAACCATCAATATGTATTGTATCCCTCTATTACCCATTTACTGTAAAGGTTTCCTTTGTTGTAGCTGGGAGGTTTTGTAAGGTGACCATAAAAGACATGTGACTGGCTGCAACAAATCAATGTTGTGCAACTTCTCGGTGGATCAGAACACTCAGTATTTATTCTATGGTTAACAATTGCAAATGACTCATCATTGACATAACATATAACAATGGAATTAAGAGATATTTCACCATAGTTTTCGGTGCTTCAACGAGTATAAGCCCTTGATTATAATTACTTCTATGATTCATCGATGTCTTTAAAGTTTCCATAATCATGTAGAAAGGTATCCTACTTTCTACTCACTTATATGCATGTCTAATTTTATCAAAACCATATCTGTGTTTTAGGGAAGGCCATATAATCCTGACTTCTGCCCACAATATGGAGCTTCAACCAGTCAAAATTATGGACTGTGGAATTAAGACAGCCAAAAGTCAAATGCCGAAGAAAATTGTTTGAAACAACATTGTTTTCTTAGTGATTAAAATATAATACTGTTAGGATTAACAGTGATCAATATTCAAGTATTAACTTATGTCAAATGATTTAGATATATACTACCTCATGTAATTATGGACATAATTTTGTTTTCATTTGGGACCAAGAATTGGTCTATGTCCTTAGTTACTTGAAGTGTGTACATAAAACTTGCAGACTTCAAGAGAAGTTTCAATACATTTCTCTGAAAAGAGTTTATATGTACTTTATGGTGGGTGCAAAAATGTTTTTTTTACATGCTCTGTTCTTTAACCTCTGCAATGTAATTATGATAGCAGTAGGACTTCCACAACTGTATTGTGTATGAGATGTTCTCTTCATTTTCCTATAGCTAAAAAGCACCTTTTTATATTTGAGTTCTCATTTTAGTTCATGATGGTGGAAGAATTTCTACATTCTGAATTATTTGTTTACAATGGGTTAATGAAAAATTATTCATTTCTTTTATTTTTTATTTAATGTAAAAAAGGTGTTTCCATGAATAACTATTTTTGTCAAGCTAAAAATGACACTTGATGACACATCATAAAAAAAGATACCTAAATACATAAATCACCGTAGTGGGCTGTTAATGGTTGTTTTTTATATTCATTATTAGTAGATAGTATGCAATTTTGTTGTTGAAAATATAGTTTTTATAAAAGTTAATTAGAGGAAGGAGTGACATTGTGGAGTGTGATAAAACATTAAAATGCCTAATACTGACGTTACTGTACATAAGCACTCACATTTATTAACAAGCACTATGGTATGGTAGTGCCCTTGACTTTTCTTTTTAATCACCGAGCCTTTCAGAACTACACGGTCACCTCAAGCAAGGGCTGTTTTAATTATCTCATGAAGGAATTTGTGGCATGCCTGTAGCAAATTTAAGAAAAGAAGAACTCATGTATTGGAGCGCTTGTAATATATGATGTCTATAAATGGCCATAAAATATAGCTCCATACTCACGACACTGAATGTGTGCTGGAGGCAGCGTCCAATTTCTTGATGTGGGTCTGCTTCTGAATTAACTTGCAAAACTGCCATCCACCATTCACTACAATCTTTAATTCTTGCACGGAAAATATTTGTCGGTAAATGTTGAGTTTTGGACTGATTTATTGCATCATTCAGTTTGGTTACTTGTGGGGTTTTTTTCTCATCCACTGCCTGAAAATTTTTTCCAGATTTAGGGGAAGAATTTTTTTGTAATACTGGGTTAGTAATAATAACAATCTTTACTTAGCAAGTAGCTATTCTCTGTACAAAATGGTTCATAAAATTTTCAATAAATCATGTTTCTTAATTTTCAATATTATTCTGTACAAAACTATCATTACTTATAATATTACAGTTCCCAAACATCTATCTTTTAAACCATTTTTCTTTCCTAATTATTGAAACTATTAGCATTCGAGTGGATTTTATGTAATCGCTAAAAGAATTGAAAACCCAGTATAAAAGTTTTATAAACAAAGTTGTGTGTGGTGGATTTACTGGTATGTCGAATGTGGCTTAGTGAAAATGTTATTGCAAAAGGTTTGACGTATATCATGTTAAATGCTCATGAAGGTCACAATTTCTGACTAGGAGGCCTCTTAAATAAGATGGCATTAGCCCTAATACAAAGAAGGATGCCTGGGTAGCTTAACTGGCTAAAGCACCTTATAATTGTGGGGATCTGGGTTTGTATCCCAATGAAGGTGAATTATTTTTCCCCGATGAAATTCTGCTATTGTGCATATAATGTAATAATAATTTTATTTACTCCCACAAAATTGGTACAAACTGGTAACAAACAAAGAGCGGGAGCTTTAGGTAGTCTCCAAGGTCATGAGACCAGAATTAAGCCACCAGAAAATTACAAAAAATGCATGCCATTACAATAAAAGCAGTAACTGCTACATAAGTCTAGTTCCAATGAAATTATCATCAAAATAAAGGTTCAATATTTTCTTGAGAAAAAAGCCAGTCTTTGGTAAGTTTTAACATTTTTTTTGAGGTTTTAATTTCAGTGAGCAATATATTAAATATCTTTGACCCCAGTGGTTACCTCTGACAATGTATTTTGCTGTGGTTCATAACCCTTGACTATTATTTCCTATGCAAACATATGATTAATGTTAACCCAATTTACAGTGTTTAGCTGATTCTTAATATAAAGCCAATTTTTAAATATTTTTTTACCAATGGAAGGTTAATTGAATCTGAAATAAATGGGTGTTAGCTAGTGAGTAAATTTATACCATTCATGAATGTATTTCCAGAAAGCCTCATGTTAAGAAAGCCTTGGTAAACACATCTTCGCACTCTGTGTAACAGACAATGTTTGTGAAATGTGTGGACATCTATAGAAATTTATCTATCTATAATAATAATTTTTAATACATACCTACCATGCTAGTTTTTGTTATCAGGCAACTCTGAAATTGAACACTGTGATGGGCATGTGCCATTACGGCCCTGATAATGCTGCTTTGAATTTATGGAAAACCAAAGTCAGAAGATATTACTACCACAATCATGTATCAGCTCAGTCTATTTAATATCAAGTAATTAATATTTCAACATCATTACATAAAATATAGTGCCAGAATGTATAGAAAATTTAAGCTTCCTTGGGCTAGTGCAATCAAACTATTATCACTTTTTTGCCCTGATTTTAATTAAACCATTTTACACAAGAAACAATGCCATAGCTACTACTTTTGCCAAAATAATTTCACTATTTATACTAATATTATATTTTCTGTTTCAAGTTGCATTTGGAATTTAGATACAACAATAATTGGTCAAATGTCACCAGACCAACTGCTACCCATTGATTATCCCGCAAACCTACTGCAAATCATTAAATATCAGTGTATGCTTGCCGTTACAAACCTAGCGGGAATTGTTTGCTACAATAAAGGCCTATTTATTTTCCGGTACATTTTCTGTAATTTCCCCAATAACTTCAGTAAATTACAGCTTCCAGACCGGAAGCTAAGAATGATTTCAGATAACTTGGTGCTTTGAAATATTCCAAGCTTTTGAGAAATAATTTGCTATTCATCATCTCTTTATACTAAGTTTTTTGAACATCAGTTCTATGGATAAGAGCAAATAATCAATTATGCATTACCAGCTCTCCAAACCTGCACTTGAAGTCCACTACATCACTTTTACAATCACTTCCTTCTGCTGTGAGTGCCTTCAGAAGTGGAGTGTCTTTCAAACAGATCTGTAACACCTTTTTGCAGAGAAATAATTTACATCATTGGACATAATAAAAAGTCTAGCTACATTCACTTAAAAAAACTAAAAAATTATTACAGTATCTGGCGGCAAAAGAATTGAATGTGGTTTCACAGAGACTGTGTGAACATCATGTAAATCCAACTCTGTCTTCAGTTTATTAATTAAATCTTGAGCATCATAATTTTTAAGATCAGTGTCATTCAATAATAGCTCAAAATAGGTAGCTGTAAATAAAAAGATTCCTATTACATTGAAAAGCCCTTGGTGATTTAGGGAGAAAGAATGTTCTTACCATTTACTAGAGGGAATATGCAGATTAAACATGAAATCGAAATTCTGCACTCCATTACTGAAAGAAGTACTATGAAAATATCACTGGAGTAACTTCTGGTCAAATAATAATTATTTCCCACTGCATTTCAAAATATCATAAGGATAGCTTAAAATTATTAAAGCAACAAAAGTATATATAATAGCTATAGTCAAACCACAATACATAAACTTAAGCTCAATGGAATACTGTATCCTGGTAACAAACCCATGGAAACATATTGATGAAAGTTGCAATGGTTGTCATCATGAACATGTTGTGATGATGGGTACAACAAACATTTTACAAATAGGGTCACTCTTTGCTATGGCACCAAAGATGTGATATGTTAAGATTTTGACCAAATTTGACTTGGTGTACTTGTATTGTATACAGTGTATTTTTATTTAAAATACTTGTCAATTGTAAAATGCACACATTGATTTTTTTTTTACTATTAAGATAAGTTGTTCTACCAAGTTATGCCTGATCCAATCCTTTTTACTCTTGGTCCCTGAGAAAATAATGCCCTACAAATTTCAGATGTTATTTTATTTATTTCAGATTCATTTTATTATTATTATAGATGACTGCATTATTTATTCTCAAAGTCATTAACTCAGGCTTTTTCTGCAGCTTGGCCATGCACTGAAGATGGAATGAAACTGCACATTTTACAACTGTAATCCTCAAATGGTATCATGATCAATGTGCATGAAATGATAAACGGCTAAGTTTTCTAATCAAAGGCAATAGGGTTTCCTCTTCACTAGGTACGTTCACAGCAGTGAAAGGGTTAAATACAAAATTTGATTAAAAAAATTAAGGGTCAACCAATACAAGAGAGATTCATTATAGGTAAAATGAAAAAAGATGGTACTACAGATGTGAATTTAACTTCTACAAGTAGCATTCTGAAATTCAATGCCATTACTATTGTGCATTAATGTCACAGTTATGACTTTTCTTACAGCATTAACTACTGTTTGCTGCAGTAATTTGGTAGAAGGGTCTACTAATGGAACTACGAGTGACTTATCCATAAGGTATGTAAAATATGGAAATTTAGCAACATTTCAGGGGGTCAAGCTGTACATGAGTATGGTATATTTTCTAAAGGTAAAATTTTCACTACTGAGGAGGAGAGGTAGTCAGAAATGGAGATTAATTCTGTTCAGTAACATATCATAAGATAACTAATGACATAGCAACTCCATTGCCTCTAGCTTCCTCGGACATTTAAATAATACATCCTAGATCAAAGGTTAAAAAGCATGAAAGAGTGGATTTCAATGAAAGCCATAAGTTGATGAATCAGTGTTGGCTAAGGAGTTAAAAAAAATGATGCCATTAAACAATGCTATAACAAGAATGTTGATACAGGAGAATTGATCCCAGAGTGCTACTCCAATGAATTTGCTGGTTCAATGAGGTTATTTATCACATTTGCTACAATATAGTATGTCCCACTCTAAGTTGGAAATACGAAAATTATATACTTAAAAAACATGTAACAGTTTTCATAATAAACCCAAGGATAAAAAATAGAAAATTTCTCTTCGTTTCCACCTCATGAAAAAATTACTTGGAGTTCAGGAACAACCCATAATATTTTTGTTTGGAATGAGTTTTAAAATAACTGACTACTAACTGCCAAAAACCGTGGTTTATGTGTGGGACTCTGAACTCTTTTATCCATGCAAGGAAGAATCAGTTTTTTTTACTTTATCAACATTCACAACGATTGTTTCTTATTTCACCATGACAGCTCTTTCCAGTAGCAGTGTTAATATCATAAACGTCTGAAATTATCCAATCTACTATTGAAGGAGAGTGGGTTGATGTATTTCTTTCTAATTCTCTTGAGGTCAATCTAGATCATTGCTACGGGGAATTTTTTGTTATTTGAATGTGTAGTTCCTACATTACTCTAAAACAATTAAAAAGGTAGTGAAAGTAAATCATGGCCCATTATCATTAGTTAGCAATCCTGAGATTGGTTTGACTCAGCTCTCCACTGAATTCTTCTGTAAGCTAATCCCTTAATATTTACGCATTTCTTCTCTTTTACATTCTTCATCACTTGTTCTATATACCTCATATAAGGTCTTCCTTTGCCATTCTACCCATCCACTTCTCCTTCAACAATTGTCTTCATCAGGCCATCGTAAGTTGTCCCGTCTTTTTCTTAGGGTTTTTATAAGACCTCTTTTTACGGCTTCCTTGTTACTTAATCGGTTGATCCATTTAGTCTTCATCATTCTTCTGTAGCACCACATTTTGAATGCTTCCACCCTTTTCTTCTCTGCTGATGTCATCGTCAATGCCTCACTGCCATAAAGAAACATGCTCCAGACGTACATTCTGATGAATTGTCTCCTTACTTTATTTCTTCTTTCAATAGAATGCCCTCTTTGCCCCCACCTCTTCAACTTTTTGTTTTATAGCTGAATGTTGGCTTTGGCATCTTCTCTCTTGCTGTACACAAATATTTTAGTCTTATTGATCTTTAGGTAATATCTGGCCATTGTCCTTTCCATGGCTATTAGAATATTATACAGATCCTTCTGTCTCTGCTATGAGAGCTATGTCATGAGTGAATTGCAGCATGCCAATTTTTTCTCTGTGGATATTCACTCCAGAAGAATTCTCTTTGATTTTATTGATGGCTCTTGATTTAAACATTAAAAATTACGGGAGATAGAGCACAACCTTGTCTCACTCTTTCCTTATTCTTGCTTCTTTGCAGCTTGGTCCATATTTAATCACAGCTAATAGATTTTTGTACAATTTCTGGATAATTCTCTGGTCATTGTAGAATACTCCAATTCCTTTCAGAATTCCAATCCGTGTTGTAAAAAGCCTTATCTAAATCTACAAATGCAATGAACGTCAGTTTGTTCTTCTCCATTCTCTTCTCGATAAGCAGCCTAAGGGCCAATATTGCTTCTCTTGTATCTTTCTTTTCCGGAATACAAATTGATATTCATCCAGGAACTCCAGCTTTTCATTCCATTCTTCTGTAGATGATCCTTGTCAATATCTTTGATGCATGTGTCATCAGGCTATTTAGTCCTAAAATTTTCGCAGTTCTCCACTCTCTTCTTTTTGGGAATTGGAATGATGTTTTTCTCAAAGTTCCTGGGTATTTCACCTGTTGATTGCATGTCACAGAAGGTTTTGTAAAGATGGATTAATGTCTTCTCTGCTGCATTTTTAATTAGTTCTGCAGGGATATCATTAACTCCAGAAGCCTTATTCATCTGAAGATGCCTTACTGCTGTGTCAAATTCCAATCTTAATATTGATTCTCCCAATCATCCTTTTCGACTTCACTTTCCTCTTCCATAACCCTTGTGCTGAGATTGTTTCCGCTGTATAACTCTTCCAGATATTCTTTCCATCTCTTTACTTTGACTTCATTTCAATCAAAAGTTCTCCATTATTGTCCCAATGGCATCACATCTTGTTTCACATTGTTCCTTGAAGTGGTTCCTCACTATCCTATAGGCAGCTTCAACCTTTCCAAGTGCAAGGTTGATTTGTATATCTTTGCATAGATTCTTCATTTACATTTCTCTAGCTCTCCTCGCTTTGCGACATTTCGTTCCTTTTCTTTTGTAGCAAAGGTTTCCTTCAGTTTTTGGATTCTTGTAGTTTCTTCTCTCTTCAATCAGGTCTAAGACTTCTTCTGTGACCCATGGCTGCTTCTTGACAACTTTTCTTCTTCGAAGAACTCTTTTTGCAGCTTCCTGTAGTGAACATTTAGTGTTTTCCTAACGCTCTCCCACTGTTTCTCAGTCATGCCCTCTCCTATGTTCCCCACTGCTTTTTGAAATGCCAGCTGATGTTGAGCCTCCTTCAGTTTTTCTACTTTTCATATGTTCTTCACTGTTTTCTTAATTTCTTAAAATTAAATGGCATTTCATCATCACTAAATTATGGTCACTGTCAATGTCTGCTCCCGAGTAGCTTTTGCAGTCCTGCACCTGATTCCTAAACCTCTGCTTCACTAATATGTAGTCTATTTGAAATCACTCCAGAATGGCATACACCTATGCCTGGAATACCATTGACTTTTTCCCAAAAGAACTGTAAGCTTCCTGGGTAGACTACAACTATAGATCCCAGCAGAAAATGGGAGTGTGAATGCAATGCCATCTATCTGCAATAAAGATTTGATCAAAGGTTGTGTTGATAAAAGCCCTATCAACATCATGAAATTCCCACAATCCACTCATTCATGTTTCCAGCATGCACTAAAGCCTCAGTCGGTGTCTGATTAAACTTATAGAATTTTACAAAGTTGTTTTTTTTTCCTTGCTACCTTCTCTGAAACCTTTCACTCTTTAATCTGGAGCTTCAGACAAATTGTTACTAGGGTTAGTTTAGGGTTTTTAGGGTTAGACTCGAGCACTCCCGATTCTATTTGACCAAAATTTTGACCACAGCTTAAATCCTAGGCATTAACCTTCTTTGTGAATCATTTCTTTTTCCCCCACACCTCCTCCACTTCAGTCACCTCTCTTCTCCAACCCCCTCATCCATTCAATACCTATACATAAGGCTCCTTGATAATGCATATGCTGAAACCTAGGTCAGTGAAATAAACTTATTGTGGAAATTTACTATGTTTATGTGATAATGCTGTCAGAATTTCAATCAATTGACAAATTCATTTGCTCAAGAATCTATGATACTAGTTTCAAAAAGCTAAATGAACATGTAATCCAGTGGTGAAAAGAATTTACCCAAGAATTGAAAAAAAGTTATTAATATCATACAATTGAATCTAACTATAATTTTATTCTTAAAAGGTTTATTTTACAAGCTATTTACACTTTTTAATGGAAATATTAGGATAAAAGTTCACTTATATCTTTATCTGTAATAAATGAAACAATTAAAACTCAGCAGCTCAATCTTCTTATAGCTGGAGAATAGATAAAACAATACAGCAAAAAAGGAACAAGAGAAATAATAGATTGTCCCAAAAACTCCCATTATTAACAAACTAAAACACATTCTATGTGATGGTTAAATAATTTCTGTACAATGCTATTTTTTAACTTCAGTAAATACTGAAGAATTTTACAAGTAAGTTTTTTAAAGATTATCTCCTTCCTCATAAACGCATAAGTCATTTTTTAAACTGAAGGTGTAAGCAAAGAGAAGAGACACCACTACAGGAATAATATATTACACATACAAGTACAAAATTTTCAGTTCTTTATGCTCGCAATTTTCTTGAACCTGTTCCTGACATTGCACAAAAATCCTTGAATGTCATTGGTTTTCTTCAATGTTTCCATAATGGCATCTCTAGTTTTTAGTTTTGGTATCATCTCTGTGCCTGCAAGTAAATAATACAGTAGCAACAAACAGTGAACAACTACCCTCTGAGAACTTACAATTAAAAAGAAAATAATACAGTAGGTTTCAATCAGTTTACCTAATTAGTAAATAAATAATCTGTAAAACATAAAGAATAGTTAATAAAAACATTTATGCTTGAAAACAGCCGTCCTCACCTCGCCCAATGAGAATTGCAATATGTATACATTTAATATTCTTTAACAGGTTTGAAAACAAAAGTTAAATAAGTGGAAGTGTATCAAAATTTGAGAAGCAGTATCACCAACAATGGACCAGCAAGATATAGGAAATTATCTATAGATTAGCCCTGGAGACAAGGGAATTCTGTGTGAACAGAATCTACTTACAATTGGAAATATATTCTTGGGAGTAAGGAAACACTTCATCAGAACCTTATGTGAGGCATTCTCCTTGATAGCAGTAAGACATGGACATTTAATTAATGGCACAGTTGCTAACCAGCGGCAAGTTCTACTATAAGCACAAATTATTCAACAGGTCATTTGTTACTCGTATACATTGGAATAAGCTCATTGCCATCATGAATAAAAAAATAAAAGAAACTAATTCCAATGACTAAGCATCTATACCTGGGAAGTGCATCTAGTTAGATGTACCCTGAAGTTAGCTGAAGAGATTATTAGTAAAAAAAAAATTACACCAGCAAATCTGTGATACAAATCCAATTCAATCAAGTTGACATGAGTTTATGGAGTTGTATTCATATTAGATATAGTAGGGTGAGATCCTACAAAATCTAAAGTGAATCACTCACTCAGGGATTCAACCCGAAGGTTGGTTCGGATAGGTGATGGTAGAGCTCATCCCGGACTAAGCCACAGGCATGTGAATTTCACACATTCAGGGTAGGGGGGCCAGTTCCTTTCCCTGGGCCACCTTGCACTCCGAGGATTTTTTCGTTTGGGGGCGTTCAAAGGCTTCACCCGGATTTGAACCCGGGACCCTTCGATCAGTAGCTAAGTGCTCTACCCACTAGCCTAACACACTCCCTCCAAAGTGAATACAGTAAAACCTCTATACAACGAACCCCATACAGCGAAATTTTAAGGAAACCTCCCTATTTTGAAGTCATTGGTCCGGTCCCGGACCCTTACAATGGACAATGCATGCAAAAAAACCTCCCGTAACGAACCTCTCTAATTACGAAAACTACGTACAACGAAGTCTGAGAATGGGCCCAAAACATGAAAAGTGCCCTTCTAGAACGAATTATTGAGAACAAATGCAGTATTTTGCATTTACAGGTAATTTTTTCCATCGATATTTACGTAATAAGCAGGAAGTAGAACCACAGCGGAGTGTACTGTGTCTTAACCGTTCTGCTCCGAGCTTCGAAGGAGTTCAAATCTGAGACCTACAGAGCTGAGGGCATGAAGGAAACTTGACGCTCTGGCTCGGTGAAGGCCATAGTCAACTCTGATGGTTCCCACCATAAGAAACGTGTAAGGGAAGCCAAAGCTCCGCTCTGCATGGCTCTGTCTATTGCTACGCTCCGACCTTTGTGCCGCTCCGAGCAGGAGCGCTTGGCAATTTTGTGCTCCTCTCTGAACCGCCTAGGCAGTTTACAAGGTGAACTGGTTCGACAGAAAATCCGCGGAGCAGCTCTTTTTAAATTAAATTTCGATAATATCCCATTGAGCATCCCTTATCAGGGTGTCCACTGACCGGGAAAACCTGGAAAATCAGGAATTATTCGTGAATTTTCAATGCAGGGAAATGTTCGTGGATTATTCACGATTTTCTGGTCTGCGTAGGGAATTTTAAAAATTCTTAATTCAAGACAAAAAATCCTTATTTTAGAAATAGGATCAACAACGATGTCTTTAAGATACATATATATTATTTGATAACTGTACAAGATGTAATGGATTGGGTTGGGATGTAGGTTGGTATGAATGAATAAATAAACGACGAAAAAGTAGTTAGGCTCAATGAATCTTCGCTGTATGCATCGGAGACGTCAACTGATCGAATGTCGTCGAACAGATGCCTTCAGCGTCACGTCGTGTCCTTTGTTCTCATTCATTGCGCATATAGAAGGCAACTAGTCGAATATCTTCTATCTAACTAGACTATGAAACACTGAAGACATTAAGTCATTGAAGTGGAACATCCTGCAAGCCATTCAGCATCTTTGTGTTGCTTGGGATGGAGTAAGAGAAGTGCGATCTCGAATTGCTTCAGGAGGGCAGGCTTTCCCGGAGAGATGGACGCCCAAGACGACCCACAGCCGGAGGAGAGGGAGGAATGGGGTGAAGTCGCTCAATTATTAAACAATCAAGGGGTATCTTTCGAAGAGTATGCAAGTATTGATAATGATATCGCTGTATTTGCCGACAATGAGGATCCCGAAATTTTGGTGGAGATGCAGGATGTGAGTGATGAAGAGAGAGAAGAGCCCAGCAATAGCGTAGTGCACCCCGGTTGGAAGGAAGTGGTGGATGCAATACATGTTTTGGAGCAAGTTTTTTTAATGTCAGAAGATGGAGTAGATAATTTGAAGATTCTGTGGCAGGTTGAGATAGCAGCCAGCAAAGAAATGAGGAAAGGGATGAGACAGACGACTTTAGAAAACTATTTTAAATAGAATAATTTTGAATTAATATAACTTAAAAACAGCTACCGCTTCTTATTTATAAATAAAAAATTGCTTTAAACCTATGTAATTTTTCGAAATTTGTTTCAACTTCCTGAAATATACTCATTTTCAAGCAATATGGAATGTTTCGGCCGAGGTAAGTCACACAAGAGCTGACTGTATGTAAGGCAAGGATGGTAGATGGTCCTGTATTTATATTTGTGAGGAGGTAAGTGAAGGAGAGATAAATCGAAAACCGGATTAGTTATTACAGGAATTATTGTACTTCTTCTGTCTGTGTCCCTAACCAGTTGGGCTATTTGAAGAGCGGCAGACCACTGGGCCACATTTTATTGGAAAAACATGAGCTTTCGGTTAGGGGTAAGGGGAGTCATTGAGGAGTGGAATGGGTGAGGTAGGTCTCCCCGAAGGAACGTGGGAAGGGGAGTATGAAGAGGTAATTAAAGAGACACTGGATGAACGGCGACAAGGCGTGGATTCAAATATTACCTGGCGTACTCGAGGATGGTACTTCGTTTTGGCACCAAAGAACGCGTGTGCCAACAGAATACCGATCGATTCCAGCTTCTATGAAGGCATCATCAATGCATTATCATCTGAGATTGCCATTGTGACCTCAGGGCATTGCCGACTACCATGTTTTTACTCGTGGTAACTAACTCACCCCACCTAACTTCCATCCTTGTTTATCAATATCTAAAATACACCGGTCACGAACATAGATATTTACCAGTATTTCAATGGGATTTCAATTCCAACAATGCATTTTACGTCACAAGTCTAATTGGCAATATGTGCTCTTTCAAGCAAAATTGCTGAATAAAACTGCCAATTGATATTGGCTTAAATTATTGCACTCCAAGAATAATATGAACTAGATACTCAGAAAAATTATGGCGCACTTTAAAAATATGAAATCCACAGGCATTAATTTTGGCATTCCTTTAATTTCAGAATATAACTAAAGTAAGCAATGAGGCGTAGCGCCGAATGGACAAGAAAAACAGTAATTTCAATTAGAAATACGCAGATTGAAAATCACGTGGTGATAGCCACGGTATTTGATGGTAAATAACAACAATTGTTTTCATCACTACAGGTAAGGTGAATAAAGCAAGATTAAGAAATTTACACTACTTACATCGTAAAGAACACGAGGCACTTGGGTGCCCCTGCGATGACGCAACCCGCATATCACATCTATACACCGTACCCCCTACAGCGAAGTCGTGATTTTTTCGGTCCCAACAAATTCATTGTATGGAGGTTTTACTGTATGTAGTAGTAAATAAATCCCAGGTAGGAATTTCCTGCATACCCAATGACTTAGGGTCACAATGGGGGCGTTTACTCGGAACCAAAATCGCAATTTTGTACACAAAATCGTTAGATGGAAACAAAAAATGAATTTTAGTGAAAAAATTAATCTTCTAATCAGAGCCATTCACTCATAAATAAAAATTAAAATTAACAAAAGGTGATGCCCAATGAAGAAGCTGCTTTGAGACCATTGACGTCATTTTCCTCCCGTCCTTGACTGCTTTTCGAGGAAGGGAAGGGAGTGGAGGGGGATCTCGGAAGGTGTGCTCGCACAGATGCTGTCGCAATCGCTCCTATTGGCAGAGTCAGCTGTGTCCCCCCCATTGCGATAAGCAATAGCTTAAGTAGCTTCACGGGCTCAGTTACGATTGGATGAAGTCGATATACATCAGAGGGGTCACCACTTTTCCGAAAGGGTTAAAAACATAAGTTTTTCGCTGCTTATAACTCGAGAAATAATTGACGGATCAAAAAATGGAAAAATATGGGTCTTTTTATAATACAAACTTCATCAGAATCGGCAATAAAAAATCATGAAGCTAGAATTGTGAAATTAAACATACTATGAACGTGTGCTTTCCATTTAACCAGACTGAGTTACAGCAACACGAGGCTGGGTACAGCTTGTAACTAAATATACAACAGTACTGAACTTGAAAGCTGCTTTCCTCTGAAAACCAACTAATACCTAAGTAGAAAATTGTGGACCATGTCTATTCCCTGTGCCTCTATTGGTTTCCCATAATGATATGGGACCCATTAAATTGTACAGCTTGTGTCAACAGAACATTCAAAAGTGATTTCCCTGGATTTTGACCTGGGACCTCTATCAGCACACCAACTAAGTTACCTACAGGGTCACCACACCATCAAAACTCAATATAAACCTCAAACTGGGCTTAATACATTAATACCCAGCTCAGAGTAACTACCTAATGCAAAAATGACCATTTTGCGAAATAAGTACAATATTCAGTAACAGCCATCACACAGGTAACATGAATATGATTCTCAGTCTACATATCTAATCATCAGTATGAATAATAAATCATAATCATTGCAGAAAAACTTACAATTAATTAACTCCTATACCATGAAAGTTTCTACAATAAAAAATCTGCATTACAAAACGGTATGCAATCCAATATGAGGATGGGAACCTATACCAGAGAATATATATACCTGGGAAATGTATTGCAGGAAACCATGTATAGCAGCATTGAAGTTTGAAGGGGAATAGGGTAGTTTGCTATTATTTTTTTACTATCTTGATCGAAAGTTATAGCCTATGAAGTACATATTTTAGGCCGTTCAATTGTAAAATGACGTTTCGTATTTTTCCTCAATAATTAAAAAGCGAAAACATGACGGCAAACTATTACATGTCCGTAAATCATATGTGTGACGTGACACTCATTCTTCTACCTGCCACTAGGTGGTGCAGTGGGCACTTCAAAGCAGATGGTGCACTCTGTTAAAGCTCATTAACAAGTATCAGAGGTACCTACATCTATTCAGTTAATTTTTTATGATTAACTTTTATTTGTTAATTTTAAAATTATTTATTCAGTTGATTCATTTAAAAACAGATAGTATTCATTTTACTAAGCACACCATGAAGTTGGCCTATCGCCACACAAACTTTACGCCATGCTTCAGAGTAGCAGAGGACTACTAGCAGTATGCCCTGGAGACTACAAAATGACTATTAATACCATTTTTAACAGAGGAGACTTTTCGAACTATTGTAGTTTTCATAGGCTGTAATTAATGGGCCATTCCATGTCAACTCAACCAATTTTTGGGGAAACCCACACTCACCATCTCAGATTTTCATAATTTTTTCCATGTAGCTAGATTCAACCTTAGTTAACAAAAATCCAAAATATTTTAGCCAAAATGCAAATACTTTCTAAGATATGAGTATTTGTATACACCAAGGCACAGAGGAAAAATCTGTCAACATAATCATGTATATTTATCTGAATATTATCAAGTGTTGTACGGTCTGTTTGTATCCACTGAGAATAAGTGATAGTTACATCTTCTACTAACTCAATAGCTACATTTCTGCAAAACACTTCATGCAGTTGCTCTTTACCAAGACATTGCTCACACCTGTGCACCATACACTGATTGTCATCTATGTCACAAACAAGACTCTTTATGGCATCTTTATATCCCATTTTAATTGAAGAAAGTGCATCTATCATTAGCTTAACATTTTGGTGCTGCATACAAACACATACAGAATGGGTACCTTTCGATCGAACAGTTACACACCATTTAGGGCACAATTGGCAAACCTTAGACACTCCTACTTTTACATGAGGGTGCTGTTGCTCAAAAATGCTGTACAACTCTGAAGGATTACACAAGAGTAGTCTTTTCTGAGTGTGCACTCTCCATCCTTCAGTAACTACACTCACAGTATCTTTCTTTCCAGGACAAATGCAGCTGAACTCATCACTTTCATAGAATTTTAATACAGCTTGTATAACATTATCTGACAGCTGCTTCCCTTTCTTTTGGGTAACATCTGGAGGTATGCCTTTTCTTTTCCTTAGTTCCGAGGCTTGCTTTACTTGGTATTCAGTCACATTAAATATTTCAGCAGCATTAAGGTTGAATCTAGCTACATGGACATTCTGGTTCTAACATACAATGGTAAGTTCAGGAGACAAATATTTCCTATGTCTCACAACATAAACTATATGCTTGTTACGTCATTAAGTAGGCAGCGCATCCCACCATTTCTGAGCTTTTTCAAATGCTTTTAAAATTAACATTTAATTCTCTAGTAAACTGGAATTTCTCAATACAAACCTTTTGCGTAAAATGAATGCATTTACGGTAGGGCACTAAATAAAATTAATCAATTCTATTTACTTTGATGAAGGAAACTACCCAATTGCATTGGCAAAAGAGGCATTTACTTGTGCAAGAGAACTAATGACAGAGCCATGGAGTAGGGATGTTTAGAAAGGATAAGGAGCATGGCACTACATGGCATGGAACATGGACTTCTAGAAAATTAGACTTAGGACTAATGAGATGTGGGTATGGAAAAAGTAAGGAGGGTAGAAAGGAGGACCAATGAACAAGTGCTAGTGAGGATAGGAGAAGAAAAAAAGTTGACTGAGAAAAACAGGGTGAGGCAGATAGAGCAGGTAACAAAGGGTGAGAATGTTTTAAAGAACATGATAGAGGGGAGAATGTTGGGTAGGTAGGGTGGAGGGAGAAGGAAAAGCTGTCAAGGGACATGCGTAGAGTGGAATTTAGAGATCACAAGAAGAATTTAACCCTCTTAGTACCACAGGCCAATGTATTGACTTTAGCTCCACAATCGAAAAGTGCCACAAGCCGATATATCAGCTCGAGGAGCAAACTAATGTTTGAGCTATTTTTTGTTATAATAGGGTAATTCCATATGAAATCAACCAACATTAAAATGTTTCACGACCTTCTTCAATTGCTATGATATTGAGTACAATTGTCCATACCATAGTATGTAACAAATGTGGTTTTTTGTATTTTTGGGATAATCGGATAAGGATTTAAGAGGGGGTCAAAATTTGACCTTTCAGTGGCCTTTTCATGCATTACTTTACTGGCAATAAGTCAGCTCCTATCCAAGCTACAGAGTTGGGGTTGAGCTCATTGAAAAGGTAATTATATTTCCTATTAAAGAATTGACTTTCAAATACTCATCATTTTAAATGGTATCACAGTGTGAACCTACATCTAGGTTTGGTCAAAGGTCAAATATATCATCTTTGATTTTTTAACTTGGTATTATCAATCTACATATATATAGGTACATACAAGCACACACAATTTAGAGATGGCTTTTTTGTTAGTTTTTTACGTATGTAATGTTTTATGATAATTATTTCACAATAAACTAGTTCTATTGTAGCATGCTATTTTAAATGACCCCTCAGGAAGGAATGAACTCTGGAACAGAAACAAAACTGGTTCTATTTTCTGTTTGTAAATCTGGCCTTGTGTTGTTCAGTCCAAAGACGCACATGACCACTTCCTCTCATCATGTACCGGCACCTTAAACAAATTGCTGTTTTTACTTGGTGAATATCCCATCCACTGTAACATGATACAGGGAAAGAATTACGCAAAAAGGAAGTTACACAAAATAAAGACTAACATAATGAAAAAAATTAAGATTATTTCTACTGGAGAACTGGTAATTCAAGATTTTTCATCTTCATTTGATAAAAGCAATTTACGCTATAACATGTCTAATGACTACTAGGCCATGATGACCCAGCTGAAAGAGAAGTAAAACCACCCAGACTGTACAGGGCACGAATGATTAATGCATGATACCAAAAAAAAAAAGGAGCTTGAGGAGAGTGAGGGAGGAATTCCCCAGTATTTCCAAGTACATGACTAGAAATGCTAAGAAGGCTGTTGAAAAGAATGGGATTCTTACTCCTCCCAAACCTAAGCCTGGCCCATTGTTGCCTGTAAAGACAGCGAAAATAGTCTTTGCTTTCTATGAAAATGATAATGCCAGTCAGTGTGTGCCTGGAAAGAAAGACTCTGTGTGTCAGAAAAAATGGTAAGAAAATACACGAACAAAAGCAATTGGCATCTCAAACTTAAAAGAAATCTATGCACTCTTCAACGAGAAGAACCTAGATATTAAAATTGGATCCTCTAAGTTCGTTGAAATGTGACCCAATTATTGCGCTCTTCCCGGTGCATCAGGTGCCCATGCAGTTTGTGCATGTACAATTCACCAGACTTTAAAATTAATGATCGAAGGAGCTAAATTACCTTCATTAACAATGAATGGAATTCCATAGGCTACATACCATGACACTCTAAACATGATTATGTGCAATCCACCTCATCCTGAATGCTCCTTGGGGATTTGTTCCGATTGCCTGGGTATTTACAATATCAAAGCAGAATTGAGGACAGTTTTTGATGATCTGTTTATTGATGAAAGAGTCTATAAGCAATGGCTAACTTCAGACCGATGCAATTTAGAAAGAGTTCAGCCTTCCAAAGACTTCATCAAAATCTTTGTCAGTAAATGGCTTGTGTTACGTGATGATTATTTCATCGCAACACAACAAGCCACCTTCCTACAGGAAGCAAAAGGATCTCTTCAGCCTGGTGAAGTTATAGTCAGCAGAGACTTTGCAGAAAACTACAGTTTTGTTCTTCAGGATGCCGCCCAGGGTTGTCTTTGGAATAATTGTCAGGCTACACTCCATCTGTTAGTGTATTATTACTTAGAAGGTGGCAAGCTGGAACAGTCAAGCTTTGTATTCATATCTGACTGCCTCACACACGAAACTGTTGTAGTCTACTCATTTCAGAAGCAGATAATACCCCTTCTATGCAAAAAAATTCCAGAACTAAAGAAAATTATTTATTTTTCTGATGGTTGTGCGACACAGTACAAGAATTAAAAATACTTTATTAACATGTGCTTGCACGAATCCGACTTTGGGGTGCCTGCTACATGGCACTTTTTTGCCACCTCGCATGGGAAAGTGCCATGTGATGGTGTAGGTGGTAGTGTAAAGAGGTTGGCTGTCAGGGGCCATATGATAAACAAATCAGAACCCCTAAGGACCCATTTGATCCGCGACATTTCGATTCGTGTCTGTAGAAGAGATGGAAGCAACATGTCAATCTCTAGTGAAAGGGTTAAAGTTCTTCAATCAATTGCCAGAATGCGAAGTTTCCACTGCTTTGAACCGATGTCCACAACAATGCTACAAGTGAAACAATACTCTTCGTCTGCTGAAATCAAAGATGTCCTGCTGATCCCAGGGGAAGAAGACACAATCGACACAGAAGATGAGACAGTTGAGGATGATTTTGAGTCAGATGTGAATGAAGATGGAACAGAACCTGTTCTAACTATTGAGGGCATTGGTGAATATGTCACCATGCAATATGATGGATATTGGTGGCTCGCATCTCTTTTAGAGAAGATAATGCCAGGAAAACTTAGAGTTTGATTTCTCTATCCCCATGGGTCATCTCTATCTTTCGCATACCCCCCAAAAGATGATGACCTCTTTCTTCCACTAAGCCATGTGCTGACAAGAGTGAGTGCCCAGCTAGGAGAGATGTCTGGATGCACATACAAGATCACATAAGAGGACAGCAAAGCAGCTACTAGATGGCTCACAATGAAATGAGATTACAGAGGAACCAGTTCTTACTTGCATGTTCAGCTGCAAAATGATGAACCAAGCAAAACAAATTGGTATTTCTTTGAACAGCAGGCAAAAAGAGGTGGATTGCCGTTCACCTAGAAGAAAATTCTTGTTCGGTCATCACTAAATATCTCGAAAACAAATTTTTAGCCATCTCCAAATTTTGTGTGTTTGTACTCAAAAATGTGCAGTTTAATAATACCAAGTATTAAAAAAATCGAAGATGGTGTATTTGACCTTAGACCAAACCAAGATGTAGGTCCATGCTGTGATGCCATTGAAAATGATGAGTATTTGAAAGTCAATTCTTTTCAGAGGAAATTTAATTACCTTTTCAATGAGCTCAACCCCAACTCTGTAGCTTGGATAGGAGCTTACTTATTGCCAGTAAAGTAAAGTAATGTGCAAAAAGGCCCCTGAAATTTGACCCTCTCATAAATCCCTATCTGATCATTCCAAAAATACAACAAAAAAATCACATTTGTTACTTCTATGGTATGAACAACTATACCAAATTTGACTAAAATCCAATACAGTAAAAAACAAATGTGTTGGTTGATTTCATATGGAATGACCATAATTACATTTATTCTTTAACCCATTGGCTTACCATTTTTCTTGCGTGCTACTCCCTCAGAAATACCATTTATTTTGAGAAAATATTCTACTGATAAAAATGCTATAAATATTATAGTTTATTATATATTTTATTAAAAATTTTTATATATCTAGGTTAGTATTTTGCCAATTATAATTTGTTGTTAGCAGTCGAAAAATGTTTTCATTGAACATTATTATTAACAATTATACAAGGTTAGCAAAATTATAAACAATTTTTTTTCAGGCATATTTTTTGAAATTTTTAAACTTTTTTAAATTCTTATTGTAAACTATATCTTCTTTCATTCTTGAAAGTTGCATTGAAATGCACCGAAGGGTTCTGGAGATATATTATAATGAATCTGGCAGAATAGTGAAAATTTTTTTTTTACTGTCATTGGCATTTTATCTCAAACTTGAATATCTTCTTTCGATATTTTTGTATTTTTCTTAAATTTCACTTGACCTGAATTCTAATTACTGGAAACTATATGACAATGTGATGTAATTGACAATTCTTTGTGAATAAATCTTAAGTTTTACATATAGGTTGATTTCGTATGATGGAGTTTGAAGCAATCTGGTAGGTGAAGGGCGACACCTCATTCTTCACACTCCCACCTGGTTTCGCTCTTCATTCATCTTGTTTTGCACACCACACGTTTACATGATGGATTTTTCTGGATTTGGCGGAATATGAATTGGAAAATGTCCCCAATTTGCCACCTGGAATCTCATGGGTGAGAGTGCCTGATACTGGTCGCCCGCGTCATTTATAGTCCGGCATATTCACATTTTCCAGAATGTTCTCAGCTAAATTTTCTCTGAAGTCATCAAATTGAATCTTCTTACCTGCTGTTTTCGTATATAATACGTAAGTATTGAATAAAACCATATCCATGAGATAAAAAAATATCTTTTTATAACCTTTGGTATAACAACGCATAACTGGAAAAGATGCTAATCGTTGATCCTGCCTGTCAACAGCATTCATTTGTACGTTGTAATCGGGAATAAATTTTGGTTTTATGATTGATTCTTTAGTTCTTACTGATTTCTTTCCAGTGTCAGCCATTTCCAAGGTCTTGTGATATGTTGTTGGTGCATGCACGTATTTTTTATCTCTCCATTTCATAGCAGCGATTCCATTGCTATACTACTTTGCCTCCCCTTTCTTCTACTGTATATTTTTGAGTTCTGCCGGCATATTCCTTCGGTTTATTCTAACTGTGCCTAAGGCATTAGTTTTTTCATCAATCAACTTCAGAAATAGATCAGGTTATGTCTACCAGTTATCTAACGCCTCAGTGTAACCCTTGCGAAGTAATGATGAAAAAGTTCTAGTACTATTGCTGCACTCGAAGGAACTTCCTTTGCTCCAGGTGGTTTTTTCCCAGTGTAAATTGAATATTGTAGGCAGTACCCTGATGAGATTCCACATAATTTGTAGTACTTGATTCCAAAGGGAGCGCATTTACTTGGGTTGTACTGGACATAGCAGAGTCTGCCACGAAATTTCATAAATCTTTCATCCACGGCAAGATTTCTCTCCGGAGTGTACATGGCTCTAAATTTTGTATTTATGTAGTCGATCACTGGAGATATCTTTTTCAGCCGAACATTTTCATTCACTTTTGAATTATCAACAAAATGCAATAATTTTCATCACAAAGAAAACGTTTACATGGCATAACTCAGCCGAAAAAAGGCGTTTCTGTCATGCTGCGCGGACTCCAGTATCTTTGAAGTTTATTTTTTTCAGTTGTGCCAGCACACACAATGAGAAATAGGCCTGAATCTCATCTCTAGTTCTTTCAAACCACCCTTTCCTAAGATCACTTTTTCTATTTTTTTTCGGAGTACAAAAAGGCATCTGCATACTTGTTGGTTTCAGTTGCGATGAGTTCCCAAAAATCACCTTCAAGAAACTGGAAGAAAATGTCTCTCTCACTAGGATTGTTTCCCACGAATTCTTTCATTTATGCCAGGTTTACCAGAGAATCTAAATTCTTTCACACTAGTTGCTTTTACACCAATGCCAATTGTTTTCTCCCTTAGCCTATTTTGGATCCGCCGGACATTTTCGCTGGAAAATTCTGCACTGTCTTCTTCACTGCTTACAGTTTCTGAATAATCAGAGTCATTGGTGTCACTATCTTCACTGTTATCACTTGCACTGATGTCACTATCATATATAAACTTTTCTACATCATCGCGTGTATACGCGGGCTCAAGGGCGCTCGGGCGCGAGCATCCGTGGCTGTGGCAGCGGCAGGGATAATGGCTGCTAACTAATATGTATCATCCAAAGGTCACGTCTTCATTCAGTAATTCTATCTTCTTTGTTGATGTAGCAGCAAATAGGAAAAGGTGAAAGGCAACTTTTGTGAGGCAGCAGAAAAGATTGTATTATCTTTTGCATAGTAGCAGGTTCACTGAAGATGATGATAATGGGTATCTTTCGCTTACGCGATGTCACTCATCAGATATACAAAGTGCAATATTGCTTTCGTAATCTCATGTTGGCAATGAATAGGTGTCTCAGCAATACTGTATCAAATAGGAGGAGGATAGAAGAGAAAGGAGACAAAGTAAGCTGGTGCTGAATGTGCATTGGGTTCACGATAAATGATGATGGCGCGGCGAATATACTTTCAAACCATCGAGTATATAAAAGAATAAAATATGAACTGCAATACAATAACAGCGTCGGAATTTGCATTAGGAGAACATAAAAGCAATAAAGAACATACATTATAAATTTATCTGAAATTTAGGCTCAAAAAGAGGGTTGGAAAAAAAATAATATACGAAACCGGCGAATCGCCGTCTTTGTAATCATGGGCCAATTTTGAGCGGATGGCAAAACCCCGTCTTTGTAAGCCAATGGGTTAAGCAATGTATCATAATACCATAAACAACAATTAATCCATTTTTAGTTACATGCGAAAACATTACATTCATATCTAAAAAGTAACTTCATATTGTTTATATTTTTCACGAGGAGTTACAAAACTCTCAATTTCATGCTGGCACTTTTCGCTAGTACCACCAAAATTTGGTGATACTAAGAGGGTTAATTTCCATTTAAACCCACCTTTAATGGTAGACAACTAATGATGTTGATGATGATGATAATGACAATAATACATAATAATCTATTCATTAGTCACTAAACTCAATTTTTACCAAAACATGGGCAAGTCAACTGAATATTCATAATTTTCTATTACACATAGATAAAATTGGATCATCTGTTGGCATTAAATACTTGGGACTGAACATTCAGGAAGTTGGTAATTTCAGATTTTTCATTTATTCACAAAATTAAAATCGGTTTTACCCCAAGTAAGGTTTTACATTATACATGTTCAATGAATATTTTAAAATTTATGCACCATTCTACTTTCTACTCCTGAGTTATTTATAGCATAGTAATTTGAGTATCATTTGTAACGTGTCATTTTCTAGCCATGTCATGCATGGGATTTAAGGAGCCGCCATGTTGGGTTTTGTCAAGAAAGTTTATACAGAGTCATAGGGAAAAATGGCGTCGGGCTCGACAATGGCTAATTTAGCAATGAGCATGGTGATCCGGGGCATTCGCGAGTTGCAGTCCCCAATAATAGGAATTGTATCCGTGGCTATTGTTGAACTCGCAGCATATTACGCAGGGAAAGTAATTGATGGCCGAGCGTAAACAATGAGGGAGTTTTACTATATAAAGAGGAACAGAGAGCGAGACAGGGGCTCTAGTCCAACAATACTCCCGATCGGAGGAGAACCCTCGTTGGGTTTTGTATGATATAAGTGAGGGCTAGTCCAACAATACTCCCGATCGGAGAGGAACCCAGGTTGGGTGTGACATAGGAAAAGCCATGGAGGTCTAGGAATTGGCCCGTGGGAAGCTGAATCCACGTCGGGAATCATCTGGCGGGATTGGACCTAATTGGAGACAGGCGACGGATCTTCAGCCAAGACGGAGAAGTCAGGGTGCAAAAGGAGGCAGGGATCGTATATTGGAGGACACAGCCGGGAACTCCAGAGCGTACTAGAGGGATAAAGCGGTCCACTCCCCACTACTATTGTATGTATGTACATAATTTTAAGAGGGTACTTGATGAATTGTATGTGCAAAGTGAAAAGTGAAGTGGCTCGTAATCATTTGTGAAGTGATTTATGGCCTGTCAGTTTGAGCCTGAAGAGAGAAAGTGAAAGTGAATGTGATATTGTTAACGAATCGGAGGTAATTTATTATGTTGTTTATATTTATTTGTGTTGTGAGTCAGTATTAATGTGATCAACAACAGATACGCAAGTGGCATAACAAATAAAGATTGTTCAAAAGTAAATAATATATTACATTAATGGCTCCCAACGTTTAGGCGTGTGAGTTTAGATGTATTGTGTGTGACGAGAGTAAGGACGGAACGAATAAAGATTATTTCTGAAAATAAAAATAATAAATTACACATTTGCATCCCGTGAATGGCAAAGTCCCCCTCAGATGTCAGTTCCCCTTTCCTTCTTGATTCTCAATGATTTTACTTAATTTTATTTTCCTTCTTGCTTAATTTTATAGACATACACATACATTTTTTGGTTACCTACAGCCTACCTAATTTGGTGTTATGTGCAGAATATGATACACAATATATTTTCAGTAAGATACATATTCTGTAATCACTCTCACCCTTAAATCTGTGAGCCCATATAGGTAGATATGAACATCGTTATATGTGAGACATTATACATACACAAAGATAATATCATGATAATATCACAAAGATAATATAATGGAAGACCTTAGCAGAGCAGAGCTAGTTACATGGTGCACCCACCTAGGTGATTTTTTGACTCTGTCAACATGGATGGCAAAATAAATATGAACATCTGTATTTATGCATGATGGAAAATGAGGACTTAGGTACTTGGTGCATCAATTCAAAGAGGGTTTACAAGAGGGAAAAGGGCCATGTAACCCAAATTTAAGAAACTGGCTTCTAGGAATAATGATAAAGTTTTATCTTTGGCAGGGACTACTACTATTTTCATGATTAACATCCAGGGGATAACCAATTACCAAGCCAAACCTGGGCTTATCTGGCAGCAGTGAACACACATCCCACCAAAGAGCATGCATCAGGCAAAGATAATACCAAGACTGTACCACCAGTATGATGTGTACAACTGAGTCATTCACTTCCAATATGAAATTAAGGGATTAAGCTCATGCAAAAGGTTATAAAAAATGTAATAACTGTACTTACATGACCATCTGCCATCAATATTCACCAACTTCACCATATATTTTTTCTTATCAGTACACAAATTTTTAAAAGTCCAAACAATAAAATCTTTATGATACTCGATGTGGCAGTTAAGTCTGCTCTTGTAAAAGCCCATGGCAAGTATGTAGGATTTCCCAAGGCCTTTGATGTGCTCCATTCTGATGTCTTGACCTAGTTTAAAAAAACAATAATTCCAGACAAACTACCACACAAGAATTTCACTTCAACATGATATGACATGCAGCTACCAAACAGAAGGTCAGAAAAAATACACAACAGATTTTCATGGTATGAAGTTGGCTGAAAGATAAAAGAAGTAAAAAAACAAAATCGACATAATTTAATTAACTCCTAGGTGCCCAATACTTAAAAACACATATGGACATCAAATACTAAAAGTTCCTTGTGGATGTCAAGACTATAAAGATACTTCTAGATACAGGATTTCTGTTCACACATATGTACTAGGAAAATCTTATAGTTCCCCTTGTATACCTTTATTGAGTAAGGTAAACATGTAACAATGACATAAGTAAATTAAGCATGAACAGATATTTTCATATTGTTCCTCAATGATTCATCGTATGTAGGGACATGACATTTTCGCGAAACGCTTTTTGTGACAGGATTCACGAAATAAGCGACTTTAGGGTTTAATCACGAAATTAACCATGTCTTCTTTGAAACGCGATTTTTTTTAACGAAATTTGAGATATTTTGCAAATGCCGAATTTTTGTAGCATGAAATATTTCCTTTAGTGATTGCCGGATCGGATCTTTCATTTTTCTCGGTTCAGGATTCGGATCCAAAGACACAGAGTAAAATCGGATCCGGATCGTAGATTTTAAATTTTCGCGGCTTAGCGATTGAAGTGCCCCGTGAATGGAATGTAGGTGCGGTAGATATTGACAAGAAGAGGATGTGTAACTAAGGTCACGTAATTAGATGAAAACGTTCCCGTGCAACTAGAAGCAAAATAAAGAAATATAGACTTTTTTCCCCCATTTCCCCGGTATTGCGGGAAAAAATATACGTAGGATGTCACGTGGGTAGCCTACATTCGCCGGGATCAGGCGTACGACGAGAGCTAGTAGTGTACTGTGCGAAGTTCGATCCCAATCGCAGTTTAATTTTTTCTTTCAGTCACTGCATCGAAAATGTTATCATATTCAATTTCAAACCATTACATCTGAATACTCACTTTATTATACTTTGTTGTTTAAATTAGAATTACAGATACAAATGTACCACTCATAAATTAAGGATGGTCGGTCGGATCCAAAGATCCACGGGTCTTTCATTTCATTCGCTACTGAAATCATATCCAGGGACAGTAAAAATTCAGATCCGGATCGGAGAATTTAACATCTCGCGGCCTCGTGATCAATGCACCCCGCGAATGGAATGTACGTATGGTAGATGCCAACAAGGAGAGGTTAAGTAACTCGGGTCACGAAATGAGAAGATTTTTTCCGTGCCACAAACGAGGAAAACAAAATAAAAAATACTCGTCTTGACCTTTTTCTCCATAGGCCCGGATGTGCGAGAAAAAAAATTAAGACGAATGTCATGCGGGTCGCCTACATTCGCCATATTCCCGTGAACCTATGAGAGCGTAGTTGTTAAAAATGAGGGCTAGTGTACTGCCAGTCGCGAGTTCGATCCTTAACACTACCTAAGAATACAGCCGTGCTGTATTCCTAGGGTAATGCCAGTAGGCAGTTAAAAAAAGTAGATTATCAGAAATTTCATGCCAAATTATAAGTAAAAAAATAATTAAATTTAGCGAAAGGAAATGATTGGAAAAAATTTATATTACACCTAATTAAATCGTGGAATCATTACGTTAACTTTACAGTGTATTTTTGAGTGACGCATTTGTAAATCTAGTTGAAGTGATAGAAGTACAAAAAAGTCAGTATCCACACACAAAGGTTGGAAATGAAGGATGATAAAGTTTTTTATTCAATGGTTGAAAGAAAAATTTTAAACAGCGTAAGAATAGAACTTCATTACCTGCAGTCCACTACTCCACTCTGTTATTGTTATTACCATTATCTCATTAATTTGCCTTTAACTTAATTTTGCCTACTGTGTTTTTTATGTTGCGTAGGGTATCCATAACTTCTGTATTGGATCTCAAATGTATGTACTATTAACTGTTTGTTCACATTGGTATGAAGTCTTTATTAATAATATTAAAAAACCCCTTCCTTTAAGACTCCTTTTTCCCAGAATTAAACACAGCTTTCACCTTTTTAAAACGATTTTTATTTTATTCATTTGTCATTTTTAAACACCACTTTTGACGATTTTTATTTACCATTTTCGGTGTCCCTAATCATATGTAATCTGTACCATAATCAAAAAATATATTCTACCAAACTCCCCAGGCTATGATAAAAAAAGTTCCTAAGAAATTAAAATATTCTAACTTAAAGATGATAATTAACAAGAAGTTAAAATATTTCTTGCTGATGAAATCCTACTTCTCTGTTAATAACATGTTTAGTAATAAAGTAAAAGAAATTGAGGTGCAGAACATGTATATTTTTTGCATTCTTATAATTTAGAGGAAGAATTACAGATTAGAAATAATCCTATGCTTTCAACACAATGCACAGTCTTTGAGAAAAAGGAAATTATCAGGGTGTATGATGAAACTCATTTTATTTCTTCCCTTAGTTTTGCATTTTCCAGAGTCTTATTGCACTTTTTTCCTAACACATTTTATAAGGAACTGTTTCTGGGGTAACTTAGTGGAATTTTGCCATAATGGAGAAGAGAAAAACTAACAATGCAATACCACAAAACTTTTATTTTGACACGACCATGGTTTCGCTCTTCATGTGGATATACAAAACACTGCATCAGCCTTATGTATGGTGAAAGACAGGGTGGGGGAGAGAGGAAGTGACCCAGGATTGGCCAGTTGGGTGATCGTGGTGATGCATTAGGGTGTTTTCAGAGGTGGGGGAGGTCAGGTCTGGTGGAAGTCGGGGTGGGGGAGGAATGGAGTTGCAGAGAGGTTGGGGGAGGGAAAGTGCCAAGGATTGACAGGTCGGGTGAGGGTGGAGATGTAAGTTAGTGTTTGCCCGGAGGAGGTCAGGGCAAGGAGTGACAGAGCCGCCTGGGGAAGGAGTGACTGAAAGGTAAGCGCTGGGGCTCGGGGGAAGGGGAGGTTTAAGAGAGGAGAGCAGGATAGATACACTAATTCATTCAAAACCTCACAAGATTTGCAATTTACACAGATTGAAATTTCTATTTCGAGTCCATCCAACTTGGGGCGCTTATTTTCAACGTGCAATATGTCGGGTGTTAAATCACTGCTGGGCCTGCATTGTCATAAATGATTGGTGAATTGGGAAGTGTCTTTGTGGTTATGGAAGCAAGCTTTGTGTTCTTTTATCCTCGTGTCACAGGTCCTCCCTGTCTGGCAAATGTATGAGGCCCCGCAATCGTCACAGACGAGTTCATAAACTCCACTATCTTTCAAAATATCTAATTTATCTTTGGTCGACCCAAGCATGTCTCATAAAGTAATATTGTAGCAAACGGCTCTGATTTCTATTTTGGGGAGAAGCTTCTGGACTTAAAGGAATAATTTGCCAAGGAATGGTATCCGTCTCCACTTTAGTGCGTCGTTGTCGCACTTTGTGTTGTATAGGGACTTAACAGCCAATTGTGTTTGTTTTCATCTGTAGAGTGAATTGATTAACCCTGTGGGATAACCGTTGTTGAATGCAATCTGTTTTATTGTCATGAGTTCTCTTTGTTTAATTGTGTGTGACATGGGAATGTGGCATCGTCTGTTCAGCATGGAGTGGAAGGCTGCTAGTTTGTGTGTTATGTGGTGATTTGAGAGAGAATGTATAACATAGTCAGTGTGGCATGCTTTCCTAAATATGGAGAAGTCAAACTTTTTTTTTACAATCTTTAGTGACAAGTCAAGGAAATTAAGCAACCCATCCACTTTGCACGTGAACTTTATATTACTGTCTAGTGAATTCAACAATGTTAGGAACTTATTCAATTGTCTCATATTGTCCCTGTCCATACACAAAACTTGACCCCCCCCACTTGACTTTCACCATTCATAAGGCTGATTCAGTATACTGTATACCCACCTGAAGATGCTGCACCACAGCCAAACCATGGTCGTGTCAAAATAAAAGTTTTGTGGAATTGCATTGTTAATTTTTCTCTTTTCCACTAACACATTTTGATCAGATTTCCTATAAAATCTGCATTTTGTGTAAACATGTAAATCATCAGAAATTATGAAGGCCACTTCGAGTTATACAAAAGATAAAGAAAATATAAATAAAGAAAAAGACAAACTTTATTAAAAAAATAAAACGGTACATATCTAATAGAAAAATTGCAAATAAGAATAAAGATAATGAAACTCTTTGCCAATACAATAAAATTTAGTCAGTTAAAATTTGAATATAGTAAACTGGGATCAGATTAGTTGGTAAAAACTTACAAATAAAATGTCATGGAAGAGAATACAGACAAATTTGATAAACCTCTTCGAATTTCCATATCCACTTTTATCTCTAATATCATTCACCCAAAACTGCTCATGGTGATCACAATCTCTATAAAACCTTCAGAGCATGTTCTAAGTGAAACACAATTGGCAAGAGGGCTCACTGCACAGAGCAAAGTATGATATGAACGGTGAGCACAGCACTACATTCAGCCAAGCAGGAGGCAAGCCAAGGCACAGTTTTAATCCCTCTCTCCGCCCTAATGGAAACTGGCTGCAAGTAATTTCCGGGGTTTTTTTTTGGAAAAATACAACAGTTTTCCAGGAAAAAGTTTTTCAGATGTCCAGACACCAGATTTTTATGTTACTAAGGCCCCTTTACACGATACAATTTTTTGTACAATTTCTTGTACAAACGCTTGTATAAACTGAACGAAATCGTATGTTTGTCTGAATGGAATTAGAACAGGTTCTATTTCCCGTTCAGTCATTCAGACAATCACTCAAGCATTAGTACATTTTGCTGCTTTACATGGTACAATTTCCTCACACAAGAGTTTGTACAAGAAATTGTATAAAAAATTGTATCGTGTAAAGCAGCCTTTATAATCTCTGAGTGGGGACTACCCCAGAGAGTACATCAGTCAGGTGCAATAGACATCTTAGAGGAAGAACATGGAACATGAGGTATCTATGGACCTGTGGAAGATCGGATAACTTGAAAGTGGAACTGTGGAGAATGGACCTTGATACATATATGCATGTGCATATTAGGAATCAGTGAAATGAGGTGGCCTGCAGAAGAAGAAGACTTTTGGAGTGGATGCTTCAAGAATGGTAATACTGGAGTAGGCATAATGCTGAGCTACAGGGTAACAATGTGGGTGAAGAGCTTCCTGCAGTATAGTGAAGAGATGGTATGGCGAAGATTGAGACCAAGCTAACAGAAACTCCCATGGTGCAGGTTTACATACCTACATCAGACTACAAACATAAAGAAGTGGAAGGTGTTATGAAGATATTGTGGAAGTAATAACTTAGTTAGGAAGAGAAGAAGAGAACTATATTAATTTAGGAATTTAGGAGGAACAGTACCATTGGTGAAGGTCAAGATAGAAAAACGACTGGAATTAAGGAGTACAAGGCTTGAGTCCTGGTCAAGGATAAGGATTTTCTTCTCAGAGAAAATTCTGCTCTAGTGAATAACTGGAAAATACAGACTGGGGAATCAAAATAAGGAGGGGAAACCCTAATACAATTCTACACACAACAGAAGTTAGTGCTTGCGAATACAGAGTTTAAAAAATCACAACCAAAGAAGATACACTTGGAAAATGCCAGAGACAGAGAATGATACCAAATTGACTACATTTTGGCAAAGAAGAGACTCAGGAACCAGGTTAAGAATTACAAAAGCTACCAGGGTGAAGGTACCAACAGTGACCACAATTTAGTATTGATGATTGTAGTCCAAGAAACTGACGAAAATAATGAAGAACATATGGCAAGTCAATACATGGAAGGAGGCTCAAGATCTGCTGGACTTTCAGAAGACAGTGGAAAATCAGATGGGAGAGACCTAACTGTGAAACCAGTTGAAGGGAGATGAGAAAAAATCAAAAACATACTACAGGAAGATACAAAAGAAGTTCTGGGAAAAAGAAAAGTTGCCAAAAACAAGCTATGCATCAAAGATGAAGTCTTAGATCTGTCTGACAAAAGAAGAAAATACAAGAATACAAAACCAGACTAAGGGGAATCACACTACAAAAGAATAAGAAATTAAATACATCACAAAGACATACAAAACAACCTTACATATAGAGGGGTGCAAGCTGCCTATACAACAGTGAGGAAGGACTTGAAGGAATTAGTTGCAAGATGCTATACCATAGAGTATATACCATAGGACAAAATGAAGACCTTTTTATTGAAAATGAAGAGAAGGTGAAAATGTGGAACAAATATTTGGAGCATTTGATTAATAGAAGCAATCTCAGTGCCACTGAAGAAGAAAATGAAGTTGAAAAGAATGATATAAAAGACTCAGTATTCAGATCAGAATTTGATACCACATTAAGTATTACAGCAATACAGCAGTACATCAATTTTCGATTATCTACACAAGAAGAGAATGAAAAGCAGGAGTTCCTGATCGAAGACCAATTTTTATCAGAAAAAGCAAGGGTATACGAGAAGCAATTTTGGCCATTCCCCTGCTCATTGAAGGAGAATGGAGAAGAAACCAACATTCATTACAATTGTAGGTTTAAAGGAGCCTAATGGAAACATGGTTTGGAATTCAATGCTTGGGATTCTGAAAAGAACTGGAGTCTTCAACAATGACCAAAGAATGATCCATAATTTGTATAAAAACCAGTGTCCAATAAATCAAGGATGAGCAACGGCACAGCAAGAATAAAGAAAGAAGGTTGGGCACACTCTCCTGTAACTTTTAACCTTTTCCACTCTGGTGCCTAGTGTCACTCGACACACGACATGCAAAATTCAGGGGCATTTAAAAATTAAATTCCGAGTAGACTACTGGTATAGAGGGTGAAAAAATCCGAGTGCACAGGGTTAATGGTTTCATTGAGAAAACCATCAAAGAAAGAAAAGAGAAGGCTTCAGGATATAATAACAGCCGGTAAAAAAAATTAGCAGGCTGAGTTTTGCCAATGAAATCAAGCAGTCATTGCAGAAACAAAGAGGAATTTAAAGAAGATACTTGTAACCATGGAAAGGACATTGGCTGGACATTACCTGATGATCAATAAAAATAAAAGTAAGGTATTCATATGCAGTAGAAGAGAAGATACCAGGAACTACATTAAACTAGGAAAAACATAAGGTTGAGGAGGTGAATTGTTAACTCTGAAGCCAAGTAACCAGCAATGGACTAAGGAAAAATGAAATAGTCAGTAAAATAGCCCAGGCAAAGAGGGCACTCAAACGAAAGAAGAATCTGCTTAAGGCTGGAAATGTAAGCATGGGAGTTAAGGGAACATTTATCAGAACAAATATCTGGAGCACACTTCTTCATGGTAGTGAGGTGTGGACGATAACAGCAGCAAAGAAGCCAAGGCTGGAAGCATTTGAAATGTGGTGCTACATAAGATCAATTAAGATAAACTGGATTGACCAAGTGACTGATTATGACTCCCTAAGAGTGGGAGAAAACAATAAATCTTCTGAAAATGTTAAGAAGAAGATGGGACAAGCATATCTTGATATGCTTGTCATGATAATAGGATGAGGCATGATGGTAGTATGAAAACAATCACTGAGGGACAAGTGAAAGGGAGAATTGGTAAAGGAAGGCCTCGAATGAGATATGTGGAGCGAGTTGTCTAGAAAGAGAAGACTTACATAAATTAGATTATCTGAAAGGTCAATCAAGTGGGAAGCTGCATCTAACCAATCTAAGGACTGTTGACTGATGATGGTGATGAAACAAAACTCACAAAGTGAACAACCACACAATTAAGTGGTGTCCAATTTTACTCAAGAGTTCAAACTGCCATCATTATGATTTAGAAATTATTCTGAAAATGTCACGTGTTGTCAGACTTCCAGCAGTAAACGGGTCATTCCATGTCAAATCAACCAAAAAAATGGTAAAATTTACCTCACCCTTTGCGATTTTGATGAAAATTGGTAAAGTTGTTGGTCCTACAGAGAAACTAAATAATACCAAGTATTACACCCCTGGGTCAAATACTTTGTTAGAAAATTGGGTCTAATTATTGCCCAAAAATCAAATTTTAGGTCCGCAGTGCACTTTTTGAATTATCGTAACTCTGATACCAACACACTTAGAGAGTTGTGTGTGGTGTCATTTTAAAGCTCTTAATATTGCCTTTCATCTGATATTTCACATGCCGAGGTTAAAAATAATTATAGGGCTAAGGTCAAGGTCAACATAGTTTGACCTTGAATTATGAAAAATGGGATATTTTATTTTGCTTAATTTTTTTTTCTTCAAAACATACATATTTCATTAATATGCTTGCTTGGACGAAGAGAGTCTCTTCATTAAAACCACCTCATTTGGTTGGGGTATTGCTGCATGAAACTCCCTAATGCCTGGTATACTAACTGCCTGACGAAATCGTTTCGCAAGTACATTGGAATGTTTTCCAATTTCTTCTTTCGGTAGATGTGAGCTTAACGGTAACGAACTTCAAACATTTATATTGGCTAAACGGTGTACATCACTCATTTCATTCTAACTGTATTACGTAGAGGAAGGATGAACATTTATGTTTACACCACTTTTACTTCTCCAATACCATTATTACATGAGATATTACACTTTGAATTTGACCGTTTTCACGTGAAAAATCTACCGATAACTTTCTTGAAACTTTTATTGATAAGTTACAGAAACTTCAGTCTCATGACTACATTGCTAAAAATCAATCTGAATTTCTTGGAAATGTTAAGCGTAACATCCAAGTGGGGCAGGTTCTCCTAATTGCAGATTTTTCAGAAAATTACGCTTTCATTTTACAGGACAGCGTGCAAGACATGCACTAGAATAACGACCAAGCAACAGTTCACCCCTTCGCTTGCTATTACCACCTTAAAGTCCAGGATAATGTAATCCCATTTAACTACATTATCATATCAGACAGACTGAGGCATATAGCATCAACTGCAAATTTTTTTCAAAAACTTCTTAAAATCTTGAAATTGAAAGTTCCGAAACTTAAAAAAGTGATACATGCATTCAGATGGAGCAGCTGCTCATTATAAAAACAAGTATAACATTCAGAACTTATCTCTTCACTGGAAAGATTACACAGTCTCTGCAGAATGGCATTTCTTTGTTACATCGCATGGTAAAGGGCCAAGTGACGGACTGGGAGGAACTTTGAAAAGACTAGCAGCAAGAGCAAGTCTTCAGCTTCCATACGAAAAACAAATACGTACACCTATAGAACTCTTTAACTGGGCAAAAGATCATATTTTAGGAGTGAATTTTGGCTACGCAAAGAAAGAAGGGTAAAAAGTGGTGTAAACATAAATGTTCATCCTTCCTCTACGTAACACAGTTGGAATGAAATGAGTGATGTACACCGTTTAGCCAATATAAATGTTTGAAGTTTGTTACGGTTAAGCTCACATCTACCCATTTTTCCATTGTTTACATTTGTTGCATACCAATACGAAAAATTTGTAGGATATATCTGCTGAAGTCTAAAATGATCCCTGCATGTATATAGGCCAAACAGTATATGATGAAGTAATAACTTTCCAGTGTCGTAGGTGTACAAAAAAATTTGTATCTCCTGTCGTACTTGGAGTCCCACTTTGAAAGTCGGTACATATATTAATGAAATATGTATGTTTTTAAGAAAAAAAAATTAAGCAAAATAAAATATCCCATTTTTCATAATTCAAGGTCAAACTATGTTGACCTTAGACCTATAATTATTTTTAACCTCGGCATGTGAAATATCAGATGAAAGGCAATATTAAGAGCTTTAAAATGACACCACACACAACTCTCTAAGTGTGTTGGTATCAGAGTTACGATAATTCAAAAAGTGCACTGCGGACCTAAAATTTGATTTTTGGGCAATAATTAGACCCAATTTTCTAACAAGGTATTTGACCCAGGGGTGTAATACTTGGTATTATTTAGTTTCTCTGTAGGACCAACAACTTTACCAATTTTCATCAAAATCGCAAAGGGTCAGGTAAATTCACTGGTTGATTTGACATGGAATGACTCAAACCTAATACATCCAGCATCAGCCACCAGGCTATTATTTACGTTCATTGATACAGAATATAGACAAAGAAGGAAAAAAATTGATAAGTATAACAATCTTTTCCCTCATTATTAGGTGGCCAACCCATAGTTTATATAGAAGGAGTTTTTGAAAAAACTCAAGCTGAATTGAAGCATACACAGCATACAGGGCATACACAGCATATTAAACAGGGGTAAGGGGTAAGTGACCCCAGGATGGGACACGGCAGAAAATGCCCATGGACCACCAAGACTGTCATGCACGGTAAAAGCCACAAGATGAAGAGACAACCAGAAGGTGCCCCAGGTTTTTGTTAAAAATGGCGGATCTAGACTTGGCAGGTTGATAAATAGCTTCCCTCACCACAGTGCTTCTCTGTGCCAAAGGAGACTGCATCTGCATGGCAGAGGGTAAGAAGTTGTTAATAGGGAGACTCCAGTTATATTTAGCCAAACCTATGGAATCGGGGCTCCGCAAGGACAGACACTGTATTTCCCTAGCCATTTGTGGGACCAAACATGGATTTTCTATGCAAAATGCAAATAATGGAGTGCGAGTAATACTCTAGGTACACATGTTTCACAAAAAATATATTTTGTTTTGATCCTGAGCCCCCTTTACACACTAAAACAAATCCAAATGGGTGGAAACTCAAAATTTGACATTTTCAAGGTCTTATATGCAGAGTAGCACTTCTTTGATGCTTCGCATGGGAAGGGCCCATGCAATGGTATAGGAGGGACTGTGAAGAGGGTGACTACAAAAGCAAGCCTCCATCAAACTACTAATGATCGTATATTGATACCTGAAAAAATGTTTCAATTCTGCACCAGTGAAATAAGGGAATGAATATCTTTCATATATGTCCCGAGTGAAGAAATTGAAGAATGTGGTATATATCTTTTACAACGATATGAAAATGCTCTGCAAGCGCCTAACACTTCTTCATCCCAATAAATAAACAAACAATGTAAGTTCGATGAATATCATATCTTGTTTGTTCCATGAAATGTCTACCTCTAAACTAGCACTTGCTAAACCGATGAAAAACATTGAAATAAACGATAATGTTGCTTGCATGTATGATGGCAGTTGGTGGTTGGGCATTGTGCGTCAATATTGTGAAGAAAAGAATGATTTTAATATTCACTTCTTTCACCCTGCTGGCCCAGGCACTGCTTTCAAACTTTCATAAAATGATGAAGCATGGGTGCCACATGGTAACATTCTACGAGTTCTATCGGCAAACGAACTGACTACATCTGCTGGATGGTCACTCAACATACCATATGAGCTTAGCCCACATATCAGCACCATGACAAATGCTCATTAGACATGTATTCTCAAACCTGTGAGTTACTTGCAATAAGTCTCTTTTTAACTCTGACGTAGTGGTCTGAAACTATGGATTAAACTACATGTAGCACCATTTCTGTCAAATTTCAAAAAGCTGTCACACCTAAATTGCTTTGATTATAGACTCCAAATTTGAAGTCAGTGTAGGTTATTATGATAAGTTAGTTCTCATCATTCCGTACTGCGCCCCCCCTTTTGAGATATGTGACCTTGAAAATTTCAAATTGTCAAGAGTTTCCACCCATTTTGGATTTGTTTTGGGGTGTAAAGGGGGCTCAGGATCAAAACAAAATTTTGTTTTTGTGAAACATGTGTACCTAGAGTATTAATCCCAAAAGGATCTGTTTTGATATCTGGTCCCCATTTTGGATGACTGGCCTTCAAAAAATGAAAAGAACAAAATTTTGATGCGGAAAGTTGATACCCTTGTTTATACCTGAATATTTTTTTTCTCTTGCATACTTCTGAAGAACTATGTTTTAAAAAAGTGTTAATATAAGTATGGTTGCTGTAACTTTTAAAACATGCTAATAGAAGAAATATTCGCTAATGTCAAAAAAGTGACATTTTTACTCTACCGGTACATACGACAATGCCCGTATATCGGATATGGTTTGCTCTAAAAATGTAACGAGAACTAATTTGTAATCTACATAAAGCACCTATATACGTACAAAATATAAAAAATGAAAAATAGGTCAGCAACGCACTTTTGTAAAAATTGGTTGATTTAGGGTAGATTGACCCCCTTGTCTTTTCCGGGAACTTCCGCCAAAAGCCATTCACCCACTGAACTGAAGTGTGAGAAGTAACAGGGATGGGACAGTGCTCGACCCAAGGTATCTAAAATTCCACCACGACTTCCGATTGTTTTTCAGCAGTTCAAACATAACTTACTTTTTATGACATCCTGCTCCTGACTCTTCAGACTAACCAATTCACTTGAAAGGCTTTCCTTTTCCGCTTGACACACTTTTAATTTCTGCCTGAGGGAATTGTTATTCTCCAAATAATTTTCTCTTTCTTTCTTCGACTCTGCGACCTGCTCCCGCAACAATCTCATGTCATTGCAATTCCCTGAATTAAATAAATACAAATAATAGGCAACATCATCAATGGAATTAAATGTTAAATCTTGCATCATAGAGAAAAAAATTTATACAAAGGAAGAACTAACTTAATTGTGTTCCCATGAACCGACAAATGCCATCCAATCTGTGGAAGAACTCGATACGAGAATGTAGTTCATCTTTGAAATCTTTCCGAATATTTGAACCAATATTCGTCATGATTGATTAATACACTCAACTAGCGATTCGAATATTTAAAAAGATGATAAATGCAATAAAAATCCTTCCCTGTCAAATACTATCTACTGTCACATACCAACGTTCGCCACGCTTCCTCCACATTCAAAATACAAGACGCACCCCATCCAATCAGAATATTGATAACAAAGGAAACGCGATTTAATGCAGCTTCCACTTCCTACGTCGTGTTTTGTTTTCTACCCGGCAGTAGGATGCTGGAATAGTTGTTAATGTCAGTACACAACTTATCTTGTGTCCTTTAAATATAATCATATGGTGAGAAGAATCAACAGTTGAGTTTTAATTGTAAAATTCGCGGATTAGAAAACACAATGGAAGTCGACGAGCCTGGAAAGAGTGTTATGGCATCCTCTGGAACAGTGGGAAGTGTTTCCGTGTCACTTCATCCCCTTGTAATTATGAATATCTCTGAGCATTGGACTAGAATCAGAGCCCAAAAAGGAACGTCCCATCAAGGTATGGTTAAGGCAAACGTCTGATATGTAAGTCTTCACTGTATTTATGGATGTGCCACTTAGTATCATTCACATATATGGGCTATATCACTTCAGAAGTGAATATTACTTTAATGTTATTGATAGTTACTGAGATTAAACGTATATATATTTCATTATGTGGAGGATCTTTAACTGACCTCAATGGCCTGAGTCCAATGACTTGACGTGGGACTGCGAAAATATTTTGTCTACTTCTTTGAAACTTCCCTGGATGAAATGTCATATTTGCCTTTTAGAAAGGTCACCAAATTCTTCATGCTAAGACTGAAGTTTACTCGAACTTTAAAATAGAGTATCTGCTGATTAACAGTATTCGGATTCGTCGTCATGATCACTTGTAGTATGTATTAATTCATCAAAAATATTTCACGATTATTGATTTTTCGCAAATTCTTCTAAATTCCGTGCTTTTTTTTCAAATCAATGTGGTTTGATAGCCTTGATATCCTCGGGTTATCTGTTTGCTCCATTTTCGGTATTGATGTTGATGAGGCAGCAAATTCATATTTTTCACACGGGCGTTTCCGTATTTCAGTAATGTGCTATTAGCCAATTTTCTCCCAATTAACTACGCGTTAAAAGGGAATTAATCCTTCGCATTTCTCAACAATGAAAAAATGCTTCGGGTTGGTCTTCAATGTGCAATTTTAAAAAGTTTTTCATTGACGGTTGAGTCTTGAGTGTTGTAATGACACCCTAGTGGCAGAGTTTCTTTTTTTAATCAAGTTCCTCATTTGTTTAGCGTCTTAAACTTCCAGTATGCATTTAGGCATGGAATTAATGAAACAAATTATTGCTATTATATTTTCTCATTCCTTTCCTTGCTAATCACATGTTTTAGTTTCAGTAGTATTTAGCTCATTTTACTTTTTGTGTTTTACTGTCTACAGGAAGATTATTTTGGTTGCTGTTAATGGCTAAGAATTGTAGTAGTACCTTTGTTTATCATCCCCATGTCCCTTTCCGAGTCCATGTTCAGGTCTATCTCAATTCCTGCTGGATTGTAATAATAATATTTATTGGCCTCACTGATCTACAAATATAGATTTAGGTCAGCTGAAGACAGTACATGAGTAATCAAGATCATCATTTATTTCCAGCCTTGACTTTTCCGCTGCTGTTATCGTCCACGCCTCACTTCCATGAAGAAGTGTGCTCCAGATATATATTCTAATAAATGTTTCCTTAACTCCCATCCTTACATTTCCAGCCATAAGCAGGCTCTTCTTTTGGTAGAGTGCCCTCTTTGCCTAGACATTTTACTGACCATTTCATTATTGCTGCATTCATTGCTGGTTACTCAGCTTCAGTGTTAAAAATAAGCTCACCTCCTCAACCTTGTGTTTTCCTAGTTTAATATTATTCCTGGTCTCTTATCTTCTTCTGCGTATGAATACCTTACTTTTCTTTTTATTGATCGTCAGGTAATGTCCAGCCAATGTTGTTTCCAGGATTACTAGTACTTCTTTGAATCCCTCTCTGATATGCAATGACTGCTATTTCATTGGCAAAACTCAGCTTGCTATTTTTTTACCTGCTAATATTAAATCCTGAAGCCTTCTCTTTACTTTCTTTGATGGCTTTCACAATGAAAGAAAATCAAAATTACAGAAGACGAAACAGTGAGTTATCCAAACAAATGTATATGTATTTTATCCTGGACGTTCAGCAGTCTCTAATTTACTAACCTATCATCACTTCATTGGAAATGTCTTAGAAAATTCACTTCAAGTTGATTCAGTCTATACTGGCTTCCGGAAAGCATTCAACAATGTTAATCATGCTATCCTATTTGGAAAACTTGAAGCCTATGGTATTCATGGCCCACTTCTGGCATGGTTCTCCACCTATCCCCGTCACAGAAAAATATCAGTTAAACTAATCGAGCCATCTCATTTTTGGGTTCCCATTTGGGCCCCCTGTTGTTCTATATATTTATTAATGACATTACTCTCCACTTTAAATCAGTTAATCACCTGCTCTATGCTGATGATTAAAAAATCTTTGATGTGATAAAGACTTATGAGGACATTACTCGAATCCAGAACTCCTTAAATAACCTTAATGAATGGTGAAAGGGTAATTAAATGACTTTAAATATGAATAAAATTGCTGTTATTTCTTTACAGAGAAATAAATTGCCCATCATATATGACTACAGCACAGGTGATACTTCACTTACAAGTGTTTACAATATCTTAGATTTAGTAATCTTATTTTATAACAAACTGGATTTTCAAGGTCACCTTCAGGCAATTGTTCTAAGACCCTACAGGACTCTGGGCCTCATAACAAGATTCTCCAGAGATTTCGATGACTTTCATTGCATTAAAATGCTATTCTCATCATTTATTAGACCCAATCTTGAATATGGTTCGGTTATATGGTTCGCCTTGTTATAAAGTCCATCAGACAACTATTGAAAAAGTCCAGCATAAATTCTTACGTTTGATCTCCGTCAACATTGATAGAAAACCTGGGGCAACACATGAACTTGACTACAATCTTATTATGTCGCAATTAATAATTTCTCTCTTGTAGAAGGTAGAAAACAGGCTGGTCTAATCATTCTTGCCCGTCTGTTACTGAATTTAATCGATAGTAGTTATCTACTAGAAGTAATACGTTGTAATGTGCCTAGGGTAAACACTAGAAACAACCTCTTGTTTTATCTTCCCCACATCTTGAAAAATTACTCGTATCACCTACCAATGTATGAGGTACACCCGTCCACAATAAAATGTTACCACCTCGGAGGCCGAATTTTTCTAAGTCCCGAGTTGGAGGAGATTTGACAACAGTGCAGCTCTGTCCCTTTAAATGCCCCGAGCAGCACAGCAAGACCGAGGCGCGGTCCTCCTCCTTCCCTTGCCATGGTTTGTGGTGAGACCCTTCCTGAATGACCTGGAGAGAGATTTTTGCGTTGGAGAGGGAGGGCCGCAAGGGTGCCTTGTGACAATTAGTCGGCCCCAAGGAGTGAGGCCTCCCGAAAAAAGCCTTCTTTTAGATTGCTGCTCGGAGTTTCTCCCTTGAAGATGGGTCGCTTAGGTTTCCGCGACTACGGCTCTTGAGAGAGTGACTGCCCAAATGTAAATGCAGCTCGAAGCAAGAGTTGTCATTAACACCGTCGATATTTGTCTTTTCCGAAACGTTCCAAAATACTCAATTTTTGCCTTTTTTCGTCGTAAAAACTGTTGATTTTTTAACATGAATGACATAGATGAATATTGTTATCAGCATTTATATAGCTGTTAACGATCGGTGTTATTTTTAAATTATCGGTGAATTTTATTTGACTGAGCGATGAGCTCGAAAACTGCGCTTGTATAGTAAATGGCAAAAATACTTACACTACAACTGACACAGACAGATTTCAACAAGAAAAGAGAAGACTTATTGGACGTCTTTACGCAATATAAGTGTTAAGTTCCAAGCTTAATTGCGTCATAAATGAGGAAAAATTATCGCGGATATATTTAGAATTTAATTCAAATTACACACAATCCTCGCACTCTCGCATACTCGTCTGGTTAATTCTTAGAATGAATACTCATCGTCAATTCATATAGTAGTATATGCTATTTCAAAAATTAAAAAAACTCACTTAATAAATAAAAGTATTAACGAGATTATTAGGAACAGATTGAGCGTCTCTTAGATGCATTGATCAAAACTGTGTTTTCGTATTCGAAGGTCCCTGTTCGAAACCCAGCAGGCCGTATTTGAGTACTGCGTGTACTGGAGTACTACTACATCTCCTCAAAGGTTTTAACGTTTTCTCGTATTGTTAAACGGAAATGTGTATTAAGGATAGGACGGGTAATTTTACAACGTGACCAGAACACATTCAACGTAATTAGAAGGAATACGTGGAATTACTGAACGACTGTGCAAAAAGGCCTAGAAGATTTTTATGGACTCGCCCGTGGGATATGCGAGGAGAATATATTGTTGGAGGATTTCGTAGAAACTGTATTGACATCAATAACGGAAAAGAGTAACAAGGGAATGCGAAGGCAACTGAATCTCTCAAGCTGCTAAGCTTATGCAACTGAGGTATGGAAAAAGAGCAATAAGTGAATGAAGCCGCCTTGTCCGCGATATCTGCTAGAGGACGAGTCAACCAAGCCTCTCATTTATACCCCTCTGTGACGGGTACTTCGGGGTTCGGACTTCAATGTTGGCAGAATACTCCTTTTCCATACTAACCGGGATACTAAATTACTCCCCCTGCTCTATGATCTAACCCCTCTCTTCTAAATTAAAATCACCCTTCATGCATGCAAAATTTCATTACTTGAATCTTCTTATGATTTAAGTCCTTGGGTGACTAGTTGAACAGGGCTTGATCGCCCGCAAACCTCATCAACTTTCCCCTACCTATACACCTGTATCGAACCCCCCCACCATTCCCTCCGAATATGAATTAAAAAGTGCCGGTGACTACGCACAGCCTTACGCAACCCCTCTCTCTAATACCTAATTTCTCTAATCTAATTCCCCGTCCGCTTCTCTCACCAGCACTTTCTCGGTAATGCATGAACTTGGCTCAGTCTTCTGTTCTTCCAATTTATTCCTGTTTTACGCAATAGTTCCATTTACCCTTTCCACTTCACTCTGTCGAAAATATTTTTGAAATTAACAATACACGCAGATATATTCTGATTATATTCTAATCCTTTCCACTCATTCCAGTGATGCTGATTGAAAAACTGCTTTCCGTTGACAAAATCTAAATTACCTGCAGAAAAAATTTCTCCTTCCCCTCTCTCCCTCTCCAAGAAAACTACATGCCCAGATATGGGCGATAAGTGAACACGGACCACTTCGCTGAGGCCCTATCCTTAAATAATGCCGAGACGGGAAATGGGTCTGGATGCGAAGATTTTTTCACCTAAAGAATCATCCCCGACACGTTTTATGACACCCACCACTCCATCCACAACACCGCGGGTCTTCTTCCTACCGGTTCAAATCTCATTCAGGGCCCAAGCACAATGGGTATTTAAGGAGCAGGTAAAGCATGGCCGTTTTTTCCTCTCTTAGGACTGACAAAGGTGGACAGGGATTTTTGCAGTGGGGGGGTGGACCGCAAGGGTGCCCTGCGACAATCGGCTGCGAGGAGTGAGGCCTCCCGAAACGCAGCCTTCTTTTCGATTGCTGCTCCGAGGGCCTCCCTCGAAGATGATCGCGTAGGTTTCATCGCGACTGCTGAGAGAGTGACGACCCAAATATGATTTCAGCTCGAAGCAAGAGTTGTCATTAACACCGTCGATATTTCTAAGTCAAAATCGTTCCAAGAATATTCCCAAATACTCCGTTTTTGCCTTTATTTCGTCGTAGGAAATAATGAGATCATAAAATATTCGAGATAAGAGCTCGAAAAATGCGCTTGTATAGTAAATGGTAAAAATAATAATGCTACAACTGTTACAGGCAGATTTCGGTAACAATAGATAAGACGTACTGAACGTCTTTACGGCATATAAGTATTAAGTTCCAGGCTTAATTGGGTGATAAATTAGGAAAAATTATCGCGGATATATTTAGAATTTCTTTCAAATTACACACAATCCTCCCACTCTTGCATACTCGCCTGGTTATTTCTTAGAATGAATACTCGGCAATTCATATCGCAGTATATACCACTTGAAATATAAAAAAAGGACAGGACTTGTAATTCTGCAATGTGACCAGAACAAATTCAACGTAATTATAGGGAATACTTGGAATTACTGAACTACTGTGCAGAGAGGTCGAAGGATTTTTATGGGCTCGCTTGTAGGATATGCAAGGAGAATATACTGTCGGAGTATTCGAAGAAACTGTATTGCCATCTAAAACGTAAAAGAGAGTTACAAGGGAATGCGAAAACTGCTGAATCTCTCATGCTGCTCCGTTGGTGCTTAGAATCATCAATCGCTGTATGAAAAAGAGAGCAATGAATTTGTAGGTGAGGATCAATTCATATTTTCCAAGGGAATTAAACACGTGATGTGATAAAGTGATGAGAATCATTATTATCATTAGTTTTGGTTCCACACACTGTCCCTCTTCAGCCCCTCATACCTTCCATCATTTTATCCGTGCTACCCGTTCTTCACCTCACTCTACCCCGTTTAACCAATATCCTTCACTCAATCACATATTTCAATTCACCCTAGCCCTTTTCGTCTTCTCTCTTCATCAATCAAAATTCTTTCCACTCCTACCATTTCTAATACTTCATCATTTGTCCTCCTTTTGACCCACTTTAATTTCTCCATCCTTCAACGTACTCACATCTTAAAAGCTCTGAGTATATTTCCATCTTCATTCCATGAAGCCTATGTTTAAGCGTCATATAGTGCCACGCTCCATATCAAACTCTTCACTAGTATTTTCTTTACTTCCCTGCTTAACGCCCCTGTCAATAGTTCACGTCTACGACTAAAAGCTTATCTTGCCAATACAATTTTCCTTCTGTCATCGTTGCTGCTATACCCCTTTTTCTCCAATACACTATTTAGATAGCGGAAGGTGGAAATGTGAAGAAATGGAGAGTCTGCCCAAATTCAAACCTTGCTTGGAATAGCGCGCATAACAGCACATTTGTAGATCTGTGGTTAATTTCCCAGATGAGTTTTTTTTGTTGTGATCTGGCTTGATTCTATTTTCACCACCTGCTTACTGTTCGGGGTTGTGGGTATCATAAAACGTGTTGGGAATGTTTCTGAGTGTGAAAAAATATACCGACCGACTTCTGAACGTATCGGAATTATTTCCGAAAGTAGGGTATCGGCTAAGGGCTCAAAGGCTTCTCTGATTATGCCATTCTATGCAACTCTCTTTTAGAGAGAATTATGTAATGAGGCTGGAAAAACTTAAGGACTTCTCCTTTGTAAGAAGCTCGGCCCACATAAGCCGATAGCTATTGATTATCATAAATTAATGGCTTTTGAATAAAATTCCAGGAGTTCAAGCGTTACAATAATACTGAAGATCATATTAGCAGCTGATCTAATTTCATTTAGACGTAATACATGAGCAGTTGAAGCAGTGATCATGTGCAAAAAACTACGGAATAATAAAACTACGGCTTTCTGTTTACACCTTCCTAAGACTTTCTTCACACCTGCGCTCTGCGACATGAACATTGGATGAATCTGAGTTAATTGGTGACTTAGTGATCAATAAATGTAGGTGTTTTGAAGTGTTAAGTTTAAAGGACAAAATTTCAACCAGAACATTGCATATTTTACGGTTTTATAATACCCGTGGAAGCGCAATGACCATTTAGCACGTTAATAATTACCCTCGGAAAATCGTCCAGTTGTCATAGGACTCCAAAGTGGTTTCGGAATAAATGATAGGTATTTTCGAAAGAGGTTATAAAGCGAGTATCATTTTCTATCATGTTTCTACTAGAAATGTGGTGAAAAGTGATTGGTACTCGTCATGCGCCCCTTCTCCCGTTCTGTGGCCACGGGTACCTATGTGTCTCGGGAGACTCATCTTCTAGCAAATATCGTGGTCGTGGGTCAAGGCGGTCTGCTGTTCACTTGAGAAAGTGCGAAAAGGGAATTGTTCTCGAGGGAAGGGTACCCCCAATAAATGGGGAGAGCAGCGAGAGCTCTGGGCATTTAAACTCTGCGCCAAGGGACAATGTTGTCAAATCTCCTTCAACTCGGGACTTAGAAAAATTCGGCCTCCGAGGTGGTAACATTTTATTGTGGACAGGTGTACAAAGGTTTGCAAATAATCCTTGCATCAATATAGATTTTTTTAATAGTTCCTTTACATCAGTTAAGAATAAAATTAGGAAATTAAACGTGGAAGACTTTTGTTGTTGTATAATGCAGTGTCATCTGATTACTTATTTGTTTTTTTTTAAATTTGTAGTGTTATAAATCATTCTTAAATGTATGTTTTTATGATTTTTATTGGATTTTGAATGATATGATTTTTATATGACGATACCAAATGAGTTTCAAGAAGTGAGCTGAGTGTCTCTTTGTAACTGATGAATGTATTTTATTTTATATTGGGCAGATGCCCGTAATAATAAATATTATTATTATTATCTAGTAGGAATTGAAGACCGATTAATCTCAGATCATAAGCTCAATTGGATGAAAACTGATGTTGTGGATTATAATAACTGATGCATGTACCTTAGATAACTAACATCACTTTTGTTAATTCCATTCTTTTTATGTATTTCATTTTTGATGTTCATTTGTTATTTAGTGTATTTACTTTATGGTTTTTTATTAGCTTTGTTCGTGTCGCTGCCACTTCTGCACATTTTTGCACTTTCTTGCTCCTTTCGTGTTCGCGTTGCGGAAGTTGCAAGTGACGAACGTTGTTCGCGTCGCGGGTTCAGGTTGAAAAGGTGCAACTTAGGACTGCTCCTTTTGCACCTTCCTTGGTGGTAGTGCAAATGGAGCAGCAGAGGGAATCATGGGAACTAGCAGACGAAAAATGGTAGTATATGCACCTGATGTGTCAGCTTTACGGAGATTGTAAATGAAATACTGCTTAGAATTTTATCCTGGAATTGATTTAACACGTTCACTGCGGAGCTGTTTAAAGCCCTACTCCTCACAGCGCGGCGTGACCCACCGGTGGGTCACACTCAGCCTTTTGCATGGGCGGTGTGACCCACCGGTGGGTCACAGTCCTTCCGAGCTTCTGGCCACTGCCGAGGGATGGTGGTTGAAGCGGCAACACTCAGCTGTTTCCTGAGATTAGAGGAAGGCTGGGGGAGGCTACTCCCAGCTTCGCCCCCAGCCCACCCCTCCCCTGGCCACGTGGGGCACGCTATCAGCTAGACCCTGGCGTGGGATGGGGGAAGAGAGGGCCAACAATACAATGCATGTGGTAAAGATTTGCTGACGTTCGGAAAACCCAGGAGACTCCCACCCGTCTCTGTTTATTGCGCCTACCCTTGTTCGCGCCCGTCTGTGAGACGTAGACGCCCGTCCGTGCGTACCGATTCCCCAGCCCTGCTCACACTATGAGAAAAGGGAAGGACGATCTTTTGGAAAGAGTACATAGTGGTTTGTCTCACTCAGAAAAAAGTAGTGTCTGCAATTCGGAAGACGTTCACCCGGCAAGGGCACGGTCACTCATCCACCACTGAGGGATTGGCTCAAGAACGCTACGCGACTCATTCCCAATTGCCCTTCCGTAGAGGGGGGGGGGGAAGGGAAGAGAGAGAGTCAATCTCTCACACAGCCGGGCGAGTGCAGTTCGGACTGTTTAGTTTCGAGCAACTGACGTCTCTGACTGAGTCGTTGACTGAGCCAAGAGGTTGAGGAGAAAAAATTGTCCTAAACATTTTCATTATTTTTAATAAGTTGATATGTTTTACTATATCGAGTATTGTTCATCCTTATGTATAAAAATCGCATAAACATGAAAAAAACAAAAAGAAAGCTAAAAATAAACGTATTTTGGATATAATATGCTAATATGTAAATTTGTTCGTGACCCACCGGTGGGTCACACCGCTCACGCTGAAAAAAGTTTCAGGAGGGGCGGCGTGACCCACCGGTGGGTCACACTAAGTGACACATATCAGTCTGTTATTTGAACTGTGACTAACCTCTGGGTGAAGTCACTCAAAAAGATCTCGATTCCTACTCTCACAATACTCCTCGCAAGTTGAGACAATTCAAACAATTAAAAGGCCGCGACGCTAGAAGGATTAGCGTGACCCACCGGTGGGTCACGCCGCAGCGAACGTGTTAATACCCATGGAAAAAATTTCAGTATATTTATTCATTTATTAACAATTTTTAAGGAATTTTTCTTCTCCAAATGCTTTATGAAGAAATTAAGTTATAGAGTCACGAGTCCAAAACATGATGGCCTGGGACAAATTGTCAATTGACCTTCTTTCTATCGCTTTACTTTGTCCAAGTAGTTAATTTTGGCATTATGACTGAGTAATTTATTAACGAGCTTCAAAGCAAATAAGATAACGATTTAAAGATTCCTACAGTAATTAAGTGTTAAGTGGATAAAAGATTGTGGAATTAATTCGCCTGTTACAGTACTGCCACCCTAAAGATGCTTTTCAATCGGACACGCACACTTGAACCTCCTTCTCCTTCGCCGTTACCCCCTGGCACTTACCCTTGTAATCGCCCTCGATGTAAATCTTGTCCACTCCTCACTAATGATTCCCAATTCTCCAGCCCCAACACACCTTTCACCTACCCTATTCACTCCCATACGACTTGCACCTCGAATAACATAATTTATAAACTCACCTGTACTCATTGTTCCACTTTTTACGTTGGTCTTTCTACCAATCCCCTAGCCATTCGAATTAATAATCACCGTTGCACTGCTAATAACCTCAATTTGAATCTCCCGGTGCCCATTCATGCTTCCACCCATAATAGTAAGTTTGACAGTTGTTTCCGCATTACGATAATTGCCTCAATTCCACCTAATTCACCTGAAATCAATCTCTGTACTCTTGAGCTCGCACACATCCATTTGTTACATTGTAAACGCCCACCCGTTCTCAACCTTTACCTCTAAGGCCCATTTCGCGTGTGCGCGTGTGGTCCGCTCTTCGCAGATCGTACGTGTCCATGTGGGGTGGGCGCATCCTTTCCACATTCCAATGTAGCCCTAATTGTTCCCCTCCCTACCCCTCCCCTTAATTCCTATCAATCCCAACGGCCGCACTTCATTCTAATCTTCTGAGGAAGGAGGTCCATGCCTCCGAAAATTTAACAAGTATGTTTACTTTTGTGTTTTTTCTTTTTGTGTCGCCTCATCTGTCTGCTCTGTGAATTTTTTATTTTATATATATATATATATATATATACAAGTCTTGGGAGAAGCCACAATCGTGGAAAATAAACAATATCACAGGTGTGAAAATAAAACATAGAGACACAGAAAAAGAACACTCACACGTATAGGAATGCGTATATATAGCATATAGGAATGCGTATATATGCGTATGCGTATATGCCTATACGTGTGAGTGTTCTTTTTCTGTGTCTCTATGTTTTATTTTCACACCTGTGATATTGTTTATATATATATATATATATATATATATATATATATATATATATATATATATATATATATATATATATATATATATATATATATATATATATATATATATATATATATATATATATATATATATATATATATATATATATATATATATATATATATATATATATATATATATATATATATATATATATATATATATATATATATATATATATATATATATATATATATATATATATATATATATATAAAATATAATATATACAAATATAAATTCAGACAGAAGGTGAAAGAAAGAGACAGTGAACATACAATAAACAGTGAACACAACGGTGGTGTATATATATATGCATCTAAACATCCCAACATGAGCTAAACATGCATCTAAAAGATAGATGCATGTTAGCTCAATAGTGTGCAATTTAACGGGTGGATCTGTAGGAGGGAGAGAGGAAAGAATTGAAACTTTGAAACACGAGTTGAACGAAGAATCATGTTCAGAGACATGTTTGGGGACAGGGAGAGAGAAGTGCGGAGAGGAGGGATTGCAAGAAGCGCGGTGATTATTCATGCGAATATTAAGGGGTGTGGTGCATTGGCCAATATAGAAAGCGGGGCAGAGACTACATTGAAGGTGGTAAATAACATTACTGGAAATACAGGAGGAAGATGGAAAGTGAGGGAGAGAGTTAAGAAGATGAGAGAGAGATGTGGGTGGTGCGGTGAAAATAGGGCATGTCTTGCACCTCGCACGATTGCATGGAGTCGGGGTGGCTTTAATGTTGTGGGAGTCTTTGAGGAGAGGATTAGTACTTTTGAAAATACTCCTAAGGTTGGCTGGGCGTCTGTAGGTAACAGAAGAGCAGACAGGGAATATTTTGGAGGTGGAGCTGCTGTTGGAAAGGATGGGGAAGAGTTCCTTAAGTATAAGTTTGAGGGAATGTGAGCCAGGGAAGTAGGTAGTGCAGATGGAGGGGATGTTGTGGCGATTCGGAAGAGGAGGTTTAGGTTGATACGGAGTTTTAAGGATTTTTTTTGTTTAGAAGGGATTCTGGGTAGCCACGGCAGAGAAGAGACTTATGAAGGGTCGAAAGGAATTCATGTAGGGAGTCCGGGTTATTACAAATGCGGTGGCCGCGGATGGAGAGAGAGAAGGGAATAGAGCGTTTAGTGTGGGAGGGATGGCAGCTACTATAGTGTAGATATTGAAGTTTATTAGTTGGCTTTATGTGGACTGCGGTTTTGAATTTATTGTCTGAGAGGGAAATGTTGACATCGAGGAAAGAGATGTTAGTGGTAGAGGTGGTTGAAGTGAAAGAAAGAGACGAAGAGTCATCAAGTGAAGAAATGAAAGTGTTGAGGGAATCAATGTCATGCGGCCAGAGGAGGAAAATGTCATCAATGTATCTCACCCATAGTAGGGGTTTAAGTGGGTAGTGGGGAAGAAAGTTCTTTTCAAGGAAGCCGAGATAAAGATTGGCGTACGAGGGGCTGAACCTACTTCCCATGGCACAACCTTTGGTTTGAAAATAGTGTTGATTGTTGAACGAGAAGGCGTTGTGGGTGAGAATGAAGTAGGATAGGTCGAGTAGGAATTCAGTGCTAAGGATGTGGGGCGTAGGACGTTGTGATAGGTAGTGGCGGAGAGCGGAAAGGCCTTCATCATGTGGGATGGAGGTGTAGAGAGAGGTAACATCTATGGTAGCCATGATAATGGGTTGGTTGGGGGGAAGGGTGATGGAGTTCAATATGGAGAGAAAATGATAGGTGTCACGGACGTATGAGGGTAGGGACTGGACATGAGGTTGGAGATAGTAGTCCACGAAGGCAGAAATGCGTTCCGTGGGCGAGTTGCACGAGGAAACAATTGGGCGGCCAGGATTGTTCTCCTTGTGAATTTTGGGAAGGAGGTAAAAGTGAGGGGTGCGAGGATGTGGGGGAGAGAGAAGAGAAATTTCTTCATTAGTTAGGCCTTCTGTAGGGCCTCTGTCTTTGAGGAAGGAGGTGATGTCAAGGTGGAAGTTCGGGTTAGGGTCTTCTGAGAGCATGGTGTAAGAGGAGGAGTCAGACAGTTGTCTTGAGGCTTCTTTTAGGTAGTCTGATTTATTAAGGATTACAACAGTGGAGCCCTTGTCTTCTGTGGTGATAACAATGTTAGGGTTATTGCGGAGGGATTTGATGGCAGAAAATTCTGCTGGGGAAAGGTTCTTGTTAGGTTGGAGAGATTGTAAGAAGGAGTCGCTGGAGACTTTGGAGAGGAGACGGGTGATGAAAATTTCAACGGGATGATTGGCGGGATAGTTTGTCGGCTCGCGGGAAGAAGGTGGTCGAAATTTTAAAATAGAGTCGTGAACGGTGGAGGGACGTTGCTGCTGTGTTGCCGGTTGGGAATCCCAGAAGACCTTCCACCTTAGGTGGCGGCAGAAGTTCAATGTGTCGGTGAGCAATGTGGCATGGTTGATTCTGGGTGTCGGAGAAAAGGATAAGCCTTTGCTTAAAACGGAGAGTTCTGTGGGGCTTAGGGCGGTCGAGGACATGTTGACCACCTGGTCCGCCGGCGAGGCGACAGAGTCGTCAATGGGAGGGGGGGAGGGGTTGGAGTGTCCAACCCCCTCCCCTGTCTTTTCCCCTCAGTGCCATCCTCTCCACTCCATCCTAGTTCAGTCTCCTCTCCTCTACCCTCTGAAGAAGGCGGTTGCGCCGCCGAAAATTAAGAATATACCAGTGAGTCCTTTCACTATTTTCTATTTTTTGTGTCATCATGCCTGTGATAAACTTATATTGAACTATTATTCACCTGAGTGATTTTCGAAGAAAGTTTTTATGTGTATAGATAAAAACCGGTACATGTGGTTTGCTGCCATTATAATGGATGGGATATATCCCAATACGAGGAAAACATTTGCACTATGGTTACCTATTTTGTAATAAATAAGTAGCGTTTACATCAAAGTTGATTCTGTGTATATGCCGCTATTTTACTCAGCGAAAAAATGCAAGCTATCCCAATTGCAAGTGAAAACAATGAAATTATTGTGGGTGAGGATGGGATGATGACCATTGTGCTAGAAGGTAACTTTGAAAATAAAGGTGCTGTTTCGTGATATCAATGTATCCCATAGACCTTTTTAAATTCAGTTACATTGCATATTTGTGATTAATAGTAATGACATTGACACATGAGACGTAAATTTGGTTTAACAAAATGTCATATTTGGATAACTAATTGCAAGTTAGCCATTTTCATCCATTATGAACTCCCTGTCGCTATACAAAGGAATTACTTCGTCCACATATCCTGGGATGGCATTCCTCTCCTGGAGTTCTATTACATTCATGATAGGTACAGTTGAAGTATTGTACATTACCTAAGAATATTGAGATAATTAGATGGATATGGCTTCAGATGGATGGAAAATATTACCATTTGTTTTATTTATTGTGACACCAACCAAAAATATAAGATAATGTGATTAGCATTCTCCACCACACTATCTAAGTGGAAAATATTAATTAAGGAAATGCTACACGAAAAAATCTCCTTCAATGATAACAATCATATGCCTTGCTACAAATTACTCATTATTTATTCCACCATTCAACAGAATCAATACGTTTAAATTTCAACAATCAATGGATTAATGGTTGGTCTTATCACCTCTCTCTCGTGGCTGAATCACATCTTCATCCGAATCCGAAGAATCCTCCTGTATCCCTTCCAGTAAGTTTTGAAAAATTAGATTACACGCCATATTAGCCGCTAGAGCGTTCGCGTCAACTGACTTGCACCTTTCTGCCCCCAGCTGTTCTCTCATGCTCCTTCCGGTACTAAAGGTACAGATGGCACAAGCTATGCGAACAAAGCTATTGTTTTTGTATTGAGCTAATGCCATGGTTACCAGAGGAGGAAAAACAGTGATTGTTAAGTCAGAGGCCATATTGACATGTAAGGGATAGATTCAAACATAAAAAAGTGTCAAGTGATATTGAAGTTTTATTTAGATAATTGCATTGATACATTAAATTGGCGACCGTGACAGGACCTAAGAATAAGAAGATGAAAATATTCTTCAAGGATTTAACCATCATTTAGCTGAAAGAACAACTTGATGGTGTTGGTCTCTCTACAAAGGGAACAAAGGCAGATTTGTCTATGAGGCTGCAAGAGCATCTAAGAAAAGAAAATAGAGATACTGACAGCTTCTACATTGAGGTGGAGCAGCACTACCACCATAAAATGAGATGGTAGGTTCCAGGGAGATGTTTGCCAGTATAGTGAGCATGTTACAAAATTTAGGTATCCAGATGTCCAATGTTCATCAAGACTTGGACAGCAAGATCTTAATGGTTATATCAAAGTTATCTGACCAAATGGCTGCGAATATTGGTAACATGGAAGCAAATAAAAAAATTGAAGAATTTGATTTTGATGTGCAGCATGTTCCTGCGGTCAGTAACCAAGGAGCTGATAGCTTGTCATGGCATCCAGTAGAAGAGCCGGAAACAAGCAGTGTCATTCCAGAGAGAGAAGTACCTCAGGGACAGGACTCCATAATCAGTGAGCCTGTCCTTATGGTTTTCCAAGAAGAATTCAATTTGGAAATCTATCTTTAGAAAATGGCAAGAAGAAGATAAAGCATGTAAGGCCATGGTTCAATGGATTGGTTGTCATGACTGTAGTAACTACCTGGTTCCGAAAGTAATTAAGATGTGCTACAAAAACTTCCTGTTGGAGAAGGGTCTCTTGATGTATTCGTCACATATTTCTAACATGCCTTCTGTAGTAGTTGTCCCCAGGTCACATTCCATGGTTATCTTGGAAAAGTTTCATGACAGCTCTGAAGCTGGTCATCCAGGGGGTGAGGAGACATTCCAGTCCATATATAGAAGATTCTTCTGGATTAATATGCACAAGGACATTACCACCTATGTACAGGGATGCTACATCTGCGCTTGCACCAATGCGAGCAACCAGAAGGCGGATGCAAGCAGGCTAGGAAGAAGAGCACATCGGCCTTGGGAAGTCACAGCTCTTGATCTAATGGGTCCTTACCCTAGGACATCGAAGGGTAAAGCAGGGCTTATCGTAGTCACCGATCTCTTCACCAGATGGGTGGAAGACTTTGCCGTCCCGGAGGTGACAACAGAACAAATTGTTAGCCCCCTGCAGGATGAAGTCTTCAGCTGCTATGGGTATCCCTGATGTATTCTTTCAGACAATGGAGGTCAGTTAACATCAAAAAGGTGGCAGCAGGTGACAACAGACTGGGGGGTAGAGCACTGGACAACCCTTGTCTGACCCAAAGGTCAACCCTACAGAGCGACGGAACCAGGAGTTGAAACGGATGCTGCGGATCCATTTATTGAATAAAGAACACAAAATGTGGGACCGTCAAATACCACAGTCACTCTTCTCCTTACGACAACGGATTGTGTCACTGGCTACTCCACTGCAGAGCTCTTTTTAGGAAGGCAACTACACTGTTCTGGCGATTGGCTTATAACACCTGGGCAGGACGACAATGCAGTCTCCCCCACCACTTAGAAGAATAACCAGCAGGCAGAGTTACGGAAAAGGTGTGAAGTGGCAGAGAAAAGAATTTCTGACCAGGCCAAAGCACAAGACATTGGGGAAGACCAGTGTTCCAACCAGGACATTAAGTACTGCGACGAAGTCATCCTGTCAGCAGTAAGATCCAAGGATTCCATGCAGGACTAGTACCAAAGTGGGTTGGACCATTTGAAGTGGATAAGAGACTGGGGCATGGGGTCTACATGCTGAAAACCACTCCCCCAGTTAAAGTCAATGCAGCAGAGCTGAGGTTGGTGAAACATCCCTTTCGTGGACATGGTAAACTAGATGCTGCAGACAATGACGCGGAGCCAAGGAAAATTGAGATGAAGCAATTTGAGCATGCTGAGGAAGCGATAGACCAGGCTGAGGAAGGGATAATGGATGAGGTCCAATTAATCTCAGATCATAAGCTCAATTGGATGAAAACATGTTGTGGATTGTAATAACTCAGAACCATAGAGCATGCTGAGGAAGCGATAGACCAGGCCGAGGAAATGATAATGGATGCGGTCCAATTAATCTCAGATCATAAGCTCAATTGGATGGAAGTATGTTGTGGATTATAATAACTCAGAACCAAGCAAATGAATCAATATTAGGCCAATAACTGAGGATGGGGTTATAAACTTCACGAACATATTGGCTGATGTTGCTTAGGAAGAAAAACATAATCAAATTTAATGATACTGATTCTGACTTTCATTTGTTTGTGAATTAAATAGTTGTTATGTATAATTATTGTTTTCCTGAAAAGTGTAGGATGGTCAAATCCCTCAAATATAAAAAATACTTTTCTAAACACTTGTATGATAAGAGACTCTTGATATTTTACACAGCATATAAAAATACAGAAAACTCGAAAACTATGTATGTACTACCAGTACAAAAAACTATACAGAGCACAAATTATGTGAAAAGAGAGGGAATAATGATAGATCCATTGAAAGAGCTAATAACAAATGCAAAGCTGTCTAGCAAGTGATAAATCAGGAATGCGACAACAACAAAAACAGGTGGAGGTAGCATAGATGAATGTAATAATTATTTCATTAAAACAGTTCTTCAACCTAGAAGCAACCTACCAACATCACCAAATTAAACATCACCAACAACCTCACCATGTTAAATCACCAAAAGTTTCAAATGCTCATCCTCTAGAGATAGCTGTGGGTTCTCCAACAATCTTATGAGAATAGTTGATTTAATAGCAGTACTTCTGACATGGCTTATACGTAGCTGTCTTTCCGAAGGCAGATTTCCACAAATTTTAAAAATATTGAAAGTTATACCCATCCATAAAAAAGGATCTAAAATAGAGTTAGTTAACTCAGACCAGTTTCTATAGTGCCTGTCCTGTCCGAAATTCTGGAAACATTGGTAAAAAAAATCAACATGTCCTATTTTGAATTGAATAACTTATTAACTAATAAATAGTCAGTTTGGACTCAGTCAAGGTAGGTCAACTGTACATGCTGTAGAAAGTATCTGCACTAAGATCACTGAAGCTCTTGAAAAAAGAGAATACACAGCATTGGTATTATGTGATCTCATTAAAGCTTGTTGTATGGTACCACATGATATATTAATCAGGAAGTTAGATCACCACCGCATCGGAGGTTAAAATTACCCTTACATTTTGCCTTAATTTTGTACTAGAGGTCACACCTAGTTGATGGCTGAGGGTCATTTAACCGCTAACTTCTTTTTGCCGTATAACTTCATATTTGGCTTCTATTGGTAGAACATTATATGCCTCGAACCATATTATGTTGAAATTATTTTTTGTCTTTGTTAACCTACAAGTAGGTATGTCAAGGGCATCTTTATGCTGTGTGCAGTGTGTGTATACATCGCACCTAAGTATCATAGTTGTTTCATTTTGTTTGGCATATTTTAAAAGCTCATATGAGCTCATAATTTCAACATGAAGGCGTCGAAGGCAAATAACATTCTACCAATAGAAGCCAAATAAAAGACCCTAATTGAATTCCTAAGGATGTTCAAAATATTTTTAAAGAAAAAAAAACCTTTCTATTCTTTTGAAGAATGCGACTCAAAACTTGAAGGGTTTATAAATTGATTTCCCAATTTTATCAATTGTAATTGTTTTAAAGACAACATTACTATATTTAAATTTGTGCTACAAGATGAATTAAGATTTTTAAGATTAATTTATTTAAAGAGAGTGCACAACCTCATCTCACTTCTTCCTTTATTCTTGCTATGCTATTTCTCATCCCTTATTAATGGATCACCTGGTTTTTATACAAACTATGGATCATTTTTCAGTCATTGTAGGACACATATTTTATTACTTGCTTTCTTCATTTACTCTGAAATATTATAAGTGATGTGATGGCTTAGTGATCTTTGTGGACCAGTAACAGTTCTTGCATAGAGTGCTGCAAATTGGTTAACACGTTCACTGCAGAGCTGTTTAAAGCCCTACTCCTCACAGCGCGGCGTGACCCACCGGTGGGTCACACTCAGCCTTTTACATGGGCGGTGTGACCCACCGGTGGGTCACAGTCCTTCCGAGCTTCTGGCCACTGCCGAGGGATGGTGGTTGAAGCGGCAATACTCAGCTGTTTCCTGAGATTAGAGGAAGGCTGGGGGAGGCTACTCCCAGCTTCGCCCCCAGCCCACCCCTCCCCCGGCCACGTGGGGCACGCTATCAGCTAGACCCTGGCGTGGGATGGGGGAAGAGAGGGCCAACAATACAATGCATGTGGTAAAGATTTGCTGACGTTCGGAAAACCCAGGAGACACCCACCCGTCTCTGTTTATTGCGCCTACCCTTGTTCGCGCCCGTCTGTGAGACGTAGATGCCCGTCCGTGCGTACCGATTCCCCAGCCCCGCTCACACTATGAGAAAAGGGAAGGGGGATCCTTTGGAATGAGTACATAGTGGTGTGTCTCACTCAGAAAAAAGTAGTGTCTGCAATTCGGAAGACGTTCACCCGGCAAGGGCACGGTCACTCATCCACCACTGAGGGATTGGCTCAAGAACACTACGCGACTCTTTCCCAATTGCCCTTCTGTAGAGGGGGGGGAAGGGAAGAGAGAGAGTCAATCTCTCACACAGCCGGGCGAGTGCAGTTCAGACTGTTTAGTTTACGAGCAACTGACGGACAGCCAAGAGGTTGAGGAGAAAAAAATTTTCCTAAACATTTTCATTATTTTTAATAAGTTGATATGTTTTACTATATCGAGTATTGTTCATCCTTATGTATAAAAATCGCATAAACATGAAAAAAAAACAAAAAGAAAGCTAAAAATTAACGTATTTTGGATATAATACGCTAATATGTAAATTTGTTCGTGACCCACCGGTGGGCCACACTGCTCACGCTGAAAAAAGTTTCAGGAGGGGCGGCGTGACCCACCGGTGGGTCACACCAAGTATCACATAGTAGTCTATTATTTGAACTGTGACTAACCTCTGGGTGAAGTCACTTGAGAAGTTCTCGATTCCTACTCTCACAATACTCCTCGCAAGTTACGACAATTCACAGAATTTTATGGCCGCGGTGCTAGATGCATCTGCGTGATCCACCGGTGGGTCACGCCGCAGTGAACGTGTTAAAGAAGGAATTGTTATTAGTATGATTTATCATAGAACATTAATAGCTTGTGTGTTTATTATTACAGTATTTGGTGCTGTAATTGGAAAGCAGAAAGGAAGAAAAATTGAGATAATGAATTCCTTTGAATTACTGTACAATGAAATAGCTGGGGATATTATTATAGACAGAGACTATTATAGTACTAAGGAAAAGCAATGTAAGTACTTATTTTTTAAATAAACTAAGTTGATAGTTTTTTTTACATATATATGTGTTTATAACCATGAATTACCACTGTGGTGTTTTTGAAATGATTAACAGAAATGTGTATGCTTTAAAATTTGCAGTTAAACAAGTGTTCAGTGATCTTGATTTCTTGGGATGGTATACAACTGGAGATGCACCTGATGATATGGACATAAAAATACACAAGCAAATTTGTGAAATTAATGAAAGCCCAGTTTTTCTTAAAATGAACCCTCAAGCCCGACACACAGATGTGAGTCACCTTTATATTCATGTACTCATCTTTATGATTTGTTGGGATTTGAAACTTCAGTTATTGAAGCATTGTATGATTGAAAACTTTTTCTCCAAATTAGTTACCTGTGACTTTGTATGAGTCAGTGATTGACCTTGTTGGAGGGGAAGCAACAATGCTTTTTGTTGAGCTTCATTATACTTTAGCCACTGAGGAAGCTGAACGCATCGGTGTTGATCATGTTGCTCGCATGTCCAGTAATGAAGCTGGTGAAAGCTCTCTGGGTAAGAACTTCCTTTGAAGTGCAACTCATTCATTATATATTTTTTTACTTTAATCTTAGGAGTCAGTGTAATATTCAGACTCAACTCTTTGTCATATTATACATTGCTTTCCCTCCTGTATACTGACTAATAATCTCTTAGAGACTTAGGATATTCCCATACTTCAGACTCTATTTCTTGCTAGGCCAGCCTCTGTTCTTGCCATAGCAGGGGGGAGGGATAGCCTATGCTTTCTTTTTTCTTTAAACTGCTTGCACCAAAAATGTGCCAAAACCAATAGGCCTCTGGACACGTATTCCAATAAAGATATTTTCAAAGAGTTTTTATACAAATCTTACTTGCTGCTAAAGCAGTTTTTATGAAAAGTATTATATTTTTAAGATATAATCATTTGGACTCGTCGCAAGTTGGTCTCTCACAAAAATGGATCGCTGCCATCTTGAATTACCTCAGGTCCTGCAACAGTGGTCACAGTGCATATTGTTGTCTCCCACACGATGCACACACCCCGTGCTCTCTGCAGAGCAGCACTGTATCCTAATTTTTCGTAATAAAACCAAGTTCACTTCCCGCTCAAAACTGTTTACATGTGTGCCAAAATATAATGACTCCAATGGAAATCCCTCCTACAAGTATTTTTGTAAATTTCCTAAAATAGGATTATTATGGGTGAAGAAAGAAGTTCAAGCAAAAGAAAACCATGTCTTTACAATCAAGCATTGCATTTTTTAGCCCTGGGTGTGTATTTATTTTTCCATTTCTAGGAACAAAATCAAACATAATTGTGCAGAACCTAGGTCAATACAAAAAATCTCCACTAGTAGCACTATGTATTGATGTTTAATATAATTCGGTAAAACATTTTCATTGTTTTGAAAATACTTATAAGATATGTAAAGATTGCACATATCAGTAATCTGAATAAGCATGAGGGAAATATGCAGAACACTTCCATGTGTTTTCTTCACAAAAATCTTTTCCAAAACAACCATGCCATGTATGAGAAAGTTGGCTAAGTACATTTCAATTATATCTTGAATATTGAACCTATCGCTGCCTACGTTTCACGATTAGAGGTCCTAAATTTTTGCGATTTCAGGCAATAAGTGATTTTCACCATATGTATGTATTTTTACATCGTGAATGCAGAATCTCTCGTGCATCCATCATTCATGCTGACCTGTGTACGGTGAAGAGCTTATAGTTTATGTGGTTATGAGACTGTGGCGATGGCTTACATAAACACTTAAAGCACAACTTTTTAAAACAAAAACTGCTGTTGATGTGAATATTTATTAAAATGGCTCAAGCTAAAAAATAAACAAAAGCATAAACCTCACAGTGTAACACTTAACTATATATTTCAACTTACCATGTCATCTCAAGAACAGCTACAGTAGAACCTCTTTTTTACAAACCTCTAATTTAATAAATGACACCAATTTACGAACCATTCCACTGGTCCCAATCTTTATATGTAGGAAAACCATGTAAAATGACCTCTATTTTACGAAACCTCCATTTTACTGAGTTACGAAGTGAGACGCCGGTCCCTAGGAGGGACTGACCCCTGTTTTACAAAGTTTTTGAAATGATTTTGTAGCACTGAAATCAGTACAATGGAATAACGATCGCTGCATACCGCGACAGGAGCAGCTGAAGCCAGATCGGTCACATTGAGAGGGCCCTCGGGCCAAGTATTTTATATGGGAAAATGTGGAAAAATCGAATGTGAGCATATTGCTTTTTGGGGTGCTTAAACTGTAACAAAAATCCCAGAGACTGATTATCCAAATCACAATTCAATCCTGTATTTCAAACGATACGCTTTCTTCAAAAAGGGCATTTCCTGGTCTTTTCACTGAAATATACTGGGTCAGTTGGAACTTTGTTTTGAAATTTCCTAGTTAGAATGCATCCCTAGCTTTCCCATGCTAAAATCTCTTCTTTAATCACAAATCGACTAGCACTAAACATACCCCTTTCGATAAGTAATGCATAACTGCATATGCTTAAAATACTCCGTGGGATGAATTAATTCTCTTATTCCCCTTACTTTGAGATCTACCAACTGAATAGCTACAAGAACTTAATTCAGTTGCAACAGCCAAGTTCATACCGTTATAAATTTGTAGAAAAATATTCACGTTTTTTTTTTGGAATTCATGGCGGTGAGTTTCATTCACTTTTACTAAAGTGAGTCTCCTAGTCTTAGGAATAATGCCTATGCTATACAGCGAATCAATACAATTGAGGTCTAAATTTTAAATCCTTTCAATTTGATGCAGATACACTGTACACAGAGAATTTCACGTAATATCTGTTGTTTTTTCCCTGAATGAGCAGATGACTACCATTTGTTATAGTAATTAGTTTGATTTCAACCCTGACATAACTATTTGACTAGTTCAGTACAGCATAGTGTGTACATAATTGTATTGAAAGTATACTCGCATTCCTGTCAGCAGAGTTTTAGTAGACGTACATTTGTCGCAGATCAAGCCTCTTATGTGCATGATGTGCCTCCATGGACATTGCTCCATGCTGTGCGAGGTGTTGTCAGAGCATGGGAGTGTCACTGCAAAAACTAATTCCTACTGTTGGAGATCAGCTGGTTCAGGTGACACATCCGTTCCGGAGACAGAGGAGTTAGTGGAAGATAACCTCCAATTTACAAACCCTCTAATTAACAGAGATCAAACTTTTTGGTCTCTTCAACTTCGTACAATAGAGGTTGTACTGTAATGCCAAATGCCCCAAACCGCATAACGTAAGAATCTAGAATCTCAATCACCCTTGCTTTCTGCACAACACTGGTTAAATTTTGTTGAAGTTCTTCAGTATATTCGGTAATCAAGGGTCTTTTTAATCCACCTTTGTCTCAATAATCCAATAGATTTTCCCGAAAGGAAGTTCTTTGAAAGGTTATGCACTTCAAATGAAAGATTTTCATGTTCATCGTATCGTTTATTTATGATCTGAATCCTTGAAAACTCATCCCAAATGATCCGTTAATGATATAACATGCCTGAAAATAGATGAATGTCATCACTCATTGGAGCAGGAATTCAATGTAAACAAATGGATAAAGTAGATGAGATGTCCATAATACTCTTATTTTTACACATCAGGACTTGATGTGCAATCCTTGCATGAAAGGCTCACTACCTCGCCATCGCCTTGTCAATTAGTGCTTCCACAGCATATCCTTTGTATCTTAGTTTTTGCTCAGGGCTTGTACAAGCACGAGCAACACAAACACCCTTGTCTAAATTAACTTGTACATAGCCGATATCATAAATGCTCCTCGCAAACAACCCTAACACAAAAAAATTCATCATCTCCAAATTTCAAATAAAACATAATTCTAATGTGAAAATTCATTTTCAAACATTGAGTTGCTTTTACCTCACCATCTTCACTCTTTGGCTTTCCACTTGAATGATCCTTACTTTGAAGCTTGAACAAAGTTTCACTTAGCTGCTTTTAAACATGTTGTTGATATGTACTTGTATGAAAACATTGCTAATGTTGATACTATTAGCAAATTTCTTGCATCAGCTTTGACAAACTCAAGCTCCATATCATCTTAAGAAATCGTAAATGTTCATTGCCCTCCGTAAACCCACTAAAAATATTAAAATTCGACAACAAAAGTTAAAAACAACATCCACAGGTACTATACATGCCTGTGTTTTCCTTACCATTGCTGGTCCTAACATCTCTTTCAGCTGGCCAATCATTTTTGTGTTTTAAAGTAGGCATGTTCTTTGGGCATATCTTTTCCTTATTTCTCAAAAAAATACATTGAATAAATGGTTATCATCTCTAAGCTTTTTAGTATCATTTACAATATTTTAAAAAGAATGTAAAGACTATTTAAAAAGTTGTCCATAGACCTATTCTATATCCTTTTCTCTGATCCACATACTCAACACTAAGTGGACAAAATTGCTCTTCATTTTGAAATTGTCATACACAATTTACAAATGCTTTCCTAGCTCATCATCATTGGTCAACAATCCTAGGATTGGTTTGACGCAGCTTTCCACTCGATTCTTCTATCGGCCAACCTTTTCATTGTGACGTAATTATTCTCTTTTACATCCTTCACAACCTGTTCCATGTATCTCATACGAGGCCTGCCTTTTCCAATCTTCCTGTTCACTTTTCCCTCGATGATAGTCTTCATCAGGCCATCGTGTCTCAAGATATGGCCGATTAAGTTTTTCCTTCTTCTTTTTAGAGTTGTCAGCAGACTTCTCTTTTCTCCTACTCTTCTTAGCACTTCCTCGTTACTTACTCGGTCGATCCATTTAATCTTCAGCATTCTTCTGTAGCACCACATTTCAAATGCTTCTATCCTTTTCTTCTCCGCTGCTGTCATCGTCCATGATTCACTGCCGTGAAGAAACATGCTCCAGTTGTATGTTCTGATGAACTGTTTCCTTACTTCTATGCTTGTATTTCCTTCTGTAAGTAGATTCTTCTTTTGATAGAATGCCCTCTTCGCCTGGGCTATTCTACTCACTATTTCTTTCTTGCTTCGTCCATCCTTGGTTACTTGGCTTTCTAGATAGCAGAACTCTTTAACCTCTTCAAGTTTTTGTTTTCCTAGTTTGACATTGGTTTTCGCCTCTTCTTTCTTGCTGCACACCAATATCTTAGTTTTGTTCTTATTTATCTTCAGTTGATATCTGGCCATAGTCCTTTCCATGGCTGTTAGCATCTTATTCAGCTCCTTCTCTGTCTCTGCTATGAGAGCTATGTCGTCAACGAATCGTAGCATACTGATTGTTTCTCCGTGGATGTTCACTCCTTGACTTCATTGATGGCTCTCTCGATGTAAACATTAAAAATTACGGGAGACAGTGCGCAGCCTTGTCTCACTCCTTTCCTTATTCTTGCCTCTTCACAGCTGGGTCCAGATTTAATCACAGCAACTTGGTTTTTGTACAGACTGTGTATAATTCTTCGGTCATTGTAGGACACTCCAATTCCCTTCAGAATTCCAAGCATTGAATCCCAATCCACGTTGTCAAAGGCCTTCTCTAAATCCACAAATGCAATGAACTTTGGTTTGTTCTTCTCCATTCTCTTCTCTATGAGTAGCCTAAGGGCCAATATTGCTTCCCTTGTACCCTTACCTTTCCTGAATCCGAATTGATCTTCATCCAGGAACTCCCCTGCTTTTCGTTCTATTCTTCTGTAGATGATCCTGGTCAGTATCTTCGATGCATGTGTCGTCAGGCTTATAGTCCTAAAATTTTCGCCTTTGTCCGCTCTCTTCTTCTTGTGAATAGGAGTGATGATGTTTTTCTCAAAGTCCCTTGGAATTTCACTTTCGGAATCTGCTGTGTGGATAGCATTGTCCTCAAGCTTTTTCGACCCTTGCAGGGTGCATCATCAGGGAAATTATGAAAAAGAAGCTGTGAAGTTCTGTATTTATGGAGGAGGTGGTGTCCCCTCCATCTTTGGCCTTGACTGTCATTGTCCTCCTTCACTGACCTATGCCAGTAAGTGATGAGGGTTGCTGTTCCCGAAAATCTTCTTCCAGGCAGAGCTGTCTAATGTCATTATCTCAGTTAAAAATATGCCATCCTCAATCTTCGGTGATAATAATACATTTTTACATAACATCTAATTTCTTGGGTCATTCATCCAATTTTAATCCAATGATGTTGCATGTTTGCGAAGTCTGAAACTCAACTTTTTGAAATATTATCTTATTTAAAAGATGATGACCTGCTAAATGACTTATTCTCTTCCGATAGCAGATTTTCCACAGAGAAAAAAATCATTCTCCTTGACTGGGATTCGAACCTGGATCCCCTGATTTCCGGCCAGGTGCTTCACCAGTTAAGCTACAGAGGCATCATCTTTCCCTGTGGGATATTAAGGGGACTTTTATTAAAGGAGGTTTCTGTATCATCTTTTACTGTGGAAATCCCAAGGCCGATTCTGATCTACTGAAGCGGTTGAAAAGCACTATAAACGATGATGGGACGACTACCAGGCAGAGAAATATTCATCATAAAATTTCTCTGCAGGACCAACAGCTGTCCCAGTTGAATGGCATCGTAGATATAGATATATAGATGGAAACGACCAGCCTCACAGAAATAGACTGCGTGGTATATGCTGCTGCCTGGGGGCCTAGCCCGAGTGTCTGTCACTTGGGAGACTAAAGTAGCAAATAGGCTTAAACAGCTTAATGCCAAAGTCATGCTGGCAAGACAACAGGTGTCGACATTTCAGTGTGTGATGAATTACCTTTCCTCCGGTCGGACCTTTATGCCGAAAGTAGAGCGCATTGCACTTGCAATCCGGAGAGACCACCACACACTGAACAAAAGAGTGCTGCTTATTCTTACGCAGCATGAGGTGGATAGAGTGGCACTGGCACTTACAATGGCGAGGAAGAAGTTGGTCAAGAGGACCAATGCCAGGAAGGAGAACTCCACCTCCTTTCAGCCATCCCGTCTCTTCCAACCCCCTCCACCTGCTGTCCAAACACCACCATCTGTTCGGGAGGTGGAACGTTTCTGGAAAGACATCTACGAGACCATGAAGCCATTCAATGAAGGTACTCCAACCATTGCCAACTTTACAGAGTTCTGTGACCTAGTAGATATGTATCCTCCCATCATAGTCATGGAAAGTGATGTGAAGAAGACCTTCTCTAGCAAGAAGAATTTCACAGCTCCAGGAATTGACATAGTGAATAACTTCTGGTGGAAAAAGTTCCCTTCCACCCATAAACATCTCGCCAGAATCTTCACATCCTTCCTATCAGGGACGGAGCCAATTCCATCCTGCCTGACTGAGGGGCGAATGGCTTGAATACTGAAAAAATGGAGATCCAAAGAATTACCGCACTGTAACCTGTCTCAACTCTGTATACAAGGCGTTCACTTCCATCCTGAACGACCTAATCCTCTGCCACGTCCAACCGGTGTGGGAGGAAGTATATGAGCAGAGGGGCTTGAAGGAAGGTATTGTGGGATGCAAGGACACCTGCTCATTGATAGGTGTAAGAGCCAGGATGCTTGTCAATACAAGCGTAACCTGTCATTGGGCTGGGTGGACTACAAGAAGGCTTTTGATACCACCTCTCAAGAGCTGCTTATAGCCATGTAGAGGTACATGAAAGTCCACTCAGAGGTTGTGTCCTGCATCGAACACCTGTTACCACTATGGAAGACGTGCTTCACCATACCATCTGGCAAGAAGACCGTCTACACAGATTTGGTAACATACCGCCGTAGCATTTACCAAGGCGATAGCCTTAGTCCATTCCCTCTTGTTCTGCTTTTCTCCTCCCACTGTCTATTCAGTTGAGATGAGGTAAGGGTTATATGTGTGGTGACCCGGTGAGGATATAGGGATGGAATTCGGATTGGACAAGTGCACGACCATCCATCTGGCGAAAGGAAAGATTTCGGAAGACCAGGAAGACATGCAGCTCATTGACAGAAACCGTATTCATCATCTTGATGATGACGAAGCATACGAATATCTTGGCGTCCCCAGCGCAAGATGCAGAAGGTGAGAGCAGCAAAGGAAAGGCTTAGAGCCAAATACAGCCAGACTCTCAGATGAAGCTGGAGCTCTGACCTGTCAGGCAAGAATAAGGTCCTTGCGACCAACACCTTCGCGGTTCCGACATTGCACTACACCTTCGTTTGCATAAAATGGAATTTCAACGATCTGCAAAACCTCGACAGGGGAACGAGGAAGATGATGACCATCTATCGTAGTCTACCTCCCAAGTCTTCCGTTGCCAGTCTGTTATCTCCCAAGAAAGCTAGGTGGTAGAGGGCTGATAAGCCTGGAGTGCCTTCATGACAGAGTAGTCCTCAATACGGCGTGCCGCGTGTTCCACAGCACGGACCCTTATGCTGCTCGTAAAGAAACACGAGAGTGTCGGCAAAGGGGCGTTCCTATTACCCCTGTACCACGGACCCCTTATGCTGCTCGTAAAGAAACACGAGAGTGTCGGCAAAGGGGCGTCCCTATTCCATGCGGCGAAAAGGGCAGCATGTACTTTTGCATCTTTTGCTCTGTGAGCTTACCAAGAAGTCCATGCATGGAAGTTTATATCGAAACTTGGAAATGCATGGGCTATCGAAGGAGCTCTTGTTCGCCTTCCTGCACTCCGCAGGTCTGAAGTCCGAAACCAAAGGATTCATGCTTGCATGCCAAGATGGTGTCATCAACACCCTCTTGTACTGTGGCCTCAACTTTGGGGCAAACGTGACTGACACAAGATGCAGAGCGTGCCAAATTCGGCTCTGCGGGTGTTGTATTACCATCTAAGACACCATTACAGTATAGACACGAATCCGTTGCTGCCTTACGTCTCTGGAGAACGTCCGTCATGGAGAACGATAAGTGTAAGAACTGGTGGAATTATTCCTTCCCCACCACCAGGCAGTTGGAAGCGATGAAGCCTGATATTGCTCTCCTCGACAGTCTCTCACATGCCATGTTCATGATCGAGTTTTCGGCTCCGGCCGAAATGAACATGGCAGCGAAGGAGAGAAAAAAGAACGAAATATCAAGATCTGCTGAGCAACTCCAGCAAATGTACGCGGGCTACTCTGTGAAACTGGTAGTCCTCATCGTGGGCGTGCTTGGTGGTGTCAAGAGCTCACTGGTTGAGAATCTTGAGTGTATCCCAGAGTGCAGGGCACGAGTGGATGCACTTGCCAGTGCAATGCAGAAGGCTGTCCTTCTCGGGTCCCTCCACCTTCTTCGTGCACATGACCCTAATGCTGGGTAGCCAACTATCCAACGGTGGTGGATGTGGCTACCTGTAGGCGCGACCCCTCTCGAGTCTCCGGCAATTTTGAGGGCAACGAAACCTGAAGCTAGCTAGAGACTCGCAGGTGGATGTTACTTTACTGTAACAAATAAAAATAATAATAATTCTTTATACATCTGTTGCACATATACAATGTGATAGATGGCATCAAGATAGAAATAAGCATTAAAAATATGTGGCGGCGGCGATAGTGGTGGCGCTCCGTTTGTTGGGAAACTTTTTTCTCCCATAGTACATAATACGAATGTTGCAGCTTCGTGTCCATAATAACTGCATTTGTGTGTCGATGAAACTCCTTTTTCCACTCATAATTTTCAGTTGACCTTATTCAAAGATGGCCGAAGGTGTTTTGTACCGTATGTGGTAGATGCGTTGATTTTAATTATGCTAGTAATCTGTGCCCCCTATTGTCTATTGCAGGGCTCAACGACTATTCGCATTGGAATTGAATACTTTTAAAAACAATTTTTTGCTCATTCGGTTGTAGAATTAAACTTAAAAAGTTATTAGGAACCTCAATAGTTCTTTTACCTAGAATGGGTCTGATATTGTGGTTCGGGTTACATGTTTATATATATACTAACTGAGAAGCCCGTTGATTTTCAAAAGGAGGTGAAGAGTAAGAGATGTGGTCCCTAGTTCTTTCTGTGCATAATTTAGTCAGCCATTGTGCGTGAAAATGCTGTTGTTCATTTCTCTTCGTCATAAGATTCGTAAGTTTGTCAATCGCAGCCTGCAACACACCACTAATAGACCTTCAATCACAATGTAATTCTCATTTTTACTTAATCTGCGGCGTAATTACAACAAGTGAAGTCCCCATTTGTAAAGCCGATACTGTGCTTACCAAGGAAATACGGAATTGTTGACATTCGAGACGAATGGGTGATTTTGGAGTTACAAACACTATGATCTTGGAGAGACTTATCGTAAAAAGAAAATCAAATGATGGAATAAGAAACTTTATTCTTTTATTCATCTGCCTGTGAAAATTAAAAACGATTGTTCCAATCATTAGTAAAGGAGCAATTGAAAAACCACAGCATTGATTCTTGTGCTTTTCTTTTGGGGATGACACTTGAGTCTTTTAGGGACCTGGGAATTTTTCACGAAATAATATGTAGAAGTTGATTTTCCTCAGATCAATAACTATTTTTCCACATTATTTTAGCTTGATCGGATAAAAACTAAAATTAGATTTGTATGAACGTCAAACAGACAGACGTTTGCTTTTATGTACCTATAAGAGATAAAGCGTAACAGATTTCTCGCATGGTTGCGCACAAAGGTTTCCTTTGCTATATTTTGCCAAGATTCTTACAATCCAGTCAATCAGCCCTTGGATGCATGGCAGGAAGGACCTTTTCTCTGGTTCTGTTTCTTTCAGCGGCGACTTCAGTACCATCTGCTTTTCTTTTTCCCTGATGTCCCTGTCAGTATTGCTTGTTCTGTAGCCATTGTTATGTAAAATCCTTCTTAATGCTTTTAGTTCACTTGATCAGTGCTCATCTTCACCTAAAATAAAAAAATGGTGGACCATTGTCTTCAACACGTAATTTATTTGTCCCGGGTGGTGGTGCGTGCTGGCATGGAGGTAGGGAGGAGGTAGATAATGTAAATGAGTTACTTTTCTCTCATATTTAACTTGTAATTCAGAATGTGTAATGACTTCGTACGTAACTGAAAGGGGTTACATGTCATATGGTTTTGTCTTGATATCCCCCAATAAAGATGAATTATCATTGACTTTATCTTTCAAATATTTAAGGTTCTCGATCCTGAGTGTTTCTTTTAGTCCCTGGCTGCACTAAAATGTGGTAACTAATTGCTATTGCATCCTTTCTCATACTTGCTTTTTTTATTAGCGTTCAACAAAATTCCTTTACAGAATTACCTTTGCCATAAGGTCTTTCTTGATGTCTTGTTTTCCATCAAATGCCATCAAAGACTGTTCATCCAGTTCATTAAAATATCCATAAGATAAAATAATACCCTCCAATGCTGAATACGTCCCAAAAATTAAGAATATAAATATTTATTATAACAATTATGTCTACAACGTTCTTGGCCACATGTAAAATTAGGGAATTAAGGGTTCTCGTAGCTTCCAAATTAGACTTCTGTCGCAGATTTGATGACTTCGAGTTCATTAATTGTGATTGTGGAGTCACTAGCAAGCGTTTAATCTTCAAATTCCGAGAGGTAGAAACAACCCTATTGGAGAGTAAAATTTCTGATTAATCAGCTTTACTAGGTCTTATTTACTCGCCGATTTTAGAAAACTTGCGATTTATGGTGCATTTCCATGGTGAAATTATTCAGTTCAGTCAATCGTTTCTCTTATAAATCGTCCAATTCAGACGTTCGTTCTCATCCCGACATGTTTTTGAACCGCCTTTACCACGTTAGGACCACGTTAGTTCCACATTTCCCCAAGTGGCGGCACCACCACCGTTAGATCAGTTGTCATGCATCGTCACAGGCAACACTCCCTAGGGGGAGATGGACGACCATTTTATAGGGACCTCGATTAAATGATTAGGCCAGCCTGCAGTATGGCATATCTAATTTTTGATACTCTCTCGTGGCATGGTTATGTACATCATCCCTGTTAGAGTGCAAGTGCAAATTTTCTTTAATGTGCAGCAAAGTATTAAATATATATAAACTAAACACAGTCATAATTTCTAAACTAACAAAAAGTGGTTTACAGTGTGTGTGGTAGTCTGAGCTTGTGATAACTCTAACCACCTTCTTTTGTAGTAAGAAAACCAATTTTACATGAGATGCGTGACCCCATAGTCAGATACCATATAAGAGATGCGATTGAAAGAATGCACAGTAAGCATAACGAAGATAATCCTTAGGTATACACCATTTAAGTTTTCTTATTAAAAAGAGTGCCCTGGCAAGTTTATTTCTTACTGATAGGGTATGGGCACTCCAAGTTAGTTTGGGGTCAAGGTGAAAGCCAAGAAGTTCTACAACTTGGTTTTCGGGAGCTACTAGTTGGAGAGAACATATTAGAGAAAGAGTTTTATCTGGATTCATTAAGAGTCTATTTGCTGAGAACCAGTCACTTGTTTTTCCAAAGGTGCTGGATATCATTCTGGTAGACTCGGTTTGGGTAACACACTCATGTAAGATGGTTGTGTCATCAGCTTATAAGACACAATTTGTGGGTACATTACATGGTAGGTCATTGATCATTAGAAGGAAAAGGAGGGGGCCAAGTACAGATCCTTGTGGAACTCCATGCCTTACATCAAGGAATTCAGATCGGGTACAATTCACAAGTACTAACTGCTTTCGATTGCACAGGTAGGAGGCCATAAACTTTAGTTCAACACCTTGAAAACCATAGCATAATATGTCTAGCAAATCTGATCTATACATACAAGAAAAAGGTGTAGAATATAGCCAAGTATATTTTTGTGATATCATGTCCAAATTCCATAGTCAATTTGAGGGTCACTGATTTTAGTTTTCCATATGTTGTTTTTCATTATTTAATTCATCAGCTTTATATGTCGTGCTGGAGGGAAAGATTTGTTCCCATTGATCTGATTGCTACTTAAATCCTAAGCTCCGCATTCATTGATTAACTGATTTTTGGTATTTTTATTTCAGTGGCGGAACACCTGCAAGCCCAACATAGTGCAATAAAGATGCTACACAGCAGAGTACGACTTGTTTTGCAGTATGTTCAAGCTGTCCAATCTGGAGAACTCCCAACTAATCACGAAGTTATGAGGGAAGCCTATTCCTTGAGCCATCGTTTGCCTGTACTTCAGGGGCCTCGCTTCCGTGCTGATTTCTACAATGTAAGTGATGTTTTTGGGCATCTTCTGAGGTTGGTATTAAATAATTATAATTGATAAAATTGGTAATTTTCATCCATGGTCGAACTTGTTAGTTTATCTTTGGAGTAACTTTTGATTGTCATCAAATATTGAATTCTCAAAATTGTGTTGACATCAAATTTACAGTAACTAATATCTCTTCTTTACTAGCTGAGGTTTACACTGAATTTTATTGGAAAAAGGATAAAAAAATAGAGATTATTGCGTAGGCTACTTATGCATCTTAATATTCATCATGTAAATTCTTAAGACCATTCCATTTACTGCTTAGTAATTAGATTCTCACAAGCAGCTAACAGCACTAATGGAGTGTGGTAGCACAGTGGTTAGACCATTGGGCTACTAACCAGAGGTTTTGGGTTCATATCCTATGGGAGGCCTATAGGTCTGTTCCAGAAAACCCAAACCAAGGGAAACTAACCCAACCCCTCTCCCACCTTCGACCCCCCCAACACAGCTTCTTGAATTGTGAATTTCAAAAGCTGTTGAACTTTGTCAGTAGTTGGTGATATCTACACTCTCTGACTGGACCAACCTTCTTGGTGAACTTAACTTAAACAGCTTCAGAACAAATAATAGTAACATGTATGCTATAATACAGTAGAATCTTGATAATACGAAGCACAAAATATGAAGTTTCGATTATACGAAGCAAAACTATGTCCCAACGAAAAGCCTGTAGTAAATACATGGCAATATTCGAAAATACGAAGTTTCAAATTACAAATTTTTTAAAATTTTGAACATTGGGCCCCGTCCCCTGGAACAAATAGAATTCATTTTTAAGAACCTCGGTGAAAAACTGCTTCAGCAAAACTATTTTTGCAGGCGTAGATACCTAACAAATCAGTGTTGCCGATTATGATGCATCAAAATTGAAATTCGTGAATAGTACTGTATTCATCTCCCAAGTGTGCCAGTCTCTCCTCATCATTTTCCGCATGTAACTCCGCATATCATTCATATATTGAGTAATTTGGAAATCGTAGCTAATGCCATGATTTATACTATTGAGTGGTCATTTTTTGTTTTAACTGTTACTGGAATTTCCATAATGTACCTACACTATTCTCTTTTAATTAAAATGTATGTGTTCTGGCACATAGCATGCTCGTTGCTATGCACCTGAAATTATGGCAGTTCAAATTCTCTGTGAACCCTATCTTATCCTTTAAGGCGAGCACTCCTAGCTCAGCTCTCCGTGAATGGGCTGTCTGCACCAGAAACTTGTAGCATGGACGGGATGAGTGAGGGTGGGTGATGCCATTAGGAAATTAGGATGGGTTGTGATAGTGGAGGCAAGGATTATGAAGGCCAGGGACTTTGGGTTTATAGCTCGTGGAGGAAAAGGGTCCGGTTGTGGAGAGGGAAGGTCCCAGTTTTGGGCCTATCTTTATCTGTCATGCCAAGGGGGGGAGAGGGTGGGTGGATGGCATCATGGAGCATCTGTGACATTCCTTCCTCTTCTTTTCTTTTGGGCAACCCTGAGGGGCACGTGCCAGTGGCTGATTGGAACCACTTCATGTGTTGAGTGGAACGGGAAAGGTCTGGGATGTAGCGTCCTTTGTTTACAAGTGGGTCTTTGACCGCTCCTCTTGCACTCTGACACCTCTGGACCATCCCCTTCCCTCCCCCCCTCACTCCCCACATCCCTCAAAGACCCACCCGTAAGCAAAGGATGCTGCATCCCTGACCCTCCCCATTCCACTCAACACCCGAAGCAGTTTCAATCAACCACCTGCAGGTGCCCCCCATGGTTGCCCAGAAGAAGAGGAAGAAACATCACAGACATTCCGCGGCACCATTCCCCAACCCCTTCCCACTTTCCCCCTTCCGCCTTCAAGTTAAGCAAGACATAAAGATAAGCCTGCAACTGGGACCTTCCCTCTCCACAACTAGACCCTTTTCCCCCCTCACAACGTCAACCCAAACTCCCCGGCCATCATATAAACCTTGAGGAGAAGATGCAGAAAATAAGCCAAATCACGCCCCATTTGTCATCAAGGTCTTAGTAGTAGGAAAGAAACAATATTGCCTCCCAAGTTCATTTATTCAGCTGTCCATATGGAAGACTCCACAAAGTCAATGCATGTGGTAACCTGTGAATGATTTTTTTCTTGATACGGGCTTAGTTCTATGTTTTTTTTAGCTATGATATGGATTGGGCCAGCTGCCATCATAACAGCGTAGAAGTTATTTGAAAATGTCTTTTTATAGCATGCATACTAGTTGTCCGTCTCTTCTGATTGCTGATTCCAAAAATAAAATTCTTATTACAAAATGTTCAACTTTTGTTTTATATACATTTTCGATACTGGGGCAAAATTTTGTCTACACTATGATCACTATTTAATATACCATATTAAACCATTTAAATAGGAAATACAAGTAGGTATTTATTTTATAATCTTTTATCTTACAAAGGCATCTTTTAAGAATGCTTTCATGAACAAGAACCAAAAAGGTTATGCAGTGTTGCTACATGCTGCAAAAGTTAGAGAAAATAAAGATAAATTTTGTTCACAATTTATTCAAAATGTTCAAAATGTTCAAAATTACAGTGATGATTTTCCGGTCCTGCTGACTTCGTATTATTGAGAGAGATTATTGCTGTATTCACCCTTTTCTTTACATGGGCTCATTGTCATAATACAGTGGAAGCTCGGTATAATGAGTGCTCCCAATGGCTGAGAAATCACTTGCTATAGCGAGCCCTCGTTATATCTTAAGGTGCTGGATTTAGCCTTTAAAATCTCACAGTTGTTCTTACTATTGTTTTTCTTTCATTGCCATGCTATTACAAACAGGTAGAAGAGCTGTTTTTGTGCGCAATTGCTTATTGATCTATCATTTTGCGAAATAAATCTTCCAAAACAATAATTTATGCTTTGCTTAAGTCTTTGAGTGTTAACCGGTACGTCTATTGATTAGGAAAGTTGTAATGACTCGCCGAAATATGGCATTTTCGGCTGTTGAAAATATTTCTTGCATAATTACCTATTCCTAGCCATTCTTAATAGGTATTCACATTTAGTTATCTCTCGAAAATTAGTTGCAGTGAGAATTTATTTACTCAAGCAAATGCCTCTGCAGGTTGCGCTGCACATTGTGTCTCATGCTAGTGCTGCCATCTAGAGGATCTAGAGCGAACGGAGGTAACTCGTGTGAAATACTATTGCCAAGAATTATGTATGCATTTCCTCAAAATTGTATGTATCCGTGAATTCAGGGTTCATAAAATAAAAATTTGTTGAACGGGATAAATTTTAATTATTCACATAAGATCGACCCGGGCAATATTTACGAAAACATTGAAAACTCTGCACAAATAAACAAATGTACCAGAAAACGTAAGTATTCCCATTATTTCTGATAACAGGAAAAAAAATTGAGACCAGGATATATGAATCTTACAATTTTAAGAAAATAATTTGGCAACGGAAAACTCTGGTGACTTCGTCGCAAGAATAAAAAGCATAACAAAACAAACATCGGACTTAAGTATCAACATACACATGCTTCACATTAACAGATCAGTACTTTCAATTTCTCTTCCTCGCTGAAAAATTTTTCAAGCGTCATCTGCTTCAGTCAAAAGAGGCAGGAAGGAGAGGGCGGGCGGAGGGGCAGGAATGAGTGGCGAAGTCAGGTGGGCTGAATTCCACCCCTTACCAACATCACCACTCTCCACTGTCATGTGATTGGTTAATGCTTTACTGCTTGTCCATCTATTGCCCATTCTGCTCCTATGTGAACTTGGCTTAACAAAAGAACAACTAAAAAGTGTGAGCGTGCGCAAGATATGCCAGGGCGGGCCGTAAATCATCAGTGCCTGGTGTTGATTGGACTTTAAATAATGTAGAGATGGCACAAATCTTGTATTCTAAGTTGTAGTTGACTAATAATGCTACTAAAGATAAATTATATGCGTTAATTTGTACTCTGCAGTGCATTGCCCTCAAGAAATATCGCTCATAATACCGAGCGTGTACCGCGGCAGGAGCTTCTTGGCCTCGCTTTGTCCATTTTCTTTTACATGTTAATCATGGGCCTTTTGATGGCACATTGCCAATCGCTCGTTATTGCGAGATTCTCGCTAAATGCCGTACTCACTATAAAGGGCTTCTACTGTAAATAAACATCTAAGTCCCGAGTAGGGTAGCAGACTCTGGTTTGATGTTTGAAGTCTAAATCAAGTACAGTTGAATTCAAAGCTGCAATTTGTTTTGGAAACTTTCACTCAGCTAATATCCATGAAAGTATTTTCTGTAAGATACTAAATGTAGCACTGTTGCTCCAGTTTGCTGGCCTCTTTCCTATCTCAATGGTGTCATATTATGTATCAGAGCCAGAGGAGGGTTCCTTTTAGGAATGGTTAAACCTCATCAAACTGATTAACAAATAACAGCAAAAGTAACCCCTGTTTTAACACCACAGATACTTCATAAAAAGTGCCATGTTAAGCAAATATTAAATGGTCCTGAGGAACTGTCTGATTCATGGGTGATATGTATGAGGAATAATAAATTTGGACCTTGTAAGCACCACTGGCAGGTTAAATAACATTTTATGAAAAAAATTATGAAAGAAATGCTGTATTAAAAATTTTTATGACAGCAGTGTTATCAACAGGGATTAGTTTTTTCCTGGCATATAATTTCTGTAAAATTATCTCAGGAAATCAACCAGTAAAGGCTAAGGGACGACTTAATGTGACAACTCCTGGGGGGTTATGTTTGAAACTGTCGGGTTTATCTCGAATGGGTAACCAAGGAGTCACATGGTACAAACACGAATTTTTTGCACATTTAGGGTGTCCAAATCGCTCATTACGTTATCATTAATTGTTTTCACTTTAGTTATTTTCATCTGTCTCAACTATAGAGCCCAGAGATGAGATAAATATGTGAGTGTAAACAATAAATGAGGTTACCTATAATCAGTGATTTTAACACACCAAATTTTCCAACTATTCTATACCACGTGACTCCTTGGTTACCTATTCGAGGTAATGCCGACGGTTTCAAACACACATCTCCTGGACTTTACCGAGTCCCCTGCAAATATGGTAAAGTACATATTGGTCAAACAGGCTGAACCATAGAGATGTGAATTAAAGAACACAATAGTTGTATCAGGCTCTTCCACCCACAAAAATCACTGATTGCAGAACACAGCCATGAAAATGTAGTAGTAGTAGTATTTTTTTTATTTATAGTTCATTGAGAACTAATCTTTCAAATACAGAATTATTACAAAAGGATATACATATCATGTTTACAATAAACACTCACCACATTACAAATTATAACAAGTACACCCACTTTGCCACAGCCCTTCTTGGTAATGTATAATATAAAAGTACGTAATTGCACTGATGTCCTTTCACTCGAGGGGGTAGTTTGTCTTTACAAAATCACAGAACTTTTTTTTACATTCAATCACATTTAAATCACTTATTTCATTCATTATTTTATCATATAACTTTACTCAATTAACAAACAAAGATTTCTGCTCAGCTGTATCACATTGCACATTCAAGTAGAAATTGTTCCTGTTTCTGGTTGTGTACTCATGGTTTTCTCTGCTTCTTACTAGGAAATTCTTAAAATAGTTACTTGTATTTGAATTCTTATTTGATAAATATCTATGTATAGTGGGGGGTCGTGGTGGCCTAGTAGGTAGAGCACTGAGCTACTGACTGGAGGGTCATGGGTTCAAATCCCAGGCAAGAGCCTTTCTGGGGGGTTATTTTGTAAATTCAAATCAAGATTCGGATAAGGATTCGGGAACGAATTCGAATTTGAGTCCCTTCCCGAAGTCTTGCCGAATGTGCGCTTCCACGCGACTACGTAAGAACCTTCGACTCGCCAGAGTTCGATTCGGGAGATTTCCCGAAGTGACACAGCAACTTTTTGGAGATGTAATGACGTCACTGTTTCTAGCCAATAGAGTTGAGTGCCAGTGTGAGACCGCCACTTTTGATTCTCCGTCAAAAATGGAAGGTGCATCAAAGAAAAGTAAGCTAACAGAACATTAAATTAATTTGTGATTTCCATTGACGTTCTTTGATATACAATTCGAAACTTAATTTCGTTACGTTGTGCTGGATGCTCTCTACTGCTCATGATGCTTTGAATGCGATCAATTTAATCGATTTAATGTATATTTTCTGATTGAACACTTGAGTTTCGATTGTCCATGCTGATAACTTAGCCAAAATGCAAATTTTAATATCTGGATACGAAAGGCGATGAACAAGTTATGAATTCATATATTGTATTTTTCTGTAGAAACATATATAGTTTTCTATATAGGTATATGTATTATAAGATTGGCTTATGTAGACGTCTGATTAATAAGATTATAGTTCCTTGAATTTCATGCCGACAGAAATATTTTTTCAAAACAGTAAAAATTTACGAAGGGAGTGTCCGATGCTAGTCTGATGTTAGGATGTTGACAAAAATTGGAAGGCAGGTAGTCCCTGATTAATGACGTACGAATCACCCCCCTTATCGGATTATAAATCCACTAACGTCAACAGAAAAGCTTGAAATATTTTGTTACATTCATAATGCTAAAAATTACGCATCTTCCATCATGGGAAGTTGGGTCAGGGGTAAAGTACGTATTTTATTAGTATTAACTATCCTACTCTTATTATTACTCCTACAACAACAAGGAGAGTTGGGCCAGGGGTAAGGTGTATGGATCTTAATGTGAACGATCTTCGTTTGAATCGATCTCTGAACTTTTTTTTCCCATCACAGTTTTGTCTTACTACCGTCCCTGGTTACAAATATTTTTAACTTGGTTAGACAGGATACATTTTACCTATCTTCGTACCAATTGCGTAATTAATACATAATTTTTTTTCAATTAATACCTAATTTGACCATACACAAGTATTATCGGGTTCCTAGCGGACGTAGAGCCAATTTTATACTCACTTTACTCCCTTTTGACGCGTGTATGAACTGTTTTCACGCATTGTGAAAACTAGTTATTATCCTGTATCTACACCAATTCTGAACACTTTGTGCTGTTTGGCTTATTGGGTGAAATGTCCGCTGTTCTATCTGACATTTGTGCTGAGTTATCGTGTGATTATTTGAACTTTCCTGCAGTGACACTATTGATTTTCTGCGGAATTAGTTACTTAAAGTTATTGTGTTTCAAGAAAAATTGTTTACATATGATATTTAAATATATGTAAATTCCATCAAGGATGGGCATTCTAATACTGATCATAATACTGATATTCAATTTGACGTGCTTGCATTTAAATCACGTGTCAAGATTTAACTGCTGATAGAAGCTGCTGATAAAAATTGCTGATATCATCTGAATGTCAATAAGAATAAAACTATGATGTCAGTGTGCAGCAAGAGAGAAGAGGCCAAAACCCACATTAAACTAGGGAAGCAAAAACTGAAAGAGGTGAAAGAGTTCAGCTACCTAGGAAGCTGAGTAACCAACGAGCATAAATATGTGGTGGAGTTGGCTAAGGAGAAGATGAGACTACTTGAGGAGGAGGAAGGAAAAAGAGAGTGGCATTTGAGGCTGAGGAGAGGAGAAATGGGGAACTCCATAGGCTTCAAATTGCAATGTTGCAAAAGCAACTTAACTTAAAATGTAACAATTTTCAGAGATAATAATTTATTACATTGAAACAACGTAGTTTTACTAACTACTGTAAAAATTGCCTCATTTACAACCCTATAATGAAAAATGCATTTGAATAAACTACTGCCTAACAACATTTCCACATGATGATTTTGATTTTAGATGGGTTATGGCTCGTGGTTTTTGGGCTGTATCCTTGGGCACAGGTACTTGGTTTGATTCGTCATCCATTACAGCTGATAGATCTTGTTAGTGTTCCCCAATATTGTGCAGTACAATTACAAATACAGTACAAGCAATAAACTTTTGTTGTCCTCATTTTTGTTACAAGTTATCTTCGAAGACACGAACTTTTGTTTCAGAACTCCATTTCAATGATATTCCTAGTCCTTTTGCTGGCTAATTGCACCTGGAAAAACATGTTTTTTGTTATCAAAGAGCGTATACGCTCTTTGATATATATTTGTCATTCGAGAATTAAAACTATTTTTACATAGTGGAATACCACATACATTTAAGCTGCACTCTGTTTAGTTTTCCTAACACTCAAGAAAGTTACCCAAGATTCGATAAAGAATGATAAGAAGTATGTGGTGAGACATTTCACCTTATCTTCTTATGGTAGTTATTAGAGAATTGACGCATTTTTATCAGTGCCTATCCAAATAATTAACCTATAATTTATAATAAAATAATGAAGAGCTATAATAGGTTCTATTTGATTTTCTTTGCCATTATTTCTAATTCCATTAGCTTATTAATATTTAAACCTGATTTGACACTAGCCAATGTGCAAATCCCACATAATTTGTGAATTACTAATTACACCAACATATAAAATATTGGCAGTGTTCTTTCATTATACTATTAATGCAGGGTAGTTGTGAATATTTGGAAATACTGTGAACTTACTACCACTGACAGGAGAAACAAGCAAAAATAATGTTAAAGCTTAGCAAGCATAAAGTTTTCCTGTTTCACGAACAAAGTATTGCCACAGTATTGCACTCAATAAATTCACTTTCTATTAGTTAATAGAATTTAATTGCATAGGCATTTCCATTTATTTCACCTGTGGTAGGTAGTAAATTCACATAATGCCAAGTATCGTCAATCACTCGTTAATCATCTTTCTACTGCACTTTTTGCATAATTTATGAATGCTGACTCATTGCCGATGCCATTACTTCCATTTGCGATATTGACATTGGCTGTGTATGTTGCATGCAATCATATTATTCATTCCGTGCATTGACTTTGAAAACAAAACCTTTAGAATTGGAAAAATTATCAATATTGGCATCAGAATAGCGCTAATATATAATGTGAAACAGGCAGCATAAATATATTGATACACACCTACAGAAAATCTCCTGTTTTATTAAATCTTAGAGCAACTATCAGTTGCAGCATTTCAGGAACTGGAAGACCCTTGTTTCACTGGCCCTCTTCGATGTCCACAATGGGATAAATACCATTTCTAACGGTGTCATCAGAAAATAGGCGTCGTCTGTAAAATTCCTCATCAGAATAATGTTCCATGGGTTTCTCATTGTCCCTAATATATCGCTTCGGTACTCTCTCTTCACATTCATCCAAAAAGTCCATCAATTTCCTAAACCATGGTACAAAGCATTGACCATTACCCATCTAAAATAAAAATCACTTCACCAAGAATGAAATTCGAAGATGTCCGAGTCAGAAAATATAAGAAAACAGGAGAGTAACAAATATGAAGCTGATCATAATCGTCATCCAATGCCAGGGTGCATTGGTCAAAATTGTAATGTTATACGGTCCAGCAGAACAATTTCTTACCTGTGTCAAGCGAAGCCAAGATCAAGAGCATATTCCAAAAGATATATCCACAACAAGAGAGAATGAAAGTCTTGACCCGGTGGAGCACCCGTGAAAACTTTGTGCATTTTATGCGCACCGGGACCGCTGGGAAAGCACCAGACCGTACTTAGCAAGAGAAATCGTCATCAAATAATGTAAATAATATCACCAAACGCCTGAATATACAAAAACAAGTCAATAATAGCAAAGAATAATCACATTAGCGCTCGAGGGTTCATTCGCCCAATGTGTTTTCAAGCGGTATCCCAAACAAATAACAACAATCGTATTCACCTGTAAAAGTAATTAAAATGTGGTTTGCCATTTTTTTAACAACAAATAATTTGAAATAACTCCAAAACATCGATGCGTGTCAAATATAAATGAATCTAAAAACGATATTCGGTGTTACGCCATCAGCCATATTGGTGCAAGTTGGTCTTGAGATTGGCATAAGAGACTGCCCCATCTTGGCGGTTCAACGCGATCTCAAGGCGATCTTGAGATAGTGACTATGAATACGGGATCGCACAAATTCTCAAATGGATCTCAAGCAAATCTTGAGACGGACTTTGAATACGGGCCACAGAAATCAAGGATTTAGGATGCCGGGCAAAACTCCCGAAGCGAATTCGAAAGTAGCAAATCGAAGCCTCTGACCCATTCGGCTGGGCAACCCAAAGTTCGAGTCGAAATTCGAGATGAAGTTCGGGAGGAATTGCTTACGTGGTTGCTCTCCTTGTATCTCTCTTCGGGTGTGACGTATTTTCGACTCAGGCTGCCGAATTCGAAGACGAAGTTACGGATCGAACGCATACGTAATAACCCCCCTGGACACCTCCATCTAAAATCCTCGCGATTCGATTTTCTGAGTGTCAGAACCTCATAGGAAATCACAGGTGGCCCAGGGAAAGGAACTTTCCCCCCTACCCTGAATGTGTGAATTTCATATGCCATCGGCTTATGGGGTGTGTTCTACTCTCACCTATCAAAACCAACCTTCGGGTTGAATTACTGAGTGAGCGAGTGATCTGTGTATAAATAGAAGGCTCCTATAAACAAAGTACTTTCAACATGTCATTTCTATGTGTTCTTTTTTGGAATGCTAGAATTGCCCTCATACCTCTTGATTGAAGTTTTTGCAGTTTTTTTAAGTTTTCTTTGTTCGTATAAAATAGAATTTGGCACAATAATCATAGTGAGGAGCTATTATTGTTTTGTACACCAAAAGTCCTGTCCACGTGGATAGAAATTAACTAATTCTAGATAAAATTGCAATTTTTTTGCAAACATAATTTATATGGTTTTCAAATTTTAACATTGAATCAACTATCACCCCAAGGTATTTTACTTGGGTTTGGTATTCTAGAGTTTTATTATTGATTTCTATTCTTTCAGCATTTTTTGATAAGTCCTTTTACTTTCTGTTTGAATTTGTTGTTAATATTGCTGAAGATTTTTTGACATTTAGTTTTAGTTTATTTCTTGCAAACCATTTATTTCGAGTTTTTAGTTCATTATTTAGTTAGTTACAGATTATTGGATACTCTTTCCCAGATACATGTACCAAAGCATTATCTGCAAACATATTAATAAAATTAAATTAAAATTATCACTGCACATGTTAATATCGTTCATATACATTATAAATAACAGTCCTGCCATCACACTTCCCTGGGGAACACCAATATTATTTCTTAATTCTTTGGACTTTTTATTCTTTATTTTCGTTCATTGCTCTATATCATTTAAATAATCTGTAACCATTCTATAAAGACGCCTCCCAAACCATAGTACTGTAGCTTTTTAATCAAAATATCTCTATTTACAATTCCAATGCTAATTCCAATTTGGCTATCATTCAATTCCCTTCTCCACCAACTAAAAATCAACCGTATTGCACTTTCTGTGTTTATTTCTTTCCTAAATCCAGATTGATGAGCATGAAACAAATTATTGTCTTCGAAGTACTTAAATATTTGCTTATGGACCCAAATTTCTTTTTCCAGTAGAGGTAGCAAGTTAATTGGTGTAAGTTCATCAGGTTTGGAGGGGTTTTGGATTTTTGGGATAGGGATAACTGTTGAGAGTTTCCATTCTTCTACTATTTTACCTGCTTTCAAAGATAGGTTAATGATTTCCACTAAATAATTGCAATATTCTTCAAAAGTTTCTTTTAGAATTTTTGCATTTACTTTGCCTTATTGTTGTAAAGTTGAAAATAATCTTTCGTGGTTCAATTACAGTAATGGTATGAAACCACAACATTGGGTATTGCTTACAATTGGCATTTTATTATTGCTGAGGTCAAACTCATTGTCTTTTGTGGTAACAATACTTTTCTCAATGTCTTCCATACTTTTTATTTTGTATTCATTCATTTTATTTGCGGAACTCCACTTCAACATATACCTTTTGACCATCATTAAACACTACACTCTTATTTACTTTATTGTTGCTCCTTTTATTTGACACTAGTGATTTGAGTGTTTTTCACATTTGTTTTGAATATGATTTATTAAATAATAATATTATCAATGGCACATTCAAGGTATTTTTTTCTTTTCAGTTTTAATCAGTGCCGAGTATTTGTTTCTTTTTTTCCTGTATTTCATAGATTGTTGCAGACTTGTGTCATTATAGCATTTTATTCTCATTTTGTCAAGTTACTTTCGGCAGTTAAATACTTCTATGTTGTTTGCTATCCACGGTTTGTTTACGACATTATTCCTCTTATACCTTATTTTTTTAACGTTGCTTATTGCATTGTGGAAGGTGTTAAGAAAATATTCACCTTGAGTCTGTATATTTTCACAGTTGTTATCAACAACCCTTTTTTCTCAAGTTTTCTTTTATACATTCATAGTTATATGTGGTTACTTGTATCATTTTAGCTGTCTCCTTTTCTGTTATCTTAATATCTTTTTAAATACATTCTTACATATTAACGTTTCATGATCTGATATGAAATATTTTGGACTATTTTCTACTGAAATAGTGTCTACATTGCTTATTACCAAGTCAATTTTGGTCATTGATCTATTTGTTATTCTTATTGGATCATTGTTTTTAATTTGAAGCCCAGCCATGTTGATCAGTTCTACAAACTTTAACAAGGCTAAACGAAATGAAGCAATTAACAAGGCTAAAAATAGCCTCATTAATTGCTTCAACAAGATGCGACTGTTCTGTCAAACATTAGAATATTGGGATAGACTCACCAAAGATCAAAGTGAAATAAAATATATGGTAGCAATACCAACCATAACACCGGTTATGCCTTAAGTCTGGCTTGGAAGCCTGTCCTCCGATTAATTAAGAAGGCAAGGCAAAAACATATCTGCAGATGTCGAGCACAACAATAGCCATAGGTAGCGGTGTCTAAACAATATTTTAAAATTATAAACAAATTAAATCTGACTATCATGAGCAGAAAAAGCCCTGAGGATGGTGGCTGATTCAGACACCAAAACGTTGGCATTAAATGCACGCACCTCGTGGATTTCCCTAGTAAATCTCTCCCAAAGTTATTATCACTTCAATTTTCAAAAATATTTGACTACCTGATATTATTAATGCCCAGAAAACTGCATTACTCCTTGCCACACATTGCAGTGAGGAACTTGAAGCATCCTTGTATCAGTAATGAGAGCTTCTCTCAGCCTTTTTTTTCTTCCACTCTCTTGACACTCGGTCCCTCAAAGACCTTTTCCCTATCCTTTCTGATAACCTCACTACATATCTCTAACATTTTCCTTTAATGCACATTTCACGTTTAAACTCCCCCAAACCTCTGTAGCATTCTAAGTTCCTTCAAATTCTTGATTAAATCTAATACCAATTCCAATGCCTTTCCCTCCCCTGCATTTGGGCAATATGCAAAGCCTGCCTCATCCTCATCACCCACCTCTTCATAAATACGCAATTCCATTCCTTTTCTCTCCAAGCCACCACTCCTGCCCTGCTTATGTATTGTTTACCTTCTTATTTGTCAGGTTTTCCCTGCCGTCTGTATTGGCCTCTCCACAACTCCCATCTGCATCCCTATGATTAGCCAGCATGCCTTAATAATTCTTCCTCCCAGCCTTATTTTTTTCCTTTTGCTGCACATGCCTCCTCATGAAAGACAAACTCTTACTTTTACTTTAAAGAGAGTATACTTGCCTCTCCCCACCCTTCAGCCCCCCTATGAAATTCAAAACCTTAGAGCAGGCTCTCATTTGGTTATTTGCAGCTTTTTTTCCCGTGTGGATCGAACAAGGCAAACTAGAATGACCCTCACTTTCTCGTTTCCACCCCGTCTTCCCCTTACCATTTATGCCTTTTCCCCCAGGCCCCCACTTCACACATGCATCATCTACCGTGTCCCTCTAGCACCTCTCAGTTTCCTTCCCTCCCATAAGAAAAGTGGTATTACCACTAAAATATTGGAAAACATTTTTCTATATCTCAATTTTTTGTTACTCGGCTAATGTCACATCTGTGAATATAGCATTTTATTTACTTATTGCCTTTGCAAATATTCTGAGAATTTTTTTTAATCACTAAGGTGAAAAGGTGTATAAATATATAAGGAAGGCATGTATAGCACTCAGGAAAAGATTAAACTTTTCAGAAGGACCTTCACAAATGTTTTATCGTAATTTTTGGTGGCACAACTGTGTTTTTAGGAGGACAGTAGAGATAGTATACATATGTTATGTAGATAAGCATTGTGTGTAAAAATTATTTAATCAGTTGCTATAATATATGTGTCTTCTTTTCAGCAATGCAATGATGTTGGCCTCATGACATACCTGGGTACAATAACTAAGGGTTGCAATGACATAAATCAGTTTGTGAACAAGTTTAATATTTTATATGATCGTCAAGGAATGGGACGTCGGATGAGGGGACTCTTCTTCTGAGAGGGTGCCATTAGTGGAATTCTTGGTAACTATTTAATTTATAACATCTTTAAGTGTGGTGTGCTCTCTCACATTCATTCAATACAAGGTACTGAAATACATATTCCGTTGCAATTGCGGGACCAATGCATTTGTGTATTATAATATTTCTAGTGTTTAGACCACTTTCCATTTTTCAATGAGCTAAAAAAAACCTCATTTTTATTTATATATTTAATGTTTTCCCAATAAACCAAGGGAAAACAATTTTACAATACATTTATTTACAGTTACAATAATCAATTTAACCCGTCAGCGCCCAAAGTTTTTTTTTAAATCAAACATCGTTTATTTTTCTAAAATATGATACTAATGAGCATTGAAGAATGCTCCTAAAATATTTCTCAGTATTATTACATAGAACCAGAGTTACATGCCGGTGCCATATGGCACCGCTGGGCGTTGGCGGGGTCTTTTCGCTCCTAAAGGTATTTTGGGAAGAATCAAGCGTCGTCAACTATGACAAAACCTCTATTTAATTTCATTATTGCATATTAGCTTTTGAATTGTAAGGAGCGAAACATTGTACATAAAGACCCAACATCACATTTCTTACACTCGGTTCTTGTTTGAGATATACAATAATCCCCCGCACATTTTCTCCTACTCCCCTTTTTGGTGGGAATAACGAGGTGGTTTATGCCATCGTATCGTAGTACATTTGCTGGAAGGCGTCCGGCAATTTTCCCTATCCCTTGTCCCTGATGTGAGCAAGTTCCGTACTTAACTAGGTGTACTTGAACAATAAGCCTCCTTACCTCTAGCTGCGATACATCCACTCCTGATTTACGCATTATAATCCAAGTGTTGTGTACACACGCATCTAACAGCCACGTAAAATTTGGCCACCACCGTTTCTTACGGCTCACACCCTCGCTGTAGTGATTTACTCTTCGGCCCATGAGGTCGGTACCACCCATGTTCTCATTGTACACCTCAAATAGTTTTGGTCGCGTCACAGAAATTTTCTTTTGGCTCCACTCGAGTACCTTGCTACGCATGGCACAGGATGTACACCATAGCGTGTTGATGCACCCATTAAACCCCATTGTCTAGCCATTGAACAAGGATTATAGATGTTTCCTTATCAGAGCTGTACTCGTAACTTCCCCGTGGCTCCTTTTGAATATTGAATTTCGGGGTGAGGATACTTTCTTTCGGCAATCGATTCCTCCGGAGTGTACCAGTGCCACTATAAGCTCCTACTCTTCAGCTCCATCAGGAGGTGCATTCTTTGATAAAAAGAAAAAAACAGAAGCTTATTTCCTTTCCCTCGTGGTAACCAGATAGTGACATAATTTTATATGAATTACAAATTCACTGCCTACCTGTGAAAAGGTTGTCGAAAAAATATAAACGGCAGGTGCCGTGCATCCTCTCTGATATTGTCCAACATTGACAACATCAGAGCTGTTGATTTTCCTCACCACTTTCGTATACTTCATTTCCATTACATGCCTTTTTCCCTGGTATGTCTCGAAGTCGATTAGGTATCCAGCTGCACTGTGCAAGCACCACACCTTGTAGCCGAACCTAATAGGTTTGCCTCTTATAACTTGTTTACATCCATGGGATCCGTAATATGCCACCATACTCTCGTCATAGGCCATATTTTGCTCAGGTCTAAATTTTTTCCTATTTCGTTCCTGCAATAAGTTCATCAGAGGTCTCAACTTCCAATATTTGTCGGTGTGATCTGGAGCATTGTTGTCCGCACAATGTAGAAAGCGTTCAATTTCCAGGAAACGGTTCCTTCGCATCGCATTGCACACAAAATTGTTCTGGATATCTCCAGCATTCTCCCAGTAATTGCGCTTGTCTAGGGTCTCATTAAATCCGGAGAGAATTAAAATTCCCAAGAACAAATTCATCTCTTCGAAAGAAATATTAGGTGAAGGGCAATTACAGAACAGAGCATAATTATTGCTCTCAGAAACTAAGATGCTTACCACTTGTTCATCAAAAAATAGTTCAAAAGTATTCACAGCATTTATATTCCGAAGGTCTGCATAGTCAGCGCTAGGGAAGAAAGACGCTGCACCATTGATATCTTGGTTTTTTGCCGTATAAATTTAGAAATTTCATTACTTTTCTTCAAACGACAGTTAGATGCATCTCCATCCATTTTCTTTTTCTGTTTTTTTAAGATCCTGAGCTTGTTTCCTTTTCAAATTGCGCGACGTTCCGGCGACAGGTTCACTAGAATCAACCTGGATTGTTGAGAAATTATGTCCACTTTTCTCATCAAATTCTTCGTCTTCATTTTCTCGTGCTTTTAAAAACAGTATATCTGCTTTTGCTCGGAGCTGACGATCAGATAAGTTGTCAACCAAGCAACCGACTTCATCACCTGAATCCTCTTCAGTCAAAACGGTGCTCTCTGGTGGCTCGACAAATATTTGGTGGACGTTTTCAACTTCGTCTTCCTCTAGGAGGCCTAAAACCTCTTGAAGAGTTAAATTCTTAAGTGAACAAAATATAATTAAGATTTTGGAGAAAGTAACGTGGCATCAGCAATTGAAGCATTTTAGAATAATACTTTTAACACTTCATTCGCATATTTTCTCATACAAACGTAATGTATCGTTCTACACATGAATGAAACAGATTATCAGTACAGTTTGACAAAAGAAAAAGGGCCTAAGTGTAAGAAAGAAAGGAGACTTAAGTTGGTGTCGATTTATTTCGAAAGGTAATAATTCACGAATCATAAACTTGAAATTAACCCACAGCATTATCAATCCACCAACAAATCCCACGAGGTAAAACCCAGAAGCCTTGGAAACATCTGCAAATCAACGCTGCGGGAAACTACGAGTCAATATTTTTATTGATTAAATATTATTAATTAATATTAATAAAAAATAAACTTCCAAATTAATTTATATACATTTTTAAAACGTTCAAAACATATTTCTGTTAAGAAAATTGCTTTATGATGAAATTTAGAACTGAAAATCGCAACCGTAAGCAAAATACGACCACAAGGTGAATTGCTACGGGTAACGCCCAGCGGTGCCAAACGGCACCGCTGATGCTTGACTTCACATACCTCAACATTGAATCACCGGATACTGCTAATTCGTTTATAAATATTAGTTTGTGCTTTGCAATGTACGAAAACATCCCGGTATAATTTTTAAACTAATAATTATAGACACAAAAAGCACTTACTTTGACCGAGTACCCATAACTCATGGATCCGGAAAAAAGCCCTTTTCTGTGAAACAGACAGGACGATCCGATATGGTGAGAAACAAAATTCACAATGACTGAATAAGAGAATAAACCTTCTGCTAAGTATGCGCAGTGAAATGTACGCTATGAATTGCATATTAGTTACATTACAGGAGTTTAGGCTCGGCGCTGCACTGCGGTGCCGTATGGCACCCGTGGGCGTTGACGGGTTAATTCTTCAAAACAAAATATTAAAATAAACACAAAATGTAAATGATACATATATACAATGCAAAGTATCATAACATGTTCATGATAAGATTTGTCTTGGCGATAAATAGATTTTTATTCCATGATAAATCTAAGTGTTCACATATACAGTAGAAACTCGAAAATACGAATTTCGAAATTACGAAATTTTGATTTTACGAAGCAAAATCTTCGATCCCGACCAAAAGGGTATCTAAGTGTATGTAACAGTACGCGATATTACGAAATAACGAAGTTTTAATATTACGAACCTCGGATCTTGGTCCCGACGTGAAAAAGTTTCTCGTTTATACGAATAGTGATGGATCACAGTAACGTTTTCCGGCGCTCCTTGTCAGAGTGAAGCATATAATTAATCATCGTCGCCGAATACATTATGCACTGAATGTATTACCTGAACAATATCTCATTTTCCAAGCTACAATAGTAAAGGTGTGGTTTCGCTGGGGCATCCCGTGGCCGCGTGTGGCATCCGGGTCCAGCAGCCGGAAGTCACTGCCGTACTCATCCAATCTATATCAAATGGGTTCGGTTTCACTGATACGTCTCGGCCGTCGTGTTCGACTGCTGATGCCCGATGTCTGCATCTCGACTGTTTCGAGAGCAGTCGAGGCGCGGATGCCTAGTCGGGCAGTCCCAATTTTCGGTGATTTTTCTGCTCTCCTCTCTCCGCATTTTTATATCATTAGTCCTTTTGCTCTTTTTTGTAAAAATGCTTGCAACATTGTATATCCTTTTCTTCGTCTTCCAACAAAACTAAATCATCACCATCCATTTAAGAGTGAAATTAAATCACTCTCAGGAAACACAAACCGATAATAAATTTGTAATTAAACTAAATACGCATTCTCCCACATCGCCCAGCTTCGGAAACAGGATGTAGACGCCTGAATGAAACCACCCAGCCGCGTCGTCTAGCCGCGACGTCCAGACGTGACAGTTGGACGTGGCCGCTGGACGCCACAGTGAAACCAGACCTTAAGGACGACTTTGAATCGTAGGCATCGTAGCTCATAAAATATGAAACCAATCGGACAAAAAATGCATTTTGCTTTGTTACCACGAGTCCACAGAGTTGCCAACGAGTAAAAAAATGTAAAGTAGTCGTGTACGGATATACTCGCCGGCGAGAGACTAATTGCTACAACCAGCATTTTCCTCTCATGATCCCTGGCATTTTTTGTTACCAGTTTTCCCAAACATAAATCCATGATGAATATTCCTGGTATAGAAATAGTTTGCTGCACGTTTGCAATAACTATGACATGTATCGGAGATGGTGCTATGTTCTTCGAGCGCTAGATTCAGTCGTGAATATAACCCAAGGAAGCTTCTGGCAAGCTAGGCTGCCAGTGATCCCAATCTTAAACGGGGTATACGGCCAGGATGCACTCTTTGTGGTGTGAGATGCATCCAGAACACCACCAAGGGAGGAGGAAGATAAGATGCAACTATTTGGCGTAAAGCTGATGATTCATTCGAGGTTTAATCTTTGCATGCAGCCCTTGGCCTTGAATCCCAGGTGGATCACCCTCACAACAGACGTAAGATACTACGAGACCATGGGCCTCACAGCTGTTTATGAATGGAGTAACCCCCACCCACAGCGAGGGGGAAAGGAGGGAAAGAAGGCAGCTTCCAGCTTAATGCGTGGCCTGACCTGGAGCTGCAATGCTTGGACGCAAGTCTCCTTGCTTGATCGTAAGCAAAGGAAAAACGATTAGCAAAAATATCCCACATTTCAATTCAATAGCGAATGCTTAAAAGAATTCTGAGATATAATGAATAAAGAGCAGGCAGGCAGACCTAATCTGAATAGAACCACAACTGAAGCTTTCGTGTGGTAGAGTGAAAAATGAAAATTATTGATTTGTAATGTTAGCATCGTTAGTAGCCGATGAAGTGTAAAAGGAACTATCTCACCTTCACCGTTGAAGTGCGTGGCTTGTACACCCTACTTCTGAAAGGAGGTACACAGCTGGACTCCTCTATAAGCTCTTCTTCCAGCTCTATCATCTCGGAAATAACCACGCACAACTAAGTTTAATCCAAGGGAGAAAAACAATTGTTATTTCGGGAAATTAATGGGCTTATCATTATTTATACAAAATACATAATGTGTATCCATCACATAGCATCCGCGAGAGAATCTCATTTTCACTGTCTTAGCTTAACGTAGGTAGATACATATATTATGCCTGATGCGGAGAAAGGACCATCTTCTAACGAAATTTTATTCCTCTAATTTCGATATCCGGTGCCAATGATCGCACAAGTCGCTTACTTCCTTATTGTATGCATCAATCAGTATTACTGATGATTAAACATCGCTCACGTTTCAGTTAAAGAGTTCTCCAGTTATGAAATAAATTAGAAAAATTCGCTATGAAGCTTCATAGGCTTATTCCAAACTGTACAAAAAATTTTGCAAAGACGCTTCATTGCCTAATCATTTTAAGGAAAAAAAGAACGGCAAGTTAGTTGTCGCGATGTAAATTTCTGCGGGGCTTAGATGGGAGTTTAATTCTTCCGAGTTTCGGGATTTCCGCCGTGAAAAGATGGAATGATGTGGTGGAAATCCCGAAAATCGGAAGAATCAACCTCTGACAAATTAGTTGTGTTAAACTGTTTGCACCTTGTGGGCATGAACACACATTTAAGTATACTTTTGTGAATTATAACTTCGTAAATCATGCAAGTACGTCGCGAGAGTTCATCTTAATTTAAGGAAACGAAAAAGAGCTTCATCGCGATGTTTTTGAAAGATACTCGTTGATATGAAATTTGATATTATGAAGTGCCGATTTTTCCGGTCCCGTCGACTTCGTAATTTCGAGTTTCTACTGTAGCATTGTATTCTTTACACATTTGTAGGAACATGACATTTTTGTGAAACGTTCTTTGCGACAGGATTCACGAAATAAGCGACTTTAGTTTTATCACAAAAGTAACCGTATCTTCTTTGAAACGCGATTTTTTTAACGAAATTTGAGATATTTTGCAAATGCTGAATTTTTGTAGCATGAAATATTTTCTTGCTTATTACAATTTCTGTACGATCATCATTCATTTGCAATTGTTTTACTTTTTGGGGCCTATTCTGTAAACACCGCCCCGTAATGTTCTGCCGATTTCTGGGATGTTAATAACGCTATCGCAGCATCGGAGAACAGCATGAGAAATTCTAATGTCTAAGGACAAATACCAAAATGTTTTTTTTTTTTATTTTAAAAGCTCTATTATTTGGCAGGAATATATTGGTTTTGCCCATATTTTTTTTATTTATTCTTAATTTATATTTATTTGCGTCAAAAAATCAAAGATATAATTTAATTTTAACTTTTTGGAAGTTAATATCGAAAAACAAAAGTGTTGCAAAATGGCGTGACGGCTTGCAGGCCTCGCCGCCGACCCGATTCTTTATAAAATAAAGATTTGTAGTAATGGTTGTAATCTGAATTACGTTCACATAGCCTTGGTTAAATTAATTCTATCTTTGTAATAACATTGTATTTAAAAAAGCTCATTTCTTTGTTCATTGATACGAAAATTATAGCTTATAGCATATAGGCAGTGGTGATGGACACATTTTACACATATAAAATAGATTTTAAGAGCAATAGCAGGCCGCAATGGAAAATCGGGATTAATCTGTCAAGGAGATACAGAAACATAGTTTCCGAAAAGTATGCTGCCCAGATGTCGACTGGCTAGTGGAGGACGTGGTAACATTTAGTTACATTTACTCCAGCAACCGCACCGGTCGCAGGTGGCCCGGCAGGTTTTTCTGCGTCGCTCCCATTGACGTAAGATTATCTTTTGAAAAGATTGATTTCATCCATGCCAGCACTGGTGTTGCAGGTAACTTTGTTAGCGGTCGTATTCAATGCGACACAAAAAGTCCGCGGAATGCACACATTTGCTCCCGGTTACATTAGCAGCCCAGTTTGTTGTGATAAAAGTAAAGACAAGGTTGCAATTTTTTCATACATGGCTCTCAAAATGTAACTTCTGGAGTGTTGAAATTATTCAGCTAGTTCTGGGTAGGACTTACAATTGAAAAACCTAACAATTGAAAATCTGGAAATAATGTTATCATTATGTCTTTCAATGTGAATTTAACTTAATAAAATCAAAATATTGCTAATGGAATGGAAATGGAATTTCATTTATATTTGATTTGTATTGGACATTGGTGTAAAATTAGCATAGTCTTTGGAAATGACAGAACTGCATATGCTACTTCAGACAATATTTTTATTAATTACAGATATAGTCACAAATTACTGATGTATTCTTCTGTTATTAAGCACCGAAATCTGATAATTTTAATTGCTATTATCGCATTAATTTGCCTTTAACTTAATTTTGTCTTCCATTTTGCCGACTGTGTTTTTTATGTTGCGTAGGGAAGCCACAACTTCTGTATTGGATCTCAAATGTACTATTAACTGTTTGTTCACATTGGTATGAAGTCTTTATTAATAATATTTTTAAAAACCCTTCCTTTAAGACTCCTTTTCCCCAACATTAAAAACAGCTTTTACCTATTTAAAAGATTTTATTCACCGTATTTGTCATTTTTAAACACCGCTTTTGATGATTTTTATTTACCATTTTTCGGTGTCCCTACACATTTGTATTAGTGGTGAGTTGCAAACATATGTGTATTTAGCAAATTGTATAAAAAAGGCTTGCTTGCACCTTTGTTGAAATTGTGGGACTTAAAATTTTAACAATTGAAGGATAGCCCTGTTTTTGCCATACTTTATTATTTCATGTAAAAACTTAAAGACCCATGCCCTTCCTTCTTACTTGCAGCATTACTAGTCCATAGACATTTAGCAGGTTTTTATATGATGAATGATCTAGTGTTTTCCCAGCGTATAATGCTGGTGAAGTCTTCACGGTTTTTCCACCGGATCAGGGAACGGCTAATGCCAACGTTTCGATGGCTAACTCTGCCATCGTCCTCAGGGCGTCAAGGAAGGACTTGAGGCACAGGGACACGATGCCCTGAGGACGATGGCAGAGTTAGCCATTGAAAAATCGTCATTAACCATTTCCCTGACCCGGTGGAGAACCCGTGAAGACTTTACCAGGTTTTTATATGATATATAATTTTTGTACATTGGATATACTTTATATTCCCTGTAGAAAAGAATTCTAAGGAATATTTTTTGTATCCTTTCCAGCAAGTCTATATATTTCTTTGCAAAAGGCGACCACACAATAGCTCCATATTCAAGTTTAGACCTAATGAAAGTATTATATATCATTACCATTGCTTTACTGTTCTTAAAAGCAGTTGTACTTCTTATTATAAAACCCAATGTTCGATATACAGATGGCACTAAGTTTTCAATATGTGGTATAAAAGTAAATTTTTCATCAAAAATTACTCCTAAGACTTTCTCCATCTCCATCATGTAAGATGCTATGATCAGGTGATGTGAAAAACAAATCTTTATATTAGAATATAATTTATTTAATGTAAAAATATTTTATACAGGTATACCTCCCCTTATGTCGTTAATTGGTTCTATGAGATGCAACGTAAGTCAATTTTTACATCCAAATTCAATCCAACTCCAAAAAAACCACTAGTGTGGAAATGTTTATGCATCAGTTTCATAAAATAAACTTAAGATAAATGTACTTTCTTACATATAATAATAAAATATTATATTATGATAAAATATTATAACTCAAAAGAAGACAGATGGTAGTTACAATCCCATTTCAAGCATTGTGAATGCATGTTGCATAATCGTTATGATATTTGCCTCTGCCCTTTTGGGTGACGATTTTTGAAATTATGATGGCTATTGTAAAGTTCACGCAAATGCGCTGCTCATCCATCAAAAGTTTCTCATCCAACACTATTTTAAATTTACCATAATAAATGAATGATCTGGTAATTTCTTCCAATAGAGACCAGTTTCATCGCCATTAAATATTCATTCGGGTAGAAACTGTTATTTCTCAATAATCTTCGTCATCACAGATGGAAATGCCGGTGCAGTTTCTGGTGGCTTATTTATGAAGTGAAAATTTTGTCGCTGTTTGAACCTCATTAACCATCCTTGACTTGCCATGAATTCTACATTGTTTTCATCTAGATACTTTTTCTTTTGGTCTTCAAATAACGATAATGCTTTCTCCTGAACCACTTCCTGACTAACTGAAGCTTTTTGATGTTTCTGCCTTTTAATTCAAAGAGCAAGAAGTAGCTCAATTTTTTCCTAAATTTTCTCTCTCTTCTTGTTGATGATGCTGCTCTTCATTCCAAGAGCTTCAACGTGGACATGTGATAGTATCCTACGCTCATCATGCACAATCAACGATACCATTGTTCATGATAATTGTTCAGACCAAGCAATGGCTACAACCTTTTCACGTTTTTCATGGAATCTAATTATTGGCATCTTGTCATTCAAAGTTATAGCTTTACCTTTAGCATCAGCACTTGCATTGGGATTTCTCTTTGGAGACTTGATTGAATGAAATATGTCGCAACTGCGTGACACAGTTATATTCAAGAAGCCGAAGAATCACCACAAGCGAAAAATTGTAGTTTAATGCTGTCCATTAGGATGATTCCATCAGTGAGATAACTGCGCAAGGTAAGGGTATTATGTACTGACGTTTGGGATCCTAGCTGTGCACCAGTAGTGCTATCTATTGCCGGTGGAGCAAACTTTGTTTTTGTCGCTTGAGCAACCTAACAAAATATGTTGTTTATAATAAATGTTCTGTGTTGAAAGGTTTTCAAGTTTTGCCTACAAATTAAAGGATCTAACAGCCGGGCCAGCTTCTGATAAATCTGCGTTTAATTAAAACAACAAAAAGAACCACTTGACACCACAAGAATATATAAAGGCAGGTCCATGAGCATCGAAAAACTTTGCAACTAACACCGTCATAGAGTAGGTAACATTAATCAAAAGCAGACACGGAGCAAGCGCCACACCTTTGCTCTCGGGCAATGAAGACCTACAAACATTGCTGTGGTTGCTACATTTAGGTAACGCAACTCGTTTCCGCTTTCTATGACTTTATATTGTGACCTCGGTCACGTGGGGGGATGTGGGGAGGGGTTTCGAGGTGCACGGGCCGAAATGCGGGACGGGTTGGGGAGGGACGTGCGAGTGACCCCGGGCACCTGGGCTGGGAGGTGGAGAGGGACGGGGAGGAGGGTGGGGAGAAGGGAGGAGATGTGGGGGAGGTCCGCCGATGACTGGAGTGGATGCCGAGAGAAGGAAAGCTTTGACAAGAGTTTCGTGAATTGCATTTAATGAGATCACACACACATAAAACAAAAAAAAAACAAGAATGAAACAATAATTGACGATGTGACTAGTCACGTAAAATACAATGAAAAGAGCAGTGAACAACAAAATAACCTCGGTGAACCTAGTCTTTAGTCCACAATATTCCGGTATCCTTGAAGAGGACAACAAAGAAAAGAAATTGAAACAATGCAATGAAAAATACACGCACAAACCTCGATTGAACTGATTTTTAGTCCACAAAATTCAGGTATCCTTTAAGAGGACACCAACGAAAAGAAATTGAAACCATACAGTGCAAAGTACACGCACAATCACACGTCGGGGGGGGGAAAGAGGGGGGAAATGGGATCTTCTTCGCTGGGTGGGCGGCAGTCCTAAGGGGAGGGGGGGGGCTCGGTGGGACTCCTCAACGGGCCGCTGTCGCGCCGAGGGCTGACACCTCCCTGACGGCTCCTTCGTCGGGCGCTTCACTTAACTGGGTCGGGGCAGGCGGTTCTGGGTCAAAGGGTTAGCGGGGCTTGTTACTTATCGAGCCTCCGGAGCGCCGATGGCTGAAATCTCGCTGGCGGCTGCTCCTCCGGGCACAATACCGGACTGCAAATGCACCTTCTTCAACTTCGCCGGAAGCCAATCCCTTGTATGCTGAGTCGGAGAACGGGCACAATCTCTTTTCCTCTATCACCTCGGCAGTTCTCCTCTCAGTCTCAGGGGCGGGATTACTTCGTATCGGGCGGTGTGTTGGGTGCTTCCGGCCTAGACGCCGGACTCTCCGCGTCGCGACCTCGCAGCGCGGCCAGCTAGTGTCTCTCCTCTGCTCTCTAGTCTCTCCCCTCTTATATACTCGTTGCTGGGAAGGGGGAGGGGGTTTCTCCTGCAATTGGGGGGGGATTTCTCCCGCAATTGGGGGAGGGGGACTCCTGCAATTGGGGGAGTGGGTGGACTCCAATCCTGGAGGCTGCGGAGTCATGTCCAAGCTCTCTGTGGGGGGGCGGGGGACGTGAGGAGGGGGAGGGGGGGGAACTCTCTTCTCTCTTCTCTGGGCCACTCTCGGGGCGTTCAAGGGCACACGCCGGAGGGTCGAAAACACGTGGAATCGGGGGAAAGTGGAAGGGGAAGGATGAATCACTCACTCAAACCAGTACTTAAGGAATTCCAGGCATGCAGAGCCAACAATAACTGACCTACACCACATTTCATTCACACGCAACTGCACACAAAAGAAAAACATACTCTAAGTCCAACAGAACAAAGGAGAAATCAAACTTTCCTTCCCTCAAGCACCCATATTCCTTATGTAATGTGACCGGCCAAACGGCAACGGTTACAATATGGATGTACATATCAATTATTAAAAATGCTAAACCGGATGCAATAGGTTTTTGATGGAATATTCCTTTGCTTTACTTTGCTTCGTGAGTACACAAATTCACTTTTTCTTGTGCAATATCTCTTCATTTGAGCAGTTTCTACATCTCCTTGTAGTGCCATATTATTTATTTCTGTAATTTTTGCCGTATTCTTTATTTAATCCTTTTTTTTACTCCATTTATTTATTTCTTTTAAACTATTTATTCTAACTGTGTGATTTATCACATTTACACTTTTTTTCCTCGATTCTATCACTTTTACCGCAATCTGTAATGCCATCACATCTCGACTAATTTCATCCATTTATTAAAAAAAACCAACGTATCTACGGAAACGACATAAGTAGAGGTACTGTTGAACTGAACTTTTGAATCGTGAAAAAATTAGAGAATCGAGATGGGAAAAAAATAGAACTCCATAATTTAATCTGACGAAAACACCAATCTTTCACACCCCCTTATTTCTTGACATGCCGATAGAACAAACTTTCTGAAATCAGCCTTATCATTTGGGCTGAGGGTATACTAGCTATGTTTATATGTATCTGATTTTATGCTGTAGTTTCCCTACTTTTACCCCAGACCACATTGAAGCTGTGATCTATGGGTGGATTCACTTGTCGAGAGCGCATTTGGGATACCTTCACTTTGGGGCATGTTGAACCACCACATTGTCCAGCGCATTGCTGCTAGGGCCATGTGAATTTCTTTTAAACATTCCAGCCATCAAGTCAAATTCTGCAACAAAGTGCAGAATTTTCTCTCTCTGTCCCTTGATGTCATAGATGCATGTGGCATGTCCTACAGCATACACATGAAGTTGTGAAACATGCCATGATCAAATTTTCTGGTAACTCAACGTTTTGATGAAGAAAGAGAGGGTTTGTCTCTTTCTTTTCTAGCTAACTACTGCTTCCATCATTAACCAGGTACCCTGAAAAGTTCCATCATGCCATATCTACCATCTCATTGAGTGCCTCATCTTGTAGCCACTGTGATTTTCATCATGGTAATGTCAGCACCTGTAGAACTGCCTGACTCTCGGTGCATATGTATTGGTCTGTTGAACATCCCAATCTCTTCAATCCACACACACAGCTCAGAAGTGCATATACCTCAGCCTGAAACACCGTGGCATATTTTCCCAGTAGGATTGACAGCTTCCTTGGTGTGCTACAGTTGTAGATCCCTACTCTCGCTCTTCCTTCTTTCTTGGAGCTATCTGTATACCATACATCAGCCCCAGTATGAAGGTCTTTCATCTTCCCCCTAGCCCATTGTTCCCTGTCAGGAAGCAGGTCTTGAAATAGAGGGGTGATTGGTTGAACCTGGCTATCATTCCATCATTGCCCATCTCGAGGATGGAACTTGACTTCATGAGTTCCTTTTAAAGTTGTCTATGACCAAAGGAACTTCCTTTGTCATACCACTGTCCCATACATTTGAGACGATAAGCCACTGTCCTTGCCTGAACCTCTGCTTCTGCATGAAGTGAAATGAGGTTCAGCAGAGTTTTTAGCACCAGAGTAGGGGTTGTTTTCATTGCCCCTGAAATGCCCAAACAGGCCATTTGTTGAAAGCAGTTTAGTTTATTCCCTGCAGTTTTCTGCCAGACTCTCTTCCACCTAACTATAGAGCAGTACATGAAACTAGGTTTAACGACTGCAGTATAAATCCATCTAATGGCTTCTGGCTGAAGTCCCCACATTTTACCGAGAGCCCTCCTTCACATCCATAAGGAGGGAAAGGCTTTCTTTGCTTTTGTCTTAAAATGCTCTCTCCAGTTAAGCTTGAAGTCTTAAATAACCCCAAGGTTACCTGATGGTGAGGGGCATAGAACTGGCCCTGTAAAGAGAGAGGTCTAAAGCCTCTATTTTCCTTCTATTGGTAAATAATGAGAGCTTGGTTTTCTCCGGATATACAGTGTTGGTGTGCCAAAACAGTCTCCTGATTTGGCACACCAACCCATTGCCTTATTCAGTGCTTTCTGCATGAGTCCAGGGACAGTATCAAGGTACTTTCTAGTGCTGAGTGTAACCACTGCCCTCCTCCTGGGCGGCAGCCTCAATTCACAGCTACCTACATCAAACTAATCTCTCAGGACCACCTTGATAGTTCTTTTTTCCAACATTTACCTAATCCAGCTAACAATGTGAGCATGGACGCCATGTCTTCCTGCTGCTATGCAGATTTGATTGAAGGACGTGTTATTAAAAACTCTCTTGACATCAAGAAATGTCCCTAATCTGTAAATTCCATGTTCCAGCACACACTCAGTTCTGCTAGCAATATTGTAGAGTGCTTTCTCCACGGACTTTCCCTTTTGGTATGCATATTGATACAGGTGCAGGGGGTGGTCCTTTAAAGGCCCATCCCTTATGTACCTGTCAACTATCTTTTCTAGTATCTTCAGTAGAAAAGACATGAGGCTAATTCCTCAAAAGGAGTCTGCTCTCGTGTAGTCTGTCTTGCCTGGTTTAGGTATGAAAACCACCTTGGTGATCCTACAGGCTTTTGGAACATATTCATAGGCCAGACAGGAATGAGTTCTTACCATTGGGAGGAGAAGCAAGTCCTGTCCTTCCTGAAGGAGTGCAGGAAATATCCCATCCCCACCAGCAGCCTTGAAGGGGCTAAAACTCATTATTGCCCAGTTAGTAACATTGCACACCATGATGCTGGAGGAAAGTCTCCATTCCATTTGAGCTGGACAAATGGGATTCCTCCCATAATGCATCTCATTCAGCTCCCTGGAGCCAGGAAAGTTGATCTCCAGCACTAGCTTTAGTACTTCCTTACTGGAAGACGTGAAGTCTCTCGGGGGAAGCAGTAGAGACCCCACTTTCACTTCTCAGTCTTTCGATAGAATCTTGTGGAGTCTTGCCATCTGTGGAACAGTCTCTTTGCTCGCACAGCAGCCCCTCCATGAATCCCTCTTTTAGTTCTAAATCACTGCTTTGTACCTGTGTTGGGCAACCTTAAAGTTTTCCCAATCCTGAGGCATTTTTGATCTCCTTGCCTTGTTAAAGAGTTTCCTTGTCTCTTTGCAGAGACCATTTAAATCTGCTCCCCACCAGGGTAAGGTACAGCCTTCCTTTCTGGTCTTTAAGGGACAGCTGTTTTCGTAGGATATAATGATGCTTCCGTGTAGATTGTCAACAGCAGCATCTACCTCATCCACATTTCTAAACTTTCAAGGTTGTGCCCCTTCTAGGGCAACTTCCAGTCTTTCCCCATGTAGTCCTCAGTTGGTAGCCCTGGGGTTCCTATATTTTACTTGCCAACATTTGGACTCTAAGAGAGTGAAGAGTATGTGTCTGTGGTTAGGCAAAGTTATCTCCCCAGCACTCTTCAATACCATACAGCACAGAACTGGTGCACAGTGTGATATCCATCACCTCCTGCCTAACATTTGCAATAAAATATTTTTCCCATTGTCATGCTCAAGCCCCTTTCTCTTCCCTGGAAAGCCGAGGGTTCCCGAATCAGAGCTATTTTGGCCATACCTTCTGAGAGTATCCTTTGCAGGACCCCTGAAGCAGCCGTACTAAGTTGTAGCTTGGCCTGAAACACAGCTATGCCGGCCATGGTTCGGCCCCACCCACATCTTCCTCCTCTGTCTCCTTCTCTTCGAGGGGATATGGAGCCTTCCCTCCATACCCCCACCCTCAGAGGCTCCCGAGACAGAATCTACCCCCTTGGGGAAGCCTAGGCTCGATGCTTCCTTGAAGGTATGCCCAGAGAGCTTGGAAAGGATGTCATCCTCCTCTCCCCACAAAGGGTGTGAGGGGCAATTGGGAAGTGTGGGTCTCCCAGATGGAACCCTGACAGGCAAGGATAAGGTGGTAGAGGGTGCATCCCGATTGGAATCCCCATCAGGCTCTCCAACAGTATCGCATCCCCCAAGGAAGAACTCAGTCTGCAAGAGTGCACGTGAAGAGTGCACCTCTCAGCGCCCTCCATTGTTATTATATGTATGGATTCAAAGTTTGGTCCCACGAGTAGCTAGGGAAATACAGTGTTCGCCAATGCAGAGCCCTGTATGGCTCAAGAAAACCTGAGATCGCCCAGTAACTGGAGTCTCTCTGTTAGTGACTTCTTACCTTCCGCCCTGCAGACGTGGTCACCTTTGGCACAGACACACTGTGGTGATGGGAGCTATTTATCGACATGCCAAGTCTAGATCCTTCATGTGCAGCGGAAACCACAGGCACCTTGTGAAGGATGTGGCTCTTCACCACGCATGACGGTATTGATGATCCATTAGCATGTTCTGCCCTGTGTCCCATCCTGGAGTCACTTACTCCTTACCCCTTCTTCTGATAGGAAGTGTGATTTAATTTGCTGACACCCATAGGATGGACACCAAGCCAAATAGTGCTAAAATGAAGTTTTTTAGCGTGTAAACAGCTGAGTGATGTGAGTTTTTTTCTCCGCTATGTGGTTTGTTCACTGTTACGTAGTTATATGGGTTCCGGTAGGTGGTGTGAAGGGTGGTAGGGGGTAGGGTTATTATTCTTGAACATTCTGGGTTTGTAAAAGGAAACCATGAATTACTTTTCTCCCTTTTTGCCCTTGGTCTCTATTAAAATTGTTCTTTTTCTGAATCTCTATCCACTCTCGAATGACCTGAGTTCAGAAATGTTTGCCTCTGAATAAGACCTTCATGCTGGGATATCTATCGTATGCCCATCAGCTGCGTGTTCAGCGACTGCTTAGCATTGAGAGTTCTGGAGTCTAATGGCAGCAAGATGCTCCTTATACCTGGTTTTGATGGTGGGGCCCATCTCACCAATATATACTTTATGGCAAGTTTGGCATAAATTTGTAGACCCCCTCTGTTTCCAATTTATCGCGTCCTTTAATGCTGTGTATAATATTATGGAGTTGGCTTTTGGGCTTGAATATAGTTTTTATATTTTATTTTGCCAAAATTCTTGCAATCCGGTCTGTCACCCCTCGGATGTATGGCAGGAAAGCCTTTTTCACAGGTTCAATTTCTTCCAGCAGCGACTTCATCGCTTAAAATAAAAGAACAGTGGACCATAGTCGTCAGTACACCATTTATTTGTCCCGGGTGATGGTGCGAGCTGGCGTGGAGGTAAGTATTGGTGTTTGTGGGTTTTCAGTAGACTGTATGTCCCAAGGATCTGTCATCCTTCCTCATAATGAGCACATCCAAGAAAGCAAGCCTCCCATTCACTTTGACCTCTTTCATGAATTTTATGTAGTTGTGTGTCTGGTTTAGATGATCGAAGAACTGCTCTAATTTCTCCCTGCCGTGAGTCCAGACCACAAACATGTCATCCATGCAGCGTAACCAGAGTGAAGGTTTGTGAGTAGTGGTGTTTAAGGCTGTGGTCTCAAAGCGTTCCTTGGCTTTTCGAGGTGAAATAGGCAAACCTGTTGGTTCACCTTCCGTCTTTTCTTAAAAGGTGTCGTGCCATTTGAAGTAAGTGGTTGTAAGACAAACTCTGTGAGGTCTCTGCTATCCTGTCATTAAAATTGTCTCTTACAACATCGATCGCTTCTGAGGTGGGTATCTTTGTGAAGAGCAACACCACGTCAAAACTTAATAATAGATGCTCCAGTCTTAAATTTCGGATGCGATTGAGAAAGTCTTGAGAATTCTTAATGTATGATCGGAACATTCCACTTTCAGCTGAATCATTCCTGCAATATATCTGGCCAGTTTATATGTTGGAGACTCTATGGTGCTAACAATTGGTCAAAGTGGACAGTTGTATTAGGTGAGTAAAAAACTTTAGCACTTTTCCACAATATATTTAAAATTTTCCATGTATTACACATATATTGTGGAAAAGTGCTAAAGTTCTTTACTCACCTAATATGTCTCACTTCCACTACGTGATGCCTGAAACAGTGGACAGTTGTCTTTGTGGATTTTTGGAAGGCCGTAGAAACATGGAGTCTTGGGGTCCTGGGGCATCAACTTCATTCATGAATCTGGATCATCGATGTTTGTAATTTTGAGTTGCGTGGTTAGGTTTTTAATCCGATTCATGGGATCTTGCTTAATTTTCTTATATGGACCATCTTCCAAAAGTTGTCGTATTTTGTCCTCATAGCTCTCAGTGTCTAGGATGACGGTGGCCTTTCCATTGTCCAAAGGAAGGATGACTCTATAGATTGCATTAGATACAATACCCCAATAGTCATTATGCAATATATAGATTGGTGACGATACAATCATAGTCATAAAAGAGCTACAACTGAAATTTATATGGATGAAATAAGGGTTTTATAATAATACAAGCTGTACCCGGCCACGCGTTGCTGTGGCTCAGTCTGGTTAAATGGAAAGTGCACGTTTATAGTATGTTTAATTTCACAATTCTTATGGGTATACAATATTTTTTGTTGTTCCATTGTCTGTGCAGATATAGAGATATAATAATATAATAAAATTTTCATTTCAGGATAGGATATTTAACTTTTCAATAATGGAATTGCTGCCCTCCACAGTTATTGTGGTAATGTTTGAAGTTTGGACCTATTGACATTCAGAAGATCATGATTTGTGAAGTGGAATAAGTTGTTACCAAATCTACATGGCACAAATGGACTTGTTTAGTGGCCACAAGCATTGCCAATCAGTTTTAATCATAAGTTCTTTCACCTGTATAATTGATTTTTAATTGCCAAGTGCTTTAAACCTCAGATATCAGCCTTATCTTGGGGCTGGTGCTGTTGGAATTTTTTCTCTTCTCTCCAGTTTCAGATTTTGTTTTTATGTTCATAATCTGTGATTTATTGTTTCATTGTACAGTTAGATGCTAGCATGTTAATTTCATGCTAGATGTGGACTAACATCACTGTTATTTTCTGTGAATTTAATGACTTGTGAATGATTACAAACTATGAATTGCAATGTAAAGCACTGTCTTTTTGCTTGGTATTTCTTTAAACTCACAGTCTCCTGAACATCTTATAATATCAGGTGGCAATTTGACTGCCTCTCATGTTAAGACATTTTTTGAGCAAGTGCCAGTGGTGATCCATCGTCTCTTTTTCTGTATCTTTTGTCGTAGGATATCAACATACCAGCATCATTCATGAGAAAATAGGAGACATGTAATAAATCACCATAATTGAAAGTTTTGGATATTTACTTCTTCCATTTTCTTTGCAGCACATCCAAGTTGTGTCTCTGCTAATTATGAGTGCCTTAAGAGTAAAAATGCTGGAAATGTAATTAATTAGAGCTTAGAAATACCGAAGTGAATTTGTTGAATGTTATTATTCCAATGAATGCTTAGTTATTGGCCTGATTGATAAAGATCCAGATAAACATTCACAGTGGCTCTTTTCTTTTGGAAGTAATGATATTAGTGATCAAAACTTGTAGCTTTGGATTTATTATTTGAATTGGGAATAGAAATGTCTTTTCAGTTTTTTCATGCACTATGCTATAAACTTGCAGAGAATAGTAGATGGGATCAATCATAAGGTGCACCCAGTGATAACTCAAATTTTCCCATATTTAATATGTAGCAGTGATGGCAGAAACCATGGTGCTACTTTTAACCAAGTTTTATCATTTGATAATTGGTTCAGTTTTGTTTTAAATTATTATGCAATGCAGCCACCAATTGTACAGCAATAATCGAAACTCGAAGTGGGATTTAGCTGTTTGTTTTATGCTGTATCTATGTCGGTATTTTATCAGCATAATGCAAGAAACTCAATTAAAAGGTTTAGGAAATACATAGTAGTATAAGGTATCACAAGATTTTTTCATGGAAGGCTTTCCTTCTTTGCCTCAAATGCTAATTTCGAAGACAGTAGTAGTTTTAAAAAAGCCTGAATAGTCTCTTCTTCCTCTAATCCCTCCCCCCAATTGATCTTTTCTTTAACTGTATGGAGTCTGTCATTTCTCTCTGCTATTTTGTATTAATTAGGAATACTCATTAAAAAGCATACAGCTACAGCATTGAAGCTATGTATAATGTTTTCCTTTAAATGCTTAAGGCTGTTATATACCATTCAAAAATCTCAGGGTAACTATCACAAGTTTTAGTTCTAAGAGCCACCATTTCAGTTTCAGTGGGATGGGTAACTTTACTGGGTGGTAGGGATGTGCGAGTACTCAAAAATTCGAGTCGAGTAGTTTGTACTCGACTTGAGTACTTCGAGTATTTTATGAAAGTAGAATCGAGTAGTTTTTGTCGATGGAGCCACCAAGACCGATAGGTTCTGAAATCTGCCGACAGGAAGCTTTATCATCAAAATCGTGTAAAGCTCTGGTTACACGATAGATTAACACATACGAACATGTACGTATGTTCATTTACATTGGCGTAAATGGTTTCATGTTGTTTGCGTGAACGAATGGATGAATCTGTGGTTACACGGTGCATGAAACCGCATATGTACCTATTCGCACAATTTTCAGGGTGCGTATTTTTGATTGTTGTTTTACTGTTTACAAAGCGCCACATTCAGGCCATTCAAGCATTGATATTGTCAATTAAAGATTACCTACTAGAAAGCAGACTATAGTTATATACACTTGATTCAAAATCAGCTTCTGATTTTCAGCGGTAATTACATATCTCAAATTCTGCATTTGTTTTCCTGAGTGATAGTTCCTCAGATGAAAGATACTTGAGTGGACTTGCTGCATATTTTTTTTAATTCGAGGATAGTAACTGTAGTGGAACGAATGCATTGGATCAAAGGCTTTTTTAAATCTTAGCTGTATGAGGTATAACCATTGAGGAAAAGTGCGATAAAAAAACCCTTTTTATAGAGGATCGATATGAGCACCTGTGAATATATATATTTAAATGCAATTTATGATTAAACTCAGTTATTATGGCCAGTAACACAAAGGATTGTAATAACATAGATTAAGATATTCTCGGCATGTTTAGGAAAGAAAGTCGGTGGAGTGTTGAAAATAAGTGTTAAAACTTGCTCTTAACTGAATTGCCTCATGTACACAATGGTATATATCTTTAATTATCTCTTTCATTCCTACTTAAGTTTTTCATGTAGACTTTGACGTATATAAAAAGAGCCGATCCAGTTTCGAGAACGAAGCTGTTTCTTGAATGCTCTGTCAGTGAACTGACTACCTGATAAATAGATGAATGTGAGAGTCTTATAAGCTTAAATTATTGTTAGGGTAAAAAACTAGGTATGTATTAACAGCCAATCATAAATTTGAGGTGCAAGCTTATCAAATATTTACCTACTGCACAAACAAGGCATTTTGTATGAAATTCACTGTACTGCTGGACTAACCCTTCCTGCATTTACGACTTCGCTGAGAAAGAATTTAGCTCTGAAAAGAAATAGATAGGAATGCAAAATACAAGGAATTCTCTTCTAATTAGGCTTTATTGTATTCGTAAAGAAAAAATATTTTGCTTCCTGGCTTACTTTAATTACCAGTTAATAGGGCATGCCACTCATATAGGCCTCATATTATGCCTAATTACACTATGTACCATAAGGTAATGGTACCAGTAATTGACCACTTAAGGTTTTTTAAATCGTAAATCTTTCATACCTTGATAATTATTTGCCAAGTATATGGTTTTAACACCTCAAATTACTTATCATACTCTCTACTACCACACAGTCAATCAATATTTTAAAAGTACCACTCGGTCTAGTGTGTGTGGCTTTTTTAAAAAAGGACTATTTTATGTTAGTAATTGACCGTCTAAAAATATTTTTTTCTAGTATTTGACCATGCATTGTTTCAGTGGTTGACCATATGTTCAAGGAGGGAAAATAAATACCAAAGACAATATTTGTTATTTTTCTCCAGTTTTATGGTATTAATTAGCTATTGATGACACATTATTTTTGAAGTAACTGCAAAAAAGTGAAAACATTTTCTTTAATACAAAATGACGAGTAAAACTTCATAACTGGAATAGTGTATGACCCACGTTGAGAGCACAATTTTGGAAAATGGATTTTCCTTTTTATCTGGTCCATTGTGTAGTAAACCTTATCTTTCTTAACAGGCCACCGGTATGAAGAATGGCCACTCTTAACCATAGTGGCTATCTCATAACCATCACTCAAAACTTCCGCTATCTTTCCTGGAAAATAGCTCCCCTCATATTCAACTATCACAAAATCTTCCTTTTCCAGAGAATCCATGTCATCCTCTTCCAAAAACTCTTTGTTCCAGTCAGAACCTTCACCATCACTCAGATCAGGAATGGAAATAGACGATTCTGAATCAGACTCTTCATAACGTTTCTGTTTCTTATCCTTCAGCGTATTACTTTCCTTCTTTTTTTCTTCTCATTCTCTTTCATTTTCTCTTCTTTTTTTCTTTCCCTTTCAGCCACTCTTTCTCTTTTAAGTCTTTCCATCTCATTCTTTTTCTCTATTTTGTTTTCAAAATACCTTTTGCCAAGTTCCCCAGACACTATAGCGGGTAATCTTTCCTTTGGCATTTTCTTCGGTGGCTTTTTCTTGCCTACAGGTGGACTGAACACATATTTTTTAAATGGAGATGGTACATTTGATAGCCCTGGGATGGCAGTGTCATTGTTTATTACCAGAAGATCTTCTGTCAGTGAATATGTAGCCAAAAGAGCCAGAATTCACTGGAAGTATATGTTTACAATAAGGGAGTTTATGACCGGGAATAACTCCATGCCAGGCAGACACTGGCAAGTAAGTGATCCTATTGCTGATTACTACATTACCAGTTTTACCGTTACCTTAAATATATTTAATTATTTGGGAAATTGGTCAGCTTCTCAGGCAATACCATCTCTAAAGAATAATAAGTCTCACTACATGAGATAGACACTGCAGTGCTTTAAAAAAATGTGGATAATACTATGTATTTAATATAGTCATCAGATCGTATTCACAAAAATACTGTGTCCTAAGCAATAAGATGGTCAAGCAGAAAAATCTCATCTTACAAAAGGTAGAGATGGGAGCTAACGTATCCTTAAGAAATTCATCCACACTTTCATGAAGCTTGTGTTTAATAAAATACTTTGTTTAACTCTTATAGGAATAATGCTAATCGTTTATAGGGAAGGCATCAAACATTGCAGTTTGGCCTAGGGAAGCAGTCATGGTGCTAACAAAAGAGAGAGGTGGAATTTGGCCTCGGGTAAAATGACCATGGCTAGTATGATTTTGTCAAACAGCATACAGTTTGTGTACCAGAGCAGAGACCTCTAGTGTTTTTATGTACAGTCATTTGCAAAAGTCTGTGGGCAACCTCCGCCGCACCACTAGCGGCCAAGATTTCACCCACAAACTATGTTGGCACTGTGTGGTAGAGAAAATTTGTGCTAAGCTTACAGAATGAAATTCTGAGCATATGCAGTAAGAAATAAAGACATTTTCCGTCGTTGAAAGTTACTTGGCCTGATCAAGGCAGATGCATTCATTACGTACTTTATGCTCCATTGTATGAATATATAAATGGAATCCATGTAGCGGGTAAGACATCTTTTTTCTGTAGCAGTGACATTATTTAATTATAATTAAATAATGTCACTGCTACAGAAAAAAGATGTCTTACCCGCTACATGGATTCCATTTCACTATCCAAAACAACTAGTGCTATTAATTTGATGCAGTCCCATTACTTCACTAATATAAAATAACACGTATATGTGGTAGGTTAAATAATCATTTGAATGCATGTGGTTCATACCCAGCTAGCACAGAGTATGTGGCTTACCTTCTACTTATGTAAAACTTACAGAAATCACCGGTGTGAAGCTTACCGTAAGGTAAGTACCTTATGTAAGACATGGGTCATAAATAGGTAAGGAATAGGTCAAACATCCCCAATAATAGGTAAGCTCCTTACCTACATAAGCTCCACGGGTGGTGGATCTTCGAACTCAGACCTACAGGACTGTCCGCCTATAGTGGCGGACCTATCCGCCTATCATTACTAGGGCTACTGATAGCGAAGTGACCATAGCACTTTTAATGTAAAAAATATTTATTTTATTTGCAATTTACAATGAGATAAAAAAATAGCAAATATATAATACACATACTCAGCTAAAACTGGGTTAATGTTGATTGCCTTTATACTCCCAAATTAGACATGGCATTGATGGTCGATTTTTTCTCTTTTAGGCTTTTGAACATAACTTCCAATGTTATAACATTATAATGTTTACCGGCAGCTGTAAGAATAGAAAAATACCCTTTATCATACTTTTAAAACCAAAATACCAATTACTGTTGGAACAAAGCCTTTCTTTATATGTATTTAAATTCGAAAAAAACCCTCGGAGATTCAGTCCAACCATATTTTGTACTGCAATAGCCACAATCTCTACTTACCCAGTAACAGCCTGTCTCTACTTAACAGCCAATTGTGTTTGTTTTAGTCTGTAGAGTGTATCAATTAATCCTGTGTGATAACCGTTGTTGAATGCAATCTGTTTTATTGTCCCGAGTTCTCTTTGTTTATTTGTGTGTGACATGGGAATGTGGAATAGTCTGTTCAGCATGGAGTGGAAGGCTGCTAGTTTGTGTGTTATGTGGTGATTTGAGAGAGAATGTATAACATGGTCAGTGTGGCATGCTTTCCTAAATATGGAGAAATGAAACTTTTTATTTACAATCTTTAGTGACAAGTCAAGGAAATTAAGCATCCCGTCCACTTCGCACATGAACTTTATATTCCTGTCTTGTGAATTCAACAATGTTAGGAACTTATTCAATTGTCTCATTGTCCCTGTCCACGGTCGTATATACCCTGTCCGTACACAAAACACATCATCCACGTATCTCGACCAATGAAGGACCTTTTCTGTGAGGGGGTGTCTCTTGGAGGACAAACACTTTTATAGGTTGCCCATGTAGATGCCTGCAAGAAGCGGGGAAACAAGTGACCCCATAGCTAGGCCATCTGTCTGCTGATAGTAAGGGCCATTAAATAAAAAACTGCTCTGATTTACACATGTTTCTAACAAGTGACACAGTTCTCTAATAACAGGCGCTGGTGCGTTAGCTTTTGCCAGGGTGATTTCAGCTAGGTTGAGAGCTTCAGATCTTGGTACGCTCGGAAAAAGGTTGGTCACATCAAAAGAAACTATGCGTCAATTGCAGGGTAAAACTTTGTGGGATGACATGTGTGCGAATTGGTATGAATTTTTTATTCCAAACTTGGGGGTGAACTTAGAGTAACTCCTAAATAGAGAATTTACTCTGCGGGGTAGTAGCCAGTTGGGAGCAGAGACACACAACACAACCCGCCTAATAGGAATCTTATCTTTGTGGATTTTCGGCTGGCCAAAAAATCTCGGAACCTTGGGATTCATCTGTATAAGTTTGGCGGATTTAGAGGGATGCAATAACATTCCACATCGGGCAATGGAACTTTTGCACTCGGTTTGGTATTTCGGTGTTGGGTCGCTTCTTAAGGCAACTATATTGTTGGAGTTGATGAAATCTAAGCACTTATCAATGTACACTCCTCTTTCCTTGACCACAATTGCGTAGCCTTTATTAGGTTTGGGCACTATGAGGTTATTTAGTGTGGGAGATCTTCAAGTACGACACCGTCTTATATTCTGCGTGTTGGCTGGTAACTGCTGCCTCGGTCACTCCTTCCCCAGGTGGAACCCTAACCACCCCCGGGCAAACACACTAACTTATGTCACCACCCTCAACCGACCTGTCAATCCTTGGTCACTTTCCCTCTCCCACCCTCTCTGCGACTTCATTCCTCCCTCCTGACCTGTCAATCCTTGGTCACTTTCCCTCTCCCACCCTCTCTGCGACTTCATTCCTCCCTCACCCCGACTTCCACCAGACCTGACCTCCGCCACCCCTGAAAACACCCTAATGCATCGCCACGCTCACCCGACCAGCCAATCCTGGGTCACTTCCTCTCTCCCCCACCCTCTAACCCGGTTCCTCCCCCCCACCCCAACTTTCACCATATATAAGGCTGATGCAGTATTTTGTATATCCACCTGAATATGCTGCACTGCAGCAAAACCATGGTCATGTCAAAATAAAAGTTTTGTGGAATTGCATGGTTAGGTTTTCTCTTCTCCATAATATGAGGTGGCTGATGTGGTGTGCTTATAGAATATATATGATCCATTGAAGAAAGATCTGGTGCTTTCCCGGCGTATCTGCTGCATGAAGGTTTCTCGGGTCCACCAGGTTAATTCGTCCATGTCCGCCGACGTTTCGATTCCCGACTCGGCAATCGTCTTCAGGGCTTCTGAATGCATTCAGAAGCCCTGAAGACAATTGCCAAGTCGGGAATCGAAATGTCGGCGGACATGGACGAATTAACCTGGTGGACCCGAGAAACCTTCACGCACTATATGATCCATTGTTGTGAATAATGTAATGCATGTCTGTCATGTGGTACCTATTTACACATTTTTTACATGATATTGTGATGCATTATTATGCCAATTTATTGGACCATGTAAAATATGCTTAAGAAAAGCAAGAGAAAAGAAAATATGGCTGAAAACTTTGAAAAAAAATAGGGACGACTTAAGCAGCCACATCCTTGGACATGATGGCTTGATTGAGATGATTCTGAATAGAAAAGTGAATGGAAAAGGAAGGTGTCAGATGAGATATATGGAGCAAGTAGGGAAGGATGTGAAATTCTTAAGCAGTCAAAGGCAACTCCATTTTAGGTGGTCACTGTGTCACTAAAGCAATACTTGTCACTTAAGCAATACTAATAGAGGATTCCGCAAAAAGCCATTCAAATGGTGTCTTTGTATTTTTTGGAATTTTCTAAAAAATATCCTAAAGAATGCTACATATGGCTGGTCATAAATCTTCTATCCTTCTCAGGGTTGAGAAGGGCAGAACCTCTACCGGCTACCCTCCCTGGAGAAGACAGACCACCCACAAGGAGGGTTCACAGCATATGCTATGCCTGGCCTATCTATGGGCTAGCCTTAGTGCCACTTTGTGCATAAAGGATAGCCTAGGTAACACAATCTGAGTGCTAGGGATGTGTCTGCTATTCAGGGTAAATGCTTGTGAACACTTAGAAAAATATGACATCACCTTTGAATTTCGCGATTCTAAGAAAAAATATCCAAATTTAAAACAATCATGCATAAAGAATTATTTTTTAAATGAAATTGGTTTTTGGTGAACAAATTGTATTTTAAATGTTCTATATATACTTAGATAGCCTAAGGATATTTATTCCAACAATCCATTTCGTGTTATAGGATACTTTCATTATTCTGTACCTAAATCTACAATCAGGGTCAGGGGTGAATTTGCAGAAGGCAGACCAAAGTTCTTGATAAAGAGTGACATTATTTAAATCGCATTTGAAAGTTAGGATTTGCATCTTTTGGACTGTATTAGTTGAGTTGACTGTGTTAATAAGTTTAAGGAATAAGCTTCGTTGGATTCACTTAATTGACAAATTATGTGATATTTACTAGTGTAGTGTGAGGTAATGGATATAGTGTTGACAGAATCAGGTACTGAAGTGATAGGCCAGAAACAACAACCAATGTGCAAATTATTTTTTGATTCAGATTGCAAGTAAAAATCACATTATTATTTGAATTATTTAAACACAATACCTACCCAAGGAGGAATGAAAAGTCATTATGACATCAGGATGATGTCATTTTCAAGTCACAGCTAGGTAGTCACGGTGACATCAAAATGGTCCCTTGAAATGACATTCTTTGTGACTCCTAATGATGTCATCTTGACCTTAAATGACTAGCCATCATTTTGACCTCACTTTGACTATTTGTGACCAAACCTGATTGTTCAACTAATGAACATTGTTTTATTGTACGACTGTTCCCTCATTATAAATATTTTAAACATGTTTATCCAGGATATATTTTAACTATCTTACTTATTAAATCATCCCAATATCATGTTAATGAAAAATCAGTCAATGGTAATATCAAACATACATCGGCCCAATATCATATATGCCACTGTATAGTGGCGAAAGATGTATTTTTATCATCAAATTAATATCGGCCCAATATTGTCAGCAAATGTCATTTTTATAATGGCAAATGTTATCACTTTTGACACTTGCTGATAACGGTCGGTAGCCAATATCGGATTGACCAATAAGTGATACGTGACGGTGTAAAAATGTTATTGGGCCGATATCATGATGCTGCTTGGGTTAGAGGCGTCCAAAGACATCCGGAGGAATTCACCGGAAAATCCAAGAAAGGTAAAGGAATTAATAATGATAATCGAAATGAGCGTTAAACAAAATTTCTCTCTGTTGAAATATCTTATGATATATCGTAATTTTTTATTGGGCCCGATTTAGCGAACAACCATTTATCTATAATGTTCAAAACTCAATATAGGATTCCCGATATAATGAAATATCGTGATATTTCACGATATATTGCCCAGGGCTAGTGGAGTAGTCAGGTTTTGGGTCTTGAGGTGCCGATGGGGAGGGGGGGGGGGGGCAGGAGGGGGGAATTTTTAGGAGGCATCGCCTTGTAAATTTAGACCTAAAACCTGGCTATGCCACTGAGTGGCCTAATGGCCCTGGTGAAAATAAACCGTGACAGACAGTGTGACAACAATGTGTATCACACTGTGCAAGTGTATTAGTCACAGTGTATGTACACTGTGCACACAGTGTGCTCCCTTCAAAGCGTGATGGACAGTGTGACCACAATGTGCTGCACACTGTACACTAGGCTATTAAACACAGTGTACGCACACTGTGCTCCCTTCAAAGCGTGATGGACAGTGTGACCACAATGTGCTGCACACTGTACATGGGTATTAGTCACAGTGTCCTAACAATGTGTGCACGGTGTCCTCACACTGAGTGCACGGTGTCCTCACACTGTGTGCACGGTGTCCTCACACTGTGAACACACTGTACCGTCACAGTGTCTATCACACTTTCTGCACGCTTTTGAGTCCCAATTTATGCTTTTGTCACACTGTATGCACACTGTAGTCACACTCTTGTCACATTCTAAGCACGCTGAGTTCACACTTCTGTCACATTGTCTGTCACGGTTTATTTTCACCAGGGAACTGTCCCTCCTTATGGACCTCAAAATGACCCTCTTCTCGTGTATCATTTGAGGTCAAAGTGATGTCATGTTGACTTCCCTTACTCCTTCGGTCAGAGTCATGACTGAATAGTGACTTTTCGTGGGTCATTCTGAGGTCAAAGTGATGTCATGTTGACTTTCCTTCCTGCTTGGGTAAGGTCCTTGAAAATTTCCTGGGGTACCTAGACCAATAAAAAGGCCATTTTTGGTAAAAATAATAGGAAATTATAGACCGAAGTTCTTAGTCAGCATTGATTGTACTTACAAGTCAACATATAGCAACTTTTGAAGAATTGTTATTAGCCAGGTAAAGGATAAAGTTCTAAGGGAAATGGATAGACCAAAATAGCTGTACAGCATACATACATATGCTTATACCAGAAAGAGGAACATAATATATGTTGACCATTGATTTCCCTGCATCAGCTGTTCCCAAACCTCTTTTAATCCAGAGAAAATTGTGATTGGAAATATAAAATTTCATCTTCTCATTTCCTGGTTTATATCAAAATATCCCAAGGAAAAGGAAATCCAAGAAAAAAATTATGGGGACCCATATCTATGTGGACAGGATACATATGTACCATGCCAACCCTAACCCTCCATTCTGTAGATCTTGTTGGCTTGCAGGATGGGATATGAAAGAAAAGTCATGATAGTAACCCCCCCTTTTGGAATGAAAAAAATTGTAAATTTGGGACAGTATGAATGATAATTATCAGTTTTTAAGGGTATTATATCTCCATATTAAAGCGTATCAGGCTGATCTTTGCGGAAATAGGTACTTGACATCCATTTCAACACCTCGATAATGGCACTATGTGCGGAAACCATGGTCCGTTGAGTCGTTGAAATATATTAAGTGTGGAAAATTACACGCGTTTTCTATTTCAAATTGATGTATTACATCTCCATAAGCATTAATATCCCAGCTACAAACAAGGTAAGGATTAAATCTAAAACTTTTAGGGATTTTCCATGACATTCAATCCAGATTTCTAAATTCTTCATAAATCCATATTAAATCTAGATATAGGTACCAAACAAAGATTTGATCGGAAGTACAGATTTAACTTTGCATCCAATAAAAATCTTGATTTAATATTGTTAAGGTATATTTAATTCCTTTCTATAATATTATTATTAAATACAAATTTTCCTATATTTTTGCAGTGTTATCAACACAATGGAATATAGTGTATGGGGGAGGCAACAGCTAGACAACTAAGGCCATCTGTGCCAGAATGAATAGATGGGTAAGGAGTTTCAGGGACCGGAGGAAGGACGAAGAGAAATCCAGTGTTGTGAATAGCCTGCTCTCAATGAAAGGTGCCAAGGGGACCATGGCTTAACATCCCATCGGATGGATGGAGTACTGGACTCAAAGTGCTCGAGCACTTTGAAATCTCCAAAAGGCACAAAAGAGAGTACTGGCTTACCAATGAAAAATTTATCTGGGAATGTTGGATGCACTTCAAGTCCAGCACTCCATCTGTTGAATGTGATGTATGGGACATGGATCCCTTGGCGTTTTTCATTAAAATCAGGCTAATAACAAATAGCTGGTTTCTCTTGATCCTTCCTCCATTCCCCTGAAACTCGTACCTTTACCCCATCACCTTAACCAGGATTCAAGCTCAGGACCTCAGATTGGGAGGCTATTACTCTTAACCACCACACTAACTCGATCCCCCCTAAATATATTTGTATACGTATGTTTTCTTATGAGGATTTGACTTTATTCCTCCCCTAATGCTGTACCCATTATGTCTTAAAGATGTATTTAATCTCGATTTTCTCAGTATTTCCAACCTCCTTAAAATAAGGATGATAGAAATATGATTTTTATATTTTTCAGACGTGGTTTATTTGCCATATAGCATGTCCAAAAGATAAAATACCGTTTAAGCCTACCTTGTTCGACTACTCAGGCGACCACTCAACATGTGATCACACGTTTAGGTAGGTATCTTTGATCTCTATCCCCAACAAATGGGTTCGGCGACGCTATCACGCACATCCATCACATGGTCATTGCAGCAGAGAAATGACAGAGAGCAATAAACGCTATAAATCTTTCCACCACGCTCCCGTTTGTATGATCGCAGCTTATGAAAGAACCGCCTTTCGTATTTGTGACGACATAAGTCAAACCGTTGGCGCCAAGCATAAATATTCTTTAGTTTGATAAACGTAAAGGAAATGCACCCGTACCTTTTTTAAGAAATTCTGTAAATAATATTACACCCATTATCATGCAAAATCATCCTTTATGGGCAAGTACCGCTTTCGGTGAAATTGGTGAAATCATCCAAGCCGGAAGGAAGTTCGCCGACAAATGAAGTTTGATTAGCGGGTGATTGCGAATCAACGAATTTCAAGGAGCCTGTGATGTCAGACGAAGAATTAATTCCGTATGAGGGAGGAGAGATCTTCATTCCACCTATTCATTATGAATGTTTGTATTGAAAATGAGTTGATTTTTTTTAACATTACTCGTGTGTCCTCCTTCTTAACTTTGCTGATTGCCACATTTCAGATTTGGATCACACCGCGGACGTTCAGTACGTACTTCTGCTACAAACAGTAACATGGGGCAATAATTCATTGGTTAAATGATATTGATTCTAATTTCATTAAGTGTGAAAGTTTAATGAAGTAGTAAACTTATTTTAGATTGCACGCATGGGGCGGTACTTTGGAGGAAGCATTCGAACAATGCGGTATGGCCATGTATGGATACATGACTGAAATCGACTACGTTGCGATAAAGTACACGAAGGATGTAGAAGCCGAAGGACACGACTTACTATCTCTTCTCTACCACTTTTTGGACGAGTTACTGTATATATTTTGCGCTGACCATTATTTCATTGCGAGGGTTAGTGGGGTTTGTATTGCATTGCTGATTGTCTTGGACTTGAAGGCCATACCATTCATAAATCTTTGGGAAATTGTAATATGATCATACCATTCGATCAGTGCTATTTTTTTACTAGCGGCGTTATTAATAACTGAATTTTATCATTGTCCCTCTCAGGTTGTGAAGATTTTGGAGTTCGACGTCCAGAATTTTAAAATAAAAGCGCGGTGCTATGGAGAGCCCTTTGAAATAGGAAAGCACCCACAGGGCACGGAAGTAAAGGCAATAACATATTCAAGTATGCAGATTCATCAGAATGAAGGAAAAAATGAAGTTTTTGTCATAATTGATATTTAAGCCGCAAGAAATGTATATATGTATAAGTTATCGGTGGTTGAATTGAGTGGCTCGCAGTTCGTCTCGCATTTTCAAGTAAGTTATTTTCTAATTGTGGCAACACTCATCAAGCTGTGTGTTTCTGCTGTGAGATGTGGAAATCAACTTTCAGTCGTATTTTGCTCGTGGGATGGTTGTAATTCTTAGCCTCCTGGGATGGTAAAGTTTTTATATTTTTCGCATCCCATACTCCCTAGTACAAGTTACTGGGTTGCAACAAGTACAAGTTACAACTTAATCATAGTTTTCTATGCCAATAACACCCATAAATAAAGAATTTACTTGTTTAATTGGAATTAACCAAACAAGAATATGGTTGACCAAATTTTTATAGACTTACATATGTTTGGCACGTGGAGAAAGTAATTGGACGTTCCAGCGGCAGAATTTTGTTTTCTGTGTTCGTCGACAAATAATGTAATTTATCACCACTGTACATACAAACTAGTCGTACCTGGAAAAGAAAATATTGATGAATATTTTATCTTGTTGCTCATTTAACTACTATTTTTGGTAGCTCGTATTTTATTGATTGTTAACGGTGCACATGCCATAAGTTTTCCATGCGCAGAATCTTCCCAAGTTGTTTTAAGGCTCGTGCTTTCTTAGTTATCAACATACACCCAGACAGCACAGATTTGGTTTTAACACTGTATTACAGTTGTATTATAAGGCAGGGCTATTTGATTACAATTGAATTGCAATTGTAGTACCGTGTCTAATGTCCTCTAATACCATTGTATTGCAGGGCCAAAATACAAGTGATTTACAAATCGTATTATGTATGTAATTTACATCCAAATTACAATCTTTTTACAAATTATATGATGGTTGTATGATAGTGCAAAAATGCAGTTGTTATGAGTTGCGATAATATTGTAATTTATATCCCAATTGCAATTGTTTTACAAAAAATTCTTTCATATTACCCTGTTATATAATAAGAAATACAATACCTTCAAGTAAAAATAAAAGTATTCGCTCTTATATTAAATTTCTTTTATTCAAAGTAGAACTGTCGTCAAAAAATACTTCTTGTCACATACAACAAAACGGATATCTTCTCATTTGCCTCTTATTACCATGAACTTCCACCAAATAACATACATAGCAACGGTTTACAAAACTATTGATTTAGAAGAAATGTACATATACCTACTGTATTCTCAACTAATCAAGCTCATTAACGAGTTTGCGGGAATGTGTCCACGTGTTACACAAAACATACATTATTATATCTCAGGCATTTTTTAAAGTTACGTGAATTCAGTTATCCCATGGAGGAGTGAAGGTATGGGAAGTAAGCATTATGTGGAGCGCTCATGCACACTAACCGGGTCCGCAGTTAAAGGGTGCACAATTCATAGGTCTGGTCACATGATGAATAAACTGCAAAAGTTCATGTACCAAAGCACAGTGACGTATGCAGGAATTCCTTATGGGGTAGTTTCCTTAATATTTATGTACATCATCATAAAATGAAATTTAGATTATTATTCACTAAAACAACAATTAAGTAAACATACTCTTTTTGTGAAGACAGGTCAACTATATTTTTCAGCCCCAAAAGTAAAATTCTTAATGCTAGTGCAAAATATACGAAATTACAGGAATGTTTTTGGGGGGTTTAAACCCGTCTGTACACCACTGCCAAAGCATGCCCCATCCGTCCCAACAAATTATCATCATCAAACCGTGCGTAAAAACTTATAAGTGGTTGCTTGTCAATACCATAGAACCTGTTATAATTTCGTCCATTCACAAAATCGTGGAATCACTTGGATTCATTCATCGTGTAACCATACCCTATAAACCATAACTGAACTTGTAGCCAACTACTCTCCAAAAATCAAGACGGTTAAAATTATTATGCACAGAGGCATTAAAGAAAAATACATCATACTCTTGCCAAGATGGAAATAGTAACAATCATGTTCAAGAGCATTTACACATGCCATTAGCTCACACAGGTGGTATAACTTGTTTAGGACTTAAGTACGTACACGATTAAAAGCCTAGTAACATCGCTAACTGTGTGTTGGCTGATGCATGACCAGATAGGCACCTTCGTATGCGTGCACAGGCATTTGTATTATTTCCCGTATTACAATTGTAATACATAGGTTTTATAAAGTGTTCATTCCTTGTATTTTGATGCTGTTTACAATAGTATTGCAATTGCTTTGTATGAAATTTCCTGTAATACATTTGTATTACAAAAGTTTTTACGAAAACTATGCACATTTGTAACTGTACAAGAGATATACAATTTGTATACCAATGGCTGTGCTGTCTAGGCACTTGAAGTCGTCAAATTTACTTTTCATCTCAAGTGTGGTGTGATGGTAAATCTTAAAATTGGTTACAATATGCGATGCTGCAATATGTTTGTGATCTTCAGTGGAATGAATAAATTTTTTTTGTTTGCATGGTAAGGCTGTCCATTGAGATACCACATTAGTGTACATATTTATTAATGCGGTTGAAATAAATCATTCCTGACGAATGGTGAAAGAATGGAATGAATGTATTTTGTAAGTACACTTAAGGTCTTGTAGGTGAAGGTGCCACATTACTGTCAATTTCTGCATTAGTACAATAAATGCAACATATTTCACATTATTGTGTATCCCTTATTTCATCTGAAGATACTGTTGTGTTACTGATGTCTCTGAAACTTCACAATTTTCAAGATACTCCATTGGAGTGGATTAGAGTCTTCTTATCCTCTAGTACATCAGGCACAAGGAAAAGACAAGTATATCCATAGCCTAACTATTCCATTCTTATGATGCTAAATCCAGGCTGTCCCTTAAACGTAACTATGCTATTACTGGACTAGTTGGGCTCTGAGTTTAATTAGACAAAAAATTACATGAATCTATAAGACTTGTGCAAGTTTTGGCTTGGACAGAGTTCTCTAGGGACACTGGGAGCAATGCTCCTGGTTGGGACCAAAAGGTACCCAATGGTAGAACGCCAATGAGGTTGGGCAATTTGCAGCAGAATTGTCTGCTCTCATCATGCACATTGTTATCCTGCACAGGTCATAAACTAGGAGTGTTTGGCACAGTAACAGAACTGAGAACATTTGGCATGATAGCATTTGGACCACTTAGGTCAACATTGTAATGGCTGGTAACAGTCACATCTTCCTAATCACTATGACAATCAAAAAATCAAGGCATCTAAAGGTGCTGATTACGTTTTAATCTAGTTCACACTAGATTGGCAAATCTTAGCATAGTCACGTTTCTCAGCATGAAGCAAAGTTAGCCCAACAGTGTCAACAATTTTAGCCAAAAAGGGCTCATGAGTATTTGACAATTTGGTCTTAATTACTTTGGTTTATTACCAACTTGGAACTGCCTCTTACATGGCATGTAACTCCCCTACTTTGGCTAATTGGATTTGCCAATTCAAGTGGAAATATTAGCATTAAGTCAGATGGATATTTCATAGTTACAGTAGATGGAGTCATTCTTAGAGCTAAAAGGTAGTTGGGGACCTTGATTTGTCCGAGGCACACCACCAGGCTTTTGAAGGGCCTTATCTAGCCCAAGCGTTACAGTGTACACTTATTTATTTGCCTGATTTCCTTTAGGGATATGGTGCACTGTTAGAAGCAATAATGAGGTTAGTTGTGCAGAAGTCAATGAAATAAAGGGAAGTCAATGGTGGGGCATTATCACTTACAGTTTCAATCAGCATTCCTCGTGTAGAGAGAGGGACAAACTTAGTTTTTCAGTAATAGGTGAGGGATCAGTTTTATTCATTTCCCTATCTTCTGCCCATTAGGCCAAACTATACACACAGCAGGTAAAGTATTTAACCAAGTTGATGAAAGTCAATTAATTCTTTTCCATTACCCCATTTCTTCCCAACGTTGTGAAAATGCAACATTAATTTTGAATATGAAAATATACAGTCAAAAGTTTATATACCTTAGAAATTTCTTATCCAATTCATTGTTTAATACTCGGTTAATGTTTTAAGCCTATCCACTTGTCGACAACATTGTTTTATATTTTTCAGTGAATTTTCAAAAATAGATATTTCAAGCAGTTTTATCGGGATGAAAGTCAACTTTTTTTTTCGGAGCTTGTCGGCCAAATTATGTAATGCAATGTTTTGAGTTGTATAATTTAGTCCTTTAGTAGGACAATGGATAATATTTACAAAGATGAAATCAAGTTTGAAGTATCATTTGTGTGTTTCAAAAATAATGTTGCGTTTTCGCAATGTTGGGCAGAAGTGCTGTCACTTTGTCCTTCAAACTTATATGCAGGTGAAACATAAATCAAGGCACTTCCAATGATTGAGTCTTCGCTGAGTCACCTGATTTGTAGTTTGCTTAGTCTTCCATCTAGGCAACCGTGTTTGTAGACTGAAGTGCTTTTGGACTTTTAAGAGGAGTTTAGGTATTTCCTCTTCTAGTGAATCTGTGACGCTAATCTAGTCTAGAAGACTAGTCACTTTATGTGATAGGCGTACTGGCATTTGTTACCCCTTTGTGGTGTATCAAGACCACTGAAAATTAATTTCCTTTTCGTCTTACCAGTAAACATGCTTATCTAATTTCTTTTACTCTACTTATTCACATGATTATTTTAATTTCCAGAATGTTTCTCTCCAAATATTCACTTAAAATTAACATACTCTTCATTTCTCGGCCTAATTTTGTCTAAAATTTGCTGCAGATGAGTTGCTCAAAGAAATACATTACTATAAAAAAATCATCTTAATTTTAGAGTAAATTAATGCTGGTGATGAAGTCAAAGATGGCGGAGAGGACGAAGAAAACCCAACAGACATTGTGGTTCTTCCTTCAGATGCAGATCCATTATCAGACAAGGAAGATATATACATGATTTGCTCTCAGTCAGTTCCTCATCTGGAGAGCATAGATTGTTTTTTGATAATTTTTTACGAGCCATAGCCTCTTGCATTTGCCTTGTGCCTCTTACATGAGAGGGGATATTTCATAAAAGGGACAGTTAGGGAAAATAGTTGCTAAATGCTCTTTGCCAACTCCAAAAGAAATCAATAAAAGAGAGGAAAAAGGAAGATATTTTCACGCCTTAGACAAAAAAATGAAATACATATTTGTCATTCGAAGGGTTGATAAATCTTTTGTTACAGTTCAGCGAAAATGCATATCCATACCCCAGCCACAGTTAAAACATGTATATAACTATGGCATGGGTAGAGTAAATCTCCACAAGAAAATTACAGAATAAATACAAGGGGTTAAAAAATGGTGGTGGACTTTGTTCGTAAGTGCTCTGGATATAACGACTGTCATGGCATGGAAATTTTTCCAAATCGTTACAGACTAGAAAATTTCACATCTTGATTTCAAGAGCAATGATGTACTACCAGTACTTCATAAAATTGATCTAGATGAACCCATTCCCAGAACTCTAAGGTGCATTGGTGATGAAGATGAGAAATGTGATGCAACAAGTAAAGTGGACTGGATAGACAGACCAGTCCACTTTACTTGTTACCAGAAGAGACCTGGATCAGTCTGGTCGACCACAAAAAGATTATCTTCAGAAGATATACGAAAGAATGGAGTGGTTCACGTCATTACTTGGTCTGAAAACAACAGCAGACGTAAGTTTAGGCTTTGCAAATCACAAAGTTTATTTATTTGCATGAAGTGTAACGTTCGTTTGCATTCAACTTTCAAAACAATTCCACGAGGAATTGTAAAATAGGAGTAATAGGACAAAATTTGGAAATAAGTGTGTCTCTAAACTTTATTTTATTATTTTTTAATTATTGGTGATTGATAAGTAAAATGAATGTTTCATTCCTAAACCTGAAGTATAGTTTAAATTTTGGTCTAGGTAACCCCATTTCTGCCCAACGTTGTGAAAACGCAACATTTTTTTCTGGTTAAATATTACCCTTATGAACAATATTGCACTATATTTTGTTAATTTATACCCCAATTAGTACTTATTATGCAATAGACTGAGAAAAACTAATTCCTTCATGCCTCGGTAGGAAATGGGTTAATGTGTCGTTTGGGTCCACATCAAACTAAACCTTGATTTGGGTCCATATCAAAATAAACATCCCTGGGACATTTCAGGCCAATCTTTCATTACAAAATACTTCACAGCTAACAACTGAGGATCAACTTCTGTTTCAACATGACAGTCTCATAACTAATATGCAGATCTGGCAAATCGATGACAAAGTTACAGACTTTGCACAAGGCATTCTTTAGAGGCAAGCAGGACAGCATATCAGCTGCCCCCATGTGACTTAACTTTCCATACTCAATCTCATAACTATAACTCCATAAAATAACAGGCAACTTTCGAAGTCTCTGTGCTGCAAATTTCTGCTCTCTGGGCATAGCCCAGGAGAAAACATTTTTTTGGAGACATGGAGAAAACATTTTTTTCGGTGGCATGTTGTCACAAATTTAAAGCTGCCCCGAGGTATGTGTGAAATTTATGTAATATAATAATGATTACAAGGGCTTCTCTTTCCAGCTGTGAGTATCTCTGCTGAGTGGCATGAGCATTTCTGACAATTTCCTCAGGGTGTTCAGCATTCCCTACCTGAATGGCAAGCACTGTACCAATGCCTACAGGGGACTTATAAGCCATAATGGCCAATGGTTTCTACAGATTTCACTGTTAAGGCCTTACTCTCCCTAACAATGATCTTATTCCTTTTCAAACACACTAACTTCACTTTTACCTTCTGAACCCAAGAAATACCCACTCAGTAAAGCAATTCTGATGCATGTTGCGGACTTTTATCCCTGATGGCTGCTGATCAAATGTAACTAGTAATCAACAAATACCTGGAACCATTGTCAACCTAAATGGCAATATTTTTGTCATTTGCTGTCATATTCTCAAACAAACTTATCTCTTGACTTCTCTCGTACATACTTTGAGTACACTTGGCAATATCCTCATGTACTGTCCTGCACAGGCACTGCTGCACTAATCATCATCATCAGTCAACAATCCTAAGATAGGTTTGACGCAACCCTCCACTCAATTCTTCTATCAGCCAACCTCTTCATATCAAAGTAATTTTTCTTTTTTACACCCTTCACAACTTGCTCCGTATATCTCATACGAGGCCTGCCTTTTCCATTCTTCCGATTTACTTTCCCCTCGACAATTGTCTTCATTAGACCATCATGCCTTAAGATATGGCCGATTAAGGTGTCTCGTCTTCTTTTTAGGGCTTTCAGTAGACATATCTGTTCTTAAGACTTCTTCATTTGTCACTTGGTAGATCCATTTTATCTTCTTCATTCTTCAGTAGCACCACATTTCAAATATTTCCAGCCTTGACTTCTCTGCTGCTGTTATTGTTTATGCTCCGCTGCCATCAGGTAAAATGCTCCAGATGTATTTTCTAATGAAATATTTCCTCACTTCCACGCCTGTATTTGCAGCTGTAAGTAGAATCTTCTTTTGGGAAAATGACATATTCGCCTGGGCAATTCTACTGCCAATTTCTCTTTTACTTCATCCATCACTGGTTATTCTGCATCCCAGGTAACAGAACTCTTCCACCGCCTCGATTTTTTGTTTTCCTAGTTCAACATTTGTCCTGGCTTCTTTTCTCCTACTGCATACCAATACCTTAGTCTTCCTTTTATTGATCTTCGGGTGATATCTGGCCTATATTCTTTCCATATTTCCTAGTGTCTTCTTTAAATCCTTCCGTTTCTGCCGTAACTGCTATGTCATCGGCAAATTGCAGCATGCTGATTTTCTCCTTGCTGAATTCTGTAACTTCCACTCCAAAAGTCTCCTTCTTCGGGCCATCTCATTTCACTGATTCCTAATATGTCAAGGTCCATTCTCCGCATTTTCACCGTAAGATTCTCCAATCTCCTGCAGGTCCAAAGTGATCGCACATTCCACGTTCCTACCCCAAAATATCTATCACTCTTGACTGATGTACTCTCTCGGGTAGTCCGAATGGGGTACTATTTTAACTCTGAAATATTTTACTCAAGAGGGTTCTATCATGTCTTGATATGAGAGAAAGAGTGGAGTAGCTACGACTCTTCGGGATAATAATGTGGTGGTTCCCCTTACCTTCCACATCTCAGTACCACAGCCGTTAAAGTAAATGTTACCACGCCTGTAGTAAAATGAGCATTTCTGTACCAACCATATGGTCTCCACCTTCATGCGGTAGGCTTGGAATGTCCTACATTTACTGGCTAAGCGCAGCACTTAGCGCTGGTTTGAGGTTCATCTTTGGTCGTGGCTTCTTTGAAGCCCTTTTCTCCCTTGTGTTGCCATCCTTGATGGACCGAGTGGGCTCTACATCTAGCACCTTGAACCTCAGTAAAATTGCCGTGCAAATTAGGGATCCTGGGTAGCGTAGTGGTCTGCAGAGTGGCTCGTAAAGCCAAATGTTAGATTCCCAGTCCAGGTGAATTTTTTCGCATGGCTATTAATGTGAATTTCACCACCGTTCACACTGCAGGCTTGGAATATCCTACATTTACCGGCTAAGCACAGCACCTAGTGCTGGTTTGAGGTTCATCTTTGGTCGTGGCTTCTTTAAAGGCCTTTTCTCCCTTGCGTTGCCATCCTTGATGGACCGCGAGGGCTCAGTATCTAGCATCTTGAACCTCGGTAAAATTGCCATGCAAATTAGAGATCCTGGGTAGCGTAGTGGTCTGCGCAGTGCCCCGTAAAGCAAATGGTTTGATTCCCGGTCCAGGTGAATTTTTCGCGTGGCAATTAATGTGCATTCCACCTTCACTCATAAGAAGAAGAGCTGCTGCCCTCTCCTCCGGGTGATAGGGAGCATAAGAATAACAATTATGTTGGCGGCCTCCTGTCGCCAAAACAAAGCATCTTCACAGGTTTCTGTATCATTTAAAGGCCTACCTAAATCAATGATAGACCAATACCACTTTGTAGTGGTGCCGCTTTTTGTCCATGACTGCTTATTTGACAACTCGCTTATCTCGCAGCTAACCTCTATATCTAGAGGTCGACCCACCATTCCCAACCCAGTGGATGCAGTCAGTGGCTTTAAGCTCAGCCCCGAGAGTATGCCCATAGTAAAATTAAAATGTAAGATAATGATGTGACGACTGCTTATTCGACGGGTAAACTTGCTTATTTCGCAGCAAACCTCTGTATCTTGAGGTCAACCCACCATCCGCAGCCCGGTGGAGGCACTTGGTGGCTTTAAGCTCAGCCCCGAGACTGCTGCACTATCAGGAACTAAATCCTCATTGGCATTATAAATTTTTATCTCTCATCTTCAATTACTTTGGACAGCCACCACACTTATTCTCCAAATCAAAATTATTTGCTTCCTCTTTTTTGCACCACAATCTACATACACCTTGCTTTACATAGGGATTGAATACCTTTTCAGATCACTGTAATTCACACACTTAGAGATATGTAGGTACTGCACCATCAAAATGACTCAAGCCATTGCATTTTCCACAGTTTAGTTTTTTGTATGTACTTTATTCATACACTGTCTTTGCTTTGGTGGTAGGGTATGCCTTCCAAAGGTGTCCGTACTGGTGATATAAATTGTAGTTGTATCAACTAAAGTGGCATTTGAAATATTGATGGCCTGCCTCACAGCTGGCTAAATAGTATGTCAGTGGGCCCCTGTGGAATCCTCCGTGCTGTGATATTGAACTCAACCCACCTTGCCCAGCTGCTCTTGACTACTGAGCATTGTCATCTCCTCAGTGACTGAACCAAACTTCAGCTTCACCACCATTTGTTGACGGCCCCTATCAGGCACCCCCATGGTTGATTAATCCATACCTCCAGACTTACTATGCTCCCATGAAGAGGCTTTGCACGCAGGTTCATTCACGTGGCTTTGCTTCACTTTCTCATTGCCTTAAAACAATTGGGGCATTTAAAAACACATGCTCGGGGTTGCTACATCAGCCAGCTCTGCTTTGTTGAACTTTTCCTTCAGTTCAGCACCTTTACAGCACTCATTAACATATCAACAAGCACTATTACCAAATGGGCTATATCACATTCACAATTGCTATCCAGAAGCCACAATGTATTGGCATACTGGACAACACCTTTATTACTTTCTTGGACCCACATAGCTAGTTCACACCAAAATATTCTGGATGCAGTTTTGGGATCAAAGTTCTGCAAGAGTAGATCTCAAAACTCAATTTTGTGTGAGGAAAATGCAGCAGCCATGCCTGTCTAAAAACATTTTCACTTTAGAGCAAACATAATGCAACAAGGTGTTGATTCTCAGTATTTTCAACAATGCTCATTTCAAGAAAGAGGACATTCCTCTAGATCTTTTCAGATGCTGTATGTTTGTCTGGAATGAAACATTCCAATTCACCACATCAAAAAGTAATGGCAGATTGTGGTCCAGAACGTTTATTGTACACACAAAGAAGAGTCAATATCACTTGAAATCAATCATAAACATTGATACAATCTTTGCGTATGTGAAAATGTTGCAAACTTTCAATCAGCCACAACACATGCTACCAACCTACAAACAAACCATTAAACTGCCTGTAATTTGCTAATACTCCATATGATCTAACATGGATATTTTTTTTATGAAAGGAATGTAGACTTAGTTCCATACACATCTGAAGGGCATTCGTTTCAAGGTCTATTCTCATTCAAGTAGTATGGGAACTGCGTTTGTTCCAATTCATCTTCCATAACATGGTAATGGATTTCAAGCAAGCTTTCTTTCGTTTAATTTGAAATAAAATTTTACTTGTCACTGGCTTAAGTTATATCTTAAGTGGTGTATTCAGTGTGTTTGATGAACGCATTCCTTGTACAAATGGTGCTCTCCATAGAAGTAAAATAGGTTTATCTGGACTGATATGGAGCTGACTGAGTGTAAGCACTTAGTAAAATGGTTGGGCCATATTTTTTTGTTGCCCAAGTCATTATAATGGTTTGGGTTAGATCGCAGTCAGTAAATTTGATCTAACTTAAATGATGGTCATTGGATTTTGGTGGTGATGTTCCTCGATTGGGAAGTTTTGACACTGCCTATTTAAAATTGAAGGGGTGGGCGGAGGCTTTCTGGAGCCCCCCTGGCACTTAGATATCTTTAGATCCATTGTGCCAACCCACATTTAACCTGCGCGCTACTTGCAGACAGGGGACAAGAACACGATAGAGGTATGGAGGGGGTCTACCCATCCAACCTCCGTCCGGGCCCAACGTTGCTTAACTTTGGTGATCTGACGGGAACCGGTGTATCAACATGGCTAGGCCCTTGCCCACACTGTCTATTACTCCATGAAACTGATTCCTGGAGGGATAGGAATATGAGATGTAGAGATTCCGTTTTCTATTTATATGAGTTAGTTTTGGTCTATATGTTGCTAATGTTGCATTAGCCATTGGTGGTTGTTGTTATCCTTGATGCCTGAACCATTTCAACATTTTATTATGACCCTAAACCTTGCCCAGATAAAGAAACCTCAGCCATGTCTGTACCCACTCTTATAACCAGTGTAAGCATGTTTTAAGTTTTCCCCTAAATTGATGAAACTCTTGCTATTTTCAGTAGACATACTATACATTCTATCTTCTGACGTAGATTATTAGATAGAATTTTGTTTGTGTTAATCTCCCAAGGTTCATTTTCATTTATTAATTTATCTTCCCTCCATCCTTTCAGTATCCCCCATTCATGTGGCTCATCCCCTCCTTGATGCCTTGTTCTGCTCAACCAAATTGCCTTTGTAGGAGCAATATTTGTTTGTTGGATGGTGAACATATTTTCATGGTGTCAGATTTACATTCCTGAGGAATTTGTCTTACACACATAAGTCATATTGCAGTAAATGCAAATTACTTTTATACACTAATGTTGGCGTTCTAATAGTTTGAAAACTATGTACAGAAAATATTATAATATTGTAGAACCAAATGGATTATGTAAATTAATTTAACTGGGATACATTCCTCAGGGTGGTACCTCTTGTGGTATAAAGGTATAATGGAGTATTGGTTAATGCTAAATATTTTAGGAAACCTTTGAATTGTCCTTTGAAAAGTACTACATATTGGGCTTTATTGTTGCAAGGCACTGATTATTTTCACTGTAAAGGCCTTCAACGGTGCTCGTGTTTTTATTTAACCTTTGAAATCAAACTCGTTGGATAGTAGGTACTATGCTGTTGATTTCCTCCTCTCTTGTTAGTTTCCATGTGTAAATCTTCTTTACATAGGCCATTGGTCTTTTCTTGTAATTTCACTAGTTTTTGGTTAGGTAATTGCTAAATTCATGCTCAAAAAATTCTAAATTCATATACTTAAGTTAGCCAACTCACAAATATGTCTATAAATTTTGATTTATATTTAACAATTTGTATCATAAATGGAAAATTCAACATTAATGCATCATTCTATAATAATTGTGTAATAACCCTCTTTCTGTACTAACTCTTTTATCGAGGCTGTGCATTGGATAATAAATATTAATGGAATTTTCATTTATTTCTATTTTCTTAATTTCCTTTGCCATTATGAATTCCAACTAATTTATTGGCATTCGATAGCAGTGGTAATGTGTGAGGTAGACATTTGTAATATATGTAGTTTCATAATATGAGAATATATCCCTTACATCTGAAGTTAATAAAAACAATTTCCAATTAGTTGTTAAGGTTAGTGTTATATTAAAGTAAGGAAGCAAATTTAATATTTTTTAGTTTTTTTTTGTCATATAGTAGGTAATGTTCAAGTGCTATTAGTTGGATGTGTTCATCTATAAAAATCTCTGAGAAGGTTTAATCAATTTATTGGTGAAACATATTTGTTGACATTCTAATGTGACAGCCTTTGTTAACTTTGAAATAGGTACACTGAATGAATGTAAGCTTTATTTGTGGTGGTGAAACAAGAAATAATTTAAATTTCTCACAATTTTTGTGTGAGATTCTACTTGTTAATTTTTCTGAGGAAATCTCATGATTTAAGGAACATAAGGTTCATAAATTCTTCTCTTCTGGAGCTTATTTTAGAAAGGTAACTCTCAGTCCCAAAAGTCATTTGGTCCCACATCAGTTTAATGTGCTTGATGGTTAAAAAGTTTGCTCCTTGAGATGATTAATCTTAAGGCTCCTAATGGCCCATCACCCCTCACATTGTCCTTTGTTGATGTTCGATTTCTTCAATTGAACTGAATAATTCTTTTATCATGGCTCACTTTAATTTCTACTCGCTGAAGGGTATGTTGAGATCTTTTGACTAGAATTTTGTTGATGGGTGCTTTGACTTCTGAGTCATTTGTACATATTTTAACTAGTACCTATATCAAACCAAATTTTACCATCCCTCAATTATGCTCTCTGTTAAATGCATTACAATGGCATTGAAAATTTGTCTGCCTTTTTTAATGATGATATATCATGGTTACTGGTGCGAAGGTTTCCGCGGCGTTGTTCAGATGTTCTCTGTTGTCACCCCCAGTCAACAAAACGCGGACGCAGAACCCGAGATGCAGAGAATATCATGGTTACTTTTTCTTCTCTCAAAAGGTAATGCCTTTTTGCCTTTGCCTCTATTGTTTGTTTGGGGGCACTGATTTTTATTCCTTTTAGCATTGTGGTTCATTATCAACCATGTAGTACTGCATAGTATGGGCATTGAATCTCTTTTCCCCTTAATTTTTTTCTCTTTTATGTGAATGAGGATATCGTTGAGAGTGTTAGGTGGGCAATTTTATTTTAGCCAGATTTCCCTATAGCCTTCCTCCACTTCCTGAAACCTTTCTGCCCATTTCCAATTATTCTCATCCTATATGGCTCAAATCTTTGATGTCGGTTGCCTCTCTAGAATAGCTGCAGGTTGTAATAATAATAATAATAATTTATTCACACCAGGGGGATTACAAAATGCATGGGCTTCGTCCATGTGAGTCCTAAACAGTAGCAATCCATATACACATGCAAAGGAGAAAGTGAAAAACATTAATAACAATAAAGAGCACAATATCATTACAAATCTAGCAGTTGTCCAATATCTCACACCAATACCTTACGAAGAGGGGAAAGAATCTTTAAGAAATTCTTTGACACTAATAACTTTGACCTAGAATCAGGGTAAAATCTCCTTTTAAAAATTGCAAATGAGGGGACTAAGCGAATATTTTGCGGAATATGTATTATTATAAACTGCAGCTATTAATGGTAGGGGCCTTTTTGGCTTAAACTGTACGAATAATGAAGGTTATGAATAAGATTTTGGTGCGAGTTTGATGACAGTGATTTGAAAATTAGTGAGAAAGAGATGTGGGTTACTCTCTACACACAGTGCACAAGTAAGTATGTAGACAGATGGAAGTGTTAAGATTTGTAAAGAGGTAAATAACGGCTTGCTAAGAGTACAGATAGGTACTCCACAGGCAGCTTCAAAAGACCTTTTTTTTAAGAGAGAATGTCTTCAATGATGGAGTAGTATTCCCCCAGAATATGATTCCATAGGACATATATGAATGTACTTTGCATTATAAAGTTGTTTTAGAATATCAATGGAAGCAGTTGCAGATAGTTTGCAAATCATGAAGACCCCAACTGATAGCCTCATAACTAGAGGCAAGAATTTATGGTAAATAAAACTCGCAAATTTCGTCATTAAAAATGACCCATTTCGGGATAAAAAATGGGAAATAGCCCTAAATTTCGGTGTATAAAAAATATTAATTCATCCGAGATTTCTCAAACGCCATTTGGTGATACATTGCATTACTATATTGATGACTGTTCGAAATACATTATATAATGTATTATATATTATTTATATATAATGTAATACATTATATATAAATACATTATAAATTTATATAAATCATCAAATACATTAAAATGAAAATAACGAAAAGTTATTTTCATTTTAATGTATTTGAGTGAGTTTCGGTTTAATTTAGTAATTCGGCAGTTGCAGTACTTGCACATTAATATTTTCTTCTGTTTATCAAAAACATAGAAACCTTCTCTACGAAACTGATTTTCGCGGTCAAACACAGTTACTGCTTTCGGCATTTTCCTTAGGGCAATTTACGCATCATAGAAATACTTCTGCTATCGATCTCTGATTAGCTATTAAATTAAGTCTCACGTAAATAACAAATAATATTGCATGTGGACAAACTGCAATAATCTCTAGAAAGCAAAAGTCTCAAGCCGAGTTCACATGGGAGCGGAATAGACGGAACAGGCAGAAAGCAGAAAAGCATCTAGCCAATCACAATCCGTTCCGTCTATTCCACTCCCATGTGAACCCAGCTTCCACGGGGACTACAATGTAATGTACTGACTACAATGTAATCACTAATGTATCATTCGTGCCGGCTTCATGGATAATGTTCGAAATCGCGCTGCGAAAACGAGAAAAACAAAACAAACGAATATCGCTTGGCGACTATATGAAATTTAGGTGCTCGGACGAATGAAGATGAGATTACAAGAGGAATTATGATAAAAATAACTCCTTTGATGGTTTGATTCACAATTAAAGGTCAAAGAACCCTAAGATATATAAAATCATTGGATGCGTAGGTACATGTAAAACGCGTCTGATGATTAATATTGTACGGGCATTTGAATGCTTTGAAATGGAAGGTTTCCATCAGCGGCTAAAATGACCGATTTTAATAGTCGAAAGCAGTAATAATTCGTGGAGAAATGAGAAAACAAGTGTGGGAGCAAGAACAAAAATTATCACCGAATATTCCATTCGGTGGAGGTAGTTTCGCGGTCTCGGGGGGTTCACTCTTAGTACAAAGTGCGGAGGTTTGTCGAAAATAATGTGGTTCGATACAAAGATGTTTCCCTCTGTTACATGCTTGAATTTTGGCCGGCGATGAGGATTTTACAACGAAAAGATGTTCCATAGGTAGAGGTTTTACTATATATTCAACATTTTCGCAAAATAACCCGTGAAAATTCTAAAAAATCGCATTATTTTCGCTCAGGAGAATGTATTTCGCGTTATTCCAAATAATATTCATATTTCGCGTCATTTCGCGAAAAAATCGTTTTGCGAAAAATTCGTGGCTCTACTCATAACTAGTTCAGGCACATGCGGTGTCCTGTCAAGGTGGTCACATAGATGGATGCCTAGGAATTTCATAGATGAAGAGATGGGAAGCTGATTGTTATGATAATTTTGATCTTGCTGAGCATTCCTGATATGAAAGTTTATATAAGTTGTCTTGGTATCATTTAATGCTATGTTATTTTCATTACACCACTGTAGCATTTCATCAACTGTTAGCCAGGCATTTTTATGCATATCAGATAAGTTAATGGAAGTGAGCAAATTGGTGGTGTCATTTGCATACAAAATAGAAGTACTCTTTGAAAAATGTTGACCCTTGAGGGATGCCAACTTCAATGCTGAGAGGATTGGATATAGCTGTTACTATACCAGCAGCAGAACAGTGAGTAAACGAGACAAATTGGGACCTATTATGAAGAAAGGAAAGAATCCTGCATAAAGAATTTCCAGTGACTCCCAAGATTTTTCAATTTATTTTTAAAAATAGAATGGTTGACACTATTGAATGCATTCTTCACATCAAAAGATATACGCAGTATGTAGTCCTTCTGGTTTAACCCATGAATGATTTTATTTAAATAATGAAATAGCACAGTATTTGTAGAACTTCCACTTCTGAAGCCATCAGTAATCAAGTTAAAAGTGCTTTTGCTCATGAAGATATTGAAATTGAATTGAATAAGTCTTTTAAGGAAGATCTTCTATAGAATTTTGGAAAATTTTGACAAGATTGAAATGTCTATAGATGCTGGATTCAGAGGAAGCACCTTTTTTTGGGGATTGGTATCACTCTGGCCTGTTTCAAAGTAGAAGGAAAGTGATAAGCAGAAAATGACTGGTTTATAATATCTGTGAGAGGAACGGCAATCAAAGAGGAGAAGTGATTACTACAGAAGAGGGACTGCCATCAGGTTCAACATGTCATTAGTATCGTCAAATCCTGGATTTGTTGATACAATTATGACCAGATGGATCAGTGAGCTGCAGAAAGAATGAATGGGGAGATTGGGATAAGCCCAGGGTGCACTTGGTGAAGGAGAGAGAGAGAGAATTGAGAAGCATTCAGCAATTTTCAGGGGATCGGCTTCAAACTTTCCATCCATATTAACCTTCAAAGCCCGGTATGAAGTGGAAAGGAGTTTTGAATACTGTTTAAAGATTGTGAAGTATAACATCACATTTTACTGCTTATCTGTTCTTCCAGTTTCAATATCGAACTTACTATTTGCTTCAAGGTTTAGGAGTCTTTTGATTTAAGAGTTAACTAGTTCATAGATAACTAAACAACCTTGGGAGAATGGGAGTAAATCCTCAGCACTATGACTCCTATAAGGGTTCCATGCTTCTTTATAAATGCAATGAAATATGATTTTTAATAAATTAAAAATGCTATTCAGCTGGAAGTGACTTCCTCGGATAAAATTTACTCGACTTAGTTTTCTTTCATTAAAAAGACAAGTATATGGTTAATAATTTACTGTAAAGACTGTCATGGATCGTACATACCAGCTCTTTCCTGAATAAAGTCAACATCTTTTAAATGTTATAATTTATAAGCTAATTATATATTGTTTTCCAACAGTTATAAAGTGTGTAACCCATTTTTTTGACACCATCCATTGTAGCCAACATCTCTTTATTTGCTTAAATCAGGTGGATGTAATGAGTCTACTGCTGCCTGAACTGACCTCTGTCTGTTGTCACATTATTGTGATAGAATATATGACCCTCAGTTTTTATTTTAAATTACCACATGACAAATATTTGTTGGGTGTTGGTATATATTTAAATGTAATGTTTGGGGCCAAGTAATCATTATATTTATGACCTTTGCATTATATTTCAGGCAGACATTAAGTACTGTGCAAGCTGGAATTTGTGCACGTATGTAAATGGACTAGTGACGTGAATGACCTTTATTCAAAGGGGGCTGACTCCATATTCCCCAGTTTTTTGCCCTTCTCTTTATCTCGGTACATAGAGAGTACTTAGAAGAAAATTCAGATTTGCTTATTGCCTTAGTGTGGAATAGACAACTTATTATGGACTGGAAATGAACGACATAGTTGGCAATGCTGAACCACAGAGTGGTGCGATGAACTTAGATGAGATGTGAATGCTTCCTTTGAAAGAATCCAGATTAATGATTGTCTTTTTTAAACAGACTTTATTTTTGGAACTGAACGGGCAAAAAGGACATGGTTGAAGTGGAGTAACATTATTTTCTTATGAATGTTCTACTCAGATGGGTTCAAATGTATAGTAGTACATATCAGAACTTTTCAGATCATTGAGAAATAATACCTTTCAATGTGTCCATGTTAGTGATGGAGATAAAAATTGTGATACCAAGTTTATATCATCAGTATATAAACAAATGACTTGATTCTAAATGGTTGTATTTGAAAAAAATGACCCATAGGTTATGTAAGCAATTTTGCTTGAAAAGTTTATCTTCATTTGTATCTGATGATACCAAAAGTCAGTGAAATGTCTTGTATGAAATGAAACTCGGTGGAGGAGTACTACATAATTCTTTTTTCAATGGATATTAAGTTCTTCCACAAAGTGAAGCCTGAAGTAGTTATGATATAAGTGATGTTTAATATTGATTTTGTACTTTTTTGTTGCATGCTATGCAGATGTTCAGCAAGGGTGGTTGTCAAGGCAGTAAGATGGTGTGTGCACCACAGTGCATCCTTTAACCTATGCTATTTTTCTGCCTTTTATTCCATAGATATAGTAGTTTAATGATATTAGCTGCTGTGTGCTGTAGGTACCTCGTTTATTTTTGTAGTTTTACTTAGTTTCCTTAGTATTTTGGTCAACCTGGTTGGTACTTCGCACTGATCAGACCTCTTTGTGAAGGAACTCTCATATTACTCATTTTTCTAGATACCCAAAACATTCTTTTCAACCATTTTGAATGAATTTTCTGGAGAATTTTATTTTATCCTAGGTTGTACTCACTACTACCCTAAAGTACTGCAATCGTCCTCTAGTAAATTCACGCTACAAACAATGTAATATTGGGTGTTTTCTACATCCTAGCACACATGAAAATACAATGGGAGTCAACTCCATAAGGTGCTAACCATAGCGCTTAAGGTAAGCTCTATGGAGCCAACTGCTGTTAAGGTAATTCACAGATGAAACAAATGACAGTAGGTACCTATTAGTGCATAAAATTAATAATGTTGAAAAGATTACTAATTCGACCGTTGTACAGATTCCTTTTACTCTGCATCACTTAAATGAATCTTTAAGGGCAATGCCAATGCAGTATAACCTCTCGTGTGTCCACTTTAAACTGCTGTTGTCACCCTGGCTTGGCTGAGTTCAAAATCGGTTAGTATGGAATGATTAGCAGTCTTAAACATAAGGGATTTTGCGGTTAGCCTTTGAGCAACTGTTCAATTCCTCTACTCCCTTAGTGAAAAACCGTTGGATTTCAACAGTAAATTGGATCAACTGCTGAAATCCAAGTTTTTTCGTAAATGGAAACAATAATGGCAGAATAAAAAATGAACTTAGTTATTTGCATATTGAAAAAGTGTCAATAATTTATAAAAAGTAGGAAAAGCTCTATTTAAAATGAGTAACTTTGTTTTTTTGCTAAATACTTAAAATGGTGTTCAAAGAACATCATGGATATTTGACTTGGGGAGACAACTTTAGCTTTCTAAAGAAGCTTGCATCATGCTATACGCAATTTAGAGAAGGTAGGGCATTATGCACGTTTATCCCAGAGGACCCTTAGTGGAAAAACTCTTGGCCCAATTTACTGCTGATATTTTGAAGTTTATTCGCATACGGCTGTCAGGCGAAGCTGCCCATAGATTTCGACTCACATTTACAAAAGCAGGAATGGTGTGTTAAGGTAGTATTTTCCAGTATACAATAGAGTAAGCCAATGACTGCCCTATTATGCAGTCGTACCAAGATTTTTTTGCGACAGCTGGTTATCACGATACCTGTATAGACTTGGCGCTCTTGCGAGTTAAAAGTCTCTGCTTCACTGTTAACACGATGCGAATACTTAATTACATGTAGGTATATAACAGAATTCGATCAACGTCCAACCGGAGCGTGTCACTCTTAAAGCTTACGAAGGAAAGAATTGCTCTGATTCACGGGACTGTATTTCTAAAAGTAAGAGTTATTGATCAAATATTTAGAAAGGCCTAAAGAAGGTAGCATCATGATCACCTGATTCGGAGGTTCGCTGGTTGTGCCTACCATTTATACCAGCTTACTCTGGAGAGAAGACGCATTAAGTACCGTAGAGAATGTTGAAAATGTGCTGGCGAAGAGATATTTGGAACTCCAAATGAGATTCTGAAGGAATAAGATGTTGGTAGGTCTCAGAAATGTCTTTAAATTGATAAAAAATTCTCTTCATCCGTAAAATCCCTCCGAGGGAACGTTTGAAATCGGAACGTAAACATTACCATTCGTTACTACTTCCCTGACATCTAGTGGACAAATGTTGTATGCCTGCAGTAAGCTACTGTGATATTTAAGACAAAAAAAGTCTTTCAAGAGTAAATCTCATCGATCTCCGATTATAAACAGGTTGTAGATGTGCATACTATGTATATATTTCAATTTTATTGGTTTAAAAGCTCATTTTATTAATCAATTCGGAGGGTATCCTCACAATGCTTAGTAAAGGGCCCTCACCGGATATACGTAATTTGCGGGAAATACAAGTTCGCGCCACTCATTGTTGCTACTGGCTGCTTGAGCAGATGGCCGGGACCACGCATAGGTGAGTGTAAGCTGTCTTGTGGGCTCAGTAGATGTGGGGCCTCTCACTTTTATTTCTTCGCTTTACCTTCTTGGTCAAATCACGGTTCCATAATTTTTGTTACTTGTGATTTACCTATCGCTTGAGCTTGTGAATGGGATTAATGGTGGTTGGAAATGTGTAGGGATTGGCAAGCTTTTACCCGCGGCTTGGGGAGAAATCGTGAAACAAAAGACTACGATGATATCATTGTAAATTCTTAATTTTCAGGCATCATACAATGTATTAATACATTTGGAGCCTTGCAGTTAATGCAAACTTTATTATTTGCCCCGGGGTGACGATAGTTGGGGTTGAAATCTGGATATGTTTGCAGCGCTGATGTCTGTGCCGAGGACGCCAGATAGTAAAATTGTGATCGAATGTAAGCATAAAACCCAGCCACTCGCCTGAGGGAAGGTGGTTCGTTGCTGTTAATGAGTGGTTAACTTTCGTATATCTATAGTCTTTCAAGTAATGTTGGTAGGGGTTAAGTGAGGTCATTACGTGAATTAACGTCTTTTGGTGAGAATGCATCCCCAAGCGTTTCGAGATATGCTCGTTGGAGCACATGTCTCGACTGTTAAAAGTTAATAATTTATCCGTGAATTCCATCGTATTTTGATGAAATAATTTTGTCTTCTTAACGGAATGGTTGGTGGTGCATTAGGCCAGACAAAGTAGAAATGAGAAAAAATACTCAATTCTAGTGGTGAATGCATAATTACTATTTTCTGTGTTGCAGGTTTGGCGACTTTTTGGCCTCAGGGATCGTTTTATAAGGTAGGTGAATTAATTTTCAGAGATTCACCTTCCCGATATGCTCTCACATCATAAGTTATTTGTCACTCGCAGCTAATCGGCGTCTTTTGTCGGCTGCACCCTACCTAACGGCCAACGTTATGGACTGCTCTCCTGTTTTTGATGGTCATGATTTACGGTGTGTAGATCGGAGTTTAAGTGTGTTCCGTTAATACAAATTCGTTTGAATTGCGTATTCTGTTTAGCTTAAGTTGTGGTTAATTGATTCGGGCCGTTGTTTCGGCGTGCTCGTACTTATTCCGGTTATAGTACCTCGTTTTTGGACTTTGGTTCAATCCATCTTTTCCTTTCCTCATAATTGTGGTTTCCTTTTCTATTTTTTCAAATGAACGAAACCTGAATAAGCCCGATATTGACTAGCCTTAGTGTTGATCGCGAAATTTTAATTGCGAACAATGTGTCCTCTACTATAGGGGCCGCGTTGCACCGTTAAGTGAAATGTGCTATCCGTGGCGGTATTTCTATTCTAAAAGTGGTGGGCATCGGTAAAATTTGCTATAATATGCTGACTTTTGGAATAAAAGTTTTATGTTTTCCAGTTAATGCTGGCCCGCGAACTCGTAGTTTTTGGGTATAACTCATGCTGGAAGATGCCTGCAGTTTTTACCCGAATCTCCTTATATGCTTGTATTCGTGTTTAGCGTATGAATTGAAACGTTATTGCACGTTTCACTTTTAAGGGGAAAGCAGCCGAGTGTTTCACCGTATGCAATAATTTGAGCCGGCGTAATGTTTTGCGGATGACGATAACCGAGAATATTCATGCCATTCCAATTCTTTTATGAAGATATTTCATCTTGTGCCATAATTTTGCTCCTAACATTGACAGGTAAATTCCGAGTTACAATTTTGTGTGATTTGACGGTGAATTGATGCACTTTCGACAGTTGCAGCATTAGCCTGCTGCTCTGTATCTTACTGTTGTAAACATTGTTTTTTCGTCGTTTCAAATACAGAATTATGCTAGGGCAGCGTTGTGGTTCTCTTGGATAGGATAAAAATACTTGAGCGTGCACTCTTAAGCAACAAAGCGTTGCTTTGATGGTTTACAATGCCTTCATGCTGTCGATATACATATTCCAGTACTGTTGCATCCCTCGTGCCGATATGTCTCGCTGTGGCCCTGATCGTCTATGCACCATCATTGGTGTGACATCAAGATTTCCACAGGAAGGCTTCACCCAGTTTTTCGCGGATAGCTCGCAATCCTAGAATTTTATGTGAAATTACTTAGTAATAGCTAGTCTTGAGGCAGCCGTTGGTGTTTATATTTCCTCTTTCCCTTGTGCAATGTATTTTTCAATTGATGTGTAGCCGAATGAAATTTAACCACTATTTGTTCGTGATGCTTTTGCAGGTGAAGATATGTTGAAGTAAGTTATTCCCGGTGTTATTTTTTACTTCGGAGTTCACATGACTTTTGACAGTCATAATCAACGTTTTAAGTACGAAAGCCATAATTTTTATTTAATTTATTAGAAATGCTATTCTGGTGATGCTTTGAAAATTTCCTGTATCCACATCGTGGTGGTCGACTTTATAGCTAGGTTCTTAGTTCTTTGCCTACTTTGTCATTACATCACCTACGACTGCTTGTTCCACTGAAATTTAGGCAGGTGTGGAATTCTGCATGCCTATTTAGATGACTTATACGGGATTGTTCTAAAACTTTTAAGAATGCCCTATTAATTTTTTTCTTATTATGGAGATATTGAGGCATTGGTGTCGTCAACAGTTTCGACATAACACCTAGTCTAAAGTCTTAATTATTTTCATCCTGATATCAAGCTTTAATGATTATACTTATAGTTTTGAATTATTATACTCATAGTTTTGAAAAGGCTAGCTGAAGGTAGGGAATGGAGTATCGCTGAATTAGTAAATAAGGAGTATATATTACTTTCAGTTGTTTTTGATAGCTAAGGAAATGGGTGTGCTTGTATAAAGTGCTGAAAGGGGTGAAGAGCTGCAGTGAACTAATCTTTGTGCCTTTGCCTAGTGCCTTAATTTTTGTGTTGTGTAGATGATTGCTTCTGCATTGCTCCCCTGTCCTTCCTTCGTGGGGGCATTTTTTTTGTTCATATGACAACTGAATAATGGATGGGGAAAAGTTCACTCCCTGTAGGTACTGAGCTTAAAAGTGAGATGTTGTAGTCTTCAATCTCTAGTTAAAGCTGTCCTTACAAGACAATGTTGTTTTAGGATACTTATGGAGGTTGAAAAGTGAAGAAAAGGTCCGCAGCAAACCACCTCAATCCTGATTTTCATGTGTTTTAAATCTTACCCTTTGGGAAGAAAAGGTCCGCAGCAAACCACCTCAATCCTGATTTTCATGCGTTTTAAATCTTACCCTTTGGGAAATGAAAGTTGAAAGTTGTTAATAGTGGCATTTCTCCTAGCTTGTTTATATTAAGGGTTCATTTAGGGAGTTAAGATTTGGTCTCTCTTGAGAGAGAGAGAAAAATAGCTGATGAATTGTTGTGAGGAGTTGAGTCGAACTTATTGGTGACTAGCCATGATTTTGAAGTTATGTGATTGAGATGATGTCAGGTATCTTGTATGTTAGTCACCGATGTTGGCTGAACATATTGGTGTGGGAAGCAGAAATCAATGCTTTTGGTAATTAATTATGTTATTGGTATTCTCTGGATAGTTTTCTACCCAAGTCGAAATTAAGGGGGATGCCAGTGAAGAATTGTTCACTGAGACTATTCTTGAGTGGACTGAAAAGTGATATGTTAAGCCACTGAAATTGGAATGTGGCCTAGTCAAGATCTTCAAGAGGTTGTTGCTATAGATTCCATGTGGGTGATTTCATCACCAGCTTGTGCGGAAGTGTTTGATGTAATTTCTGAAACTACTGATGGCTATAATCTAATTCAGATTAAAATTTCATTTCCCATGAAACTTAATATTTAGGATAGTGAGCAAAATCAGTCTTTGGATCACCGACTAGAAGCATGAAAAAAATAGATTTTTTAAAACCATTGTATTAGAGGGAGACTTTTTGTGATGTCTGTTTCCATAACCTAGCATCTGTGATGATAAACCTATGAAAAGAGGGATCATGAGTGGGTATCCTGATTTTCCGTGCTTGTTTTAGGATATGTTGTGGACATGTTCACGTGAGCTTGCTAAAGCCACATGGAGGGGGCATGGAGAAATCATAAGCTTTTAAATTTGTTTGAAGTGTACAAGGTGAGTGGATCCAAGGGAGTTAATAATATTTATGTCCTTATAGTTATTGGCCTGTAGAGAAGCACATTACAGGCAATTCACTGTCATGGGGCGTATGACTTTTTTGTGATATAATTAATACAATAAATAGGAATTATGCAAGGCATCAATCATTGTAAAAAATTCAATTAAGAATAGTGTGTGAAAGAAAAAAAGTGTGTGGTTATCTTAAAGTACACCCGTCATGGTGCCCTTGTGTGCCTTGTATAACCATTCTCTCACCTGTGTGAATTTGTCCTTCTTTGCCCAGTCTATGTTGTGGATATAGGAAATCACAATTTAAGTTTTTAACAACAAATATCTTTTCTCCAAGACTCCAGGCACATAGGGTTTTCTGTGCTTGGAGTCTCCAGTCGTAATGTGTATTGTGAGAAGCTTATATGACCAACCTTTGACCTTTCATGACCTCACAGTGGGGTCAAAATGACTGCGAAATGAAGTTTAGCAGTAAATACAGCATGGGTGCTGATCATGCTATATGGCGATTAGAGCTACACCCTACCCCCCATTCCGTTCCCGAAGCCAAGGGAGGGGGGAGCGGGGAGCTCCCCTGTTTGTCATTTAGGATAGGTAGGTGATTAGATAATGGTAGGAACATTTCAGGTATTGAAGGAAGGTAGGAGAAATAATGAAGGAAGAGACTACTAAATTTTAAGTACATATGCATTATGTAATAATGACAGATGCCTTAAAAGATGTGCTTATTCACCACATCATCTTGTTAGACGTCATACAAGTAATCCTTGGTAATATACTTACCTTCACAATAGCATGCGTATTAAAGAAGACATGATGATATGCATCTCATTATCATAATTCACCAATCCTTAAGGTTGGTTTGATGCAATACTCATAAAAAGGTGTTATTTAAGCATACTATTATCTAGAGCTTCCATGGATAGAATTCTTGGGAAATGACCCTACTGGTTAATAGATAGCCTCAATATGTATTAGTTCAGTGTTGTGTGTTTATGTGGATGTAGTTACCATTGTATATGTTGCTAAATGTGGTGGATATGATGGAATTGAAATTCCTATTGAATATTATGCTTGTCTATTATATAATATTATCTATTTTCAGTGTGTCCCTTAGGACTACATACTGTTATAGACTTCCATGAGTTCGATAGATTAGGCCTGATGTAGTGGAAGAAACACATTCAATCAAACAATACTCGTTCATATAGTGAGTTTTTCATGCAATATGCATTTCAATTCAGAGTTGTCTTTGTGCGCAAGACAAATTTCCATTTAAAAACTGTAAATGTGTGAGAATAGTTTGATTGAATGTCTTTAATGAGTACCTCTTTGGTGGGTAACTTCCTAAATTATGTTGGTTTACTTATTTCTTGCCTTGAATTATTGAGCGTTGACCATGGCCTCATCCAGTTCCCTGGTTCCCAGTGGTTAAAATATGTCGACTGCTTGTTATTTGCAAAGGAATTCAATCTAGTTCAAGTGAACTTGTTATTCTCTTGTTTTTCAAACGCCTTTAGCTTGGAGTCATTGGTGAAACTTAATTGGAAATTGCTAGTAGAATCCTTAAAATCTAAAATGTGCTTCAATAAAATTATTTATTCTTTCAGGATGTCTCATGAGATAGATTATTAGTTAAGGTCTTACTTCATTGTTTTAGGAAGTACATGGCACAAAAATACTGGTGTTATTGGTTCTTGTTCAGAATATACAGTGCACTAGTTTGTGTAGTTCGTGAGTGTCAAATCTCTGTGGGGAGAGGCTGGCAGTGTTGAGGGTTGGAAACTGCCTCAGTGGTTAAAATTGGGGTTTTTGAGGTGCTGAAATGAAATGTCATGTGTACATAATCATTATATGTCTAATTTTTTCATTATTGAGTCAGGTCATTGGTTGTGACTTGACACCTGAATAGAAAGGGTTGATTATAAATACTTGGGTGTGGGATTTTTCAGAAGTGGGAATCATTATTCACGTCAAAGTATGCCACATTAAAAACTTGATGTAATCACATTCCAGCTTTGATCATCTCAAAAATTCCATTTCCCCTAATTGTCTTAACACTAGAATGCCGGACATATTGGACACCTCGAGAATGCCAGGAGGGTGTCATTTTGACACCCATCGGTTGGTGTTCAGAGCGGTGTTTTATGTTCTATGATTGCTAGTGTTATTATGGCAATTTCAGTATTTTTTTGCCGGTTGTTTTTATGAATAAAAATTATTTATTGAAAAGTGGTTCGATTTTAGCAACTTATTATTTGCAAAAATTTTCTTTCAACCACACTATTTTTCGAAGATTGTGCTGAAATGCACAGAAGTGGTGAGAAAATAATCATTTTTTTAAAATCATATATATAATAAGAATGAATAAACTGGATTTTTCCACAAATTTTTATTACTTTCCACTACCCAGGTTTCGACGGTTAAGTCATCATCAGGTGAATAACTATTCACCCGATGATGACTTAACCGTCGAAACCTGGGTAGTGGAAAGTAATAAAAATTTGTGGAAAAATCAAGTTTATTCATTCTTATTATAATGAATCGTTTCCACCACGTCACGGCCGATAATACCCTCTAAATCATATATACTTTACGCTTCACATTTATGGCACTTTCGCCCTGTTTAAGCCATACACGTGCCTCATGCTTATTTATTACATAGCTTACAAAATCCAATAGTTCTGTGTCATTGCATTTTATCTTTATTTGATAGTTCCTAGTCAGTTATGGCTCTTGCACTCTCACACTCGTAAGAAATTTGACAAACATTTTTTTTATGCAGCGTTCGGACTTCCATGCTCCTCTGCTAACTCTGCAAAAAACCCTTTCAGGATATCTTCTGTAGAGTTATTTCCTTATATATTCCTTAAATCCAGGCATTTATACCGGGAAAGTCAAGAATATCCTGGAAAGAAAAGACTGGCCAGTGTCTGGTTCCTTTTCTAACCAAATATTTGTGCCCCATCTGATCAATGATATTCACTCCATTGGTCTCATTGTCACACTTTACAGTTTCTGGCGTTTTCTTAGAGTTTTCAATGTCAATGTCAGGGTGAATAAGCTTAGAACAACGCACTTTCTCGGTTTGCTCTGATAAATGGTGTGTTGCGTCTCCTTTTTGTACAATTTAGAGTACAACTCTTCGCGAAAAGCTGTTATTTCAAGTAACATTTTTCTCCTTACCATATTACGGTTCCCATTGGTCTTGTACCTTTTTTTTAGGTCATACGTGAGCACAAGTGATGTAAAATAGTTGTCAGTTGTGACATTTCAGTCTTGCTGAAGCAAGGCTGCATAAGTATCATTACAACATGATCTGCAATGCGATCGCCAGCTTGACGAGAGTAATCCTTGCCAAGGTCGGGAAACCAACATCCTTACCATCTTTCCACTGTCCTTATCTACTGCAAGCCAGTATTTTTGCCCAGGTTTATTAGGCTTCGATGCCATGTATTGCATAAAGGAGCACCTAGCTTTGCTTGGAAACAGCTGTTAGTCAATAGTAATGAACGGTCTATGCTTATAGCATACAATACAATTATCATAATTTTCTTCCACACATCTGAAAACACCGTAAATTTGTGCCTGCAACCGTGCAGAGCGACTTGACTTTTTGTCAAAGCGAAGGTAGCGTAAAATTTCACCAAAGTTCAATATCTTGATCAGACAGTTTCTTGGACACGTCTTCAAAAATGTTATTAAGTACTGCCGTAATTTGCTCTGACCTAAGACCTCTATGTACGGTCATAACCAAGACACAAGCTATATCGATGTAACAGCCTCAACGCAAGGCGAAGTCGTGAGTGATCGCAATATGCCAGAGAGCCACACAGCCAGCTATAGATGCCCGACAGTTGTCATCTGTATTGTCACATCATCACATAGTTGACGGCAAGAGTGCTTCTTTACGGCAGATAAATACATCTGTGTCACTGCGGTCAAATGGTTGAGGGTGAATCTTTTGCAAAAAAGTATTGGAAAATGCTTATCTCATGCGCTACTAAATGAATAAAAGGTGGGCTAACTCTCACACAGTGGTCTTGTTAAACCCTTAAAATGAGTAAAAGCCACAAAAGATTTTTTCTTCGATACAGTTTCATGGGCATCTATGCAAACAAATGTAGATGTAGGGTGTCAAAATGACACCCTTCGGCATTCTAGTGTTAAGCATGTTCTACATCTTTGTCTGTGTGTAGAAGTTGAAGTAAACTGTAAGTACATGAGTAGATTCTAATTGCAAAGCTTGTGGAAGAGCATCTTCATCGAAACAAAAACACTTTAGTGACTTCCACAGTTTAATAAGACATACAACTGCTTTCGGCTGTTAGGCCATATTCAGGTGAAGGTGGCCTATCAGCTGAAATTGGTCATTTGTTTTTAAAAAATGTGGAAGACATTGGTGTTTTTATTTGTTTCAATGAAGTACCCGAGTCACTGTTATGCCAAACATATATCAGGGTACTAGGGGCATCTGAAAAACTCAGAATTCAGAGAACTTGGGTGTTTGATGGATGAGCTAGGAGCTTCCTGTACTCTTTGATTTTCTCCCTTCACGGCAAGTAGCTCTTATCCTCCATAAGTCCTAAGAGTATTTGTAGGTGCAGTAACAATGCCAATAACGATAGGTGAATTGTATGCCCTTGCATGCAATCGTCATCAATCTTTTTCAATTTGTTGAATTTGAGTGTAAAAGAGAACGAGGTAATACTTAATTGTATTAGAGGCATGGGTATCATGCTATTACTGGGTGCTAAATTTGTGTTAGAATATTACTAGAACGCGTTAAACATATTTAATGCAAACAGAGGTTCTATTATTAATTCTGATTAATTTGGAGGATTTCTGATTACTCTAATTTGCTAGTTAATCATTACAATTAGTCATTACATTGTTTAGTATTGGTGAGGGATAGTTTTAATAGTACATACCATTTTATCAAGGATTTATTTCTGTTGATCTAGTTATAAACTAATTGAGTTCAAGGCTTTTTTTAAACTACTATCTAATTTCCCCTTTTGATCTCCCACGCTATATTAGTATTCATCTGTATGGAAACTAGATCATTACTGTGACTCAAGTAAAATTATCTTAGGTCATAGCATAGTTTTTTTTAACTTTTGATGTAGAAATAATCACTGGAAACTTAGTGTATTTTGATGTTATTTGTTTTGTTCCATTGCTCCTATTGCACTTATAGTTACTCAATAGCTAACAAGTCTGCGCAGGAGCATAGATCAAACTTTGTTTCACAACGGGGAGGATGTCTCACAAGCTCTGAGATTGTCCTTTGGGTGATCCATACAATCTTCAGTTGTCTAAGCTATTTCCCTTCTATAATTTTTCCACAATGTTTGTTTTGGGGATTCAGTGTGTCCTCATGTACAGTCAGTCTTCAAGTTATGCTATGGCTCGGGTAAATCTGTTCTTATACTAGGGCCAACCTTGTTCAATAAGATAATATTTATTAAAAATTATTTGTATCATGCATGACTTAGTGGAAGTTGATGATATTGAATTCTGAAATGCAACTCACAATAATCTTTTACAGGTTATTGTCAACCTGTGGAAGATTACCAAGTGTTTTATTTCAGAAATAGTTGATGCTGGATTATTATTTTAAAATGGATGTTAGAATATCAACCTGTGAAGAAACACTCCTTGTTGTTTTATTAATGGAACAAATTACAAACAACTTCAGTTATATATTATCCTTAATGAATTTTCATCTATTTTCAAAGCAATATTTGCTAATATTCCACACTTACCATCTCTTTACAAATCATTCTTTAGGCCGTTTTACAGCAATCATCTATTAGAGTACATGACATAGTACATTTCGAGGTTGCTTGCTTGACAGTTTTACACAGTGAATTTGTCGCCGCAGTATTTTGGTAATAAAATACGATCAAGCAGCAGTAGTGCTGTGAATTATCATATTACGTCAACATCTGTTAACCCTTCGAGCGTGGAGGAGATTAAAAGGAATCCCATCTTGTAGGTCTTCTAAAAAGCTCATGTACCACTTGTTGAGACGCTTTCTTTCAATCAAGTAGGTTTGAAGTAACTGATCTTTTAGATCCACCCCAACCATATATTTATTATAATCAATAATACTTATTGGTTTTATGAGTTCGTTCCCTCTTTTTACAATGGTCTTTGTTTCTATGCCATGGAATGTAGAAATCATGATGATTACTTCTTTATCTTTCCACTTAACTACTGTAACTGGGCATCTGTGTTGACTGGCTACTTCTCCTTTTTTCAGCTGTTTAGCTTTCAACTTTTGAGGGACATTTTTTCTATTGATCCTCAAAGTTCCGACACAGTCAGTACCGTAAGAAACTTTCAACAGTTTTGCTAAATCCGGTGAGTTTTAAAAGTTGTCAATCCAAAGTGTTCTGCCTTGATTCAGTAAAGGAAACACAAGATTCAATACTGTTGCAGTTGTTTGTGAGAGGTGTGAAATGACTGGAAATACCTTTTTCAACTTCGGTGGTCCACTGCAACTAAGTGTGTCTTCGTTGTTTGTGAAGTGTAAAAATTTACACGAGTTCAAAACGATCCCTTGTAATTTAGGTCTCCAAATACAGTTGTGGACAGTAATCTTTTGGTGGAAAAATATGAGCGAAGTGATGGCTTCTATATTATTCCCATCAGCATGAATAATTCCAAAACTATAAATGTCATTGGCCGACACTATTATCCAAGAAAAAATTTTGGATTTTTTGGAAAGGGATGGTCCATCCTGGATCATGTACTGATATGCATAACAATTAGTTTCCTTTACAATTCTACTTCACAAATTCTTCATCAAAGAAAAGTTCAAAGGCATCTAAAATATCAGTCACAAATGACCCTTCCCCTTGCGGTCCAGAGCCACTGACGAACTTTTCTGTTTCTCTCTTGTAATTTTTCATGTCCTCCCAGACAAAGCTTTCCTCTGGTTCCTCCTCCGAATGGTCGCTGTACTCCTTTATCAAATCCAATTCAGAACGATCTTCGATCACCTCGCCACTATCACTTTTCAGACTTCCCACTCTCTTCTGAATCGTATTCCAGTAGCAGTTCCTCCTCGATTTCTTCTTCAGGTATCGAAAGTCTTTTTCTGCTTGTCGATGCCATGAACTAAAATAAGGGATATTTTCTAGGTTCAATAAGTTGATGCAGTCGCAGAAAAGAAAAACTTCCGCAGGAGATACCACACTTAAGAAAGGTTTCATTCAGACTAAAGCACATGGCGTTTTGAAAAGAATACTTCCCCTAGGCCGTGAACTCCGAATCGGCCACGAAAGCAACTTCATAGAAAAATATATTGTATACAAACCAAAAAAGATGCAGACCTAAAGACCCTCTTCATTGTTTACAAAGTGTTGATAGAGATGAAGAGCAAATGAAGGCTGGAGATAAGATGGGCTAGTATTGGGGGGGGATGGCTCGGCAGCTGGCCGTTCTTTCTAAGATGCATATGGGTCAAGAGGAGATGTGGAAGAGAGAAACAAACCGTTGAAGGACATGGTAAGCTAGTATGGTCCTCTAAAAGCTCTGGCAATGACACTCCGTGAGAAGAGAGTCACATAAAAATATATTTTAGGAATAAGTGTTGAGCAACAAGCCTTCAGAAGGTGTGAAAGAAAATTTCAAAAATTCCATATCATTGCAACACTGTCAATAAAATGTCAGAAATTACTATTTTATAATAGCTATGTTTAGTAAGAAGCCACATTATTCCACTTTCTGATAATACCAAATATGTTAGAATCTTGAAATAATATAATGGATTAAAATATGCAGATGGTTGCCTTGACATAGTCACTACATTGCTCGACATTGAAGGGTTAAGTAACTATGGATTAGAGGTGAACGATGGAATATTTTAACACTAAACAAACCAGATTCAGGTGTGATGTGGTGGAAACGTTCCATATTAAAGGAAAGGTATTGCAATTTTCCACAAGTAAACGTGGACCCGGAGACCCACTACCGTCCGTAGTTGACCCCTGTTTAATGACAGGAGTCTTCTGGCAGGCCCAGGTCTAGGCTCTCCAATATGCAGTTTGGCCTGTCTAAGGCCTGGTGCCACTCGCCAGATCTCAGAATGTCGGGCTAGCCCCCACATTCTAATTTCCGCCATCCCTACCGACGAAGCAATAGGTATGATTGGCTCTGGACCAACCCGATCTCGGCTGGAACCGGCCCTTGCCAGCTCATCAGCCATCTCATTTCCAGATATGCCTGCATGACCAGGCACCCAGAAAAGTTCCACCTTGCCGCATCTTGCTATATTATTGAGTGCCTCACGACACTCCTGCAGCAGCTGTGATTTGCACCATGGCGATGTCAGCGCCTTTAGAGCTGCCTGACTGTCCGTGCATATGTGTATCGGTCTGTTAAACATCCCGATCTCCTTAATAGCATACGCGCAATTCAGAAGTGCATATACCTCCGCCTGGAACACTGTAGCATATTTTCCCAAAGGGATTGAGAGCTTTCTTGGTGTACTACAATTGTAGATGCCCGCTCCCGCTCTTCCTTCTTTCCTAGAGCCGTCCGTATACCACACCTCGGCCCCAGAGTGAAGTTCTTTCCCCTTTCCTCTAGCCCACTGTTCCCTATCCGGGAAGTGGGTTTTGAAGTAGGGGGGTGTTTGATTGAATCTGGCTATCATTCCATCACTGCCCATCCCGAGGATGGGACTCGACTTCATGAGCTCCGTCCAAACCTGTCTATGACCATAGGAACTTCCTTTGTCATACCACTGTCCCATACATTTGAGACGATAGGCTGCTGTCCTTGCCTGTACCTCAGCTTCCACATGAAGTGGAGGGAGGTTCAGCAGCGTTTCCAGAGCTAGAGTTGGGGTTGTTCTCATAGCCCCCGTAATGACCATGCAGGCCATTCGCTGAAGGTGGTTCAGTTTATTCTCAGCAGTTTTGAGCCGGACTCTCTTCCACCACACTATGGAGCAGTACAGGAAACTAGGTTTAATGACTGCCGTATAAATCCATCTAGTGGCTTTTGGTTGAAGTCCCCATGTTTTACCAAGGGTCCTCCTGCACATCCATAAAGAGGCACAAGCTTTCTTTGCCTTGGTCTCCAAATGCTCTCCCCAGTTAAGCTTGGAGTCCAGAATAACTCCAAGATACTTGACCGATGGTGAGGGATGTAAAACCTTTCCCTGCAAGGAGGGAGGTCTAAAGCCCTCCATTTTCCTTTTATTGGTAAACAATACAAGCTTGGTTTTCTCCGGATTTACAGTCAGCCCTGTTTCTGCACACCACCCCATTACCTTATCCAGGGCTTTCTGCATAAGTCCGGAGACAGTATCAAGGTATTTTCCAGTGATGAGTATAACTACATCATCTGCGTACCCCTGAGTGTATGCACCAGTCCTATTCAATTTTAAGATAAGACTGTCGACTACCATATTCCAGAGGAGTGGAGATAACACTCCTCCCTGAGGGCAGCCTCGAGTCACTGCCACCTTCATTGAACTGTCTCTCAAGACTACTTTGACAGTTCTCTGTTCCAACATGTATCTAATCCAGCTCACAATGTGAGCATGGATACCATGTCTTCCTGCAGCAATGCATATTTGATCGAAGGACGTGTTATTAAATGCTCCCTCGACATCAAGAAATGCCCCCAGTCCGTACATTCCATGTTCCAGCACCCCCTCAATCCTGCTAACAAGATTGTGTAGCGCCGTCTCCACGGATTTTCCTTTCTGGTAGGCATGTTGATACAGGTGTAGGGGGTGATCTCTTAATGGTCCCTCCCTTATGTACCTGTCCACTATCTTTTCTAGTGTCTTCAGTAGAAAAGACATAAGACTGATTCCTCGAAAGGAATCTGCTCTTGTGTAGTCCGTCTTACCCGGTTTAGGTATGAAGACCACCTTGGTGACCCTCCAGGCTTTTGGAACATATCCATAAGCCAGGCATGAGCGAAATATTCTTACCATTGGAAGGAGGAGCAAATCCCGCCCTTCCTGAAGGAGTGCAGGAAATACCCCATCCTCCCCAGCAGCCTTAAAGGGGCTAAAGCTCATGATTGCCCATTTTGTAACTGAGTACGTCACGATGCTGGAGGAAAGTCTCCATTCCATCCGAGCCGGACGGATGGGATTCCTCCCATACTGCATCTCCCTCAACTCTCTGGAGCCTGGGATGGGGGTCTCCAGCATTAGCTTGAACGCTTCCTTATCGGAAGACGTGAAGTCTCCCGAGGGAAGCAGTAGAGAACCCACCCCTGCTTCCGAGTCTTTTGATAGGATCTTATGAAGTCTCGCCATCTGTGGAACAGTCTCTACGCTCTCACAGAAGCCCCTCCATGAGTCCCTTTTACAGCGCTTGATTGCTGCTTTGTACCTCCGTTGGGCAACCTTAAAGTTTTCCCAATCCCGAGGCATTCTTGTCCTCTTTGCTTTATTAAAGAGTTTCCTAGTCTCTCTACGGAGACCGTCTAATTCTGCTCCCCACCAGGGCAATTTACACCCTTCCTTCCTGGTCCTTAGGGGGCAGCTGTTTTCGTAGGATGTGATGATGCTACTCTGTAGATGCTCCACAGCAGCCTCCACCTCATCCACGTTTCTAAACTTGCACTGAGGTGCCCCCTCTAGGGCAGCTCCCAGCCTCTCTCGATATAGTCCCCAGTTGGTATTCCTGGGGTTTCTATATGTTATTTCCCTGTAATTGGATTCTAAAAGAGTGAAGAGTATGTGTCTGTGGTCGGACAAAGTTATCTCCCCTGACACTCTCCACCCATCAATCCTGTGCAGCAGAGAACTGGTGCACAGTGTAATATCTATCACCTCCTGCCTAATGCTGTTTGCAAAGGTAGGTTGTGATCCTTTATTGAGTATTTGTAACTCCGTAGACATAAGGTACTCCAACAAGGACTCTCCCCTACCGTTGGTGCTCCCACTCCCCCACACAATGTGGTGCGAGTTAGCATCACAACCGATAATCAGGTCCCACTTGTTGGTCTTGCAGTGACTCACCAGCCTTTCCATCTCATTCGATGGTGGGGGAGCCGGTGAATCATATGGCAGATAAGAGGAGCAGACAACCACTCTCTTCCTATTCTCACCTTCCCCAAGGGTCAGCAGAACTGCTGCCTGATCCCTCGTAGTAAATTCTGATAAATGTGTTGCATTTATCCCATTCACATAGATACAAGCTCTAGGTCTATCAACAGTGGTGCAGTAAAATACTTTACCCACAGTCATACTTAGTCCTCTGACTCTGCCTTGGAAAGCCCAGGGCTCTTGAATCAGAGCTATCTTAACCTCACCTTTCGACGGGATCCTTTGCAGGACCCCCGAGGCAGCCCTGCTGTGCTGCAGGTTGGCCTGAAGCATGTCGATGCCCGCCATGCTTAGGCCCTCCCAGCACCATCTTCCTCCCCCAGCACCTTTTCCTTGGGGGGATGTTGGACCTTCCCGTCCGCAGAAGTATGGGGCTTCTCCTCAGCCCCATCCCTACCCAGAAGGGTCACCTCTACCTGCTGTAGGCCGATGGTTCCCTTGAAGTTTGGCGCTGTCAAGCACTTGATGGATGCTTCATCCACCCCCAGGACAAACCGAGTTCCCCGAGGGGTGTCGCACCTTTCATAAGGTCTCCATAGGGCTGTTTGCAGCCCCGGATTGACCCTTTGTAACCTTCCCAGGAGGGTCTTGGTGTCCGGTTTACTACGCCCCGGCACCCAGATCATCACTCTCCTCCTCCTGATGAGCTTATCGGCATCCACAGCTTGGAAGATGGTCCCCTCAACCGGTCCCATCCTCTTTGCCGCTTCAACCAACCAGGCTGCCAAGCGGTCGTTGTCACAGCTAATCTCCAACGTTTGCAAACCTGGTCCCCCGAAAGACAGGGAGGTCCTGGTCTTCTGGGACCTCGTCCCAGAGTCCTTCCAGTCTCCTCTCTATCTCCTCTTGCCATTCCTCTATCATCATCACCTGAGGATACCCTATTGGGATGATGGCCATTTTCTTAAGATTCTTGGACGCCTCTGCATATGAGGGCCGAGAACCAGTCTTTGCCCTCTTGGCGTCCTGAATCCTATTTGTAGGCGTACCCCCTGGGGTATGCCTCCTCTTTACAGAGGTGGGGGGAGTCTCTATCGTCCCCACTCCCCGCCCTGGGGCCCCGCCAGCAGTCACACCAGCAGTTCCCCCATGAGCAGGAGGGTCCGACAGACTCTCACCACGTCCCCCCACTCCCGGCTTTTTCCTCTTCCTCCTCCTGGTGGCACCAGTCCGCTTTCCTCCCGTAGTGAGCCTCTCCATTCTTTGAGAAACGCTCCCTAGGGTGTTAATGGAGGCCCCCGAGTCAGAGTCTGCCCCTTTGGGGGGGGAGCCCCGACCCGGTGCCTCTTTGATGGTCGACTCCGAGGAGTCAGAAAGGTTGCCCATCTCCTCCAGGTGGGTGGGTAAGGATGGAACAATGGAGGCTGCGTCCTCATCGGGAGCCCCACAGGGGCTCACCGACAGTATCGCTTCCTCCATAGATAGGGATGGGGTAGTGGGGGCTGCGTCCTCACTGGGAGCCCCGCAGGGGCTCACCAGCAGTATCGCTTCCCCCACAGGTAGGGATGAGGTAGTGGAGGCCGCGTCCTCATTGGGAGCCCCGCAGGGGCTCTCCAACAATATCGCTTCCTCCACAAGGGAAGTGAGACTACAAGAGTCCATTTTGAGAGTGTGCCTTTCAGCACCCTCCATAGCTCCCTCCATAACTCCCTCCATAACTCCCTCCATAGCTCCCTCCTTGGTTATTTTTGAGTTGGTATCCATGTTTGGTCCCACGAGTAGCTAGGGAAATAAAGGGGTCCACCCACACAGAGCCCCGCATGCATGGGTAAGGCTAAATAAAACCGGAGGTCGCCCAGTATCCGGAGTCTCTCTGTTAGCGACTTCTTACCCTCCGCCCCGCAGCTGCGGTCACCCTAGGCACAGAGACGCACCTTGGTGATGGGAGCTGTTTATCGACCGCCAGGTCTAGATCCGTCATGTTCAGCGATACCAGGGGCACCTCGTGGAGGATGTGGCTCTTCACCACGCATGACGGTCTTGGTGGTCCATAGGCATGGTCTGCCCTTGTCCCACCCTGGAGTCCCTTACTCCTTACCCCCTAACGAGAACTAAATAGCACGTGAAGCTGTTCTTGGATATTTCAATTAATGCTTCGTTTAGTAATAATATGCGTTGTGAATTGCAACTGTTTATTATTTTGCGCACCAACATTTGTTGACATAATCGTAACACCGTCGTGATTTCGTATCCTTTAACTCAACACCATGAACAAACCCTCTAAAATAGGGTTTATTATTACATGCAGAAACAGCACAAAAGTCATTTACTTTCACATCCCGATTGTGCTTACAGAGAAATCTCTTCCGACACTACACGATACATGCTAGTCAACTTTTTACAGTCAACACCACTGCCACAAAGTGTCCATGGTGCTAATATCGGAATAGAGCAAGTAAGTGCAGAAAAGGGTGAAAGTGCAAGAAAGAGCGTAAGGGTGCAAGAGCGTAGTGCACGCCCTTGTGGATTGGAACATGGCCTTAGCATAAAACTTCCCATGATGCCCACCTCAACCGTCAACCTCCCTAACTCTTGAAACCCTATCAAAAGAGTAATATTGCTCATATGAAATGATTAATTGTTCTCAAAAGGGGGCAAGTGATCTTAAATGCTTTTTGCCAAAATACCATGCAGTTACAGTAAAACCCCTCTTTTACACTTTTGAGGGGGATAAGGGAAAAAAGTGTAAATCGCGGGAAAGTGTAAATTGAGGGTAGGCACAATTTAATGAAAATAATCCCTTAAAGTATTGCTAAATGTTGTATTTTTCAATTGAAACATATCTTAAATGAAAAGTAAGTATAAAAAATATAATTATGTCAATAAAAAAATTCTTTATTAATACCAAACTCTCAGTGAGGTAGATTGTACAATATGTCAGTCTTCAGAAAGAGATCATTTTACATAGGTGGTAGCTGATAAATAAATAAAACGGAAGTACATATTCCATATACTCCATAAAATGAAAAAACCTTCTCAAAGTAAAAATATTTAAATCTTTGTGTAAACTAAACGAAAATATGACTTAATAATCCATTTCAACCTTAAGTTTTAAAAAAATATGTACCAACCTTTACTCTCAAAAAGTCATCTAAAAATTTAAGCCAAAGAACTATCTCAGAATTTAAATACAACATTCTTGGCTGAATTCAGTTTTAACAAAAAAATACACCATTAATAAATGTTCATTTAACTAGCCTCCTCCTGGAAATATTCCATTATCTTTGATTGCTTGCTCATTTTATTTGTATTAATTGATTCTACTCTCTTTTCTATTCTGTCCAATAGCTCTAATTCGTCCTCACTTCCTGCAACACTTGATAAATATAGTTGTAGTACATTAACAGCAGTAATAGCATTGATTGTGCTTCCTTTTGGTGTTTCCGTATCATCATCATCCTCCTCGCTTGCTACCTCTTCACTGATATGCAGGTCAATAGCTTCATCAATTGTAAGAGAGTTACTTGTTGATAATTGCTCATCCTCTCCGACAAAATCCGAAAAACTTATTTCAGCTCCAAATAATGGCAACTGATCATTGTCTCCCATAGCTCTATTATCTCCTCCCCCTTCTTCCAGTGGTTCTTCACTATCATGTTCTAAGTTGCAATCTTGAGAAAAACTAAATCCTGCTTTTTTAAAACAATTTGAAATTTTTCCGTCATCAACTTCTTTCCATGATCGTGTTATGTAGTGTAGTGCATCGAAAACTGTGACTTTGAAGCTCTTAGGGTCCCTCCCACTGTCTATAAGATTCATAGCTTTTCTCACCAGAATCCTGCGGTAGTTCACTTTGAATACATGGATTATCCCTAAATCTAATGGCTGTAACTGGCTGCTACAATTGGGTGGGAAGAATACCAGCTTTATATTCATCAAAGTAATATTGTTTGGGTGGGCTGGGCATTGGTCTAAAAATACTACAATTTTTCAGTTTTGTCCACCCATCTTTGCATCTAGAGCTTGCATTTGTTCCTGAAAGACATGTGACATCATCGAAGCTTTGGTATTAGCGGCATAGGTTGTGGGAAATGTCTTGATGTTTTTAAAACATCTGGGACTTTTGGACTTTCCAATGACAAATGGCCTTAACTTCTCACTACCATTAGCACCCAACAATACTATCAGACGAGCTTTACTATGCTTTCCCCCATGGCAAGATTCACCTTTTAAGTCTTAAGAGGAAGTACATTGAAAAAAGGCTTGTCTCATCTAAATTGAAAATGTCTTTTGGTGCATACCCTTCAATATGCTGTCTTAAAGAATGTTCCTTCCACTGTGTTACTGTCTGGTGATCAACACTGTTTGACTCACCACAAATTGATTTATACACAACATTGTACCTAGTTTTAAATTGGCTTAACCATCCGTTTGAAGCCTTGAAGTCTTCAATTCCTAACCTCATTGCCACATGTTGTGTCTTTTCCTTAAGAATAACTCCACGGATGGGTATGTTAGAGGCTCTGGCGCACTGAAACCATTCCTTCAAAATACTTCCAGTTCATCATATTTTGAATACTTGACGTATTTTCGCCTCCTTGCACTGGGTCCGCATTCCACTGCACTGGTTTCAATGGTTTTGCGTGTTTTAACAACAGTGTTCAATTGGAATCACAAGTTCTCTGGCAAGGGAAACACGTGAACCTAGATGCGAGTCAACTCTTCCAGAAACTTTTATCCTGTCTTCTATTGACAACGTTTTCCTCTCGTTTGTGGTCCATTTTTTGTTTTGTTCGCGTTACTTGACGCTAGGTCACGGAAAAAGCAGGGAAAGTGATTACTACGATTAGAATGACTTTAAAATTAATGGCAGAACTTCGTAATGCACGAGAAGAATAAAACTAAGTGCGTGGATCATCATGAAAACAACCACGAATATAAACATAAGTGTCTATATTCGTGGACACGACGCTTACAAGTAAGGTAGAATTATTCGCAGGCATGACTTAAAGAGAGGTGCATATCATCGTTTTATTTCACATAATTACAGCCAACTTCTTCCCGGAATACAGTTTTACGATGGAAGATACATATCCTTCATTATTTTACCGCATAATTGCCACTTGTAACGTAATATAAGGCATTTGGGGAACTAGCACAACTGTTATAATTTTACCTGATTTGCCTCTTGAAGAATTAAAACGAGTTTATTACGAAAATATGAGATGAACCCAGAAATAGAAGGAATTAGAAAATTTATTGTAATTCAAAGGTCTTTCGCTTGCAAATGTCCCGAAACTTTTTCCGCCGATTTCCATTTCGTTCCTCATATGGTTGTGATACGCTATCCGCCATGTTCCTTTTGGCGGCCTAGCGCAAATGGCGGACTATTTAAAATTTCGTAAGTGTAAATACAGGGAAGACATAACACTGTGGAGATATATAAATCATCGGGACTTGATGAAAATGTTGTAAATTGCGGGAAAACGTAAATTGCGGGGGTGTAAAAGCAAGGTTTTACTGTATTTTGAGAGAGGGAGGGAGACATCAATAAGTGATCAGTAATACAAAATAAGACCTGACCCATGGGACAATGACAGAGTAGACATTTAAAAAATAGTGTAAAATGCTCCAACCTCGGCTCTTCTCTGGTTTATAGGATGGATCCAAATACTGCAATTGTTTCTTTTCCTGTTCCTTCGGTGATGATATAGCAATAGAACAAGAAGTTTTTACTGGTCATTTTATGCTTAATAAATAAAATTATTTTAGAAAACCCGGAAGATCAAAGTGTTGGCATCTGATTTTAGCGCATTGTCATGCTATGGCATTGGAGAGACGTTCCAAGTATTTGTTGAAATTTTCACTGCTATGCTGGTAGGATATTTGTGTTGCGTGTTGTCGCCATTATCACTACCACTCAGTGCTGTGTGTGCACCAGCTTCAGAACAATAAAGTTAATTTATTCACGTACACTAATGATGCTCATCCCGCCCGGATGGGCATTTTGAGTGAAAGGGCAAGTGACGCTCAGTGGTCCCCAATGAAAAAAGTAAGCCCTAAGTCTATTTTTCAACTTTCTACGAGGACATTTGGAATGGTGCATTCGTATTCTACATTAAATGGCGTACAATATAGGTTAATACATAGACCATCAGAAGCCCACCCACTCCTCTCCTACAGAAGCTCACCATGAAAGCTAAATTGATGTTTATTGTATCCAGTGCATACGCTTCACCGTATTCTTCCAGCGGGAGGAGCCGCTAGTTCACCAGCTGAACTCCTAACTGTCTACACTAATCCAAATTGTGATTGGTAGAGCTTGTAAGAAATCTTTGGATTTAAGAGAGGTTTTCAAGCCTGATAATCTTCTTCCAGCTGCTGATGTCCTTGTGGGAGAAGACATTCGCGTGGCCCTGAACCAATCAAAGATCAGCAAAAATGAGAAACTTATTATTCCTTGACCATGCTCGCAAGCACTATGTGGAGGCGTGTAAGCATATCCTGGAAAAATGTTCCTTCAAATCTACAGATTCTTTCTTCTGCAAGCTGGGGATGACTGCGTCCAGAGGAGAGAGCTATAGAGATCAGCGTAGGGGACATAGTGTGGGTGGCTAAAGTGATGCCATGGCCGATCGCTTCAGACTGACTAGTGATGAGTGGCTCTAGGAATGACCGTATTGATCATTACTGGGGTCAGTTTTTATCCATGCGCACCGCTTCTGGTGACTTGAAGTACCCTACTGTCTCGAAGTTGGTGAAAGCTGTACTGTCTCTCTCTCATGGACAGGCTGATGTCAAGAGGTACTTCTCTAAGTCAGGAAGGATTATAACATATGACAGAACTGCTGTCTGAATGCACTCCTACCGCGTACAAGGTAGTCAAGAGTGTGCTACACAAGTATGGTAATAAGCCGTTTCTAGTACCTATTACCAAAGATCTTCTTGTGTACACAGTGCACACTGCTAATCAACATTACAAAGCTTACTTGGAAGAAGAGAGGAAGCCCGAAAGAGGAAAGAAGATCTAGAAAGACTGGAAGAAGAGAAGAAAAAAGCAGAACAGATGGAGAAAACACTATTGTGTAAAAAGAGGATTGTGGTAGACAGAGGAGCGTGCGTTTGCTAGCGTGAACAGACTATTTGATGAAGCCAATGTGCACCTTAAGAACGCCATTGCTAAGAAGAACATTGACTATATCGCCCTTGCCCAGGTTTTTTTGCCCTTGTTGGAACGTGTGGCTGCCATTCACAGAGATACAGCAGCTTCTTTGCTGTTGGTAAAGCAGCACAAAAAAGAAAATCTGACCTCATATTAGATTTGGCATTCGAGCATAAGAAAAGTTGGAAGAACAATCTGTAGTGTTGATTAGTTCCTTCCTCATGCTAGAACTGAGAATCTTTATTTTTGAAAAAGAATTAATTTATACAATGTTTCATTTCATTCAATTTTATTTTCGAAAACTAAAATTTGTATTTTTTCTCCATTGCATGTTACTTATGTACAGGAAACATGTATTTTACCCAAGTTGCCCTGTTTTCGTTCCTCCTATTACTCGCATGTCATAGGTCCGAAAGTAAGAAATGTTTATTTGTGCTTGGTGTCCGAAAGTCTATTTTTGGTCACTTTTAGGTCAATTATTGGTCGTATTTTGGTCACTATGTGGTCAGTTTCACCAAGGAAAAATCACTATTATTTAGGCCATAGGCTGGTAGCAGCCCTGTATTTGCATTGTCTATTGGTGACCTGTGATAATATGATGCTTACCATGCTTCAAAAGTTCCAATTTGAATTGTGAAATGTGGGAGCTTTTGTATGAAATTCTTGGGTTTTTCTTGGATTTCTGAGTTTGAATTTTTTTTTTGCTAGATAACTGCTTGGAGGAATTGGCAATCATTCTGGCATGACGACTGTCAGGCAGTCTGACTTGTCTGACAGTCAGTTGGATTTCCTGGAGACCCCAGGAACGAGGGGTGGGAGGTGGTTTTGCTGACCATTGTCCATTGTCCACATGCATTGACCCTCACCAGGAGGGCCTCGGAGTAAGATATAGGGAGAGGCTGGAGGTCTCCAGCCTGCCAACATCATGGCACATTCTCCCCATACGATGGTGTTTTCATCACCAGAGGGGTACTCCCCTTCAAATGCTACCATCACTGCCTTTCGCTCACCTGCATCACGTTCTGTATTGTCCCTTCCCAAGAGTAGGGCGGCTGGAAGGTCAAGAGGACGTGGGAGAGGTAGGTACTATCTTAAATCACCAAGTCCTGTTATTGTGGTTGTAGTGATAATTTGCTGATCATTTCGAATATGCTTTGTAGTTGAGTGAATTACGACTGCTGCAGAATTTCCCTTTGACAAGCACTGGATATGTGAGACATTTGATTAATTGATTGCAATATTAAGTGCTCATTACTGTGATTGCACAATTACTTTTCACAAGTAGTTTATAATGTAATTTCAACTTCACTGGGGGAAAGCATTTTTGGAATGCTGTTGTGTACAGGAGCTGAGTAATGCTAGAATCATCGCATTATTGCATAGTACTCTGCCTGTGGGTTCTGGCCTTAGTTTTTCACACTTTTCACATTCCTTGCAGGAGGTCATCGTAGAGGAAGACGACCTGGTGGTTATTCAGGATCAGTGGAAACAACACCAACTGGAGGTCGAGGAAAGGCTATTAGGGGAAGTTTAAAGGCTGAAAATGCTTTGGAACTCAACTTAGCAACACCATCTCCAACCATTAAGCTGGAACCTCATGGTGATGATGAGAGCCCTTCGTATGTTTTAGATCACGAGTATGGACAAACTCCACCTACTTCTGTAGGACGGGGCCGGCCAGCTGCTGCTTTGAGTCGTTCTGAGGTGAGGATACGCAATTTCTATTGAAAATAGGTATGTCCTAAGCAGGAAACTTAACACAGAATGCAGCATTTCTTGCTGCTGCATTTTCTTGTGAATGCATCAGTAGCCACCCTGTAAATTGCAACATCGAAAATTATCAAAAGTTTGATCACTGCGCATTGTACTTGTCAAAGCTTCATTATTTGTAGTTCTCCACCACGGGTACATAGAATCCGCATGACTGGTATTCAAATCTGTAATCCATTGATGCAATTGAATCTTTTGACAGTGGATTCGATAGGATTCGACCGAATCTTCGAATCCCTGCCCCAACCCTTGTAGTTGGCATTAGCTGTCAAAACAATGTCAAGCATTTCCCTATCAACTGAGGCGGCAGTGATAAATGCCCACATCAGAATGAGTTTGATGGAAGTTCTGTCAGCATATTTACAGTATTGCACTTCGATATTTAGTTCAATGCACCCTTGATGACACCTAAGTACTGATTTTTTTGAGATGTGATGAAAATAACCTTGATCTGCTTTGTTTTCATTTTACAATGAATGTATTGACATAAAACTTGTTTTATTCATTCTCGGGTGAGCTTCTCTCATTAGTTTCAGGAGAGATGGAGCTACTCTTTATATTGGAAGACGTTGTTTAGAACCATAGGTCAATGGGAATTACTTCTGCCAGTGACTTCCTTACCTTGAATTTCTTTGTAAGATTAGAAGAATTCAAGTCAGTAGCCATCAGTAGTCATCTGTAGCTTGTCTTATTTTATTGCTTGTAGCCTTGCATAATGTTAAAAAATCCTAAAATAGCATTACCTGCCCTTCTCTTTTCATAATTGTTAAATATATTGTAACGGCGGAGCTTTCTCTTTTTTTTCTTTCTTAACGCATCTAATCTCATTTTTTTCCCCCTTTATCATTTTCCGGCAATGGCAACGCACTTACGCGGCCCTGTGTTTGTCTCCTCCCCTTACCCTTAGTTATAGTTTACTTTGGTAAAGTGATGTGTGTGTTCATTTGCATTACGTGTACAATGATTTGTATTATGTGCGAGTGAAGTCGTCGTATCGTGCTCAACTGCCCAAAGAGCAGGTGAGTAAAGGTGGTGCTAGTGGCCAGAAAATTGGCAACAGTGTGAAAGGGCTAGTGAATTGTGTGTGACCCCATCGGCTGATAGACACGAGGTGCCACTCGGACAGACAGGAGGTGCAGCTGTCCGCGACATGCTCTTACGTCACCTGCATCAAGCCAAGTTGCAAGAGTGTGGAGAGCCATGAGAGAGGGAGAGAGTACCTACTCACAAATCCTAGCTTCTTCAGGACGAGTTGCTGGCATAAGATAATTTGAGAGAGCTTCAGAGAGCCATGAGAGAGAGGAAGGGTTCCCTGTTCTTTGACCTCCTCACCACCGCTTCTCCAGTGACCTGCTCCTCAGATACCAGCATCAGCGGACGTTCGAGACGTCTGCCACCAGCCTCTAAGAAGGAAGTTGCAGCTGGAGACGCCCACCATCGTATCCCCGACTGCAGTAAGATTCTATACCCCTGCCAAGTGATTCCCTGTGACCACGACATTCCAGAACTCAAGACGGTAAAACTGAAGATAATTCATTGTATTGGTTTAGTTCTTTGGGTCATTTTGTGTTACTAGGTTTAAGTTCCTCCTTATCCCGACTAAACCCTATCCCATGTTTTTTCGTTGCCATTGCTCATTACTCGAATTGATAAAATAAATGTTCAATCATGCAAATCCATCTCAAGTTTATATTTCTAATACTGATTCGCCTTCCTGACCCTCTGCCCTCCCAATCCCCTTTCCTTCGTTGGCCCATTAATTTGCCTGTTCTGACGTCACCCTGCCCTGAGAACAAGAACTCATTTGCTTTTGAGGCTAGGACCTGCACGTGGAGCTCACCAACACAAGAACGGTCAGATAGGTCTCCGCAGTGTGAGAGATGGGTTCGTTACAATATAGGTCAATTGTCTCAGACACTACTACTTCTACTTTTATGAACCTCAATTTTTGTTAGTTTCAGTTGCCATGAGGCATTTAACATTACTTACATCTGTGTGCTATAGTGTTTGCTGAAGAAAAGTGAGAGGTAGCAGCCTGTATTTCTCAGATTCTATTTCAGTTGTTAAATTTATGGATTTGTATATGCTACTTTCCTGTAACAATGTATTTCCTACGTCCCTCTCCCTCCTCGGTTTCATTCAGTGTGTTATGTGAAATTTTTCTTATACTTTAAGGCGGTGAAAAGGCGGCTGAATTTGGACAATTCTACTGCTGACGTAAGGACATTCAAAACTCCAAGGGGATCAAGGCGTCCAAGGGGGGGAGGCATATCTCCATCAACATCAGTTCCTCATATTCGCTTAGCTTCACCTTCCTCTATGTATGACAGTCCAAGTCCAAGTACAAAAAGTAAGAAATTTCTCCAAGTAACATTTGAGTAGTATCACCTCTTGGTGGAGTTGATATTAAGAAGCATTCTAAGATTGATAAACAGCCTTAGACAGTGAAAATGTTTTTCTTCTCAGCTAAATCTGGTGTGGAGAGAACGCGTTATGACACCTCTTTAGGTCTTTTGACCAAGAGGTTTGTTGGCCTTCTACAAAACTCTCCAAATGGTGTGGTTGATTTGAATCGGGCTTCCGAAAGTCTTCTCGTTCAGAAGCGGCGCATATATGACATCACCAATGTGCTTGAGGGAATTGGCATTCTTGAGAAGAAGTCGAAGAACAACATTCAGTGGAGGTGAGTTTTGTATGATTCCATTATTTTTAAAGTTTTCATGATTTTCTAGTGGATATATATGGCCATGGTTTTAACATCTTACATAGTTTGTTTTAGTTATTACTATATAGGTGGGTCATTCCATGTCAATTTGACCAGAAAATCAACAAAAATAACACTTAGGGTGACCGATTTTACGCAAACTTGGCAAAACGTCATCATTTGATAGGAAAATGAAGTCCCCAAAGCCGTTTAGCAAAACATGCGACCATTCATGAGGAATTGCAATGTTGCAAAATTTGAATTTCCCAAAACTGCCTGTGCATTTTTAGGTATATCTCAGACACTATTAAAGCTACAGGTTTGCAAAAGGGCCTATTTTAAAGGTCTTCATTTGAACATTTATTATAAAGGATTATGTTATAAAATATAAACAATTTAATAAAGTTCATAGCAATTTCAAATATATAAATCGACTTTGGACGATATACCTACATCCTCGATTTGTTCATAAAAATAGCTAGTAGCATTGGAAACCGAAGACAAGATGACCTCTGTCTGTTGCTCTCTGAGGCCAACTCCTGTAAGGCCCTGTTGTACTGTTGGGTGAATTTTTTTTTTGGAAAAGCTGGGGTGTTTTTTCCTTTCAATGTTTTAAGGCTTAAAGGCAAGAGTTGATAAAGCAGGATTGTTCAGTCATTATCAACTCCGGACTTGTCTACGCTACGGACGTTGCTTACGATGTTTTTGAAGGGTCAGTACTAGTGATGCATGCATAATGGAAGTCATATATAAGATGAAGTGTGCAGTGATACAAATAAGACTTACTGACCAAGCTTTTGACTGCTCCTGATCAAACTATTGCCGAAGACTCTTGTACATTTGAGCTGGGAATTGTTTTCGCTAGTATTTAGTGTGTAGTGTCCCTGAGTCACTTGAATCTGGGAAAACTAAATCTGCTGAAATAGTAGTTGTGGTATATATCAAGTTCTGGAAAATTTTAGAAGTCCTATGTTCCTACACATTGACATTTATTCAAGATTTTGGTCATTATTCAAATGGTGGATTATTGCATTTTCCCCCTTATTCTTGTCGGTTACCTAGTTTAATAGCCTATGCTTAAATTTCCCAATTATTTTAAGGCCTCCCATTGCAAACTTTCACCTGTTTAACTCATTTAGGGTAATCTCTTCTTATTAAGAACAGTTCTCACTTGTGCAGTATTTCTGCTTGTCTGTCCTTTATTTGCCCCTTAGGTGGTCTCCCCTGAACAGTCAATTGGTTGGTGAGGCATATGTAAAGTTGTATTTTGGTGAATGCTTTATTTACCTTTAATGTGATTGATTTTTCAAGTAATTAGTTTATATTACCCGTTCAATTCCAGGGGTGGTAATTTTATGACTGATGGTAGTCAGCAAACTGTGGAGAGCTTGCAAGCGTATTTAGACAAGTTGGATTCCAAAGAAAATGTGCTGGATGAGCTTATAAAGGAGGCTGGTGAGTTAATACCTGATGATTTATTACATGTTTTTATGTTCTACAAATCTTTACTACATCTTGAGTTCTATTTACATCATGAATCCAGATCTTTCTTTTTGTGCTCCCAAGTAATACAGAACTGCCTCTACTATATAGTATGGGTGGTTTTATGATGGACATTGAACTGCAGATATGGTCCTTCATGTGTGGAGCTAGAGACCTGCATAGGCTGGGTACAGGCAGTAGGCTATCGGTCTGGGCAATCTCAGACCAGACCTAATATTTAGTTTCTAATTTCATTCGGTGGTTTTTTTCTGTATGCTTATTTTATGTATGTAATCAGGGTGGCGATCCTCAGGGAAAAGTGGGAAAACCTGGAATTGTCAGGGAATTTTGGAAATCTGGAAAAGTCAGGGAATTCTCGTAAGTTGGGGAGAAATTGGGTGAGGTAATTCTTGTTATTTTTCTACCATTACGTTTACCGGGAAGTCTTTCCCACCCTTTATTCCAAAACATTTCACCAACTAAAACTAATGTACGTCGCCAAAGTGCATAGAATAAGCCCCTTCAATTCGTTGAACATTAATTGTTCTAGTTGTGAATCTTAGTTATTTAGTTGTGAATCAGTCGTACAATGTATCCCTTTTGTATATCCTTAATGCGATATTTGGCTAGTAGTGTTGAAATTCATGATTACCATGTATTCTACTCATCACAAGGAATCCTAGGCTACCTATGTTGTTCCTAAAATTTAACCTCACTTTTTTTTAACTTCCGAGACCTAGATCGAGAGGTAGCTGGAGCACACTAGCTTGTAGTGAATACGTGCTTGCAGTTCTAAAAATATGAGACGATGACTACTAAAATGGTAATACAAGTACGATCACACCTGTAAACAAAATGTTACGTAAGATCATCTTCGATTTCCATACCTCCCTTCGCGAGACCTTAAGAAGATTCCTCCTCCTTCCCCACCTTTCGTGCTGGACATAATTATTGAATGGCCCCCTTAGCTCCCTCTCAAAGTTATTTAGTCAGGTCACAAACCACCTAAAATATGATATTCCTGAATATGACGATGCCGTTGCTAATTGCCTCCTGTTTTCACTCGCAGCACGATTTCGTTTTGTTTGATATGCGTATATTTTTACATTTTTGTTTCCCTCTTACATTTAAGGGGTTATGACCACTTTAATCATTTTTTGTTTGCTTTTAAAAGTCATTTGTGCCATCCGTTTTTAATCCAGAACTTGGCTTTGGTTTGCATTTTTCACGCAGCCTTGTGATACCTGTGCCGGAGTCTGCCAGTAAATTGGCCATTAACTTTTCCTTCGATGCCTTTTCAGTAATTACAACTCCCCAGAACTACCACAACACGCCACCTCTTCCTTGAAGAATTAGACATTTTCAATTTGTAATTTTACCGAAGGAAACGTACACAGCCACGGAAAACGATGTGCGGCCGCGAAAAATGTATTAAAAGTGTGTACAACTTGTTTAAGGGCTTAACTTGTGAAGACTAAATATATATTTTTTCATTAGGGTGGAGGTTCAATATATTTTTTCATTCTTGTAGCTTTTAATGTGTTGATTTCTGCTTTTTTAACATTTTCTGAGTTTTGACAAAAATTTAATTCAGCAGAAAGAAATATTCCGATAATAGGAGACCTTTTGACGATCGGTCAGGGAAATTGGTAAAGCCATCAGGGAAAAGTCAGGGAATTTGAAAATTAGTTATCATTAGCTACCCTGGTATTGTAATTAATTAATTTTTAGTTTCTATCCAGCATTTTATTTTATTATTTAATGAAATTTTTAATATGTTTAGTGTTGTCAACTTCTCATATTGACAAATTCTGAAGATTCAGGCGATATGGAGTGGAAGCGAATGCATGATAACACATAAAGAAAAACACGAGCCAAATCCACAAAAAATAAACTTTACTACGACCCGGGTTTCACTGTATTACAGCATCGTCAGGTAGAGTTTATCAAAGATGCACCAACATATATATGAAAGAACCGAAATGGGGGGGGGGGGGCAAGGGAGGGAGGAAAGGGGAGGACAGTGAAACCCGGGTCGTAGTAAAGTTTATTTTTTGTCGATTTGGCTCGTGTTTTTCTTCATGTGTTCTCATATTGAGGTCACTAAGGCCTTAAAAATCATAATTGAATTAAGACTTTCTCTCTCCTTGTGGAATATTTCCATAATTGAATACCTACATAAATTAAAAAATAAATGTACTATGAAAATCACTAAGATTTCTACTTGGATCAATGTGCTAATAGCAAATTCTGTGTCACCAGTATTTCTCTCCATGGCATATTTTTTATTTAGAATCTGTGGAGGTTCTGTATTCAAGAAAGGATCGGCATAACTCAATATGATTTTATTTGGTTGCTACCACTCTGCAGCATGGACAAGACTGGACTTTAATCAAGGAGAAAGTAGCCACTCAACAAGCATAAAACAAAAGAGCAGTGAAATTCGACCCTAGTCGAATCAGCTTCAGCAATCAAACTTATCAATTTTCCATAACAGAAACAGTATGCCAGAAACAATAATAAGCAATAATATAATCCATGATACCAATTCAGAAATTCATCTCAGTATACTAAATTGCTAGGGTTGAATCTTTCGAATTGAGAGTGATTAGCTACATTCTTTTTTTAGGTATAGGTTTGTCTGGTAAACCTCAACAATTTGTTAAGATGGTAATTAAGGTATTATGGCCACTGTCAAAACCTATTGTAACAAAATGCTCAGCAGTTGAAAAACTAGTAGACATCAGCATTAATACCAGAAAGTAATATTACTGTCATTGTTAGAAAGTAAAATTACTGTCATTCTTGTACCTTAACAATAGTTGAACAAACAAAATGGGACCTTTCTGATTGAGTCCTGTGCACATCTGAGTACAACTAATCCACTATAACGTGCTTAAGGTTGTCCTGTGAAATCTGTGTACCAAAAATTTCTTTGCCAAGTCTAAATTCTCTTATACTTGTTGGTGGGATATAAGTCAAAGGAAAGAGCAGTTAAGGGTAAATAATTGTATACAATTATACTTTATCCATTGTCATTTTTTTCTCTCAGAAAGTGATCTGCGGTTGATGAGTGCGGACAAGAAGCATGCTTATATTACATACCAGGATCTCAGGAGTATTTCAGGGTATAGAAATCAAACTGTAATGGTGGTTAAGGCACCTGCAGGAGCCAGGCTGGATGTCCAACCTCCATCAAATGTAAGTGCAGAGTTTTTCAAGCCTTGTTGGTAGCATACCCTACATGTGGTAGTCACTTAATATTTATGAAAAGTATTGAACTTTGAATCTGCCTCTTGTTCACTGATTGTACAGTACCCTGACATTAGCCATCAGGGTAAGTTGTTTGTAATCCTCGCAAATCATGATAAAGATAATTTGAATAAATCCCAGCATTGGCAGGGAGATCAATCTATTCTACAATGCTGCTCCACCAGCATATAACACTCATGTAATAGAATACTTCAGACTTCCTGGAAATGGTAGGTCTTAGTAAAATTAACTGCTGATGTATACTCTAGTGCTGCAAGCCAGCTGTGAAAAGTTATTTATGAACTAGAGGGATGGTTGTGTTTTTTAATTTCATGTGTGAAATGAAGTAGGAGTCAAATGGGTGCTGAAGGTGTATGTAAGACATACAGTTGAGCATCTTGAATCCGGTACAGTCGGGACCGAACTGATGTCAGATTAGGGATTTTGCCGGACTATGGGTCATGCATGGCAAATGAACTATTTTTGACATTGGGGATGTTTTAATTGGAGCGAGTCAATTATTTACAACAGAATATATTTGTTTGCCATTTACTGAACATTATTTTTAAAAAAGTCACTAGGATAAACAGAAAGAAATGGTTTCTTTATTCGCAAAGTTACTACATAACAGTATCGAAGTTGCGCAGTGAGTGAAAATAACAATCTAAGTGTGCATCATATTGCTGCACATTTGAAAGTATAATATGTATTATTATTGGAGAAGGGTATATAGAATTAGATATTTCTTATGCATTGCTTTGAACAACATATTTCCTACCACGCTTGGTATGTTATCAGCTGCTTCGGCGTGATGTAAACACGTGGGTGTCGCCTACACGGCCACCCATCACTATGTCGCAGGTGATCAGACTGGATGATTGTTTAAAGACAACCATCAATATTAATCTCCCTTCAACAATTTCAGGCTCATCTTCATCCCCACTCGGAATTATTTTTATTAGTTACCATTTCAGTGATTTCATCATCTGTGAAATGTTGTGTGGTGAGTATCGTGGCCGCTAACTATCCTTTCCTCTAAATTTACCCATTCCATTTTCTTTAATTCAGGGTTAGGGATGATGTTTGCAAACTCCATCATCATATTTTTATCCCCAAAAACATGAAATTTTTTAAATCCCCAATTATTTCGTCTACATCAAACCTTAAAGCAGGTCACAATTGAAACCAAACATGTTTTCACTGACTGTTAAATACTATTGCATGCACGTGATATTTCTCACATCACGTCTTTTAGATTGATCACGTCTGTTTCTGAAATGGTTTATCCTGCTCCATTAGCATTTGGCCAGAAGTACTAAGGCCTTCACTTCGACGCAATGGTAACCACGCAATCTAAATTAGCACTTAAATCTTCTGTCATAGTTTTTCTCTCTGTCATCCATTTACTTGTGTTACTTTAAGAGTAAAATTTTGAGGATTTTCTCTTTCAGCTTCTTAATGTGCAATATTGTTGAAAATCCCATGCAGTGTGTTTCAGACAAATGCTTTAATGATGCAACGACATCAAACTTTTTCGCAACTTGCACTTTTTCTGCGATTGTTGACAGTTTTGTACTGTTGCCTCACTCCTCTGCTGTTGCCACAACTGTATAGATGAGATGTGATTTGGGAGAAACCTAAGCAGTTAACAAATAATTTTATCAAATTACGTCTATTGGTCAATCAAAAATGTACATGCCATTGAAAGTGGCCGGTCTGTAAATAAGTCATAGTCCATCTCGGCGATCTTTTCAAATTTGTATGTTTACTTCAAGTTGCAGAATAATTCCAGTTTACGTGAAGTACTAGAAATTAATATGTTTAAATTATTCTGATTCATGGAATGGGAAAATTAACGTTATGATTGGGTTTATATTTGGCAGGTTATGAAGCAATGTTTCAGTAAAAAATGTCTTGGTATTGTCCACAAAGTACCGGGTAGTTTGTAATGGCAAAATTGTCAGATTATGGGTGTTCCTGGATTAGGGATTCCCAGATTAAAGGTGCTCAACTGTGCTGTGGTTCTAGGAACATCATCAGACTGCTATGGAGGAGGAGATAGTTGAAGGGCATAAGAGGTAGGAAAGAGGGTAGTTAATAGGAAGGAGGTCATGCTGGGCTAGGTGGTGATTGTACAGCATAAATATGGAGGTAGCTACCCATCTGGCAATGGAAATAAATAGTTACTGTGTTGGATATTGACTAACTTATGTTGGTGACTACTCGGGAAAGTACCCTGGCTATACTAATTGAATTCTAAATCCAAATTCTGTTTTGAGTACAGTACATTATTCTATCAAGAATCGGATGGAATGTTTATAATTCCAATAGGGTGCAAATGCTCAATTGTTGTATAAAATATGATTTAGTCCATTTTTTGCATAAAAAAGTCATACCTTCTGCCGCAACGAAAGTAGGTAGAATGAAATGGCAAGTGACCTGCTAGATAAAGAAATTGCCGGGATAAAACTAAAGGGGATTTAGTTCACAAGCACCCATTTGCTATCTTCTCCAGGTTAGCAGTGGAAATAAAGGAGAGAACAACCTTCATTTGCTTTAAGATTGCCTCCTTTAAAATTGTCTAAATCGTCTCTGACAACAGCTGACTTGGATTTGTCGGAATCTTAGAGGCGATTAAAACCAACATCTATGAATGCAATAGCATTAGTTATAAATTGTCCTGGACTGCAATAATTATGCATGGAATACTATCTTGAATTTATGGAAACATCTTTGACAAGTAAGCCCACAATTTCAAGCAATTGCAAGTTCAAAATTGAATTTCATCGAGATAGGTACAGGTAAATGCAATATCTGCTGACGTACCGACATCTAGCGGCAGCATCAGGAACCTTTTGATACGAATACCGACGGGAGTCACGGGAGGATGACAAAAGAGCAATGAAGTGCATGGACTTAAGAGAAATTAATTTTAATTAATAAGGATGCATACGGGCATTTTGAGAATGGTCGAAATGAACATTTGATCATAAAAGTGGGGGGGGGGAATTTACTGATGGGCATTTAATTCTATTGAAAAGAGCACATGAGCACAGAATTTACCTCCCATAATAACCTCTCATAATAGTGAATGACCGTAGTTGAGGCAGGTTTTAGTCCTCGCTATTACAGATTTATTTTACATGTAAATAATAGTTTTAAATGGTTCCTTCCAAATCCCTCACTAATTTGAGCTCCTCGCTATATGCCATACTCATTGTATGGGGCTTCCACTGTAGGTAGTACAAAGATAAGGGAAATATATAGAACGAAGATAAAGGAAATTTCATGGGATGCGATCTTCGGACTAGAAGATGCCGTCTATAATGCCAATGAAACTGTCATCCAGAGGGATGAACCAATGCGGAAGAAACCTTAAACCCCTCAAGTCATCTTGTAGTATTGTAATTCGCATCCGTTTCCAAGTAAAATAAAATTTAAGGTTTTTTTAGTAATTAAGGATAACATAAACAACATTTGGTAATATTGATATACCTAGCCGGTTGGCCAGCGCAAGCAGTTATCCAACGTCAAAAAATTTCTCAACAAAATTATTTATTTAATGCTGTTTTCAGGCGATAAAATTAGTTTCAATAAGTTTTGTTTTGTAGTAGCATGTAGGAAAACTTAAATTAATGCAGTACAATGGTTTGACGAATGATCGCCTGTTATCGTCCACCAGTTTGGTTAATGTATTTTTAAGATTTCATAATGCCTGGGTAAAAATTCATTTTCATTGTTCACAATATGAACTTAGGTACAGCTTAAATACACTCCCACTGGTGTTCCTAAATTATAAATTGCATCCTATACACTTCTTTTTACACCTACACACTATAGATTTCATCTTTCTGTCACTAGTGGCGCTGTGTACTGCTCCACCACGCCGCTAAATTCAAATTCTTCCATAAAACGGAGCACGTTATTGCTCTCTCTCTCTTGTTTTTAAAGTTAATATGCACGAAATGGGGTAAAACAGTATTTTATATAGACTGGTTATGTATGACTAAATTTCTTGTGGGGAAATTTTTTTTTTTTTTTTAATCTATCGCATTCTTGCCTGCATTTAACGCAAACAGCGGGAAAATGGATAAGTCGTGGTGTAAATATCCCATTTCCTATATCCCCAACATACTTAGGAGATATAGGAAATGGGATGGGATCCTATGAAAACATTGTATATCGTGGGGAAAGCTAAATTCCAATAATGTAGATACGAGGTTTTACTGTATATAAATAAAAAACACTAATAAACTGAATGAGTGCAATATTATCAATTATTTCTTCGAGATGTCATGATTTATTTTTGTACAACATATTTCTACCAATGCTTCAACCAACCCAACCAACCATTGGACGTTGTCAAGTCCATAATTCCCAAATTTATTCATTGTGCAATTCTATTTCTTTTATGACAAAGCCATTCACAGTAATATATGATGATCTAGAACTTAGAAATTGCTTTTTCAGTTGGTATTCCTTCATACCATGATTTCTTGACCGTTTCTTTATTTCGACTGCTGTCTCCGCTAGCTAGTGTGTTTCTGAATCACCGAAAAGTTGTGCAAAAGCTTGACGCCATTAGTAAAGCGTTTGACCATAAGTGGGACCTTCAACAATATAACGCATTAAGAAGCTGAAAGATAAAAATCATCGAAATTTTGCTGCTAAAGTGACACGAAGAAGTAGATAACAGAGAAAAATTATGAAAGAAGATTTAAGTGCCTATTTAGATAGCCAGGTTTCGATTGCATCGAAGTAAGGGCATTAGTTAGTATTTCTGGCCAAATGCTAATGGAGCAGGATAAACTATTTCAGAAATAGTGGTGATGTGGGAAATTTCACGTGAAGGCAAAAGCATTTCACCGACCATTCTAAAACATGCGTGGTTTGAATTTTGGCCTGCTTTAAGGTTTGATATAGACGAAATAAGTGGAGATTTAAAAAATTTCATGTTTCTGAGGATAAAAATGTGATGATGAAGTTTGCAAAGATCATCCATAACCCTAAATTAATGGAAATGGAATTGGTAAATTTAGAGGAAAGGATAGTTAGCGGCCACGATATTCTCACCACACAACATATCATAGATGATGAAATCATTGAAATGGAAATTAATAACAATAAATCCGAGTGGAGATGAAGATGATCAGCCTGAAATTGTTGAAGGAAGACTACTATTGATGATGGTTTTTAAAGAATAATCCAGTCCGGTCGCCCACGGTGGCGTAGTAATGGGCGGCCACACACACGACACCCATTTGTTGGCATCGCTCTGAATCAGCTGATAACAAATCAAGCGTGGTAGGAAATTATGTTATGCAAAGCACAGCATTAGAAATATCAAATCCCTTGGTGGGGAGGGTTTCATACTATGAATATCCCCAAAGGGATATTCATAGTATGAATCTTTTCCTGGCAAAAGGATGGTGAGTGGAGGTATTTCATTCTTTCCGTCACTAGTGGTGCCTTGTACTGCCCCGCCATGCCACTAAGTTCAAATTCTTCCATGAAACAGAGCACATTACTGCTTACTCTTGTGGTTTTGATATGTATATGCACGTAGCAAGGCGTACATTTTATAGAGACTTGTATGTATGGCTAAAAGTCATAATGGTGAGTGGTAATTTGTTTTTTTTTTTTTTTTTTTAATCTATTGCATTCTAACCTGCATTTAATGCAAACGATGGGAAAATGGAAAAGTCATGCTGTGATTACAGGATGCTACATACGTTGGAGATACAGGAAATTGGATGGGGCCCAATAGAAATGTTATAAATTGCGGGAAAACATTTATTCCGATAATGCAAATGCGATATTTTACTGTAATTACTGTTACTACTTTCAGTATGATGTCTCTCATTTCCTCATACTACTTTTTTCTTAACATGTCTTTTTTTGTACTCTTTGTACATAATGTGCAAAATCCTAATTGCAGGGTCTGCAGATTCATATGAAAACCAATAAGGGAGAGATAGAGGTGTTCCTCTGTCCTCATGATGAGGTCACTAGTTCATCCCTTGGTGGTGTCAGCAGTAGTTCAGGTGTTAGTAGTATTGGATCTCAAGAAGAGAGCCATGGTGAGGTAATTCAGGAGCTTATTGGATGTGGCCATTGTACAGATAATGATGCAGACAACAAAAGTGATACCTTTTCGCTTACAAACATTCTCATCTCCGAATGTGATGACTATGGACCGATGGGAGGTGGCAAGTTTCAGCTTCAGACTGAAGACCAGCACCAAACAGGTGATTTAGGTTGCATTTTGGATCCTTATGTAGCAGTGTGTTTTTGTGCAGAGGTGTTTATTTTCCCAAGAAGAGGAAATATTTTTGTTGCCGACTACCCTAATAGCCCTTGTTGCTGTGAAGTTGTGTGTATCCAGACATTGGAACCTGAAGACTTGAGGGCAATTCTCTGGTGCTTAGGTGTGGGAACTCTGCCTGTGACTTGTGTATTTTTAGTATTATGCTATTCACATCACAGACTGAGTTCTAACTACCTAAGTTCCATTTACAGCTTTCCATAATGTTCTATCTGTTCCTGTTGCCATGTAATTGACCCTCGTAAATACTATAACCATTCTGAGGTAAGGTTTAATTACTGTTTACTAGAACTAAACATGATGTTAAAATAAGGCATAAATGTACTTTCTGAAAAATAGCCATGAAAAGATAGTGTATTAGTGATAAAACCCTAGAGACTAGAATAATTTAGAGCCTAGGATAAATTGAGCCTCTGTAAGTCATTGATACTATTCCTCAGTAAGTATTTTAAATTGAGTAAAGATTCTTGGTTTTTGCCTCTCTTATGTACTGGGATGAATGAAAGTGATATCAATGTTGAGATGCCTGTTTTGTGCCATACTTTGTGTCTTGCCACAAATTTGTGGTTAATAAAAGATCTTGTATGCTCCTTGCTGATGTTATCTAGAGCTAATTTTAAATGCAATTGGACCTCATTAGTCATGTATCCTGTAATCTGACAACTGTATCGTCTGGTGCATAATAATAATAAGTTTTAATTTCGACAATTGCCCACTGTTTAGTGCTAGGCCACAGTTATGAATTTAAACAGAGCAGTATCCAGCATTGATGGGCATCAAGAGTATAAATGTTTTACCAGATGGTGGTAGAAATGGTAAAAGCAGATTCATTCTTTACACTGATTGTTTCCTGAGTGGTAAAAGTTGCTAGAATGAGTACAGGGCGGACACTAAGAAAGCAGGTATCTACTTACTGGCACTGACAGGCGTGTACAGAGTAAACATGTTACTGAATTGAGGTAGACACAATGAAACCAGATTCAGGCTTTCCATGGCAGGTTAAATCACTGGAATAAGAAAATATCTCTTTCGTACTGGTGATATGCATAGACTGCTGTAGCATAAAGCTATGAAAATTTCACCACACCTATACTTAACACGTTGAGGATCGGCTGTTTAATTCCAATCTCTTCGCGTAGGACCGGGTATTTAAAGGGGTTTTAACCTAAATGACAATCATGCATGAAAATTGGTCTAGCATGCTTAATTTTTAACGTAGTTTAATAAAATTTGAAACATTGTTTCTTTTTGGTGTGATATTGGGTGAAACAAGACTCTTTATGCAGAGGAGCCTTGCAGAATCCACAGATATACCGTGTTACCTTCCTAAGTTTATTTGCAGAACAAACTCGCACATCTGTGATGGATATTTCTTCCCATGCCCCACTATCCTCTCTAGTGTGTGTTTCACCATTCCCCCTGCTAGCCTTGCCGGGTTATCTCGACGAGGTGCTCACTGAGTCAGCCCTCTATCGCCATCAGTGTCGTCATCGCTGGAAGACGCACTCCTTCCCTCCTCACACATAGCCCAACCCTTTGCTACTTCCAAAACAAATTTTTTGAAAGTCACACGTCTAGATGTGTTCAAGGTTTTGTACACTGCAAAAGAATTAAATAAGGCACTGTTGATAACCACAGTACAGCTTTTTTTGTCCACTTCATAGTTTTTCTAAGTACTGAGAAGTATGCCAAGTACATATCTGCTCTATCTACTCCTCCCATGTACATATTATATTCCAAAATACATGTCGGTTTTTTCTGTATTTCTCCCATCCACCTTTTCGTTTTACTTCTCCCATACTTAAGTCATGAATTGTGGAAATCATCCTCACCTCCCTCTTGTCCTTCCACGCAAGCAACAAAACTTCCCCCATTCTACAGAACGTGTAGTCACCTTTCTTCATACTTTAAATTTCATTTCTAAAATCAGTGGGAAGTCCCTTGTTGGCACGAATGGTTCCACAAACACGTTTTTTTTTTTTTTTACTAGAAGATTTTCTGCTATTTGTACGCTGTTATAATAATTGTCTTGGAACACATGATGCCAACGGTGTAAGTACGGATGTAGAAGAGTCAATATGGTTTCCTCTAATTTTTTCCCCTCAGCTGTGTATATTTTTGTTGCAAATGTACCCAGTTTCACTCTCACACACCACACTAATAATCCTTACTTCACCAATTTCCCTGGATTACATGTTCTAAACCTCAATCTTCCCCTCCAAGGTATTACTCCTTCATCGAGAGAGAGATCAAGTTTAGGCATGTAAACTGTTTTGAATTTTTCTGAGAAATATGATAGAATTGGTCTGATTTTATATAATCTATCGGAAGATTCAGAATTTGATTAATTATTACTGAAATGCCAAGAATTCCAAATTTGTTCAAATCTGTTTCTGCTGAGCAAATTACTAAAAATAGGAGTATTGATAAATTCATCTGTGCTCCAATATTCCTTAATTGAATCTTTCCTAATTTTCCTCATCAAAATAATTATTGCTAAGAAAACTTTCATCTCTCCCACCGTTACATTTTTCCATTTCCCAGTTTTCTGCGAATACTTGTATCTGCCTTCATTCTGCATATGATACAAGTTGGTCTCACATCATTTCAAGAAGATCGTCGCAAAAAAATAATTTTGCTACTTCTAAAACACATTCACAATTATCAGATGCAATTGTGATTCCTGTCACTCCCTGAAAATCTTCCAATCTTCTTGGGGGGTCAATTTTATTACATGTCACAGAGGGGTCCTTCACTAAGCTACCATCGCTGTCACTTACTTCAGAATCACTATCATCAGTGTAAACTAACTGTGCAACCTTTCTTTTAGACTGTGTTCCAATAATCTCATAACCAATTTCACTATCTGAGCTGTCACACTCGTCCACACAATCATCTGGCATGTCCGATAATACAACACAAAGTTCTTCGTATATATCATTCTCCATCATTCCACACGATGCACCACCACTAGTTGACGCCATTATCATAGAATTCTAATAAGGGCTTATTATTTCTGGAATAACTTCTTGGGAGACAAGATACACAGGAATCATTGCTGGAAATTATTGAAATCTGCCCGCCCATTAACGTATGTATGCACTTTCATAGGGTAAAAGCACAGCTCTTTTCAACTAAGGAAATTATTCTCCAGTTGACTACGTGACTTGAGATCTCTGAAGAAGAGAGCACAGAACACAAGAACGTTCCAGAGGAGACTAATATGCATTCTAAGAGAAAAGCATGAGCATAACAAAGATAAGCATTGTGGCCATCTGGTACTTTTCTATCGAGGACCGAAAGATAGAGAAAATGTTGAAATGCATCACAGATATTCTCGGCCCTCTGCAGCTAATGTGTTTACGTTGAACAATGTAGATAGGATGCCTTGTGAGAAACCAGATAATAGAGAGTCTGGTTAAAGTCTACTATTTGTTCTTAAGTTCTTTCTGGCACTGCCTCTAAATAATTCTGAGCTGGGTATTGTTTAAATTGCAAAGCAGGAAACCTATATAGAAGGACCCGACAGGGTTAAGCATTAAGTACCAGGGTGGCGATCGTCAAGGAATTCTCGTAACAGTCAGTGAGAAACTGGGGTAGGAAATTATCGTTATTTTTCTGTCATTACTTCAAGAAGTTTTCTAGGGTTGTCCACCGGGTAAGGGCGTCCATTTCAGCCGACATTTCAATCCTTGACTCGAGGGTCATCTTCAGGGTGTGATTGATCATTATTAAACAATTATCAACCTGAGAGGCTTGAGTTGCATCACTGCCGTCAGACCCTCGAGTCGAGGATCGAAACATCAGCCGAAATGGACGCCTTTACCTGGTGGACAACCCGAGAAAACTTCTCGAAGCAGATATGCCGGGAAAGCACCAATTCCTACTTCTGCGATAAATTTATTGGACAGGCTTTCTCACCCTTTATTTCACCAACTAAAACTATTGTCCGTTGTTGATGTGCATAGAATAAGCCCTGTCAATTCATTGAACATTCAGTTTTGAATCTTAGTTATTTAGTTGTGAATCAGACTTACAATGTATCCCTTTCGTATATCCTTAATGTGATATTGGCCTAGTAGTGTTAAAATTCATGATCAACATGTACACTATTCATGCATGCATTAGTGCACTAATAACTTCTATTTCTTGCAATTGCTGTCCAATTTTTCTCCCCAAGCACACTTCTTCAGTGCATATTTTGATATGATGGAGCATACGAACATCAGTAAATATATGCCATGCGCTAGATAATTATCTTTCGACATCGTGCGTTTCTTTTTTGGTGATGGCCCCATATATCCTTTCAAAATATTTTACATGCTGGCCTACCACTCATTTTTATGCCACTCGGTGCCACAACCAACTCATTGTGTCCTACCCTAACTAGTAGCTGAGTTCCGACTGTTGGAGCAAGCGAACCTTTATTTCACGCCCGCGACCCATCTGACCCCCTCCCCGTTCTCCGCTTCCCAGTGGGAGGAAACCCTCATGGAAGCATTTTCAAGGGCATTATCGCCAATCAGTTGGAGATTCCCTTGAACTGCATCAGCAGTGGTTGGTACTCCTCAGTCCTTTGCACTCTTCTCTTCCCCGAACTCAGTTGTCTTTTCCCCCCTCGTGTTCTTCCCCCACTACCCAGTCTCAGCAGAGGGACTGATGCCTAAGGATACACAAGGAAGAGTATGTAAAATCTACCCATTATTATGAAGCAAAATTTGCCAATTGGTTTTATGTTGATTTTCATTAGCTTAGGCACTCACAATATACAGGTGCCTAGCTCTATCGAAAGATAACTTACCTACGTCAGGAAAGGATACTTCCGTCAGACCAACCTGCCGAGAGGCTTGTGTTGCATTACTGCCTCAGAATTGTTGCTCTCGCTTTCAGCAATGTTGCTCGATATGCCAGAGAAGATAATAATTCACTCTTCCGAATCAGAATGTACTGGGTTGAGTTTGTCATATATCAAAATGGTTTTCTGATAACCCTTGCAAAATTGTATAAGTTCTGAAGTAAGACCACGTCTCCGGGACATCCCTCTGCTTAATGGCAGGAAATTTTTTTCTATCTATTTCTAATCCTGCATTCTGCTGTGTGAATTATAGATAATGGATTTCATGTTGGTGACTCTATTTAAGGTAACAATGATGATTTTTATCTGGATACAGTAGTCTATTTTTTCATTGAATTTGGCAATTTCTCTTGAAATGCAGGCCAAGCATATAAAGACCGCTTTGCATGGTACAATTTCTTGCACAAACTTTTGTGTGAGGAAATTGTACCGTGTAAAGCGACAAATTGTATGAACGCTTGTGCGATTGTCTGAATGACTACTCGGGAAAGAACCTGTTATAATTCCATTCAGACAATCACAATTTCGTACAGTTTATACAAGCGTTTGTACAATAAATTGTATAAAGGCTTGTATAAACTGAAGACACAAGAAATTGTGTCGTGTAAAGTGGCCTTTAGATGTATGACTTATATTTTGTTTATATCACCTGTTTGTGACTGTATGTTTCACCTGATCACAGGTTCCATATGCATTCAGAAGTACAGCATAGTTATACCTTAAGTTCATTACTAACCAATAGATGAGCATTATAGAACCCAGATGTTTACTAAACCTAAATGGATGTTTAATGATGGCAATTTTTCATTTACTTACCCATTTCTGCTTTCTGTTGTTGTCAATTGTATTTCAGCAACTATGTGCATGGCTTATTGGTGCTATACATTAACTAATTACCTGTTTTGCATGGTGTTTCATTTTTACCACTGATGTTTGAATTATAACACTTCATTGAGACTAATTTTTTACATGGTGAAACCTTGAATAGATAATGTTACCTTTATGAGCTGTATTCATAAACGTGCTTTGCAACATGCACGGCATGTTTTATTGGCTTACTAGTGGCCTTGATTTAGTGCAAGCTCTGAAGCCCATCCAGTGCTCATAACCATAAGTCTGAGCATGCTCTCTCAAAGCACACTATCATTTGCATATACTCAGGTTCTTATAAAGAATGAATAAATTCGGGTTTAATGTTATTGTTAGTAATGACTGATAAAGAAGCGAAGGGTATGAGGGTATGGGTGTGTTCCTGAGCTGGGCATTTAAACTTAGCTGAACTATAAATAACATGTCATGTACTTAATTCCCGAATTACATTGAATTCCCAGTTGAACTACGATTATTTTTCATTTTATTATATCTCTGTTGCTGAAATGAAGTATTATGTGTGACAAAAATTTATGAACCTATTCTTCATCATTGTCAGTAATCTCGGGAGCTTATGATATCATTTAACGCCCAGAGGTGGTTTCTTCCCCTGAAGGATAGTGTTGAATTTCCCAATCAGTCTAACTTTGTAAGAAGGATGTTTTACTCAATTTCACTTTTCTCAATTGAAGTTTCATTTCTTAAGTTCTATTTTAATTTAAGAGCAGTCTAATGTCATTTTAATCTCCATGCCACACTTTTTATCAGGGTTTCCATTCAATGTGTCTCATTAGTTTGAGTCGGTAGTGAACGACTCCGAAAGAATTTTTCGTGTAATTTTGATTTTTAATGAGACGCGTGCTTATATTCTTCATTGGTGGGCATGTAACATTTTAGGATTTGACACAGTATCATATGAAGTGCTGTGCTTATTTCGCATTAAATGGAAGTGTCATATAAGATGTCTTCATTGGTTAGGATTATGTATGGGAAATAATCACTTAAGGATTCATGGATCATGGCTGCAGTGCAATTGTATCATGGTTGATCATTGCTCTCAGTTACCATAACAGAATTTAGTGTATGATTTCAGTAGTATCACCAAAAACAGAATGTGTACTGATTGTTAAAATATCATTTAGAGACTGAAAGTGAAATGCCTAAATGCTTGGGCTTTGATTCCTGCATGATTTAAGTGGGATGAGGGAATCATTGGATTACCTTCATATGCCATCGGCTTAATAATTAGTAGAGTGGATTAGAATTTTAGAAATGCTTTGCTGATGCTATGCTGTGACTTTGGCAAGTGCAATTCTTGCACCCTCTGTCTTATGCTTGGCTGGATCTTGTGTGTGATTGACGTTGATTCTAAGAGGCGTAGCACCATGGGATTCAGCCTAGTATGAGCTGGGACCTTGCTTCTGCTTTATTGGCCTGTGCAAACATTACCAGTTTTCTTTTAATAACCTGATTGTGTGAGGAGCACTAGGAGGTAAATGTGTTGATGCTTGGTAAGTCTAATGATCAGCTTTGTCATGCTTGTTTTTTATCATTTTAAGTGAAGTGAAATTAACAAGCTTTTAATGAATGTTTTTAAATGTGCCTATCTGTTTTCCCCTATTTATTCCTTACTTGAGTTCATGATCACAATTTCTTTTTTAATCTTATAGTGTGTTGTTGAGTTGCTGTGCAATTTTAATATCTTCCTTGATGTACTACTTTTGGGCTGAGAGAGGGAAGATGGTGGTTAAGTTTTAAGAAATACTGTTGCTTTACTGGAGAATAAGTGGAATTTTCTTATTGCAACATCAATTATTATTGTTTATTTTGTGGTGGTTTTTTATGAGAGATCCTCAACATCTACCATCGATTAATGTCATGAGAGAAAACCATCTGGCTATGCCCTCTACATTCTATTAAATTGTATGGTTTTATCAGTTGTTCTTCCTTACTTAATTCATGATTGCCTGGAAGTGGGCAAGAAAAGAAATTGCTATTCTATTGGTGACATTTTCTCCATTTACTATATTAATATTATTTTTTGACAAAAAATACTTGTTCTGTTAGTTCTCCTTAGTCAGTGATTCATCAAATATTCATATTTAACATCAGGTGCCAATGTGTTTTTTGCAAGTATAGTACACACAATATACAACCTTTGGAATAATACTTGCAAAATAGTAAACTCATCAATGTGTGAGAAATTAGTTGCAGTTAAAGATAAATGCTACTTCATGTGTCGTGCTTATTAACAGGCATTTCATGATGATCTATGGCAATACACATTTTGTTTAGTTTTTCTGTGTTTCTACTCTAATTTTTCATCAGTAACATAATCATATGGTATTCTGTGGATTTTATGGTTAATATATTTTTCAAAATGAAGAAAGATTTGGTGTTTTCCTGCAAATTATCCTGGTGAAGGTCTTCTGGGTTCTCCTTTGACAAGGGGAGTGTCCAACACTTGACCTAGGATGTTGACGAAAATCGGCAGACAGGTAGTCCTTGTTTAGTGAATTATTAATCACGTCCATTATTGGGTTGTAATTCCAATAGTTTAAACATGAGACTAGCTTGAATATTTTGACTGAAAAGACAACTCAATCATGTGATTGAAGTAAAGCTAGGGGTAAAGTACTCTGCTACAGTGTGCGTTAGGGCCCTGGATCGAGCCTCCCCATTGGAATATTATGTTTCATCTGTATTTTTGAGTAGTGAACTAGCCTGGCTACAAATGTTTTTACGGAAAACCCTCCCGTTAACGAATTTCAACGGACCCAAATTTTCCAGTGCTCCTTAACAGGGAGTTTGTTAATCTGAAGGTGTGGTGGGTTGCATACATCAATATTTTTCAGGGTCTTGTTGTATGCAAGAAGCCGGGATAATAGAATAAAAATAACTTTTGTTTTATACAGCAATTGCCATATTACTCCTTAAATGTATGCAGTAGTTTCTCACAATACTCACTGAAAAATTTCGTTATAAACACTGGCTATTATAGAAGTAAACAATTGGCCGTCGGGACAATGATGTTTTACATGATGGTGCATAGCGAACTGCTTTTGCTCTGCGGTTTTTTTCGGCAGGTGAAGTACAAATAGAATATTGTTCATTTTACTTGCTGAGCTCTTTTAAAGTTAAATTTCATTCTTTCTATGACTTTACTTCAGTTAAATACAACTGCCTAACGAACTATATGGATTATTATACTGTGAAGCTACTATTTCATTATTTTTTAGGGTAACAATTCACAGTAAATGTTATTTTTAATGGTCACAAACAGAAGAAACCCAAAGATTGTGGGCAAAGTCGTACTTTGATTGGGGAAATAGAAACTGAGGTTTCGAATTTTCATTATTCGCCGTTGAATATCCACTGAACATTTTATAGAAAAATTACATTCAATAACTCCAAAACCATTCAATCTTGGCAATAATTAGCATTTTCTGTACCATTTATATTCTCCTTTCCATTGCCATGATGTCAGTTGCCACTATTGAAGCAGTTATTTTTTCAACAAAATGTTGCAATGAGATGGATGCAGAATATGCAGCATTTTTACCTTTTCTTATGTTATCATAATGCTACCTTGAAACTTTGAGCTACCACATACAACTTGAATTGGCGATTTCTTCCATAGCAGTCCTGTGAACTAGACTCCAGAGGCAGTAAAAAAATTTAAACAAATTACTTGAATAATATTTTGACAAAGTATACTACACACAAAAATTATTGGAAGAAATAATAATAATGTCTTTATTTGGGTGAGGTTGTGACTGTAAAGTCCCCTCTTCCACCTAACTCATCATCCCTCTAACATCAATTAGGTAATAAAAACATAAGCATCCATGTGACGAAACAAAAATACAATGACTGTCATAATTGCAATGAACGACACAGTATATACAGTACATAAAGAATAAATTTGCAAGTTTAATGTCAATTTAAATTATAATGAAAGAAAAATGTAGTGCAAAAGATTCATGTGTGTGGGAAAAACATGCGGAGAAGAAGAGTTGATAGTTGCCTGCATTAAACTATTCCTTCTCCCACAAGTAACAGCGTTCTCCACTTCCCGAAATGCTCTAACAACATCTTTGTGACATTTCTCAGCAGAGAGCAAGAATTCCTCAATCGTATCCAGTGCTGGAATGACTTCTCGTAACTTGAATTTCACTAACTCCCTCTCTAGATCTTCTTTGTCCTCTTCAGTATCTGCCCTCTTTTTCACTCCCCACACTTTTAGCAAGGCACGTCATTACACCTTTGTCGACATTTATTTACGAAGTTGTGAAATGAAACATCACGAATGCCCACCTTGCCCGTCATCTCCTCCCATTCTCCATCTCCTTGGCTTGCATTCACTTCACAATTAGATTGTTTTATTAAACCCTGCCCTAGCGAAGCAATATCTTATTTTAGCGGGCGAAACTGTATTCCGACAAAGACACGCTTCATAGCCTGGAGAATGTTCCATCTGAGAAGAGTTGGGTTGCTGGTATCTTCCATCCTTCCAAGTAAATACTGGACCAATTGTCGTCAGTACGCCCTCTTTAGGTGTTGGGATATGACTCCCTGGTCCAGTGGCTATAGCCAACTTGTGCAGTTAGGTGGAAAGAAAACCAAAGTCATGTTTCTTAAATTTAAACCCTCCATTTGTGGGCTGAACAGCGATCAACAAACAACAGAACTTTTCTATCTTGACCTTCCATTCGTACGTCAACCCCGACAACCCATTCCCAAAATATGTCAGAGGTCATCCAAGAGTTTCTCTTATGCTTACAGGGACATGGCAGTTATCGTACATTTTTTAAACAATGAGGTTTTTGACTTTCACAATTACAAGCGAAGGTAATTTCACTCACCCATCGCTGTTGCACAACATAGCACAGTAAATCTCTCCTTACTCATACTCCCTCCATGGCAATGTTCTCCCGTCACATTGTGTGCGGTCTCAGATCACATTGTAAAAAAATCCTGCTTCCTCAGTGTTTAAAATGTCTTTCAGTTCGTATTGCCCAATAAACTTTGTCCCTCAATTTTCCTCAACTTCATGATCAACTGATGCCTCAACCATAGAAATATGTAAGGTGGCCAAGTTCCACCTTCTTTCTTATAATTTTTCCCTGCGACACTTACATGTACAGGGCAAATTTAGGCGTGCTTTTGAAGTCACCTGTACAAACTCGTAAGTTGTCAGTTAAAGCAGAACATACGATATTTAGCCTAACATGTCCATGTCTGGCTTCTACACATCATATCCTTGACCCGTGTGTCTACGTTATAATATTGCGCATTACATTTTTTCGATTGCTGAAGTTCCGTGTGCAGCAAACGCTTTCAATATGTTCAACTTCCCACAGAAACACTAATCTAGTCTTTGTGTTTACGCTATTTGTAGCAAACCTATTAAAAGCAATAGTATATCATGTCAAAAATGAAAGGAAACAATAATGATGACATGCCTACTGGTTTAAAGCTTATTTGCTTATGTCGTGGACATTTGCTATAAAGATCTAATGGCAATAAGTACTTTAAATTCCATGGTATACATGCACTGGATTGTTAACAGAAGTTTTGGAAAACAAGGAACACTAGTTGCTAGATTTAATTCCACATTTCCGAGTCATGTATTTTTGAGGAAAAACCTGCATTCAACGAGAAAAATTTCATCTTAAAGCGGTCAACAAGTGATCACGGGACTGGCTCTCCGCCTCGTTGTCGGGAGGTCCTCGTTGTCTGGGAGTTAGTTGTAAGAGTGTCAAAATGCATGCCTTTTAATAGCAGTTTGGCGGGACGAACTCCATTTGCTCGTAAATGGGAGTTGCTCGTTCTAAGGGAGTTCGCTAACTGGATGTTTTACTGTAATTGTTTTTCTGGAATACATTTCAAATTTTTTTGTTCAAGTTCTGTGGCAAATGTTGCAGACAGTAGCCCTTAACCTGACCCACTGTGTTTTCCAGGAATAAATTCACATTCATTGTTATCTTCCACACAAAGTCACATGTCTCTATATTTCTTTGGATATGATCATTTGCGAATGTAGTTTTCAAAAGGATTTTCTGAACCCTGAATGTTTCGAACCACATGCGAAAGGATGAGCATACAGCACAGCAATTATCTTTATAGTCTATATTCATCAATACGGATCTAAAGAAAGCAATGAGATACCAGACTGTATGATGCAGAGCATGAAATGATGCACAGAAAGTCGGATCCATTAGCTGTGAACTAATTTGCTCGCTCAAATCTTGTGTCCATTAGTTTCAAAATATACTAGTATGTTATTATATATTTTGAAAAGTACACTCATATTTTTTGCATTATACAAATTTGCCTTTATTTCAAAATTTGTGTATTACATCACTGTCAATAATGTAAATTTTATTGTTGTCCTCACAGGTGACAGTGAAAATTTCTGCCATTATTTGTCCTTGTCCTTGATAATTGTATGGTGAAAATGCTGTCGTACAATAATACTTAAGAACCCATCCATGCAAATAATGCTCTTAATGAATCTCGTATTGATGAATTTACGGCTTGATGAAGGGAAACCTGGAAGGTGCTCCCTGAATTCTATGCTCTTCTATTTGCATGGATCGTGCAATGCGTAGTATTTAAGATTATTAGGAGATCATTGTTTGACCTTTGTGCATGAGAGATAATGTAACAAAAAGCGTATGGTACTTTCCTGGTACATGATGAATGTGAAGTTTTCTGGGGATATGCAGTAGTTCAGGTGAATGACTACTGTCCACAACGTTAGCCAGTGTACATAAATGTAAAATAAGCAAACCACAATCTGGATGAACACATTAGAAAAGCACAAGTCATGCCTCCAAAGTAGACTGCAGGACACCAATTCAATTAAGATAAATGTTGCAACTTCTTATAAAAGATCATTGATCTACGGGTCTAGAGTAAGTTGTCTTTGCAATTGTACTCTCGTATTCTGTGGACTTTTATGTAAAGACATTGGATTAATGAACTTAAATGTATTGGTGATAGTCAGATGTCACAATGTATTTCTGCTGTCTGACCTAGTGACTGGAAATATACTGTTTTGGCACTTGAAGGTGGTGCAAACTTAGAGCTGCCAAATTTGTGTAGATGACAGGTGAAGTGGTCTCGTTAAGTTCTGGAATTATTGTTTCTAGTTAAACTAGCTTTTGGTGGAAGCAGTAATTATCTGCTGTGGAAAATAGTATCCTTGATAGAATTAGTTATTTTCATGGAATTTATTCAATTCAATAGTAGATTATGAACATCTTCAATTTCTGGTTGAGTATTTTCCCATTAAAATTAGTTCACCCTCAGATTTTTGTGAGTATAGGGGTTATAAATGACACATTGTAATCTTGAATCTAGTGTGTGTAGGTACTCGTCAAACTGAAGTATTTGTATCCCATTTTAATTTCTAGTTTTTTTTCCTTTATAATAAGTAATTGTTGAAAAATTGTGTTAAATATTCCAGACCATTGAAATGTGCAAGTCTTGGACGTATGTCTGAAAGTGTGGAATGTAGCAATTTTTTTTATTTAAGAAGTAATATTTTTCATTTCTTTTCCATGATACATCATTGAACGGTCAGATTTGGATCCAGTTAGCTTCTCACCTGGTTCCCATTCTTCAGGTGTGGGAATTTCATCAGCTGCATCTTCGGTGCTTTCGCCTTCAGAACCTTTCCTGACATTGGAGCCTCCTCTCTCAGAGTCTGATTATAGTTTCAGCCTTGATCATGCTGAAGGCCTCTCAGAATTGTTTGATTTCTTGTGAGAGAATGTGATGAGCAATTATGGTGACTAAGAAGGAACTGGTTTGGCCAGTACTCAAATCCAGTGAAGAAAAGGGATGGGGATAATGAATCTCCTAGGAGCTGCTGATTCAGCCATTGAGTTAGTGGTCACATCCAGGCCCTTGCAAGCCTCTGGTCCAAATTAGCCTGCTTCAGGGCAGCAGAATATTTTTCTATGGGAAGACAACCATTCGAGTGTATTAGGTCACAAAGCTTGCTTCTAATCATTTTAATGATCTTGTGTGTGACCATTGGAGCATCTTCTCTTTCTGCCAATTTGTATTTTGCAAAATTAGTATTAATGAAAATAGTTTTTCAGAGGGCTTTCTATTTTCATGGAAAAATAATACTTTTTCAGGGTGTTTTGTTACTCTCAATACATTGATTTAATTGCTAATGGAAATATTTGAACCAACATTATTTTAGCTATTCTTCCCCGTACTAAAATGGTTGCAGTTTAGGCTGGGTTTTTATTAATCCAATATGGGAAGTTGCACAGTGCCTGAATATCCTTTTCAACAATTCCTGAATTTGAAATATTCATTTTTGAAAGGGTGATGTTTTATTACAACTAGTGATGGTACGCCATAGTTGGAACATGTAAAGTGACTTAGAAAGCATGAAGGAAGAGTCAGTGGAAGAGACAGTTTTTCTTTGTACCTGGGGCCATGTTATTTTACTACCCCATTATGATGGTGAGATAACCGTAGTATTTCATGAGCCCTCCACTCACTGACAAAGTCAAGTAGCCATAGGTGCCTAAGCGGTTTCTTGGTGGCTAGATTTTCTATGCTGCCCTTTTTCCATCACCGTTTTAATGTGGCAAAATGTTGTACATATGCAATAACGACTGAGAAATTCATTTGGATGTTATGTTTAATGTGAATGAATGTGTGTGTGCTTGTGGTTGTTCTTGTGAGTTTGAAAGATTTTTCTAAAGTGTTTGACGATAGTCATGCATGCTTGTTCTCTATATTATCTTGTGGTTTATTTACCATTTCATTTTGTTAAATGCATTTTAGTGTTATATTTTTTGCTTGTATTATTTGTGGAATATTGTATTATCACTTTTCAATCTAACTGTCAAACAAGTTTTCTTGTGGTAAATGATCTTATACTATTTGACCATTGTAACAATTGTGGTTTTAGGATCAATTAATCTATTTCACACTGTTATCTAATTTTTATTAGTCATACATGTAAATTTACTTCTCTTTAGTTGAAGGGATATTAAAACTGCTAATTTAAAATACCACAAAACAAATACACTGGTGCCATGGAAGAACCTTTAGCCAAGCTTCCATAACTGTTTAACATGTACCTCAAACAAGATTGCCATAAGTGGTAGCAGAGAACTGTACCTTTCATATATTTTTTACAGTGTTGTGCTGTTGGAGACTGATTGGTTTGTGATGCCACTTTTTTTTAAGCTAGGTGCCTCAGGTTCAAAAGTTGGGAAGAGATGTGATTTTGAATACAATACAACCATGAAGTGAAGTTTGCAAGTTTTAAATCAGGAAATGAATTTTATGGAATGCATTGGGGCTTGGCACATTTTAGACGTATTGTTATAGATTGATTTGGTGAGGGTAGAATGTAAAGATTCATTTGGTTTAAAACCTTGCCATTCCATTTGTGAATTACATTTGTTACCTTGTGATTTCAGTCCAATTAATAATAGAAAAGTCATTGACTCAATTTCTTGTCAGTGGTTTTTTTAATCTGTCAGTTTTATAATGATTTGTACAGTTGTTTTAAACCGGAGTTTTACATTATGAAAGTAATTTCTGGGTGTGCTTACAATGTATTATATGAATGGGTATTTGAGCATACCCCATGCTGGCACTGTCTACAAAGTTGAGTCATGCTGTCAGATCATTGGCTAAGTGTATAACTATTACCAGACACATCTATCTTGAGGACCTTTTCTACAAACAGTAAACTAGTGAAAATCTGCTTTTTGGTTTTGTAGATATAATACCATTTCAACTGCAGTTGTGGAAAGATTAATTTCTCTAGTGTCCTTGATTAGGTCAGTTTTGCAAGTGATTGTGCAAAGTTTAATGTTACTCCAACAGTTTTGTATCGAAATTATGTAAGCATATGCATATTGTATATGTGATAATGTCTATGAATAGCCTGACTTAGTGTGATTCATATCATGTAGCAGTGATACATCAAAGGCTCACATATCATTCTTGAATTGTTGACCCAAATTAAAATCACAAAAATTCATCACATTTCAGCAATATATATTTTCATTTCAGTAAGTTTGACAATTTGCATGGTGTGATTATTATTCTGTTCACAATTGGTACACCATTGCCCATTTTTACACCACCTTCAGCACTTAATGGATGGGTGAGATGTGTGATTGCCTGTACTTTAGTTTGTAGGCCTAAAGTATGTGAAAAATGTGTGGAAGAATGCAATACATTGTATTTATTATTTATGTATTGACAGCGTTTCATACTATAAAAAAATTTTGATCACAAAAAGTTTCTTATTTCTGAATTTCCCTCCCTTTTTGCTCAGCGTCAGGCAGTTGTTTGCAATTGATTACCCGGCGTTCTGTGGGAGCTAATATGTCGCATGTGTGAATAGTAAACAGTAAATATATTGTATCCATTGTCATCCTTCTCATGTAGGCGTTAATGCCGCAAGGAGATCACTGTAAATAGTTTCCCAGTTTGTGTAGCGTAATGTTGCACTGTACAGATTAAAAGAAAATTGTTTTATCGGGCATTTCTGGGGCTGGAGTAATGAGTGTGGTGGATATCGTGTTCGGTTTGCGGAGTGAAAATATATGACTTTTAAGAAGATATTTGATAGTGACGTGTTGTGGTAATAAATATTTTACATGAGAGAAAGTAACTTGGTGAGTTTTTGAGCATCTCTGGGTCATTTTTATGTCGATTTTCGTGTTTTTGACCCTACATATCAGGGTTGGTGCGCCATTGTCAAAGTAATAATATGTATTGCAAGTTTTTCGTGTTATCATTTGGGGCCGCGTGAAAGTAGAATTTGTTCGCTATAAATTTACGTCCACTAATTTGTCAGTCTCGTCAGCTGTCATTTTCGAGCTACAGGTTGGTTCAATTACGTAATGCAACTCGGGTACGATGTAAACATTTCTGTGCGCTGTCATTTGTGGCGCCGAAATTGACTAACGCTACTTATTATCGTTTGATCAATTTACTTATATTGTGACCCATATTAGCATGTTCTTCACAGTCGTTATAAATGTTTAGTGGCGAAATATTTTGTTGACGGCAGACATATGCATAAGGTTAATGTCAATTAGGCGATCATAGGAATGCAATGATGCTGCAGTTCAAATCTGTTAACGTATTTGGACATACTGAAATCATAATTCTACTTCGCTTCACAGATATAAATGAAGTGGTTAGGAGAATTCTCGAGGGAAACAAGCGGTATGTTGAGCCACAGTAATGGACATATGACAGCTCCGCAAATAATTAGGCATCAGGTAAGTGAAGGTGGTCAATTTCCATTAGTAAGTTATTACGGATTCATTTTGCTGTTCGGTGTGTGACAATTGAGAATCTGTTGTGCCCTAGTTTATTACCTCTGACATATTATCGAATGAGCACCATTAGAACTGGCAGCGGTTGTACAGTACAGATTGATGTTTGACATGATTTATACAAGTCTTGCCTTCATCCGGGAGCTTTGCCGGCTCTATGGTTGGTATGGAACGTAGTGTTCGACAGTGAACTTTCCATCTGATTGTAGTTCAATCCTTTCGTGGCAAGTTGTCGCAAATTTTCTCGCGGCAAATGAGGGTATCCTGCATTGTACAGATAGTTCTAAGCTTATTAGACCTCTTCTTTTGAATACCTTACTTGTACCTGTTGTGGTCAATGCTGTGTTTATGGTATTTTTAAAATGACAATCTGTCAGGATGTTGATTACTGCCCATAAAAATTTTCTCCATCGGTCGTCCCGACACCTATGAGAAAGAACCCTAGGAAAATAAATCATATGTTTATTCTCACCAAGTATTTTGTGATTTTTCTCTGTAAAAGAAAATTTCCTCGCAAAAAAAACTCTCTACCGTATCGGAACCTTTGTGAGCTTGAAATGTCTGTGTTTTCCAATTGAACAAACACACAATGTGATCTGCACAATCAATATATGTGATGTTGTCACCATGGAATTAATAGTTTGAGGTCGAACGTGTCAATATAAGTGCATATACAAGCATACAAGTTGGCAAATCAATGTATCACATGATGTAACAAACTCTGGGTTCTCTAGGTGTCTAATATAAACGGGATTATCATTTCCTATGACTTAAACCTTATCACTCAAAACTGTTAAGTAGAAATTGTGATTTGTGACTTATTATAGCTTATAATATATCCATTGAGTGTTGACAGTGGGAGGATTATGTTATTTATGTTGACGGGTGTAGTAACATTGGGAAGTCACACAAATTGAGGTGTGGTCTTGACCCTTATTTTTTAGAGCAGTGACCCTTAAGTAAGAAAATCCAACGTGTGAATATACATAACCACACCCCACAAGACTTTTATTGTCCTTAAGTTAAACAAAGCATTAATTATTGACACTTTTAGTATTTTTAATGTTCTCGTCGTTTGTGTAAACTGTATTTACCTATGTGTTTATTATTATTTAATTTTTCTCATTAATGTATACCTCCCTACCTTTAGCATTTCCCGTCTGTGTACAATTTTTTTATTATTTCTTCTTAAAAATTTAAATTGTATCGTATTTTGAACTTTTTTCTCACTGTTAATCTTTAAAACAAGCAATATCAAATGTGTGGATAACTTAATTTTAATGGTTCCATTTAATGGTAAGAGTAAGTTCATCAATACGCTGACTTTATTTGAATGTCACTGTTTTTTGTGTATTTTATACACCATGCAGTATTTTGTAAGTGGCACTTAACCCAATTTAGATATATGCTAGCCAGAATATGCCAACATTTTCTTCATGATGCAGTATCTGCTATTTGTGTTGACATATCAGTATGTATTATAACTCTTGTAATACATATCAGTGTATATTAAGAACACAGTCACTAGATGTTATATCTGGTGAAATTATACTCCATGTAAATTGCTTAAGTATGTTTAATGTCCTCCAAACTTTTGTGATCTCTCTGAGTGTTCAATAATGCTACCAAGGTAGCTAAAACAAGTCTTTGGTTACCATCTAAATATACATAACATAACATCTTCCCCTTTCTATACATTTTTTGCGCATTCAATGGTCAACTAGTGAAAACAACATACGAATGTAAAGTAACCTTCAATGAACATAAAATACTATAACATACAATGATGAAACATTTTAAGTACACACACATATTCACATAGATATTTGACCACACAAATATTAAATAACCTTCACTGAACATAAAATAATCATACATACAATTATGAAACATTTTTAAGTACACACATTTTCTCTTAGATATTTGGGTCTACCAACTTTTCTTGTTGGTCTATGGCCTGAGGGGGTACTGTGGGTAATTTTTGGACTCCGATAATTATCTGATGTTTTACTGTATCCCGTTTCTTGGGATGTGGGACCACTGATTATATGACTACTGTTAAATGTCCTCCAATCTAAACATACATAAAAGTCTATGGTTACTAAAACTATGGTATCTAAATATACATAACATAACACTAGATATATAGTAGAAGTTGTTTATTTCCATAACAGTTGTTCAATTAAAATGTCACAATCCTCAGAAGGCGAAAATGCATTACACGTTATTTACACATTTTTATTTGCATTTTCTGGTAATTTTTTATGTATTTCATGTAATCCTCAACATGATAATATTTTTTTTAATTTTAGCCCTTATTTATTTATATCCAATGAGTGTGGATGAAACTAACCAACCTATGACCTTATACCTTATTTTTACAGGCTGTATTGTTATATATTTCTTCATTATTCATAATTTCTAATTTTATCATGACCTTTTACCCTAACAAAACTTTGGTTGGCAAATATTCCCCTGCACATGTAGCATTATAACCACCACTCCTTCCTGTTTTGTCCTTGCACTGTCAATTTTGTGATAGCACATTCTGTAAATTCTGTAGTTGCATTTTGTTCTTCAGTTCATCAATCACAAGCTCACCTGTCATTTTACTTCCTTGTAAGGTAGTATTACTTTTTATCATGCTATCACTGTTAGACATTCAGTAGGCAAGATTGAGGAGCATATTGACCTTCAGAGCATAAAGTTGCCAAAAATAACAAACAACAGCAGTATTTAGAACATTAAAAACAGCATTTTTAGTTTTCAACCCTTGTGCTGGATATTCAATTATCCATCCAGGAGGTACGATAGCCAATTGTCGGATTCTATCCTTTGCCTGAAAAGATACTTAACAAGTGTATAGTGTGTGTCATTGGCTGAATATTTTTAGATTTTGGGAACACGAGGATACTTTAAGGGAATGGCAGCTCAATCATCTCAGGTCTTTCTGATGGTCACTGAAGCTGTCGCTAGCTATCTTCACCTGAATTTATTGTAGATGTATGGGACTGGTCTTCCTATGCTGTTTCTGAAAGATATTCATTTAGAAAAAAATATTACAGGGCAGCCGTGAACCCATATAACCAATTAAAATATTACTCCAGGCCATCCCTTAACCCGCAAAGTCACAGTGTTTACTGATAGAGGTCATCTAATGCAAAGGATTTATACAGAAGGAAATTCTTCAGCACCAATTTTCTCATCATGAGCTTGGAGAGAAATAGCAAGCTTGACACTTTTCTACATTTTATCTCCAGTTTAAGGAAAAAAGGCATTTTTAGTCTTCTTAGTGTCTTGTTTGCAATTTCTCCTTTGTGCATGACTGTCAGTAGTTTTCTATATTGGAATGTATCTTATGTCAAGGATAATGTCCTTTGATATGCCTTTCTCTTTGAACCAGTTTCTCATGTCGTTAAATTATTCCACACGCTCTAGCTCATGTTGTACCTTTAAATTTAATTTTCCTCCTTTGTTGTGCAAAATTCATATATTTAGGTTTCCCTTAGTTCATTGTCAATCTGTAAATTGTCACCCTGGTTTTATAATGTGTTTAGTGTCATTTTTAAATACTATGTCTGAGTACAAACTAGCAATTTGATCATCCACAAACCTATTGACATCATCAACTTTCCCTTAGTTTTTATGCTTGCATTCTGCTCCTCCTATGCCTCTGAACATTTCCTTGGGATGTACTTGCATAAGTATCTGTATTGATGAATCTCCTTGACAATGTCCCTGCTCTGTTATTTACTGAGATTCACTATCCAATACTGTCCCTTGTGCCTTCTGGGCTATGCATTAGCTTTTACCTTTGCCCCATGTAGACTCATACACTGATCATAACAGTTTAAGCATTATGTCAATTATTGTGCCAGCCATGAGTGTACCATAGGTTTAAATTTTATAGTGCTACTTCCTCTTGCAGACTCCAGTAGATGATTGAATAGCCTAATGTCTACATTATAAATGGAATTTTGTGCTCTTTAACCTGTTTTGACAAACAAGCAGGTCATTTGTCATGAATTTCTTATCTTGTTTTAAAAGACTGGAGGTTAGCTTTGGCATGAATAAGTTTTATATATGTATACATACTTTAAAGGCCACTTTACATGATACAATTTTTTGTACAATTTCTTGTAAAAACGCTTGTATAAACTGAATGAAATTGTATGTTTGTCTGAATAGAATTAGAGCAGGTTCTATTTCCTGTTCAGTCATTCTGATTATCACTCAAGCATTCGTACAATTTGCCATTTTACGCGGTACAATTTCCTTGTACAAGAGTTTGTAAAAGAAATTGTATCGTATTAAGCAGCCTAAAGAGAAGAAATACGTAAATATGAAGAGATTAGCCAATAGAAGAACTCAATAGAAAGCTGCGGCAAACCAATCTGAGGATTGATGACTAATGATGTTGATACAAACTGTAAACTATCAGTATTTTGAGTGTCATGAATAGTTTTCAGTCTCGTTGGCCTGCAGTGTTCTATAGAGGGTGAAAGAGTTATTATTCCTACAGCTTTTTTTGCAATCACTCACTCACTCAGTGAAACAACCCGAAGGTTGGTTTTGATGGGTGAGGGTAGAACTCACCCCGGACTAAGTCACAGACATGTGAATTTCACACATTCAGGGTAGGGAGGCCAGTTCCTTTTCCTAGGCCACCTCGCACTCCAAGGAATTTTTGTATTTCCTTGTACAAGAGTTTGTAAAAGAAATTGTATCGTATTAAGCAGCCTAAAGAGAAGAAATACGTAAATATGAAGAGATTAGCCAATAGAAGAACTCAATAGAGAGCTGCGTCAAACCAATCTGAGGATTGATGACTAATGATGTTGATACAAACTGTAAACTATCAGTATTTTGAGTGTCATGAATAGTTTTCAGTCTCGTTGGCCTGCAGTGTTCTATAGAGGGTGAAAGAGTTATTATTCCTACAGCTTTTTTTGCAATCACTCACTCACTCAGTGAAACAACCCGAAGGTTGGTTTTGATGGGTGAGGGTAGAACTCACCCCGGACTAAGTCACAGACATGTGAATTTCACACATTCAGGGTAGGGAGGCCAGTTCCTTTTCCGAGGCCACCTCGCACTCCAAGGAATTTTTGTTCAGTCATTCGTTTCGTCAGAGTTTTTTGCAATAGGAAGACTGATTTCACATCTGCGACATGGCACCAAATTTCAATCCTACAATTCAGACGAATCACATAAGGACCTAGCAGTAGAGAAGTAAGCATAAAGGAAGGAGTGAGACAAGGCTGTTCAATGTCTCCCATATTATTCAATGTGTACATGGAGAAAGCCATCCAAGAAGTCAAGGTCTCCGGGTGTGAATATCCACGGGGAGAAAATCAGTATGCTGCAATTGGCCAACGACATAGCAGAAATGAGCATGGCAGAAATGAGGGAGATTTTAAGAAGACACTGCGAAATATGGAAAAGATATTGCCCAGAAATTACCTGAAGATCAATAAAAAGAAGATTAAAGTATTGATATGCAGTTGGGGAAAAGAAGCCAGGACAAATGTGAAACTAGGAAAACATAGAATCGAGGAGGTGAGAAGTTCTGTTGCCTGGGATACTGAGTAACTAGCGATGCATGAAGTAAAAGATCAATTGCCAGTAGAATCACCAAGGCAAAAAGGGCATTTTACCAAAAGAAGATTCTGCTTACAGCTGCAAATACAAGTGTGGAAGTGAGGAAACATTTCATCAAAACATATGCCTGGAGCATATTACTGTATACCAGCAAAGCATGGACGATAATGGCAGTGGAGAAGTCAAGGCTGGAGCATTTGAAATGTGGTGCTGCGAAATAATGATGAAGATAAAATGGATCGACCGAGTGACAAACGAAGAAGTCTTAAAAAGAGTTATCTACTGAAAACCCTGAAAAGAAGAACGGACAACTTAAACGGACATATCTTAAGACATGATTGCCTAATGAAAACAATCTTTGAAGGAAAAGCGAATGGGAAGAATGGAAAAGGCAGGCCTCATATGAGATATATGGAGCAAATTGTGAAGAATTTAAAAAAGAAAAATTATGTTGATATGATTAGGCTGGCCAATTGAAGAATTAAGTGGAGGGGTGCGTCAAACCAATCCTAGGATTGTTGACCGATGATGATGAGTTCAGACGACTGTTAAAAAGAGCATGATAAATGGCTTTATGTGTTTGGAAGAGATAACAAAGTCTCAGTTTTTCTTTTGAGTGGACTTCATGTATTTGAAATTTTATGTTACAGATGAGGTGTTGTGTTTTGTCAATGTAACTTAAAAATCCATTTGTTTTAAACCATTTTGTGGCTGAAAAAAGTTATGGTGCTTTCCTGGTGTATCTGCTGAGTTAAGGTTTCTTGGGTCCTCCCAGGTTATTGTGTCCATTTCTGCTGATGTTTCAATTCCCGACTTGGTCATCATCTTCAGGGCTTCTGAATGCCATATCACTGAAGTGGACGGTTGGTCGATGGACCAATCAGGAGACACCTGGCCCCAGTAGGAGGGTATATATGGAGGACAATTTTGACCAAATGGCATCCAGAAGCCCTGAAGATGATGACCGAGTTGGGAATCAAAACATCGGCAGAAATGGATGCAATAACCTGGTCCTGAGAAACCTTCAATCATTTTGTGGCTATTTTTAGATTGCTTTCAAGCAGGCAAGTTGCATCTGAGAGGTTTTTACAATTGTGATTCAGGGTAGCATCATCAGCATACAGAATTGAGTGTGCTGGGAGATTCTTAGGGAAATCATTGATCATGATCTGTATAGTGATTGAAGAGGATACTTGGCCGTCTACTTTTAACACATTGTGTTCTTTCAGAGAAGTATAACTGGAAAAGTGAGAGTTTTACTCCTGCAATTCCATAGTATTCCAGTTTGTTTAGAAGTATAGGGTGATAGACTCAGTAAAAAGCCTTGAAGTTATCACGAAGAGTTGGCATGAGGTTTGAGTTTTCTTCCGGAGAGCTTATGATTTTATTGACGAACATTTCCAGAGCCTGGATGGTAGTTTTTCCTATGTGGAAGCCATTCTGAGAAAAGATAATCACATGATGATGGAGCCAATGAAGCAGGGAAAATTTATCTTCATTTTTTCTCATTCTTCTTCACCTGTTCCCTTTCATGTCTTATGTCAACAACCCCTATTTAACCCTTCTGTTTTATTCTCAGATTAAAGGTCCTTCATAGGACTTGTTTAATGTCCATAAACAATGATATAATGTAGTTGGCTCGCCTGTAATGTTCTAATTTTTTTTCCAGTGTCCTTCAGAATTTTTCATGTTCACTTGCATTTTAGATGGTGTTTGAGCAACAGCTAGGTGATGATTGAATCAATTCTTGTGCATAACTCCACCATTTTCTTTTCCTTACCATTTATTAATGCTCTAATCACACTAAACCTTAGTTTTCTTAATTTGTGCAGGGTCTTATTACCCTTAATTTATCTTTCCAACCACCAATTCAGCCTTCTAATATCCTGCAGCAACTTCCATTCCTCCCCACCATCTCCAGCACTTTCAATTTCCCTTCCTTCGAGTCCAATGCACTTTCTCCATCCTTCTCCAAACTCGCTTATCTAAAGCTGCCAAATGTTTTTCATCATTTTTCACCAGAATATAGGTCTTTTAACCATATGATGCCACACTCCTTATCAAATTCTCTACATGTATTTTCTTAAATATTTTGCCCTGACTTCTCATTAGAACTTCTCTTCCGTTTAGCAATAAAACATTTTCCCTACAATGTTCAGTGTCTTATGACTTTATTAACCCTTTCGCTGCTGTGAACGCACTTTTTGGTTCTCACTGTAGCGCTTTCACTTTTCCGCCGCATGTGTCGAGTAGGTTTCCGGAGTGTGGTCAGCAGCGAAAAGGTTAATAACCCCACCTTTCTCCAACTTGCAGCCCAAATGGATCCACCCATTTCTTTTGGTTTCTTGTGATTTCTCTTTATCCCATTGCTCATACACTGAGCCTACAATGCCTCCCTCAAAGATTGAACTATAAATATTTAACACAGAGAATATTACCATAATTTTAGTACATTTTATCAATTTTTTTCACTTGATATCTGGACCCTTAAACGGTAGAGCAGGCCCACCTTTCTTTCCCTGCTTGCAATCATGTCGTGGATTTTATGCATACTTCTGTTTAAGGCATTCATGAGATTTATGCATAGGTAATGCATAATTATGTATTCAATCTGTATTTAGCAAACAAACCTTACAAACAATACAAATACTGAGGAAGTGTATAAATATGGGTATAATTGAATATTCTAGTAAGTTATAATTAATGAATAATATATAAGCTGGTCATCTTTTCTGTAAAACATTGATGGAATTCAGTACTGTGTAGGAGCTACATGTGTGAAAGCATTACTCTTTAAAGCACACATTTTTCTGTGGTTAAAATCAGGTTTATTTGGGGAAAAACCTTCTTACACTCACTATAAGACTATTGTATTTTGCCTATCGCAGTCGTTACCTATATATCGAGATACAGTCTACCACAGACCACGATTGGTAAAATGAAAAGTGACTGAAGACAAACTGGATCCATAATTTTGCATTTACTCTGAGAGAAAGTTGATCAAACAGTTCTAATGAGTTTATAATTGACTTATACAAGCTTTGGCATTTCACGTTAGCTAAAGTAGGTCCCAGAAAGCACTTCTGCTAGAAAGAAAAGCTCTGGATATTAGTAAAAAAATTCATGATAATGCTTTTTTATGTATGGCTACAGAGTGTGAATAAACCTTAGTTTACCTTATGTTGGAACCTTAATGCATTACCACAGGATAATTATTTATTTAGGAATTGAAAATAATTGAAACTTGATGGTAAATATAGAAAATGTTGATATAAATTTAGCTTTTTAAGTATAACATTTATGGGAGTTGACTCTAGCAATACTATTGCATCTCCTTTTAAAGGCATTCCTAAATATCTTGTATCTATTGAATATTAGGCTTTACTGAAATCTTGCTTTCTTAAAATTATTTTAAATATTAATGTCAATACATTGTGCTTTGTTTGAAATTATGAATATTATTATGTTAGTTCATTAATGTGTGCGAAAAGAAAGTCATTAGAGAAAGAGAAGGCTTCTGGGCTCATATCCACTGTAAAAAACCAGCATGCTTCTATCCACCAATGATGTAGCTGTAATGGTAGAGACAGAAAGACAACCCTGATTAACATGGAAAAGACTTCAGACAGGTATCACCAAAAATTAAATAAAAGAAAACAAAGGTGAAGATGTGAAGTAGAAGAGAGGAAGCCAAGACCAATGTTGTTGGGAAACAAAAGCTAGAAGAATTGAGCAAGTGTTGCTATCTAGAAAGCCCAGTAGCCAGTAATAGGGGAAGTAGGAAGGAAATAACTATCAAGAATAAACATTGTAACTTCCACAATATTTTATTCTAACAGTGATAGTACCAGTTTCACCTTTGCATCATCATTAGGTACATGTCGAAATTGTAAAAGTTGGTGGTATATATATATATTATCCGTCTTTATTGTCATGTCAGAGGATGGAAGGGGATGAGAAGAGGAGGGGGATGGAAGAAATGGCCGACGATGAACTGGTGTGGCAGATGGTTGGTTTTGAGGTGGTGGGAGTGATATAGGCTATATGAGGTTGAATAGGGTAAATGCATAGGAATAAGTTTTTCATTGGCTAGTTTGCAATTCACATGATGGAGTGTTATCTCCAACTGTTCCAAGGCATTAAAAGTCTCTTTCCCTAGTCTCTATGTGCAGCAGCTCAGGTATGAAATCACTGGTATGGCCCTGTCAATTAGGTGATAAGAAAAGTGTGTGATTGGTCTGACTGGGAATGAATGGAAAAGCAACTGTGTTCATTTGCTCTGGTTTTCCTATTTATCTCTGTTTGGCCTATGTAAATGGTGTCACAGTCCTTGGACTTCAATTTGTGTACCCTTGATTTTTGCGAGCGATCATTCTTGTCCCTCCCTGGTGTTTCCAAAAAGTGTTTTTTATTAGATTATTTCTCTTGTGAAATGTCACTCTGAGCATATTGCTGGGGAGAAGCTTTGCTATTTTCCATAATACACAATTAATGTAGTGGCTTTTGATACATTGGAGTCATTTTCCATTCGTCCAAGGTGAAAAAAGGATTTACAGGCATCGTTTAGACAAAAGGAAGAAAACTCCGATTTCCGGAAAAAAAAGTGGAGTGATTTGGAACTTCAGATTCCTTACATACCATTAACCCTTTTACTGCCAGCCTCTTGTAGGTAGACTGTGTGAAAACTACCAAGCACATTTCCGTTAAAATCGTTATATTATGAATTATATATATATATTTGAAACACTGAATTTTGTTATGCGAATTACGTATTTGTCTCAATGTTGACGACATTTTCAGTTTTTATAAGAAGGAAAAAATCAATCATGCTGTCTCTGATTTGAAGGAAATATAATATTACAAATATGTAATGTAAGTGGGCCGATATATCAGCCCACTTGTAGTAAAAGGGTTAAAACTATTACTATTCCAATATAGTCTACATCTCTCCTCCATCTTCCCTGCTAACCTTATGTTCTCCCCTTTGTCAGGTCCTTCAAAACACCATCTACTATTATTACCTGGTTCATCCACTTTCTCTCCTCCTATGATTATGTAATATTAATGTGCATTCTCTTGGTACTACAGTAAGTAAATTTAGTTTATAATGTGGTGTGAACAGTCATACTTATCATTTTGTTGTCCTCAGGTTCCTGATCAAAACAGACCTCAATTGGCTAGGTCTCAGGATGATGCAATGGTTGGTTATGTATTTCAACGCCCTCAGACTGATCCCGATTTTCCCACAGCACTAAGTAAACAGCATCCACGGTGGGCTCTGGGAGACGAGAGCATCATTGACGTAAGTAGAACCATTCAGCATTAATTTTGGTCATTAATCCACCTGAAGATAGCATAAATTGTCGAAACCTGGGTTGTGAGTAAAAATTTTTTCAGTGAAATTCTAAGTTTGTTTTTCTTTCCATCACCAAAATACAGCTTTGGAAGGTTATAAGATGTAAAGAGTAGGTTGCTTTTCAAGTGCATTCTGTTCTATCAAATGAAATTGAATGATGCATATCTTACATTGTGGAATGTTTCTATACTTGGATGTTGACTCGCTTGTCAATTTAAAAATTTTATGGGTATCACTAAGCTGGTTAATGCAAATAGTCTTTCAATTCAAGTTTTTAAAAAACTTTTATGTCTTGAAATTTGTAAAATATGTTCATTAGCCTCATGCTGTAATTTAATAAATTATACAGCGTAAAGTAGGCCATTATTAGGTCTTGAGTTTTATGTTACAGTCATGACTTTCCGTGTATGTACCTAATACAAGTTTTCGACCTCTTATCTGTAAAAATGGCCATATTCATAAGTATTCTTCTGAATATGAAAAATAGAGAACTTATGAATTACAGGAAAAATATTGAATGTTATCAAAATGAGGAGTTAATGAAATTATCATCATTAGGCTTTACACCCTGCTGATAGTATTTCGCTGAGAAGGAAATAAGTGCTCATGGAGGTTAAGAATTTAATTGTAAGCAGAAATGGAGCCTATTTTCTTTTGGGGCCTCAGAATAAGCTCTGTGACTTATTGAAAATTTAACTTAATTTCTGTTGCTTTCACTAAAGTGGTATTGCAATTTATGTATCTCATATTTCCTTCAGAAAAGAGGTTAAGTTTAAATATATGCAGCTATATGAATAAGAGCTCAATGTTGAATTTGAAAGTTGGTTATTCCAAGAGCATGTTGACGCATCAAGATAGGTCGAGATCTTTCCTTGTGTTGACCCTAGCTTCCTGTCAAGTTTCTCTGCTGGGGTTTACCTGAATATTTCATAAGTGATCCCTCCCCTAGTCCAGATCTTGATTCACAGGCCATGCTGTCCTTATGTTTCAAATGCTTATGTAATGTGTATGAGTTGAAGTCCTTGTCAGAATATATAGAAATTTTTAACTGACTCACAAAAAATCTATTGTAACATTTTGGAAGAGTCAGTGACTGACATACGAAGTCAGAGGGAGTAGAAAAAGAGGCTTTAAGATTCATGGCTGATTGAACCTTAATCAGTTCCTCTCTTACCCAGCTGGAAGACAGGAGACAACAATTAGTCTATTGCTGACATGATGTGAATTGTTTGGGGTGATGCTCAATGAAGGGAAAGCAATGAGAATGTGAAAGAAAGAAAGCCCAGAATTCATGGAAGTGTTTGGAAAATTGGCTATATTCAGAAAAAAATTGGATTTATTGGAAGTTATATTGGGATAACAATTAATTGCCCTATCCTTCATAGTTTTCCTATTTCCCTGTTAGAAGGAATATAACAAGGGGAATTTGAATACAGATGTGTGAAAAGACCTAGGAAAATTCAAGGACATAACATCGTAATGAAGTGTTTTTTCCCAGTAAAGTCTCTAGGGCTCTTCACCAGGTCAGGTTAACAGCTGCTGCCTACGTTTCAGCAGTCATTTACCTGACCTGGTGGAAAGATGGAGAAGACTTCATGTTTCATACATCTTGTTGTTCATAAACCTGGTCATTACTCACAGAGCATAAATGGGTGACGCATGCAATGTTGGTGTGTAGGAAAATGGAGCTCAGCCAATTTTTGAATCTTCATTGGCTGAAAAAGTCCGAAGATCGGAATATCCAAATGCCAATTAAAGTAGGGAAAAACAATATCTCGGAAACCGGTTTTTCGATTGACTAGGCAATCAGCAACGGGGAGAGAACCAGGCTGGCAGGTCAAAACCTGTCGAGGGCCAGGTGGAGAGTGAACGTCTCTCCCAAATCTCTCCTTTCATTCAATTTAGTGAATGAAAGGAGATACGTAGGAGTGTTAAACATGGTACGAAAGGCAAGGAAGTTGGATGGAATTCGGAGGTGGCAACTTAGGGGGATACGAACATCTCATAGAGAGGGAATGGTGGAGTTGAATGCGGTGATAGAGATAAGAATGGGATATGGATGAGCATGGGAGTGGATTTGCAGGGTGGATGAGGGGGCAGGATTTGGATGGCATGAAGGTAAGTTGAAGATCAGAAAATGGAAAGATGGGTTTGGTATTAAATGAGAGAAAATGTACAATGGTGGCGATTAGCAGATAGGGACAAATATCTACCATAGGAGATGGTAGAACATTCATAACTGTTACTCTTAAGTGTGGATCAACTCGTTGTTATTGTTAGAGGAATAAGGAGCCGGTTTCATCCGTTAGGCCATCCTCAGGCACATAATGTAATAGTTTCCGTCGATTGCCTTTATATACACTTAGGGAACAGGGAGGGGAGGGGGAAGGCATGTGAGGGTGAATTGTGGGAAAGGGATTAGGGGCAGGTTGAATAGGACGTGGATTTTCCTTGGGTATAACAACTGAAAATAGGGGTGGGAGGTTAAAAAAGGTGATGTCGTTCAACAGCCCAGGGTCCTTGCAATGGAGGCCAATCTCTCGTTGCTCCCAGGCATCCAGCTTTCGGCCTTTGGGGGCCAAATGTAGGATTTGGGGTTCAAAGGAACTGTGGTGACCCTCTTCGATTAGGTGTTGTGTGAAGCTGGAGGTCAGGTCACCGTTTCGGAAGCAGTTCTTATGCTCGTTCATCCTTTTGGAGAAGCTTCTTTCCGTCTGTCCGATGTAGTAGCTGGAGCAGTCGTCACACTTGATTTTATATACTCCGCTCTTCTGATTGGGGTCAGAGAGATTTTTGGTGTTGGTCAAAGTACATGGTACCAAGTACATAGCACAAGTTGTACATAAAATCGTTTTGGGGGTGTAAAAACAGATTTTAAAAGAATCTTTCGGAATCGCGTGTGATGTAGCATAAGACACATTTCCATAGAATGGCAATTTACAATACTTAGTGGGGCTATGATGGCTGGATAACAAGGGAGTAAGTTGCTGGATGGCCTGTTGTCTTAGTTTTTTCATTAAAATATAATCCACGATGGCTTCGTTGTATCCGTTGTTAAAAGCTATCCGTTTTAATATTTGAATTTCATTGTCAAAACATTGGGGGGAGAGGGGAATATCAATCAAGGGGTGGACCATGGAATGGAAAGCGGCATGTTTGTGGGAGTGCGGGTGGCATGAGTCACTGGGTATAATTGCATCCGTGTTCATCGGCTTCCTATAAATGGAGAACTTATGTCTATTGTTCTCCAAATATATGGTCATATCTAAAAAGTTTAAATTTGTCCCTCCGAATTCCATGGTCAATTGAACATTGGGATGTATGGTGTTCACTTGGGATAAAAATTGTTCTGTCGTTTACTACTCGTCCAAAGGCACAAAATATCTTCAACATATCTATTTATTCATTATATTCCAGTAGAGTACATTTCTGATAAAATTGTTTTGGGTATTGAATAACATATTTTCCCAATTGCCCATAAAAACTTCCGCTAGTAAGGGTGAGAGTGGGTAACCCATGGCCAGCTCCTCCATTTGGTGGTAAATTTATCCGTTGAACAAGAAGTAATTTTGTGCGGCACACATATTCATCAGACGTAAAAGCTCGGCGGAAGAATTATTGTCCTCGAGAAACTGTTCGGCAGCTAACAAGGCTTCATCTGCTGGGGCGCATGTGAACAAGTTTTTGACGTCGAAGGACACCAGTTTTGCGTTGGCTGGGAGAGTCATCGGTGCCAGAGTTTTTGAGAGTTCGATGGAGTTTTTTTATTGCATATCTCGGGGTGAAACTGGACATTTGTCGATATAAGGAATTTAACTTATAGGCTAATTTTTGCGTGGGTGCCGAGTTATGAGCAACAACTGGTCTAGTTGTTGCTCATAACTCGGTACATTAGGTTTATGAACTTTCGGTAATCCGTACAGCCTTGGTGGTAGGGGGTTCATATTGATTAGAGTATATTTTTCTCTCTCACTCAAGAGGGTCTTACAGGTCTTTAAAACTTCTTTAAGGTGCCGTTGATAAATGGCGGTAGGATCTTTAGTTAGGGGTACACAGTTATTGCTTGAATTAAACTCTAAACACCTCTCTGTGTAATCGGAGCGGTTAAGGATAACGATACTATTTCCTTTGTCACTCTTGGTCACCAACTAAATCCTAATGTTAGAGGACTTCAGTGCACTTGGACTTAGCCTTAATGGTCAGCGAATCTGTCAGTTGACCATCTTTGATAGCTGCCACACCTCCTTCCCTTATATGATCTATGAGTAGAGTCAACAGCCGTTACATTAATTATCACTTCACTTTGTGTTGGTATCAATTTTATAATTTTTGTGTCTACTCATTAAAAATGAAAACTCCACCACAAGAGCTTGTTGACGTGCGGTAGAGATTCCGTTATGGTTGTTTTTCAGTGAGGCTACTATTTGGACTGTATTACCTCACGACGGTCATTCATCTTTCCATTTTTTTGGGAGCACTCATCGTGCCTTCCGCGGGATTTCGTTGGTGGATGCGAATGGCGTTTCGGTGTCCTTCCAAATTCTTATCAAAATTCCGATCGATCTCTTAGCAATGGGCGCGCGCGTCATTGTTTTTGCTTCGCAGATTCGTCTGAACGGAATTAACGAGGCGGTACGCGTCAGGATTGATTAACAACACGGGACGAAAATATGCGTGAAATGCCGGGAAATGGAAAACATTGGAGGGTTGCCTAACCGTCAGGTGCGGACGGAGGGGAATTTTTCGTAAACAGGTCGCACGCAGGCAGGCAGTTCCATCTCATCACCTTGGATCGTTATGCGCGACAATAGATATTCCGTTATTTTGACGTGAATCGAAATCGTTTCTCGCCCATGCTAGTGAGTTAAGGAAACACGATCGAGAGCCAAATGATTGAGCATGGGGAAATTCAATTTTTGTCAACGGCTCAGTTCGTAATGCGCCTTTGAGTTCGAGAGAGACCCCATCTCACCGGGTATTACGTCCATTATTCCCCAAAATATCCCAACTAAAATGAGGGAGTCCCCGAGAGGTATCAGTCTTTCATACCACACTCCTCAAGTAATCCTTCAAATAGGGATCTTTATGAAGTTCTAGTCTTAATGTATATTTTCCATCCAATATTCTATCCTCGATTGTTTTACGTAAGTTTAGCAGTTCTTATTATATGTGTAGTATAGATAGATGGGCTGAGTACCAAAAAACAGAGCAACTGGTCTTAGTTACAGTTACACTGCTAAATTTGTAGCCAGTTACAAATAAATATTACAGTTACAAGCAGATTACAGTTACGTTACAAAAAATTTAGAAATGGGTCTAAGAAATTGATGAGGGTCTATCACAAGCTGTTTTTACATGAAGTTAGTATTTTAACGTACTATATTTTAACGCATCTTACCTGGTCGAGTATTTGTATCACAGTAGGAGGCAGCACATACTCTTGCGGTGGTTCTAATGAATTACTTGGCCGTACATTTCAAAGATAAGTTTCCATATCGAAAGAGTTCAAACAATAGATTACACACCGGACCCGATTATACTTGCTACGTTGTTCTGTATTACAATTAATTTTATGGAACGTGTGTTGCCCGATTATATTCTTATATTTTAATTGAAAAATTAAGCTACATGCGTATATTCTGCAAATATAAAACTAATCTCACAGCAGCTCCAACTCAAATTTCACAAGTTTGGTGCTCGTGCATTCAGTTAGCCGAGAAGAGGGTTCTAAATACCCGAAAAGGAGCTCTCTTTCAATCTCGGGCAAAGCAAGTTGTTGATGGATAAGATTCGACGAGATGGAAATATGGTGAGGAACGCTCGTAACGAATGTTGTATATCGCTTCCGGCTTCATTTGGCAATTTGGATTATATCTTTTGAGTGGCGTCATCGAACAATATTTTCAAGCAATAAATTCAGGATTGTTTACTATTTTGCATGCCGTAAGGTGTAAACATAAATTCACGTTGAGAATGTGCCCAAGTTACGAATGAAAGCATTATTAGGAATTAAAATTAAATCTTACCAATAAATTATATGGGAATCTTTATGGGTTATCGCTCGAGAAATTAGTATTCTCGGCCTAATTTTAGTGGTAAGGTATAACATGTACGGTATTGTCTTTACTCCTCGTTAATCATACGTAAGTCGCTTTGGGTGCATAGGCGACTCCGGGTTGATAAGTGAAATCTTAAGAAATAAAATCACGGGATCAATTGATTCTGAAATCCATTTAGCGCCTTTCCCTAAAATTAGACCGAAACGAGAACTATACATTTACTCGATGGAAAGTATTCTTGGGTGGGCGGAAATGGGTTAACATTTCAGAGACGACCTGAAAATAGTATCTGGTGTTCCTTGCTGAATGGCAAGGAAAATACTCCGGGGAAGTGAGAAGATCGTTCTTGAATATTCATGCGAAGTAAATTCAGATGCAACGAGCCTCGTAGGATTAATAGCGACGTGATTGAGCAAATTACACTAGGCCGAGGAAATATTGTTATTTTGTATTCTTCTTTTAAGGGAAGGTTTTGATAGGTTGGAAGGATTCCCTGATTTTATTCTCCTTCCGAAGTTTTGTTGAGCTACCCTTCCCCTACCGTAGCAATCGTTTTACAAATTAGCATTAGCAAATTAGCATTCGTTTTACATTTCTTCAATCCTTTCAAAACGTCCTTTCCCTTCTTCCCGCTACCTCGCTTTCCAGTATTCTTCCTTCTATTGAGACTGTCAGATTCCAATAATCCCAATCGAATTCATTCGCGCGACTTCGATTTGCTTCCCACAATCTCAAGAACGTCTTCGTTCGTCTTCCATTCGGCCCATCGCGCTTTCTCCATCCTTTTCCCGACCCACTTTTCAAAAGCCTCCACTATTTTCATGATATTTTTCATGGTCCATGTCTTGTTACTATGTAACACCACCCTTCACATCAAGCTTTAACAGTCTTATTTAAACATCTTGATGCAAGGTTCTGGTCATAAGCTCCCTGATAAGTTTTGAAATGCTTATTTTAATACTTAAGTTGGTAGATGCTTACTTTGATTACGCAATTCTCTGCCTTATGTCCTTAGTAGTACACCCACCTTCGTCCATGATGCAAGTTTTACCATGATGTGTAAATATGACATACCTATACTTATATAACAATATACTTATACTTAATTCGGTAGAAGAAAAGATTCGCAGAAAAGTTACCCTCCTCAGTATTCCGAAGAGGGTCGAGGGACTGAAGTAGCCCAGTTGAGGGATAAGCGTCTGGGTTGTTCTAGATCTACTCGCTGTTGTAGTTTGGCAGTTTAGGTCGAGTGTGATGTTATGGATGAACTGCGGTTCTGTAGGATCGGTGTTTTAGCGTATAAGGCACGTATGATATGACGCAGTGAGGAAGAAAGTCGTGAAAGCAAACCAGTTTCTTAAGCGGAGAACCAGAAATTATGCTGTTTGGGAGTGACTTTTCGTGGGCGTAGGACTACGGCTCTCGAGCAGTAATACTGTATTTGTGAAGGCAGGAGAAGTGCTGGCTGGTATCAATAGCTTGCCGCGATCTTGGTGCAATATCATGGCATACCACAAAGGAGGCAGCGAAACGTGTGCGCGCGCTAAGAAATTCCGAGGTTTCTTCCATTCATGTAGCCAATTTCTCTTTAAATTCAATTGCCTGGCTCAAACAGGACTTCAGCGTAGTGATGTTACTGTAGGCTTTAGAAAGGGACTGCTGGAATGGTTAATCGTGATATTTAATACTTATTATTTGAAAGCGGTGCTTCTAGAAGCTATGAACTTCTTGGCAGTTTGATTCGGAACATAGAAGTCGCGAGCTCTCATATATGTGTTAATATTGATAAGTGATTGCAGATTGACGGTGCAGGTTTTCATAGTTGAGTGCGGAACTCTATGTTTTAGGTAGTTTAACCTTTGGCGCGTTACATTTTATATTTTACGTATCGGCGGTGCCACTGTTTCTTTGCGATGAGCTTGGATTTTTAATTATATTCTCTTCGATTCAATTGAACTCTGTCTAAAGGATATGCTGGACGAATGCTGCACTATAAAAATGGGAGAAATAGCTTAATGAAACATATGCTCCGACGTGGGAAAAGCAGGTTTAATCCTTTGAAACCGAGGTAGACCAGTGGAGCACTACTAATCCGTGATATAAATAAGCATAATGTGATTATTTATAGTTGCTTGAAAATTTCGAATCTGACTCTGCAGGTATATTTATACTCCCGCTCTTAATTGGCTTCCCAGACAGAAGCGATAAATTAAGAGAGATTTAACTATCGGTCCGAGAGATACAATACTTTGTTTTCCCTCGCAAAACACACGCCTACAACAAAGTATAATTTCAGTGTAATTCTCTCGGGAAATCCACCAGGTGAGTGCATTTAAGTTAGAGAATTTTACTCAAACCATGCGCTAGGGAAAAAAAATCCTACAAAGTATAATTCTTCAAAATAAATTGCGCAACCACACTTTCTTTTTAACTTTTTTCAGCGAAGTGTTATCTTCGCCACCATTTTAGCCAAATCCTACCTTTTGAGTGGTATGCTTAGTTGGAGTGATACTATTTTCCATGGTAAATTTTTGTAGCGTTAGAAGATTCCTGATCCAGGAGCACCCGCGGCTATCTTATTGAAGCTCCGTTTGATTTAACCTTAGGATAAGTACAGCACTAACGCATGTGGCGAACTACGAATTCAGGACTATCTGTCATTTACTTTTTACTATGCACACGGTGAGTATCAGGTGTTCAGGACGGGATGATGGTAAGTAAAGTACGTGGATATGTAAGGAATAGTTTTATTAGGAAAACACGGGTTTAATGCGACTATAGATATAGCGAGTTTAGGGAGTACTCTCCAGATATTTACCAATGTTAGTGGAATGCTTGGTGACGATGATGATGAATGCCTCTTTCCTCCATGGAAATCAATTACTCGTAATTTTCCATCCGAGGGCGGGAGAAGGGTCCGTCGAGGGAATCGGCTGAGTGGGAGAGGCTCCTCGGGATGGGAATGATTGTCGGTGCCGTCGACCCTCCCCCTTTCGGGAGGGAGAACAGCGCTCGCGGACTCGAATTCCAAGGGTTCCTTCCTCCCCTTTTTATTGTTGCCCGCCGGCGGGCGGACCAATCGGATCAGCTCCGGTTCGATGATCTCGCGGCCGCGGAGTCGTGAGTTCGTGGTCGTGATCAGACCCCTCGTCTCGTCGTGATGCTCCGGACGCAGTGACCTCCCGCGTCGGGTTGAAGGCCGCGCGCGCATCCCCCGCATCTTGCGCCGCTCGACGAACTGCGCAGTATCGGCTCACCTTTCTAGTGTATTGCGACCGTTTCGTATGTGGAGCACTTTAAACTCTGGCTGATTCGTGGTGGTGAAGAGGCCGTAGATTTCTGTATGCATTCATCGTGCTCACGAATGTGTATTCCTGTTGTTGTCGCGGGGTCATCCAGTGGATAAAGAACTTATCCCTTGTAACGAGCTTGGATACCTCTTTAGGCAGCTATTCAGTTGTTGGCCGACCGTCATCTGTAGCGATGCCGTGATATTTATTAAATGATTTCATTTTTCCTATTGATAAGTACCCGTTGGTAGTTAAAATCATGCACGTGCAACTCGAATTGGGATAAATAGTGGCATCACCGTCAAGAATGCGGCGCGCCTTCATTGGAGAATTAAATGCGAATCAAGTTAAGATTTACGATAAAAATCTCGTATAATACAATGAATTGCGGTAATATCAAATATGGGAAACCGTATAATCGCCTGATTATTTTCATAGAGAAAGTAACAGACTTTGGTCACCGTTGTGTATATAGTTCACCTTGTCAATTTAGTGACGAAAATGCTACTCCGAAATTCCGAAAATACGAATATTACTTTTTATTTTCATTTTTATTGTCATTCAAAGAGGGGTTCGTACGTACGTGTGGCTAAAATTTAAAACTATTTTGTAACTACATTTGAGCTTTTTGACCTTAGAATCGTAGTAGCTGGTCTGTTCTGTAGGTATAAAAAACATGAACGATGTGCGCATCTCATAAAAGTAGTTCTACTAAACTAAACTAGTTCTACTAACTGAAACCAATCCATTTTCATCAGCATATATTCCGCGAACTATCTTTCATTGGCGAAATATGGAAAGAGTTGATTGCTGTAGATTGCGCTAATCCTTGTAATAGCTATCGGGGTCATATCGCAGCGTCTTACCTTCGGTGCAAAGTTCTTAAACAAACGACACTTGTCGAAGGCTAGAATCAAATCATCGATTTCGTATTAATTCCCCATAGTTTTTTTATTTGGACATATGAAAGTCTAATGCGAGAGAAGTTGAATTTTGGACAGATATTGAGCATCATTTTTGTATTCCGTCACCTCACATTTATTTATTTCAATGCACGGACGTGATTTCGTATTAATGGAAAGGCACATAATATACGCATCTGGTGATTAGTATTTGATTCAAAGGGTTATAGGGGTCAGGTTGGTGTAGTGTTTAGAGTGCTGGTCTCTCACCAGGAGGGCCCAGGTTCGAATCCTAGTTGTGGAAGATATTATCAATGGTAAACCTGCCCCTACTTCAGTGTTTTGTAGAGAGCAGAGAACTTTAGAACACAGTACTCCGTCGTCGAATGGGACGTCAAGCCGTGGTCCCCTTGGCGGCTTTTCGTAAAGAGCAGGCTAATGCCGACGCCGGGTTTCGCTCCCTGCCATTCCCAGCCTTTTGCCTTTCCTCCCGATCTAAAGCGCCTATTAGTGCGGAAACATACTTGAAAGTACATATGAGATTTGATTCAAACAGGATTGTCTGCATTGCAAATTAGAATTGTCAGGCAGAAAAGTCAGAACTGTAAACGATCGTGGCTGTATGGAATATAGTGAATACACGATGTGAAGGTGATAACATTTCTGAAATAGCATTTCAGTGGGTCTCTGCGCTATTTTTGTAGCATAAGTTTTCTATCGGTGAAGGTAGGTCTGAAGAGACCTTGAATTCCTCCCACGACCTCGACGTATCACAGGATGTCCCTTTTCAGCCCGCATACTTCCTAAGATTAGAATTCTACAAGAGTAGAATTCTGATCTTGGGTGTTTCAACTTCTTAGCATATCACAGCATCTAACATAAACTGAAAAACAAACACAATATCAATCATGCGTCAGGTGGGGTTCTAACCCGCAATCTTTGGGTTGCACCGCCGGAAATCTTTTGTTTACGGAACGTCCTGAACGTCCTTTGAGAGTCCACCAGTAGTCTGCTAACATGCTTCACTCCACCTTTTTCATGCTTAATGTGTCTTGGTGGAAGTGTCCACTATGTTCACGACTAGCGTCTCCGAGATTTTCATGGAGAAAACCCAACTGGGAATGAAAGAAGTGAATTAAATTTTTTTAAGCGCCTGCATCTGATTCACTCCCAACCTTATAGTAGTTAGACAATTTTCTCCGATAAATCTTTTACTACGTTTTTGAATGAAATGCTAGCACTCGTCAAACACGATTTCATTTACTTTTACTCCAAGGTTGTCGTATTTTGTTAGTTTTCTAATCTGGGTGCCGACAAAGATGCCGCTCTCTTGCGTAACGAATTTTTGAGATATATTCATTCCTGTCCATTGTTTTGCGAACATTTTCATCTATTCTAATGTTATGAGAGAAGATGGAAGATATGCCATTTTGGAATCAACCGAGGTAGGATATTCAACGTTTTTTCGCTGGATAATTATGCGGCAATTTTTTCTTGTTGTTGTTATTTCGGTTGCAGCTATTTGTTAAACTACAATATTTATCTGAAGTGTGGTCTGCTGGTTCCATCCATACCGTGCACTTGTCATGTATCGAGAACTGTTTTCCCACCCCTCCAAAAGTCGAGAGCATATGACTAAACTAATTGAGGTTCGCATCTCATGTCCTGACCTTGAAATCGAAATGAAGTTCTCAGTCAATTTTGTTAGATTTGAAGTTCCTACTTGGATCGAGATAGGTTGCCACCGCCCCTCCGTCCCACTCACTTAATGACCATTACTACTAAGACGCAATCCGTAAATCACTGCCTTTTTGTCTGCGGCTTCTTAACCAACATTAGAGCACGCGATAAGGAATACTGCCTTCAGTTTTCTAAATATAGTATTGCCATTGCAAGAATAACGTAATGTGCATATCTAAAAAAAACGCGTGATGAAGTAAATCCGTCTATAAATTTTTATGTTCCTCACATGAAAGTACGCAAGAATCAATGAAAATATTAGCTGCGAGGGGGAAGGAAGGGGTGGTTGTAGAAAATGCATCAAGTAAATTAAATTGGTCGTGGGAAAATTGAGATATCCAATAATATTCGATCCCAAGTCGATATATTCGTGATGACCGAGTTTTTGAAGGACGAGAGATTCACAGCTGCAGTAATGTTTATGTTGGGTGTCCCTGAACCTCTCGGAATGCGAATGAGGTATTATTTAGCATTATACCGGATAGTACACGGCGTGGGGCTTAGCGGTCAATCTCCAGGGTAGCAAACAATAACGAGTCGGCCAGAAAACACAGCCACAGTCTAAACATATGTTTAGACTGTGGTGTAAGCACAGCAGGGCAGTATGAACCACATATAAAGGACAAATATATTTAGCAAAAAAACTGCAACTCATCAAACCTCAGTTGTTTCCATAATTGAAAAAAACTAACACTCGATAATTCGCTTGAGCAGCCATTATAACATAGAAGAATTTTCCTTTGGGGTAGTTAATTGCCACAGTTTCAGAAGCGAGATACTTAAATTTCTCCATATAATAGAGAGTACTAATTCGGATATAATTTTTGGAACCAAAGTGATTAGTGTGTGGGATTACCTATATTGAGTGAAGTACTCAGGAGAGATCTAAATACTCAACTGGGGGGAGGGGAGTAATTATCACGGTTAAGAACAAAATAGCCAGCAAAATAGAAATATTTCACGATAACACATAGAAAGTGTCTGGTGTTCCATTCAACGCGGCGAATCAAAAGTAATAAAAGTTTTTGTGTACTATAGATCACCCCATACCATTCACTCAGCATTAAACTCGAGAAACAGGTCAATTATAATTCTTGAAATAGCAAACGTAAGACGATTTTAAGTGTATATTTCGTAGCCTCACATAAGAGTCATGAACATTTCTCTCATGAGGAGGGATAATTTTTCAAATCTCTTACCATTCTCGGAGGATAGCTAGGTCAGGCGAGGATAGCTCCATATCATTCATTTAGCAGTCTTTAATGGCTCGATGACTGAATTTATTTTTCTCTTGGCGCTTCCTTCCGACTCGGTAGACCCTGAATTGATATTCGATTGACATCCAGTGAGCGACACATTTCCTTCAAAGGTCCACCTTGTTTAAGGAAATACGTGTGTGTGTCTGTGACTTGATGTGGTATTCTTTGCAACGTAGTTCGAGGTATGTTTCAAGGAATGTGATAGCGGTCACATATGGGTATATTTAAATCGCAGGAAGTGTTTACTCCAATTTATAACAATCTCCTTTTCCCTGTTGAAGACCGAAGCTTTTATCCCTAAGTGCAATGCAAAATTATATGCTACCAAAAGCCTATTTAGAAATTTCGTTCCCGCCTCAATTACAAACACGTGGAGAGGGGAGCTTTTTGTGCATAATTTTCAGGTCAGGCAGGGAATATTGTTAGTGTATGAAGAAACAAATATGATGCATAAGAGCTGTATAGTATGTACATTAATATTTAAGTTTACGTCGAAACTGCAGTCAATTTACTTTTTTGTTGATCATTTTCGTCGCATCTTAATAAAATATAAATACAAATTAAGATTATTTCTTTATGAAATAAAGATATTGTATTCGTATTGTACGTTGTTGTCGTAATAATGGTGCATTTGGTGAACGATTATGAACAGGTTTTGCAATTAAATAATATAACAGCTTAAATCGCAACAGTAAATAGTTGGTAAATAAGAAACCGAAGTTTCGCGTGGAGCAAACTCAATTTTTCCTTCGGCTTTTGGTAAGGGTAAGAAAATACTTTTATCAGGCACTGATTAATATGAAAACATATATTTGGTGTAACAGACAATTTCTAGTTGGTCGTAATTATGTTTTAAGCGTGCGTTTCTAGAGCTTTCACTGAGTACAAAAAACAACAAAATTACTCTCCGATTCTCTCGCCCTTGGTAGGCAGGTAAACGGACCGTAGTGCTAATAATTTACCTCAATAGATGCTTGAACGCGAAAATTTTCATTTTTGCATTAGTCTTACGGCTAACATTAGTTAGTAGAGCCGATGTAGTTTCCATTTTTTATATTTACTGCAAGCTATGCTACCTACATTACTCTTATATTTCGCTTTATTTTGACACCCATTTTCCCCTTCACTTCTAGATGATAGCACTTTTAATTCCCTCTTAGGACAATCTTTCTTATCTTGTTCACTGAACCGGTTCGAGTAATTTCTCGGTGTCCTAACAGATAGAGAAAAAAAAAAAGAAATTACGTACCTCTATCTACTGAATACCCTTGGAACCACCTCGAGGGTGTATGGTAGGGGGAGAGTTAGAATTTTAGACTCAATCGGCATAATGTCGACCTCAAATTTTCCGAAAATATTCGACCTAAATCGTTGGCTACGGATGTAAGGCGTGGTGAACAAGGTTGTGAAACCCTCTTACCCGCCTTGTCCTTTCCACGTATTTCATCACACAGCTCATGAATGATCCCAAAGGGTTAAGGCGCATCTCCCAGCCATTGTCCGTGTCGGAGAGGCGGAGGGCATTATGGGTTGGATGCCGTCGTGGCGTCCACTCCTGCAGTCGCTTGCGGAGCGTGAATGAGGGCGACGACGCCCGTGGTTTCTTCCTCCTCAACGCACTATCTTCTTGCGTCGGCGACCTTGGAGAGCGAGTGTGACCTAAATTCCCGCGGGAGGGGTACCTGCCTGCTCCTCCACCCACCCACCCACCCACCCACCCTTCCTCACTCCTTCCCAGTTTCCCTCTCCGAAATCTCCGAATAGACTCCCCGCATGATCACCGCCTGGGAATGCTCCCATACGATAGTTCAACTATCTGGCTCTTGGCTAGAAAAGCCCATATCCGAATGGAAGTGCCTTTTTCTGCGATTTGTGTCAGAAAGATGACTTCTTGTTTCGGGGGACGCATACTGAAATGTATATAAGAGAGAACTCATTGTGTGATTTAGCTGATGTTTTTTGTCAGTGGATCACCGACCAATAGATTCACATTGTGTGATTCTGCTGTACCTTCTTGGGACTATCCTGAGCTGTGAACTTAGTCATTAGATGCTACTCGATGACAAAAATAAGCATTAGGTGGAAATCATCTGCATGATATTAAGTCGCTCAAATTTTCATTTCCCCAGCATTGAGCAATCAGAGCTTGCGGTTCGTTTATGTACAGGATGTAAAAATAATGTTTTCTCTCCCACTTCAACAGATTTTTATCTCAGTGATATCCGCTTTTATGAAATTATGTTGTGAAATAATTTCGACAATCGTTAAGGTGATTCAATAAATATATCACGGCTTTTTATGAGCGGGTTGGGGCTTTTTGTGCACAGATCCTCGCTCGCGGTAAGGTAATCAAATTATGTCGCTGACAATTATGTGTGAGTTAAATGAATATCGATCGTCAAAATCTCAAATACATGAAGAAATAGACTCAAGGTTAACTCTCCAATGAAAATTCCTTGAATTTCAAAGGCTGCGTAATTCTCTACGCTCACCTGTTGCCTACTGGAAAATGTGATTTCCTTTATAGAGTCAAGAGGCTCAATCTTTTCTTGAAGTGAACTTAACAAATATTGTTCATGGTGTCGCCAACATTTTAACAGTAACTGTGCGATAAATCTCTTATAACGGGTAAATATCAGTATCAGCTCTCTTCTCAGTTTTGCTATCAATACTGTTCGCATTCGAATAGAAACGTAGGAAAAATGGAGTGCATGTCCCATTTTGATATTATTTTTTCCCTCCATGGAAATAATGCGTCGTTGAATGCATTCCGTGGTTAACTGTTCGTTATGAGCAAATAGACGTTTCGCGAAATTTTCCGTGCTATGTTGTTATCGGTGTTAGAAATAAATAGCCCGTGGAGATTCATTCAATGGAGGACATAAATTTACCCGAGCGAATATTTGCATAAACGACTTATATCTCTTTTCTGAAGTCCTGTAGACTTGCACGTGGCTTTAGAGATGTGAAAGGGTGTGTGGTAGTCAGTGTAAAATGATGGTGATCCGTATGCGTAATGACCGTGTCTTGGTAGACCGTATAAAACGATGGTGATTTTTGACATTCCATCATTTAAGCTAGGTTTTGGCGTACCGAAAACAAGTTCGTAATCGCCAATTTTAATGCTATTCAGCCACGGTAACCAGGTCGGTCACGTTCCGGCCTGGCAACCTAAAGGTCGAGGCTTCGAATTCCGCTTCCAGACTTCGATGTTTTTATTGTCGTGGGATGAAACTAGTAAGTTAAGGTTAGAGGGTGCTATATAATCTTAAGTTCTTAAAAACCTAATTCCGCCTCTGATTTTTACAAGTGAGACTTCACCTTAATTTGAGCATAATTACGGAAAAGCACCTGGCCGGAAATCAGGGGATCCGGATTCGAATCCCGGTCAAGGCGAATGATTTTTTTCTCTGTATACATTCTGCTACTTTGCAATTTCAACGTGTAACGCCGATAAGGTTCTCGCGGCCAGTTCGCGGTCCTTCGAAATCAGTGAGGTTTGCGGATGACTAAGCGCTAGTCAACCAATCAGCCCATGGCTTGCAAAAAATTTTGGATGTGTTGCAGGGACAGTGCGAAAGATACGGGATGAAGATAAACCAGAAGAAAAGGAAAGTAATGCGATTTTAGAGAACAAAATAGGCTATTATCACTATAATAGTTGGAGGTCAAGGCTAGAGCAAGTGGAGCAATTTAGCTATCTAGGTAGTTTGTTAGAAGAAAAAGGGCATAGCAGCATTGAAGTGAGAAGGAGAATCGCATTGGCAAAAGAATCTTTTACTCGTAGGCGTGAACTAATTACAAAGGCGTTGAGTAGGGAATAATTGAAGAAAAGACTATTGAAAAGTTTAATATGGAGCGTTGCACTATATGGGGCGGAAACGTGGGCTTTGCGAAAAGAAGATAAAAATAGACTTAAGGCTTTGGATGTGGGTGAGGAGAAGGATGGAGAAATTAAAGTGGGTCGAAAGGAAGACGAACGATGAAGTGCTAGAATTGGTAGGGGAGGAAAGAAATTTGATAGATGAAATTATGAGAAGGTAGAAGGTGTGGATATAAAAGGTAATAAAAGGGGATGGTGTTTTGAAAGAAGTGATTGAGGGAAAAACGTTGGGTAAGCGGGGAAGAGGGAGGAGAAGAACGGGTAGCTTGGATGGAATAATGGGTGGCAGGAAGTATGAGGCTGAAGAGTGACATCGTGTGAAATTTAGGGGTTGGGAAGAATTAAATGTTCATTTAGACTTACCTTCACCAAAAACTCTTCTAACCTTCACTAGGAAACTAATAATAGTAATAATCATAAAATTTTGTAACCCAGGGTGATCGCACTGTCCTTTTCTTCAACTGGCCTTTAGCTGTTGTTGTGTGCGACCGATAAAAACGGTCGCGAATATGGATTGCAGGAGCACCGCGGAAAGGGTCGCCCGTTTTCCTTGTCGGCGGCGCTTGTTAGGTGGCTTGCCGTCGCTCACCTGCCCCTGACGGTTCTCGGGGTAGTCGTCGCCAAACTGGCTGTCTTCCTCGGAAAACCCTCTTTTCAGTGCTCGCCGCCCGGGCACTCGCTCGGAATCTCATTGACATCAACTGCCAAACGCACACCACGGATCTCACCCCCTTTCCAACATCTCTCCTCCCCCGAATATACTCGCCCCGCCACACATTTGAATTCCGGAATTGTCGTAATCCTTCCAAAACCCTGGTCCCTCCTCCGCCCAGCCCCCCACATGCTCTTCTCTCACGGTGAGTCCCAAGCCCTGGCGAAATTCCCACCCATTCTCTATCTGTCTCTTTCGATCCCCGTGTCTGCCGTTGATTGGATTCCCCGCCCGTGTTTATTCTTCTGATCCGTCGTGATCACATTCGTTTAGCCGTGGGTATCATAGAAGACAAACAGGAGTCTCAGATAGAAGGCGAAGGTGAAATGAGCTTCATTTATTGAAACAGAAAATATTCCGGCTGCGTAGCGAAGCGAATATTAAAATAAGCTGTTTTTCACTCGCGTTCGTTTACACTTCACTTGAAGTAAAACAGTTGTGGGGGCACAGTTTGAAGAACAGGAAGAAGTGAGGGACAATATCGAGTCCTTCGTAACGGAGTATCGAATATTATTTCTTCAAAGTACCGCAGGTCATGTATACGTTACCACTTTACTAGTGGTGAATAAAACTTTCGCATAAAATGTAAGTAGACGTGCTAATTACACATAAAGTATGCCATGTGAAGCAGTAGTTTATGGGTCGTGTAAATATGATTAAAAACCCTTAAGAACCCTGAATATGTTTGTGTGTTTTGGGTTTTTACTGTCACAAATTGGCAGGTTTGTGTAATCTCCTTATGAAATCAGTCTTACGTCAAGACATTAACTGATTTCGTCTACGTATAGAGCACACGTAAATTTTAAGGGTGAAGTTATGTTCTTTCATTTTATCTCGCTTATAAGTTACGTGCATCTTTTTTGTGTTGATCGAGAACAAAGGTAACTTTATGATGGGCCAATTTTTTTGTGTATTAATAGTCATGTATTAAAAAGTTGCCAACTATTTTGTATTCGGGAAATATCGTTTTTTTATTAGCTCTTTGATAAGCGGGCTTTCTCTGTCCGTTTTTTTCTATGTCAACGATTATTAATGGGGATTATTTATTTAAATATTAAGCTTATTTTGGCAGGTTAATTAATCCTAGACGCAACTTCGTGACGCACGAGGTTTTCTCGTGATATTATTGTTCATTTTCTAAACTGCTCTCCAAAAGTTTTTAATTACTCTTGACTTCCCCATGACGACAGCTTCTGCTAAAACGTTTGGTAATAGGTTCACTAATTTAATTTGAAACGGGGTAGTCAATCAGCAGGATTAATTCATTTATTATGAAATCTTGTTAGCCACTCTCATGTTCACAAAATGAGAAAATATCGGGATTTATTTCCTCTCCCACTAGACAGTATCGTTTCACGAGATAGAAATAGGAGGCCCATGGATACGAAATGGTGGGTCATACTGTAGCCCGGAAATCGAGTCTGAGTAAGTGTCCGTCCTCTGTTTTCATTCTTTTCTAGCGCCTTGTCCTCTCGGTGAGGGACGGAAAAGTAGAAGGTCGTTTTTAATATTTTCACCGTTCTCATTCTTTCCTTCTCTCCCCCTGTTACCGCCTCACCTCTCCGCTCCGCTTCCTTCATTTATTGCTCGTCCATCTCTTGTGACGTTTCCCTGGCAACGGTCCTCGCTCGTCCCTCCAATGACTAACTAGCCCGCCCGCCTTGGCACCGGAACTCGGACCCCCTTTGTCACACAAACACACTCGTCCCATCACACACAGGAGTGGTGTTTTGAGAAAACAGTGTCTATACGAGCCATATATAAAAGGGCGGGGAAAGGCCTCGGCCTGGCTCATTCCCACGACCCGCCTCTCTTCGCGGTCGAACAATTTCTCATTCATCAATAAATGATGAGCGGTTTTGTTTATCCCCCTTGCCCTCCCCTCCCGACTTCTACCGCTATTCTCGTGAAATTACCGACCCGTTGTCTCCGTCCATTGTGTCCTCATGTTTTCGTTTCGCCAAGGTTGTCAGGCACAGCTTTCTGAGCGATTTACAAATTGTTCTCACCCTACGGATATTAGAGGAACCTTTATGGGCATTTATTGTTCTTAGTTTTATTTACTTTCAGACTCTTTCTGATATCAACAACTAATAACCTTATATTACGTAGTACTTGAAGTTAGGGGGCTTAGTCTCATTGAATTTGTCATTACTTGATATTTTGTTGGCTCGGTGGATGATAGTATTCAACTTTTATTTGCATTTTTGAATCGACCTTTAGCTGCACCAATACCCTTTTCAAACTTGCCTACTTTTTACCACCGCCGTTCATCATTATTATTATGTCACATATCCTAGGATTCTTTTGACGCAGCACATAAGTCGATTTTTCTCTTGGATAAATTCTTCATACTACCATAATTATTCTCTTTTATTTCGTTAACTGCGTGATTTATGCATGCCATTCAAAATACTCGTCTATTTCTTCCTACTTCCTCGCTCTCCTAATATTCTTCTGAAGTGAAACTCAAAATCCCATCGCCTAACTTCCACGTTCCATCCGCCTAACTTTCCTTGCTGGTCGAAAGATGTAGCACTTTTCCTCTGAATGGAAATTATTCTTTCCACTATGGTGGAAAAGTTCAGTGTCATACGATCGCCAACATGGTTTTCTTCCACTACATCTCGTCAAATACTGTTAACTCCTATATTCCTCCCGCAATTTCTCCTCCCTCACAGTCCAAAGTACTTGTTTGTCTTCCTTTCTGCCCATCGCGTTTTCTCCATTCTTTTTTACCTACCTCTTAAAATGTTCCGGTCTCTTCTCATTATCTCTCCTCACGTTGTAAGTGTCGGAAAAATTAGCCCTAGCTTTGCCTAGCGAAGTCACTCCTCTAATACTTCGTCGATTTTATGAAACGTCATATTTTATCGAGAAACTTAATTTTTTAGGTAGAATGGTCGACATCATAAGGACTCTTCTAATAGCCGACCTGGTAACCCGAAGGTTGCGGGTTCGTATCCCGCCCAGGGTTATTATGGTATGTTTGTCTTAGGATTAAGATCTTATGTTAAACGATTTGGTATTAACTAACTGAACCATACTGTTAGAGCGCCTAAAAATCTAAGTCTTCCGCAACTCCTCCAATATCTATAGAATAACGCTTTCCTTCGTCCAAAATGCTGTAGAATGACAGAACTATTCCACCGGTACCATATACTCATATTCCCAAATTTACGGTCGTCTTGGCTCCTTCTTGATAAGAACGATTTTACGCAAGGCTTATCATTGTGAAGTCTGATGCATAGAGGGATGTGAAGATAACGTCGTACCGTATCAAGCAACACGCTGCATGGGAAACATACCAAGTGCCCGAACCACTGCGCGGAAATAGTTCTTTTCCATTTACGCGGTTTCATAAAAATTCCACTGTTTGACGATGCTTCGACCTGCGTTATTGTATTGCCTTTAGTGAATTTGCAGCCTTCCTTGTTTTCGACGTCTTTCGACCCAAATACCTCTTGAGGGACGTATCTCCGACGTTCATCTTCCTGTCTCCAGTACTGCTGAAAGATATTACTGTGTACAGCAAGGACCCCTTATTATTTTACTATGTCTGTGTCATTTAGCTATATTTAATGAGCTCCTCCGAGAGCGTTTGCCGGTTCCGGCTTCCCCACAAATAATTCTGTGGGGAAAGTATGAGCCTAATCTTTGACAGTCACCCTAGCGGTGTCTTTCTGATTGATTCCTTTGAAATGCTTCCTCTAGGGTACGTTTATACTAATTGTAGTCTAGAATTTTACGTGTAGGTAGCATTTTGACGCGAAAAAAAGTATCCGGAGTTACTCATCCCAAGTTTTTTTTTTATGTCACAATGACACAATTCCCGAAGTTCACTCAGGAGACTGCGTACTTTTCGCGGTTTATAATCTGCAAATCACTGTCGTGATAAGAAGTCGACCAACGAAAATTTCTTCCAGGCGAATATTTTTGCATAATAGGTTAAACAGGCGCAGCAACAGGTTGTCTTCGTCTATTAATCATCGCGTGGGATTGGAGTCCGACGCGCCACGAAATGAATTTGAAGGAAATCCAGACGCTCGGAAGTGAATGGTCTCATTTTATTTTATTTTTGTTTTACTCGTTGACGTCCCGGCTCAGCCAGTTCGTGCTTTTTTTAACACATCCCTTAAAACAACTCAACCTCATAACGTCTGGAAATTTAATGATTCATTGTTAAATTCGCCATTAGAAGTAGTTTGTTTCTGAAAGTGTAATCTCCGAGTTATTACATGGATTATCATGTGTAAGGCATTAAGAATTTTGGGGAAAACGTTGATTTTTTCACTACTATTTAAGCCGATCACAATTCGGAGGTAAAATAAGTAAATTCGAGACGTGCGCAGCGGCCATAATACTTTTTGAAATTCATAAAGTATTTCTCACCTATGCCTACAGAGTACCCCATGATTGTCTGTAATAGTTAGGAAGGAGGTGAGTCATCATAAAGCATGCACTAGATCCTCGCAGTTAAAATGTATGTGCTACAAAAAAACTGGCATTATTTACGTATGCATGAGATATGTGCAATAAAATTGTAATAAACAGAATATAATTTTTATTCTTAGGGTAAAGACTTTGTTTTTAATATGATTTCGATTGCAGTAGATATGCAAGCATACAGTTGGTGTGCGTTATTACAATAAGGTTTTTCTTCATATACCATAGGCCAGCCGTTCTCAAGCGCGGACTCCAACAAGTTATGTTGCGGCCACAAAAAAAATTGTAGGAATGAATTACATCTGCGACAAAAATAATAGCATTCCTTTGAGTACGAACTGAAAATAGCCACGTTTAAATATGCCGTTTAAGAATTTTATTTGACTGAAAGAGGTGATAGTATGACTGATTTTACAATATTGTTCTGAAAACGTTTACATGTATTCAAGTGGAACTGTAAAGCTATTTTTTATTGTATTTGTACACTATCGACCGAAAGACCTGCATTTATGAAACCTTCCATAGGGCTTATCGCTCTTTTTAATCCCCAGCGTGAAATCCTCACCATCCCACTGTTATTTCATAATGCATTTTCATGAGGAATTCATCTCCGTAGAGCTCAATCTGTAGTGTGGATTTTCGTAGTATGTATGTAGTATGTACGTATTGAAACCAGTTAAGCATGGACTATCGTTATGGGTGGTAAAATGCGAGAGATTCTAGAGACGTCCATGAAATTAATTTTAGTTTGAGAGGTGGTATCAGTGTGATTGATTTCCTCGGTGTACATAAGTTTTGGAATTGTTTACATCACCATGAAGCTCTTCCAGCCTTCCGGAATGGAATAATCGCCCATACCCGAACTTGCTTAACTTAATTACATCCGACCGGTGTTCGGATGTCGCTCCTTTCTGTGAGTATCCTGTAATTGCTCGCATTGATTGTTGCCCCTCATTCTCTATAACAGTACATTTCAATTGTAACCTGAAATCCACAGCAAGAATGAGTATCTGGGGGTAACTCCGCGTCTGTTATGATTTACAGTGGAATAAACAGGAACTAGTTCAGCGGTTTTACCATGAATTCGACTAAATGGAGCCAAAAAAACCTGAAGGTTACACGTTCTGTATTTCTTCTAATTTTAAGCCGTCGTAATATGGTACACATTGTGCACGAATGTTTTATGCATGTTTTCATTGCAAGCCAAATATTAAAGGGAGTGTATAAAATTTATAGTTCTTTTTTACATTTAGTCTCGTAAAGGCATGAATGCAAGCTTAGAACATTATTTATCGTTAAACATTAGAACTTTATTTTCGTAAAAATCTTAGAACGTTGTATATTGTGTAATCGTTTTCATTAAAAAGGTTTTACCCAACGTCACTAATTACCTCCTCAACAACTGCGTTCTAATTATCTATCATAGTTCCTTTTCATGCATAGTAAAAATGAAATTTTAAACCTCTCTTTCATCATCCTTATTTATATCTTTGTAATTTAAGATACTTTAGAAAAATTTATTTCTAATATATCAAGTTGAAGTTTTCAGAAAAGCAGCCCGCTTTAAATTTATGCTGGGGTAAATGAGAAACCCGAATTTCCTACTTACGAATCGTAGGTAGCTATTGTGCGATTGTGATTCCGACATAATTCTTGTAATAATGTAAACATGCCAACTGCAAAACCACCGTTACGTGCTATTATTTACCATTGTACAAAAATAGCTCTTCTTTGTTACTCATAGCTCATGTGATCTAGGTCATCGGAATCCCATTTACTAGAAAAAAATTCTCAGTGTTCTGATAAGCGGGACCTAAGAAGTAGTAGAACACCACTTTTTTGTCTTCTCATTATATTTCCCGACAAATATTTTTATTTATCCAAGATTTCTAATGGCTTACCAGCGGCAGCTATGATAACTATTTTGAGATCGGAACGGCAAAGTTTTCTATAGAATCGACGCGAACGAATTTAAATGTTGTAAGATGTCTCTAAAGGTAGGTATATACTTTATCAGAAAATCTACTGTTAAAATTTTTTTGGGGTCTAATTCTTAGCGCCATTTTTTGCACCAAGATTTAATCACATATTTTTGTGGTATTGTGTGCTAATCCCAAAGTGCACACGAGAAACTTGTGAAGATTCCCGTGGATAAATTCAAGACGCTGAGTAGTGACTCATGTCTGGTAGTTGTTTAAAGGTCATCGGTGCCATTATGCTATACTTCATGAACTAAGTGACGATTTAAAGTAGTGGTTGGGGGATTATTTTTGCATTAAGTATTGTGCTACCGCCTGTAAAAGTATCCTCATCCATGCCAGTGGCACGCTGTGGAGCGGTATCCACGGTAATTGAAATGCGACGCTCCTTTAAACTGTTAAATGTCCGGAAGGCGGAAAACAATTTACAACGTGCTTGTGCTGTCATCTAAAATGCCCTCCTTCCTCGTAGTGCTTGGCGTTAACCGGTGCATTTGCATATCGCCGTACTGCTTCGGGTGTTGCCGCCGGACCGAGGGGTCATCAGTGGTTTTCTTGAGCCGATTAGTGGGACCCAGGATGGTTTGTTCGTGGATCGCGGCGCACTTAATAACACACGTGATTAGAGCGGGACAACGAGGTCCCATGACGTCGTGTGCGGGCGCTGTGTGCCTTCCTCACGAGTATGAACGCCAGAAACGCCTTTTAAGACCATGACTGTCGCGATGAATTTTTCAGGATTATCTATCAAAGTTAGAAGAATCAGATTGGGAATCATGTTGCTTTCTGACTGAATCTCCTTCAAGGATTATTAGGTAGATTGTTTATATGAAGATGTAAAAATGCGTGTACTTAAAAGTTAAAGCTAAATGCGTGTAGTTAACATTAGCGAGTAGTAAAAACTTCATGTTGTTGATAGGTTAAATTATGAACAGGCATAGAAAATGAAGCAGACATTACAAATTAAATTTTTCCGTACACCACGATGGAAAATAATAGAATAGTTCAAAGTTATCAGAAAGGTAACTAGGTAATATAATTTAGGATGTAGGATTTTGGAAAAATTTTCCTGCCTGTGAGACACTGCATTTTATAGAGGTATTGTTATAATAGTTTACTTCAGGGTAATTCGTGGCTGATTAGGAGTTACCCCGTGACTATTGCTCTTGACAAGCAAGAGTTCTGTGAATATGTAGATGTCAATGAGTATGAGATTAAATTTACGACGGCCACAATAGATTAATTGAAAGTTAGAAATACAACGTCACCGCTATATTGGGGGAGAAAAAGATGGAATGAGGGAAGTAGATGGAGAAAGTTACAACTTTCGGGAAACACTAATTTCGAAAGAGGTTAGCACAGAAATGGACGGAAATGCTATGCCATAGGGTAGTTATAACCAAAACCAAACAGAGTCAGGCATCCCCCGAAGATCTTGGATTTCCTAAATTTTAGACTTTCTAGACAAAATTAAGGGTAGGTAATGATTTTTATAAGGAGATAATCAAAACTAAATTTAATCACTTATACTCACCCTAGTTGGGTTTATTGAAGAATCGGTGACCCTTGCGACTATCACGTTCCAACTCAGGGTTCGTAAGGATTTGTCCTGCACAGGAATCAGTCAGTAGCTAGAATTTAAATGATAATCAAGCAAAACACACACACGCTCCTCTCACTCAGGTTTGTCGAAGGGTTAAAACATCATTTGTATATCCCAATTTAAATCCATGGTGTCAGTTGTCCTTTATTCTGTCGTTTTTTTTAATTATTCGAGTATTTATTCTGCGCGCCTCCTTTCCTTTGGATGGACAAGAGAGTACGTCATATTTTTATCCGATATCAAGGAAAGTAACGGAATTGATATTCTCTGGATTTGCCTCGTGTATTTTTTCAATAATGACATTTAATTGGCGTTGCTAGCAGACCTGCGGCCTGCTTTGCAGGCAGTCTCTGTCTGGTGTGCTCTTGAGGTGAACTTTGTGTTCTAGTGTCAAATGAGGTTTTACAAGGTGTTTGGAAACTACTGATTACACATTACCTAATACCATTAACAGTAGTGCTTGTGCTTCAGGTAGGCAGTTTACTGCTTTACTACTCAAAGTAGTCTTCGCATTTTTTTACACTTTTGTGCACCAACTTTTCATAAGCATTTCGTATGCAGAGAGAAGGAAATGTCTATTTTATAAATAGAGAAATGTGTCCCACTCTAATTATCCTGTATGTTTTTGTACTTTTTTCTGCACAGTGTTTTCATTATATGTTGTCTCCCACTCTCAAAAACCACGTTTTTTGCATGTTTCTCTGCACCAAAAACTGCCTAAAATCCAAAACTACTACCAAATCATGCAGACAGAGAATCCACACTCAACGCATCAAACCTCACCCTTTTAGCTCAAAACTTGGGAGAGAGCAAAACAAAATGGATACAGAATGACTGACTGACACGCTACAAAATTACACCCAAACCGATGAAAAGGTGGCTGTGATATTTTTCTGGGATAGTCTAGGTGGTTTAAATATAGAATTGGTCCTTTTAGCCTTTTCAAATATTTTAGGTTGGTATGTATGTGAATGTCTTTTTTAAAATTGATGAAAAATGTAATGTTCTAGGAGGTTTTAATATAGTCGATCGCATGGTTTTGTCGAATATTTGGTAAATGTCATACCCAAAGCGATGTAAAGGTTGGTGTAATATATTTCTGGAGTCGTGTTGGTAGATTTATTTTATTATTGGTTTTTTTTGAGCTTTTGGAAATAATTTAGGTGAAACACCTGCTTGTCGACTGTGCAAAATGTAGGATGGAACGCAAACACCACAAAATATTTGGGGATCTGAGCAAGGTATTGGGTGACAATTTCAAACGTGTCGATTGCGTTCTAAAATTTCTTCATGAAGTGAATTTACTAAGCAAAATTTAAGACACATTGTAATCTGCCGAACGGCTCTAAATGCGACTCTTTTTCCATATGACTAATAGAGTTGAGCCTATCGTGTCCACTCATAGTTTACACTGTTTCTAAGTAATACATACTACAAACTTACCAATACTATCCTACATGATTACCAAGTATTTTTTTTCTAACACATGTTTTTAATCTGGTTTATTAAATGTGCGAAATGACCTTAGTAGTCACAAGACCGTAAGATAATTATATCTATCTTTTAGGTGGAAATACAAGTGAATGTTTTATTTTAAATTGAAGAAAAAAACGGAATGGTTTGGGTGTAGGACAGCCATTGATAATTTTAAAATGGTGGGTGTATTTTCGAACTTAAGCAACGAACATTAATACATAAGAAACGTTTTATAACCTTATTTAAACTATTAGAAAAGTACTTCAAAACGCCTAGCTTTGATATTCACATTTCATACACAAGATCGGGTCCGGTAGGAAAAAATTGTCTTATTTCACTATGTGCACATAGAAAACGTCAAATAATATTTTCATGCTTACAAAATTGATTGATGAAACTAATTCCACTTTCTTCAACTTCTTAAATCCAATTTTTGACCCTTTACCAAAAACGTAAACACATTTACCTAGCAACATAAACAAATTTACATAGAAACTGGTTTCCCATGCTAAAAGATAGGGAAAACACCATTTTCCTCTAGCATTTTTCTCTGCACCACAAACTGCTAAAAATCCAGAACTACTACCAAATCATACAGACAGAGAATCCTCACTCAACGCACCAGACCTCACTCTTTTAGCTTAAATTTTGGAGAGAACGAAACAAAACGGATACAGAATGACGGACTGACTGACTGACACGCTACAAAATTAATATATATAGATCGAAAAAAATGGTCCGTCATATGTGTCTTCATAGGTTCAGTAATTTGGGAATTTCAGGTAAATTGTGAAATTTACCGAGATTGATTTTTGCAGACCCGCAAGATGGTAAGTGTAAATATAATTACTGTATATATCGTTATCGTTTGATTTACCAGATATACTTACAATTAGTGAAGGTTTGCCCTTCGCCACCCATCCTCACGGTGGCTTGGACGGTATTATGTAAACGTGGATGTACCATGTAAGCCACCGTTAGGGTGTGTTGCAGAAGGTGAACCATCACCGGGTATACATTAAAATCAAGCATTCCAATTCTTTGTTAGGTACAACATTACATGTTCAGTAAACTTAGTCTATATTCTAAAATAAAAATAATATACATATGAAGTATACGTAGCTAACCTGTCGCCGGTGTGACTTATGCATATGCAATGTGGATACAGTAAAGAAACCTGAGGATTAAAATCCGACCATTGGATGGTTATGGAATTCGAATACTGCCCCTACTTTCGCTGGCCCATAGTAATGCCGAGGTGAAACCGCACATACGCGTTTTCGCCTCGGCGTGGAGAGAGATATTGACCGGCGTAGAAGAAACCGAGGCGTACGTGATCGTCTCATGCGTGTGTCTCTTGGGAGGAGCCTTAGGAAGTTACTTCTTAAGAGGTTCGGGAGAGAGGAGATGAAGGGCTGACGCGAGAAATGTTTTCGCGGTGAAGAAGTCGACGTTACGTAGAAATGATGAAATGGATCCCTGCGTTTCATTATTGTCTTACGGAACGTCGCAGAGTATTTCCTTAGTGTATTAATCAATTCTCCTGCTTACGATCAGAAATTTCATTCTAAAGAGCCTAAATTTTATCTCCAACTCTTGCTTTTTCATTTTCATTTACGCAATACCCTTCAAGCCACTGCGAGGGTGTGTGGCAGGGGGTGAAGATCACAACATGCACTTTTGACGTGCAAATAGGCTGATGCATGAATGCATGTTATATAGTAGGGTGTTATGCAGCTAGATGGTTATTATCTACAAAGTAGTGAAGGGTTATTGGTTATAATGGCATTTATCTAAACATTTTTATCTGTATACCCTACATGGGTTAGTAATGTTAATACGTGCATCATGCACTACAGACTACGCTAACAGTATTTCATCTACCTGTCCCTTTGCTACGTTGCCTATTGTGTTCTCTTATAGCACGGGGGAAAAATGATGTATTAAACCTATCGGTACGACACTATCTCTCTAATCTTATTTACCTGCTCAAATATAGCATAATACGCAGTGGTTTTTAATATATGTCTAACATCTTAATCTTTTTTTCCTTCATTGCAATTGCTCGCTCAATTATACCCCTAACTTTTCTTCGTTGTTTCTTTTCCATTCTCTTCCATTATTTTCACTGCGCAAACCATATTCGCTTATCATTAGCTGCATTCCTTTTAAATGTGTTGCGTCATGATGTCTTTCCTGTACCTGCTCGTAATTACCCTGTATTTATTTACGCTAATATTATTTTAATATGTCAAGAATTTGTCACGCTATTAACTCTTCCGTTAATCTAAATCTCTGTTTAGTGGGGTAAATATGACCGCGAGGTAGGTCAGTGTCTGAAGCGTTAGCCTGCTATCCAGCGGCCCCTTACTTTTGATGGGTTCAGATTTACCGAATCAATCTTGGCGCTAGATACTTCTAGAGAATTACTCGTGTGAAAATGAGAGGAAATGCCCTTCTACCTGGATCTATAGATTTCGCACGCTGTCGGACTTACTACGTAGTTCGTCGCGAACTCAACCCTCACTAGGCTTACCATTCTTTGCCTGTGGTGTACGCAATAATGTGCGTTTGGAACTTAGCATGGATAAGCAAATAGTGCACGCCAATACCGCTGCTAGCCTCCTCATGCTCGTCCCTTTCAGTCTGTCAGATAGAAGGTTGAAATTTAGACCTGATCTCTTCAATAAATTCCAAGATAATATTTTCACTGATGACTTTAAAAACTATTTTGCGAACTCCAACTTACTATGGTAGACTGGAATTTGATCACAAAATTAGAGAAATTGATACTTATAGATAACAAACTTACAGATTCAAAATGTCCCTTTTTCCTCGTACAATTAGGGATATTAGTACCTGTAAATATCTCCAATAGCATAAATACGAGTGTATCGATGGATAGCATAGGTAGTTGCATGTTGTTATAAGGAGTTTAAGCTAACCCAACTAACAGCATGATTTTGCATGCATGCTCTGCTATTTTTTATCTTTTTTAAATGGTGAAGTTCAGACTATAATATAATTACTAATCATTTTTTGCGTAATATGCAATGCATGTTTGGTGTGAATTTATCCCCTGCCGCACACCTTTCTGGTGTCTTGCTGGGTATTATGTATATGTAACTTTTGGTCGAATATTCTGGGCTAGAGGAGTTTATCTGCCGTTAATTTCTGATTTTTCGTAGACCTGCTCTATGTGAAATGAGCAATGTAATAATCTTTTTTCATGGACGGAGTTCAATGATTTATTACTTATATTTGATTCAAGTATGAAAATAGAATTATTTCATATTTGCCATTATCCTTTGAGCAGACGAGTCGCCACATTATGAGGTGCAATCGGAGGTGCACAGTTCTTTATGGTGTATGGCAATTCTTTGCCTCTGGCTACGTGGATGGATGATATATCCCTTGCCTGTGGTGCACGCACTAATGTGCGTTTGGAACTTAGCATGGGATGAGCAAATAGTGCACGCCAATGGGGGCGTTTACTCGGAGCCGAAATCGCAATTTTGTACACGAAATTGTTAGATGGAAACAAAGAACGAACTTTAGTGAAAAAATTAATCTTCTAACCACAGCCATTCACTAATAAATCAAAAATTAAAATAAGCATAAGGTGACGCCCACCGAAAAAGCTTCTTTGATAACATTGACGTTATTTTCCTCCCGTCCTTGACTGCTTTTAGAGGAAGGGAGTGGAGGGGGGTTCTCGGAAGGTCTGCTCGAACAGATGCTGTCGCAACTGCTCCTATTGGCAGAGTCAGCTGTGTCCCCCCATCGCAATAAGGCGATGTAGCTTCGCGGGCTTAGTTGTGATTGGACGAAATCAATGACGTCAGAGGTTGCACCACGCCCACTTTCCCGAATGGGTTAAAAACATCAGTTTTTCGCCGCCTATAACTCGAGAAATAATTGACGGATCACAAAACGGAAAAATATGTCTTTTATGCAAAATCTATCAGATCCGACAGAAAAAAAATATGGTAAACGACCCCATTCCGCTGCTAGATAGCCTCCTCAGACTCGTCTCTTTCACGGACTCCTCCCATGACCGGAGGAGTGTTTGCCGGTCGCTCCTCTTTCCCTTCCCGCATCACGAACCTCCTCCTCACCTTTCAGACACTTCGCCTTCCTCCCTCGGCGCGGAGAGAATGGGAGAGTAAGTTTACCGGATCCGTCCCTATCCCCACCCTCCTGACCACCTTCCAGACCCTCATTCGCCCTCCCCTTTGCCTTTCTCTACGAGACCTCCACATGTACATACATACATACGCCTCCGGCTTTCTTTCCGTCTTTCCCTGGATCTATATAGTAATCCTGGCTCCACACCTCTACCTTGAGGGACACGCACTCGTAACTTCCCCTCCATTGGAAACCTCCCCTCCCGGGCCTTTTAGTCGCTTCCCCTCCGTGCCCTTCCCAGTCTTCCTGTCCTCCTCTCCACCACCGCAAGAGATTCACGGCTCGATATTCTGGATTGGCCCTCGAGTGCTCTCGAGGATATCAAGTTGAGGGTATAACCCGAAAGCTGCCGGACCGCATGGCGGGGGCCCTTTGGAGTCCGGGCGTCACTTTTTTCTTCACTTGTTGCCGTGCGTTCCACTCTATCTGTAATTAGTCGCTAACTGATAGTTTCCAGGTCCTTTCTGTCTCTCGACTCCAGGGCCTTTGATCTTGAAAAAAAATGTAATGGGCGTCTAACTGTAACTTCTCTATCCTCATCGGACACCCAAAATCTACTCTCGAGTTGTGGATGTTCGTGTCAGATATTGGAAGGAAGACGGGAGAGTTATTATCTCTTCGCGGACATCTATATCTACGGAGCACCTCGCAAGCCTCCTCGAGGGTGTATAGTGGCGTGAAAGAGTAGTAGGATGTACATCGTAGGTACAACATTACTTAAGTAGAGGAATGTATTAGTTAGACGTATACCAGCCTCGTCCAATTAAATGATTTGAATATACTTTCGTAAGAATATAATGTTTATTAATGGGTTAGTCATTGTTTAAATGCCTTACTTCATAGTAGCATTAGGCATGTGAGGTGCATTTTTTATGAGTAAGTACCGTTAAGAACATATTTCAGTCGCACTACACCTTCTCTTTACCGATTCTCTTTGATGTAGGTTAAATTTAGATTACACATTTTAAGTAAATTCGAAGCCAAATTGTTTACAGATAACGTTATGTATGCATATTAAGAACTGCGTATTATGCTAGAGTTGTTCCAGTTAAAAAAATAGAGAGGTAGATTGTCCTACCGATAGATATAAAATGCCATTTTTCCCACGAAACATAAGATAGCACAATAGGCAGAGTAGCAAAGGGTAAGGTAGGGAAAACATTCCTAGAGTAATCTGAAGTGCATGTAGCATGTTTGTGCATTACTAACACAAGCATGATACGAAAATGCCGATAAATATATTTAGGATGTTTTTCTAACAGTAATCAATTCATGAATGTGTAGTAACTAATCACTTAGTTGCACGTGACTCTTATATGTAACATCTCTCAATATAATAGCCTTATGCCTCTTATTTTCATGTAAATAGTGCATGTTTGATCTTCACCCCCCCCCCCCCTTCCACTCACCCTCGTGGTGGCTCGCAGGGTATTACATCTACATCTACACGATACCCTGCAAGCCACCGCGAGGGTGTGTGGCTGGGGGTGAATATCACCAAGCATGCACTATTGACATGCAAACAAGCAGCTATACGGTCTCATGAAACTGATTGTTAGTATCTATAGTATTTAAGGGATTAATACATGCATCATGCACTACAGACTACTCTATTGGAAAGGTTATCTTCGTCTACGAGACTTTTAATAAAGACCTACAAATAAACTTGGAAGCCACCAGATCGTGGCCAGTGGTGATTTTTCGCCAGACGCGCCGTGCGTAACATGATTTACAATGGCTATCAACAATGAATGTGTTTTTAAACCGGATTCTAAAAAAAGCAATTTTATTGTTCTACTTAAGTTTTGGAAATCGCAGCTTGCTGGCCATTCGTGATTTCATTTGTCTTGAGCACAATTGATAAGTTATATTTAGATCTACCTCATCTTTTTATAAAGATGTTTTATATCGATCAGATCTTTATGTCGATTAGATCTCAATAAAATGTTTTAAAATAAAGAAAAACAACGAAGAGATTTATTTACATCTACATTTACGTCTACATAATACCCTGCAATAAGGTGTGTGGCAGGGGGTGAATTATCACAAAACATACACTACATATCATGCATAAAAAGGATTTGTATTAATATACTGTTATAAACTGCACTATTTAAAAAAGATAAAAATAGCAAAGCAAACATGCAAAAACATGCTGTTAGTTGGGTTAGCTTTAAGTCCTCATACCAACATGCAGCTACCTATGCTATCCATTGCTATAGTCGTATTGGATATATTTACCGTTTTTCATATCCCTAATTGTACGAGAAAGGAAGAACATTTTCAGTTCGTCGGTTCGGCAATCGATTTATCTAATTTTATGATTATAGTCCAGTCTATCATAGTTAGTTGGAGTATTGCGTAGATGTAGCAAACAAACTAAGCTGCTCTTACCTTAGATGTGGGTGTAGATTTGAAATTCGCATTTCCTTTGACGAAGGAACACGTGAGTGAGTTTCTGTGTAGAAGTATGTGCGTCTGTTCGTGCAGCTACCCGTAAAATTCTTCGAAACCATCCAGGCCTTCCGTTGCACGCACGTGTTCCTTCTTTCCAGGCAAGCCCGGTTCACCGCTCTCTCCCGCTTCCTTTGCCTTCGTCAATTGCGCCCCTTCTCGCTATCTCCCCCGTACCTCACCCCAAGGACCGTTGCCTTTCCTCCCTCCGAAACCCTCCCCCTTGCCGTCCTTCCCATCGTTATGCGATGGCTGGAGGGGTAGTGCGGCTGTGTTTAGGTGCGCCGGATCCCGGAGTGAAGAAATGGGAGACTGGAATGGGGGTGGGTCGGGCACTTCGGGCTTCCCAACTGGCTCCCTTCGTGCCGAATTCCAAGTGGGGTTTTGCTTGGCCACCTTTGTGATGTTGTAACGATTAGTGCATGTTTAGTACCCCCTGCCAGGTACCCTCGAGGTAGCTAGTTGGGTACATAAGTGTATGCACAGGGCACATACAGTGCATAAAGATGTTGATCTTATCGATCCAGTGGGGTGAGTCGATCCCGAATCGAGACGAGTCGTAGGAATGAAATCCTCTAATGGCATTCCGTAACCAGAGCTGAGATGCAATGGGGTCGTTTACCATATTTTTTTATTGCCGAATCTGAATTGAGTTTGGAAAATAAAAAGACTCGTATTTTTCCGTTTTTTCATCCGTCAATTATTTCCCGAGTTATAAGCGGCGAAAAACTGATGTTTTCAACCCTTTCGGAAAAGTGGGCGTGGTGCAACCTCTGACGTATATCGACTTCGTCCAATCACAACTGAGCCCGCGAAGCTACTTTGCAATGGGGGGACACAGCTGACTCGGCTAATGGGTACGATTGCGACAGCATCATTCCGAGAATCCCCCTCCACTCCCTTCCCCTCCTCTAAAAGCAGTCAAGGACGGGAGGAAAATGACGACCTTGACTGATGTTATCACAGCAGCATTTTCGGTGGGCGTCACCTTTTGCTTATTTAAATTTTTGATTTATGAGTGAATGGTGGTGGTTAGAAGATCAATTTTTTCACTAAAACTCTTTTTTCGTTTCCATCCAGCGATTTCGTGTACAAATTTGCGATTACGGTTCCGAGTAAACACCCTCATTAGAGTTTGATGCGATTAGTGGCAGTTTGAACGAAACCTAAAAAATGCGATTAGCTATAAATTTTTGGAAAAAGAATAATTCAATACTTCGCTCATGTAACATCAGCATAATCAGAATCGTTGGAGTTGAATCCGCAGAGTACTTTGGCGTTGCAATGACTAAAGTTTTTCGTGGGGAAAACACATCAGGGAGATAGGCGGTCGAGCCATCAGAAGGCTGTGAGTTGTTAAAAAAGTACTAGGGAAATCTGACGAGGAGACGACAGAGCGGTGTAATTTTCACTTTCCAGACCCCACCTTGAATATGCTGCCAGTAAATGGGATCCAAATAAAAAAGGCTTGATTATAAAACTAAACTGTGCAACGAAGACTGTCGGCCCCGGTGGCGGCGTGGTTAAGCCTAAGTTAAGTTAAGCCTGCTATCCTGAGGGTCACGGGTTTGAATCCCGCCTGAGTGGGTCTTTTCACCACTGAGTACATGGCTGTGTGTGTTTGTTAATTGTTAAATCTACATCTACATAATACCCTGCAAGCCACCATAAAGGTGTGTGGCAGGGGGTGAACTCTCACCAAACATGCACTACATATCATGCATAAAATTTGTAATTAAAAATTAAAATAGCAAAGCATACATGCAAAAACATGCTGTTAGTTGGGTTAGTTTTAAGTCCTTATACAAACATGCAGCTACTAATGTTATCTATTGCTACACTCGTACTGGATACATTTACCATTATTCATATCCCTAATAGTACGAGGAAAAAAGAACATTTTGAATCTGTCAGTTCGGCAATCTATTTCTCTAATTTTGTGATTATGGTCCAGTCTATCATGGTAAGTTGGGGTCCCCCCGTAAATACCCCGATGTAAAAGGCCATAGGTGCTGTTTTCGGTGGTAGTGGAAAATAAATAAAAAATAAAAAAATAAGAGCAGCTAGAATTGTTAAAACGATAGATTTAGCAGTGAATCGGGTTTATTTACATGTACGTAATACTCAAACCCTTGCTGGGGTGCGCGACAGGTGGTAACCATCACCAGACACGCGTTATCATTCAAAAGGACAGATCGGACAGGCTCTCTGAATAAAGTACACATCTATTAAAAATACCTACGTGCTATAATAGGTTAATTCCTATAGGACAAATTGAGAGATAGATAGTAGGACGGTGTGGTTAAAAATTTCATTTTCATTTTGCGCACAATAATGGACAGAAATAGATTGCAGCGAAGATACCATCGGGAATTCCGAATAGGTATTGTCTATATTGACGTAGAAGAGTAGTCTGGAATGATATTATTCAATTTGTTCGTATTTTAATATTAATAGCTCACGAACCCGTCGGTAAATATTTACTATTTAATATATTTAAAGTAAAGACATAGACCTCATTTTGAATACGCTGCCAGTATATGGGATCCATGTGAAATAGGCCTAAATAATGAACTCGAGCATGTGCAGCGAAAATCGGCAAGATTTGTAAAGGGGCGGTATTTATTTATTTATTTAATACTATATTGACGTCATAAGTCTATTAAATGGATTAAAATGGAATTCATTGTCAGATCGTAGGTTGAAATTGAGACTTAATCTCTTAAAGAAATTCCAAGACCATATTTTCATTGATGATGTTAAAAATATTCAAGCATACACTACTAACATACAAACAAGCAACCAAAGTGTCTCATGCAACTAGATTGTTAGTATCTATAGTATTTGAGGGGTTAATACATGCATCATGCACAGCAGAATACTCTAAAATATGTCCCCTACCTATCCCTTTGCTATGCTGCCTATTCTGGTGTATGGAATCCTTACGAGGAAGGTATGATAAAAGAAATAGAGCGTGTGCAAAGAAGACCAACTATATTAAATGCTATTATACTACTGAATAAATACTACTATACTATTACTGTATTTGTTAAATGCCGGTGTGATAGTTGTATTAGTTTTACGAGTTTGATGGAAAAACTAGGATGGGATTTCCTATCAGAACGTACGTTAAATTTAGATTAAACATTTTAAGTAAATTCTAAGCCAATTTGATTGCAGGCAGGCCATTATCGACGTGAGAAAGTTTGGAGGAGCAGTAAGATGGTAGGTATTTCGAATGGTAGGAAGAAAGGTGGAAGAAATACTGATAAGAAGAGAGGGAGTGGGAAATGGTGCAAGCTAGAAGTCACCCTAAATATGCCTAAAAGTGTCATGCATTTCTATAGAACTTACCCTTCGAACATAAAATTAAAGTTTCAGTTACCGTGAATTAACATTTAATGAGTAATTCAGAGAATATACATTTATGAATCGACCCGGTAGCTTTTTATTCGAATTAGGAATGCTAAATATATGTTAGGGGTGTTTTTTGACCTCTTGCTCATTTTCCCTGCAGGAAAATGTCGAGTAAATTTCTATTGGCGTCGTTCGGTGTATTAATATCATGTAGATACTTCTTATTGGTGTTAAATGATCATTAAACGAACTGAAAAATTTCCTGGGAAAAGCGGAGTGAGTGCAACGTTAACGAAAGCGAAAATGCTAAGTTTAATAATGTACGTTAAACGCTTTTGTCGATTCTGGGCAAAGAATTTATCCCTCGATATCCCATTCAGTATTTTAATTAGTTTACTCTTTTTCTGGGAAAGTGTTGGGAATCGAATCCCGGTCTAGACAAATGCATTTATCACCTTGGATTTCTCGTATTTCATATGCTAACCTTTTTCTTACTTTCATTTTCATTCTTAAATTAATATAACTCCCGGATTGTTTTCGTTTTCGGTTTAACGGTTTGGTTAGTAATGTATTTCGTTAACAAAATGTCGCGCCACATAATTTTTTGTCGATTAACGTCAAGCGAACTCTAAATGTATGGTAGGCGTTGAACCATTTCCAAGAATTCATTATTTAATCAACACGAAACCAGTTTGAAATTCTCCTTACTTGAGTGTTCTCAGTCTCAACCTGAATTTCTGAAAAGCAGAAACCTAATGTATTGAATGAATGACACAGGCAAGATGTGGAATTTTAATATATCGACGGATCAAATAAAAATGCAATTTAATAATATTGTGTTCTAATTTGATCCATCAACAATAATACTACGTGCGTACATTAGGTTTAAATTTAAACTTAATCACTCAACGAAATTCCAAAACAATATTTTCACTTATGACGTAAAAAACATTCTGCAAATCCCCAAATACTGTGGGATGCTGAACCATTATCATAAAATTAGAGACATTGATTGCCACACCGACAGATTTAATAGTTCTTTCTTCCCTCGTACAAGTAGCTGTAAATATATCCAGTGGCATAAATACGAGTGTATCGCTTGACTGAGGAATACTCGACGGAGACACTAGGTTATTCGTTTTCTGGAAAGAATTTCAATTGTATGTCACAGTATCGAAGTGTTAATTTCCGAGCCTATCAACCAAAAGTTAGCGTGTTCTGTTCCTATTATGGACATTGCCATCTTATCCCTGGTACTCACGGTAAAATGCTTAGTTAAACGTTTTACATTATAATCAATAAATTTTATAAAAATTATGCATAGCATAGGTAGTTGTGTGTTGGTATAAGGACTTTAAGCTAACCAAACGAACAGCATGTTTGTGCATGCTTGCTTTGCTATTCTTATCTTTATTTTTTAATTGCCATGTTTTCACTTGAATATAGTTACTAATCCATTTTATGCGTGTTATGTAAAAGCATATTTGTTGTCAATTTAACCCCTGCCTCACTCCTTCATGGTGGCTTACAGGGTATTACGTAGATGTAGATGTACACTACTTACATGTAACTGAGCGGGGCACGATGCTACTTCCCCGAGGAAAATAGTGGACATGCTGTTACGGGACATGTGAAATGTTATTTGTAAATGACAGTTGGTGGGGTTATGAACGCCAACTTTATACATTTGACACCAATTACAGATTGAAACTACTTCCCTTAGGATAGATTTTTCACTAATTTGGCTCGATTAGATCTCATAACTGGTATCATAAGTTACACGATGCCCAGCGCATATCTTTGATTTAATGATTTTTATCTCTCCGTCATCTTCCTGTGGGTAATTAAACCTCGCTAATTTATTAATCTGCTCTCGTAACCCTCGCCGAGCTATTGGAATTGACAGGGATGTCACCCAACGCTCTCGCGAATTTGCATTCGTACCATGTGGCTCATGTCAAACGGCCGCCACTGGTTTCCCGCGCATGCGCTCCGCATCCGTCTTCCCAGCCGCCATTCTGCGTGAGTCACGTTTTTCCCGCCACCCACCCAGTGGCGCCGCCTGCATCCTCCGTCCTTTTATCCCCCTTCCCCAAGCAGTCCTCCTTCCCCTCTCATCCCGGTGGTTCCTCATCCCTCTTTAGCTTCCCTCCCTTCCTTTCTCCCATCTTCCCTCGCCCTTTCACCGCCGAATTTTCCCCCCTCCCCGCCTCTTTCCCACCCCCGCAGTAGACCTACCTCCCCTCCTAGTTTCTCATGAACCCACACTCCATTCCCAATGGCTTCTTCTACTCGCTACCTTTCCCTTCCCGCTTCGCTCCCCCCTCCAGTCGTCCCGTCTCCTTTCCATCCCCTCTACCTCGGCCTCTTCCCCCCCTCTCTCTTCCAGTATTTTCCTCCACCTTCCCTCTCCTTGCCCATCGCTTCGGTCCCTCATCCTTCCATGCATCGGGAAAAAGCAAGGGAGTCTCTCATGCCGCTGTCCCATGTTGCCAGGGCTACCAACAGCGGAAAACCATTCGTCGGACAGCTGCCTAGCCGTGAATGGATGTCTATCTATTGTGTACTCTTCTGGCCAACGCGTTTCTTCCATTTATCGGTCTTTTGTGACCCTCGCTCGTGCCAAGTGAACCTTGGTGTAAACTGTTCTCACTAATACATATGATCGCTAGACATGGAGAAAACAATTGTTTTCTCGGAAACAGGAGCAAATACATATTTCCAGAATAAAAATGAGTTGTCATGTGCATGTAATTCTGTTGTATTCAATTAAAGGAAACGGCGGGAAACATCGAGGCACTCAGTTGAGCGCGTGTTGGGACTTTTTTCCGTCGAAGTTTTTCGTTTTCACCTAGTAAGTCACTCTAAAGAAATGTATTCCTTAATTGAGCACAGAAAAGAGACTTGCTAGTCTATGGGTGTCTAAGGTGCTGGTATGATCTAAGGGCGTGACTAGATGAAATTATTTTACGTTAGTTATCTCCTCTGCTCAGTTAGAAGCATAGAAAATATGTATAGTTATAGTTATATGCATAAAGATATGTAGGTGATCTTTTGTATCGTCCTGATGTGTATGAATTCCCCTTTTCATTAATGAGTTATTAATCGAAAGTAGTTTCTTTTTACCGAGACATCTGTAAATACTATGATGGCGTATATTGCCGTTGGTATCTTTATTATCGTTGGGAACGATTATCGTTGGCCGTGTGGACGCGAGACCCACCAGCTTATCTCGATTTTTTTTGCCAGAACCAATATGGTTTGCAGCACGCACAAGATCGATGCTGGATTCGAGGTGGCGCCCTTCAGGATCGGTGGTCGATGCGAAATGGGTGTTCATCACTAATGAAAGGTTTTCATATCGTTTACATTTCCCATAGTCGGGTGCGTGCACCTTTATATAATTGCCCCTGCCACATACCTTTATGGTGACTTGCCTGGGTATTATGTACTACATATAATGCCGTGAAACAGATATGTTTTGGTAAACGTGGCCGTATTTTATCGGTGTTCAAGGAGAATATTTGGTATTATATTATGTTCAAGTGGTTAGAAAAACATTGCCACATTGATTATGAAGCTCATTTTCGCTGTAACGGAGATGTCCTCTTTATTTTTTTCACTCGATATAATAGTCATTATCTTGGAGTTGTTATGAGGTACATTTTCATCGAAAATATGGATGTCAGACGACGCCGGATCATTCCGAAAAATAATCTTATGCATTGCCATATAATCTGGTCTTACGATCTTATCTAGATCAAAATTTTCATTTTAATGAAAGCGGCACAATCTCGATATTTTCTCGTTTGTCGTTCCTTCTACGTAATGTCGCGTTCAACATTGAAACAATTTAAATGTCGCAATTGGACACCCGATTTGAAAGTTCTGACACTTTCCATATGCTATCCCTTGTCAATACCACTTCCAATCACGCAGCTGAAATCGGATGAGCGTGTTGTTTAATTCGGCTGCCTGATGACTTAAGTAGTCTTATTGCACACGCACGTTAGCTGAACTCACAACGCCTTTGAAGCGAGTAAACGAATCGTTTCATCTTTTGAGTCTGTCGGCTCGAGGGAAATTAAGCTGTCTGCTCCTTCCACTACATCGCCCGATAATTTGTCCGGTGAGCAGACACTCGAAATCATCCTTTTTGATTTTATTCAGTTTATCTTGTATTTCACGCAACGATGGATTATTCCTAAGTGCATTCATTCCGAATACAGATAGGTAATTTCAAGTAGACTGCTTGCTAATGTTATTCCGTTTTAATTAGGGGAGATGTTATTTCAGTATATAATACCTTTGGTGGTGAACGAATGCCACTGGAGATACAGAGATTTACAAGCGTTTTAGTTTGTTAAAAGTCATCTTCACGCATTGTTATTTGTTCTCTTATACTTGGCGTTTCACGTCAATCCCATTTTGAATGGGTAAAGTATGTTGCAGATTACCCATTACACTAAACCTTGTCATTATTGTTGAAGTGCGTAATTTATTATTGGTTAATGTCATTGTGCCTTCGAGTAAACTTTATCTTATCAATTTTAAGTGAAAAAACTGGGGTTTGCATTTTATACTGTGCATTTAGGCGTTCAATATATGCATACTTAATTAGATAATGCACGTTTGGCGAAAAATCCGCCCCTGCCGCAAAGCCTATCTACGGTCTCGCATAGTACTGCACTTGTATTTATTCCGGTCTGAACGAGTTTTTTTCGTACGCGGATTATTATATGTATTGGATTTATGCTTATTGATTCACTCAATATATTCGTTAACGTCAGGATCATTTATTTAAGTGGCCGTGAGAGAAAAGAATGGAGGGGTTGCGACGGAGAGGCTGTTTGCGTTCGGAAAGGAACCTTGTTCGTTGCTTCCCTCTCCGGTTTCTCTCGATTGGCGTTCGAGTTGGTAACCATGGTTACTCCTCTTCCCCTCCCCCGTCTGTCTTTCTCCCCTCCCAGTCCTTGCCTTTCCCCTCCCGGCCTCCCTTCCCCCCCCACCTCCCGCCTAGCCAACGCGCTCCGAGGGGTGGCTGGCTCGCGCTGTGCTTGCGTTCGCCTCGAACCGCTTGCCAGTCGAGTTTGGTTTGTCGCACGCTTTGCAAGCTTTGTGTGAGAGTGAGAGAGAGTGTGTGGCGGTAATGGCGCGCTGGTGAAAAAGATATTCGAGAATACCCCACCCCTCTTGTATATTGGATCGTGCCGGCGCCATTCGCGTGTTGCTTGTACATAAAGAAGATACATGTGAGTGTGTCCCGTCGTTTTTACCTGAGGAGCTCGGATTATCACCATTGCAATACCTGTCGGCTCCCCTTGTGAGATAGCTCGTCCGGCGGGGAACGTTTTCCAGCCTGACCCGACCCCTAATTACATAAGAAGAAAATCATTTGGGTGAATATCGCGGTACAGGATTCCAGACCGTGGATGGAATACTGTCGCCAAGTTCAGGCACGGACCACGCCGCAAAGGACAGTGAGATCGGTGAAACCCCCCAGTGAGTCAGCGACGGGGGGTTAGATAGTTTATCACCGCTAACTTAGGCGAAGGAAGAAAGAGAGAGCAGTTGTAAGAAAATATATTCACAAGGTGTTTTCCTCCCCCATCACGCCGTCTTAAATAAGTGTTCAGTGTTGGTGTTACATCATCGAGTGCTCTATCAAGTGTTGTCTTCGGCAGTTTATTTGGGGTTGGGGGGTTCGATGCTCGCTTGTATATAGCCGGAAAGGAGAGGGCAGCTCATGTTTTTTTTCAGGGGGTGTTCATTCCATATCTGTGTAAATAGGCGAAAAATCCGCAACCCATCCTTGCAAAGGATAACAGCACAGGATCGGGCGTGCAAATCCAATCAATCAGCTTGAGGAAATAGGAAAGAGTTCGCTCTTCTTTTCCTCGTGGTCGAAATCCCAGCCAGGAGGAGGCTGCTCTCCTTGTATATTTCTCCCCTCTTAGCCCTTCTCTCCCGCACGCGCGTCACCGCTCCCGGGCTGAGAGCGCGTCGGTCCGCCGGCACAGTCCAGAAGCGAGGAGCCACCTGGTGTTTTTGTGTCTCCCCGTTTCGTCTATCTCTCCCCTCTCATTTGTCCCCCTCCTCCCCGGAAACTCCCTACCAGAGTACACCCTTCTGTGCAGAGTACGTCGACAACGCCCCTTGATTCCTCCTCCCCCCCCCTCCCACACCCACCCCCGTAACCCTCTTGATAGCTGGATTCCCGCATAAATAAGGAGTCCCCATTTCCCCCACACAGCAGCTCTTTTTTTTGACCCCCTTGTAAAGTGAACGCATTATCATCTTCGTCTTCAGCTCACACTCTAGAAAACTCCCCGACCCCCCTCCCCTGTTCCCGTACCGTACCCCGGCTTCATTCGTCCCGTCGACAATTGTAACGAAGCCGTCGGGAAGGTGCGGCACGAAGACGCCCCCGGTGGGAACGTCATGAAGGAGATGGGACCAGACATGGTAAGGGGTCTAAAATGTCTTTTTCTCATTTCATCTCCGCGGATTTTCTCTCCTAAGGTGTGTGTTTGAAAGGCAGGGCAGGAAAGGAACGTTCGGCTCTCCGTGCTTGTCTGTTTTGGTTTGCCGCCTTGACCCGGGGACCCGGGGGAAAACGTATTGTGTACTTGGTGAAATATCTCGTCCTTAGGTAATTTCACGCGCTACTTGCAGAGGGAAGGAGGAACGGGCTTCTCTCTGGCTTTGTCCGGACGTCGTTTCGTCCTTCACCACGTATTAGTGTTGCATTGCAGTGAGGTGCTTGAGTTTACATGTCTGCCGTACGCCGCGCCGTTGTTGCCAATAGATTCCTTTCGTGTCTAAAATGTTCACGTATCCAGTATTACTTAAACGTCCCGGCGCGGGAAACTCTCCCTGACATTCTGTTGCAAGTTGCGTTGTTATGCTGCGGCTGTTCTTGTTTGGATGCATTGCGTTGTAGCGTATGTGTTCCGTGGGAGTTACTAGTTGTAATCGTGCTTTGACAAAAAGTGATTTTAATCTTCAGATTAACTCCTTTGGTTTAGAAAAGTTCGTAAAAAATACACGTATTTTTGGACGCATACGAGGTACAATATGTCATATACGAGGGCGTAGTAGCTCGTACAGTTCCACCTAAACATTTAAACTCCTTGCATGTTGGTGACGACAAAATAATTTTCGTAGTGGCGTTAATGAATTATACTTTGATCTAAAATGTAGACCTCAAGACAAGACGCCGAGGAGAAAACTCTGTAGCATCATTATCATCTATGGTGATTAACTATTTATTGGGCGTATGCTTTGTTCCTTGCTCCCGTACCATGATTGGGACTCATTTGTCTATGGCACCCCTGATTTTCCTCAGCTGCCTCCCCGTGCCTCACCTGTGTCCCTCAAGCACTGAATGGTAGCGAGAGAAAGCCTTGAGGAGGACACCATACGGACCAGGAATGCGGCGTGCCTGCACACGCCTATAATAAGTAAACGCGTGCACGTTTCCACTCACCCCGCAAGGGTTGGTTGTCTGGCCCTTTGGGTGGCTGAGAAGGATGAAGAAGTGCCTGGCCGGTGTTTTTATTATTTGTCTTCCCTTTCCCCCGGCTCTGCGTTGGTAGGTGAGGCGCAGGGTGGTGCAAGGGCGGGAGGGCTCGCGAGGAAGTTGAGGGGAGAAGGAGATGAGGGGGGGCGGGGTGAGGGAGGAAGGGCTGACGAATCGATGGATAGCAACAAGTTGGAGCCGGGAAGAGAAGAGAGAGAGAGAAAGGTGAGGTGGGGGGGGGGGGGAGGGGAGGGGATGAGTCCTTCGTCGGCTGTGCGGCGTCGTGCACGGCGGTTATCGGATGAGGAGCCTCCCGCCTACACTGTTGGTTATTTTTCGGTGTCTCATTCCACCTCCCACCAATTGAAAAACGATGCTCCATGCAGAGTGAATGAAGTCGAAAGGCCCACATGGAGTGCACGTTCTGAAGAGAAAAGTGGAATGGAACTCACTCTGAGGCGTTATATATTTGATAAAAAAGTAATAGGAGAAAATCGAGGTTTTCTGGAGAAGGACAGGGGAGTAAGTGAACCGGCAAACTGAAAATAGGGAGTTTGGGATTGGGAATAATTGGGATCTTATGTTCTTAAAATTTTCTCAAGATCAAAACCCCTATCACCATCCTCTGCCTGCCATTATTTATTTACGGACATATGTATGGGGAATGAAGAAAATTGATAGAGTAAATTCGAGGGGCGTAGGAATCAGGTACGGTTTGCCGCATAAGGAAGTTATGGGGTGTGAGGGCTTCAACGGAAGCGATAGGGCCGGATAAAAGCGGAATGAAACAGGAGGATAAATGCCTTTTGGATGTTAGGAGCATGCAAGAACAAGATTCAAGGAAGAGACATAAGTAAAGTGATACGAGGAATGCGATGTGACAACGTATACGGATATCCACCGATGGCTTGGATTGGTTTGTCACATATGAAGTAGTCTTAGGTAGTCTCCATATGTTCATGTCTTATGTAGATTTTCTCGGTGGCACTCGAAAAGTAATGGGGTACAACGGACAAAATATTTTCTTTCCTGTCACGAAAATCCGGGAAACTAATTCGGGATTATATTGTTTTATGATTGATTACCTTCAGTCATTCCCCACTCTTCACCCCCATCATCAGAAATGTAAGTCCTCAAGAACTCGCCTCCGTTGCCGTATGTGATCCGCTTCGTTCCCGCCGCTAGCTGGTCGGTTTGAAGGCAGCGTGCGATGAAAGGGAAAGTGTAGATGCGCAATCGACGGGGAATAGGCGGGGAAGCTCCCTTACTGTCATAAAAAGAGTATTTCTTTAATGACATGTGCCTTGGAGGATAATGTCAGGTCTTGAAAGCTCGTTATAAGAATTTGGATGGATTTGGACTGGTAGCTATCCAGGCTAGGGGAAAGTTCTTTTGTTTCCTGTCGATGGGTCTCGGGTTTCAGTGGACACCTGTGCCTACTCGCGATGTCCGTGACTTTTGGGCTGCGTATCTTCCCGGGATTTGAAGTTTGTTTAGGCACAGAGCCCGGCTTCCAAGTGTGGGAATTCCTTACGTCCGTGACGCAATACCGACGCCCATAATTTTTGCTATTCATGAAATGTATTAAGAGCTCGCATTCCCGAATGAAGTGCCCATGTTAGTGTTCGAAATGCTGTGCAAGGACGAACCCACGGCAAGGGTTCGTGCATGCCAAGAACCCTGGCATAGTTAGGGTTTAAATGCTTAGTCGCAAGACGCTCGCAGTTCTTGCTTGATTCGTGGTTTTCTTTATTTTCTCTACTACGGTCGTAATTTGTATAGAGGCATGTAACCATAGGGGAACTGTTAATTTAAATTAGTATAGCTTATTAAGTATGGTGATACGCAGCATGCGCTATCGCTGAAGCGATATCTGTGGGCGGTGAAGAATACGGTGAACAATGCTATTCAGTATATAGCCAAATATTAAGGCTGAATGACCGTTTTGAAATGTGTCACTTCTGATCTTAAGAGTAGGCTTTTGATTAGGAAAATATTGAGCGAATTGCAAGGAAACATAATACTTCTTTCATGGTACCTACTACTCGATTAAAGAGATGGAACTGGATGGGTTCCATAAGTAAACACTGAATCTTTCAAAGTCAAGGAAAGTGATGGTTTATCAACGAATGGTAAAGCAAGAATTGTTGGGAATTTGATTTAGTGCCCTTGACGTTACCTCTAAACATTTTCAGTGCTCGACGACAAATTTAAGCGTGATTATGTGGCCGATGGTGTACTCACTTAAATCTTCGCGCCCTTCATTATTAATTCATGAGCTCTGAAACACCTTGTCAACTGCGGGTTGTAAAGTATGGCTGGTAGAGAATAATCACTAAACATGCACTAGGTATATGCCTCAAATATTTTCCGCATGACATGAAATGTTGTGCTGTCAGTTACAGTTAAGTGCAACTTAACAGATTGTGACTACGGAGGAATGTTTTTTTTAGGGATTTGTCTCTAGTGGAAGTGGCTCCTGGTCACACTCCTGTGGTTTGCATTTCCAATTGTGTAAATGTAAACATTTATGAAACAGTTTCATAAAATCAGTAATATGATTACCTCTTTATGCGAAATGATTACCTCTTTATGCGAAATGATTACCTCTTTATGCTCTTTATGGAATGGTGAGCGTTACTTGTCAATGTCAACTTGTGATGGATGTCAATAGTTCATGTTGGTTATCTTCACCCTCTGCCATACACTATCGCGGTGGCTTGCAGAGTATCGTGTATATGTATTTGTAAAGGGACGTTATGATAACCGTATCAGCGTTAAAAAAAAGAAAACTTGTGGTTATTCTCAGCTCGCCCATGTAAATACGTAACTTAAATATTTGTTTCTGAAGTATATCATTCCTAAACACGTTCTGTGGCCGCATCAAAATTCGTAGGTGGCCGCATCTGAGAATAGAGTAGCTGACTGGTATAAGAGGGCGCTATGCTTCCTTAATCCACTTATGTTAGATACAAGTATCAGGCATATCGCTGTACAGGCTGCCTACGAGTCGCTTACCAGTCGATTTATCGTGACGTCTAGTGCAATCTCTTCATCTACATCTACGTACTACCCTGCGAGCCTCCACGAGGGTGTGTGGCACGGGATGAAGATCACCAAACATGCACTACTTACATGCAAATAAGGGCTATAATGGTCTGCTTCATGGAGAGTTGTTATATATTTTCATATTGCACTCGAAAGGTATGTTGTTGAACAATTCGATTGGAGAGTCCTCCTCGGTAATTGAACTAGCCATTATTTTAGTTTCTTGTCGAGATGTGGCTCGAGAATACTACTTTCTAGAATATCATGTGGGAGCCTATGCGATGAGTGCATCAGTGGGCAATTACTTGATAGCCAGCACGTTGCTGCCTAGTTCCTACCTACGCAGTGCCTGGGGACTAGTAATTAACTGCGTAATACTCAACTATTTGAATGTTACAATGATCGTGGATGTAATATGTACATCTACTCAGTACCCTGAGGTCAGCCGCGAGGATGTGTGGCAGAGGGTGAATATCACCAAACATGCACTATCGACATGCTCATGCTGGATTGGTAAAACCTAAAGTTGAGCGGCACATTCCAGTGATTAGAAATAACGGCCCGACCTCTCCTGACATAGGCATTATGCCTGCATATGGTGATAAAGCCTGCATATGGAGAGTTAACCCGTCTTCAACTAATTGTTAAAATTGCTTTGGTTTTTAATGTCTCTCCCGGTGTATCGGAACAGATTTTTTGTGGGTGTAGAAACATCCCAAAATAGATCCTTTCCCTCAGCCCGCTCTCGACCATGGTGGCCCAGCTAGCTCCTTTCCCCGCCTTCAGTCCCCTCTTCTCTCTCTTTATTCCCCCGCAGTGGTTTGCTGCACCGTCGGACGACCGACCGGCCGGGCCCGTCTTCGCCTCTTCTCCTCCCTCCCGCCGCCGTGCCCCCCCCCCCATCTGTTCCCCTATCCCCCCTTTCCCGATCTTTGTTGGTGCTGTTGCCAAGGGCACGGGGCTCTTTTTCCTGGGGGGGGTCCGGGTGCGAGTAGTGGGGAGAGGGAGTGTGGGATGGGGGCTGTCGGGGCGGCAGGAAATGGTTGGGAAGGGGGCACCGTAGGGGGAGGGATAGTGCAGACGGCCGCGTGGAAGGAAGGAATGGTCGTCCTCCCCGTGCCCCACACCCTGTTCGCCCCCGCCGCCGCGCCGAACCTGCAGTTTCATTCCCCCCGCATTTTTTTAAAGGGACCTTCGCCAAATTTATAGCTAGCAACGAGGCGTGATCAAGCGAATTGTTTTTAACCGATAGTAAATTTCTCCCTTCTCACCCTCACGGTGTTTGTCGATGGATTTGGATTATCTTTCATTCTTATTCAGCGGCGACTTTTGGTGATTGATGCTCAAGTTTTGTACTCTCCTCGCGTCCTCGATTTCGAAAATTTCCCCACTGTGTGAGAGACCGAGTCGTCGTAGTTTCCCTGGATGACCACGCCACTTTTCCCTCTATTTACGGTTTACGATTCGTGGGCGTGATGTATATTTCGGTATAATTTTCATAACATCTTTTCCTTCTAGCATGATCGACTTCATTATATTTTTTAGTTTTTTCTCCTGATTGCCCATTGCATGTACCATTTGTCGTTTGCATTAACTTGGCGAGGTCACCAAATAATTCCCTCACTCAGGTTAACTGCGTCCACACATGCCGAATGCAAATCGTGGTGAATTCAAATTTTTGCCTAACCCGTCAATGATGGTGAAACTCTGTAGATGTTTCTAATAATTTATTTCACGTGCCTGTTGCATGCATAGCTCTCGTCAGTGTTTCTTAGTGCGTAGTAACATATCTGTTGGTGCATGCTCGTATTACAGTTTTGGCTAATATTTATTCCCTGTCACACATCCTTGGAGTATCTTGTCCTGTTACTGTGGAGATTTAAATAGAATATACGCTTCGATTTGAGGAGTGATTCGAAAACGCCGTTTTTTCAGAGACGGACAAATCGGTGGTAACCCCATCAGTTAAGGATTCCTGTGTGAAAGGAAATGGCCCAAGGTCTGATGCTTATCATTCCACCCATAGTGGTCAGGACGGGTCGTAACCCTTCGTGCAGTAAAGGTTTTGGATTCGTGGGATCGAGGGGGAGTGGGGTAGGCGGCATCAGAGTTCCCTCGGGCGCACCCGCCGTTTTAGAGAGCAAGACATATGGCCGGGTGTTAATTAATCGTCCCCGCTCGAGAGAGAAGTGCTTAGCTCTCGAGGGAGGAGATCAACATCTCGTCTCTCAAGACAGGTCCCTTCTTGCAATGCATGTATTCCTTCCCTCGCCTCGGTCCTCGCTCTTGTCTCTCCTCCTCCGCTCGTACCCTTCCTTCCCACCTACCTTTCTCCTCTCTTCCCCTCCTCTTCTCCACCGTCCCCTTCACCTTCTAAGTGTCTCGTTGACCGTGGCGGAGGATTTTCAAGGGCGCGGGACGAACGGCCGATAAATGCCACCACATCTTTTGCTAACCCTGAATGTGTGTAATTTTACCGTGCCGCACTCCCTTTTTTCCTTGGCGGCGAGCGCGTTTGGCGGAGTTCGTCATTGACTGTTCGGTGACTTTCGTGTTTATTTTGTTCCGTGATGACTTACATCCTTGTCCAGTCACAATCCGCAAGAGGAAATCCGGTTGAAGTTGCATGGTTTTTCTGAGGGAAGTGAAACAAACGTCCTAGCGATGCTGGCGGTCGCGGCTTCGAAATTTGAAAAAGTTTTAAATGATTTTTTTCCCGTGCAGTTCGAGTAATTGTTTCGGTACCAATGATAAACGGTATTGAGCTCCATTCTGGTCTTGATTTTGGAGGAAAGCCATACTTTGTTTGTTGACGAGCAGAGAAAGCCTCAGTTGCTTATAAATATGGATCCTCATGGCCGAAATATATTTCGCGTTCAGGAGGACAAGTCTACGAAAATTATGGGCGATTCAGTCTATCTCGGTATATCATCTTTGAGGTGATGGGTATTGGGTTTACGTCTACGGTAAAAATTATCCAGTCCAATTAACTCACCTGCGATTTGTTTCAATGAAAGCGGAAGTTGGAAGTATTGGTTCTCCTTTGAAGCTGTCGGCATTGCGGCGGTAAGATAGTTGAGCTGAGCTATAAATCTTTATGAAGTCAGCTACCAACTTCGGATGAGCCGTAGCAGAGTGCCATTCGGTATTGTAGTAGTAGGTTCCCCGTGGTAGGGTGTGTTTCCGAAGAGGAGCCTTATTGATTTGTTCCCCGCATAAAGTCCTCTGCCACCCTCGGTAGCCCTGCCCCTAAGTGTTGTGGAAGGGCTCCGAATCCCTGCGTCCCTCGAATCTCTGACGCTCCTCTTCCCTCGCACTCGCCCCGGCCCACGCAGTGTCGCTCGGGCGGAGAATCTTGCTTGCCTCCGCCGCGTCCTGCAAGAAGAGGTGGCGTTCTCTGTTTCTTCCCAGGGAGACGCTACAGGCTCACCCCTTGAGCATACGCTACTTGAACGCGCCATAATATAGGCTACTACACGGTGTTTACTTACAGAAGATTATGAAGTGGGAAGTTCTGAGACGGTATCCTTGACGCTTGTAATAGACAACCTTCAAGTTGATTTTACCATGTAATTATTGTGATTAACCTGGGTTTAGTTATAGTAATCAAACTTCCGTTATAGAGCTAAGTTTTTTCCACATGTACTTACTCGCAGACATTCATATAATTTTGTTAAACTAGGGTCTCTCCAAAATTATAATCGTTTGATATTGCGTTACTGTAGTAATACCGTCGTCAGAAGCTACATTGTTTTGTTTTACTTTTTCTGCGAGGATTCTGTAAATTATATGTTGTTTCACCCTGCTTCAGCCAAAAAAATCTAGCACTGTCGGCCTCCGGTTTGTCTCTAATGTGCAAATCGGGTTCGTAATTTAAAAATCCACAATCCTAATCCTCAAATTGCCCTTAATGTGCTTATTGGACGTATGCAGATTATTTATCGATTTGTTCAGTTGTTGTGAATAAGTATTAATACTTCTACTCCCATTCCATACACCTAGAAAGTGCATCCATTACAAAATTTACTTCAAAATGCCAGCCAGCCAACAGCATCGCAAACCATTGCTTATTTGTTCGACCCTGACGGATCGTCTTATTAAATCGTCATTTCCGCTTAATATTTCAACAATTTTTTAAATAATTACAGTCATTTAATGACATAGATTCCAATCGTTCCAGATTCTGAAAATGTCGCGTTTCTCCTTAAAACCCCATTAATGACATGCAAACGTCTTGCAGCTCATTTATATTCCTCCTGCGTCCTTGGTGCTGACCCTATGAATATTCTTGCAGGTTTCGATGCAAAACGAACTGCAAATTGTTTCGTGCATTCAAATTCTGTGCAGAAGGAATGAATTTCGGCCCGTGGATTGAGTTTTTTCGAATCGAATATGTTTTCTCCCTCTCATCGCGAGGGACTCACTTATAAGGGCAAACTACCTTGCAGGTACGTGGTTTAACTGGCTAATCACCCGCGGGACGTCCCGACAGTTTTTCAACGAGGTCTTCTCCCTTGAAATCCCCCTCCCCTCTCATTCTCGAGGTCGTCGGCGACGACGCCTGGCGGAAACAGTGAAAACCATCCATCTGCGAGCCGATGCTCTCCCGTGTTCAAGGCCAGTCGGGACGACGGAGCTCCGGGAATTTCAGAGGGCCACCTTCGTTCCGGCGACCTTTTGTTTCCCTCTTGTGTTTTGTCCCCTGTCTGTTCTCATATCTCCCTCCCCTCCTGCCAACTACCCGGATTACGAATGATATTTTCAGATGAAGCCTATTTCGGCTTGTCTCTTGTCTCGATATTCCTCAGTTGTGCCGGCCAGTCAATAGATTTGCTCCTGAAGAATTACTGCTCGTCAGACATGACGAGGAGACATGGACGGGAGCGGGGGTCGTTATTCAAACATTGGTCGGTTGTATACAGGGACGTAGCCAGAATTTTTGCTTCGTGGGGGAAGGGGGGCTAAGTCTTGCGTAACTTCAAACAAATCAGCCTTGCCCGTTCGGTGCCGACATGTTACAAATCTCTTCCCTTAATTTTCAGTGCTTGGTATTTACTTTTACAGTGCTCATACTTATCTATTCTCACTGGTAAAGATCGCTGCTAAAATCAGAACAACAGAATTATTGGGAAAAAATTTCGGGGGGGGGGGGGCTGGAGCACCCCTGGCTACGTACCTGATTGTATAGTTTTCTTAGTCGCTCTTTTACTGTCATAAAACAATTTTTGTTATTGCATTTTGTATTTTAAAACCTTTATTCCTACCCAGTAGTGTCAGCCGCAGGTTTATGATTGAACAGGTTTCGTGTTCTAGTCTGAAGTCTAATGCAGAAGATTTAGGCCTAAAGAATTTAATTAGGTCTTCATCAAATGCGTTTTATATAATAAGGCCGGAAAAGGGTGTATTGGATCCGAAAATGCTCAATGATGACTGCTTAATGTAGAATGTCCTACGAATTATCTCCTATAGTTTGTATGTGACATTTTGTTTGGGGTTCCCAATTGTTAAGTCCAGCCCATATACGTTATATGGCCTCATTAAAAGAATTGGAACTCTTTCTCATTCGTTGAACTTACTGATTTAGTTGTTTTGGATAACCCATCGGACGTCTTGTTGAAAGAAAATAATGCGTGAAACCTAACTCGTGGTCTTCATCCGCAGCTTTGGAACCCGGAACCAAGTGTCAGTGGTGTAATCAAAGCAATATTCGGCGAAGATGTATCAAGATTATTTGGGGTTGTCCCCGACCGAAAAGATTACCACAGCTGGCAAATAGTTCGCCGCGGCCTTGCTCTTGAGGGGAGGCTTATTAAGGGGTTGAGGTCGGCGTTTCGACCGACTTTGGCCAACAGCCGACCGAGGGTAAAACGGCTTGAGGGATGCGCCTGAGGATCGAGTGGTCGGAGGTGGAGTGGGGGATGAGGGGAGGAGATGAACGGGTTGCTTAGGGCAGTGGAAGGGGTTGGGAGTGGAGAATCTCGTGGGAAAGGATGTTGGTTGCTAAGTCCGGATGCAATCCCCCATCCCTTGGTAGGAACTGGTCCACCTCGACTCTCGAGTTTCGTCCCGGACCGTCTCTTCATTTCGCTCACTCGACTTCTATGCCTCCGATTGCGGGTCCTCTCGGAGGATATGATAGAAGAGGAGATACGTTATCTTCGGGGACACTTGCTCCCCTTACTAGACTAACAGATGTTAACGACCGGATTGTTATAATAAAAGGCTTTTTATTAATATTCTCATTACAGTCGGTCATTTTATTCTTTATGGTTTTCTATGGCTCCTCCGGGTGTATCTTTGCGAATAAAGTTGAAGTATATTTCGTGCTGGCCTGGCCACTCTAATATGAAGGCTTCTAATCCTGCATCGGCCTTCGATATCGTGTTTGTTATCATAATTAAGTTTAAGAGTAGATATTGCGATTGTTGGAGCGACCAAGATCTACTTCCAAAGTGCTCTAAAGTACATTTGCAATCTTATAGTCACGGAGAACTACAATGGCGACATGATGATCATGGTACTGTTACATTATTACATACTTTCATGTTTCCGTTGAAGACATTTCATTATGGATATACAGACATGTGGGCATCAACCAAGTAAATATTTTGTGTAGTTATGACTCAATATTAGTGCGCTGGTGGCCGGAGTTAGGTAAATTTCCTTTTGGGCTGCCGCTTTCTCTTATCTATTGTTCTTCGGTGAGGGATTCAAATAATATTGATACTTATTATGACCGACGTTTGTCTTTATTTCTGTAGCCTTTCATCCTCTCCGTCGTCCTCCTTTTACATACGCAACGGTCTTCTGCTCGGCGTGTTTCATTTTTGTGTTATATTGGCTTATATATGTATTATAATTTTTAAGTCATATAAGTAATGAATAGATTTATATCTTTGGTTGATTTATCTGAATTCGGAAGGTTCTAGTTGTAAATACCTACCATAAAGACAAGAAGCAAAACCTGGGTGGCTGTGGGTGCTTCTACATCTTACTTGATCCGAAGCTCAAGAAAAACGATGGCTGGAAATGTCCCCCCTTCTTTGGGTGCGAGAATTAGTCGCTTTTATGATGAGTTCAAGTGTAAAGGTACATTTCAAGCCGTAAAGTGGAACGCTTTTTTTTATTTTCCGCGTGAAATCATGTGGTGGGTCCATTACTTATCGAGAAGCGTCTTCGTAATGCGGCATAAACAATTAAATGCATTGTCACGATGGAATTAAAGTAAATGAGCCATGCGAAAATTTGATAGCAGAATATTCGTATATTTGATTCATCCTTTGGCTCTGACTTTGACTTTTACTTCCCTAAAGGTCCAGCTGTAGTGTTCAGAGAACATATGCGTGGAGGAAAGAAAGAGAGACTCATGAACTTAGCACAGTGGTGGGGAATTTTGATTGAAGGAAGCCCTAGTAGCGAAACGGCGAGGAAGACCTTAGGGTCGTGTCATAAAACAGGGAGCCCTCTTCATCTTTGCCGACCACCGGGAGCCCCACTACTCGTAATCATTTTGATGACGTGAAACGATGTGAGTAAACGATGGCGTTGAAGGCTGTAGTTCGATGAACAGTGTGAGGGCAATAGCCTCACTCTGCCCTGCCATGGTTTCTAATCTCTTGGGTGTTAGTGCATAGTATCTCTCAGATAGCGTTAATTAGCAAAATGTATCCCATCTGTTGTCTCACACTAGACAAAACTTTCCCGCAATGTTCTGGTTATTTTTGCAGTTTACCTGTAATTATGCATCCTTGCAATTCCTGCTATAAAAATTTAATTTAGCGACCTGAAGACCGAAAGGCTCGATCTATGCATCCGTGCTTCGATACCGTGTTTGTGTTGACGTCGCTGTCGATTGCATTGTTGCTTGGCTCTGTTCCCAGCCGAGGGCTGTTGTCAGAGAAATTAAATTTTATGGAAAAGCAGATAGGAAATGTACCATAATGTTGTCATGAGCGATACCATAGAGTTAACCGGGGGAATTGGTAATGAGTGGATTTTACTCTGGTTACACATTTACGTCCCTGATGGACCCTTTGAATGGTTTTGTTTCTCTTCAGTATTTTTGTGCTCCAATGGCTAAGATTATATCGCACCATCTAACTCAAGAAATTAATCCTAAGTACAACATCCATGCCCTGGGCGGTATTCGATCCAGCAACTTCAGGGTTGATGGATCGGCTCGTTACTTACCTGGCTAGCTACCGCGCCCGGCTTCAGTTTATGCCCTAGGTACTAGTTCAATTTTCACATTCGCTAAAAAGAATTATTGATGTGTGCTCATCGGTGATAGTGAGCGCAGGTCGGAGTGTACGGAAAGACGGGATGACGGTCGCTATCGTCTCCGCGAAGGTAGTGAACGTCGAAGCCGCCAAGCCGGTATTTTGCTTTCTCCATCGCTCGCCGTGGAAGGGCTGGGGAACGGGGGGCGACGGAGGGGAAGTCGACTGTCAGTTGTCACTCCCGCTGGATTCGGAGGCAAGTCTGGCAGAGGGCGGGTGGGGAAGAGAGTGAGAGAGAGAGGACAGCGGAAGGGGTCGCGTTCGGTTTTTCATTCCAACCATTTTGCATATTTTCGAACCCGCTTCCCCTGCCATTTCATTTTTTTCGCCGGATCCTACGTAGGTCACTTTTAGATTCAAGGCTGGACGGAAGATGCAAAAGGCAAGGGAATTTCAAACTGTACGAATGCACTGCGGTAAAGAAGGTCTGGTGTAATATTTTGATGACGGAAGTGGCCGATTCTTTGTAGAAATCCATGCTGTTGTAGGTGAACAAAATTTTCACAATTCCACTGATAAACACATAAGTATATGTGTAAGTCTGAGGATGCTACCGTGTTGCTAAACTAGTCGATTTCAATATGTATATTTTTTTAAACAGTGGAATTGCAGAGCATTTGTTAACCAAGGTTCATTATGGAGGTTCTACTAGAAAATGATTATTTTTTCTTGCTTTTGGTTCCTGCAGTGAAAATTTTAATCTAGCCCTAGGTGTCAATTGAAATATTACTTACTCAGATAATTATTCGAGACATTAACATTATTTATACTTCTAGGTGAGAATGGGTGTAACCTGGGAAAATATAGCTTTTTAACGCCGGAACAAAATGTCATAATTTGAAAAAACAAACTAATGTAAATTGCCTTTTCTGGAAAAAAATTGTATGTACTTACCTACTTGCATATTCCGGGCCTCGTCGGTAGTTAGTAGTGGCCTGATTCACGCAGTCGCGATGGGACTTCCATAGAAGAGAAGAGGAGAAACAGGACGTGTTCTCGAAGGGAAAAGCCAAGATATGTAATCACCAGAATTTTTGGCGCCGACCAGTCCCGTCTCTTGATGGTTGCTTATTTCCCACGACTTTCGTTTCCGCCCAGCCAATCGCCGGTAGAAATTCATATTAGGAGTTATTTTAAAGAATCCGTGCTATTATTTCGTTTGAAGCATCGTTTGATCGTATCTATATTTGGCTTTTTTCTTCAGGGCATTCCCTTCGCAGCGACGGTTTTATCCGTCAAACATAGTTCATTGGGGATAATTTCGTCATCGTTATTTTTTTTGGTCGGCTTTATTTCGTCGGAAATGTGAAAAATTCTGCAGTCTAAAGGTCAGGAAACGTCCTATTTTCCTTGCTGTTTCCCGCTGTGGGAGTGTCTGCTTCGGACCATTAAAGGTCGTCATCGTTTTGCATAACCAGACGAAACTTGGTTGGGAGGGAGAGTGAGAGCAGGCGTTATATGTGGAAGGGAAGGTTGTGTGAATGCAAGGCTTCGTGTGTTTTATTTTTACTTGGGTACGTGTTCTTCCCCTCCTACCCACCCCTCCTTCCCTGCCAGACGTCGTTCCGTTCGTGACGACGGCTACCTCTCCGCCCGTAATCGCATTTAAAAGTTTTTGTCCTCTCAGTGAATCGACTTGCTTTGCTTTCTCAAGCGATTGATGCTTCACCTGCCATCTCGGCGTTTGCTCTGAGCATTTAAGATCCATCTCCTGAGGAAAGAAGTTTGCTTCCGTTCGCGACATATTTTTTTTGTGGTGCCATTGCGCCAATGTAATAGGTAAACCTGTTGTTACTAGTGATCGTTACCGAGTCAGTGCCAGTAATTTCCAGGAGTATAGATTAGTTCCAATAAAAAGGTTACGGGATGAATATCTGATGTAAGAATAGTTAAATAAGTCAAGTTTTGCATTCACCTGGTGTTTTACTTCGATTGGTTCTATTTCATTTTCGCCGCTGGGAAAGATCGCGAAATTTGCGCTTGCATTCAGTAGAATACTCACCCGTATGCAGATGATATGTTGTTGAACATGATTTTGATATTGATGACCTTGAGAATAGATAATGGGCAAATTTATTTCCTTGGGACTGAGTTTAGCAGTGTGTTTGACGTGTTCTTCTTTGAACGTGAAACGTTTTTGTGATAATACACCTTTTTCGTCGTTCGAGTGAAAGAATTGTAGTATGCCGCATATGTACTCATTTTGTAGCAATGTTGGAATGCAACATTGGAATGTCCCTTTGTGTCCGATTCTTAATATTGCTGGAAATTTGATTCAGTGATGAATTAAAGTATGTAGTTCCTCTGTCGTTTTTAACGCCGAAGTAATTTATTCTCGAAGAATTCAAGGTCGTTCTTATTGTTTAAGGTACTTCACGTTCACTCTTGCATTTCAGTAAGAATATGCTTTGTATCGCATTTGACTTAAGGATGAATGATTCCTCCTGTGTTTTTTAATAGTTTATTCACTAGAATAAGAATTCTCTTGTGTTTAATGTAGGGGGCGTAAAGTTTACACAGTCACTTGGTTTCTGCTAAATACAGCGTGGATCCTGTCTAATATGTACTCTCCTCCTCCCCCATCCATTTTATTTTTAATAGCCATTGTGCTTTTCCTTTAGAGCGTGGTGACTCCTGCTGGCTTGTTAGCATACTTCGTTCCTTAACCTTTCTGCAGACAGCGGCATCCTTGTTCTTGAAAGTCACCCGGGCGTCTACCTCACCAGGCTGTACCGAAGAGCCTTATCTCCGTGGCGGCGTGTGATATCTTGTGTGCATGTATGTGGGTAGCGCGAGACCTCTCTCATTCCCGTCGCCAAGGGACGGAGAGACTTGCTGTTCCCACGCTCTGGAGGCTCCGCTTGTTGAGTGCGCCCCCGTCGGAGAAATGAAAATACGCCCTCCGCTCCCCTTGTCCCGGCCGCTCTGTTTTCTTGGACTAAATTAGGCCGTGATTTTCACGACCGGCGCTTTCCCCCGCAGTGTTTATACGCACTCGTGCCATTTCCCTTCGTTTGTGCGCGATCGACGGCGCGTGAATTTCCAGAATTATATGGGTTGAGTCTCCTCTACTCCGCGAGAGAGTCGATCTGCCTCCCCGAAGGAGTTCTCGTTTCTTTTAGCCTTGCGTGGGGAAAATTGTCTTTAATGCCTCTCGTTTTCTGATGAAAGTTATCTGTAGGCTCGTAGGTTATTGTATTTAAGTGAAACGTCCTGCGGCAGTGTTTTTAATGGGATTGGTTCGTCTCGGCTATATAGAGATTTTATAATTAAAATGTTTGAATATCTTTTCACTTGCATCGTTAGGATGGAAGGGCCGTTTTAGTGATAAAAAGGATATAATAAACTATGAGTTCCATGTTGTATGTGTCTCTTTTAACACATGCGAAGTTCGTTAATTTTGCGTTCCCAAAAGCGGATAAAAGAGCAGAATAGCGTATCTACTTATAGGATGTGTGATCAATCAAAGAGATAAAAAAACTGTGAAATATTATAGTGTTGTAGTAAAAGCGTTTTTTTTTCCCCGAGCGGGATAAGTCTGCTTTCCCCAGAATATCATTTGCTGATGCCGTAGATTGGGATGGTTTACCTTCTGCTAACCTGTCCGTTTTTTTGCGTGACAGCTGTAGCTGTAATCGAGGTGCTTCGTTTTTTTTCGAATGAACTCGAGAAATCATCGCACAACCTCACCACCTTCCTGGCATGGACTATCACGAGTTTTTCTCGTTCACTGGCGTCCAGAAGCGCCTTTGGTTGTTTTGATCGCTCGTCCTGAGTCAACCGTACTTGATTCGTATTTTTTACGATTCATATCCAGAAGTCGCTCATGAATGGGCTGGTGTGGCATCTGTAATCTCTTCGCCTCCCTCCCCCTCTTTTGTTTCGCGGGCGGGCGCGCGCACACACACTCCGTCAGCTCAGCCGTCGCGATGTAGCTCGGCTGCCGGGAAGGAGTGCGTGCCGGGGAATAATCTTGTGTCATTCCTTTTAAGTCCTTATTTCATTAGCTTTGGTGGAGTGGTTCGCGACATCAGTGGCATTTGTACACAGTATTTTACCGGGTGGAAAAACTGACAGCCGTTCTTGCACACTGTATTTCCTTTGCATGTTCATCCTTTCGCCAATTAATGTATATTTGGTATAACTTTGTTGCCCTTCATCAGTAGAAGATTGATCCGGCCAAATGGCTCGAGTAGTGATCTGAATGTCCTGATTTAGTAAACTATTCCTTATTTAGCTCATTCACTTTAGACTGGTTCAGATAGCGCAGTTTTTTTGTGTCTCCATGGACTCAAATAAGAATCTTCAATAGAAATAAAACGGAGAAAATAATTAAAGTGTGAAGCTATGCTCAAAAAGGTACACGGTGTGTTCTCAGTGATAACGTTTCAATGGTGCCCCGCGAAGTGAATTTTGTCTTTTTCAGGAAGGGAATCGGTTCCCCAGAAACGAATTATTTTATGTTATTAATCATATTTTGTTCCTAACGGTTACTTTTCATGTAGCTCGCGAATTGAATTCGAATGCGTAAATACGTTTTTCAAGGGATATAGGAAATTAAGGTGTCTTCTCTATGTATGGAGGCCATCTTTCCATTCATTCTGTATCCTGCAGCCCCGTGTGCATAGTTACTCCGGCTCCACTCAGGAAGGGAAGAATATTTTCTGTATACAGTTTTACATATCTTCGATTTGAACGTCAAATTCAGTGGTGATTACTTGCGTCCGTTGTGGAGGATCTTGAATTTATGAGACACGGGCTGCAGCGTCTCAGGGTTTTCACAGTCTTTACTGATACAGTTCCGAAGACTTCGCGGATAAATGTTGCATACACATTTTTCTGTACGCACGCAGCTTATCATCGCATATACTATCGTTTAATTATCTGGAACTTGTGTTTGTTTGTTTTTGGTTCTAGACTCAGTTGCTTTTGGTTTAAATTATTGCGCTGTGTCATTTCGCAGTCCCTTATCTTTTGTAACCGCGGCATGAACGCTTCAAAGATCTCCTTACGCACGATAAGAAATATTATTAATGGTTGCAATTCTGTCATCGCGACGGAGCTCCGCTAAGTTGGCCTGTGGTGTGAGCGACCTTATTCTAGTCTGCATTTGTTGAGTGTCGAGGATTGAATTTCGTGAATAGCCTGTGTATCATCTTACTGCTGTGGAGCAGTTTCATCGGACCATGAAAGGAAGCTTTGTTCATCGAACAGCTGTGCGGTGCGAAGTCGAGATACGCTTATCATACTTGCGGTCGTCTCGTTCCGTTGTGCTGCTTTAAAAATGAATAAAAGTTCGAGAGATAACATACATTTTATATCAGAGTTGGTGAGTGGATTGTAACACTTCAACTTGACACTCTTCTTCTGAAGTGACGGTCGCTTAAGCGTGCTGTATTTTCCCGCTGGTTCCGGTGAATCGCTTCTATCTGATGGCGGCTAAGCGGAAGAACTGCGTTTTCCATCTCCTTAAAGTCGTTGGTACAATTTTCGTAAGTTTTCTGAGAGAGTGAATCGTGTTTGGGCTTAGGCGTGAATCCGAATCAGGAGTGTATATTCCCGTAATGCCATGCCCACCTTTAAATCCTCCATTTATTTATAAAATATATTTTTTATAAAATACCTTAAATTTCCTCTTTTTGGAAGCATATCGGGGAAACTGTGAGAAAAGATAGCATGAATCTTCTTCTTTCTTCAAGTATATCTTCATTATGACCTTATCTATTATGACCTTCTTCAATCGATTGCTTGTAGGTACGTCCCAGAGATCTTATGTCGTTTCAAGAAAATGTACATTTACATCGGAATTACAAACATTTTAGAATAGTATATTGTTGTGTAAAATATTTGTATTTTATAATTTTATCAACAGCTGGTGGGCGTATTATTAAAAAATCTGATTGTATTTGAATTCGTTAATTTTCATACATTCATGGAGGCACTTTATGCATTTGATAAGTCTGATTATGCATTGGTAGTACATGTAGGGACACAGTAATAAAATTGGTTTTGTTGAAATATTTGCTTATCTCGACAAAAATTTTAAATGTTAAATATCCACAGCTTTGGAAACCTGAATGTTGTTAGTATGCCTGGCTATGTATTTGTGTGCATTGGTTTGATATTATCTGTAGTAATGCAATGAAAATTTTGCGAAGGATGTTGAGCTTGGTGAAGGTAGTTGGTGAATTCTACGTTGTGATTTCTGTAATGACTGAGTAGTTTGCGAATGGCATTGACTTATTGACCATCCATTAGTCTTACTCTTCTTACTAGCAATGTTTTTCGAAAAAATCTCGAAGGAAACTATTCGGGTGGACCTCATCGGGCAATACTTCCGCGTGCCTGATAAGCAGCATTTTGCGTAGCTGGCTGATAACCGTGATGGCCTCATGGCAGTTCCGCTCTTCATTTACTACCGCCTCGTTGGTCGGTGAACGGAGAACGCAGCATACACGGAGGCAGAGAGGGCATATTAATCCTCTCCCTCTCTATCAGCAGTCTCTTTAAATATGCAGATGTCGTTAAATATGAATACTGGCCGTAAATTCGAATCATGACCGCGTCGTAGTTTCCCGTTCATTCTTGCTGATGGCGGCGCCGATCCCTCCCCCATCGAGGAGGAATTATTAACGACCCATGCGTATGTTATCATTAGGCGCGGGTGTCGCCTTCTCGCCGACGATGTCCCCGGCCGGCCAGCGGCGCTGAGCCAAGTGGAACAGGACGCCGTGTGAGGGTTCGCGTCGTATTCCATCACGAGATGACGCTTGGACACCTGTAAGACTACGCTTCTTCGCGTCGCTCGTCCTCTTAAGTTTTTCGCGACGTTGTTCCTTTCGTAAGGAACGCTCGGCTCATTTCAGGGAAGTGTTTCCTCCTCAGAGGAAGGGCTCTCGTCTTCAAGAAGTCGAGGCGGGAAGGTTATTTCTTTCTCTCTCTCTTTCGTCGATGCGCCTCTGTTTCTCTCACTTTTGTCTTTCTCGCCGTGACTGCCCACGCTGAGGCGGTGGCCGGGGTCTATCCGCGATCTTCTTAGGGTGGTTAATCAGGGTGCGGAGTGTGACGAGCTCTTTTTATGCCATGAGTGCCGAACCGCGAAAGTACTCCCGCCATCTTCTAGGCGTTGGCGATTGATTTAGGCATCCTCGTAACGTCTAAGGGCGAGCATGGGAGTGTGCACGAATCGGGTTAGTTTTTATAGTGGGGGGCGATCGATAGCGCCATTTGGGCGGTAAAATTACATACAAGGATGGGAATGGTAGGGTAAGGAGAAAGGGTGGAGAGAATCCCAGCTTGTGGTGGCTAGAGTACTGGCCTCCCATCCCGAGGGTCCTGGGTTCGATTCCTGGCAGTAGCGGATTTTTTTTCAGTGGCAAACCCGTCCCTACTTCAGTGACAAGTGAAGGGCATTTCAGGTTTTATACTCCGTCGGATGGGACGTTTAGCCATGGCCCCCTTGGCGCCTGTCGTTAAGAGTAGACTAATGACGACGCCGGGTTTCTCTCCACCCTTTCTCCATTACCTGAAATGTTCCACCAATTACCCAAATTCCCACCTATCCTAAATGGCGCAAATGAGGTTAGATGTCCGTATAACTAAGGATAATCCCAGCCTGATCTCAACGAAAGGCCCCAAGTTGACCACGGCTTAGCATCCCATCCGATGGACAGAGTACTGAACTCGAATGCTCCCCACGAAGCTCTCAACAAGGTGCTGGGTTACCAATGAAAAATATTTTCCTCTGCTTGGATTCGAACCCGAGCCCTGCGACGTGAAGCATGCATTCAAGATATTTAGGTATGATTTTTGGAAATAGAGAAATGATGGAGAGAAACCCGGAGTCGACATTAGCGTGCTTTTTACGGATGGCGCCGAGTGCCCACCGCCGAGTTCTCAAGTAGAGATCGATTTTGTATCAAGAAACCCCTTGCACTGGCGGGAATCGACCCAGAGCCTCGGGATTGGAATCCACTTATTAAGCCACCACTTCAATCATATCCGCGGGGCATACGTTTAATTTAGTATAACTCTCGTGTGTTTAAGTGTAGGAACTTGCTTGTTGAATATTTACGGGTATAATTTGGATGTTTTTAAATCGATCCCTACCTACCACAATCTACTTACCCTGTGTCGTTGAAGCATTTGGGGTGATATTTCATTATCCAGGCGGTTAATGCTAATTACCGGGGCTCTTTGACCGCTTTTTGTTTTCTGTTTTAGTTGAGTGTTAGTCTTTTACCTTCCATTCCAATGTTAGTTGTTTGTGGTGGTGGTTTTTCCCGAAAGTTGTGTGGAATCGGGTGACTTTGATCAATGAATTTTAATGGGAGTTTTAAGGCACCCACTCTAGTTAACTCGGCGTATCATCCCCAACGTAGATAATGGTAATTTTAACACGAATATAAAAAAAAACACATTTATTGGTTGAAATGTGTTTGTGAATTCGTATTTCCATTGCGTTGGAATAAATGGCTTCATTTGCCTCTACTGTCTTGGTTTGTTGAACGACGACTTCGAGGTCATGCTATTCTATTACCTACTTCGTATTGAGTGAAAATTGATTTTATTTTTTGTATCTGCAATCAGTCTATATACTCACAGCAGAATTCAGTATTATCATGACATTTTCCTCTCATGCTGGATCCCTGTCTTTTAGCATTTTCGTGTAGTTTTTACTGGATCGTTTTTTCCTCATGATGATTCTCCGACTGTCGAAAAAAATTAGTAGCGAACTCCTATGCTTAACGCGCGGGAATATCCCGCTCGCGAGAATAAATCCCATCTAAGTTATCAGTGATATCACGAGGTGTGTTTTTCGATTGAATGATTATTTTTGTTTCGATTTTGAAGGTGCAGTGAACTTTTCACTTGTGAGACGAGAAAGTGAAAATTTCAATTTGTTTGAAGATTTTTTTTCAGATGGAAACATCACTTATTTTCTTTCATTTTTTTGTATTTATCGTTAGTTCGTGAGTCGTGAATTGTTATTTTTATGGCCATCGCTTTTTAAGAGTGCGCAAGTCATTTCAACCCTAATTACTGGTTAAGGTACTTTGTTATCGAATGCATTGCTTTTGTTGCATTTTCAAATGGGAGTGATCCTGCACTGGGACTTCTCTTTATGTTGTTTTATCTATCTACTTCAAATTCGCCTCTCGTCCTTATCATTTATTGTTTGCCTGGTCTCTGAATTTGGATTGACCACGGGGAATCATTACGTGATCGGGTCCATCTTCCATGTGTGTCGGGATCCTTTTATCATAAGTGGCTTATGTTTCAAGGTTTGCCATTTTCCATGGTCGATACATTTTGAGCTACAGAAAAGGCTACGAACTCAGAAGCATGTACTCTTGTTTAGAGGTAATCTAAATCGAATTCTCGATATTTTCTCGTGACCTTTGGTCGTGGTATTTTGAATTGGATGTTTTTTTGTGTGAAGCCGATCTTTGTAACCAGGTCGGTACGAGGCAGTATATCCAATCGAAAGGTTGGGGGTTCGATCCCCAACCTCCTGCGTGGATTTTGTTCTTCTTAGCATTAAAAGCTTAGGTTAGACAGAGCGATGCAGTCTTAGACGGAACTCTTGGAAAACTAGTCTACTACTGCCAGTTATGTGTGAAACCTCAAGGTCAATGCACGTCTGATCCCTAGGCCTGTAAATTTAGGGCACAAGGCGTTTTAGTAAACCGTGTGGACTAGTTTTGTTACTTTGTATTCTTCGTCAGGCTTGTAAATTTCTCTTTACTTTTCATTAAAGTTGTATCAGAGTCACTTTTGAGGGTCCCTCTCGTCTGAAGAATTTTATTGATGACAGGCTGAGGAGAAACGGCAAGCTTCATTATTATATTCGTCTCGAATTCAGTGTGAACCATTATTACTGTCAAATGTCGTAAGAAACCGCCTTAGTTAATTTCTTCTACAGCTACACAATACCCTGCGAGCCGCTGCAGGGGTGAGGGGCATGGGGTGTTAGGTCACCAGCCATTACCTTAATGGGAATGGGAACAAGGGACAGAGTATAGGTTTCGGGGTAGTTGGAAATACTTATATCTATCCCAACAGATTTGAGTTATGACCACGAATTACCCGCGGGAAAAATTAATTCTTTTATCGATCCGTTTGCAATCCCTCTAATTTTGTCTGACCTTCCGATGTAGTGTGGGGGTAAAGTACACATGACGTATCACCCTAGAATTCTACCGATTTGAATTTTTGGAGTAGCCTAAGGCTGGCGCCTAATCTACGTGTTTTCAGCTTCTCATCCAAGTCCCTCGAAAAGCTGTGTGACACTAATTGCACGGTGATATGCATTCTTAACAAAACGAGCTGTTATCCTTTTATTTTATCGAGTTCGCGATTTAAATCATTACTTACCTGATCCCAAACGCTAGATGCGTACTCAAGGTGAGGCCTAACTAAAGCGAAATAACATCTTTCTCTAACTTTCTCGTCCGAACACTTGCCTACTATTCTTTTAATGAATCCTGGTTTGTTCAATGTATATTTTCAACGGATAGTTTGATTAATGGCGTGCTAAAATATGCTTGCGTGTAAATTGTGTAATATGATGATCTCATAGTATAGGCTCACGACTAATGCGAGTGGCAAATGTTGGCAACTAGTGTGTAGTGGCCAAGTCGTGCCAACCTCGGAGTGAGACTTTCCCCTCCTCACCCCGCAGACCATCCCCCCTCCTCCTCCACTCTCCCAGCCTCCTCGGAGAGACGAGTGAAGGACGCACTGGCGATGACCTCGTGGTCCCGTCTCATATCCTTCACGGCTGGTGGTCAACCAGAGGCACGCAGACGGCAGGCAGCTGCTCCCACAGGCCTTCTCTTCCCAATGCCTTTTACTCCTTCGCCTCCTTCACTATTTCGGATGTTTATCAGCAGGGACGTGGGCTACATCTACATTTGTTATTATTATTAGTTTTCTACCGGTGAAGGTATGTCTAAATGGACACTTAATTATTCCGTTATATGTATGTATGTATATGTACATGTACATATTACCCTGGAAACCATCGCAAAGGTGTGTATGGTACGGGGCGAACGAACGTCACCAGGCATACATTTTAAATCAAAAGTGAATTTCTGACTTAACTCAAAATTGACGTCACTCCTTGTAACAGTTATTGCTCTTAGAATCTAATATTTCATTTTGATAGTATTAGTAAATAATTTAACTCTTAATATTTTGTTAGTTCATCGATTGTTATATCAACTCTTTGTTTCTGAATAGTTTCAGATAAATATGTACCGTAATATGCTTTTAATGTCTTCTGAGGGATATATAAAATAGGTGGATGAATGTGATTTGTAATATCTTAATGCCATGTGAAGAGCAGGTGGTCGGCCGTTGAATGTTCTTACTACGCTTAGATCAATATGGAGTTATACCAGAGTATTGTTAGGGAGACTCTGAAAATGTTGTGTAATTGACATATTACTTTTCATCTGTATTAATGATGTGATTTTGGTCGTTTCTTGACTCGTGTTGATAGTCCTGTAGCTCCTTGGGGACAGATTACTTGGACCGCGAGTCCTTTCCATCTCGTACACCCAGTGGATGAGCTCCGGCCAAGTTTCCCCTTCCCCTCTCTCTCTCGGCTTCTTATTCCCTCTCGACTTCTTATTGCGAGTCTTTCGTCTTGAGCGACACTCAACCGTCGCGAGTCCTCTCTCCCTCACCTCCCATCGGGAATTCCAGCGACGCGTAGAGCCTCTTTCGGGAAAACTTCCGTTCGAGCTTACATCAATTAAAAGTTTCGCTCGTTTTCCCCGTCGTCTTTTGCTTACTTGCCAATTCCTCCCGTTCCCATCCACTTACCTCTTAGCTTCACGCCCCCAAGACTTCCCTCCTGTCTTATCGTATAGTGGGTTATTTTAGGGTGATCTCTTTATCTCACTGTCCGCTTTTAATTCTAAAGCCACGGATGGACCAATTTCGGATATTCCTGCCGTCGGGATGCAATACTTCTCGTGAAAGGCCTTGGTCTTTTAGCCGGTTCTCATATCTCTTTTTGGGTTCTCATCGCGGTTTAATATTGTTGAGCGGTAGAGAGTTGACACCATTGACGCCCATGGATATTTTGTTCTCATTGACATCTGCTCTTATCTGTCTCGTTCAGTTTTTTTCTTAATAGGACCAAGGAGATTTTCCTGTTGCATGATTCTCTGCTCCTTGATCCGAGATTTAATTTCATCGCCGTTGAAGAATATTATTGCTAAATGTTGCCATGAGTGCGAAGGGTGTTATTGGCGTCGCGGATTCGTTATACTGTAAATGTAGAGAAAACCAAAGTTGGTGACACTTACGCAGTAGACCCCTTTTAGACGGAAGGGTCCAAGTTCTTAAAATGGGTGAGGGAGAATCCTTTCTTGTGTGCTCCGCCACCTCTGCAGCGTTGTGTGGTCTCGTGTATCGATAAATTCGAAATTCTGAAATATGCGTTGAACTATATAAAGTGGAGTGGGGTATATTATTTCTCTGGACGCCTTGTTTCCTCCTTATTATTAATTTTTTGTGAATGGAATTAAAGAGACAATAAGGTTTTTTTTTCCTAAGTTCCGAAACCCTTTAAAAAGAGTGGTTCTCCTTCGTCGTATCCTGCAGTGGATTTTGTATTCCAGCTCAATTTGTAATATTCCTAATTTTGTGTCTGAACTTAGTACCACAGACCTAATACTGTTTTTATTTACTTTTGCTGGTATTGCGTGAGAGTTAGCTTAAAGGTTTTTAATTGAAATAGTTGGTGCTTGACGCGTCGGTCAGCAAACCCATCTTTGATTCATTTTAAATTCCAGTGTAATGGACAGCCGTCTCCAATTTGCGAAATGGAGAAAAGGGCGAAATGGCAATTTAAGCCAATACCACTTTGCAGTGGCAGGATACAGCAACGAAAGGTTTTTTTCACGGTTTTTGGTTACATTTCAAGTTATTTTATATGTCGGAAGATGACACGTTCCTCTCTCACCTTTTATTCAAATGTTGTCCCAGTTTCCTCCACGTCGCTACCAGGAGGGGAGGGGGGGGCGCCATTCCCTCTCCCCCTTTATTTCCCCTGGTATTCTTTCCGTGCCGCATCCCATCTACGCTTCCCACGCATTTCACTTCGTCCCCTCGCTTATTGTTAGTCTCCTTCGCCCATTATCATTCTTTCCCTTTCGCGCCTATTACTCCTTCACCTCGTCCCTCAAGGCTCCCAACCGACCGTTCTTGTCAACAGTGTTCCCTTCTCCCGTTTTCTTCCACTTCTGTTTTCCGTCTCATTATTCCTTCTTTATTTTATTTTCGTCTTTTCGCGTTGAGTCAGCTTCCCTTCCTCACCGATTTAAAATAATAGAGGATTGGATTAATCGTCTGTTTGTTTTCGTTATCAGTTTTCATATCGTTTGTATTTAGAGAGTGCTCCTCGAATTCCTGAAGCGTGTTCATGAGATATATAGGGAGACCATTGTGGACATTTCATCCATGACTTTCCAATTATTCTTCACCACATTGGGTGGTACGTGGCAAAGCTTGCCCTCTAAATCAGTGGTTTCCAATGTAATCAAGCTAGTTGGCCATTTTAGTGACGAAAAAATTGACTGGCTGCATTTTTCAAAAAATAATTTAGACTCTTAGCATAAAAAGTATGTATGACGAATAATAATATTAAATTTATTCCCTTGAAAATAAGGGAAATAAAATTCATGAAATGTAAATATTACTGAAGAAAAGTCCACATTGAACAACCGTGTTTATATTTTTACATTAAATTTACACAAAGTTTTGGGTTAATTTTTATCACTGGACCGCATATATTTCCGCTCTGAGCCGTTGTAATCTTCTTCTTGGCTTTTTATTTCTGCTCGAGATGGCTCTGTTGCTGGAGACGTTTTCGTGAGCAATTTTGAGCATGTTGTCAAGTAGGGAACCTTGGTTTCATCATTACTCTGGCCCTCTTTACCTACTTTTTTAAGGCAGGGGCCGGTAATTTATGAATAGGTGCTTTAAGTTATCTGCTGCGTTTCTGTCTTCAGTTTAATCTCGAGGAATGTATACTACTTTGAAGAGGCACAGCAAAGTACAGCAAATGTGTTTTGAATCATGTGAATTCTTTGAGGACAGTCCAGCCTACTTGTTTTAGTCTTCGATATCAAACGCTCGCCATTGTACTGCGTCTCGTGGCGGATTAAGGTAGACTTTTGTGTGCACCGAATAAATCCTTCCTTCTATTGTAATGTTAAGGACTGTGTGCATCGAGAAAAAAATGGGACTTTGAGCTGTGTTAATCATCCAGTTTTATATGTATTTGTATAATAGGGGTCGGGGTAATATTAATTTGTATAATAGTATTCAAGGTATAATATTACACTAACGTTCATGATTAATGTCATCTGAAATACAGCCAAATCGTGTTCTTCCCTATTTTGTATTCAACTTGATATATTGTTTTTTTTAATCGTAATATTCGTGGGTTTTTTTCTTCTAATGAAAGCTACCACCGTTGGAAAGCCATCATTTCAAAACATTCCTGCTTGATAATTTTAATTGGAAACTGCAAAGTATTTGTGCATGCCTCATGTTTTTCAATGAGGCTGATTATGTTATGGATTTTAAAACCGAGTAACATGTCAGGGCAACTTGCCAACCTGGAAACCCTAAGAATGCAACTAGAATCCCGGTGGGGGCGTGGATGTTGTGTTTGTACCTAAGCTTATGTGGAACGGTGCTAAATATTTCTATACAGTTGGGGCACATAAATATTGTGTGCAAACGTTTTGAGATGTCGGTATGAAGGATGGAGAAAAAAGGTGGGTCGAAAGGAGGACGGACGAATAAGTCCTAGAGTTGGTAGGAGAAGAAAGAAATTTGATTAAGGAACTTAGGAGAAGGCAGAAGGTAATAATGAGCAGTGGTGTTTTGAAAGAGGTGGTTGAGGCAAGAGTGTTGGTTAAGCGGTGGGAGGGAGGTGAAAAACGGGTATTTTGGATCGAATGATGGGTGGTGGATGTGTGAGGGGCTAAAGAGGGACATCGGGTGAAATGTTTGCGCCGTGGGAAGAGTTAAATGTCATTTTAGGACTACCTTCACCGGTAGAAAACTAACGATAATGCGTAGTGCAAAGTATACTAATAATGTTTACTAACGTGCAACGTGTGTTGGTGGTCTGGATTATTTCCTTATCCTTGTGGGGGCTGCCGAGTTTTCTTTCCTTTGTCTTAATCGTAAGCGCATTCCTCTACCGTCCGAATCATTTTCGCCTCGTACTCCTGATTTCCCTCCTCGGGGGGAGCGCTGGGGGTGGGTGGCGTGGGCGGCCTGTCCTCGGGACGGCAGGGGAGGGCGAAGGGCAACGCTCCTCCGGTCGTCCTCGCCGCCCCGCCAGGTGGAGGAGGAGAAGCGGACGCCGCCGCCGCGCCACTGAACGGGCTCTCCCGCCCGCCTCCCTTCCTTCCCGGCGTTGCCAGATCGACCATTATGCCGCCTTTTCCGGTGATTTTCGTGGCTGCGAGATAAAACGATATTCGGTCTATGCACCTGCTCGGCTCTTGTTTATTCGCTCTCGGCGACGGAAATCCTATGGGTTCTCCATTCTCTTTGAAGTGCAGTTTTTTAAATGTTATAACTGAGAGTAGACCTAATGATGACGCTTAAGGCATTGGACCACATGTTGTGTGTTATTTTATATTTAATATAAGTGGACAGTACAACTTGTGCCTTTTTTTATTCAATCCTTGAAGTGCAGTCTCGATTCCAGTCGCTAGCCAGTACCGATCATTCTAGTCAAGCTTGAGTTTTCGGTGCTGTAATGATCCTTAAGTTTGTCCCGAGCTCTATCCGAAAACTAGCACAACATGCTCATGTAAAGGATACGAAACTTTGGGGTGTCGTTACCGACCTGCCGGCTACCGCGGTACGAGCACTCTGTAAGTATTGTCTTGATTTTAATGAATATTTTGATCATTTGTGTGCCAAATATATTTGAATGTCGCTGATGAAATGCACCATCTTTATCCCCGAGAAAGAAGAGGGGCTTTGATTTTTTTCTCGCGTAAGTGAGATCGCATATATTTCCTTTTCAAATGGTTCGGGTATGTTTCCCATGCTATGAATCATTTTTTCGGGCCTATCTTTTCTAGCGATGGCAATTGTATTAAATGAGGGATCTCAGGGATGGTTCGATGAATCCAGGGGAAAACTACAAAGAAAAAAAGGTGGATCAAAAATACGTGAAGAAACAGCTAATATTGTCATTACATCATAGAAGGAGAATAACTGAATGTTCTGAGCGGTTAGGTCAGCGTATTCGTCCTTTGACATTTTTTCCTATCTTATGCGGCACGAAAGCTCGTTGGCTGTGCGTCAGTGAACTCGTTTCTTATAGTGTGTACCAACAAGGAAATGGCATACTGTAACTGTCGGTAGTGAAAAATTAACCTTCGTTCGCCTTTAGTTGCATCGGATTTCCATTTTTGACATTCCGGAGACAAGTCCGGCCATGCCAACTGCGTTTTTTCTTTATTTTGAAATGTGCAGGGGAAATGTACCGTAGCATAAGTGACGTCAAATGTTGTTTGTCCTATACTATTTTCCTTGCTCATTTGTGTTGTTTTTCGTGCATCTTGAAATTTAATTTTTAGCTTTTAGAAATGGAATTTTTCTTTTCAATTAGTGCCTTTTGCATAGGTTAATCGTGTGTTAGCTATGCGGAGTTTGTGCAGCTATTTTATTTTAATGCTTTTGCCAAAATGTGTAATAATTATGATTTTATGCTGTTTGCTTATTCTACTGAATACGTTGCTAGGTGCCAGACTAGGGAATCTCCGTAGTATAATTATTTCAGAAGAGATGAGACGTAATTTTTACTTGAGGGATCATTGATGAGGCTGTATAATGAGGAAGTTTTTTTTTTTAATTTTTTGGTTGTTGTCATTTAGCTCATCAAATCATTTAGGCTTTTATTTTAGTTGTTCGGATTAAAGTTCATGGGGATTATATTTTTTTATCCTCGGAAAGTGAATTAATGTGAAAGGTCGTAACAATGTCGTTGATCGTAAGGCTAAATCCCCAGCATCGTACATCTTCTCTAAATTGCGAGATATAAGAGTGGATGCTTAGTTTCAACTTCCCCATTTCCATTTGAATAAATGCGCTGCAATTATGGGTTTTATGGTCCAAATGTGCTCGCAATTATTTTCCTCAATTCTATCCATTCCCGCCCGTGGCCATGGACGAGGCGTGGATCAACCCCAGCGCAACTTCCCTCGCCAGCCTTTCTCCCCACCATCTACCCCCCTCCCTACTCTCCCGGCTAAGAGCGTTCGAGTATTCCTGCAGCAGGCGATTGCTTCACGTACTCTGCGAAGGGGAAGGTTAACGTCCTTCCTGGCCATTGAAATTTAGCAAGGAATTGACGTCAGTCCTCCAGTTCTCTAGTTTTTATCCTTACTCATTGTCGCTCCAAATTGCTGCGCTTCGTGTAATTTGCGATTCCGTCAACCTTTGGCGTCCTTTGTGCTTACCACACTCGTCTTATAACTTTCATCATTGTCCGCAGCATTGAATGTTAATTACGGTAATGCGCCGAGCGCAGGAGTTCTGATACGGTGAGAAATAGAACAGAAGTTCATTGAGCTCTTATCTTCTATCACGCGAATGCGATAACTATAGTGAATCGCTATTCAAAGCATTTCTTTGGCTTTGAAATAATGTGACTCATATTCATGGATGTTAGTGCTGAGCCAAATATCAGCTCTTAAAGTTTTATAAATTCGCTCTGATTTTAGATTAGATTATTAAAGAGTGGTAGAAAAGAGGTCTTCTTAATAACCTAAGAAAAAGACGGGACTGCTTAATCGGCCACACCATGAGACATGGTGGCCTCATGCAGGCATTCGTCGAAAGACAAGTAAACGGGAAGAACCGCTAAGGATTTATAAAATAATTGATGTAGGATTTGAAAAGAAGAAAAGCGTATATATGAATAGATTAGCCGATAAAAGAACCGTGTGGAGAGCTGCGTCAATCCATTCCCAGGATTGTTTCCTGATGATGATGGTGATTTTCAGTCATACTATTTTGCCCCAATTTTTTCTTCATCAGATATCTTTAAAATTTCACTTTGATCATTTTAGCTCGAGGTCAACCTACTACCCTGCCTGCCACCTGGAATGTGTGTGGCTGGGGTGAGTTGTCACCAGACTTACACTTCGTACACATACTAAAGTTTACTTATATTTACTCTATGCTCATAGTAACTAATGAGAGATTACATTACCCACCTTTACGTTTAGTGGCGGGGTAAATAATCACCAATCTTGCACTACAACATCATCTTCCTCATTACGCTAAGGTAAATATTTAAATTTAATTATGAATGCGTTTTAGTCATGCAGCCACGTGCAATATATTTATAAGAATCCGCGATGTAATTAATTCTCATTATTCGGTTTCACATTTGCTGTAATGATCTTAATTCCTTTTCATGCGCTTGCAAGGATGTAGTTAGTATGGGTTGGTAGAACAGTTAACATGAACTTCAAACCACGATTTTTTCAATACACAAACCTCTTATTATATTGGCTATTATAATCTCTAATTGTTCGCGGAAATTTTTAGTCCACCTCTACGGCAATGTAGCTCTCTAATCTTGCTTTCGTGTTCGAATATAGCGTAATCCGCGGGTTTTCTAAGACTAGGACCAGGTTCATATTTACTTTAAAGATTCTGAATTTTATCATACGCTCTAATGATGAGTCCCATCCGAGGTCGTCTAGCAGACTAGTGACACTAACTCGGTTATCATAATGACCTTTAACCAACCACGCCGATATTCTTGTACTTGCTCTAATTCTATAACTGAACCTGCGTCATAGGGATCCAATAAGCTAGAGACATATTCTATGTGAGGCCTGACGAGTGACTAGTTTTGTAGCTTCGAGTCGTTTTTTCATTAATACCTTAACTGATTTTAATATATTTTTCAAAGTGTTTATTTTCTTAGAGAAATTCTTAGTACAAAAAATGTTTGACAGTATCCAATGAATGCAAACTACGTGATTGCCTAACTCAGCATTTATGTTATAATTTGTTGCTGTGTTTTCTCAAATCATGTAACAGTGTGATCCAACAGTAATAATACAACAGTGTGACCCAAAATGATGATTTAATATTTTTATCTACATTTTCTCAGCTGCGTAATGTGAACTTCACGTTGTCGTCAAGTATGGGAGCGCAGTTTGAGGGATGATGTATTTTTCATGCGAACAAATGAGTTGAAGCGCATCAGAGGTTAAAATTTTTTCTCCTTAACTCAAGAAACTGCTAGTGAAAGTGCCTTCCGAATCCCTGATGAAAGTTTACCTGGCATCTTTATCAGTTTTTATATTCTGGCTTCTACGGCTCTTCCGGCGTGGCCTGCCATTTCTATTTTCGTGTTGCTATTAAGTCAGGAGCGATTTGGCGGCGTTCCTTTGTCCAGCCATCAAGCTCTTCCCTCGCACTTTACTGCATTCTTGAGTTTTTTTCGCTCTAAAACTTCCCTATGTTACACATGAAGGCTCTTTTCCGTTCTTCTTTTGTGCCTTTTTTCGTGTTGTGATTGAACCGACGACTAGAAACGTGTCCTTAGTGTTATATCTGACGTGTTCGTATTTATGTTCTGAGGTCTTACTCATGGATGTATTTATTTATTTTGTTCAACCTTAAGGTTGGTTTTTGATAGGCGAGGGTAGAGTTCACCCCGTACTAAGCCTTTGGCGTGCGAAATTCACACATTTCAGGGTAGGGGGGCCAGTTGGTTTCCCTGGGCCACCTGCGATTTCCTATGAAGTTCATACACATTGAAAATCGAATCGCGAAGATTTTAGATGGGGGTGTCTGGTTCCTTTTGGGAGTTTCAAGTTCCTTCATAAACGGCCAGTTAGCTTGTCAACGATTGTTTGAAACTTCCGTAGATGATGAGTCGAGAGCTTTGCGTCAGAATTTGTCGCTTTGTAGCCCAAAGCTCTGACAGGCCGGCATGCCGACCCCAGAATGTCTCTGGAATACCTTGCCAGTCACCTCGAAGAGCTGGAGAAGATACGAGTTGAAACACGTACATGTAATTGAGAAATACATCTTATGGCGTATTGAAGAAAAAAGGTTGTTACAGGCACGTGAAGCCGAACGATTAGAAATACTATGGAAGAAAGCGTTTATTATGGCTTGAACATTTGTTCCATTCACCGTAGTATTATTTGTATTCGGCGTGCAAGGTAGTGCATTATAGCATGCTTGTGTAGTTAACGTATTTTAGTATAGTTGAGATCTTTTTCAGATATATTAGGTGTGGGACTAACGAAATCATTTTTTTCTTTCTTTTGATCCGCATTGGTAGGCGCAGAGAGTGCACGAGTGACAGGAGAAGATCAATGTTCGGCCTCGGTTACCCTCTTTTGACTTTAGACCTTGGTTTGTGGTCTCCTTTCCGACCTCTACTCAATCGAACACCGGCATCTCGCATTCATTTCTCTACTTATGCTACTTATGTAGGAGAGGAGAACGTGGCTCTCAAGTCTCGTGAGTTGCCGTGTATCCGCGAACTTTATTCCCCAGCTACTGGAATCTTTTAATTAAGTTCACAAAAAGCAACTATAATTATCGACGTATCATTTTGAGCACCCAACGCCGTTTTGAAAATTTGGAAAATATCTCAAAAATGTTCTATGTAACTTTCACCCCGATTGTTGCATTTCCTGTCTGTTATCAATTTAAATATTTATCTATATCTACTTACTATCCTCGAGGGTGTGTGGCTATCCATCTCAAGGGTGTGTGGCAGGGGTGTTTCGGATTAAGTTATATATATTTTATATGATTTCTTAATTGCAGGGAGTAAGATAGGATAGCCATTGGCTATTATCCTTCAATATTAGTGGCGGAAAAAAGTTAACGGTAGGTGTTTTGTCATTTTGATGGTTATTACGCGGTAGGATTTTAGGGATGTCATCAGTACGTGCTATTCAAAAGATTCTAATATTGCCGTTGACGTATCTTACCATTTTTAATCCTGTATTGGAAGGAGTTTGAAGGATTCTTAGCGGAATAACAGGATATATGTTTTACGAGGAAACAAATGAAAATCGAAATCGCTCCTTCGCTTGCGCGCCTCGTTGAGCATCAGCTCTCCTTTCTTTATCTCTTTGATTTCACCAGGTTTTCCGCTATCGTTGCAACCGTTACACAAGGTTCTGGCCCCGCACTGTATTTTATGCGAATCAAAATAGACGTTAAATTTCAGTATTGGTAAATTTTCTCACATCCTGAAAGGTGCGTTTTTCGTAGCACGGTGAACCTTAACTTTGTGCAAGTGAAGATCTTGTGGCTTTTACTTGACTTGGAAGGATTCAGTTTTCTCAATATATACAGTCAAACTCATTTATATCGAGCACGGTTCAAACGAGATCTCGGCTATTGCGAGGAAAGAGAGAAGGGTTGTATGGAAATAATGCATTTTATGAGCAATATATAATGGTTAAAACGAGACTGTATTAGAGAGCCTTACGGTTATAACGAGCAAATCTTTAGTCCAAATGAACGAGCAGTGGCTGTACTGTCGTACCAAGGACTTTTTCTTGTAAATTTAGCATGTATGTGGGTAGTTTATGAATAAATTGTTCATTTTGTAATTTTAATCATCTTATAGTAATCTTTGTTATTTTATCATCTCTGCATAAGAATAATATGTGTATGAGCGCGCGTGTGTGCGTGAGAGAGGGAAAGACAATGAGTGACAGTGCATGTTGCTACTCGTAACGGATATAACGAGTAACGGATATTACGAGCAAAAGCATTTGGTCCCTAGGTTCTCGTTATATCAGAGTTTGACTGTAATTCTCGTTTTTCATTTCAAGCCACACGCATTGCTTGCTCTGTCGGTATCTGAGTTAGGGTTGCAGTTTTTCGTTGCCTACGAGGATCGTGTTTTGGTGCCCGGCGAAGGAACGAAATCTTCAACATCTTCAGTGTTGAGCGCAGGTCTTGTCGAAGTTTTGAAACTCGTCGAGCTATTTTCGCTCGTTTTCCTTTCGTAACAATTTTGAATTTTTGCCGGAAGTCCAGATGGGTGAGATGTTATCTTTCTGTGCCAGCTGCCCTCCCCAAGTGTAGTGCCCTCGGGTCGCGCACTTCACCGCGGAGCCTCTAGGCCCCAAATGGCTCCTGAATGGGTTTATTCAAGTCCATCTCCCGCCTTCCTCCAGAGTCCCCCCCCTCCCATCTCCCTCCCTCCTCATTCCGTGGTGAAGTACCCGTGGCTATGGACTGGATCGCGATTCGACCGTGGGACACCCGGACTTGCCAGAGTGCGGGCCAATGCATGGCGGGCGCTCTTTCCCTCTCTCCCCGTGGCCTTTATCGTGGGAAAAGAGGAGGGAGAGAGTCTCGGCGTCTTGTGATTCGCGTCGAGACGACTTCGAGATCCTTTATATGCGTTCCGTATCCTGCTCTGCTCGGAGGCCGTAATTCGCACGTCTATTTCGGAGCTGTCTCGCGGTCGGGTTCACCACAGTGAGAAAGTGAGTGTGCAACGAGTATAGAAGAAATCAAACGTTTTCCTTTTTTTGACCAATTGGCCTCTGTCTACGTAGTACCCTGAGACCCACAGGTCGCAGGTGTGTGGCAGTGGGTGAAGATCACCAAACATGCACTACTGACATGCAAATAATGGCTACATTGCTACAACTTCATGAAAACGCGTTAGGTATAATAGTTAGTACAACTAGATGGTTAGTGTCTACGTAGTAACGAAGTGATTACTGGTTAGAAAAGTTTTATCTAAATATATTTACCTGCATCTCCCTAGCATGCATATGTTGGTAATGTTTAAACATGCTTCATGCACTGAAGACTACTCCAACAATTTTTTACCTACCCCTCCATTTGCTCTGCTGCCTATTGTGCTCTCTTATTGTGTGAGGGAAAAATGGCATTTTTAATCTATCGGTACGACAACCTATTTCTCTAATCTTGTTTATCTGATTAAACCTAGCATAATTGCTTTGACTCGTGCCGTAGCATTTGCTATGGCGCTCACTGCTATTTATTGTATCTCAGTTTGTTGAACGTTGCGCTGCTAACCAAAGGTCCCGGGTTCGATTCCGGCGGAGGCCGGTACCTCATTCATTTTCTCCCTAACTGTGTGATATTCTGGGTGTCACGATTTTATTCCTAAACTGAAGAAGCTACGAGGGAAAGGAAATGGCACCGATAGACTGAACTGTGAAATTCATATCCCCTAGGGTTTTAGATTCTTTACAGTCACTACTATCTTGGCAATATTTCCCACTTTAGACGCCTTCGCTCCATTTTCAAGGGCACGTTACACATTCACGAACGTATTTTTGAGAAATACACGTATGTGACATTACCTGTAAGCTACCTGTGGAACAATACGGATAGTACGAAGTTTGCTCATTAAAGTGATTAAATTCCACTAAACCAATTCGCCTATATTTCATTTTATATGCATATTTTGTTTTTCGTATATATTGATGTCATGTTGCAATTTACAGTTTTTGAGACTTAATAGAGACTGACTTCGTGTAAACTTTGTGACATTCAAGTGCTTTTCTCGTTTTTTCAAAACATTGATTTTACTGCAGCTATCTCCCACAGCCTTTCTTCCTAGGTGGTATGCTTGTTTTTTATTTGTTTTATCGTGAGCGTGTTTTTAACGTGCCATATGCTTAGTTCCTGGAACGCCTTTCGGCCCCGCTTGCCAATTTCTTATCCATTTGCACACAATGGGGTGCCTTCAAAGCGAGACAGCCTCTGTCCTTCCTTGCCGACATTTTATGAGTGTTGAGTAGTACTACTAACGGAAAGAGAATTGATAATCGACCATTTCGATTCAGTTGATCGATTTAGGATCGATGGATCGCAGAGTTCCCGTATTAAAAAAATTATATGTTTAACAAGGCCCTAAATACAACCTGATTGACCCTCACGTTGGATATTTCAGTAACAGTGCAATGGCTAACTACAAGACCTTGGATGTCGGAATTATTTTCACTGGGGGGAGGGGGGCAACCTTGAAAACGGCCCGCATTTATTGCGGATAATAGGGGTTAGAGACTAGAATATCGATAAAAGAGCATATTAAGGTGTTAGAATGTGTGTCAGAAAGCACCCGCTTCGACTGAAAGGGCCCGGGGCATATTCTGGGGGGGGGGGGGCGTAATTTTTCATGGTCGCTATTTTGACTTAACTGAGCTTTTCGTTGGGTTCTTATGTTCTTCTTATTATTTAGTGGTAGAGGAACATTACTCGCTTTTTATTGTAAGAGGACGGAGTAATGTATGGAAAGAATGGACAGGGTGTCCACTAGTCGGGAAAAGTCGGGAATCCGGGAAAAAGTCGGGAATTTATTAACGTCGGGAAAAAATCTGTAAAAGGTCGGGAATTCGCTGAAAAATAATCAAAAATCGGGAAAAATGGTTGCTTGCAAATCGTCAAGATAAAAATTGGAATGGCAGACATAGCATTACGAAATGAGATAATGTTTCCCTTTTTCTTTATTTGTAATTATCAAAGAGGTGTTATTTTAAAACTCTGGTCAGTATTTGTGAGTTCGTGACTTTCGTCGTTCGATTGCACTAGACATGGGCACCGTTTCCTGCATGCCGCCGCGTGACAAATCGGCTTGGTCGGTTGCAGGTTGAAGATCGTATACTTCCCTCCAGCCCATGAATGCTATTTCGAAATAATGACCTTGACTGTGGTTATGAAAACGCTCCCAAAGATTCAGGCGATCCATAGATCGTACCCTAGTACCATTGTGACATTTTGCGTTTTGCCATGCCTCTGAGGATGTAACTCGATTAAATTCCACTAGAAATATTATATTTAAACCATCGCGTCCTAAGTTTCTATGCTGCGCATCATCATAATCGGGTGGGATGAATTAACTTTACTGTGGAATTGGTATGTTTTCCTTCTCTCATCCATTCAGTAAAGCTTACCGTTTGCCATTTTGTTATTAGCATTTCCCATTAAATTGTGTTGCTTTTATACGCAAGCATAACGTCTTCGTGAAAGAACAGAGAAAACATTATATTAGGTTTTGGTGTTTTCCCGGTGGATCAGATGAGTGAAGGTTTCTCGGGTCTTCCACCGGGTCAAAGGCTCCATCTCTGCCGACGTTTCCGAAAACGACTAGTTTTCCATCTTCAGGGCTGTGAACATGTCCATGGCTCAGAGCCCTGAAGATGGAAAACCAGTCGTTTTCCGAAACGTAGGCAGAGATGGAGCCTTTGTCCCGGTGGAAGACCCGAGAAACTTTCACTGATCATATTACGTTGTCGCCAACGACGCCATACATGCCGCCGCCGACGAATATGTCGTTAGCTCCTGGATGATATACTACTGGAGAACTCGCCATTTGCCGGCTAGTGCGGTGGAATGTCTTTGCTATTCATCTGATGGCGAGCTCGCTAGCTCGAAAGCCGCCGGAAAGTCTAGTTCATCTGTTGGCATGCGCGAGTTTGCAACAAAATCGTTCGTTTTTACTGGAAAACTCGGCATTCGCCAGCTCCAGTTGAGTTGGTTCGTCAGTCTTCGAGTTGGTGTGTGCTCAATAGGTGCCTTTGGTTGGACTGGCGAAGGACATCATTTCATTCAAAGACTCCTTTCACACGGAACGGCGCCTACCCGACAGCCGTGTACGGCGCACAGTGGTGCAGGATCCCTAATACTTGGTATTTATGAGTCTAGAAAAACTTTCTATGTAGGGTTTTTGTGCATATACGTTGGATGCACCGATTGACAAATTTAAAACCATCTTAAGTAAGGACATATCACTGTTGCTACTCCTCTAGTAGATAAGATAAAATGTTGCACTGGTAACAAGTGCATCATATGAAAAGGAGCAGGCACAGCTTCACCTTCAATTCTCTCTAATATAACATGTATTTCCCCGATTCTTGTTCTGAAAAATGGGTTTAGTAACTGAAGGAGAGTGCTATTTAACTGTTTATTAATATATTGCAAAAATAATTTGCAAAATTATTTTTTTACATAATTTTTTGTTCAAAAATAAAGAAATTTTTTTGAAAATTCCCTTTTATATTTTTGCAAAATAATTAATTTGTGAAAATATTAACATAGAATTTGTGTTCAGAGATCGCGAAAACCATTGTGCTATAATTTTGAATGAAACGAGAATTGAAACGAGTTTGTGTAAATCCAAGTAATAAAAATATTGCAAATACTTTTGTGAAAAATTAGCGAAAATATGAAGATCAAATTAGCATTCAGCGACTGATAAAACGTATATTTGTTCACATTAATCGTGTTGTTTTAAATAAGAGTTAATTTAAGTAAAAAAAAATTGCAAAACTTTTTGAGAAAAAATTAGTTTACAAAAGTTTTGAATCTAAATTCATATTCAGCGACCTCGCAAACCTATATAGACCAAATTTCATATAAATTGAACATTTTTTAATCCAAAATATCAACTATTAGGGATCCTGCACCGCTGTGCGGCGTGCCGCCGTGCATTTCTCAAAAACAGCTGTAAATGTCACAGTACAGTCCATTTCGAATACGGCATTTTAATTTCTAGTAGGAGTTTAATCATGAATGAAGTAGATAAGGTGCTGTGCTTGTACTTTTAATATTGTGGATATAATAAGATGGCCAATTCCAAGTGAAAAATTTGACAGGACTGGGCATTGAACTATTGACCGTCACGATGACACATTAAGAAGTTAGCCTTTTTGGTCTGGAATTTTAAAATTTTTGTCTTGAAAAGTCTTGAAAAAGTCTTGAATTTCTTTTTCATATATTAGTAGACACCATGATGGAAGATGAGGTCCGTAGGGATCGCTTGGAAAAATTACTTGACTGGAATGAAGAGGCAAACCTTTTTGGAGACTCGTGTGTTTCTGTCATGAAAATGATTAGGATATCGTCGGATGGTTGAAAGACTAGAATAGCATACGAGGCCGAGAAAAAAAGGGGCTAGAAGTTTGGTGGCTTTCAGAAGCCACTGACGCCCAAGTACAAAACATAGCGCTGAATAATAATTCCTAAATATTTTTCGCTATCGAATGAAACCCACACCAACGGATCCTAATTCATGTTATAAGTCACATATCTTGTAAATGGGCGTAATGCGCTCCCTCCCTGTACGTCTCTGTATTAATCTTTCTATGGGCTCTGTCTCCGCTTTTTTCCAGCTGAAGAAGGAGGACTTAAACCGCCGATGTGATCGCATCAAATCTTCTCCCATTTTTGTTTTGTTTTTTTAATAATTTTTGATGGTGATGTATTCCGTGTCCGTCAAATATATATATCACAGCTCCACTTAGGGTTTGCCAGCTTTACCATGTACAATTGTGTAGTATTGCTTAGCGTTGTCGCAGGTGAGATCATTCTATCAACTTGGCAACGGCGTAGAACGATGAAGGCAACCCCACTGTCCCCTCCGTCCTTCCAGCCCTCCACCTTTTGATTCCACTGTGCCCCTCTCCCCCCTGCTCTGTAACCGTTTCCCCCTCCTTCAGTCCCGAGCATAGCTCAGTAGTTGTCAATCCGAACTCATGCGAAGCGTTCGCTTCTATATATCCGCGCGTCGGGGTGGAATGATTTCTCAGTATCGCCTCTCCCCGCGAGCCAATCAGCTGGCTCTTCTCTCTCCCACCCCCTCCTCTGCAATTCGCCCCCGTCCTGCCCTCCTCAGTCCCACGAGGTGATACCCTCCCACGTTCGGAAGATAATGGTCCGGCCACTAATCCTTGGGATTTCGTCAAAACTCTGCTCCACACTCGCATTATTCCGCAGCACGTGTCGCGTACGAAAGCTCTTATTAGCGAGGGAATGGCGCCGAGGAAATTAAAAAAATGATCGGATTACGAGAAAATGGAAAGAAACCGATTGAATTCGTGCCTCGTTCTGTATGTACATACGTACTGTGCCCTCCGTGTCTGCTTATCGCTTTCACTGTTGCCTTGTTGTGCATGCCACTGTCATATTCGTCTTCACGTCATAATTATTTGCAATCAAAATATAATCCGTTACCTACTCTCTCTCCTCCAATCTTTTTGTGGAGATGCCTCTCAATGCAGCGCAATCTGATGGTCTGTATTACAACTATTCCTCAATCCTCGCACATTACTTTCAATTACTCAATTTCCCTTTAGCTGCAAGTATTTTTTCCAGATATTTCGTATTTTATCTGCCAGCATCGTATTATGAGTTTTATTTTAATATGCTGTTTAATTATGATCCTAAGTTGTTGTCTTGACTTTGTGTATGGCGTTAATCAACGCAAAGCATCCACGGTGACCTAGCGAGCGCCTTATTTTCTGAATCTCTGGTAGTTACCCGAGAATAATCCATCTTATTCATCTTTTAAATCGTGATTAAAAATTGATCCCTCGGTGTTCAGTCATTGCCACGTAATATTTTTAGGCCAAGGGAGGGTTGTTCCCTTACGTTTACCGTTATTTATCTTATGACTCCCATGCCTGTTTTTATGTGAGTTTCTCACCCCTTGTTTCCAATCCTTCGTGAGACTTAATATCGCTGAGCGGGACAAGCTCTGTTGTCTCTTGGGGAACAAGTTAGGTTGTCAGTACAAAGGGTGACGTACGTTATTACTCTGCGTTATCACTCTCTCTCCCGTTGAGAAACGGAAAACCACGAAAGAATTCCACGCTGTTTGGATTCAAGTAATTAATTTCTTGTTTCCCGTGAGAATTATTACTGGATTGCAGTTTGCTAGTTTATTTCTGTTTCTTCAGGATGTTGGAATGCTGCGTAATTAGCCGTCAAACTATGTATTCGTCATCGCCCCATTTTTAGCCAAGAATTTCAAGTTGTTCTCACCATTTAAATTTAGCACACATTAGTGCAGTTAGACCACGATATTGTATTCTGCTTTGCCTATGAGATAAACCATTACGTGCTAGCTGGACGCTTACGGCTGCCCCATTGCATACTTTGCCATTTCAGTCGAACCAAGTTGTCAGCATCCTTACATGCATGCATATTGATGGGGGATATTTACGGCGTTAAACATATTGGGATGGTCACGACTTTTGCATTATACCGTGAAAGGTGTAGTGGGGTGGATGACGAAATTGTAGGGGGATCTCGCCCTGGCTGTCTTCGTTTCGGAGGTAATGTCCAACAGGGTTGTTGAACTCCTGACCTTAGGTCGTCCCCGCACGGAGGCGAAGACTTGCTCCCGGAGAGACCGTAAATACGCAAGGACATCGACTGCTCTCCCACCTCTTTCTCTAACGCCCACCCTGCGATACCTCGCAGTTTTATTTTCCTGTGGTGAGGGTCCTTCCTTGGAAAAAAAAGACGTGCTAGGACGCCATCCCTGCGAGGGATGAGTTCTGAGTCTGGCCCGTTCTCACCAAACGGAAGAACAAAACATTAGAACCTTTATTTTAAGTAATTCGGGCTTGCGCAGTTGGGTGGGGCTGGATAGGGTCACGTCATATTGTGAGGGAGAATGCGAATCTTTTTCATCTTTTAAATTACGTCTTTAGGTTGACTTGTCTTGAGGGAGAATGAGGTCTTAAATTAAAAAAAAAACAATCCCGGGAGTGATTATCTATTTGCGGTAAGAGAATCTCTGTGTTTGTTAGTTTTTTCAGTATTTTTTAAAACCGAAATTGGAATTAGTATTCTCATCCCTATGTATGATACGATAGTGCCTCGAGTAGTACATTGAGGAATTAGAACTGCTTTTCTTTTTACATACCAGTAGTTTATCATTGACATCGTTAATGTTTAAAGTACCGGAAGTTAATTCGGACCTTGGGTGAAATTGTACCATTCTCACTGCACAGTGAGGTGGTCTACATGATTGAACTTGATAGACTTCCGTAATTATTTATGATATCAGTAGTTACTCGATAGTAGTACTCGATAAAATATTGAGGCGTCCTAATTGATGGAACTCATTAAGCGCCTGTCAAAGGAATTATACAAGATTTCGGGCTTAAGTCAAATCCACGTGATGTCCTTGCAACTCAGCGCGATCCCTCTGTTAGGGATTTGGTTGGGGTGAGAGCGGTTGGGGTAGCGCCTGGGGGTGGGTTTGGTCGGGTAGGCTTGAATCTGCCGAGGGGGACGACGGGGTGGAGACTGAGGGAAGAGGGGGTGGGGAGTTCGCGGTATTGATTCCGACGGCCTTCCCCGTGTCCCTCGTTCTCTTCCTACCCCCTCCCCCTGCCATCTTCCCGCCCCTCCGTCAAACTCACCTACCTCACGTCATGGTGCAAACACCGAATGCTTTCACGGAAGTCTTAGGTGGGCTCAACACGTGATATGCCAAGAGTCTATTTGTTATTATATGGACTAGATTCTCAAGATTAGGACGATAAATTTAATTGGTAGTAGGTTTTAAAATGCCTTTCATTCAGTGCCTTCGCAATTTTTCTGGAAGTTTTTGGGGTAATCACACGCCTCCCTGTTCCGATGCTGCTCTCATATTGCGTTGTGAGGCTGGAGTGAGGGAATTCGTGGAACTGCGGGGTGAATTTAGTGAGAGTGAATGTATATATCTCACCAAAACTATTCTTGGGAAAATTAATTGGGTGCTCGCGATCCATTTCGTGGCTACAGAAAATAATGTTCGCTAATGTACTCATCCATACCTGATGAATTGCTAAGTTTGTCATCTGAAGTTGAATTGATCTGCGGTGTGACCTTGGGTTTCCCCATTTATATATTACCTTCTACGTCTGCTGTTGATTGTATTTTTTCCCGAAAGAACACATATTGACCTGATTTGTAGCGTGCCTTGGATTCGTAGCCTTCGCGCATTAAAATCTTGTAGGTGGGAAGTAAGGTGGAACACTTTCGCATTCGTTTGTTCAAGCGAGCGCGCTTGGTAAACCTTGATAAACCAGTGGGGAAATGTAAGCTCTAAATTATTTCCCTTGCCGGCATCCTCTTGTTCCATGCCCTTCGCTTTCCATATGGTGTACATCCCTTCAAACGTTGTCCTCGCCCGATGTTTGTTTTTTGGTCCTGCTTTTTGGGTTTTATTTTGACAGTTTCTGAAGTACGTAATGCAGCATAGTCCTGCATTATTCTGAGGCTGGTTGATGTATTCCTTAGGGTCTTTCAGTCCCTTATTTTGTCTCCTCCTTGGCTTCGACTTTTTGCTACGCTTTATCACTTTCTTTAACGTTTTCAGGCGAATGCGACGCCTACTGCTTCGTATGCATTTCCTGTGAATGTATGCTGTTTAGCTCTATCGGACACCTCTTTTCCACCCTACGAATGAATTATCTTCTTTGTTCTGTGCACGCTCCGAGATATGGTCACTTTACGGGCGTGAATCTTTCTTTTAACCTCACTCCCTCAGCTATCCATACGCAAATGGGGACACCCAGAGTTTTTATGCCGTAAATTTGGTCGTTAACCTCTGAATTTTGTACAATGATGACGCAGTTTTTAACCCGTATTTTAGACACGGAGTATTGGAAGTACTGTACAAGTGGTGACTTTTATGACTTTCGCTTTCTGCTGAGTGTGCAATTGGAAGACGTCTCGCTTTACCGCGCTCCACTTTCTGATCCTTGGCATTGTTCAGTAGCAAGTTGTGGGCATTTCTTGCCCATTTCTTTCTCGGTCGATACGGTAGAGTAGGCAGCAGCATTGCCGACTGTTATTATTGTACGTGAAAGGTCGCTCATGAATTACTTCCAAAATAGCCAATTGTTTTATGTGTTCAGTCCAATACAATTTTGTTGAAGTGCCCAAGATTCCATTTCTGAAAATATTGTTTTTATCTATATCTACTGGCTAGCCTGCTAGCCACCTCGAGGGTGTGTGCCTGGAGGTGAGTTATCACCATGTTCTAACTACATGCACTACAGTTTACTCATACTGCCTACATAAGGAGGGATTTCTATGAATAGCATACGCGACACATGCTGAAAAATCTTCTTTTCATCCAATATGCAAAGATTCTAAAATTATTAAAAATATGAATAATTCGCATCAGTATTTAATGCAGACATACTTGAGTTTTACTGTAAGCCGATCGTATTGTTTGATGATTTTTTGTTTCTCTCACCATTCAGAAATGTGATTAATTTATCACATCTCCCGTGTCAAAACCAGTGACTAAGTTAGAGAGAGTCAAGAGTGAGTAAATTAGATGTTAAATTTTATTCAGCTTCGAATCGTAGCCATATATTTACCAGAGTCTTCGACCTCCCTCTCCTCTCCCCCTTAAAAAAAACCTTTGCTATCATTAGCCGTGAATGTTTTGATGAGCCATGAATTATTTAACCCGTTGATTTCGGTTATGCAGCCTTGTCGACAGGCAGTATGCCAGTGGACTTAGTAATGTAATATCCCACAGTACTTAGTATCGCAGTTTACTCCCCTACCAGTTATTACATGTTTTAGTGCACTTCTTTGGAATGCAAACCTGATAGCATTGCCCTTGAAATAGTGCTCTTTGGACGACAACTATTGTCGCTCACCCGAGAATCAACCGAGCAGTTTTTTTACTCATTGTAATATTTTTAAATAAAAAAGCTTAAAAACGAAGTCCATGCCCTGCGATTCCTAGTAATCCTTATATTTTGTTACATTATTATCGCCATTGATATTTTCTAAATGCATGGTTTCTCTCCGGCTTTTGAGAGATTTTTTTTAGTGTGAACGTTATGCCTGTAAGTGGTAGAGTCAATGCCGGCAATGCATACTTTAATTGCGTCCTCTTTTACTTCTACCAGTGTCGATTCTTGCGTAAAAGATTGTGCAGTTATGTGGTTTAAAGAAAGTAACATCAGTTTGTTGACTTTTTAATTTTTAGCGACACCAGTCTCCGCCTATCACTGAACACGTCTTAACCTGCCGTCCGTACTCAGTCAACGCCGAGCGCTTAATGCGCAAACATCATGTTCCGATGAGGTTACAACATCTTTGAAATATGTCATTTCTCCGTATCTTCTCGTCTAGTCTCATTTCCCTATTCAAAGCCCGAATACCTCGTATTCATCGAGGGAGCGCGCGCCTGTTCTCAAGCGCTACCAGATGTTGCGAAATCGGACAATCCACTCGATTTTGGAAGGGTCGTGTAACATCTTTTGGCTCATTGCATATGGATTGTATTGCGGAAGATTCTCCTTCCGGCGTCGATTAGAATCACGGGATATGGCGCCTCGTCGCGTTCCTTTTTTTTATACGAACGACGCGTCGCTGATTGAAAAAGATGAAGTCCGAACGCTCAGAGCTCGTAGACATCGGATGAAAAAATTCCGCAGGGGAATGGCTGGGAGGTGGGGAAGGGATTGTTGGATGAAGTCTGAGGGCGGCGCGACCGGAGGGTAGCCGAGCCCGCCGAATCATGCGTCGTAGCGTAGCAGCTTGTTTCGTAGCGTATCGGCCGTCCTCTCTTCTTGCGAAGATTTTTGATTTGTTTTCCTTTATAGGCGAGCGGTGGGGAATGGGGGCTTCGAGAAGAATGGATAAGGGCATCTAGACGGTATGAAATAATTACGAGAAAGCGTTAAATATGGTTGTTGGAGAAAAGTAAGTTTATGGCAAATATTCAAAGTATGCAACGAAAGTGGATATGGCTCGATAATTTTTATTTTTTTGTCTTCAGTGTTAGCCGTTTGTGAAGGCTATGTTTTGCACTTACTTTTCATATTTAATTTTACTCATTCATTTCAACGATTTATTGATGAAAGTGACCATAACTTACTTATTGGATATCAGTGAATAATCAAGCTTTTTAAAACCTTCTGAATCGAGAGGAATCAATGAAAGGTCCGAAGGCTAGTAGGTACTGGAGTATTCGAACTTGAAACGATTACATTCTCGAGGTATGATTGTAATGGTGTTATAACTCATGTTTGGAGTTTTATAATCAACGATTAAATGTGCATGCCGTAGGCACTCCCAGATGAGTATGAATATGATGAGTATTCGTGAAAATCGGAACGTGCATAGTGACCAACGGGATATACGTAAGGGTTATTATCTTTTTTCTGTCTCTCCCTGCTGATTTTCCACTACTTAAAGCCTAAAGCGCTCCCTCTTATGCATTCTATTGTTTTTTCGACTTATTCTTGGCCATAATGTCGTTCGTAACTCATCCACGCGAATATCGTCCGTGATAAGTCCTTGGAGAAAAAGAGATAATGGGATCTGATGATTCGGGAGATATTTACTCCACACATCTAATCCGATGGCCATCGCGAATTTTTGTTCCTCCCCGTAAGCTAGTCGTTGACTTTCAAAACTTAGGCGTCTTATCACCATCATATAAGTACCCTTTCAAAAGTTGTCTCACGCACAGTTAGCCATGGTACGAAGCATTTAAAATTTTGATTAATTTTGTTGCGTCGGTTTTTAATATTGAACCTCTATTGATATTTTGATCTTGACTGAAATATGACGGGAATTATTTTAAATATTATTATGCTGCTCAGTATCGAATGTTTTATTTGCAATGAATGTTAATGAAAGTTTTACGTTTACCTTATTTTTTCCGATTTTTCCCTACTTTTTGATAGGCATTTGAATTCCAAGTGAGCTAATAAATTATCGTTTATTGTCACACACTCGTAAGCATTTATTTTTTGGCATCAAAAGACATGTACATTATTACCGAAATTGTGGTCTGTAACATTGCTAAAGGTTTTGACTACTGAAGGGGAAAAGGTTTCCGTGAGTATGTAGTCGTGATTTCTGCAGGTTTTTTCCGTCGTTTTTTGTCAAATGTAATAAGATACACTCTATGCTATCTCATCTCATTTCGTTCGCTATTTTCTCACATTCCATTGTCTCCTATAATGGCACAATTACACAAAGGCTGCGCCTTGGAGATTTAATTTCCTTTGTCTCGGTTGGTTTCGGTCATTTAAGCCTTTTATTCGGAAGGCATGCAAATGGATTGTTATGGATTGAAATCCTCCTGTATGAGCTTGGTATTTATTCACTCCTCAGTGCCTTTGTCCATTTCGAGTTATTTATCTCGGCGTTCCTCCCACTTCTCGATTTAAGAGAGTCAATGCCTTGACTCTCAAGCTTGGTCGTGAAGGGTTGGAAGTTTCCTTAGACGTTGAGCTGCGGGGGTGAAGGGGAGTTGCGGAGGGAGCTTGCTTGAAACAGCGGAAAGTCTTTTGTGGGGGATAAAATGGCCGGGGTAATTCGTCCGGTTGCATCTTGAGCGCCCGAAAACGTCTCAAGGCAGAGTCCCTTCCGCTCTAAGTGGTTTCGAGAGGCGGGATGATTAATGGACTCCCTCGCGGCGTTTGGTTTTTGACGGCTCGTGAAATATCAATGGCCGGCGGGAGGGAAGGGAACAAATGACGGGCAAGGGCCGGGAGATGACGGCGGTCTGGCGTGTTTTGTTTCGCTTTCCTACTTAACCAGGTGACTGAATGGAAGAGACAATGAAGTTGCCTTCCGAAGCGCTGAGAAGAATACTTATGCTTGCTCTTTACCATAATTTGCCGACTGCTGCGAAAGAAATGTTTAGCATTGGACTTGCTCATCCTCTATACCGTGCTGTAGATGGCACTAAAGATCCGTGATTGCTGGCATGTCAACAAAATATGTCTATACTCCGGTAGAAATGGTGAAAGACGAATTATAAAAGGTTATTGCTAGTAAGTCGAGGCTTTGGATATTTTCAGTGCCAAAATTGCGTGATTACTCTTGAGTGTTTTGCATGAAGGTTTCATTATTTCATATTATTATAGTATCCTTATTTAAAATACATTTGTTCGAAGTTCTTCGTCAAGATGCTCTCTGCATTCTTCCGGGTAATCGTCCGCGTCGGTTGGCTGGTAGACAACAGTATCTTCGTCAAGATATCACTTTTTTAGTAATGGGGATAGCTATTTATGGAATATTTGTGAGTGCAAGACCGATTGAAATAAGAACAGATTCATCCTCGCCCAGTTTTCGTTTGGCAATGATTTCTTGTGAGCGTCCATTCTCGTTAGGTTTTTTTTCTCTCTCCTCCAAGAAAATGAAAAGCAATGCTTCCCACCTTCTCAGGAGATGTGACTTCCAGGCGCGAGGTGTTCTTTTTCTTTTCCGTCCGCAGGAAAAGGGACGAACAGTTTACTTGCGCGACGTGGAGATGACGCCGCACAATCGACGGGAAGGTAAACGCTTTTGAGTGCACAGCTGCTATCCCTATCTGGGCTTTTCGCGGAAGAGGCGCGCGCTGTTCCGGCTCTCCTTTCTACAGCGCATTTTCTGAGTTCGTGCTCCGCCTGGTGAGCATGATGGAATCCGTGCCCTGCATCCCGGGTGTTTTTTGTTAAATAGTGATCGAACGAAAAATGATCATTTGTCCTGATTCGCATGCATGCTGATAATTATTTTTCCAAGCTTCCATTTTTACATCACATTCATCATCCTATTCTACTGGCTTTCTTCTCTTTGCCGCAGAAGTCCAATTGCTTCATTTTTTGCGGACTTATCAGCCTTTTACGATCAGATCGTTTTTAGCTACACATTTAGGAACTCTTCCGCGCCAATAACTTGTTGCTACGAAATTTTATTTTATTTTCAGATCGGACAGATTTTGCAAGATTTCCCCATGTATTCTGCTGATACATGGCTATACTTAATTAGAAAAAAATATCTGGGATCTATTAAGTGCCCGAGTCTTCTGAGATGCGCTTGGCTTATATCGTTGGAAAACCATGTAAAATTGAAAATATCCTTTCAGGACTATCTAGGTAGTATTGTTTTTTTGTCCATGCATATTTTCAGGGAAATAATTAATATGATAGCTAGCCAAAAAAGTCAGAAATGTCCGTCCTATTCGCTATAGCCAATATATCTTAAATAAATTCCAAAATGGTGATGATATTCAGTGATCACGCTTAAAATATTTTACGACCTAAGTACACCATTATGGTGGCTTGCAGAATATTGTGTAGATGTAGATGTATAGGTGTGTACTCGTGCGTTTTGAAGTCATGCGCAAATGGACGTGTATACCCGTGAGTCCGCAACTTATCTCTTATCCAGCTTTTGCCCCGTACTCGGCGCATAAGGCTCCGAAGTCGGCACGGAGTTAACAGACTCCAGTCGGAATGAGGCCTCGCCATTCCCACCTCTCTGTGATGATGGCGCATTTCCTCCTACGCGCCGAAGTGAAGTTACACTCCCACTCACGTGATCCCGTGTGCTCGTATAAGGAAGGCCGTGTCCGAACACCGTCACCCGTCCCCGTTAACCCAGTGAGATTTCATTAAGATTTCCATCCTGCCTATCCTCACCTCACTGTTCACCTCGCGATTTTTTTTTTTCGTCTCCCATTTTTTCGACTGTGCGTACGCTGTTGTGTTAGCTAAATCATGCGCAGTCGTGCGTACGTGACAGCTTCCCTGAATTTTCATCCCACTTATTTCTTCTTTGCAGTGGTTGTTGCAGTAGGTTTTTGCATTGATCCAACTGCTGAGGATATTAACTCACTAACTGAAATTTATCCCTGGATAGGTACTTTATTGATGCCCTAGGATTGAGACTAATTCATGCCGGCGCGTCACCGATATGGTTACTGAATCCAGAATATGTCAGGATTTAGTTACTTCGTCTATGTACTTGGGAGGTTATCTTACTAACCCATTTCAAATTTCCCGTAAAAAATCTTTCAGGCCAATTTTTTAAATATTGTACCGATCTCATACCCAATCTCTACCTTTACCTTAATATTGCAGTATTTTCTTGAACGGACAATCATGAACGCGCGAAAGTTACCTTTGACGCGTGAAAGTTACTCCGTTTTCATGAGGTATAATTCTTCCGCGTTTGAAGTATTTTGTGAGAAAATTTCTTTCCCCTCCTCTCTCCCTCTCCTTATTCTCCTTATTGGTAACTCTTCCTCATCTTGGAACGTGACCTCGACGATGGCTTGACTGATCATGCTTGGGGTAATAATTCGGCGTTCGGTGATGTCCCGTGGACATATTCGCACGTGCGCCGTGGATCCCTTTAATGGTAAAATAATAGACACGCCTTGCATCCCATCATTCCCGTTCCCCTGGACGAGGCCGAGAGGTGCCGTACACACGCCCTCGGCTCGCGAGGGAAGTGATTTATTGCTGGATCTCGATTCGAACCACCTCGATTATCCTCTACGGAAGCGGAATTCACGACCAAAGCATATGCCACTATTCTACGCCAATGGCTTAGGTTATCTCCAACCCTTCAGGAAGAATTCTGGAGGAGAAATTTGTATGTGGATCCTGACCGTGTTTGGACATTGACCGTGTAGCGTCCATAAAAAGGAGCGAACAAGAAGATGGCTTATCATTTGCCAACTCAGAAAAGTGGTTGGCTCCTCAACTCAATTCTAAGATCTATATTTTCCCAACCGCTCGAGCTAATCCGTATGATTCCAAATCCAATGCTTTCATTTGATTCCACTTTGCGTTTATTCGGAGGGATTTCAATCCCAAAGAATGCAATTGCATAGTGCGACATAGCCTTAACTATGATTTTATGTCCAAACCGGTCTGTTTAGAATTATCTTGTGGCCACACGACGGGGCAATCTATACCTCTCGCTGCCTTGTGATTTTGTTGTAAAATAGCGGCGAAGGTCAAGTTAACCTAATAAAATTTAATCTCTTCGTCTGTTGCACGTTTTAGTTTATCTCCAGAGAACTCGTAGCTGCGTACCAATTTCATAAGATGAGTGAACGTTTATCTACGGCAAGTTTCACTTTAGATTCTTGCTAACAAGCTGCGTGAAAGACCTTATTTGTGAAGACTTCGTCCCGAAGAAAACTACAATCTATAAAAGTTAAGCTCCCGTTTCATTTGATAGGCCCATGGGGAACGCCTTGTTTTTTTTTACCTAAAACTGATGTCATTGCCGGAAGGTAGCAATTTTGGACCAAAAAGATAAAATCTCTTATCTTCAGCGTATCTTCCTCAATGGTATCTCCTCAGTGTACTACATCTCATCATTTAATCAGCTGTTACTTAACCATTTAAGATAACAATCGACGAGTAAACGCGATCAGAACACATTGAGAAGCTCTCCACAAATATCTTGGGAAAAATCGTGTGTATTGATTAGCTTTTTTTTCTCTTATTTTATAGCCTGGGAAATTTTTTAAGCATCTGTTTTTGTCTGCCTTATTTATTAGGACTCGCCTGAATTGATTATTATCATCGTACTTTTGTTCAGTAGGTAGTGATACCGTGAAAAGAATTTCCCGTATTTTGTTTTTCCTTGCTTCATTTTGGTTCGCCCTAAACTTACATTTTAGAAGATTTACATTGCTTTCATATTCTTAACTTTGTCTTCGATAGTTTATTTTACATTTAATGAACAAGCTGATGAAGGGAAAAGTAGAGGTTTATAAATCCTGTTCCCATTTTGGATTTTCAGTTGTTCATTTGGAAATACCTAATATTAACGCTAATATGAGGAAATATATGTTATTAGGTAATAGCGTTAAATTCCGCTTCGATTTATGAGAAATTTCCTTTTTTACTTGTGTGAACACGAGAGATATTGTCTTTTCCAATTGCGCGTTGTTTTTTTTACTATTCTTATGGTAGGTATGCAATTAATTTTGTACGAAGACCTCGTATATTTTCGTTCCCAAATACCGAACGATGTATTAATTAAAAAAAATTGTTGGTTAGCAATAGGATATCGACTAAAAACGGGGCATTAGACCTGACCGTGTATGTGTTGGACATTGCCCAGAGGTTGCCTAAAGAGGTTCGAGGCTGTCCTCTCTCTTAGAGAGAGGACAGGAGCGGTTCGTGTTTTTGAGCTTCCCTTTGTCTTGGGTGAGATTCGAGGACCTAACGCACATGTTGGTGTCGCGATGGGTTGCATGCGCTTGTCTGTTCGGCCTTCCCTCCCAACGCTTGAGTGATCTCCATTCCAATCTAAACGTCGCTCTTGTTCCTCGTTCCGTTTCTTTTTTATATGAGCTCTAGTTCTTAGTCCTTGACATCGCACTTGTCTTCTTAGCCACCCGGTTGGTGCACTAGAAGTGATCGTCTTGAACTTGAGCTAAAGCTTCCGATAAATAACAAATATGCCTTCTGGAATGGAGTGGAAACATTCCAGAAATGAAATCGCGGTTCATATACCTGGCAATCTTGTGATACATGATATATCAACCCGAGATGTATAGAATCAAAGTTTTGGTGAATTTTGGAACGATAAACTAGTCCGGGGAACGCCAACTCTTGTGGATGTATACTCTCGTGTTTTTATAGTTGATACATTTGATTGGCAGTGCGAATGAACATACTGCCACTAGCTTAATAAATCTCAATCACATGCAAATGTATAACTATTGGGAATCAATGATAAATAGGTAATATCCTGTTTTAGTAAATAATCTACTTAATAATAATGCATTAATTAATGAAGCTGTAACTTGTTTGATAAAATACTTTAAAGCAGATTCATTCTCATATGGAGTTTTATTACTATTTATTATTGGGAAAGAAGATAATAGATTTATTTCCAGTCCGATCCCCGTCAGTACTCTTGATTTTGAGGTGGTTGCAATTAAGGTTCCTGTAGTAGTTGAAAATAGCTATCTCATTCTCAATCGGATTGATTATATTTGTATCAGAGATTGTTGTAATTGAGAGAATTCCTATATTATCAATGAGAGTAGTCGTAAACCTTATTTCCAGTCGGTATTTATATAATTTGCTATGGCTTGGTTCATGTGCTAGGTTTGTTTCGTTTAAAAGAAAATTCCATTGCTTGAAATTGCGATTGTAGGTATGCAGCGCTTTATTTCTTCCATCTTTTGAGACTCCAAAGAGCATTCATAAAACGGAAGTAGCATGCCGAAATCGTCTTGAATGGGATGTTTCCCTGAGAAAAAAGTAGAAACCGCCACGATAAGTGGGTGATAATGTTTCCCCTACGATTGGAAAGAACGCCGTTTTACAGCCGACTTCACCGCCAGGGACGCTCCTCCCCCACGCCTTTGCAATATTCCCTGGGTCCTCCCTTGCATTTGCCTCCTGGGGTTGAGCTCGCCCCTCTCTATCTCCCTCATTATCCTGTTTCCCCTCCTATTCTTCCTCTCGAATTTTTGCCCGCCTAGTCGTTCCCTCGCCCCTGCTTCGCGCGGTCTTCCCCTCTCTTTTCAAATCCCTTCCATCTTCCGCACCTCTTAGCCACATCTCTCTCCCTTCCTTTCCCGCCCGCGTCACGACCCGAATCCCGGGACCACGGGTTTTTTTGGCAAGGGACCAATGCTCGCCCGCACGTACACCCTGGCTCTCTTCGTCTGAGGACGTCCACGCCCCTTGTGCCGCAGCGCATCCAGCCTCCCCCTACTCCCCACACCCTTGCCCCTCAACGCCGCGCGCCACTCGGTGTTACTGGTATGAGCCCGACGGAAGTGGCTCCACGATTTACGTCCTGCAGTTCCTCGGAAAGGGAGACGATTTTTTTTTTAAATCCTGGAATATCCTGCTGCCCGAATGGCAGGCTGTGAATCGCTTTGGTTACTATCGCCATTGTTGCCAATTTTATCGTAATTTAAAGTGCATTTGCTTGTTATGATAGTGTTTCTTTTTATAATTTTTTCTTCTACTTCTCCATTTCTATCCATAAATGTTTACGAAATAACCTTTAAATACTAATAATTTCCAACGAATGGCCACAGCATTTCCCTCTGCTGTCTTTGTTTGAACCAAAATCGAATTTATGCAGCTTTGGAATAAACAGATGATATTTTTGGTTATTGATTCATCACTCCTTAAACGCTGAAGTGACGATTGCCTGGACTATTTTCTGATAGTAGCTCTAGTTGAGTTCTGTCTTGAAAGTTGACGCTACGCTTGAGCCCTAGAATAAATGGAATCCGTCACGGGCCTCATTATGGAGGAAGTGAAACACCGTAGTTCAGGGCTGTAAAACTGAAGCCCCTGCCCCGGCGCCCCTTAGCTTTTTTCTTCCTCTGTCATTGTGGGTTGTTGGACACATAGAACACGAATTATTTTGCAAAGGTGGCCAAATTCCAATGTCTCCAGAACCGCGAGACGCTGAACTTATGTTCTGAAACGCCTAGGGAAGCCTAACAACGTGTTCTCGGGCGCGCTTTGGTGGTAATTTTTTTAGCGATTGACTGTCATCAACGCTTCCACCGCGCTAGGTTTGTCTATCGCCCCCCTCCCCCCCATATTTAATGCCCTATTCTCTAGTGACCGTCCCTGGAGACGAGTGTGAAAGACGTCTTTTTCGCTCTCGGAAGAACCTGCGTCGTCAGCGTTCAATGTTGGTGTGTGTGCGCGCTTATATATATAATGTGCGCCCCATGTACTTATCGATCCAAGGTCGTTGGCTCGACGGGAGAGGAAAGGAAACGGCTCTGGAGTGGCGTTGGACGCGGAGGGGAGAGAAGTGGAGGGGTTGGAGAGAGGAAGGGGATTTTTTTGAGAAAGGGAACCTTTCCATCGCGATCGTATGTCCCGCGAGGTGATGCCACTGTCGGTGCTCAGGAGAGTGAGTTTTGCGGCGTTACTTTTTATTTTTTAGCAATTTGGGGACGTAGGCCCTCCGGAGATACCAGTGAGACTTATGTGCGCGAAAAATGATGGAAAAAAATGTGCATAAAATCTTTATTTTCCAGAGTTCACGGACCTCGTAATGATCCACAGGGCGACAGGTTAAGGGCCCCTCAAATGCAATACGGCGAGTGAGCCGCCCTTCGGACGATGGGACTGCTGCTGGGGCCTGCTCTCTGTTTATTTGGCCCCTGAAAATCTAAACACACAAAAGTAAACGCACATAGACGGCACCGTGCACGCTTGCAAATATTGTGCGTTGCTCAGATTCTTAAATGTATCATGAGGTGAAAATTTGGCCGCCGGAAATTTTCTCCCAGAAATATTTTAGTCTAAATTGAGAATTTTTAATGTTAATTTTTAGTTTTTTAATCCAGTATCGATAGCTTTAGTTGTGTGTGGTCGAAAAATTGAAAGGATTCCACTCACTGTGGAGTCTATTCTTTAGCCATGTGTTCGATGAAAAGTGGTCTTTTTTTCTTTCGCTCTTTAATTCCTCAAGGGGTATGCATCGGAAAATGCAGTTGTGATCTACATTACATTATATCCTACGAGCCATGGCAGGGGGTTATTCATTACGAATGATGCGGACGGAATCTTGCATATCGCTAACGCGTGGGATATTTTTAATCCTTGCATTCACTCAAATGTGACATGACGTTTCTACTGCACTCCTTGTCAGTCCTATGCCGTATCTCATACGGATCTCCTTTACCTATTGCCAACATAGCTTCATCTTGTTAATAACGGTCATTTATGCGACTCGTATGTTTTTATAGTCGCATCCGTATCACCCGCTGCCAGATGCGAGAAATAAGAGCGATGGAATTGAAAGAGGCTTTCCTTCTTCTCCTCGTAGCCTCGCCTCAAGGCATATTGAGCGGTCAGCCTCCCTTCAAGGCTGTGATATGATCATTGCAGTGATTTGGGCTTACTTTTTTTCGGACCATTGGGGAAGACTGTCGGACTGTGCCCAACCTCCTTCCGCTTTCTGCCTCTCCCTCCTTTCATCTTCAGATGACCTTGCTTCTAATGCTGTCGGCTCTCTTTATTGGGTTGCTTGAATGTGGGAGGAAGTAGCTTGCCATATTTATTGAACTCACAGCTTCGAATTTTACTTCGGTTTTGACTCTTGCACATGCTCTTTTACCCTGACATCTTTCGCTGCATATTTTGTCGCTCTTAAGTGTTTCAGATCTGCCTTCAGCACAATCTTATTCGTCTTGATATGCCTTCGGGATTCACTCCGTGGAAATTTTACTAATATCCTGACTCCTCCCGGAAATCGTTCGCTCCTCCCTCCTCTATCTTGTTCCACTAAAGTGCCATGGCATGTAAGTATATCAGCTGGTGATAAAGTAGTCCATTAAAAGGTATTCGTTCCCGCCATCCATGAATTACTGCAATTCTGGCACCTGTTACGGTCATTGAAAATTAAATAGGTTCTCCATCATTGCCCCTCGTTAAAAGCCCATTTTGAATGCAGATTATTGCCTTTTTAAAAGTTCTTTGCCTTCTACGGGTTATTCGCCTCTCTTCTATTTGTTCAACGATTATCGTTCGAAAGACGAAAGTCTAACAGAAGCGTAAACTTTTCTTGAAGGTCGCTTAAAGTCTTATCGCCGAGTGGTGTACGTATGTGGTCATTTTGGAAATGTCTTTTGTGCTGAGGCTGAGAAAAGAAGTTTGAATTCAAATGTAATATATCCTGTTCGGAGTTAGCGAATAAGTTGTCCTGTTAGTATTACCTCGCTTTGTGCGTTAATGACGTAACACTTATGTATGCTTCTTGCTAACGTGGCGAAATCATGCGGATCAAGACCTAGCAGGGGAAAGAGCACTAGAATTTTTTGGCTCGTGCGTAGAACGGATGTTATTCCACTATGATTTTTATTCATTCCTATTTATGTTGTTGATCCATGTGGCTGAGCCATGTTATATTTATTTCATTTGGGTGATACACGTGGTAATGACTGTCTCAAGCCACCACCTAGTGCTTTACTCGAATAGATATTTTAGTATATCTTATTACGTTCTCTTCATCATAAGGTCTCATTTAGTCTCTTTTCACAAATAGTCTTCTCACTTTATCCTTCGTGCATTTAGGTGATCCGCTGATTGGTACATTGCTGTGTATTTTAGTTTTGTTATGAAGCCTTTCCGCCTCAGAAAGAGTGGCTTTCTTTGATGTTTATGCCCGAACGATAAAGAATATTTAAATATTGACCTACAAGCAATTGAAACTTGGTGTGATGCATGGCAGTTAGAATTAAACTTTAAGAAATGTCTTGTAATGAATTTTTGGAAAAAGAATAGCTCTCCTCCTAGCACTTACAAAATAAGTAATAATGAATTAACAAACGTGGAATCCATTAAATATCTTGGAATAAGACTGACAAATGATCTTTCCTGGGGTAAACACATTCGTGAAATAATGGGTCAAGCGAATCGCAAACTGGGTTTCATTAAAAGAGTATTGGGTAAATGCGACGATCATGTACGAGAAATCAGCTACTTTTCCCTTGTTAGACCTCATTTGGAATACGTTGCCAGTACATGGGATCCCTACGAAATCGAAATCGGTCTAAGTAATGAACTTGACCGTGTGCAGCGAAGATCGGCAAGATTTGTAAAGGGACGATACGATAATTATGTTAGCGTAACCAGTCTATTAAATGAATTGAAATGGGAATCATTGTCAGATCGCAGGTTGAAATTTAGACTTAATCTCTTCCACAAATTCCAAGGCAATATTTTCAGTGATGATGTTAAAAATATTTTACGAACCCCAACTTACTATGGCAGACTGGACCATAATCATAAAGTTAGAGAAATTGATTGCCCAACTGACCGATTCAAAATGTCCTTTTTCCCTCGCACAATAAGTGATACGAATAACGGTAAATATGTCCTATCGGAGAGTAGCAATGAATAGCATTGGTAGCTGCATGTTGGTATGAGTACTTAAAGCTAACCCTACTAACAGAATGTTTTTGCATGTTTGCTTTGCAATTTCTATCTTTTTTAAATAGTGTAGTTCTGACTACTATATTAATACTATTCCTTCTTTATGCATGATATGTAGTGCATGTTTGGTGAGCAATCACCCCCTGCCACACACCCTTGTGGTGGCTTGCAGGGTATTATGTAGATGTAGATGTAATGATTTACGGCGGTTGAAAATGTGAAGCTAATGTTTTCGAAGGATTTTTTGTGTAATTTATTGCATATCAAAATATGCATGACTGCTGACGATGATGTTCATACTATGACGAAAAGCAGTTCCATTTTAGGAAAATGAAAAAGTACTAAAATAATGGTGTAAAACGTGATCCATTATCTCAGTGTGTAATTACGATTGTCTTCCTGAATACCATCGCCGACTTCTTAGATTCTTATCTGCCATTAATTCACGTAATAAAGTCTTAGGTCCATTATCTGTACCAAGAAAGGCCAAAATACTTCGTGAGCATCGGAGCATTCGTATCTCCATCAGATGTCCTTGGTGACCGTGTTCGGTGAGATGTTTGGATCCGCACTAGACGTTGCCTGCTCGGTGATCAGTTACGTATCGAGGGCGAGGAAGTGCCGCAAGAGCGTGGGTTATTGGCTCGCGTTCCAAGCTCCTCGCTCACCCTATTCCTCACCTTGCCAAGCCTTTCTCTACTGGGTGTATGTATTTATTCTAGTTATTTCCGTTGCACTCATTTTTATCGTCCGATATCAATTTCATCTCAACGGTGAGAGAGCTCTGTGCGTTGGCTACCGGCAGTGGAATGGTGTATATTAAACCTGGTGACGTTTCTCGATACTAAATCTGGAGCTTCGTGGTTGCCTTAGCTTCATTCTGGTTATTTCTGAGAACCGTCTGCGACTTAAAGTCTGATATGCCTCCTGCTCTTACCCAGACTTTGTTTAGTAGACAGGCTGTTATTCCTTGAGAGATGGTTGTCCTCATGGAAAACCTAGACTTATTTACGTTTTTCTCCGCTTGAATTCTATAAATTATTATATTGACTGACCTCGTTTCTGATTCTCGGTCTGGGCATTCACTTGCATTTCCTTTTCACTGCCCTTCGCTCATTCCCCCTCATTGAAGCTTATGTCTTGCAAGCAAGCAAATACCTAGAATTGTTGCATAAGATCTCAGCATTGCCACATGCTTTAGACTGTTCCTTTTCGTTTTTTATCGGTTTGATTTGCTATAAAACTGGAAGAATTGGTGCTTTTGAAAATCCATATTTCGATACACGTTCCCATTGCATCGCATTCCTTGTGAGTACGCAGCGGCCACTGAGATGATAGTAGAACTTGGCCTATTGAATGACTTTATATTTGGCGTGGAAAATGTTTTTTGGATTATATTTTCCAGTCAAAAGGAAATCATTTCTTATGAAGGCGTTTAAGTGCAAATATTTTCTTTTTCCTTCTGCTAAACTGTGACCAAAATTGACCCTATTATCAACAGCAAAAGACGAGAGATGAATTGCTAAGTTTTCCTAGTAGTGGGGAACGAAGTATGAGACGAAGTGTTGTCCCTAACTTACCAGGGAAGCTGTTGGGTATTTGCACAGTATGGTAACGATTCAACCGTAGACTAGCGTCTTTTCGTACGCAGAAATTTAGGAAATTTATTTTTTAATGAGCCTTAGATTGTTTTCATCCATCTCTTGTGCCTTCTGTTGATACTTCTCCTACCCTTGTGGGGGATTTTTTTTCTTTTGAGAGGATGATATGTTTAAAATTCATATAAAATCGGAACCGGCGATAGAGGATGGTGGTTTACATAGTAGACTACCAGTTTAAGTGGGTATGTGCCGTCGCAAAGATTGGTTCTTCGTCTTCATTTTGAATTCAAACACTTACATCCTTGAGACATCTCATCTGTGACCTTCCCAGTGCCGCCCAAAGGGCACATTCCATTTCCTCCTCCTTCCCGCTTATCTACTGTTTTCGCATCATCCTTTGAGACGGCCTGAAGTAATCTCCTCGGTTTACGCAAAGAAGAGGCATCGGCTCATCATTAATGCAGGAGACCCCGTCTCCTCTAATCTCGGGGACGGGGAGTCGAGTGTGGATTAAAGGGGTTGCATTCATTTTTGCATGCTGCTGCCAAGGCGAAAGGAGAGCCACCTTCGAGGACGAATCCGCGAACCCTGAGTGGATGCAGGGGAAATGAGGCCATTGACATCCTCGGTTACCGCCAAATCAAGCTTCTCCCCTTACTCCTCCCTCGTAATTGGAAGGAATCTAGGGTGGAAGAGTCGTTCCACCTCCTTGAAACTTGAGATCCCTCCCTAGCGTTTTTCCTCTGTAGCCATGTGTACGCTACCGTTCCTTTACGATATTTTAACGAACTTCTATTCATACTGAACCTAATCTTGAGGGAGATTTGTTAAGTGTGTTATTTAGTGTCGCAGATTGACTAAGGGCCATATTCACAATCTCATGTACAGTCTTGCTTCTACTGATTACGTCCTAAAACCCGCACATCAAGTCAAATTGGTGTACAGAATCTACCTGCAAAGGTGGTATTACTTCTCAGTATAACGCTGGAAAAAACACTGAGTCTCACTTCTACTTCTTACGTCATAAGATATTTATTGCGAGATCAAAAGAGTGTACAAACTCTCCTCGATATGGCTCAAAGCGGTTTACAGCGTGTCGCTAAGAAGTAATACCAACATTGCAGGATGAATCTGCATACCAATTTGACTCGAAGTAGAGATTTTAGGATGCAAGTACTAGAAGCGAGACTGTAGTTGAAATTGTGAACATGGCCCTAAATGTGTGTGAATATGTATTTCTCGATTCATCCAATTTTATATGCGTATTGGTCTCGCTATTACTGCGTGTTTTACTTCAGCTGCTACATAAGCCATTTCAATTCCTCAAGAATCCCCTCTTCCTCGTGGACTTCCATATATCGTTGTGACGATTCACGCAGATTTAGTTTGAATTAAGTATTGCATTCATTTAAGACGCTAAGAAGTACTTGCTTCGAGCCTCGGAATCAGGGGTAAATCCACAGTTTCTCAGTACGTAAATGAATCTCGATTAGTATCAACCGTATATTTCTCTTCTGTCCAGGGTTGGATGCTGTTTGTCGGCATCTATGTTAGACCTTGTTCCAAATAACCCCTGTAATAGCAATGGCTCGTGTTATTTGACTTTGGGAAACCTTTGGGAATAGAAGCTCATAGCATCCTAGGCATTGTGAAGCTGCTTTTAATTATGAAAACTATTCATTAATATTTTTCCCATTGAAGTATCTGTCGTTGAAAGATATTATGGCGAGTGTCCTTTAAGATTATGCGCGCCTTCGTGAGCCTCGCGTTAAGTTTCGAGCGGAATCGTCTCCAGCTGTTTTTTATTTTGTCTGAACCGTTTTCTCCAGTAGTATGAATTCACTCGTGTAGCAGATGTCTTTTGTCGTAAGAATGAACTTCCGCTTTTGAAGGGAATGCAGCTGGCAGATTGTGTTCATCTACACTTCCATCTATATCTCCCAAGCCCGTATGACTTATTCTTTTTTTCAATGTCTGTTCTTCGTTCCGTTACATACGTTTGGTTATAGCATTGAATTAAAAAAATCCTGTTCGAGTTCAAAGAGGGTATTTTTTGTTTCGATAGTCATTATATGAAAGTCCTCCGTCTACTAATTGCGCGTTGTAATTCCTGTGGGGACGTTCATCTGATTAGTCGAATGCAATACAGGGGGACGCTCATCAAAATGAGCGGGAATTGATTTTCTTTCCATCGGTGGAAAATTTTTCTGCCTTTTTGTTGGATCATGAGCGGTTTTTCTCTAGAAACACATGTAATACATAATGTGTTCTAAGAATATGGCTTTGTATTTTTCATTTTTTTATTGGGATAGGGGATAATTTTGCAAGCTATTAATCGATATGGATTTCGTCAGGTTCTGCGAAACTGCCAAATTTTCCGTTAATGAGTTTCCCATTTCACCACGCCTTCATTACAACATTATCATGTCGGATCTCTCGGATGTGTTGTAAGGTGTTTTCTGCACAGCAAATTAGCGCAGCAAGGTCCTGGTGAGTGCAAATATTATTCTTTGATGTTCTTGCATTGTTGTGCTCATCAGTGGGTTACTATGCCAAGGTTTACCATGGCCAGTTGGTGGTCTCTTTAATTTCTCAAAAACCTTAGGCCTAGTGTTAAAGGATTTAACCTCGTGACATAAGCACTGTTAGCATAATTGTGATTGCTAGCCTCTTCAAAACCCCAGTTTTTCATACATCACAATTAGGAGGCTGTGGCGTCAAGCAAACGTCAAAATTTAGGTTTCGCAATACCGAGGCGTCTATGAGTAAGGCCCGGTATTTATTCAGTGGTTTTCTTACGTATGTGTGTTTCTCAGCAGTTGGCTATCTTAAATTTTCTCTCAGACATTTCAAGGCAACTTGATCTTACATAATCAACTTTATAGCTGTACCGTCGCTCCAACATGTGCCGCATTTGACGGCATATAAGACGCACCCTTATTTCAGTAGGCCACACACAAGAAAAATTTCAAAGATATGCCAAGATCATTGATGGAATTGCCAAAACAATTAATTTGTTCAGAAATAAATAAACAGCCAGCTACAACCACAGTTGAACCTAATGCAAAACCAAGCACAGAATTGAGGGACAATATTCCACCAATTCTGTGCTTCCCCAACAACGGGCTTCCCATGGAGTCCGAACCGTCACATCTACATCTACGTAATACCCTGTGAGCCACGGCGATTGTGTGTGGCAGGGTGTGAAGATCACCAAGCATTTACTACTTACTTGCTGTTTATTATTGTACTACGTGGGGACTTCTATGAATTTCATGCGGGACACACATTACCAGCCCCACTTTTCGTACAACTCGAAAAGAAACATTTATGAAACACTACAGATCAGGCACGTAGCCAGAAATTTGCTTCGGCGGGTAGGGGGCTAAGTCTTGCGAAACCTGAAATAAATCAGCCTTTCCCATTCGTTGCCGACATGTTACAAATCTCTTGCCTTAATTTTCAGTGCTTGATATTTACTTTTACAGTTCCCATACTTATCTCTTGTCACTGGTAAAGTTCACAGCTAAAATCAGAACAACAAAATTATTGGGAAAAAATTTCGGGGGGGATGAAGCTCCAGAGTCCCCCCCCTGGCTACATGCCTGCTACAGATATGAAACGCTACAGATATGAAACACTACAGATATGAAACACTACAGATATGTTTTACACTATTTAATGCAGGCATGCTTAAATCCCAAAGACGTGGGTGATTTTTGAGCAATTTTTAAACAAGAGACATTCGTCATATCTCATCAAGTACGGAATCTTTGGATACGTCATAGTTTTTGTATATTTTTTTTGCTGGACGCTGCCACCGATTGGGATTCTTTTTCTCTTTGAGTGGACCCCAGCAACGACATGACTTGCGCCCCTGTCTTTTGAAAACAGAATCATCTCCCGCCTGCGAGGCGGAGGGGTCTCGGGCGGGTCGCGCACACCTGTTTGCATACCTGGTGTCCCTCCGCGCCAGCGTCGCTACCCCGACTTCCTCCAATGGAGTTAATGAGGCGCGGGGAGTATCCAGATGAGTTAGCGGATGGACTTCCCTCTCCTGAGAATCGATTCGGTTGCCGTGGTGTCAATGTACCCACGTGCCTCTCCCCCCCTCCCCTCACCTCCCACTCCTCTCCCCATCCCAGTCATGATCGCTACCATCCAATCGATAAATAGAACAAGGAAGTGTTTTCGCTTGCTTCGTGATTTTTTTTTCTTGTTTCTATCCCATGGCCATCCAATAATTATCCTGTATTCCTTTAATTCTATATAGCCACAGTAACGCAGCCGTCCGTGATAAGCAAATAATAATGAATGGTACTTTGATTCATCGTTCCGTCTCATTGGGGCGCCAATCTGGTTCTATCGTGTACTCTCTTGAGTGGAAACACTCACCTCTGAAAAGTTTGGTGGGAATGAAAACTGGAAGTTTTTGGAAATTGAAAAAGTTCTTAATGAAAGAGCACATGTGACACTGCGATAATCATCCCTTTTCCCTAATATCCGATCGTTTTTCTGATAACTGTACCTGAGTAGATGCAGATTCTGATAGTAGCGTGAGAGATTTTTACATTCTGCAATATGCTCGCTTAGGCGTAGTTGAGTGCCTAAGGCTTTTTCTCTTGCTTCTAAATGGATGACATGAGACATTATATATAGATGGCTGTTTCATATAGTTCGTATGTAAAATAGAATAAAAGCGATTGTGTGGTGAAGGCGTGTCTGATTGCTACCATCAAATTAGTTGATGCATAAGCATTTGATAGGGATGGAGACAGTGTAATAACGGAATATAGGTGTGACTTTACGCAAAGATTTCTATTTGCGGAATTTTCAAAAACCTAACTATGTTATCGGTTAGGTCTTCAAGCGTATGCATTTGCAAGCCACATAGACCAAGGATTGAAATGGTATTTAGACACGTAGTCCAATAAATATCGTAGATTTATCAGAAGAATGTTAAGAAGGCGAATGATACGAGGAAACATTTGGAAAATCTGATAATTTAAGAAGGTGGTTATCGGCTAGAACTGGTAGAACAATTCTTAAGCAGCAATTTGGGAAACAATGGCCATAGTGCTGGTAATGGTTGGCGAAGGATTTTATTTGGCTGAACTGGCATTTATCAGGTATCAAATAAAAGCACCTCTGAGGATACCATGAGTAAATATTTTAAGGCGTATGAAGACCGTGACATTTTAAGAAGTGGGGTTGGGAAAAGATACAATGGTTGGAAATGAGGACGGTTAATATGTGAGGGTGGGGAAAAGGTTCCTGTCCATATATAGAGGCAGAGTAGGAGGTTGGATGCTGTATTGAGGGAGAATAGTACCCAAGTTAGACTGCTGAGGCGGAGACGAAGGAGGCTAAAAGAATAGACATTTCATATGGTATCAAGAGAAGTAGGAAATGTGTTTATCTCAAGAGAGAAATGATGTAGGAGAAGAGCCGTTTGGAAAATGCTGTGAAAAGCAGTGTCCGGATAGTGCATCAAAACCTATCCTAACTGGAATAAAAATCGTTAAAAAATTATTATTATATTAATTTTTTTATTTTATAATTAAGTATTATTATTATAAAATTAATGATAATGTCATTTGTTATTTCTCATGATGATAATGTGATCGGAGGGTAGGCTAAGAGCTGCATGTAATCGCTATTTGCAGTGGGGGAAGGTAGATTTGGATCGGAGCACCGTATATCGCGCTTGTATGCTTCAGAAGGATGCCGTTGAAGGTCTGTTCGCCACATTGGTGGATTTATGGCTAGGGAAGTCGTGGAGTCTGTGACATCGGTCCTCCGGCCCAACATATGTCCCTGCCGCGTACTTCTCGAGTGCATCTACCTCTTGACGGCCAGTGGCGCCGTTGATGGTGACAATAATGGGTGACGTCAAGTTGGGAGAAGATGTCAAAGGCGGACGATCAAGTCAAGAGGCGGAAGATGCATGGAAGCGTTCCGACGAGAGTTAAGGGATGACCGTAATAGGGCCTCGCTGATTAAATGGTTGGCTGCTTTTCGTGGCGAGGGTATGTTATGCCCTGCACGGAGGAATGCGTTTCAACAAAAGAAGTGTCGAAATGAGTGGTGGAATAGCCGCCTGGCTCTTGACGCGTGACCAAACAGTCTTGAACTTTGCAGCAACCTTTCTGACTTCATAACACTGCCCATAATTCAATCCTCTTTAACCTGTCTATGGTTTTTGAATCTTCATGCGGCGTCCATGTAACGTTTCTTAGCTAAGATGGAAATAATATTCGCAGGTAGTGACTATGGTAGTATTATGTTACCACCGCATCCATTGCTTTAAATGGAGTTCAGCGTCATTCACATGGTAAAGTAACTAAAGTTTATGTATTATCATGCTTGTTAATTAGTGATACATGAGCACCTTTTCAATCTCCATAGTCGTATCTTGTATACGAAATGTTGACAGTTGTCTGCTAGGTTGATAATTTATTGAGATTTTTCTTAGAAAATAAATTTGTAAATATTTATTCTCATTTTATTCACCAATCGTGCTATAAGGTATCTCAGATCCTTGAAACTCTGAAAATTGGGGAAAACGTTCCTCCTTTTCATTGTGCTTGATCACCCGATCTGGCGGGAGACAAGAAGGATATCAAGAGTGCGTGAAATTACGGATCTGGAACAGATTAATAATGGGCTCCCTCATTTAGTAGCCTGGAGTGTTATTTTATACAGTTATCATTGAAGTGTTGACCATATTTTTTCTGTGGTCTTATTAGATAGATACCTTTGACACTCTGCTCCAGTCAAATAGTATTTTGGTTTGAACTTCCTTCCGATTATTACTTGACCGTTTTTATTATGCACAGATTCTGCATTTTCTTCTCCGTTGGTTAAGGAAAATCACCTCACGCCGAACTCCATTGGTTAATTGGCTCAATTTCATACTTGTTGCTGGCCAGTGCGCCATCGTTTCCCGTTCGCCGCTAGGATTCGACGAAGAAAGGCTGGGCCGCGGAGTTGCATGTAGCACGTTTTAGTCGCGGACGTACATAATTAATGTCCTCCCTTTGTCCTCCTTCCCAGCGATAATGTGGATCGTGTACGCAAAGCGACGGCGACCTGCAGCTTGGCGACGGATTCGGGGGAGTGAGCGAGGGAGACCTCTTCCTTTCCCCCCCCCCCCTTCCTGTGTTTGTTTTCCCGCCTGCTTATTTATTATCTTTTCCATAAGGGCGGATAGATGTGCGCTGCCGTTTCTCAACAGCGCCTGCACTGCTCGCCGATGAGCGTGTTGAGGCTGCGAGGGAGGGGAGTTGGGTGTATTTTTTAGGTGAGGTTCTGAGGAGGAGTGAGGAAGTTAAAAGAGGGAGTGGGGGGAGAGCACTCAAGACTTGTGAGGGGTTGGGGCGAGGTGGGTGAACGCATCGGCGAATGCTCTCGTTCTCCCGAGCGACCTCACGTGACCTCGCGGTGGCAACGGCCCTCTCTGACCCACACCACCCACCCGCCTGGCTTCCCTCCATCCAAGTCAACTCAACCCCTCCCCCATAGCCTCACGCCCTCTCTCATAGGCCTTCTCGGGTTTGTTTCCGCCAAAGCGGGCCAACCCCCTCTCCCCCAATTGCTCCCGTTTCTTCTCCTCTGCCTTCCCCTCTCGTAAATGTAGTGTTTCCACCCCACCCTCTTTTCTCTCCTCTCAGTTCTCCTGCTCTCTACGCAGCAATCTGATATATTCCCTTCCTCTTCGTGCCCATTATTTAGGATGTGCCGTTTCTCCCTGTCCCCGCGTTGTTCGTGATTTTGTTATGCGATTCCGATCAGTTTTTTTGCTCAAATTGCGATCCTTTGAATGTTGCATCGATTAACATTATGTATTTGTTAGAATTGCTGTGTGGAATTCTAACTTGCTCTTACGTAACATTTTATTTTCCTCCTATTCTGCATTCAAATTATGTAATTTTCTCTCTCGTGGGGAACTTCCAATCTTGCGAATATCTTTCTTCTCTGTACCATTCTACTCTGTACCGCGAAGTAATCATTAAATTTGAGTGTTTAAAATTGGATTCCACTCGTGAGCTGTTGTCCCCTTTTCGAACAGTCGCTTGCTGTTGACTGAACAATTTTATTTTATGTACATCTACATCTACGCGATATCCTGTAAGCCACCGTGAGGGTGTGTGGTAGGGGGTGAATATCACCAAGCATGCACTATTGACTTGTAAACAAGCATCTATAGGGTCTCAGTATCTAGTTATCGAGTACCTCTAGAATACGCTTCATATCGCAGTTCAGAAATTCATATATTTTAATGTATTTTAAATATGGTCCGTGCGCGGAAATAAATTTGTTTCCTCCTGAATCGGTTTTTCATTGGTGAATTGTTTTTAAACATTCTCTGCTCTTCGTGAAAGCTCTTGTAATTCATGTTCACAGCACTGATTATCGTGAAATCTGGCGAGATAATATTTATATTGTATTCATGGTAAATTTTTCTTGTTGATGTAAGGTCACCTTGCCTTTTTAGGGTAATGAATGTTATTTCCTTTTCCATGTGCACCCTTTTCAATAATTCGCGTTCATCCCTGTTTGCATACGCTGGCTTGCCCGTGTTGTTGCTCGTGGAGGGAAGAGTAAGTTTCTTCGCCTCGCTCCCCGTCATGGTCCCCCTCGCAAAGCGTTCCCCTCCCCCACAATGTCCCTTCCCTTCTCCTGCCCTCCCCTCCTTGCCGCCCGACCCCACCCCCCTCTTCTTCCCTCTCCTCAAACACTCGTCCCACTTTGAACAGGACCTCCACTCGGGGAGGATAAACCTGGACGCGTTTCCGGGCGGGCCCCCTTGCAGCCTGCCTGCCTACCTACCTCCAGCCGTTTTTCACCGAGATATCTCCCGTCCCGGTCTCATTCCCTCTCGTTTCCTTCCTTCATTTTCGTTTCTCCCAACTACTCCCTAGTAGTAACGGAATTTATTTCGTTTTATATTCCGCGGCTGGGGTCACCGAGGGACTTTCATTTTGCCCGGATTGTCGGCGATAACTACGCTGCGGTCGGTAGATTTTTTTCACTCTCTCTCGAATCACTTCCTCGGGTGTTTAACTGAGGTTTCGTTGTTCTCTTCTTCTTCTCCAACCAAATTTACGGCCTGGTGTTGAACTCTCGTAATTGAATGAAATAAATCTGCGTTCATTATTTATCCTTAGTTGTTTTATTTTAAAATTAGCGGAAATGGCTCTTCCACTCCTTTTATTTTGCGATTGTTGCTGCATTTTACCAATTCTCTATTATCTTACTTCTCAGCATTACCGAGAAGTACCAAGAACTCATTCGGCCCAGGATCGGCCGTTGTATGTTATTGTGCGTTTTTTACGGTATTTCTTTTGCTGGAAGTGTTTACATTTAAATGGGATATCCGGAAAGTGGATAATAAATTGTAACGCTTTTTTTTAGCCTCGACATTATGTTAAGTCATTTTATTTACGTACCTACTGAAGACACCGGTTTGGGGCGAGTAATTTTTGCTTTCGCCGCCTACTTTTAGAGGGTAATCCGAAGGAAATGGCTTGAGAGTGCCTTTTAAACCTACTTGTAAGATTATCTAGTTTTGTGAAGCACTTTTAGGCAGTCATTTCGTAATACACACGTCTCGTTCAAGACGTAACAGTGTGCATACTCTTGTCGCAAAATATCTATTGACGTCCTTCGTGGTCCCTCGGCCGTAGTTTCCATTCCCCGGGTTCTGTGTTGTTCGCGAGGCGCTATTCTAATTTTTTTTTTCAATTTTTTGCCCCTCTTCCCTCGTCTCGCCTCCTCAGGCGTCTGCATCGCCGCCTGCGACATAACCGCGCGCCAGCGACACCAAGTGTATTTTTTTATTCTCCATTCTCTCGGTCTCCTGCCTGCCCGCGGGCATCTCTTCTCCTCCTCCCCTTTCCCTCTCTCTCTCATCTCATCTCAAAAGAGCATCTCCCTCGATCCAGCACACATCGTCCTGTTCCATTCGCCTTGTCTGTGGGTTTTTTTTCCTTCCTCCCACCTCCGGCCCCCAACCGTTCCCAGCTCATCCGACTTCCACCTCGCGTTATTCCTCGGGAGACTTGCCCTATCTTTTTTCGTCCTCAATTTATTTTCAATCATCTTTTAATTATTTTTCGGTCCATTGAAACCTGCTGTTTACAATTTCTGCCTCAAATGACGTGAAGACCAAGTCAACTTTAAGAGCCTTCAAAACTTCGCTTAGGTTATTTTTCAGTAACTCCTATGTTATTCCCTTCGAAGGAGTGATTTGCGTCGTCACTGCCGCGGTATTGATCGTCGTAAGAACAAACTTATGTCTGTGGTTTCAACACCGGCTCGTTTTCTTTTTGGTGAACATCATTTCTACAGGTTGCAGGATAGTTTTGCCAAACGCAAAACGTTTTATGCCCATATTTTTTCCTCTCTATGTGGCGTGCTTATTATTCATTGTCCATGTTGACGTCCATATTTACATTCCTTCATTTCCTTTCCTCCGCCTTCTTTTGAAATTTATTCCTTCCTCTTTTACTCTACTGTGTTCCCCTTTCCTTCTTCCCTTGGCCATTTGCTTTCCCGTGCATTTCCCCACAGATCTACTCATCTTGCTCCCTTCTCTCTCCCCTTCTTCGAAAGGTCCACTCTTCGCCGCCGTCATTCCTTTCCACTCCTTCAACTCTCCCTTATTTTTTCCGTCATTCTTCTGCCCCACCCTCTCTCTCCCCTTTCCCCAATCTTCATCTCTCCCCCGTCCAATTCCCGCCCGCTACCTTTTCATTCAGCGTGCTCCCTTTTATTTATCCGTTCTTTTAGCTCTCCTCCCCCCTTCCCCCCCTCCCCCCTTCCCCCCCTCCCCCCCCCACCGCTCGAATATTTTTTCTTTCCTCTTGCTCTCTTTTGTCATTCAATCTCATAATTCCCTCCCAACCCTCGCCTTGTCGCTAATCTTCTTCGGTTTGGATTTCAAGGGACACTCCTCCATATTTATCTCCCTTCAATCGATATCACCTGCGATTCAGACGCTAAGATGTGCCTTTTCTAATTTTCGTATAATTTCTCGTGAAACTCCTTTAAAGGTGTTTAAAATTGTATTCCTGTTTTAATTTGTAAGTAAAAAAATCATCGCTCTATGTGTCTTTTCAATTTGTTCTCCATGAAAATGGAGAAAAAAATATTCGAGCCAATCATGTGTAAGTGTAATCTACAGCCAATTGCCTTGAGTTTATTTTTAATTATTCATTTCCATGCAATTCTTGAATGCTGGAGCGTACTCCGACGCACCCGATGCGATGTTTTTGTATTGTCTGAAACTTAAGCAAGCCTCCTTTCGCAACGTTATCGCGCATTGTGTACCAAATGGACATTATCTTACGGTGATTGTTGCAATTGCGGACCAGTACTATGGACCTATTTTCTTTCTAGTCGAATCCAGAGTAATTTATTTCCCTCTGAGTTTCGAAGAAAAAACTGGAAACTTAAGATGGATGTCTCATCAAGAGTGGTATTGGGATATTGGCGAAAATCTTGATCTACTGAGAGTCACGTCCTTAAAAACGAAGAAGCTTTAATTACTGTTCGAAGAATGGATTGATTATTTTACATAAAATTATACTGTTTTCAGTGCATAAGGTAAATATATTAAAACAGTGGAAATATCCCTGTTCCTGGTTCCATCCACCCAGCATTTTTATTTTCGTTGCAGGTTGATTAACTAATTTTTTTGGTTCTCCTTTCCTATTGTTTTATTTTTTTGGGGTATAAGTTTGATTTAATTGCAAGTTATATTCGCGGGGCTGTGGCTAAGAAATAATGTTTCGCCGACCTGACGCGGTGCTTCCGATTGGGTTTCCGTCGTGTATTCGTCTTCCGGATGGTCCTATTCTCATACATTAGGTCGATCTCGTTCCTCTTTGTCAATGAGATCATATTCTTTATTCATTATTATGGCATTTTACGATTCACTGTGTTTGGGAATAATTTTCCAGAGCATGTTAGTGCCGAAAGTTATCCATTCGCTTTCCATTCTTGCTAGCTGCTTCTTTCCCCTTCCCTCTTTTCGAGCATTTCATTGTAGGAATCCTTAGTACACAGGCGCCTCGTGTAGACTCCGTTAACGCCAACCACCTCTCCGCTCCAATCTCTCCATCCCATTCCTGGCCTCTGCCTGTCCGTTTACCCCCCTCCCTTCGAGCCATTTATTATATTCGCTTTCTTTGCTCTCTATGTAACCAGCTCCCTCCGTCCTCCACATTTGTGCGTATTCCATCTGAAATAAGGGTTGAAACAACAAACTACACTTTTTGTACTCATTATGGAATTATTATTACAGTTTATTTTTTGTTCGGCTGGAGAGATAATTTCTACTCTTCAAGCTTTGTATATCACTCAGTGGTGATGGATGGTTTAGAGGAGCAAGAATCGAAGTTATCTTAACAGAAAGAGACAGAGGGTGAACATTTTGAGGTGTTAAGTTTCTATGGCCATTGATATTTTCCGCTCTGTTAGGAGGCAGTTAACTTGGAATTCTGGACTCCAAAGTGTTGAGTGACGTATTGATTTATCCTTCTTTTCCACGCATCCTCATCCTTTTAGTGGGTTTCAAGTTGAATGATTTTCCTTAATCGAACACCTCACGTTTGACATTTTTTATTGCTTTGTTTTGCACCTCTGAATGCATTACGTAGCTATGGTTATTTGCACTCACGAAATACCATAATTTTATGAAGATATCGTTTAGTTGGTTAGTGAAATGTTTGCGGGAAGCGAATGAAAGACACGAAAGTCATTTCCACCAGGAAGATATCGTTAAGACATGCGTATGCTACCCAGTGGACTTGGGAATAGAGATAGTGGTAATTTGTGTTTGAACATGTAATTCAGTGTTCGTAAGAAGTTATTTCCATGTAAGTATGTATTTAACTATTAGTGGCGTACATTGCCATCTTCCATGCTTAAAGTGCTTGATGATCCACGATGTATCTCATCCATGATGTAAAAGAAGAATGCTCCTCTGTCCTACAAAGTGACTTTCCCCTAATCCGTATTTGCCAATGGGGTCGTTTACCATATTTTTTTTATTGCTGAATCTGATAGAGTTTGTAAAATAAAAGGACCCGTATTTTTCCGTTTTCTGATTCGACAATTATTTTCCGAATTATAAGCGGCGAAAAACTGATGTCTTTAACCCTTTCGCAAAAGTGGGTGTGGTGCAACCTCTGACGTTTATCGACTTCGTCCAATCACAACTGAGCCCGCGAAGCTACTTCGTCTTATCGCAAAGGGGTGGACACAGCTGACTCGGCCAATGGGAGCGATTTCGACAGCATCTGTGGGAGCAGACCTTCCGAGAATTTACGATTTCGTGTACAAAATTGCGATTTCGGTTCCGAGTAAACGCCCCCATTGTGTCATTATTATTTTCGTTAGGTATGTTGAGGTAATGGTCTTACTGATCGTTCCTGATTCTTACAATTAGTAAGACCCTTCACGTGACTTTGTTTGTTTGGCTAGTATAAATACTTATTATTAGGAAATGCAATGGTTTGAGGCGTAACTTGATGGAACTCCTTCATGATTAACAGGAAAGAAGAAAAACTTTGCTAGTTCCACAAATATTTATTCACATGCGACCGGTTTCGATACAGTGTATCATCTTCTTTTTTCTTCTTTTTTTGTCTTCACTGCCAGAATAAATATTTGTGGAACTAGCAAAGTTTTTCTTCTTTCCTGTTAATTATTATTAGGAATTATAGACGGTGATGACTGGCGAAAATTAGTTCTCTTTCAACAACCTAAGCTGAATAAAATACGAGTATTGTTGAGACTTCTCGCTGTTAAATTGTGAGACCGACCATAGTTGGCGATGTGGTTTTACCTTTTGTGTTAACCTTGAGGGCCGAAATTCAAGATTTAACAAAGTCCCTCTGGTCGGGTTGATTATAAAACGGTCAAAATTTTTCTCTCTTGTATTTTTCATCTACCTCTATGTATAACCCTACAAGCCACCATAAAGGTGTGCGGCATGGGGTGAATTCATACCAAACACACATTACATATCATGCATAAAAAGAATTAGTAACTGTATTTTGGTCTAAACTTGACCATTTTTAAAATGATTTTAATTGATTATGGGTATACAATTTTGAATGATTACCTCTAAATACACGGAAGTCTTGGGTTTTCAATCTTCGATCGCATATCGGACGCGCCTAATGCACTGTGGATTGTTTCTAGCCGACTCTAGAACCAACATATGTAGTTATTTCCTGCACCCGTGCACAGACGGAGACGTCTACTTCGTTAACTCTACCAACTTCGTGCCCCATAGCTGAGTCGTCATTGATCACCTTCATCCCAAGTCGTTGCCTCCCAGCGAGTGTCTTTCATACTGAACCCACCACTCGGTAGAGAGAGGCCCACTCACTCCCTCCGCTCCTCATCGCTATCGATCCGAGCCGCCGTCCCTTTTGTTTCCCCTAAGCCACTTTGGCTTTCTTTCTTGTCGCACTCACGTTCACCTTCGGTAAACCCTCTCCTCATACTTCGTCTGCTCCTTCCCCTCCTCATACTATCCGCCCTCCACCTCGGTGCAACGTCCCTCAGTGATGTGTCCTATAGGTATGGATCGAAATTGGGCGATGATTACGCTTTCGAGCAGTGGCTGTCTTTATTATTGGAAGGCGACCGTGAGCCCGGGCCATCTGCACCATTTAGGATACCTATGTGGATAAATTGTGGGGAGCTAGAAATATTTCAATGTACATTAGTAGTAGTACTGGGTGTTAAAGTACTCTAACTACTTCGTTTACCCTCCGTCTAACCTAATTCTATGGTTAACGTTGAAGTCAAACAAAATTCATACCCGAGGGTATACAAATCGGCGACATTGGTGTTCCCTAGCATCCGACCGGACTTCTGCGACTGGCTTCTTAAGAAACAGGAAGGTTGAAAGGAAACTTGTTCTCAGCATGGACCTAATTTTTAGGAGAGGTTCATGGTTCCCATGTGAGGGGTGGAGTAATTAACGCGTAAAGCTCTCCTAACAGCTCTCTATATTTACCGGTATTCGTATGTACTTTTCTCCACCACTGTCAGGATATGAACCGTGGACCGTAGAATGGGTAACAATTAAGCTATCCATCGTACCGAACCGATATTCGCATCTTCGTGAGTTGATCATGTTCTCATTCAACCTCTCCTCGCGAGTTTTTAAAACTGGATGCCTGCAACCCTCGTGAGGTATTTTTCCGGTAGCTTAACCTTAATTAGAACGTTGGTCCATTGCTGTTTCCGGATTGTTTCTGCCTGATATATTATCATTGCAAGAAGACTGACGGTTTGTCGTCTTTCTTCTTACAAAGGGTGCGAATCGAATTTCGATGTAGTTGGTTTTCAGCGGTTGGAATTTGCGGCTTGATTCCGAGTTTTTGCGGTCCTGACTGCTCGCGTTACTTTTAACCATTATGTGTATGCACATACTGTAATCGACGTGCATCAGCCAGTAAAATTTCCAGATATGCTTCAAGTTTACAAGCATGGCTCTTATTTGAAAGCCAAGGCGCATGGCATACTTCAACCGTCTTGGCATATTTAAAAACTATCTTTCGTCCGTTAGGTTATGGGGTCCAGTTACAATTGAACTTTTCGAAGGGACGGTTCATGTCATCCTCAGACTTACACCTTCTGAATGACAATTATGTTAATATCTGTGTTCTACAAATTAACGGAGTCAGAGCTTATATCGATGACAATTTTTTTATTATTTCATAAAAACTCAATCCTTCTGCCAGCTAAATATTTAATCACACAGTTTGTTTTCCCCCTTCCTCACACTCTCGCGGTGGCTTGTAGGGTTTTGCGTAGATGTAGATAGATGCAGATGTTTATACTTTTTTGTCATCATTAAAAATTATGGAAAGCGTTGAATAATACACTGGCAAGTACGTTGTGCAATTTCATTTATTTTGGTAATTGGAGGGTTTTTTTTACTGTTTCTTGAATAATTTGTAATTAATTGTTTAGTTTTTCTTCTTGTATCATTACCGACCCCGTGACGTTATTGCTCACTATTTCCAAATCCTCGCTACTTACAACTATGTATTTAAGTATCAGAGAATATTTAGTTACCTCAGGCCACTTAAAGAAAGTAAATAGTTACTACCCTGTGGTTCCTTTTCCGAATATTTGTGTGGAGATAATTGCGTCAACAGTCGAAGACGCGTTGTGGTCTGTAGCTTTTAGTTAAAGGTCCTTTAGGATTTCAATGCCCTACATCGGATACATACGTATGTTTGTTGTAAGTGGTATCGTTATTCTCCAGCTGCTGTTTTAGCAGTGTATCTCCTTGACACAGCAATCTGCTGAAAGGGAGGCCCTTTTAGTGGCCACGGTCGTCCCTTGAGCCAAATCCTAATTTTTCTCCTTCGGAGGGCAGCCTCGAAAGAGCAGTGGACGCATTTCAGCGACGTTCTTCCGCGCGCCCTCCTTTGATTAGTGTGAGTCCCATCGCGCCAGCGTTCCAGCGATCTCCTCTCCTTTGTCTATACTCGTCTTCCCTTACTTCCTCTCAAGCATCGCCTGCTTCTCCGAATATCTCTTTTTCCTTTCGCGCCTGTCTGGGTGCACGGTGGACCGCTTGGATGATCCTTTCAGTGTGTTTGTTCCCGGCCAATAGTGGCTGTCACCAACTTCCTTCTCTTTCACCGTACCCCTCGTCGTTTGTTTACGCCGCCCCCTCTGTTCTTGTTACTCACTACTAGTATACGTTAGAAGAAGCGGTGGGGATTGGAAAAAGGATGGAGCTCTTGGCAGCGTGGTCTTACCTACAACTCCTTGCACCCAAATCCTTGCGGTCGTGCCAAGTGTAATTCAGAAAGCATGCATGGTGAGTAGTTTGGCACATTATTTTTAGTCGGTCGCAATTTTGTCGTCGTCGCGAGCTGAATAGTAGGCAATTTTTGTTTTTCTTTCCACCTATGATGTGGAAGTCTATCCCTCGCCGGATAAACCGTAAGCTATCAGAGATTGTTTTGTCTTCGTTTTCATGTCATGATGTTTTCTATCAATATTTGCGGATACTCTCAGCGTTAACCATAACTTCCATGTCCTCCCTAATTCTAATTTTCCGCTTATCATTTTTTATCGCTTTACCCAAGCTCGGTACTGATTATTCGATATATTGTGGTGACAGTTGCTAATGATCCATTTTCCTGTTTTTAGTGGATCGATTTTTGAGACATTGTATTCGTAGAGTAGATAGCCAGAATGGAATTGGTAGCTGCCATAATTATATTCGGAAACTGCTTGGGTACCCATAGTTATATTATGACATTTTGCCGGGCGATCGAATTGTAGAAACACCACTCAGTTGTGTGTGCGGGTTAGCACGTGTATCGTCGTTTCATGCCTTTTGCCAATAGATTCTAACGTATGTTCGTTATTTGTTTCAAAAGATATCACAAAGTGGAAGCCATTGCTGTGGCGGGTAAAAGATAGTTGAATGATTTGCCGAAGAACATACCTCTGTTGATTTAAATTTAAATCCTCCCTATTTCCTTCAGTTTTCTCTTGGAAAGTGAACATCCCAATGGTGGCAAGTAAATATACTGTATTCTGAGGGTTATTGGAGGCAGTCATTCACAGTATTTCGCCTCGAGGTGAGAATACGATGAAGACCTAAAAGACCTGGAAATATTTCTTCATCATCCGTGCCTTTTGTTTACCTCAGAGAATAGGGTGCTTTGGCCGCGTGAGACGAGATAGTGCGCTCATTTGAGAAACGTTGTCGCATGACCCTTAATTCACAGACATTGGCACCTTAGCAGACCGCGTTAAGAGGTGTATAAAAATATTATCCTTGTCCTTGCAGCGTCTTCTTCCGGGGTCTTTCTCGACTCATGATGGGTTCGTTCCTTGAGGATGTATGACGCCTTGGTCGAGCTTAAAAAGCATCTCATGTCGTTAAATACCCGATTACGAGCCGTGACGCCGGCTAATGGCCGCCTACGCGCAGACGACTCCCTCTTTAAAACACCACTATTCACCGTGTTGCATGTCGCAGTGGGCTTTAAAGAGGTGCTCGTCCCGTCGCGGGGCCGGGAGAGGGGTAGCGTCGTCAAACAGCCAGCCCGCGACTTGTTTACGCCGTCGGATGAAATACGGCTCAGCGCCAGGGGCATGAGCTGGCTAGCTGGCTGAGTGTCAGAGGAAAAGTCTCCTCATACCGCGAAATAATCACCCGATTGGTGTAGTTTCAGCCCCGCAGAAATGGATTACTGTTGTAATTGCATTACTAATATTATTTGGTATTCTTCGTGATGGGGCAGGTTCTGATAGAAATTTCTCACTCATTTTCAGTTCTCTCGCACTTCATTTGAATCATCCATCCGTACACATATCTCCATTGGTATTTGCATACTTTTTAACCTTCTTGATGTAGAATGATCTCGTGTTTTCTCGGCGAATGATTCTGGTGAAGTCTTCACGGGTTCTCTCTCCACCCGGTCAGGGATGCGACGACTACCGACATTGCGACGACTGACACCGCCGTCATCTTCATCATCACTTGAAGAAGCCAGCATTGTCAGCCGTCGAAACGTCGGCGGTCGATGAATCCCTAACCCGGTGGAGAACCCGTTATGACTTCACAGGCTTCTTAATGTCATCCAACATACCTATTTCCTTCCCAACCTACCTTGCATAATCCCTTTCATATTCCTGGAATTTCCTTTCTTCCCCTACCATATCGACAACTTGCTCGTTCGTCTTCTTTTCTGGCCATTGTATTTTTTTCTATCCTCTGCCGAGCCATATCCTCAGAAGTCGACTTTTTGTTCATCATCTTTCCCCAGATTCGGGCGTAGATCCTCTGTTCCTCTAATAACGAACAGTTCATCGTCACGACTTGCCCTTCCAATTGAGAGCATTGAAGCGCCGGGCAAAATTTGAAGAACGGTGATCTTGTCTTCTATCTCCTGAGCACATTGAAAGGATAGCGATGGCGAGAACGTGCTCGTTACGAAGATTCGTGATCGGGCCCCAGGGCTCTCGACCATATAACGCCTCTCTTCCTTTTCTTGACACCTTTGCTTGATGTTCCTGTCGTGAGTACCCTCTTGCTCGTAAACGCCTCTCTTGCCAACGTATTTCTACGCTTAATGCCTAAAGTAGACGAACATCTCTAGTCCGCAACTTGGATGCTAACTAACTACTCACATGTAATTTTTTAGTAACTAAATATTCCACCTATTCATATGCTGTGGCCTTCGACTCATTTTCCATTGAAATTTCTTAGAGGCGTTACAAAACCTCAGGCTCTACGAGGCTTCTTCTGACGTTTACTTGAAAGTGGATTCTAAAGCGTAATATACGATCGGAAAATCTGAAAGATAAATTTTCTGTTGGCATTGATGTTTGTTCAATTTAAGTTTAGATGCGCTCAGAAATAGAAAACTAAAGTGAAGCGCTGCAGACACTATTTATTGGAATTTTAACCAATTTTTATTCGCTGGATACGTATGATTACTCGTTAATATGCTTCAAGATTCCCATTTGAATTCAAGATCGACATATACGTTTACGGACAACTACCGCTGGTTTTTTTTGGTAGAGCTCTTCCCATCTCCATGCTCCGGACTCGAATATTTGCTGTTGCGGAGTTTTTCAGTGGTATTCTGTCCTGTAGTGTGCTGTGTAGAGAACACTCCAATATTCAGTACTCCGTCCGTCCAATGTAACTGTGAATCGAGGACCTCGACCGTCTTTCGTTAGAGCAGGCTAATGTTGGCGCCGTATTTCTATCCGTCCTACTCCCGCTTCCGAAAATTCCGGCTCATATGTAATTGCCTATTTATTTTCAGTGGTTCAAATACCTCAGCTGTCGGTCGCCACAATTAACGTCAACAACAATGCATAAATTAATGAACGGGAGACTTGGTGCTCATCTGCAATCCATTTAGCGTTGCTGGTCTCTGCTTTCTTTGAGTTGATGTGAGAGTTTTTCAAAAATTCTCCATCTTTAAAAAAAAACCATGAGTTTTGAAGTGTCTAGCGTCGGCGATAATGATGAGGGGCTCGGGGCTGGGTGAATTGAGCGGAAGAGCGATAAATTATTGCTTCACGCCAGCTTGAACCCGGGGGTAATCGACTCTGGGCAGTCATTTACGAGTTCGTTCGGTTAAACGCGTGCTTGGCCAAGTGCACCGCTCTCATTCCCCGCTGTGCCCGAAGGTGCCTACCAGCGAATCACGGCGGTAGATCGGTCGACAACGCCCCCAACCTTGGCCGTGTTTGGCTCGCGATTATTGACGACGTACCCCTGTTCGCGTGGATCCCGGGACTGGAGGAGCGTGCCGTCCGCACATTTATCCCACCCTGGATCGTACCCTTGCGAGACCCCCCTCGCGCCCGTGAAACCCTGCAAATTCCGTTCCTGCCCCCTTAACCCTTTCCACGCTCTCAAACCCCGATCCCTCTTCGCGCCTCCTCTGCAGCGTTGCTAATCCTGGCCTCTTACTCACCTCCGAGACGCTCCCCCCGAGCCTAGCGCATACCCGACGAGCGCCAAGCATCGCCGTGCTCCCCTCCCCTCCCCCCCCAATCTTCTCGCTCGTCCTTTGTCCCGGAGTGAGATGGATCGGACGAGGGTGGGGAAGGAAAAAATTATGGTTGTTCGTCGAGTGCGCCCCTCGACCATGGTGCTCTCTGCATCCTTTACAAATTCCTCGTCTTTCTCAATGCTGACGCGGTGGTTGCTCTATGGACTTTCCTCCTTCCTTTTCAGCATTGCGGTTGTTCTCTTTTGGAAGAATTTCTTGACGATTTATCGACTCACTGCGCTTATCATTCGCCTCGTTCGCTATAATTGATGTATATGCTTTTCTATTTTTTGTAGTTTGGACAAAAAACAGGGCTACAGTTCGTTCCTCCACCAAATGATGAACTCTGGCTCCGTATATGTATCGTCAAGCGATGTTACTTTTCACTAGTTAGGCCCCACCTTGAATATGTTATCAGTGTATGGGTTCCGAAAGATTTGGGATTGATCTAAGAGCAAGACAGTGTACAGTGTAGAGCAGCTAGGTTTGTTATAAGGTGCTACTATATGTTTAGTAGTGTATCAGAATTAATACAAGAATTAGGGTGGGAATCATTATTAGATCGCTGATTAATATACAGATTAAGTGTATTACAGAAATTTATATCGGAGAGCTTTGCTGGAGATGTTAGGGTTATCTTAAAAACACCCGCGTATACCAGATAAATAAGATTAGAGAGATAGATTGCCGTACTGATTGATTCAAAAAGTCATTTTCCCCCGTACTATAAGAGAACACAATAGGCAGCATACCAAAGGTAGGGGAAATATTGTAGTCGGTAGTGCATTATTCATGTATTTGCAACCAATCCCTTTATTATGTAGATACTAACCATCTAGCGGCATGTTACCCTATTATGTAGCATGTTGCCATGTAGTAGCTTAGTTGCATGTCAATAGTGCATGCTTGGTTATCTTTACACCCTTGCGGTGGCTTGCAGGGTATCGCGTAGATGTAGATCGTTCCTTCTTGTTATTTAATGTGCCGAGCGCAGTAGCCACATTAATAAACGCATCGGTGTGGCCACTTTACGGGATCGAATCCTGTCTAGGGCATGAATGTTGTGTGTGGTGATATCCGGAGTTTAAGTTAAATGGTGCGATTTAACCTTTGCCGTTGTAACATCTATAACCCAAGTCCAATGATGTTCAGAATACTTACGGTCATCGAACTTGTTTTCAAGCGGATGATTGGGATTCATTTTATCCATGCATGGGTATCGTATTTTATCGATGTTCTCTCATATTTCATTTACGTTTCTCAGATCTTCGGCCTTATTTTCAGCAGATAACTGTATGATCGAGAGGGGTATAATCCAGGAAAGCCATCTGATGTGACCGTAGCAATTAATAACGCGGAGGCTCCCTGTGTCTTTCCATTTCACTGGCTATATATGGCATAAATTGTGTATTTGTAACGAATCTTGCGGCTTTAGTGTGACGCACGTTGTCTCTTATCGCCATTACTTTGGTATTTTTATTGCCAAATTTACAGCAACCTTTTTTCTATAGCTATAATTTCCAGGTTTAGGTTGTTTCATATTTATTCTGGCGAGAGTTGTAGTTTTTAGCTCCATTTTGCCGTTGCGAGAAAATTGCGTTGGTATTCTAATTTTGCTAGTCAATTATTGATGAGCCTCATTTTTTAGTATGCTGTCCAATGAAAATTGAGCATTACATAAAAAACTGTGTGTCATCACAATATGTTTCATAACTTGGTGAATAGCTATTGAGCGAATTTTTACGAAGTATTTTTTAACACCTACTGTGATTTACTTTTATCAAGTAGATGGGTGATATTTAAAGGTTTGTTCATAGAGTGGTTCAGCTGCTAAGTTGGTATGTTTGTAGCAGTAATTATTTCTTCTGAAATTGATGTAATTACTATTTATTCATAGAATACAGAATTCATTTTTTATGGCGAACGTTTTACACTTAATGGAGTGAGTTTGGCAATAACTCCAAAATGATCTAATACTTGCTGGCTTGTACATGATCTTTATTTTTTCATGATTGGCTTTTCTCTATGGTGTATTTTTCTCTGCCACAGCGATTTATCTTTTTACTGATACCGAGCTCATTGAATTTGATGTATCTAAATTGAATATATTTGCTTTTCAAAGTCGTTCATTATGAATGCTGTCGTGATTTCAATGTTGCACACTATAAGTTAATTAAATTAAATGCAATTTTTAGGGAATAAGATATTCAATACATATCTCTCAGAGCCGGCCAATGTGTCATGAAATATGATAGGGCTAACGGAAAAAGGAATGTGAATGAAAAACGCTTCTTCCATTAGTTTTAATTTAATCCGGCGGATTTATTTCGTAGGTCAATAAAATTGGATCGTGAGATGCTTCCCTTATGGAGAAAGTTTTTGTTTTTAATCTTGACGCGTGCTCTTTCATCGCTCTTCGCCGGAAAGATTCTTGACGCGTGAAGGAATCGTGGAGGCTTATCTCGCAAAACCCTCCAGCGTCTCCCCTGTCCCGAAAAATGAAAAGAAATGTTTACTTGGTTGCCTCGGTTACAGGGATGACTTCCTTCAGATATTCGCTCCAGGATATATGGCCCATAGGAAAATGCGCACCTTCGCTATCAGACTTGATGGCTGCTGGTGAAGCATCGCTGTAGTTTCGAGGATATCTTCTCAAGTTTCGCGTTCACTTTTTGTAGTCATTCTTTTCGAGGCACAAGATGTTTGAAGAATGAAAATTGTCCTCCGTAAAACTTCATTGCACTCTTGATTTCATCTTAAGTTTCGGATATCGTTGCCATGGTTTTGTCTTTTAGGATTGTGACAGCTGGATTATTTCAGTAGAAAAATGCGCATCAAACAACGAAAAATGTTATTTAAAAATGGAAAAGAAATGTAACCCTTGCTAAATCATAACCAGGTATTATGTTTACAGTGAGAGAACCGTAAGTCGGAAGTGATGCCTAGGTGGTTCGTAATATTTTTAAGTTCAGGCGGAGGCTATTGAAGATTTGAGCACAATTTGGGTTTCCCTTTCCAATGATGATTTTTTGTAGCGTGAAACCTCTTATCCACATTTTCATGGTGAGATGGATATTTGTCGAAGGTTCTTGGTGTTAATTGCCACTTCAAGAATTGCGAACTAGCCGCGAATATCTTAGCGAAGTCACCCGTTGAAAATGCACTGTCCTTGTGATTTTTACCTGCCATGTTATCATAAGATTGTTGCTGGTTCTAATTGTAATTGTGTATTACTTACGGTCGAAGCCATAGTTTTATCTGTTTTTAATTTGATCAAGTAGTTTTAATCAGATTTTAAATAAAGTGTTATTAGTGATAGTTTGATTGGCGCGTCAAAGCATTTGGTCGTTATTCACCGCGTCTAACTTCTGGGAATATCACTAGATTAAGATATTTCTTATTAAGATAACGGAACAAAGGGTGGAAACCCAATAGTCGTAATCGTTGGGAGTACACAAGTTAGAACGTGAAACCAAGGTGAAAAAAAGCTATAATTCCATTCGGAAAAACAAAAATTATGTCGGCATAGCTTGTAAAAAGAATGAAAAGAGTTTATTTGGGGTACACAGCTAAAGATGCACAAACGCAGGGTGGTTTTCGTGGTGGTGAAAACGGAATATGTCACCATCCTCAATCGCTCAAACACACGCGGTACAGTTCGTATGAAAGGATGGACCTCAGTTAATGCATCTGCACTTACACTCATTATTGTGACAACACTGTCATGTGTATAAAAGATTGTTAAATTGCTACTGTCTTACGTGGGGATTTATTTGTGATATATTCATGCATGGCGAACCAACCTTACTCCTTCAGAAATCAAATTGCTGTTAGACTAAGGTACTGTATCACGGAAACAGTTTTTCCTCAGTAGTGCATTACCCAAATGCATCCGAATTCATCTTGTTTCCCAAGTCTATTTCCATTTGGATTTCATTGATCTATATCGATGTTGTTTCTGCCCTGCGTTTCGCGGAAATCACTCATTCTCTCAAGGAAGCTGCGAGATCCATTTATATAAAAGGTTCATTCCTCCCCGGTCGGCGCTATCGAGGCCGTAACGTATTGCCTTTTCCTCTTTGAGGGCGCACGCGGCCATAGCTCTTCCAGCTTCTGCTGCGGAATGTTACTGACCTGGCGCACGAACAATTGCAACACACGCGGCGAGCTCGTTGTAGAATAATTCGAGCGGCGCCTGCGCAGACGGCTTCCGCCTATCTATCTCCCCTGTCATTTTCCAAGCGTAACCCTACCGTAGCCTTTATTAAATAACGTTGCCCTTACATCCATTCATTCCCAAATCCTGCTCCAGGCTGTATTCTTGGGGCAGCTGTAATATGAGCGTCATGCGCAAATTCTTTACGAGCTCGTCTCCTCCATTTAATCGTCAGCTTCCTATTTTCTTTCCTTCTAGTCTGTCCGGATCGTGATTAAAGTTTCCGTTAGTCGCGATAACGCTTTTCCGGGTTTATCCTCAGTTGGTTATTTAAGGTAAGTCTTTTGTCTTAATTGCGATTACGTTTTTTGCGTGAGATCGCGATGTTTTGGTGCACGTAATCTTGCCTTGATAGATCCTCCCTCTTCTTGAAATCATTGCTGTATTTTACACCTCCCAACTCGCACGAAAAAGGATTCCTCACTCTAATTGGAGATCGAGATGAAGCAATTTCTGCGGGTGCTTTGAGGTGATAATGGTTCCTTCCAATTTTTTGCGCTTGAAAAAATTTCACGTCTGAGTCTTTATTGTGGTGTAATATTGGGGGCGTCAAGTCTTGTTGGCGAGCGAAATTTTTTTCTCCCGCCCATTTCAACTCTCCTAAAAAATATTTGAACCGCTCACGATGAACCAAAGCTATTTTGTAGCTAATAGTTTGCGTGCAGTACGATGCAAGGGCTCGAAGCCAGGGCATCCGCGTCGTATTGTTCTTCTGCTTTGCGAGAATAGTCAGCATTGGCATTCCGTAATTTTCGTCGTAATATTCCATTTCTCAAACGCTTGAAAAGCAAGCGGCAACCGTCGGTTTGTCAGTTGCCGCGAATGGATTACATCCCAGCGGTAGTATTCAAGTAGCAGTGGACGATAAACAACATATTATAAAGATTTGAAGTCATAGCCAAAAAGTGAGTTGTATGTACATACATTTCTTGATAAGTTAGGAAAATAATCTTCATGAGTACCTATCTAACATGTGTCCATGAAGTAGTAGCAATGCTTCTCATAGTTTCATGTAAGTAGTGTTATGTTTGGTGATCCTAACTCCCTGCCACATACCCGCGGTGCCTTGCAGGTTATTGCGTAGACGTATTCGTAGGCGCATTCATTTCGAGTAGAGAATTGTGTTAGGATAATTTTTATTTTCCGTCCAAAAAGTTGTGACTTGTAACAGTTCAAGTTACCGCAAAAGTTATTAGCAATTATTTGGTATTGCATATTGATGAAGTGGAGGTAAAATTCATGCCTCCCTCCGTCGTTTTTTGTTTTCGAACCATCTTTTAATTCGCTACCGAATAAAAACGGTACGTCTCGGTACCGATTAGAAACGCTAAGCGCTCGGGGTGAGTTAGTTTTCTTTGAAGACCTCGTAAGGGTTTTCACTTGATTTCTCAGCTCTTACAAGTTGTGACTCTATGTTGCATTGCTTCGTGTTGCATAAATGAATTCACAATGATGTTTAATGTATTACTTAATATTGAATGTTTTCACTAACAATCCAACCTTGCGTTGAAGTATGTAAATATTCGATGTTCTCAACGTTTTCAGCCTAGCTGCCTATGTTTCCACTGGTTTAACCGACTGCGTAATTCTCTTGCCTCTAGTGCCTTGCGTTTTCTTTTTAACTTGAGATAACTCTCTCTCCATCTTATTTCTCAAATGCCCTAGTTACCCATCCATCCACGCAAAAAGAATTACCTCTATTCATCGTAAGGTACCTCCCTAGTGCAACCTCCTCCGTCTTTCTAAAATGTAACAGTTATGGCATCGGCTCCATATCTGGTTTCTATACCATTGGAAAGCTTTTAGCGTGATTTAGATTTTTGGCACCAATAAAATTCTAGTGTACACCTCAGTGATGAATTTAGCATTTGAATGTCTCACTTATATTTTAAGCGTGTTTAGGGGAGATGTGAAGCGTGGGGAATCAACGAAAATTGAATTAAATCCGTTAGAAGTAAGACTGTCTCTGTTCTGGGGTAGATATTGTTTCGTTATACATATAGATATGCATAATACTCTGCAATCCACCATAAAGGCGTGTGGCATTAGGGGTGAATTTACACCAAACATGCATTCTCAAGATTAAAATAGCAAAGCAAGCATGCGCAAACACACCGTTAGTTGGTTTAGGTTAATGTCCTTATACCAACATGTAACTATGTTCTTATGCTATCCGTTGGATATAAATATATTGACCATATTTACCACTATTCATATCCCTAATTGTACTAGGGCAGAAGGATATTTTGAATCTGTCACTTCGGCCATCAATTCCTCTTATTTTATGATTATGGCCCAGTCTATCATGGTAAGTTGGAGTTAGCAAAATATTTTTAATGCTATCGGTAAAAATATTTTCTCGGACTTGAGGTAAGATTTTAAGTCTAAATTTCAACGTACGATCTGGTATTGATTCCCATTTCAGTTCATATAACATAGGCTGGTTACGCTAATATAGTTATCATTCCGTCCATTTACAAATCTTACCAATCGGTGTTGTCGTTTATTATTGCTAATGTAACAGCAATTAAATTCCGGAAACATTGCCGTAGCATATAATGTCTATGAATGTGACTGTGAATGCGACTCTTCTGTGACTGAGAATATTCGTATTGCTGTGTTGGAGGTAAGAGCTAGAATTCTTCATTTGAGGAAACCGCGGCCTTTGGCGTGGGAATGATGTGGCGATCCGACGATAAAGACTTATTTCCCGAGAGCGTGAGTCGCGTGTGCAACTCTCAGCAACGTGTCAGCTCTCCCTCTCAATCAATTCTCCTCCACTCTTCCGGCTCAGCTTTTAATCCGGACCACACCACCCTCTCCTCCTCCCATGTGTTTCCCCGCAACCTCATCCTCGTCTTCATTTCTTACTTCCTTCCCCCTCGCTACGCTCCTCAACACCTCCCAAACGCGTCTCGCACTGCGAACTCCCCCCACTCCGCGACACCGTCCCAGGGTGGAAGCGTAGAGGTAGAGTTATTAGTAACTTGCCCCACGCTCCTGTTCAGGGGTTTTGCACATGGCTGGAGAGGGTGCGGCATTTGCGGCGGGGGATGGTGTAGTTGTTATGTGGGTGTGTAGCTTCGTGGTTTTTGTAGTTTGCGGACGAGGGAGTGGATGGTCTAGGAGTGAAGAGAGAGAGGCTGTGTTTCACTCCTTGTACGGAGGCGGTCCTGGCATCCCCCCCTCCCCCCCCCCCCCCCCCCCCCATCCCATTTTCTCTGGTGTGGTACGGGTGGCCAACTCCCTAGGGCCCCCGGGTCGATCTTTCCCACCCCCACTGCCCTCGCATTTCATCGCTTTCTTCCCCTTCCTCCAAGTCAGGCGAAAGGAATGAGGCCCAGGACGCCGTTTCTGATTAGGATGAAATGGGAAAGCCTTCCCACCAAATATTTCAGCGGCTGAAAACGATCCTTGACGCACCCTCTGGGATGCTATGTCAGTACCTTTCAAGGCAGATTAGAGATGACCCGCTTAATCTCGTTCATCCTAGTACTTTTAAGGGTATTGCAGCCACGTAATCATTTGGTTGTTGGAAATATATTAGGAAATCTAATATCATGGTAGCAATATGGCATTACTTGCAATAAGTTAAAATAAACGAATTCAATTCTCTGCCAGGCAAGAGCTGATAAATTTATTTTGATAACTTACAAGAGCGTGCAAGAAAAATACTAAAATATATTTTTCGGCAGGCGGAAAATATCCATATGTCCCTATCTTTTCATTCTGTCTGAGGGCAGGTTGATATATCATTCTTTAAAAAGTACCATATGATAGAGCTTGTCTTATGATACTTTTTTCTACAACCTGAGTTTGCAGGGGGTGAAATTACTTCCTAATACCTTCGTGAAACGTATATACCTTCTTATACCTTCGTGAAACTTCGGGCTATAATTAGACTTTTTGCCATAGTGGAAAGTTTTTTTTCCCCGATGTTAGCTTCAATTTTCACAATACAAAGTTATTTATGAATGTTTAAATGGTATGTATCGTCATATTATTTTTTCTCTTGTATTTCTGATTTAGGCATTATTAAATGATGCAATTTAGATATCTATTGCCATTGCGGTGTTGAAATTAGCGAAATAGATGTGTACTTTGAATAATTGTTATTCGTCGGTGTTTTTCCGGACGATAGTTGATCGCTTGAGAAACGCCGTTGAGATATGCGATTGGATGGTTTATCTATTGCTGTCGTCCTTAATAGGTGAGCAGGTTAGGCGAATGTACTCGACTCCCTAAGAGCTGGTCTGGCATTCAGCTTTTCGCTCTTTAAGTCATCGCAGCTCATCTTCCCTTCTTCTTCGGGAGTGATTTTTTTTCCAGCCATAAAACCCCGCGGATACGGCCAACCGAATGCATATGCGCGGAGTCATTTACCGTTGCTAACTGTTGCCTTTAATTGGCGTACTTGTTGTGCTCTGTATAAGTCTCTCGCTTTTCCGTTCCCTGGGTATTTCCGAAATGATGGGTGGCTTAAGCGTGGTCTCGCGGGATGTTATTAATGACCTCCCGTCGATGGCGCTGCTCAGTCATCCGGCTAACCGCTTGCGCGGGGCGTGGCGTCGTGAAAGATGGTTCTCCCCGTACGCACGGGAGCGGCGTGCATCCGTGAGCGTGCATGCGGCGGAGTGTAGGGCCCTCGTGCGTAACCGATCTCCTCCCCACTCCCCCGCACTGCATCGTTGCCGATAACGGGCACGGGTGTGTGGAAAGAAGAGGGGTCTTTTTACCAACTTCCTCCTCCGACCATTCTCTCTTCTCCGTCTCTGCCACCCCTCTCCTCCTTGTTGTCAGGCGCCGGCGCAATGCGAGGGTGGGGGGGGGGGGGAGTGTCAGTGCTTGCGTATCCGCAACGTCGTTGCCCTTGGTAACGCAGCCTCGAGTGTTTCGGCGACTAGCTCGCGTCGCAAACCCACGCACGCGTCTTTCCCCATCTTCCCTTCCGCCTCCCCCACCTCCCCTCTCTCTGGTTGCCATGGTTTCAGCGTGGCGGTGGGATAGGCGTAGCTGCCGCGGGCTGGAAGGGGGAGGGAGAAAAGCGTTCGCGGCCCCTCACTCTTGTTTTTTTTCTTCTTCCTCTTTTTGCTCGGACCTCACGAGCTCCCCTAGGGTTGTGCAGACGGAAGGATCCCGAGCTTGGCCCAGGGTTTGCTCGCCGTTCGTCTCGAGGCGGTCCACGTTGGGCGTTGGAGGTGGGGGTCGAGTGTCGTCGGAAGAGGGAGGAAGGGTAGCTGTAAGGATGTTTCCAGCTGGATGGCTTTTGACTCCCATCCGCGGTGTGATTGCTCCCCAAAACTGCTGTCGAGAAAATGACTTCTTTCTGATCGAATGTTACCGTCGGGTTACTGGAAGGATTTTCAAGGTCGAATATTCATTGAATATTGGGTTGAGTTGTTCTTAGTTAGTTATACAGGGGAGGCGACCGACAGTTGAGGTCATTTGCGCTATTTAGGATAGGTGGGTAATTTTAGGGGTTTTCAGGGAACGGAGGATCGGTGGAGAGAAACCCGCCGTCGACATTAGCCTACTCTTAACGAAGGGCGCCAAGAGGAATACGGCTTTACGTCCCATCCGAGGGACGGAGTATGAAATTTGAAAAGTCCTCACTAGGGACCGGTTTGCCTCTGAAAAATCCGGCAATGCCGAGAATCGAACCGGGGCCCTCGGGATGGAAGGCCAGTACTCTAGCCACCACACGAACACGATCCTCAAAAAAAAGGTGTGTTCAACCCGAAGGTTGGTCTTTGACAGGTGAGAGTAGAGCTCTCCCCGTACTAAGCCAATGGCGTGCGAAATTCACACATTCAGGGTAGGGGGCCAGTTCCTTCCCCAGGGCCACCTGCAAAGGGATTTCCTACAAAGTTCTGACACGCAGAGAATCAAATCCCGAGGATTTTAGATGGGGGTGTCCAGAAAGGCTCTTGCCCGGGATTTGAACCCGGGACCCTCCGGTCCGTAGCTCAGCGCTCTGCCAACTGGGCCATCACGACCCCCCCGATCCTGAAATTCTTCTTTTTTTTGGCCTCTTTGCATTTACCTTTTTTTTCTAGACCTTGAAAAAAATATCTCAGGAAAATTTGCTGTTCCTGACGATTGGAATATTCATTGGTTTTGGCACGTGTTGATAGCTTGATGCATTTTATTATGTACGTGTGATATTAATTCCACGGCATTAGAAGCAAAGGACATCATTTTCTCAGCACTATCCATATAAAATAGACTATTAAATGAAATAATTTTTAATTGAACGAATTCTACCCCAAATATTATGAGCCTCCCCCGCGCGGCTTTAGTGATTCAGACTTCCGTGCTTTGGGTGACGTGACCATCGATCGACACCTAACCATTTGCATAAGGTGACTCACATCGGCACTGCCCTTCAATGTTTTTTCGGCGGGTTGGAAAGGTTAGCTATCCTTCCTCCACCGTTGCAGAAGAACCTAATTTTCGGAAAATATTTTGCATCACTTGCTTGGTGCGCTTCTTCAGATTCTCTTGTGAATTTTCCATTCCCGCTGCTTGAGGGTGTAAAAATACTCTTCGACATTCTACCCAAGAAAAGGAATTTCCCAATTGGTCTCCACTAATGGAAGCGCTCCGGCGCATGTTATGAAGATTCCATTTCGTGGGGTGCAAGTGTTGCGTAATTAATTGGGAAATACGGATGTAATCGGCTACTCTTCTTTATGTCACACAAAGTAATCGGGGAACTTTCAAATTTTTGCGTATAAAACAGTTGATTGCATATGACTGAGTGAGGCCACCGAAAGATAACTTTAAGTCTCACCATGTGATAGCATGGCATTCATTTACATTGACATTCCGGAGACGATTCCCTTCATCTTCCTAATCGTTTTTGCACGATTTTGTTTCGTTCCTGTGGGGTGTGTTTGAAACCGTTGGGATTATCTCGAAGAGGTAACCAAGGAGTCATGTGGTACAAACACGAATGGTTTGCAAATTTAGTATGTCTAACTCGCTCGTTACTATATCATTAATTGTTTTCACTTGAGTTTTTCTCGTCTGTCTCGACTACAGAGCCCTCAGATGAGATAAAACTCAAGTGTAAACAATGAATGAGGCTGTGCTTAGTGGTTTTAACACACTTAATTGCAAATTAAAAAATTGCAACCATCCGTTTTTATATACGTGACTTCTTGGTTACATATTTTAGATAATCCCGACGGTTTGAAACACAACCCCTCTGGTCATTGGCAACAATCTTTGTTGTGGCGTACTGCCTTTGTGGGTGCAAAATTACTTCTCCTGTGAAATCGATCGTAGAGATGGGTGTGTTGTTGATTGCGAAAATTAAGTTAGTTCATGAGAAAGAGGCTTGAATGTATTCATTACGACACTTAATACGTTGGGATTCTCAAGGCGAATCAGCCTGCTCAGGAACGTTTTTTAATACTAACATCTTTCGTAGTGAATTTGTCTCTCGTGGTTTCTATATTATTGTTCCATTCGTGACGTTGTATATTTTGTTGTCCTTCCTAGTTGCGTCATTGTTTATTGTGATCCAGAGGATCAAAAGACTAGCTATATAGCTCTTTGTCCCGTTTGGTTTCGCCATTTCAACTTTTGACCCAGTTAACTTTGATCCAACATCCCTCCCACTCTCGCCCGGTAACTCGCGTATGTATGCGATCAACTTGCGGCGCAATGTCTTGTTGATTTCGCGATTGTGGAACGATGTAAAACTGTTCCCCTCACTTCCAAACTCCCGGTCACAAATATGAAGTTTCTGCACACACAACTGACATCTCCTGTCCGTGAAGAACTGCAAGCTTAATTAATTAATCTTCCCATCTGCCGGAATCCATTCCAGCTCCCGAACTTTATCCGAAACAGGTAATTTTGAGGTGCCAGCCGCTGTGCTTGCTCCTGGCGTTCAATTTGAGTCTTCCTCCCGTCCCGTGGATGCTGGTGCAGTTATTATCACCACTACATATTTCTGGGTCTCCCAGTACCTTTCATCGCTGCCTCACTACCGTTATTGGACATGCCTTTCCTTGAGGGGGGAGGGGGCGCACGTGGGGGTTGTTAGCGTGCGTGCCTGTGCGTGGGTGGTGAGGGAGGGAACAGGCGGGACTCTCCTCTTGTTGGTTGTGCGATGGCGGAGGCGCGCACCGTTCGTTCCTCCTTCGCGTATTTATGACCTCCTCCCGGAGCGGCGGTGTGACTCTGCGGGATGCATTCGTGGGGCGGGGACAAGGAATGGGAGCAGGGTTGTGGGCGTGCGGATGACGGCCGCGTTCACGCGTGTGCAGTGAAGGGGAGATTCTCTTTCCCGCGAAGGGAGGAGATGCGGTGGTCGTTAAGGTGAGGGGGCTGAGAAGGGGGAGGACAAAAGTGTTGATACACGTGATATGCGCCTAAAAGAGCATTCGAGCGAGCGGTTTCCTTCCAAACGCGCTGCTGCCCTTAAACCTCACGTTCCCCTGTCTCCCTTACTCCCAGCGGCCTCATTACGCCCGCACCCTTATTGCGCCATGCCTCCCCTTTTTTGCTCTCCCTTCTTTGTTTTCACTCGGACGCGTGCTTTGGTGACGTGCCCGTATTTTTTTTTATCGGGGAAGTTTTTTTTTTAAAGAGAAATTCGCTGGTTCACGGCCGTTTCTTTCATGCTTTCCGCCACCTCCCCGTTCCCCTCTCTGCTGTCAGTCCTTCCCCACCCGTCTCGCCGCCGATGTGCGTTACGTATGCAGGGAGATATACTCTTCCTCCTCCTCTCCGCCTTCTCGACTCTCCATTTTCCATTCGGTCTCATGAATTATACACGCAGCATTCGTTCGAGAAGGATGTGACACATAATTTTCGGGTCGCCCTAGGAAAAAGTGAGCCAACTTAAGGGATATATGGAGGAGGGTCTACTCCGCAATGAAAATTCTATCGGAATGTCAAAAAAATCTTTTGTAAACCAAGCGTCGCATCTTTTCTGAGACAATACCTTCCTGCGTATGATTTTGTGGCGTTTATACCACGCTTCGTTCGTGAGCCTTCAGGAACGCATAGTCATTTTCTCGGTCTTCGTTCGAGGACAAGTTTTCTTGCTTTTCCATTTCAAGGCCCTCCAGCCAATTTGCCTAACTCGTTCGAGCAAATATCCAAACTTCTGAGCCCTCCGAAACGATATTCTTTGCGAAAGTTTGAAGCCATTTCTTTCGATATTCAGATTAGAATTTAGGTCATGCCAAGCTTATGTCTAATAAAGTGTTTGCGGACTAATCGAGCGTCTGTTCAGATATTTCGGTAAAGTAAACTGTGCATATACGGCCAGGATTAAATAGAGTAGTTTCTCTTTAGATTTATAAACTTTAAAAATGTACTTCATGAGAAGTTTAGTAAGGTTGTCGCGAATCGTCCTTCCGCTTTCAATGTGGAATTCTGGTGTTAGATAGCTGTATGCTTAAAAAATTTGTACTCCACTCTGTGAGGATGGCCGTTAATTCACTGATACTATTTAGGAATTGAACTGCTCATTATTCCCTTCGTCCTTTTTTCTCCTTTAATGTTCTCCCTTTTGATATATTTAATTTATTGCTTTAATTTCTATCCCTCTTGTGTAATGCTGTCCGCTTAATATCCTACCGATCACCTTCATCCTATTTTCTTGGTAAAATATTCAGGACTCACTACATCGATGTTTGTTTAAGTCTGCAGTAATTCAATATTTTTAACTTTGTACAACGCTCTTGCCGCCCCACTTCCAAATGATTCCTTTACCGAAGTAAATCTTCTGATCCTCGTACTTCTCTCCGTAACTCTGTTCAAGTTCACCACCTATTTTAATACAGTCTTACTGACATGTATGGAGCAGATTTTATGCAATTGGAATTAATTTTTCGCTGTATAATGTTTTGTTTTGATGAAGTAGTGCACCGAAAACTTTGGCAAGAAATAGCAATCCCGCATGGGTGTGAGAAGAATTGTAGGAAAAAGAAGAAATTAAGGAGAACATTCTCTGCAATAACTGCCATCGACAGCCTCGGTTGACAGATCTCCGCAGGCTTTGAATTTCTGTTCTCTATGTTCGAACATCTGCGTTGAGGTCGTGTAGGGGTTAATAGCTTGATATCACTGGAGGTCCAAAGGAGGCTTAAATTGATTTTGATGCCCCCGACGATTGGGGCCATCGGAAAGTTCTCCTCTCGAATGGCCACATTACCGGTCCCATATTACCTGTCAGCCGCTTAATCCGATGCCTCGATCGATTCCACTTTCTCCGTCGATAATCTATTAAAAGGATGAATGCTTCTTATGACTTTATTAAAAGCTGTCCCTCTGCTGTACATGCGGAAAAGGACTTTCAATTTTTACTTCCTTTTTTTCTTCTGGGTTTTGGCGCCGGAAAATTCGCTGTCTGAAGCGTTGCGGCCACCGCGAGGGTATTATCGAATTTTCCTTTCCATCTCCAATCCCCGTCTTTCACATCTCACTCTCATTGTGTCTGAGCGTGTTCATCAATTCCGGCCTCTCTTCATCCGCCCTCTCATAAATGCCGCCGTCGCCTTCCCTCGGGATTGCGCTCGTTGGCTGGCCCGTGGCTGCGGCGGCGTGGGCGGATTAGCCCCTCCCCCTCGCTCTGCTAAGCCTTTTGCCTTTCCTCCCTCTCTCTCCCTCCCTCCATTCCCTCCCCCTCCGTTACCTCCCAGCTCTAATGCCCTCCCTGGGAGCATCCAACTCCCGTACCCAATTGTTTCCGCAAAACCCCATTCTCTCCCGAGTCCAAATTATTTCTCGGAATTTTCCCGCAACCTTAGAGTTCTAGGAAATGGCGAAGGTGAGGGAAAAAAAAACATTCAACTAGTTTGCCCGACGTCTTAATCCTTCCAGGTGATGACTATTGGAAATTATCGGAAATTGCTCATTAAACCGGAAGTAGGAGAATATTGGTGCTAGTTTTGTTAGTAATTCAAGGGTCACCAGCAAATCATATCCAGGAAAAGATAAGCGTGAGTTTCGAGGTATTGTGATTGCAGAATTTTCATTTTCGACGTGTTGTTTTACAGCAGTTTATTATGTTTATGGTAATGTTTTCAAGGCTTGAAACCGATCGTAGATATTTTCTTAAAAGGGCATAGATAACGATGTGACATAATTATGTGGAAAAGGCGCGACGGCCACGTGACCAATATTTTACTCATTCGATTTTTAAGATCACGGGGATTCTTTGAAAACCGAGTGTTTCGTGTGGAAAATTTGGATTCTCATAGAATTTTCCCTATCACCCAAACATCCTGAGATACCTCAGGCTCTTGAAATAAACAGGTATCAAGTCCTGAGAAAGCTGGCCGCTTCAGCGCTCCGGTCTGGCAACCCAAAGGTCTCGGAAGTTAAAATCCCTCCCTGGTCGTGGATGTTGTTTGTTTTAGCGGTGCGATACAACCTCATCCCTTTGTACACATCAATACTGAGAAATAAATATGGAACGACGAAGAGCTATTATGTTTAATGTTTCGCTTGCTTATTTTGTGTTCAAGAGTAATCATTAATTTTCTAAAGAACTTTGGGTAATCAGTATCTGTATATCCGGTTGTAATGTCTTTCTAAATAAATTCACATGTTGGTTGTTTCGCTGTAAATCTCAGTTAATTTCAACTATCATCATGCAGAAAGACAGTACAAATTTTGTGCAAATATTTGTGACTATTTGTCAAACATGCAGAAAACACAAAGATACTTAACGTAAACTCGTTGAATTCCTTCATAATGACATAATGGGAAGTGACTTAGTCTTTCGAATAGAATTTATTTTGCAAACATAGGTTTCATTATTGAACAGCATCCGCTTGCTGTTGTTCTACTCTGTGGAAAGTAAACCCTTGCGGAAAGACTCTTCTTATAGTTTTTTGTCAGAAATTTGGAAAACATTTAATTTTATGTATCATACTTGTGTCACTGGATTCACCACCGCACGCATGACATGTGTGCTTCTCTTCATGCACCCAGCTCTTTATATGCATCAGTACTGTGTCATTCACCCCTAAATGGGTGTTTGCATAAAATATGAAGGAAATAAAGCGTGTGACATGAATCTTGACGCTCGCAACCGTTCCGTTGTCGAAGCCCCATTTCTTTTGTGCGTTTGCCGCGTTATGGATCCGTCGTCGTCAATCAAGACGAGCATCGCGGAGCGAACACACAGACTCGCACACGTGCTTAACCACTCCCTCATGATTGGCCCCGGTTGTGCCTGCGGATAGCTGTAATGACGTCCTTGGCTATTGGAGCGTCTCGTAGGCAGTTGGAAGAGCGGAGATGGTAGTTGATCCGACGGAAAAGGGAAATGAGGGAAGAGGCTCCCTCCCCTATTCCCTCCAGCTGTCGCCTTTGAAATTTATTTGCATGAAGTGAGCATTTTTATCATCAATCACTGGGATGGTAACCGATGAGGCAATGCTGAAAATATGATTGACTTGGTTGGATTCAAGGCTGTATAATAATATTTTTATCCTTATTCAGCCGTTTTGACCATTGGCTTAGCAGCTGTTTTTAGATCACAATTCCTATGTTTTATCACGCCTAAAAGTCTGTTGTTGAACAGTTCTTCTTTACTTTTTACTGCATGTGATACATTTTTCATATAATTGCTTGTCACCTGTTACCAATTGGCCTTATGCTTTTCACGGCAATGCTCAGCTTGAGTGGTCCAGTACCGATCACGGTACGTGTTTAAAATTAATATTACATTAATTGTATAAGTTCAATTTCAGCGCCCTGCCTCTGTAACGGTACAATTATTAATTTTCATTACTTGCCAAGTTTTGTTACTAATGATAACGGTCTGTTATCGGTTCTATCATTGTAGAGTGATTAATGGTATTTCTTTGGCGGTATTTTCTTGTGATTTCTATGCCGAAATAGGCATCTTTTAATCCAGGCGAGTAGGTACAGTTAGAAATCTCTGCCTTACTCTTTTTTCACCTCAATTTTTGAATCACATCTCGACAAGGATGACCCTTCAAATGAAAAACAGGTATAGTAGTTATGTAAAGTAGTGAGGTTATCCGTCGATGAGGATGCTGTCAGGCAAGACTTACGGTGCTCCGGCGTGCAGGATTGAAATCAATAAACCCGCGTGTTATTCTCTCCTGCTCTAGTCTAGAACCCAATGTAAGAAACTCACTTCTTCATTTTCTACGCCCAAGCCTCTGGGAAGAACTCTTTATGTCCTGCGGTGGGAGATGCCTTTGTGGGCGCTGTCCTCGCGATGGCGATTGTTGATGTGGCGGAAGGTAAACGCTTCCGCTAATCTAAATCTCCATCATTCTTATCTCGTCGAAGGTTAAAAATTTCCTGTTTGGGTGGACAGTCGGCTGACATTTACGGTTGGTCGGGGCAAGGATAGAAATATCGTCCATGGATGCGTTGATTTACTACGGTCGGGTTCGTTTTTCTGTTCAGTTCTATTTACCTATTGAGTCTTGTCTTGACAATTGTGTATTCGGAATCCATCCGTCTGAGATCTGACGTTTTCTCAGTCAAGTTCACTTGGTTTCGAAATTCTGCCATCTTGTTTGCCCATGACCTCTAGCCCATTGTATGTTGAGAATGAAGTATCGCAGTCTATTGAAGTATTAGAGCTTCCAGGGTTATTTATCTGTAATGCGCTTGCTGCTCCCATGTGTGATATGGGTGCTTAAAAATTACGTCGAATCGTTTGAAAGTATAAGAGCGCACGTGCTATGTCACTTTCAATTGATTGCTGTTAAGGGATGTGAAATTGAGAACTAGGATAGTGTTCCTTCGCTTGCTCTGACTGAACTCAGCGTTGCACGTTAGAGTTTACTTTTTTATATTCCCTTCTCATCTTTGTCTCGTAATTATCCTGATAGCCTGTTATATTAAAGAAATAACTTTCTTTATTTATTGAACCGTGGTTGGAGCGAATAATTGTTTTAAGTTACTCAATTTTCTCTTCCTGAAACGAAACACGACACATTTTCCCGATGTGTCATCATTTCGTTTTGTCTCTGATCCATTTTCACATCAGTAATCGACGTTTAAATTCTAATACTCTAGTAAGTACGAGTCCAACGCAGTCAAAATAGTTCTTTTTACGTTGATTGGTTGCTGTTTAAACGTGAGCTACAAGATGAAACCCATCGAAGATCCTTAAATAGACCCTAGGAACAGCATAGTTTCCCTGGCATCTTCTCCGCTTTCCTTTCCCTGGGTAAAGACGCAATTAGTCAATTTATTCTCCTCTGGAACGTTATATAACAGCATGTGAATGCCGGCGCCATCACTCAGCTATGTGAGCTTCGGCCATCCATTCCGTCTTCTTGTTAACGCATCGTTACCTTCTTCGAAGCGCCGATGTAATCTCTCTGCCCTCGCTACTTTTCATTCTGGAATGGTACTCCTCATTGCCGCAGTCCACTGGAGGCATTTTTTGCTGTGCATTCGTAATCGGCTCCTTCATTCCCCTAGATTTCATTTGGGTATTAAGAGGAGGGAAAAAAAGGGTCCTTTTTGCTCTATTTCGGGAGTCTTTTAAGTGCGGAAGACTCGTTTATATCGCACGCTCTTCTTACCTTTTTTTTTGATCGTCCTGCTATCCATTTCTCGTACGCTTTCCTGGATATCCGAGAGGGAATGGTCCCGACATCTGGAAATAACTGCTGCGAGGATGGCACCCCTCCGTGGACGCAAAAATCTCAGAATTCCCGTTCTCATATTTCTCTTCTCCCTATCTCCTGTCCCCGTCTTCCAGCCTATCGGGACTCCTTTCCCCACCGAGCGTCAGGGGGTAAAAGTAAATGCGGGGATCATTTGAAAGTCAAAACGGGCGAACCCTTCTCCGCGCCAAGCCCTTCTTTCGTGGCTTCGGCTGGGCACGGACTGAAGATGAACTGTGCGGGCTGCTGACTGAATCGTTCATTGCCAGGGGATTGTGCATGTGTATGAACGAACCAGTGTACGCGTGAACATTTGGATAACAATGAGTCAGAGTGACGTCGCAGTCGAGAATATCGAAGATGTGAATGATGCGTCGCAAGCAAGGTCCCTGTAGATCATGCGAGGAAAATTTAATGCGTTTCTGTGCTGCGCATTTTTCTACGCATCTTCACTCGCTCATTGTAGAAACTGATATGCGGAATTTTCTGTCGAACAAATAGTTTTATGGCTTGTAATCATCGTGTCTATTCCATGTGAATACTCCTGATCTTACAGTCTTGTTTTTTCCAGTATGAAGCGAATTTTCCTTTTAAAATATTGTTTTCTACGAGAGTATGCTGACGTTTTACCATATGTTTTGTAAGTTCGTATTTCTTGTATATATTTCGAAAAAAAATGTAACGAGAGATTGATATAAAATCCGGAAAAATCAATTTCAAAGCAGGTGGGCTGGACGCCAACTGCATCCAAGTACCGTCTAGTGTGTATATATTATCGATTTCCAAACCCCCAAAGTTTTAACGACTACTATTTATCGGAAACTGTCTAGGGAAATCACAAGTTAATATCCTAAAGGTCATGTTTTATTAAGATATTGGAATTGATTCACATGCCTTCATTTGGAAAAACAAACTACGGAATCATAGTATTTGATATCGACGTCTTCGTGTCATTCAGCGTAATGTCCTCTTTAAAAATGACGCAATGGCGTTGAAACACGTAAATGTGTACGATAACAGTTTTGCAGTTTGCATGCTATATAATTGTGTTAGGTATCGGGATTTTCCGTCCCCCTATCAGTATAAAAGAAGGGATGAAAGTATCGTAAATTATACTTCGCGAGGAAAATTGTCTTTGTTCCGCGCCACTTGACCTAAACTGTGGCAATCGGCGGTGATTCCCTCATCCCGCGGGAGCGAGTCGTTTCAAAATGTCCCTCAGTACGTACAAGGCGGTCGTAAACCGCGTCGTGGAAATGAATTGAATCCTCAGCTCTCTCACGGAGGGAGACAGGAGATGAAAGGGGATAAAGTCGTGACGGGGAAAGAGGTGGGGTCTGAGTACGATTTATATGCGCAGGATTTTGAGAATAAAGTGAGATAGCCCCCGTTCTCTGTTTCCGAGCGCGTTCGTATTTTGTCTTCGCGTGCGACGGGAAGGGAAACGAGATGCCAATGGAACGGGAATTCTTCTCCCTTCAACCCTGCAATGCATAGATTGATTGATTACAGTCGCTTATCCCAACACATCTTCCCTCGCTCCATTTTTCGCTCGTTTCTTTCGAGACACGATCGGGGCTGGGCGTCATCTTTTACGTTCGGAGGTCCTCATCGATGGATTATTGGATTTCTGAGCACATTTATCGGCTCGATTTATTTCCTCCCGCTTTTTATCTTAAACCGTACTTAGGGTTGGTGGCCATATTACATCGATGAGTGGTTCCCATTCCTCTGAGATTTATTTTTCGTGAGAATATTTTTGTAGACCAGCATCCCTACCCAGGAGTTCTCACGTCTCTCTTCCATTCAGTTAATGAAGCCTTTACGGTTTTCAGTTGACTTTTATGAAGCCACTATGAGTATAAATGATTGTGGTGCAGATGTGAATTTTTCCTCCTGTGTCATTATTTCCGGTATTTTGCATTTTATGTGATGTAAACTGATGAACGATTCGAAAATCAGAAAGCATGGTTGAACAATGATTTTAATTAGCAATTACGTTCAAATGGGTAATCATTGAATCAAGATATGACTGTTGTTAATTTTATAATTTACAACATGAAAGACTTGACCTTGTGGAAATGTCTTTCGAAATGAAAATCATCATCAGTCACCAATCCCAGGATTGGTTTGACGCAGCCCTCCACTCGATTCTTCTATCGGCCAACCTCTTCATATTAACGCAACTCCTCTCTTTTACATCCTTCACAACTTGCTCCATATATCTCATACTTGGCCTGCCTTTTCCATTCTTCCCGTTCACTTTTCCGTTGACGATTGTCTTCATCAGGCCATCGTGTCTTAGGATGTGGCCTATTAAGTTGTCCCGTCTTCTGTTTAAGGTTTTCAGTAGACATCTCTTCTCTCCCACTCTTCTAAATACTTGTGCGTTTGTCACTCGATCGATCCATTTCATCTTCATCATTCTTCGGTAGCACCACATTTCAAATGTTTCCAGCCTGGACTTCTGTGCTGCCGTTATTGTCCATGCTTCGCTGCCATATAGTACCCAGAATGCTCCAGATGTATGTTCTAATGAATTGTTTCCCTACTTCTACGCCTGTATTTTCAGCTGTAAGTAGATTCTTCTTATGATAGAATGCCCTCTTTGCCTGAGCTGTTCTACTAACTATTTCTTTCTTGCTTCGTCCATCGTTGGTTACTCTGCTTCCCAGGTAACAGAATTTCTTTCACCTATTCCATTTTTTACTTCCCTAGTTTAACGTTGGTTATGGCCTCTTCTCTCTTGCTGTCCACCATTCTTTTAGTCTTCTTCTTACTGATCTTCAGTTGATATCTGGCCATTGTCCTTTCCATGGTTTTTAGAATCTATTCAGATCCGTGTCTGTCTATGTCATCAGCAAATTGCAGCGTGATTATTTTTTCTCCGTGGATATTCACTCCAGAAGACTTCTCTTTGATTTCTTTGATGGATCTCTCGATGTAAACATTGAAAATTACGTTAGACAGTACACAGCCTTGTATCACTCATTTCCTTATTCTTGCTTCTTTACAGTTGGGTCTAGACTTAGTGACAGCTACTGAAAAGTAGTTTTTTTTATCTTAGATTGTGGTCTGACAATGAGAGCTATATGCTTTTGGCAAGGTTTTCACTCTATTGGCTTATAAAATGGCGCCATGCTGTTGAAACGTAGTTTGGTTGTTGAAAATGTAAAATGTTCTATTTTGTAATTATAATTTTCATTGAGGTAATTTCTGTGGTATTCGGGTAATGTTAAAACGTGGAAAGTGGATCGGAAATCCGTTCGCATTCTGTATATTTTTCCGATCTCTCGGTTAGATAACAGCGTAGTGGTCGCTTAGATTCTCCAATAAAAATATTATTTCTCGAGAGCACGTTTTTGATTTGTGATGTTACTTCCTACAGTCACTGTTCATAAAGGGCAGCGTATCTCTCCCACCAGTGTTTCGAAAGCGGAAAAAAACGAGCCGGTTCTCGATGTAATACCTTGTTTTCGATCCATTCTGTTGCTTCAGGGGGATATTATTTGGTATGAGCCTCATTGACGATATTTTTCTCATTTTGCGGGTTGTCGTTCTAGCAAACAATCATACTTTCGTCCATCCGGTCCATTTCCTCCCCGCTGCTTACATATCTTTGATGGGTAGAGGAGGTCAATCCGCTCACCAACTTAGCGTGCGAAATATGAGATGTATTTGTATTGGCTAGCACATTAGCAAAATTGCAACGGAGAAAATATCCACCTTCACCAGAGTTTGAATCCTAGTCATGGTGGTTGATTTCTTTCTCTATAGAAATCTCGCGATGGTGCACATTTGCGAGTGACTCCGTTAAAGTTTTTCGCTGCTATTTCGTAATCCTTGAAATGTTTAATAATCGATGATAAGACACTGTAACTCTTCAGGGAAGAGTGTTTATTTTTCCGGTGAAGCGGCTAATTAACGTTTTCTGATTTTGTGTGTTAGCGTTCATGCCGCCTTGAAATATCATTGTTCCATTTGTGACGAAATAAATTGGTAACAACAATAAAGTTGCGTGAATTAAAGAGGTTTTAGGTGGAGGAGAACTCGTTTCGAATTCCATTGTTTTGATTCCCGCGTGCAAATTCTATCGACATTTCTTAAATCCCAAATGGCATTCTAAATTGAAAACGCCCGTTCGAGGTTACGCCTTTGCTGAGCTATGGCGTAGTTTCCATTTCACGTGATGCTGATCTTCTGGCGAGTCGTCCTCCCCTTCGTGCTTGCGGTGCTCCTGGCAGATTCTCTCCCTCCATTCTAGTTGATACCGTTATGGTGTTTTGGCACGAGATGCACTTTTCATGTGCATCCTTTCATTTTACTCTAGTCACTGAGTCACATGATGGTGAAAAATATTTTATAGTTATTAAAAAAAGAACATTCAGCCTGCGTTATTTGCGTCACGTCGCTGTTCTCTCTGGTATTTTCTGGGTGTAAATGTGACCCAATCAATTAACATCCTGGTCGCGAATTAATATTTCTTGCAAAAGACGAAATTGTTCATAATGAGAATGGTTGGGTATAAGGAGTGGCACGTAGTTCGTATTCAATTCGTGCGTGCCTCGGGCTTATTCCCACATTCCGATAGCCTCTCCTTTCTCGAGAGGGATAGTCTCGTGAGAAGTGCTCAAGTGTATGTCGCAAGTGGATATTACACAGTGGTATCGGCTTACTAATACTATGGTGCCGATGGTAAAATATGTCATCATCGGTTAACCAAGACCGCAATTCTTAGCATGGTTACATTTTTACTCTAAGCCAGCAGTAAAATCCTACTTAGGAAACTTTACAGCCTATTTTTGCGGAAGAGAATTGAAAGTTTTAGAGCGGTTATTACTTCATTAGAGATATTCAGGTTTTACTGAATTAACGAGAAGTAATGGAAGGAACGAGGACTAATGAAGTAGTTTCTTGAATATTGGAGAAGAGTTTGATGAGGAGAAAATTGTAAATATCACCAGACACACGTTGAGACTTCATGTACCAAACAGTCGCCGAAAGAAAAGAACCGCCAGGATAACCCTAGATGTATGGAAATAAACGTAGAAGTCGTAATGTTTATAAGAGGGAGAACTATTTTGGCATATGTTGACTTCCGCCGATGGAAGACTTATATGCTATGCCTCAAACCAGTCTTAGGATTTATGGCCAGAGATGGTGATGTATTTTTTTGCACTGGATGTTCTTCGGCTTTATTCTTTTTCTTTCTCGTAATAAATGTGTACTTTCACTGCATACGTTTCACTTCACTCCATCTCTTTGCCACACACCCTCGTGGTGGCTCGCAGGCTATTACGTAGATGTGTATGATCTCCTTTTAATTTTCTCGATATTCTTTCGGTGCCTCGAAAATGCTTATCCCTTATTCTGTTCTCATTTGATCACCCCGCTTAATCTCATTTATGACCCGCTGCATGTACTTATTCTTGTACTTCTTGTGGCGCATCATATTTCTCTTATTTGAGTTTCGTATTTGCTCCCAAAAATATTGCAGTTTCCTCTTGTCTTGGTGATAGGTTCGACTAGTCTCAATATGAATGAAAGGGTACTATTATTAGTTGTCAATACTGATTTAGTTTTCTAAAGAATTGATGGGCTCTTTCATGCAATATTATCCGTACTGCACCTATTCGCATGTTTATTTGCGTGGTTCAGTTACCTGTTCAATATGGATGAGCTTGAATCCGTGGAATCCGATCACTGCGCAATTATATTTTTTGTGTCTAGAAATTGGTGGTAATTTAGAGCTTTCAATGCCCGTGTTACTTTATAGTGGTATTATTGATATCTGTACTCTTACATTCTGTCAGCTAACCAAGTTTTTTTCTTTTCTTTTTAGGTGAGTACTCACATCCATTGTCCTCAAGTATCTTCTTATCCAGGATTCTGTGAGTATGGAATGCTGGATATGCTGATTAGATCTTTTTTTCCAATCTAGCGGGGATAGACGTCAAAAGATCTAAACATTTGGAGTAAGCCTCAATGCTTATACCTTTAGACGTTCATAGTCTCAAATGCAGCTTCTTTAGTCATTTATTTGGGTGATTTGACGCTTTTAAATTTCTTTTTTTGTAATTTTTAGCCTAGTCATCGTTTGATCGTTTCTCAGGCATTGAGTTGGGATCATTCAGATGATTTCGGTGCTTTGATAGTAATGAAACCGTGGTCATGACATTAAATGTATTTTAATGGAGAGGAAGTCTTAATAGAAGAAATTTTGAGCAAGAAAGGTCACCGGTATTCAGAGAGGATGCAGTTTCATTATGTACAGAATATTGAGGTCTTTATTTTATCTATGGGTTAATGGTGAACCTTCATGAAACGCGAGCATTCAGTTTTCTTGAGAAGTCGTCAGGCATAAAAATGGTGCTGGTGAAAAGGATGAAATATGTAGTAGTCTAGCTTTATGTCGACCTTATGTCCCCTTGCCAAAAGGGGAGATATTGACGGCGATTGATAAAGAGATTCGACAAAAATCCCCCGCCACATAACCTCGTGGTGGCTCGCAGGTTATTATGTAGGTGGAGATGAAATCTGAGCATAGTCGTCAAGGACTCTAATTACAGACTAATTTAAAAATCTACCGAAAATTTCCTTTCTGGTCGCAAATCCTGTATGATGGGGAACCTTTGTCTTCGAAGGAAGAATGTGAGCGTTGAGGGACTTGCATGCTCTGGCATGACGAAGATTTAGAGAAAAAACTAAAAATATTTTAAATAATTTTAGATATAGATAACTAAAATTAAAATATGAAACAAAGGAAATGTATGAATGTATTCGTTAAAAAAAAAGAAAATTTGGATGATGGGCGATTTTTAGATATGGCTCAGTATTGCTGAGTATTACTGCATTGTCGGTGGTAGAGGATAATTGGGGGAAGTTACTTAATTTTTGTTGAATAGATGTCAACAATAAGTCTACCCGGCTGAATGAGGAATTGGCGTCGTCATTCTTCCACACTTTCTTCTTCCTCACTATGCTAAATTTATGTACTGTATCGGAATCATCTTGATGTAAGGAAAGTTTTGGTGTCCATTGTGCGTCAAGTTCGGATGTACTATTTAAGTTGGAGTTCTTGGCCTCAATCACCTTTGTTCGTAGTGACCCATGTAGGGGGGCAGGCTGTAGTTCCGTGTCCATTGTCCTGTGCTACTCAAGCCCGTCAAGTTTTCCGTTTTCATTTTGGTGGTGTTCCTTCCGCGCTCTTCGCTGCTGCTTGAACAAAGTGTCAGAGACCCCAGTTGTAGCCCAGGAGTCTGGGATGCCTCTCCAATGCATGGTTTTCGCAGAATGTGTTTTGGCAGCGGTGCCTGGATAAGTGCCTGTATTCTCCTTCAGTCTTTTTCCTTCTAGCTGGAAAGAAGCAGGCTTCTCTCCTCTCTCAAAAGGCTCCTTCCGCACTCATTCCTTCACCGTGCGTTTTCTGTTATGATAGTGCCAAATTAGGTTCTGCATTGTATGTGATACTGCTGTGTTTCCTTGTTTCATTTATTAATTTACTTACACCCGGTAGGATACATGCACATGAAACCCTGCCATTCTCTGCAAGACTATTTGGCGAGGGTGACTCTGGTGCAGGCTGGCACTATACTACGACATATATAATTATATTGACAGTAACGTTTTACTGGTTTTTTACTGTCAAGATAAATTCACTTAAGAAACAAAGTAGCACCGCGTGCAATACAGGCTCATGTGTCAAACTATCATTCCATTCATTTGAAAACTCTTCTGTTGAATAGGATAAGATAATAAATTTAACATTATAAATGCTAATTTAGATATCCTAGCTTGTAGTGCATCCTAAAAAAAAGTTGTCAGCTGTACTAGCACATATTTAACTTGGATTCCGAATTTAGAAAACCATGAACTCAACTAGGCTCTTTATCCGAAAATAAAATTCTATTCCTTCGTTTATGCTCACTTATTTTCTAGTGCTGGTGCATGCTATACTTGGAAAATATTTTCTTATTATTAGGTGAGACGTATCTCGATTGCTCGATCCTGGTGCTGGGCGGTTCTGTTTGAAATCGTCGGGATTGTCTCTAATAGGTAACCAAGGAGTCAGGTGATACAAACACGAATGGTTTAAAAATTTAATGTGTCTGAATCGCTCTTTACAACACCATTAATTGTTTTCACTTGATTTTTTCTCATCTATTCCAACTGAAGAGCCCTAAGTTGAGATATAACACACATGTAAAAAAAAAGAATGAGGTTATAATCAGCAGTTTTAACACACCAAATTTGCGAAGCATTCGTGTTTATACCGCGTGACTCCTTGGTTAGCTATTCAAGATAATCCCGACGGTTGCAAACACAGCCCCCTGATGATTTGCCCCCTAGCTTAGAACCTTGAGTTTGCTCGCAGATTGCCTTGTAGATGAGCATCTCCTGCTCACATTCAGTTGTTGCTGGCGCGAGTCGTCGCTGATTTCGACGTCCCAGCGCTGTCTGTGAGAAAGGTGCGTCGAGACAATGATTATTCGGCGTCTTCCGGTAGTGCACCTGTACTTGGAACTAACCACCCTCCTCGGCCGTCTTTCCCGCCCCTGCGGCCCTTTCTTGCTCCGTTGACGTTGGTTCGTTGCCTATTCGGTCGCTAGACATTCCCCCTCGGGCCCACACAGGCTCTTTGGAATAAGATTCCCTTCATTTTTATTCTTGGGCTCGTTTTTTTTCCTTGGAGTGCGCATGTCATCGTTCTTGGGATTACCTCGTGTAGTCGTGTACGCTTCAATTTCAGTGAGTGCATTATTTTACTTATTGACGCACTGATATATCCGCTTAACATTTGAACCTTAACCTTGAATATTCCTTCATCGTTTATAACAACACCTGTTGAGCTATGATATAAGAGCAGATTCAATAGGTAACTTGTGTAATTATTATTATGCAGCTCTGAAGTAACGTGATTTTGGTTCATTCAGTATATTATTAAATCGTATCCCTCACGAAGTTGTTTGAAACTCATTTCGTAAAGCTTGTAAACCAGTATCCAGGAGTAGTTAGTGAGATGGCGGTTTTTCCTTTCCATCTTAATGTCGCCATCACCTTAATGATAGGAACAGTAAGTGGTTTAAAGGAAACTCGTCAATGTATGGTTTAATGGTGTGTATAATAACACATGGCGCTCCAGAAAATATAGTTGTAGATTCCTCATACCTGTTGCGTTCAGGGGGGATAGTAAAGAACTCCCTCAGCGATAAAACACGAGTTTTAGCGGCTAAATTCCACCTCACGTACCTGGTGGTTGCTTTAGAATCCTTAGGTCACATTATGGTTTCTAGCTTATCTGGTGCGACGTAGAGTTTGTTTGTTGTGCGTTTCTTCATTTTGCTTCGTTTACGGTTTGCTTGAGATAGCAGGTTCACCGTTCGTTTGTGGCCAGGGATTAAATCGTAGACTCCTGTGAAACTATCACGGCTAATCCCTTGGAAGAAAAAGTAAACTACTATTTTTTAGTTTATTTTCAATGGGATACCTCACTTCTTACTATGTTAACTACTTGATGCATACTTCTAAGAAAAAACAATAATCAAATGCCTGTGATGCATTAGAAGAGTTTTCCCTTAATAGAAACGGTTAATGTTTTTAGAGTGTAGGTACTCTTGATCGAAAACACATCCGAACTGGTAGAAGTAGTGATTCGAAATGGGCGATGCGATCGATAGCTAGGGTTGATTGCGTAATTGAGGGTAGGGAGCTGGTTTTAATTGGGTGCGCTTTTTAGGGAAAGTAGGAAAGAGGAATTGAAACAGGGCGTCATCATTATCGTACCCCTAATGAAATTGCACCGGTGATACCGAGTATTTAACTTGAATTGACTTCCACGTGGCACTTAAAACAGGCTGGGACCTCAGAATGAGAGGCGATCATTACTTGAGCCACCTGACCACCCTTCCCCGCCGGCATTCGTGGGCTCTTATGGAGGTGGAATTCCTGTTTATGGACTAATGACCGATTAAGTAATTTACTGTCGGGCGATTTTAGCATGCGTGACCACTTCTATTTTGCGTCGTGGTAGACCATTTTATGCTGTTGTCGTGGGTTGAAGTCGCCAAAATTTGAAGAATCCCTCAGTCCTGCTGTGTAGAGTAGTGGTCTCCTCGCTCACCGGCCGCCGGTCTACCCCTAATGCTTCTCGAGGGAGACGTTGAGTTAACAGGCCCTCCATAAAAATATATATGAAGCTGGCACGCACGCTCACATCTCTGTTCATCCTCCTCTCTCCCCACAAGTCGCTTCACCTCTCTTCTCTCGAGACCATCTTGGGAGGATATATATTCCCCTCCCGCCGTGTGCGTGCCCTTGAGCTAACCTGCATCACGCTCCTCCTCCCTCATCTCCCCCGCCGTCTTGCTCTCGTACGCCTCCCACTCCTGTCCCTCCCTCTCTTCCTTTAAGGCAATCCCTTTGGCAAGTCGCCGAGAACCGGCTTCGAACCCCACGCCGCACACCTGGTGCGCTTATCCATGTGGAAAAAAAATGAGTTCAAAAAAGTTCTCTCCTCGGACCTCGAGGTCACGCATCCCCGTCCTCCCTCGCGCGTCCCTCGTCCTCTTTCCCTCCCCATCCCACCCTCGCTCTCTATTCGCTCGTGATTCCTGGTCCATTCTTTCCCTTTTTTCCCCGTCGCACACACAGCCTGCCTGGTTGTATATGGGGACCCTTCTCGTGGGATGCCTTCATTTTAAAAAGTTCATGGTGTTCTTCCTCGTCGTGAAACATGAGCATCGTTGAGAAATATGCGGTGTCCAATTCACAGGCAGGGTGCCAAAATGGTTTTACACGGATTTTATTGGATGTTAATCCCACAGCAAGCTGAAATAAGGTCAATTATTGTCCCTGTGCTTGTGGCATTAGTGTGAAACTTGAAGCTGGCTCTCTTGAAGCCATTTATTGTGTCCTTGGATTAACTCTTGCATTTACACTCGCTAGCCCTAAGTGGACTGTCATTTGTTGTTATTATTATTTCCACCCATAGTGGTCATCTAAGAGACCCTGTTACTTTGTCTTCAAGTGGTCCGTATTGTTTCTCTCGATGACGGTGTTTACCACGGTTATCCGGTCTTTCCCAAGGACTTCACGCATCTCGCTCTGTCTCTTGAGGGGTAATAGTAGCTGCCTTTGTTCGCTCTCTATTCTGCTTCCAGTCTTGAGAGGCTAAAGGAAGAGCGAATGTGCTGCCCTCGTTCGCCCCAACGGTGCCCTTACCAGCCCTTCGCGCTGTCGAGCGTGTTTTATTTCCTCCGGAGAAGATAAGAGCTCCCTTGGAGGTGATAAGTGAGACTGATATTACGCCTTCCCCACCGCTCCTTTACTCTTTCTCTGGCTCTCTCTCTTAAACACACAATTTCCTTCCCTACTCTCTTATCCCACTCCTGTGTGCCCCGATATCGTCACAGTCCAAGGGGGCTCTTTTCATTTTTTACCGAAGTCCGATAACGTTGCTCTTTTTGCTCCGGTCTGTAAAGTGGTCGTGTTAATCCACTACCGCATTTCTTTCTCACTAAGTCTATCAAGAGTGAATTCCTCGTCAATCTCCTTTGAAGAAGTGGCGGGAGTATCCTTGCAGTTCAGATTTGCCCTGTCAGCGAATTTTTTTTAACTTGTGTTGTTTTGATTATGGTGTCAAAGGTCTGCAAGCATAAAGATAAGCCTTTGCTGGGCTGAGTAATCCTGTGGATATCGTACCCTCGGAAGACACAGGGATTTGTGACCGTCTGCGACATGCTTTGCAATTTCAATTCTTATGTTCAAGAGAAGTTGAAGACGATTTTTGACCTAACGCTATAAATTGTACATTTGTTAACGTTCTTATTTCGGACCAGGTCAGTAAATTAGTTAAACTCTAGTTAATTTAACTGAAATAAAATGTGCTCTAATGTCTTCGCTGGTTCTTATTATTTTTCTCGTCTGTATCATAAGTAAGTGCTTTCCTCTCAAATGAATGACCCTGAAGGTCAAAAAGCATTAAGCTATAGTGAATTCTTGATCTTTTTAACCCTTCCTATAATATTTTGTTCGTAAATAGACAGACGTCGATTCTATCTTTGCTACCATCGGTGAAATGTTTCCAACAATTTTGTTGCCTGCATCTACGTACTTCTCTGCGAGCCCCCGCGAAAGTGTGTGGCATGGGGTGAAGATCACCAAACGTGCGCCATTTACATGCTACCATGCAACTAAGAGTAGGGAGCGTGGTAGCCTAGTGGGTAGATCGCTAAGCTCTTATCGAAGGGTCATCTACATCTACATAATACCCTGCAAGCCACCACGAGGGTGTGTGGCAGGGGGTGATTTCTCACCAAACATGCACTACATATCATGCATTACCCTTTAATTGCTTGCTTGCATGTTAGTAGTGCATGCTTGGTGACCTTCACCCCCTGCCACACACCCTAGCGGTGGCTTGCAGGGTATCGTGTAGATGTAGATGAAAAAGGAATAGTATTAATATAGTAGTCAAAACAACACTATTTAAAAAAAAGATACAATAGCCTTTGGACTCTGACGAAACGAACGACTGAACAAAAAAAATCCTCGGGAGTGCGAGGTGGCCCAGGGAAAGGAACTGGCCCCCTACCCTGAATGTGTGAAATTCACACGCCTGTGGCTTAGTCCGGGACGTCCGGTATGAGCTCTACCCTCAGCTATCCAAACGAACCTTCGGTTTGAATTACTGACAATTGTGAGTGAGAGAGTGATGTAACTAAGAGCTACCTCCACAAACCACTCCAACAATATTTCACATGCCTATCCCTTTGCTGTTCTGCCTATTATGCTCTTATGGTACGCGGGAAAAATTGCGTATTACATATATCCGTATGACACTATTATCTCTCTAATAGCATTTATCTGGCCAAATTTAGCATAATACGCCAAGGTCTCTGCCGTGCGCCACTGCAATACTTCCTTGGCATGTAGAAGTCGTAATGAATGCGAACCTATTAAATAAGTAGTTTTTTTAGCTTTTAGTTTATCTCCCGTGTGTAGAACTGGAGTATTTGCTTTTTCATTCTGATCCTCATCGATTTCTAATGACTATTGTATTTCTTATGGAAGGTATGAAATCAATAAATCAGGTAAATATTCATGACTTGCTTCCGGGCGTATAAATTTTCTAATACCGTGATGCATACTAAAATATTAAGCAGGCATAATTATTGTGTGAAACTTGTAGGACGGTGGTAATCACTTCCCCCTTGTTCTGGTAATAATTAAGGTCGTATGGATTGGAATTTATTGAGGTGGTTTACCTACCATGCCGTATGTCTTAAGCGTGTTCATCTTGGCCGCATGTTTTCTATTTGCTGGCTCTTCTAGATTGAACCGTAAAGGAAAACGAGGAGCACGCTTTTTCTGTCAAGAGGTAATGGTGGACACGAGCGCGGGTAGTGCACGTAGTTGTTGTCTTGACCCTGATCTCGTTGGGAGATGCCTGTACTCACTTCCTAGTTGTTGAAACAGCAGTGATAGTCAGTTGGGTGGAGTCCCTTGTGGTCTGCTAATTGAGAGAGATGGACTCGCTTGGAGTCGGTTCACGTCTAAATTACTTCCTAGGGCTTTCTCAATTTACCCTTTTTCGATAATCCAAGATTGGCCCCATGGGAATGAGGTCCAACAGAAATAAAACTTAGGGAATCTGAAGCGATTCTTATTTCAAAGTGGATATCTGACTGGCCATGGCATGGTTGATTCCAACCGTATAATCATGCTTTTACTATTCCTAATATTTGTCGGTCGCGGTTCCGTGCAAAATCTGATAACTTCCAATTTCTTGCTCCTTTTATGTATGCAATAAAATGTTTAGAAATAACTGTTTTCGGTCGTTTTATCCTGCTCTTATCAACCTTCAGCAGGAACGTTATCGTTTGAGTGTCCCTCCTTTGGAATATCATTTCGTAAATAAGTCTGGCGAGAAAATAATTTATCCTCTTATTTTGCCGTAGATGGACGTTGATATATCATTAGTGTCGTAAAGTGTGGCAATATGTTACGGCTGTTTGGTGATAATGATGTTAACATCCATAACCTTGTTTCAAGTCATAGCCTGTTTACTTTGTTGTTCTTTACGTCATAAGTGACCTTGGGGCTTACTTTCAGAGAACTGTTTTTTCCTGAAATTTCCTCTTATTACGAAATGGATTCCAATTACATTAGCGGATAAACTTTAAAATAACAATTTTGTATCGTTCAGGGCGAAAGGGCATTGTTAATGAACGAGGGTGATTAGTTTGAAAATGAGGAACTGATAAATGGTCATTTACATTGTGGTTCTTAAGCGTTATCTATTGATTTGAAATAAATTACCGAAGTCGTAACTGCTCCGTCTATTTTCATATACCTAACGACCCTGAACTATATCATGCTTCTCGCGCTCGCCATTTTCCACGCTGGTGTCTTCTCAATCGCTGCTTTCATGTGTTTCGCACAATAAAAATGTAACGGATGTTGTGTATGTAATTTGAAACATTTTACTCTAAAGATTGGTAAATATTTTTGCCGTTTTATCTTGTTCTGGACGCGGAATGTAATTAAGTATCTTGTAACGACCTGCAAGCCAGGTGTAATTTTTTGTCCCACAGTTGTCTTGGGTTTGTAACTGCTGAAAAATGTTCTTTCAGGAAAACTACCAATCTCTCTTTCCCACTGCATTCCTTTTCCGTGCTGTCTTTGACCTTTGCTGTTGTCTTTTCATCTCTTTTGTCCCCTGCATTGATTCACCCACTCATCCGACGGCTTTGAACCCCCCGACAGCAAAAACAATGACGCAGCGCAGCGAGCGGGAATAATTACGACGGCGGCGATGCGGCCTTCTTCCCCCTCCAGCTGAGCTTATCTCGCGGTCTGCGCAATTTGTGACATCTTCCCTTCCCTGACTTCCCCTCCGTAAGTTCTTAATCTGCGACTGTCAATATCCATTAACCTTTTTAGCCATCTGGGCGTGCATTGTTACTTTTTCCCCTGTGCTCGACGCGATCGAGGGAGTGGGAGTTAGTCTCTCCGTGTTCTCCATCTACTTCCTTCTCCTCCCACGAACCGCGACCCCCTTCCCTCCGCCCACTCTTTGTCTTCTCGTACCCCCTTCCTTCTATCCTTGTCGCCGCGCAATGGACATCTCCATCCACCAAGGTACATTAACATACAAGCTTCCGCCGTTTCCGCGTATGAAACCCCCTCATGGATATCGTACACATGGTTAAAATGCCTCAGTAACTTCCATCTTTTTTTTATACCTATTTTTTTAAATTTTCAAATCAGCCCACCCCAAAATTATAAATTATATTTGCTGTGTAAACGGTGATAAAAGTCATCGCATTCACTGCGTTTTAGAAGTGAAATGACTGCTAGTATTTGATGTATCTTTCTGTTTTATTGCATTTTTGTGTTTTTGGATTATATTTAGTCTTATATCAGATGTATAGTTCATGATAAATCTGTCGTTGAATAGGAGACGATAATATTGAATTGGCTATTTTTCCATAATACCACAGGAAACACCTCCCTGCCATGTATCAAAGTACTACATTCTTGAATTATTGTTCAATTAGATTCGCTTAATGTCGAATATTTGTCGGCCCCGGTTTGGTTGTCCTCGCCTGCTAACCTTAGGCTCGCGGGTTCGAGTCCCGCCTGAGTGGGTTTTTTCAACACTCAGGACATGGCTGTGGGTGCTCGTCTGTTGTTGCATTGTTAATACCCCGATGTAAAGGCCACCTGTGCTGTTTTCGGTGGTAGTGGAAAAAGAAAATAAAATTAAAAAAGTTATGATTTATCTCGTATTACTTCATTAGTATTTTCGAATATCGTAATGCGGACTAATTCGTCAAAGTAACTGTTTCCTTCTTTCAGATTTATAACTGGCAACGAAACGATGATATATCTTGGAGTATTAAAAACAATACTTTCGTTGGATCCACCCTCGACAAGATATGTCGCTTTCCTTGGCGATGACAGTGCAATCTATGATCGGCTGTTGTTAGAATTGCAGTTACATGTAAAGGAAATGGGATTGTGTTGTAAGGCTAAAGAAATAAGCCTGGTATCTACATCGAAACTTGAAATCACGCATAAAATTCACATTATTTTACAAATGTAGAACTCTCCGCGTCTCACTTTAGTTACGTCATTCCACGCAGTCTCTGGGCTGTATTATGTCTTTACATACTATAGCATTCATTGGTGACTCCCTGACAGAGACAAATGTTTGTGAAATATTTCCAGTGTTTTCCGTTTTCTAAGACTCATCTGTGTAAGTTTTCTGTTGCAGATCATATGTTAAACGTGTCTCAGCATAAACTATGGCGTCAAACGCACTGTTATATTTCGACTCCTATTATTTCTTTTTTAAGTTTGACTCCTCCAAAGGGCAATATTCTCTTCATTTCAAGTACTTAGACACACGTAAGTCTCTTGATGTATTCGAATGATTGGTTTCAGTATATTTTGTTTTACGATCTTCCCAACCCCAAGCATGCCAACAACGCTCTAGTTAAATTGGTAAATGTGACTTTTGACGTAATTTAAGAATTTCTTCCTGACATCGCGTATCGCCATTCGATTTACGATTATACCGCACAGCCAAACGTTAGGGTAAAGTAATAGCCCTGTGTTTATGTTGTTAATGATAACGCACCGTTGAACTGCGAAGCTGGCCTGAAGGATATCATCTTCCCATCATTTCCTTCTTTTTAGGTAGCTGGCTACGCGTCCAAAAATAGCAGCATATAGTCGGAGTTTTTATTTTCGTAAGTTTTCGACCCAGGAGGAGGGTTGTGATGGAAAGGGCCATTTTCGGCGATGAGGCGCCGCGCAGTGTTCTCCAGGAGGTTCTCTCGGGGTTGATGGGCAGGTAGCGATCTTAATCTCCTCGCGGAGAAGAGTCCAAGTGCACGCAAGCGGCCATGATTTCTTCCCAACCCGCGATACCCTTTCCCTTATCCCGTTAATCCTCCACACCGACTCGCGGCGTCAGTAGCCCCTGTTACCCCCTTATCTGTGAGCGCGTGTCCGTCGCCCGGTCGTTGTCCGGGTAAATGGGGTGAGGCCTACCCCTCAACCCCATATCGACCCTCCCCCCCTCCCGCTCCAAACCCCATGGAAACCCACATACACCCTCTCCTATTCTCAATAAATTCTCCACCCCCCTCCCATCTGATGAAGGCTAACTTACCCATCCTCTTCCCTCTTTGCTTTCTCTGCATATCCTCTTCCCACTCACGTCCTTGCGCCTATTTCACCTTCCCTTCGACGAGACTACCCATCCACGCTAACGGCTGTCATTTCTCTGTCCGTGATAATGGTTTTATTTCGCGTTCGTAGGGTGCCCGTCGCGTTAAGGGCTTCGTGCTTCCTTGTTTTTTCCCCCTTCCGTCTCGTTGTCTCCGTTTTTTGTGTGTGTGGCAGTGAGAGGAACTTACCGGTGATTTGCTCGTCTGTGGGGCCCTAAACGTCTCATTTTTTTTACTTTTGTTTGTTTGCTGTGATTCCTTCCTGTCTCGAAATCCTTTTGCGTTCTTTTCACTCACTTCCCCCTTCGCTGATTGAAGTCGCTTCTTTTCACGGATTATTCGCGTCGCGAGCCCTGTTTCTTACATCTGCGATTTTGATATATTTTCCCCAAGTGTATTTATCTCCCTGTATCATAAAAGTGAAAGAAACCGCCAATGTGTTCGTGTCAACGCAGCGTATCGGTTAATGATACACTGCACCTTGACTGCAATCGCCAATGTGAATTGTGCTCCAATAATTAATGGCGTCTTTAATTCAGCAATGTTCTCGTCGTTATCATGATTTCGATTTTGTCTTCTTGAGTAGTTTTTTAGGATATATTTAATTTACAGTTGCAATGGTACGCGAAAGAATTTTCTTTCCGTGCTTCCAGAGAGTTGCGCTGAAGAAAAAACATCATTTCATACCGGATTAAAATACATCATTGAATTCACGGAAAATTACATTTCTTTTCTCATATTCCTACGAAATCGCATCTTTTCTTTGTTGGTAAAATTGGCCTCGTCATATTTTTCATGATTCTCTTTATATCTACGTTTCATAACATTTCTTTTTACAATTTTCATGAGTAGAAGGTATTGGAATCGTTTTCCCGCTTCGATCGTAACATGAAAGAGGGAGGAGGTCCAATGTGTGAATTGTGATTAACAAGTTACAGCCAATTTTTTTCTGTAAAATGCGCATAGGAAGGGTACGTCCACGCGGCCATAGGTATTTTCTCTTGAATTTTTATGCTTTTGGTATATTATCAGGATTTTCTTAATGGTCACCCTTATCTTTATTCCAAAGCAAATGACTAGTTATTAAATTGCTGCTTACGGTGGAATTTCTTTGAACGCAGATTAGCTAGTATCAATGGATTGCGTCATTTGCATGTTTGTCATTTATTTTTATCGTCAAATGGTGCTGGATTGATGCTTAGGTAGGTAGGTAGGTTTAAGTTTTTATGGGTGCGTAGACGAATAAGGTCATTTGCACCACGCAGTCTATATAGTGTACTAAAATAAAAATTGGATATATCGGCGATAGAAATAAAAAGGAAAAAATATACGACACTAGATTAAATCTTATTTAGAAGGCCAGTTACTTTTAAATTGGATATAATGCGGCTTAGACGATCAGAGTCGTCTCCCAGAACGTGTTCTAGGTCTCCCGTGATACCTAGCTTTTCGCGCATAGTCCGGAATTTGTCATACTCAGTCGGGAAGGGTCGGACACTGAGAGGAGAGTCGCAGTCATCACAACGAGGTGTAATCTTCTCTTCTGTAAAGAGAAAAGAGTGGGTGAGTGGATGCTTAGTGATTTTTATTATTTTAGTGGTCAGCATTGGATCGCGCATAAAATTGCGAAACGCTCTTGAATTACTATTTGGAAGAGCTGACGACGATGCGGATATTATCGAATTGCAAGAAGCTGTCGGTTTAGAGGCTAAAGTATGCGCATGGAAGTGAAAATAATGCTGAATGGTGAATGAAGCCTGTTTCTAACTAATTTTGGAATATAAATTGCTGTCATGAAGGATGGGAAACGTTGGTGCAAGTAGTTATGATTTCACTACTTTTTGCATTCGGTCGAATTTTTTCCACCACTTCTATTCTTGCTCAACTTCTTTCATGTAATTTTCATCTCTAGATGGTTGAGAAGTCTTGTTACCGTTATCTTGCGCTTATTGTGAAGTGTCTTCTTCTACCGTCCCGCCTATTTTCCCTGGAGCTGCGAGCCTTGTGTTAAAAAGACCTGCCCTTCTTTCTCTTTGGGGGGTGTGAATATTCCAGAGAATGAATCGCGAGTCTCTTCTAAATAGCACGCCGGGTGTGTTGACGTCTTCTAGAGTTTACGCGTCCAATATCACTGGAAGGCGTGGAGAATCTCCTTTTGAAAGGTGTAGATTGGGATTGGAAGCATTACTCACTTGAATAAAATGGCTGCACCAACCTCGTCATTTCAGCCTTGTTCATTCGCTGTCATTATATACTGCTGTGAATGAAAAGAACGAGGGCCTACAACTGCGTCGTCGATGATGAGACGGAAGCATCATTAAAAGGTCGCTGATCTCCTGGCTTAAAGAGTTACTCTTTTGTCGATATTTTACCTCTGGAAAGCCTTTTATCCGTTCGTTAGTCATTTGTTGTACTACTTTTAGTACTGTATCTTGCATCATTTACCTGCGATATACTTGTAAACTAGCCAAAATAGTGACGTGTGATGCTGGTATAGCAGTGATCTTTGTCTTATTCTTAAGCGACGAAGTTTTGAAGATATTAGTATGAAACACGTATCCTGCATTCATAAAGTGTTTTAGTGATCTTCATCCCCTGCCACATCATCCTTCATCCCCTGCCCTGCAAGCCACCCTCACGGTGGCTTGCAGGGTATCGCGTAGATGTAGATGAAAAGTTCTCTTCCGAAATGCGCGTTGGGCATATGTTGGGTGCCTCGTGCTCTACTTTGAATTTCTCTATGAAATAGAGCAATAATGGAATTTGTTAATAACAGTGGATTTTATCTAAGTACCACTGATCTACATCTACATAATACCCTACAAGCCACCTAAAAAATGTGTTAATCTTCTCCATAAATTCTACCAGGGGTTAATCTTCTCCATAAATGCACTACCTATCTTGCTTAAAGGAAATTAGTAGCTAAATTTTAGTTGAACTCTAGCATTTTAAAAAAAGAATTCAAGAGCACAGCAAGCATGTATAAACGCGCTATTTTTTGGGTTAGGTAAAGTCTTAATATCGACATGCAACTATCTAGGCTACCTGTAGATAAATTTAAGTGCATATTTTTCAGTATCATCACGGCTATTCCGATTACTAATAGTACGAGAAAAGAAAGACATTTTAAATCTGTCTGTTCGGCAATACATTTCTCAAATTTTATGTTCATGGTCAAGTCTACCGTACCGTTAGAATTCGCAAAAGTTTTAGTCATACCATCCCTTTACAAATCTTGTCGACTTCGCTGTATACGCTTCAATTCCTTATTTAATCCTGTTTCGTAGGAATCCCACATACTGTCAGCATATTCTAAATGAGGAATAACAAGGGAATAGTGGGTAATTGTTCGTACGCATGATTTCGGCCGTCAGATTATCTTCAGTTACGTACAAAAGGTACCACGTATGCATAGAGGCACTGAGTTTTCTTTATTAAATTCTATGGGGACACTTCATATCATAATTATGAGGAGTAGGGGGAATTAACATCGCAATTTTAAACGTTTTCAGGGATTTCAGGTCACCTCCAGAGATTAGATACTATGTTTAATGTCCCATCATATCTTAAATCTCAAGTTTTCCTTGACAACTTGAAAGCAATACGTAGTACTGAATGTTAAGCCCTTAAAAGCGCCCAGACCTAAAACAGGTTGTTATAGGGAAAACCCTATTTTTTTAGCTTCATTTTACCGAATCTGATGAATTAACAGGTGTTGACAAAGTGGTTGCACCTCCTTTTCGGTGGTAGTGGGTACCATACGGACTACGATGACTTTGCTAGTATCCTTAACATTCTTTTTTTCTTGCCTTTATGCCGAAAAGATGTTTGATAGCAAACATCTCCCAACTCTTTTGGTGAGATTCGAAGCCTATAGCAAATTTTAAATTACCGGAACCATATTTCGGGTTTTAATAAAGTTTGCGTCCTGTGGAGTATTTGTATCAATGTTCATAGGATCCTTAGGCTTGGTCAATGTACTCATAGATGTAGAAGTAGACTCGTGAATTCCAGATCGTTGGTAATTCAGATTTTAGCTTACGACGCTCGTCGAAATTTTCCATTTGGAATCGAAGGGAAATCGGGTGAAAATCTTGAGCAGATTCATCCTCTAACCTTATAGGTATTGATGGGTATGGGACAATATTTAGTAAAACCAATGTTTCTTTACGTGCCCTAAATGCTTTGCGTTATCTTCATCCAAAACCAACAGCAACCTGTTAAGCGCGGCTTATTTGCTGCTCCGCCTGAGGAGGCACTGGAGTGGGAGATTTTATCGTCTAAATCTGAATCTTTGACAACCTCATGCCTAAAGCCCTTAATGCTTCCACTGAAAACTCCCGACTGGCATAATTCGCGACCGTTGCTGGAATTTTCTGTTTAGTGAGGCGAGAGACAAGGCGCGTCGGGTGGCTTTTCAACGTCGTTGTGGATCGGGTCGATGTCTTTATAATTAGGGCCGCGCTGGAGCCCCATGTTAATTGCTTTATCCACGGCTCGTTAGTTTCCCAGCTTCCAAGAGGTTTGTTTCCCTCCGGTGTGTGTGTGTGTCGTCCCCTTCGGCTGCAGGGTGCCTTCGCTGCATAGCGCTGAAATCCGCGCCTCCTGACATCCGCCGGAAGCGAAATAAAACCCCTTTATTTGCCTCGGCATCATTTCCCTCGACGTGTGAGTTCGTCACGTGTTCGTGCTTGATGCGACGTCGCCACCCGCCCTGAGGTACCTTGCGCTATTGTATTTTTTTGTAATAACTGCACCTTCTTGCATTCCTTTCGGTTTTCGCGGAAGCGAGCTTAGAAAGGATTCTCTTTAAAAGTCCGTGGGAGGGAGTCAGGCGAGGAAACTTGAAACCGTGCAGAAAAACATTGAGCTCCTCACTTGAATCTTACAATTAGATGTCTCTGTTTAGCATCATAGAAATATCGTTAAGTTGAAATGTCTTGTCATTATTATTTATAATTTTAATCCTGTTAGTACTTTTGTACAGTTGCGTTTGTTTTCATATTTAATTGTTTGATTACATCTTCGCGCTCGTATATTTTTTACTCCGTATGAGTAGGGCGGCATGCGCAAGTGTTTCGATTACAGCAAACTAATGAACGAATGCAAATGCATGCTGTGCTCGAAGTGAGAATGAACACGCTTACCTACATGTATTCTAGTACGCTTATTTGAATTCGTTTGAATCATGTACAACATAATAACACATTCAAATTAATGTCAAAAGTATCAAATTATACATCATCAGTTATGCAAGTAATGATCGTTTGAAGGACGTTTTGATTGAAATATGTATCGACTAAAGGAACTCCAAAAGGGAGGTTCTTGATTTATAGCTTTATGATCGGACTATTTTTTTTGTCTTTAGTTTCTTGTTTCATACTCCTGCAGTACTTATAACATAACCCTTGATAGAGCAAATTTTCTGTAATGTTGATTCTGTATGTTGATTATAAGTGAAGATCTTAATATTGATCATGACTCAATATCTTATATCAGTGGCATAATTGGGAAAGTTATGAAAAAAAAATTAACTGATTGAAGTTATAAGTTAATCTCCGTAAAAACTTATTAGTATAAGTTAAAAGTTACTTTTTTGAAAAAGTAACTGATTATAGGTGAATAAAAAAAGTAACTTTTACGTTAAAAGTTACTTTTTCAGTTATGTGCTTTGGAAAATTCGATGCTGTGGTATATAGGCCTTGATGGTTATTTTGTATTAACAAAAAAAGCAAACACTGAAAACTGTCATTAAGGTTTCTTCCGTCCGTATCCATTTGTTTAAAAATATTTGAATTGGGGATATTCGTTATAATTCCATTTAGTGTCCAGAGTATTGTTGGTCAGGCTTCCTGTAGTGTCTGCTGAAAGGATTCGGCGATTTTTCTGAGGTGGAGCTCCAATCCCGTGATTTCAAATTTGCCGTGAATGTAAGACATTCTGACGAACCATGGTGCATCTGTAATTTGCCGCAAAAGATTGTTCTGAGCAGTAGAAAGTGTTTTGAGATCAGTTTTTGATACCGATCCCCACATTGGGATTGAAGTATCCCTTCACAATTGTAAAATTTCAGTGGTAACGGCTTAGTTACATATGAGACGATGATGAGGGTGTGCCTGCGCACCTTTTCTCGCGATTCACCGGTGTCACTGATATATTGACAAGGTGGCCGAGTAAGGCATACGTAGACTGGCGCATTGTAACAGATAAGTTATTATACGATAATTTGAACGAACCCCGGACCCTCGCTGTCAGTCTTAGGTTTTTAGGTGACCCTTCTTTCTCGGCTTTAACTATGTACTATTGACGACATGATGTCACCGAGTAAGGCATACGAGCCCTTCAGGACACTGTCTTCGCGTGGTTTCGTGTTTTCTCGTCTGAGGGTGCGTTCCTATACTTTGGCGGTCACTCCCCTCAGCCCCACTATTGTTTGGACGCATTCATCTGGGCCTATTCATTGCATTCTTGCACAGCTACCATTGCATTCTTAGATACCGTTTTATTTTCCCATTTGTCTGCTGGGCAACCTTTGCGCCTAAATTCGGACAGGTCTACTTTCGCCAAAAATTAAGGAAAAAATTTTACTGAAGTTAGTTTTGTATCAGTTAATGAACAGTTTTAACGATTAAAAGTTAAAATTTTACACTTCTAAAGAGTAACGATCCAATTAAATAGTAAACCACAGTTTTAACTATTAATTTTAATCGTTAATCCCAACTATGATCAGTGGTACGACGGCCATGAACGTTGTGTGATAGCAGACATAGTAGTGGAGACGGCGGAATCAGTTCCATTTTCCATGCTAAATAGCTAAATGTGTGTTCTCAAGGCTAAGAACGATGTGCATTGTAACGTTGCTGCTTGGGCCTTGGCGTGTTTGTTATAATGCGTCCTACAAGTGCACTTGTTCACCATTTGAGCTTGCTGGCCAAAGTTTAGCGGTAATAGTATATAGTTCAACTCGAGGTGAGTAAACACTTTTCATGGAGCGGATATAATTTCATTTTTTTCCTTTTGCCGAGAAATTTTATTGGTTCTCACGCTAACCGAATCGTTCGTGTTCGATATCCTAAGTGTCTTCATTTCATTAAAGGCTTACCTTATTGTTCTTGCTGGTCACCATCGCTCTTAATGATGCCACTCCGTCATCGGATAAGGTGGAATTGAATCTAGCTTCCAGTGGTTTCCGTAAACCTGTTTTCCCCATGCCTGTGTAGAACTTCGTCATTAGGGATTCTACCGGCATCATTCATCGTCATTCTCCAGTTTCGCATTCGCGTTTCCATTCCTTTGTTATATATATTATGTTGCTTTTATCATCCAATTCTCTTTACTTCGTGAAAACATGTACCAGATGTAGGTTTTAATGAAGTGTTTCCTTGCTCATGGCTTGAGAATCTATTTGTGGTCGCTTACGAACCTTAAAAGGTTATTTGTTTTTATTGCCAATGATCTGTCTACCTGAACACGAAGCACTCTGCTTCAGTAGTTAGTTTTCATCAATTGAATTTCATTTGAATATTTCCTTGTTCATTCTCGTTTGTCTATTTTTTGCTAACGAAGTATTGACGAAGTGTTACCATGTGATTTGTTTTTGTGTTTATTTATTTGCTGCTGGCAACTTGCATATTGGTATTGCTTAGTTGTGATGAATTTTCTTATCGTCACAATATTTGGTCACCGTTCTCCAACTAATGCCTTTCATATTGACTGGTCAACTAGCTATAGTTTTTGTTGGTAGAATTTTGATGTTTTAGCTTACGAATGGTGATAATCTATTAGTGAAATTTTTGATTGAGTCAGTTCAAAATTTACGGAAAGGCTGGTTTTGGCGGGCGGGTCTTCCCTTCACCTCTTGGCAGGCCCTGAGAAATGAGAAATAAGGGTGTGCTTTACACGTTCGCCTGCGGTGCCGTACGAACTTCTGTTAACGAAAATATCATACCGCTATGGCCTTAGTTAATGAAGTCTTCCGGTTTAACCTGTTTAACTATGCCCCTCCGATATGTAACCGAACTGTAACTCCCCTCAGCTATCAACCTTCCAGCCTTATAAGGTAGTTAAAGCTGATTATGCACTAAAGATTGCACCAGTTATATGGGTTAGCGGCCTTTTTCTAATACATATTTGTAATGAATAAAATGATTTTAAAATATCACTCCATGTTTTCAAAGCATTTTGCTTGCTTTTGGTATGCAAGTTAAAAAACGTTTAACTGATTTATCAGAAATTACTTTACGTGATTGTGAAGGTTTTATTGTAAATATTCTGTCTATTGGTTTGCAAAACATGTTCATCAGTTTTTGTGCTGCGGGAAATATCCATTTTAATTCACGTTGGTTACTCTTAAGTATAAGGCAATCATGTGCTGGTGGCGATATTTCATTTAGCTATATTTTCCATTTCTAGCCGTTTCCGATGAACATCTCTGGGCTATATTGAAAACAAAAATTCTGTGTTCCCTTCAGTTGTAAAATCCTGTGAGAATGGCGGCATTGTGAGTTAATTTTTCACAGATTAAGTTAATGGGACAGCTTATTTTACCCACTTAAATATCAACTTTATATTGCCAGTTTGTTGTATTTTTCCTGTGCCTGCGAAAACGACGTCCATAAATCCGCATTGTCTTGTCATTTTTTTCTCCTTTATTGTGTTACGTGGGGGATGAAGCGAGGGTGAGGGGGCTAATTTGATTGATGTGCGCGTCCCGCCTGCCATCTGATGGCGAAAGAGTGAATCGTCGTAATGTTGACATTCTCGTAATCTCCGTCGCGAGCAACTCCATATCCTCCATTGCCTCCGCTCTTTCTCTCTCCATCTCTGTCCTTTTCTCTCCCCTTCCGCAAATCATGGCTCCTCTCTTCCAACTCCCCTCTTTTCATGGAGGTCGTCACATCCCTTCAGTCAAGTTACGGGAATCACGGGTGTGTGAAATGGGTAGGGAGATGCAGGAGTGAAAAAGAATAGTATTGCCTCTCTCGCCCGGGATATGGAATTAGCGAGGGTAAGGTTCCCCTCGTCTACCTTTCCACCATTCTAACGCATTTATGTGAATCCGGGAGAACCCCATCCCATTATCTCAGTTAGTGGCACTGTGGAAGGGTTATGTTTTGCATTCTGTTTGCAGTCAGTTCACAAACGCTGCAGTTTGTGTCCGGAAGTGTTCAAGGAATCTTGTTAGAATAGGCGTGTCGGGAGTTAGTTTGTCCATTTAAGGTTTGACCGGTACCGCTTATATTTGCGATGGCCGAGGGTAATAAGTAGATGAAATTAGATTTCTCTTCTATTTTTCAACACTGTACGTGACCATTCCCCTCGTTATTTTAGATTTCTATTCACTGTTTATTTTCTATTAGTTACAAACTGACTAAAGAAAGTAGTCGAATTTGGGGACATAAATGTTATCTTCGAGTAACCTTTATAATAAAAAGTTTTTTCTCCCAATAAAGACCTAGCTTATATTTGGATTTCTTCATACCCGTAAAGAAAGAGAACTGGCCATTCCTTGTTACCTTGTAACATAAAATTGTACTGCTTGTAACAGTAAATATTTTACTAGTGTACCCGGTATCCTGTTTGCGCCGAAAATAGCGTTTTTTCGAATCCTTTCCGTGAGGCATCAGAACATATTTTATCCGTTTCTATTTGTCAAAATGTGTAATGTACATTCTACATGATGCTGGTACAAAGCTTGTGTTACTTGGAATCGCAGTTGGCACCTGCTAGGAAATGATTAGAAGCTACGACAGATATTTTTGTCATTGGGCTGACCATTTATTTGAGTTAAACTCAGCATGAATTAATTTTATTAATTATGCACGAACACATTAAATGAATGTCTATTGAATTATTTATTCAGTAGAGATGCAATTAGTATACGTTTTTGGAGTTTTAAAATCATGCATAAACATCTACGTAATACCCTGCGAGCCACCACGAGGGTGTGTGGCAGGATATCATACTAGGCATTTGCTCTGCAATATAGGCTGCCTGCAGTATATCGGCCATTTCGGTCTTTAGATCCTTTTTGTGGTATCTTGTGATTCGCGTGAAGGAAGTCGTTTAAAAAATATCTCTCTGATCTAATTTTCTTGATCTAAGTAACCATTATATCGTTCCTCAAAATACTTATATCGCCATGGGAAAAGTTAGTGGCTCCTAATATAATTGAAGTGATAAGTTGAAATTCAAGCCTCGAAGATATTGACCAGAATCATCTATTAGAGAATAGAGCAAAAAGCGGAGGAGTTCCTGGATGAGGACCAATTCGGGTTCAGAAGAAACAAGGGCACAGGAGAAGCAATTTTGGCCTTCAGTTTACTTATACAAAAGAGAGTAGAGAAGAATCCACCTACGTTTGTTGCATTTGTAGATTTGGAGAAGGCATTTGACAACGTGGATTGGAATATGATGATAAAGGTTCTGAAAGAAATTTTATCTTAAAAAAGAGTTATCCACAGCTTGTATAAAAACCAAGTGGCCATGATCAAATCAGGACCCATCAGTACAGAAGCAAGCATAAAGAAAGGAGTATGTGCACTGTCTCTCGTATTATTCAATGTGTACATCGAGAAAGCCTACCAAAAAGAGAAAGAAAAGTCTCCGGGAGTGAATATCCACGGGGAGAAAATCAGCATGCTACGATTCGCTTATGACATAGAAGTCATGGCAGAAACAGAATGAGATTTAAAGAAGACACTAGGAAGTATGGAAAGAACAATGACCAGATATAATCTGAATATCAATAAAAAGAAAACTAAGGAATGCAGTAGGAGAAAGGAAGCCAGGACCAATGTTAAACTAGGAAAACAAAAAATCGAGGAGGTGGAAGAGTTTTGCTACCTGGGAAGCCGAGTAACCAGCGATGGACGAAGTAAAAGAGAAATTGCCAGCAGAATTGCCCAAGCAAAAAGGGCATTTTACAAGAAGAAGATTCTGCCTACAGCTGCAAATACAAGCGTGGAAGTTAGGAAACATTTCATTAGGACATACATCTGGAGCATTCTACTATATGGCAGCGAAGCATGGACAATAACAGCAGCAGAGAAGTCCAGGCTGGAAGCATTTGAAATGTGGTGCTACCGAAGAATGATGAAGATAAACTGGATCGATAGAGTGACAAACGAAGAAGTCTTAAGAAGAGTGGGAGAGAAGAGATGTCTGCTGAAAACATTAAAAAGAAGACGGAACAACTGAATAGGCCATATCTTAAGACACGACGGCCTGATCAAGACAATCGTTCAAGGAAAAGTGAAATGGAAGAATGGAAAAGCCAGGCCTCGTATGAGGTATATGGAACAAGTTGTGAAGGATGTAAAAGAGAGGAGTTACGTTAATAAGAAGAGGTTGACCGATAGAAGAATCGAGTGGAGGGCTGCGTCAAACCAATACTAGGATTGTTGACCGATGATGATGATGAAGTTAAAATTGTTGAACGGTCACTATATTTTGTCTTGCTGCGTATTGAAATGGAGACCTGATATCGCATTTGTCCTATGATTTATTCAAGCCATTTAATGTTTCGGAAATTGAGGTTACCTTCTGTGTGCCCGAGGTTATCGAGGGATTTTCTCTACTAGACTTGCTATGGAACCAACCGAGGACGCTTCGTGAACTTTCCTCAATTCTGTAAATTCTTTAAAAAAATATGGGAAGGACATGAATCACAGCTGGTGCAAATGAGGCCGGTTGTCGCGTCCAATTTAGATGGCGTGAGTGATCTGTGGTTTGCTTTCCAATTACGTTCGGGACTGGGCTTGTCACCTCCGCCATGGCCAGGGCGTACAATCTCGTTAACCATCCCTGTTTTTTAAGCTGATTTTCTTAGATTTTCAGCTTGAGCATTTTATGCATAGCTGTTTTCTGATAAACCTAAAAAAAATCCTGAACTATCTTGTTTCTTGCTTGTTTAATTGGACCAATTTTATTGGCTAGATTTTATTTGTAGACCCACTGAAAATAGGTTTAATGTGTCCCACTGCTTGGGTTGTATCCCACCATCAAAAATCAACTCAAATCCAAGATATTATAACATCCATGACTTAGGAGGGGTTCAAAACCGATACCTTCTCTCAGAACGCAGGTTAAAATTCAGAATGAATGTTTTAAGTAAATTCGAAGATGATTTGTTTACATATGACTTTATATTTATATAGGCACAAGGCACACGAGGGCACAATAGGCATAATAGGAAAGAGTTAGGTAGGCAAACAACTGCTAGAGTAGTCTGTAGTCCATAATGCATGTTTTAGTATCACTTGTTTTAGTATTACTAGCACTTGCATGGTAGGGAAATACCGATAAATGTATTTAGGAAATTTTTTTCTAACCAGTGATCAATTCATTAATTTGTAGTTACTAACAACCTCTTTACACGGGACCCTTATATCCAACATGTTTCCATGAAGTGGTACCATTGCATCTCATAGATGTGTGTAATTATTGCTACTGATATTTATTGATCTTCAACGCCTGCCACACACCCTCGCGGTAGTTCGCAGTGTATTACGTAGAAGTAGACTTTTGGTTGCCAGGCCGAAGCTTTCGTAACCTGGAACACCGCGGCCGGCGATTTTATCTCTTCACAATATAGGGGATGCTCTATCATCACGTATCTTATTTATGGTATCCGAAACAGGAAATAAGCATGCTGGTTAGCATAGATTACGAGACTACCATCCAAGTCCCATGGAGTGCCATACCTTCTTTTTTTAGCAACCAGTGCTTCGACGTATGTACATTCAGAAAATGCCCGTAGAAGCTCTTGGGACCCTCAGTTGAATGCCCTCTATGTTGTATGTTGTGTGTAAGTAACTAGTGTAAACATTCATCTCATTAACGACCTCCGTGTTTTGTCGTGTTCACCTGGAAGTGTTGAGCTGGAATATCTCTCAAGCTCCTCGAGCGCTTGGCTGTTTGTTGCTACCAACGGAGGGATATATTAGATGGAATGCATTAATGGTCTCCAGTCGCTTCACCCAGGTTGTCAGCTCGCTTTCACATGATGATGGGAAGCTTACCGAAGCTCTTGCAAGGAGTCTCTCTGTCAACTGCTCTTTCTATTAACTCTTTTTCTTTAGTTTTTCATTGGAAATCGCTAATGTTATGGAATCCAATGCAGTAAGTTCGTTTTTTTGGTATTTTTGTTTTATTTGCTGTTCGAAAATGCAATAAAATGTACACGAACCTATTTTGGGATTTCCCTAGCGTCCATTGCCATTTTCCGTGGCGGTCTTCTTTATATTGCTTCCAGAGGGGCGTTGTCTCAATAAAGAATTGCGTCCTAATTACTTAGATTGGAGGTCCTGCCATATTTGAAGCATTTTCTGGGTTGGGCGTACTCTATTTCCTCTCTGTTTATAAAAAAATAAAACCGTAGGTATGGCGGTACTATTTCTGGTTGTGTTTTTTTAATCAGATTTGTTTTTCAGATCCTGTCAATATTCTTGTGATATTAAGCCGTCTTCCTTTTGATCACTGTTATTCATGCTAAGAGATCCGTCTTATCCATTCTAATAGTTCCGTCTAATTCACCCCAAAAGTGCCCTTTGACTTTGCTTTGTATTGATTGCTTTTTCATTTGGAATTTCCGTCATTAATGAGTTTTATGGCAAAACATAAAAGTGTGTTTATTCTTTTACACCAAGTTGGAGTTGCTGTATCACTCCTGTCTGCAAGGGTGTTTCAGTCACTGGGGAGTGTTTAGAATGAATGTGACCGGAAACAGCGCAAGCCGTACTTAAGCCCATTAAAATATCGTCGATATCGGTGTATGTACCGCAGAGAGTCGGGGTTGAAAAAGCAAAAATGTTTTCGAAGCGTTTTCTCAGCGGAGTTTCGACCCCTTAACCGTCCTTATCTTTCTCTTTTCGGCGCATGCTTTTTATTGTACGCCCCTTCCGTCATATCTTAGCCGTGGCCTGATTGGGAGTATTGTTCGCGAGTGAAGGTATCCGCCGAGCCAATTCCTCCCCCGAATCGCGCACTCTCATGCCTGAGGGAAAGGCCGAAAGGGGAGGGTAGGAGGGGCGGGGAGCTCGTTGCGTGTTCGGTGCCAATTCCTCCCCGAAAAGGTCGCGAGTGAAAGTTAGAAACGAAAGCATTGTTTCGAGCGGGAATGTACGGGAGGGCAGTTAGCCTCCTCTTCCCATGATTCGTGGAATTACTACCCACGCCAACAGTACGCGATTGCTCTCGCTGAATAGGAAGTCTATTTGCTTAAATGCCTCAGAAAAGAACTAAGTATTTGACGTGTGTTTAAACTCGAGTTGTTCGAAATAAGCAGTCGGTTTTATTCAACCTTCCATGAAAAGCAAACTAGCCGTCCTTCACGTCGATAAAATTTTTGAATTCGCACTTCTATTTAGTTATTCTTTTATGTTCTTTTAGAGCTCTCTATTTTCCTTACAACTGGTGCTGTCAATTCGAGGGAATTGGTGTGAACGGAGTAGCCAAGGGTCGTGCATTTTTCAAGACTCCGAAGAGAAATAGCATTGGCTTGTTAACTTTTATCTTTTGCCTGACCTTTGTGAGTGGAGGATCGTCTTTTAATCGATGGCGTTTTCTTGATTAATGTTTATTTATCGTGAGTTAAAGACAATGAAAGCTTTGAGACAGATGCTTGGAAATGCTCTGCTCTCGGACGACTAAATTTCTCGATTGTGCAAATGTAAGGCGATTGCAATATGGGTTTAGTCTACCACGTTTTTAGGTCAAGAGTGACGCGATTATTTCACATGTGGTTTTCGTAATCGCGATGTATGGGGGAGAATCGAGGGCTCCGGTGGCGGTGGAATTTCACGGTCGAGGTCGGAGAGACGCATGCTTCGGGATAGATGTTGCTGGTCGCGGCCGTAGCTATGATTAATGAGTTAAAACTATGCATGCCTGTGCAAGTAGTTTTGCTGCTCCTAGAATAATTTTTCACGGACGATACTCCCCATCATTCACTTCTGTTTTACGAAAGGGATTGTGTGAGTGCGTGGGCATACCAAAGTACATAGTGTATGTGTCCAAACTATCGGTCATTAATTACTAATAAAATTTTTATCAATGGGCTGCTTAAATGATCCTAGCAAGATTTGTAAAGGGAAGATATGATAACTGCATTAGCGTGACCCGTCTGTTCGATGAACTAAAATAGGAATCATTATCAGACCGTAGGTTGAAATTTAGACTTAATTTCTTAACTAAACTCCAAGATAATATTTTCATTGATTATGCAAAAAATATTTTGCGAACACCCTTACAATGGTAGACTGGACAATAAACACGAAATTAGAGAAATTGATTGCCGAACCGACAGATTGTCGAACTGACAGGTTCAAATGTCCTTCTTTCCTCGTGCTATTTGGGATATGAATAGCTGTAAATATATCCAATAGTATGAATACAATTGTATCAATGGATAGCATAGGTAGTTGCATGTTGGTGTAAGGACCTTTAAGCTGACCCAACTAACGGCATGTTTATGCCCGCTTGCTTTGCTATTTTTATCTTCTATTTCTTTAATTGTGAAGTTTAGATTAGAATATAATTACTAATCCTTTCTATTCATGATATGAAATGCATATTTGGTGTAAATTCACCCCCTGCCACACATATTTATGGTGGCTTTAAGGGTATAATATAGATGTAGCAGAATTTTGGTGCATCGTAAATTACAGTACATATATGAAAGCTTAATCTTGATAAGGAGTGTGGATTACATTTTAGAAACTAAATGCATTTTTCCAAGCAGCGTAAATAATTCAATGTATTGATCGTCTTTTTATCATATGATTCAACTATGGTATTTCCTAAGTATTACTGGTGCCATGACACTGGCATTTTCGCAAATGCGAGATACTTACATTGCCATCGCAATAAGTGTTATTGGCTATAGTCAGCCGAGCAATGTTAAAAGTGCTCCATCGTGTACTTAACGTTTTACGATGCGTATTACAGGGTGTCTTTTATTCAGTCACCCTATAAATTATACTATTGCGAAACCGTTGACAAACTGCTTGTGTGATTTCCCCAGCTAACCACCCGAAAACCAGGTTCATTTCTCACCATGTCACTGGGCAGAGGCATTCTTAATGGAGCCCACTTCTCCCAATTTCCTTCCTCAGCCTGTTCAACCTTTGGGGAGCAGGTTCTGCTAATGACCTGATCAGAGTCCTCAGTGGATTTCCTTGTCCGAAGCTTGTCTGCTTGCATAACGGCGTCGTCCAGCCTCCCGCCTTTCCTCATGAGAATCGCTCCTTAATCTTGTTTGTCCCGAGTTCTGCCTCATTATTTCTTTCCATTTCGCTCTCCTAGATATTTAATCAGCCCTGTGGCAGCTCCATCACTTTCCTGCATTTTTTCTGCCTTCCTCCTAGTCAGATTGTGTAATTTTTTGTCGTAATAGTCGTTAATATTCGCGACTTGTCTGTCGTCACTTTCGTCATCAGGTCTGAAGTTTACCCGCTTCTGTCAGTCGGAATACGTGTTAATAAGTCTGAAATCTGCCATTGACGCGCATTGTGGGCCCAACATTATGCCGAGGTGTGTTACTTGATGAGACGTGTTATATGCAGCTAGAAATATCTAGTATTTTTATTTTCCATGGTCCATATACTTCCCGTAGAATTTTCATCACACTTTTCAGTAGAGATGAATTATTTCAGGAGCCAAATGATATGGGAATAATTGGTGTTTACTCCTATAACAAATATTCTGGAAAGAAATTCTTCAATGGGAAAACGCGTAGGGGATGAGAAGCCTTGTTGATTGGCTTGTATCTTGGATACAAGCGATAAGATCCTGGTCGTCATCTCTAAATTGAATACGTGCGGAATGGGGTGTTTTATCATCTAATGGGAGAGATTCCGTGGGCGTAAATGAGGACATTTACGAGAGTGCATTTTAGGGTAGTTTGCCCCTTCTCAGTAAAAAAAAAAGTCCGGGAAATCCATGCTGACTGCTAGCCGGTAGGAAAATTTACTAATTTAAAATTTCCTATAATGATAAATTAACATTGTTACTCTCCAAATGGTTGATGTATTGTGAAGAGGGAACTGAAAATGCAAGCACTCGCACGCATTTTCAGCCGGCCGGCACATCCGTGACCAACGTCACGTGAAAAATATGGAATCTTCCCCTTTTTTGGGTGTTGCGTCTTTTATGCTCAGATGCTCTCCTAAATCGTATCACCGTGATCCGAATAGACTCCTTTGACCGCTGGTGCATCAGGTGGTTACCAGGGCAGGTTCCCTCTGTGAATGCCGTGGATGAACTCTCTCCCCCTGTTACTCTTTCCCCCTTTTGTTTTTTTTATTGCTCAGGGGAAGGCGTGGTTGACGTCATCTCTTGTTGCGTAGTATTTCCTGTGATGTGATAACGACTTTTGTTTCATCATATTAATGTATTCATGTGGACAGTCTTTAGCCGTAGGCAAGATCTTAGGTGTTGTGATTATTTTCCAGCTGTTGCTCTGAGGGGCTTAACATGGCATTGCGCATAAAATTAAATCAAGGAAGAGGGAGGTATGACAAGTCTGGCTATTCCTTTCGTTTCATTTTCTTCAATCACCATGCGAACCGAACTTTCTGTCCACATTATTTACAATCGCTTCGATTATCAATTTGATGGCTCTTTGATGTTTCTTTGGCGAGGATTCAAAGTACTCATCATCTAACAGTCATTTACAATAGCATAAACTGTGGTTGACGAGTTGTATTCTGTATTGTTCAGCAATATGGCTAGAATGTATCCACGGAGGTGCGAGTATAGACTCCTCTTTACATTGCCTGTTTGTTCCATATATGCTCTGCTAGCCTCCAGGTAGGTAAGAATGGGTTGTAGTAAGGCTATTTAGTAGAAACATTATTTATACTCGCATGTGTTGCGTGATGCAGCTCATACCGTTTTCAATTGTTTCACCTTGCCTTGTACTGTATACTATGAATTTATTCAAATGACCAAAACAATATTATCTTCCTGTGTGATGACCTTTGTCCAGGTAGCTTATCTTAGCACCGCAAACAGAACTGGATTTGTTGCGTGGTTGTTGTTGCGGATTTCTACTGTTCAGAAGTGGGAAAACATTTATATGCCCTGCATCAGCGTTTGTTCTCTCGCAGTCATGATCGGTGCAATCTGTTTTTTTATTCAATCATTTTCTAAAAGTTTATGCAGTAAATATCTAAGCTGCCACGTGAACGGCGGTGAAATTAACATTAATTTCCAAAAAAAAACTAGTACCTTGAACCTCGGCAAAATTGCCATATGAATTACGGATCCTAGGTAACGTAGTGGTCTATGCAGTGGCTCCGAAAGCCAAAGGTCCGTGGTTCGATTCTCGGTCCAGGTGAATTTTTTCACATGGCAATTAATGTGATTTTTCTAAAAGGTTTGTGTGTCCATTCCTGATTAAATGAGTCAACTAATTAAAATTTCGTGCTTTTATTTGTGGTGCTCATTATGCTATTTTTACCGTCCAGTCTAACCCGTCTCTCAGTTTCTAATTAAAGACATTTTACATTCTGTTTGCTCACCAGGTGCTGAATGTAATTAATATTTACCTGGATAGCTGCACTCGTGTGGCAACAGATACGGGAATGCTGAGATGTTGGCATGGGAAATGGAGTTGGCGTGTTTACGTTTATCATTAGGTCGTTAGCAGCGAGTTGGCTCTTAATAGAGTTCCAACTGATCCAATTTTTTCGCGCGTCGACGTGAGGGTGGTGTTAATTGTACTCTCGATGCGTCATTGCAGGTTGTTCACCTCGTTCGCTGAAGCTTGCTGCTTTATGATCTAAATATTTGGTCGCCTACTGATGCCAGCTCACGGATCTTCCAAAACTTTTGCTCTCTACCGTTACGAAAGTTGGAAGTCGAAGTAGGGAGAATATTCGCAAACTTAATAATAGTACTAATATATCGTTGTCAATTTTATTCATTACATATTATTAGGTTTTGAATATTGTGTGTAAATAAAAGAATACATAAACTACTTTTCGGAACGGTGAAAGAGGCTGGATTTGGACTATATTTGTCAAAACTAGAAATTATGTCTTTCCATGAAAACCATTAAAATAATTATCCTTTAATGGATGACTTTCCTTGACCAGCTAAAGAGAACATGTGGCAATAACGGTGTCAATGTGTGGATAAATACGTTTTCTTGGTGATTACTGATCCCAATCTTTGGATGCCACCTGGTGTGACAAAACTGGATCGAACATTCTTTCTTTTCCCATTTTTATGTCATTGAGAAATGCGCTCCTCATATCCGTTTTAATTTGGAATGAGAGGTAGTAATCTCACTGGCGCTAAGAGGCCGAAGACAATTATTTCTTCGCGTTCCGCTAGTATGAAAAGGGACGTATATTTCATGATCCTGTGTCCGTAACTTTTTAATTTTCTGGCTTTTTGAAGATATGTCACTCAGATATTTATAAAGCGGTGTCTCGTGTTATATTTCTCATCTTACAAACTTAGGAACTATGGCAAATATTTCTGCGTAATGGTGGAGAGAAGGTTTTTTTTATTAACCTCAGTGTTTATCATATTCCACTGCTTTCACTCTTGCACACATATATATATATAAAGAATCTTTTGCTGCTTTTCTTATGAATTTCAGTAATCCATGCGATAAAAAAATAGCATGCATGCTTTTGGGTCCAGGTGTTATATCGGAAGTAGGCTAAGTTTTCATAACGTTAGCACAACTCTCCGTGTATTGATGGAGTTTACTATTTATTGTTGAGCCAATGTGCAGTTTATTGCATGTTATTAATCATCCTCGGTTCTCGAAAGTTGCCTATGTAGCCGTTTCTATTTCGTAGTTGTGAAATTCAAGATTAATGGCTATCTTAATTTTTTTACTCACTCGAGACCAACATAATGGTATCTACCTGCAGTAGCCATGGCGACAGCAGCGAACTCTCAATCAAAACCCTGAGACGATATGGATGTCGCATTTGTTTAAGGATTGAATTCATTGTGACTAGTTCGATAAAACCTCTGTTTATGGAGCAGATTAACGTAAATCTACTACATTGTAATTAAGTTTAAGAGGTTCTTTCTTTCGGTTCGTATGAAATGACTGTTTTGGGAAAATATATCAATTAGTCAAAAAGATGTTTTCAAGTGTCGCGGTCTATAGAAGTGCAAGTTCTGCAAGCAAGAGAATTCTCGGACCCTTGAATCCCTTCTCTCTTACGCTTTCTTCATCTTTATCCCTCTCGTGACGAATATTTGACTCTTAAGTTCCTCAAAGTTCAATAATCTCTCATATAAGGAGATGGAATCCTTACGAAGTTCAGATTGCGATACGTTGTCCATCCTTTCCAATTCTCTTTTCCAGGTTATCCTAACTGCCTCCCAAATTTTTTCTCGTTCCTTAGTTACAAAGCGCCCTCCCTCCCTATTGCACAGGGTCTCCGACGCTGTCTGTTGCCCACGATTGTTACGTAAATATCTACCGAAATGAGGACGCCTGCACAGGCAACCACATTAGCCTCTGCTCTGGATCCAACTAATTCAAGGTCCCTGCCCGTGAACTACACCACCACTTGATTTACTTCGCAAAGTGAAAAGTTAGCTTTAAAAATATCATTTGTTCCCTCATTAGACAATGTATACATTGACCGAAGAAATACCCTCAAGCGTTACTTTGTGGAATTGAAGCATCATGAAAATAAAAATGACTTGGTATATTCCACACCTTTTATTGCAACAACCGACCACGGTTTCGACGGCTAGAGCGTCATTGTCTGGGCAACCAAATAGTGAACAAGTGCCGAAGGAATTGACTTAAATACAAAACAGGGGTGGGGTAACATGGGGTAACCGCGGTTGTTGTTGCAATAAAAGGTGTGGAATATACCAAGTCATTTTTATTTTCATAATGTATACATTAATTTGACCTTACTGCCTACTTATAGTAAGGTGGTGGGAATGATTTTTAAAGGTAGTGTTGAGAGATGTCGGTTTGATTGAAAAAATATTTTTTTTTTGCTGGGAAAGGGGTGGATAGGTGTTTTGGCGAAATTGAAACGGAATACATATTTACTTTGATTATGATTGAGGTACAATTACTAGGAAAATGGAGTTGTAATAGTATACATAAGTGAAAAACGATGTATATTGCTGGTTAATTTACTTAGAAATGTTTCAAAATATGCATATCTCCGATGGCGTACTTGAAATATTCATTGTGATTTTGGTTGGAAGGATTTCCACTTGTCCGCGATAGATTTTTATGCAATTTATTTATGCAATGCGTTTAATAATTTACTTATGCATGAGCTCGGCCAAACGGTCCTCGAAATCCTTGGAGCCAGTAAATTTGATTCTATTTATATGATCCCAAGGTGAATGCCTAAAATATAATAGTTCAAATACCCAATGCTCGTGTTTGTCAGTACTTCTACGTTCACATGTTATTGTTAGATGCGACATCTACTGTGGAAATATCTGAGAGTGGTATTGTGACAGCAATATTGGAAGATAAATGAACTACAACTTGAATGGGCCCCATGCTCAGTTGGAGGCTGGTGTGAGGTGTCCTCAATTTTTCATCCCCTGCCATTTTTTTTCCCTCTCGTCTCGATCTCTCCTGAATGTTCCGCGGGGAGGATTATGGTTGCGGTGCCACTTGGCCTGGCGATGAGAAGGGAGGCGAGTAATGGGGAGCCGTATGAAAGTGTCTTACGGTCAAGGGGCGGAAAAATATGACCTTCGGCATTAAGGTTTTTTTGCTTCCAGGACCGATCTGTTTTCTCCTCTGATTTATTGGAACGTACGAGCTGCTTCCGGAACGGCGGAAAGTTCGTGGGCTAGGGCACTGCCTATGGAAAAGTGTGAGATATCGCGCTTTCTCGGATTCGCTCGAATAAAAATGTTTCTCCTAGTCCATTCTTTGAAATAGTATATAATCTTGAAAGCCAATTATCTCCGTGACTATTCCCCGAGAATCTATTTCTATGCGCACTTTCATCCGTGCTCTGACATTCATTTTTTGCTCTTGTGGTTCATAAGTTAAGCAGAATTTCTTATCGAAGTGTTGTATTTTTGCTTAACCCCGTAGCAGAGTGACATATTTCTTAAAAGCATTTGTAAATAATGATCCGCCTTCTCAGTCAGTGAGTTTCCATCGAAGTTAATGGCCATATTGTAAAAACCAATGGAATTTCTTCGTATATTACAGATGTGGTTTTCTTATAGTGCTCTAGAGAAATTATTTTTAATTGTAACAGACTACTTGCCTATTATGTGGTTTCCATTTTTTGTTATTGTTATAAAAGACGATGCTTATCGGTATGATGAGGGATCCTCATATTGCGAGTCGCTGTATTCCATGTACAGAGAAAAGCAGATATTCCACAGAAAAAATCATTTGCCTTCACCGGGACTCGACCCCGAACCCAATGATTTCCGGCCAGCTGCTCTTCCAATTGAGCTACCAAGACGTCCTATTTCTCTGTGGAAATTATAGGGGCTTTAAAGGCTTTGAATCCATTCACAGAGACTCTTGTGTTATGCATCCCTAACATTTAGAATTCATAGCCCATGTTTGCTCTTATGTAATCTGCTAAATTGAGTTAGAGATGTATGTATTTCATTTTCTATTCTGAAATAAGTACATTGTCAGACTTAACCTCCCTAAGTGATACTAGTAGTGCAGCCGTTTAACCCGAGGCGGACGATTGTCTAGGTGCCAGATATTTATGAGATACCACAGGCCACATGGGAAAGGAGCCTTTCCCCCCCGCCGTGAAATGTGAATTTCACGCATCATTTGGTTTGCTTGGTCCATTCGTGCCCCCCCCCCACCCTCCTCCCAATCGTCAACCTGACCGTCCTTCGAATGGTGGTGGTTTCGTTTGGTAACGTGCCGTCGTGAAGTTGTGAGATCTTTTGTCCGGAACTGTACATGGATCAGAAAATGATTTTCCCCAAATTTTGAGCGATCGGCTTTGGTTGTGAAAATCAAATTTTCTTAGCAAATTCATGCTTTGTTGGACTCGGCATCCTGGGGCTCGACGATCAGTTGCAATGCACGTATGTTCACGCTCCTTTTTCGCCTTGCCGTTTGGCGCGCACTCCCTCCCTTCATCACCTGTGCCCTAAAACTTCGACTCGTCGTCGAAGCATGTGTCTGTAAGTCTTGCTGGCTTTCGCTTTCTCGGAGGGAATAAGTGGACTGGATGGATCGAAAGTGGTGGCTGGCTGCGCTGAGTTCGTGTATTCCGGTTGCGAGTGGCCGCGTGCCACTTTTCAGGGTCTTACGGCGCTCGTGGCACGGTTTGTCAACGCTCGTCACTCTCACTAAAGACCGGTGTGACTTCCTACCTGACTTACTTTTCTGACATCTTTTCAAGCCCCCGAGGAATTGGTCTTCGTTTCCGAAAGGATTTTCGTGCAAAGCATTTCTCCTTTAAACAGTTCCCCTATATCGGTATATACCTACGTGGCCAAGGAGGGTGCCAGGAAAATGAGGGAAATTATGAAGGAGTCTCTCAGTGGAGACACGAAAAAAAAAGATCATTCAAACTGTAACATGGAGCGTGAGGTTGAATGTTTCATAAACCTGGCCGTTGAGGAAGGATTGATGAGCGGTAATCGGAGGCTTTTGAGATGTAGGCGTGGAGAAGGGCGGAGAAAGTTAGCTACGTGGAGAAGCAGGTGAGTAAGTATTAAACCTGATAGGAGAGGAAGTTGGTCGGAGAAATTGGATACGGCAGCCAAAGTGGATGGAGGACGTTTGGAGAAGTGATGGATGTTGAAGAGGGTGATAGAGGGGAGAATGTTTGGTAAACGCGGAAGAGGAAGGAGAAGAAGAGGTTTTGTGGATGGCTTTTAGGTCTACGGAGTACCCTGCAAGTCGAGTCCTAGGGTGTGTGGTAGAGGTGAAGCTGTTAGGGTTTGTCTAAAGTCTGTGCCGGTCTCGGTTCAGAACAAAAGCCTGCGAGCTTTATTTACTCTCGAATTTCATACAAACATATTTTATCTTTGCTTGTTTTGCGTATTGATTCTATAGCTATATTTAGCTTCTGCTCTCTCCTCGGCAACCATTATGCCTTATTTTATCACTATTGATGATATTTAAATGTTATCTATGTTCCACTTTTACGTCACTCAGTTCTAGGGTCTTACCTATTAGGTCACTTATACCTAGGTAGATTCAACGTTTGGGAATTTTTTCCTCTTTCTCATCCGTTTAAAGAAAGTATTTTTTTTTACATTTTCAATGTATCGTAAATTTCGATCTATTCCTAGCCTATTCAAGACAGAACTGGGCATGATGGTGAGATGAATTTTTTTCCCATTACCACCGAAAACTGCACTTGTTGCCTTTACATCAGGGTATTAACAACAGACGAGCACACACAACCATGTCCTGAGCGGTGAAAAAACCCACAGGCGAATAACAGGAGAGGACTTACCCACGCCTGCACCGGGGCCGACAAAAACGAGGAAACGTTTGAAGTGATTACACTCGTGTGTTATACTTTGTACGAATTTTTTAAGTCAAAACAATGGGGGCGTTTACTCGGTACCGAAATCGCAATTTTGTACACGAAATCGTTAGATGGAAACGAAAAACGAATTTTAGTGAAAAAATTAATCTTCTAACCACAACCATTCACTCATAAATCACAAATTAAAATAAGCAAAAGGTGACGCCCACCGAAAATGCTGCTGTGATAACATTGACGTAATTTTCCTCCCGTCCTTGACTGCTTTCAGGGGAGGGGGAAGGGAGTGGAGGGGGGTTCTCGGAAGGTCTGCTCGCACAGATGCTGTCGAAATCGCTCCCATTGGCCGAGTCAGCTGTGTCCACCCCATTGCGATAAGGCGAAGTAGGTTCGCGGGCTCAGTTGTGATTGGACGAAGTCGATATACGTCAGAGGTTGCACCACACCCACTTTTCCGAAAGGGTTAAAAACATCAGTTCTTCGCCGCTTATAACTCGGGAAATAATTGTCGGATCAGAAAACGGAAAAATACGGGTCCTTTTATTTTACAAACTCTATCAGATTCGGCAATAAAAAAAATGGTAAACGACCCCATTCTGAAACTTTTTTTTCCTGCCTTAATTAATGATCTCCCTGCTAATTCCGATGGTATTGGTTATTATGCCTTTTTGTACGTGAAACAGTGACACTTAAAACTTTCGATCTTAAAAGTTGTCTCTCTAATTTGATATCAGTGACCAATCAACCTACCTCAATAATATTTAGTTTTTGATATACTTAAAAATCTTCGGAAAGGCAGTCCACCTCAAATGTCCGTGGTAATTCATGCCTACGATTATTAGGGCCAAAGTACTGAATGGAAATTACGGTCCAGATGACACTGAAGATTCTCCTCGATCACGTAATCAAGTATTTGGGAAATAGTATTGTTTCTGTCTCAATTGTCACTGAAACTGATTGGGGCACCTAATAGACACGTTTTTATAACTGTAATACCACTGGGTCCAACATTTTTTTTCAATTTTTCGCTACCATAGACTCTTGAATAAACTTATAGGAAACGAGTGGAATTAGCGAAACGGTTCATTCCGTTTTGTATTTGCTGTTGAAAATACTGTTAATTTTCTTTTGATTTACTGTGAGAATGGTAAAATATTAATTGACGTATCGTGCAATTTTCTTTTAGAACCTTCTCTCTCTCTCTTCTTTTAGTTCTCCTTGCGTTCTTGTCAGTCTGCCCTCCCTGGCAAAACAAGGTGGAGGTAGTTATCAGGAGTAGAATATATCCTCACTCTTTTCGACCACTGGTAGTCGCCAGACGGTGTTTTGTGGCTCCGATAGTGATTATTGGAGTCATGGATATGGCCTTTGGTTGATGATAACTACAGGTAGTGCACGATATTTATTTTCCGAAGTCGTGAAGGTAAACCAGCTTGTTTCTCTCGCATTCACATCCGGGCCATCTGTTAGACCGCGTGAACTATATAAGTATGGAGTATATATTTCCCAAGGCCTTACGAACTCCTTTTATAGTATGGCATTGAAATGAATTGGGGAGTGATAAATTTTTAAAGTCGTGGTCTCACCCTGCAATGCTTGAGACAGGTATGCTCCAGTTTCTTATCTGCATCTAATTTTTGCTCGTGGATTCCTTTTTCCTGCGTTCCAGTTCAGTACGAGTCTCCCTTTCGCCACGGTTCGACATGTAGGCACGTTTATTTTGGTACATACTTCTTCGGGGGTGATGGGAGGGAGAATATCGTCGGTACACGCTTATGTGCCGTGACTACCCATTATTTTTTTAGAGAAGATTCCTCCACGTTGCTTCGACGATTTCGACTCTCCTCCGAGTATCCTGCAACTCATGTTAACGTTTGGAAAACACCGAAACTAACTAGGTATCAAAGGAGACCTGTTATACCCTTTAGGTGATGATGATCGTGATCACGTCGTCACTGCCGCGTTATTTGCTCTCTCAAATTTCCTGGACTCACTAGCAAGACGTAATTTAATGCGAAATTTTTATTTGTTATGACGGGAAGAAACGGTCTCAGGCTTCATCCCCCTGGAATTGTACTAAGTTGACTGCATTTATTCCTTATGGTTAATATGTTGTTGGAAGGTTGAAGAGAAATCCGGTGTCCCATAGAGTCTGCAAGTGTGAACGAAGATACTGGGGTTTTATGCTTCCCATTCTCGGCCCGAGTACCGTCGAAGGCATTATAAATGAGATACTGCCATACGGATGGATTAAAGTCCTTTACTCGCCTATCTTAATATAAGTTACAGTATACGGATAGGTAGTCTTAGTTTAGTGATGTAGCTGACTAAGTTATATATAATCAAAATTATCATAATGAATCAACACCCCAATGATTGGTTTGACGCTGCTCTTCGCTCTTTTTTTCCTGTTAGCTGACCTATTCATATTTACATAGTTCTTCTACTTTGTTTCCTTAACGACATGCGCTGTGTATTTCATGTGAAGTACACAGGAAAAAAATAATTCTAAACTATACGAACTCTTTCTACGCGCATCCTTGATTTCTTGAGTAACGAACGAACGTAGTCAAATCAAACAACGCAGTAACTCAGTAATGTTCCTTCGTAGTTAATACTCGATTAGGTGAACGTCTTGGGTCATGTTTGATGATACTTCAAGCCCAGCCACGCGTCCCCGGGGTTCTTATTCTGGAGGCGTTGATTTCATGTATCTTATGTGCTCGCTAGACGATGGTGTCTGGGTGATTGGAGTGTTCTTGTGGTGCTCTTATGGTGCTTGGTTTCGAACCATTGTCCTCTTTTAAGAGTGGGTTTAGCCACCGAATTGATGCGATTATTTTATTTTACTCGCCCGCGGGACCACCCCCTGCGTATTGCCAACTTTCGTTCGCTTCGATAGCGTTCCTCTACAGCCACGGGCGTGTTTCCATAGCCTCTCTCGAGATGGGAAGGAAGAATTCTTTCTTGCCAGAAGAAGGAAAAATCGCGTAAAAAAGGCTGTTTCTTGGGTCTCGTCGTGCACGACCTTTGGAGGATTGAGCTATTAAGTGAATGTTTCGGGAAATCTGTTTGGAGCGCGAGGCGTGTGGGCGGAAGGGGTTTTATCCCCTTATCACGCTCCCGAGCGATGCCTCTAGTGTGTGCTATATCTGCTGAAAGAGAGAGGGAGAGAGAGGAGTGATTCTCTATCATCAATCTCCATCGCTCGCACACGATTCCGCTTTTGCTGGCCAGCCGCTGACGGCGGAATAGGCTTTGTGAATTCCTTTTTTGAAATTTTTTCCCCCGCCGACACAAAACTCCCTCACTTGCCATTGTTCCATCGATTGCTCTCGCAGCAGCTGCTGTTCGCTCGGGCAACGCGTCCTGCCCCCTCCTCATCTTCCCCGTTTCAATGTCCTCGCTACGTGTCCCAAAACTCGTGTCCTTACTAAGCGAGGACCCCTCTCCTTCTGTCCATTAGCTCGCCTAAGCTCTCTCTCCCTCTTTCACAGCATATTCTCTCTCTCCCTGGCCATGACATCGCTCATTGGCCGCAGACTAGCGATCCCTACATAAATGACATCACGGTTAATATAATTATCATTCTTTTTTCTCAACACCTCTCCGCGAAGTTTCGCCTATTGTGAGACTCCGTCCCGCCTCCTTACCCCATGGCCCATGATAACGTACCTCTTCTCCATTGGTTCTCTATTCCCAACCTAATTAGCTGCGAAACAGCAAGCTGATTGGTAAAATTTATGACAATCGCCGTAATAGAGCTTCCGTAAAAAAAACAGATGTTGGTGCAGCGGGAAAAGCGGCTTGAAAGCGAGTGAATGTGCTGCCGCCCTCGCTTTCATTCCCTGCGCGTGCCTCGGTTGTGCTTCGGTTTTTATTCCGATGGGGCGCCGTTTCTGTCACATCCCCATCAACGGCTGCCTGTTTGTTTATTTATTCAAGCCCGACGCAACGGTTCGAATGTTCCCTCTCATTGGTCACGGATCAACAATTGCAACGGCTCATTGCAATTGAGGAATAGTAATGACGGTGTGAAACGAGTGGAAAGGCATAAAAAATGGAGGTAGGTTTACGGAATGGTGAGTGTAAACGTCAAATAATGTCACGGAAACTATGTGGACTCGTTTTTTCTCTGAAGTAATTCCACGGAAAAGTGAAGAAAATGATCGGCATTTTGAAGTGCATGGGGTAAGCTGGTGAAGTAAATACTTATATAATTAAAAGTACCTACCTATTCGTTTTGCGGAGTTAAATTTAATGCTAACTGCCTTCGATCAAATTCTTTTCACACTGGATGTTATCAATTCGTTGGAGTAATGAAAACCAGTTAGAAGAGCGAGATTGGATATGGCTCATCAGTGTAATTAATCTTGTATCATGTGCATATAAATGAACTGATCGGTTATCCGCAATGCGCAAGTCTCATTATATGTAACGTAGTTTTCCTTATTCATGTTGACGGTATGATGATCAAGAGTTACTTTTTATATCGCTTTAAAAGCAGTGTATATTACGGTTGATATTTCAAAAGTTTAAAAAAGACGAGCGTAATTTATCCATATTATCCATTTTGGGCGGGTAAATGGTTTTAGATAGTAGAAAAAGCAGATGTGGCCACTATCGTTGGCTGCATAGGAGGTGTTTGAATGTACTCCATTCCTTTAATGTACACTCTGAAGTGACTGTTATATTTATAACTGCTGAGAATCCTACATGCGGTACTCAAGACAATTATTCTTCCTCAGTAGAAGCTGTATTTTTAAGCAATGTTTGAAGAAGTGGAAATATTCGGTATGCGTTCTTACTTTTCTATCCGCGCTATCTTAAACTATTTTACTTATTGAAATTTTATTTTATATACGTAAGTTTTAATGTGGCCGAGTGCTCTTTGGTGACTTGGTACCGTTTGTGTGGTAATCGATTGCATTCCATCGCATATTGCTGTCGTCTGTTTTGCTTAAGTTCGGTGGTTGTATAGGTTATAGTGAGCTTAATTGTGGTTATTGCGGTCATTGTACCCGAACGAATGTTTTCTAAAGCATTACACGGATTAAACATGGCGTGGCCCTGTCGTTTTTTTATTTAGGCCTGGATATTGTTGTTCTGTCTCGGTTCGTATTCATTACCTTTCCGAGCAGTCTCATGTCTAAATAGACAATTGAGGGACCACAGGGATTCATTGCAGTTTTGCTGGAGTCAGTTTACGTAAACTATCCTGATTGGCCGTGTGGTATGAGGATGTGACTGGTAGAGTTAGCTAAGGTTTTGCTTGGTGGTTTATATACAATGCTTGGTGGTTTATATACAGAAAATTTAATAATTTTATCACTTGCCAAAACTCTAAGAATGCCTACAGGTATTTAGAAATCTCTCATCCATGTGCACCATGACCGACAAACATTTGTGAGAAGTCGATTTGCAGCGTATATACTTTGTTTAAAATTCTCTATTTCGTTTTACTAGCGTGTTGAATGTTGAAGAAGTGAGAAGCTATTATTTGATGATCCAGTGTGAACTGTGACATCAGGATATTGCCAATCCTTTGTAGTCTATCAATTTTGTGTGATTAGCAATTGGTTAGAAAAGAAATCGGTATTACGATTGTATAATGCTTGAAATGATGGTGTTGTTTGCCCTATTGCCATTAATGAGCGTGGAAAACACTAGTGGTTGACGCTTAGCATTTGCGTCTCAAGATTTCTTCCGACTCAATTGCGAGGTGAGTGAACTCGTCCCTGGCATTCCGTGACGCACTGCGGAGCCCAGTGATTCGTTTCACCTTTGCCCCCCCTCCAAGCACAAGTTATCGGAGAAGCTACACCTTTCTTATTACAATAATGGCCTCCATCAAAGCCGGTGAGAGGGTTGTTACGTTTCCCTAATCTCTAGGTGAAAACGATTAAGAGACATCCTATTTCGTCGATGCGCTTAAGTACCTACAGTATGGGCACCTGCGCCCAGGCAGGTGACCATCTCTTTATGTCTTGGTCACGCCATCCCGGTTATTCGCCACCATGCCAACTTTTTCGTAAGCACTATTAATCGTTGGATTTATTTCTTTTTTATTTTGTATGTAAAAAAATGATAACCCGTGAACGAAGTCTCGCATTAATTTCTGTCTACATTCAATCGCCCTTTTGCTTTATCTCCATGTTTAATTAATAATGAGTCAAATAAGATTCTTAAGCAGTGTTCCTTTGGTTGTTGTTTATTTTCTGAGAACTTCCAGACTTTTTTCTCTCTATTTATTGACGCTTTAAATTATTTATCGGTGACTTTTCTCGTATTGTAGTGCGTTGATGTTAGCTTGGTTGCATGGAGGTTTATCTTCTCCGCCAACATCTGCTGGGTGGGTGTTTCCCGGAAACACCATGGCATAGCGGGAAACTTTCTGAGGTACGAGCTTATATACAATTGTTTCGGGTCAGCTGTTTCAGGGAACTCTCCTCTTCGGCCATCAAAACTAAATGAGAAATCTGCCGAGCGTGTAGTTTCCCAAGTTTTTCCAGCCCATCGCTGGGACTGGAGCCCCTCATCAGAGGATGAAATCCGTTTGCATGATCTAAAATAAACCGTTATTTATCCCTCTCTGTCCAATTGGGCATTTTAAAAGTATTTAGGTATTGTTTTGATTTTCTATTCGTATGCAGAGAATAGGAAATGCCATATTTTTGAACAGGAATTTCCTATTTTTTGTTATAATCAGTACTTCTTGTTGTGCTCAATTTTGCTGCATGCTCGCTAAAATGCCCGCTGATATTTATTGATGTTTCATCATAATTAAAAGTTGAAGTGCTTAAATCACTACGATCTCATTTCAACGGCAATGCCCTCTGTTGTATTTGAATTCAAGATAATTGGTCTGGCATTATGTATATGCTGTTGTAGAACATATATAGTTGGTTATGTAATCTGTAAATACTTATAGGCCTGCAAGTTCTTAGTGTAGTTATGAAATCTGCTTCTGAGCATAATCGCGCTACTTTTCACGGTTACATCAGCCTCCAACCTTGTAGAGTCGTTGAACGGAGGTTATCACTGAACTTGGGGTAATGGTTATAATCTCTGTTCTTCGGGAAATGTTGCAGGAAACATGTTTCATTCCAGTGTTCATTACCACCTGCGCACTCGTTATCAAACTTTAGTTGTTCCCTCATCATGCGCCGCTCATGGTGGAGCCATCCTTTAAAAAATATATTCTCACTTGAGCCTTCAAAAAGTTGGGAAGTGTTTTCTTCATGCTGAGGAATGTCAAAAATGATGTTTGTACAACTCTCTTCGCCATTCTTCCTCGCTCCCCCAGCTCCTACCTTTTTCGGCTGCGTTTCGCTCAATCCCGTCGATAAATGCCGTTTCTACGGATGCCGCTCGTCTGCCTCCCCTCTTCGGGAACCGCCTCATTTCAATCAATCTCAACCTCTCTCTCTCTCGTTCACCGTTTCGACCCCCTATGGCTTCCTCCCCCTATCTCGGCCCCCCGAGCAATCCCAACCCCCGCTACGGCCTCAAGGATTCGCCCCGTCTTCGCCCCGCTCCGCCCCTCTCCCTCCCTCCGGCCCCACCCATCCCCTCTCCGGCTGTGCCATCAACCCCCCCGCTCCACCCCCTCTTCTCATGGGCGGGAGGCCCCCTGTCTCGTTAGATGCCTGGGACCTCGTCTCTATGGTAACCGAAGTATCCGCTTCCGCCCAACCCCAGTCCCTCTCCCACCTTTCCCTCTCTTCCCTCCTCTCCGTCTCGCCTTGCCTTCTCCATCCCCCCTTATCCTCTTCTGCCGAGTTCGCGTCGCCCGTATTATTATATTATTTCCTCTCCGTTCCCTTTCGTTATTTGCCCGGTGAACTATGCCCGTTTAATGAATTTTTTTCTCGGACCTTTCGCTCTACGTTCGACCCTTCTCATCCACCATCCCTCCGTTTCAGCGGCCATTTCCCCCGCCCTGGCTATCTGTCATCCTCTGGTCCTTGATCTGGCTCATGATAGTTCTCGCCCCACGTTGCGTCGATCCATCATATTTGTGCCATCGCTTCCTGTAGAATCCCTTGTTTCTTCGTCGTCGCTCGCCTGTCCTTTCCTTCTAATATTTGTGTCTTAACGATCGGGATCCCTTTCTGAGCAGCTCACAGGGAAGTACATAGTTTCAAATGATTTTGTGCATAAAAATGCGATATTTTAAGTGTTTTTCCCGTCGTTATTCTTTTCCGCAGTGCTCCAATTTGAGTCTTGCATTTTCAGCTTTCGTTTTAAAGTGATAGGTTACCTTCAACTGTTATCATGTGTCTCCCAAACATTTCCATCATCAACCTTGTGGTATTCGGAGCCATACTTCAGTGTTGTACTTTTCCTTTACTTTGCTGAGCAGCTTGTGAAGTTCTCACTTTCGGGAAAGCTCCTTTCCCTGCGACCGTGGCGAATTTCCGGAGTGGAGAGGCCTGTCGCTGTACTAAGGACCCAGGACCATATCTGATTGGTTGTAAAGCACTTTTTTGTGGGTTGCCAAGTCACCCATTGACAAGTTGTTTAAATTATCGTAATTTCATTCCAAGTCGGCGGGGCATTCCCGTGAAGAGATTTCTCCTTCGGGTTTAGTGAGTTAGAAACCTCTTTACTTTGCTTGACGTTAAAAATCCACCAGGATTCCCGTTGAGGAGAAATTTTGTCCTCATGAATGTTGTCAAGCACTCAGACTTGTTTGTAGACAGGTCACCTGTTCCTTTCGCACCCAATTATCTCGGACTGTCATGACGAAGGTCGTCGCTGTGGCGTAGTGTTCTCTCGCGGCAGCTCATGATGTTCTCCCCGAGGGCCGATTCCTCACATTCTGTGGCCCTGGGTCGCTCGACGGGGAATGGCCCGGGCGAGTGGGGACGCGGCGACGCCAGGTGTGGGGGTGTCCGGTGGCGTAAATCGTCCGCTTTATGGCCCTGGCGAATGCGTGTCCGAGTGTTCGTGCCGGCCGGAGGTCCTTGTCGTGATGCCGCACAGGTGACGGCCACCCCCGCCCTGTATTCGGGTGACAAATGATCGATTCATTCTGAAGGCGCCCGTCATGACACCTTGGCCCGAGCTCTTCTACTTTCGGCACCCCGCTGCGAGGCGCGCGTCGCCTCTCCCAATTTCGACGCCCTCTTGTGGAAGCGGTGTCGCATACTTTACGACATTTTTATTTGGTCGTCTACCTGTTGGGGAGGTTTTGATGGAGCGCTTCTACTCTGTTGCACTTCTTCATTTCTCTAGCGAGTTTTCCTTTCTATGCTAGTTTCCTCTTGAGATTTACAGAATATCGACGACCTCCCTTGATTCCATCCGAAATGCGCCCTTTCGTATCTAGTTTACCTAGCTCTCCGAACATTCATCATCTTCTCCTCGTCCTCCTCTGTAACCGCGTTCAGAATCCTTGCGCCCCTTACCACTCGTTTCAGCCTCAGTTTCCGCCAACTAATTTCCTCTCTTTCCCCAGCATTTTTAACTTTTTTAAATGCTTTTTTCGCATCGGAATATTTACCAATCATGAATCTACATCGTCATAAAAGTTAACTTTTTTGTCAGGATATGCACTAATTCTTTCTTTTTGTGATTGCTAGCAATATCAGTGGCTTGCTTCAAATACTCGAAGGGTATTCATACTTCGTGCCGGCGCCTTTGAGGATAATTGTACTCCCGGGCTTTACGCACTAAGATACGAGAGCTAGGCGAATCCAAATTCAGTCGCAACACGTTTAGTTTTCCGTAATTGTTCATGCGGATGTTATCATCGCACAGGAATAAACGCACTCTGGCGAATGCACCAAAAAGTATCTGTTCGAGCATAACAGAAAAATTTTTCTCCCATCAGATTGAGTCACTCTTGACGTGGATCTGAACAAGTCGCTCGATGGTGGAAAATAAGTATCATTTGTGCATGTGTCTTGCAATGGGGAGATAAATGCTTTTCCTAGATTTGAATGTAATGTGGTCTATTCCTTTTTCTCCAGCATTCCTAATTCATCATACTATTCTTTTCCTTCCCGCTTGATTCAACACTTAACTCGAGCTGTACATCGTGTGAAATTATAATACCTTGACGGCTCTCGATGGCGACGTTGCGTCTTTCATTATCGCAATAGCCAGGCGTTGGTTTATTTTGGTTCCTAGGCATAACACTGAGAAATCTACTTTCTACGTACTAAGTTATCTGTTGTAAACCTGGTCACCGTGACCGGCGGAAAGTCTGCAATTCGTAAGACGAATATTTTCTCTGAAATGTCCTATAGATAAATCGCTTTATGAGAAATAAAGCCGCACTGATATTTTTGGATACTAATGCATTCGTTTAAATATGAATATATGTTAATATAACGAACAAACGAAATAAATTTCTTGTGAATTAGGATGATTATAGTTTTTTTAAATCCAGTTTATTATTTCAGCTTACCTCTTTTGCTCATCTTTCACCATTACTTGCTACATATCTCTTGTTATATCAAGCTGTTTCTGTTATGTATTGTCCAATAGGTTACTGAGAGAGGTCACATCGAACGTCGTCGGCTCTCTCTGATGTATGAACGGTATTGTATATTACTCTCGCTCCCTCGTCTATATCTCCGAATTTCTTCTTCAAGGAGTTATCGCAAGGACCGAAACCCTTATGTGGCATCTCCTCACTGAAGTGGAGGGGAAGTGCCGGTAGGACCTCCTCTCTTCTCTCCAGGGAACGAACGTGAGCCCTTCCGTCTTTGCCCGTCTTGACCTTTTCGAGGTTCCTTCCGCCCCCATATCCACGATCCCTCACCTTTCCCTCCTCTCTCCCACGAGTCCGTAGCTTTTTATACATGCGTGTATGTGTGTGTGTATCTCCTTACCTCTCCATATCGGCCGTTTCCCATTTCTCTCAGCCTTCTTTCCTTTCCTCGGTTCATCTTTTGGAAGGGGAAAATGCTTTGAAAATCGCTACTCAGTCAGTCATAAACCACGTCATTTATTGATGGTGAGGACGCTCATGAGGTGAAGTAGACGGATAGCAATTTTTCCTTCGCTTATTCGGTCTTCCGAGAAGTCGAGTCTGTTGAGATTGAGAGTTTACCGGCCGTTTTCCATTTATCTTTTAGTTATAGACGTCGGGTACATATTTTCATGTTTGTAGCCCATCGGCCTGTCACGTTGTATATATTTCAATTTTCCTTTCCATTGTGTCTGTTTGAGATCTCTCTGTTGATCTATTTTCAAATTTTTATCCTATACTGATTTTCATCACTCCGAAGAGGTCGTTTACATCTCAAACAATTGTAGTAGCTTTTTTTACTGCTACATAACTTAGATGTCGTGCTCTCATATGGCGAAAAGATGTTAATTTTCTTGCATGTCCCTAGTTTAACCCAGCGTCACGTTAATAAATGTAGTCTTTGAGCTTCTTAGGATGATGTAGGATGTGAAATCATTTTCTCTTTTATGCGGGCGTAACAAAAATATGGAATTATTCTCTGAAATTTAAATGTTCTCACCGTTTACGGTGAATGAAAGATTTATTTACGTCGGTGCAATACATGTTGCGACCCGGAATTTTGATCTAAACTATTGAGAGCTGGGGATATATTTTACTACTGCGTAGAAACTAATTCCTTATATTTATCGATTTTCTTGCCTCCTCATCTGCGCTTTTCCGCTTGGGGATATATTTTACCACTGCGTAGAAACTAATTCCTTATATTCATCGATTTTCTTGCCTCCTCATCTGCGCTTCTCCAACTTTCATTTGTAAGCGTTTTATTCAGGTAATAGAGTATTCCATTGGATGTTCCTCTCTTGAAAAAAAGTCTTAATCTATGACTGTTACGGATGTGATTTACCTTCATGTATCGATTCGAATGATTGAGGTAGTCCCTCACTCTGCTCTTTTCGTGATTTTTATCTTCATGTTAACATTTTAATTTTATTTCGCTAATTTTTTTACGTTCCTCTATAGGTTTTTGTTTTTAAATTAATTGTTTTTTTCTATTAATATTCTTACGAATAATCAGGCTATTACCCAGTGTGTTTGCGAGGGTATCTGGTTCTTCAAGCGTTTTAATAGAACTTGATTTGAATGGTGTAAAAATACGTGTTTGAATGGGGTTATTTTTCTGGTTTTTGCTGCATGAGCAACTTCCATCATATTAAGAAGCTAGGGCAGTTTTAATTGCTGATGGTCAGTTTCAGAAATGTTATCGCGTAGACCCTATTGAGTCCTGATTGAGCCTTTCCCGTGTTCCCAATTTGATGTCCCCATGATAATTTCATAGGAATAAGTGGCCCATTGAAAGCATCTGCGCGCTCGTATTGTTCGTATTTATTCGCCATGAGACATTGAAGGACGCAGTGGACTGCTGAATACTCAACAGTTTACCGGTCCTTTTATTTGAATTTAATATCGGAGAGAAACTGCGCAGATAAAATGGGCTGCCCTTGCTAATTATATGCCTCCTTTAAAATGATTTTCGTTTCAGGGAAGAAATCACCATTGTTCGAAGAAACGAAATGAATCTTGAACGCAAATATTAATTTTTGTTGAACTTGAATATACTGGGGAGTGAAGTAGAATAAACGGTTTGTGGGGGTGAGGTGCCGGGTTTTTTAGTTCAACATTTCTTATTTGTTTTAAATAGTCTAAAATGGGTGTTGATTTTTCGCTACGGATCATACCTTATGTGGACCATTGCAGGGGCCTATACTTTCATTCTCTTCACTCTTCGTTCTCCTGGCGCAGTGTGGTTTGCTGAGTTCCTCTATGCTTTCGGCGAGGAGCTCCTTGTATGGGGAGACTTCTCCTCCCCTCTTTGGCCTCCACGCCCCTCCTGTGCCATCTCTCTCTTAAGGCGAGACCATTATTCCCAGTGCCAGGTGCTTCTGAAGCACCAGGGGAGGAACCCCTCTCTTTTTATTCCTCGCTGCACAGAGAGCTGGATCTGAGAGAAGGATGCCTACTTTTTTTTCCTTCTCTTACTAGAGGAGTTGGCGTCCTGTTACAGCAGTGATTGAATAGTCTTTACTTCGTCGGAATATTTCCTCGAGGTATTTCTCTTTCGGGGAATGTGGGCTTGATCTTACTCTTAGTCTCTTTTTCTCACTAATGTGAAGTACCTACAGTTCACGTGTCTCTTTTAATGCTGTTGGAAAAAGGTCAAATCCCATGGAAGAGAAACTACGCAGTCCTCCGCTTCGGTATGCATCGAAATTCAGTATGAAAAGCATCATTTAACTAGATCGGAAATCTAATACACGTTTAAAATCCCATGAGGCAGAGTAACGATAGGAAAATCTCGGAAGGAAGATCAGAATTAGTGTTTTTCAGTTCCTGATTGCCTTTGTTGTATCTATCCGTCTGTGATGTCGTATGATCTGCCACCGTTTGTTCATGTAATATTTAGTCAGAAAAAGGTGAGTCGTTAATTTATTTGCGTTCGATGTAACTTGTTGCCGAAAATCAAATTTTTCGAAATGTTTCACTCCATTCTTCATTTTTATGATTACAAAACACCCGATTGAGCCCAATGGCTAACTTCTGATGACATAAAATTGATAAGGAGGTTCTAGTGTCAGTATTGACTCGGGCTTTTATCTATTTTTTTCCATGCGGAAGAGTCATGCCTGTTTGTCCCTTTCTGTGTCTTTGCGCAGTTTTTTCTTAAATATTTCACTATTAAAATCGTGCCAACTGGCTTTTATGCTGGGCGAGCTTATCACGTAGTGGGTACTTAGTATTGGTCTTCTTTTTCCTTTCTAATATTCCTACGAGAAAATACGTAAGTTTCTCGATCGTAGTAATGTATTTTTTTATGCGCAGCATGTTGTGCTGTTTTATTTTCACGTATGTACATGCAGACGGAACGGAGGTATTTGATAGTTGTCCTTGATCGTAGACGACTACCTACTATCTTATGCTGCCGTCCGTCAGTCGTTTTTATAGATTTGCGATCAGTCCCGGAATATTTCGTTTCTGTACGTCTTATGTTACAAAAGTCATGCGTGCTTTTCTTTGCTTGGTGGAAAACACTATGTGATCAGTCGAAAATATATCGGACTGGCTGTTTCAAATTGTCTTTAGGGATGAGTCGGAATACCTGAGTGCCTTCTCGCCTCTAGTAAGCATTAGCATTACCATTTTTATTTTTCCACCATAACCTCATCATCCACCCGGAGCACGTCTGGTGGCCTCATTTCTCTCATCCTTGCCATCTTTTCTCTCTTGATATCTGCGCGCCAAGGAGCTCTCGGCTTATTATTTTTTTCATCCCTTCGCAGCGGAGCCCTACCTTACCCCCACACCAGTCCGAGCCCTTCCATCCCCTTCCTCCTTCGTCCATCCGGATTGCTCTTTCGAAGATTCCGTCCTTCCTTCTCGTCCACCCTTTTCGACACCTTTTCCGTTAATTGGTTCTCTTTCCTTGCCGCCGCTGTCGTCGTGAACGGGACATAATTATTCCCCCTCCCGAGTCCACGGGGACCATTAGCGAGATAATCCTCAAGTCGCGGCATGGAGGAAATTTAAATTAGGCCCCATACCTCTTCCTCTGTTCATACTCGGGAAAGCTCTCCGCCGCTAAGGACGTTTTCGCGGGAAGGATTCGCGTTCCGGTCGCGTTGTGTGTTCTGCGCAAGTTGGGACGCAAATGGAAGAGCTAGCGTAGAATCAGTAATTGGCAGCTCGCTGGGCATAATTCGCCATCTATCCCCTATTTGCGACGCATTAAAACCTTGTTAATTGGAGTCACCTTAGTGTCTCACCCAGTGAACCAGAAGAGAGATATCTTTTCGCCTTTTAACTGCATTTGCCTCGCATGAACTGCGTTTCCCTTGCCTTCGAATTTTCATTCATTCATGGCCTCCGGTCGTTAAAACAACAAATTGTTCTTCATGTGTATCAATAGAGGCATATTGCCTAACGCCTTTAAAATGGGACATTGTAACCAAATGGGAGAGCGCAGGAATGGAAGAAGTTCGTAATCTGTATCTTATTCGTTTACCTTATAAATTTTGTGAGATAACTTACCGGAGCGATTCGCTCTGAAAGGCGCCCTTATGAGGCAACGATTTATCGTGGTCTTATCCTTTACGCTGCAAAATGTGAAACATTTATGAGATGAGTAGGTACAGGAAATTCCTTGCTCTCTGGCTTGCGTGAATAATGAATGGTATCGATTTCCTAATGGGATCGTCTTAATGCTGCGCTTTTAGGAAGAATTTTCTGTCTGTTTTTATTTTCGAGTGCGTTTTTGTCTTTTTCCCTCCTCTTTTACATCCACATTGGGGATTTCTCGTTACTGCTTTCTTTCTTGCATTCCTCCAAAGGAAATCGCTCTTTCGTAAATCCTGGATGATAGCGTCGAGTCTGCTTGCCGGGGACTTTGCATACCTTGTCCGGGGCGGCAAATGCTGATGATGTCGTTTGGGGGAAGATGAATTGGCACCACGATGGTGAGCTAGCCGGCTGGGTTGAATGAGGCTTCCTCTTGCATATGTAGTGTCCCTCATGCTAATATTAATTTTCATACTCATAGTTCCTCTAATGTTCTTGCAGCATATGCCTGGTGTTACCTACTTGTTCCGATTTTCCATAAGAAGTCAACATGTTTTAGTATAATTGTGAAATTACTATGGATAGTCATTAAAACCAACAAGATAAACACTATTCGACAATTTATTATTCGTACAACGCATTTCAACCTCCATCATTAAGTACATTTATACAAAATATATACATCAGGTATATTGTATCTGATGATGGCTTAGCGGCTGAAACACTTCGTACGGATAATAAACTGTGCAATAGTGCTATATTGATGGTTTTAATAATGATAAAATTACACTAAATCTCGCCGAAGTCAATTTCTTGTACTATGAATACTGCAGTAAGCGTATCGTGGCTCTGAATGTAACGTGGCAGTTGGTTACACAGCGAGTGGCAAATGCGTTTTTACGTAGAATTGAGATTTCTGCTAGCGATCCTTCCTCAGTTGTGCACGTTGCGTTGAGGTGAAAAGATTGTCTTCGCATACACTGCTCATATTTGCTGTTACTGGTGTAATATGAATATGCGGAAAAATCCCTTTTGGATTTTTCCGCATATTCATATTGGGGCCTCTTTGAGGTCTTGTTAATCGTTGATACTATTTGATTTAAAATACTCCGTCTGACGTAATAACGAGGACGGCTTGATATGGAATTGAGTTTTGGGCCACTGGCCGGAGATCCCAAGCCTGGAAAGCCCTTTTTAGAGTAGACTAGTTCAGCAAAAGCTGAGTTATTTTTCTCCTCTGTGTGCTCTGTGTGAAGCATCAGGCAACATAAGGGACACGTCGGAATGTTGACTTGGCATCGTCCTTTGAATGCCGTCTTGCATTGGGATAGGTGACGAATTTTGAGGTCAACGACAACTTTGTTGAGTTTTGTGCCCGTGACATATTTGGCTCTGGCTGATAAAGGAGGGCAATGGTAATGATTTTTGAATCGTTTTATCTGCTGTAAAGAGATGCGGAGACTTCCTCATATTGCCCTGAGCAGCGGATATATTTTCACAGCGGAATCGGAAACTCCGTAGTAGACTGGAAAGCATAGAAATTCAATCTTCCCCCCATCCTCTCCGCCTCATAAACCAGTGCACTTTGCACCCCACTGATCTAACCCCTATGCTACGGAAGGGGTGCTCTCTTGCCTGTTTGCTTCCTTTTCGTTGGTCTCCCTCCATCCCCTGCTCGTTTAGCGTGGACGCGGGGTGGAATATTTTCTATGGTTTTAAAAGGGTTGGGAACGGGTGTATGGAAGACTATCCTTTCATCCCCTGCGCTCCGGACCCCTGTTCTACCACGTTCCGTCGGTCCTTCTTCCGTAGAAGCTCCGTCTGAGCGGCCCCTAGATCTGACTTCCCCCCTGCCCCCCTATCTCCGCTCGCCTTTGACGGGTACCAGCGCTGCCGTCGTCGGCAGCGCTGCCTTTTACATATGCATGCCCCACGCATGTGCACCCCGCCGCGCGCATTATATTTTCATTCTGCCCTCGCCTGTGTAAGCGGCACCTCAATGGCCCCCGCTATCCCGTCGGAACGCCACCCCCGCTGTTTGTATTTTTGCGAGCGAGGCCTCCCCAACCTCCCTCCCTCTATGCTCGCGTTTACGTGCTTTCATCTGCTGTGTGCGTGATTCCAGGGACTGCTAACCACCCGATCATACAGGCGTCGATGAAAGTGTTCGGTGAGAAAGAAAGGTGTGCCCAGAATGGACAAATGTTTGCAAATTCATTCTTTTTTCATACGCACTATTTACGACAACAAGGCAAACAATTTATAATGAAAAAAGTACGAATCAATTTTTCATAGTCATTTCCCATTTTTTTCTTTTTTTTCATCAAATACGTAATTTTCACGTCTCGTGAATTTCCGCCCTATGCTAAGCGCTCCTGTGGTGGCGTGAGTGGAAGGTGACGTGTAGTTGTAGATCCTTTGGTACGCGAAACAATTTTTTGATGCCTGATTCACGTTAAACACCATATTTTCATGGACGTCCAAATAATCTCGAGTTTTCCAAGAAATCCGATTTTGTGCCTGGCATTCGGTCTCTCTCTCTCAGTGAACGAGAAACAGCATTTCCATGACGGTTTCATGAAACCGTCCCTGACCGTTTAATTGAAAATATTTAACCAGGCATATTTTTAAACCTGAATTTAGTGACGACAAAACTTGAAGAATTCACTTCTCAGTGAGTGGAGTGTGAAAGCCATTTCGCAACAAAATTTGTGTGTAAAACTATGGGCGTCTGATCGGGCGTCTGATTTGACATATTTGCTATTTTCTTCTCCCTCATGTCCGGCGATAATCGCTGTAGATAATGTGAGCACATACGTTGTACTCAAATTTTGGGGAATGTTTTTTTTTTAATTATTCGCCGTTTTGGACTGGAGACATAATATTGTCCCGTTAGGTATGGACTCTCCGACGACACTTGTGCTATAGAATAAAAAATCTTCTCCAGAGCTAAAAAAGGATTCATTCGCGATCTAGTGATTTTCCGCCTTCCCCCTGCTTCTAATTACGTCTTTGCCATTCCTTCAGATTCTTATAGGATTTTCTTCGGCGTTTTACTTTTTTTACTCACATCTCTTCAGAAGGCAGGCATTCCTCTCGTCAGTCGAGTCGTTCGTCATGATAGTAAAGAGGAGGAATTATGTGATAACATATCTCTTTCTTCCCTTTAGAGAGCTGCTATATTTTATTCTTTTACCCAATCAGCTCCTTGTATTGAGTTTTAATTATTCTGGAATACTTACACCAGTGATAATTCGGGTATTTTTTCCGAAATTGTTTTAGGTATTGAGGGTGGACGTTTTGAGGTAAATTAGGGATCCATTACTCTGACCATTTCTAATTATGTTCATGAATCATCATCTAGCATTTCCTCTATCGGTGAAGTCAAGTTTGTTCTATATTACACTACGGTAAGAGCCCTAGTTCGCAAATGCATTTTACGAGATCATCCCTTCGACATCATCGGCTTCCCAACTTCATAATCATTTTTAATTACTGCTCGGATGTCTTAGTTGATATTTGAACAGTTCTTAAACTCATATTTAAATAAACTGGAGTCAGTTGCCCGTACATTTCCTTGTCGGTGAAAGTTGCTGCAAAGTCATACAAAAATGGTTTAGTGCCCTTCTATACGATATCTCAAACCTCCCTCCCTGTGGCAAGGTGAATGTCCCCGGTTGGAAGTTTTGTAATAGGTGGGTCGGTTACCGTTAGTAATCCTCTGTCGCGTGCGGAGCATCTTGGATCCCCTCAGGGCTGCGGGTCGTGGAGCTCCTCATATTGTTATTTGCTCTCCTTTTGCCACCTCAAGGGGGGCACTCGATAGCTGGCTCCTCCTCCGCCTCTTCATATTACTCCTCCCGTTTTGACTGTATTCCTGGCTCCGCACTTCAATCTTCCCTCACTTTCGCAGCCGGATGGGTTTTCGCCTTTTCGCCCGTCTCTCCATTTCCCTTTTCATTAAATCCCTCCCTTTTGCCCTCTGCGCCTTTCCCCCCGTCCCCCTTTCCCTCAGCCGGTCTGGGATAATCTCCAAAAGGTTTGCTCCACCTCGCTACTGCTTGGCGTCCCTCTCTCCCGGGGCTGGGATTTCCTCTACCTCTCCTCTTCCTCGGTCTTTGACCATATTTTCTTTCGCCTTCTTTCCCTATCCTTACCTCGAGTGTACTTTTCGTGACTTGCGGAAGAATATTTCCACCGCTGCAGCTGAGAGCTCTTCTCTCTTGGATGCGCTGCATCTTACCTTATCATTTTTTATGCATCCGTATTACGGAGTTTTGCAGATTTTAAGACTTAAGTGTTTAGACTGTTGGCATGGTTTTCTGAATAAATAAGATTACGTTTTAGATTCTATGTTATTTTTTTGTCCGTCATGCGTAAGAGGATCCTATAACAGATCGACAATGCCATCAACTCTGAATACATCAACCGTTGGATGTAAAGTAAAAGTAGGAATGGTATTGATCAGGATGAAGGCCTTTGGTGAAGTCTTAGAGAAAAATGTTCAGATGTGAAAACACGAGGAGGTAGGGGTATATCAAAGACGCTTCGGGTAGCTATCTTTAAATTTAATGCTATGATTCCAGCAGTTTTCCCAAAAATATTTTTCTGCAAATTTCGTGGATCATCTGGGTACATATAAAATCAAATCAACGTGCACATTTTATAATATCCTAATGTTAATTTTAAACTGTAATTTAACTCGTCCTCTATGAGTGCTTATGCTCTTAGCTGGGTTCTCGCAATGATGAATCTTTGATCGGATCGCGTGATTTTTTTACCTTCAACCGTAAATGAGTCCAACTCCAGAATTCGGCGTGTTCCTTGCTCTTGACCCCATTACGGTGTGTTCTTGGGCTCTTGGGCATATTTGTCCATCCCTTGCTCATGTTACTTATTGTGTCCAGCATAACCATTACAACCGGTGTTGGATTTTTGCTTAACATTTGTTTAAGGCCTGGAAAGAAAGAATGAAGAAGAACGCGGTGGAGGAATATTAAAATCTTTTTCACCCCAGCGAAGAAGATTGATTACGGTTGTGTGATCGGTGTCGTAGTTTTCAGCTTTTAATTTTGTTAATAGTGCCTTTTGAGTTATGAAGTGGAAAAAATTGCAAAGAAGATATCTGTACCAACTGATAGAAGACCATCAAATCGAAGTGAATCACATCTTTGAAACTATGTATAGCTGTATAGAATATATTTCGTAGTGATACTGTAAGAAAGGAGTGCAGAGATTCTCGGCCCTGACCCATTGTGCCTGCACATCTCTTGGCTCGCCATTTCGCCAATTCGATTTCGAGTGCCGTTCACAGGCTCTGATATTCCTACAGATTTTGAATATTACACGCGAGCGAGGATGTTTCTGTGCAGATTTCTCACGCTGGAGTATCTTAGGCGGTGCTAACATATTTCTCTCATTATCCTGTGAATTTTTCCCTTATTTAATATTTTAGAGTTTTTCTATCCGTGTTAATGTGTGACATTTGCCCCTGTTATCTGGCTCCTGTCTGTCACGTAAGCCTGGTTTTTTAAACTAGTCTAATATTTTCTAGGTTTTTTTAAACTAGTCTAATATGTTCAAGGTTTTTTGTAACAATAGGGTCCCTTCCGTCATCAAAGAAATGAGAGTATATTAAATTTAATTCGGGTCCTACATTGAATATAGTCATCGGCTATTAATTTGGAAATAAGATATCTCAGTTTACAAGAACATTAAATGTGAATTTTAAGTTCATTTGAAATAAAGTTCATAAATGGAGGGATATGGGTATTCTCACGTTACAAATACATAGTTTGCATTTCGAGCATAGGGTACAATTATCGCCTGAACTTACAAATGTATTTCAGCGGCCCTTATCTGAGATTAGTTTGCATTAACAATTGCCTATTATATTTCTCAAAACTCGGAGTCTTCTCCTTAAAATTAATGAATTTGCTAATAAATAAAAAATAACTTACAGTATTAATAAACAAATGCTATAAAATAGACAAAAAAGGAACAACCCTATTGTGGCTGCATTTTCATGCTGTTAGCGTATGTCGAATGTGTAAGGATCAGGAATGTCGGCAACCGTTGCATCATCTTAAGTTTAATGTTAACAACTCAACATAAAACCAGGCCTTCATGACGTTTGATGCATTGTGGGTTTACGTCAGAAACATGTTGTCTATAGGAATGTTTTTTTTTGTTCTAATGGACGCCTTTTGGTATAATTTTCTCGTATTTGAAATAGATTTCCTCGTTTGTAATGTACACTTAAGTCGTTGCTCGTTGGAAATCGTTGCTACATTTTTGATGAAGTTTCAGTGTATACCACGCCCGATTCTGGTTTACGTTTCCACGTACCTCTTCTTGGAACGAAGGCCATCAACGCTGTACATATGGGGTGAGCGCTAAACTAAGTTAAGGGCTGCCGGTAGCACAAACAGTCTTCTATAGCTAAAGGAGTTTTGTTTTATTACTTCGTCATCTTGTGTGCCTATCACGTTGGCCAAGAGTGCGTCCGCTGGTGTGGAGTGTCCGTTTCGGAACGCTTTTAGTACCAGAGGAATTTTGAACTGCTGCCCCAGGTAGCACGAATGAAATTTGCGGTCGATACAGCTATCTGTTGAAGTGCGCGAAATGGCTTTGTTACTCTGTTGCTTGTAGGTAGTGCATGTATAGACTAAATTTTTAATGGCCTGTTTGATATTAAGTGTAAATTTAGTTCTCTTTTATTTGAAACGCGTGTTAGGTGATGGCTCACCCCCTGCCGCACACCCTTGCGGTGGTTTGCAGGGTATTATGTAGATGTAGTGAAATTGAGGATTCTGCAATGTTTGTAGTTACACTTTGAGGTGATTTTTTTGTCGCTTATCCCGCTCTGTTTCGTATTTCCATGGTTATGTTCATCTTATCTATAGCGTATGATTATTTCTCTTAATTCGTATTGCATATTCGTTTATCATTCGTTGTTAGTTACTGTATAATTCATAATTCAAAGCGAGATGGCAGCACCGCGTTGGTTATTTCAGATTTTATTATACAAAGCTGTAGTGTTATTCACGAATGAGAAGGGGTAGTTTCCGAGCAACCCATGCCATACGCCGTTCTGGTGTTTCACATTATATGAAGCTGCCCATAATGAATACTGTATACGTCATTTTGCCAATCGTCGCACGGCCTATTTATCAGTTAGCTAAGGATTTTGTTTGTGCACCGGGAATAATTTTCAAGTTGACGTTTTATAATTGTTTTCTGATCCATTATGGCGATACCGGTTGACCGGTCATAACTGTTTGACGTGATTAATTCGTTTCTTTCCTCTGCAATTGTTCCATTCCCAAGAAAATATAGTCAGAGCTCATAAAGTGAAATCAAATTTTAGTGATCGCAGTCACATCTGACGTCCCTACGTTGGGTATATGAAGTTCGTTGTGGGCTCTTATCCATCAACTGGTCCGAAGTCTCGGCGTGTACGCAAGTGTCGGCTGATAAGTCCTCGGTCGGCAACGTCTGTGTTCGTCTGCGGGCAGTGTGGAAGAACCATGTGTCGCACGGCGAGCTGTATGATGGAGCTGCAACATATCAGTGTTGTACAATGAGGTGGCCTCATATCCGTTAACATCATGGGTGAGGATGCTTTGTCGTATGCCACTGCTGGCGTTGCGAATGCGTGCACCTGGGACGACTTTGACCAGTTTTTTGTTGTTATTGATGGATCTAAATTTTGACAATTCTTATATACTCACGACAATCAATGTGCTGTTCTCGTTTCGGTTCAAACCAAATAAGAAATCTTGCATCGTGCATTGCTCCGCAACTATTGTCACTCACCGCAGAAAAAAGGAATTAGCTGTTTAATTTTAGTAGTAATGGTCAATTTGATTATTTGGTCTGTTGCTTGTATGTATTTATGCTTTGCAACGGACTTTCGAATTACATTAATTCTTTTTTTTTCTTTTAGGTAAGTACTCTTCTCTGACTGGTGCCCTGTTAACCAATCCAGCGTATGGTCCGACCTCCCAGGTTCCGTAAGTGCATGCAATGAATTTGTTCACATAATATTCCTTCTATGGAGTCTGGTTCGATGGCGTAGTCTGAAAATCTCCTGCTAATGGGTTCAAAGCGTAAAAAACGTAATTCTCCATGATTATTGTAGAGAAACAATTTTCTCTTTACCTCATGGATGATCAACAATATAGACATATTTATAGGAAGTAAGCATGGGTATAAATAAATATGGTACTTATAGGCGCAATTCAAGAGAAAATCATTATGATGATTACATTTACATTTAACATTAATCGGACGAAAAATGCAATCAATTACGATAGGTTTGGAATCTATAACTTTATTTTAATTTGCAATAATAAACCAAGAACCATGATTATAAGGTGCATACTACTTGGTTCTTCTAAATACGTAGCAATTAAAGACGTAGAAATGTAACATATTTTAAATCTTTTTTTCCTTAGTATTTGTCGTTCTATGATCGATTCTTGGAAACTTTGAAAACCAGTCATTTTTAAAGGAAGTGTGGAGAATGAATGCTCTGGCATTCATATGAGTTCCTCGCCCTTTCGATAAGATATATTAGATGAATCCTTGCAAGTTATTTTAAACGCGGAGTTGGGTTCTTGCTGAAATCTGTGATCTGGGATCTTTAGTTACATGAGAAGCCCTAGTGAGGCAAAACTGCGTCAAGATTTGATTTTTTTGTTTTCATTTATGGATCCAGAGTGTTAAAAATGTGTGAATGTTAATTACTGATTGCGTGCGAATATACGGTATGATAATTCCACCCTTGTTTTATATTTTCTGAACCATGTCTCGTACTTAGGAATTACCTTTGGAATAATAGGCTTCGGTGCGCATTTATCGTCATCTGTCAGTTCTGTGCGTATGATGTTTACTATGAGGGACGTGTGCGAAATCTTGCGGCTCTTCCAAATTATGTTTTGAGTCTGTGTGCCAAAGAGTTTACGTCTCGTCAGTCGAGATTGATATATGCATATTATGCCTACCTCCTGATCGTACGATTGGATACCCAGGGATACCTTTACGCTCTAAACTTTCATTTTTAGTTTAATCTTTTCTTTATTTTGTTCATATTTTACTTTTATAAGGCTGGTGCAGTGGAAGCCAGTTTATTCTAATGATTTATATTGACTACATGGAAAAACAATGACAATTTCGTCACTCATTAATTTGGCTAAAAATTTTATTATCTTCCCTCGTAGAGTTGAGTAGGAGGTGATATACGATGAATTTTTTTTTTTAGATCCTGCTGTTTTCGTTTTTTTTTGTGAATTTCACAAAAAATTATCCAACTCGCTTTATCTTCTAAGACCGCGGCCTTACCCAATATATCTTTGGAAATCTTTATCGGGAAGATGATTGTAAATAGAGCTTGTGTTCGTGTTTCTTTACGATTATAAATGGAAGGCGAAAAATACCCACATTTTTCGCATTCTATTTATCTTTAAATTTTAGTTTTTACGAAGGCGTATTCTTGGAGCCAGGAGCTCCCTCCGCCTGACCAGTACCATCGGGAGATCTAGGGTAGAGCGTACCAGGTGTGAATCCAACATCGTTTGAAATTCACATAGTAGTGTTGGGACGTGTAGATTCTCGATCATTCCTTTCTATTGCCTCCCATGGTTTCCAAGAATTATTCATTGCCTAGACATTAACACAGATCGACAGGCAGATTGGGTTGAGATTGGTCTGTTTTCATGTGCCCTCCCCCAATTCGAACAGTAGATATTAGCCAAACTCTCTACTTGCTGGGCTACCACGTCGTTTTGACAGTTTTTCGTTCACCTTTTCTGTCGATTGCTTCGCAATTCTAACCGCTTTCGTATCCGAGAAAGAATTTCCCGTCAAGGTTGCGTTGCGAGATCCCTCGCTGTGATCCTAATTTCCATTTCATATCTCAGTAATCTTCCGAGGAAAAGGAGCGCCTTGCAATTGAGCGTGGGAGGGCAAGAGTGCTCTCGTTCCGTGCTCGATTTCTCGGCGGGAGGTTTTTCGGATGGTGGCAATCGTCATTTGGCCACACTCCCAACGACCGTGACCACCGCCTCCCTCATCCCCGCTCATTAATTTCCGCGAATCCCTCGAGAGCTGCCGAGACATTCAATTAACCTCTGCCGGAGACTCTTATCATTTGGCTTCCTTTCAACCGATCGCGACCGTGAGGATGACACGGGGGACTCGTCGGCGAACAAACACGACAATTACCCTCAGCCATTCAAGCGGGTCTTGAGGAACCGGTATGCAAACAGACTTGTTTCTCTCTCTTCGACTCGAATAGCATGCTCAGGTGACAAGGACGCCCGACGAAAGGGCCGATGTATGTCCTTTCATCCGCGGCCGAAGTTTAATCACGAGATAATAGCGCCCTGTTGAAGCACTCGTACGTCGAAGCATTGCCTGTGTTTCTCCACTCATGTTAGCTAAACTCAGGATTAAATGGAGGAGTGATTCCGGGCCATTGCAATCAATTTAAGCGTCACCAGGCATTGTTTCTATGGAAAAACAGGAAGCTTCATTGCGACGGTAACGACATTTTTGTAAAGTATTTCCGTTTCGGGGATTAGTTCAGTAAGACAGTGATACTTGAGGGCCCCATCAAAAGCTAAACACTCTTTGCGCTATATTTTCCGTCCTGATTTTTCAGCCGTAATAGGTTATTTTTAACAACTAAGTCTTATTTTTTTTATCTGGATTTTTTTCTCTGCTCAGAGAAAAATGTGTTCGCTATATAACGGCTTCGAACTTCCATGAACTTTGGAATTTTTTAACAGTTCAGCCGGTTTGATTAATTAATTGTAATCAATAGCTACGCGTTTACGAAACCCATTTTTGGGATTTCCTATCATTTTTAAACTAGGAAACCGGCTGTTGAATATTCCTAATTATTTCATGCTACCTATTTAAAAAAAAAGATTTATTTAAAATATAATTTTACTTTTAAGGCTTTATTACAATTGTCATTCTTTTGTATCGAATTGCCATGTGAAGTGAAGGCACACTATATCTACATCTACGCGATACCCTGCAAGCCACCGCGAGAGTGTGTGGCAGGGGATGAAGATCTCCAAGCATCTACTATTGACATGCAAACAAGCTACTAAATGGAAACATGTTACATAATAGGGTGTCATGCAACACTTCTAAAACAAAGCCTGTGCTTTTATTGCCATTGATATATCTGCTGAAAACCATTCACGTTTTCGAATTTGATGTTGTAGGAAGTAGGTCAAAACAATTTTTTTCCTCTATTTTCTCATTTATATCTCTTCCGCTAGACTTATCCTCACCTCTAATGTCAGTTCCTCCTAATCTTGCCGTTCACTTCTTACCCATTTGCCACCCAAGTTTCCCGTTGTATTTTACCCCAAACAATCTTAAAACGAGTCGGATTCCCTTGATGTAGTATTCAGTTTGGGTGCGAGGTAGTGTCACTTCCTTTATTATGAATGCTCTGACAGGCAATCATCAATTAAATTTCGGTTTTTTTCGCACTCTAAAATTAAGTTTTATCGTCTGTTTAAAGGCAGAAATCGCTGGCTACCCTTTTAGACTGTCTTGCCTTACCTTCCAGGGATAAAAGAGGTTTGACGGTCGGAGCGAGTGAATATTCTGTCATTGTTGGGGTCCCGGTTCTAATTCCGGCAGAGGTTGATATTTTAATAGTGGTACGCCGCTCCCTGTACTTGGAGTGTTGTGTGGGGAGTACTTCAAGTTCAGTCATCCGTCCGGCAGATTGGACGGCTAAGGGAAAGTAAATGTTGACGACAGGTTTCATTCTACCCTTTCACCGCTCCCTGTAAAGTGCCTCCCTCTACTTGATAGCCCACCTAGCCTCATTTTACAACTCACATAAGCTGTCGATCGCCTCCTCCGAATGATCCGAGACTCTACACATCGAGAGAAGTTACAGTCCGCGAATGATTTGTGGTGTCCCTTCATGTTTATAATGCAGCGTTACATTAGCAGGGACCCGTAACATGTCTTCATGGTTCAGTTTTTCATAACACCTTCATTCACATAAATTTGGGACCAAATAATGGCGTCTATTCTAGTAAAATGTTTCGAAGGGCAATGTCAGTTGGAGATGGGCGTTGACTTGATTTGTGATTATTACAAATTATTTGGGCGATTCCTTTCAGCATAATTCAATAAACTGTTCTTCTTAAAAGCTTGCGTGCGATGTGCATTTGTTTTAGAAACACCTCTTAATTTACGTGTCTCTCAGTTGTCCTGTAGCGAGAATCTCAGCTTTGACAGTCGTGGTTATCAAGTGCATATTAACTCTCTTGCGTTACATATTCTACCTGCCTGTGCGTAGAGATGTACCACCCCCTACTACATCTATTTCTACATCTACGTACTACCCTGCGAGCCACCACGAAAGTGTGTGGCGGGGGATGAAGATCACCAAACATGCACTATTGACATACAACTAGGATATTTATGGAGACGAGACATGCCAGATGGTTAGTATCTACATAATGAGAAAGGGAGTATTGGTTGTTATTACGTGCGTTAGAAATTAATTGGTGCGTATTATATTGTACCTTATTTTGTTGACACGGACCGCGTGTCGATGAATTGTTTGCGATGAGTTAATTTACTCTGTGGTTGAAAATAGTCGCAAAAAGCAAGTGTCTCCAATCCGAATTATGTTAATTCCTCGTCCAATCTCGAAATTTTCAACTGATGACGTGAGGATCATTCAGCATTACCGCTCACAATAGCGGCGTGTCTCAGGTGGAAATGATTTGCCCTTGTCGGCAATGGAATGAGGCAAACGGGCGCATTTCCCTTGGATCAGCATCGCTAATCACTGAGAACAAGACGTTGGGGATGAGTGGATGAATGAAAACCTTAGTGATGATGTCTGTTAATCCGGTTTTAAGCCACGGAGTGTGAAGTATCAAAGAGCACTTTTACAGCGTTTCTGTTTCAATAATATTATGTTTACGTCTGGTTTATAATGTCAGGTTACCGTTCACCATTTTTTGATGAATACATCACTTTATTGTGGCATTTGCTGACATTTCTTGCGATAAAAAGTACATGCATCGGACGGGCGGTTAATCGACCGAGACGTTTCGATCAGAATATTGCACTCGCAATCCTTCTTAAGCCTCTAAAATATTAAATATTATGCTATAAAACCGGGTATTATTCCCATATTTCCCATTCTTGCCCATCTTTTTCACTCTGCTGACAAGTTTATCAGGCTAGCTTAAGACACTTAAAGAGAACTCTTATTGTCATTTACTTCGTTTCTTTTGCTACGCTATTAGTTTCGTGTCCATTTTTTCTTTAGGGTTGGATTCTCATCTCCGTATTTCGTCATACCTCTTGGGCCATCTTTCCCTCTCTCTTCTCTTCATCGACTAGGGACTCATTCCTTGTTTCCTCTCCCTCTACCAAAAGCCCCGACAACCTCCGCCCCTCCCCTTCGTCTCTGTGTTGTCCGCCTGTTATGTCGTAACGGCAAATCTCCCCTCTGTCTCACACCAATCGCCTCACGCCTCTTCCGACCCCTTTTTGTCTTCCCTCGTCCCTCTTTTCTTTTCCCTCTCTCTTTTTGTTCCGCGAGGAAGGGACCCAAAGGGACGGGGTTTCATTTCCCGCGAAAGAGCGCTTAGAACATAATGAATCTGCTCGTCTCCTCTCGTATTTTCCTTACGGAATGTAATTTAACCCATTTTCACCACATTATGTATTAAGAATTAGTTTGTGAGTAAACTATTTGTTTGAGATTGCCTTATCTTGTGTGAAGGGAGAATTTTTATGATCCTTTTTCTTTCTAAAACTTTCAAAAGATGATATCTCGACTGCAGAAATGTTTCTTCATTGATGGCGAATTAGTGACGTTTTGTCTCTATAAAAATTAGTGCGTGCGAGTGTAAACAAAGTTGTGGCGATACGTGTTGGTGAAGATGGGGGTGTTTGTTATAGTTCTCTTTAAATAAAGCTAGGTTATATCTCTCTGATTTCAGTCGTATACTGTTATTTTTAATCAACCGCCTGCAAATTTCAGCCCTCCCTTTACCTCAGTTGCTTTACCTCAAGATACTAACTTGGCATGTTAGTAGTGCATGCTTGGTGATCATCACCCCCTGCCACACACCCTCGCGGTGGCTTGCAGGGTATCGTGTAGATGTAGATGTAGTTGTTGGCAATTTCTAGACGTCTTGGCTCAAGTTTTGTCTATTGTTAGTGCCACTACTCTGCGGAGACTACGGCTACAGTTAAACCATCTGTTGACGAAACATAGCTGTTTATCACTGAAATTTGCAAAAATTCGTATGGCATCGTCTCTTAAATATTTTTAATCAGTTTCGCTCTCCCGGGAAAAATGAGAAAATTATTCTTTTTCCATGATTCTTTTACGCTCAGAGGGCGATTTATCAGCGCCCTTATGTACATTACTCAGCGAGGCTGACGCCTTTTGAGTGGAGTTTATCACCACCTTTTCCTGCAAACGTGCCAGACGATGGTCCTTCCGATGTTCACCTTGATCCGTCGTTTCCAACATGTTAGTATGATGAAGTTCCTCGAAGCAAGTGTTCGCAGCACCACCTCCGGGCGTCGTTGATGTTTGTGATTCCAGCGATTCCAAACTCCCCCCTCCGACATCTTCGTCTGACATCTTGTCTGAGCCTTCCCTCCCCCCACTGCGCCCTCACCCCTCCTCTCTCTCCCTCTCCCAGGCGTTCTTTTCATTTCCCGCCCCTAGTTCGCCATAACATCACGGTTATGTAATTCGTTGCCCCGCCACCTCGGTCGATCATTCGCCCCGGGCGGCCGGCCCCTGTCGTCCTCCCTCTCCTCCACGCCCCGCTCTCTTGGACCAATCTACCCCCACTCATCTCCCGTCTTCCTCCTTCCCTGTCCCTTCAATCTGCGCGATTTGCCGTCGATGTTCCTGCGTGCTCCCACCCCTGCAACCCTCCCGTCTCCAAACCCCAGACTTTGTCGGACGGACCATCCCCCCTGCCACACTCCCTCCGTCATCGCCCCTTTATGCGGGTTATACTCCCCGTGGCGATCCCCCATCCGCGCCCGGGCAATGTTTTCGTTTTCCTCTCCAATTACGCGCGTTGCCATTGTGTTAATTTGTTGAGTTTCCGCTGGGGCCCAGTGACGCAGAGTGATTCAGGAATCCGCGACAACATCATCGTCGCATCCTGCGGTTCGCTCCTCGCAGCCGACATTTCCCCGTTTCCATCCCTCGCCCGCCTTTTCCTCCACTTTCCTGTAAAACAATTACCCGGGAAATAATCGTGCGTGAAATGTTTGGATCCTGGTGTTGCATCACTTATTGGTTCAATGAATTAATTCACGTTTATAAACCACAGTGTCAAGAATAAAATGGCACAATCCGGATTTCAGTGCGTCATCATCAGGTGTATAAATAACGATTGCCATTTATACACCTGATGGTGATGCAAATAATTTTATATCCTGATTGTGCCATTGTATTCTTGACCCTGTGATTTGTTGGTTGGTTGATTGTTCAGGGGAGGCGACCGACAGCTGAGGTCATTTTCGCTATTTAGAATAGGTGGGTAATTGGGTAGTGGTAGGAGTTTTCTGGGAACGGAGGAGGAGTGGAGAGAAACCCGGTGTCGGTATTGCGTACTCTTAACGAAAGGCGCCAAGGGGACCACGGCTTAACGTCCCATCCGACGGACGGAGTACCGAACTTGAATGCCTTCCACTAGGCACTGAATTGGGGACCGGTGTTCCACTGAAAAATCCACCACTGCCGGGAATAGAACCCGGGCCCTCGGGATGGGAGGCCAGTACTCTAGCCACCACACCAGCCCGATCACCCCTGTGATTTTTAAAGTGAATTAATTCATAAATGGAATTCCACAAAGTTACTACAAGTCGCATCTCATGTATTAATGGTCCGAAAGTAACTATGATTTTCTTTGTACGGGAGCCAATCCAGTGTCACCTACAGTGGTTATTTCGAAAATTCCTTCATCCGACCATCGTTTACATTTAGTGAATAGTAAGTGGTGCAATCTGCTATTTTAATATGAGCTTGATCGTCGTTTTTCTGATACTATCCGAACATCTGTGTACTCAATATGAACGCGATTAATCGTTAATAGTTATTGGTGATTTTATAGAATGATTTCGATTAAACAACCAGTGTACATGGAAAGTATCGTGACAAATAAAATAAAATTCTCCAATGGCTGTAAAATTTCAGTTTTGAATTATGGAAAGTATGGTGAAAGTGATAATAGTATTTTGATGTTTATTATAATTTGTTCCTGCTGTTTCATTTTAAGAAAATACGTAGGAAAGCCGTAGAATGGCTGCGAATACTAAAATTATGTATTTTTATTGATGTTTAAGCTTCGGTATTCATTTAGATTGAAACCTCTATTTCGAAAATTAAGTAATAAGATTTTAAATGTCTTTTCGGCGATCTTTGAAGAATTTTCGACACTTCTCTTTTTTGTCTGCTCTGTTTACAGTCACGATATTTGTAAAATAATTCGATGAGTCTATTTTGGAGTGGCGTCCAGTAAATTATACTTTATATTGCGTCGCGGAATTCCGCCTTGCTATCTTCTATTCTTCGCCGTGTTGTTGATGTTCCCATTTGTGCTTTCTTTATTTGCCGAACAATAAGGAAGTTTTCCAATTCCCATCGCCTAGCCGATCCTTGGATAGGCGTTTCTTCAGGAGCTTGTAGACCATGCGACGATATGAAGGACCGACAGGAGCTGTGGCTAGCTATCAAACGATCGTTTTCTTTCCCGCTTGAAATATGGCCCCTTTCAACTCTCTCGTTTTTTACGGTATTCCCCGCTTCCCTTCGCCCATTACTCTCCCTGTCTCATAATACCCCTCCGCTCGGTCACCTCTGCCGGCCCGAATTCTTTCATTAGCCTCTCTTCCCTCTCCTTTGTCTTGCTCCTTCTTGCCTCTGTCCCTCATTCCATGTTTTATCTCGCCTCTCTCTCATGACTCCATCCCTTTCGCGAAACCCCCGTACTCCCTTTCTCAGCATCATCTCTTGTGCCTCTCTCCATTCTCAATCATCCCCTTCCTCTTCCCCCATCCCTCTCTCTTCTCGGAATCACTCGGTTTTTGGACTGTCCTTTCTGTTTTCCTTATCTTTTTCGTCTACTTCCCATGCCCTGAACTTTTCTCTCCTATTCCGCATCCCTTTATTTCAATCTCCCCATTCTTATATTTCTCGCCTTTTGCTTTAGTTCCCTCATACTCGCCGCCGAAATTTCCCTCCCCAAATGAGATTTTTTTTTCATATTTCCTTCCCCGTCAGATCGTTAATTTGGGCTAGCAGCTTTAATGGGGACCGTGGCCATAAAGTTAAAATATTACTATTCTATGCTAATCTCACGTCAGTTCTAACACTCTTTAAATAGTTCTTAATGTTTATCACTTACTATGGATGTGGAGATATGCATTTTTATTAATTAACCCACAACTATTCGCTGTAGTAAATATAGTAAGGGAGTGGCGTTCTGGCGTAATTGCGCTTTAGAAGGTAATGTGCTGAAGTCCCTATTCATTGGTGTGTTTAAATGGCTATATAAGCAGTATATCTTGCTTGAGGAAACTTATTACAAAGAAATGCAATTTCTACATCTTGTGGGGCACAATTGTATCTGATTGGTGCTAAGTGATAATCTAAACTCGAAATATTTTTCTATACCTCCTAAAAAGGTTTACGTTTCACGGCTAGTAGATCCCTTCCTCCACCCTGACCATGTGCCATTATTCTATTATATATCACGTTGATTTATTTTGGCCGGACCTATGTGACAAGTCCAAGTGACGCGTGTGAAATATTCTTGCTGACTTACAGGACCTATTTGTTCTTGTTTAGTTTTTGTGGAGAAAGAAAACTGCCCGCAATCGTTCCCAGGGAGCCGAGTGTCTCAGTCGCAAATAAACTCTTATTTAATCTACCTCCCTGATCTTTTGTCTTCTCATGCGTCTTTGTCTTACTTTTCTTCCCAGATCCCTTCCTTGTCTCCCTCCGTGCAAGAAGGAACCTGAAGGCCTCAGTTTCTCGGTGATAATGCAGTCATTTCTCTGGCTTGGTGGTGTCTTTATCTCTCTCCCTCTCTCCTTATATCTCCTTTCCTGTCTGCCTGCTCGACCCTTTCTCCCGCCCCTCTCCTTTCCTTTCTTTGTTTGACTTCCAGTGGATTACACGCCCTCCACCCTCTCTCGTCCCTCTCATTCCTCCCCCTCTCCCTTTCCTCCCTTCCCAACATATCTCGTGTGTGCCCCGCCCGAAATGTATCCATCCATCCCATCCTCCCTCTCCACTTTCTCCCATCGGGCACCCAGCGCTGTTCGCCCCCGACATTCAACCCTCGCCCCTCCCAGTCCTCCACTGCATCCCATCAACCATATCTCTCTGCCGTTACCCCTCTCGTCCCTCCAACCCTGCCCTCCACTCAGATATTCCCTCGTTGGTGGTAATTAGGACCCTGGGCGGAGAGAATTTTCGACCCACCTCCTCCCTACTTTGAAGAATAATAAAATTTCACTTACCAAATATATTGTGAACCCCTTCGTGAATTCCCGCGGAAAAAATTCCCGTGGATATTTCCGTTCTTTCATATCCTACAGTGCATTGTATTCATCCTGATCCCTCCAGCACATGTCGGGTCATAATTTCTTCTTTTTTTTTCTTAGTGCATGTTACCTTATATGCTCAGTTATTATTTCTTTCCTGTATCATATTTCTGATATATTTAGACCGTATACGTAACCACTAAAGCGCAGAATGAATGGAAATGAACTCCTATTTGACAGGAAGAATGAAAAAAAAATGTTTTGGAATTGCCTACAACGTTTCAGTCTTGCACAGCAGTTCGAGATTCTGCAAAATTACCATCTTTAATAGAGATCTGAAGATCTACAACACACGTACTGCGTCCGTACTCGTGGGCTGTAAAAATTCCTCATTGTTAATAAAATTGATAGTATAGCTGCTTCGTATATGGTGTATAAGCCTGTTACTCTCTGCGTTCTTTTTATGTGATATATCCCGTGGAGAAATAATAGCAGCTTTTCTGCGAGAACCGGCTGTGCGGATAGACCTTCAGTCACAAACTAAGCGAGAATTTTCGCTGATATGAGTAAAAACATTAATGCGTATCGGGAAACTATCACGAGGTGATCTCAACTGTATCCTTCTTTTTTCTTTATGTAGATGCTATACCATGCCATTTTGAGCCATGCCATTGATCTCCGGCGAAATATACGTTCAGGTTTCATTTAAATCTTCTTTTATCTGTTGGTGCATTAGTTGGGCCATTTGTCGCTTTGGGCCCTCTCTTCCGTAAATATTTCATTAATTTGAGTGTAGAAATGTTTTACGAGAGGATTTAATTTTCCTTTGTTTTTGATCCAGCTGATTCTGTTCATGAACATTAGCGCGAAGACGAAATTTACTCTTAATATATTGTCTGGAAATGTGTGATCACATTTCTTGTTAGCCTCTCTGGTATGTGAATACTCGCTGCCTAAGGAATACACTCACTAATCGTAAATTGGAATGCCGCAAGATAAAAATCCAAGACTCCCTCATGTCATACGCCTTTTTGGTTCGTGTATCCATCCCATTTCACCCACGTTTTAATCCCGAAGAAACTTGGCTCTTCTCGAATTTTTTCCCATTATCTGCCGAAGGAATTACTGCCGGCCCTTGCTACTCCCTGCAGCTTTTCTCATTCCCCTATTTTCCTCCCCTTTCCACGTCATTTATATCAGCTCCCTTCTTTCAGCCATCCTTCAGTCTTTTTATTTAATCCCTTATCCAAAGCAGTATTTCTCGTTTTAATTGTTGGACTACTGCCTAATCGTTTCCTTAACAAGCTTCTTCTGGAGAGATTCGTGCCCGTCTGTGACTTCATTTTTCACATGTTTTGTATCTTTCTACTATTTTATTGCCTTAATATGATAATGGATAATAAGATATCACTATACCAGAACTTTACTCATGTAAACATGCATGAAGTAATATATTCGTCTTCTTCCCTCATATCTGCTCCTGTTGGTTATATTTTTTCCATGTTCGAGAGAGGAAAATTTAGTTTTTTATACTTGTAGAAACTTCTCTGAATTTTGTAGAATCTTTTTCCGTCAATAATTAAGATTTTAGTGTTTTAAGCAGATTATTTTGATTCTTTTCTGAAAGAAAACTTAGTATAGATTTTTTCTTCGTCATCTGACACAAAAGAGATTATTCGGGATTCATATACGTTTCGCTCACAGTTACGATAGGACTAAAGGGAGAAGAACATTTTAGAAAAGCTGACGCGTTGTTTTGATTAAGGCGAATGTATTTGAAATGGCTCTTTTTTAATTTAGCGGGCAAATGATAAATGCTTTACCGTTAAGCAGCTGATATCAGCTTTGAATTCTCTTTTGGCATTCCGTTTGTTCGATTTCGCGGACCTCTCGGCCTTACCGATTGTGATGGTGATTCGTACGCTAAATAAATTTTTATGTGCACGATGTCTTGACGCTTTTTTGAAAAAAGGGATTCTCGTTAAGATTAGCTGTATCTGCGTTCCTCGTCACTGCTACGTAACTAATTTTCTAGTGCTGCTCCGGTAGAAGACTGAACTAATGAGCACTAATCAAGGTTGTCGAAGAACGCAGTAATGACCCAGGTCCCTTGGTCTCCGACTTTTGAGACCCTTAGAGTTTTATAGTTAGATTGCTCTTAATTTCGTCTCCTTTATTCATATTCTTATTTTTAACTTAAGTAGTTGAGGTATGTCATTGCATGATCAGTGTTGCAATGAGCACTGCCTTGTTCTGCGTTATTAGCCTCACAGAGTGCGTCGAAAGTTACCAGCGGTTACTTGCAGGGTATCGTGTAGATGTACTTCGAATGAGAATTTAAAGGATATAGCTCTAATGTGCCATCAGAATCCATCTAGGATGGCCCCAGTAAGGCGGAAGCAGGCTTATAAGAAAGCACCGTCCTTGAGGATAAATTGTGTAAAATTATCTCCAAGCGCGATAAGCCAGGCAGCTGCAATATATTACCACTACATTGCTTTGGATAAAAAATGGCAAAACAAATAAAATACCTCCTTGACCGGGAATCGATTGAATTCCTGATGAGCAATGTGAACTAGTTTCACGTGATAAATAATTTCCATATATCCTTAAAATTGCTTCGGCGTTAGAACACTGCGCCTGATCGGTCCTGCATCAGTAGGATCGTGATTTATTTACTAGCTCGTAGCAGAGCGATAATATGACCTGTCTTCAGATATGGTCTCAAATTTCAGATATCCAATATCAAGTGAGTGAACGAGTCGTCGGCACTGAGGGTGTGTGCCGTTGCATTTCAGTTAGGTTTTGCTCCGTTGGTAACGATAGCGGAAACTCGAAAGGATCTATGTTCCATTCCCTGGCAATATTTCTTATAGCAAAAAGCCTCCTACTCCTATCGAATCCGCGTCCAGACGGCTTTTATCCGGTGTTATTCGAGGTATTCCATGTTAGCCGTGTACATTTACGCACCGAACATCACGCGAACTAAAATAATTAACTAGTTTTGTTTAACTTTTTTTTACAATTGAAAACCCACGCTCTAAAGTTGACTGGAGCGGTAATAGTGGTTCATTGATCGTACATTAGATTAATGTTTCAAGTACTTCGAAAAAATACTAGGACCATATTTCATTTAGTACATAGGTACAACTAATTATACGATGCCGTACTTGCCATTATGGAAATTATGCAAGAATTGTGTATGGTTTTTTTCCGTAATTAAAGCTTGTAGTGACGTAGCAAAACAAATAATGTTATGGTTACCGTTGGTAGTTTTCGTTAGTTTTATTTTGTGGAGGCGACCAACAGCTGAGGTAATTTGCGCCGCATAGGATAGGAACATAATTTGGCAATGGTAAGAGCAATTTAGGTAATGGAAGAAGGGTGAAGAGAGAAACCCGGCATCAGCATTAGCTTACTCTTAACGACAGGCGCCAAGGGTACGACGGCTTAACGTCCCATCCGACGGACGGAGTACTGAACTTGAAATGCCCTCCATTAGGCACTCAAATAGGGACCGGTTTGCCACTGAAAAATACGCCATTGCTGGCAATCGATGGGAGGCCAATACTCGAGCCACCACACCAACCCTAACGCAGGTAGTATTCGAAATGAAGGTGAGAGATTTTAAATATGCTTTTATGTATCTTTGAGTCTGTTTGACACCATGACATTTGCCATTAGTCATAATAATAATATGCTATTTACTATTTTATATTAGGAAGAAAATCCGTACATGCTATATCAAATTATGATTAAATGTATCTCACGCACCATAAGGTTGTGTGTTAAAAAAGAGTCGAATCACAAAAAACCAAATCGATAAAGTGCACTTTTTTACACTTTTACCCATAGCTGTCTATAATAAGGACACGTAGAGAAAGCTTCACGCAAATCTGTGCAGAGACAAGAATCGCTTAAGCCACCCTAAAGGCCGTTTTACACGGTCATTGGTACTGCGCAGGCTGCTGCGAGAACACTTGCGCAAGAAATATTGCACTGTGTAAAGCGACGAGTTGCGAGGAGAGACAGCGCCACTGCGTGCACGACTGCGAGCAAATTATAACATGTTCTAATCTGATTAATGCATTCGCGCAAGTTTGAAGTTTATTTCTCTCACTAGATGGTGCAGATGTAGCGGCAACGAACTGCCTGGGGAATTCTGGCAATTAAATACGTTGTTGACGATTGAGTTGGGTGTTCTTGTTTGCACTCAACTCCTTGGGTAGTGAATAAAGTGCAATAGTGATGAGCTGGGCGATTAATCACGTGGAAGCATAAATTTTGTTCGTATAGGAAGAACTCGTTACGTTGTTCCACAGCTGTTCGTTCGTGGTGCAAATTTTGGGCTAAGTATGCGGAACTAGGGTCTCCAATATTATGTTTAGACTATGGCTTAAAACATATTTTAAAGTGGTGGTAATTAATCGCATCTTTCACATCCAACTAATTGCTACTTAACAGATCTTGACGTTATGCGATATATTGACGGTGTTACCGCTACTGAATGGTATATTGTCACTGACAATGCACCGACGATTACACCAAGTAAAGCCGTCAAGCAAGCGTCCTCGCAATTTTCTACGTCATGGACGACTGCTCGAACGGAAGCAACATCAACTTGCGCAGTTTCAATGACCGTGTAAAACGGCCTTAAGTGGCCCAGTCCGTGTTATGAGCCTCGAGTTCGTAAACCATGTAAATTTGGGTGCTGTCAGTTAGAGCTTACATTCATAGGCTCAAGTTTCGCGCGGGATGCTCTCTCAATTTCGTCCCTGCCTTCCCGCCCTTCGGCGGCTAGCTGCCTCGCCTGGCGCCCGCGTGCCGGCAGGCCCTCATCTCGCCACGTGGGCTCAACCCCCGCCAGACGATCTCGAGAGTGGGGGGGGGAGGGGTGTCGCTCGTGTTTGTGTGCACGGGGGTGCACCTCGGGGGGGGAGGCGCTGATGGGGTTTTGTTGGTGGCGTCGTCGCAGGGGTGAAGGGGGTTAGGCTGGCCGGTTGGCTGCAGCGGCGTCGGCACTGCTCTTGCCGGGCTGGGGGGATGTGAGGTGCGGGGGGGTGCTAGTGGGTCCCGGATCGATAAGCACGGGGGTTGGTTTGGTTCCTTGGTTGGAGACGGTTGGGGTTGGGAGTGCGGCCGCCGGGGGCGGAGAGGCGGGGTTGCGTCGGCTTCTCTCCGCCCCTCCGCGCCCCCCTCGCTTTCACTCTCCAGGGCTCCCTATCGCAGGAGGTGTCCCCACGTGTGTGAATAAATTTGCGTTGCGTATGCCCCGTGGCGCAATTTTACTTGTGAAATGTAATGAGAGCTTGGCCCGAGTGGACTCCTTCGTAGGTGGAACGCGCACGGATGATCGTGAATTGTCACGTCCAGGTGGAGTGGACGATAAGCGATGTGCAGTACTCCTCGACGTTTCATTTTTATGTAAACTCACCTTATTGTTTAACCCGATCCGGTTTCAAAGGTCACAGTCAAGTCTTTCTCCATCTAGATTATTAAACATCACTGTGCTGCACTAGTGCCAAGTTTTAACTAATTTGCTTTTCTTCGGTTAAAAAATAACGAGGTCACCGAAATGGAATAAAACAATCTGAATCGCTTATGGCACTAAACATGACCCGCATTTTTTGTCGTAAATTTTCAGGTACTTGAGTGTTTCAATAATTCGTGTGTTGGACCTAAGCTTAGCGCTATGGAATTACTGCCAATGCAGTTATCGTTGACCATCTTAATGCCAAGTATTCTTCTCGTTATCTGAACAAATCGCTTATTCCCTGGTATTACTTTAATATTCACAGTATGTAGGTATGATTAATATTAAATTCATTCTTTCTACGGAAATATGATTCTGCGTCTCTCCTGGGAAGGTACTGGCTAGTCCTTTCACCAACTTTTATGTTTGCTTTGCTGAAAAAGGACGTCTATTTTTCTTTTTTTTTCCCAATTGTAGTTAGTATATACTCTTCTGTTATTAGCTAATTGGCCATGGAACTTCAATAAATTCGAATTTTATCTTTTAAATGTCAACTCTTTTAACTCAAAAGTGATTATTCCTCTTGTGTTTTATTTTCTGCATTGAAGCTCGTTCAATAGTATATGAAATAGATACATTTGTGGTCATACTCTATTAAGGCATATTGTGTTTGTGGGTCTGTATTTATTTTATGCCTTGGTTACCGGCGTTTCGGAAGTTTTGTAGAAGAATCGGATGATTCGGAAGAATCTTTTCGTGACGGAAGCCTCCGTGATAGATATCTTGTCATTTACCCCGCGGACAAGCGGTCGTTAGTCCCACGTAGGCGCTTGCTGATTTTCTTGCTGCCCAATGCGTCATTTCCGCTTTCCTATCCTCTCCTTGTGACACCCTCTTCTTTTGGTGGGCCATGCTCTGTCAGGATTCACTGAGGTGGCATCAACTCTTAGGGTGTTTATATTTTCGTGAGTGTGGTATTATGATTCTTCAAGCGTTTACTTTAAGTCTCACCCCGTAACCTGAATTTTAGTCTTAAACCATAAGGGTCTTCTAGACGGAATTCTAACCTGCGACGCAATATTGGTGTACAATTTCTTCCTTTCCCGAATATTATGCAAGTGATAGCTTAGTTGTTTGGCTCATAAATTTTTCGTTCCGAGTCGCTGATAGGATAGCACATATGAGTTCAGCCTCAATAACACTCTTAAAAGGCTCCATTAGCCATGAATTACGAATGCCATTAAGCGTATCAAAGAAAATATTGAACTCGCACTGTGTTGACGTGTGCAAGATTCAGGTTTTTTGTATAAAATTTATTTTTTCGTAGCGTGTCATTTTAATGCATCGCGACAAAAGCCCTGCTCCTTAGTCCCGATGTGAGGAAGTCGTCTCGTCACGCCCTTCTCCCCTTGTTGTTTACCTGTTTGTCTTGCCGTAGGCTTTTACTCAATTTACACTCCCATTCTTCGCATCATCCTTTCATTTTTCTCTTTCTTTTAATTCTCATGCTTCCCTCCTTAATGGTTTGAGGGCATCGAACTTGCCGGGAGGCGCCCAGCCGTGACGCATTTCTCAGGAAATGGAATTATCAGCTTGGAATCGGTCGAATGGAGAAGTTTGACCCCGTGAGTTTCCGCAGTCGAGCATGTAAGCTCATTTTCCGCCATTGCTTGCCTCCTCTACTAGCGTCGCTCATGAGTGTGTTCCCCCCGCGCATGTGAGGGAACAGACGAGAGTTGTGAGGCGGCGGTGTGTCGAGCGAAGCGCGCGGTTGTTTTCCAACCGTCCGCCCGTTTTTTTCCTTGGGAATTTCCGCCTGACCTGCGGAAGAAAAGAGTGTGGGAAGGGAACATAATAATCCGGTAAATATTTCCTTAAGGACTTACGCTTTCTACTCGAATGAATCCATCTGGTTGTGCTTTACTCACCATTCGCCGGTCGTGGTAGCTACGACGCTTCGTGCTGGTTGGACATCCCGAAGGTCGCGGGTTCGAATCACGTTAGTGTCTTGGATATTATATTTGTCCTAGGATTAAGATCATGGGTTGAACAGTGCGATGTAACCAATGTCTAAACGCATGTCAGAGCTCTTCCTCCCGCAGGTTGCCAAACAATCCTCGCAACTTCGTCGAATTCGTTGCATTACAATTATTCATTTTTTTAGGTAATTCCTCAGTCTGCTGTTAGAATTCACTTCAAGTTATATTCTAGTTCCATTGTCTTTTGCTAAAGGTTTCCTACGTGTGGTAAGGAGGGGAAGCGGAGAAAGTTGTCCCACGTCAATGCATTCGGCATTTAATATTCTGTTGATCTTGCCCTCAGTATTTATTAGTTGCGTCATTCTCTTACCTATGTCTTTTTTAGCTGCCTCTTCCTATTGATATAGCCTAGTCATGCTTTGAATCATGTCGAAACCTATCCGTTTCATACTTTCCAGTCCCCCAACCTTGTCATTCAGAGTCGATTTCGTGCCGTCGACTATTTTATTCCTCGACGTCTGCAGTTTGTTTCATGGTTCTCAATGAAATACAAACATACGCTTTTTTTAAATGATACATGAGTCCACTTTTCTAGCAGTCGTTTCGTCGTTGAAAACAGTCTCGGTTTCGCTTCCCCGGTCCACTTTCACCATTGTCCACCCTTCATTTTTCCCTCCTCTAATTAAACCGAGCACCCGCAGTAAATCACATCGACACGTCTTCGAAATGAGTCGTGAAAGACCGCAGCCCTTGAAATGCTCCGCCGTCCACTCCTTCCAGCTCTCCCCTTTCCCTCTCTCGCCGCCGCACCCCTCCTCGTGTGATATCGAGCGATTGCTGGAAAAAAAAGTGCCAGAGAGTTGGGCTAACCTGATGTCTCGGGAAGTTGGGGAAGGGTTTGATAGTGGAGGGGGGCCGGCGTAGAGTCCACCGCCCCCGATGGCTCGGGGGCCGGATCACCCCTTCTCCCTCTCTCTCGAGGGTTGTGCACGCGAGAGAGATCCACTACTGCCACCCACTTCCCTTGCCGCCCCTCGCATCCCCCCTTGGGGAGGCAAGCGGGGTCGGACCCTGGATGGTTTCGGTCTTGGAAGCGCCGGGTTATTCGGGTTTAATATATATTAAAACCTACGTATTCGCTCAGTTGAGTTTTCAGTTTCCCCTGTCGCGGCGGAAAGATGAATCCGTATCAGCCCTTGTCAACACAGTATTGACTATATGACAGATTTTATCTGGTAAAAAAAATGATTGATTTTCAGCATATGTGCCCATTCGCTACATTCTTTTAAATTACTTGAAATCGTCTCATTGTTCTTTTTCTTTCAAATATAATTTTATTTAGACGTAAGTGTTGGGTATTTAGGTAAAACCAAATGACTCCCAAGCCTAAGATAATATTTATCCTCCCTACGTGAAGAACTTAACTTCAGAAAGAGGTAGTGGATATTAGCGAAGTCAAAGTTCCCCTCTAAACGTCTCTTGCTGAAAACCTCCGTATGAGAAAATGTTCATGTACTTTTAGATTCTTCAGTTTTGGTTATATTTTCCATAGCTATTTTGTGGCGCTGGCCTCAGATGAAAATTAATAATTCTCAGTAAAATTATTTGTTATAGCTCTCGAAACTATTTGCAACACCTTTTTCCACCATCATGGAATGCTTTATTATAATTTTCTTGGTGATCATACTGGGGGGTTAGTTGTGCTCTAACTAATAATTCTCACTAGTATTAATTTATGACTTAAAAATCGCTATCTGATAGCAGCTATCCTATCTTATTTATGTGGAAAAGTTCGTTGAGTTTTGGGGGTTTATTCCGTCGATTAGATCTGGGCAAAGAAAATAATTTTTCCTGCTTGTTATCGCCTTCGCTATTAAACCCTTTCCATCATCTCTCCCATACTCCCGCTGTTTCCCTGAGTTACACTAATCGAATCGTAGAGCCCGCCCCTAACTCACGTCCTGGATTCAGATTTTCCATGATAGGCAGCATTACTCCTCGCCCTGTCTGGATTAGACTCCAAAAGAGAGGGCGGGCGTTGTCGGCGAGGAACGAACACGCGACGGTCTGAAAGAAAAGTGACCGAGAAATATGGCCTAACGGCATGAGAATTGTTTATAGCCCACAAATCCGCTGGATACTCCTGGCAGGAGCTCACGTTTCTTTACGATGCTCGGGCGCGTCTCCCTCTCTTTCTTTTGATTGTATTTTCTTCCGTTTCCACTGTCGTTCTCATTTACTGGTCTCGCTCGTTTTAGTACGCATCAGCGGAGTGACGGCTTCTAAAATGATATTGGTAAGTTACGATTACTTCGAAAGGTTTAATCAATTATTACCCTTTATATTGCATTGGTAATTTTCGACGATCATGATTAACTACTCTTTTCGAGGTTAAAGCCCCATACGGAGTAAAAGATCTCCCTGCTAACACAGATGGTTCTGTTCTTTGTTGTTCTGAGATCTTGCGTGAAGTAAGCTGGATATCATGCGTGCGATATTGTTTGCAGAATTGAGATGGACTGTTTAGTTGCAAATATCCAGTAATCATAGTCATATCTTCCAGTCTGATGTATAGGAAGTATCATTTCAATTATATTTGCTATAAATAAGTCGACGATTGCATTAATGTATTTTATTCGTCCTAGTTACAACCACTACAAGTATCCACGTAACTAATTATAATGCTTGAAAATTACTTTTATGTAGCTGAAAATTTTGGCAAAGAATGTGATGCTTCGGGTATAATTCCGCAGAATTATTAAGCTTTTCTAAAATTCATCGTAGTACTTCTCTGTAGTTTAACTAAAATTTGACGGCTCTGAAAAGATTAATAAATGCTAAAAATACACTTTTCAAGTGCACTCGAATTTCATTCCAATGATGCCAAATCAACACGGCTGTCAATCTTTGTGGTAATTGGCTGTTGTTTACCCTACCCCAGTAATTGAATGAGTGCCGTTATTATATCATTCGAAATCGGAGATAAATTGGAATTTTGCCGGCATTGTGAAGACTCGCGCTGCGCTTCAGAGGCCCAATAGTAAATATGTTTCATACATATTCCATGCTATTGCCTCCTTGTGGGGCGGTCAGTCCAAACAAAGCTTGGCTAACATAAAGCAAATGCTATTAATTAAAAAAGTTAACTATGGTTGGGTGCACTTCCCTTCATTTTGGAGTAGAGAATTTTGTCTCTGGTAAGTAGGAGATATGCTACCTTGTAAAATAAAAGCAAGCAAGGAAAAATTAAAGTCTAATTAGACAAAATGAGTCGAGATGTACCAAACGGCATGCTACATAATCGGTGACTTTTAAGTTGCCAAGATTATTTCTAGCAGTGCCACTTTAATATGAAAATCGAACAAAGCACTATCACTTTTATTGCCACGTTTTCGTGTACGTTAAGTTTTATTACAGCGTTTATTTTCCCGTATTAATGGCTTGTTGATTTTCAAGTGGAAGCATTCGCTTTAACGCACAGCTTAAAGGTAGCCCGTCTCCCATTCATGGGTTACGGTCTACGTCATGATGAGTTAGGTATGAATGAGAGGCTGATTATTGTAACACCGATGTCAAGAATTCTTCTCAGTATTGAAGCCAAGCTGAGGACCGTTTAAACATATTCCCAGGTATGGACGTTGCCTAGTCGCGTTGTACATACTTATTAAAATGATGGAATATCGGTTGCAATAGTAATACATATATTCAAATGTCCTAGCCGTGAACCTCAGAAACAAGTAGGAAGAATGTCATGGAGAGTTGTTCCATTGCTTCCCAAGTACTAATTTGTGCAATAGTTCCAAATCACATTAATTCATTTTTGGTGTGTGAAGTAAGGTAAATATTATCGGTCGACGACGAGTTAGTGAACTCTCAATGCAGGAATGTAATTAATAATCACCCGTTATGATTGAAGAGACTTGTTGCTTTAAAGTGACCTGCGTATCGTATATTTCCACGTTTTTACTGTGAGTTTTTATGTAGAAAAGCGTATACATTATCAAGTAGAAAAACACGGACATTGTTTTATGAATTTAATTATATTTAGCAGAGTGTTAAAGCATTTACTTAAGTACCGATAAACGCAAAGAAATTTCGTGGGCTTCAGTCCCGAGGGGCAATTTTTTTGCATTGAGTCAGCATCGCCGTGAATCCAAGTCCAAGCGGCGGTAGAACCACGAAAAGGTCGCCTTAGGAGCTTTTTATTTTACCGTCCGATCATTGATCTCTCCTCCCCCTCTTGTTTCCTCCGTCTACTCTCCGTCAGTGATCTTTTCCACCTTCTCCTACCCCGACTCTCGTCTGAACCTACTGCGCAAACTTTGATTACCTGCCTGATTCTTGTTGATAGCTCTTTTTTTTCTTTTTCGGTCGCGTTTATTTTTCATGGCCCCTTCGAGGTAATCGCTCAGCCGAACTCAGCGGTGTTGTCGCGGATGGGAGTCGTGGGATGAGCAGTGCGCCTTTGTGGTTCCTACATTTGGCAACGTCGAGTATTCCGCTCTCGTAGTCACGGCCTCACTCCCTTCCCGATCACGACAACATCCGGTCGTCGAGGGCAGTACGTGATGTAGAGGCGAAATCGGAGCGTGGGGTTTGGAATCGTTCGTTGATGTGCCCATTACGACTCCCGGTATACTGAAACTTCTCCGATTTCGTTCGTGGTGTTTGTAGAAGTTTTATCTGGAAAGTTTTCCTTGGGGTCATTGAGTTAACTTCGTTGATTTGGTTTAATGTCGCCTCAATATCTTGCATCTTATTTTTATGCTACGTCTGGAAGGAAGAAACGGCATAAATCGTTTTATTCGGTTGAAGAGTTTTACTCCCTACTTTAAAGGATAATTTAGAAAATCTTGCGATGGGAAATTCGCTCGAATTTCTCAACTCATGCATTCTCAATTTTCAAGATTGGTTGTGTACTGTCTGCATCGCACCCCACCAGCCCCCTCAAGGAAGTATGCCAGGAAGTGAATAATCACCGAACATGCATTGCCTACATGTATGCAAATGGACTAATAGTTTCAAAACTACTCAATTAGATATTGTCCCATACTCACGTTTTTTCCTGCCAACTATCTCAAAATAGGGAAGAAAATGCCATTATTGGTTAATTGAATTGTTGGGTATTATTTTATATATTTAGTTTGGTGATTATGTAATACAACAGTAGTAAAATATGAGTCGAGTGGATTTAATTCTATTAATGTGAAGCTTTAAATAACTGTACTCTTACATGTACATTTATGTTATACCCTGCGAGCCAGCAGGGTTTGTGGCAGGGGTGAAGATCACCAAACATGTACTACTTACATGAGAATAACAGCTATAATGCTACTACTTAATGGAGAGAGGGAGATATTTATTATTGCTAAGATCCAAGATCGGATTACTTTGATTGCTAAGGTTGTGTTTGTTTTTTTTATGTCATATCTTGTAGTCAAGTAGGAGTTGGTTTTAGTCGAATGATAGTCGGTTGTTTTTCATATCTAACCTTCAGTGCCTATGATTCTCAATTGAGCATTACTTGTTCTTGGCGTAAAGTGTGCCGTCGGTCAAATTCTTAGGCTTCATCCATTCTCTTACCCTGCCCTCCAGGAGGAATTAAAAAAAAGGGCTTTCAAAAATGTATCCGAAGGTTTGAGATTCCACCGCGACCTACGTTATTTTACTTCTTTGTGGCCTCTTTTTATCTCCTCGCAGTAACCTTTCTTAGCGGTCGAAAATCAGTGCCAAGATTAAGGAGGGAGGAATATGCGCGAAAGAAACGTTTTGAATTGAAGTAAAACATGGAAATGTGTTCCCGCTTTTTTTTTGTTAATCAAGTCACGCCTGAGTGTGCCGGTGCATCTGCTTCTGCCGGAGTTTGAACTCGACCACTCTCTCCTCTCGTTCTCTTCTCCTCTCGTCTTTTACTGTTGGCTGCCTTCTTTCATTTTACGCTTCTCGTCTTAATGCCCATCTTCAGCTCCCTTTATCCCCATCAAGGTAGTGCCGTCCTCGTGTCGGATTAAAATTAATCCTTCTGAATCGCTAACGAGAGTAGTGGTATGAAAACCATAATTTTAAGTCGTTTTTTCCGAGTGTTTTTTTAATCCCTGCGTCCTCTCTCTGGTTCCATTGCCCAGAGTCATATGCTGAGGAAGTTAGTCGTAGGTAGTTACCTCGCTTACTCCCCTTGATTTTCCACGGTTTCCGTCTTGATTCCATTTATCAGGAACAGTTTTTTTTTCATTTCTGTGGAGTCCGAGAGAGAGTAAGATTCGACAGTTTTCGGGTACCAATTACTGACTAGTCCCTTGCGACGATTTTAGGTGTCCTCTCCATTAATGAAACATTTCGCTTAATGCTTGTGAATCCCTTCGCTATCATACGGCATAATTGTTCTTTTTCTTCGCCTGGGACACAAAGGCGCACAAAAACCTTGGTAAATATATCTAGGCTGAGCTGAATGAGGGTGGTAGTCATTTTATCCTTTATCATTCGAAAGTGAAATGCTTGAAAGAAACGTATTAAATGCTTGCGGGTCTGACACTTTTGAGGATGTAAATAGGTTAAATGTGTTTTGAACCTGGAGGACGGCTTAATAACCCCATTATTCAGATCAAATTTGTCGGTGGTGTGTCCCACTGAGCCGGATTGTGACTGACAAGCGGCCGCGACATTCTTATCAGGTCGTACTCCTTTCGTATCAGAAGAATGTCGACAGATAAACCTGTCATTATTCGATTTTTCCTGCAAGTAGGTCTGACGAATACCCTTTAACTTAAATTACTTTACTTGATGACTCTTTAGATCTATTTGCGGTAACTTTTCATATATCTTCTTGACTATCCAGATTTTAACTGGCTTACCTATTATTACTCTCGATATTTTTGGATTTGTTTTAAAAGAAGCGACATTGCATTGTCAAAAGCCCTTCTTCAAACCATTATAATGGCTGATCTTGTCCTAGTGTGAAAGTGTAGCGTAATTCAACATAGCTAAAACGTAGAATTATATTTACTTCAGATTACTACTGTGTGGATAATCGTTTTAATTTATATATTGAGAATATAATGGGGTCTCTTATTTGTCTCCTTTAATGCCACCGTAGTTCATTAATCTTTATCAAATCGATCATTCAGCAATTTCAAGTTCGAGGGATTTTCCATCGGCTTGATAGTTCAACAAGTATTAACAAGTTCAACAAGTACAAGCAGAACTGCCTCTTTTTTGTTTTACATTTGCCTGAGAGTCTGCACCAAGTGGTCTTCATTTGCTATCAAGTAATGTTAATCGCCTTTTATGCCGTGCCTTCTTGTAATGTTTGGTTTTTTAGTACGGTAATTTAATCCTCTAATGTGTGGCGTTTTTCTGTCGTTTTCTAAGCCATTGACTGTTTTGACTCCTAAGAGTTCTTGCTGAAAGTCAAGGTCACCGTGGTTAATCTTTGTTTACCTTCAGATACATAATATGGCCCGAAATTTTGTGTTGAAATTATTTTGGCTGGATTGTTTTGTTTTCTTTAGACCCGTTTCCGCCCCCATTGCGGGTTCGTTAGTGGTCACGAAAGAAACTACTCGATATTCGTCTGAGGATCCTCGAGTTTACTCGGACGGGGAGTCTTGACTTGCATCCCGCCTTGTTGACTTCGTTTACTTGTCATTTTGTGACCGATCCATATTCCCACGCTGGCGTGGCTCGTAAACGTTTGGAAGCTTTTATCAAGCTCCGATCGCTTTTTTCATGACGGAGGAAGGGAATGTCTTCCTTGTACGCTCTTTCACTCTGAACGTCACAAACGTCTTAGTGACTCCCGTACCCGTGGAGCGAATCACTTACCGCCACATAATGACATTGTCTCCAACCCCCTTTATAGCCCAGTCTGCGTGAGCTTGTTCCTCTCTCTCTCTCCTCCCCCGTTCTCTTAACTCGTTTCCCAACTGGGCCACGTGCGCGGCCTCTTCCTTCTTTTGTTTTTTCTGTCATTTCCCCTCTCGGGCCTTTCATCTCCCAGGCCGCCCATTCCCCACGAGTCCCCTGCGTGCGCCTTCAGGGATGAACACGCGTAATATTCAAGGGCCCGTTGTTGCCAGATCGTCAGGAGCGCGGTGCCCTTCCCCCCGTACCCCGCTCCTCTCGAACTCCTAGCGTCGATTCCGAGGGCCATTACTGAGTCTTCGATCGGCCTCGCGCCCTCCGTCATGCGTGCGTGCACTCTGCCGCCTCCAAGGCCCTCCGCACCATCTCATGCACCAGCCTTCCTCCCCCCCCCCCCCCCCCAACCCTTTTCCCCCTCCGACACACCAAACGCTCTCAGTCCGCTCCTCCCACGGACTTTTCTGTGGCATTGCGTGGGCAGAAGTTGTGGGCCTCCCGACTCGAGCTTGCGGTGATAAAGGTCGATGCTGTCACGATTGCTCCCCTTCCCTCTTAGAAGCGCGGACTCTTGGGAGGATGCGTTGCATCGAGCGTTCAGCTGTTTGGTTTTTCACTCTCCCCGATTTTCCGTGTCTTATCACTTGTGGAAGTGTCCGTAGCTTTTAATATGCATTTTCTTAAGGTTCCAAAATGCCGGGAGATTTCTCAAAAGCGTACGGAGATAAATTGAAACTCTGAAAGCATATGGTAAGCAGCGGTGCGTCTTTCTTGGCTTCTGATGGATTTTTTGCTTCACGTCTTTTCACGTCGTTTTTCGATTACATGCTTGTATTCTGCTACTTTGAGTCATAGTTTTTCCAAACTAATGCTCGAGGAATAGGGAACGCTTTTTCGGCTAAGTTTTCGAGTTTTGTGCCCGGTCTGGTCTGGAGGAGAAATATTTGCTTTGCAGTGTGTATGCTCTTTAGCTGAGCTCATGAGCTACTATCCAATGATGCCGTTGTCTTCATGCTGTAGGGATTAATGTTTTGTTTCTCTTTCTTTATTTTTTTGCGAGACAAAGTAACATATCTTGATTGATGTTTTATCCCGTTGTTTTTTCCATGCACCAAAAGGCGTTGGCGATAATATTATGCCCCACCTCTTCGCTGCAAATGTAAGGAATGAGAATAAGATTTTACCTGACTTACGCCACGTCGTAATGGCATTGTTGTTTATTATTTGTATTCTGTGAACATAGCTTGGCAAATTGGGTTGTCGTGACTTTGGTGTTACGTCTTCAGTCGTGCTCTCCTTTATTCTGCATTTTGCGTCTCGCTTGTCTTATGTTAGAAAGGATTCCAAAGATGAGACATTGATCGTTTTAATAATTCCGCTAAAGTTTGACTGTACAGTTCCGTTACAGTTTGAGACAAATTGTTTCGAAAAAATCGCCAGTTGGTTCGATTTGGTATCTATCCGACAGAAAAAAAAGGAATTTTCTGTATTAGCCCGGAAGGTCTCCGTAGCCTGTAGTTTCTCCCTATCAACTCACCCATTTCAATCATTTATCAATTTGCTCTGTTTGATAGCACAACCGAAACTATCTGCAAACAAGCATGCTAGGTTTTTCTCCGGGATCTATTCGTTCTCGTTGTCGTTCGATGGCTCGGACTGAAAGAAACTCTTAGAATTTCTTTTTCCTTTCTAGCATTTTTTTCTGCGTCCTGGCGATTCGTGGAAGGGAGAAAGCCTCGATGATATGTAAATTATGTTTCGTCGTCTCTTTTTTCACTAACTGATAACTTGAAATGGGAAACGCTTGGTAATGTCTCCCCAAGGGAAAAAAAACTCGTCGGTGTATATCTTGTCCCTTTGTGCGTCTTTCTCTCTCATTTCTGCGTCGTCTACACTTGTCTCGTGTGCCATGCGTTTCCAGTCACGATCGCGCCTCTTCCCTATCGCTGCCCTATGGAACCCCTTAGGTCGCGTCAGCCACTCTTCTATATCTCCCTCTCACCACATGTTCTTAGTTCTTCGTGAGCTTTTCTCTCGGTGTGGATGTCGACACCAGATGAAACCTAGCGAAAGGCGGGCCGAAACCGAATATGTCTGCGCTCCGAGCGTCTTCAATACTCGGGCAATTTTAGGGCAGACGCTGAACTGTGGTGTCCTTTTCACATTTTTCAGTGCGCTATCCATCTCACGCGCACGAATTTGATTCATTATGGGCGTGCGGTGACTGGCCTCCTGCTTCCCCCTGGTGACCTTGCACCCTCGTATTACTCTGGGGTGTTGCGGGAAGCCCGCGCACCGTTCTCTCAAGGCGCACGAAGGCGCTGTGGGGCATTTCACGGATGGCGCTCGTCCTTTCTTTCATTTTTCCCTTCCCCCCTCCTCTCTCTTTTCCCGTTCCGTTGCTAGGCGCCCACTCCGGATGGTCACGGATGGTTTGCTCGGCGTCTCACTTTACCCCTTTCCCTCCTCCTCGTTTCCCCTTCCGTCCGTCCCCTTCGCTTTGCTCTTGTTAGTTTCGCACCCGGGAGATCCTTTTTTCACGCCGCACGAGCAATGTCTCGGAGGGCGTCTTCAGTTTTCATGCATTAAATCCCGATTTGTCATCGTGGAGGCGTGTTTGATTGTCGCAAGGTCCTTTTCGGGCTCTTTGGATCCTCACCAGTCATTGTTGGGAAGTACTTTACCCAAAGATCGGATAATTTTTCGAAAGTGACATCACGAGCTGATTAAATTTGAGAATGTAGCGCGGTAGTAAGGGTTAAAAACATACCGGTGAGTTATTATTCTAACAGGGATAAAAAGGTCTATACCGGACTTCTTGAGCATCGTTGGAAATGATGGATGTAGTCGTTCTGCCTGTCGTTGGGTGATCATTTATGATCTGACCCAAGACTCAGAATGTGATCATGTCTTCCTAACGCATGACCTAATAGGTGAAAATTATCAATAGTTTTCTCGCTCACCAAGGAAATTATTTAACTTGTGCCTCTCTTTAGTTGTCAAAATGTATGGCCATCTTGAATCATGTTACTTTTATCTAATACAAGTTCTTGTTGCACATTAAAATGACGGTTCCATTTGTCTCGTAGAGCCTCTATCCTCAATTTCGTATGCTTTATGTTACAAATTGAACATGCCATTCTGATAATAGTTCTTAGTTATGTATCGATGAATTGCGTTATTCTGTTTACGTTTACTGTTCTGTTGAGGTTTTGTGCTCACTCTATGCCAGGTTCCGTCCGCAGTATCTTAAGAGACTTCGGCACAGTCATTTTCAGCATTTCTTTAGAATAACTCGCCATTTTCTCTATCTATCCGTTACCATTTTACTCTTTTAAGTTTTTTTCAGGATTGACCTTCTCGGACACCTTGAATTATTCTTGCAATACACCTTTCTCGAAAATGGAAGAATTATAAAGGGGGAAACAAGTATTACAACATTGTATAATTAGCCGATCCAGGAATTTTCTTTCATGTGACTATAATGGACTACATTTACCCAATGTTGTTTGTTATAGTTAACGATGCACATTTTAACAATGTGATGTTTGTAGTTTTGTTGATATCCAGGGTAACACGAGTTGCTTCACTGCCCATGCTTTAACAGTAAGACTTCGATGTATTACCACTTTATATTTTGTTAAAATTGTTGTCATTTCTCATAATGTGTCTTCACAACTATGATTAATGGAAGATATTGACCCTCAGGCCTTGTTTGCAATTCAAAGTTACAACTTAAAAAATTCCTGTTCAATCTATGCGTAGCAAGTAAAAACCTAAAGTCTTAGCTTCTTTTTTATATTTTCCTATGCCTTTTTCTGGACTAAATTTTCTGTTAGCTTTTCCCATATTTTACCCGGTTTTTCCCGTATTTCCCAATTTTTTATATTTTTCCCGTTGCTGGGAAGAATTGAGCGATGGTTACTCCTAAGTTATCTCCCTTTAATTGCGTTTTATTTTATTACGTGTGTGCATGCATTTGCAGTCCGATGGGTATTCATCTCATTCAGGAATGAAAATGTCTTGGTAACTCTTGCTGCATGATCAGAGGAAGAGAAATTGTTATTATTTTTCATTCTGTGTTCATGTAGGAATGCCCATTTCAATTGCCATGTCTCATCGCCCGCGAAGGCGGGTTAAAGCTACTCCTAGGGACTCCTAGCCTTGAGTCGTCGAGGAAAATAAACACAGGGTTAACTTCTAAAATGAGTTTACGTGAGAACACGTGTATTTTTTCGGAGGGAGGGAATGCCTGTGGCCTTAATGGAGGGGAAAAAGTAATTCTCCCCAGTCAAACCTTCGGATATAATCGTCCCGCCCGTGTTGCCGCGGCCTTCGCCTCCGCCCGCCCCATAATACCTCGCGGCTAGAACTCCAGTGCTCGCACGCTGCTCTTTTACAGTCGAATCCACTCTCATCCATCCCACCTCTTCTGGCCAAGGTTTGCCTCCCCTTCCCGTCACCTCGCCCGCCCTCTCGAAACTAGGGCTGCGGTGAGCTGAGCCGTGAGCACCGACAGCTCTTGTTTCCTCCTAGTCGTTACTGCGGCGTGTGGCCGCTCATGCGTAGAACTCTGGCCATGCAGCAGATACATCGTGCGCATTTAACGTATCGCCAAAGATCTCGATGGTTTCCTTTCTAGTGTCCTTAATAACCGCGGCAGAATACGGTTTGACGGCCCGAGCAATTCAGTATTCGAAATCGAAAAGCGTTACCTACAGGGTTAGCTTATACGGTATGATATAACGTTAATTTTTGGAGCCCCTGATTATCACTACTACTGCTTCGCGGGAAGCGACCGAAAGCTAAGGAGAATGGGAAGTGTTATTGGCTGAAAGATGAGGAAGGGTGTGGAGAAACCCTGATTCAGAAATAGTCTACTCTTGACGAAGGGCGCCACGGGTTGACGTCTCATTCAGCGGATCAAATACTGAACTTGGAAGCCCACCTAACAAGGCACTGACTTTGGGATTGGTATTCCTTTGAGAAATGTCAGCAGTTGTTGGGATTTGAACCTGAGATTTAGAGATGGGAATTGAAAATTCAAGCCACGGAACTAATCAGATCCCCTAAATTCTCCTCCGAATTGCTTTAGTTGTTCTAAGGAACCTGAAACAGATGAAACCTAACTAACACAAAAACATTGAAATGCCCGTACACAGACGTACGCGTAGGAAGGTAGTTTTTCTGAATCTGGGAATAATGACTTCCTGCCGATTTTAGAGTCGCAAGGTTCGTCATCAGTATTCGACAATTGCGGATTCTGTAATTCCATCGTCCCAGTGTGACACAATGCGTTTCCCATCGCCTAATTGTCTACTTCGCCTTTGAATTATTTTTTTTAAATTTCACGGGTGTGACTTGATGAAATAAATAGTGTTCCTGGCGTGATGGAAATAGAAAACGATGTCATTTTTTGCGTTACTTGTGCCCCTTTCCTCGTTTTATATTTAATATCCAATCATCATCATTCTCTCCGTTCCATTGAATTTGTTCATTTCCACGTTGGGAGTTTTGCCGCAGCAATCAATTTCTAAATTACGTTTTGGCTGAGCTAAAAGAAGTGGTTTGTCATTCAATTTGCATTCAGTGAAGAAGTTCGTTTGTTTTGTGGCGTTGAGGGTCGTAATATTGAGACTGCGTGTCGGTTGCTAGAACTTTCGGTGAAGTCGTTTAGCTGTGAACACTCTCGTCCCACTGAAAACGAATCAATTGCCTATGAAATGTCCTGTTTAGTACATCACTTCGGATATCCCAGGGGTTGATATACATCGAGGAATTCTTATTACATTGATCTCTGTGAGATAACATATAGGGATAAATAAAGTCATTTGCGCGATCTGGAAGTAGTTCTGGGATGTGTAATGCCGGTTTTTAATTCGAATTGAATTTAATAAGACGTGAGATTTTTCTGTTGCTATAGTTTAATAATTAATCCTCTTCGATTGCAGTTCGTGTAGTTAGTCAGATCTTTCCACTAAATGAGATGCATACTGGTATTATTGTTAAGGCCGCTTTACAGGTACATTTTATTATACAAACGAATGTATGAAACTGAACGAAATTGTTGTTTGTCTGTAGTGTGTAGCATGTACAAAAAAGTATGTTTGTCGGGATGTAATTAGAACAGGTTCTATTTACCGTTCAGTCATTCAGACATTCGCACAAGTGTTCACACAATTTGCCGCTTTACACGGTACAATTATCGTTATACAAGCGTTTGTACAAGAAATTGTACAAAAAAAATGTACCGTGTAAAACGGCCTTTGTAGTAATTTTATTCCTTTTCGTGGGGTTTTACTAATTTCCGGTATCGTAGTCATATATGTTTTGAAGAATAACCGAAAATCAAAGTTGAATATGTTAGATGGATCACCCTATTGATTTCAGTTAGTTAGTTCACATGTTAGTATTTTAATCCCTTTTAACCTCACTGGCCAAATGGCGTTTATTTACCAATGTAATTGAGCCCTTTGTACCTATCAGCTCTAATTTTCTCATTGGATAATTTTCTGTTGTAGTTCTCTTGGATTTAAGACTTATTTAGTAGAAGTTTAAGTACCTAGGTGCTTCTTTGGCATGAAATGATGGTACAGCATCAAATTTTGTTTCGGTGGATGGTTCTCATTCTTTATTAAATCATTTTCCATGCATCCACTAAACAGGGTAAAATAAAACGTTTTTACATTCCTGACTGTCCTCGGCTTTCTTCATTTCGGATTTATCTCTGCCGCCGAGTGATTTTTCGGATATCCACTACCCACGCAATGCTCTCTGACATCCGACGCTTCGTTCTCGGAAGGAAAAATTCCAAGCCGTCTACGTTTAACCCTCTCTTATATTTCCCTCCACAGAGGATACCCTCTACTTCCCATGCCATTTCGCATCCTTGGCATTTCCTGTCGCGTGATGTCGATTCCTCTGCCCAGGTTGCTGCTATATCCGTACACGGTTGGTTCCTCACGCGGCACCAGTCACTGGTTGATCTCTCTCTCTCTCTCTACTCCGTAGCCATCTTTCCCTCTCTCTCGGTCGCCCTGCCGCGGGGTCACGGCCGTCCAACTCCCGCGTGGGATAGTGAAATTGAGGAAGCGGAGGGCAGCGATACTTCCTTCACGTGCACTCGAACATAGACGGAACGACGCCTTCGGTGGAAAGCGTAGAAAGTGGTCGGTGAAGCACGAGCTAGCTCTAGGAGCATTGTTTGGTTGAGGAAATGTTGAGTTCCATTTCAAGGGGGCAATTCGTGAATTGTCTTTGCCAGATGAGGTAAAGTGGAAAGTAGTCATGAAAGCTGTCAGCTCCTTACGAAGGGTACTCTGCTTATGGATCTATAGGTTTGTGCAATTGAATACAAATCAATGAATTGATACTGATGAGCCATTTAGTAGAGGTGTTGAGCCATTGCCAGCATTCATAGGTAGGGAATAGGTTACCACATTCACGCAATCCCATTACTATTATTACTTATCATTACTTAAGTTATATTATTATACGAAATGAAGTTACTCCAAGTGCGTTGAAATAATATCAAACTGTTATTTCTTTCCGGTGGTATAGGTGCACCACCAATGATGTATATCTGATGTTCAGGACATGATAATGGTCGAAATTAGGAGCTCCATTTGCATGTGAAGATTTTTATTTCCTAGGTGAATCAATTGAGACTTACACCGGGTAATAGCGTTACAACTGAAAATGGCTCGGTGCGTCGTACACACATTAATTTCGTAGTATGCCTGCTAGTAGTGCGTATTAATAAATTAAAATCGTCTCTTGCCACACATTCTTGAGTTGACATATGTGAATTTAAATGGCATCCCCGTTTTTTCAAGACGTGTTGCAGCCCTATTATTCTGGTGCAACTTACGGCACAGATACGTCTACGTAATACCCTGCGAGCCACCGGGAGGGTGTGTGGCATGGGGTGAAGATCACCACGCATGTACTACCTACATTAAACTATGAGATGCAGTGCTACTACTTCATGCACACATGTTAGATATAAGGGTCATGTGCAATTGAATAGTTAGTAACTAGGCATTAATGAATTGACTAGCAGACCTGCGGCCTGCTTTGCAGGCAGTCTTATCTGGTGTGTTCTTGAGGTGAACTTTGTGTTATAGTGACAAATGAGCTTTTACAAAGTGTTTGGAAACTACTGATGACACATTACCAATATGTGGCAGTAGTGCTTGTGCTTCAGGCAGGCAGTTACTGCTTCACTACTCAAAGTAGTCTTTGCTTTTTTTACACCTTTGTGCACCAACTTTTCATAAGCGTTTCGTATGTAGAGAGAAGGAAATGGCTACTTTATAAATGGAGAAATGTGTCCCACTCTAATTATCCTATATGTTTTTGTACTTTTTTCTACACAATATTTTCACTATGTGTTCTCCCACTCTCAAAAACCACGTTTTTTGCTTGTTTCTCTGCACTATAAACTGCTAATAATCGAAAACTACTACCAAATCATACAGGCAGAGAATCCACACTCAACGCACCAAACCTCACTCATTTAGCTCAAAATTTGGGAGAGAACGAAACAAAACGGATACAGAATGACGGACGGATGGACGGACTGACTGACTGACGCGCTACAAAGTTAATATATATAGATTAATGGTTAGAAATATCATTTTCCTATGTACATAAATTGGTATTTATCTATCATGCGTGTGTTAGTAATTCTTAAACATGCACAATGAACTACAGACTACTCCAGCAATTTGTTACCTACCTAACCTTTTGCTATTTTGCCTATTGTGCTCTCTTATGGTACGCCGGAAAAATGACATTTTAAATATATCGGTACGACAATCCTACCTCTCTATCTTGTTTATCTGATCGAACCTAGATAGTGCAACCCCGTCCGGTTATCCCACACAAGTGAACGATTATTCAAGCGTTAGCCGAGGAAAAGCAATTTGGTTGCCGGTATCAACCTTTGTAAATATCGAGGCGTGTAGGGAAGGATCTCGAAGGTTCGTGTCCCCGCCCCCCCCCCCCCTTTTCATTCAAGGGGGTGGTGCGGGGGTGGTGAAGCCGTCGTCGGGGGGGCGGCGCACGTGGCGGCCCCCCTCTTTCCCCATCCCCACTAACTCCCCTCCTTCAACCGCATCCCACCGCACCACCATCCTTCGGTATTTTTAGAACCACGGAGTGTGACGGGGTTTGGGTGGACATGCGGTGCATGGGAGAAGGAAGTGGGGCGAGAGGTGGTTTTATTTTTTTTCCTTGAACCGCTGCCGCTTGGGACAGAGGCTTCGGTGTGAAAGAGATGTGGTCCCAGTCACGGGACGAGAAGACGCAGGCTGATGCTCGTTTGAAACGGTCTGAACGAATTGTCGGATGCGCCGAGCGCGCGGTCCGCCAATTATTTGCGCGTGCCCCTGCGTCGCTTAATCGAGGGAGAGTTTGTTGCCTTCAAAATTATCGCGCCCGTGCCCCATACTTTGAATTCCACCGATTATTTTGTTTCGGTATTATCCAGTTTAGGTCAGTAATGGAATCCTTTCACGCTGCTGGAATATATAGATACATTATTTAAGCTCATACTTATGCGCATTAAGAAATCCAACTCGGTTGGATTTTCCAGATAATCACGTACCCATGAGAACCCATGAGAGATGGAAGAGATGAGAGAGAACCCATGAGAGATGGAAGTACTATTTTATATTACAATCTTGTAGTGATTTTTCAGTTGAAGTCATGCATCAATGCCCTAATAACTCTGTAGCTAGTGCGCCGTTTTCCTGAATGTTTTCGGAATATTACCCCCAACTTAAATAAACGGACCTGTTTTCTCAATTCCTCCCTCACAATATTTGAAGTATATGTTATTCTCGATTTGGGTGTTTTTGATTCCATCAAAATTTGTGGGCACGAGATGTATTGGCCACATGACCATTTGTTTCAATTTCGGAACGAATTCACTTCAAAATTGGAGTAAACCTCTCTCTCGGGTTTTATGTTTGCACCTTCAGAAGTTTATTCTTACTATGATTGAAACTATTTCGCGGCGAAATCTCCAGATTATGTTCGATACACGCCGACATTTCCGTATCGACTTCCCGCACATCACCTGGCTTCCGAGTTGAGACGGGTGTCTTCGTGTCACGGGAATGTGATCTTGGCGAAGTTGAGCAAGAGTGGCTACAGAAGCCTCGCCCAAGTCACACAAAGGTGTGTGCTTCGCAGCAGACGATGTGGATTCAGTTAGTCATTCTTGGAACCGAAGCTAACCCTCGAGTGCGTTCACCCAGGCGACGAAAATATTTTGAGTTTCACTCCTATGGATTGCCAACGGTGATAGCCGTTTTGTATCTAACATTTTGGCGTGGATTTCGGCATCAAGTCACTTGGGGAAATGTGTCGTAACTTTCTTATTTTGGCGTGCTTATGAAGTTATGAGTTTTTTTTTGTCAAAGTAAATTGATTTTTCGTTCAAGCGACGCATTAGCTCAATGTCTAGTTCACCAAGTCGAAATTGGTGCTAGTCAACAGTGGCAGTAAATTGTTTTAGATGCTTTGACGGATAAGGTTATGGCACACCATTAACAAAAGATGTTGATTAGGACAGTCATAACATCCCTGTCCGGGAAGGCATTTGAACCGGCAACCTTACAGGATTCCTGAACGTGGTATCCTCAAACACTTTAGCGCGTTCCTGACCTGGCTACTTCGACCTCCTTGGTGCTGGTTAGCTGTAATATGTTGAAAGAGAGCCAAATGTGAAATAGTTCCAACCTCGTACCTGACAACCAATTTACTGCGACGTTGGCATTAGTATTTGTTTGAACGGAAATTTATTTTCTGCCGGGGTTTAATGACAACTTTTTTTCTTGCCGAAGAGATAAATTTCAATTAATTATGGTCTCTATTTTGAATGTTTTTCATATACTAAATTTGTTAATTTCGTGTGTCCCAAAATTATCTGGAATTTTTCACTCCGTTTTTGGGGTGGAAACCCGTGAACTCCCTGAATAGTAAAGCAAGATGTGCGGAGAGTTCTCTTCCTGGTGCGGTAGCACTATAGGTCTAATCGGTACACCTTTATGTATTTTCGAGAGACCAAAAAACTGGTCATTACATTAAGTTGGCTACAAAATACCCGTTGCATAAGATAAGTCAACTAATTTACATGTTTTAGGATAGTAATCCGAAGCACACATACCCGAGTCTATTTATCTACATCTATATCATACCCTGCACGCCCCCTCAAGGATGTTTGGCAGGGGGATTCTTTTAATAATCGCCTCGTAAACCAGAAATTTTAGGGAAAAGTATCGGTGTCTTTGGATAGCATTCTGGGTGAAGTACGTATGGAGTATTTTGTATTTGATTGCCGCCTCAAAAGAATATGGACCCACTCAGCATTGCCGAGCGAAGAACGCCGTCAATTTCCTGCACCTGGTCATCAAACGCTCATTGTCAAATTTGCTGAAGTCCTAGTCCCCGTGTCTGCGGTCTTCCAGTGATTTCCCCTTGCGGTTGATCGTGACTGCTATGGAATCGTTGGAGTGGGAATGCTTTGAATTTTCGACTTCGGGACCCGTGGGAGGAGTTCCTTGAGGAGTTTTTATTTTGCCCGTCTACCCTTCCCTATCTTCGCGTAATAATCGATCTTTCCCGCACGATGGGAAGTAATGGAGCGTAAGCGAGAGAGAAAGGCCTTTTTTCCCGCGATGGAAACACGAGGTTTAATTTCGAGTCGGTCCAACTCCCCTTCCGTCCGCTGACTTCTTGCTGAGCCCGCCTCCTACTTTCCCCGCCTTCTTCATAACACACACAGCACACATATTTTATGGATCCCACTCTGCTTTCGCTAAAGGTCAGATCGTGCCATTATATTTGACGGGAACGACCGAGTAATAGCGCGCAAGGAAAAAACGAATCGAGGTGATGTGGAATTGATTGTCGTTTGTGTTATCGAGAGCGAGGTGATTTCGATGTGGTTTTCGGTAGTGCTGGATTATTTTGGCTATGGGTGTAGGTTGTCTTCAGTCTTGCCTTGTTTTGCGTTCTATCGATGAACATACTTCAAGCTTTTTTTTGGCAGTTTCGGTAAAATTAAGGTAAAGCTTTCAAGTTCTTACTCTTTCAGTTTCCAAGCAATATTTTGGGTAATTCCAAAGGACTTCTTAAAATTGACTTAGGTTTCTTTGGAAATTCATTACAGTGAAGAGTATAAAATTTAAAAAAATATAACCCCGAATGTCAAATGCGCCAGTGAAGGGTAAAGTGTAACAGGGAATAAGAAATAGCGAAGTATCCCGGTAGTCGACAAACTATTGGCACATAACAAATCGTGATAGGACATTAAACAAAAAAGAACATGCTCATCTGAAAGCGTCCTAAGTGGTTTCTTGTATGTTGTTTCCTAGTACGGGGTTCAAGTCTCATCGAAAGCACCTTTAATAATTGTGATAGTGGCAATCCCGCATTTTAGTCGTCTAATTACGCCCATTTTTATGTTAGGCATATTTGTCGAAAGTTTGAAACTTTTGCTTCGATGGTACTTTGGGTGAGTTTTTTCTTACCGTTTCTAGAGCATTTCAGCATGCATGTACTACTCCAATGTACCTTTCTTTTCAGTGTTCTTCTTTTTTATTATTTTGGTCGCCTGTACTGCAGTTATTGCTTTATTGACCGAAGTTTGTTATGAATTTCTATGTCAATGTTGTAAATATATATCCTGTTTTGATAGTTTTTGAAAGTAGAGAAAACAGTCGGTATTTCAATATTAAACTTTGGGAATCAATACCACATCATATGTATCCATAGTTTGTGGACGTCCTAAATCAGTGGGTAAGGTTTAGATTTTCACCTTCGAAACCTTCGAAGGATGTGGCCGTCATCATTTAATGTTTAGCAGCTGGTCGTTGCCATTTCGACATGATATGCAGACAGCTAGATATTTAAAAAATGGCATCGTCCCGAGATCTACCGTTTATATACAATTGGTTAAATGCTAGCTGGAATCGCGTCATTATTTAATGCTTAGCAGCTGGTCGTTGCCTTTTTGACATGATGTGCAGACAGCTAGATATTAAAAAAAAGCATCGTCCCGAGATCTACCGTTTATATACAATTGGTTACACGCTCGCTGGAATCTCGACTCGAATTGCAGATGTAGATTTTGTGATTTTTCCTGCCCTTTATGATTTGAATGCCTTTATTTTAGAGCGACCTCGGAAGAGTTGTGTTGAAGAGCAGCGTCGGGTTGTAAGCTCTAATTTTGGTCGCCTGACGACCTCTTTCGCTCATCTCAATTTCTCCTCTTTATCTTGAGCATTTATAAGTTCCCGTTCAGGTATACTGGTATATAAACCGGTACTTTTTGAGGAAGTGAGTCTATAAAGCGCCGAATTTATCGACTTAATGTCATTCATTTCCCGGCGTTCGGATAGAGGGCGTGAAGGTGGCGCAGGGTGGTCGAGACTGGTATTCCGACATCGCTCAGACGCGCGTTGGTGAAATCCCGGCGTTTCACCGCTCAACCCTCCATGGGTGCCGTTTCTTGCGTGTGTAGCAGACGTGAAATCCGTCCTCGTGTCTCTCTACTCTCCCATATCCTTCCCGAGAAAGCTGGTCGCTTAATACTTCGTCGCATTCATTTTTTAACTGTCGTACTTGAATGGAACAGAATATGCCTGACTATCGGGGACCGGGTTGGTGTTAGTGGTTATTGTACTGACCCCTCACCGGGAGGGCCCGGGTTAGAATCCCGGCGGTGGAAGAAATCTTTCATTGGTCATCTGGCCCCTGCTTGTTTTTTGTGGATTTAGAACCTACAGCAAAATGGGAATCATTGTCAAATCGCAAGTTGAAATTTAGACTTAATCTCCTAAATAAATTCCAAGATAATATTTTCAGTGATGACGTTAAAAATATTTTGCGAACCCCAACTTACTGTGGTGGACTAGACCATAATTACAAAATTAGAGAAATTTATTGCCGAACTGACATCTTCAAAATGTCCTATTTTCCTCGTGCATACAATTAGGGATATGAATAGCGGTAAATATGCCCAATACGAGTGAATCAATCCACAGCATAGGTAGTTGCATGTTGGTCTAAGGACTTGAAGGTAACCCAACTAACAGCACGTTTTTGCATGCTCACTTTGCTATTTTCATCTTTTTAAATTTTGAACTCTAGACTAATATGTTAATACTAATCCTTCTAAATGCATGATATGTAGTGCATGTTTGCTTAGAATTTACCCCCTGCCACACACCTTTATGGTGGCTTGCAGGGTATTATGTAGATGTAGACTTGAGTACAGTACTCCGTCCATCGGATCCGTTCCGATGTGTTATCCGTGAGGAGGTGGTCCCCTTGGCGCCATTTCGTTAAGGCTAAAACCGACTCCAAGTTTCTCTCTACCATTCCTCTCCATTCCCATCCTTGTACCATTCCTCCCGGTCTGAATCGGCTATTAGTGCGGAAACAGACTTGAAAAGCAATGATTGAAAAACACATCCTTTGGTTTAGCGTCTAGTGACCTTGTCCTCTAAGTTTCAAAGACCTAGTCTGTTAGTTCATAGGTATGCAATGACCATAATTTACCTGTCATTCGTTAATATTAGGGACAGCTAAATAGACGGAAAGATTATCGCAGCATTGGAATATAAATAAAAAGTTGCTGTAGATTTGTGGTAAACTCTCAATGCGTTGCCCGCTGTCGTACATTTTTTCATGTTCCATTTGCCACGCGCTGCGCGGTGAAATTCCTCCACCTCCACGTCTGTACACACTGCCCTCGGGGTCCGACGGCGTGTCGAAAGTTTTTCTTCATCGAAGCTGACTGTATCCTGCGACTGGGAATCGTCGGAGCGAGCGCCATTTTTTGGCGCGGAACAGTTGATGAATCACGGATTTTTGGTGCCTTGTTGCGTCGATTCGTCTTGTTTTCGCAATTTTTTTTTTTAACTCGGCGCCCTACTAACTAAGTAAACCTCATTCGGTGGCCCTAAAGTTGGACGCGTTCAAATGGGTGTTGAAACGCTTCTCTCCTCATCGGACCTTGTTCCATCCTTGTGGATTTCATTTTCGAGTGAAATGGGAAATATGTAAGCGGCAATATTTCTCCGTTTCCGTACTCCACGATTATATTTGTTCTCACACTTCCAAACGAAAAGTTTTTTTTTTGTTATTTAGTCTTCGTTAATTTTCCATTTCGCCAATTTAGCACGTTAGACTCGTCATTAGTCATACTTAGTATTCACCTGAGGATGATCGCTCTTTTATTAGTTTGGGTGTGGAGGGCATATTATCTCCTTTCGGCTCTAAAAGCCATTGTAACTTGACATAAATCCTGCGGGAGAGTAAGAAAAGAATAATAATAGGGTAGCAGTAGTTGATAGCACGTAAAATAGCTTGCACCGGAAAATCCGGCTCGAGAGGAATAATTCTTTAAATAAGTAATCATGGACACTTTAGCTTCGATGAGTCATTATCTCCTTTGTGGAAAAAATCAGCGGAATTCCCCCTGCGGTCAGCATGTTTAACTTATCCACCTTTTCCTACCGTTTTACCGTTTCTACATTTTTTCTCACTCCCTTAACATCCTTAAGGCCGTTGTACACGGTACAATTTCTTGTACAAGAACTTGTACAATAAATTGTACGGCGAGATTGGACCAAGATATTGTACAAGAAGTTGGTTCACGGTCGTACACGATCAAAGATTTTCATGCAATTTGTGCGCCAATAACATGCGCAGATATTGTTTTCTGTCCAACAGCTGAATCGCGATACCCGATGACGATAGTATTTTGAAAATACTGCCATGGGTTACAATGATTTGCTACCATTAATCCTAGCATTAATAAAATGAAATTTTACGAATACTAATTGGTTACTTGCACTCTTTCATCGTCTCATGAAACCCATCATTTATTGTCCAAACAGCATGTTTTCGCTCGTTGCATATATTTATTTTTGGTTCAATAACGTCATCTTAATTTCATTGCGGTTTAATGTTTCCCAGTGTGTCCAACTCATCTTTTGAGAAATAAAACACTTCCAACGCGATCGACAAATATCACAATATGGAAGCAACAAAGAATATCATAATATGGAAGCAAAAAGGATATCACGATATGTACAACAAAAAAGGAAGTTTCGCCATGCTTATAGGAATAAAAGTGATCGCAAACAGAACACCAACCTTGCGAATACTAAACGAACGCATCACTACCGTCACATGTCATGCGCAGAAGCTACGGAGTGAATCTTGGACGGTTTCATCCAATAATATAGAGCATGATCTAATTTCTTGTACAAGAAATTGTACGAACCCCTCGTACACGATACAATTTGCGCATTGTACAAGTTCTTGTACAAGAAATTGTACCGTGTACAACGGCCTTTAGAAATATCTCTGTCCCTTATACTGGATCCTAGACCCGATAAGGGATCTTTCTGAAAAAGATCCCTTATCGGGTGGGAACCCATGCAAGAACCCCTGTGTAGAAGGATTAAATTTCAGTACTAATAATATTATGTATGAGTAATAATTAAATATAGCTAATTCGTAGAATGGGAGCTTCATAAGAGCTGAAGTTTCGAGTTTGTAACAAGTCCAGCTGCACATACATTAATGCTGTCGTGTGTTTAGGTAGCATAAATAAATAGATATTACGGGCCATATTCAGAATCTCAACTACAGTCTCGCTTCTGCTGCTTACGTCCTAAAATCTCTACTTGCAGTCAAATCGGTGTGTAAATTCACCCTGAAAAGTTGGTATTTCCACGGCGTATACCGCTTCCAACGATATCAATGAGAATCTGTATGGCCTTTTTAACTCGTAATAGAGATTTTATGACGCAAGCAGTCGAAGTGAGACTAGTTGAAATTCAGTTATGTCCCAGCCTTATTCAGAATATCAACTCAGTTCTCTACCTCATGCCGAGAAATAATACCATCTCACCTATTTGACAGGATTTTAGGACGTTAGCAATGGAAGCGAGACTGTAGTTAAGATTCTGAATATGGCCGTACGTTTCAATCTCAAACAGCCAGCAGCCAATGTTCTCTTCCTGTCTGTCACCTTATGGTTTGAAGGACGCTCATTCAAGGCCGGGTTGAAGTGATACCTTAGGGCGTGACCTCACACGAGCCGCCTATCCTGACTGCCCGAGTCAGGATAGTGGTTTTGGCCGCTCTCGCATTGTTTTCATGCCTTGGATGGAAATTTGCGTGTAGCAACTTGGAGGATTGGGGGGGTAAAGGCGTTTCGATGAGGTTGCGTGAGGCGTAGGGAGCAGGGGAAAGAGATTGATGCGTTGAAAGTGGTCGCGTCGGCGAATCAAGCTGTCAGCTTCTCTCGAAAAGGCTGTTATTTTTTTTCGCCGGCTGCTCTCGCACGGTTGCTCTGTGGGGCGCCACCTTGACCTGGTTGGGAAGACTGGGCGCCTCCCGCCGTCCCCCTGCCCCTCCGTCGTTTTCCTTCTCCTCCCTTCCAGCCGTCCGCCCCTTCGGCAAGAGATCAAGCGGTGTGTCGACACCGTCTTTTTCTCCCACTTTCAGAGCTCGGCCTTCGGCTCGCCTCCGAAATGCTCCCTGGATCTCTATCTTTCCCTCATCCTCGTCGTGCGATGGTGAAATGGATGGGAAAACACTGCACATGGCTAGTTGGTCCGTGCAAGTTGGCCCCGCGCTTGAAAATCTCTTTGTTGCGTCGACGGAGAATGCTCCTTGCTCCATTGCGCCCATTTAGTGATCGCAAAGTGACGAGATTTGTCCCTTACCCTCCTGTTGCTGGGCTCGTGAAAAAATAAATAAATTTTCGAAGCGCCCCGAAAGATTAGGAAAGCCGATTTAGGCACGTGAGTTGAAGGCTCTTTACTTGAGGTTTTGGTGGCAGTCAGTTGTTGACAGCCTTATATAGAGTTTAAGCTTTCTCATCGATTCGATAGTGGCACAGGAGCAGTGAACCTTTTCACTGTGTTACAAAAAATTATCCCTTTGTATCTTTTTTTCTGGATCACATATTAACATTTTTTATAAAATAGTTCCGGGCATTCGTAAACTGTTATCTGAACTGTTAGTAAAAGAATCCCATTTCCATGGGCAAATGCATTGAAAAATTTTATTTAGTAGATTGTTTTATCCTAGTTAACTTATTACCCTGGCGTTCAATGAATTAAATACCTAATTGCTGTTTACAACATAGTTGTAACTGAACTGCTTGTTAGGTGAAAAAAAATTGCGTTTGTGTTACTTGTTCTATCGGATTTACAAATTGCATATACTGGAGATCAGAGTATCGTCGACTAGCGTGTGTGTTTTTCCGTGCCAGAGGTGTGGTTTGTGATGGCAGCATAGGTAGCCCTCGTTTTCTTACTCTACAGTGCTGCCAGCAGTCATTTTTAACCTTCACCTAACCATTACCTGCTTTTACTTGTGGAAGTTCCTCTAATTATTGACACAGCTTTCGAAAGGGATGTTTATCAAGCACGGTAATTGATTGTTGTTGGCAACTATAAATTTATAAGACATTCAGTCTACTTCGGAAAATAGGCAATTTTCCTGTATTATATTGCTTTATTACTCCCATAGTGCATTAGAGCAGATGAATGGAAATTAGACCTACATGCTTTAGTTAACAACGAAGGAGAGCCTGTCTGGATGACCATCCAATTCATTTTCGCATACTTTGGTGTATAACAATCAAAATATACTAAAAATTTTGATTACGTACAATTTAACCTGTCTTCTTATTCCATACAAGTAATTAGACAGTTTTTATAACCGTATTCGTAATATCGTGTAATGCAATCAAACTAATGGTAAGATCCATAAGAAATTCCATACATTTTATGAAGACACGTATATGACAGTATAAAAACTTAGACACACGAGATTGATTGATGAGCGCGGTGTGTATCAAGGAATAGTACCTATGTGTCTTACTTACAACCACAATTTGGTATTATCGTGATGCGATCGATTAATGTTGAAACTTAAGGTCTTATTATTTATTACGCTTCTGAGATATGTAATTCCTTAAGTAGTAGTTATTTGGTGAGGCGACCGACAGCCAAGGACAATTGCGGCATTTGGGAAAGGTTGTTAATGGGGTAGAGAAGGGAAGAATTTTTCAGCGGACGGAGGATAGATGTAAAGAAACCTGGCATTGGCCATTTGTCAGGAAAGGCACCACAAGGTCTACGTATTAACTGTCCATCCGACGGACGTAGCACTGAACTTGAAGTGATTTAGTAAGTATTTTGTTCGTTCCATGTTTTCCACCCATAATTTTATTTCATATTAATGGCTTTTAGGTCTTCCTTGTGTCACATTGACGTTGTCCTCAACTTTTCAGTCTTGTGGCTTAACTGATACCAGCCCAGGCGTTCAGTTAGTCAGTGGAGTATGGGAAAAAGTCATAGTAATGACGCTGGTTTCAGGTTGTTCACCTAGAAATATTTGTAGTGTTAGGAATGCGAGCAATTAGCATAAGCTTATTCAGCCATGATCTCATTTCAGTTTATAGGAATTAAAAATGCGTAATAAATTATCTGGTCGAATACGATAAGACTTTTTTTCCACTGACCTCTCGGCCATCTGTGAGGTATGATTTTTTTGCGACTTAAGTTACGTATAAAATAAATATCGCCCTCATCTTTTTAAATGGTATACTTCGTGGGTAATCCTGTGGTGGGAAAACTTAAGCATATGTATGAGGAAAAAGGGAGTTATCGAATGAGGGGATTTGGATCAGAGGTTGACTGCTCGCAATTACAGCCTTGTATTGCCTTAGTTATTGACGTTTTAATGTAGTTGGATACTGGCGACTTATTTATTGTTCAATTAGTCAGAAAAAGCTCAACGCTCTGCGGTACCTTGTGACTTTCTGTGAAGGAGGCGTTGTGTACATTTTCTGTTTAAACTGCCCTTATTTCCCCTAAAAGTTTATATCTAACATATCTCCATGAAATAGTAGTATTATAGCTCTTATTTGCTTGTACGTCTTGGATGTTTGGTGATGTTCACCCCTACCACACTCCCTCGTGGTGGCTCGTAGAGTATTACGTACATGTAGAAAGTAGTGCCTCTCTTGATCACATTATCCCACAGGAACTCACTCTCCCACTCGTTCAAGAAAGAGTACTTGTTATTACTCTTTTGTCACCCATTATTCTGTCGCTTTGTTCTTTCCATCCGCTGCAGTCTTGAAATGAAAATGAAATTAGTGAATCTTTCACTTGTTACGTTGCAAGAAACCCTCGTGTAACTTTTGTTGCTGTCCCACCGAAATGTAATGTTTGTATTATACTCAGGAGGACCCGTCTGTTCTCATTAATAATAGCTGACGTAGTCATCGAAGAGTGTTATTCTCTATTTAAATTAAAACGTTCACTGTATAGTTACCGCTCCGTTTTGTGTGTGGGAATTGCGGTATGTCTCCTGATAAACCCGATTTACGATGAACGAATGGTACTTCAAAGTGAAGAATGTAATAACAAACATAGACTTCCCTCCAAAAATTTAGATAAAAAAAGGACTGTGACCAGTATGTGGTCCCTCATGTAATCTCTTTTGGTTCGTAACATTGCAGTGCCGTCCAAGTAGCTCACACATTCGTTCGTCCTTCATACCGCAGGGCTACTACGTCTTGGGGAAATTCGTAGAAATACCTCACAAATGTTAAGCTTGGGGAATACAACCCCATTTATGTAATTCTTCCAGAATTATGGGCCGCATCTGGGTGGATCCACAGGCACGGGCTCTGACTTCACTTTCTTTTTCCCGGGGCCTCTCGCCGACCCGAGAGAGAGAGGCCCTTGCTCTTCTTGGATGTTGCCCCTCACCCGTTAATCGTCTCTCGGGGTGGGCCTGCGTGTGGTACAGTCTCATCAGTAGGAAGAAGTGGAGGGTTTTTAAGGGCGGCAGAGGTGGCTAGGGGCTGTTTCGGACCCCCCATCCCATCGCCAGGGCTGTTCTTTGTGCTTCCCCTTCCATCCATCTCCGTGCCTCGAATTCGTCCTGGTGGAATGAGGTCGAATGGGTCCATTTGAGATTCCAGCCGTGCTGCCCCCGTTCTAATTATAGTCCCTCCCCCCCCCGCCCCACCTCACTCAGGGGGACCCTTCCGACGACTCAACCCTCCCGCTTTAACCCTCTCTGGACCCTTAAAATCCCCGCACACCCTCAGACCAAGTGCGACCCTCTCCCCATTTTCTGTTTCACGATGATGCACGCAGTGAGTGGCCGCGCTGACCCCCCCACTCGTCCTCGCAGTTCTGCTCGTTCCCCGCCCGCAAATTCTTGTCCGCCCCTTCACCTCCTCCCCCGAGTCCTCCGCCTTCCCCTCCCTTATTCACTCAGGGCTGCTTAGCAAGTTCTTTCACGGGGGCATCCCTTTTGACGCTGGTTAGTGCCGGGTCCCAGCTTTAACGGTAATGTGTTGGTTGTTTCTTTTTTCTCCATATCGCTCTCGCCCGACCATTTTCTGTTTATCTATTTATTTTTCATTTATTTTCAGACGTGACAACGAATTGAAATCTATAACCTATATTTTAGTCTTTAGTTTCTCTTTTATTTGTGAAGTTGGCCGATGGTTTTCTCGAGTGTATTCTGGAATTTATTCATTTGTTGCAAGACTAAGGTGAGACATAGTAAATCCTTTATTGATGATGATTTCCAAATGATTGATGGTGATCATAGGGATAATGTTTTTCTTCTTCATAATGTAGGCAGAACGCCGACCGTGGTAGTTAGGTCGGTCGCCGGTCTGACCGTCCGAAGGTCGTGGGTTCGATTCCCACTTCGTGCATTGGTGTGGTGTTTCTTTTAGGATTGGGCTAAGGATTAAGTTACGTTAGGTGCGATGTAATCCTAGCAGTTGAAGCCCCTTGAATACGTAATTCTTCTGCTACTTTAAGGCCATGAATTCTAAGATGGAAAATAGAGTAGAGGAATCGCCGTAGTTGTAGGTCGAACGCCTTAGTTTTTATCTCACCGTTTATTCTATAGCTCTTAAGGTTGAGATCAATACATGGACCATACCTGAGGCCAAATTGTTACCCGCAACCCAAGGCAACGTGCTTGGCGCCTCACCGACTTGGTGATCACACCTGCCTAAAATGAAAATAATCCCCTAGTTATATGATTACACTTAATATTGGGATTTTCCGTTGCGGACTTAATTTCTAGGATACTATCCCAGTATTAATTCGCGTTTAATATTAATTATTTTGTTGCGTAAATATTTTGCCGTGCGAATATCTTTCATTCATTCTCCCGTGCTGGCTTTTCTTTTTGACTGCTGCTGACGGTGTATTATTGACGCTTGCCCGTATTTGAAGCACTGCGCAATCTCAAGTGCGCAGTCACCTTTCAGAATGTCATCCTAATGCTTCTGTGCTGAATACGTAGTTCGATGGGAGTGGGCATGTTATAATGTTCACATTATTGGGTTGTGTAAGGAATAGTATCTATATTCGTTCCCGTGCCTCGTCATGATAATCCTGTTATTGTTTGCAGTTAATTGTCTCCCCTTAGCGACCCTGCTTGTGTGTGAGCCCATTGCCCTTTGCCCTCTGCTTCCGCTTGCGGCATCGGAGGGATTTTCCCTTCCCGCCGCTTCCACGTGTTTCCCTCGCACCTCTGCCCTCCCTTCCCCGCTTTTTCTACGTTCCTCTTCTCGCCCCATTGTTTATCACATAAAAAGTTCTTGATGAAGTCCACAGCGGGCTGTTATACAGTAAGTTATCGGGAGCCTCGTAGAATGTTAATTTTTTTAACGAAATTGGAATTTTTTGTTGAATTGATTTCATAATGATCGTATCTAGTTCATAGCCTCCTATCACGTTTTAATTATTTTGTATTAGTTTTTATTATTTAGCGAATATTCTCGGATAAAGAGTTGATTTCTGACATGAGCTCATAGTTATTGACGAACACTTTTATCAAAACTAGTAGCATTTTTGTTTCGAATATCTTGTCCACTCAATATTTTGCGTGGTGTCAAGTTGACTGGTTGTATCGGGAACTTTTCAAATCATAGGTGAGTGAGGAATGCTGTTTATTTAACTTACGCATCCCTACTTTGATTGGTCTGTGTTCTCCATTCAAAAATCAATCAATCAGATATTTAGTTACAAAGTGGTTTTATGAACCGCTGACCTGAATACGGTATTCTCGTTCGTTCGTCCTCAGCCATAGCGGTCGTTAATACCTGCCGGAAATTTTAATTTGAAAGCACCTTTTGTCGAATCGTAATTTTAAGGCAATCGTGGCTAAACGGTGATCGTTAGATAATATATGAGCGGCGCGTATCTGGTTGCCCTACTTCGGTTTTCTAACCGAAAGTGTTTGACATTTGGCCTATTTGCTGGTGTTGTATTCAGAGGTGATTGTATGTATGTAGTCCACCTTGAGAACTTTACATTAGCTTACTCATACTTTCCTTTTCTTTTTTAGGTAAGTACGACTGCCTGCTTAACGACCAAAATTATGTCTGCCGCTCAGAACCAAGATCTAGTCCAGCGTCCGCCCGTGAGTGCATTGGTTGCCTCTCTTTATTGAGTCCAGTCAATTTTGTTTACATCATCAGGGTAAAAATATCTAAATGTTTTTCATCACTTCCTTTCGTAGTTACACTCCTTTCGTAACATCCATTTACTTCTACTTGGTCGTAAACATTGATTACTGGCTTTCGACGGAACTATTTTCTCTTTTTCGCTAGTATTTATAGTTTATTATCCTCGCACCATTTAAGTAACGAAGAGTTACGATGCATTCTACATCATTTATATAGTTAGTGAATGCGTATAGTTAATTACATACATGTGAGTGCAACCAATCAACGGAGTGTTTTTCTTCCTTTGACTTTTGGTAGAAAGTGGTGTGCTTTTCGTGTTTATTGCACGTAGTGAAATATGGCTTGACATCTGTGTTAACCTAGACTGCTGATGTTTTTCTATGGTGTTTCTACGGCGCCAATCAGTCATACTTCTTCCCCAATCCGTTCGCCTGCGTTCTCTTGACAGAGGCTGGCGGAAGGTCATTTCACCGAAATCGACCGTGGAGTTTTATTTTGGAAATAGTGCGACTATTTCCCCTTCCTCTTTTTACAAGTTTGTGAGAAATCTCTCCTTGGCAATCTCTTTCGGTCACGTGCTCGCATGACGTCGGATATTTGGAGAGAGATGGGGAGGGGGGGGGGGGGGGGGGGTGGGAGAGTCGGCGGGGTGGGATTGGTGGATGAAGAGGTCGTCGTCGCTTTGCCTGCGAGATAGACGCTGACGCCCGCCATGGTTGAAGCTATAGCACGGAAGAAGCCCCTCCGCTGCGGGTGTGTCAACATCCAGGGGACAGTTTGAAAACTTGCCAGGGCGAATAAATATGGGAGGGGAAATAAGAGTCTTAAAGTGGCGAGGAACGCGGTTGATGTGTTCTCCACATCCGTCGTTTTGGGGGTAAAGAGATGTGCGGGCTATGAATCATCAAATGCGATCCACCAACTCTTCATCCTTGCCCTTCCCAGTTAAGCTGGTGTATGTCGAATTTAGTCGTCTCGGCTATTGTTCCCGAACAGCCTAAGTAATCTGTGCACTATTCTGACATTTACGTCAGTTCCTGCGGTAATTTACTCATTGGGTTTTCATCCCCTTGTGTGAGTTGGGTACTCGGATTTTTTTGCTTGAAAATCATACTTGCACCTTAGGACATTCGTGTAATTTACATTGCACTCTTTTTTTTGTGCCAAGAATGGTAGTCATTAACGTATAAAGGCTCAATACTTCTAGGTCGTACGCCTCTCCTAAAAATTGAGGGCAGAGTCAACAAGGCTTTCAATTGTTCCTCCCGAGTGAATATTTTTATTAAATCCCTGTATTTGAATGTGCATACACCTAATTCCATATTATTCTTTATATATTTCGATTTTAGGGGTGCGTCTACAACGAAGGTCTATTTAGCTTTTTTTCCTATTTTGTATACGGCGAACACTGATTGTGTTGCCTTTAAAAGCTGTGTTGCTATGTTTCTTTATTTTAACTTGCCTTTAGGGAAATTGGTGTAATAAGAGCGTATGATTTCCAGTTTCACTAATATGTCGAGGTCTTCGATCGAATACACTTGATTATTTCTTGTCATTCTGCCGTGAGCAAGACCCCGTTGTCCTTTTATACCTGTGTTATGTGTATGTGTTAATTTTAATTGAATGCGTGCGATGATAACCTAGGTCTCCATAATTTTATTCACTGCATTAAGCATTTTTTAAGCGATGCTTCCAGCTCTTGGCGTCTTCTGTGATCCGCCCGCTGGTCGTCGCCGTGTGGGTGTAGTGAATTCCGGAATATGGAGTATCAGATCCATGTCGGCTGCTTAAAAGCCGCAAATATCAAAAGTTCCGATGGCCTACCACCGATTTAAGCATGTTTCCGATGACCGCTCTTCCCAAGTTTTCGTTCATTGACATTCTGCAGGTAGGACAGGAGGGGACTCGATCCTCCTCTCCACTTCCTTTCCGTCGGTGCTTTGGGATTTGGATGGGCAAGTTGTGCTGCACGCCGTCCTTCCCGTGCATTGTGTCAAAGGGGTTATCTCCGTGATCTCCCCATCCTTCCGAGGCCCTCGGCTCAGCCCACCCTCCTCCCTTTGAGTACGCATGCCTGCACCCTCGCTGCCCTTTGTCCATGGCCGTCCCAGCGTGACTCTTATGCTCGCACCCTATCTCCTGTGCCTGAGCGCATTGGCTTATTGCAGATCCATCGACTCCTCCTGCTCATCCTTTGAGGGAAAATGAACCCCTGCTCCTCCTCCACCTGTCATTTTCAGTTTCGGCGTCATATCTCTTAGTTAGCATAGCCTTATACAAACGTATCGACCGTGGTATGTAGTGGCACTACTCTTTGTCAATAGAGACGTTCCTTTGTAGGCGTTTGGCATGCTATTTTACATCTACATCTACGCAATACCCTGCGAGCCACCATGAGGGTGTGTGGCAAGGGGTGAAGATCACCAAACATGCAGCATTGAAATGCAACCAAAATATAGTAGGTGTACTGTTTTAGTAGGTGTACAGGAAATGGCAGTTGCTCATCGAACGCGGCGAACGTTTCGAACGTTTTTGAAACTATTTTTCGATATTTCGATATTCGAAAAAAATTTTCGTTTTTGAAACTATATCATGATTTACTTTTACCTTTCTATTAACCCTTGCAACACAACGCTTGGTAGCACGCTGGATGAAGGGAGGGTCGAAAATATCCTCTTTTGTTTTTGTAATGCTTACTTGTTTGCTTGACGGTAGTGCGTGCTTGGTGATCTTCACCCCCTGCCAGACACCCTCGCGGTGGCTTGCAGGGGGTGAAGATTACCCAGCATGCACTACTGATATGCAAAGAAGCAACTATAGGATCTCATTCAACTAGATTGTTAGTATCTATAGTATTTAAGGGGTTAACACATGCATCATGCACTACAGACTACTCTAAAATATTTCCCCTACCTATCCCTTTGCTATGCAGCCTATTTTGTTCCCTTATAATACGGGGGAAAAATGCCATTATGAATCTTTCAGTTAGACAATCTATCTCTCTAGTCTTATTTATATGGTCGAATCTAGCATAATACGCTGGTGTTTTTAATATGTGCCTAACATCTTCAGTAAAGCTATCCGATTTAAATTTCTCTAATAGATTTAATCTGTACTTTAATACTAGATGTAGATGTAATTTAAACAAAATGAAAGCATAAATTCAATTCAAAAACTCCTTTAATATATTTTTCACAGTATTTTGAGCAATGTAATAATAACATTATGCATAATATATTTGGCGATATAAAAATTTTCAAATTTCTATTGGGCGCTTAAGTACTTACAACAATCAAAAAGGCAAAGTGGTGCACATTTTTTAACACTCCCTTGGTCCTGCAAGGGTTTATGGCTTATTATTCAGTTTCTCGGCATGAATTGGGTTTGTCCTAAAATCCTTGGATGTCTTATCTCTCCCTAATGAGCATACAAAAATATCTTGCGTGAATACGAAAAAAATCCTTGCCCGTGACGGCATTTCAGCCGTGAACAATTTTTTCTCGAATTCAAGGGACCGCGGATTTCCCGCTTTGAGCCTGTATGTACTGAGTCACCCTATGGTGACCACACCAATTTAATTCCATGCAGGAAAATGCGACGCGTACAATGGGCCACGAATCCTGATCACACGATATCGCATAGATTGTTGTAGTGAGTCAATTTTGCCCAGTAAGAATGTATGATATTTACTCGTTTAAATGACTTATACCAAATTAGTATATAATTCATAAAGGAAGCGCTTGATTTTTTTTCTTAGGAGAGATTTCAGTGTATCCTTCAAGGTCAAACAAAACGTTCTGGTGAAAATACTGGACATTTTGCAGGCATTTGCCGTTACATTATTTATATGATAGGTTTCGAAAATTCGATAAAATCGATCCAAATTGATGTAGTTATAAGATTTCTCTCATATTAGACTTAGGTTTTTAGGTACTCCTAAGCGTGTATAACGGGGTCGTGGTTGTCTGGTGAGTAGAGCGCTGAGCTCCTGATGTCCTGATTTCTGAGCTACTGATGGGACTGGAGGGTCCCGTGTTCAAATCCCGGGCCAGAGTCTTTCTGGACATCCCCACCTAAAATCCTCGCGATTCGATTTTCTGCGTAGCAGAACTTCGTAGGAAATCGTAGGTACTCTCGCGGTGTCTTGTAGGGCATTGCGTCGATGTAGATGAGCATAAGTATTGTGAAGGAAATCTGGGTTACATGATAATTTTATTTGACGGTTAATTAATTTTATCGAGCTGTACACGAATGGTACTATTCAAACGTCTTTGTGTAAAATTAGTTCCGAATCGGCGATTTAATCGAGAAAACACGAACCACACCCCCTCATGTCGGAGGCACAATGCCAAAGGAACGATTAAGGGCGAGGTTTCCAAAGCCCGTAGCCGTCATTGGGTTAACCGAAACCGCTGGGAGTTTTTTTTTTTGCGGATCGCGTGTTAGTTTTCATTCGCATTCACTGTTTTTTCATGGTTTCATTTAAGGTGAGATAGCGTAACAAAAAAGGATCGAATCCGCCAGTCTCCTTTCCCTTATTTCTTGGCAAAAACTTGAGAATAAATTTTCACAGGAGCTTTAATCGCCGTCCCTGGCACATACTGGTGTGAATTAGATTTGAGAGAAACGGATATCAGTTAAAATATAGATATTCTTACGGAATGAGTGCATGGGATTGTGCGAGTTAAATTGTATCCAGAAGCCACAATATGTTCAGGGAAGATTGGCGATATTTTTAAAACGTTTTTACGATAGTTGTTATTGTGTCAAATTTATATGAAAGGAACCGAAATGGGAATGGTAATTTTATCATAAAAGATTATTTGTCTACGGGAAAAATTGAGAACAAATTCGAAGTCAATCTATTTTTTGCGACCTAAAAATATATGTACGGCTTCTTCATATCTCGAGCAAATTTGCTACGATATAGTCAAGATTAAAGTTGAGACTGCTGTGCGATAAAAGTTATAATTACTACCTTAACGCAATCAATTAAATATCGAAAGGTTAAGACCGGCTTGATTAGCCTGTATGCAGGCGGTCCTGATGACATTAAAGTGGAGTTAATCAGTAAACGGGTAATGAATAGATGTAAATGCTATTAGGCAGTGTAAACAGCACACAAGCATGACTTTAGCATCAAATGCAACGAAAATTGAAATTTTGTATCTGAACGTTTATATAAGTTGTCTCATTCATGGTTCGCAATCAATTATTGGCTTGTGCCTGGTGCCTAGTGTTGTGATGCTTTTTCTTTAACACCCACCCATGAAGTAGTTAGCGGTATTGGTGACGGTAAGTGATTTGTTCTCTGTGGAAATTTTGCTGCTCAGGATGTAGATTGTTATGGAGAGAGGAAACCCTTTAAAAATCTCACGAGAGTCCGAGAACAGTACTTATTTCTTGACTCATATCTCTTCGGATTTTATTTTTAAATATAGTGGCGTACGAAATAGTAGGTTAGGTAGTTAGGTTTCTGGATGCACCCACCAGATAAGTCATTTCGCATTCTCAATAGTAAGCTATTAACTCCTTGAATCCATCAGGCAACTTTTCTTTTGGAAATTGCAGGGTTTGTTCTCTACGATAGGCGGTAATGGAAATGAAAAATGTTGATCAATACCACAAGATGTGCTTCCTGAAAAACCTATATAGCAAGCATTAAAACATAACCAGCAGCCAGAAAGTAGAATATTGTTATTGGGCAATTAATAATAACCCTGTAAAAAGCGTAACATTGTTTGCTAATATATTTCGCGGGGTTCTCTCTCTTCATCATTGATTATAATTGTTAAAAATTACAATTGACTTAAAACTATTTTATTTATTGTAATACATTTTACTTTTTTTCTGATTTGCCGCGTGACCGCTGACTTGGATTGCGTATAAATTTCGTTATAATTTTTTTCTAAGTCAATATAAAAATGTGAATGTGATGAGCGTAAGACTAATGTAATGGGATGAACACATCTCGCTATTAAATATGGATACCCAAAGTGCCAATTCAGTATTGTAGCGCTATCAATGGTATATTAATTATTATTAGCCGTAGTCATGCATTATTCTTTTAATGACAAAGTTGTATTAAACTGAAAATGTGTGTACTGCAGAATTACAGTTTTTATATTTATTTTTCACCTATTTAACTCTCAGAAATAGCTGTGGTGCAATATCGATACTGTTGCGTAGCTAACTTCTGAGGTAGCACAGCGATCGTATGAAACATCTAGCGGTTCAAACATACGGAGTTGGTTTACTGTGTTTACTGGCATTGTGTCCCACCCCAAACCAAGAGCTCTTTTCTTTTGCGGGGAAAGTAATCCCTATCTGCCCCGAGATAGGAGGAAGTCTAAGCTCGGTGGAGACGAGTTTTTGCAGAATTCCGTGGGCAGACTCCACCCCGCGTCTCCTATTCCGAGGGTTTCGAAGGATAGACGGGGAATTTCAACCCTACCCCTCCACCGTCTTACCCTCCTCCTCCTCCTCCTCAATCCTCACTCCACACACCATCGGTTTTCCCACTTTCAAGCCCGCCTCTTCCCCACTCCTCCCTCGTGTCATCTCTTCCGGCTATACTCCGCCCTAAGTTCCTCACGTCTCCTGCTAGCGATCGTCAGAGTTGCCACCCGAAAATTTTGGCTTTTGCTTACATTTTCCTTTTCTTTTTTGTTTTCCAATGATTTGTTTGATTGATTTCGGATGATGCTTTAATGATGTCGTTTTACGCGCCGGCTACTTACTGAATACCAGACGTAAATCCTACAAATCCTTCCATGTGTAGGTTAATTTTTTTGCATTCAAGATTTTAAAACCTTAAAAAAATGGCGCAAAAATAAGTTAACGCCCATGAGGCATTTGTAAAAAAAAATTAACGTGCATTGGACGCCATCTATCAGTATTATTTTTAGAGCTAACCGCGAATGCTGAGCATTTAGGATATTTTCAGTATTCACTGTCGGAAAGCTTCTGGAAAAATCTGGTCTTGTATGCTGGAAAACTGCCGTAATAGTCGGTAGGAAAGGAAAACTTCTATCATTTCTATAGCATATTATGCCTTAAAGCCCTTGTAAGTCTACACTGTCGCAGCAACTTGCGATTTTATTTTGCCTTGAACGTTGATTACATTGAGTTATTCACTCCTTGCCTCATGAAAACCCGTGTCACGCTGAACATTTTATCAATATCAAGTCTTGTCCGTCTTTTATACTGTTTCGCCACCGATTGCAGTTCGCTTGTTTCAGTTGATATGTAGGTACCGACATCGATCAAAGTTGGCATTCAGAAAAGGGAACGGGGTGAGAGCTATAAGTCAGTTCAGGGAGGGGTAGCCATTTATCAAGTCCACGAGTCGGATCCATGAGCACTCTTTCAAACGAGACTAGTCTGTGCCTTGTCTTACATTACTCATTCACTTTCTTCTAACGCATTTGTTATCATTTTCGCCTTCTTTTCAGGATTGTTAATGATTACTGTTGGAAAAACGTCCTCAAAATGCCAGAAAAACATTCCTGCTAATCCACTATCATTTTGTCGATCTAACCTTACTGGGAATTTGACTATTTACCTTCTATTGGCAACCATTGATGTTGGTGGATTGTGCTGTCTCACGAATTATTGTGAAATAAAATTCGCTTCGATATTTTTCATGGCTACGTAATGTTCGTATTAAATTCATCGCATGAATTTAGCGGTTGTATTTTTTTATTTCATAAAGTCGTAGTTGTAGTGTTCATGTAGAGAGATGCGCAAGAGGTAGGGTCTCTAATAGAGGTAGTCTCTAGAGTTCAGGGTGGCCGATTCATATCCAGACGAACCACGATCTAAGAATCCAAGATCGTGAGACGAACTGTGCTGGGCACGCCCATGTAAACGCAGTGCGTGTGATCATGTTGACTTAACAACCAGAGACGCTTCTGTCATAGGGAAATGAATGTGGACCCCATCGCTCCTAAAATGTGCTAATATCGCACGACTCGGGTATGAAACCAAGCGAGTTCGACTCACATCGTTCCAAACTGTCTTCATTTTGAAGAACTGGTTCTCATCGTGTTCCGTCTCCATACTGTGTCTTCGAGTCTAATGATCGCCAAAAGACTTGTTGAAAGAGGAAGTAGAGTGAGGTTCGAGGACAAGTGATATCGCTTTACGTTATACATGTCGAGAGTAGATAGAAAGGCGGACTGCTCAAGTTACCTTTCAAATGAGGCATTTTCCGAGGAACAGGAGTCTGAGCAGTAAGAAGTTACGTATGGAATATTCCTGTTGTAATTCTGACCATGACTCTTTTCTTCTAGAATTTTCAAATGTATCCTGTGTAGCGGTATCATTACGAAACCAATGTTTCGTTTTGATGGGATTCCTTGATGCTACCTACGTTTAAACTGTTGTAGCTTTTCTTCTACATCTTAATCCTTCTCCCTATTCCTAGTGTATTTGGCATTTTCGCCGCTATTACGGACTAAAAAATTACTATTTCTCCTTATTTACTTACACAATCGCACATTGTCCCTTTTCCTAACTAACTCGGGCGTTCTCCGTCGTGCAATATCATTAAAGTTATCGGTCTTCCTCACTGATTATCTTATTATCATTTTATCTTATTTCTTATTACCTTATTTCCATGTTGTATTAGCATTATAGTTCTTAGTTGCATGTAAGCAGTGCATGTTTGGTGATCATCACCCGCAGCCCTCGCGGTGGCTCGCAGGGTATTACGTAGATGTAGCTTTAGATCCTCAGGGACAAGAGCCGTATCATCGTGAATCGTCGATTGTCGCTTGGCAAAATTCAAGGTTTGGCAGCCTCTGTTAGCAAGTACACACTCCCTATCTCTGAGTCCCTCGCAAGCTCGTCGAAGTCGTCGCGAGCACTAGCTCTTCAGTCCTTCAGCAGCCATCTGTCCCCCCTTCCCCGCACTCTATCTCTCTCTCTCTTCTTCCCTCCGCTCGTTCTCCCTTTGCCCTTCCGCCCGTTCGGTGTGACTCGGAGAGAGTGAGATAGAAGGAGAGAGAGGACACCCGTTCCTTCGTCCTCTTCTCCACTCTCTCGTGACTAGCGGCGCACCTGCCCTCCCTCTTCCTTCCAACCGTCCCCCCCTCTTGCCCGTTACCCCGTGCCCCCCCTCACCACATTGTATATATCCGAGTATGTGCGGTGGGCACGCACGCTGTCTCACGCACAGACACGCACGCGCACTTTTTCTGCTTTCGTGCCGCTCCGAAGAGCGCCGCGGCGCTCGGTGCGAGGCGGTTGAGGGCAGGACGACCAATGGTGGGGGGTTGCCGTCTGCTCGCCCTTCTGTGCGGCCCTGCTTCCGATGACGGTGCACACGGCGGCTGCGGGTGAAAATCCGTCAACGAATTGGCATAGATTAAAAAAAATGTCGGTTTGCCGGAAGCGACGCCTGTTTTCTTCGTGGTAGCTCGACGTCCGCCGCTTGTGCCAGGGAGCCCGGTGTCAGGCTGGGACATTCTTATTGTATCGCTGAAAGGACCGGGTTTATTATAGGGTGGAAGCGGAAACGAGTGGGTGAGTTGTTTCGGATACGTAAGATAATTAAATACAGTTGGAGGCAAGAATTCTAAGCCGTGTCCAAAATAAACAATTAGCCACCTGAATGTTCCCTTCGAAGGTCAGAAGCCACCCTGAAGTTAGACCGCATTCGATGCTATTGTTATTAGATGGAGGCCGCTGACGGCTGAGGATGTTTATGACACAGAGGATAGGTAGGTATTTAAACACATGGAAACTTTAGGCGAGCGGTGGGAAGATGAAAAGAAACCCGGTGACGGTATTGTGTACTTTTAACTCTCAGAGGCCTGCAGCTGAACGTCCAATCCGATGAACGGGTCATTGAGCTTGAAGTGCTCTCCGTTTTGCACCCTGTACTTATAGTGAAATGCTCTTGGGATTCTCACTGGGTTGGTATTTCAAATATGTATACGGAATCATCATACTGAAAACATCAAATCTTTCACCTTGTATGTACATAGTTCTCCGAAAAACCCCTGCCGATACTGAGGCGGAAACATGTCACCTCTGACGCCAAAACAGCCTGTGTCCGATTGCGTTAGGCATTAATGAATGGCAAACAAGTTGAGTCATGTATTCGTGCCGGTAGCGAAGAAAGCAAAGTGTGACGAGTGTGTCATGCAAAGGCATCTTGGAATCCATGGTAAAAATATGACTTTTATTCTCCGTTATTTTTATGAGGGAAAAACTGGTAATGTGGCTTTCAAATCCCGAAAAAGTATATCTATATCTACGACATACCCTACAAGCCACCTCGAGGGTGTGTGGCAGGGGGTGCATCCACACCAGGAGCAATGACACAACAAACAAAAATGAGCAAAACAAACACCACACCTTTAAAAGTAATTGGGGAAAAAAAAGAAAAAAACTACCAAATCCCAATCATGCAGGACACACCCACGAATACCATGCATGACTTGAAATCCGACACCAATTTAATAGATACTCATGCGTGCAAAAAATTTAATCCAGGGAATGCTAAGAGCAATGCATGCGAATAACACATTGATTTGAACATGTAGGAAATAAAAAATACTATCGACCTACTCTGAATATTACCCCTATAATTATTACCGATTTGCTCGATGTCTAACGTTCTGATTTCGAATCGTACGTGGAAATAATGATATTTTAAACCTGTTCGTCCTGCAATCTATCTTCTTAATTTTATTAGAATTATCGAGCCTACCCAAAAAGTCGGAGCCAGCAATATATGATTAACGTCAATAATGAAATGTCCCTCCTTAAATTTTCCCAGAAGATTAAGTCTATAATTCAGCCTATGTTGTGACAGTAATTCCCATCCTAATTCGGCTAACATACCAGACACACTGCTTTCCTTGTCGTAACACCCTTTTACATATCTCGCTGCTCTTCGTTGTACTCGATCTAATTCGTAAATTAAGCCTGCTTCATAAGGGTCCCATATACTCGCAGCATATTCTAAGTGTGGCCTAACAATTGAAAAAACCGACGTTCCTTTACCCTCTCCTTACTTTTCCCTAATATTCTTTTAATAAACCCCAACTTTCTATTTGCTTGACTGCATATTTCCCTGATATGTTTCCCCCATAATAGGTCTTGAGTAAGTGTTACCCCTACTACTTAACTTATTCCACGTTTACTAATTCCGTACCTTGAATCTTATAGTTTCTTTCTATCGAGTTTTTCCTTTTCCAAAAATTTACTGTCACGCACTTTTTTATGTTCATTTCTAGCTTCCATTTATCGCACCACGCCTGAATTGCTACGAGGTATTTTTCTAACGATGCCTTGTCTCCCGGACTGCTAATTTCTCTATGCACTGCTGCATCATCTGCGAAAAGCCGAATTCTGTTTACTACAACACTGCCGAGGTCATTGATATATAAAAGAAATAAAAGTGGGCCTATCATACTTCCCTGGGGAACACCTGTTGTGACACTAACTATATTGGACATGATACCGTCTATAGTAACTCTCTGTTCGCGGCCAACTAAGAATTGATTAATCCAGCATACTACGTGTTTATCCATACCGTAACTTTTTAGCTTTAAGAGCAATCTGTCATGAGGTACTCTATCAAAGGCTTTTTTAAAATCGAGGAATATCGCATCAACCTGAGCATTATTTTCTACCGAAACCAGTAAGTCGTGAACAAAGAGTGCCAATTGCGTTTCGCATGATCTAGATTTTCAGAAGCCGTGTTGGTTATTTAATAACAAATTTTCTCTGTTCAAGTGACCCATAATTGAACTAACTATTATATGTTCCATTATCTTACACGATATCGATGTTAGTGAGATAGGTCTGTAGTTGCTAGGATCTTCTCTATCCCCGGATTTGAATAAAGGTGTAATATTAGCTTTTTTCCAGTCCTTGGGAACCATGTACTCAGACAACGATTTACGAAATATTATTTCTAAGTAAGGTGATATTTCTGATGCTTGTGTTTTATAAACGCGTGCCGGAATTTGATCAGGGCCGGTGGATTTATTGGTGGTTACGTTTTTTAGTTGTTTCTCTATACCGCGAGGCTCAATATCGATTTCTGGCATCGGATGTTTGGAATGTTTATTTTGTGGTTCAATTGGATTTAAAGTGCTGGTAGTGAAAACGCTTTGGAAATATGTGTTTAACTTATTAGCTTTATCCAGACTATCATTTATTTTTTCTCTATTATCATCCCTAAGCATTTCTACAATAGATTTATTTCCGTGAACTTCTCTTACATAAGACTGGATTTTGATTCTCGTTTTGAGACTGGATTTTGATCTGGCTTCTGGATTTTCATTCAAATAGTTCCCTTGAATTTTACTTTTAAATTCAGGCTCTTCGACATTATTTTTTCTCTAAGTGTTTGGAAGTATTGTAATTTATAATTATTTTATTATGCTCACGAGGGGGTGTTTCTTTTCGCGGTTTTTTCTGTTTAGCATGGCAATTTCTCTGTCGTTTTAAAGATTTCCGTACCGCCGCGTTATACCACCGTTGCTCGGAATTCATATTTTTTAATTCACTCGGTATATACATGTTAACTGCTGAGTGAATTACTTCTAGGAATATATGCCACAAGGTCTCGGTATCTTTCCTTAAACTTGCTTCTTGAAATTTGCTAAACGAATACTGCAATTTTGTTTTCATTCCATTGTAGTCAGCCCTATCGAACAAGTATATTTTTCTCTTGGATTTGTTATTTTTTTCAGTTCTGTGAGAAAAAAAAGTTCTGAGAAAAGTTTTGTTGCTTTTATAATTCTGTGATCACTGATTCCCTCATCGGTTCTCATATTTTCAAGCTGTTGGGGTATATTAGTTGCGAGAAGATCGAGAGTATTTTTTCTCTGGTTGTGGCTGTTACTAATTGATAAAGTGCATGAGAGGAAAAGGTGTGCATAAGTGTCTCACAGAGCTCTTTGCCCTTCCCCCGGTGATAAAGCTACACGTGTCCCAGTATAGAGATTGAAGATTGAAATCCCCCCGATGATGATGTGACGGTCATTTTTGTGTGGAATTAATTTCCTTATTTCATTTTATAGTTCTAATATTGAATTTATACCTTAATCCGGTGGTCTATAATATGCACATATGTAAACCTTTTTTGCTTGAGGACCTTGTATGGAACACCAAACGCTTTCTATTTGACAGTCAAGTATAGACTCCCTTATACTAGTAAGACAATCCTTCACAAGCCACATTGCAATAAAATGCAATAAAATCGCCCATTTTTATTGTTTTTATGCTAATGCTTACAAATGGACAAGCCACAGTTAACCATGAATGTATTTGTTGTTGGCAGGAAAGTATGTTTGCTTAATGGTCATCATGAGTGAAGAAACAGGATCACTGCTTGGAAAATATTTTTATGATTGCGACTGTCTGTTAGTTACTCAGTGCGGTACTTTACACGACATTGTCGGTGTTAGGAATGTAAAGCAAATAAATTTAAAGCAGATTGACCTTTTTCTAATACAGTACGGTCAAAATGAGGATGTATCTTCCCTATCTTGATTTTCATAAGGAGAATGGGAGCAATCATTGCATCGTGAGAATGTAAGGTGAGAAGGCTAGACAAGTGCATCGACCGAAGGTTTATAATAGTTACTGAATGGGAGAGGGATAGCGATGGAGGACGGCTCGAGGGTTTAAACATTATGTAAAGTAAATCATTCATGATGACATAGAAGGAAAACACTTGCCAAATCCACAAAAATAAACTTAACTACGACCGGGATTACAGCATCATCAGGTCTGATGATTCTGTAATACAGTGAAACCCGGGTCGTAGAAAGTTTTTTATTTTTGTGAATTTGGCAAGTGTTTTCTTTCTATGCTATCATGCCTCGCTTCCACTCCATATCGCCAGAATCTTCAGAATTAAATCATTCATGACTGGCACCGCCACACGTTGTGGGGCTGGGTGATTCTTGGAAGTATGGGGGAAATAGGGGAGGTTGGGGTAGAGGGTAAGGATAATTACGGTACAGTTAATCAGTCACTCCTTCCTCCACGTGTCAACTACGTATTTTAAATTATTATATTAACTATTGTGAATCATAGGTTGTGGGCAAACTGAAGACTTGAAATCCCGGGTACCAATATCTTCGGAGGTCTTAGGAGGCAAATGAACGATGCATGAGAGTGTACTCCTCCCCACCGTGTTGCGTGTACTTGAAACTTGTGTATGGTCAGAAAATCGTATATCTCTCTGCGTGTTTAGGTACTACATAAGTGCTCGTGATAAGAATAGGAGAGATAGAGTCAGGAATTGATTAGTACAGAGAGAATTTGAATCTATTGACCTGGACAAATAAGCCAAAGGAGTACGGTTCGTTGCAGTGCTCATATTTGACCAAATGTAAGGAAATCGAAACGAACAAAGCGTTGTAGACTTTTGTGAGAGAGTGGTAGGACGAAGAAATCGTGGGCAGATCCAGAACAAAGGTTAATGAGAAGTAATACTTAAAGAGTCTCGGAAGGGGATGACAATAACGCTCGCCCTTCACTACACGCGTGAGTATTAAGTGCCACTGTAGGGTAAAAGGTAAGATTTAGGGTAAGATCGTCAAGACATATCTAGGAAGACACCTGATCGATAATGTTGCATGATGCGAATGAAAGAATGTATTTTATTCAGAAGTACTATTTATTATTATTGTTGTTGTTTATTTTTCGCAAACACGCATGATCGGCATCCTAGCAAAATGGACTGAGGAATTTATGATGTTCAATTTAAGAGGAATTGCGATTGTGCTGGTATTTAAGTGTTCATTAAGCTCTGTCCTTTTCCCCGGTAGTATGAGAACCATCTACATCTACACGATACACTGAAAGCCACCGCGAGGGTGTGTGGCAAGGGGTGAAGATCAACAAGCATGCACTATTGACATGCAAACAAGCAACCATAGGGTCTCAAGCTACTAGATTGTTAGTATCTATAGTATTTAAGGGATTAATACATGCATCATGCACTACAGACTATTCTAAAATATTTCTTCTTCCTATCCCTTTGCTATGCTGCCTATTCTGTTCTCTTATAGTACGGGGGAAAATGACATTTTGAATCTATCAGTACGACAATCTATCTCTCTAATCTTATTTGGCTGGTCGAATCTAGCATAATACGCTGGTGTTTTTAATAAGTGCCGAGCATCTTCAGTAAAGCTATCGGATTGAAATTTCTGTAATAGATTTAATCTGTATTTTAACTTACGCTCTGATAATGATTCCCACCCTAATTCTTGTATTAATTCTGAAAATAGTAAAGCTATCCGATTGAAATTTCTGTAATAGATTTAATATGTATTTCACCTACGCTCTGATAATGATTCCCACCCTAATTCTTGTATTAATTATGAAACACTACTCAACGTATCGTAAGACCTTTTAACGAACCTAGCTGCTCTACGCTGCACACTGTCTAGTTATCTGATCAAACATAATTCATTCGGATCCCATACACTGGCTGCATTCTCAAGGTGGGGCCTAACCATCAATCAATGACTGCTCTGAGTCCGTTGTTCATGTACATGAATTTAGAGTGAATTAAACTTCGTTGATGATAGTAGTTCGTTGTATCATATGTGGGTAAACCGTGGAAATTTTTAAGAACATGAACGTAATTTCATATGAGTAATTTTACGTTGGAAAGAAAGCACTGGATACTGATTGCGGTCGAACACAATCTTCCCACGCCGCCATAGATTTTGATGGATTATCGACAAGATTGAGAAATCGACATCGTAAATATTTTCTTGGCGGTTATTGTTATCTTCATGTGTTCCGTGCGAGTTTCCTCCGACGCCTCCCTTTGCTATGACGCGCGGTGTAGTCTCTCTGTCTCCCTTCGAAGCCAAAGAACTGTGTCAACAGGCATGGGCACCCTCCTCTCCGATAGCAAACCGTATCTTGTGGGAACATCTACTATCCGCGCGAGATCGATAGACACACCGCGTATAACCTTTCAATTGCGCTTTCACGATCGCAAGCGAATGAGTGGATAAAACAACCCTCACACATTTATTCATTTGTAAAGGCACGGTATGATAACTACAGTAGCGTAACCAGTCTGTTAGATTAACTTAAATGGGAAACATCGACTGAGTTGAAATGTAGACTTAATATATTAACTAAATTCAAAGACGATATTTTCACCGATGACGTTAAAAATATTTTCCATAATCCAACTTGTTATAATAGCCTGGACCATAATTATAAAATTAGAAAAATCGATTGCCGAACCGACAGATTCAAAATGTCCTCTGTAAATATATCCAATAGTATAAATACAATTGTATCAATGTAATTGTAATGTAATTAATTGTACTTATAGGTAGTTGCATGTTAGTTAATAGACTTCAAGCTAACCCAACTCAACAACGTGTTTTTGCGCGGTTGCTATGCTATATTTATCTTTTTTTGTATCAAGTTTAGGCTAGAATATAATTACTATTCTTTTTCTTGCATCATACGTAATGACTGCTCGGTTTGATTTCTCCTCCTGCCACACTCCTATATGGTGTTTTGCAGGGTATTATGTAGACGGAGATGAATCTGCCCTTTGCTTGACATCACTCTATCCTATGAAACTTGAAGCAAAAGATCGGATACCAAGAAGCATTTGTGTGATTATCGTACCTGTAACTGTATTTTTGCTTCGTAAAAAAGCATGTGGTTTTGCGTTCAATCCATGCTACATAGGTTGATTTCGTTGGCATGCTACTCTTGGCATTTTAAGTAATGTTGTCTTAGTTATCGCGAATAAATCATGCCAATCCATGGCCTTTATAGCCGTCGCCGATAAGTCCAATCGATGTGCTTCCCCGTTTTTGGGTCGGCGACAGCGAAAAATTGTGGTTGCACGATATTCTTATTTAACTTACTTATTTTTCAGCTGATCTTTTCACTAGTTCGGTGTGGTGATAAAAAGTACAAAGAAAATCACTTTCTTAATAACATGTATTAAAACTTTGCTCTACGTAACGGGAAAAATACTATATTCAGGAATAAGTCATCCAACTTCTTGTTTGTTTCTATTTCATGACTGTGTACGTGTCTATTGTTATCCATATTCTCAGTCTCCTATAAACTGACAAATGCAGAACGGTGCACTGGTGCCACTCGAAGCACTTTAATGAGCAGCAACAATACTTAAAGTTATGAACTTTCCAAATTTTTTGTTAAAAATACAAGTTGGTGGGCAAGTTATTCCTGGGAGGCGGATCCGTATTATCTTTGCCTGTTTTGAATTCGAAATTTTTACTCTTCATAGTAATGAATAATATCAGGGTACTAAACAAGTCTTGGAGAAACCTGTAATTTCATTGATTTATATGCATTTATTTTTACCGCTCGTTTGACTGTCTTGGTGGGGTTATTCATGAGCCGTGTAAATGTATTGGATAAAAACAAGATGATAACCGACACTATTTGCATTGAATTATAGGAATATCTGTGTGCTGTGATAATTTTACACGTGGTATTTTTGAGTTGATAGAAACTCAAAACTAGCTTTTTTTTAATGTTAGAAACGTTTTTGTATCCCACGGATACAAAAATATTTCCTTCGAGTTTCATTTGTAAAAATATTCTTTCCCATCACAAGTTGCGATTGCCAGGAAATTGTCGGAGACGATGATTGAGTGCCTCAAGATTTTTTTTGTGAATGAAGTGATGCGATGTGCGAGTAGTGTGACCTACTTTTCTCCATACTTTCTTCGCGATAACCGTTTGAATGCTTTAATTACGCAATGATTAAGCCTTTATACTCTAGTTGTATGAAGACTGAAAGAAAAATTCTCAGCTATCGATGAGCTGCCCTTCGTTCCTTGAATATGAAATGAATGTTGGAACTTCGCCTCGTTAAGTTTCTTGGGAGATGAAGGAGAGGGAGTTCAATGTGTCATTGGCTCAAGGTTGGGGAGGAGGTAATGTGATCCATCTTCGGACCTGCTGCCTATTGGGTGCGCTGGTGTGGGAGTTCATTGCCATGCCTTCTTGCTTGCAAGGCGTGTTTCGCGATGCCTCTGGAAAGTCGCCGCGCATTCTGTATCGAGTAGTTTCGGCTTTAATTTGGTCGTTGACACGCGAATTATAGCTCGGTTTTATTCTCTAAGTGGTTTGATGTTTCTCTTACGTTGCTATCGCATCAATTCCTTGGGATCACGGACTATCCAAACATCGGCGTCGTGGGAAAATGGAATAATGAGGGAGGTATTAAGGACGGAGTACGCTTCAAGTTTGCCTTCTCGAACATCGCCGTATCGTGAATCCCAAGCTCCCTTAATTGCGCTACAAATGAAACGAATCAAATGTTGACATTCGAAACCCCTCTTTCTTAAGTGATTATTCCGATTCGATGGTCGTTACGCGGAGGAGGGTCGGACGCTATCTGCTCACACGCTTTGGGCCCCGAAAGTGTCGTTTTTTCCTCGACCTCTTGGTAATTTTACTCTGGTGATCTAGCCGTGAAATTCGGCGGATCGTGTTCCGCGGCTTGATTTATCGATTGCCTGGGGGATGCGGTGGCGGGCTCGTTCCTCGATCACGTAACTGCGGGCCGCCGAGGGCCGTGGGGGGGGGTCGAAGATGAAGTGGGAGGTGGGGGAAGTGATGGAGTGAGGCGTAATTGGCTTTTCGCATTCGGTCGCATCGCTCCGGAATGCAAAGCGTCCACTCCCGCCATCTTCCCCCACTTAGGGCCCTTTGCTCCCGCACCCTTCGCATGACGGATGCGTGCGGGTCAGATGACTCTTTGATTGTTTTCCGCCCATGTATCCGACTGATGCTTCTCTAGCTTAATTAATCGGCAAAGTCATTTTTTTATTTCCTCAGAGTAATCGTACCCAAATCGCTATGTGGCGCTGTGATGCTCTATGAATACCAAATCATGCTTGGACTATATAAGCCACACTTCCAGAATCAGCCCGTTCAAACCCTTTTTGTGCCTACGAACAAACCAACTTGATACTAAATGGTTCTGTCCGTGAGATATTTTCATTCTTCCCTCAATTTTAAATTGTTATTTTTAACATAGGGAAATGGTACCATTGAAAAAACTTCAGTTTAAACGAATGTTCTAAATGTATAATGGCCAATATTTGGTGGTAATATCGTTGAAGACGAGCCATGGTAGATAATAGCATATCATCGTCTAGCCGCATACAATTGGCATGGGTCTAGCAAATAGACGTTATTTGGGTCGACCAGTGAATCTATTTCCCTCCACTTACATCTGCTTCTACATAGTACCCCGCAAGCGACCATAAAGGTGTGTGGCAGGGGGTGAAGATCACCAAACATGCGCTATTGATGGCCAGGAAGCACACTGGCTGTCATCCGTCCTCTTGTGCTAGATCATTTTACTATAATTACAAAGGCGGCCATTCCATCGTTCTGCCGCCTAAAAGTTTTGAAAGGACGATATTCCATTCATGTATGTGGACGTTGGGGTTACTAGCAGAGAGAACGACGGTGGTGTCTCTAGGGAATGCACTCTGCCAGCTGCCATTGCTAGTAATAGGCTCAACGTTTCTCCAAACGTGCCACTCCCTGGAAGGGTATTGTATCTGCCTAACGCATTTGTGGCAGATGATGCTTTACCACTCACGAACAGGATTTATTCAGAGTCCTTTACCTTCAAATATCTGACTCCAATGAAAAGACAGTTCTACTTCCAGCTCTCCTGAGCTCGTATGGTTGTGTAGAATGTCTTTGGTATTCTCAGTAATAGTTTTCTGTATTATAATTTACCACAATCAATTCGACTCCAGATAAGCTAGAGACAATGACCTTGGCTGCTATGACCTAGCTCACTTTGTTTTAAGTTCAAGAAATCGCACGCAAATGTTGAGGAAGACGCAAATGCTATTACGATGCGATTACCCACTACGATTACTTCCGCAAGGATGCAATTGGCCTACCAAATCTGCTGTGAAATTTTGTAGCGAATTTTGTGCTCATTTCAGTTTATAGTAATATATTTTTTCAATTGTAGTTTCATATAATGTTCCTATGTTTCGTTGCACTTATCTCAAACATAATCAGAAATGTAACGTGTCTCTTTAAATGAACGTAACTGTGTCCGGCGAGACGTAGTGGAATGATATCATGACAAACAACAAGATATGGCACTTATTCCACAGGTTTTTTATTAGTGGTACAACGCGTTTCAGCGGTTAAGCCATCATTCGGGCTCAACCGCTGAAACGCGTTGTACCACTAATAAAAAACCTGTGGAATAAGTGCCATATCTTGTTGTTTATCATGTCTCTTTAAATAATACCTCTGGCTTTACCCAAAACGTGAATAATTGAAGAACATCACAAACAAGAACTCGCCAAGGAATTATGAAAGTCACCTCAAATGAATAACGTCTTTCACCTCTTTCCCAAAAATGTACACATGTAAATGTACTTCCAACCGCTCAAGTTAACAAAGGAAATGTTGTGCCATCGTATCATGCGGCCATCAACGGAATCATGCGACCATTAATGGAAAATGTTCTGATGTTGATCGAATGATCATGCCCATGACTTTTCATGGATCTAATTTTCCGTTTTTCACGAGGCATGAGCATCATCATTCGCAAGATCATTAGCCGTGTAAGACAGCCTTTAGTCGCCAAGGTTTTGTGTGGTGGCCGGCGAAGGAGGAACACACGCGCGTTTTTCCTTGTTTCGCTCAGCGAAGCGAAGGTGCTCGGGTTGGTGTTCCTTCTCTCCTCCTCCTCGCCCTGCTTGCTGTGCCACGGCACCTGCTCTTGCCTCGTGGTGGAACAATGGCAGCTGGATTCCGTCGGGGCGGGTGGAGAAAAAGAGGCCTGCGATGCTCCCCCGTAAACGGGTTTCTCTCCCGTCACACACTCCTTCGCTAATAAAACACGGGGCTTAACAAAAGCGGATTTTTATTGCGCACGAAGGGCATTGATGGAACTTCTCTTTTATAGTTTTTGCTGTTTGCGTTACACTTTCCCGAGGCTTACCGAAGGAAAGAGCCGTACGTACGATTTCACAATTTTTGTTAAATTTATCCGGAGATAAATGATGAATATTTAACCAGATTCCTTGCTTTCAGTTTTCGAAAACGCTTCTGGCTTTGACGCAGGAATATTTTGCTGTGGCTATTCTGGTCTCTCTTGACCTCCAAGCAAGTCCAGTGATTACCTAACCCCTCTTTATCCTCTTCAATTCATTGTAAAAGCATGAGTCGCCATAACTGTACTGAAATAGGAAATCGTACGGTTTCGTCGGTTTCCCGGAGCATCCGCAATGCAAAAAACGGGCATTTTATGGGTGCCTAAGTGCGAAACCTCAGTATTTAATTCCTGTATACTTTGCTTCTTTCGCACTATGGGTGTCTCTCGTACTCAGTGTAAAAAGGCGGTCTTCCTCTTTCAAGTAATGAGTGGCACAGATGACGGCGAGTGAGTTTAACGGACGTTTTCGCCAGAAAGTCTTGTGTACGAATTTTATCTCTCATTCCGGAGATGAACGTCCCTTATTTATGAGCCACTAATTCAGCATTGCTGATTAAATTTATGTTGTGGAATGCACAAGAGGCTACGTTTTTCGCTGTTAATAATATTCGAAACATGATAGTAAAATGTAGTTCTTCAATGCGATTTTTTTAGTACTCTCAAGTGAGCACTCATATCCCACTTCTTAATATCCTGAACTCATAGGAGTGAGTATGCATACATGCATTTATTTTCTGTCTCTGTACTACAACTTTCAATAGGAGAATTTTTTCCGAAAGCCGTGCGTCATTGTGTAAGAAAAAGCCTTCCTGGAATAGGTGTTTCGTTTCAATAATTTCGAAAATTTTACTATGATTATTTTTAACACTTGCTGCTATTTGTTCCGTGTATTTGTGGGGAGTCTCTGCGCCTATTTTCATGTAAAACTGTTATAGTTCTGTACTCTCAGTTTTAGGACAGAGCGGTTAGAGGGTCTTACCTCATTGGTCGTTGTACCTTGAGGTAGCTGTTAATCGGTAGGTTTGGGATGTTTCTATTTTTGCCTGGATGGTAATTTGAAATATTTTAGATGCGCTTTTAATTCTTCTTTGCTTCCCTTATGACGTAATCTACCGGGTATCATTATCAATCGTGGTGAAGGGAGGATCCATATCGAAATGCATTTGTCATTGAATGAATCTCTCAATTAGTACCTTGGCGATAACAGGCTCGTTTTCTTGCCTCCTTTCTTCCGGATTTCTGCAGAACCCTTCACATTTCTGAAGTGAAGCGGGGTTGTTAGCCTCCCACCGCTCACTGTCCGCATTTTACAAGCCGTGATCTATCTGTCACTGGAGCCTCGACGTGACTCTTTCCCGTCTGAACTCGCGTGTGTATGTGACGGGGGGTTGTTAGGTATGAGGTAAGGGGTTGACGCTGAAAGATGCATCGCATGGCTTCTTCTCCAGCCGGGGGGACGAGGTGCATGATCTGCAAATTCGACAGAGCAGAGGCATGGAGCGGGTCTACGGAAGCGAATGGCTGTTTTGTTTTCGTTCAGGAATCTTGCCATCGTCCTTCACTTCTGTCGGCATTAGTTCAATCTCTTTGTCACCTCTTTGATTAAACTCTGATACCGTGGAAATTATCATTTCACAACGAGTTTTCTTGTTGTATATTTGAGGAGTTGTTCAGGAATATTTAAAACTATTATCTCAGGGGGGATCGACTTGCTGGTGCGTGAGCTGGATCGGAAAATTACGTGACCATCAGTGACAACCGTCTATAAATGTTGGCATCATTAACTGCCCTAATGTGGGGTCTTACATTTTGAAGTATTTGAAATGTTTGTCACTTCTCAGTGTTAGATGTGCTCTGAACACGTAAATCATTCGCACCTAGCCTCGTGATAGCATGTGGTCGCCTATGGTCGCTATCAAGCAAAATAGATGAGCAAGAAGACTTCTGTCAGTAAGCCTTGAACTTGTTCCTTGAGGAGAGGCATTTTTTTTCAGTGATAATTTTACTCTCGATTTAATGTGTTTTTCTTTTTTTTAGGTAAGTAACGGGACGCACTATATGGACTCATCTGTTGGCTTGACCCAGAACGGCTACTTTAACGCGTCTAGCATCGTAAGTACTCACTAATTCTGTGTATTGTGTTGTGTTCGTCCTCGGCTAGAATGTTTCGCTTCTTTTTCCAGTCATTCTGACACCCTAGAGCAGTTTTTATCTTCTGACCAGTGTGTCATTGTTTATAAACTCATAACCAGCCCGAGAATAATGTATGTCATGATGAGAACGTTAACCTTGTCTGTCCAGGTTAATAGTGGCGATAATTTTATCGTAAATTGGCAGATTTTCCTTTTATCCCTCAGATTATTATTTTTTTTTGAGCTCTCGGTTATCAATGATATCTTTCTCTGACTTTGTCCTTTTTATATCAATTTCCTCGGTATTTTTGCCGTTCTTCACGGTGATTAGCATTTCGGTAGTTTAGCATTTATGAGGGTCGTCTGCAATTTGGTATCATTTATCGTGCTGCTCATTCCTGTTTCCCATTTGAAGCTCTTCTGGTGCAATCACGCGTCGTATTTAAGGAGGTTTATCCGAAAAGTGAAAGTCATGTCATTTTTTTTATATTTTCAGCACTTATAGAACTAAAGTTCCTCTATCTAATAAAGTAAAGATAATTACACCAACCCATACTCCTTGTTCCACAAATTGCATTTGAAATTACATACGATTAACGGCGAGAATGGCCATCACATGGGATTATAACGTTTAAAAATACCACAGTGACATGTCATTTTTGCAAAAAACTGATATTTTATGCGTAATTTCACAAGAAATAAAATGACACGAAAATAAAGGCATCAACCCACCGTATTTTTCGCTAAATCCACCAATTTCTGCGCTTATAGCAGACGAAAAGCGTTAGTTGTCTTCAAGTGGCGCTGCGGTCGCTCTATGTAAAATGTATGACGTATGGATAATATCATTACTAATGAGTTATTAAAGCATATTTCAGAAAAATATTACAACATAACGTTTGATAGTAATATTATGGTGTTATACATTAGTAAATGCATTGAGTACATGAATTTATTTCTTTAAAGTACGTGCTGAATGGCTCCATCGTCGAGCTGATTAAAATTATCATAAAAAAGAAATCCTTCGACTTTACATCGTATTTCTTGTGATACTTATGACTTTCAATAGCTTAGGTAATTGTCTTTGTGAAGTAAGGATGACTTAGCAGGCATATACTCGTACTTAAATTAATAAGATTCCTCAGACAACTTGCCTCAAGCAGTCGCGAGCCAACCTCCTTAATCTGACTTCATTATTGGAAGGGATGGCTGGAACTAGTTGATTACTATCAATAGGGATGCTGTAACGATTAATCTGATTGCATTATTTTGACGTACCTAGTGTTGGTGCGCTAGCAGTCCAATGGACTAATCGTGCGTTCTGGTCTTGCACACTGGCTCGCGGGATGGGGTGTTTAAAGCATTGATCCCCGTGGATTTCTTAAGGGGTTGGGGGCACTGAACCCCTACCCTCCAGCCCGCATGCTCCCTCGACAAGTCTTCTTCGCGTGGGTGGGGTTCCCTACTCTCCAGATCCGCCCTCAGTATTAAGTTTCGCCGTCGCTCCCTCGTCTCCCGTGATTTTCACCCTTCCCTCTCGCCCCGCCTCTCACGTTCCACTCTCGCCTGCACCTCATTCCCACTCCTTCCGCCCGCTCTCTTATCCTCCGCCGCGAGGTCAGATCAAGTTCTCTCGCTCCACCCTTTTCCTCCCTTACATATCAAATGCAGGTGCGCCCGAACCAGCAGATGATTCCCCAGCAGGCTGGAGGTCGCTTTTGGACGGACCTCCAAGAAAACTTAGTGGAGGGAAAATTAATGGTCGTGTTCCCCCAAGGAGGCCAGCCTTTTCTTCCGTTGTGAAACGTAGTTATGTCTAAAAGTGGTTTACACCGACGCTGTGAGCTTGATTCAATTTTCATTCTTTTATTGATAACCAGCGATGGAGTAGGCGTCGTTGATTATTGGTACAACCTTTTGGTAGAAATGTCACTGGGAATTACATTTGGTGTTTACATTGGTTTAAATTAAGTTTTGAAATCAGATATGGAATTCAAGTCATAGGAAGCTTCTGAACACAAGTTCAGCTTGGACTCTAATTGGGAAATGCCAAACTACGTATTACAGTATCTATGATTTATTTCTCTCCCGCTGAATTTCAACGAGTAACTCATCTAGTATCGTATCCTCGCTAATTTTCGTTAGTTACAATATGACTTATCTGTAATTTTTAAAATAATCAACCATTAAACAACCTCCAATAAATGCACACAGGAGTCATATCTCCCCTTCCCTTGATGAGTATTTTATTCAGAGAGTACCATTTACAAGTTACCGATGATTTCTCTCATGACCGTTTGTTATGGAAAATGACAAACAGTAATCTTATTCTTGAAATGTGATGATCATGAGATTCGTAACCGATGTCACTCCTGGTTTAATGTTATGCGATAAGGCATTTTCTTACGTGAAGAATGCACATTAGAATGCGAATTTCGGGTATCGAAGTGTGGCAAGCATAAATTGAGCACATTGCAGGTTTCGTTTTGATATGACTGAATTGAGCATTGGATTAGAATATATTCAATGGTATTGGGCTTAAAATATGGCTTTAATATAACGTCTTAGATTGATAAAATTCAACGAGAAGAAATATTGCTCGTGGGTTGAGCGGAGATATCGTCTGATGGTTCAAATTTCTATATTGTGTTCTTATCCTTTAACAGTGGCGTTATATTTCGAAAAGGAATGGCTTTCCGTGGACGTGGAAGGAAGCTTAGGGGGAATCTTCTTTGGCCGTAATCTGTGTCGCTCATTACGTTTTGCTACCGTCTGCGAGGCTTGTCTTCGGGCCTTCACTTTTTCATTCAACCGAAAACGGATCCAACGGATTGGTGCGAGAAGGGAGAGCCGGGGGGAGGTGCCGTCGTTAACGAAAGGTAATTCCGAGTCGTCTCGCGCGCGTTTTACGAGCGTTTCTGAAAAGTGCCCCCTTCTGCGGATCTCTCGCTTTCTAATTATGGGCACCTTGCTCTTCCTCCCTTTCAGAAGAGCCTTCCTTCTTTCCGTTTGCGGGTGCATTTTTCCCCTCAGATTTTCATTATAGTCGACCCAGAGGTTTTCGGAGGTTGTTTCTACAGGCGCTGTGTTTGTTTGGTTACTCATCGTCATATTATATTTTATTCTTCATTGCTCTACTGAAATTGTTTTGGGAGATTCAACTCGTTCAACGGTGAGTTGAATGTCACGAAACGATTTTATTTTACAGTTTAGGCCGCATTCATCGTAAATTAATTTTTCGTCGTATTTTGGCCATCAACGAATGACGCATAAAATAATATCAGTTCATTTCAAGTTTTCTCGGTTTCTAAATGTGATATCTTCATTTTTTTATGTTCTCCAAACTAGAATTCAACATTTATATACTCGCATATTTATTTTTTCATCGTCGTTTAGTTTTTTTCGGACTATTCCCGAAGCAGGTTGCATATTTCTTTAAATTGATCTTATTTCGTGTTTTGTCTTTTTTTCCCAATTCGTGGTTGCTCAGTTTAAAATAAAAATAATGGAAAAAATGTCCCATTTGTCTTAAATGTATTGTTACAGCATGTACCTACCATTGTAAAGGCGTGTCTAGGGTGTAGTTTAAAATTAACTCAATTACTGGTTTGTTTAAATGATCGTTCAATCATACGAACCCTGGCGTTGAAGTTGCCTACCGATATATTCCTTGTATTTATTGCTTATTTAAGGAGGTTGGTCCGAAAAGTGAAAGTCATGTCATTTTTTTTATATTTTCAGCACTTATAGAACGTAAGTTCCTCTATCTAATATAGTAAAGATAATTATACCAACCCATACTCCTTTTTACACAAATTGCATTTGAAATTACATACGATTAACGGCGAGAATGGCCGTCACATGGGAATATAACGTTTAAAAATACCATAGTGTCATGTCATTTTTGCAAAAAACTGATATTTTATGCGTCATTTCACAAGAAATAAAATGACACGAAAATAAAGGCATCAACCCACCGTATTTTTCGCTAAATCCACCAATTTCTGCGCTTATAGCAGACGAAAAGCGTTAGTTGTCTTCAAGTGGCGCTGCGGTCGCTCTATGTAAAATGTATGGCGTATGAATAATATCATTACTAATGAGATATTAAAGCATATTTCAGAAAAATATTATGACATAATTTTTGATAGTAATATTCTGGTGTTATAAATTAGTAAATTCATTGAGTACATGAATTTATTTATTTAAAGTAAATGCTGAATTGACTCCATAGTCGAGCTCATTAAAATTATTATAAAAAAGAAATCCTTCGACTTTACATCGTATTTCTTGTGATACTTATGACTTTCAATAGCTTAGGTAATTTTCTTTGTGAAGTAAGGATCACTTAGCAGGCATATACTCGTACTTAAATTAATAAGATTCCTCAGACAACTTGACTTGCCAACCTCCTTAAATGGAGCGTCCCGTCCTGAGTGCGAGTAGTTTATGTAGAGTCGAGGTTTTCACGATGGCTCGCCGTGTAAACTTCCTTCCTTCCTGCACTCCTGTCTCATGCCCTTTAAGTCGCCTTGCCCCTCTCCTCGTTTGCACGCCTCCGTTTCCTGAGGGGGGAAATGCGCGAGCGTGCTTGAGGGGCTCTCGCGAGGGGGGTGGGTGGGGAATTTGGGGCGAGAGCTGCCACCGCGAGAGGAGATTTCGCCGTCGGGACGTCGTGCGTGGCGTCAAATAGCATATATCGAGTGGCGCTGAAGCCATCCATCCATTTCCCTCGGTTCCGGGGAACGCAATTTCTCTAGGCGCCCACAACTACGTCCAGGTCGTGTTCGCCGTGCCAGCGGCCTCTGGTACATCTGTATAAAGTGCCTCGAAAACCATCCATCTCTTGGGTGTGTAGCAGGGGGTGAACAATTTCCAAAACAGCTGCGCGAGGTTTGGAGTGGAAAAATTCGGTTTTAAGGTACTCCAACTGTTAAGGTTACCTATGTCCTGCCATCACTCTACATAATTCCCTAGAAGCCACCGCAAGGGTGTGAGACAGGGGGTGAACCATCACCATGCACACACCAAAAAATACAACCCCGTTCACACACTTCTTGTATGTATGACCCCAAGAGTACGATACAAACAATCGGGAAAAATATTTCGCATACAGTCCGGAGACACCTGAAATGTTAGCCGTAAGTGACACTGAATTGTTATTAATACAAATAAATATAATAGTTTTTATGAGGTAGTCATTTCTAAAAATAAATTATGAAGTTATATTTCCTAGAGCATGCACCTAACCGAACTTAACACTAATATTAATCCAATGGCAGTAACAGTATCCATGCCCGAGTTGGAAATCAAATCCTTGTCCTTTGGGCTTTCAAGCTAAAGCCTCCTGCCTAGCCTGATTACCCTGGCCGGTTACGCGTGGCTTCCGCACTGAACGATATGTTTCTGTGTTATAAAAAATGGTTAAGTTACACTTCACCGGGTATGTGTGTCCAAAGGGATAGCGACGAAGAATAAAGATTATTTCCATTAATGGACATTTGCTTTCAAATTCGCAACTGAAATTTGGTTAGGCATTCAATGGTGCATTTAACGTCTACGTAGATATATCACATTGAATACCACCGAATGTGTTTTGCACTTGACGTGCCTTACTGTAGCGCCCACAATGTTTCACTTCGTAACTAATTTCCCGGTTACTGTTAATTTAAATTAAGTTACCAAACGAAGTTTAGGTCACATAAGACGCATGGCAGGTAAAAAACTATGTAATCGAAGTGATTGGTCATGCTCGATGTTGATTGCGTGTGCGACGGAAAGAATGAAGGCGTTGAGACATTCGAGCTGCAATCGTGGTTTGATACCATTCGTATTTCGTGGTGAGTGGTCGGTTCCACCGACCAGCAACATTGAGGAGATTCGTTCCGGCTAAAGGTTTTTGTAAGACAGTATTTATGTACATATATTCCCATTTCTTTCTCTGAATACGAAATTAAATATTCTCACATGCCCTATAAGGCTCTATAAATATCTCCGCCAGGGAGGAATAATTTATTATTATTAATTTTTTACCGGTAAATGGACATTTAATTCTCTCACACCCCTACATTTCACACGACGACCCCCTTCAGCCGCTCATACCTCCTGCCTCCCATCATTCTATCCAATCTACCCGTTCTTCGCCTCCCTCTTCCCCGCTTACCCAACGTTCTTCATTCAATAACGTCCTTCAAAACACCATCGTCCTTAATTTCTTTCTCCATCCACACTTTATGCCTTCTCCTAACGTCATATATCACATTTCCCTCCTCTCCTACCAATTATAGCACTTAATCGTTCGTCCTTCTTTCGTCCCACTTTAATTTCTCCATGCTTCTCCACTCCCGCATCTCAAAAGCCCCAAGCCTATTATCATCTTCTTTCCAGAAAGCCAACGTTTCAGCACCATATAGTGCCAGCTCCATATTAACCTTTTCACTAGTCTTTTCTTTGCTTCCCTACTCAATGCCCCGATCATTAGTTCTGCACAATGTGAATTTTTGATCCCTGATATATGAATTTTTTATTGAAATATTGTGCGTCGCATTCCCATTGTGTGCGAAATTCTGAACTACAGCGCCGCGCTACGCTTACAGAGTCGGGTTTCAGGTGTGCTCCAGCAGAAAAGAATAAATTGCATTGTCTAACCTAAGCCTTTAATCCCCAAGGCATCCATGCCGGGGTATGAATTGAACCAATGGGTTGCTAGGCGGAGCGTCATCGACGTGGCTCAACCGTGGCCGGCTCCCGCTATGGCTTTCCCCTTAAGCATCACAGTCAATGCAAGATGCACTTGCGGACCTCGTGTGGAAAGCCAGTAGTCCGCGTGGCAACGCCGCCGCAGAGTAATCCTCGATTACCGTGGTCGCGCCCTTGGCGACCATACCTGCGCTCTCCGGCGCCTCATGGCGTCTGTCGGCTCAGAATCCGCCGTGTTACTCGAGGCAGTGAACTGCGCAGTTTGAGGCTTCGTCAACTCGTGGAACTAATAAGGATTAAAAAGCATGGGTACACGTTTGCTATTTGTCACGCGTTCTTTCGTTGACTTCAGGAAGTTTTCTTTGGAATTCGTTGCATTATACGATGCAGTTTCCGTATTGCATCTCCTTATGTATCATAATGCGCAATGGCAGGCCTCGGGTAGGTCCTTAAACGAGGCGAAGAAACCCTACCCCCACGCGTTCTTTCGTTCTACGGAATATGTTCCACTTTTGGTGTTTTTTTGTGATTCCGATACATCCGAGTAATTCGAATCAGGCAGTGCCGGATTCGTAAATCTGTATCCTAGGTGGTAAAAATGCCGGTGTTAAATTATATCCAGTACGGTACGGTCTAGAGGTGCCAAGTTTTTTCCCTTTATTATTAGAAGCCAGGGACTGTTTGATTTTCACTACCCATTTTCAAGGGTCAGTCGTCATGATTCGTAAGATCGAATGATTGAAAATGATAAATCTTGCATATAAATGACCAGCTGTTTTTTGTCCCCGCGCCGTTGCAGATTAGAATGACGAATTCCCTCATTGATTTTCCGCATTGATTACCAAAACCTTTCGTGTTTTTATTGCACACTAACAGTGATACGAAAATTTCAAATTGATATTGCTTGATAATTCCTTTGAAGGCCCAAAAACGTTTGAAGCCCTTGTTAAGTTTTTTTTCCTTTGGAGAGCAGCAACAAATCATGTTGTACAATTTAGCTTCTGCTTTCAAAGCGCTACGTCGTCTCAATCGTATGGGACAGCTGAATTGTACATTTGTTCTTCAGTTATTTTTATACACCTTCTCTTGGTGTTACTAATGGCGATTCACTAGTTCGTAGTGGTAAGTCATCAAGGTACTCCCAACTGCGAAGTTTATATCGCACCTACTTAAACGTCGTATTATACCCCATGTGGAATTAGAATCCGCAACCAATGATCCAGGATTTGAGGTGTAATTCATATGTTTCAATGTTTTTTCCAATGTTCCAAATCCACATTCAAGAGATACATAAAATTACAAGGTTGGTCTCCTCTGTAGATTTCGTCGAGTACTAAGTTTAAGACCGACAGTTAGTAAATTCCATATTGGGATAAGATTTATCTTTATATTAATGTGAACAGTGATTTTTAATGTCAAGCACCATGTAAATTACTCACCTTAGAGTTTATTAGGTTGTCTTTAACGGCCCTTCCCGGAGTATGACCCATGACCTCCAGGCATTTAAATTGTGAAGTTTAGCCAGGAATATAATTACCAATCCGTCTCTTTTGCATGCTATTTAATGCATGTTTGGTGCGAATTAACCCCCTGACACACACCTTTTTGGTAGCTTGTAGGGTTTTATGTAGATGTCACTTACCATTGGGGTACCACGCCCCCAATAATTGAAAAGATAATCACTCATTCCTTTTTAGTACTTGTTTAAGCGCGTCAGTGGTCGTTAGCGACTGAATTGATCGACGTTTACTGCTTTTTTTTACGGAATCGTTTTCACGATCTGAGTGTCTAGTGAAGTGCATCCGAGTGAGTACACCATTGGAGAATAACCTTCTCCCGCGCTCTTATCCCGATCGGCCCCCGCAAGTGCGGCCGGATGCGTTCGAAATAGCGCAGTACGTGAGTTCCCCTTCGCCTCGCGAGTGGCCGCCCACGCGTGGAGCGGTCGTAAAAGCTGTTACGTGCGTGAGTCACGGGTCAAAATCGTGCCACAGTCTTTAAAAGAGTGCACGGAGAGCTATGGCCGCTTTCCGTTGTCTCCGCGGAGGGCATGACGCTCGTTTATCTGTGGGCGTCCGTCTGTCTGTGCTTTCTCTTTCCCCCTTTCCCCTCCTCCCCTCTCCTGATTCGTTTCTGCCAGCCTCCCCCGCGACGGACCGCTGCTCGAGAGTGCAAGTGGGCTTCATGCGACGCCTCTTTTTTTCAACTCGATCTGATTGGTGTCAAGGTTCGTGTGTGCTGGTGCGCTCGATCGGGAGCCGAAAGATAATCTGTACCCATTTGATGCATTGCTCTTCGATCGTTTTGAGTGTGGTGGAACAAAATGTTAAATATTGTTTGGTTGCCCAAGTACATTTTTCCTCCCAACCTTTGTTCATAGAATGAAAGTCATAATCTGAATGAAATGCGTCTACGTAATACCCTGAAGCCACCACGAGGATGTGTGGCAGGGCGTGAAGATTACCAAACATGCACTAATGACGTACAACTAGGATATTTAATGGAGATGTGCTAGATAATAGCACCTCGAGCAGCTATATGGTTAGTATCTACATAGTAATAAAAGGATTGGTTGTTAACTCATGCATCATGCACTACAGAATATTCTAACAATATTTCACCTACTAAATATCACCTACAAATATAGTCTTGCTACATTTCATCTAGATCTACGCAATCACCCGCAAACCACTGTGAGGGTGCGTGGCAGGAGGTGAAGATCGCCAAGCATGCACTATTGACATTTCCCTTTATACACATCTTCCAGAGATTATTTCTAAGGCAGTGAAACTTATCGAACCGTGTAACTCGTAGAAATGAAGAAATATTTTTTGTTACTTAGCTTCGGTTCACATTTTGCATTTTTCTTTGTTCCAGGCCCTAAAATATTGGCCGCATTTTATTCTCAATGCGAGTAAATAATGATGGGGAAATTTGCAGACTTCGGTAATATTTATGCGGTAATATAGTGCGGATGCTATGTGTTTTGTAGCTGTTTCGTTAAATCTTTAATTTGGTGGGGATAGTGCGTTAAATACGCCAAGTTAGGTCGAAAATAACGAGGAGAGTTAATGTTTTTTGTTTTTTTATCCTTATTTTGCTTTTTGGTGACGTCAAAAATCTTGTCTAGCTTTCGGGGAAATGGTGTGAAATTTTGTAGACACACGCCTTTGTTTGTTTTCTTTTATTTTAATCGTTGGTCATTGCACCGGAGTGAGTGGGCATTTTGATACGGTTCAGCGAGAGAATTCTCTCCCGTACTCTGTTGCACGAACAGATGGTGAAGCATAAGCGTTGCCGGATTCTACCCATTCTCGTCTGAGCCTCGGGGAACAATGGGGATTTGAATACAAAGGAGACTTTTTTGGTGAATTTAATGGGAAAGAATTTCTCAGAGTTTGCCGTCATAATCCCGCAAAAGTTCTTCTGTAGATCCACGTTGCCTGCTTGAATACCCTTACCACCGTTTCGCTTGGAAGCCTGGTAAATTATTCTTTCCATGTTTCCTCTGTACTCCTCCCGAGGCGGAGAACGTCTGGAATCTTTGTTTGAGTAGTAGTAATCCGCCTCATAGTTCTCTAGTGCATTTTATTGCAGCTTCTTATGCGGTTGCTAATGAAGGAATATTTTCCCCGTCGGTTTGCGTGTGTGTGTATTCTCGCATGGTGCCGGAACGTACTTATCCTCGGTCCCTTCTTGGAATAGTAATGGAAAATATTTAAGATGCTTATGTTGAGATTCAAATTTGAACCGAATGGTGAGACTAGCCAGTTTGGATGCTTGTTTATGAGGCGTAAATTTAGATTCGTCACTTTTCTTAACGCCCGCGCTTCTCTACTTGATTTTTCAAGGCTCTTTTCACTAATGCCTGTTCGCTATGTCAAAGGCGAGTGCTTCTTACTTAATGATTTTCATTAAGCGACGAAATTGAGCTTCGCGGAAACTGAAGTGTTTTCGGTGCCTGGAGGAAAAAATTACTTGCTTGCTCTCCCGTTTTGGGCGTGATTTTTTTGCGTAATTCAAATGAGAAATTCTCTTAAATGTTTCAATTAAATCTCCGGCCCGTCATAATGATCGTTTTCTTATTTTCAAATTCCACGAATTACCCTGAAATTCAATAGAAAATGTGATGACGAGCGAGAATAATTATGCTTTCGATTGCGATATTACTCTCCGCTCGGCCCGACAGTTAATTTTTCAATTCTGACCTCATCTTTGTGTGTCCTTGATCACATCCACCTCATCCCGTCTATTCTTTGTTGACTGTGTGGTTTGGTACCGGCCTGGCAATCCGTATTCGTGGTTTAGTATCCCGCTTCAGGATTAGGATTTGTCTGTTCAAGGAAAAAGAGCTTGGTGCAGATGGCGAAAGACCACCTCAGTCGATCCACTACGTATCAGACTACTACTTGTTGGTCGATGATAAAGTTGTGGTTTGAACATTACGTAGTCCTTATAGAAATCGCAAATGAACTTGAAACTGGTGAACTCTTTCAGTCTTGAATTAGAATGTTTTTTTTAAATAATTTCATTTCGTTACACTCGTTTTTAAAGTGTTTAAGTGGCAAGTTTTTTTTAAAATACCCCCCCATCCTTCGTCTTGCATGACTGAAGTTTGGCCTGATGGGACAATAGCTCGATGCTCGATTATAGGTATTTTTTTCCGGTTATTAGTTTTTCCGCAGAGTATTCATCCGGAGCCGGGAAGACTCCTTCGGAAGCCCGAGCGAGATCACCGGGGGCAGGTGATCGTCGAGAAAGCCGTGGGAGGGAGGGTGGAGGGGGAAGGCAGGTAGGCATGCGGGTTGGCCTTGGCATGCGTGGGCAAGCGATGACACGATCCTTGCCTTCCTCCGCGGTCGGAGAAAGTGGCGCGGGGGCGGGTGAGTGGGAGGGGTGAGTCTCCCCTCCATCCCAAATGCACCCCCACCCACTCCACCCTCCCTCTCCTCCTCTCCTTCCATCCAAGACTCACCTCCTCCTTTGCACTCATTCCCTTCTTTCTCTCCTCCAAACCTCTCCCCACTCTGCTCTGGACGTAGGAGATCGCATTCACTTTCCGTAATAGTGTTTTATGGCCCTGAGGCTATTAGCGGATGCATGCCCAGCGAACTGTGTGCAATTCCGGTTCGCGAAAATTGCGTGATTGCTGGGCGATTTGTTTTATTGCCCGAACCCCCTTCCTCTCCGTCATCCTTCCCGGTTTTGTTTCTCTTGGCGCTTTTTTCTCCTCTGGAGGAAGTCGTGGTCGGATTCCTCTTTCGGGTGGCACGGCGAAGACGCAGGCTAGCCGAGGTTGACGTCTTTTACATTCTCATATTCCCGTGCCGTAGTGTGTTGACTCTCTGTTGTGCCCATCGTGCCACTTCAGATTCTCCGAAAATAGTTTTACAGCTTCTTCGTCTTCTGTAAGGCGAAGACGCAGGCTAGCCGAGGTTGACGTCTTTTACATTCTCATGTTCCCGTGCCGTAGTGTGTTGACTCTCTGTTGTGCCCATCGTGCCACTTCAGATTCTCCGAAAATAGTTTTACAGCTTCTTCATATTCTGTAAGTTGATTCCTGGATATATACTATTCGGTTCGATTCCATCATTTCCGTTAAGGTAGAACATTTTGTTAATGGATCTAGTAGGCTCGGATACCCAGTACCAGTGATAGTCTCCAGATTTACTCCGTACAGAATTAGGTTTGCCTTTTGTTTACCCCCAAAAGTGTAAAGGGTTACTCGTTCCGGCTCAACTGCATCCATTCTTGCTGTACTCGTAGTCATTGTGCCGTGAAATGGGAGACAGTGTTCCCTTATTAATTTTTTCCTTCGTTCCCCGACCAGATTTTCACCTTGCTCGGTCATTCATCGGTAGTTCCGCTCGGAGTATGCATCTGAAGGCCGTTGAATCATTAGACCCTGCTTCTCTTTGGTCCCTTTATGGACTCCAGAGTAAATATTTCCCCTCAAGGCCATTCGTCCGAAATGGAAATTGAATTAATATTAATTGTAAAATATAGTATTTTATTGCCTTCTATTATACAACTCGTTGGTTGTCGCTAAACTGTAAGTTTCAGTTCCGCCTATTCACATGATTTTTCAGTAATAAGTTTTAGGGTAGCACTACAAAACCTCTACTCTTTCCAATGAGGCTCGAGTCTTTTAACGTAGCAGCAATGTGCGTTTCAATAAAGATAATATAGACGTTGGTTGGTGCCAAAGGATGAGGGCTCTGTGAGATTTGATACATCCGTAACCACAACAGTGTTCAATCCGATGGCCTTGAGTCTGGTTGCTGAGCTTAGAGCTCACCAAGTTCACACTTCAAGGGTGTGTGAAATTCATTTATCACAGAAGGAGGGCCTCTCAATGATTCCCCAGAAAACTCTATGCTTCAAAACCTAAGCAGAAAACTTTGCTTTAATCGGACATTACCAATGTAATCTCTCCTCGATTTGAACCGGATCTCTGAGCAGCTGTATAAAACTTAAGCCATTGGGTCACCACGCCTTCAAAATATTCGTTAACTTTGATTTGCCTTGATGCACGATAAACATTTTGTACTCCAACTTCGTTTCCCTTAGTCCTCGTAAGTTCGTGAAAGTGATTTCCCACCAACGATAAGAATCTTAGTACATGATGTTGAAACATTTTTAATTTTCCATAAGTTTTTTTCATAAGCGAGTGTTGATATTTCTGTGTGGAATGCCGAAGTTTTGTGATCCTTTTGAATCCCTTGTTGTTACATTAATGCGCACTGAATGACTTCTTCCTATCATTTTTTCTCCCTCGGCATCCCTCTAATAATTTCTTTTTCTGAACAATATTTACATTCTTTCTCCGAATTCCTTGACGAACTCTAATGAGTGGGAGATGAGAAGGGTTTAAAGCGACCCTTGTACTCGAGGCTAGGATATAAATATTGGAATAAATGAGATTCTGGTAGTTCAAGTTGACTTACTCCGGGTAATAAGGAAGCAAGAAGGCGGTGGGCACCTTTGGGATGTGGGTTGTTCCTCTTATTTGCCACTTCACTGCTTCCATTCATACGTGACAATATCCGGGATCTTCGTAATTTCGGAAACTCGTATCCTCAGAAAAGAGGAGCATCTAACCTCTTCCCCACCACTTACACCCTTTTGAAGTAGGACGTTTCGAGATTAAAAAAAAACGGCGAGCACAAAAGAGGCGGAGGCGGGGTCGTTACGAGATGGCGTGTTACGCGGCGGAGCCGGTTATGGGCAAACCCTATTGCTCCTCCCCCACTCGTACCCTTTTCCCTTTTGCCGGCTCCACCCCCGCCTACCGCGGACCCTTGAGCAATCGTGGCAGTTGTTGCTGCCTCTTTCTTCCCGCGGCGGCCGCAAAACTACATCCGGCACTCCTTTCTTTCCCTGTTGCTGCTGTCCAAGCTCTATTTCCGACCTCTACGACTTCCTGTCCTCACTTGAGCCCTTGCTTCCGGCCGCCTACCTATTCCTTAGCAGCTCCTCTCCTCCGGCGCTGATCCTCGTCGGCATTCCTTTTCCCACTCCTTGGGAAATAGTCTTCCCACTCGGGAGGATAAAGCGGGAAGCGTCTTATCCCTTAGTCGAGATCCCAACAGCCGTTTTCTGATATTGCGGCTTAAATTCCCGATTCGCATCCCCATTTAGAGGACGTTTTACGGCCTAATGAGTGTCTGTATTTTCCCCAGAGTATTGTCTACTACCCTTCAACTTCAGTACGTTTTTTCATTGTTCGTACGTGGGATGATTTATTCATTTTTGCTCTTTTTAAATTATTTTTTTATGCCAAGTTAATATTCCTTCCTTTTTATTGGAAATTTAATGGCCGTTGATTGACTATGGCCCTTGCCAATTCCGTTTGGTTTCTAAAACTTGGGGTTGGTCGTAACCTTTGGTTTTAATTATCAATGCATTAAAATATTTCGCATCACAAAAATAGAAAATTTACTCCCTGGTGACGCTCTTTGTAAGACGCAAATAATTTTAATTATTACTTTTGGACATCGGAGCTCTTTATATAGCATTAATAATTGTTCTCACATCCTAAATGTGACAGCACTAGCTCTGGATCCTCTGGAATTTTGGTTTTTACATTTTAAATTCCGGCGCAAGAGTTCCTTTTTTGTTTGTTATTCTTACCTTCACTCTAACACGCAATTTGAAATTTGAGATTGTTCATTCGGCTTTTCTTTCCCTAAGTATTTATTATTTGTAGCTCTGTATTTAAATTTATTTTCTGAGCATTTACAGTTATATCCTGCTTACCGCCTCGTATGCATTTGGTGATTTCTCATTCGAATCTCTGTAATCCTCTGAGGAGATTGCATGAATATGATAAGATGGATTTGGAAAGTGAACCCGTAATTATTTGCATGTCTCTACATATAGCTAGGTATTATGTCAAGATTGAGTTCACGTTGCGTATTTTCGTTAATATTGCGGTTGTTTTATGGAATAATAAGTAGTGCCCCGCTGAAGGGGAACGCATTTTGTCCTTGCTTTATTTGCGTTTAGTCTTTTCCATTTGGCGAGTGCTCAAAGCTTTGCTTATTTTCAGGAGTAAAAACGCCCAGCCTGCGGTTTCATTAGTCACTAGCTCGAGTGTATGAGAGATTTAAGAATTTTTTATGCACATTTGAGTGACCTGAGAATTTGAAGGCTGTGCGCTGGGTGAATTGACTTGAAATTAAAAACTCGTAACATTTTAAACAGTTTAGGCTCTGTATTAGGTAGTGTCCAGTTTTGTTTGACAGCTTCCATTTACTACAGTGAGCTTGACCCTTGTCTCTGGGGGGAAAACTCGATATTTTCACGCGTTGACATTTAAGAAGGGTTACTAGTAGGTGGTAAGAGGTTAGGCCGGATAGTATCATTAAACCGAAGTCGGAAGTGCAGACGAGTGGTCCGTCCTGAAACGTTAAGAAACCGCCCCTTCGCTGTTTGTGCCTCCGCCGCCAAACCCGTTTCCATGGTCCTCGACGACACCCCTTCATCTCCCTCTCCGCCCCCTGCACCTTCCCTTTCCAAATTCGCCCAGTGAATTAATCATGTATTTGGGCTGAGTGCTCTTTCAAAGCGCTGGCCACTTTCCCTGGGGTCCAGAAATCGATTGTCGCGTGAAGAAGTATTTGACACCTTCTAATCCAAGAAGCCGTTATCCCCACCTAGTGCAGAAATAATTGCGCCTCTCTAATCCCAATTTTCAATTTTGTGTCGGAAAGGACTGCTACTCTCGCGCTTCGTGGGCTTTTGTCTCAGCTTTAGAGTGCAACCTTTATTGACAAATTTTTTCAGCAAGCGCTTAGTCCCGATGCTATTGGCGAGTTGCCAAATGTTCGGACTGTTCGATGACTGGTCCAGGGGAGACCTCGGTGAAAGCGACCTTTTATCCACTCTGGTCGCTTTCGCAAGGGAAATAAACGTTGGTCATTGGCAGCTGCCCCCAACGGAAAGGTGCTTATCGCGGATGTAGAGCTGGTGATTTTTTTCGTCAGGGTTTACCTCATGGTTGAGATTCAGGGTGAGCTAGTTCCATTGAATCGGCGCCTTTGGTGAACCTAAAATTAATTTCGCGAAACAATAAATTTCTATGATGTTGACGCTATGAAGTAATCTTGGCCTGTGTTTGAATTGATTTGTTCCTGGGTTATTTACTGGCCCTGGTGATTTGCTTCCTAACTCCCGAGCGCTCCATTCCCCCTCTCCGAGCCGTCAATCCGAGATTAATCCCGCTTCGCTTGCGTGTTATGTTCCCTTGTTCCGCCGCATAATGAGTTATCTGCGCGGCTGCGAATTTCTGTATTAATTAGTGAAGCGTGAGCCTCCAGTAATCTGTTTCCGAGAAGTAATGTAAATGTGCTACGCACTTAACGAATGTGACAAGTTGAAAGGCCAAATTGTGACGCTGAGAAATTTATGCGGTCATGGATGTCGTTGCTGTGATAAGCATGTAAACTTTTATATGGAATCAAAACCTTTCAGTATAACGTGAGGTCGCCCGTCATTTTGGATGGACGCTCGCAATAGGAATTAAATGAGCGGTCCTTTTTTTGTTTTTAGGATTTTTTCCGGGAAAAAACTCCCTCACAACGTAGAAACGTAGAATTTATATGTACATAACTATCTGCAAACCAGCGCAAGGGTGTGTGGCAGGGGGCATGCCATCACTAGGCATATATTTTCCGCAAGAGAGAACTAAATTTACACTTACTATCTTGAAAAAATATTATTCCGTGCATGCAGTACTTTCATGCACCTGAGAGGTATAATGCTACTACTTTGTGAAAAATGTTAGGTACGCACTCACATGTTATGTCAATAAAATGTTAGTATAAACATACCTACTAAGTATTACAATGATTATTAATTAGTCAGACATTTTTGTAAACACGTTTATTAATTGAATTTCATTTCCTTGAGCGTAATATTAGTCTTCAGCTTTTTACATACCCTGAATTATTTATTTTAGCTTCGCCATGATAGGTTATTATGTATGTTCAATACAGACCGCTGTAATCATTATGTATCCCCAAGGTCCTTAGTTGGATTTTTTCAGCAGTAGGATTTTTTCTAAATTCATTCAGATCTTTGATGTTACCTTGAAAAACAAGCTGCTCCGATCGGAATCGTTGGAACATCCTTAATTCGACACATGAAGTTTTTACTGTCTTGCCTTGTCAACAGCTGGATGTCAGTAATTTTTCCAATCCCGGTCGGTTTTGATGGTTATGTAGCTTTTCTATTGCCGGCTCTATTTACAGTCACTTCCCTCCGTTGTTTGCCTTGTCCCTCGGAAGCCATTTCTTCCACCCCGTCTCACCAGAACCCGTCCAGACGTCTTCCTCTCTTCCTGGGAAATTCCCCTCTACGAGTTGGTATTGTGGAGGAGGGGGAGGTGTTGATGGAGAAGGAGAGGGGCTGCGGAAGAATGGAGTCAGGCAGGTCGGCAACCTGTGGTACTGGTATGTCACGGCACGCGACGTCAGCACCTCCTTCCTTCCGTTGCGGAATAACGCGGAAATATCCCGCGATACTCGCAAATCCCCTTTCGGAAATTTATTTTTTCGCTCTTATAAGCTACTCCTTTTGCATTCACGGTAGTTCATATCTAAATTTAAAACCATGCCTGTCAGATATGGAGCTAAAAAACGGAAGTGCTTGTATCCTGTTCTTTTTTATCAAGATCTGTATTATTTTCGATTCTGTTAGTATTAATCAGTGTTTTACATTTAATATAGGTACTGTACTATTAAACATTAATGACAATTTCTACCTTTAATTGAATGTATGTATTATGTTTTAGGGTAGATGGTAGGGTAGCGAGTAGGTCATGTAGTGGGGTAAATAATTTCTCGTTGCCAGTCGTTTTACCAGCAAAATTCGATGAAAACAGTATTGAGGCTCAAACAGATTCAGACGTGACCACAGCTCTCCCTTGTAGCCTTAATAATAGTCGAACTGAAAATATTTACGTAGCAGTAGTTAATTGCCGAAGTCTTAAAAACAAGATACCTGAGTACCACCATTTTATTCATACAACTGATGCAGATGTTACTAAAGGAACTGAAAGTTGGCTGTCCGATGACATTACTGACTCAGAAATATTTCCAAAATCTTTTAAATCATATAGAAAAGACAGACAAAACCGAGCAGGTGGTGGTGTTTTCATTGCAATCAAGAACTCAATCAATAGCAAAGCATTAATATTTCCCGACAACTCCTTGAAATTTGTTTGGTGTTCATTAACATGCCCTAAATCCAAACCAATATCTGTCTGAGCATTCTATAGGCCCCCAAACACTGATATTGACTCACTATTAGAACTGGAAAAGCGATACAGGACAAATTATCACGTCCCGTAACAGCGATCGTAACATAATTATAGGTGGAAATTTCAATGAACCATCATTAGACTGGAGAAATTACTGCTTCAAATCTGGAGGAATGGACAAGGACATTTGTGAGACTCTTATTACATGTATTCTCCAACAACTCTCTGACACAATTAGCTACAGGACCTAATATATGGGATAACATTCTTGATTTATGGGCAACCAACATCCCACACCACGTGACTAAGATTGACACCGCTGATGGAATCAGTGACCACAGAGTTCTGACTCCAAAATTCTCTCTAACTTTAGATAAAAATTTTAAACAAAAAAGAAAGATTTATATTTTTAAAAGAGCTGACTTTGTTAACTTTAAAATTTACTAAAGAGATTTCTTATCGGATTTTAAAAAGTTTTCTATAAACGTAATTACGTAGGGTTCATGGAAGTCGTTCATTAATATCTTGCGCTCTGGGATCAATAGATATATCCCTAGTAAATTTGAAAAATAAAGCACTGAACCTAAGTGGTACAATGCCGAAGTGAGAAAATCCCTGTGACAGCAGCGAATATGTCCATTATATATATATGCCCATTGATGAGCGTAATGTAATAATTGAAAACTATAAAATTTCAAAATCCACTGCAAAGACAGCTCTTCGTAATGTATTTGCATAATTCAAAAGAAAAACCCTTGGGGAACAATTGAAAGAAAATCCAAAAGTCTTCTGGTCGTACGTAAGGAAGTGCAAGGCCATAAGTCTGCCGTCCATTCACTTAAAAATGATAAGGGTGAAATGACCACAAACACTCTTGATAAAGTTAACTTGCTGAATTCCTCCTTCCAAACCGTTTTTAACTCACCTTAGTAGATTGAACTGTCGTCTTACCTGACCTCTTTCAGCGGCTGATGCTACCAATAGAAATTTCCTGTAATGGTATTGAAAAGTTACTTAAAGATATAAGCCCCAACAAATCTCCTGGCCCTGATCAAATTCCCTCCCGAGTATATTTAAAGTTTAAAGTCACTTCGGGTGTCCCACAAGGTAGTGTGATAGGTCCACTCCTATTCCTTTTGTATATTAATGATATCCAAACGGTGGTACAAAGTAAGCTTCGTCTATTTGCCGATGACGCAGTAGTGTACAGGGAAATTCTATGCCCGAATGATAAAGAATATTTAAATATTGACCTACAAGCAATTGAAACTTGGTGTGATACATGGCAGTTAGAATTAAACTTTAAGAAATGTCTTGTAATGAATTTTTGGAAAAAGAATAGCTCTCCCCCTAGCACTTACAAAATAAGTAATAATGAATTAACAAACGTGGAATCCATTAAATATCTTGGAATAAGACTGACAAATGATCTTTCCTGGGGTAAACACATTCGTGAAATAATGGGTCAAGCGAATCGCAAACTGGGTTTCATTAAAAGAGTATTGGGTAAATGTGACGATCATGTACGAGAAATCAGCTACTTTTCCCTTGTTAGACCTCATTTGGAATATGCTGCCAGTGTATGGGATCCCTACGAAATCGGTCTAAGTAATGAACTTGAACGTGTGCAGCGAAGATCGGCAAGATTTGTAAAGGGACGATACGATAATTATATTAGCGTAACCAGTCTATTAAATGAATTGAAATGGGAATCATTGTCAGATCGCAGGTTGAAATTTAGACTTAATCTCTTCCACAAATTCCAAGGCAATATTTTCAGTGATGATGTTAAAAATATTTTACGAACCCCAACTTACTATGGCAGACTGGACCATAATCATAAAGTTAGAGAAATTGATTGCCGAACTGACCGATTCAAAATGTCCTTTTTCCCTCGCACAATAAGAGATACGAATAACGGTAAATATGTCCTATCGGAGAGTAGCAATGAATAGCATTGGTAGCTGCATGTTGGTATGAGTACTTAAAGCTAACCCTACTAACAGAATGTTTTTGCATGTTTTCTTTGCAATTTCTATCTTTTTAAATAGTGTAGTTCTGACTCCTATATTAATACTATTCCTTTTTTATGCATGATATGTAGTGCATGTTTGGTGAGCAATCACCCCCTGCCACACACCCTTGTGGTGGCTTGCAGGGTATTATGTAGATGTAGATGTATATAGAGAGTTAGCCTCCGAAATATCCCCCTACCTTGAAATAGTATTTCATAAATCCCTGACCGAACACGTCGTATCGATGGCCTGGAAAGCAGCCGATGTAACACCCATTTTTAAAGGTGGTGATAGGGAGCAGCCATCTAACTACCGACCTATATCCCTCACGTCCAGTTATGGAACATATAATTGTCAGTTCAGTCATGGGGCACCTAGATAGCCATAATTTATTGAATGTTCAGCATGGCTTCCGGAAGAGTAGATCATGTGAAAATCAACTTCCTCTATTTTCCCACGATATTTTAGTTTCTGGCGAAAATAATATTCCAGTGGATGCAATATTTCTCGATTTCACGAAAGCTTTTGGCAATATGTCTCATTACAAAGTAATTTTGAAATTAAAATCTTATGGGTTAGACAGTCATTTCAGGTGTCCCACAAGGTAAGGTGATAGGCCCACTCCTATTCCTTCTGTACATAAATGATGTGAATAAGATGGTGAAATGTAAGCTTCGTCTATTTGCCGTTGACGCAGTAATGTACAGGGAAATTCTCTGCCCAAATGACAAAGGATATTTAAATGATGACCTACAAGCAATTGAAAAATGGTGTGATGCATGTCAGTTAGAAAAAAATTGAGGAAATGTGTGGTGATGAATTTTTGGAAAAATTATTGTTCTCCTCCTCGCATGTACAAAATAAGTAATGATGAATTAACAAACGTGGAAACCATTAAATATAATTTGGAATAAGACTGACACATGATCTTTTCTGGTGTAAACACATACGTGAGATAATGGGGCAATCTAATCGTAAACTGGGATTCATCACAACAGTATTGGGTAAATGTGACGATCATGTACGAGAAATCAGCTACTTTTCCCTTGTTAGACCTCATTTGGAATATGCTACCAGTATATGGGATCCCTACGAAATCGGTCTAAATAATGAATTTGAACGTGTGCAGCGAAGATCGGCAAGATTTGTAAAGGATACGATAAACATATTAGCGTAACCAGTCTATTAAATGAATTACATTGGGAATCATTGTCATATCGCAAGTTGAAATTTAGACTAAATCCCTTAAATAAATTCAAAGATAATATTTTCAGTGATGACGTTAAAAAAAGTTTGCGAACCCCAACTTACTACTGTAGACTGGACCACGATTACAAAATTAGAGAAATTGATTGCCGAACTGACAAATACTAAATGTCCTTTTTTCCTCGTACAATTAGGGATATGAATATCGGTCAATATGTCCAATACGAGTGAATCAATGTATAGCATGGGTATTAGCGTGTTGGTATAAGGACTTGAAGGTAACCCGCCTAACAGCATGTTTTTTCATGCTTACTTTGCTATTAATCTTTTTAAATAGTGAAGTTTAGACTAATATATGTATTGATACTAATCCTTTTAAATGCATGATATGTAGTGCATGTTTGGTGAGAATTCACCCCCTGCCACACACCTTTATGGTGGCTTGCAGGATATCATGTAGATGTATTAAAGTTATTGCCTGAATAACATGGAATAAACTATGATTTTCATCCATAAAATAGTCTATGGAATAAACTACTTTTTCATCCTTCGTAGATAGGTATTGTGTAGGTAGGTACCTATACCTATGTGGGGTAAAGGTCTAGGAACTATTGTTTCCGTATATGTCATGTCCTGTAGTTAATTTCATCTCTCATCGATGTTATTTTAAATATAGTAGTTATATCTTGTAATTAAGTAGGTTTGCGCGTCTGCGAATAAAATTTAGTTATAAGGGGCTGTAAATAATTATTTTACCCTTGATATTGTTTTCTGTGTGGTAACGAATTAGATCATAGTATACGAGCAGAGTGTACAAGTGGAGTGCGGTGAAGAGGTTGTGTTTTCGTTGTAGCTGTTGCTACTCGGATCATCTTATTATCCTCACGCTCTCCGCTTGTTGAACTCGCTTCACGATTAGCTAGTCCTTCCCGCAAGTGGTATTTTTTTAGTCCCTTGCGTAGTCTTGCCATATTTTTTGTCCATTTATTCGCTAAAGCTATTTTTTAAAGTGCAGGGTTTATTCTTATTAGGAGCGTTATATTTCTTATTTCTCTAAATTCTCCCTCCCCATTTTTAACTTAATCGTTTTCGATTATGTCTCACTTTTTTTTCGTTCTGTTCTGTAGATGCGAATATTTTCCGGTACATAGAATAGGACGCCAATAAAAGTCGCCGCCTCCTTTTTTGTGAACTTATGCCCTCGTTGAAGAAGGAGTTCCCATATTTCTTTGCGCCTGGGCGGAGCTCCTCACACCCGAAGCGGTGAAATTAAAACCATGGAAGCATTCATCCAGTCAGTAGCTCTCTGTGTTCGTGTACTTATTAGTGGACCTTTTAAGGTTCTTTAAAAATCGTTGCAAATTTTTCACTGCGTAGTGATTTGTTCCTTAGCAATTTAGCTACACTATATTTAAACTAGTTTGTTTCTCTGTACTTGACTTACTCTGGTCGCTCATTGGGAGATCTCCCCCTGCTACTAGCTGTCTAATCTTGTATGCAGTGCGTGTAAATTAAGTGATGGACTCGAGGCATTGGGTGCCTATGTTAGCTTTTTAGTATTAACTATGAAATTTACAGTGCAAAGTGAAAGCTTGAAATTTTTTAATCGAATGAGGAACCGTTCGTGTAGTTGACAGATTTCGGAAATCAAATAATTTGGTGATAATTTAACCTGATTAAATGTATCTCACTCACGCAAATTCGGCGATTATGTCTAAATTTTAGTGTATTTTCTATAAGCCACCTACGGTAATTTTTCCTGTAATCTAAATGCTTTTCCTCAATTGACATTAAGATTGCATTATAAAATTGAAAAAAAATTCTCTCTCCCGTTAATATAATTAGCTGTAAACGATAGGTAGAACGTGTTTTGAACCAAACATTTGGTATTATTCAACACAACTCAGTTCAGTTCAAATTATTTGTTATTATTCCTTTATATTCATTGATTTTAAATTTAAGTACACTTTCTGCAGTTCAATTCTTACTTGCTAAGGATTTCGTCTTTAAATACTTTAATATTCACTTTTGAAATATTTTTATTGCAGTATTTTTTCATTTAAATAGAGATTCTAAGGGGGTTTGATAAATTCAACTTGTTTTGCTGTTTGCTTTTACTCGTCAAGCACACCCACGTTCAGCGGGGTCACCGAGCACAAGGTGGAGTTCCGTCCTTCACTCAGGTCGGCACTTACGATTCGGCGCACACCTTAAGTCTGTGTTCTCTCGCGTTCCGTTGGCATTGCAAGGGTTGGCGGGCGAGACGATAATTCAGCTCACTTCCTAGCAATGAGCCGCCTCTTGTCCTCTTACGCTCTCTTTCTTCCTTCCTTTTTATTCACCGTCTCCTTTTTCAACTCCGCCTCTTGGTGGACGTTGATCCCCTGTATTCTTTCCACCCTTCCTCCACTTCTACCCACCATCCTACATAGCTACACTCTCTTTTCTAACAAGTTCTTCGTACTGCCCACATTAACCTCTGCTCACTCCGCGGGACGATAAAAGCTTCTTTCTACCTGTTCCCCTTTGCGTATCGGAGCATAATAATTTAAAAGAGGCTACCTGGACAATCCGAGGAACGCGCTCTGTGTTCCGGCGTTAGGATTGCTTATTGGAAGGGAAAATGTGCTTTCACGTACTTTATACCTTGCTAGGATTCTTCAGTTACGGCATTGGAGTGGTTTCTTTACTGGAGTTTTGCGATAGGGAAACAGGTAGGCTCAGAATTTCGTGACCATGATGCTTTCCGGTTCGAAGGACGATTTTAATTGTTCGCATTACTTCATGTTTTGTATTTTGAGCTCAGAATTCGCAAAACCGAAATGTGCATGCAAATAAAAATCTCTCTCTGTGCATGCTCGCTGGCAATCGACACTCGATTAATTTTACGTGACCTGGACTTTCGTGCGAAACATCATTCCATGGGCTTTTACACGTGGCCTACAACACCATCGTTTCACTGGAAGTTTTTGGATACCCAAACGGAAGTTGAATGAACATTTCTGTAATAAGTACTTACATGGTGTATCACCGGATGGAATTAGTGTTCAGGTGAATGATTGCTTTAAAGAGTTGACTAAATAATTTGGCGATGTTTATTATTTTATAACTGATACCATTCAATGTGCAAGTGTCTTAACAAGTATTTCTGTGCTTTTCTCGCCGTTTCGTTAGCAGATTTTCCCCTTTTAAGTAAGTGGACCTTTGTTCAGTCTCAGTGCTTCAGATTACATCGTCATTTATTCATACTATTTATTTGCTAACGGACCGGACATTCGTGGTGTTTTGGTCATGGACTTGGGCCTCCTGATGGACTCAGAAAATTGAGTTTATTTGGAGGTATTTTATGTAGTTAATTTGTTTGTGGCTTGGAAAAGTTATTTGTAAACCAAACATTGCTTGAAGTAACGAAAAGAAGGAAAAAAGCAATTTACAATTACGTAGCTGTTTTTTGATGCCGATTTGAAATTGAGCTGGCGTATTCCAGATGTTATATGACTCCTACGTGGTGACTAAATATAACTCTCCCCATGGATCAGCTCTTATCCTAGACATGGTTCACTTTAGCCCCAACGTCTTCTGAAGGGGCCATGGTCACTCTCTTATTCATAGCTTAACTTGGTTTCAGTTGACGGCGCTGACCGAATTCCTTCGGGGTCGAGACATTTGCTCCATTGGGTCTGTGGGGAGCAAACTGGTTTAGTTTCTCTTCAGCTGAACAGCTTCACTTTTCGTTCCTTTGGATTTTGAGGAAAAGTTATCGTGCTCAACGGTATATGTCCCATTTGGCCCGGGGACGATAAATTTCGCGAATTCCATCTTGTCGCGCGAAACGCCGGGTAAATGTTTGGATACTCCCTGCGAATAACGAAAGCCCCGATCCTTTCGGTCCCCTCCGGGCTGTCGGGAGAGTGTTGAGGCCCCCGAGGGTGCTCGTCACAACTGTTCCTCTTCAACGTGCAGGAGGGAAGGAGGGCAAGGGTGGAGGGGCAAGGGCTTGGAAACCGCGCCGTTCTCTGGGCTCCAAGGAACGAGTGCCCCGCCCGCACCCTATCCCTCAAGGAGCTTTTGTGTTTAATAATTTAGCGCCCATTATCTCCACCCTCCATCACGTGGTTCTCCCACCTTTCTTGCACTTCTCCAACCCTCCCGAAGGGGCATTCCTGTGCCCCTCTTTCCCTCCACCAACCCGTCCGTACGCGGCTACACCTTACATTTTCGTGCTTTCTCGCAGGGGAGGGGGTTGAAAAGATAATAATACGTATTATTTGGGGCGGTATTGAGACAAAACTGTCCTTTCTGCCATATATCCCCTCGTAAAAATACTTACGCAAAGCAAATGACTGTCATGACATGCACAGTTAAAATACGAAGTAAAAAAATAAAAGGGTATGGTTCAAGAAATTAAATAGTAATAAATGAAAATGATGTACCTATAAAAGATAGATGAATGATAGATTGGGATGGACTATTACGCTCGTCGTGAAGGGTTTTGGAGTAGGATGGGTTTTTTTTTCGCTGTGTATTTGCCCCCGTTTGAAGCAGCTCGCAGTGTGCTCCACGGCCAGGCCGCCGTATTCCGCCTCGCGGGAGACGCTTGTGGGGTCGCGTGTTTGCTCCTTTACAACAATCCTTCCCCGAGTCCTTATGTGTTTGGCTTCCCTTTCTCCACTTCCCCTCACCCCCACTTTCAGCCACCCCTTGTCTGTGAGGGCGGGTGAACAAGGCTTTCTTGCTTGATTAGTTTGTCAGACTTTTTCAGTTCGCAATAATCCTAGTCTCGTATTACTAAAAACCAACCATCGGCTTTTAGTGATCCAAGTCCTGCACCAGAAACCAACCTATACGTGTGTATATTTTTCCCAGTCTAGTTTTTCTAGTATTGCCACACAAGCTGATCGCAATTTACATCGTCAAAATATTTACGCAAAGCAAATGATTGTCATGACATGCACGATTAAAATCCGAAATAAAAAAATAAAATGGTATGATTCAATAAATTAAATGGTAATAAATAAAAATTATGTATAAAAGATATATAAATGATAAATTGGGATGGACTAACTTTAACCTAATATAGAACTAATTCTTTTAATTCTGATGATCAAAAGTACATTCAACGTTGACATTGTCCATAACTTGTTCTCATTTCACCTTCGGTTTGCCAGTGAATTACGGACATAATCATCGAAACGGAAACTTTGGCTGGTTTGACGTAGGATACTTTTAGAAATTTTTGTTGATTAGGAGCTAAGGTTTTTAGTAGTCAATCCTAGGGACGGTTGCGTACATATCATGTAGGTTTTATTTCTCTTGCTATATAAATTTTTAAATTTTTTTTCAAAATATTTAATTTGATTTTTCGTAGCGACCATGAACTTACAATGGGTAGGGTTCTTGGTAGCGACTTTGCACGGCAACCAGCCATTCTCCCAGGTTTAACGGTTTTCTATAGAGTTCGCCAGTGCGGCATGCAACTGCAGCTCCATTTCCCAGTGCATTGACCTCATGACTGCATCATCCTCTGCTCTTCCTAGCTGTTTTCAATTTCAAGATCTCATCCGTCCAATCGGAGGACCATCGTGGCCAACTTCCTGCCCGAAAGAAGAGCCGAATTCGAAAAGTGCTTCCCCAGGCGTCGAATGAAAGCAGCAGTGGGCTCCAATTACTCGACGGAGCGTGACTTTTTCCTCGAGCTCCTCTAATCGTTTTATACTCCCGCCTTTTGAGCGTCTTCGCTAGCCTCCTTCCCCCCTCCATCTCTCTCCACAGCCTCCCTTTCCTCCATTTAGCGTCAGGTTGTTTCGCTTCTCGATTTTATGTTCTTTTTTTATCCTCACGGAGGCATTCCGGTTGACGATCCATTTATTAGCGGAGGTTACAGAACGGGTTTTCATACTGCACTGCGAGGGGAGGAGGCAGCGGATCTGGTCCGACTGGAATCTGGGAAAATTGGCTCTCCGAAGAAAGTAAAAGCTTCTTCCTTTCTATTTCTATCCCGTTTCTGCGAGTTTTTTCCAGACGTGTATTTTTTCTCACCCTCCCCTCCCATTAGGGGCAGGAGTGAATCACTTTCACTGCCCGCCCGAAAATTTCTGTAATGCTATTGGAGTCTTTCCCCATCCCAGTCCGAGACGCCCTCAGCGGGCCCTCCTTCAACTGCCCTCCGCCGTCCATCGCCTCCGTTCCGGTCTCACTATCCCCTTTCGTGGTTCGGTCCAGAGTTTTGGTCCGGCAGTGATTAAAGTGGGAACCTCACTTGACACGTGCTTTGGCGACTCTATAATACATTCAACGAGTGAAATCATGCAGGAATTATTTTGTTTCGAGCGGCTATGAAATTAAAAACGACCGACTCTTTCTGTGGCATAAATGATTTCACTGACTTATAAAGTTATGTATGTGTTTTTTTCAACATTTCAAAATATTTCCGAAATATAATATAATATAATATTATATTTCGGAAGTTATTATGTGCGCTTTGCAGATTGACTGACTAGCTTAGTAGAATATTGTTATTCGCTAAAAGCATCCCTTAGGATAAAAGTGTTAATGAAATGATGTACAGAACATCAAACGTTTCAGTAAAGAAACTGAGTTTATTAATAGGTAGTGAATCGTGAGAGCGCTTGCTATTGAAATAATACCATAATTGCTGTGGTTTATTATTATAGTATCATGAAATGGTAGGATATTTACGATGCGAAGAGAAATGCAGAACTCGTAAAAGCGTGTGTAGTTTAGCCGTCATTGATGGAATTAAGTGTTGAATATAATGCCATGACTCGCGGAAGGCGGTAACACATTCATTTAGATGTTTTGGAAGACTGCCATCTCTATGATTGATTTCTTAATTCCTTTGCGTCGCATCTGAATCAGTTCACTCCGTCACTTGTACTTAACGATGAAATCTCCCCGACTGTCTCACGTGCTCCGTTCCTCTCGCCTAAGTTCTCTTCTTATAGCGCCGCCGTTCCGTTTATTCCCTCTGGAACTCCGTCTTATAAGAGGCGTCAGGCCTTTTTTCTTAGGTATAATCTCCCTAAGCTCTACGGGGTAATTACTTACGTTCTATTATGCCTCTAGGTACTACTGCAGTGGTGCACTGCACCACTGCAGTAGTTCCTAAAGGAGTGATATAACCAAAGTAATTACCCCGTAGATATATGCATATGGTGCGGTACATATCGCTTAGGAGGTGTATGATGCTTCTTATGGCTTTTTCAGTTGCCCTCCGTTTTAATTAAAATGCTACCTTTTGTTACCGTGGAACTCTTAACTAAGTTACTTACCTGATTGGAAAAGTCGAAAATATCGATAGTTTCTGGTTTTTGTTCTTCTGCCTACTCATTTATTTGGAGGAAAATATATTCCGATACGATTGCTTTGGGAAAAATAAATGTTATGAACTTTTTTGGGAACTTCGAGTACAAAGAATAGAAGTTAATTTGATTTGGAAACCTGTAGCAGTTTTAGAATCGCAGACCTGAATTTTGCGTGTAAATTGCGAAATTAGAGTCATGCTTTTAAAGGAAGATACAGACGTGTACGTTCGTGTAAGTTTGTTTCTTTGAAAAGTGTTTCCAAGAACGTCCACTCCTCTCTCTCTCTATTCCGTTTCGATCCATTGGATTCCCAAGGCATTGTATCCTTTTCCCTACTTCCCCCCCGTGGCGTTCTGAGCGTCTGTGACCTCTCTCCTCCACTATCAAAAGATACTTCATCTATTCACATTCTTGTACTTCATTTTGATGTTTGACGCCGGTCGATAGCTAGCGAAACTTATTTAGCATATTAAATGCAGGTCATTGCATTATTCTTCTTGCGTCAGAATTAGGTTACGTGTCTTCTACATTATACAATATTTTCGAACGAGTTTCACACCATAAGGTGTGGAAGGTCACGGAAGCATTTTTTACAATAATGATGAGTCGTGTATATTGTAAAAATCCGAATGCTATACTAGTATAAATTTCAATTACATTCAACCATAAATGTAGGCATGCTTCTTAAACCAGTTTCCCACATCCTAACTTGGCACTCCGCATCATAAGACGTTCTTTCTTGTAATTTACTATATATAGGTACGGTTGTCTGGGATTGGAAACATATTGCTTCAGCCTTTTCGCGACTCGAATGTCCTAACTCATTGAAAGAGAAGTAGTACGAATTAATTTTCAAGTAGCAGAACGATTTTTTTTCCTTCGCCGAGACAGGATTCGAACCCGCGACTTAACCTCGCTTGGCCACTCGGCTGATTTGAAAACCGCTACCGGTTTCTAGGTATAAATTTATCCACTCGTAAAAGTTCATCCTATTTTGTTATAATTGCTTTCAAAGGAATTTATTGAATTAAGATAAAGTAATTATGCGCAAGCGTGAAAATCAAATATACTGCGGCGAAATAAGAATACAAACACTGGAAAGGATTAGTAAATCGAGGCTTCACCTCTGTAGACCTTATAGTTATACACCTTTCCAGTTGGATCCCCTCAACTCGCTCATTTTCTTGCTCACGTTTGATGCGGCATCCTTATCGTATAATTTCTGTATTGTGCTGAAACCAGTATTTTCCCATTTATTGTCATCCACTTCTAAGTTCTCGCTAAAAGCATTAAAATAACTCAACTTGTATAAAACGTAATGTCATAATATTTACTCCACCGAAGAATTCATGCATGAAGATTCATCCATGGGGGGAAACGCGGTGAAAGTGAAAATTTACCCTAATATAGCTGCATCGCCGTACCCTCGCGAGGCTTCTCAAGTTTTTTCCTGACTTAAGAGTGGCTGAATGCACTTCGTTTGTCATGGCGTGCTCTTTGGTTTGATTGCTGATATCGTATAGGGACGTAAATTACCTCTACTTACTTTTACGTTAGTTTTTGGGCTTTATGTGCCGGGATCGTGGAAATTCTGTCCCTACACTGATGAAATGATTGTATTCACTCAAATTTTCTCCCACGTTAATTATTTGTCTTGTGCGGATAAAAGCATGTGCTCATGATTAATTAAGCGAGAAATCAACGGGAGGCGTAGTTTAGCGTTGCCTCCCCCAATCCCAGTGGCGTGTTCGTGCTGTCAAAAGTTTCTCGCGCCCCCTCGCCGGTCTTCGCCCGAGCTGGGGTCTGTAGGAATCCTCTTACGAGTTCGCCCAAGCGATACACCACGCCCCCAGGCTTCAGCGTAGGGAGCCGAGGGCACCCGAGCGAGGGTCCCTTCACCCCTTGCGCCGAGCGGGACTTGAAGCCCGTAGTCTCCGCTCCCGAGACACCCTCCCTTTCCCCAGCCACTGCTGCTGCCACCCCTTTCCGTGGCGATGGGATAGGCAAGAGCCGCGGCGGCGGCTGCGTGCTCTGCCTCTCCAGGGGAGAGCTCCCCTGCCCCCCCCTGGTTGATACCGAACCCCGCCGCCGCTCCCCCCTGCCCCCGGCGCACCCGTCCCCGCCCGACGAGACCGCTCAATAAACCGGTTTCTGCTGCGGGGGCGCCTCCGCCGCCTCGCCCTGCGTGAGCACCTTGCCTCCCAGCCCCGCCACGCCCCCCTCCTCCCCCGCCTCCGAGCGAGACGCCGAGGACTGGGGTCTCGCCTTCGAGTTGGAGAGGTTATGGCCGCCCTCCCTTCCCTTTCTTCTCCGCCTGCCCACCCCTCCTCTACCGTCTCTTTTGGCTGGAAGCGCTCTCCTCCTCCTCCCTCTTCGCCTCCTCGCATAGCATCGCGGGATCAAGCAGTCGCACGCGGGTTTGTAAACAAGGGTGGGCCGAGAGGCACGAGGCTCCGGAGCGGCGCGAAGTAATTTTCGGGCATGAATCTCGCTGAGCATCGTCCAGCTGGTCCATTTTTTTTATTTTCCAGTGTTTTTACAAATCCTTAAACCTTCTGGGGCCCTCAAGAAATCCTTTTCATGTACCTAGTATAGTTTCAAATCTATGGAGGGACTATGCCTGTGATAGTCTGAACAGTATCAAGGTGGTGCGCCGGACTCAGTAATCACTGACTCCAGGTATTTCTCGTTTTCGAAGTTCATGTTCATGCGGGATTCATAAATACTACGATTTGGAGCAAATAGTCATCGATTGAAGGTAATGGTGCTGTATTGGCAGCAATTAAAATACGACGTTGCTTAGTTGGGTTTCGAATGGAAAAATCCGAAAACTCCATTAGAATTCTGCCTTCGAGTTTCCGGCGACGCTACACTTAAAAAAACGCTCCCGGAGTCTTCCCAAGTTCTTTTCTAAGCTAATAATTGAAGATTACAGGGAAATAAATTACGGGGAAAAACTACATCACTCAAAATAATGTCGGCGTTCAGCAATTCATAAAAAATTACGTGAGGGACAATTCGGCGGGAATGGATAATATTTAATGTCACTTTTTTCTGCCTATCACGTGTCCTTTCGGCGTGAACTGTATATTTTAACTTTAGAAAAGTAAAATGAGATTTTGTTAGCATGCGGCAATGAACCGTTATGAACCTATGACGCACATAATGAGAGCAGTTCTGGTATCGTTTTGTTAATTCATTTTTTTTTTTTTTTTAACATCCAATGTGATCCCAGCGCGAATGTTCCTGGAAGTAGGTACTAGCTGATATGATTTCTCATCCCTTTCCTTGTGCCTGAACTCACCGCAGAATGATCTGGCCCAAAGCCACCGGCTTTATCTTAGTTTCAACGAAAGAATCCTATATTTTCCCTCAGTACCTATTTAGCCGTTTATAGCGATTGCAAGTCGTGCAGGTGCACTTTTTTGATCCATTGTGTGCATATGCAATTGAAATGTTTAATGCTAAAACAATCAAGGGTGATACGTGAAAACAACTCTCATACGGGGCTAAGACTACTTGCATTAAAGTACTGGCCTTAGATTTGGAATCCTTTCTTTTTTTTCCGGTGTTTTTAGAATTCTAACTTATCGTAAAAATCTTCTTAGAAGAATTCATTCTTCGAATTGTTTTGTTTATTCTAGTTGTACGAGATAATCTTGTACTTCAATTCAATTCTATCTATATTCCCTTCAAGCTGCTAAAAGATCAGAAAAATAAAGATAGAAGAAGGAAATCAGGGGAACAATATCTTTAACATTTGTGTGAGCACTAAAATAAAATTTGTGGTTAATGTCTTTGAGTAATTGCGCGAGCAGAGTTACTGTACTTATATGATCTCTCTGGTGACCATCGAATGACAATAAGTGGGCGAGGTAGAATTTTGAAGGCAGGAGCGAATAAAATAATTTAAATAAATGTAATTGTGAGCATGTACGTCCTCTGGCTCTTACTAGGCCTGTCATTGGTAGTGGTGCGAGTTTTCAATTGCGACTCGTATTTTCCCAGGTATTTAATCGATTGCAAAGAATGACGTGTCACGTGATGCCATGTGTGGGAGGTTTAGGAAGTGATCGATGGTTCTAGAACGAGTCAACTCGTATAAGCATAGAGGCTAACTACCGAGAGAGTCTTGAGATTCGGAGCCCTGTCTAAGAGATTATAAGGGTTAGGGGCTTGTTTCCTCTTTATTTGGTATCCTTGCCACCCGTGTTTGCTTCGGTGTCTGTGTTATGTAATCCCATGTGTCCTTGGGACTGTAGCGGGATTACGGTTAGATAATTCTGACTTCTTGAACTTTGCCAATAAGTGAATTGTCAAAACAGGTATATGTGAACTCAAGGTTATTATATTTTGTTTTCTCGTGGCTACTTTCGAATCCTGTCAGCTCTATTGGTCGATGCCGTTTCAGGTTCCAGGGCCATTTTTAGTAACTTAGTTTTTGTCGTATTCTTTGTAATCCTTTCGAATTTGACTGATGAAAATGTCCATGCGATCACTTTTCTTTCAACGCATCGGTGCCAACCTTAATTTCAACAGTGCAAAATTCTTTCCTTGATAGTTAGTTCCTTTCCTTGATTTGATTGCGCCCGCTTACATCTTCGTTTTTATTAATTTTAACGGTAATATTCCCATGTCAGTGAACACTGTCTTCTTCCAAAAGTAATATCGAAATTTCTTAAAACCTATTTAGTCATTAAGAAGTTGTATAATCTAAAATGTTCACATTTGTCCTCCTTTGTCTTACTTACCTATTTACTCGTCCTGCGTGGAATCATCTGGAATGTTCCTAATTCTTTAATTCCTTTCTCTTCCTTCCTTGGGGAGTGAAGATGTGATTTTATGAAATTCTGCGTAGGAAAAAAGAAGTGGCTCTTCCTGTAACATGGTATTGACGTTTATTGTTAGGTATTTTTTGCAATCAGGAAATTCGTCGAACGACTTGCGTCGTGGTTTTCACATCGTGCTCATCTTAGTCGTGTCGATTTGCATTGCTTAACGCCGACCCCCACCTACTTTTTCGGGGTCTATCAAAAGAGTTCTTTTCACCCGGTTTCTTTTTCCCTTGTTTCGATCGGTGGCGCCGTGTGTGTCGTGACGGGGTGACAGAAGAGGTGATTCATGCGCGTAATGGCGAGGTGTGGTCTCACGGGAAGCTTCCGCGTTCCAAGCCACGTATTCCCGCTTAGTCACCCTTGTTTATGAAGCAAACATGAATTTATTTCTGCTCATATCTGTCCCATTCGTTTTGGGCAGACCCACCCCGGCGATTCATATTCCTGCTTTGTTTGCAGAATATTTCATGATTTGGAATAAAACCTTCTCTCTCTGTTTGTTTCCGCTCGACATTCTCTTTATATTTAACGAGTGAGAAGAGGAGGCTTTTCTGATATTGCTGAAATTTGGGTTACGGTTTCGCCATCGGATTGCGGTCCTGGAAGTAAGCTTTCATTTCCTTTTTCTGTTAATGTAGTTGTGAGGAGTAGTTACCTGTGATCATCTAAAAGAGGATGATGGGAGCTCATAAATTGATCCAGTAATACATATGTACACTTGTATGCATACGTAATTACATTAGAGCATCGTGGCTGAATAAGTGGTTTTCCCCATCCCGCGAGGAAAACCAGACTTTTAATTAATTCTGTGCGTTGCCGATTGGATCAGGGTAAGGATTCATCTTAATTATCAAATCCGTGGAAATGTCTATGGATTCTCAAATAGATTCGAAATTTTTTATTCTCGAGATGCTATTCTTTTTTTCCATTTTGCTCTTTTTAAGTGGTAATAGCGATTCTTGAATTGAATTAATATTGCAAGCAGGCGATCACTTAGAGATTCAGTTAACTGAGTTTCTCATCCGTGAAAACTGTTTTTACCACGCTTTATGCCTTATGTTAAACATTTTTTCACCGTCGATACTTATTTGACTATTTTAGTCAATTATTGAAGCTCTATAAATGTTGAGTAACCAAAGCCTTTTTAGATTATAAAAAAGACAGAGATTGATAAACTCTTTGCCAGACGTGAAAATAGTGTGTGTTAAAACTGCACAAAAAAGTTATTCGATTTGAATCTGGGTTCGTGCATATTGGTGCTAATTGATTGTAAGGCTTCACCTCTCCCTGGATAATTGAAAATTTATCAATCAATAATATAGCCTCAAGCATGCTTCATTCCGCCCATGGCGTCAAACTAGTGATTTAATCTCATGGAATCGTAAATTTTTTAATGATTTGATCATAATAGGTGCTTCGTAAAATGTCATCAAAGAACATCGTTTGCAATTTCGTCTGAGGAATTACTTTGACGAAAAAGGAAGCTGTTCAACGTGCATGTCAGTCCCATAATCGTAACTATCAGTTGGATTTACTTAATCCTTTAACTAAAGTATGGTTATGTTACCAACAGAAACTCGGTTCAAACTTGTGTTAGTCTTAAAGGTTTAAATGGATCCAATGGTTTAAACGGATCCAATGGTTTAAACTTCCTCCTGCGTATTGCTTATACATTATTTTATGAAATCAATGTTCAGCTTACATCTACATCTACATAATACCCTGCAAGCCACCAAAAAGTTGTGCGGCAGGAGGTGGATTCTCACCAAACATGCACTACATATCATGCATAAAATAGAATTCGTATTAATATATTAGTCTAAACTTCACTATTTAAAAAGATAAAAATGGCAAAATAAAAATGCAAAAACATGCTGTTAGTTAGGTTACCTTCAAGTCCTTATACCAACATGCTACTACCTATGCTATTGAATTATTCACTCGTATTGGACATTTACCGCTATTCATATCCCTAATTGTACGAGGAAAAAAGGACATTTTGAATCTGTCAGTTCGGCAATCAATTTCTCTAACTTTGTAATCGTGGTCCAGTCTACTGTAGTAAGTTGGGGTTTGCAAAATATTTTTAACGTCATCTCTGAAAATATTATCTTGGAATTTATTTAGGAGATAAAGTCCTAATTTCAACCTGCGATCTGACGATGATTCCCATTCTAGTTCATCCAATAGACTGGTTACCCTAATATAGTTATCGTACCGTCCCTGTACAAATCTTGCCGATTATCGCTGCACACTTTCAAGTTAATTATTTAGACCGATTTCGTAGGGATCTCATATACTTGCAGCATATTCCAAATGAGGTCTAACAAGGGAAAAGTAACTGTGGTAAAAGTAAAGTAAAAGTAATTTTCTTAGTGGAACTTGTTTTAGTAACTCATAATCTTTGAAGAAATTTTAACTGTGCCTACCTCTATATTTGAGTGGTAGATATGCCTCATATCATTGAGATCAAATGGAAGCTCAAGTTTCCCCCGTCTAAAGATCGCGTGTGATCAAAGTAAGTGTATGTAATACGATTGTTCGTCCTCTGTTCTACAATTTTGAATAGATATAATAGTTCCTTTATATTTGCTAAGTCTTCCATGAATTGTTTGTGATTCTGAAGGTAACCGCGTTGTCAGTGAGTCCTGCTAGAACGTGAAGGCGGCTCTCGAGCTGTCACGGTCAAAGCCTTGCTCTGTTCCAAGGTCACGGGCTTGGTGCACGGCGGCGTGACCGCTGCATTTTTCATCAGTAATTACGCTGTGGAAATGTGCGGGGTCGCAGTACTGCCTTTTATATGGAGAGGGTAACAATATCGAATCATTGCTAGTTTATGTATGGTCATTTCTCATTTGTCGCCTGAATTCTTTCTTTCTTTTCCTCCTGATTAATCTGTATTTTTGTTTGTGCGACATTTAGTGCCTACTCTACTGCATATTGTGTACATTATTCTACTAGGGTGTTTTTTTTGTTGTGGAGTCATATTCTGCCGCTACTTTTTTTTAAGTAGATACACGAGTTAGCTTGAAATGCGGTGAGCGGCTGTTTTCCGAAGCGAAGGGTCGTACGCGACGGTTCAAAACGATTCATTACGCTTATCCTCGAGAACTAATCTCGCTGGAGTCAAATAATGGACGTGAGGAAACATACCATTTTCGCGTCTGCGTCGTCAGCTGTTCTTTTTTTGCAATTAGCCTCGTTCCTCCATTTGCCGTCCTTTTGTTCCCTTTTCTTTCCTTCCGTCCGTTTATTTTCCTGGTCCTTAGCCTCCCCCTTCGCCTTTCGTCCTACACGAGTGGTCTGAGCGGATGAGGGTGGCGAGTAATTTTTTTGCCGAATGTCTGGCTCTTTGGAGGGCAGGTGGGCTCGGATTGATAGAGGGCAGTCGTTCCCGCCAGAGGGCAAGTCCTGGTAGCAAAGCTGAGATGGAGATGTCGTCGTTGAAGAGATTCATTTATTCACTTGTTGTTTGGCAGGGGTTGCCAGGCGTCCAAGATAACGAAACTTATCTCGCGTTTATGGCCTTTGTATCAACTCAACTTTCCTCCCACATTCCCCCGACGCTCGTTGTAGGAAGCTACCTCGTAGATTCATATTTTGGAAGAAGATTTGCTTGGGAACAGCATCCGTCTCAGTAGAGTTGTAATTGAAATAAAAGACTTTTGTTCCGAGCATTTATTTTCTCAAGGATGCAGAATAAGATTTTTTTCTTTGTCGCTTTATGAGCAGCATTTAGTATTTGAAGCAATTATAAGAATCTCGTACACTTCGCCACTTAAAAATTTATCGGTAGCTAATTGTGCTACTTGTAAACGGAACTCGATGCCGGGTAGTCGTTTTGTGATTTTCTTCTACTATGTATTTTCTTTCTATAATTAGGGTTGGAGATAAATAGAACTTACGTAAACTTAACGGTTTCAGGTTCAACTTTGCGAAAATTCTTGGACATTGAATAAATGAAAACTTTGTGATATTCACCAAATTTATTACGGTATGTACTACCGGTAGTACCGTAATAAATTTGGTGAAAATCACATATTTTCTCATTTTTTCTGTGATTATATTAGGTGTACGATTCGGCATAATGGTCATCTATGAATGTGGTAAATGCTCGATGTTTTGCTGTCTTGCTCTTCAAGTCGTCTTAATGTTATTCCATGAAGCTCCTTATTCTTTGTCGACGGAAATTTTCCTTTGAGCCATATTATTTATTTGCTGCCAGCGATTTTTTAAACATTCTATCGTGATCGCCTTGCATGTCAATGTAAGAAGCGTGAGATATATTTAACTATTTTTGCCCTGATCTCTTGAGGTTTGTCGAATTTTCTTATCGTCAACCCCTCATTGTTTTATATCTCCTCTTCTTTTTCTACGGCCGGCGCTCTCCTGTCGTAGATTATTTCGCAGCCGATGAACGCGCGCCGCCGCAAGACTTGACTCGCGGGGGAGTGGGGATGCGATCGCGGGGGGACTGTTTGAAGGGACTGTGCGGACGGACGGACGGCGTCGGATTGCGAGAGAGACGCGGGGTGAGGGAAAGACAGGTCGAACCCAAGGGCTCGGTCCAATCGAAGGAGCGAGCTGTGGAAGGGGTGCGAGGGAAATGGTAAGAGGAGCGCCATGCCATTTAATTCGCGGAGCGGGCGCCAATGTGGCCCCGGCGCTTCGCGCAGATCGACATATCGTTCACCTCAGTACTCCATCGTCATCGAAGTATCTCTAATGTCGTTCATTGCCGAGAAACGTTCTTGTAACAGTTGTCAAGGGTGGAATTAATGCCATGTTTGTAATTCATCGTGACACTTGTAATGAGTTAAACTAGTTGTATGCACTTATCCACACAGATTTTCAATAAAACCCTACCGCGGTTTCAACGATTTAGTGTCATTATCAAGGTTTGCTGTCATTAGCGTCATTACTAAGAGTGACCTTTGATAATGACGCTAAATCGTTGAAACCTTAGTTTCTGTTTTATTGAAAACCTGTGTGGATAAGTGCATACAACAAGTTTCATTAGTATTTGCACTTCCAAAAATTTACACCCGAAGGAGTATAAACACTCGTGGTTCGCTGCCTCCTATTATTTTTTTTATTTTTCTTATTTGTTATTACACGTAGCTCATACCAACATGTGAATCAATTATCCTTATTAAATTAATTCCGCTTGCATTGTGATAACATTTTAATATGTCTACTATTTTAATGAACGCTGTTTTGTAGTGTTAGTTTTGTGTTGAAAACCGTCTGCCCTATTCATTTTTTAAAGTGGCAAAAGAATCCATGCTTTCTCAGGTCGTTATTTCTTTTTATCAGTGTTCTTTCATTAGGCCTCGTTATTGAGGGAATGCTTAAGAACTCCACAAAAGCAGTCGAGACTCCTTTGTATAACGGCTCCTTCACTGCTTACAACTGTTCGGACGCAGTTCGTCTCTATTCGCCAAGTTGACTCAAGTATTCAAAGAACTATGCGCTGGGACCACTTAAGAATGCTACTCAAAGGCGTCTTTTCTCGGCATTGTGCTCAGAACGAAAGAGATAGTATGAGGCTGAGTGCCAGAGGGAAACGAATCCGTGGAAGGAGTTGGAAGAAAATATTTTTGGAAGGAAGATTATTGGTCGGAGATTAACGTAGATGTGGAGGTGGTTATCCAGAGAAACGTGAATTACTTGCTATTACGGAATTAAGACGCATTGTCGTTTGTGGATTTGTTCTTGGGTATGAATTACTTCTAATTTTTAGAAGCAATTAACATTCTCTTCTGTCTGATTAGTCGTTACGTTTTCCTTATGATTGGTAGTTGACCTCTCAATCTTCTCTTAACTGGTTGTATTAATTATATTTGTTTGACTTCCCCTCCTTCTTTTGATATTCCATTCTATCTTACCAGCTTAGACTTCTATCTTCGTATTATTAAACTCATGTGAGATTAAGTATTTATTTTACTTTGTATATCTCCGCGTAATCGTAATTAAATTCGGCAGTTTGATGTTTGCCTGAGATTTAAATACTTTCAGAAGCATATTCGTGCGAGTACTGGCTCCCATGCCTATAATCAGCTTATTTCCTTGAAGGCAAATTACATCTCCTGCTTATCAATTTATCCAATTCTGGATAGGAGCGTTCAGACATACGTTATCAATCGTGAGCCTCTATACTACAGATGTGCTACCTTGGTAGACATATCAGAGGATTTTATTTGTGAATAACCGATGCGCCTCATGTTTCAATCGTAGTTTTATCTCAGAACTCCCTCGCTGCAAATTACTGTTTCATTTTTTGAGGCGGGACTCATGGAAATGAATCAATCTCTCCTCCTTGAATATCTAATTTTCTTTCTCTGGGGTTTGCGCCTAGGGTGCTCTTTTATCAAACGGACCCTCGAGTCGGAGAATTTTTTTTTAATAGGCTCCAGCAGACAGACGATTCCCTCCGGCTTCCCACAATCCGAAACGCTGCAGCTTTGGTCTGTGAGCCTGGAGGGGTGAGAGGTTTGGAGATTCCAGCAAGTGATCGGTGAAGTTCCAAAAGCCGATTACTAGGGCGCCCTCAATTTCCCATTTATTATTTTTATTGAACATCCAACTTCTCCTCGAATTAGCACCGGAGAAAATTGATTTTTTTAAAATTTTGTTCCTTCTTTCCTCCTCCCCTTCCTATAGGTACCTGCGCGCATGCCCCTCTTGTTTTAACGAAGGGCATCACAATAGTGAGTGGATTTATTTACATACAATGACATGCTATATTCATAGAGGTGTGTGGCGGGGGCAACTTAATAACAGCTATGCGTCATTATATTGCAAACGTTCCTATTCTCGTCAACTATAATACTGATGTTTATTATGTATTATTCACTAGGTGCAAAAGCAGTTACACATGCTACACACATTATAATTTATATCAATTTTTATGTGTAAGCTATCACTGCGAAAGTTTGTGTAAATATATTGGTTATTTGAATTCATGTAATGTTTGGTCTCACAATTTCACTTACGCTTTTCGCATTTGAATTCTCACGAAGAGATATACATTGTGTAAAATCTTCATAAAAAATCCTCATTGCGTGGTGTGAAAAACATTACAGTTTCATCGTTTCTGTCTCGCCATCAGTTTATGACTTCTTCAGAAAAGCAGTTGTCTTCAATTTCTCTAAAAATTCTCCTTCAAAAACTACCTAAAAAATCGATATTTTAATGATCCCCAATAGAATTCTTCCTCCAATTTGGATACACTAAACCTATCTTGCAAATGAGGGAATACTGATCATTAGGCGTAGACAAGCAGAACAAATGCATTTCGAGGACATTTTATGGAAGCGTTGGGCATAAATATTGGATGGAGCCACAGGCGCTTTGCAAAATTGGCCGCGCTTGTTTTCAAGGGGCGGTTTTCATCACGGTATCCAGTCACGGACTGAGTGAAATTATCGTATTAATTATTGAAGAGTTTTACTGTAAGCATTTTTACATTTTTTCCCACCCTGGCGAACACGTGCCGTGAGCTTCATTCCTACGGGATTTCGAATATTGTTTTCATATTTAATAAGCATGTTCCGTCGCAGACTTTCTTTTTTAAATTGTCCTTTGGCATGCCTATGTACATCGGCACCATACTCTGAAACCCTCTGCGAGGATTATTGGTATATGGTGACTCCATTTCAATCATACAATACCGCCGCGTTCACCATCGTATTGTTAGTAACTTGCATCATCGGTTTTCCTTGCTCATTTTGGCTAATTTACTAAGCAAATAAAGCCATTTCGCAGGCAATACTGATTTTTATTTCAGACTATCATCAGAAAGGATTGACAGAATCTGGTATGAATAATCGTAGTTGTTAAATATGCTGTCACATTCCGTGAAGATTACACGTATTTGCAGCGCATTAGGTGTATTGCTAACATGGAAAATAACAATATTTTCCCTACAAAGTTAATAATATGCAAGAACAAATTTATCTCACAGATAGCTATCCATCTAGGCATTACTGCATTTTCTTCGGTAGAATTGTAGGATTTTGATGTAGAACTGTTTTATTTGCTTCGTCTCGTACTTGATTACCACGACATTCCCATGCAGAACATTGAAATACGTTTTCCGTGTGTATTACTGTAGCTGTGCTACTTTGCGCATTATCGCATTATTTGGTTATTTTAGGCCTAATTTACGTTGAAATTATTATTAAATGTCAGTTTAAATGTAGAAGTCCGTACTGATAAGATATCGTGGAAAATAATCTTTCGTATTTCGTGGGACGCGTGGGACAGACATGCTTCTGAGGGGTACTCTGCCATATGGCGGTGTGGAAAATAATGTATCGCTGCACTGAAATTGTACGTGAACAAATACCTCTGAAATTTTCATTATTAGTCCGATGTCAGCTCTTAATTGGTGTTCCTTCTTTGACATCTGTGTGTTTCGTGCTGGAATCCATTGCTGCAGTTGTTGATAATATCGAAGAGCATTTCTACAATCCGTCCCCTGAGTTCGCTCTTTTTATTTAATTCAGTGTATCGATGCGGAATCGAACCTGAAATTTATCGATTCCTCCACTTTCACACCCTATCCACATGGGGTGTAAACGCCCAGAATGCTGTATATTCAATTTGATAATTTTCGTATAGTTGTCCTTAGTATCATATTTTAGATGATTGTGTCTTACGATGAATACTTGCGTTATGGGTAAGTTTGCCTAAGTTTTAAGGTTAGAAGGAAAAAAAAGGTCCAATCCGGTCACTATAATTAACCACTTGCCGAGGTGGTAGGATCGATAACTCGCCGACCATGAAGCCTCGTTATCCGGGTTCGAATTCTCCCTCTGGCATGGGTGTTATGCTTGCGATAAGATTAGGCTTAGGATTACGATAAGTTAGACCATGGATCGGCAAACTTTCAAGGTTGTTTAGTCAAACCTGTTACTTAAAATGGTTTATAAATTATTCTTGAGGTATTAATAACTTTTTACGAATAAGTTATTACATTTTTGCTACGTATTTAATTACGTAAATAAGGGAAAGTGAAAGTAATAGTATACCAAGCAATACCATTAATTATTTTACTAGAGTAAGGAAAATTCTCTCAATGACCGATCTTAGTGACTTATCAGGGTGAATAGGGAGCTTGCATTTCCCTGGATAGCTTTTCTTTGACCGGTTTGAAACTAATCGTCTTCATGGCATGGTACCTCGAATCTCGACTCTATGGTAGTTGCAATGAATGCCGCCAATATAGTTTTATAAGTATCATTACTGTGGTAGTTTTATTTTAATTTTCTGTTTTACTTCCGAGGCACGTGTATTTACACAAAGGCCCCTATGTGTCTCATAAAACATTGTCGACCCTACTACGGTTAAGTAAGTTAAGCAAGGTTACTAGTAGACGGTGAGATGTAACCTGAGCAGCTGAACACCGAATTTTCCGTTAGGCGTCGAAAAATCGGAACCAAGCTGAAATTGTTTGGGAGAACCAGAAGGTAAGCCGGAGTGAGTAAAAGTTGTGGTTCGATGCCCTGATTTTTACTGATTCCACGGGGCAGCTGGATTCTGATCTCCCGGCCATTATCGACGTGGAATTTGGAGGGTTGACGGTCGTATCCGCCCTTTTTCACCGCCTAATCGCCGAACGTCTTTCGTCGACCGCCCGCCTCCAGTGGAGTCGAATTGTTTCTATTCCAGATCTCAGCGAGCGCGAGAATCGATCCGGAGACGAAATTACGTTTACGCGGATCGCCGGTGGCGGCCCTGATAAATTTCGCGTCGGCCTCCGCCTCCCTCCCCACCTTTTAAACCATTTCGGCCGCCTCGTCCCACCCCCCACGTTTCAGGGCCCCCTCGTCTGATCCCCAGGGGGAGTGCAGACTGGAGGGGTGTCGCGGCGGCGGGGCCCGTTGATGTGGTTGGTTCCGCCGGCTCGGTGTTTGTGTGTGGGTGGATGGAGAGGGGGGCGTGTGGCATTCTGCAGCAGTGCGGATCCCCATCCCCCGAAACCATGCACTCCTCCCACGTCTCCGCGCTAACTACATCCCCGTCTCCGTTAACACTCCTCCTCCCATCTGTCAGCATTCTTTTGCCAGTCCTACCTATTCTGTTTTGTTTCTTTGCGTTCGTAATGTCGGATGTACTGGCTGTTGGGATATGATTGTTCATAATATTCCAGCTCCCATTGACGCTCGCCGTTTTATGTCCCGTTCTGTGAACCATTTCCTATTCTCCGCTGCTACGCTCGAGATTTTCCGTAATTCTTTGACGAGTCTCTCTAAAACTCGGAAGTTGCTCCTTGTCCGCACGAGAGATTTTTCGATCGTTTTTAGATTATGGTGGTGCTGTCTAGATAAAAAGTGAGGTGAGGTAATTTCGAAGCTTAACGCTCTCGAGTCTCTTACTTCTGTTGCGGTGAGCGATGTTCACGTCGATAATAGTAATTTTCTCAGTTTTTTTCTATTTTGTACTAACTTCTTTTTTCTCTTTCATTTTGCATGCATGTGTCTATTCATCCGTTTTCATTCATCATTAAACTTGCATAAGGCTTAACATGGAGTCCTTGGAGGTGAATGGCTTAGTGTGTAATAAGAATTTTTTCGAAACAAAGATGAGTCTCATTTCGCAGAAACACTTATCAGTTTCGAAGTTTTGTTGCTGATTTACTACGGGACTTAGTGCGCGAGTTTCTTCAGGTTGAGTACCTGCGAAGAATCATGCCAATTTTCTTTACTGTTGAATATTTTTTCTGCTAATCTCGAATATTTGTTTGTGTTAAGTTCGTGCCCGCACGAATAGACCCTTCAGACCAGAGGAAAAGTTGCAAGAATATGAACCGTTGTGTGAAGACAAAGAAATGTTCGTTGCTATTCACAGAACGCTTAATTCGGGACTTGTTTGCCAATGAAAAATATCGTCCACTGCTGGGAGTCGAACCCTGGCCATCTGGGTGAGCCAATACTTTAACCACTGCACCTACCTGACCACTGCTTTAACATGTTGATGGAGGCTTCCCGAAAACCCGAAAACCTTGCTACGCACACTGCTTTAACATCCTCTTCCTTGTTTTCAAGTCTGAACCCGTACTTATAGGCCCTTCAGGTCGGGAGGAAAGCGGCATTAGCCTGCTCGTAGACATCTAGGATTTTAGGAGTTCCAACGGCTATAGCGGGTAAGCATATGTCGCCCCTTCTTTTATTATGATCTTATGTAAAAAGTTGAAATTTCTTCTTCGGAGGACAGTTGACTGTCACCACATTTCGATTATCGTATAGTAAAGAATCGGCTCCGTCACGTGTGGAATGTTCCGAATTGGACACATTACTCTCATGAGAGGCTGCATTCGGTTGCTCCCCCCATCTTAAGGTTATTGATGAAATCTCCTGAGCCGATTAATATCCGACACAGCGCGAACGAATAAGATCCTTTTTCTACGTGCCGACAAGCGTTTTTCTATGACAACTACTTATAATGCTCTCGGCTTTGGGCCGTCACGTTCTCCGAGCAATCACATCTGTTCTCGCTGATCCCTCAATCCATTTTGAAAGGGTCCTCTGCGAAAGTCTCTGCTTTTCTTCCCCCTTCCTACAGTGGCCTTTCCTCCATCGACTCCATCTTAGGCGCGTGCTCCTGGCTGCCTTGTATGCGTGAAAGAATAGTAAGGTAGTTGTAATATCACTTGTAATAGTAATATCCTTGTTATTTCATGTTACTTTTCCGCCAGTGTCGATGGTGCAGCGACCTCTATCGATCAGAGCGGTGGGAGTTGTGTGATAGGTGCGGTGTACTCTTTCGTTGTATGACTGGTGCGGTGTTCCTTTGCTTCTTATGCTAGGAAGAAGGATAAGAAGCTTTGATTGCGCAGTTGGTGAAGCACCTGGTCGGAAATCAGGTCGGAAAATTCCTGATCAAGGTGGATATTTTTTCTCTGTGGAAATTCCGCTATTCAGATGACGCGTTTAATATTTTTGTGCTTAAAATTATGAAAGTATTTCTGGCGCTGAAGCTGTTAACAGGACTCTCTTACCTAAAAATGTCAGGCGTCATTGGACGAGATTGCCTGCGGACTATTTTCCCTCCGGCACATCCAAATTACATGGCTCATTCTATTTTTTCTTCCCACACGCATTCTTACTTTTGAGGCAGATATGATCTAAGAAGCTAGGAAGGTAAGCTCCAAATAAAAATAAATGTTTCTATCATCCTCTGTTCGTTTCGTTCTTAGTGTCAAAGTTCGCCTATTTAAGTCAGAAAAAAAATTGATTTCTTGCCAGGATTCGTCAAGTGACTAGATCTTTGAACCTTTATTTGTATTTGTATTGATTATTCATATTCATTTGGCAATGTTGCAAAATGTTGCGATAAGCCAGGAAATAATTCCCTCATTAGTATCTATCGTGTTTATTACTCAGCATTACCTTGTTGTATGCCCAAACAAATGGAGTTAATTGTTACTGTTTAGACTCATTGTACTGACTGTACCTTTCATGTTTTCCCTCTCGAGTGCTTATTTTTCTCTTGCATTCTTTCATATCCAGAAGTACTTAATAGCTGCTTCCTTGTTTCTGTATCAATCATTTCTTTTCTCTTGAAAGATCACACTCACCCTTGATTTTCTCAGACCACCCCATTTCTTAAAATTTTAACTCCTCTCTATCTGATCGGTAGTTTGCTTCCTTTCCTCTCAGCATGGCTTCGCCCACTGAGCTCTTGTTTAACCTGCCGTAACAACTATATTTCCGTAATATAAAAATAATCTGCCTATAAATACATGCCTGTAAGCTATACCTTATTATAAGCCAAGTCGTAACGTATTTGCGTAACAAATACGATTTCCAACTTAATATTGTACGTCGCGTGGCTCTCCCTCAATACATCGTCTTAGGGCTTCCAATGCTTATCTCGGACTAAAACATTTTGCGATTCAACCATTCTTAGCAGTATCTATTCAGTATTGACACATTTCTGTAACTGTTCCAACCACCTAAAACAGTTTCTATCCTATGGTACCGCCTACACTTGCATTACTACCGGCCCTTTCAATATCCTTTTCAAAGAAGGATTATATTCATTACTTACTGAGACCCATTCAGGTTCTTACTGGAGATAAATTCACTGAGTTGACGCACCGAACTTTAAGCTCTTAATTACGAATTTAATGGGGGTCGTCATGGATTCCAGTGATAATTATCGAAGCAGTTGGCGCCAATTGAACGAGAGGCAAGCTTCCGCATTATTTTCTACCGCAGTGGCCCTCGACTTCATGAATCGACCTTTTGCAAGCCTTGGGTTATTTACATTGCCTTTCCAGATGTGCTTCAGTGAATTATTTCAGTGAAGAGAGAGATTCCATTTCGAGACTTTCACTCGGCGTTCGAATAAGGAAGTGGTTTTAGTGCTGGCCTTGCTTACCGTGATCAAAGGGTCAGGCCTGGGCGTATGTAAGTAGTATGTCTATCTGGCCCCGCATAACAGTAATGAAGCAAACATGCGCCATATGTATGTACATAGTGCGGCTAATGTATTATTTGAACTATTTTCCGCGAGCTTTGCGTAGTAATAAGTGAAGAATAACAAACAGCTGTTTGAAGAAAGCTCAAACATCCTTAAAGAAGCGAATGTAACAACCAGGACCAGTTCGTACCCTCTCTGCCGTAAAAAATTGTCCGTGATCTCTAAGTCGCTAAAATTCAGCAACTCACCGTGAAAAATTTTCCGTCCACATACTCCTTCACCTCCGTATTTCTCTCAGCGACTTTCTCCACCCTATCCCTGTGCGGCACCTTCTCATTCGTCTTCCTATCGTACCTTCTCCTTTCTTCATTCCCAGTGCTTCTTCTCACATCCTTTCCTAGGTCTCGTTTCGAAAAAAGCAACACCAAGCTCCAAATCAAGCTTCTTTCCTACATTTTGCTAACACTTGCCATGGTCTCCTGTCACCACTTCTTTTCCGCTAGAAAAAGCTAACTACATTTAACTGGGTTGTGACGTCCCCCTTCATGTAAATTAATCGCACCTAAGTTTTGAAATGTATCTTCTTTTATTAAAATGCTTCTAGTTCAATTTTCAATGTTCACCTCCGATTTTAGCCGACTACACTTCTTTTTATATGACACTACTGTCAAGGAATATTTTGTAATACCAATTTCAAAACGTTAGTTACATGGTCAGGTGCGATGTAATTTACTATTCCGGTTTATCATATTATACGGTTGAAGTGCTATCGATAATTATTCTTCCAGCCAAACATGGTTATTGCAAGCATTTCGCTCCCGTGCACTCTGCAGCCCGTGAAGGCTATGCATAGAAAAAATTAAGATGCTACTAACTAAGTATTAGATTAGTGATGAAATGTTTTCCTCTTAAAGGCTTCTTGTCCGTCAATTTAATTGCTTACCTCCATCTGTATTTATTGTTGGTGAACCATTGCAAAGAGGAAATTGGCGGCCTTGAATAGTTGCTTTTCCCAAAGAATTGAAATATCAATGCATTCCGTGATGTGAAATAATCAAAAACTTAACCTTTCGGAAGTACAATGAGAATATTTTCGACCTCACAGATGCATTAGTGCCATCGTAATGAGCCACTGGCCAACATGGAAAATATTTCCGAAATATTGTATTTAAAAGTCCTACGTGGATATTAGGGAACATCGCTTTGTTATTAAAACTGTGGGATGGTCATATGTATTTAATGCCTTGAATATTGCTGGTCAAATGCAATTTCGCTCAGAAATTATGGCTGATTATTTATCGTACCTAATGTGAATAATGGTGTTCATTATCCGGAAGTTTTGTGATATCAACTCATCTGTTTTGAGAAATGACTTAATTTATTTAATTTAAATGTATGTGATTAGCTTCAATTTGGTTTTCGGCAACAGTTCCTGAAAGATTAGTGGTACTTCTTACGAATTACGTAAACGTACTAGCTGCATTTGTAATGTAACAAATATAATTGATGATACATTTTCAAGCAGGTAGCTGGGACAAGCTGGTTAAAATCTTTCTTGGTCTAACTAACTCTGTAGCTGAGTAATGCGCGAACAAATGTCGTGTCATTGCATTCCGCATTGCATGCAGTTTGATCGTGAGAGGTAGATAAGCTGCGACTCCTTCACTACTGGCACCTAGGATCATTGTAGCGATATTGTATGTTGTTGATATAGATAGCTCGGTAGCTCAACATCCTTTGGTAGACGGGTAAATAATTTCCAGAGTAATGGAATACGTCCTTTCTCGAAATTGCGTTGTTTTCCTTGGGGGAGAGGGAGGGAGGGTGTCGTTCTACGCTTTGGACGCTGCTTTTCCCAGGAAGTGAGGCGATTTCCACCGACACCCTAAACAGACTCTTCCGAGAATGATGTGCGCGGCGAAGATCACGCCTGGCGGCTTTCGAGGAAGCGAAACCGTTTCGTGGGAAAGTCCGCCGAGGTGAGTGACGAGGCGTGGGCCCATCTGAGGCTCGAACCTGCGGCGAGTGGGGGAGGAGGAGAGTGAGAATCCGGAATCCATAAGCTGTTTGATATTTCCTTCGTACTTTGCTTGAGGTGGCTTGTTGCATTCGTATATTCTGCGTTAATACCGGCAATTTGTCCTGCTCTCATTCTCAGGAAATTCAGAATTTGATCAGCTCTTCCAAAAAACGTTAATAAATGGTCCCCAACACGAGAAATAGCTACCTCGGGTGGAGTATAGATTTTCCCGGGGAAGTTTCCTGGAAATGCTTGTTTCCATTGGAATTGGGATGAGTTTGTTGAAAAGCCACTCATTATCAGTCAACCCTTTTGAACTCTTGAACAGTCAACTCTTTTTGATTTATCCCACTCATCTGGATTTCTACTTCAAGGGAATTGAGCAACCAGTTTTGGAAAAATATCGATTATTGGAAAGTGAAGGGAACAAGAATTGAAGGCCAAAGAAAATTCTGTTGGATCTGATTTTAAAAAATATTTGTTGTTACTTGTGAGTAAAACACTTCTTACGATGAATTTGTAAAAAAATATTCTCATCATTTTAATAACCCCGGGCATTGTCGACACCTTCCCTTCATTCCTCGCATTCTTTATTCGCCGTAATAATGCGAAGTCATTCAAACCGGTCGGGGTTATTTAAAAAGTGTGGGATTTAAAAAGCCTTATGCCTTTCAGCCTTGTCATTAAAACATTCCAGTTTTATTCACTTTCCTAGCAATTTTTTCTCTCCTACCATCTTCGGAATCTCATTCCCCTTTCTTCCATTGATAAAACATTTACGGTACTTAATCTTGCTTCGTTAATATTTCGATGGTGTGAATTTATCTTGAGTTGCCAGTAACTCTTTGCGATCTCCACGGGAACGCAAGTCACCGAAATGTCCGAAGAACAGCTTGCTGCGTGTGTTCTGGAGCAATTCCTTAGTCATACTTCTCGGGTTTTTGAACCACGCTTAGCTTCCGCTTGGCTCCCATTCCCAAGTGGAAGGGGGGAGGGGAGGGGGGGTGTCGGTGGGATTAAAGCACCATCGTTATCTCGCGAAGAATTTTTGCGGCGTCTCCGAATACATGCATCTTCCTGGCCCCCACGTTTCTCATGGCGTGGTCGTAAGAGGGAAGGGCCAGGCCGATCAATAAAGTGAATAGTGCGTCAGTCAGTTTGTCCGTGTGCGGAGAGGATGTAGAGGGGTATTTCCCCATATGCTCACCGCGTGTGACTCATCCGGCCATTTCGATGCGAAGGGTTTTGTTGGTTGAGTTTGTGTGAGTGGGCCTTGCGCTTCCCACGAGGGCCTCGACTTGGAGCGGCACGTCACATCGCCCGCGTATTGCGCGGCGAGCGAGCCATTATCGTTGACGGCTATAGTTGCCTTAGCTTGATGGAGAGTGCTTTATGAAACTTGAGGATGGAAGGTGCTTATGAAACTTCGTGATGGACAGCTAGTCTACATTACTCTCACGGCCGTTATGGAAATCGCTATTTTCGGTATTTCGAGGTGAATTTCAGTGGCGTTACCCATACGGTTCGAGAAATGGCCGTGAAGGTTTTGAGTTCGTAAAAGTGTGTATCATTTTTGTGCTAGCCTGACCTAGTTTTTTTTGTAAGTCGTCGGCTTTTTCAACTCTTTGAATCTGCTTCTAATTTTATTAAAATTTAGGGTTCGGAACTAATAGCCATATTCTCTTTTTTATTAACTAAGAAAAAGGTATTACCGCTGAGAAACAAAAGACTTTCTGTTGCTTCTTTTCTGTGTGTTGATTATTGATGCTCTGCCAGTTCTCTTTCTGGCGTTAATGTTACTATACCCTCACAAGTTGCGAAAATTTGGTTTTCTGCAGAATTTTAATAATACTAGCTTGTTTCCCGGTGATTTTACTCATAATTGAATGTGCCAGTGGTTTCAGACCTTCTTGGGCTTACGTATGAATATTTTCCTGATTGACTCACGTCTTCCTTAGGAGACCTTTGTGTGAGATGAATGTTTTCGTTCGCTCTGATGTTAGTATCAGAAACATTCCATTTGTCTCCCAAGAAGTTTGTTTGATTGAAATTTTTATGCTGAAGTGGACTGCCTACCCTGTATTACTGAGGCTATGATAATTGCTATCAGTTTTCTGAGGTACGAGTCGAGTATTTTTTTTAACTTTAATTTTCTTGCCCTTGAAAGCGTGTTCACTGCGGGTAATTTATGACGATGTCACGGTTGTCTTGTTGATTTGGCCAGAATCGATATAATCCTCTTTAGTCGTTTGCATGGTTAACAAGAGGCAATGTGAGAGAAATTCTGCTTCGGACAAGAACCTTTTTCAATCAGAAGGGATTATATCATGCCATCTTGTTGAAACTTAAATAAATGTATTTGGTTTGATGGAATGATACTTGATGTCGGATTTATGTAATTGCATGTACCAGTTTACAAAAATATCCTTCGACCTTTTTGTAAACCAGTTATGATACCACATTTTTTTTAAATTCCGCTCTCAGATGAAATTCTTATTTAAGTAGTGGCAGTGTCTAATGGGTTTTAACTGCAATTACAAAATAAGCTTTGCTTCCAAGCTCGTTGATTTATTAAAAGCGACCAGCACTGACTGCTGCTCATTCACTTAACGTTAAAAGAAGACAAAATCAGATAATTTAAGTAAGTGCGAAATATGTTTGGTATTTTCCAATTTTTTTCTTGAACTAATTTTAATTTTGAGAGTGCTTGTACTCTAACCGTGAAATCCACAGCGTTGCGGGGAAATGATGCCCATATTTCAGGCCAACGTCGCCGTATAATTTTTCCTTATTTTTCCCTCGCGTTTTCCTGTTAAGGATTTAATGGACGAAGCAACGCGGGCCCAGGTAATTTTACCCAATCATTTCAACCTAATTAATTCCGGCCTACCATGCTGCCGGCAAGCCCCTCCTCAGCCATGACATACCGTTCACTCTCCCATGAAGTTGTAAAGGACGGGATTCGGCGGCTGCCCTGATATCTTCCTCTGCTCCCCATCTCTATTGTTTTGAGCGACGGGAAACTAAAAATTTTTCCCCTCTCCCATAATTATGTTTTATACGTTATCAGCGCCTCTTATGTTCGGCGGCGTGGGATTCCCGTGTCCCTGGCCCGGAAGGTCTGGGTAATAAGCAAACTCTGCTCATTTTCAGGCGCGACCATTTATTAATCGAATTTTCCATAATCGTGGCTTTTCCGTTTTTCTGTCACACTTCCATCTCTGGAACGCAGCGAGGAGATGGAAGCACTTATTATTTGCGTCCGAGAAAACTGCAGTCATGAATGGTTTGCCTCTCCCATTGTTGTAACTAGTAATTTTGGGAATTCATTGTGTTTTTTTATCCTTTTCTCATTCTTAAATAGAGATTTTTTTATCTTTCATTTTGTTTACATTAAGCATGCAGTGCTCTCGTATAATTCATATAACATTCTCTAATATTCGGTATCCAATCTGACAAGCTATTAATAACTGAAATCGTTTTCTTTTCATAGTATTATCTCCACCGAGGTATTCTGTACGATGCATCCTGTCCTTCACAACCTTCGCTAGTTTTTCTCTTGCATTATCTTGCTGTCTTATTCCATGGCGACTTATGAATTGGCCCACGAATGAAGTGCATATAGTTTGATGGTTACATATCTTTTTCAATTTGAACTGTTTTCTGCGGAATTTATCATCTAATTGAGTTAATGCAATCAACGTATGTGAATAATATCTTTGGACCTGTAATGAAGTTCTATAAATCTTTAGGTAAACTCGAAATAGATTTTATTCCTCAGTCTTTTATTTCGTGACACTGTTCCACTTGAATGGAGCGGAGGAGTCTTGTTTTCTGTAATATTATTCCGTTGTAATGGTAAAATGTATCCTGAGTGGAATTTACTAAGGCTCTTACATTATCGGTTGCAAAGTAATGAGCAGGGCCGGCTTTAACAAAATGTTTAATCGGGCGAGTGAGTATTCCGGACCCCCACCTACTTGTCAAACCCTGTTGGAACACATATTCACCAGTTAAAGAGAAAAGTAAAAATTAAGTAGTAAAAAGTAGCAAATTAGCTTGTTGAACATGAAGTAAATTGTCAATCCCCGAATAAAAAAAGATTTTTCCTTTCCCACGGCGCCCCTTATTTCGTGGCTCCGCCCGGGCCTTAATCCGGACATGGTAATGATATTAGTAAACTATGTCCTCCATAATATTTTATGTTTCTTATTTTCTCAATTGCAGCCAATTTCGGTGCTGCAGTTTCAGCAGATGATACTCTGATTCTTTTTTGTTTCCAATTAGCTCTTTTCGAATTTGGCCTCATTCCTCGTCTCTGGCGTAGGGCGAAGCGAGTGCTTGGCGATCGCGATGGGCAAGTGGATGAATGTCTCGTCCCAGAATGCCTTTGACGCCCTTGATCGTTTTGAAAACGGTTTTCTTCATCCCTTTTTACTCTCCAAGTTTTCTCGGAGACTGTTTGTTTTTTTATGTCTTCCGTCGTGGGTTCTCTCGCGGAAACGAGGATTTAATGGGGTGTTTCACCTAAAGACGCGGATAAGTGGAAATAGAGTGGTCGTTGATTTTTTCGTATGCATTCCTTCTGCGAAGCTCGAAAATTGTCTGGAATTGCAATGCATACTATCCGTATGCGATTCCACTATCTCTTTAAGATTCCCTAGTTTTATCGCCTAGTTTCATCCCTGGCTGGCTGGTGACATATACCTATTAGCTGACAGTGCTCATTGTGAAATCATGTGATGTGATTGTCTCACTCATAATATCATTTTTTAGCTTAAGAGTTGTCCTCAGTTTTTTTACTGCTTACCGTCATGCGTATAACTTGAAATGTTGCTAATTGATCAAAAGCTTAACATAAATTCTGGAGGTTCGGATCGCGCATCTAGAGCGTAAAAATCGCGGCGTTCCAATGGCTAATTACTCTGTTCACATTATTAAGGGATGGTGACGTTTTTGAAGGGGTTGTTGTGGGTGATGATCTATGAATTATGTTTTCTTAACATACCGATGACAAAATAGAAGTTGGCTGGTGCAGTACTATGGATTTAAGTCCTTTTCAGCATAACCGTGAAAACATACCGAAACTGCATGGAGACTTTGATTCTTCCGAAATATCCCTTATACTATGGATTGAGTGTTCACAGGAAATGACTGCGCACTTGGAATTGGTTGAGGGGAGTGAATCTTGGAGTGCCCCCAGCAGTAACCTATCTTTTTTGATCAACCTGCCAAGTCCAATTAGATTAAGGCCTTAGGCTTCTTTTTCTCCAATACGCCAGCGTTTTATCTTGAAATATTTACGGGCCTAGTGGTTTTGCGCACTATGACTTTCTTATGAGCGGTGAGGTAAGACTGCGGATTGGATGGTTTACGTTGGATTTTCTCTCTAGGGCCGATTTGAAGGAAGCGCTTGTGTATGGTAAGCGTTCCGCTTCTGGAATCCTGCGTCACGCGCATCTCTGGCAATCCTCGGATGTGTTCTCGACATCCCGCTCCTCCAGGCCCCTACCCCCCTCCCAATTCAAGTTTCCTCCCAATCCAGTTCGAATGGCAACATCGTCAGCGCCGTGGATTTCATTTCCGCATCCACTTGTGGCAGTATACCACCGACGATCGATATTTATTAGGAGTTCGATGATGCCCTCGTCCATGCCTTTTCGGTTCCGGATATTTTCGAGAGATTTATCGATAATTAGTGCTTACCTAAATTTATTAGCTCTCGTGTCTTTCAATCCTTCGCGAAATTTTCCCTCTCTATTCTTGTCTAGGTTATTTTCTGGTTACGCATGATTAAACTTCGTTATTAGGATAAATTCTCTTTGTTGCTGAGTGAAACTTTCGACTCTTAATATGAATTCCAAGTTAGTTTTCTTTAAGTACTTGTTGTACAAAAATTGATTGCCCCCACGTTATAATTAAATTTCTAAACGCAAAAGCTACCGTATGAAGTCAATTTTTGACCCTGGGAATCATTCCGATTCCAAATTATGCAAAAGTACAAATAAATCCAATGCTTCTAGAGATAAAAATGACCGCCATGTAAAAATGGATGCAAACAATGCACACAAGTAGTATATTGATTTTAGGCGGCTTTTGAAATGCGTTCAAAAAACACTGCCGAGGGGAATATCTGCAAACAAAACTCCATGCATCGCTTAGAAAAATAATTTTGATTTCGAGCAGTATTTTAGCTAGCCAGCATACTTTCCACTTCAACAGTTACAACAATTGCGGTTCAGATGAAAGTGTTAAATGCTCTGTTTGAATTTTACCTGGGTCCATACTCCAAGTGTTTAAATCTTATGATCTCATGGTTTATTTTTAATGTCACACAACCATATTTTATGATTGGCTTGCGACGAAAATGAGTATTTTTGGGAGTTGTCACTGTAATATGTATGTATTTATGCAGTACTTCAGCCATCACCATGTGAGACAGACGCAGTACGCGCATGTGCGGATGTGTCGAAAAAAAAATATTCACCTGTGCCGTACTTGAAAAGTCGCACGTAATCATGGAAAACGTGCCTCCAAACTACAGTGCCGTATTTAAAGTATCACCCTCATGCATAATTGATCACATCTATTATTGTTGATCTTCCTCAACAACGAAACATACCGTATTATAAAGTGAAAGTACTACACGCATAACTTCGCAATTGAATTAGCTTCGTTCTTTTTTACCTGTTGCGCGTTCCAGCAGGGGTTCCATCGGAGGGAACTCCGTGAATCGTTAATAATTCGATTGCCCCCGAAGCACGTCTCGCACCTGCGTCTGACGCGGCGAACCGCTTTCCCCCTCCCCTCCTTCCACCCTCCCCTTCGCCGAGCATCCAGAGGCGCCGATTCGACCCCTAGCGACTATCGATCCGTTCGATCCTCCCGAGTCGAAACTCGGTGCGGCACATTCTTCGTTTTCACCGCTGATTAACTCTTTGCGCTTCCCTCGCGTGTTTTGGTGAAGTATTTTTAGCGAGCACCTTGAACAAAAAGAGGGGCGGGAGGGGAAATTTCAAAATAGAACCAAGGAGGTCGGTACACGGATTATTCCCTCGCGTCTCGGCTTCCAAGCTGTTGCAACCTGGGCTACTTTCGTCACCTTACTCTAACGCCACACGTAAATGAGACGTAGGTCATTCGTGGCTCAAGAGTTCGCTTCTTAATTGGAGTGATAAGGGCCTTCATTCCGGTTGCAGACTCCTCGGGTGGCCATTCGTTGAATTGTGTTGTGGAAATCGCTCGAGGGAAGCGTTTATGTAAGAAATAAAGGTTCATAAACGTTACTTAGTAGATTATGTGGGAATATTACCTAAAATTAGATCAGTGGTGTAGGTTGATCATTCTTTTTCAGGAATTCATTAGCTCTAAATTTTCATCATTTCGTTTAAGGATTGCTTTACTTTGATTTGATGAACTATGCATCAATTTTATAAGTGCACTTTTTACTTGACTAGTGCAACTTGTAAATTGATTAGAATCTCATTGTAGGTATTCCGAAATTCCTACAGAGACGCGTCGGAGTAAATCTCTTGAAGCATCTCTAAAAAGTATTACCTAGTTGGTATGAAATAAAGAAGAATTAAATTACTGAGTCTATTTTTTCTAGCATCAACCCAGTTTCATAGGAGCATTCTGAATGTTTACTTTTTTGTCGATTTAGGGTATAGAGACCGGTGACTGAGTCTCATTCCTGCGTTGAATAGGATTGCCTCACGCAAGCGATGGAGTACGCATGGAATATATTTTGCGCCCCAAGGGTGGCGAAATCTCTGGGGAAAAGAGCCTTGCGAAACCGAAGGGTTTACAGGACCCGACATGTTTTTGTTGTGGATACTTGAATGCTTCCTTTTCTTGAGCTCTGAAAAGGACTCTCAGGGGGTAGTATTCAATCTCTAGAGAGCTTCGGAAAGCTACGCGACCTAGCAGGGTTTTTGCAAATACGGTCTGGCATCTTTGGTTCTTATTTTTTCATTCTCAGTGATGCAGCACCTCCGAGTGTAAAATCGGGATACCCCAAAGGCTTAGCTCTCCAGAGGGAGTATCGATTCCTCCTTTGGTCTTATTTTATTCCGTTCTGTATGGTTGAGTAAATGTGTGTTACTTTGGGTAAAGAATCCTTCTCTTTTACGGATGTTTATATTCATATTTAAATCGTACCTCTCTAGGCCTTACAGATTTTTTCATCGCTTGCTTTTTTGAAATATTGAATGCACAATAAATTACTTAATAATATTGGGAATTACGTGTGGAATTCATTGCAGCGAGAACTGGACTATTACAAAATCGAATGAACAAGGATTATAAACGCCTGAAAGGAAATTTAAAAAAAGAGCTGCAGGGTATACACGAATGTAAAGGAAAATAAATGCAGTTATATGACAACACGTCGGTGTTCATAGCATCAATTCGGAAACAGAAATAGATGGAGAGACACGTAGAACAAATGGAAGAAGGTAAAATGCCTACATTTGATGGAAATCTAGAGCTGGACGCAGATCTTTGGGAAGTCCACGCAAGAGATTAGAAGACCGAGATTGATGGTGGTCAGGCAAGCTTAATGCTAAGTATATAAATAGTAAGAGCATTAAACGGCTGTTTTAGGAAATCGATACGTGATGTTTGTTGTTATTAGGTTGCTCGGAATTTCGAAGCGTTCTGAGAATTGCTATTTGTTTTTCTCTTCAGGGAAAAATATTTTTCCTTTATTGTTTTAACACCATGCCTTTGAACCTTGTAATTGGAAATAGTAATTTTGGTTGGATTGAATGTACTCTTTTGGGGCTGGAAAACTGGAGGGATCCTTTAATTCTTCATAGTTAAAATGAGTGAATAATCTTCCCCCAGCTCTCGTGCCCATAATCGTCCATTTTATTTGTTTCTATATGTTCATACTGGCCGTTTGTCATCACCTTCGGGCCTTATACATTTCTCAGGTTAGTTTTCTCTCTCTCTTTGAGTAGTTATCGGTCTAGTTGTTTTTTACCTTAGTTCATCAGCACGTAACGATATATTGATCACTTTTACAACGGTAGAGTTGATGCGCACCTTTTTTTAGTGTATTAATTGCTCAGGATAATACATTAAAGTGTCTGGTATGGTTTTTGGTCGGTTACAGTTTCCCTAAAAGGTAGCGAGTTATTGACTGGTGTCTATCCCACCCCGCATGTGGTTTCTAAGTCGACTCATTGTTTAGAGCTTCCGGTTCTATGCTTCGAAACGCACAATCTCGTTGGTCTTGAAAACACGCCCGGCGACCTCTTGTTCCAAAAGCCTTCTGCTGTCCAAGATGCCTTCAATTGTGTCTCTAATACATGAGTATCATCGCGTATTCTCAAGACAAAAGTAACGGGGTTTGATGGTCAATTCCCTCCCTTCCCTCCCTCCAATTTCAGCGCGAAATGTTCGAGAAATACTTTGGGTACGTGGCTTGTGTTTATTTTCATGGCCATAGTAAAGAAGTATTTAGTAGTAAATGATTATTCGTTCGTTCATATCATTCGTTGTGCCTGGAAATGCTGAAACAGGATCAAGTCTGGTTTTTTTCTTTCTTTTGATTGAGTTAAGAATATAATATATTATTTTTCCGCTCCTTTAAAGTATTTTTTCTTCGCATCTAATCTTGTTGATACTGTTTTCACAAGTGTTCTAAAGTTGAAAAGAACTCTTTTTATTACTCTGAAAAGAGAAGGGATGTCCTTATGTTTTGACGTTGTTGCGAATTTTCGCCGTGTTCATGTACACACGGTACACACACATTGTTAATCATCTTATTATTTTACAGTGAACTTTTGTTCTTTTTTCACTTATTAATTAGCCTTTAAGCATTGTCTTAATCCATGAGCATTGGAAAAGAAATCCGACTTTTAACCTCTTGGTGGTCAGTTAATAGTACGTACGCGCAAGTGATGTTTAATGTTCTTCCTATATTACGTGTCTTAAATATTTCATATGCTTTTTAGCGAATTTATACTTTGGATTTTTATGTTCCATCATTTCCTTGAGGGAGCGTTGCCCTTTGTAATTCTAATATATCCGATATTATCACGAGCGTCTCTATTTTATCTTTCCGAAAACATTGCGATAATTAATAGCAGTTTCTTCTTCATAAGTCGAGCGACATCGGAGCTCTTAGGTCTCCTACGTTACCCTCGTCACCGTCTCACTTCGGACTGCCCCAATACGTCGCTTTGACCTCTACCTTGGCTCTGTGTTGTCCTCTAGAAAAAGGAAGCACCAGTATCCGGCATGCCTCTCCCATTTTCCAGTGGTCTCCCCTCCACCTTTAGTCTTATGATTTTTTTATTTTCCCAAGAATATTTCGCTTTCGCCTTTTCGGCAACCCTATTCTCCAACCAGCTCTCGTCTCCAGCTCCCTGGTGTGGTTTCGGAGAGGATCCTGAAGCGTTTTAGGATGTCATAATACCCTTGCGCGTTACGTGTTGATTTTTTGATCTAGGTACCCCGGTTTCAGCTCAGTTCTTTGGTGATTTCATCGTCCGTATTTTTCACTCAATTCACCTTCATTCAAGTGCCCTCGGATGAACGACGCTGTTGTTTAGCTATCCAGCATGAAAATGGTCAGCCTTAGACGGAATTGGCAACCTTTGTCGGCAATTGGCCTGAAGGCTCATTGGTGTTTTGTTTTACACAATTATGTTGTCGTTTTCCTATATGATGTTCACATCACGATTCACTGTTCAAGCTTTATTCTTGTAATTTATTTCGCGGGGTATAATGGACAGTACTGGAGGGGGGGAGTCATGTCTCATTTTTTTAGCTCTGATGTGAAGCAGGTTTGTATGCACGTACATACTGTAATTTAATAGAGTTCGTCAAATACCATCCATTAAAAGGTACGACTTGTAAAAATAGTATTAAATTTACTTCCAATTTGGTTCGTGGAGGGCCTGCGCTATTGCATTAAAATTCGATGTGCCAAGGGTATTACTATGTTATTATTCTGTGGCCAAAAAAGTCTCTTGAGTAGTGAAATGCCACGCTGAATATGAAGTGAGAAGGCTGGTGTTGGCTACAGCGCTAAGTGACAAGCATTGCGAAGATTTCTGAGTAAGAAAAAATCGCTTGTTCCCAGATTGATGCATGGGGATGTGTTTAACGTAGATCGGCTGGCTTGTGACATTTTCTCCTGATGGCCGTGATATTGTGATTTTACGGCGGCGCTGGTATGGCGTGATATCGGACCGCGGAGACCGCGAATGTCGTACGCAGACGCATCTGTCTCCTACCGCTCTGTCTGAGGAAATAATAATTGGTCCATAATCTTGTGAAATCGCTTTGTGTTGGGAAAGGGGATCAGTGCTTTTACCTCATAATCAGTGTCACCTAACAATCCGTAATAATTTCCAGGTACATCATCTCATAATATTTACTATCAAATGCCTCTTTTCATTGCCAAAAATAGAGATAACAATGAAAATAAACGCAAACCACATACTCAAGTTAGTATTTCTCTAATATTTCACGTTGAGGGAAATGACCATCGAACCCCGTTACTTTTGTCTTGAGAATACGTGAGGATACTCGTGTATTAGAGACACAATTGAGGGAAACTTGGACAGCGAAAGGCTTTTAGAACAATAGGACACCGGGCGTGTTTTCAAGACCAACGGCAGGCAAACGAGATTGTGCGTTTCGAAGCATAGAACCGGAAGCTCTAAACAATGAGTCGACTTAGAAACCACATGCGGGGTGGGATAGACACCAGTCAATAACTCGCTACCTTTTAGGGAAACTGTAACCGACCAAAAACCATACCAGACACTTTAATGTATTATCCTGAGCAATTAATACAATAAAAAAAGGTGCGCATCAACTCTACCGTTGTAAAAGTGATCAATATATCGTTACGTGCTGATGAAATAAGGTAATAGCAAATACGTTTATTATATTCAAATCAGGTAAATTCCCTGAAAGGGCTGGAAGGGGGATGACGTCTTGATTTTCAGATCCACCAGCCGATGACATCTGGATAGCTCTTTCGATGTTACTTCGATTTAGGAGCGCGGGAGGGGGCTGGTTCCCCTTCCACTCCGTCCCTCCCCCCTCCTCCCCTACCAATACTGTGTCCATTAGAAGGACAAGTGAAAGGGATAGTGCGCAGAATGGTATTTTATGCCCGACGATCCGCATCGACGAAATCCGTGGCCAATTACATGCAGCTGCAGCGGGATGGGTGTTGGCCGTGTGCTCTTTCGAAACGATCGAGCTGTCGGGGACAACGAGCTCTTGCGCTCCCTTTCCACTATGAGTGTAACACGGAATTGTTTGTCTCTCTCACCACTGCAGAAATTAGTGGATTTCCAGCCAAAAATCCATGGCGCGCAAAACGTCCCAGGAACCTTGTTAATGCGTATTTATTTGGAAGGGACGTGGTTGCTCGTTTTATTGCCTCTGCATTCTTATTTTAGAGAATATTAATATTTTTGCATCGGATTATGGGTTTACTTTAAGAATCATAAAATCTGGAATGTGGAATAATGAGTCCTAGTAAGTTGATAATTATTATCACGGAATTAGAAATAAGTGTATTTAATGCGCGACGAAGGAAATACGCTCGACTTAGTTTGGTGACGGCTGCGCGCATCGTCACCATCTTGAGGAGAGGGATTCATTTCGACCCTATGAAAATGCCATATTTTTTTCATTTTCATGATCAAGGTTGTGGCGGGTGGAACCCTGGACGTCTCTGTTGTCAAGACTTCCTTTTGGGCTTCTTCCTCCTCCTGTTCCCCTTGCCAAGGAAAGCAGAAATCTCATCTTTTCCCCTCCTATTCAACTCTTGGCGTCTTTCTCTCCAAAGCTCGTCCCTGGGGAAGCCAGCCGCCCCCACCCCAGCATCCGGATTCCTCCTTCCGTTCCTCCCCCCAAAAACCCCCGCTGCCTCCCACCTAACTCTCCTTTTCATCCCCTTCGCGTTTCACGGGGATCGCTGGGGCTTGGGCCTGTTTATTACCGACGGCCGTAATCCATTGTTTGTAAATGTGATTGCTTGCGCATTTGTGGGTTTCCAGCGTTCTATGTCTCGGTCTAGGGCTATGGTTGAGCGTGCTCGAGAATGCGTAATGGAGTCAATTACCTTTCCGACCCCTATTTGCAGTCATTGTACTCGCATCGACGAGTGTCGGTAGCAAATTTTTTCATCCATACAGTCTTCGGTGAATCCTAATATTTCTCTCATGATAGATTTTAGTTTTAGTGTTTCAGAAAATGTAAGTCTCGTTTTTCTGGAGAGAAAATGGTATTCTCTTCCGTACTTTATCATGTGCCGTCGGCAATAATCCAGCTTTTCTTTTCCAGTTTCTGTATAAACGCCGTTTAATCGAATTTTTCTACGGGGACAGTAAGCGGAGGTCTCCAATTAGGCGATAGAGACGGTATTGGGTGGCCCAGTTCTATTCACTCTGCCGTGACGGGCGCATAAATCATTCCCTCAGGGTACAACCATTTGGCGCCAGCGTACGGCGAGGATAAATCTTTATGTCATGAGCGGGGTTCCTCTTTTGGTATGGAAGGCATTACCGTCCCTCAGCGTGGGCATGGTCAGTTTGAAAAGTCGGTTGGGCATTCATGGGTTGTCATTGCTTCAGCGTTATGGCTGGCAAATAGCCCGGTCGTGATGTCATGCCTTTGAAACACGGATTTATCGAAGTTCGAACTTCCAGAAGCTTATTTAATAACAGGAGCATGATGTTTGAGGTCATTTTCTACGCTGGAATTGGCAACCTTAAGGATGCTCGAATAAGAAAAACTATTGATAATGCCTTTGGGGTGGGAGAATTTATTTGTGATGTTTGGTAACGTAAATATTTTACCTCTTTTCTCTATTAACAAGAACTGATTAGGGAATTGATTAGGAGCTGACTCTCTTTGTAAAATACATGAGAAGAGTAAATTATTTGCAAAAGCTTTCAAAGTTTAATTATGATAATATTAATCATTATTAATATTTAATTAATTTTAAATAGCATCTGATACGCGCACTTGAATTTTCATCGCATAGTCACCATTGCAATATCAGTTAAAATTTTCCAGTATTCCTGCCTAATTACTCTTTATCATGGCATAAGGTGCTTTACCTTTTCTTGAATGAGAAATATAAAGAGAGAAAAGTTGTAAAATTAAACTAATGAATCGTTTGGCATTTGTTTTTCTACAATTATTTGAAGTCATTGAAAGGCTTGTCGGTACCTTGGGCCTTTGTTCTTCATACGACGTGCAAGTTATTTTGTTTGAACTCTTACGCATTGTGTATTCATGTTCATTTATTTTCTCGCCTTTTTTGTAAGGTTTTTAATTTAAATTTGTACACATTTTTTATTAAATGCGGCTTCATTTTTTTAATGTAGTGAGGATCGCTGGATGCAGTTTAATGACGTACCACTCCGATTTATGGAGTACTTCGAAAGGAGAGTTCTCGAAAATGCACCCACGGTTGAACCCAAATATAAAAAATGAAGTACATTGATGCAATGAAACAACAGTCACATCGTCATTCCACAGGTGTTTATGTGTGCACCGTGCACTGCTTATAGCATGGCCCAATGGTAATCCGAAACGTTTGTTATCGCGTATGTCTAAATTTTTCCATCATGGATATATTAGGCGATTCAGGAAATTTTTATCGAAGGACTCTTCATTTGGAATTAATATCACTGTTTTCAAACAATGTAGAAGAACCATGGTGACCTTTATCCTCATTTATCTCAATTACATCGACTGCGAACTTCTTTATGTGCTTCTTTTCCTTGGTCGAGCCCCAGAGCGAATCAATCCGTTTGGAAGGATAGCGGACTGAGGAGGACCCGCTCTACTGAGTTGGCGGTGATTATCCCATCCCTCGAGTTCGGCGGTTACGCGGACGTTGTGTTCCATCCCTCCTCGTAGCGAAGGTGGGCTCGTAATGTTGTCCCGGGCGTAATTTACGGCGGAACATATCAAAAACGGCACTGGGTCCACTGTGTCGTTCCTCGCATTTGTGAGCGGATTTTGACAGCGCTCTCAACACGGGCCGACCGCGGACGTGTCATTGGAGGAGGGGAGTGGAAGGCTGTGGACATAAATGAACATCCTTTGAAATGTCCCCTTACTCGTCCCCGTATTCTTCTTTTTTCCGCGGAAAAAAATGCGAATCCCGATCCGGAGAGTTGTTCCCCTCGTGTTCTCTCCTCTTCATTTTTTTTCTTCCGATTCCCATTTTTTATTTTCCCCAGCGGAAAACTCATTGGAGAGTCAATGCACCATGATTTGGATATTCTACCCGTGTTCCTCTTTTTCATTTCTGTTATATTTTTATTTGACGCCCGCCGAAAATTCCTGACCGGAGTAGAGAATACTCGGGCAGGAAATTAACTTATCCCTGTACTCCCACACCATTATTTTTTCCTAGTTAGCGCTGTTTTCTCTCCAAATATCAGGGTGCTGCAGATTTTTAGAGCGCCTTTTTAGCCTATCAACCTTTCAATTGTATTTTTCAAGGTTTCCTGTGTTTGGTGTAAATTAGTAGTGTTTTGCCCAAAAATATTAATGATAACATTTGTCTAATTCGTAACCGAAGTCTTTCGAAGGGCTGTTCTTAAGTAATAATATATTAATTGTAGTTAGACGTGGATTACTTCACTTCTTCATGTTTGTTACCTTCAAACATCTGCACTGCCATTGAACCTAACTATGGATTATTCGCACTGTTTCTTATTTGAACATCATTTCATTCGTCTGTACTTTGACCCGCGCTGAGGCACAAAGCTAATGTGCATTCTTGTTTATAATGCTTCCTTCTGGTTGTTTCCAGTGATTTTACTCTTCACTTCTTCACGTAGCGTAAAGCGTACAAGTAGATAGCTTTCGAAGAACAAATTCGTATTTTACATTTTTTTACGGCTTGTTACTTAATCTTCATGTCGTCGGCGTCTGGTGAATCAGCATCTGCCACACCATCAAGGTGGCTTGCAGCTGTATATGTATGTAGATGAAGAAAATGCCATTTCTTTATTCACCAACGCATGAAGATTTGTACTGGCAGTTCACATTGAATCCATGACTGCGATTTTCTAAAATTTACTCATCTCTCTGATAATTTTTGTGTCTTAAATAACCGTAATGGCTTGTTTTTTCACGCACTAGTGCATTTTTCTATACCAACCAGCCATCGTCATACTTATATTTTATGAGGTAAATAGTTTGCAACGCATAATTACTGTCGATCGAGTTTCATAATGAACTCTTCAGAAGAGTTTCAACGTATTCATTTGCTGGAGCCGCACTCCCAACATTGGTTTTTGTGTCAGTTATTCAGTGTCGTAGCTTACTCGTAAACTCCTGCCCATGTTGGCCTTGTGATAACATATTCGAGATATTACGCCTTTCCCAGTTGATGAACTCAAAACATTTTTGTTGCCAGGGGTCCTTTTATATGTGGCCGTCGTTTCGCTCGCGGTGTATAATTGAAATAACGTTCCATCAATAATCCTGGGGCGCATTTTGCGGCGGCGAGAACCCTCAACTCTCAGCTTAAATATTTATCCTTTCGCCGCAGCCTTTCCCACACACACTGGTTGTTTTCGATGCATTATTCCGTTTATCGTTCCAAGGAAATGATGTTGCGGAGGTTGTTCTCATCTCTTTTAAACGTCTTCTCAGAGGAGCTCTCAGGTTATTAGCTCGCTCCAATTTTTGTGTGTGCTTTGTTCAGCTTTGGGCCATTAGATTGATCCGTTGTTTATTCTAATCTGCATATGAATTGCGAAGTAGCCGCGAAAAACCTTAACGGAGTTATAACAAATTGATAGGCTTGACTTCGTGGAACCACATATTGATAACGTAAATAAAGTCACTTGGTAAAATTCCACAGGTTTATTACAACCGACCTAGGTTTCGACTTATACAGTCAGTATCGAGACCTTGATGTGTAAGTCGAAACCTAGGTCGGTTTTAATAAATCTGTGGAATTTTTACAAAGTGAATTTATTTACGCTATCCTTAACGGAGTCACCAACTGCTATTGTGCATTATAATTTGCACGTTTTGAATGATTAATTTTATTCGTATAGAGCTGTAATTTATTTACTAAATTCAATCATAAAGCTGCAATATTCGTATAGGTCATAGAAAAAATCTTAGAAACAGTAGGCAAGTTAAGATTATATAAATAAAATAAAACTTGGTTCTATTCCACAAAATGTTTCGCAATAGAGCCAAGTTTTGTTATATTTATATCATTTTGACATTCCACCTGCTGTCTGCCTGCAGCATACACCTGCTGTTTCTATGATTCGTGTAGAATACTTCTAAATTTAATGACTTTTTAAAAGTCTCTATGTAAAGATCATACAACTTAATTGAAAAAATATAAGTATTTTACCTGCGATAAGCATTAGATGAACGTTTTGTTTGAATATCCCCTCCCCACAATGGCATGACACTCCTTTTTCGGAAACTATGTGCTGTTCTCACGCCGAAGGAAAGTCCGACCTTGCTCCACCTCATCGATTCATACTAGCCTTTAATATCTTTGTATTGATCCTCACCACATTTTGTCCTCTTCCCCCCTTCAAAATTTACCCGAATATGACTTCTATTATTAGAATCTAGTTATACCTACATTATGATTGGATTACATGCCATTGGCTCATGGAGTTTGTAAATCTGTAATACAGTATTTCTTTATTGTCAAGCGTAAAATACTATTTTTCTTTTTCTAATGCTGTATTTACGGTAGCGATAATAGCACTTGTTTTTATGTGACGTTACTTGCGAGTTCTGTGTCTTTCGTCGTTCCCAGAATTAATTCCACTTTATTTTTTCGGGTGAAGAATCTTTAATCAAACTATATCTCCTTTCCTCCAGGGAAAGGATATATAGCTGATTTCCTTCGTTCCCAAAGTTTGCATGAATACGCGAACTGCGAATTAAACTCACTAGAAATTTCGGCTCCCCTATTGATTTTACTTGAGCTCGCAGCATGCGCCATGCTAGTTGTGAGTTTCTGTGAGCTTACTCTATAAAATGGGTTATTTTGAATCCAAGGGTGAGTAAAATATGTGGTGTAGTTGGTGTGAGTAAATGTGAGGAGTGTCGCCAACTAAAATGAATTTTTATTTGGGGTGTCAACTATATTACGGATTAATGGTGATGATATTGCCAGTGCCAAAACAGTTTTTTCTCTTAAAATTTGCACTGTTAAAATATCTATTTTTTTTAACTCCTTTTAGTGCATTGAAAACACGGACGTAAAAAAGCCTTTTTATAGTGGTAATATTTAGAAACCCTCTTCCCGTGGAACATGTCTCTACATAGTGAGTCTGCGATATTTATTTTCGTGAACTATGGCGTCTATCAATATAGTAGAACACTGAACTTAGTTATCCCATTAGGCCTTGAAGTTGTAAAATACAACCTGTAATTGGCGCGCACAGAATATGCAAAGCTATAATTAGATGGGAATAGTCTTGAAATTAAATTCCTTTCCAATTTACGTTCTGTAATTGGGATACATGTGATTTCCTTGCCGACGGTGGTGTGCGTCATTCTCAGCGCGAGGCATGATTTTTAAACATGCGATTGTGAATGACATAGACAGTTTTTGATTGCAAGTAGGTACATACATGCGTGAACGAAGATTATTCCTTTGATCTTGAGTCTGTCCGCGAGTACACCTGTCCAAATTTCGGCGGTCAAGGTCATTATGCATGTTTCTAAGTATAGGTAATTATGTGATGAAATGCGTGGTAGAATGTTTGAAGTAATGGTCAAAGTCACTGGCGTGCACCAGTTTTAGGGACATCTACATCCATGCAATACCCTTCAAGCCACCGTGAGGGTGTGTGGCAGTGGGTGAAGATCCCCAAAAATGCACTGTAGTAATCCAACTAGGCTACTACGTGAAAACATGTTAGAATATAGGTTCACATGCAGCTAGATGGTTAGTACTACATAGTGCTCAGGGATTATTGGTTTTAATGGCATTTACCTAAATATTTTTATCTGTGTTTACCTACCATGCATGGGTTAGTAATGTTAATAAATGCATAATGTACTACAGACTGCTATCAATATTTTACCTACCTATCCCTTTGCTATGATCCCTATTTTGTTCTGTTATAGTACGTTGAAAATGACATTTTGAATCTATCGCGACGACAATGTCTCTATCTTATTTATCTGATCGAATCTAGCATTACACGCTGTGGTTTTTATTATAGGTCTAACACTTTGTAAAGCTATCCGTTTTAAATTTCTGCAAGAGATTTATTCTGTACCTACTTATTGTTAGACCTACGTTCTGATAATGATTCCCAGTCTAATTCTTCTATTAATTGTTATGCACTAATAAACTTATCGTAACACCTTCCAACAAACCTAGCTGCTCTATGCTGCTCACTTTCCAGCTCTCCGATCAAACCTAATTCATTCGTAACCCATACACTGATTGCGTATTGAACGTGGGGCCTGACTAGTGAAGGGCCGTTTACAAAACGAGGACCTGAAAAATGAAAACACGCGCTTGTACGCTAAAGCAAATAAGGCACGGGTAAGGAAGAAATGAGTTGTGGAATCATTTTTGGAAATGATGATGAATTTTTCGTAATAGCTGTGGTCGAAGATAACATAGGGCCGCAGGGAATAAACGTAGGAGAGGCAGGTCATCTTTGTGGGAGGTGGACGACGTCAGTTTAACGGCCTGAGTTGCGTCTTTGAAGTTTTAAAGGGAAACGTGTCGAGATAAATGCTATCGGGCGTAATGATTTTTCACGTACCTTCTCAACCGTGTTCTCCCATCGGTCTCGTGGACCGAAATCCTTGACCATCCATGAGTCACGATTAACCTTGAGGGGTGTCTAAGCTTCCCCTTCTCCAAGCTTTTCCTTCTCCTTCCAGTTCCTCTCTTTCTCACTATCATGCAGCGACACGTATATTCTGCGCTCAAGGGTGATGCAAAGTCTTGAGCTTATCGTGTAAGTCTTTTTATATCGCTCTCGCCGCTGCTCGGTGGATAACGTTGTGGGAGTTGTTTCTCGTTTGAGCTTCCGCGGCTAGAAAGAGTTACATTCTACATTGTAAACATGCGTGGTGTAGTCGTCGTCTATCCGTTCGAGGGTCTCAAGCGGCGGTGTGCGCATGCATTCTTATCACGAGAGGGCCAGCAATCGGAAGTTCGTTCCTCACTTTCCTGTTGATTACGGTGGCGTGTGGATTTGTCCGAGAGAGAACCGTCGCTGAGTGAGTCGAGGCCACGCGTACGTCGGAGGTATCACGGTGGTCAGTCAATCAGTGCATGTTGTGTGTGGATTGAATTGGGAGCGTGATCGTGCTTCAATGATTGAGGTTTTTCCGGAGGAGTTCAACAGGAGAGGAGTGTGGCGCCACACGGCTGAGGTCAGTAATGCGACGTGCCTGGGCAACTTCTGCGATGGCTACTCTGCGTGTCGGGTGACAGTCGGTCTTTTAATGACACTAATTGCATTTGACACTGACTGAATCTCCGTCTTCCTCAGTGGTGTACACCCGAGCTTCTAGAGCTTATATAATTCCCGCCAAAATATTTCTTGATATCTCGCGGGGACATAAGAACGTGGACACATCCGCTAAGGGTTAAACACAGCTTGTCCTTCGCTCATGAGAATCGATTCATTTTCTTAATTTTACACACTAGCAAAGCTAAGTAGGTAGCATATATTCTGTGGAATTTTCACCGCTTTCTATTAATAAGTAACCGCAGTGCTCATGTCTTAAGGTCGGTCTGTTTGAAGAAGCTCGAGCTTACCAAGCCCAACAGCGTGAAAATTCGCACATCATGTTTGAGGGTGTTCTTTATGACTCATTAAGTTTTCTCGAGTGATCTGGTGTGCAGAAAATCCTGGGTATGCAAAATCTGGTGTGCAGAAGTTTTGGGTATAATTTGACGTGTCCGAAAGAATCTTTCGGAATCGAATCTAGGTCCTCAGTCAACAGCTCAAGGCTTTATCAACTTATTTACTTCGCTGTCGTATGACGTATACCTACGTGTATCTTTTACTGATCCTCTTGAGGTATTTTTACGCTCGTTTATTTCATTTTAGGTCAATTGAGTGGGATCGGGTTTTTGGGTAATGTGTTAATAACTGTGGTTTGCGATGAAAGGAATGTTGACTTTGTTGGGTTGACTTTCGTCTGAAATTTGAAGAACGAAGGCGGATTCGGGATTTCGGAAAGAAAACAACTGGGGAAACTCCCGTCTTCACCCACTTATCTTCTTTTCTTCGTCCTTTAGTTCTATTTTTTCTAATTATCGAGGTTTTTTTAAATAAAATTTCTCCATTACTTTTAGTTCGTTCATGACATTTGTGTTTTATTTTTATGGTGATGCCAACATTATTTAATGACCCACTTAAATGGAATTAGTGGCTAATTTTTGTTCGAAGTGAAGAAGCAATTCTAAATTGTATTAATTATTTTCAATTCAGTACGTACTGTTATATTTAAGCCTAAAGAATCAATTATCAATTGTAAATTCATGTTGCCACATTCTTTCTGAGAAATTAAAGCAAATTACTGTAATTGGGTGAATTAAGAGTGGAATAAGCTACCTCGCCATTTAAGTGAATGCGTTTCTTAATTGTTCTCTCGTGTTTGTAGTTTGACCTCAGTCATTTTGCGTAATTTTACTGCCGAGATTAGCATTACTTGAATTCAAATTTGTCCGTGAAATAAAAACCCATTCGTCTGGGCTTGGAGCTGTTCCGCACCGTTTTCGCCGAATTAACTCATTGGCGACTGGTATCTCGATATACGTCTTTCTGAGATTTTCGTCCGTATTGCGTTGGGACTAGTTAACGTTTCATGTCGGTGTTCATATCTATTGCAGTTGCAGTAGCTAAGTTGCAGAGATTAACTTCAAGGATTCCGGTTTGCACTTTGTTTATTGTGCAGAGGACTTAAAGGGCAGCCCTCCGACCGTTATTTAGGACGTTACACTGTTCACCCCTTGTTGCTTTTCGTCAACAGTCGGCTAATGTCGGCGAATGTCCTCTCCACCCTACCTTCCCGGAAATTCGACCTATGCTCACTGACCGACTATCCTCTAAGACGAGCATGAACAGTAATGGTCTAATTTTCTCTCTCAAAAAAGAAACGTTTTAAATATTTTTCCACTTTCCTATTAAGCTGCACTATTAATATAGCTTTTTCATTTAGAGCTACTGGTTGTAAACCCCGATTCGTACTCTTCTGTGAGGTCTTGTTGAGAATCGAGGATTACCTTTTCTGCGAAGCAATTGAGGTTTAAGATGTAATTTTTTGGAGATGTATTAATCCCAGTTATCTACCCAAATTGTGTTTCACGTATTCGCCCCAGCCACGACACGAACTGCTACCTTGGTTTCCCTTGCTGAGACTTGAGGCTGTTAGATAATCTACGCAATACCTGTGGTATTCCATGCACGGATACCTTGGTATTTTTATTTATTTTTTAACTAGATAACTACATAGGCGTTGTTCGCCGTTCCTGTCGTTGGAAATGCCTAACGTACTCCTCCTTCAGTATAAAGGAATAAGGATGCCGTGTTATCAGTGTTTCGGGGAGGGTTTGCATTGGACGAGACGTAATCATTTCCGCGGCGGTTGGGAATTGCACTCGCCCGGCTTGGTTGGACGATGGTCTATCTCCTGGAAGCTCTTGAACCGCCGTCGCAGTCCCAAGATCTCTGTCGTTGAGCCTGTCGCGTCTTGGCACGCGACCCGGAGGCATTCCGAAGCGTTCTCCTCTCCCGCTGCGATCGTCTCTGCTCGACGCCTGTCGCCGCTTTTTTGTCTCCAGCCGTTTCCCTCTTCCTCCCCTCCACCCTCCGGTCTTTTCGTTCTCTCTTCATCCGCCGGAGATATTGCCCTGGGGATCGCGGCCCACTTCTCTCTGGTTCTCGGATACCCAGACGGGCGGGAAATAGAATACCTCCCTTATGATATCGCAGATTTCCACGAGAGTTTGCGATGCTGTCGAGTTCTCATGTTTCTACCGTAGCACATAATGGTCTCGAGATCATGAATGCGGAACGTTAGAATTCCGCTGGAAGTAATGCACTATAGCACTTTAAATATTCATAGTCTCGTTTTCGTGTCCATTGGGAATGAATATCTTGCGGTATTTTCTGAGCGTATTGCTCGTGGAGTATTTAATATTTAATGTTTGTTACTGAAGTACTAGGTTATCCACGTTCGGCCGGAGGATGCAATGTATTGCAAGTCTCGTTACCATGGTGTGTCAGTCCTGGTGCGGAGGTTAGGTTTGGAAATGAAAATTCCAATCCTAGACCAGGGTAGTAACATGTACTTAACAATGCGTAGGGTGTCGTTTGGTCTGTGAATATTTTTGAATGCTCACATCATCGTTAGGGTTTTAGTATAACTCCCTTATTCGGAATGTGCGTTGGTTATTTTTTAGCTCATGGAAGTGCTATATGCATGCCGTTTCTCCCTGCATTTTTTGTTATATGTTACCCTCTCGTAGGTTGGAACAGTATTACTTAAAATTTAACGTGTACTCCTTTCTGTTTTAACTCTTCAAATCCCAGTTGTGGAATACATAAAGGATCTCGTGCTTTTTATTTATGAATCCCTTTTTGCTAATCTTTATGCAGGCATGTGGAAGCATTACATTTCGGGAATGTGAGAAAAAGAGAAAATGTCATCAAAGCAGAAACGAGACAACTGACATTATCCACTTATTTCTCTTGAAACGTAATTTCCAGTAAGTGTCTTGCGGAAATGAAAGCAACCGGTGAAATTGGTTGATGTAAGTGTAGATTGTTTTAATTGGCTGGGACATCTCAACGTGAAATTTAAATGGGAGGAACTGAGTTTTTCCCATCTCGTCTTAGCTCTGAACTTGTTGGTGTTATGACATTAGTTTGGCGCCCAGTGAATTAAGGTTCCTCTTCATTTTTCAGCTTGCATTATGCTCCCTGTTTCTTCTTCGCTTTCTGTTTTATCTGTGAATATACGTTATACTATTCAGGTTCTCAAATGACATCTCGCTTCGTCTCTGTTTGGGCTCACTCAGCTTCGTATTCATGCGATTTTATAATACGATGGAGCTCGCGTTCGCTTCAGACCTTTATTTTTTTATTGTTTTCTTTCTTCCCACTTGAATGCTGGCAATGATGATGAGAGATGACTGTAGGGTGAGTGCGGACCAAGTTACGAGAGGGTAAAGCAGAATGAGGGAGAGGAGAGAGAGATGGAAAAAAAGTTGCTTATATCACTGGAGCCGTAATAATCATCACCATAACGATAATAGTCTCCGAAACATAATTCGGTCCCTCAGTTTTCTCCATTTCAGCGCCGAAATTTAAAGGGCCGTCCGCTTGATTCATTCGGCGGAGAGAGCCTGGGAAGCCGGTCTATATCTCTTGTCATTAGTCTATTTAAATCGTTCCCTCATGACTCCATCTCTCTTTCTCTCTCCTTGCCCGCTTCCTCTCTCCTTATTCCTCACATTAATGCGCCAAACCTCACTCTTCTCTTCCCTTCGGCTTTAGAGCGCCCCCTGTTCAATTCGACCCATTCGACTTCCCCGCCTCCGCTGCCCGGGCGGGAGAAATAACTCCTCCGTTGCCACGCGCCCGGAGAAATCGCTCGAGACCCCGGTCGTCCGCCCACGCAGAGCTCCATTGCCTTCTTACATCCCGTCCCACCCCACTCTTCTATTTCCCATCATCCGGTCCTCTCGATCTCCCATCGATGTTCTGCTCATCTCCTTCCGCTCTCCTCCCTTCGCTGCTTCTATTCTCACCAATTCTCCACCTTAGTGTGCGCGTGTGATTTTGCTCCGTTTCTTAGGTTTAGAGTTGGAAGAGTTGATGAATATTCTCACACTTGATGTTCCCTAGCTGATTATTGCTGATCATGGCCATAATAATTTTTAGTAAATAGTTATGGTTTTGCTAAACTCTGCCAAAAGCTGAATCCATTAACCTCCGTTAAGGATCAATTCATCATCATCGGTCGACAATCCTTAGACTTTGGAAGACGAAGCCCTTCACTCAAATCTTCTATCGGCTAAACTCTTTACATGAACGAAATTCTTATCTTTTACATCCTTCGCAACTTCTTTCATACATCTCATTTCAGAAGGTATTTTTATACGCAGATTTTAGATTCAAATATGTTGAAAATTAATATATTATTCATAGGAATGAAGAATAGGTGTGTCTAGAAGCGTTACTGCCTGAAAATTATTGTTGTGATTTTTGGATTCGAATAATTTTTAATATTTCATAAGTAAATGAAATTTATAAGCTCCTCTAAACTATTGGCATTCGCCAGCATCAAACTTTAATCGACTGACGGTATTTAAAAAAAAGCAGGTAATTCATTCATTTTTTTCTTTATTGTGGGATACATTCCTCCACGTACCATCCATTTTCCAAAAGTAATTCTCGTGAATAGCGTTGTGCGTAGTCATGGTTCTTTTTTCTTTGGGACACGAAGTAGTGTTCTGTACACCAATAAACCACTGATACAGATCTTGGCACTTGTTACCTACAATTTGATTGATTGAGTAACGTATTGATATTCTCCATTAATTATAAATGTATTTAGAGTACTTTTAGTTTCTTTCGTTCATTAAAAGATCCCTGTTGAGTCCTGCCCCCACATTATAGCCATAATATATAATATGCGTTTCTGTATTTTCAAAGATTTATAAAGGCCGTGTTATATTTATCATTCCTTTTGAAAGGGAACGTTATTTTTTTGCCCAATTTTTGGCTTCCAGATGCTTCCTATCATCTTTATGCCTTTCAATTTTTCCCTCCGTCGTTCCTCTTTGCCCTTCTCGTCTGCGATGCCTTCTTATCCCTAGATCCTTCCTTTTGGCTTCTCTTTTCTCTCCAACTCGTCTTCTCTCCACACCCCTTGGCGCTCCAATACTTTCCACTCTCTCTACATCTCATTAGGCGCACTGTTTGCCCCATCCCTGGGAGTCCCTCCCCTCCTCCGCTGATGACGAGTCCCAATGACGCAGTCTATGGCCATAACGAGGAACTTTCGTCGCTCTCGACGCCCTCCCCTCACCTCCCCGTCCTCCCCTTCATCTCTCACCTCTCCTCTCTTTCCCCTCTTCGCACGCACTTGTCTTTCCCCTCCCTTCTCCTAAACCCCTTTCCGCGCATTAGAGCAGCGGATGACGAAAAGCCGTTTTACATTTTTTGGCCCGGCCAATGGAGAAAGTCATTTTTTGAGTTAATTGACTCGGTGGGATGATTTTTTTTTCATCTAATCAATCCCACCTAGGTTTCGTCCTGAAAGTCATCGCAAGAGTGGGAGGTGGGAGATGAATTTCCTCCAGGCGTGAATTGTCGTTCTGTGAACAGTGATATTTTTAGTAACTACATTAACAATTACTGTCCTTTAATTCATTAAGGAAATGCTGCAACTCTACATGCAAAGCAAGGTCCGTATTCAAACTATCACCGAGGGAAATAGAGAATCCTCAAATGTTGTACAAATATCACTGGTCACTTATCAAGCACGCATCTAATGCAGTTGAACTTATACGTTGTGAATCAAGAGTTGCATGCAAAATAAGCCTAAACTTAACCGGTCGTCATTAATTATCTCTCCGATAACTTAGGTAAAATATATTTTTTTTACCTTATCGTATGAGGACAGAGTGGAACACCCTCACGGTGGCTTGAAGGATACTGCATGGATGTAGATGTCCCTAAAACTGGTGCACGCCAGTGACTTTGACCATTACTTCAAACATTCTACCACCCATTTCATCACATGACTACCTATACTATACTATAAACATAATGACCTTGGACCCACGAAATTTGGACAGGTGTACTCGCTGACTGACTCAAGATCAAAGGAATAATCTTCGTTCACGCATGTATGTACCTACTTGTAATCAAAAACTGTCTATGTCATTCACAATCGCATGTTTAGAAATGGTGCCTCGCGCTGAGAATGACGCACACCACCGTCGGCAAGGAAATCACATGTATTCCAGTTACAGAACGTAAATTGGAAAGGAATTTAATTTCAAGATTATTCCCATCTAATTATAGCTTTGCATATTCTGTGCACGCCAATTACAGGTTGGATTTTACAACTTCAAGGCCTAATGGGATAAATAAGTTCAGAGTTCTACTGTATTGATAGAAGCCATAGTTCACGAAAATAAATATCGCGGACTCACTATGTAGAGACATGTCCCACGGGAAGAGGGTTTCTAAATATTACCACTATAAAAAGGCTTTTTTACGTCCGTGTTTTCAATGCACTAAAAGGAGTTAAAAAAGTAGACATTCTAACAGTGCAAATTCTAAGAGAAAAGACTGTTTTGATACTGGCAAGATCATAACCATTAATCCGTAATACAGTTGACACCCCAAATAAAAATTCATTTTCGTAGGCGACACTCCTCACATTTACTCACACCAACTACACCACATATTTTACTCACCCTTGGATTCAAAATAACCCATTTCATAGAGTAAGCTCATAGAAACTCACAACTAACATGGCGCATGCTGCGAGCTAAAGTAAAATCCATAGGGGAGCCGAAATTTCAGTTGATTTTTATTCGCAATTTGCGTATTCATGCAAATTGTGGGAATGAAGGAAATCAGCTCCTTTCTCCTTAATCTATCTCGTTTGTCGTACTGATAGATTCAAAATAGCATTTTTCTCCCGTACTCTAAGATAACAGAATAGGTAGGATAGGAAAGGGATAGGTAGGGGAAATATTTTAGAGAAGTCTGTAGTGCATGATGCATGTAATAATCCCGAAATTTGATCCGACGATCTGGCAGTGATTCCTATCTAATTATTCCAACAAATTCGATCTAAATTGCGTCTTTTTCAACCTTTTTCGGCATCGTTGCGCAGTAATTGTTCTCCTCTTGCCACGTTAGTTTTTCTTCACTCGTTTTTCTGGTTCGCTGCTTCTTTCCCGCGTGTTCGAGTTGATGTATTCGTTATTATAATGTGGACCTCGGGGTCTCGTTAGACATCCGTTTGGAAGAATTTCTTTTTCTCAAAACAAGAAAAGAACTCTTTCCTGTCTTCAACCTTCCATCTTTCATGACGTTGGTAGGGGTCCTTTATTTCATGGTCCTGTTTATTTGATGGTCGTTGTTTGTATTAAAAATTTCCGATGTTTTCTGTTCATATTCTTATGGTTTGCGATGACTTATTCCATCTCCCTAGCGCATTTCGTTTTGTGAATTAATGGTATCACGATTTTCCTTATGCCTTTCGTTGTTTTTTCAAGGTTAGCCATTGGGTTAAACTAACGGCACATATTTACTGTTGAGCTATGCGAGATACAATTGGCGCTTCGTAGATAATAATTCATGGGTTTGAAAATACTTGATAGTTATTTGCGGGAGGCGATCGGCAACTGAAACCATTTGCGCCATATGGGGTAAGTGGGTAATTGGGTAAAGGTAGGTGTTTCCCAGGTAGCGAAGGAAGGGTGGAGAGAAACCGGGCGTCGACATTAGCCTACTCTGAAAAAAAGACGCCAAGGAACCCACGGCTTAACGTCCGATCTGACGGACGGAGTATTGAACTCGAAGTGCTCTCCTCAAAGACCTCAAGTAGGGGAGCTGTATTAAAAAAAAGATCCGCCAGTGCCGGGAATCGAACCCGGGCCTAATGAAAGGAAGGCCAATTAGCTACTCAAGCCACCACACCAAACCGATCCCCTTGGACATATTGTTTTTCCATTTTTATCCATCATATTATTTGTAAATTCATGTTTGCGCCTAAGCGTGTATCGGTAGTCAAATAAGTTGGCCGTCTCGATAGGGCGTGTAAGTGGAGTCTGTAAATTCGGCCGCCAGAGTGCATGATTTTTATACGCTATACGCAAACTCTTGTGACATTTAGTATTTCATCTACATAATACCCTGAAAGCCACGATAAAGGTGTGTGGGAGGGGGTGAATTCTCACCAAACATGCACTACATATCATGCATAAAATAGGATTAGTATTAATATATTAGTCTAAACTTCACTATTTAAAAAGATAAAAATAGCAAAGTAAGCATGCAAAAACATGCTGTTAGTTGGTTTTTACCTTCAAGTCCTTATACCAACATGCAACAACCTATGCTATTGATTGATTCACTCGTATTGGACCTATTTACCGCTATTCATATCCGTAATTGTCCGAGGAAAAAAGGACATTTTCATTCTGTCAGTTCGGCTATTAATTTCTCTAATTTTGTAATCATGTAGTCTACCATAGTAAGTTGGGGTTCGCAAAATATTTTTAACGTCATCACTGAAAATATTATCTTGGCATTTATTTAAGAGATTGTCTAAATTTCAACCTGCGATCTGACAATGATTCCCATTTTTGTTCATTTAATAGACTGGTTACACTAGTATGATTATCATATCGTCCCTTTACAAATCATGCCGATCTTCGCTGCACACGTTCAAGTTCATTATTTAGACCGATTTCGATTTCGTAGGGATCCCATGTACTGGCAGCGTATTCCAAATGAGGTCTAACAAGGGAAAAGTAGCTTATTTCTCGTTCATGATCGTCATATTTACCCAATACTCTTTTGACGAATCCTAGTTTACGATTAGCTTGACCCATTAATTCACGTATGTGTTTATCCCAGGAAAGATCATGTGTTAGTCTTATTCCAAATGATATTTAATGGATTCCACGTTTGTTAATTCATCATTACTTATTTGGTACGTGCTAGGAGGAGAACAGTTCTTTTTTCCAAAAAATCATTGCCACATATTCAAAAAAATTTAATTCTAACTGCCATGTATGACACCATTTTTCAATTGCTTGTAGGTCATCATGTAAATATTCTTTATCATTTGGGCATAGAATTTCCCTGTGCACTACTGCGTCATCGGCAAATAGACGAAGCTTACTTTTGACCACCTTATTGATATTTATGTGACTACATGCAACCCAATGCAACATGCAATCCTGCTGTGATTTAATTTGTTTGACGAGTCGTTGAACGGTCTGCGGATGACTTTGATGGCGATACAGGAATCAGTTACACTGGCTGCTAGTCCTATCAACTGGTTGTCAAGGCGGGTGGGCTCCGTATCCTAGGGTGGTTGGACAACACCGTGTGTCTTCGTCAAGTTCTTTATCTCTTCGATAAACAGGCTCTGCGCGCCGATTGCGTCTCTTTGTTTGTGACCTCCTCCCTTGTGTTTGCCGTCAACAAGCTTCGGTCGCGACGTACTTTGACCAACGATAAGACCTCAAGGTAGCCACAAGGATGTAGTGGCTTACTAGGCTCCAAGTTCACCTCTTTTGCTGATGATTTACGTTTTGTTGAGCCTGATCGACCTTTGTTTCTTCTTTGATTTAAAAGGTTGAATGAAACCCTTGTTTTCATTTGCACGACTGTACATTAAATTATCTCCCTAAGACTGTTCATTCCGTCGAACTGTCCTTGTTTCTAGTATTCTGCGGAATCCTTCTCATTTGCTGGATTATAGTTTTTATTCCATACTTACTACTGCTGCAACAGCAGTATATTTCGGCCTTTCAAGAATGTTACTTTCCCCGGCACGTTTAAAAATGCAGGTGACCATAAGGGATGTATTATTTTGCTAGGGTTATAACGTTTACTTTCAGTGCAAATGAATTATATATGTTCTTTTCATTTTATTATTTATGTGAATTCCCTTTGTGCATTTTCCTTTTCATCTGACACCTCTGACTGCCATTCTGGTTTCGAAGGGGATTTTTTTCCGTCCGATTCAAAATGATACATATTGAAAAGAATCTTGAAGTTATCTAAAAGTACGTGTCTACATTTTTTGGTAGTTCTTGTGGAAGTTATTGTTCTCTTCCGATGCCCTCATTGTGATCTAACACTGTCCTATTCTCACCTATAGTCACCTATTCTCTTCTCCTCTTTCACACACTATTGCAGATTTCAAGACTCCATTGTCTGTATTTACTTTTTCTATCCAGTTGTTCTCTCTCATTTTCATTTCTTAGCTGAAAATACGAAAGACGAAAGTTTACAGGAACTTCCGCTCTTCACCATCTTGCCTAACATTTCTTCGTTCATTATCGTTATAGTTTGGTACATATTTCACCTTCCGCTTTCTTCCCTTAATCCTTGTGTCAGTAATAATCCACTATCTCAATGGCACTCTTAAAATAATATTTCGACTTTTCTATATGGTTATGGTGGCAATTTATTTTCACTCAGAGCCGCGTGCATGCCTTCTGTTGTTTTAACTCTCTGTTGACATTTTCCCGCGCCGACTCCTTTTTCTACCCGCCAATTGCATCGCGTTAGGGACCCTTTTACCGTGGGAGAGAGGGTCCACTACCTCGCGAGTCGGCATTCGAATGCATCTGTCGTCGGGATTGTTTTCCCTCGTCCATTTTGAGGGACTTGAAGCGTTGGGGGCGCGGAGAGAGATAGGGGTTTTGTCAGCAGCGCCGGTTTTTGTTCTGTTCCCCCGTTGACCCGCGCCTGTGTCATTTGCTAATCCGCTCACGTCCTCTTGGCGATGTCTACCTGCCTCTGCGTGTATCATGCAGGAGAGGCGCCCTGTCGACTAGCCCCTCATCACCCCTTTCCTACCCTCTCGTCATGGTGCCAGCCGACATCTTAAAGGATGAATTTCATCGACTCTTTAAGTGATTACCCTCCTTCCACCGCGTGTGCGTTTATTTTCATTTATTCTCAGCATTCCTTTCCCTGTTAAAAATTAAGTCCGAGCGTGATCGTTCGGAAGAAAAATTTGATCTCGTTTGGCAATGCATTTTTAGCATCTAGTTTATGATCAGGAAAGTTTTTGATTATTCTTTGATATTTTAAATTAATTTCAACTTTCATTCAATGTAAAATAGATTTGTGTGGTCCGAAATGAACCTAGAAGTCGAACCTCCCTTAAAACTAAATCTACATCGTTTACGACAGATATGAGATGCGAACTACGGTAAACAGCGAAAGACGAAATTTTAACGGTTGATACTTAGGGCCGCATTCAGATGTCTCCACTACATCGCCAAGTTGCAGCTTCACTCCATGAAGATTAGTGCTCCTTCACCTGCAAATTGGCATTCAGCGCCACTACTTCCACTCCTTCTTCCGGAGTGTTGATGGTCGCTATGTTGCCAACTTGACTCAAGTGTAAGCAGCGACATTTACGTAATCCTGGATACGGTTATATACGGAACAAGGTGTAAAATAGAGGGAGTTTTGAACATCAATCCCATGGTCTCCTTGGGATTGTATAAATATTATTCTGATATACATGATCAATAATTTAAATATTATTAGAATATCAGTCTCTTATTCGTGAAATAGCTATTCTCAGCACAAAATATATGCAATAAAAATAAGGATGGCACATTTTTCACACAGTTATAATATTGAATAGGTAACATTGGTTTTTATTAACAATCCACACTCTTACGTACATACACTCCACATTACTGTGATATTTAATCATATGCATTCTAACATGCTCCTGTAAATGTGCAAAACATTAATTCTTCAAAATTATTTGTTACCGCTGGTATTTTATCAGTTTCCAAGCGACGTCCCTGGTTCGAAACTCTCTCCCACCAGAACATTTCGCCCGATCACCCGAACATTTCGGTAGATACTTACAATTATATGATTGCAGAGCTTAAGTTCTTTTTTCTCTTGCGATTAGTTTTTCCAAAAAAGCACAGCGCTGGATAGTCACGGCACCAGGTAAATTAGAACAAATGTTGTACGTGCGTCGGGACTGCGTGGCCAGAGATACGGCAATTAAAAATCACGATCACACTTCATGCTATTCCGTTAATTTCGTACACAAAAAACGACAGGGCGTGCGGACGTATTTCCGCCACGTGCTAATTACTTACGCGATTTAGGTAAATAACGTAATTAACTATTTTACGTAATAATTACGCAATTTTAGCAAATTACGTAATTAGTACGTGAAATAGTTAAAATGCATCCCGGGTAAACAGATTAAAAATATGCAAAACCAGTGACAGTCGTACAACGAAACTGCGACGAAAAAAAACTGGAGGAGGATAGTTACGAACCAGGGTCTTCGTCACTGTGAAGCAAGCACCTAACCCGTAACCCAAACTGCCTTTCGAGTGTTTGACATACAAATTTTGATTCATTACCCAGAATCCGTAATCAAGATATTTTTGCCAAACAGTTTCATTGATCGCACACAAGTTGATATCAGTGTACTCTTGCTATGTTGCTTGATATTACAAAACGTATCAATGACGCTTAATAACGTTATATCGTATGAAAACAGTGTTTATATTTGCGAAGCGTCGACCATTATACGCCGTCGGCCATGTTGATATTCGATGTAGTGGTGATTTTAGGGTGGGTAGGGGTACCCTGCCACTTTAGGCCAGCTGTTACTACAACCGCAGTGAGACCGCCACACCATAGAGCTTCTGAATACAATGTAGTGTTGATTTACGTCATAAGGAGTAGAAGCTTCACTCCATACGAGGTTGTGAATACGGCCCTAATACTCAATCGTATTGCCTGTCCTGGAATAATGTTTGCCTTATTATTTTATAGGAGTCTACACTTAAAATTTCTATAGGTATAAAAGTAACTGACTTCGGTCAGATGTTGTGGAATATTATTATAATTAGAAGAAACAAAATAGCTCTATTCCACAGTTTATTCCACAGTACGACGCGTTTCTGCCGCTAGGCCATCGTCAGGTACATCAATACGTAGATATACCTCTTTTATAGATGTACCTGATGATGGGTTTGCGGTTGAAACGCGTCGTACGGATAGTAACTGTGGAATAGTGCTGTCTTGTTTCTTTTAATCTATAGGAATAATTGTAGACCTTAAATAATCTCAGGACTTCCTGGTCGTCTACAGAGAGGCGCTGCTACAAGCTCCCTCTCTAGGCGGGAAAATGAATGACTCAAATGTGTAGCATAGCCCAAGACTATTGGACGGTTGCACCTGCGCCTTGAACGCTAAAAGCGACGAGGTGAAGCGGCGCCGAATGGCTGGCAAAAAACTAAGGAATGGCGAATTGAAGCCTTCTATTCATCCGTGTCTCTCCGAGCTCTTCACTTTCCCTCTCCTTGTCTCCGGCTGCACCTCGTAGCATCCTCTCCTCCGGCCTCGTCTTTCCTCATCCCGAGGATCCGTTCCGTCTCCCTCACGTCAGCTGTTGTTGGAAGCCTGCTCGCTCCCCAACCGAGCCCGCGGCCAACAATCCAACCCAAGAGCGCGCCAAGCCTTCGCCCGCCGCCGCCGTCTCCCCCCTCCCCTGCCTCTCCCCCTCCTCATTCGCGTCTTCCCGGCCAAGGCCGCAAGTTTGTTTCCACCGCGGATTCCTTTTCTCCACCCCTCTCCTCTCTCACCTTCCACTCCTCTTTCTCCTTTTCCGTCTCCTGTCGTATGCTTTTCCGATGCCTTCCGTCCCCCTCTCCTCGACTTCATTTTCTTCTCCTATAATGCCTCGCGACTCTTTTCCTTTCTCTAGATCCTTGGAGAAAAATGGTCAGGAGACGTGGGAAGGTTTCGGCGAATGTTGCCCGCGAGCGAGGTGAGCTCATGAAAAGCACAGGTAGGAGTATTTTGTTTTTCCCCTTGGACATCGAATGCGGTTCGGTCGTGTATGCCCCCCAGTCTTGTCGTGAAGAGATGACGACGACTCTCTGTTACTTTAACTGGTTGCCCCGTAGTTCAACATGGAATGCGCTTGTCCAGGGAGCGCTGCCGGCTGAGGGAATCGAGGTGGGCTCCTCTGATATCGTTATTCACGCTAAGTCGCCCTTATGTTTTTTCATCTCTGGTGCGGGTGTAATTGACACCGTTTTGCTGTGTATGGTTCCCCTTTCAAGCGTAGAATGCGCTGGAACGTTCGTCGTCTTTTTTTCAATTTAATTAACTCTCATTTTGGCTTTTTCTTGTACAAATAATCATTTTAAGCCAATGATTGGCGATATTATATTTCTGAAATAAACTTTAGTTTAGTGTTTTAATTGTAACTTATGAGGATGGAATTTCATGGATTTCTATATTTAGTTACATTTTCGTTGCAGTCGTTGAAAACATCATTTACGAAGTACTTGGTATGACCTTTTAAGAGAAGATGAATTGCAATATATTCTTGGGTAATCGGAAGGAGTTGTGCTCCGTCATTCATTCCATTTCATTGGAATTTGATCGTATATGCCTTTTAACGTGTGTTTTCGATATTTACAGGAAGTGTTTGTCCTTTGCGGCGATGGAATTAATGTCGCATCTATCATCGATAGTTCAATGACAAAGAGATACCAGCCTTTTGGTTCGTGACCCAGATAGATATTGTGTTAGGTACGCTCATTAGGGCATTGAGTACCTATCTGCCTCGCTTATGTTTGAGTAGTGTATTCGAGTTGCCACGTGCTTTTGATTTCCCCAAAAGTATCGATAGCTTTACGTTTGACTCAGGAACGTTATTTAGTATGTCCGGAGGTTTATATGCCGAGGTAGAAATAGTGTCATAGATTCTCTTTTGGTATGAAAGTTGTATCACTTCACGCATTCACCCGTCATGCTATCACATGGTGGGATCCTCTCAGTACAGCTCGTTGACTTTATTGGACTGGTGTTATTATTATTACATGCATATAGCCTCTAAGTGGAATTAATGATGCGATTTTTCAAGTCAACCACCCAATTAATGTAGCGTATCCAAAATGATCTAGCGGAGTGGAAAAGGAATGGAGCAATTTCTTAGGATTTGGATTTGGATTGCTCTTAAATATTCGGGGAGGATTTTGAACTGAACCTAAAATAAGGAATTAAATGTATTATACCACCATCAGGATCTGCTTTACATTACTGCTTGATGATTACTATGGCAGAATCGCTTCTTCTTCATTATCGGAATTGGTTTTGCGAAAATTGACTTTGCAGTCATTAGACAGAAAATTCTTTGGTGATTCTCCAGGAAAAAATGATGCATTGCAAGCGCTGGGGTTATCTAACAATAAGCTTGAAAAAATTGTTGGAAAACCCAGGAGGACAGGACTAAATCGAGAATTAAACTCTGTAGTTTTCTTGGTCAAAATCTTCATTCTTCTTTTCATTAAGCATATTCAGTGGTTGTTTTCATTTAGTGTCTTGTCTATGGGATCTTTGCTTCATTTAGCCGCACAAGGGAAGGAATCCTCCGCGTGTTGATTATAAATCGAAATGCCATTAATTCCATTTATGTGGAAACCTACATTTAGTCTGTGAACGGAATGGCGAAGGTGATTCAGTTATCCACGCCTTCTTAGAGGACTCCATCATTAGGCTACTACTTGTTTTTTGTTATAGTAAATCTTTGTAGGCGCGGAGTCGGACGTATTCGGGCTTGAGTTATTTTTAACTGCTTACGTTCTTGCGTTCACGTAGTTCATCCAACTAACTCCAGAGGAATTTCAGCATAGGCGTATGAGGAAAAAAATGGCTTCGAAAACAATTTCGAATCGCCCGGCGCGCCCTCGCTCGTTTGAAGCTTCGGATTGTTTGGCGCGAAGTTGGTCAAGGGCAGGGACATAAATCCTCTCCTTCCCGCGGCACGCTGGGGCTAAGGGGCTGCTCCCCTCCCCTCCTTAGCTCCTCCTCCACGCACCCTTCCTCCCACACCTCCCCAATCACCCCTCGCACTCACCCTTCTGTCCTTCCCCGCCACCCTCGCGTCGCAGAATTGAGATTACGAGCATGAATCCAGGGCGTGAACGGAAGAACGCCTTTAAAACGCCCTAGGATTCTTATTTTTCCAATGTGTGCCCTCATCCTTTACGTTCGTGTTCGACGCGGCTCTTAATTATGCAATTAGGGTCGAAAACGATCTCGTTTAACGCTTCCCGAATGATGGGAAAAATGTGGATTGTCGAACAAGCCAAACACAGTCCATTTCCCACGAGCTTTGGATGCGATTGTGGGACTTCTCTTCCATTCCTGCTCCCCAGTTTTTTTCGAATTGGTCATTTTCTGTGACATGAGGCCATCTTTAAACATCTGAAGAAAGTTATCATTGCGGTTTAGACATTTTGGACCACTCTGATGCGGGTATCGAGCTACTGAATCAATACCTTTCCGTTGCCGTTGGCAATGACATCACTTCTCATTTAGTGAGTTCCACATGTCACTTTTGACATCACTACTGACGTAGTAGAGACGTCCGGATAATTATCCCGCGTTTCCTTCTGGTTGTCACCAATCTTTGCTGGCATTTCGTCTGCTACAGACATTTCCATGTTTAATTTGTCGGTTCCTGTCTGTAATAATGTAAAAATAAGCTTTTCAACAATATAATGGAAAGTTAAGCTTTTCAGAAATTTAATGTATCTGCATTGGCCGCGTAATACATTACATTTATGGACGTTTTTTTATATCTGTTCCCTTAATCAGACGAATTTAAGCGAAGACTCATGGTTTTCGATTTTTTTAAAAGAATTCTGTGTCGTGTTAGCAAACCTAAAACGCTGATTGCGTTATGGTGAATCATACATTGTCGTGCGGTGTGAGGTGAGGGAGGTAATGAACGGTAAACACTGATCGTTGTTTACTAGGATAAAGTGGCATTCCTCTGATGTGTCCAACTTTTTCCAGCGAGTGTTTAAAGAAATAAAATTGGTAGGCATATTTTCTCCTGTCATACAAGTCACGAAATGACTATTCAAAGAATTTAATTTCTTTTTAGAGCATGTCATTGAAACTCATTTAGGCAAAAAAAATATTACGTCCGCCGAGAATGTTCACGGAACTGTTTGCCATCTAAAGCGATAAAGGATCGGATGAAACCTGAGTGTGGTCAATCTTAGTTTGACCTCATGACCTTCAGAACGAATCTTAATGTAAGACCCAGCGCAGGTGTTTCAGCCTTGTAATATTAGATTTTTCGTGTCTAAGTAATGTTTTTCTCTTTAGAAATTCTGAAGTAGTTATTTTTATGGGCGTAGAAACGGGTTTTTACTTGAGCCGTAAACCTGAGCTGAGTCATTCTAACGAACCTGTAAACGCCTTATATGAGTTTAACGGTTTTTATATTAAACTCTTTACTTAACTTCCATTTATAGTTTCTGAATCACGAAATCATTTCATTTTGTACTCTTTGTGTCACCTCTTTCGCAAGTTCTTGGCTGTTGTATCAGTGAACCGTACAAATCAATTTTTTTTGCTTTATACGTCAGCTTAGCGTTAATTTAATGATAAATGTAATAAAAGAAATCGCATTGAGTAGCATTTGTTCAAGGTAAAGGTATTAATCAACCTCAAGAATCTTCTTGTGATAACCTTTGTAAAAGACGGTGCCAGCCATCTTAAAACCCTGCGGCGCACAAGAAAGTGAACTGACAGAAGCTACTTTTTTTTAATAGACTGGGATCTCTCTCTATTTACAAGCAGGAACTGTGAATGAAACATTTTTTTAGCTGCCCCTTCATGGTGTCAAAATCAATAAACGCTCTAACTTACTGATTAATGCCGTCAGTCAGCTACTGCGTCAACCGTTTCGGAGTTTCATGGAAGAAAGACTTCGTATCTGTATTCACTGCTTTGGGAATTCGGTCCCTCCGTTAGATGTATTGGGAGAAGAGATGCATGCTGGTAAAAAGGAAGTCCATATCGCTTTTATCCTCCATGCCCAGTCTTTTTAAATGGGTCACTGGTGCCTTCAAAGAAGGGTTATCGCTCCTGACTCCGGGATCGCCTTCTTATCCGTCCCTTGATTTTTATGACTCCGTTTTAGAGCAACTGCCTAGTGTTCGTCCCAGTCTCTTTCGCGCGGGTGATCTCTTGGATGACTCATTCCTCGTTTTGGACGGAGAAAAGAGCTATGGATTCCAACATCTTCCCCTCGCGTTTGCCGCCGCTTGGCCAGTGGGTGTGGGAGACACTCTCAAGGCATACTTTAGATGTTGTAAGAGCTACGACGCGACGTCTGTAACTGGTGATCAGAGCTCTTTTTCCGAGCGATGTTGGATCATGATTCATCTACATCTACATAATACCCTGCAAGCCACCACATGGGTGTGTGGCAGGGGGTGATCTCTCACCAAACATGCACTACATATCATGCATAAAAAAGGAATAGTATTAATATAGTAGTCAGAACTACACTATTTAAAAAAGATAGAAATTGCAAAGAAAACATGCAAAAACATTCTGTTAGTAGGGTTAGCTTTAAGTACTCATACCAACATGCAGCTACCAATGCTATTCATTGCTACTCTCCGATAGGACATATTTACCGTTATTCGTATCTCTTATTGTGCGAGGGAAAAAGGACATTTTGAATCGGTCAGTTCGGCAATCAATTTCTCTAACTTTATGATTATGGTCCAGTCTGCCATAGTAAGTTGGGGTTCGTAAAATATTTTTAACATCATCACTGAAAATATTGCCTTGGAATTTGTGGAAGAGATTAAGTCTAAATTTCAACCTGCGATCTGACAATGATTCCCATTTCAATTCATTTAATAGACTGGTTACGCTAATATAATTATCGTATCGTCCCTTTACAAATCTTGCCGATCTTCGCTGCACACGTTCAAGTTCATTACTTAGACCGATTTCGTAGGGATCCCATACACTGGCAGCATATTCCAAATGAGGTCTAACAAGGGAAAAGTAGCTGATTTCTCGTACATGATCGTCACATTTACCCAATACTCTTTTAATGAAACCCAGTTTACGATTCGCTTGACCAATTATTTCACGAATGTGTTTACCCCAGGAAAGATCATTTGTCAGTCTTATTCCAAGATATTTAATGGATTCCACGTGTGTTATTTCATTGTTACTTATTTTGTAAGTGGTAGGAGGAGAGCTTATCTTTTTCCAAAAATTCATTACAAGACATTTCTTAAAGTTTAATTCTAACTGCCATGTATCACACCAAGTTTCAATTGCTTGTAGGTCAATATTTAAATATTCTTTATCGTTCGGGCATAGAATTTCCCTGTACACTACTGCGTCATCGGCAAATAGACGAACTGATTGGCAAATAGACGAAATAGAAATGATTGAGCCCTATCAGAGGATGCACCAGGAACATTAGAAATTACAATAATATACTTGGCGTCTTAGCGTTGCCCCGCAAGCGCATTTAGCCAAAACGTGATGCATATGTTGTTCTCGTGTGGTAGAAGATATTAATTTAAAAATGTAATACCGAAATTTGAACTGTTTTTACGTGGCCTGTTAATCCACATCACCAGTGTTTCAAGAGATATTAATGCGTACTCTTATTGTCTCCATTTTTAAAAACGTCATGAAATGTACTGTCTTCACATTCCTGCCCATTCTTATTGTAAGAAAAAAGTTAATGTGTAATACAGGTTAGTTTGGCTTTTAAATCTATGAATTGTCACATTTCAGTATGTAATTTGAAATCTGAATACAGTCACCGCAAAGGGTTACCGATTGAAACGCCTCGTTTCGTGTAAATATGTTTTTAGAGCCTCCACGCATTGATTCCTCAAAATAATTTTTCAGCACACGAGTAATAATCTTTACCAAGGCCATCGTTACCATCCCTTACTTCGAATTACCATTTTTAATAATCTTCATTGATAAAGTTAATGATTTCGTTGTATTATTCCGGTGTAGGCGATGTATTGATTTTATGGGTGATTGGCGACAATGCTTGCATTTATTCTGGCAAAGAATAGGTTTTATGCCGATGGCGAGAGTAATTTTGTGTTGCAAGGGTGGCGCCGCATGTGTTATCGACTTGTGATCCTCCATTTAACGTTTTCAGAATTGTTACTCCTTCGCTGAAAGGTCAAGGGGGAACTATTTATGGAAGTGAAAGGTATCACCTTGTCATGTGAACTTCTTCTTGAGGATGTATTAAGTATTTTCTTCCATGGGGAACTAATGCCCGATAAATCTTAAAGCCAACGACGGCCATGAGATGTAATGAAGGATTTTCCTCGGTACCATTACTGAATTAATATTTATGGTATCTCTCTCCTCGTGTCCATAGTGGAATGAAACTCCAAGGCATTTACTTCCGTGTGGCAGAATGTTTAGCGAGTAATTGTGAGTGTATTTGCTTTTATCATACTCTGAATGCAAATAAGGTCCTCATTGTTGCCGCGACTTTTTTTTACCGTTAATTAAATACAACCCAGGGAAATTTTTACGAATTGAATGTGGTTACTACTCTCAGCAGACTTCAATACTTGACGGTTTATAGTTTCATGTTGTTTCAAGTTGCTTCAGTAAACGTGTCAACGATTCTCTTAATTGTTTCCCCCAGTTAACACACTCGACTTCACCGCTACTCGCCCTCGTACAGCCAACGTTTGAATCATCCGGGTATAAAATCCAGCGACCAATTTTCAATCGGATGCTTCACGAGATCTCGATAAATGAGAACGATTGTCCAGCAATAAATTCGAGCGATTTCCGTACCTAGATTTTATATACCAAGTGGGCGGGAGTCGTTATTCGTCGACCGGAATGCATTTATCTCGTGGCCTTCCGTGTGCCACTCCCTCTCTCCCTGACCACCTTCGCGTTAACGGGACAGTTCGCGCCGCGTATCTATCGCCGGTGTGTCCACAGTATGTCCCCCTCCTCCGACCTTTCTTTGGAAATTGATTTTTAGAGAAAATTCAGCTGTTCGTGTCGCTTCACTTTGCTCATTGCTTCGGTGATCCGATCAGCTGTGACTAATGCCTTGTGCAGGTGGCGGAGCGCTTTTTGTTTTCTTCGACGAATGGTAGACTGTATCCCATGTTGGATTCCTTCCACCTACCGTCCTTGGACCCTCCTTGGATATTATCTCTTCGGATTCTCGTATTCCCGGTATTTCTTTGGGGGCGTCCATTAATTACGTGAGGCGTTTAGGGGGGGGGAGGGGGTCGAGCCGAATCTCACCCAATCTCACGTAGGGGAGAGGGGGGTCTTGGCAAATTTCAAGTAATTTTCATTCCGCAAGAAACAGTGTAAAATTGCGAGAGAATGGGGTTAAATTACGTGAAACATGTTTCACCACTAAAATATGGCTAACTCCTACAAAATAATATTTATCGCGGTTATGCCACAAAGTAGCACATTAGTCCCTCAATTGTTTAGCCACCACCGGCCAGCCAAACGCGTGATTATCTCGCTGTGATTCTAGACTACGTTCTTAGTAGTCTTAAATACCAGTCTTAACTAGTCCTAAATAAAGATGATTAAGCAAATTATAATTGTTTTTTCTTATAAATCCAATCCAGTCAAGCACAGATTTTCGTGTTTACACTAAAAATACGCATTTTGAAAAAACTCACGTGAGATAGGGGGGAGGGGTGGTTCGAGCCAAATCTCACGACATCTCACCAAGGGGGGGGGGTCCGAAAAATCGCCTCACGTAATTAATGGACGCCCCCTTTCCTCTCCGATTCCATCAGTTAGCCGGCTATATACGTATGCCCCGCGGTCCCGAACTACCTCCCTCCCTTTCATCGCCAAATCTTACTCCCTCTTCGTCTCCCTGTCTGTCTCGCCCCTCCCATTCCAGGGGCCGATGTCTTCGCCTCCTTCCCCGCAAGGTCACATTGCCTCCACCCACTCCTTCCCTGCAATGCGAGACCGGGCCTCCTCCCGCGCCTCAATCCTCTCTGGAGTTGTTGTCGAACTCTCGATTCGCTTTTGTTTGGGGATTCCGATGCCTCGGCATCGCTTTCCCGACATGAATTATGGAGGCGTTCGTTCTCCGCTTCTTGTATATCTAACCCGCATTCCTCCTCCAGCAGCTCATCCCTGCGGTGAAACCCGGTGTGTGTCTGGCCTGTATTCTTTTCCAAGGTTATCATCACACGGGGCGTTGATACGGTCCAACAACCGTCGATCCGGCTTCTACCGTGTTTGTTGGTGGCCCTATTTCTCGGTCATCTTGTTTTCAATCTAAATTTGTACGTAAATTCAGAATTGATTTCTCTACCTTCGACACCTTCTGTTGTAATAAATTACGAAGAATTCAGCATCGATGGTCACCGCCAAGCGCTTTTAAAGACGAATGTTAATAATTTCCTAATCTCCCTTTAGCTTACATGCTGGCTGCCATGACGTCATATTTCATTTTATTTGCGGTTTATCGCTTAACCCGATTGAACTTCGTAATTTCAATAGTAAACATCTTCTTTCAATTGTGATGCAGTATTTCTTTCGACGATGAAAGCTCAACTACGTTAAAGCGTTCAGCTGGAGTGGAAGTGGTAGTGCAGGAAAAAATTGACACACGTGGTACAAGCATGAAAGTAAGCTTACGAAATTCTGTTATTAGTGCGGAGTCTACATTTAGTCTACTTTATCGTTGTTATTACTCTTGATGTAAATTGACTGAAATGGATGAGGCGACGATTTGAGTTTTCTTTGGAATCTTCACGAGTGCCTACTACTTTAAACGCAAAGCTGTACTGTATAATGTGACTTTTTTTAGGGAGTCTGTAGAAAGGTAGAGGTGAATTAACATTTCGACCCTCGACGAGCCCTCAACAGAATGAAATTCCACCATCATTGAATCTGTAACCCAAGCCAGTTTGTCAATAATGAAAATTTGATTTCCAATATTTAATGAAATTCTATGGTCCACGTTGCTTTTCTTTCGGCTTAATTATTTTGGTGGCATAAATTACGAAGTATACCTTCTTAAAGCGTGCCCCACTCTTTAAATATGGCATGATCACTAAAGCGAACCCTAAAAATAATTTTTCATTTTGTTTGCAAGTATTTTTTCATATTCTACATTCTACATTCTTGAGGGGTGAAATTAGTTCCAATATCAAAACACTCGTAATCGGTATATATAACTCTAGATTGAAATCCATTTAAAAACCCTAAGACCCTTGATTCATAAGATTATTTGAATCTAATGTCACTATTTTTATTTTTTCCCAGCTATAAACTTATTATTGTTGAATTTGTAGCGTGAAACGGGATATTTGTCTTTAAAGGCGCTACAGTGATTTGTAATTCCACTTGTTGACATCTTTTTTATTGCAGAAAATAATTAAATACAGTTAAGTGAATCGTGAGCTTCCTTTAAGATATTCTTGGCCTTGGCTATATGAGGGAACTAGGAAGTCGCTTCGATTGAAGGGAGTTTTATAGTTCGTCATAAACTGTGTTATTTGCTCGATTCGACTCATCGCAAATCATAAAAGGTCGGTCGAACCGCAAACTTAGCGATCCAATCAGCATTCGTTGTTCGGTGGGAAAAATGAATTCAACAGCTGTAGATTTCGATCAAGTGGAAGGAAATGTTATGGTAACAGCATCGACTAGTATGAGACCCATTCTTTTAACTCACGATTCTTGTGCACCAATCCTGAGAATGCGAATGGAATCGCTCCCGAATTTTCTTCGTTATGATTTTCATGAAGCATTCGTTGCAGTGTGTGGCTGTCCACGTCGCGGGTTCGTTTGTGAAATATGATGTCAGACCTGTCGCGGTCCTTTCACTCCCATTTACTCCTTTCCCTCCTCTCTCCGCCCAGATGGACCGGTCAGCCATCCGTCATGCCGTGTTAAGTCAGTCCTCATATTTTATGAGAGACCACAAGAACAGTGCACAGCTATAAATCATCCATGCGTTGCCCTTGGCGATCGAGCTTCAAGAGCGCTGTTGAATTTCCTTTAGCCAAGTGAAATGGTTACCGCTGTAGCCGTCTTCTCTCTTCCGCTTCTCTAAGTCCCTCGCCTCGTACGTCCTGACTTCGGCCGCATCTTTCAGATTTCCTTCTTCCTTCCGCACGGTCTCAGAATCTTCCTGCTGTCACCTCTCTTGAGTGCCCGTCTCCTTGATTCGACGTCAATCGATTCCATCCGTTGCTAATAGAATGCGTTTCCAGCCCCTTGGGCAATATTTTTCACGCCGAGAAAGGGCTGAGGGCCTCGAACATCATACCTAAGGACCGTGTAGTCACCCAAGGATGTACTTACGTCATCACAAATGACACTCTTGACTGCATATTTTCCATTCCCGACTTTTTTTTTTGTTTTCCCGACTTATCTTTCATTTTTCCATTAATATTCTACACCTTCATTTGAATTTCGAATGCCGACTACCTCACGTTGCAAAATGTCAATGAAAGCCATCATTATTACATAATTAAATATTCTTGCTATCTATTACATTTCTTGTATATTAAAAAAACATGCAATGCATTTTTCCCTATGCCTTATTGCAGCAAATACATGTATAGTACTTTAAAACCCCAGCATCTTCTACCTTCCCTCCTGATTTTTCATTTTCTTCTTCGCTTCCTCCCTCTCTCCATATTTTCCATCATTTTTCCCATTATCGTTCACCTCCGTCTTGAGTACAGTACCTCTGGGTACTCTCTCCGCCCACCTATGTTACCGCTTCCTAGTTTCTCCCGACAACTTCCTTTTTCCCCCCACCTTTTCTAGCAGTGTATGGTTTACGTGTTTTGAAAAATGATGGATCATGAAATTGCACTCTCTGCAAATCTCGAGGATGGAAATGGTGATTAATATTATTTTCATTTAAAAGGTAGGGCCGTGTAATGCATACTTTTTATCTGCAGATTTCATTCATTCTGGTAAACCAATTTAATTTTGCAACCGTCAATGCGTTTCTCATCTGGTCATCAACCCTTGCTGATCACGTAGATCCTTATTTCTAGTGTAAACACTTGAGGAAGTGTATAACCCAGAATCATCCCTATATGGTGACGAGCAAACCTCCGGTGTTTCGAAGAGTGGATGTCTCTACGTGATGTGATTCAACACTAATTGATGGGATGGTGCAAAGCGAAGAACGCTAAGAAAAGATACGCAGCTCTTCTTATGGAGCCAAGTCAAAATAAAACTAGAGTAACGAGCAGCTCATGGGCTAAACGTAGTCGCACATGAATCTTTATAGTTCCGTTTGCATTAGTTGAATGGCAAGCATTATCATATGGAATTCATTTTCGAGGATGTTTAAATTTAGATACTATCGCCAGCTATCTTTCAGTCCCAAGACGGACATTCCATCGTGACGTAATCGGCGCTTAAGCCCAATATTTCTCGATTTCCTGCGAGGGGGCGGTTCCTCCCCATCGTTGCAAAGAAAAATGGTGTGTGGAGATGCGTGATTTTATGAACGTAACGTGCCTCTCAACACCCAGAGGGTGTGCGTATCCGCAAGGTGCGAGAGCATTCGACCCAGAGGTGTGTCTTCGGAGTCCCAGGGGAGACTTCTCCCGGCTTAATGTGTGTATATTTTTCCATCCCAATCTGTTCGCCGCGGCGCTGGGAATAGGCGTGGGAGAAGGTTTCCACACCCTCAGTCCTTTCCATGACTCTCTTTCGGGACCCTTTTGTTCTTCATCTCCTAGGGGAGCTTATCTGCTGCTCCACCCCACTCTTATTTTCTCGCTCCTGTCTCTCCACAAATGCCTCACTACTCTCCGCCACCTCTCCCATTTTTCCCCAGGCCCCGGGAATGCGAGGGCCACTCGGAATTTCTCTCTCTGCTTTTCGGACAGAAGTTTTATTATTTTTTTTTACTAGACGGAGCACCTTTTTCATATTCCGAATCTCGCTCCGAATTCATGTTTGATCTCACGTCATGGTGCTGTCGTGGTCGAAATATCCAATCGCGTCGAATATTCGGTGGCTTCACTTCGTTTTCAGCGTATTTGTAATTTTTTTTACGTTCTGCGAGAAAACAAAGAAAACAAATTTTCAGGTGTGTATTTTGGTAGTGTCGCACTGTATCAAAGACGGGAAATGAGGTTGTGCAAAGCGTACAATGTTTTTTTTTTCAAAAAGGAAAAAATACGAAAGCACTTTTGAGGTCACTGACGGAAAAGTCATTAAAATTTCATCTTTTTCTGTAAATGTATGGAATTTAATTGAAAATTTGCCCGTGACTCACGCTTTAATAGATAATAGGGGTGGCGGCTCTCTTGAAATAGCAATCTCCTCTCCTTCAATTCATTGATGACCTGACATCTGTGATTGCTACCGGTTTATGGCATTCTCATGTTTTAAAAGTTTCTTCTTTATGTTTCAAAGAAATTTAATATTCAGGAGTTCATCCATTCCCTATCTTAGAAACTGCCAACGGAAACTCCCTATTCACGGTGAACATATTTCTCTCTCTGAAACTAGTTGTGGAATATACGAGTCATATTTCCTTTGTAGGGTCCATGTAGCGTCTTCCTATCTAGTAAATACGTATGCGTTGAAGAATTTGACACTCCTCTTCCCTTAGTTGGCCTGCTGGCGTAGTAAAGACTTGAGTTATCGTTTATTAATGCCTAGTAAAGGCCTCCGCGGTATTAACATGGATCCTCGTAGAAGACATACTGGAAGAACCAACTTTTTCATTTAACAATTTTACATTACTTTTGGTTCTTAGAAAAGAGTACTCTTAGAAAAGACATTCTTATGAGCCATTCGTGCAGCACTTTATTTGATTTTTACCATTTGTACTTTCGGAATATGGGTTTCATTCATAAGTAATATCACCTAATATATTTCAGTCAATTATTTTATGTTTCACTTTTACCACGTTTATTTCTTTCACTTATGTAGGCATTGTAGAAGTGTTAAGCAGCTTACGAGTCAATTTATCGAAATTTACTATATTCCGGTGTATCTAAAATTCTCTGATCTCCAGTGGAATGCTAATCACCCGATTGCGTTGTCATGTTACATTTCTATTAAACGATTGATTTTTCACTAAGGTTCCTTTTTTATCGCAGAAGGATAAACATCTAGGAAGGGCTCTCTTTTGCGCTGTCATTTGTTTTTGTGTTGTCTCTGTGTTATGTGTTGTTCGTCCCTTGATAAATTGATAGTTTTCTAGAAAAAGAGCCAAAGCATCCCGATCCGTCAACAGTGTTTGATTTATTTTGTTTTTATCGCTAGAAACGAGCGCTTGGTTTTCGTTTCTTAAGCGAAGGTTCTTTTCAATTTTTTAATTAAATTAAAGCTATTGTCAATATTTTTCTCTCCTATGTCTTCTTAATTCAATGACGAGGAATCATATCATAGCTTAAATTAGCATCAATTAGTTGGCTTTGAATTCCTTTTCGTCAAATAGTACTTTTACGTTAATTATTTGTTGCATCTTCGGCGCCAAGATGTTTTCTTAATTGCTCTTTTCCATCTTCCACAGATCGCACCGTCTGCTAAGAAGCTATGGGGTGTTGAGGAGCAAAAGGACGACTCCAAAGGTGGAGGAATACTCCACTTGGCTGATCAAATGTGGAGAGACTCGACGTGGAGCACATCAGGTAAGGATGCATCCATAGCCCTCTCTAAGTGAACTCTGATTCCTCCAAGGCAACACAACAGGAGTTCTTTTACTGATAGTGTATTGGTTCATCCAAACTCGATGCATTTTATTGTTTTTATAATTTTAAATTGCAGAAAAGACTATCTACAGTATTCAATTTCAGAAATGTAGATATTTTTTCGGTTTGTTGTTGGCGGAGGACTGGCTAATAATATAAGGGTCCCAAAAATATCCGCCGGCGACGTCTAGTTTTCTCCTGCACCTTGCTCAACGCGCTTAGGCTTCGGTCTCTGAAACTAAGATTAACTGCGTTGTTTTGAAAGGTTTTCTTACTCTCCTTGTCGCTCGGTGAAAATTTCTTTCCCATGCCAAATGTTTGACCTCAAAAATAAAATATCAGATGATGTTATTGTATAGTGCTTTCTGTCATTTTAGTTAAAAATTGCGAGAAATGTGATGGAGAAAAGTGAATAATTCTAATATCATCGTAGCTATTTATTTGTTCCCACAATTCGTCACTTGCATTTTTTTTAAATCCCCTTGTTCTTTCTTTTCGGCGTGGATTCAACTATGCTCTTGAAAGTATTAAATGGGACAGTATTTCAGTTTGCAATTGTTAATAATGAAGGTCTGCGCCTGGTTTCAATTAATGTTATGAAATTGTGAGCAATGTTTTGCATTGTTTTCCTTTCTTTCTTTGTGTTCCTTTTCTCCTTTGTATTCCTTTTGTGGCGATGAGAGGTGATTTTGCTACCGCCGTGGAGTGAATGTTTTTTTTATTGACGATTTCAGAAATCCAATAAAATACTTGCTCCCCTCCGTTTCAAATTTAGGGATGTTCCCCTCGCCTGGATGGGTTTTTTTTATGGCTCGTATTCCAACACTGCTCACCCTGTATTCGCCCACCCGCGCACGAGATGAGCGCGAGTATATGATCGTAATGTTCTCTCTCAGCTATACGCATAGGTGTATAAATTGAGATCGATTGAAAAAAATGTGTGTAACTATCGATGCCGTATGCCGGTGACGGGGACGTACAGTGTGACTCTATAAGTGTGCCTGCCGTTCCATGATGGGAGAGATATTTTTTATCGGGAGTTATCATCAGTAGCCAGAGTGGATGAATGTGAGTCACTCCTATCGCCGCCCAATTTTTGCACTTTACCTTCTATTCACTCGTTTTAATGGTGGTATAGTTTCCCGAGACCAAGTGAGTGAGTGACATGTGTTTCGTATTTTTTTCCGGTCAATCTTTAAGAGTGCCATTATCGTGACAGAACTTGGGCGGAAAATATGAAATCGCACGAGTTACGTAACGCTAACAATACGGGGATGTGTGGAGTTTTCCGTTTGGGCCCGTAAAGAATTTATGTACGTCAGTAATTTTATTAGTTAGTACAAAGATGGTGGTTGTATTCCTTAGTGTAGTGGTTAGTATAGCCTTGCTCTTAGTTTTCCCCCACTAGCTGAGTAAAGTAATGCCAAGAATTTTGTGATATTTAAAATTATTTCCCTTGTCATTTGGAAAGAAATATCGACTGGCTTCAGTGTATATTGGAAAGTTAGGGCGTAATTACATTCTCATTCTCAAAATCACGATTTTAGTGTTCTGCTTCACTGTTATTTAAATTATTTAGTGCGTATATGGTAGGTACTTAACAATCACGTGCGAAAGGTGACAATCGTCCGATAATGTATGTACCCTGTGCAGCTCATTTTTTTATTTCATTCGGTAACACTCCGTAGAAGTATGAGGAACGCCGCTAACCTTCGTCAACGCAATACCCTGTGAGCTACCGCGAGGGTGTGTAGCACGGGGTGAAGATCACCAAATATGCACTTCTTACATGTGATGCATTGCTACTACTTCTTGGACACATGTTAGATGTAAGGGTCACGTGGAACTACTTGTAGGTGGTTAGTAACTACACATTATTGAATTGATTACTGGTTGGATAAACATTTTCCTAAATATCCCTTTTTATCGCTATACCTTATGCATCATGAACTACAGACTACTCTATCAATTTTTACCTACCTAATTTTTTACCCCTTTGCTATTCCATTATGGTACGCAGGAAAATGTTTTTTCCTTGTCAAGTTATTTCTTTGTAAATAGAATTCCACCGCTGTACTCAGCCCCAATATCACCATGTGATTTGCAAAAGCAGAGAGTATGCTTTAAAACTCATTCCATTTTGCATGCATACTCACGGGATCATTTACTTTTTTTCACATTCTTTACGTCCTTCCTCGTTCTTGCCTTATTCCATCGAAAGCGTTCTTCAGTTCTTGCCACCCTCTTTCGCTTTCCGCCAACCCCCGTCGGAAGGGACGTTGTTTGAAGCCGTCCCGTCGATCGATAAGTGACTGCTGCTCGTGACATCCTTGCACTCGTGCAAGGTCACGTGGGAAGGCTCCACTAATTTTGCAGCGACTTCTACGTCCACTTGTCTGTTGCTGGTGAGAGTTAAGGATCAGGCAATTCCATCCCCGCCTGCCTGGATGAGCCTGGGTGCTTTCCTCTGATCGCTCGCTCTCTTTCTCTCTCTCTCTCTGTGGCCGCTTTGCTTCAATCGGATTTTGGAGAATCTCATTGAAATGGAAATTCGCCGCATTGAGGATACGTTTATGGGACTCGAAATTGTCGAAGCGACGACCTGAGCAGCCATCAGCGCGACGGCTCGTTGCTAGCTTAGGACTTCGAGTGGCGTGTTGGTGTTTTTGGCTCTTAAAATCGAAGTGCGAGAGACGACACCGAGGTTTCGATTGCTTGTTGTACTTGCGCTGCAAACGGCGCATTTCCATTTCTTTGCGATCATCGATTCCTCTTCGTAATAAAGTAAATCGAAAAAAATCTCCTGAGTGCGGAAAACCTCCCTTGCATAGTATATTTTTGTTGTTCGAACCAGTGAATGTTAAGGGGTAGTTTTTTACGATAGTAAAAGCAGAGTAGATAGTAGTAGTTTTTTTACGATAGTAAAAGTAGAGTAGATAGGAGTAGTTTTTTTCTGAATTTTATTATTGAATTGTACATAATCATTAAAATGTATTTACCGACGAGAAAATTGGCATTTGTATCATTATCTTTGTGTGAATCTCCAGATTCAAGTCATTTTCGAGTAGCTATTCATGTTTCATGGGTGTCTACTCGGAATTACTTAGCTGCTGCTTTATACTCATAGTTCTCTTGTGTTAAGTCCCATCCATGTAATCGTATCGGAGATAGGAGGGCGTGTCTGCACGGGAATAGCGGTCGAGAGTTCGTTGCCATCCGCGAAGTGCGAGTTCATCTCGTTCAGGTGGTGGCGAGGGAGGAGAGCCCTTGGAAATTATCCGGGCCGCGGGTTCCGAGAGATGTGAGGGCAAGCATTCGTTTGATATGCTTCGTTTCGAAAAATGTAGCGTCGTCTTGATAACTTGCAGAGCTTGAAGGAAATGGAGACGTAGTTTCCCCAAGTGGTACTCTTTGATATTTAATTCTGTACCCAATGGAGAACACTGTTGTGCTTTGTCGCCTGTTACTGTTAATTGTACTGTCTGTTAATGCTGTACTGTTGTCCATTATAAAATATAAGCATTTATGAGCTATAGTACTCTGAGGTCTCCCAGCAGAGTTTCATCTCAAAAGCGTGATTTGGTGATCTTAACTGATTCTAATATCCTTCCTTTCCGCCTGCTCCTCTTTTGCCCCTGCAACTCGTTTGTTCCGCGAGTTCAATTTTTCATCATTTCATTAGATCATTTCGAAGAATTGCTTAATCGAAGGGATGTAGACTCGCTGATTCATTTAAAGAATTAGCTTTAACCTAGGATTATTTCATCTTCATTAAGTAGAGGGCAAGTGAAACATGTGGAGATTGAAGGAAGTTGAATATGCCCGAATGTCATTATCCAACTGTGACTTATAGTGACGAATTTGCGTTTTTTAAGTGATAAGTGTTTGTTATTCACATTTTTATTCCAGATAATGTCGTTTCCCTACAACTAACGTGGAGATGGATGAATTAATACAGGAGGGAATGTGTTACGTAACAATAGATCGTAGCTCAAAAATAATAAGTACACACTTTTATTTTGTTTACTTTATATAGTGCCTATTCATTTTTCTGTTATACCCGTAACCTAGACCAACGTAAATGTGGTGTGCTCATTTATTTCCTGAGTGGAATTTTTTTTTCTTATTTCCTTTCCATTACTTAGTGTACATCCTAATTTTAACTGATAACCGATTTTAGGTATCGCATAAATGTCCTAGGTAGATTGTGTGTGAACCTAACTCTTGTTAACTTAACTGGTTTGAACCCTTTTTAGTTCTGAGGTTCTGAGGATAGCTTAAATGAATTTCGTATTGCCATGTATTCGACAATTCAGGAGCGGCTTTATAGAAATTAAAAAAAAACATCTGAACGAACGTTTTAAAAATGCTTCATTTATTGCTGAAGAATATTATAGCATAGAATGCTGTAATATTCTACTGAGGTGAATGCTATAGAGAACGGAAATGTAGTAGTTGTTCATTGCATTTTTTTTCACTGGCTTCGTGCATGGGCAAAAATCGGGAGTCACGTCGCAGAAACATGCTCATGGAAATTCCCTTAATGTGTGTTGATTTATGAACGTTTATGCACACTTGGTCGATCGAAGAGCAGAGTTTGTATGCTTTAAAGTACATGATTATCCCCGAATTGTGTTTTTGTCTCGTAATGCGTACCTGGCTGAGATGTATTGGTTGCGGAATTATTCAGAACATTTGACTATCAGATGAGATCATTTAGTCGATTGTGAAGTTGGCGGATACCTATCTAAAAGTCAGCTGGCATTGTATCGCAACAAATCATTGTTTTTCATCTCGCAAATAAACCGGAGTGTCTAGACCTAAGAAGGTTTCGAACAAACTTCGCGATAGCAAGTAGGTTTGCCGATTTCGTGAAGGGGAACGCCATTGATTTCTACACTCCAAATCAATAAATAAAACTTGTCCTCCCTTTCCAAAAGGAATCGAAATGCAATTTGGGCCTCAAATTGAAATCAAGGCGTTCTGAATGCCGCATTTGAAAGAGTTACTAATTGGCCTGTGTGCCCTTTTCTTTAGAAAGAGCTCAGAGTTGTGAAACAGAGTTAGAATTAGTAGAGGTACACAAAAAAGACGAATTCTTACCATAACGGCGTATTGAAATGCATTAAAAGTTCTTGTGGAAGCTCTTCGACGACTTCTACTGGAGGCCCCTAGTAAATTTTAGAGCCCAACAGAATTCATCCCATGGTTTCCGCGATTTCATCAACCCCGTGAGACCCGTGCCCGGGGCCGTCAGTGGTCCTTCCCTTCCCTGAATCCTCTTCCCTCCCTCCTTGGATACGCCCACTCCGCATCGTGACGGGCATAAGTTGATTAATCCCGTGGAAACAGAGCCTAAATGCGTTACGCCCCCATCCCCAGCCGTCCTTTCTCGAAAGAGGACGGCTGCAGGCGAAGTAGCAAGAAGTAGACGTAGAATTTGTGGGACTCAGAGACTCCTCATTTAGAGAACGAGGCGGGAATAATGGGTACAAACATGGAAAGATCTGATTCTCGAAACGAACATTTTCAGTGGAAAGCAGCTCACATTACTCAAAAAAAAAACATTTAGGAACGTAAAACATTGTGATACACAACCGTTGATGGGACTGGGATGGTAGCTGCCAGACACTGCAGAGGTTCCCCTTCTAACGGTCGAAATTTCTCTTCTCGGGAACTCCACCGGTTTAAACATGAAATCATACCTGTGATGGTCGCCGTATTGCATAGTTAAACCCAATGGTTAAACTAAACTTGAATTCCCGTAAGCATTTCACTGTTAGTGTTCGCCGGGGAAGTATTATATTGTTTGTTGAAGACATTTTAACTACCGATAATTTTCAAATCATTTGTGCTTTACTTTGGCGCCTTTACTTTACACTTGCAGATGAGTCAAATTATCATAGGTAGTCATCTATTAATAAAGTCAGGTTTAGATGGGCATGAAATATTTCAAATACTCCTAAACATTCCCATGTAGCAGCATGCATCTATGTTTCGCACAATAGTCAAAACACTTCCCACCTCAGATCTTTCTCTCCAAACTCCCCATTCTTCCCATCCCCTTTTTAATTTTCGTACCTAACACTATCCTCTCTATCTCGTCCTTCAAAACTCTCTCCTCTCTGTTGCGTCTCCCATCCTCTCATTATCTTCGTAATTTATTGAATCAATTTGTCTCATTCCCTTACCAATTCCATCATTTTCTTGTTTGCCCTCGTTTTCTCATGCCTTCTCCAATGTTTTCCATATTCAGTCATTTTTCCACCGTTTTCCTTCAAGTCCACATTTTGGTGTCATGCAATGCCACGCTCCATGTCAGACTTGTCACTAGTTCTCTCTTTCACAATGCCCCTTCCACTCATTCTCGCCGCTCACCTTTTGGATAAGTGATTTGCCTTCGACCTTAGTTGTTTGTACATCTATTGTCTTCAACCATATTACTCATGCAGCTGAACTCTTCCACTTTCCCTAGCTTGTGATCTCCTACTTTTAAATTTGATCTGGCTTCCGTTGTCCGTGGAAAGGTGAAACAAATGTGACAGAATAAATGACTGTCGAACAGGTAGGTGAAAGAATGGTTTTCCTCCCCGCACCACTCACGGCAGAAACACAAACAAAGGGAACGCCGCGATCCAAAACACAACTTCCTTTTAGTCTTTTTCTTTGCCCCGTATTTCACGGCCGTTGACCTTACACCCCTGCAACACATCCCTGCGCCGCGCCGGCTCGCAGTGTAGTGTGTGCGCGTAGATGTAGCAATAGCCTCCCCGCCAACTCGCTTCCAACTCCCTCGGTGATGATGATGATGATGTAGGGGAGAGGGGATGGGGGAGGGTGCGGGAAGCCGCGCCTTGCAGGTCGTCCACCCTCCTGCCTCTCTCTCCGGGCGAGGGAGCGGTAGCGTATCGCGGCGCTTATTAGGGTGTGGCCGGCCACTCAGCGGTCCCGGTTTCGGAGAGATGTGTTGCCAAGAGGTAGGGAGGGCGGGAAGTTATGGGTGGCCCTGGCGGTGGGAGGGGGGGGGGCAGGAGGGGAGGGTTTTGTACGCATGGGGGATGCACGTCGGGTCTTGCTGGTTGGGAGGGTGGGGGCGCGAGGGGAAGTGTTCCAATCGATTGATGTTGTTGAACGCGCTCTCTTTGGAGGGGTGTGTGACGTCACTCCATCCCTCCCCTCCACCTTACCCCCCCCCCCTCTCCCCGCCTTCAGCAAATTTCCTCCGCCCCTCCTAATTCCCAAATGTTGGGCCACCGAACCTTTTTTCTCCTCCACCCATCGCCCGCTCCTCACAGATAGATGTTTGTGTGAGCCGCCCGTCCCGGCCACCGCGGGGACCCCCTGGCTCGACCTCGGTTCCTACGAAAGCCATTTCCCCGGACCCTTTACCCTCGAATGACCCCGGATGGTTTGTGGGGGCAAGAGGTCGGCAACCAGTAGGGCAAGCTAGGAGTCATTCCCCTGCAGCCTCATTCCCGAAGCGGAAAGCATTTAAAGATCCCATTACCCTGAATGATGCCTGCGTGGCCAAAGGCTGTGACTGTGCAAGTGATCCCCGGAAACGAAGAGAAAATAAAGTGAACCTTTTTGATGAGGTGGGATAGTTAACACCGACCTGCGTAATAGTTTCAAAAGTTAGTACTAGAGACGGACTTGAGATTGAGGTCGTCTTTATGACCGCAGAACCCTTGAGAAGACTTGATTTCTTATCGGATAAATATCAGACATCATGTAGTCGGATATCAGCTTATTTATGAACGTCGATTCACTCCCGTCTATGGCGTGTCGTCTGTTTTGTGCTCTTTTACTGTTTTACCAGATATGCCTGACGCTTCCTCCTTTTTAAATGTTAATTATGTCGCGTGGAGGTTGTAAGGTATATCAATTTGAAGTCGCGTTTTTAATTACTCGCGGAGTACATGGTTCAGACTGGTACCCCGTTCGATGATTCGCGTGACTGAGGACGTCACGCGAATACTCGCGAGCCAGTTTTTCCTTATCGGATCGGCAAGTCTATTCGGTGGAAAATACATCATTTTCCTCAGAGTTGGGGCCATCTCCGCTCTTGCGCACTTGATACCTGGTGTGTCGATACCCTTATCCGCCCACGCGCTGCCGAAATAACTCCGAGAAATTGTTTTTTTGCCCCTCCCCCCACATCCCTATGGATTTTTTTTTCGGAGCACCTTTTTTTTATGGATACCACGAGGGTTGGCGCAAGACCCCTTCATGAGGGAAGGAGAGAGTGAGAGGGAGGGAAGAGGCGACCTCTTCTCATCTTTCCTGTTCTTGTCTCTCCTTCTCGCTTGGCTCACAGGTTGACGCCCCCTCGGTCCCTCACTCGTGTCCCCACGCCCCTGTACCCTAGGCCCTTCTCCCAGGGGGCAGCGGATGTAGGAGGTGGGCACCTCCCGTGTATCGGGGGCGAGGCGAGTTAGGCCAAGGCTCCGGTGTGTCTTTGCCAGGTTGAGTGAGAGGCTGGGAAAAAAAGGGTGAGGGATCTCTCTCTCTCTGCAACCCGGCGAACTTCCCTCGGCTCTGTTCCCCTCGCGAGGGAAAAACGATTCCCTTTTTTAATCCCGCCCGCGCCTTGCTTTCCTTGCGGGGCGTTGTCCTGCCGCATTTGCCCTGCGCGCGCAATAGATCGTTTTGAACGTAATGTATTCTTACGTGTCGAACCTAGAATCGTCTCTAATTGGAGTGGCATGGTTGCGAAATTGCAGCTGGCAAGTGTTGATTGGACTAGATCAAATATTTGGCTGCGTCAATGGAATTCTCGTTTGGGTCCGTTCTTGATATCAATTGCTCTTGCCACAGTTATTATTTACTTCCACGACAGTTATGAGGATTGCATTCTACTGACAAGAATTTGGATGTTGGGTTAATCCAAGTTTCCAATTATCCAATGTGAAAAATGTTGAATATCGTATTTGGCTGTTTATTCGTTGCGTGCTTTGTTACCTGCCGATATTTTTATCTTCAAATTAAAACTGTAATCGCTATTTGAACCCTCCGAAAATATTTTACTTTGTAATTGATGTGGTACTGACGGTAGTTTGCGACCCCAGTCATTTCATCGATATGATATACAAACTTGGCGCAGCCTTGATTTTTTTGTATTTTACGTTATTGTGCGGTGTGAGCGTTTTATCAATGTACCTTAAGATTGAAAAATTTGCGAGGCATACTAACGGGTCATGTATTTTTAGTACAATGATTTTATTTGGCTGTTTGATCAGGGGTGAATACGTGTACAAATCATCTCTTCCTGTAATGTTGTGTCGTCAACTTATCTCTGAATCGCTGCTTGCTTCACCTATTGTGTATTACCTTCCTTACCAGTCTCCCTATCTGCTTCGGCCCTGCCTTACCCTTCCTCTGCGCACGCTGTTTGATGCGGTGGTTTATTTTTCTCGTCATCGCAAGGGCTCTCTACCTTGGAAGAAAGGATTTCCTTTGTGCTCGCCCTGAGGGGCTGGGAATTTCATTTTTTAGTTGGCATTCCTTTATTCGAACGTATGTCTTTTTGTCCCCTCTCCCAATCAAGGGCGTTCTCCGTTCCTAAGGCATGCCTCGCATGGCATTAATTTTTTTATCATTATCCTCGTCATCCTCGGTGACAACCGTTGCATTTTTATAGAATATCCGCTACTTTTTTTTTCACTTTTTTTCCGTTCATCTGGTGCAGGTGCAGAGACCCCGGGGCTGTGATGTCGTACCTGGATTTCAGTGCTGTCCTCAACAAAATATCTAGCGGAGCTCAGTTTCTGTAACTCTGGTCGCGGACTTGTGCTTTCTTTTCTTTTCAGCGCAGACCGCCTTTCACATAGCTGTGGCATTCATCTTGATCTGAAGCCTAATTTATCAAAGAATAGATTCAGTTTATGTAATCATTCCAGTTGATTCAATCGAAATAATAACTCGATGTGTGCATTTCAGCCAAATTAAATTGTCATTATTTAATGTCTCTTTCGGTGGTTTCACTCAAAAGTGAAACAAAATTCGTTATATCCCACACGAATATTATTAGTATTATTATTATTCACGTAACAGTTTTCAACCCCTTCCAAGTCATTGGTGTACGCTCTATTTTGACCTGAAGAAGTTGAAACTGGTTGAGTTAATAATAGTAATCGTAACAACGTTTTTTTTATTTTTGATTGAAGTCGATAATCCACAAAGTAAACTTCCCACTATTGCTAGGTGAAGAATTTTATTTTTTATCTCTATCGTAATATTAGAAGATAGGGTAAGCCATTGAGTATCTCTTTGATGATGACTTAACTTGTTTTGCGGAAAGAAGATGAAGATATACTTGAGATGTGGGTGTGCGGAAGGATGGAGAAATTAAAGTGGGTCGAACGGAGGACGAACGATGAAGTGGTGGAATTGGTAGGAGAGGAAAGAAATTTGATAGATGAAGTAAAGATAAGGCAGGAGGTGTGGACGGAAAAGGTAATAAAAGGTGATGGTTTTTTGAAAGACGTGATTGAGGGAAAGATGTTGGGTAAGCTGGGAAGAGGGAGGAGAAGAACTGGTAGTTTGGATAAAATTATGGGAGGTATGAAGGCTAAAGAGAGACATCGTGTGAAATGCAGGGGGTGGGAAGAATTGATTGTAAATAATTAAATAAATAAATCGCCGGTAGAAAACTAATAAATAAATAAAATTTGTTATGATCCGTGCTCTTCACGTGCGGAATTATCCGACGCAGTCTCGCACAGTAGGCATCCTTCCATTTTATATCAGTAATTATCCCAGTACTGTATATTGTGGAGAACCCCAAGGTCGGTCAAGAGAATGCGAAAGAATGATCGATGAACCCGCCACGATCGCATTTCGAGTGGTCCTGTCTTTCCACGCCCCTCCGCCCGAAATCGGCGAGTGCTCTTTGGAACGCGTTGTGTGGCGGGGGCGGACACCTGTCCTAAATTCGTGCGTTCTCCTCCCTAGCTGCGTGCAATCCGTTTCCATCCGCTTCCTCCCCCGGATTCCCTCCTGCCACCCCTTCCACCCTCAAGGCCCGCCTCCACTCAACTCTTTCCCTTCTGCCTCACTTGCCTCCGGCCGAGCCATTTAACACGGGCCACCTCTAACGCACCCACTTCCGAAGGCATCCAAGCGGGCCAGGTGTTGATAACGGGCTCCCTTACTTCCGCCCCCCGTCCTCGCCCCTACTCCTCCACGCTTGGGAACTTTTCGTCCTCTCGCCTCTCTTTGTTTCTTCGAATTTCCTCTTGCCTTCTGTAACATCCCTGTTTTCTTTCGGATTGGAGAGAGAAAAAGCTGGCCAGAATTCTAGGGATCAGAGAAGGTTTTTAGGCAGCGTTTTGGGGTCTTGAGCTTGGATTATATTTACTCCAATTGTGATAATTTAGTACCGAGGTATTTGTTTGGATTTAGCGTTTTTTTTTAATTTTAGTGAAGATTCTTCAAGAGTGCAGTAATATTCGAGTAAACTGAAAAATTGACGCTAGGAAAATATTGCGCGACTTAATGATAGGAAAAAAGTTTTTTTTATCCCTTTTAGAACGATTGCTTAATTAATTGTATTTCGGCGAGCAGAAAATATTTCGTATGTATGGGGTAAATTTAAAGCCTTCTTTTCGGTTAAATAAATTATGATAAGTTGAGATGTAATAAATCTCTGAAATGTCGATCGTATTAAATGGAATTAATTTAAAATATAAATCCAACTCTTTTTGCTCAGGATAAACGTGTAATAAACCAAGGAAAAACCCTTAAATTATATATATTTTCGTTACATGTTCGATTTGTGCATACCGTTTACCTTAATAAAAAGTTCATTCGTACCTGGCGATCGGATATCAATCGATTATAATTTAAGGTGGCGAGTGAATCAATATGATTACTTATTATATTTAGTTTCCATTAAGTATCTACTGTAGTTGGCCTCGCATTGTAAGTTTTCACAATATTTTATTGTAGTTCTTTCTTAAGTTCCCATTGTGAGAATATTTCCGAGGATTGCTTAATGAAGCATCAACCGGATTTTATGGCCCATTGAGTGTAATCCTATTCGGTGCAGTTTTGTGTTGTTCTTTCTTTCGTTTAAATTGGTTGCCATTTATGATATCTGTAATCCTGAACCAACTCCCCTCCCATGGTAGAACATCGAGAATGAATGAAAAGACCACTTTGTCTCTAAAACGTGGCAGAGCATGTATTGGTATTTTTTTCGGGTATTCGACTATAGATTTAATCTTCTTACTCACGTATATGTTCTCTGGATTTATTTATCAGCCAGAAAACTGTATATTTAAGGCCATTGTGCGGGTTTAGTTGGAGTCACTCATCTCTCGCCTAGAACTGCTGTTCCATTTCCCTTTTGATTACGTCTCCCTTGTCATATCTTTTTAGGTAGTTCCATGTGTATTTTTCCCGATCAATGAATCTCGTAGATATTTGCCGTTAGAATGCTGTTTTATATTTTCCCTTTGAACCTTTTTCAGTCTATGTCTACCTTAAGTTCAGATAGGCATGGACGATCTAATAGCGGCTAATGCTTCCTATTTTGTTCCCCCTCATCCAGTTTCATCACCGTTTGTAAATGCGCGTTTAGGTTTTCTTCAATATTTTCCATTTGTCTTCGGTTCTTTTTTGTTTTTAATCTCCCTATCGACAGTATTTCAATTCTTTCACGTTCCCTAACCTCCCTCGAGGCTAGGAAAACATCGACGCTTACTGTTAGTGGTTCTGCCCATCTCCGTTTCTCTCTCGTTTATTTTCTCTCCATCCCTCTTTCCTTTCCTCTTCCGCCCTTATCCGTCGGGAGGCGGGCGGGAAGCCGCCGCGGCGCAGGCGGGTGATTGCGGTTCCCTTAACTACGCTGTCAGATTTTTTCCCCTTGGTTGCCTCGCTTTGAGCGGAGTCGACGTGCTCCTAAGCGTTTCTCTCTTTTTGCCTGTGGATGTTAAATTTTGCACAATGATCGGAATGAAATTGAGCTTTCTTTTTGCATTTCCTTGATCTTTTGTTCGTTTTCTTCTGTTTTATTTCATTTGCAGTCGTCATGCATTTTCGAATGCCCGTCCCTCGAAACAACTCGAACGTTTTTCCTCGTCGTTGTCTTCGTTTGCTATTCACCCTCTCTTGAACTAAACGTTCAGTCGTCAAATTCTCTACTTTTCTCAAGCTTGAGGAAGCGGCATCGTCGTGAGAGGAAATTTGACGAGGGTTGGGCTAAACTACTCGGCTATTTTCTCCCTTGCAAGAGGTTTCCATCATTTATTGACTTCGAGCGTTCCACGGCGTTTTCTAACTGCGAGTTGTTCTTTGACGAAACACTTCCCTTGAGTTCGGGGGAAACGAGCATTGGAACTCACTACTCACGTAAAAACTAAGTCTTCTGCCGTGACTTCCACTTCTCTTCCCTCAGAACCGCCCGCTTAGGACGTTTTTAATGCCGTCATCCGTTTAGAGGCGTTGTCGTCTTCAATTAATGCATCTCACTTTATTCTATCGATCCGCGTTCTCCATCTCGCCTCCCTTCCCCGCCAGCCAGATTCAGGGTCACTGAACTGATAAGGGACCCTGTATGGCCTCGCTGCATTTCTCGAAGGTAACGGAGTACGTTAAAATTATTTCTCTGGGCGCAAACGTCAATAATTGCTGCCGTCAAGCCTATGCGAAGTAGGGCGCCTGTCCCATTAGTTTAAGGTCTTGGGGTCGACTCTTCGATTCGGGCAAAGTTCATGTCGCTTGAATCTTTGATATTGATCGCGGCGATCTATCGTTCAGTCCGTGGGTTATTTGAGCGCTATACGATCGACGCTCGATTATCGACGTTATCTCATTGATATGTTTTTCTCGGGTAAATGTTGTTGTGATTACGAATCCTTATCCAACTTGCGTGTGGAGTGTTTTGAGGGCTTATGAGAAAAATATCCTCTCTTATCGGGAAAAATTTGTGCTAAAATGACGTATAAAATTGAGAATTTGGATTGTAATCTTCTCGTGAAGCATAGGACACTTAGGCTTAATTGCTCTATTACTTTTTTGGTGCGATGGTTTGTATTTATTTTAGGACGAGGCTCCACGGATGTTTTTGATAGGCAACCATTCGCATACTAGTTGGATCTATTGGGAATTTCTTTTCCGAACAGATTCACACGTTTGGAATCGTTCGTATTTTCCATATTGTTGGTTATTTACTTCTGCTCATTGTAAGTATGATGTGACTCAGCACATTTCGATGCGTATTGTCTGTAAATGCGTTGAGAGTAAACAAATTGAAGGACCGCGAACTGGCTGCAAGAACCTTAACGGCGTTACCCGCTGAAATAGCAATAGCTGTTTTTCCGCTGAGAAAAAAAATCATTTGCATTGACCGGGACTCGAACCCGGATCCCCTGATTTCCGGCCAGCTGCTTTAACCAAATTAACCGACCAAGTGTTTTTCAGCTGTTGTGCGTTGAAAGTGATTTTTTGTCGCAAAAATGCTTTTTAATAGTATGCCAAGATTCCAACTGCAAATTAATTTTTCTGATGCTATAAATTGATCTAATTATATAAACGCCATGGGACGGTTCTGGTAATCTGTAGCTGATGTCAGTAACTTAACGTGGGGCGAAACCGCATGATAGATTTCCAGCGTTTTTTAACACATTATGTTCGAAAGGCCGTTTAACCCGGGGCAGTAAACAACGCCTCTTGAAGCAAGCAGAGTCAAGTGGTGCAAATTGGATGAATGAAACCGCAGAAATAGGACGTTTCCTTTCCACGTATTGGTTTATGGAAATGGAAAGTCCGTGAAATTCTCGTTTCACACGATGGAATTTTCACTGTGTAGTGGCATATCCACAGCCTGAAGGCGTGTTGATTTCGGATTCTTCGTCTCGTTTTTCGTATCTCGCCGTTGTGACGGGTTGTGGTTGGTCCTGGGCCTTACTCTAGGGTGTTTGGGTCTCGCGGTGGGAGATGCCTTTCAAGCCCTCTGGCTGCGTGTCTGATCCCGATATTTCTCCCTCCCCTATCCCTAAGCCTTCCCTTTCTTCTCCGCTCACGAGAGTGAGAGGTCGCGCTCAAGTTTTTTCTTGAGCGGAGGTCAGATAAAGTGAGGAAATCGATACGGCAGATCGAAAAAAAAATTTTTGATTCGTGTCACCGATGTCATCCCCCTCGGTAGAGCGTTAAGAAGTGGGGAGAGCCGTCGAAAACACGTGTATTTGCGGTGGTTCTTGGAATGCCGCTGGTTCTTGTACATACATGTATCCATGTCGTGCAGCGTAGGTCATTAGATCACAAAACCCTTGAGTGGCCAATTGCTGCCTCTGGAGTTTGTTGCGCCATTGCGGCCATTCTGTCTTGTCATATCACTAGTTTGCCCGCCTCTTTTTATCCGCCAGGCGGTAACCCTTTCTGACTTTGAGCTGGACTGCCGTGGCGGGTGCAGTTGGAAGATAAAGGGCGACGTTCTTGATCACATGATGTCGTTGATGTGATCAGTTGGCATGGTTATGCGAAGGCCTCCGCTTTCTGCTTCGGGTCGCAGGGTTCCTCGTTCGTATCCTAAGATATCCCTGGCGGTATACGTGATGGAGTCTTTGTATTACAATTTTCATGACGCGAGTACGTGATAAAATAGATTCAAATGAAAGGTTTGTGTTCATTTGGTCATTGTAGAGTTTCGCGGCGTGATTCTGGATCCTACTTTCGCGTTGTCGCTGTCGTTATCGGTACCGCTAATCCCTCGAATCTGTTCACTCTGCAAGTTCTAGTTGCTCTTGAAGCAATTATAATCATGCTTAACTTCGAAATAATTTTTACTTTTTGCAGTATGAATAGCCTTTTCATTTGGCAAAGATATATTTAGTTGTCTCCGGTCAATAAAGAAGTGAAATGTCTGAATTCCTAAGTTTATTTTATTTTTTGGGAAACGCTACAAAAAACAGAATATGCCCTCGTTTGCAAGATTTTCATAGACGGACTGTTTCATCATTCAATCTGATATGCTGAAGTTTATATATAATTTCATTTGCAAGACTACTTTATGCATAGTGTTTCTTTTAAAGCGCTTTGCTGAGTTTTGATGCTATAAGTCGGTTGTCAGGAGACGGGATCAATACTTGGTTGGTGACGGGAATTGGAAGGTCAATCAATTCTCAATCTTGGCTTGGTTTGGGTTTCAACAGTTGGCAGTTTGAAATGTCTTTTATGAGTACAAATTATTATTTCTTCTCTCACCATGATCGTCAAATGCTACATCACAATTACTATATTCTTTTGAACCAACATTTATGCAAAATTTAATATTAATTTTCTTAAGTGGTTAATTTTATTATTTTTGTGAATTGGTATTATTACTTCATCCATAGTGAAGACTTTATAAATGGAAATATAGGTGCGTAAATGAATTTTTACCAGAGTTAAATCAAGGAAGCCATCTTGTCACAAAATACCTTAACTGAGTTACCCGCTGGTTTGTATAATATCTTAAAGATTTCATCATTCAAAAAAAATTTCTTGGTGGCAATACTGCTATTAACTGAGAAGCGTATACTGTGGCCAATGACATGGCTTTCATTAAAAGTTCATTAATATTGACATTTTATCCGCAATGGATATGTTCCATAAAGTTAAGCTGAATGCAGTTTCCTCTTTTCGAGTTTTTTTTATAGCTAGCTATGGGAGTTTAATTTCATATGTTGGCTTCATGTATTAGTTTTGTATTATAATTAGTGAATGTTAACCATAGCTCTTAGATAAAAGTTCCAGAAGTTCATGTAAGTGGTTCCATCCTCTCAATTTCCATCAGTAGCATCCGCCGCCCTCTAGCTAAAGTTTTTTCCAAGTCTCTGTTTTGTTCATCCGTCTCCTCTTCTTTAGTCCCTGAATTTCCTGCGCGTGTCGTTGACCGTTGACCTCGCGTTTACCTCTTTAACTCTTAGTACTGCTGTGGACTTCTTCCGCTGCCATGGGCGGTTGGCTGTTGCACCTAACTTGGCTGCATGATACTCGTTAAGTTGCTACGAGGCGTGGGGGAATCCGTTGTCAGGATCATAAGACTGTGATGGATGACCTCAGCTCTTACAGATCTCAAGGATGTGCTATTAATTTCTTCAGCGCTAAAAATGACGACCTCGTGCTCTCTCCCTCGCATGCTCCAACTTATTGAATTAAGGGAACTTTTAAGGGTTTTAGTTGTTCATTTAGATACTCTTTGCTCGTTACTGCTTTGGACTGTTATCTTTTATAAACCCTCTACACCCGCCACCATATGAGGTCGAATATTATATAGTCTTTTCGGTGACTATCATTTTAATTTTTTCATGATTTTCAGGAACTGATTGATATAGGACGTTAATATAACCTCCATCAGAATCAGCTGCTGAAGTATTTCCTGAGTGGAAGTGATATGTATTACAGATTAATGTGTATGGAATTTCGGAGTGTGATAAACAATATTCACTTGAAAGGAGGGAAGTTATTGGTTTGATTGTACTGTGGAAGTTCAAAGTAGATTATTTTAATTGTGTTTTACGAACTCGACATCGAAGACAAGATCGAACAAATTATTTGTAACTTTTTTCAAATATTGATAATTATAGCGTTATAACTTGGCCACTTGAATTATAATATTTGCGTGATATGGCATTCCTTAATGCAAATTTATTATTTTTGCAAATTTGCAAAATATATTCTTTTATCTTCAAGCTTCCTAGATTTACATTGGACCAAATAATTCGTTTTTTATCCTTCGCATTGAACCACGATTCCATACTCGTGGAGAGAAGGTAAGAAAATTATTATGAAGTAAGAAATCATTAAATTGGGGAAGCGGATTCCAGTTGCGCTCCTAGTCATATCTCTGATTTTCCCTCTAGGGACTAAGTTTCTAACTTATCATGAAGTTAATTTAGAAAGTGGAATGATAAATACGCCGGAAACCCATCCTCCCCAGAGTCGCAATCATTTAAGGAAAACATTTTTCGAGCTCCTGCCGTTCAGCATTTGTGGTGTGGGAAAACGAATTACAGTGTTGCCTTTTCCCACCTACGAAATACGCATTTACTCGGGGAGGTCGGGAATCTATTTTGCATATCACGTTATTTAAGAAGCTGTTGATATTTACAAAGTTTCAGCAGTACATCTTCAAGTTTTTATATGATAAAAAAACTTGAAGGGAAAAACTTTTGGGAAACGTTCCTAGTTGTAATTTTTAATGTTGCCCTGCAAATGCTTGAACGGTCCTGAGAAAATTTAAAAGGCCTCACCGAATGCAATGGATCAGGTACTTCAAGTGCGTGATATGAAATAATTTGGAATAGTACCAAAATTCCTGGAAATGGAAGACCTGAAGGTAGTTTCGTTCAACAGGGAGAGGTGATCGAGTGAAATCGTTCACCTTCCTCAAGTGAGCGCGACAGGAATCAGCGCAGAAACGCGATCAACGGCGTGCATCTTACGTGTAGATATATTTCTTCATCTACTACATGCTACGCTTAGGGCCGTATTCAGAATCTCAACTACCGTGTCGTTTCTACTGCTTACGTCCTAAAATCCTTACAAATAGTCAAATTTGTGTACATATTCTACCTTCAAATGTGGTATTACTTCTCAGCGAGATGCTTAGAACTGAGTTGAGATGCTGAGAACTGGCTGGGCCATATTCAGAATCTTAACTACAGTCTCACTTCCGCTGCTTACGTCATAAAATCTCTATTACGAGTTCAGAAGGGTATGCGGATTCTCCTTTATGTGGTTCGAAGCGGTATGTAGCGTGGTAATGCAAACCAACTTTTCAGGGTGAATACGCACACCGATTTGACTGGAAGTAGAGATTTTATGACGTAAGCAGTAGAAGCGAGATTGTAGGTGAGTTTGAATATGGCCCCTAGTCTCTGGAATATAATCCAGCCCGATATGATATATACAGTAGTAGTGGTAGTATCAACATGTATAAAATTCTTCATCATAATTGAGGTTAGCTTTAAAAAGTAAAACTTTTCCGTCTCTTTTAAAGTATTATCTATAGCCAAATGACGGCTGAGGAATTTATAAAGGAACTGCATTCGAAAAAAATACTAATTTATCCCGAATACGGCTCCCAAAAGTGATCTATTTGAAGTGATGCTTGGAGCCTGTAAACATTTTTGTGTTGTGCGAATTGCCTATATTCTAATTTTGCTGTTTATTCTTAGGCATCGTATAAGCCTTAGGTTTCTTCGAATAAAATTCAAATTTCAGTGTCGTAATCTAGAAATATGTATCTAACGTCGATTTTTACCAATATCCCACTATTTTCAACAAATTATTCTCCATAACCGTTTGTTTCCCATTTTCGCCTCATTTTTCGCAAAATTTTAAAATATAGAGCTCGGGCGGCTGTGGTTAATATTATCCGAAATTATTAAGTAATATTATTTCGAAAAAAATTTGAATGCAAGATCCTGATATCAGTACACAACTTTCCCGCATAGGGCAAATTTTCATCCGGAAAAAAACCTCTCTAATCTCTTTTCCATAGTTTTGTTAACTTTTGAGAAAATCCATTTTTAAGTTCCTCGTTTTTTTTTCAAATGCCATTATCACTAAACATCTGTCAGTGGTGAGTTTATGAGGACGAGCCAACATTTTCTGTTTGTCTCCTAAAACTGTTCCTCCTGTCTCTTTTTCCCGTCTTTTTCTCATAAGGGGTCAAATGTCAATTTTGGGAAAATTGACATTAGACGGTTACAATGACTCCGTGGGTTCAGCTGACCACATATTATGGTAGAAATCAAGACGTCTCGCTGCTGTTGTTATCTCAATAAGTTGCTTCCAATAAGAATTTATCTAAGTGAGCCTGAGTGAGTGTTTTTCTGGCTTTTCAGCTCAACGAAAGATCTCGTGCGATTCCACGGGGCCAAGTGTGGAATAGAAAATTAACATAGCTCTGGAAAAAAACGACTAGTTTGTGTTAATCGATTTATCGGTGATACCTAATCACCCTCGTTCACTTTTAGTTTGAAATATTTGTGTTTTTTTTTTCGTGTGAGAATCACGTCCGTTTCGTTCCCGGTTTCTTCTCATAAGGAATTCCTGATTTATTTCATGGCCTCCGGTGTTCCGTGTTTAAGCTTTTTTCGGTGTTTTTGAGGAAGTTGGTATTTTTGTGTAGGTAGTGCGATTTCACGCCCCGGTCGCGGCAGAGTGATGCATCCGCCAGGGGTCGCTTATTGCCCCCTTCAGCGTGAGAGGTTCGGGTGTGTTGAAGTGGAGGAAAAACGGCTGTTGTTATGGTAAGCAGGGCGTTCGTTCCATGTGCGTGTAGCGTATGGAAATGCGTGGGGCAAGAGGGTGATATGAGGGGTGATATCCTCCCCGAGTGCGGCGTTCCACAGCCCCTCTCCACCGCATCGCTCATCCCCCTGCGAGAGGACATGTTCATGACGAGAGGACGTGTTCGCGAAAATGAGAGCAAGTAGTCTTCATCCATGATATCTGCTTAGGAATGATGAATTTTCGACGCGATGCTTTGATGCTTGTGTCGGATCCCACAAAAAAAAAACAAATATCATATTTACTGGGCGTAAATTGTCTCTCTCTCTCTTCGCTGCCTAAACAGGGGTAACTCCCAGAACCACAGAGATAAGAAGTATCGCTCTCTTTCCCTAAGAAGACCACGTTCAAAAGTATGGATTTATGAAAGAGTATCGGCGTGGACTTGTGGATTGATATCCATGTTAAACAAAAAGAAGATCATTTTATTTAACATGCATATCTATGGATTTATTCTGGTTATGTTGGACTCCGCAATATTCGTATTCGCAATATGTCAACATTTGATTTTCATTTGATTGCCCCTGCAGGATGAAGCTAATATATTGATGTTATGAAGGTTAGTGTACCTCATAAACCTTTGCTGAAGGGAAAAGGCACGTTGAACGATTCTCTGCTGCTGTTTTTGAAGCAGTAAGTTTATGAATTTGGAGTTAATGAATGAACGCAGAATTTCTTTGCCGTAGTACTCCTACACAGCTTACGATTAGATGCCTCCTTTCGTTGCCTTTGCAGCGTATTGTCATTTTTCGGTGAGTGAATGGTTGGCTAAGTAGGAATGTATCGCGGTTTGATGCTTATTAATTTGAAATGTTATGTATTCATTTAATGGCACCATAAGCATTTACAGCGTACGCGTATTATTTCTCTTGTTGATGCTATGGAACTTCTTTTTTATAGCTAAAGAGACAGGATGCCGATTCATTAGTAATGATTGAAGTACGCAAATTGTAACTATAATATTGTTTATTGTTATATTTTATTACTTCTGTAGAAGTTGAAATCGTTGCACTTCATTTTATAAAGGGATCAATGAAGAATTTATTAGAATTTCCAAAATGTCCAATAAAATTTGAAATTCTCTTGTGATGGCTGTGAAGAGTGCGGCCACAGCCTATTGATTTCGGCGTATGTAGCCATTGGCTTGCATTTTTTTGGTGCCAACCGCATAGGGCTCGCCTTTTTATCTTTAATATAATTTTCATTTGCCATTTTAAATGACCTCGACCTTGGAGATCCCGAACTCTGATAATTATTCGTACCCTCCTCATTGAGGGCTCCCCTGAGGCTCCCGTTGCTAACGCTTCATGCTCGCCTTCGAACCTCCTTGGAAACACCCTTCGTGTATTCCTCGAATATAACGTTTCCATCTTGGAAAATAATTTCCATTAACGTCCCCTCGAAATAACGTAGTTGCCGAAACCGTGTCTTAATACTCTTAAGCTCCGACTTTATTTCTGCAGCTATGTTTATCTCTTAATCTCGTTCATGTCTGGGATCTCCACCCCTTTGCCCGACCTTGCTTATGAAGCGGTCCCCTCCGATATTCCTTGCCCACCGCCGCTTCATCCCCCAGACCCGTCCCATTAATTCCTCGCACGTCCCTCTCCCCCGACTGCCCTCCTTCGTGCCTCGGTCGTACATCGCCGCCGTCTCGGGAGATCCCCTCCGCGTCGCTTTAAGTCCCCGCCGCAAAGCCCCCCGGCCGCATTTCTCGAGGGCTTGCCGCCGTTGCTTTTATTCAGTCCGCCCCTTCGCGGAGACGCCTTTGAGGAGCGCTCCTCGAGTCGTCCCCGTCTGTCCCTCCCCCCTTCACCCCTCTTACTGGCGATGCAATATCACCGCGACGCATGCAGCACATTCAGGGCTTATAAAATTCTGCGCTGGCTTCTTAATCATACGTGAAACCGGGTGGAGTAGAGAGATCGCCGTAGATATCATCATGTCCCATCTGATTTATCCCCTCTTCCGTACTCTTTACTACTGTTCGCGGGTGTGTTTCACCTTGCTCTGAGTGGGAGTAAAAGCTCCGATATTTCTTTTCCGGAAATGGGATAGGGAATCGTTCTAGGTATTTAATAGCTTAAAACTGAGTTTAAATTTAGAGCTCGGTTGGTAGTGATATATGAGCATATATCACTACCAAATGAGCATAATAATTGCCAGCACAGACATTGTATAGGAAAAGTGCAGAATGATGGGCTTTTGGGTTCTCTTTTTGCCATGCGCTTTTCGTTTTTGTGGATAATTTTTTTACTTCCACCATTCTTCAGTTCATCACTACCGAAACTACTGCTGTCATTGCAAGTGAAACTATTTTATGGCTGCTGTTTGAGTGTTTACTAGTTAAGGTTTTCTGTATTATTTTTGGAGCTTCTTTTACTTATTTCTATCCAACTTGAGGTGGGGATGCCCTCAGGCTGTTTTTCTTACTCCGTGGCCCCATTAAGGTTTTTACATTTGTGTGTAAAATTTAATGGTCATTTATTGCTTTCGGTGTCGCTTCAAAAACAAAGAGACCTGGGCTACATGAACTGTTGCTGTAATGATCGCCCATAATTATGAATAAAAAGGTCACCTGGGGCAAATCACAAATTATTGTAAATCAATACATGAATCGGAGTCGAACGAAATTCTGTTGTCACTCATGCCTATTGAGTTACATGTGTGATTTCGGCTCAAAAAAATCCAGTAACGAGCGCCAGGTAACGGTGAAATGCTTTTGTGAGTGTACTCGCTCTATTTAACTCCCTTTGCAGTTATATCCTCGTATTAATTGATCAAGCCCGTCCCTTTTTTTTGTATTTCTTACAAAATCATGTTAAAAACAAGCCGAGGTGCACAACATTTCAGTATCGCATACGTTTCGTGGTAAGGATGGTGATATGCTCTCTCTGGTAAGGTTTATTAGTGTGTGAGTCGTTTCGAGAAGGGAGTTTAAGTCGTTTCCTAAAATTCTAATCAAGCCTGCGGAAATGAGAATGCGACCGGAGGGTGGTGAGGTGGCGGGGGTCGGGAGTGTGCTGGCATATACGGGAGGTTTTCGAAGGGGCCGATGTATTTTGCTTGCGTCTCAAGTCCATATAGCACGATATATGTCACGATCGATGGTCTTGTGCACCGTGGACAGTGGATCGTTGGATCCGCTGTGTAATCTAATGATAGTGAAGTTGGGGAACAAGAAAGATAATTATACCCCGTTATAGTCGATTGCTGGTTCGAGACGACATTCTCCGCATGTATTTTCTGTGGCAAATGCAGTTTCTCCTTATGAAACGACAAAAGAAAACTTGGTTTCAGGCACTCTAAAACCGAAAACTAATGTAACACGTAAGTTTTCAGTATTTTCATTATTGTAATGCTTCCTCTTTTAAATCGTCTAAAAATGATTCTAAAAGGAAGATCATCCTTAATCTACAATTCACCACATGTTATGAGATTCTCTTCCTGGTTGCACCTGTCCTGGATGTGGTAATCAATAAATGCTCGAATAGTTATGCCAGCCAAACAATAAATTGATTCGGCTTCGTCAATAATGATATCTCCGCTCCGTTATGATGACTATTGTCTTATGTCATAATGCCCTCAGGAAATGATTATTTTTATTTCCCTTCGCTTAACTCCATTCTCTCCATTTTTTAACACCTAGATCATGTTATGTCTTGTTTGATGGAGTTTTGAGAGTCACTGACGAAGTGTTTCATTTTCACTTTATTTTATTTCTCCATATTTTATCCCCGTGTCCAAATTATAGCATTGAGTTTTCGGAACGATAACCGTTCGTAGCTTGCAGTTGTACCGCTGAAAGATACGCTTGAAGGCTATGCCTTTTTTGAAATATTAATGTAAAGCGGATGGAGGTAGGGTCACGTGAACCGGTTACTTTGCACTGCTGAGGTCATTAAAACAAACTGGTGCCCTCCGTCGGTGCCCTAGGCAGGTCGACATGCAGGGAAATTCGTTCCTCGTCGAGTAGGTACGTCCGTGACTATTAATGAATCCCAGGAGCGATCAACCGACCCCGTCTTCTAGTCTCTTATTATAAGTTTTCAGGGGTCTTACCTGGCCGCGTGGGCGGGCGGCGGTGTATGTGGATATTGTCCCATGAATAATTACACTCGCCTCGCGTAGTTCGTCGGTTGTGTGCCGAGAGGTCGGGTCGGACGCCTCTCCCTCCCCCGACCGGTTGGGGAGGAAAAGGGAGAGTGAGTCTGGGGCGTGTGAGGGACGTCGAAGGGCATTGAGGGGAGCGATTGGCGTCTAACTTCCTTCACGGGGAAGTTTTCGACCTTTCCCCGCGTGCCATATTCCTTGGAATGTTGTGTGTGTGTGTCCCCCCCCCCCTCTTCCAATCCGAGGCTATGCCAAGATCCAAGTACATAGGTCTATTGTTCACACCCTAGAAGTGTAGATCCTCTTTTGTCTTTTTGTGTGGAAATTGTGGTTTCTTTCTCAGTCATGAATTTTGGAAAGATTGTGGACTATTGAACTCGTGTGGATGATTGCTAAATATGTCAGATTGTTATAAAAATAGTTCCGTCAAATAGTCCTTATATTGCTGAAAACTGACTAATAGCCGCAAATTGCTCGCTAGCTGTCATGAGAAATTTATTTCTTCCATCTTCTCAAAGTTTGATAGTTTTCTGGAATTTTACTTTTGTTATTTAATTGAGGGACTGAAGTATATAAGCATGCAGGAAACTTAGACTTCTTAGACTCCTCTCTCTCTCCTTTGACTTAAGGATTTAATTACACATTCACGCTAGTGAGTTTTAAAAAGTTCGCGTAGCTGCGATTGGTAGAGATTCCCTCTTGAATTAGATATGCTGTCTTTTTTAAGTTTTGGGCACAATTTCACTATTTCTTCCAAAATTATCGGATGTGTGATTAATGACCTATAGATGCCTATTTATTTGTTTTTTTTGTTTTCTAATGTTCTGCTTATTTTTTCCGTCCAAATCCCTTTGGATCCTTCCCGATTATTTTTTTTTCTTTCTGAAGCCCGTAGTTTACAAACGAGTTATAGGGCTTACCTGTTCTCATCCAATTCCCTAAGGGTAAGGAAAATGGCCGTTTAGGAAATGCGAATTCGAGGGGAGCACTTTTTCTATGTTACTTCTGGCTTTTCTTTCATTATTCTTGTATAACTTCGAAAGCATTTCCGCTGATCTTCGTAAAGGTTGGTCTCCCTCTCTTACAAATGCTGTACGGCAGGCACATAGCCAGAAATCTGCTTCGAGGGGGGGGGCTATGTCTTGCGGAACTTGAAACAAATCAGCCTTGCCCATTCGGTGCCGACATGTTACAAATCTCTTCCCTTAATTTTCAGTGCTTGTTATTTATTTTTACAGTGCCCATACTTATCTCTTCTCTCTGGTAAAGTTCACTGCTAAAATCAGGACAGCAAAAGTTTTGGGGAAAATTTCGGGGGGGTGGGGCTGAAGCACCCCCCCTGGCTACGTGCCTGCTGTACGGGTTCGTTTTTTCTAACGAAACATATAAGGGAAAAAAGTACTTGTTAGAAAGAAGAATAAAAACGTATTCCTGCGTCCGATTATATCATTCATTTTTTCTGCCAGCATGAAAGGCTGGTAAGCGGGCCCCGTCTACGTTTGTCATCTGCGAATGTGGTTCCTAACGATGAGGTGATGAATACCTAGGACCGAATTCGCGTAGTCACATTTCAGGGTTTTTTCCATCGCTCTCTTTAAGCACTGCTCCCGTTTGATTTATGTGAAAACTTCAGTCATTTTCGTGTAGGCCAGGTAAAACTATATGATTAGAATGAGTCCATATCCTCAATTACTTCCGGATTCGATCTAGTAGAAGAATGGCGATGGTGATTGTATTTTGTATTTTAGTTACTCCTTAGTTTTGCTGCTCTTTCTGGAAATTGGAGATAGTGCTTCGCGAAACAGAGTACCTACTATTGTGAATTTCTCCACGTAAAAATACTGAACATGACTTGATTGAAGCTTACAATTTTGCGAACAAAAAATGCGATAGGACTACGGAACGATATGCTTGATAAGGCCCCTAATTATTTCCTAATGTAAATGGATGCGAATTTGCAGTGATACACCCTCAGCTAACTGTGGCTGGAGGAGATTAACCTGTCCTCTCCAGGCTCGTCTCCTCGCAGAGGGCGTATTCACCGGAGGTGATGTGTCGGCGTCCAATTACTTCGCTCAGCGCTGTAGTTTTCCGTCGGCCATAATTAACCCTATCGTGGGCAGGAGGAAATCTCCGGCAGTGGGTTGGGAGAGTGACGCTTTTCTTCCCGAAATATGGTAGCGTGCCATTCTTTTGTATAGATTTCGTTCCGGCGATTTTTGGAGCGACCTTTACGGAAACCTCATTCCGACGCAGTATCAAACCCTCCGCCCCCGTGCGATACACAGCTCCCTTTTCCCCCCTTCATCCCTTCTGCCCCTCCTGGTTCCACGTCTCCCTCCCGAAACTACGTTTTCCCGCTTCGACGCTACCGACGCCTCGGTCGCCATGGTAACCGCCTTGCTGCGCCGCTGCCGTGACCCTGGGCTGTTCCCAATCGTCCAGGGGTGTTTTCGAGTCGAGAGGGTATTGCCGCTTCCGGGAGTACACTTCCGCCTTTTTCCCTCGGCGGCTAGTTCCCCGCTGCGATAAAACACCGCCGAGATTTATAAACAACTGCGGGAGGACCACTCATGACGCCGATTCCCCGAAGCCGTTCCTCTCAAGGATTTTGCCGAGAGCGGCGTCGAAAGTTGGGCGAAAGAAACTGGTTCCCCCGCTGCGGTCGCCTAGTTCGGAGTCTTTTTTTTCTAGTTCCCTACATCCCTTGCATGAAGTTCGTGTCGTGCAACTTCATCGCTCATAGTGCATTTCACAGTCTGATGCGGTAAACTAACTAAGCCACCGTATTGAAGTTGCAAACACAGATAAAATAAACTGAACGTCCTTACAATCAAGAGAAAAATAACCTTAGAAAACTTCCCCCCTCTTTCCCTTAAGAAAACTTCCCCCCTCTTTCCCTTAGTCTATTATGATATCACCCTGGCGACTGCTTCTGCCGTGGTACTTACTCTGTCTTAAGTCTACTTGTGGATGCATGCACCTTAGCTAATTAATGGGTTATTATTATTGTAAAGATTTTACTGAAGTAGGTAAAACAAGCTGTAGCTTTACTCTGGCGGTTGAAAGTTATCGATGAGTATCTCATCGGGGCGAAATTGCATCACCTTGTGTGATAGAGGTGGAATTAGTTACCAGGACGACGAGACACCTGGGATTATTTCGCCCCTGGTTATCAGCGTGGCCTGCCACACCCTTTGTGCCTTAGTTACTCCGGTGCGCGCCGCTATTGACGGGAATTGTATCGTCCTCCCCAGTTGTGGAACCTTGCTTTTATTTCTGCATTCTACACAGCACTCCCCCTCTGCCGTGAATTTTATTTTCAAGCTCTTAACTTGTTGTTTGTTTAAGCTTGTGTAGGCGATGCTTGGTAAAATAACGCAATCGTACGCGGCGTCATCAATCAACCATAAATCAATGGCGTATGTATATACCTATGGAATTAAAATCTTAATTTAAATATGGATAGTAGTTCGTAAGATTAGCAAATCGTTTGTATCGTTAAAGGAATTTGTTTCAATAATATGTATAAATAAACGAAGCGTAAACGGTGTTACGTAATTTCTGGTTCGCTTCATTCAGTTAAATTAGATTAATAATACAGTAGTTTGGCTTCTCTTCAGTGGACCGTCATTTGTACATTGCTTCTGATCTGCGCGCACCAAAAAAATATCTGAAAAGTAATCTCTGTTTGGCGTTGGAATAATCGCCTGCTTGTTTTAAGCGAGTCCCTACAGTTCCGGAAGGCTTTTGTCATAATTTTCACTTTTTCAGCTTTCGTGCGGAGATTAAGCCTGAAAAGGCATATTTTCTCCGGAGGAAAGGAACTTTCCCTTGTCCTCATCAATTATGTTTTGCGCTTGGATGATTTAGCTACTAGCTCGAAGGTATTATATCCCTATCCGTAAACTTGGTGATTCAAAAATTTTCTTACATATTTTTTTAAAATTGGGAAAGCCTGAATTTCCACGTAGTACATCTGTTTCAGTCAAACATTTTCCGTGATAATTTAGCGTTACATACATGCATAGTATTATAATCCTAGGATTGGTATGCTGCAGCCCTCCATTTCTCCCTATCCCATGCCAGTTCCTTCATTTCCCTATGGTTCTTCTTCCCCGTATCCTTCTTGACTTGCCCCAAGTACTTGTCTCTTGTTCTTCCTCTGGGGACTTTCCCTTCAATTTTTCCCTCCATCACGTTTCCCACGTAATTGTTGTGTCTCATGACATGGCCATCGTGCTCCACAGTGCTCTTTCTTCTCCAATTCTTCTGTATACCTCCTCGTTTCTCACCCTATCCGTCCATTTGACCTTCAGCATCCTTCTCCAGCACCAGGTATCTATTCTTTTCTGGTCAGTTTTTCCAATGGTCCATGCTTCTGATCCGTAGAGTGCCACTGCCCACACGGATGTTTTCACGTATTGTTTCCTTGTCTCCAGTCTTATGCTCTTCGAGCAGAGTAGTGGCCTTTTGGCCATGAATGCCGTCTTAGCTTGGGCTATTCGACGCTTGATGTCTGTCCTGCTTACCGTGTCGTGCAATTTAGCGTCGTGAAATTTAGTGTCGTGTCTGTCGTGCAATTTAGCGTTCTCAGAGTTGAGAAACTACTGTAATTTAAACCACTGAATGTAACCCTTGCTAAACGTTCGTCTTTCTTGTGTGATCGATTAGATTTGTAAGACCGTACTCACTTTCATTGAACCCAGACAGGTGAAATCCTACAAATTTTTGTTCTCGATAAAATATCTCTTATTAATTGCACAAAGAGAAAAAACCCGACTTATCGAACGCAGGGCGGTTACGTCTGTAGCCCAACTCTATTGCATTGATATTTGCGTAGCTATTCATTAATATTTGTCGTTGAATGCATTCGTGATAATTTATAATAATTGTTAATTTATGAATGAAAACTTAAGTAATGGCTGTTGCGTAGATACTTAATGACCCTTGGAAAATCTGGACGGTGATGGAGTACTTTTAAAGTAATCTCAAGGGAACATTTTGTAGCCCCTGTTGGTTTTAGCATGGATGGGTGTTATTTCTGTGGTGAAGATCTCTTACATAGGGTTCTCTTCTCGGGAAATTCTTCTTAACTCTTGCTCGGTCTCCTCCTTCCCACAGCCCCAGTCCGCATTTGCCGACGCTCTCGAGTCCGTGTCGGCTGGGTAAGCGGCGGCCTTTTAGGTAATTCGGCCCCTCCCGCTCCCTGGAGGCGCTTAATTCGTTTCACTTTATCCGGGCATCTCTGGAAATTCTCCAGCTGCTCCTCTCTCGGGCTAGGAAGAAATTTCTTTGGTGGTGGCGTGTGCCGTGGCTTTTCCTCAGACGTCAAGTTTTCGGGATCACTTATTCATTCACGACCCCTTCTCCTGTCCAGCCCTCCCTCGCCTCGTCTAGTTCCACCACCCTCCTCTCTTCTTGCCACTACGCGTTGCTTGCAGCCAGCTATATCCACGTAGGATTTTTTTTCTACCTACAGTAAGATGCAAGCGGACCGCTGCTCAACTACATACTTCTATGTAGTAGCCCAGTTGCACGTCAATGGTATATTTTTGGTGATCTTCACCCCCTGCCAGACACCCTCGCGGTGGCTTGCAGGGTATTGCGTAGATGTAGATGTACTCAACTAATACCAATGTTCCTAGGCCTATGAGAGAGTGGCAGTAGGAGATTATAGAGTTGTAGAAATGGCTGGGAACGCAGGAAAATTTGGTTATGTTGTATGTACGTTTTCTGACTTATCTTTAGGCTACTAAGTCCAAAACAGGTGAAGAGTAAGGCTGTCTTAAAACGCTTCTTCAGGGATTCCTCAAATTCATTTCTGAAACAATTCGATAAACTCTTTTAAAAGTATGCTGCAGCCTTATCTGGGTCATCGCCATCTGTAGGTGTTCCAGGTTTCTTATTGATGAAGGCGCTTGACTTATTTACGTTGATACCGTCACCGTGAATAGAAAATATTTAAACGGTGCTAGAAAGAAAAGAAAAAACGGAAAACATTGTATTCAGGGTAGTTAAATAAAATTTCTGGGATCTCTATAAAAATGAGAGAATTCTCTATCACTTTGTTATCTCGGTTTCTATCCCCACCACGTAAGGATCTGGCGGTATTAGCCTTTTTTTCTTTCATTTACGATCGATATACTTTCGGCCGGGATATTTTGTTTACCGTGTGATGGTTGCCAGAATTAAAGGTCTTCAAATAGCTCTGCGGTGGTTTCAAATCTTTCCCGCTCATAAAGATGCCCCAGACCGGTAGGAGAGGGATGGGAAGGGTCGACATCGGCCTGCCACCAACCAAAAGAACCCTTGGAGGTTCATAATTTTTGGTCCCAACCGACATTAGTAGAAATGAATTTGGAATAGTCTCCACTCACCACCCCAGTAGAGTTGGAATATCTTCCAGAAGTGGAACCTGTACAGCATGGGTGTGTAGACGATAGTCCTGCCATCCACCTTTATGTACTCGCTTTGGGAAAAAAGGCGTGTACGCGTTGGAGAGAAATAATGTCTTGGGCGTTAAGATAGGGAAAATGGCATTATTCGGCGTGGAAACGTGGACTTGGAGGCAATAGTTTGAAAATAAATATTTGCACCTCTTTGAGACGTGGTTGTGGAGAAGGCAAGGTGCGAAGCACAAACTAGAAAGTGGCGGGTGTGGTAGTGGAGGGCAGGAAGTTGACATAAGAAATCGGAGGCGATAAGAGTGATATCGCGGAACAAGTAATTAAGGACGAGGGGATTTTGAAGGACGTATTGTCTTGAAGTACGAGATGCCAATATTACTAATTCTGAAGATTCAGGCGATAATGAGTGGAAGCGAAACATGATAACACAGGAAGAAAAAACACGAGCCAAATCCACAAAAATAAACTTTACTACGACCCGGGTTTCTCTGTATTACAGTATCGTCGATGCTGTAATACAGTGAAATTGTGCATAATACAGTGAAAGGAAAGGAAGTTGACATAAGAAATCGGAGGCGATAAGAGTGATATCGCGGAACAAGTAATTAAGGACGAGGGGATTTTGAAGGACGTATCGTCTTGAAAGACGAGATGCCAATATTACTAATTCTGAAGATTCAGGCGATAATGAGTGGAAGCGAAACATGATGACACGGAAAGAAAAAACACGAGCCAAATGCACAAAAATAAACTTCACTACGACCAGGGTTTCACTGTATTACAGCAGTTTATTTTTGTGGATTTGGCTTGTGTTTTTTTCTTTCTGTGTTATCATGGCATTATTAGATAAGCGTGGAGAGATAAGTTAGGTCGAATGTTGGGAGTTAGAATATATATGCGGAGAACGGTGGACGTCATTTGAAAGGATAAACAAATCACCAACCTTTCAAATGACGTTCACCTAAAGGTTATTTTAAAGATCCGTGCATCTTACTGATTGAGAAATCTTACATGTCCATCTTAACCTGTTAATCAGCAATAATACTATGCCTTATCGCAGTCAATACGTCACTTTCTTCCATGCTCCACGTGACCGTGCGTTTCGTTCTCGCTTGCCAACGTCTTCCTAGACGAATCCTGCCCCGCGGAGGCGCGGTAGGCCGCGCTCGGATTACGCCCCTTCCCTGGGAGCGCGGCGGCCATCCGCCCCTGCCCGCATCCACCGCCCTCCCGTGGTGCCATTTGTTGCCCGGTTTCCTACTCCGGAGTAGTAATAATAATGACTCGGCTGTGCTCGTTTTCCTCGTCGCGGGAGCTATTAATCGAAGAAACGGCCTTACGCCAACGCGCTCCCTCCCCCCGCTTTGTCTCTGTTTTATTTTACTTGTTGCATGGAAATCTCATATAAAGGGAACGTGCAAAAGATACACTTGACGGCGTAGCTTAAAAACTGTTTGCCTCTCACGGAGATTACGCTTTCGGAAAGCCTTAGTCCTTATATAGGCAGCATACCAAAGGGATAGGTAGGGAAAATATTTTAGAGTAGTCTGTAGTGCATGATGCGTGTGTTAATCCCTTAATTACTATAGATACTAATAATCTAGTTGCATGAGAGCCTATAGTAGCTTGTTTACATGCCAATAGTGCTTGCTTGGTGATCTTCACCCCCTGCCACACACCATCGCGGTAGCTTGCAGGGTATCGCGTAGATGTTAGTCTCGCTTCTAGTGTTTACGTCCTAAAATATCTACCTCGAGTCAAATTGATGTGCAGATTCACCATGCGAAGTTGGTATTACCACGCTTTATACCGTTTCGAACCTTATCGAGTGGAATCTGTGTACCTTTTCGAGCTCGTAATAGATGTTTATGACGTGAGTATGACTTAGATCGGAACATGGCGTTCTATGAAAAATAATTATGTTGCATTAGTTTATGTTAGTTACATAGTTTATCAGGGGTGGCGACCGGCAGCTGAGATCATTAGCGCGATTTAGGATAGGTGGGTAATTGGGTAATGGTGGGAGTTTTCAGAGAACGGAGGAAGGGTGGAGAGAAACCCGGCGTCGGCATTATCCTACTCTTAACGACAGGGGCCAAGGGGACTACAGCTTAACGTCCCATCCGACGGACGGAGTACTGAACCTGAAATGCCCTCCACTAGGCACTCAGCTAGTGACCGGTTTGCTAGTGAAAAATGGGAAGCCAGTACTCCAGCTATCACACCAACCCGATCTTGAAAAACCAATGTGTATTGTCTTTCATATCGAGAGCAGTAACGCTGACATTATTGAGAGAATCCTCTCTAGCCTCTGAAATTGCTTCAAATTTGCCTTAGTTTTTAAAGCTTGTGTATTTGATCATCCCTACTAGGAAAATAATGTGATATTGACAGCACAAATTACTATGCATTAGTTGGCTTTCTCTGCACCAGCCCTACGGAATCGGGCGGGTTAATTTAAATTTTGTGTAATCGTTTGACCTTAGTCTGTGGGGCCGTAAACGAATTGGCTACTTCTTCCGCATTTATATGCAGCCGAATTTAAGACAAAGGAAATGGTACTCAAATAAGTTCAATTATGTCAAACTTCATGTATCGGTCTGCCAGGCGGTGATTTTGAACTTCGAACAGCGTACACAGTCATTCCTCTCAGGAGTTTAAAAAAGTTAATGAAGGCGGCGCACTCATTTGATTTGACACTCACCTGGTATGTGTTATTTAGTTCCCCCCGACATTTTGCCATTCCTTCTTTGCGCTAATTATTATTCAAGTTTAGTATCTTCTGTTGCACGAAAATGGTGCCTGCGGCCCAGAGGAAAAGGTAAAATTTAAATTTCCATCGGGATGACCCGAACCTGAATTTACGTGGCGAAGTGCGTGGACTTTTCTCTGTTGCTGGTGTAATCAATTACGAGCCACATTAATGGGAAAGGCCACTCATATTTCTGTCAGAATAATTTTCCGAACTGAAACCTTAAGTGAAGTAGAGAGGATTTTGTTGCTTGTTCAAATTCTTTTCAGAGAAAAAAACCGGAGGATTAGGAAGCAGGAAGAACCTCCTATGTTATTGAACTGAATTTTCAGATGCGCTTCTTGATTTCATTTTTGTTATTATTATCGAACCCTAAATTTGCTGCAATAATTATTTCTGTATTCTTTCTCTGTAGCAGTGCATCCATTTGGAATTTTTTTACTGGCTATCTATACATACTTTTACATTACTTGACCGGGTACTATTATCTTATTCGTTGGGCCACCTATTTTATTATATTACTTTTCTTTTCCAGCTTTTCATTTGGTGTAATTCATTACTCCTGGATATTGTATTTTTCTATCTCTTGTTTTTATAAGCTAGGATTATTTATCACTTCCGTCAATTTATAAAGGCTTTCGGCACTGCTCATTTTTCATTGTAGATACCTATTAGGTGTAATGCGTGTGGACGCCTTGAGGAGTCATATACTCACGTTGTACCCTTGGTTCCTGCATCGTGAAAAGGAGTTTAGTATGGTTATTGCGTGGCCGGTTTTTATGCAGTAGATAAGGGCTGGCATACAAAGGGATTGCTGAAGAGAATGAGGAATCACACCCATGGGAAATACATCGGCGAGGGACCGCCAGACTTCAAAATGGAACAGTAAAATGTTATGGTGTAATACTTTCATGGCTGAAATTATGCAAGGAGCATTTGGAGATGACGTTTCAGGCTCTAATGTATTTGTGGGTTCTATATCTTTAAAGGGAGAAGGTGTTGAACATCATCAGGGGCATAACATGCAAGGGTAGGGTATTCCTTCTAACTATTGCGTGATATTTATTAGGAAGGATCGCGGTGAAAAGAACGATATATCAATGCGTTTACTTTGATTGCATCACCTCGTAATTGATTCTAAAGTTATTTCTTATTTTCGTTTTCTACTGCTTAGTTTATTCATTGTGTCCATGTCAAGAGAATACGCAATTTCCTCATGAATTCCCTTTGTACTTTGTTGCCTCTGAAAATTTTGTAATGCCAGCGAGTCTAGTGAACCCGATTTTGGTTTGTAAATTAGATGTCCTCTTCTTGCGTATATAGTGTCCAAAATTTATTCTCTCGTAATGTTAGGAAATCTGAATCACCATGCCATTTGATTGGGCCAGAGAATGTAAACCTTGCATGAAAAATACCTTTTAGCTCTTTATTTGTCCGTCACTTGGAGCCAGTCTGCATTTCTCTCTTTAATAAACCCCTCGGGTGTGGGATGGGCATTTCCCAAAACTTTTTCCCGGAGAAAGTGAATCCGTCGGATCCCTTGAATTGATAAACATGCCTCCCACCGCTAACGGAACATTATTACGGCTTACTCTGAGAGATGAACGCGTCCAAATGTCGTCTCCTCACATTTCAAAAATATAGCGCCGTCCCTCGCTTCCATTTCATCCGCAAGTCTCCCTCTCGCTTACCTTCCCTGTCTCTTTCTCTCTGCCTTATAAAATGCGCAAAATGTTATTCGTGCGAATCGCCGCGCGGGGAACAAAACGCTTGATGGTGCCGGGTAGAAGGAGGCCCACGAGGTGCGCCCGGGAATTGTATTCCTCCTCTCTATTCCTTTCATGTGTACATTATATAGGCGTGCATGGGAGATAACGGTGGACCCGCAGTCACCTGGGCGTCGGTGAGTTGGCAGGCCGACATCAGCGGCGGAGAGGAAGTGGCGCCCCTAAGAATAGAGGGCGCTTATTCTCCCGACACCCCTCCCCCACGCTCCCTGTTTCCACCGCTGTCACAATGATTCATTCAGAGAGGCGGGGGATGTATGCGGGCAAGCGGAAAATACTCGGGATGCCCGAGTTATCTCGTGCTACCCTTGTGTGTTCTTTCTTGTTATTATTATCATTAGTAAGAGGATTAAAACACATCGCTGGTAATTTGTTCCGTGAAGGCCATATTTCGTAACCTTGGTCCCTGATCCATTCTTAGCGTACATTCGTTTTCTCTTGCTGAAGTCCAGAATTTTTTTCGATAGTATCTGTGAGACGAGTCAATTTTTACTTATATTCTCAGACTTGAAATTTAATGGTTTCCCATTTCCTTATCTGTCCATTTGATGGTGTCATTATCCCTGTTAATTCGTTTGTTTGGATGCCGTAAGTACCGACTGACTACATTCTTCGAATCACGTGGTAATTTGCCGCATTCGTGATTTTTGTCTGTTGAATGAAGTTTTGAAAGCACGGACTTAATTTTTCATATAGAATCTGTAAATTTTGGTTACCTACTACTACATAATACCCTGCAAGTCACCATAAAGCTGTGTGGAAGGGGGTGAATACACACCTAAGTTCAGGATGGGGGAGGAAGCAGGGAATAAGTATTCGTTGATCACGTTGGCTTCAGGGTCATTTATGGCTTTTAAAATTTCCAGCTGCTCGCGAGCATTAAGTTCTTGTTTGTTGCTGCAGGTACATACATAAAATATTAGCATTAATGCAATAAATGTTTTACAAAATTTCTTTTGTCGTCATTGTTTATAAAATATTAAAAAATTTCGTTCGTCCGGGTGTTGAAATTTCTTGATGTTTGTCCGATGTAAATACCGTCACAGTCACTGAACTTCAGGCTGTATATTCCACTTCTGGACATGGGATCAAAAGTATCCTTGCATTTAACTAGCAGGTTTATAAGTCACTCGCGATTTTAAGGCCACATGAATACTTGGCTATTCTGGGTGGGTTTGTTGGCCGATGTGCGGCGTTAATACCATTAAGCTCTCTTTACCTCGGCTTCCTTCCATCTCCCGAGCCTACATTCTGACACCGCTATTGCTCTCCGTCATAAGTTGAAACTGAAGGCAATTACCGTTGTTTTTGTGGTTCTCTTTGATTCCATTCTCTTACTACAACGCTGACAAACTTCCTCCCGGTAGAAACTTTGGAATTATACTTTGGCACTCGAGGACTTAATGGTTATTAGATTGCTAGTGGTTTATGGCCCCCATCATGATAATGAGACTCGTGAAGTGTTCATAGTTCCTTTATTGGAACATTTAAAAGTGCCTCTTTCAGTGCATAGGTGAAATTTGAGGTTGCAGAAAACTCTGGGAAACATTTTGTAGCGAAAACCAGGGGGAAATAATTCGGTTAGTAATATTTAAATCATAATTTGTGTATTGAAGATAGTAGGCACTTTAATATGTTCTGCTTCCGGAATGGTTTAAGGTTTAAGTCCATCAGCTGCATTCATGGTCTCGTCTCTCGCGTAACAATTCCTCTTATGGTCTTTTTTTACTACTTTCAAAAGAACTGGCAGTCAACATTCCGGGCTCAGGGGGAGACTGTTGCAGTTTTTTTCCCTTGTAGCCTCAGATAATGGACTGGTTTTTGGGTAGTAAGACCTTGTCTATGTAAGTATTACATAGATAATTGCCGGGGAAGATCTTTGCAACATAGTCACCCAGATGCTTTAGGATTTAGGTGTATATACGTCTAAACATCGAATTACTCAGCTGAAAACAGCTGTGCTTGTAATTAGATCGTTGTGTCCAGATGTTTTTTTAATTATTTCCAATTGTGTCCAGTATTTAGTCTTCAGAGAAACCTTATTTATGAAACTAACAGTTGAACGCCATTTGGAATCGAAATTCGAAATTTATACGTTTCATTTGTTTGATCAATTACCGTCAATATTGGCTATGGGCTCGTATGAATCCATCTACCGCAATGGTGTTGTGTGTTTAGGATACCCAAAACGTTTAAATGCTATGAAAAAATTAAGCTTTTGAAATCCAAATATCGGGCAGAATAAACAATGACTGGCTGAAATGTAGGGGGTGAGGACTTATATAACGTTACTTTTATGTGTATTAGGAATATAAAAACGCCGTCAGCTTTTAAAAGTACGATAGGGTAAAGTTTTAATGTTGAACAAAAGCTGTCCAACTGGAATGGAAGTACCCTAAGAATACTAGAATGAAAAAAAAACAGAGCTCAATGGTTGTCTGATTTTTTGGAATTTCTCTCGATGCTAGGAGCTACAGATTTCATTTATCGCTGTAGTTGCCAAACGGAATATCTTAAAGTTGAACTGTATTCATTTTGTCCGGACCATCGTCTCAAGAACCCGCTTCTCAGCTATCGCAATTTGTAAAAAGCTCGTTGCTTGCTCGTATAGATCCATGCTATGATGAATTTTTGGCTCCATGTGCCTTCCCATCTTATTCTTGACCTTCACATACTATTTCTCTTTAACATTGATACAGTTCCGCTTTGAATTCATTTCCGGTTTTATTGAGAGTGATGGTGCATGAATTTACGAGATGTCACGAAAATATTCTGACTAAAATTGTGGCACCCAATATTTTCTTAGGTTCAGTTTTTGGGTACAAAATTAAGACAATTTATACTAATGTTTTACTATTCAGTTCCACATCTTTCTCTCCTTGGAAGTAAGTGGATAACAATATTCTCAAAAACGTTTTCTGTTTTACCACATGCATTACTTTCCCACTTTCCCGTGGTAATTCATGTACAGACACTCGTGTGCTGCCATGAGAGTTCTGTAAGCTTACGTCTTGCTCAAGATATTGTATTTGAACATTACAATTATTTTCATTAATGTTTACGCTTTCTTTCTGGCTGGTGAATGAAAATGCTCATTGAAATTTGAGGGTTTATATTTTTATTTTTGAATTTGAAATGATTCTTTGGAAGCAACTAGGAGATTTAAATCCTTCAAGCATCAATTTCATCGCAAAGCTGGAAAATTTAAACTTGTTTGATCCATGTTTGAATAAACGTTTCAAGAACGGAATTACAGGGTAGGATCAAAAAGTAGTAGGACTGAATTAATTTAATTTTTTTTATTGAACTAGTTGGTACAAATCCTTAGTAGTCCTCGAAATAGCACCCTTGTGGTTCGACACAACGCGTATAACGCGATTCCCTATGCGCGCACGCCTTCTGGAACTCTCTGTCTGTGATCCCCTTCAGATATGCCGTCACGGCCCCTTAGACGTCTTCTACGGAGCTGTACCGGTTTCCCTTGAGGTCCCTCTTGAGCCGAGGAAAGAGGATGAAATCCGGCGGTGCCAGATCTGGACTGTCTGAAGGAAATCTGGGTTTTCTTGGACACAGTTCCGAATTTCTTGGGAAATTTGCTCACGATTCACTTTTTGTTCATCTCTCAGGACTCTTGGCACAAACTTGGCGTACAGCTTTCGCATGGCCAAATCCTCAGTGGTAATTTTTTGGACGCTACCGTACGAAATCCCTAACTCATCAACAATCAGACGTATGTTTTGTACGATGGTTGGAGTCCAGGAGCGCCTTCACTTTGGCCACATTTTCATCAATCAATCAACGGGCGACCGGCGCGCTGGTCGTCTTCGACGAGCTCCCGCCCCTCCCGGAAGAGCTTATGCCACTCTGTAGGGGTTTTCCTTAACTCGATAGCATCCACTATCGACATGATAGCTTAACGAAAGAGTTGGCTATGGACAATTCGCGTTTTGTAAGCTGCTCGGTAAGACTGATGTCGATAGTGGTACCGACAACTTTCGCTAAGCAACGGGAGCCACAAACACCCCCCGTTAAGCTTATCGGATCAACATGGCGACCGTTTGTTTACGTTACTTGGCCTAGTCTGACGTATTTATAAGCGTTATATCAATTGTTGAAGGACATTGAATGCCTTTGTAATGCAGGAAATTCAATTATAAAATCTGAGCAAAGGTAAGGAAGGTAAATGTGGTGCAGTTAGCTGGCAAAACTACGCCGTTGTGTTTCTCTTGGTAATGCCCATTGTAAGAAGACGTGAGAGATTTAATTTCTTTGTAACTTTCTTGGCGTTTGAGAAGCGATATATTACTTATAATATTATTTTATGTAATGAGTTTAATGGTCTTTTACCTGGCACATTGCCATCGCTTCCTTTATTTTAGCCCCTTTACCGTAATTCGTTGCTTGACTGTGTGTTGCTTGATAATTAAGAAATGACCCAGGCGTAAAATGGATACGAGAATCTTAAAGGTGGACAATGATTGTACTGTCATATAATTATATTTGCAAAATCTGTGTCCTACAGGTGGTGGTTAGGTATTTTATGCTATGCACTTCAGCCAATTTTTTGAAGGGAAGTCCTGAAAACAACTTTTTTGACGAAACGTTGCCTCATTTGCAAGTCCACGATCATATACTTGTCATCAACAATGTACAATAGAGCGACGGTAGTGGGAAATTTCAGTATTTCTTGGAAATAATATGCAAATGAAGCTAGCAGAATGTTGCAGTTACATCTTCTCGCCCGAAATCAGTTGTGACCATTGTGTGTTCCCTCAACGTTTAGTAGTGTTATTCAAGTGTCGACAAAGTGTTTCCGAAAGATAATACGCTGTGATTTTCAAGCACTTAATTAATAAGGTATTCTACTTCCTTTGTTTGTCTCTGTAGTGTTCATATAGGCATTAAAATCAGTTTTACAAGATGTTCTGAAGGCTTCACACGGCGATCCAGTTTTTTTTATAGAGCTTAATGTATATGATTGAGTTAGTACCAAATGGATAGTGCTGTCATTCGAGTGAAATGTGTATAAAATGGTTCTAACCAGTCAAAATAATTGGTGCACTAACGATGGTGAGTTACATAAAACTTAAACGTTAATTTATGATCTGTTATGATAAGTTAATGTGAACAGTATACTCAACCAAGCTTGGTGTTGAGAAATGTGCAGAACTCGATTCTTCCCAATCATCCCCTGATGGTTGCATAGATATTTTCATTTTTGTCATGTGGGTCTCCTAAGAGGAGTTTTTACATAAATATAATTTTATTTTTACCAATGCATAACTAGTATCCTCATTTATTACTATCTCAAGTTCGTAAAGTCTTTAACAGTAAATAACCTCCATAAAGTAGACCTGAAACAACCTATCTACCTATGTTATCCGTAGATTAAAATTCTTTAAAATGGAGAGAAATCCAACTATTGATAATGGAGTGTCATGTTAAATCTCTTGAAATAGCTTAAAACAAACTAAATTCCTGTGGTTTAGGCCCAGTAATTGGTTGCCATCTATATATCATAGAATTTCGGTCAGTTTGTGGCGGTGAGTTAGGACTATATTAGGAAATTGCATGACTAATAACCTACATATGTAAACCAAGGGATCCTTTTGTACAATAATTTGCCAAACCATGTTAAAAGTATTAAACGGCAACCAAGTTTAAAATTTCTGTTAAATAGCTGTTGGTGAATTATTTTACAATGTGGAGGAATGTTTTTAAGTTCATTAATTGACACACATGTATACACGTTTGTATTTGGAAATGTTGAATATTATTATAATATATTATTCTCTAATAATGAAACTAGGCATAATGAATATGCCTATGGTGAAGGAACTTATAATTTAAGGGAATGTTTCTCCGTTGCTAGTAGCTAAGAATATCACTTCGCTTTTTTCAAATGAAGGGCGAAAAATCTCTGCTTCTGATTGGCTGAAAATTTTAGTCTCTCTCAAGGGTGCCTCTCGTTGCGTCGTTAGTTAACGAAACCACTAGGGCATGTATTACATTGACGAGTTGTCGATAAGTGGAGTTACAGAAATTCACTCTCGGTAAGAGGGTGTCGATGCAAGCGGTGGCTTTCGTTATCAGCGTGCTATCGACAATATGCTATCGAGTTACAGAAAGCCCCTACCGATGAACACTGTTGAGCGGCTCATGGCAGTATCCCCGTAGACGTTCTTAATCATTCCGAGGGTCTCTGTCGCGGTTTTCCCGAGTTTGACGCAGAATTTAATGGCGTAGCGCTGGTCAGGATTTGTATCCATTTTGGATCGCGACGACACTTCTTAACAGAGGTTCATGGAAATGGACGTGCTTACTCTCCGCTTGCCCGCTGGCGACTAGAAAAAATATCTGTCTCTTCGGAAGGCTTACCACCACCACGCCCAAGTGGTCCGCCCCCCCCCCCCCCCCCTCCGCCGCTCCGTTCGCGCTACAGAAATTCAGTTCTACTACTTTTTGATTCTACCCTGTAGTTGTCAATTCTTTAGTGCTCACGGCTTAAATGTTATTTTTTTTCTAATAAGTGATAGGAAGAGATATGCGTCGCGTCCATCTCTTAGAGCAGAGGTATGCCTTCCCCTCCAAGTTTCCTCCCCCATGCGCCCCCTCCCCTCCACTCACCACCGCTCGGCGCATTTAGGGGCCACGAGCTTTCGGACAGACTCTACCTCCTCCCCGGCCGGGGCTATTGCATGAATTTGAGGGTAAAGAAGGCAGGTCTTGGAGACATCCTCGTGGGGAGTGTCGGAGGCTGTGCAGTGAGGCGTGGAGAAGTCCCTTAGCGGAGGGGGGCACGCGCCCCCCTTACCTCTCTCGCGCTGCTCCTCGGCTGCGGCGGCGGCCGAGCGCTTAGGATCTCCTCTCTTTCTCCTTCCCGCGGCCGGCGACCTTGAGACGACGGGGGAGCGAGCGAGAGTGCTAGAGCCGCCCGCTGTCAATGAACTACCTACCCCTTGCCTGCCGGGAGGCGGCGTTGCCGCGCCGGCTCCGTCCCCTTCCACCCCCGCACTCATCGACCGCCCCCCCTCGGATACACGGCAACACCGCCCCCTATGCACCTCTTGCGCCCGCACCCACACACACACTCTCTCCTTCTCCCCTCACATACACAAACAAACTCGCTCATCCTCCCGTAATCCCTGCCGCATTTAGTGCACCGACTCCTCACCTTTCCGATTGCATTAGCGCCAGTGCGCTTGTAGCGCATAGTTTCCTCACAGCAGCTACGCGCATGCTTCTCACTCGACCGAAACCCGTAGTACTATTACTACTACCCACTCTCCACGGCGCGCTCGTATTACATGCTGGGCCGTGTCTCCCTGCATGACCTGCCGGTCATGCGATCCAACGTCTTAGCATGAGATCCGCCGAGGGCGCCAGCGAGCTCACAGCATATGCGTTCACACTAGTCATATTATATTATTGAATATTTGTTCGAATAGGTGATGCACCTTCATTAAAGGGAGTTAATGCATTACACCCTTTAATTATATTGGTCAAAACTGGACTTATAGATGACTTACTGGAAATTCCAGTTCGCTGTAAAGCGAAATGTGTAGAAATAGCGGAAATAGTTTCAATTCATCTCGCTTTTCTATTCTCTTCGTGTATATGTAAACTTTTTGCTGGCTCGATCACTTCACCTGGTTTTTCACGGATCCCTATAAATGAGAGCGTGTGTACGTAAATGGCGTGCAGGCAGATGCTGATATGTCGTCATGTCCCGGGGAATTAGAAGTAGCATCGAACTTGAGAAGGTTGTAAATCGCGGATAACATGACTATGGCATCCATATCTCGGACACCCAAGCATTTTAAGCCTTTTCTGAGACAGAAGCGTCAGTAAGAAGTGCATGTCCCTCCCCTCATCAAGTCAGTAAAGATATCTGCGTAGAATTTAATGATTGGCTTGCGCGCGCGATTCAGAAGAGTGAAAAATTCTCTTTTTTTTTGCTAAACTATCCTAGTTTCAATCCATTAGCATGGAGTGAAGTACAAACTCTGTTGGGGATGAATGCAGCGGTAGATTTACTACCGGAAATTCCTCCTTCGCCCATGCAATGAATGGAGGGGTGCTCTAATATTGAGTTAGTAATAAACCCCCCCCCCCGGTAAATAATTATCTTCCCATGGTCGGGTTCGTTTAGCTTTGCGTGCACTCTTTTTTAGTCGTCGCGTGCTCTCCTCCGCAGTCACGTGCTACGGGGAAGAATGCACTGCAGTTGTACGCCGCGCCACCCGGCGCCCGCTAGCGCCTTCCATTGGTGGGGCCCGCGGAGGGGGATCCATCCGTTGGTTGGCCCGTTTTTCGACGAGCTTCCTGCATCGCCCTTCGTTGGCCAAACGCACTGTACTCTGTAGTCTCATAGTTAGTTCTGGGTTGGTGTAGTGGTTAGAGTACTGGCCTCTCATTCAGAGTATTTGGGTTCGAATCCAGGCAGTGGAAGATATTATTCATTGGTAAACCGGCTCCTACTTACAATTAGTGGAGAGAGTGCTTAGGGTACCTAGTGGAGAGAAGTCGAGTTCATTGCTCCATCCGTCCGTCGGATGGGACGTTAAGTCGTTGTCCCCTTGGCGGCTTTAGTTAAGATCAGGCTTATGCCGACCCTAGGTTTTACTCAATCTTTACTCCTTATCCTTCCATTTCCGTTCCTATACCTTTCCTCCTCTGAAGCGCCTGAAAGTGCGGGTAAATACTTGAAAACCATTGTGAAAAAGAACGGAGAGTTTTTCCATGCCCCTGATATCATCTCCTTGATTTGTCCAGTGTATCGTTTTCCTTCCAGTATGGGTAATTATTTTATTTGAAAGTCACAATTACGGGGTTGCTGTTAAACGAAATAGTATTGGGTGAAGTAACGGCGAACGAAGGGAATAATTACGGCGTAATAAGCATCTGCCGCTTTCATGCGTTGCTTTCGGATTCGGTGGCGTGCCGGTGAATTCAGTGTGCGGTCATCAACTGTTTGATTGAGGGTCAGGTGCGCTTGTGACTTTTCATTTTGTGCTAGATAATAATGCGTTCATGGCTAGTGATTAACTTTTTGGGTCGTAATATATTTCTCTGAAGTGTCGTAATCACGTATGACGACAGTAGCATTAAAATCCTCCGTTATTTTTTCATGCGAAAATCCAGTCTGCACCTTCCCCGCCCATCACAAATTCCAATGCTTGACCATCGTGAAAATTTATCTTTTTTGTATGTACCTACACCTTTTTCGGTGGTTAAATCGATGCTTGGTTGGGATTAACGATTAAAATCAATCGTTAAAAATATGGTCAACTATTTAATTTATTTGTTACTTTTTAGAAGAGTTAACTTAATTTTTTTCGTTAATTTTTGGTGAATGTCAACCTGTCCGAATTTGGGTGCAAAGCTTGCCCAACAGACAAATGGGAAAATAAAACGGTATCTAAGAATGCGAAGGTAGTTGTGCAAGAATGCAATGAATAGCGACAGACGAACACATCCAAACAAAAGCGGGCTGAGGGGAGTGACCGCCAAAGTTTACGAACGCACCCTCAGACGAGAAAATACGAAACCACGGGAAGACAATGTCCTGGAGGGCTCGTATGCCTTACTCGATGACGTCATGTCGTCAATACTACATAGTTGAAACCGAGAAAGAAGGGTCACCATAAAACCTATGACAGATAACGAGGGGGAGGGTTTCATTCAAACTAAGGTATCTGTTACAATGCGCCAGTCTACTACCAGCCTTAGTCGGCGACATTACGTCGTCAATATATCAGCCCCCAGTGAATCGCGAGAAAAGGTGCGCAGGCACACCCTCAGCATCTACTTCAACTCTATATAACTAAGCCGTTTCCACTGCAATTTTACAATTGTGTAGGAATGCTTCACATCGCAATGTGGGGATCGGTATCAAAAACTAACCTTAAAGCACTTTCAACTGCTCAGAACAATCTTTTGCTGCAAATTACAGACGCACCATGGTTCGTCAGAATGTCTTACATTCACGACAACTTTGAAATCACGGAATTGGAGCTCCACCTAAGAAAAATCGCCGAATGCTTCTTTCACCTGACTCTAGGAAACCTGGCCAACAACACTCTGGCCACTGAATGGAATTACAACGAAAATCCCCTCTTCCAATTTATTTAAACAAATGGATGCGGATGGAAGAAACTACAATGACAATTTTCAGTGTTCGTGTTTTTTGTCAAAGCAAAAAAACATTAATGCCTTTATTACCACCGCATCCAATTTGCGAAAGTAACTGAAAAAGTAACTTTTTACGTAAAAGTTTTTTTAACTTTAACTCTGATCAGTCACTTTTTCAAAAAGTAACTTTTAACTTTAACTAGTTACTTTTTACAGAGATTAACTTTAACTTCAATCAGTTAACTTTTTTTTAGTAACTTTCCCAACTATGAATCGATGTGAGAAACACCTATATGCAAGAATCTTCATTCCGTGTGGTATTACATTCGTAAAGTGACAGACGTCGGGCGCGTGGACGTCTCACTTCTAGTTAAAACTAACGATGTAGTCTTTCTTTAGGCAAGGGTAAATAGTGAGAGGCTCTTGTGCGTCATTTTCCCTTATTAGGAATTTCTCGTAATATTAGAAGGTGCATTATAAGTCACACCTTCCCTGTACCCGCGCGCTCAGCACACGGTGAGCTTTGCATTCTTGAGCCCGAGATTAATAAGCCTTTATCGCGTATCAGATTTACGCCATATATTCTCATTTTTAATGCCCTTATGAAGAAATGAATTTCCTTTTCTGGTTGTGGATGAGGGATTATTTTTATCACGGTCATTCTTGTTGTAAATCGTCAAGTTCCCATTTTCGTGAAAAAAAAAGTGCATTCATAATGTTTTTCCAATGTGAAAAATGCACGATTTTAGATACGTTAAGTAAGTTTCTCTGGGAATTGTGGAATGTGGGAAAAATAAAGGAATAACCTGGGATTTTCTGTCAGCTTCCCATCCAGTTTAAGGCAGTCTTAATGCTTGTTTAAGATGCTAGGTATCGAAATTTTTCAATTTTAAATGCTTCACAATTTGACTGGCTAACAAAATCACTGTAAATAAATGGTGATACTTATGTTTTTATTTCTGCAGTATTTAGATCCGTCATGGAAAATATTACGAGGAAAAATAGTTGCAAAATTGTGATGGATTGGATATCGTTTATGGTGCAGGATTAGTTCGGTTGCACGGTGCGGTATAAGATAAGCATTTAGCTCCCCGAAATCTAATTTTCTTCCACTTCCACTTGGATCTTCAACTCCAAGGAAGTTGGAAGGTAACGTGTTTCCAAATACCACCTTAAAATTAGTTTGATGAATGTATTTCGAAAACAAGTTTCCTTCGTTATTTAGAGAGGGGGAAGGAATAAGTTTCAGAGGTAGCCATGATGTCCTTTTTTCCAAGTTTCTCTGAATCGATAAGTCGAATGGATTCGACTCGGTCTTCGCTCGGGTAGCCCGCCTCTTCTTCCGTTGTGCCAGCCCATCTTACCGCCACGAATTACAGCCGCACCTCACGCTCCATCCTTATCCTCCCCCTCTCCCACAATATTCTTCACCTCCATAAGTTGCGCGGCATCTCTCTCGCAGGCCGCCGATGGAGGATGACTCCCAAACGACTTGCTTTCCGGAAGTTATTTCATATTTTCCTCCGAATTCGATTTCCGTGCTTACGAGTGCCCGTCTTCGTATAGCCCCCAATATCGTCCACACGAATTTCTTGAGTCAGCCGATGTAACGCGCTAGGGGAGACGTGTGATCAATGAGGTACTGACGGCTTTTGGTTTTCAAGAACTTCTGGCATTCAAATATTATCCCCCTATCCCCCTACTTAAACAGTTTATGTTTGGAGAAATTGACTACCAAACTGATGGAAAGGTTTCTATGTGTAGTACATTTGTAAACTGAATTCTTCTTACCTATGCTAACAGCACTATGTTTTTGCATTATTTCAAGCCATAAATAGTGTCATGAATATGTTTATGCCTTATTCATTATTAAGGGGATTCCTAATACTCTATTGTGTCAAGTGATGACCGATGATACTCTGACAGTTTGTTGTGACGGGCCGGTAAATTTACCATCCAAGTTTCGCGGACCGGTACCGGTCTGTAGGCCATAGCTTCAGTTTGTTTAAAGTTTAGAACCTCTAGTTATGGTTTATATGAGATTATTAATGGTCTTTCTCATTTTTAGATTCAGAATTACATTTTACAATGTTACCCATACTCTTAGCTGGAAAAGAGACATATCTATGAATCTGCTTGGAATCATATTTGTTTCCATTCTCTTGAATGTATTTCAAATGAAATCTTGAAATTTCAAAAATGTAAGGTCGTCCGAATCAGTTTTGACTTACGAAACTATCCAGTAATTACATCTTTTTCCCTTTTCAGCTGTCATTCTCAAAATGTCCGCTGTGTAGAAGTTACTAGACAGGCTAACTCTTACATCTACAAAATACCCTACAAGCCACCATAAAGGTGCGTCGTAAGGGGTGAATTCACACCAAACATGCATTATTTATCATGTTTAAAAAGGATTAGTAACTATATTCTAGGCTAAACTTATCAATTTAAAAAAAAGATGAAAATAGTACAGGAAGCGTGCACAAACATGCTGTTAGTTGGATGAGCTTGAAGTCCTTGTACCAACATGCAATCTATCTATGCTATCCGTTGATACACTTGTACACACTTGGTGGCGTAATACACTTGGTGGCTTCTATCTCCCCTTTGCGTTATTGATTTGGTTACCGAAGTTAGTAGTAAGCTTACCCCATGGAAACGACGCGGTAGGTTATAGAAATGTATGAAAAGAAAAAGATACGGAATCAGTTAGCAAGAATTTAGATGCATTTCAAGAACACTTTGGTAATATCATTTGGAATATTTCTTTCATGATAGGAGCATACTATAGCCAAAGATGTTGACTTGTAGATATATGGAAACGACTGCCTGTCCCTCCCTGACTCGTGAAAATGTTTTCAATATTTCTTTGGTTAAAAGTGTATTTAATAATTAATGATCTGAATCTCATGGTTTCCAATGTGAATCACTGTGAAAGTGCTATACGTGAATGTGTAATGGAAGTCTGAAACAATGGCTGGAATTCAAATGGGTAATTCCTTTATATAGTTTTCATTCGTCGACACCTTGGCCACTCCATTTTGATTGCCACTGGGCCGAAGTTCTAATTAGTTCTTAAGTCCATGATCACCAGTACATTCCCTCCCTCTTCATTAAGGTGCTTCATCTTTTGCCGTCTCTATTTCTTTCTTTTCCCTGGTCCAGTTGTGTTAATGAAACAAGATAATGAATCTCCTTCTGTCCAACTTTTACTTTTGTGAAAATAATAAAAAGTTATGATTGGAATTTTCACCATTAGAGATGGAGAAATTCCAATTTCGTTCCAACTTGCTCTGGCCCCCGATGTTCATTGTAGTCGACTAAATAACGAGCGGCCGTTAATCTTAACAGTCTGGGAAGATAAATAGAAGCTTATATTGAAAGATTTGCGTTTGATGCCTTGCAATGGGTTATTCCTATAAATATTCTCCGTATTTATTTTAGTTATAGGTGATATACCAACACACTTACGTCGTTGAACAAGAAAGATGCAGCGAAAGTAAGAGGGTAATTAGCTTAAACTTCTTCGAGCGTGTCAGCACCTACAAAATTTAATATGAAGGACCTTACTTGTCTATACAATCTCGCTGGAAAATTTCTAAGTAGCAAACTAGTCCATTGACAAAAACTGTGCCTGATCAAAGGACTTCTATGCTCTTAACTCATGAACTCTTTCTTGCTCATTACTGCTTTATTTTCCTTCCGATGCCTTAAAATATCGCCTGCGTGTGGCTTTTCTTTTTCTCCGTAGGAGTAATGTTATTTAACATTACGTGCCTAAAAAAGGAACGGTACGAGGGAAAAGAGTTTGTGACCAGTGACGTTTTATGCATATTTTCCCAATTAGTTCAAGGCTGCAAATTCCATGACATTCTTCCTTCGCGCCCTCTTCTCTTACTAGGGCCTCGTGGGATGGTGCTTTACGTATACAGCCAACGACAGTCGTTCAAGTCAAGTCTTTGGCTGAAAACGACCTTTTTTTACTCGCCGTATTGTCTTTTTCGTAGAATTTTTCCTTCAATGTGTCCAAGTTAGTCTCAAAGGTGAGCGGGTTCTTGAGAGTCAAAAAAAAAGGCGGAGGAAAGACAATTCTACTGCTATTTTCCCGTGCTAGTGTCGGGAGCCGTTTTCCAGTTGAAAAGACGAACTGTGGCCCATTCTGGTGCGTTTTACTCCCCCCAGAACTCGCGAAATTCCCTCTTCATCAACCTGTCTTCCAACCCGTCACGCCCTCCCCTTCATAGCAATTTTTCTGTTCCCCTGTTAAGTCTTCTGCATCTTCTCTCTGTTTTTATCGCTCTCAAAGCCCTTCTCGCTAGGGGCAACTACATTTTTCAAGCCTTCACTACTCTCAGTTTTTGTCCGCTGCTAATGAAATGCCTGTGAACAGAGTTAATTCTTCACGTGGCGAAGAATTATTATCCGAATTTTTATTATGGTAAATGGGTGAAGTTGGAATGTTTTTGTTGAAGATTCGGAAAGAATCTTAAAACGTCTGCCAGAGCTGTTATCAAAATGGAAAGTGTTAAAGAAGCCTGCTGATTTCGTATTAGTGCTGTTTGCTAGAGAATGATATATGTACAATCGAGATATTTTAGCCCATTTTCATGTGTAACCGCAGGGTCCAACGGTACTTCATAAGTTGTGAAAATTCTCCAGCCGCTTCTTAAATAATACTTAGAATTTTTGGGTAGGAAATTTTCTGAAATTTCATAAGCTTAATTTCAATAATGTGCCGATACCAGTTGCTCATTGTATCGATATTTTATTTTGGAGATTGTGGCAAGTAAAAATATATTTAAGATTATTCATGAATCGCGACGTTTTTATTGTTGTTTTCATTTAGATTTTACTCCTTCTAGTGTTTTTCATAGCTTTACTTTGAATGTTTCACTCAAATCCATTCCCGATCCCTGGACTTCCCTGGACAGATCATGACATGAGTAGATCCGACCCTTTCTTAACGGTGTATTCCATTGGCAATTTATTTTTGTTTTACATTTGCTGCGTATTTATCTTTTTTAATTTATTCATCTCTATCGATTGTGTACTAATATATCAATCGCCTTCGGAAGTTGGTTCAATAATTTTCTGTGTACCTGAAGCGTTTATTATTTTGTTCTTTGCAGTTTTTTGAATTGGTTATACTTTACTTTAATATACATTCAACAATTGGGATAGTGCAGATACTCCAGAATAAATCAGTTTTAACCGGTTAATTTATTTTATAATGTCAGATTACAAATTCAGTGCACGCGAAGCTGACTTAAAAGCATTGGACATGGACCACATGAAGGGAAATGCGTTACCTATACGATTAATTTTTATCATAAAATAAAGTTTTCTTTTCCTGATCACAAAACCATTGATAAAATTTGACGTGTTGTCATTAAATGACGTTATTTTAGCAGACTGATGAAAGATTTATTTTTGGTTCTTTACGGAACAGTTCAAGTAATATTACCATTATAGATGTTTGGAATTAGTGGTTTATATCTTTGCGTAAAATGTGGGAAGGTTTTACGGTGAGAAGGTTATTCTTATTTTCTGGGTTGATTACTGCCGAATGTTATATGTATATGCTTGCACTATGAGGTTTATTTCTTGAGAAGAAAACTATTGCAACATCTCTTAAAGAATGCGGGGAAATATATTTAGGAGTGATTGAGATATATCGTACAGGGTTGGGTAAAGCACTAAGGTTTGATGGAAGCAGAGGTCTACAGACCTGTTGTTATCACCGACTTCACTTCGTTACCCGCGTTGAAAATCCTTGAACTGAGCTGCAAGCCCTCTTGGCAACTTGTAGCTGTTTCCTGCGGTGGAGGATTGCGATTAATAAAATCGCCGTTGTCGTGCGACTTGTCGCCTATCCGACTGCCCCCTCCCACCGTTGCTTAACATGCTGGGGCAATCATCTCAGGCGGCTGGATCTCGTGTCGCAATCGCTTCGCTTTTGTCTCTTCTCTTCCCCCTCTCCTGGCACAGCTTTTTACTCATCATCCTTCTCCCTACGTATCCCCGATTGAAGATCGACGTTCACCAGCGAAAGAATGCGTGTTTGTTGGGGAATCGATGCGCCAATCATGCTTTGGTGCCCGCATCTAGTTCGCGGCTGCCCGCGTTGGACGAGAGGGAGCTTCTTATCTCCTCCTGGTGTTGTTATTGTTTGACCTGTTGGATTCTGCTAGAGGTCATCCACCAAAATAAGCCCTGTTTCACTATAATGCGGAGAGGCGTCCTCGCTTGCTCTTCTGTCGTGGTGCTTTATTCCCTCCGATCGTATTCAAGTGTTCGATCATCGTGGTTTGCACACGATCGCCACAAGAGGTGATTAGCGACTGGTTTTTAATTAGAGTTGGCAACAAATTACTTATTAGCAATTGGTGAATTGCTAAATGTTTAATTGTTGACACAAACTACTACGAGCAAACTAAAATATTGTTTCTTTATAAGTGACCGTAATATACAGTGAATTTAAACTACAGTTGATTTGAAGAAAATCATGTCTGCTGGGAAAGGATGCGCTACTCCTATTCACGCCAACATATCACGGTTTCTTTCTCCTGCTTACCAGCCAATAGGCGGTCTGACGGGCATTTATAGCAGCTTAGTTTCTGGAGGAGAAAATCATTAGGTCATGGCATGGCTGGAGGTAATGGAATTAGGGAACATGGAGGAGGACATGCTGAGGCGTTTTATGACGGTTTTGTGCAACGGCGTAATCCCAAAGATGAAATAATCCCAAAGATGAATTAGCATTTCATTTTCAGCCTGCGGAAGTATATCTTTGAAAACTGGAAGTGATGTTCATGATATAAAGAAGGGAGTTCATTTTGAGGTCCTTCCTTAAGTCACGGTTGCGGAGAAACCATGGAGCTCCTATGCTTTTCCGTATGTTTTTTTTCCTCACTGGATTACAAACGGTTTAACTGAGTCTTGGCTGCATGTAGCCAGACCGGGGAGGCATGACCAAGACCAAATTGGTTGAATAATACTGTTGAAAAGGTAGATTTTGGCACGAAAAATGTGAGATATGGACTAGCGAATGATGTTCTAGTGTCAGACTTCTGAGAACGCTGTCAAGAATGTAATCAAGCGTTGCTACTGTATTGGTGCTGACGTTCATCTTTTTAACTCTTGTGGAATATAATGTTCTTATGTCTATCTCTTAGGACACAACTTACTGATATGGGTGGAGAAAAGTTTTTAATGAGCGTCTTAAAGATAATTAAGGGCCCACCATCAGGCGATTTGATTGTGGAGGGAATCTTATCTTCCCTTGAAGCTTAGGGTAGCGTGGTGAAAGCGTGAAGGGCGATTAGAAGCGGGAATTATGTTTGGAATGTGCTCCACTCTACCCAGCCACTGTGGGTTTAGCGTTCACTTACGCCACTCATCCCGAGCTGCTTGATTTCAGTTCCCTGTGGAAATGAATGGAAACAGTTTCTCCACGGTTAGCGACGTGTGACGCAATCAAATGATGATGAGTGGGTCGCAGTTGGAGGGTTTCGGCCGTGAGCCTCCTACGCGATCGCTTCTCATTGACTCGAGTGCTATATTTCACGCCGGGGGCTTGATTGTATTCACGCGAGGTTTGTTTTATGGGCCTTTGATCGCAGCCAGCCTTTCAAGTCGCGACGGACGAAGTGTTCGCATCTAGCCTGTCCCTTCTTACCTCAAGGCCTTGCTTTTCGTCCAACTCGACGCCTTTTCCAGACTAAGGGAGAAGATATTCTTGATCCCAATTAACCTTATCCATATCAAGATTGCGCTCTTGGGTCGTAAAAAGTTCCCAGCGTCAATTCTATCGCCAATGTGCCTGCAAATAGTTCTATTTTGAAAACAGTTGAATAAGTCGTAATTCATGCGTTCACCGTTATTATTTCCCATGCCTGATTTGGCGCGTGAGCTCTCAGACAATATGCGTCGCGTGATAAAACAATAGAGGTATAATTGCTGACGTCGTAAAGTCTGCGTAGATGGCAGTTCAGGGCAGCTCGGTAGATGCTGTGTAATTTATCCAAGTTTACCGAGAGGGTGAGGTGAAAGAAATAGCATCCACAACTATAAATATTTGTGACGAGAAAAACTGTCTAAGACTAAAGAATTAAGAAGATTTACTCAGGCGAGTAAGAAGAGTGATAACATTATTTCGGAGACGGTTAACGGTTCATTGCGTGTTTATCTTTGGAATCGTGTTCGAAAGATTATTCTTTCGGTGTAGTAACTGAAAAAGGTGTGACTAGTGGTGGGAAGGTCCGTTGGTACTGTTAAGAGTATTTCAAATAATGAATGGTAGAGACGGAAAGCAAAAACAATTGTTTACAGCAGTGTCCTCCTCCAAAATTGTGTCGTGAAATTGAAACTAACGTGCGTTAGGGTTAGCTGAAATGTCCGGAGAAAATGTTGAAATTGTTACCTGATAGATCTTCTCAGAAAAAATTGGAGAGGAAGCGTAGGAAATGAATGACTATGAAATCTTTGTGGATTCGATTTATTAGTAATGAAGGTAAATAGCATGTTCCAATGGTGTGGTCACTGTGAGAAAATAGATGAGATCCGAACAACAACGGTATTAAGGTGCAAGAGGTATGGAAAGGGAATAACTTGGACTAGACGTCGAGAAGAATTTCTAGCTGAGGAGAGTTAGCCTTATGAGCTGTGGGAAATATTATAAGAAGTGTTAGAAAGTGAATTTTGCCAAAGGTTTATGCAAATTCAATGTGAAAGATATTAGAACCACAGTGCCTCTACCCCCAGCCTGCAACCTTAAATACGCTTTTTGATTGTTCCTATTTCGATAAGCTACATGAACTACGTGCGTTGAACAAATTTTCACTCCTAAATCCCTGGGGTAACTGAGTGCCAAGCCGAGATGGTCTATGCTGCCATAGCTCAGAGTAACTGCAGGACTGTGCCAATGTTTAATACCATCTAGTGCTTTGCACTGAGCGTTTATCTCCATGCAAACTGGCTGGAGGGAGCGATTAGCGATTTGAACAAACAATGTGCCATTTAAATGTCGCATGCGTGTTGGCGATTTCTCGAGGCCTTTGGGGAATCCCGTCTGATTCGGATTCGATTTTCACTTCGGTTGCGGGCATTGAAAAGCGGGTTGCGGCGGTCCCGGGTATTACATCGGCCGCGGCGGCGTGGGGATTAACATGTGAACCGTGACGTGAATCCCTTCTCTCGTGAATGCGAAAAATAATCCCGTAAAACTTTCCACTGGTGACGTTTCATGATTTCGCATGAAGTTTTAAGGCACCAAATATTCCGTCGAGCAAAAATGAAAACTCCGCACGGTGTTCAAGAGTCGTGTTGGAAAAATAACTTCAGTTTACGTCAGCGGTTCAAGTGCCAGCCTCATGATGTTAATATTTGTTTGGCATTTTAGTCTTTGTTGTCCTTGTACAGAATTCTGTCCTAGTTTTATCACTTTGGAGTACATGTAAGAAATGGGATTGGTTGTAACGTTGACCATAGACTTATGGACCTGTTAATCATCGTTAGGCGTTGCTATAAAATTATATTCTTTGCCATGAATAATAGTGTCATTTCCTTTATTTTCTAATTAGTTTTTACATTGTTATATTTTCATTCTTGCATTTTAGTGATCCAAATAGTTTCTTCGTTCATTTGATAAAATGTTCAGTTGATTCAAGTTTATTTTTTCCTTCAACGTAAAAGTGTAGAAAACTTTTTTTTGGTAGGCTATTTTCTTTTCCAGCGCTAACGGAAATCTTACTTGCGCCGGTATAGATTTTACACTGTAGTCAATCGTTGTTTATCATCGGTAATTTCTTTTTCTTAGTCCAGTCTGCACCCTTTTGAACTCCAATTCTCATTGAATGTTTCTCTAAAATGTATTCCTCCTTGTATAACCTATGCGGCATGGTAGCCCTGTGGATAGACCGGTTAACTACTAGCTGACAGGAAGTTCCGTGTTCACATCAGGATAGGCGTCTTTCTCATTTTTATATCGGATACCAGAAAAGAAATACCGCCATGCCTGGATGTGTGGATTTCACACACCGTTGGCACTGTTTGTTCTTATCTCTACCCACTCAAAACAAACTGACCTTCGGGTTCAATGATTTTATGTAACCACAACTCACTCATCTGATATTCACATCCCAAATTCATTGTAGCTAAATGTTTATAGGCGTCGTTACCTTCTTCGTATATCTGCTTTGCCAATGCGGATATTTCGCACATCATTGGCGCGCTTGTTCATTGTTACTGAATGAGAATAATTGTCTGTGTACGTTATGAGTCGCATTATTCTCGAGGGAGCGGAGTGTAAAGAATTGCGTAAACCCAGCCCGCTCTCGTGAGACTAGAGGGTGCGCGGCGTTGCTGATCCTGCTCATCTCCAGTTGATTGCTGCGCTCGGTACCTATATTCGCTCATCGGGATTAATCGCAAAAGTGGATGCGAAAACCAACACCGTTCCATTTCCAGTTCCAGCTAGTCGTCTCTTGAATTTTTACTGAAACGTACCATCCCCATTGACCTTCACCATCATCATGACCTTCAAGATGTTTCATACTTGATCAACTTTGCCCTAAATTGTTATCGGTAGTGGTTGTAGTTTTTCGTGGGAGGCGAAGGACATTTGCAAGGTCATTAGCACCATTAGGATAAGTGGATAAATGGGTGGAGTAAAAGCATTTCAGGGAACTGAAGAAGGGAGGAGAGGAAGCCGGCGTCAAAATACTCCACTCTTTATGAAAGGCGCCCAGGGGTCCACAGTTTAACGTCCGTCGGACGAAGTACTGGCCTTAAAATGCTCTCCACACATATCCGATGTACAAATAAAAAAATCTGTCGCTTCCGGTATTCGGACCAGGACCTCTGGATGGAAGCCCAGTAATCTAGTCTCCACACCAACCCTATCCCCATATCACCGGTTGTTGACGTACTTCTGTTCGACTGACGTTCTGCCCGACACGAAAAATTGTTTTCTTAATTATATGGTTTTATTTCGTAAGTAATCATTTAGTGGCACAATCGCGAGTAAACGTGAACGCATCCCTCGATTAGTACATTCCATTCTCCAAATAAAGACCGAAATCATTTCCGTCGTTGCCATTACCGGCGAAAAAATTATGTACAGCTGCGGTCATCTATGCAGTTCAGGATAGGTTGGTTCATATTTGGTTTGAGATAGAAATTTTAAGATCTGAAGAAGGACGAAGAGAAACCCAGCGTTTGCATTAGGCTACTTCTATTGTAAGGTGCGTAGGGACTCACAGTTTAACGTACCATCTCTTCGACGGTGGACTTGCTTTAAATAATAATTTAGCTTTTAGATCGTATCTCTCAGTTGTGTGATTTGAATATTTATTCTCATTCTTCTCTCCTTCCAGACCATGCTGTGTCGCAAGCGATGGCGATGGCCCCCAGGCGCTCCGGCAGTTTTCCCGGAAGCGACTCCGTGGTGTCAGGGGGCGGGGGAAGCGGCAACGGGGGCGTCGGTGGGGGCGGCGGCAGTGGCAGCGGGGGCGGAGTCCTCTCGCCCAGGTCTGCGGAGACCGGGGGTGGATTGGGCGTGAAGATGGTGGAATACGTCCTCGGATCCTCGCCCACTGGCAAGGACCTGGAGCCTAGGATGAGAGGCTTAGTGCTGGTAAGTGTCTGTCCCTTCCCTTCTCCACGTTTCTGTGCTGCTGGAGACAAACATAATCCCTCTTGATCTTCAGGGTTAGGTATGCAGACTAAATCGACCGGAAACAAGTTATTCGTAAAGGTAGCCGGGCGTAAGCTCCATAAGAGCTGCTAAAATACGTGTGAAGCAATTTATCGAAATTGTCCTTGCATTGGGAATATATGGAAGATAGCTATTAGCAGTTTCAACAGTAATAAGTTGTATTCTTGAAATGACTGTCGAGTCATTCGAGCTACGAAAGGATTTGGTACACTCGACTTTTCTCTTCCGATTCCATTTGACCTCTCCTTGTATATCTTGCTGTCAATGATTGTCATTTTTAGGCGTATTTTTCCCATCACCACTCATAGGAGTAAATTTTATTCTTTTGGTATTTTTTTATCTTATTGTTAGCTATATATTTTCACACATACTGAAATCATAGTAAGGCTCATTTATGTATTGATCCCATGTGTTGGTTGTATTTTTTTCTCATCTAGCTCGATATAATTCATGCAATATCAGCAATATATTGTATTGATACATTTGATATCTCATTTCTCGTTAGTGAGTACTGAAGTACTGTATGGTTGCCTGTACTCGTTAATTCCAATAAATTATCACTAAAAATGCATCTGACGAAGTATGGACATTCACCCATGTAGAAATGTGAGGCTGGGGAATAGAATATTAAAAGTTTGGTTAATTACGATTTCATCATTAGTGATTTGAAAGTAATTTGTAATTTAATTTATGATGATGGGCATATAAATGTACCTTTATTTTAAAATGTGGAAATGACTTGAATATTTCATTGGAAAAAAGAATTTTCCCAATATTTCTCTGTGATATACTTGCTCGTCCACTTCTACATTATTCTAGGAACAACCTTCTTATAGATGAAGCAAAGGTACACATTAAGGTATTTGGTCCTGTAGTTTGAATGAACCTTTTAAGTACTATTTTTCTGTAGGATTCCGTTTTTCCAATAACTTAATATCTCTCTTATCTTAAGAATCTTGGAGAAAATCAGCTCTCAAAGTTATAGTGGGATGGCATACCACCAACTGTTTGTAAGTTAGTCAAATTTTATCCTATTTACAAGATTCAATCGTATTTTTGTTGGCCTGAGATTTTTTTTTTCTGTGAATTATTCTGTATCATTGGCTTATTATTACATTTTGTTAAGTAATGTTGAAATTTATATTTCCTTCCCTATGGATATATTTTTTTGTCAGCAGACCATGTGAAATATTAAATTTAAGCTTGTTTTGGCAGATTGCCACATGAATGTATTTTTTAAAATTCACTCGGATGGATGATTTAAAATTTCTACATTGATTTTGTTCATTGCTCAATGATCCTCTTGAATTATTAGTTGATTCTTAGTGCTCCTGTACTATCAAGTGAAGGATCGTCGTGATGGTTGATCTGAGTTTTAACCCCCATTCTTTTTTGTATAAGACGTGTAGTGCTGGAAGAAAATGTAGCGTGAGTGGTAATTGTAGACTAAATTCATTTCTTCCTGACTCAGGACCAATATTCCACATATTAAATGGCCTCATCTAAGTTATAAGTAATATTCTGTCATATTTTAGGTAAATTGTGTTGCCTATGTGTTATGTTGTACTAGCCGCTTTTGATTGGTATCGAATACTTTCAGTTAAGAAGTAGCTTTGCTTGATATGAATATTATATAATTTTTTTCTCCTTTCAATGAGATTGGAATCGTAGGATGAATAATCACTTAATAAACAAAAAAATTGAGAATTTATTCATTTGTTGGTGGGGAATGAAACAGTGGTTAAAATTGTTTGTGCGATTCTGTTCAGCACTACATGGAATGGTCTTTAAGCATATTTTTGATGAAGTAGGATTCCTGATAACTGAGTCTTTCACTAAAAATTTTTGTTGTCTTTTGCCAAAAGTCAGTTTTCAAGTATAGAAGAGCATATGAATTCTTTATGTCACAGAAGCCAAAGAAGAAGAAAAAATCCCATTTGATGGTAGTTAGGAGGTAAGGGTTGAAGAGGGATGTAATGTGAAATGTAGGGTTGTGGGAAGAATTAAATTTCCATTAAGACATATATTTACAGGTAGAAAACAAATAACAGCAATAATATCTCAGAAATGCATACTTTAAATTCCATTTATTTAAACTGAAGTGAGTCATCAGTATCAATTGTGAGCACTAGAAACTGTTTTTTTCCAAAGTTTTTCCATCATAAAATTGTCATGACACTTTACAAGAATTGTATGTATTTTATTCCAGAACTCAAGTGACTCAGATAAGAAAGACAAAGACAAAGGAGCATCATCCTCTCCATATGACAGCAGTGGGGGTGGAGGTGGAGGTGGGGGAGGAGGTGGCTCTGGCTCGGGAAAGAAAGACGTTGAAAATGGAAATGCAGTCGTGCAGACAAATGGCGTAGTAGTTGTACAGAATGGGGTTGGCGATGACGACAAAGCCTTCAAGTGAGTATTTCATGCTGATTAAGTCCACTTAGCTCAGTATCTTATGTATCGCTTGACTAACCCTGGAGAGAATAACCAATAATGTGTCCAGTGCTAGTATGTTGTCATTTTTTATGATGGAAATGCCAACTTATGGTGAAGAAACTCAGAAAATACGGAGATCATCATCTCAATGTTACTGAAACCTACAAACAAAGATTTGTCATGATGTTTGTGCCAGTGAATACAGGGTTCTTGGTGCAAGCTGTATTCACATATTGATGTTAAAAAAAATGTTATTTGCCCTGTGTTGGCTTTCACATACATTCCATTCTTTTTTTTTTAATTTATTTGTAATACATTCAATTTTTGAACTGTGCTATATGCACTGTTACTTATTCTGTGAATGCTGAAGTAATCTGTGGAAAGAAGTTTGTCATCCTGCTTTCCAGGGTTGGTTATTAATTTTTCAGTTGCTGAAACAATTTGCTGGTCATTACTTCAAATGAATCAGGAAATATATGTGTTCCTTAGCCTTTTAAGAATAAATGAATCATAGGGTTCATTTTGCTGCATGATAAGATAAGACTTTCCACCATCACTCTACTCATGGAAGGATAATGATTCTTTAGCTCTATGTGTATACTATAATTGTTTACCGATAGATTTTATGAATAATCATTCTGGTGGTAAAGAACTGTTTTCTGATTGGACTATAGAAAAAGAGGGCTTTATTTCTCCTGCTAATGGAATATTATCCTCCTATGAATTCTTTGGCTCATTCATCATGGCAGAGGGGAGGACGTTATCCTCTGAACTACATTTAGTTACTCAATACTTCGAATTAAATGTTTTCAGGGAATAATAGAAGCACTGAATCCCTTGTTTTGTTACCAGAGTTCTTTTTAATGACCTTTGAAAATATATTGACTGTTAAATTTGGCACCTTGTGGCTACTCAGTTAAATCTTTTGTGATATTGATTGCAATGATAAGTTATGATAATGGTTAAGGTAGAAGATTGATGATTTAAATACTATATATCAGCATTGCCATGAGGGTACAGTGAAGGATTTTATTAGCTTGCCTATCATAGTTATTTTTCACTCTTGGCCTTAGTGTAACTGAGGTGATGCTTGCTTATGTTATTGATCAGTGAGTAGCAGAACTTCATTTAAAGGGACTCCCAACTTCTGAGTAACTGCTTGCTCTGTGTAACCTAAACTTAATCCCTAGATTAATGTGACATATTTACCTGTTTTTAACAGAAATCCGACTTGTACCCCTACCCTAATGCCCGCCACAATTGCTGCTAATTGTGCCACCACTGCTGTCCTTGACGGAACCCAACTCCCTCCCCCACCTCTTCCCCCCCCACACCACCACCCCCCTCGCTCCCATCGTAAACTCTCCCTCCCCCTTGGTTTGAGTCCTTACCCCTCTCCTCATGGTAATATATATATGAAGACTTGTGGTGAAATGTTTTGTCAGTTGGCCCCCCTTGAAAATGACGCATAGTCGTTGAAACCGATTGGGGAATATATAAAGCTGTGTAGAAAGTACAAAGTTTGTTTCATTTACCATGTTTATCTTTACATAGGCTATTATTTAAACTCATAGCAGTATGGCCTGGCCACTACGGCTGTCTTTATTCTTGGTTTGGGGTTAAATGATTTATAAGCTATGTCACTTTTGTTCAGAGTTCTGAAATCTATTCCATTCTCTCCAGATTATTCACAAGTAATTTTTTCCTATTTATTGGAGTCCATGTTTTCTTACTTTTTTCTTTGATTTGTAAAATTAAAAAATAATATTTCCAATCTTAAAACATTTAGCAATTTGCTGTAGCTATCTATCCTATAAAGATCTTCCATTAATTCACTTGGTGGCTCTGACCAGTCTTAAGTCTAGAAGGACTAGTCTGTTCTAATGTGATCGTATGGCATGATAATTTTAAAAATTGTTTGTGAATACTCTAGGGACCATAAATTTTGAGTGTTTTAGTGTGATAGCACCATATGCTTTTGTAGGTAGAAGTTCAAGCAGTGCTAATTATTGAATGATATTGTGAACAATAATGTTTCTTGCTAATTTTTTATTAACTTACCTTCCTTGTTCCTATTCCTTGTAGTCCTAACCTAAATATACCCTCTTGGTGTATTAGTGTCAATAATTTATCTAGGTAAGGAAAGAACGTGGGAGCTGCTAGTCAGTTTCCAGTTACTAAGTGGAATATTTTCTCAATTCGTAACTAAATGTAAGATAGGGACTGACTTACTCGGTGACTTAGAGAAAAAAAATTCCTGGCTAGTTGCTCCCTTGAAATGAAAATGCAAGAAGCTGGAATGTATTGTTACATCAGTTTGCATTTCTATAGTTAATTAAGGATTCAATTTTCTGGTAGTATGATGTACTAAAATCAAGCTTTCAAAGAGATTGGTGTTGTATGCCTGCTAGCTGAAAACACGCCAAGACCATTGCATTTTAAATTTCTGATTGCTGAAATGAAGAGTGATATAATTTTAAAGGCCAAGGAATATGAATCCCTGCAGATGAGTATTTGAAACTATGTATTTGATAGGTAATTTACTGCATAATTGTTGTCTCACTTAGAGGGAAAGCTCAAATTTTTTAAATGAGTAATTGATATGGATGAGAAATGTGTTTAAAATGGCAGACAATTGGTTTTGAAGTCCAAGTAGGCACCAAATTTGTATTAGATTTTTATTGGCCTCAGATATGTTTTTAAAATGTTCAAGGTCAACTGAATTTTTCCTTTTACATTGCCAAACAAGGAATTAAGAGTGTGGTAACTTGAAGCCTATTTGTCCTGTGGCTTGAAATTCTCTCAATACATTTAGCATCAAGGAACATCCCACAGTGACTATAATGTTTACATAATGGCTAAACTTACACTACAACCAACCTGTTAGTCTTTCATGAATTTTAAAGCAGAATGATTGAAGATTATGTTAAAGTAGTGCAAGCTTTCTTAGTTCTCTTGTCTTTCTTAAATTACAAAGAAATGATTACCTACTCCTTGGGTGGTCCCTTTAAATTGAATTTAATTTATCTCTACTTTAAATTTTCTTATTTGCTAGAAATGAAATAAACATCTTCATTCCTACATTTGTTTTGACACAGCTCTACACCCGATTCTCCTATCAGCTAATCACTTCATATTTATGCAATTCTTTGCTTTTATTTCCTTTCTATGTCTCATTTGAGGCCATTTATAGTGTTAATGGTGACATTGGGACCAATTTTAATGTAGCTTTGTTGTTATAAAATGCTATGTAAGCCTTACATGTTGATGTAACTTTTAATGGGCATTAGGCATTTCCGTATCTGGGAACCACTTGACAATCATTCTGCCTACAAGCTGTAAGCAGAAAGGTTTGAATACAACTGATTATCTTTCTAGTCATGGGAAGTGCGAGTCTAGGGATAGTTGTAGTTAATACAAATGTACATTCACTGTAAAGTTTCAGAGATAAGATGTCTTGTGATGCATTTTTACTTCTCTTAATGGAGCTATGATTTTTTTGGTCACTCAGTCTTTGACCTAAATGTTAACTGAGATATGTAATATGATATACAACTCAGGGTTGACAGTTGATATATGCAGGTTTAGGGGATCACTCTTGGCTTGTTTACAATCTTCCCTAGCATCAAATTATCCTGTTTTTTTATCATCTCTATCTAGACATCCTGAATTTTTAACCATGAATGATTTCCCTTCAGTAATATGTAATCTGCATTTGTTTAGTTATCAGTAACCATCTGCTAGACCTCAGTGTATTAGTATCCTAGATTATTTACTGCCAGTTGCATTGAAAACATCTTATAAAAATATAGTTAGTGAGTAGACATTTTAATTGACACTCTTAATGCCGTAATTGGTCCTGTTACATGGCTGTTATATTAGCCAGATTTATGGGACTTTGTCTGTGTTGTTATAGAATTTTACAATAAATCTAAATAAAAAGATTCTTTTTTATGAAAACTTCATAGAACATGGGGTTATGCAATATCCCTGTTGTAAATCACATGTATTGACGAAATTAATGCATATAGTTAATATATCAGCAATAGCACTGAAACCAAACGTTAACATTCTTTGTTAGATGTGGATGTTTTTTCTTTAAAATATCCCCCAAAATTACGTCTTTGATGCATTTAGAACAATAACAAATATGCGAAAACGACAGATTTCGAAATTGTAGACGCTTGAGGGTCATAATTTTATTACTGTTATACATAGGTTGTTGGTTTCTATAAATGTTATATGTATTTCCGGAGGAAGGTTATTTGGGTTTGATTTTTTCAGGCGGGAAAATGCCAAATACCTTGGGTATATAAATGGCCTAGTTATGTTAAGCTTACTTTGTGAACAGTTGTGGGATGGGATCAGATTAATAATTTTTCCCATAGCATGTCTAATACGGCGAAAATACTTCGTAACTTAGGAGTTATTTCTTAAATTCGTGTTCATAATATCCAAGTGATGCAATCGTATGATTCTCCCCGCGCTAATTACGTTCGTGTTTTAAGTGCATTACTTTATACTATCTTTATGGCTTAAACATTTATATTGCCATCACTATGGTTAATGAAATTCCACTGCTAGCATTATAAACTTAACCTGCATCCCACTGAAAAAACCTTTTTTTTTATTATTTTGGTATATGTATATCCGTTGGTGAATCGACTGTATATGAATGGTTGAGGCGTTATAATTTATTTGGTTGAAGAACATGTTAATTTCTATATTGAATTTACGATTTTGCGTTATTGAAATACGTAGTGGTAGTTATTTACATTTAATCGCTTTTCTTGCGTATATTTTATCGTCTAGAATGAAACGGATGAAACGATGAAACCTTGTGAAACAGTTGCAGAATGTCCAACGTACCGCTACGCAAGTCGCCTGCCATCTGTTGGTGGTCATTGCAAGTTATTCGTAGTAGCGTGCGCGGCGTCATGAGTCAAGATGTGTATTCGAAAGTTTTCATTGGCAGTCATTTTTGTCTGCTACTTTGTTGATTACTTTCGCGGTTTTTTTTGCATTTGTGACGTCGTATTTAGGAGCCACTTCGCCATAATAAGTGAAACTATATATATTTATGAGTTCTTTGCCGCTTAGATGACGTTTTTGGACTTAACTCCACTCTCCAATCGCTGGATTGACAGGCACATCAATAGGTTTTCGATAGAAGATGGAATTCGTAGTAATTTTCGGTAAGAATATCATAGGACGTCGGTACATGTATTTAATGAGTTTTGTGTGCATCAAATGATGTTTTATTGATTCTTATTCCGACAACTATTATTCCTTTGTGTTATGTATTACAGTTATAACTTCAGCGGAATGTCCATGCCAGTTTTCCTATTTATCCTAAGTTAATTGGTAGAGTTCATTACTTGTTAAGTAACAATGGCTTTAAATACAGAATATATTACTTTTTAGTCACTATCCGGTTCACTCAAAGTGTTGTATGCTAAGGTTGTATGTCGTGAAGAGTTTAAGTGTTTACTTAATTTCGTAAATATCACGCGTTTTCTATAAAATAGAATACTTTTCTTTGGCACGTTTTATTAATACCACTTGTGCGTAGTGAAATTCTGCTCTGTTCAATTTATAACAATTGTTTACCAGTTCCAGTATGTCTCGGCCCCCGAAAAGTAATATTTGTAAATAACCTTTGTTTTTGTTGCTTTGTGTGCGCTAATGTTAGATATTATCGAAGTAGTGTTTCTTATCTTAACAAGTGGAATGCAGAATTTATAGTGTTGGAAAATCGTCAATCAAAAGTCACAATGTTATTCCTTGAGGTTATAGACTAATTATCTTCACTTTGACTTTGCTTATTTGCTATAAATGAAAACTATGCATTATGACCAAGGTCATGGTTGGACCCTAAACATGATAAAATCAGCAGCAACCATTGATTTTCTTCTAATCATAGTTATATGTTCTGTTGATATGATTTGTTTATAATTTTCTGGGACAAAAAGTGATCAGCTAGCCATTAGCCATATCTACTTCTGAAAGGTTTTTGTTCTGAGCCAAGCTCCTGCCTTCTTATTAATTTGATCTTTTAAATCTTGTTTGCTGTGTTTAGTAGTCGTCTCCTTGTTCAGTCTTGTATTGAACTCTTATGCTATGGTGCTCTTTTGCAATTGACTTAAGAGAACAAAAATTAATAGGGGATGAAGTGTGTATCTATCATTATATTCTTCATATGTAGTGCTACTACAAGTAATAAGTAATGTTATCTCTTTCCAGGGTCAGATTGTACCCTTGTAATATTATTTAATTCATATCAGCACTTGTGCTCACGTTTCATATCTGTTATGAATTTAAAAATGTCACAGTCCCTAAGTAAGCATAGTATAGGTTAACTCTTTTTAGGAAGGTATAGGTAGTAGGTTTTTCAATTTATTACCATGCTGAATATTTTTGTTTCTGTGTAGGTGCCCACTCTATAATGACAGTTAAGCTTTTATGTAGTTATATGTGTGTTGTATGAATGAATGAACATTCTTAAGGCCACTTTACACTACAATTTTTTGTACAATTTCTCGTAGAAACACTTGTGTGAGGAAATTGTATCGTGTAAAGCAGTAAACTGTGTGAACACTTGTGCGAATGTCTGAACGGAAAATAGAACCTATTCTAATTACTTTCAGACATACATACAATTTTGTTCAGTTTCGTGCATTCATTTGTACAAAAAATTGTATCGTTTAAAGTAGCCTTATGAAACTTTACGAACTTGTATGTTTGTCTGAATGGAATTAGAACAGGTTCTATTTTCCATTCTGTCATTCATACAGGTGTTCACTCAATTTGCAGCCTTACATGGTACAATTTCCTCAAACAAGCATTTGTTCAAGAAATTGTGCAAAAAATTGTATCTTGTAAAGAGGCCTTTACTGTTTATCTCTGATTATTTTGCACTTTTCCTTCAATGTCCATGGCTTGTTGGTTGAAAATGTGATGGTGCAAACATTTAAATTGTATATATACTCATCTATTTTCACCTGTGCACTAACCCACTGAGGTTCTAACTATAGAAATAATTTAAGTTTATGAGATGGAGGACATATTTTTTGACAATTCTCAATATTTTATAAAATACGTCGGAGAATTTGTAGCAGTGTGAACCAAGTAATTAAGTCCTTTGTTTATAAAGCTTGTCATTAACTTGGTTATTATTTTAATATATCTAGAAGTTTTTTTTAAATTTAGTTTACTTCTACCAATGTTTTCGTGGCATTTTGATAAAGAGGGGTATATTTTTCCTGGTTGTAACCATGTTAGTATGCAACATATAACTGCTGAAATGAAGCAAAAAAAAAACAATGTCACCTGTAGTCAACAAAGGTGATATGACCCGGAAGAAATATGCCATACTTCAATTTAAGTTTATATATTAACTATTGGAATTGATTAGGCCAAGATAAACGAGAATTGTACCCATTCTAGCAACTTTAAATCTCATCCCATGAACATTTAAACAATTTTTATGTTTGTGACTAATGAAGTTTGTTTCAATATTCCAGTCGCACGCCGGGCAGTCGGCAACCATCCCCAGCAGAGGAAGATATGGCCAATAAAAATAGCCAGGGAGTCCCTAAGGAAGAAATTGTAGTTGTACAGGTTGGAGGAGCTGGAGGGGGAGGTGGTGGTGTTGGTACAGGAAGACCAGGAGTGGTGAACCAACTTCACCACCCACATCACAATCCTCACCACACTCATCCATATCACCACCAGCACCACCCTGGGCATCACCATGGCATCGGCAGCAGCAGTAATAATGGAATTGGACCACATCACCACCAGGTATGCTGTTGTGAAAATTTTAGTCCTATCTAATTTTTCTTTCCAAGCATTTATTTGTTTTACGCCCGTCAAAATTTGGTTTTAATATTGTCAGACATCCATGGTCATTTATAATTCTGGATATGGTTGTAAAGTGTGAGGTATATTCACTTCTAATGTTTTTGCTGCAAATTAACTACTAGCCTTAAGTGGTTGGCAATGTAATCCACTTGCTCTTGGAGAGTGGCCCACTACGGAGCTCTTCCCAAGACAAGTGCCATTCAAACCTATCTCACCATTGATGATCAACATATATGATCAAAATATCAATATGGGAGTCTTCCACAATATACCTGTTGGCATCTGAGTTATTATCTTTAAAAAGTTACATTTTATCTGAGGAAAATATTTTTTTTCATATCAATAAAGTATTTTATTTATGGGAAAGCAATACACATTTTAAAAATAATTTTCTTGTAAATTCATTTCTATTAGCATATTTTATTAAAGAACCCTCTGCACATGTAAAATTTCTAATTTGGTAAAAATTCAGCTTTTTTGTGATATGTTTTGGAACATAAAGTTAGACACTTAGCCACATCATAATCTGGAGAGAAGTAATTTGTTTCCTTTCACTGCCATGCTTTGGATCATACTATACACTGCTTTATGGGGAATACCTTTTTGTCAGTGGGTGGAATTGAATCAACAAAACATTTTTCAGTCATTTGAGTATGGGAAGGAGTGTGGAAAGGAACTTTTTTTTCCTGGGGGTTTCCCTCACTTAAATGTTAAGTTTTCTGCCTGTGTGATGAGGAATTGATTTTTCTGAACTAATTATCCCACATTCTTTTAGTAGATGGCAAAAAAATTGACGCTCTGCACATCAATGAAGTGGTTAAATATTTTCACTTAGTATTTTGATTGACGACTTCTTTTTGTTTGCTATAATAGCGTCATAATAGCATCACTCCTCTCCACATACTCAATATTTTATCTTAATTGTGAACCACCGCTGGCTTTTTTACAGTGCTCCTTTTCACACTTCACTGAATGTTGCTTTGTCCATAAAATGATACAGTTGAGCATCTTTAATGTGGCACAGTCGGGACTGAAGTGGTCAGATCAGGGATATTGCCGGACTATGGGTCATGCATGTCAACTGGTCTATTTTTCATGTCTGGATGTTTTCATTGAAAGGAGTCAATTATTTATGACAAAATATATTTGTTTGCCATTTACTGGACATAATTATTAAAAGAGTCACTGAGAATAATCAGAAAGAAATGGCTTTCTTAATTCACAAAGTTATTACTACTGAAATATATCGAAGTTGTGTGGTGAGTGAAAATAACAGCAGATAAGTATAGTGTTCACATTTAAAAGTAATGTTATTATTGGAAAAGGGTATAAAACATTTGTTATTTCTCATGCTGTGCTTCGCGCTACATGTATCTGCCATGCTTGATTTGTTATCAGTTGATTCAGTGCGATGTCGACGCGTGGGTGTCATGTGTATGGCCACCCATCACTACCTCGCGGGCGACCGGACTGGATGATTCTTTAAAGATCATTATTAATTGTAGTCCTCCTTCAACAATTTCAGGCTCATCCCCTCTCAGATTTATTTTTATGAATTACCATTTCTGTGATTTCATCATTGGTGAAATGTTGTGTGGTGAGAGATATCGTGGTAGCCAGCCATTCCTCTAAATTTACCAATTCCATTTGCTTTAATTCAGGGTAATGGATGCTGTTTACACAAGTCAACCAACGCCATCATTATATGTTTCTCCTCAGAAACATGAAAGCCTTTGCAATCCCCAATTATTTCATCTGTATCAATCCTCAAAGCAGGCCACAATTCAAACCACGCGTGTTTTAGAACTGTGAAATACTATTCCATGCACGCGAAATTTCCCACATTACGTCTTTTAGATTATATATGTTTTTGAAATAGTTTAGCTTGCTTCATTAGCATTTGGCCAGAAATACTAACTAAGCCCTTCACTTCGACGCAATGAAAACCACGTGATGTAAAATCGACACTTAAATTGTCTTACATAGTTTTTCTCTCTGTTGTCCATTTCTTTGTGTCACTTTAACTGTAAAATTTGAGGATTTTCTCTTTCTGCTTCCTAATGTGTTATATCATTATGCTGTTGAAGATCCCACACAGTATGTTTCAGGGAAATGCTTTACCGATTGGTGTATTGGTTCAACAGACAAGCTTTTTCACAACTTGCACTTCTTCTGCAATCATTTACGTTTTGCACTGATGCTCACTCCTCTTTTGTTGCCACAACTGTATAGATTAGACATGGTTAGGATGAGA